>CATOUR010000142.1:1060000-3845561 GCA_951848785.1 Callosobruchus maculatus | reverse complement strand
GACCATACTTTGATGCTGAATAAATTGGAGCTATATGGCTTAGAGGATTGCCACTCAAGTACTTGTGTACCTACTTACACATCGTCGTGCATGTCTTAGTATAACCAGTGCAGTGCGCACAACACCTTTGAGTGCCATTGAAACACTATTGAATCTTCCTCCTTTGGATCTGGTAATCCAAGGCGAAGCTAGAAAAACTGGGTTCCGTCTCTGGAGTCAGGGTAGCTGGACTTTTATGAATCCAGGCAAAGGACATTCGACGATTCTAGCAGAGTTGCATGAGGATCGTCCTATTTTGTTGGCGAGGAGCGATACAGTTTCTCCTACGCATCGCTTCAATCGCAAATTTACGGTGGTGTTTCCGTCAAGGGAAGAGTGGGAGTCTAGGAAAAGACAGCTCATCGAAGGAGGAGGACAGGTCTGGTACACAGACGGTTCACTCGCTAGAGAGGGCTCGGGCTCGGGAGTCTACGACCCCGTACAAGACTTTCATTCCCTCTTGGGGGGCACACCACAGTATTCCAGGCTGAGGTCTATGCGATACTTGCCTGTGTAAATCGTATTCGGGAAATTGACGGGTCTAGAAGGCGGATTACTATCTGCTCTGACAGTCAGGCAGCCATCAAAGCACTGAGTGCTTGGAAAATAACGTCGGCACTGGTCCTGGAGTGCAGGAGGGCTCTTGACGACAGCTCAGCTAAACACAAGGTATCACTGATGTGGGTACCTGGGCACGCTGGGGTAAAGGGTAATGAAATGGCGGATCAGCTAGCCAGGATGGGATCCGGAAACAGTTTTGTGGGCCCGGAACCAGCCTTAGGACTGTCTGCAAACTTGGTTAGGAAAACAACTGGAGAGTGGATCCAGAATCAACACTCTCTGAGATGGAACAACATCTCTGGTCATCTCCGTCAGGCTCGGGAGCTATTAGCAGGGCCTGCAGAGAGAATAGGATGATTTTGTCTCTCTCTGGATAGGAGTAGCTTGAGATTGTTAGTAGGCTTATTAACGGGTCACAATACCTTCAGGCGTCACTTGTTTGTGATGACGGTGGTCAACGACCCAACGTGCACGTGGTGTGGTGAAGAGGAAGAATCCTCGGCACACATCCTGTGTCGCTGTGAAACCCTGGGTTATCACAGGCAGACTATGCTGGGCTCAAGAACCTTGGAACCAATAGAGATAAAACGGATAGGACCTAAGAATGTACTTGCCTTTGCCAAAAGGGCAGGTCTTAGGAACTAGCGCGGATAGAGGCGCAAAAGGGCCCATCGTGTGGCCTATGCACCAGCCACATTCCGTGCTGGATAGCCTCTGGTCCTTATTCATTCATTCATACACATCGTCGCCATTATGTTCAAATAAGCAACAGTCAGTCTAATGTACTTAATTATGAAATAGGTGTACCACAGTGGTCTATACTGGAACCACTGCTCTATATTATTTTTGTGAACGATTTTGATAGTAATAATTGTGTCACGTATGCGAATGATACATCACTCCTTATAAGTTCGCCTACGATACCTGAACTAACAAGATCTGCTAGTAGTGAACTTACTCATATACAATAATGCTTCACAAACAATGGTCTCATCCTGAATAAAGAAAAAACATTGTTTCTACGGTGCTTACTACCAAGAGTGGTAGTAAGCACCAGAGTACAGTGACAGTGTTTTAGTCAAGTTCCAAGAGGGGTCTATTAAACAATCAAATGTGCATGTAGTTAAATTTTAGGGCATACACCTGACAGAAAACTGTAAGTGGAAATTACATATAAAAGTGTTCATAACAAGGTACTACCTTTAGCTTACTGCATAAATCGGCTGAGATTCGTTGTGGATAGACCTGTGACCATGGCTTATTATTTTTCTCACTTTCAGGCAACAATATCTGGTATCTGGTATCATTGCATGGGTTGCGTCTAATCATGTACACAGGATATTTGTAATCCAAAAAAGGGTTATAAAAATGATGGTTTTAGTAAATAGAACATCTCACTGCAAAGTTATTTTCATTAAATTGAACACAATTACATTGCCCTGTGTCTATACAGGGTGTTTCATAAGTTGCGACTTTTTTTCATACAGCGAATAGTACTCGCCAAAATGAGTGTTTTTTCACAGTAACATATAAACGAAATATTTAGAGAAAACGAGATACCGATCATTAAAGAAATCCTCAATTCTAAGACCGTCCCTGGGCAACGGCTCACAATATCGTAATATCACAACAAACAAGGCAGCGCTAGTGGTGCCGAACTACCGATGCCGGTGAGAAAAACAGGCAGTAGTTCATCATACGTTGCATTGCTGTTGCTACATCTGCCGATCGGACTTTAAAAACAACAACAATGGTGCATGCTTATAACAATAATGAACTGGTGGACATGACTTTAATGTACGGTGAGTGTGGTCAAAATACCGCTGCGGCTTCGCGAGTGTATGTCGATCACTTCCCTAACCGTACTCACCCTGCACTTCGTCGATTTGTCTAGCTTGTGCAAAGAGAAAGAGGATGGCTGAATCCACATCATGTTGGA
The DNA here is from genome assembly GCA_951848785.1 of Callosobruchus maculatus. NCBI lineage: Eukaryota > Metazoa > Arthropoda > Insecta > Coleoptera > Chrysomelidae > Callosobruchus > Callosobruchus maculatus. The sequence continues at coordinate 3,843,022 of CATOUR010000142.1, read as the reverse complement.
CACGCTGGAAGACGTCGACAACATCGTATGGTCCAAATTAAAGAAGACATTGTAAATCGTACTTTAACCTGTAAGACGCCTGCGACAGGACCGTACTTACAACTTCCGTAGCAACCAAATAGTGAGTACTTGCTTGAATTTTTTTTTACTGCGTTGCTGCTGATTCACCGTACATTAGCTTTGCCGTTTCAAGGGCCGTTCCTTCTAAAGAGGAAAGTCCCAACTTTTAGAACACCCTGTATATACCACGGAAAATAGCCCCAAATATATGGGTGTTAAATCATATAGTAACTTATCTAGTTGCATAAGACAAGCTAATCTCCATGAATTTAAAAGTTACTACTTCTAAAAAAGCGTATTACTCTGTCAATGAGTACCTCTGTGAAACTCAATTTCATTTTGATTATACTTTTACTTTTCTGTGTGAGTATGCATTATTGTTGTTTTTGTGTATTTTTTTACGTGACCATTTACTGTTTTAGTAATGTCACACGATCATCCATAATTATATTTTCCTTTTATGCATGTATGATTTGACTCATTCTATGTCATCATTTGAATAAAGCCGACTATTGTTATTGTTAATCCTGTTAAGACTTTTCAGGTCCTCCATTTTAGTTGTGATTCGGCAGGGAGGCTTCCAGTTGGGTTCCAAGATGGCATATGTGGTCCTCTGTTAGCCTTCTGGACCGTGAGTTATGAAAAGTAATTCACACTGTTTGTTTATAGGTAGGAATATAAAAGTAGTTTCGTAATGGCTGTTAACTTAATGGAAGTAAATAAAAATATTTATTCAGAAATTACAGTGAGTTTTATTTTTTTTGGATGAAAACTTCACGGGTTTTGTTGATTTCAATCATGTTAAAGTATTTTCGAATAATTAAAATTAGCTGGTGTTTGGATTTCGTTTTTTCCTTTGAAGGGAACTGTTCAGCGATAGATACAACAGTAAGATCAAAATAAAAACAGTCTCAAAATGAACGTGCTGGCATGTACCGTAAATTTACAAAGTATGTCAAAATTTGACGATATAACAGTTCGTGTGATGAATCGGTTCTTTGGATATACTTGCTTCCTTTTACATTGACGCCAAGGTTCACTTTGATTTAACACAAGATTAGTTAATCCTAGGTTAAGGTGGACAAGAGAAACAGATATCATTCTAATTACGGATAATGTGCTCCACGACTAAGTAATCCAAGAATAGTATGAGTTGGTGAAACCGGACCTTAATACAGGACTAGTTCAATACTAGGGTAATATGAATAATAGGATACTTCCGCGATACGTGTTTCCAAAGGTATATGTTTCAAAATAATCTAATTTTCCACTGCCAAGTTATATATCGTCGAATAAAAGGCCGTAAAACGAGCTTCTATACAATTTCCAACAATTCTCAGTCTAATTCAAGTCTCTGCGCGGTCGTAACTCTACCGTGATGGGCCCGAGTGTCTCTCTGACCAAACTTGGCCCGTAAACCCGTCATCTTATCTCCGGGAGAATTTAAGAAGTACTTAAAAACATTTAAGCCTCTGGAGAGGGTGCTGCTCTTACTACCAGGGCCGGTTTTAGCTTAAAGGCATTTTCGAACAATTCCATACATGCATCTCGAAAGAAAAATGCTCTATTTACGATGAAAAACTTCTAATAGCGAAGGGGAGATTCGTTACAATCAGTTACATTGATCTGGAATTCGAACTTTGAAACGCCATGGAAGTAAAAGGCTGAGGTTCACCAAGATGTGACTATGGAGAAGAACGACAAGGACTAAAGATATGATTTTTTAACGAATTTCTGTAGACATTTCAAAACAAAGTAATGAAGAATACGTTTCTTGGGTCAATTCTACACCTTTTCCAGCTGTAGCTTCTAAAGCGTCAAGTGATAATTCAAAATGGTCAAGTTAATACAGTTAATATTCCAACTTGTCAATTGTAAATTCAAACTGACAGGTATAAATTACACCTGACAGTTTGAAATTACAAGTGACGAGTTCGAAAATGAACTTGACCGTTTTGAATTATCACTTGACGCTTTAGAAGCTACAGCTTGAAAAGGTGTAGGAAATGCATAATGATGATGCATTTTAAGCCTAGCTTGTCCCAGAGGATTATAAAATTTGTATTTGTGTATGAGTATTTATTTATGTTATTTTTATAACATTTTTGAGAATTTTGGTATTTCGTTTTTGCAAATTAATAAATGTACTGGTAAAATACCTTCGAAGAATACTGCTTTGTCCACCAGACTTTATGTAAACATTCATCCAGCCGTTAATAATACGCCGCGATGTAGGTTGAAGACAAACATATCGATAGATATTAGAGAAGAAGATTATGGGCAACAACAACAACTTTTTCGAAGAGATTGCGGAGAAGGTGCGGATGGAGAACTCCAAAACTCTTGGTACTTATAAGAGAATTTGAAGGTATTCTGTACTCTAGCAAAGTTTATAGAGTACTCTGTAAACCGTTTTTAGGGTACTCTGTAAACTTTGGCACTACAACGCTATACAAACATTTCGTTCAAGATTTTGGTTCGGTGATTGCTAAAAGCATATGTTATGAAACCTGTTTCAGTTCCAGAAATAAAGCTGCATCTGATTTGAACGCCGAACCTTCATGCACGATTGCACGGGTCATCGCCAATGCACTGTGTCGACTGTGACTACCCTTAGCACTTACACAGTATATTTGCCTATCCTTGGGGAAAGTGTATATTGATGAGACAGGTAGGATGGCCTACTAGACTTAAAAATGTCACATAATCTGCTCTTGTAGGTCATCATATTGACACAGGTCACACTGGGAAAAAACATTAATCGCTACGATTAAAATTTTAATCACCGCAATTAAATTTTTCATCAAAATACGTGACAATTAAACTGTTTAATTGCTGGAATTGAATAGTGAATTCTGTTTAGAATTAATCGTAGTAGCGAGCAATACTACATCAGCGGTTGTCAGAAAAATGTCACTGTGACTGTAGCTTAGTTTAATAGTTACAATTAAACCAAGTGTCCAAGGTTATTAATTTGTTTAATATCCTCAATTAAACAGGATTATTTGTTACTGTTACCTTATTTATTTTTGACATTTTTTTTATCACTGTATTACAGATAATGAATTAAGCTGCTAAAATGAAATACTTTAATACCAATACTGATTTTTTTCGTAATTGAATACGGGTAATTTCTATACTCAATTAGAGGGATTTAAAAAAGCAAATAGATTCAAAAAACATCTTTATTCCTGGTCAAATAATTAGTAGCCACTATAACAAAAATTAAAATCTTGCTTATCATAACAAAAAATTTATTTTTTCACATAAAACGTCTATCACACCTACGAACACATAATGTCATTGGGAAACTTACATATTTTGATCTTATAGCAAAGTTACCGAAAATGTACGATTCGTGTACTCCAAAGCCATATTTTACCATGTAGGTACCTATTCTGTTTTACACACAAAGACACAAGCATGCATAAAATAATAATAATAATAATAATAATATGCCTTTATTTAACCTGGCGAGCATTCAGCAACAGCTGTTCTTACATGCTAACCAGGGCATAGAATATACAATTCAACTACAATGTTGCAATGTTTGAGAAGATAGGCATCATAAACTTAACCTAATTAAATACAAAAGTTAAAAAGTTAAAAAGAATACAAGTACGTGATATAAGGGTTAATATTAAAATTGATAAGCACATGTGCATAAACATACAGAAAATACATGCAAACAAAACAAAATAAGACAAATACCTACTACATATATCATGAAATGCTAAGGCTGAGTATCAGATTTTTGATCTTGGATTTAAAAATCCTGGATGGTATTGTTTTGAGTGCGGATGGAATCTGGTTATAAATTTTTGAAGCTAAATATGAAAAAGAGCGTTTGAAGACTGTTGTTCTATGCTTTGGGACATTTAAAGTGTGACCCACAGATCTTAGATTTACACCGTGACAATGGGTCCTTAGGGCTAATTTGTTACACAAATAACTAGGTTGTTTCTTCTGTAACACAGAGTGAACAAGACAAACCAGGTGTAACTTCCATCTTTGGCGCATCGTAAGCCAACGGATTTCTTTGATATGAGATGACGTCCCTTCAGTTCTTCTACTACAATGAATAAATCTAACACAACAGTTTTGTACTTTTTGTATTCGTTGTGCTTCAGCTTGTGTCAAACATGGACCATAAACAGAGTCGGCATATTCCACCTTGCTACCCTGCAACCTTTTTCAGAAAAGTGAAAAACAATTCTACAAAAAGATAACAACCGACAACCAGATAACAGCAATAGAACTTCCTAGTAAACAAGAGTTAACTGAGTTTTGGGGAAGCCTATGGTCAGAACCCAAAACACATAATGAAAACGCTCCATGGATCAGACAGGAAGAGGAAAAACATCAACATATAGCGGAACAGGGAAACGTTATTCTTACGCCAGAGGAAATAGCTGAAACAATAAAACATACTCACAACTGGAAGTGTCCAGGCGTGGATAATATACAAAATTTTTGGTACAAGCAGTTCAGCTCAGTATACGAAGTGCTCACAGACCAAATTAATAAAGCCATACTCCAACCCAATAGGCTTCCCAAATTCCTCACGCAAGGAATAACGTATATAAAACCCAAAAACGCAGACACCAAAAACCCTGTCAACTATCGCCCAATCACTTGTCTTCCCACCTTGTACAAGATCATCACCGCAACGATATGCAGAAGAATTGAAAAACACCTCACGGAAAACAGCATCCTGACTGAAGAACAAAAAGGATGTAGAAAACAAAGCCAAGGATGCAAGGAACAACTTATAATTGATAGTGTGATCATGGAGCAAACCAGAAAAGAACACAGGAATCTTCATACCTGTTTCATCGACTATAAAAAAGCTTTCGACTCTGTACCCCATAGCTGGCTAACAAAAAGTCTTCAAATATACAAAATCAACCCAGGGCTTCGTCAGTTTCTTACAAGAACGATGGAGACATGGCGAACAAATATACACCTTCAAACTGAGGACGGTCATATTCAAACGGATGAGCTACATATACGTCGTGGTATCTTTCAGGGTGACTCTCTCAGTTCACTATGGTTCTGCCTCTGTCTCAATCCGCTCTCCAACACACTTAACAGCACAAACTGTGGTTTCACCATCAGGCACCAGAAAGCAAATCAACACAAAATCAATCATCTTCTTTACATGGATGATCTAAAACTATATGCCGCCACAGAAGTGCAACTGAGAGAATTACTCAGGATAACAGAAGTTTGTACGTCAGATATCAAGATGGAGTTTGGCATGAGTAAATGCAAGGTGCTTCACATCAATAAAGGCCAATGGAAAAACCATCCCCAACAGGAAGTAGTAACTGGCCAGGCGCTAGACAACATGGACAAGGATGAAACGTACAAGTACCTGGGTATTAATCAAAACGCTAAGATAGACCACACAAAAATCAAATCACAACTAACACAAGAGTTTAAAGACCGCCTTATTAGACTGTTAAAAACGAAACTAAATTCTAGAAATCTTACAAAAGCTATTAACACATTTGCTATACCAATCCTAACATATTCATTTGGCATTATCAAGTGGTCGCACACTGACATAGAAAACATCCATATACTCATCCGAACAGAACTCACAAAACACAGAATGTCACATCCCAAAGCATGCAAGGAAAGGCTCACCATAGACAGAAAACAAGGGGGCAGAGGAATTATAGATATACAGTCACTTCATGCAAAACAAATAAAATCACTCAGACATTTTTTCCACAGTAAACAAACAAACTTGCATAAAGCAATAGTAAAAGCAGACAAAAACTACACACCACTCGCCCTTTCTTGTCCAGACCACGCAGCAGACGCACACAACCACATACAAGCACAACAAGAAAAAATAAACACCTGGTCGCAGAAGGCACTCCACGGCAAACATAGATACCGTGTTACACAAGACCACATTAATGCAAAGCAGTCATACACCTGGCTGCAGGATGGCCAGCTCTTTCCGGAAACGGAAGGTTCTATGCTTGCTATCCAGGACCAAGTGATTGCGACACGAAATTACAGGAAGTACATAATGAAAGATCCATCCATCTCTGATGACAATTGCAGAAAATGCCACCAACAGAAGGAAACAATAGAACACATAACTAGTGGATGCAAAACTCTCGCTGGAACTGAGTATACAGCCAGACATAACTCTGCAGCGAAAGTCATACACCAAGCACTAGCCACAACAAACAAGCTAATTGAAAACACAGATCCATATTATAACTACACACCGACCTCAGTACTAGAGAACAATCAATTCAAACTATACTGGGACATTGATATACATACGGATAAAACCATCCCAGCAAACAGGCCAGATATAGTTTTCCAGTCAAAGACAGACAAAGTGACCTACTTAATAGATATTGCGATTCCCAATGATACGAACATCCAAAATACCTACGCTGGGAAGATATCTAAATACACCGATCTCGCCATAGAAATAAAACGACTATGGAAACAAAACAAAGTTGTCATTGTCCCCCTCATTATGTCGGTCTCAGGCCTTACTCCAAATACATTTACGCCACACCTACAACAATTGGGCCTGGATGAAAAGTTACATAAAACCTTCCAAAAGTCTGTAATCCTCAAGACCTGTAGCATTGTACGGTCCTTCCTGAATTCAGAATAATAACAGGTCAGGTATTGACTTGGCACAGCCCGTCAATACTTGTTACTACCGCAACCATGCGAGAAAAAATAAGACATGCATAATATGCCTTTATTTAACCTGGCGAGCATTCAGCAACAGCTGTTCTTACATGCTAACCAGGGCATAGAATATACAATTCAACTACAATGTTGCAATGTTTGAGAAGATAGGCATCATAAACTTAACCTAACTAAATACAAAAGTTAAAAAGTTAAAAAGAATACAAGTACGTGATATAAGGGTTAATATTAAAATTGATAAGCACATGTGCATAAACATACAGAAAATACATGCAAACAAAACAAAATAAGACAAATACCTACTACATATATCATGAAATGCTAAGGATGAGTATCAGATTTTTGATCTTGGATTTAAAAATCCTGGATGGTATTGTTTTGAGGGCGGATGGAATCTGGTTATAAATTTTTGAAGCTAAATATGAAAAAAAGCGTTTGAAGACTGTTGTTCTATGCTTTGGGACATTTAAAGTGTGACCCACAGATCTTAGATTTACACCGTGACAATGGGTCCTTAGGGCTAATTTGTTACACAAATAACTAGGTTGTTTCTTCTGTAACACAGAGTGAACAAGACAAACCAGATGTAACTTCCATCTTTGGCGCATCGTAAGCCAACGGATTTCTTTGATATGAGATGACGTCCCTTCAGTTCTTCTACTACAATGAATAAATCTAACACAACAGTTTTGTACTTTTTGTATTCGTTGTGCTTCAGCTTGTGTCAAACATGGACCATAAACAGAGTCGGCATATTCCACCTTGCTAAGTATGAGAGCATTAGATAGCTTGATTTTGGTTTCCTTTGATAGCACATTTTTAAAACTGTAAATGGCTTTCAATTTCGCAAATGATGCTTGGACAGTCTTAGATACATGATCATGGAATGTTAGGTGCTCATCAAAAATGACCCCCAGATTGCGAACGCATTTTTTATGACTAAGTTCTTCACCGCTTAAGTACAGTTTGAAATCATTATTTTTGAACTTGATTTGTTTTGAGGAAAATGTTATAATTGCAGATTTTTTTGGATTCACCGACAAACCGTGATTATGAAACCATTTAGCGACATTATGAAGATCGTTCGAGAAACTGACATTTGCTACAGCAATCTGGTCAGGCTTGTAAGAAAGATAGAGTTGTGTATCGTCAGCATAGGAATGAAACGTATAGGAACACAAAATAGTATGAGATAGTAAAACCGAACAGCGAATGCACCTCACACCTGTAACCGTGCTGTAACCACTAACGACAGTAACGACTAACTGAAATGTAAAACAACCGTGAAGAGCATCTATCTCTATCGCACTCGCTTGCACTCTAGAAGAAAAGGGATAGAGTATGGTAAACATCCCCCACCTCGGGAAATGATCGTTTTGCATATTTCGTGCCTTATCACAGCTGTAATATCCTTTAACTCTTGCAATTCAAATGTTTAATTGGGAATTGCAGTACTTCAACCAGTTTAATTGTCATTGTAACCTGAAGTGTCTACTATAGGAATACTCATAACGACAGATACTGATTTATTTTTATAGTTACTCTCGTTAATCATTACTATTAAAATGTTTAATTGAAAGTAGTAGTACCTAAACCAGTTTAATCGTTACAATAATATGCTGTGACAAAATCGAAGTATTAGAATTCAGATTTTATGGCTGACTACGAAGCTACATTTCAGAAACAACATGCAACTTTAATATAGGCTATTAAATATGTACCAGGTAAACACTTTAACAGGGCTGATTTTCTCAGTGCATAACATCCTATTCAAAAATAAAAAGGTAATTGCGATACCTCATATAATACTCGTAAAGGATAGTTCCAGAAGCCATTATAATTTCTAAAAGATCAAATAATAAATTGGGATTGCGGCGTTCAGATGTTCACCTTTAAATCTTTGAAATTAGTAATAATAAGTAAATGACAGTTTTCCATACCGGTCCTCTAATTATATTTATCTCTCCTGAGGATGGGTATATAGACAGGTTATCTAGGTGCTAAGGATAGTATCAGTAATCATAGTACCCTGGAGATGTCTTGTGCAGTCGTGTATCAAAGCACGGCATGTAACGCAAATCGGACGCAGGTTCCATTCAGAAGTGGACAATGTTCTAGATTTTCTTGAAATTTGGGACGCAATATGAGGTGAAACCATAGTAGATGATGCTGATTTATTTCTGAAAATAAGTGCCATTGGTGGCAAGGTAATTAATAATTTTTGGAAGTGGGTAAGATTATGGTAGTGAAGGGGGGGAAAAAGGAAGTCTTAGGAACTTTTTATCCATAAGTGCTATAAATCACTGATAATTTAGTATTCTCTATTAAATCATATTTCGATACACCGAAAAAGTAATACTTCGTCTGAAGTGTGTTAATTATTAAGACATAGTGAGTTATGTAGTTGGCTTTTCAAATCAGGAAGTGTTAAATGTATGAGAGCAGTGGTTACATCTTTTGGGAAAATTAGTACTCTCTGCAGCTTTTCTCCACTTACCTTACACTTGCCGCAAGAAAGCCTATACCTGTTCGCTTATTCATCTTTACAGCAGCTCTCATTTGTTTGTCACGTATTGTTACCTAATTCCCTCTTGAACGTATTTGCAATTCGTGAAGACATGCTTCTGTTATGTTCATTGAATTACAAATAGTTGTATGCAGACTTCTCTCCAATAAAATTTGGTTATATATTACAGATAGTAAGCCTTTATGGAAACACTGATCTGTATCCGGATAGATCAGTTATATGTCAAACAGCTGTCAAGTGGAATTTATGATTCCATGAATTTAACGGACATCGAACAACGAAAAAGTTGGTTTAACAATAAAAAACAGATGATAAAGTAAAGCAGCTACTGATCTGAATCATCCGATTGCCACCACAAGAGTGAAGTACCCTATTTCTGGCCGATCCCAGATCACTTTCCGATCATCAGGATCAGTGATCCAACTGATCGGGTTAACCCGATCACAGTTTCCGTAAAGGCTTAATGTCGGCAGGTAACGGAAGTGAAATTGTTGTGATTGGGAGGGTAGGTTAGGTTAGGATGAAAGTGAGCAGGACGATTATACCTACGTCCACTCGCAAGTGTGCGTTGCCTTCCACTCCGCTATGACCTGGAACCCAAATCAAAGTTACTATGTTCCTTGTTCCAAGTTCACTGAGGAAATGTATGCAGTTCCATACAAGTCTTGAGTCTTGAGAAGCTCAGTGCTGTCAAGGTAGCCTGGTTATCTGAAAAGGTTTTTATAGATTTGTTCGTCAGGGATATTTTGTTTAGCTCCCTGACTCCCAACTTTATGACTATCATTTCTGCTTATGATATTGTGGTATATCTCCCAGGGTTTACTGAAATTACAACTCTTGGATTAGTACCAGCTACTCCCGCTCCTGACTCCAGTTCTGACTTAAAGCCATCCGTGTGGCGCAAGATCAGAGGGTGATATGAAACTGATACTCCTCTTCCATTCGTTTATTCCTAGAAAAAGGACGTTGTAGGGTCTGTCCGTGTGCGCTTGGGAAACTACACAGTCCAAGACTATTCCGAGTATATGGTGCTTTATAATTTCAATCATAACACCCCTTGTGTTCAGTCCTAGTTAATTTTGGTCCTGTCTGCTAGCTGATAGATTGGGGTGGGGGGGTAATAAATTAGTTCAAAATGTTTGTGCCATTTTTTCACGCAGGGTGACTGCAGAATCCAATACAATGAATCGCTAGTTTTGACATTTCTCTAGTCTAAACATACCGAATGTAAAATTATAAAATATGATAAATAGTAATAATAATGAATGAGGATAGTATTTCTAATGTAAAAAATGGGATACAGTACAACGTGATGCGTTCTTAGCGATTTGTTGCTTAAGCTACTAGGAAATATCTCAGCTATCTCATCAAGAACGGAACAGACTTTTTATTTCAGCAGTATTTGTTTTATGAGATCCCAGTTCAAGCAAAGTATACGGTTAATGCCGGTCATAAGGGTGCATCATAAGGATCCTATCAACGTATGTGTCCAGAGGATCTTATGGATACGAGCAACGTTTTCCCAACCTCACCTTCTATTTGTGTTCTAAATACACAGTAAATTAACCATTAACTACTAACGAGCCATCTGTGAGACTGTAAAAAGTTGACATCGGCACACTACTAGCTGTTCCCGTTTAATTCCGGCCTTATGCCTTTATCTCCCTTCAGCTGATTCAGTAGTCAGATGTGCGAGCAGTAACATTGAGCGCTTTTCATAAGAAAGTTGTTTTCCGATAAAGTACCAACGGCATCACAGAGACGTGTTAATGTAACATTTTACAAAAACATAAACATGGATATTCGTCCCAGTACTTCATGGATGCTTCGCTTTTGGTAGTAGTAATTCTGAAGAGCACCTTTCAAAATGGTACGAACAAGTTGGCAGCAATGATAAAAGGGCTGTAGATCCAAATTTTCGCTAGAAAGTAACACTCACAAAGTAGAGCGCAAAATACGTATCTACCTTGGAAAATACGAGAACAAGTGTCGCCTCAAGTGAAATCCGAATTAGTAGAAAAACGCAAGAATTCCTTCATGTGCCCCTCAATGCATTATCTGTGCCAAAAACCTGTTTGGCTTAGAACGCTAAAAAAACAAATTTGAAAATTGTGAAAAAAAGCAAATGCAATGAATTTGGTACATGCGAATTTTATTGAATTAAACTGCAAAGTAACGGTCAGGTTTTGTTTTTAGTGTTTGCCTTTAGTTTCTTCTTTTGTCTGCAAGTGCAACTTTTCGTGATAATATATGAATTAAAATTAATTTGTATGACTTGTTGAACTCAAAACACTTTTTTACCTTCTTTTAACTTCAAGATTGACTTTGATATAATAATATGTACCTATCTGATGAAAACATTTTTAAAATTAAGTTTTTCTTAAAAAAATTCGAGTTGCAGTAATAATGTAACAGAAATGCCACGTTAGTAGTTAAGGATTAACAGACCGAACAACTCTACTTCTAAGATGAGGTCCTGTCTCTTTACACCGGAGTGTACCGCCTCGTCGCGTCTCAACCGGAGGAGTCCGTAGCCCTGGAGGCGCGGCGTGGTGTTTTAAAAGTTGCCGCCATAAATCGTCCGGCAGCGATTCCCGGATCTCCCTCTTATCGGATGCCGGGTGCTTCTTATTCGCAACCACTTCCCCCCTCCCACCCCGCTACGACAGTGCCGCTCCGGGATTTCTCCTGAGGACCCGCTAACTTTACGTCCCTGCGGACCACAGGATCGTAATTTTTATTACGTGGAAAAGGACAAAGGGTTGTTTGGTTTCGCAGCGTGCTGAATACGTTATTTCACTAGTCTACGATGAAATCTAACCGAAAACAAGGAGGAGAAAATCTGATGAAAACTGTAGACTCAAAGAGTTGTTTATACCCGAAAGAAGCAGACGTTTTTACAGGGGACGTTCTGAGCTCCATATACGACTTAATATGTTCTTCCTTTGTAGAGGCTTAATTAATTATGGTGTCTGATTGCATCACCACGATATTGCTAATAAACTAGACCCTACGCTGAACGACACCTGCAGGATAATCACGGGCTGTCTAGGCCTTATCAACTTGGCCCACCTATATATAGGGTGTTTCATAAGTTGGGACTTTTTTTCATACAGCGGATAGTACTCGCCAAAATGAGTGTTTTTTTCCAGTAACATATACGAAATATTTAGAGAAAACGAGATACTGACCATTAAAGAAATCCTCAATTCTAAGTCCGTCCTTGGGCAATGGCTCACCATGTCATAATATCACAACAAAAAAGGCAGCCCTAGTGGTGCCCGAACTGCCGATGCCGATGAGAAAAACAGGCAGTTCATCATACCGTCGCGTTGCTGTTGCTACATCTGCCGATCGGACTTTAAAAGCAACAACAATGGTGCATGCTTATAACAATAATGAACTGATGGACATGATTTAATGTACGGTGAGTGTGGTCAAAATACCGCTGCGGCTTCGCGAGTGTACGCCGATCGCTTCCCTAACCGTACTCACCTGCACTTCGTCGATTTGTCTGGCTTGTGCAAAGAGCCAGAGACACAAGATGTCTGAATCCACATCGTGGTGGTCATGCTGGAAGACCTCGACAACATCGTGTGGTCCAAATTGAAGAAGACATCGCAAATCGTACTTTTACCTGTAAGGCGCCTGCGACAGGACCGTACTTACAACTTCTGTAGCTACCAAATAGTCAGTACTTGCTTGAAATTTTTTTTACTGTTTTGCTGCTGATTCACCGTGCATTAGCTTTGCTGTTTCAAGGGCCGTTGTTTCTAAAGAGGAAACTCCCAACTTTTAGAACACCCTGTATATTAGCGGGAATAGCCCCCTACAAATCAGGCGAGTAGTCTCATGTATCATAGAACGAAGTAGACAGACATTAGTTAGAATATGGACACAAGCCCTTAACATCGAGGCTCAAATCCAGGAAGAATTTCATTATGTCAACTAACCCATTGGTAGACTCCAAGTCAGTAACCAAAGAGCTACTGTGAAAACGACGGCTAACAGATAACCACATACCATCTTGGAACCCAACTGGAAGCCTCCCTGCCAGATCAAAATTGGAATGGAGGACCTGGAGAAGTCTAAACAGTCTAAACAATTTATGCGCCTGCGGAGAGAACCAGATGATGGAACATCTCCAATTTTGCCTATCCTTGAAAACCCCTTGCTCAATCCAGGACATATGGGAAGCGAACGACACGGCAGTGCAGTGTGTCAGAAACTGAAAAGAGATATGAACAAAGTATTCTCAGTATTTTGGATGTCGCCGAAGTGAAATAGCTTCTGAAGATGCCATCCACTCGTGGTGGCGAAACGTCAAGCTTTAACGCTAAACGACGCCGGCCTAAAAACCCAAGAACCACAAATTCATTGAACAAATACAATCCTTTCTGACTTGTGACGTCTGCGATCGTCACATATATAGGGTGAGTCGGGAGGAACGCACCAAACTCTAGGATTGAACGTAGTGTAAGAAAACTCATTTGTTCTTATACGATTCTTATTTGCTTTCAAATGTTATTTCTCTTTGTCTAAATAACTGTAGCTCTGACACTATTAAATAAAGTAGAGCAGCACGATTTTACGAAAACTTAGATAAGCATCCTGTTAAACTGGCAGCTTCGCAGACTGTGTCAAATTTAGCAGGAGGGGTGGATCCAGAGAGAAACTTGGGGGGCAAGCAATCGGAGAGGGGGTGGTTTGAATACAGAATAGGTGTTTTTTAGTACTTATTCATCTAAAAATATGTTTGAAGAATTAAAATATTCTTAAAGTATTGCTTTGTATTTATTTCCTGCCTAGAGAATATTATACCAGTAATAATAAAATAAAGTTGTCTAGTTCCTGCTTTTCCAAAATTTTGGGGGGCGGGGGTGAATTCTCACCCTTCCCCCGTGAATTCGCACCTGACTTTCTGTAAATTGTCACACTTGATAATCTTGTGTAGTTTTGTATTTTGTAGTAACAAAACAGTTGCTAGTGCTAATATGATGTGGTCACGCAGACGAACTTGAATCGTCAGCCTAAACGACAAACACCTGTTATTAAGCATCACTGGTTAAAAGCATTCTAGAAAATAAAAACCCGGACATCGGTACATAGAGAGAAAAAGGTGAAGCCAAGGAAAATATAACTTATATATAACATATTTAAGTATGCGAGCAGACAGAAAGAATTCTGCCGGTGCGCCATCTAGTACCCGAAAGTAACGGCAAACCAACGAAATCTCTGCTTAACAGCAGTAGACTTCTTGGTGGGACGCCAAGGTGCGTCCGCTTGGCCACTAGAGAGCGCGGGTTCTATACGCCGCTGCGTATGAAAGCCGATATACGAGGGCTGCTCTATACCTCCGTCAATCCACCAGTACGCAGACAGCTGTTTCACGCTTATTAGCGATCATCAGTGCGCCATAGGTCGATTGACGGAAATAGAGAGCATCAATTTTTCCATGTTTAATAAACATGTGAAATATCTGCGAGCAGACAGAAAGAATTCTGCCGGTGCGCCATCTAGTACCCGAAGGTAACGGCAAACCAAGGAAATCTCTGCTTAACAGCAGTAGACTTCTTGGTGCGACGCCAAGGTGCGTCCGCTTGGCCACTAGAGAGCGCGGGTTCTACACGCCGCTGCGTATGAAAGCCGATATACGAGGGCTGCTCTCTACCTCCGTCAATCCACCAGTACGCAGACAGCTGTTTCACGCTTATTTGCGATCATCAGTGCGCCATATAGAGCAGCCCTCGTATATTTAAGTATGAATGGTACGAGTACCTATAAAAGGGAATGAAGCTAAGCTGTGCTGCGGTATGCCTAAGTCAACATTTTATATCCCCTATATGCACAGAGTCCAATCCAGCATCCAATCCGTGGACGTTAAACAACATCCCAGTTACACTCGTGAACGGCTCCCGAAAGGATATGGGCACTCATACATCAAACTGAAGAATCTTGTGAATCTCATTTTATAATGTCCTAAGCGAAGCCGCTGTAATAATTCATAAGCTGATCTAGACACAAGCTAGGATAAACAATTACTATTCATAGCATTCGCGATAAAATCACATCCTATGATTTACAAGGAATTAGCATACGGTCGCAATATAAGCATTATCTAATCCTAACGTACACCATTAATTAATTATTAATTAATAGGTATCTGGTGGATCAATCTAATTTACAGGCGGCTGTGATTTATATAAGGTGCAGCATCGGTTGCTCAATTGCGCGTAATTCGGCCTACTGTGATTGTTTATAACATACGTGTGCTCGTATGTCACTTGCTCGTAGGGTTCTGTGCGCATGAAATGATTATTAATTTGATGGTTTAATCAAATCAACTGTTAAGGCGCCTACACACGTTGAGGTTGCGATACTAGCATTGATTCTCGTGCTTCAAGATGCAATGTGCAATGTGAGTACGAGTAGTACTGATTAATGCAGGCGGGTTTCAAACCGAATCGTAGTTGCTGTGACCAGGTACTCAGCGTTACATCTTTTATTGAAAGTGGATACCAACATTGCCTTAAAACCAGCATTGTGTTCGTAGACCTGACTGCAGCCTATGACACCGTCTCGAGAGAAGGGCTTCTTATACAAGCCGTACAGTATCATACCCTGCAAAACAGTAGGCACCCTAAGGAACAATATGCTTTCAGCCAGATCATTACAGGTAGTCATGTGCTCTGATACCAGCAAAGTGAGATATTTAAATAACGAATTACCCCAGGACTCCATTCTATTGTCCGCCTTGTTCAATATATATGTTGTACTCGATAACTGAATTCGGCCATTGACCGAAATTTATACTCATAACGCATTGTGGATTACTTAAATCTCTCACATCGCGTTGCGGGTAATTTTTGTATGCGCAGAACGCGTTGTGGGTAAATTGCAAATACCCACAATGCGAAACTCCGAATGACATCGGAAACGCACGACCATTTCGCGTTGTGGGTAATACAAATAGCCACAAAGCGGAAATCTAATAACCTAACATACCGCAACAAGCTTTTTTTTCTATTTATTCAGAACAATGTTTAGTAAGATCAGTGAATCGACACAAACACTTCGCAAATAATTCGAGAATGGTTTGAATAAACTGTATCTAGCGTCATCTCATGGTCTATACTTTTAGAAGGTGACTATGAAAAAATCATCACAGGTAAGGTTAAAGAAGGACAAGAACTGTGGAAATTATGCCTGTCATCTAAACAGTATTGAGAGCTGAATCGATACCAATTATCGAAAATTGGACAAAATGAATAATTGATAGCTCAATTGTATAGGAATGAAGAGGAAATTATTTTTTCCTAAATCGTGAGCAGGTATTTGATATAACACATTGTTTTACATTTTTTGATTATAAAATTTCGCTTCGTGGCTATATTTGTATTGTCCATAATGCGAAAATGGTCGTGTGCTTCCGATGGTATTCGGAGTTTCGCAGTGTGGGTCTTTGTAATTTACCCACAACGCGTTCTGCGCATACAAAGATTACCCGCAGCGCGGTGTGAGAAATTTGCAAAATCCACAACGCGTTCTGGATATACAGTTCGTGCAGTGGCCGAATTCGGTTATTGAGTACAACATATATACCTCGGACCTTCTTCAGTTATCCCCCCGGAAATTTGCATCTGCAGATGACCTGACTGTAGCGTACAGAAATAGCAACTTTGACATTCTAGAGTCCACACTAGCTGCCGATATTGCAATCCTGGGATCATACTGCAGCAGGTGGAAGCTGAAGCCAAGTATGAGCAAAACAACAATTTCGTGTTTTCACATTAACGATAAAATGGCAAACAGAGAGCTAAGATCTACTTTAGCGGCACCTTGCTGCCCCATAATCCCACACCCCAATACCTAGGAGTCACACTAGATAGAACACTGTCATTTGGAAAGCATATTCAGTCGATTGGAGCCAAAGTAAACAGCAGAACATCCTGCATCCTCTTTTAACTCTTCTATGAGTACTATCACGGGATGTATCAAATCAACCTAAACTTACTGGCTACCAACACTTAGCCACATAGCTCCAACACCCATCCGTCGAGAAAATGCCCTTCTTAAAGAATATAGCAGAATCAAAACAACTTCCTCACTGCCAATTCACGAAGATGTACCTGATCTCTCCTTGCACAGACTACGGTCCAGAAAACCACCAATTATAACAACTTTCCAACTTGAGTCTGATGGTTTTAACTCTGCAGTTAAATGGGCAGAAATTTGGGCAACCCAAACACCAGAAGAAGTGAACAGTAATCTAATTGTTGATCAAGAGCCCCCTGGCTTTGAGGTCCAACAAAAGGAATAGTCGACCTTAAACGGAATCCGCACGTTGCATGGAGTGTGCCCTGGTTCACTGTCTAAATGGAACAAGCGCAAATCCCCACAATGCGACTGTGGAGCGGAGAGCCAAACTGTGAGGCATATAGTGCAAGAATGGAGCCTTAGCATATCCAGGCAACAACAAGGACTTCCTCCAAGCCAGGCCATCAGCCGTAGACTGAATTTCCAGGCTCGATATTGACTTATAGCCTAGTTACTGTTTAGATCGCATTTTTTTATTTCATTTTGTGCTTGTCTTAACTGTTTTACTTTTTTTGTGACCTTTTTCATCTGAAATGTAACCATACGCTAAATAATAATAATGCATTTAGCATCAGTTGCAGTGTTTGGCGATGGAAATAATAGTGTCATCTTAGTGTAAGAACTGCGACGGCTACTTACTGATGATGACAAGCCGTTTGGATTTAGGAAGATTTTTCATTCCTCGATCCGCCTGCAACGTTTTACCGTTTCTAAGTATCTATCATACCTTCGATTTTGACGCTTTTAAAAGTATGTTGCTTCATTCTTCCATTCCAGAAGGAACATTTCGCCACTGGATTTGTTAAAAAAAATACATATTGTTTCAATAGAACAATTCGTACTTATCTAAAAAAACGCATATTTCTTCACCAGGCGGCTGTTATTTTTTTAGTCGAAACCTATTAAATGGTTTTGAGCACACATTCATCGAATTAGCGCAGTCATACGTGATTTCTTATATTTATAACAATTATTTCACAAACAAAGCAAATATAACAAATAGTGTTGCTTCAACCCAGTCACCAACTTTCAGAAAATGTACTTAAATTAATGGTGGCAAGTCATAGATCAATTACAGATGGAATCAATGTTAAGAGTAGGCTCCGTAAAGCCGGCGCCACATATGCGGGTATTTGCCGAGTATCAATACTCGCCGTTTTTCAACCTTGCTCGCCGAATAGCGAGCACGTATCGCCCTACATGTGCGTAGTTGGCTATGTTTAGTTTCGAGAAGAAAGGGAATGGGAAAGCCCGAATATTCGTAGCAAATTGAAACTTATTTATTATTAAAATTTATCGACAGTAGAATCAACGTCATCAATGGAAAATAATAATGATATATTTCTTCTAATTTTCATGCTTTTTCTGTATTTGCTTACATTGAGCAATTTTCTTCGTAGATTTGACGGAAGGCTGAAAGTTGAGCATATTTCGTGGGATGATTGAAGATGACAAGGATATTTATTATTATGCACCACTAGAGATGCGTCGAAATATACAGGGTGTTTCGGGAAAGTAAGATAGTGATCAACTTGATTTTTTTATATGGTACTATTACTTTTTTTTAATTCTTCTAGTTTCCATCATTGATCTCTATTAAACCCTAAAATATTATTGCGATCTTGCCAAGTTATAATTTATTTTCTATTAATTTCCGGATTTGCAAAGTCGCAAATTGATGTATTCATGATGCAGGGTGTTATTGGTAGAATTTTAAATTACGGTAATTTGAAGGTCATTTTACTTTGTTTTTTCTAAATGTAACACCCTGTACGTTTTATTTTAAATCGAAATATCTACTAATACCCTATCTCGCCTTGTAATTTTTTTCGCGTTTGCGACATTGCCAAGTTATAAATTATTTTTCTAAATTTACAAACAAATATCCCCGATTTTAATTAATAGAACACACTGCATATTTTATTTAATACAGAAGTATTCCCTAATAATGGTTTACAGCATGAACAAGTTTCAACTGGTGTTCCTCACCGCCTTCTCAGTAAACAGTACCGGAAGGCTTAAATATTTCCAAAACTGCCACAGCTGGGGCGGTGAAAATCAATACTTGGGGGTTTTTGAACACACAGAATTCAAAAATGCTAACATGCTAACAAATAAACAATGCGAATAAAGTTTTTCATTCTCTAGTCCGGCCCTGTTCCTGTTTCTGTGTCAGTATTCGGGTACTTATTTGTGTTCGGCAAATTCCGACCATTCGCACAAACTGTTCCAGCCACACTAGTAGGCGTTTGCCGAATTGCGAATATTCGCTGTTCGTTGTTCCCTAAATGCCGCATGTGTAGCGCCGGCTATGGCGCCGGCTGAATGCTCGGTGCTCGGCATATGGCGAGTATTCGGGTAAAATCCTGCAGCCACATAGCCGAATAGCGATTAATCGGGGTTCGTTGCTCGCCGATTACCGCATATATGGCGCCGGCTCAATATTATTCATGGCTTGCTTGTTTGCAAAGCGGCTCGGTAGACCTTCTCTTGAGTTACGGTGGTATCGGTCGGTCTGTCAGATCTGGTTATCCAGCCGTAAGCTGATGTATTTTAGCTAGTAGCAATTGATACAATGTCATCATAACCTGATAAACATCTTTCTAACATCATGTATGTACCTGTTTATATTGTTGAAATTAAATATAACCACTCCTTATAGAAATATACAGATACATACAGAGCTAAGAAAAACACTTTGACTGTCTCGTCAGAAGGGGTTCTTAGAGAAAAATTTTGGATTTGACTTTCATTCGGATGCAGAAAGTCAAATTAAAACTTTTTTAAAATCGTTCGCATAAGACTTTGACTGTGACGTTGATCTCAGATTAAAGTGGGAAAGTTTATTCCAAGGTCAAAACTAAAGGACGACGTACACAGTAATATGACAGACAAAATGCTGAAAAAACGGTCTACTTAAAAAAAACAGTGAATGAGGTTTTTGGAGTCACTGAAGAAATAAATTGCATGCAGATTGGTTGATTGATATAATGGATAGAAGATCTCTTACAAGTACGTAACCTCCATGCATAGTGTCTACATTGGGATGCCTTTTGTACTATCCCAAATAGCCGTTATGGGCCTGTAGACCCTTAGTGTTACACGGGGTCTGACCCCTAGTTATAATACACTAGCTCTACATGACAACGATTAGACTTACTTTTCTTGGCTCGGTTATATTATGGATTTGCATGAGGATTGAAGCAACATGAGACAAATTTAACGAAGTTCAACATTCAGCTTGTAAAAGGTAGCGCAGTGTATACGCTTATTCTGTATGCACTCGATGCAGTGCTCAAACTCCCTCCGTTGGACAAAAGAGACTCATTTTATTCGTGAGGAGAGTGGAGTGGAAGACAAGAGGTTAGAACCCTCTCTGAGAGTGAGGCTCTGTCGCACGAAGAATTTGGATCCAGCATCAGTCCTCCCTGGAAGATCACCACAATACTGCAGGTAAACATTTTCACAGTTTTGGGTTGTATATTTCGTACTCTAGAAAATCAGAAGCCAATGAGACAGACAACTACAGCGAAAAGAATAGCTCTTGAGGATATCTCAGCAAAATATCAGGTCTCCTTGGTTTGAATACCTGGACACGCTAGTAGCAATTTCGTCAGGCGTCAGTGAACCAGCTACTCCAATGAACGCGGAGAACATTAGAAGGTTAACTAAAGACCGTTCAGGTCCGGTAGCTCTATGGATAATGACCAGCTGAAACTACTGGCGAGTTTGTTGACAGGCGATAATCATTTCAGAAGAAACCTGCCATGGGCAGATACAGTCGGTATCAGATGATGGAACAACAGGGTGAGTTAAGCTCAACGACTCGGATTGTTACCAAACATTAAAAGCCATATCAGTCCTGTTTTATAAATGGATTATCATGTATATTATTGCATATTCAGATTTCTTGATGGATTATAGTGTAGCTTTATGCATCACACATGGGACTTAAAGCCAACCGCTTCAGTGCCAATCACCAATTTTGGTATAAGTAGATAATAAAAAAATTAATATCGCAGTGATTATAAACTTACTAAGCCGTGACTTTACCTTTGCACTAAGCATGAAATGCATTAGCTTGGGTTAGACGTTCAAACTTGAATTACATTTGTACTTGGACACGATAGTTGCCTACACGTGTTTCGGAGTAGATGGACCACGTCAGGGCAGTATAATCTAAGACAAATTTGGGAGGGCTTGAATGATGAAATATACCAGGATGTCGTATCACATCTATTTTTGAGGGCTAAAGTAACAGTTCCACAACGGAGGTCACTATAGTCGCCTGTACGATTTTACGTGTCAGAGGTACAAAAGGACCCGCAATGTGACGATGCACATTGCTATGTTACCGGATTACCTCTATATCTTCCTCATTCATCCATAATCAGTATCCTAGACCAGATATAGAACTCAACATAGGTCTTGCAGCCTCCATCTTTTCGCATCTTTGGTCTCAGTTCCCCTCTTCCTCTCTTTAGAATTATCCTAGTGTTTTGCCGGCAACTATACTGATGCCCAGTAAAAGCATCACAAGTCAAAGTCTTTTTTAAACTAATTCAGGTTTATTATTGCACATTAAATTTAGATTCCTTCGTGAATTCTAGTATTACTTTATGTATCACTTGTGGGACTCAAAGCGAAATGTTTAGGTGCCAATAACTAATTTTATAGTACATACCAAAAAAACGAATATCGCTGCGATTATGAAATTCAGAAGGCTATGACATTACCGTGTCACTAAACACAAAATGCGTCATCTTAGGTTAGATGGTCAAATATGAATTATATTTGTACTTGGAGACGACAGTTGCTGACATGTGTTTCGGAATAGATGGACCACATCAAGGTAGCTTAATCTAACACATAGTTGGGCTTAGATGATTAAATACACCAAGATTTCATATCAGAGAATCAATCATTTAATTGCGGCATCCTCTGGATGCACCCCCTACAACTCAGAGAGACCAGAGTACCAGTGTCTCCATGGAGATCACTATAATAATCCCCTGTACGATGCTTGTCGGAGGTACAAAGGACCCACAATGTGTCTATGTACATTGCTATGTTAGCGGATTATCCTTATGTTCCTCAATCATCCATAATCAGTATTCTAGAGCAGATATCGAACGCAACATAGGTCCCGCAGCCTCCATCTTTTCGCATCTCTCGTCCCTGTTCCCTCCTCCCTCTCTTTCGAATTATCCTGGTGTTTTGCCGGCGACTGTACTGATGCTCCCGTCGCCGTTGCCGCAGCGTCTCTTTTATCGCACCGATATTATTTTCGCCGCTGTTTAGATAAGGGCCGACCGTCCCGGTTCTCCTGGAAAAATAAATTGCCCCCGGCGGAAAATAGCTGAACTTTTCCCAAAGAACCGAACCCCGCAGCCCCGCCGCCGTCCTATTGTGCTCTCCAGAGCGCAACTTTTACGTCCTCTTTGCACATAAATTTCCCCGCAACAGCTCCTCTCGTGTATACGGCGGAGCCGGAGTTTTGTGTTTTTTTGATTTATGTGCGCCTTTGGAAAAAATTGGAGATAATGTATATGTGGGGGATGTCAGCTGGGATAATGGAAAATTCTTTTGGAGGAGTTAGTGCTCCAAAATTACATTTACTACCTGCAGTGCAATAAATTCCTACACTACACTACTTAGAATGCGCGGAAATTGAAAATCAGTTATTTTAAGAGCTAATTGTATTCTCTATGTGTCCTTGTATTTTTTGTTTTTGATCCTTTTGGTCCTTTCTATTACTTTAGTTTCCGTCGGTCTGTCTGCCTATCGGTCTATCGCTATTCGTCTACCCGACCCGCAGTAACCGCTGCACCGATTTTGATCAAATTTGTGGTGAGAGACGCTGTGGGAATGTAGTTGGTAATGCCGCTATTATTGAACATTGGTGCGTTGCCAGCAGAGTAATTAGTAAAAAACCTGAAAATTCTCAATATCACGGCTTTTTCGTTTTTAAGAATTTTAGGGATTCCTAGGCATTTTCTTTGGGGGAGAATTGGCGTGGTAGTGAGCATGGGATCGCGATTCTATAATTCTTTGTACTACGCGCAAAAGATTCTCCTTCGACTTATAGCGTTTTCGACTTACTGCACTGATTTTAACCACGATTGCACTACAGTGCACATTGAAAGCTCGTGTGGTGCCCAGAAGTGCAATAAATCTGAACTGGTAAGTCGAACATACACCAAATTTCAGTGCAATTCAAGTAACTGTTCTGTCAGCCAACTGATGACAGTTTGATGTCATTTTGCAACGCGAGAGCTCAATTTCGTTCTGTGGAGGTTTTGAAATTTGAATAGTTTGAATCCGCCTTATTCAATAATTTATTCTATTTATCGACATAAAAACTAACAGCATTTTGTGCAATATGGCTTTTGCACTAAAAATGAATATCTATCTATATCGGTAAATACTTATGTATATCTTGTATCTCTTCTTCCGTCAGTATATGAACAACATCTTCAAGAAATATTCGTATTTTTGGTACACCCGCAGCCGTTGTTTGCAATTTAAAGATGTGCTTCAGTTTCATCATCCGAATATGACGATATTCGCAGTTCTTCCAACTACACTTTCCGCACCTTTCATGCTATTATGTATACTACCCCACTACCCAGTTCTTAATTCAAAAAATTATTTTGTCTGACAAATAAAATAGGTTATAATTAATATTTATAGACGTCAAAAATGCACTGAAATCTCCACGAGCTCAGAGAGTCCGTGGCGATAATTTGCACTCACGTGCAATTAAGCGGTTAAGTCGAAAACAAAAAACCACACTAGTTTTGCACTCAAATCTAAGACGAACATAATTTTGACACTTAGTTCCTACGAGTAGAGTGATAGGGCAATAAGTCGAAAACGCTATTCGAAAAATGACCATATAGTGACATTCTGTACTTGACAGATCTTTAAACAATGTCATTGGAGACAGAGTTTGGTTTTAAAATCTTTTCTAATGTAACTTTGACACTGCTCTACCACTATGAGTATGTATATCTTGGTAAAAATCTTGATAAACATCTAAACTGATTTAACATCGTTTTCAGGGCCTTTCGATGTCCTTGACCAAATTTGTTTTTTTTTTGTAGGAAAATGTCATGGAAGCTCAGAGTAATAATTCTTCTCTCTAGAAGGAGTATTATCCAAATATCAAGGTACGTGGATATATTACAGCGTTGACAATTTTCTGTTTATACTCATTTGGTTATACAGGGTGAGTCAAGCTCAACGCCTCGGACTCTTGTGACCAAACGATACCACTTTTCGAAACATTGACTTTGCGGGTGTATGTAGTTCGAATTGGACTACATTTTAAAAATAATGACTTTTATACAGGGTGTCTAATAAAAGCGTGACATATCAAAGTTATGTTTTTTTAAATGGAATACCCTGTATATTATTGCATATTTACATTCCCGGGTGCATTTTAGTGTGACTTTATGTACACACATGGGACTTTAAGCGAACCGTTTAGGTGCAAATCACAATTTTGGGTATAGGTAGGTGTCAGAAAAAAATTGAATATCGCAGCTAATATAAATCTTAAGAGGGCTGTGACTTTGCCGTGTTACTAAGCATGAAATGTGTCAGCTTACGTTAGGCGTTCGAGTTTGAATTACATTTGTACTTGGAGAAATCGCTAGATCAATTAAGGAAACTTCAATCAAAGGTAACTTGATTTTTTCAAATGGGAATGCATAATTTTTTTTATACGATCAAATGTGCAATTTGATAAGCTTTCTAACGATATTGGTTGTAAATATCAATCTCTGGTAGTTTTGATTTAATTTAAAATTTTCAGTAAAACCGGTGTTTTTCAATTTTGCTACCTATAAGCAACTTAGCAGGCCATGAAATATAAACAAAAAACTGTTCAGATGGAGCAAAAGAACTAACTTAGCAGATAGTTACGGACGAACTAGAGTAAAGGGACAAAGTTATAAAAATGACTTACAACAAATCAATTCTAACCAGAAATAGCAGACATAACACATCTAAGGTCAAAAAGCAGCTGGAGTACGACAGAAATGGGTATTTTTCACAGCATACCGGCTACTACAATATTCTAAAGATTAACGATTCACAAAACCATTGTGAATTTTTAAATGAAAAAAAATCTCCACGTAATGTTGCTGGCAGTCTAATAGCTTGAGAATAAAATTTCACATTTCATGATTTAAAAAAATATTAACCGATACCTCTGACTGGAGTTCTGCAAATTCTTCAATACTCATAAGCAAGATCGCCGAACATGAAGAATAAATTAAAAATCTGCTCAAATTATTAAACATAATTTATTTGGCAGAAAATTAAAATATGATTTGTCAGTATTGCTTTTTTTTGCGACCTTGCTAATAGATGCTGAAAAATTTAAAGGACGACAGTGAGAGGTAGGTATCATTATGTTTGACTTTGACGGAAATGACTACTGTTTTATACCATTAAATGTGAAATTGCGCTCGGAAGAAGACTGACGGCAACGATCGCTGAAAATTTTTCTTTCATTTCAAAGTGTTTAGTGATTTTGGAAATTTTTAATCTCTAATACATTGCAGTCGCTAGTGGGCTGTAAAAATTATCCATTTCTGTCGTACTCCAGCTTCTCTTTAACCTTAGACATGTTACCGCCGTTGTTTCTGGTTAGAGTTGATTTGTTGTAGGGAATTTTTATAATCTTGTTCTTTTACTCTAGTTCTGCTGGATCTTTTTGCTAAGTTAGTTGTTTTCTTCCATCTGAATACGATTTTGTTTATATTTCATGGCCTGCTAGTTTTTTTATAGGTAGGGAAATTGAAATACACTGATTTGATTGAAATCTCGAAATTTAATAAAAACTACCATAGATTTATATTCACAACCTGATATAAGTAGAAAGCCTATCAAATTGCACATTTGATTGTATAAAAAAAATTATGCATTCCCATTTAAAAAAATCAAGTTACCTTTAATTGAAGTTTCCTAAATTGATCTACCGATTTCTCCAAGTAAAAATATAATTCGAACTCGACCGTCGAAACTAAGCTGACACGTTTCATGCTTAGTAGCACGGCAAAGTCACAGCCCTCTAAGATTTATAATAACTGCGATATTCAATTTTTTAGTGACATCTACCTACACCCAAAATCGTGATTTGCACCTAAACGGTTCGCTTAAAGTCCCATGTGTGATACATAAAGTCACACTAAAATGCACCCAGGAATCTAAATATGCAATAATATACAGGGTGTTCCATTTAAAAAAACATAACTTTGATATGTCACGCTTTTATTAGACACCCTGTATAAAAGTCAATATTTTTAAAATGTAGCCCTACTCGACCCACATACACTTGCAAAGTCGATTTTTTGAAAAGTGGTATCGTTTGGTCAAAAGAGTCCGAGGCGTTGAGCTTGACCCACCCTGTATAAGTAAACTATAATTCCGTGAGGTTGGAGTATTTCTATTAGCATTTTAGTGTATACCGCTTGACGTGCTTATAGTTACCGTGTTATTAGATTTACTATTTTATTACCATGCTAGAATTTTGGAATCCGTAAGGTTCAATCGCAGTTACAACTCCACAGATATTTAGACTTTCGACGGAAACGTGGCAACGCGGCAGCCCACTGTTTCTATAGCACTTGATGCCAGCCCTCTAATTTGTTTTTGATGTGTTTAATCAGATGCAGTAGAGTGTTGCGTTTTACTGCAATTAAAAAGTGTGTTGGTGTTTATATAAACTATAAATTGATGAAACTGACTTTGTAGTGGAAGAAAGATGTGTTAGGTTTAAATTTGTTACTTTCGAAAACTGGAAAACTTGCTTATTGGAACTATTTTATGCTTAGTAATATTTTGAGTCATCTCCACAAATTTCAGATATAAAATGCTAAATCTATAGAATTCTATAGCTACAAGTAGGCAAAAGCCTATTGACTACCTAGGTTTCTTAAATATTGCAAGGATGCGTGACATGTTTCGCAACAATGTACAAAATATGTTTGAACGTTAAGGTTGGTTTAAAGCATCAGAGATATCCGGAAGTGACAAGGAGATAAAATTTGTCCTGAATAAGTATTTCCCGGAAGATAGTAACAGTTGAAGAACTACTTCTCAATACGGCGAGTGCGTACGGTTTATCAACATCCGTTTGTTATGTAATCTAAGTTCAAACCTCAGCTTTGTAGTGTGAGAAATTACCTTTTCAGTACTCGCACATTATGCTGGTAAATTATTTAAATACTTTACGAGAAATGAAAATATTTATTTGTGCCATATAGCATATATATAGAAAGACAACTGCTGCACATTATCAAAAACAGAAAAGTAGCTTACTTGGGACATATAATAAAAGGCTCCAAATATAAAATCCCGAAAGAAATCTTAATGGGCAAAATAGAAGGAAGAAGAGGGCCAGGACGAAAACAACATTTTTGGCTCAGAGATATCAGAAACTGGTGCGGTATCAGAGACGTCGGAACATTATTCATAAAAGCAAGAGAACATACCTTACACATTATCTAACATGATGAACAATGACTCGCCTACACGCTGCATTGCGTACGGCACCTAAAGAAGAAGAACATATAGCATATAACTCGTCGCATTCGTTACAATAGGGCCTATCTCATCTTTAGTTATTTTTCAAGTTTCCTTGCAAGTGGCCTATCTTGAGGTGGGGGGCCACTTTGTGACATTCCTTACATGTCAAAATTGAGAAAGATACGTCATAATTTCCAGACTATCCATATTTGAGATACACTGCTAAGAGGATAGCTGCAGGTTACTAATAAACAATGTTCTGGTCCGTTTTAGCAATTTTTGAGATAAGTCCTTTTGAAAGGAAGGTAAATGTATATTGAGTATATCTCAGCATTACCGAAAATAACAGATTCGGTAATATTAGGACTGTCGGCAAAGTTGACATTAAAACTGGGAATAAACGAGCCATGTGCATATATCTTTCTTTAATTTTGCCCAAATATTTAAAACTTGCTTGATAAAAAATTATAAATTATCGATACTTTATAAAAATATAATGGGCATTCAAAAATATTTTGTTGATTTCTACATCACCTACTACACTTCATTTGCTTTAGAATTTGTCTCTAGTGATTTGTAAAGTACCACGACCTCGAAAATCTCCCTGTTTTGATTACGTTAGAGCTATGGGCTCAAATTCTCTCGAGATATACTGATATTGAAAAGCGCTGAGCTTTATGTGTACATTTTCAAAAGCTCTGGGTCAAGCCCCGTATCAGGCGGATACCCAGGCATTACCCAAGTCCACCTGATAAGATCCGAAGGATCGAATCAGGACATGTTCCAGACAAGAAGTCCTTGAGCTTACTTTGGGTAAGGTGGAAATTTTTTTCTCCAACTCAGTTAGTAGGTTCCAAGCTTAATCTATAAAATTATATACATGTCTTAAAATAGATCTGAACGACGTATAGTACTTTGTTTATGCAAAAAAATTACTCCACCCTCACTTCTGTCACGCTAATTTAACTTAAGTAAAGGAGACTTATAGGTGTGAGGATTTTTATTTTTTGCTAATTGTTTCGCCACCAATACAAAGTTATTCAAAAATGTAGCAGCATTACCATTTACCTACTACTACGCTCCCATCATATCGCATTCCAAATTTAATTAAAATCGGTGCAGCAGTTACTGAGGTTACAAGGATATCCGATACTTCCCACCTCTGGCATCGGAAGAAACATTTTAGGGCTATGCAGTCAAAGCAATATTCAGGTAAGTTTGTAGGGTCAAGGTTTATTTGAAGCCCAATAACAGTCCTTTAGGAATGATCAGGATCCCCTACGGTAGAGAAAAATGAACTTGTGAGCAAATTTTTTTAAGGTAGCGGTTAGAGTTACTGAGGTTAAATGGTAGAAAAATGGCGACAGATAGATATTCATAGGTTTTAGCGATATAGGCACCATCACCGACTAAAACATATTATCACAAAATCTAAAATTTTCGCGATTACAGTACTTCCCTAACTTACGATGTGGGAAACAAAATATCTGAAATTTGTCGAAAGCATAGTTCGAACATTTCAAACCTATAAGTTTTTAAGGCAGTCGAGAACAAAGGTTGAAATCTACAAGGTGAGGTGAAATTACGCGGGGCCATAACACAGAATAGGGCTAACCCACCAGATACTGATGAACGTCTTTGTAGCGAAAATTCCTGGATGTTCTCTAGAAATAGGAATGAAGGTGCTTTGGGAGCCAAAAAGTCTCTCAATTTAATTAGGTGGCAGTTTATTTATACCACGATTTGTTTTATTTACTTCAGGATTAATAAATGAAACTGAATCTCTTCGTAAAGTGTAGTAAGTACGTGCTATTTAGAGTCAAACATCCATTGCAAGAAATGAATCATTTTACTCTTGAATAATAATTGTGGTTCTTTTAAAAACCTACTCCCCAAGTCACTGCTGTGTTGAAGAATATTTGCGAAAGTTACTACGAATGAAGCCTCGTCAGTGCCTACCGTACAGAAATTCTTAAACAAAATTTGTAACTGGCTGGAATTGCTGCTGTCACTCAAAGTGAGCCTGAAAACCTCAACTCGAATAACAAGTAGTCTCCAGTCGCGCGATATTGAGGAGGATATTGCATATTTATATTATTATATATATTATTTACTCATAAAATATAAATCAATTAGGAAAAAAATAATCAACCGCTCCGTCATTGCTTCTCTGTATGGGCTTCAGAGAGATTGGAAAATTACGTTGATTTTGGTCGCATAATCGTCTTTTCGAAAGAATCCCACTTTCATCTTGGAGAACATGCAGGATTTGATATTTCAAAAACCCATAGGTGGTGCTAAAGACTTCAACGCAACATCATAGAGTAAGTGATTGGTATGGAGTGGTGCTATCATTGGTCTCCACCTGTTTCAGGATGAATAAGGTAACAGGGTCACGGTGAACGTTGTTATAACACTGTAGTGTTAAAAGGTCATGCTAATTAGTCTTTTTTTGTAGAAATTTACCACCAACACACATATGCCTTGGTTTTGATGCGTGGTGCAGCTTACCATGCCAGCCAAGGAGCATTCTATCTTTTCTCTTTTACGTACTACTCGAAAATATAATAATAAACCCTATAGGCAAATGTTAGCCTAGCAATCCACAAACACTCATGGAAAATATCCATCAAGCTAATCGTGCCCCAAACAATCGATAATCATAGCAAAGCCACATAATATGAAGTTGAATAAAGTAATATTTATTATAAAGGATGGTAGTCGTGCGGATCACAAAATGTAAAGAATAGAAAAAAAGAATAGAAAATCTTGATCCTTTATAATTTTCCTTTGGGGGCTTCAGAAGTCCTTCGGCAGGTAGCTATAGCTGGCCTCCGAGGCGACGTTAACTGTCGTCTCCAAAAAAGAGATCTGTTGGCCGAAGCCACAAATTTGCTGGCTGGCTCTTATCGGTGGCTTCTGGCTGTGTGTTTTTCCATCCTTGACTCCTCAGGTTACACCCAAAATCAAATGTTATGTCATGTGACCTCATCTAGATGTGGGCATATGATATGCATTTGGGCCTGATGAAGCCAATTAGCAGAAATACGTAATACGGGCTACCATCCTTCAATTTTTCTGCTCCTCAACCACTTCCTCTTTGCGGACATCCCCAAGATTTTCTATTCGTAATACTTACTTGAACATATTTCAAGGTGTAGTTTTAATCATAATTTCAAAATTTAACCAACAGCTCTAATATTCTATAACGCTCTGATATTTTGATATATGCGGTCATTACTTGTGGTCTCTTATAATCCTTCTGCTGTTCAGAAATTATGCATCTTCCATTGTGAGTCTGTACTTTACATGCCTCTTGGCAAAAATTCCGAGTGTCTCACCTTCCTCCGCAGAACATGTTCTACCGGCGTGAGATTGGAAAAAAGATAAAAAATTTCCTCGTGCCATCGCTAAAAAGCCTAATGGGCTCCGTGTTGTACTTCGAAAAGCGCTGTTCGATTTTTAATTTTAATAACATATAATTTAGCTATTAAAACGCCGTAGCACGGCCCTTTGGCTTTTGCTCCATATATATGTAGGATGCAAAAGCATTGTTGGATAATTATAACCTTCCGTACTTGAAATTCCTACAGGGTGAACGTGGTATAACTGATGTGAATCTTTGGTGTGTTGGTTGGTATTCTTTTACAGTCTGATTCAGTAGATAATCGAAAAAACTGTGTCAGGTGACGTGGCTCAGTACTTACCATATATCATCGGTCCCTAATAATAAAAGTTTTGAAGTTACTAAATTCTCCATCTCTACTATACCAATTTTGTCCCCATCATATCTGCAAATATTATCTGTAATCAATAAATAAACTTTATTATATTATATTATTTATACCAAAGAAAACTGTTCTCAGAAATTGTAAATCACAATGGCATCAGTTATCCAAAAGTGAGATACCAAGCCGAAAAGGTAAATAAATGTTTAAGTATAGGTTTTTATGCGGCACTAATTTATACAGACCAGCATAGCAGGTTTAGTCTATAAATTATAAGCGAACATGAAATGTAACAAGATACATATGGCTTTAAAGATGTGGATACATTTGTAAGGTATATTAAGGTATATAATGGCACCACTGCATTTAGACAATGCGCTTCTACAGTGCCATAGGCTTTCAGCCTTTCAGCTTTTTCGGGAGGCTGACCATAAAAAAATTAAGAAACGCCTAAAGATGGAATTTTGAGTTATTATGAGAATTTCTGTTTTTTCTTATTGTTCCGCCAATGCAATGATTGCCTTCCATAGTCCTGCATTATATTGCACCCCAAGTTCCATCAACATCTGCAGCAGGGCAGCAGTGCAGCAGTTACAGAGATTATAAGAGTGCAAGGATGTATTATACCCTCTCAGTTTCTGGCATGGGAAGTCCACGGATATGCCTTGAAAGGAAATATTTGGGTAGTCTGTAAAGTACACAACATCAGTAAGGTCATTTTTTGGTTAGTGGATAGTTTTTTATGAATATAAAAAAAATTGAGAATTTTATTTTTTGTTAGTCAATCGCTGCACCAATTATCTGTGCAGATAGTGAAAATATCCTTAACATTTTTGAATGGTTTACAATGCACTAATGCAGATACGTTTTTCATTCGCTGCATACAAATAAAGGATATTTTTATGTATCTGATTCACCAAAAAATAGGATTTCGGGAAAATGGTAGTTACGCCCATAAACGCTTGGACGTCAGTACTCCCCCATAGCATATGACAATGACCGCAAATATCATCCAACTCGATTTAGTGTTTACTGAGCCCACAAGGGTAGAAAAATGACGACAGACCGACGGAAACGAACAGGATAGATTTTCGTGATACAGATATTATAGAAAGTCCGAAAAATGTACATCTCAAAATCGAGCAGTGGAAGGAAAAAGTCAGATTTCTATTTCTGCACCATTAGTAAATGTGATAATTTCGAAACGATAACAGAAAACAAGTATTATTACTCTTGACCTAGAATACTCAGTAAGTCTGGCTTCTTATGTATTTTATATAATTTGTCACCCTGTACCAAGTCATGTGACATATTAAGTATCTCGTCGTGATTGAATTCAACAAACATAAATTACTATTGATTCCAAACCTCTCCATGCCATTGGAATCTGGATGCGACGTACTTACTAGTTATTTCGAGTTACTTAGGTTCTACAGTTTTTTCCTTACTGTGATTTTTCCCTGAAGCTTACCTTACCGAGTCACAACCCACTGATGATGGTGATGTTCAATAAGGTTGATTATCAGAATAAGATTACACATTTGGGCATGTAATAACAAAAAATACAGTATTGTGGCTATAACATAGGAAAAATATACAGCGAAGGGTGGGTCAATAGAGGATATCGTCGCTAAAAAAATCTGAGCTCTGGGTGTTGTTGTAGCAGCGCACAGCTGTTTTGAGTCGTGCTCAATGAATATTATGCTTAGCCATGATGGTTCTCCAGCCCCACAGAACATGTCAGTTAAAGAAACAGTCAAAGTAATACCGATGCTTGATCAAACTACTTACTTGAATTATCCTCGCAGCATCCTGTACAATGTTTAATGTAATATCAAGGAAAAAGCTCTGCTGACTGGCCTACTGAAACTTCTTTACCGGAGCAGGTAGGTATAATGTGCCGTTCGCGTGGGTAGGCCATCCACTTTTTTGAGTGGCAGTGACTAAGCTGAATAGTAATACGATAATGGACCATGACAAATGCGTTTTCATTCTTAATAAACAGATGTGATGCTTTTCAGGAATAACATGATTTTCTAATTTAGCGGCATTTTGACAGAATTTAGCTGAGTAACCGTCTGACTGCTTTATATATTTGATAGATTTTTCTTAGTAACTCGGTTGAGCTCCAATTCAGCCGTCAGATAATGCAGGTTATATGATTGCTGAATTCACTTCTGATAACGATTGGTTGAAAACCTGGTGAATATTGCTATTTTCACTAAACTTGTAGAGACATTTGTCATTAAACATTTTTTATGTTTCTAAATAGAATTCTAGAAGCCTCAGCTTTGTCACAAGCCTATTTTAATCAAAATGGGTCAATTTCTATCAATTGTATTTCAAATAAACCTAACCCGTAAAAAATTTCACTACTATCTAAATTTATTACATCGCCTTGTTAATGTACTCTTGGGGCATCCATAGGCATTAAGATATACTTAGATATGTTCCTTAATCTATATTTATTGATATAAAAAAGCAAGGGAAGTTCGCGGGCATGTCCGCACTAAAGGATCAAATAGAGGAGCAGTAACCGGCGATGCGCGCGCATTTCTGGTTATTGGCTTCATCAGGCCGGTGTAACCTGAAGAAGGATGGAAAGGAAAAAAACACCCGAAGCCACCAACAAGAGCCAAACCAGCACATTTGTGGCTTACAGTCAAGAGCCCCATGCTTATGGGGTTTCGGTTAACCTTGTCGCCACGGAAGCCAGCCAAAGCTACCTGCCGTGATACTTCAAGCCCAGAGAGATAACAGGATGAGGGATGTTATTGTGGAAACAATGTAAAACAGCAATGGAAGTTCGAAACTTCCCTTACTTTTTTACATTGTTTCCGCAATAACATCCCTCATCCTGTTATTTATTGATATATGTACTGTATTACTATTTAAAAACATATTGTTATTATATTTTTTAATTTTGAAGACAGTAGTACAACTTGAGACAAGCAAAATCGAGATTAGAAGATTCAATTGAGGATATATAGGAAAAAACAAATTATAGGAGACGTTAACAATTACGATTCCATTCTAAACTTTGCAAAATTAAGATCATTATGATATAATATATCTATAACTACTACATACTTTAGACAGTAAAACTAAGTACTTAATTTATTGTAGGGAATATTCATGTCCAGTACACGCTTATATCCCATCACAGAGCTCAACGCTTAGGAGGCATTAGTTGAAATTTTCTTGGTCATGCAGGTGGAATTTTATTTTTAATTTTGTAGTCATTATTTGCATACGTCGTAGCTTGAAAATGTTTCGCAAATACCAATCTACCACAAATGCTCTAAACGAAAGAGGGAGGGGGGAGTACATGTTAGGAACTGGCTGGTGCAAAGCAAAGTTTTGAGAACACCTGCTGTAATTGAGTTAGTGCCTGACCGAAACTTCTTTTCGGTTTCGGATTCACTCTTAGCTTTGGCAAAACTTCTGTATAAGGTCATGTTTTCGTTGGAAGAAAGATAACATTCATATGGTCAGCCAAAATCGGTCAACCTTTGAAATAATTATTAACTTAACAGTTATCTCTTTCAGGTAATACTTAAGAAAACAAGTAGACGACATAACATAAAAATTATTTGTGGAACTATTGCAAAAAGTGCATACTTGTTGCACAATGCATGAAGTGTTACAAATATGCTTTATCTACGATCGTGAAAAAAGTGACCATTTTTTGTACTATGCACTACGTCAAAAGTTTCACCATTTAAAGTTGGCTAACTACTCTTTGCTCCAGTGCAAAAAGCAGCTTATATAAAAGAGATGGTCAGAGTATGCCCAAAACATATTAATTTACTACGACCATAGGAAAAAACGTGTGTCATATGTACAAAAAGCATATCAATCAGCTTTTTGGTAAAAAAAGATGTTGTGCCCCAAAAGTTTTAGGTGGGAGGCTGGCGCTTAACTGTCGAGGCACCATGGGAATGATAAAATTGTTGGTAAAAAGACGATTTATCGGTACAACCCTACAAAATAATTGTATGTATAAATCGATTCAGGTTTCAATTCGATCTACACTACCTTCAGCGTCCACAGACGTCAAATAAAAAAGTGATTGACGTTTAAGTTAGCTCGGATTACGACACTCGATCCGGCCCTGACCCGGATACGTGAATGTTGCCTCTGTTATATAGGGTTAGGATAAAGTCTGGAACCAAGCAAATATCCTTGAAACGGAAAGAGTGATATTGCTGAAAATTTGCAGGTAAATGTAGTGACGCATAATGCATCCGAAGGCATTATGTTAGGTCTTAATGAACTTCCGGTTTAACCAGTTTAACCGGAAGCACCATCAACTTTCTTAATTTAAATGGGACACCCCGTATATTTTTGCAGGTTTTAATACATCTTTTTTTCCGAATAGGTCCATAGTGGGCTTAGTATTGGTTTCTGTAAAAATGGGAAAGATAAAGCTTTTTTATTTGTCTCACAAATTCGTCCGTGGCGGCATGCGGTCTCCCGGTTTCAGGTAAATTTTCAATATTCCCAGTTAAGTTAAAACGTCTTAGTGTTCTAGTCACCGTCGGACTTGTTATAAGACACCTGTCGTGATGTAAATCATTGAAAAGTTGACACACTTCTTTGCGAGATTAAGTCTAAATTGCCGGAATTTTGAACATCCCAAATGATGAAGAAGCTTTATCTTTCCCGTTTATACAGAAACCAATAATAAACCCACTATGGACGTATTCGTAAAAAAAAGATGTATTAAAATCTGGAAAATGTAAATTAAAAAAGTTGGCGGTACTTCCGGTTATACGTTACTACACTTGCCTGCAAATTTTCAGTAATATCACCTTTCCCGTCTCAAAGTTATTTGCTTGGTTCCATACTTTATCCCAACACTGTATAATATGTTTACCCAAATTTGGACTGCACTGTTTGAATCGATTCGATCGGCACTTCTTCTCTCGTAGCTCATCTGTAGTCCGAACATATCCGACCGCAGCGCGAAATCATTCAAAGGCTCAAATTCAGTGGCGGTTCCAGTTGTTGTTTTGGCGGGATTGGACCAAAACCGAATCAGGCGGTTTTGCCGAAACTGAAACCGAATCGAAGGTTCAGTGGGATACTAAATTGGGTTCCTAGACGTATGCATATTGTATGCACTTTCACCATTTCTGTAATAGCACATTGCAAGTAGTCAGTCTATACGATAAGACTGTAATCAGTGTAATCTGTAATCCGTGTAATCAAGTTTTACTTCTTCGTGGAGTTTACTCACACCTCCAAGCTCAACCCCGTGATGATATTTAAAGTAAACAAGATGAACATAAATGTTATGGTACTCCAGATGGTTTCGAAGATTCTGGCGGGAGTTGATCGCAGGGAAAGGCTCGAGATGCCTTTGATATCGAATTGCAGACATCGACATCCCTATATTTTTTGGATGGACGAAAATAATTTGATTATTTCTCTGTAATTAAAAGCGCAATAAGGTATTCCGGAGTTTTGCTGCGCACGAACATAAAAGTGACCGAGCATAATATGAAGCAGTTGGTAATTGGTAAAACGGTAAATCTGTAGCATATACAGGGTGAGTTTTTAGTACCGGCTCGGTCGATAACTCCACTACTGTAGAAGATAGCGAAAAAAGTTGTATATAAAAGTTGCAGCCACGGATATGCTCCTTGCTCAGAAAATATTTAGATTTATACAGGGTGATCCATAACTCCGTGGTGATGCAAACATGCATTTTTTTAAATAAGACATCCTATATATATTATTTCTTATTCAAATTCTACTAATGATTTCCGTTCCTCAAATATACAGTATTGTTACTTTTTTAAATGAGACAAAAAGAGAAAATCTTAATTTTGCATTCTACATCACCATTTATACGAATATGCATCACGGGCCTTTTTTATAGCCGATTTTAAAACTAGGATATCTTTAATCCTTCTGGGTAAAAAAAATAATTTTTGATTTATTACTTTTTGATATACAGTACGTTCGTTTGACAGCGATTTGGATATAAAAATGGTCACAACTTTCAAAATACCCTGTATAATGTAACAATACTGTATATTTGAGGAACGGAAATCATTAGTAGAATTTGAATAAGGAATAATATATATAGGATGTCTTATTTAAAAAAAATGATGTTTGCATCACCACGTAGTTATGGATCACCCTGTATAAATCTAAATATTTTCTGGGCAAGGAGCATGTCCGTGGCTATAACTTTTATATACAACTTTTTTCGCTATCTTTTACAGTAGTGAAGTTATCTACCCAGCCGGTACTAAAAACCCTCCCTGTCTGATATGCGCCTATGGAGGATCCAGAAGCAAAAAGCTGTTAGCTATTAGCAACAATATCATATTCTCTTATGTTTCTGTTCCTCACAGCGTAAATTCTTGGTATTTGTTGAAATGCGGTATGCGTTTTGCTATATTAGCATCACCAGGAATCTAAAGTTTACACTATCGTATCGACGATGATGTTTAGTCAGTTCATGAAGAAGTCAGATCGAGTGGGTATTGCTGGATTAGTGCATTTAGCGTTATTCCAGATACAAGAAAAGTCAACTAAGATGATAATAAAAACATAAATATGACTTATAATACCAACAATATTTCTTTAAAAGAGTACTATGTGAAGCGGATCTATGTTCGTGAAATGTCGATTTGGGATGTCTAGACCTGCTAAGGTTAAAGGTAAATAGTATAACGTCTGAAGAACTGATTCTAAATTCGTTTGCTGCCCTTGTATCTATATGCCTTTCTTCCTCCTTAATGATGCATCAGTAACGTAATTACTCAGTTCATGGGTGATATCCACAGTGTGTTGCTAGTTGCAAAGCTTCATTATATGTTAGCCAAAGAGCAGGTGACTTAGTAAAATGGAAGAATTTTCTCACTTACCACCGCACAAAATCCCAACAGCTTCTCCACCACAAAACACAAAACATGCTGATATGCATTTGTCATATTCACCGGCTATACTCCAGCGGCTGGCAGCGACATGATGGCTTCTTCGCCACATCACGCTGATGCTGTTCATACACACGCCCAACAAACTTGCCAAGATAAAGTTATTCCTGTTGCTCATGCAATAGCTGTTGATGCATTGCATCCAAAAGCGAAGACGATAATCGGAAGATAATTCGTCTTGTTAAAGAGGAAAATGTTCCTCATCGCACGTTCCCTCTGCTCTAACGAAACGGTCCTAGCATCAACCACCAAGCAGAAAATCAAAGAGAAGCTCACCGCATAATTCATCTGGAGCGCAATGGCGATGTGCACATATTGCTTATGCCTTTGGTAGTGGTCATTCTGAAAATGGCAGAGAACCTGAACTTCCGTGACAGTCTATCAGAGTCGAAATTCATTAGAACTCTCTATTGATAAAACATCAGATTCACCAAAAGTATAGACACACTTGGTCTTATTGCTGCTTCACCAAAGTGTCTGAAATATGCACATTTGTGCCCCCAAACAGGACAAGAGGTGGGCAGGGCCGTATATAAGGGGGGGTTTAGGGGGTTCAAACCCCCCCCCATGGGTATTCCCATGAATGAAATAACTACTAAAATAATACAAAATAAAAATAATCAAGATGCTTTCTCCGTTTATTCTGCTACTAACCAATAGCTTTGCGATCATGACACGCATTAGCAATGATACAATCTATATCTAAATTAACAGGTTGCAGACTGCCAGGTGAAAAATTTAAAACTATCATCTGGTGTCAAGTTGAAAATAATACACTTGATAGTGTCCTGTATACGCGCCACTAACTTGCTTTATCCTTTTTTCAAAATACAACAGTATATTTGCAAAAACAGTTCGGCGGCCGTATACGCCCGCTCGGGTGTGAACGGCATATATATGCTGCTCTTGCTACGGCGGTCCTATCAGCGGTCGTTTCTTTCTAGTCTGGATAATGGTTAATACATGGAGTATCCAAATTTATGGAGGCAAAGAAAGACAAGAGGGGGATGCGTCTGTGCCAACAAATGTTGTGCTTTGTTGTCAAAGATTTACTTGATACAGGTAGAACTATAGAAGCCGATAATTCTATAGTTGCTGATAATTACTACACCAGTCTCGAGCTAGCACTTCTTGACCATAAAAAACATCTCGTTGGAACCCTGAGGGCTAATCGTCGTGGAAATCCAAAAGAAAACATCCAAACAAAAAAATTAAAAAAGGGAGAAGTTTGTGGACGAGAAAATGGCAGAGGTATATATGTGCTCAAATGGAAGGATAAAAGGGATGTTCTTTTATCCACTAAGTACATAACCGGAACTGTAAATGTTCAGCAACGTACTGGTATAGTGAAAAAGCCAGTAGCCGTGATGGAATACTGGTACAATGACGCAAAATCGTCAATTAACCAGTCTGATCAGATGGCAAGTTACTAATCACCTCTAAGAAAGTCTTTGAAATGGTATAGGAAACTTGCTGTAGAGTTACTTCTGGGCACAGCTCTTGTGAATGCTTGTATAGTTTACAATCAGTTAGCGAACAAATTAATGAAAATCCCACAATTTCGGAAAGACGTTATAGGGTCCCTTCTCAATAATCATAGCGATGCAGATAGAAATGATGTACGTATAAAAAAAGCAACCAAGGCATCAACCAAGATGCACACATTGCTCCGGGAGGAGTGTCAATTTGACAAAGTGAGGAAGTACTGCAAAGAAGAAATAATCAAAAACCGCGTGAATAAAGTCGCAACGTACTGTGGATCCTGAGAGAATCAGCCACATTTTTGTTTGAACTGATTTAATATTGCTCATGCAAGTAAAAAAGGACACTAGTCTCATTTTACAAGTAAAATTCATTTTAAGTTCACCCTACATCTTTTGT
Organism: Callosobruchus maculatus; assembly: GCA_951848785.1. Taxonomy (NCBI): domain Eukaryota; kingdom Metazoa; phylum Arthropoda; class Insecta; order Coleoptera; family Chrysomelidae; genus Callosobruchus; species Callosobruchus maculatus. The sequence goes on along the minus strand of CATOUR010000142.1, from coordinate 3,802,541 downwards.
ATTTTGAAGTATTCTCCGACAATAAAAAAACAACACAAATCTGGACACAGTAAACATACTGTGAATACCTCTTTGATTTAGCCAAAAGGCTAAATCCAAAAGGCTACATCAAAGAGGTATTCAGAAATTCGCATCAGCACCCTAGGCCTGTATGCCCCAGAGGTCGAACACCGTTCTTATACCGCTCTCTCGTTCGACCTCTGGCACACAGAGAATACAAATCTAACAACGTGTGATAGCGGTCGTATACGACCGCCGCGGCAAATCAGGAAAGATAGTCAGCGGTCGTCCACAACCGCCGTGAGTCCACCTGTTAAGATATTACAAAGTCAAGTCTTTTCCTTTACACATGCCCCCCCCCCCCCCAGGTCAAGATGACCCCCCCATGGTCAACGCCTAGCTATGGCCCTGATGGAGGTGGGCAAATGTGCGAACTGGCATGATCCACCAAACAGTCAGTATAGATTCGCGCCTAAGAGGAATCTGCAGATCATCGTACAAACGCACGCCAATTCATACGCCGACGCAGTCGAAAATGTAATGAAAAAATAATCATCATCCAGTGCTCAAAGCGGGGACTTGGGAACAGCAGTTTAGTCTTTCCAGCCGATAAATAGTCGCCTGATAAGCGACACACAGGCCTTGCAGGAGATTTTTCCGGTAAATGACCAGATTATATTCAAGCGAAATCTCATAGCAATCCCCTGTTGCGTATCTCAGTGGACTGCACAGTCGAGCGAGTTCGCAAGCACACAAGGCTGCGGCTCGTACTGTGATCAGAATCAAATCGTACAATTTTGATAATGACTAAATATTTGCCCTTTTAGATACCGAACCTCAAAATATACCCTTCTGGATAACTCCTAAATTATCTGCCGAACTCTAGTTATGGACTACGTCCAACCGACGGCGACACACATCCCCCTCTTTGCACTTCCCTTTCTTTCTTTCTATCTCATAATTAGCCTATTATGTCTGACTTTGTTTGGTCTCTGGGTAACCAGACCAAAGGACTTTCGGTCCTTAGGAAGGTTGGCGTGTATGGCGGAGGATATAACGTTTCCACTGTATTTCCGAGGATTTTGCTGATTGTACCAGATATGCAAAGTGTTTGCTTAAGGGGTCTGGGTACATACATTCATACATATTTGCCATGTAAAACACGGATTCGCAAGTAAACGCACAACTCACTTGTTTTTCAAACCATATATACATACGCACAGTATTTAAGAATTCAGAAGCCGATAGTCAAGACCTTAATGAATGACATCCCAGAGCAATTTTTCCAAAAAAGTTTTTTAGTGTGCAAAAAAACTCGCAATGCAAAATCATACATTCTTCAAATGATTGTAATAACCAAACACAATATCGAAACAATGAACCTTTGGCCTTTTGGACTTAGCCTCCCCTCATTTTAGACACACATACTGGAGAAAGGGAACAGGCGGCTACGCCTCCCCGCTAACACGGGAATACGTATTTTTTCATATTCTCAATTTCGCGCTATATACCCTTAAGGGTGTAAAGTTAATGTGAAACAAAAACTGCAATCCCAAAGTACCACAATACATAGTACATCTTGCTCGGGATCTAACGACAAATCATAAGGAAATATTGATAATATTTTTATTTGATGTATATAAAACTATACCAGAGACCACAGTCAGCTGATTAAATCGAAATGTAATCGTGATTGAACCACAGAGTTAACATCTCTAGAGGGAGCCTAATTTGAATATTGGTCAGCCAACATCTATAGCGCTATTGCTACTCTTCTTCGTCCGCTTCCAGTTTCTTCAAAATCTGGCAGTTTCCGCAGTTTGAACACAAAGTATTTAGCTGGGTATTTAACTATACATTCCAATACACTTGCAATGTAACTGATTTAAGTGAAGATAATTTGTATTGATTTAATGAAGTCTCAAAAATGGTAAATTTCATAGCGGAATGTCGCAATAACTTCTAATATGTCGTAAATCTGGCAACTTACAATCGGCGTGCCCTTAAGCTGTCATGTGGCTGTCATTGTAGTTGTGGTTATTGCGTGTGTCGAGATTTTTGTGATTTTAGTGTATATTTGACTGACTTTGTGACCATTTGTGGTGTGAATTAAATTATTTATGAACAATATTGTCATAATTGCATGATGAGACAACATAAAAAGTGCATGGTTTGCTGTAATAGCGACGAATCGGTGAACACTTCTTATCATAGGTGAGTATAGGTTTTGTTTTAGTTTTCAGTAGCGTAATATATGGGGATAACTGGAAACAAAAGTAACTTTACTCCAGTTTGAGGAATAATAATGGTTGTTTAATGTACTTATGTTTTGTGCACGCATTACATTCAGGTCAATCAACATGAATTTTCCAAATTCCATTTTTTAAACTATTTGAGGACGTGAAATGCAAAAATGTATGCCATATTTACTTACAGAAAATCTATCTATGAGAATTTTATAGAACTGGATATTACCATGCAATTATTATATTTTATTGCTGAAGTAAAAACACGATGCAGCCATTCCAACAGGGTACCTTTCAAAACACTGTTAGATATTTTTTGAAAAACACTTCGTGGTAATAATAAATTATCAACTGTTACAATGAAATTATAATAAGAGTAACTCTCTAAGTATAACTAAATACCTACTGATACAACTTATTGGTACCAGTTTGTAATATCACAGTAATAATTGAATCATGAACATCCAATTTTAATATAAAGTCGCACGCCACTGGTAATGCCCTCAAGCTGTCAAAATTTCCGTTACATGTTGGCTGGTCAGCGACCTGTGCATTTTGTTGTTTACACTCCCTCTATAGATGTTAACTCTGTGGATTGAACCTGATATTCCGTTATCTTTCTTTGATAATTTTTTTTTTGCGGCGTCAACTACGGGGTCATTGGCCGCGTGTACAATTATTTGATATCTGAATACCTTAAATAATTATATCTATGTTTATTAAGAGAGATTAGTAATACCTATTTGATCATTTATCATATCTTATAGAATATATTTATATGTCTAAGAAAATTCAGGACACGGTGAATACTTGTTTCATCCTTGAAACATTCCGACAAGACATTTGGGATAAGGTAAGTTTGGCGAAGAGATCTGTAGCGGGGACAAAGAATCAGGATGTGTTCTACTGATATTTGTAAATTACATGTCGAACATATAGGAGCTGTACTGCCTTGGATGATGTGGACGTGGGTGAGATTTGTGTGGCCTATACGTAGACGCGTAACGACTACTTGCTCTCTCCGGGATAAAGAGGAAGGCAAGTACCATTTATTAATATGCTGTTTGAATGTCTTGAGCTTGTCACTTGCCTCATTCCAAATATTCTGCCATAACGATAATGTTTTCCCTTTTAGGTTATTTTTGAGATCCTTCGGATGTACCGCAACGTCATCATGAGCTGTTCCAAGAGACGCATGTCTTGCCATTTCATCCGCAAGTTCATTTTCCCGGATTCCAACGTGGCTGGGAGTCCAGATATAGATGACGTTTTTTCTTTCCTGCCTTATAGAGCAGTGAAGATCCAAAATCATCCGTATCATGGGGTCCATACTATAAGGGTTTTGGATAGCCTCTAGGGAGCTCAGGAAATCTGAGCACAGCAGGTAAGTACCTTCTTCTCTGTTTTTTATATGGTTTAGTGCTTGCAGAATGGCATACAATTCGGCACTATAGATAGATGAAATAGGGTCGAGGAATTATTATCTTCTTTGTGAACTAAAATGTATCTTCATACAAAGCTATTTAATGAAGCCCGCTGTCGCGATATAAGCATAACATTCAAAATAAGAATGATAAAATCCTATATTCTCTCAGTACTGCTATGGAGTCGAGCCTTGAACGTTTTCCGAAGCGTCAGAGAAACAGATCAAAAGTTTTGAACTGTGGACTTATCGAAGAGTCCTAATAATTTCCTGGGTTGACCGAGTCACCAACGAAGAGGCATCAGAGGAATGAACTGCCAACTTTACATTATGAATACCATAAAACAACGCAAAGTTAAGCACTTTGGCCATCTCATGGAAAACCCTATCAAATGCCGCCTGCTACAACTCTTCCTGCAAGGTAAAGTAGAAGGAAGAAGGGGACCAGGTAGAAGGAGAAGTTTCTGGCTCGCCAGCTTACGAAAGAGGTTTGGCGCGACTTCCAATGGAGCCCGCATAGCCATGACGATAGCCAACGTCCGGCTAAGATGGAGCCGACGAAGAAGAAGAGGAATGAAGAGCAATTGAACAGAGAGACAATCACATCCGTTCCTAAAAATAGCTAGTTCACAGTTATGGTGGTTCGCATCCAAAGCACAAGTTTTGACACTGTTACACCCTCAGTAACGACATCACACCATGTCAACAAGATCATTTTGGTTACAAAAGTGCGGTATCAATTTCGAAAAAACCAACTAAAAACAAACAACTAAGTGTAGGTATCTCAATGGTGAATAGACTATACAGTACACTGAACAGCAGGACCGTAATTAGGATTGCAGGTTATTTCGATGTCCCATATATTGGATGATAGTATACAGGGTTACTGGTAACTCGACCACTTTCCTGCAGGAAGTGATAGAGGGACTCAAATGCAATAGATTTAACCCCCCATACGGAATTCCGAAAACCGATAGTTTTAGAGATAATTAACATTTAACGTTTTTCAACGATATATCCAAATTTCCACACTACACCCCAAATTTAGAGAAAACCCTGCTGTCGGTTTTAGTAATTTCCAATTTAGTTTTTTACTGACACATACGCATTTAGTATTTAAATGTATAAAAATACTAGACAGTTTCAAACTACATACAATTATTTAGAAAATAAAGAACAAAATTTTTACATTCACCGTGAAAGGAAATTGTCTAGCTCAAAAAACAAATTATTTTAAAAACTTCCTTATCTGGTGGCCTATTCCAAGGACAAGAATGACAGTATAACCACAAGTAACTATTTAACAAAATTTATCAACGTAATACAGAATCATCAACATGATATTCCAGCATGATGGTTGTCCAGCACATTACCGTATCACAATTCGGCAGTTGTTGGACAACATATACCCGAACAAATGGATAGGGAGGGGTGAACCCATCCCATGGGCTGCGCGGAGCCCAGATCTGAAACCTCTGGATTTTTACGTCTGGGGTCACATGAAGGCATTGGTTTACGAGACTCCAGTTAATACTGCTGACGAACTAAGGCAAAAAATTATCAATGCGGCGGAGGAGATGAAACGAACTTTTTCAACACGAGTTACAAAAACCGAAATGAGGAAGCGGATCCGTACTTGTATCCGAAATCAAGGGCAACACATTGAGCAAGATTTCTAGAGACTTTGAGCGGATTTAATTTGTTTTACTTGAATAAAATCATCGACCGCATTTGCAAACATTCTAGTATGTAACTGAGTTATCAATGATGATTGTACTGTCATTCGTTCTTTTTGAATAGGTGATTTTTATTCATTGCTGTCTATAATCTTCCTGAAAAGGTTATTAGGTAGGAACATTTTTTTAGCGATTTGTTCAACCGTTTGTATAATTTTTTTGAGCTAGATAATTTTCGTTCACGGTGAATGTAAAAATTTTGTTGATTACTTCTATATTTGTATTTAGTTTGGAACTGTTTAGTATTTTGAAACATTTTAATACTAAGTTAGCTTTGTGTATGTGTTAGTTAAATATTAAAATAAAAATTATTAGAATCAACAACAGGTTTTTTCCTTAGTTTAGGATCTAGTGTGGAAATTTGGACATTTGGTTGAAAAACATTAAATGTTAATTATCTCGAAAACTATCGGTTTTCGGAATTACGTATGGGGGGTTAAATCTATTACATTTGAGTCCCACTACCACCTCTTGCAGGAAAGTGGTCGAGTTACCAGTAACCCTGTATACTCTAGTCTCTAGTGTATCACTAATCATTTGATCCAGCAGATTGTTCGCATTGCCATTTGTCATTTCCAATATGGAGCATCATTATTTCTTTCAATTCATAAATTCTAAGTCATTCCTCTACTGGCAGACCTTTTAGTGAAACCAAAACCAAACACTCGCAATAGAGCTCAATTGTTTAGTGACCTACTGAATACTGTCTCCAGGAAACAGATGGATGGGCTTGGGCCAAGAAAAAGAGGTCCAAAAAAAGAATTGCGTTCTTGGGGCATCTATATGGATTAATAATCCTTAATCCCACATCCGGAAGTTACATGTCTGCAAAAATGTACCCAACCCACGCATATAGGTACCTAAACATACCTACATGAAAATACTTCAAGGCCTTGGCTGACACATAATGTAATGTATTCCTAGAATCACCAGAATTAGTAGCAGTCCACAATATTTTACACACAAGCCATAGCAAACAAAAGAACTACAAGACAAGATCGGCTTACGCCGCGGACTCGACAAAAAAAGACAAAGAAGGAATTGAACAGAGAGCCAATACCAGACATGTACATGAAAAAGGGGCAGACAGTCGTTAAAGGGGCGTGGCCACTTGATTTGTGGTCGCCATTTTGTCAAATAGTACTGTTTTGTCAGGAGCTTTATCTCATTGGACAATCTCCCACCGCTTTCAGATACCTACTAACTTAGCAGCCTCTCAAGAAAACTCTAAATAAGCATTTCTGTGCCCGGAGCATATTTTATACAAAACATATAGTCAAAGTGGCATGTACGACATCCAAGTCTGGTAACTCCTACTTTAAAGGCTCCCACTGAGAAATCCGTTCATTAGAGAGCCTTAGTGGCTTGAAATGTTTGCAGTGTTACGGGCAGCTTCAAACTTGTGGAACACAGAGATGACTAAATTTTAATAAACCCCCAAACACCCCAAATTAAAACATCTTTCACCTTTCACGCTGACACACCCCCTTCTGTGGGTGCCACCCACATTCCGTGTCGTCGGCCAATCGCGTTCGTGAGCTTTCCGGACTTGGGCGGACGGACACGATGTCAGTTGCCAGGGGAAACCGACGAAACCAGCTATCCCAACACTCAGTGTGGCCGTGTTGTTTGTCGTGACAATATACCGAGCAGTTACTGTAACAGTTTTGTTTTGTTTTTTTGATAAGGAGAACGTTGGTGGTTTGACAGAGTGATGTGGATTCTTCTGACTGTGAACTGTGATATTGTTAGTGCGTGCGTTGGGTGATCTATAAAGGATTTTACTTAATTGAACTCGTAAGTACAAGTTTTTGATTTAGGCGTGTATTTCACATGCTATGATTCACCCCTGAGATTATCCATTTTGGAACAAGATGTCGGTTTTGCTGTTTACTCCCCTAGATACGAAAAACTATGATTCCACCTGAGGTTTCTGCTGACAGCCTTTTTGCATACATGCATAGGTATACCTACCTACCTACCTACCTAATTGAACAAATTACTAGCAGGTTCTATTAGGTAAATAAGAGGCTCATCAGAAAACCATGCAGTGGTTTAGTGCTATTAGAGCATAAAAATAATAATTATGCCTTGGAATACAAAATATTGATGATTCTGAACAATGATGCTCACTCTTCCTTATTATCTACCGAAGCTTTGCTCTTGAAATAACTGATTGTAGATAAATTGATACCAAGGTATTTGTCATGTCGAAGGTACACGTTTACTATCGGCATACAATCACATCACGTTTTAACTGTGATGTAATGAACCAATGAATGGATCATATTCATTGAAAAATTACGAGTCATAATTAAAGATATCACGATTATAAGCCTCACCAGAAGGGGTATCTACCTTATTTGCCACGGTAAATTCGACGGTAAGGTTTTGTTGTATTGTAATTCAGTATAGGTTAGTATAAAACAACTGAAGCCAATTTATCTCATGAAAAATTAATCCTAAATAAATATATAGCATTCTGATAGTTATAGGTATCTATATATTGCCCTCAAATCTAGGACATCAAGGTCACCAGCATAGAAGAACAACAAACTCATTATTTATTAAGTTAGGTCGGCCATCATAATGGGAATTATACAGGAGTAGGAGATCATTGAATCTCAACATATAAAACTAAGCTATTCCTAAAATAAAAATGCATAAATATGCGATAAAACACACACAAAACGGAAGAGTAGGAAGAAAGGACAAATTTGTTATTAAGTTTTAAATACTTACCATTGGATTTCATTTTTACAAACATTGATCAACTTTCTCACCACTGTACTGAAAAGCACAACTCGCTGTGACATGCTGTTGAGATAGATTAACACAAGTCAAGGCATCAGGTTTTGGGATCCAATTTAGAATTTTATTAAACAAATTTGAATAGCCCGTCGGTTACGGTTTCACCTAGTTGTTAAATGGAGAACAAGGCTGCAACTAATAGAATTGGAAATTTAATTCTCTGCATATCTTGGTTATCTTGTAAGTTTCCTATAGGTATAGGTACTATAATATGCCGAGCGAAGCGCATAATATAAAATTGATTCCACTGACAATGCTTATCTTCCTACTTATTATCCATTTCCAGATGCCATACGTTGTCCTGTATCCAAACGTTAAGTATGTGTCTACTATTACATTCCACAAAATGTCCTAAAGAATGTCTTTGCTATCATAACATGGCATCACCAAAACATGTTGCTGATGAGCATAAGATAAGAAAACACAGGTTCAACAATGTAGAAGTGTTAATGGGCAAGATAACATTCAATCTAGGATAGCCATTAGGATAAGAGTATAAACAGACTGAATAAGAGAACCTGTGAATATCATTAAAATTCATATATTCCGTTATCGGTTACGTAATTTAATGTTTCATTGATCCTGAGTCAATTTTAATTTATAATTTGATGTCTTGTGTTGTTCTATATGAAAGCGCAGGTACAATACAATACCTATCCTTTATGTCATAGCCAGCAATATTCTTGATAAGGTTTCGTTCCTCACCGCTGATTGATATCTCCCATAAGAAAAGCATTGCGCTACCGGTTTCTGTGCAATTATATGCATATTAGGTTGTTTTCAATGAAACGGGCTAAGTATAATTAATATTTATTCCTAGGATAAAAAATATAAAGCAGTTTGTAATGATACTATATTATCAATGAAATTACGTTATTCAAGAAAATTATATAATTTCATAATAATACGTGTTTGTGTATGCATATAAACTCAAACAGCAGCAAGAAGAAATACATGTAGATAAATGAACTATGATTACTCATAAATATTAATGATGAATGGCGGTATTGAAAAATATCGATTTATCTTATTTTTGTTAAGATAAACTGAATTAGAATACAAGAAACCGTATGATTTCGTTCACCAAAGTGAACTAGATAGGTACCTATATTTCTTAGAGACCGAAACGTTCTGTATGTAGGTATAGATAATATGTTCGAATCAGTGAGATATTAATAAGATTAAATATCTAGGCTATAGGCAGAGTGGGATGTGATGGGAAGTATATGAACTTCCACAAAATTGTCGGTATATACCTAGTGGACATTTTTGCTAATATGTGTTTTAAGAACTTCCATATCAGCCCTCCAAAAATAATTATTATATATACAGAGTGATTAATAAGTTGATAACCGTGTATATAAGTCGTTAAAATGAACAACTTTTTCAAATAACTTTTTTAAGAAAACTGAAATATAAGTGAGATTTAAAATAAAAAAAAGGAAATCTGGGCTTGCGGTAAATTCTAAAAGTGGCACATTATTATGAAAACAATCTTTGTGATTTATCAATTTAAAATTAACTATACGATATACTGAAAATGTCGCACTAACTGATTGGTAGAATGCTTGACCTATAAGACAAAAATCCGATCAAGAAACTAAACATAAACAGACTAGGTTCGTCTTGATATACAAGCACAGGTTTAGGTCATTTTTTTATTCTTTATCTCGCTAAGTTCTCTGAAAAACGTTATTTGAAAACGTTGTTTTATTTGACGACTTCTGTATACAACTATAAAGAAATATCAACTTAGATATCATCCTGTATACTGCTCCAATTAGTTGTGCTTCCTACCCTTGTATCCATGTACCTATACAGGCTATACAGGTCCCAATTTTAATTTCATTGTAACGAACCCATTTCATATAAATATTGCTATCTCGTTCTATGTAGATTCGTTTATACCGCTTAATGTTCAGTTTTGCTTACACCACGTCGCTTATTACGATGAAGAGAAAACCTATTGAAGTTTAATGTCACGAGTCGATGGAGTGAAAGAAACTCTTAATTTGTTAAACCCATTATAGTTCTACGTGGACTTTGGACTATATTATAGCCAATCAGATCACGATCCATCCCAAAACGGCACTTAGTCGTCCGTTTTAATACATTATCATATATATGCATGATAGACAGTGACTTCATACCGATTTATAACACCGTCTGAGATTCCACTTAATTCCTTATGAAAAGCCAAAACCCTTCCATGAGCCTACAACAAACAGACATGCCAACAGGTGCTTAGATTTGGTCGATTTTTTTGAGTTCCGACAATAACAACAAAAAAACCACTAAACCCTTGAACACCCGGTATGCGTTATTAGTTGTCAGACTAGAAAGTAGCTTCTAATGGCTGCAACGAGGTGATAGAAGTAACTTAATTGCGGCAAGTGGGAGAATTTATATATAATCTTCACGTTTTTGTATACATAATTTACTCCTGAACAAGCATCCCTTAAATTGCCAATGAGGGAAAATAAATAAACATTACTGACGCATGTTTTCTGGTCCCTCTATAAGAAATAATAAAAACAAGTGATACGTTCGCAGTAGAATACATTAAGCCTTAATCATCATAAAAAACTGTTATCAATACTTTATGTCAATGAAAAAATTAACCGTTGCATAAGAACTCTTCCTTACGTAGAGTTTATTTAGGTTTTACTGAGTTTTATCTCCCTTTTTATTGCAATCGGTTGTTCTCTCTCATACGTAGGTGTAAGATATTGAAGAAAATGATTGTGTATTATAGTTCAATATATACATATTATCTTTTTTATCATCCAATTATGCATTTTTTAAAGATAATACGTTTTGTTTGCCGCAGTTAGGAATCTTGCATGCTTCATCCCTTAAAGAGGCTAAAGACTAAAGTAATTTTTGAATAAAAAATCTATGTAAAGTACTTAGGGAATATGCTGAATATATATATATCACATAATAAGATCACATCTTTTAATAAACCATATAGAAGGCAAAATATATATTTATGAACTATGTAAATGTTTTATGACGCCCTATAATCTGTAAAACATATCATATTACAAGTACTCTACATTGTTATTCTACTCATATAAACAAATATTGATAATTTTGATAAACGTAACAGAGAGATACAACTGATGTTTGCGTTACTAATATCCTTTGATGATCAGTCTGGCAGACTACTATTTTGATTTCTCAACTTTTATTTGTATGTAAATTTGAATATAATGGCTGATAACGTGAAAAAATTTCCAAGGTATATGCTCACTTACTTTGTACAATCCTATATAACCATTCAAACTTGACAATGTCAGAGAGATATTGACGTCATTCTTAATATTTGTAGATCATGCTCAGGGTAATGAAAATAGATATTTCAGACGCCATATAGGTATCAAGCGGGCCAAAGTTACTTATAGTGAAATCGAAATGGAAACGAAACGATCGAACTCAAATACCATAATTTTGGGTTTAGAAAGCAGTAAGAACATTCCAAATAAATAAACAAAAAGCTGCTGTCATACCTTAAACATCCGAAGGACTTCAAAACAACAAATTTGGTACAAAATCGTGTGAAGGAATGTAATCGACTATAACTATAGATTGGTACTAATACCATATGAAAATTATATAATTTTCCATTCAGTTATGAACTTTTTTAGCTCATGAAGAACAATAATGCATGCCAAGGCGGGCATGTATCTGTATACATGAACCTCATTCCTATATTACGCACACAAATAATACCGCTATCTCGGTGCATTAGAAAATCAATTAATCAATCAAAAGGAATAACATGCATCGATAATAATTATAGTATGGAGTTTTAACTAATGGCAGCTCTTTTATTTCGAGATGGTTTCGATAGATGTGATTTTGATCGTTATATGTAAGCACCAAAAACAGAAACTGTTTGGGTAACTCAAACGCGAATATCAGATCGACAAAAAAGGCTATATGTTTTTGAAACTTAAATACATCTTGCTAGGTAGACGGTTTTTGAAACATGGTAAAGTAAAAAAAGGATGGGTATGATAATATTTTGCGTCTATTGTCCATAAGGTGCAACTAATTTGAAATATTTGCTTCAGTAACATCAGGCTTTAGCTAAATAGGTATAAGTAGGTACAACTGTGGTTGCCATAAAGAAATTTGAAAGGCACTCAAATCTGGAACATTCTATCTTCATCGCTGGTTGAGCAAAATAGTCGAAGAGTATAACAAATTCTTTCATAGCAGATAAGACCTTAATCGAGAACAAACGACAAACATTGACAAATTGAGAAATTTTTTGCATAGATGCGAAAACACTATTTAGTGGTTGTCAATTTTGTAGTATACAGGGAACTTTGATATCTATCTTATAGAAGCATACCTGGAAAGAGGCTATTTTTATTGCCTGATCATGAGGTTTCTCAATATGCTGTTAGTTGTACAAATTTCAGATGACATATAAAAGAAACATAATACTTATACATAGTTCTGATTGAAATTAGCTAACGAGCTGGTATTTTCCTCTTTACACTGACTGCCCAAGTGACCAATTAACTAGTCATTTCAAAATAAATATGCTAAAAATAGTATCTAGGTATTTGGTTTCGATTTATGTATAACTTTTTTTGGTAGCAACGTCCACACTGGGAATGACAATGAATTTAAATTATCGAATTCAGTAGCTAAGCTAACTAACTCCTCAAAATTTGAACTTGAATTTGCTTAATTGCCATAGTACCATGTATATTTTGAACATTTTTGAGGCTCACCATCAAATCTTATATTGGGTTCTAAAGCAACTTTCCTGTCTACCTAATAATTAGAAAAAAAATTGATCTTACGTTTCTGCGCCATTCAGTTATATGAATAGTAAATATTTGGATTGTACATATGTATGACCGCCATTATTTATAAAGGAAGAATAAACCACAGCAAGAGCAATATTCATGGTCTCATATACATAAATATATCGTATTGACTGACAACCTAGTACGACAAACAAAATCCTATGACAAACATTTAAAAAACTCTATGAGGCATACTGTACGTGATTGCATGGTACCAAGAGGTATACTTTGAAGTCAGTATTTACGACACTATAAATGCAATTTTTGTTGTGTTCATCAGCTAAGTGTATTGCAATGAAAAATGTATGATTTACTTCCTTTCCTCAAACATGATGTAAAAGCTTTTCCTTCCTTCTATTAACTTTGCTAATGATTATATCTGCTTAGTTTTTTATCAATCCAGTAACATGTGTTGCATGCGCCGGATTAAGGTAGGTAACGGGGATAACTATTATCTCTTCACCAACTGTGAAACTTTTACTATTGAAGGAATATCCTATTGATGATGAGGCCCTATACAAAACTGTCGCATTGAACCCTAACCAATTCAGGAGTGGTACATACTCCCTCACTAACAAGAGGCTGAATTTTCCGCTGAGCTACCCCACAACTAAAAAGTTCTTATTTTTACTACAGTAGCAACGACAATTATGCTGGTATTTGAATTTGTTTTGATTGTTCGCTTTCCGTCGCTTGTCGACTTGATAAGATGTGGGAGCTCCATGCTACAGCACGAACATTATACTAAACATCAGCTTTTTATGTGAAGGTAAACTAAAAGGTAAATCGAACAAACTTTATTAACTAAAATGCCATCCGTATTTATGAGTGTATTTGAATATTATGTTATATCGCCGGTCACATTCGTCAGGTACCTATTAGTTTTCTTTAGTTTCAGTTAAGAGTTTGCCTTAAGGTTAGTTAAGATCTTTCTTTCATGTCACTGATTTAGTTGACAATAAATCCATTCACTTATTTTGTTTGTAACATAGGAAAATCTGAAATCTGTCAGTATCACCAAATCAAATATCAACTTGATTACATTTTTCAGTTTAAATAATGTGCTGGTAGATTTACTCACCACAGAAAGAAAAGGATAAATAAACTGAATATTCATTTGATCCAGTGATTTCTTGTATACTAATACGTTCACTGAATAGTATCCACAAGCCACTTTTTCTACTTGATTTTGTATAGCCCCAGAATCTTTAGCTTCGTGTGCCTATGGTCAGCTTAACCTTTTTAACCTATAAGTTGTAGAAAACTAACCATCAAATTGAAGTGATTCTCATATATCTAACGAACTAAGTCCTTTAAGGCGCGCTGACGTTAGTTGATATTTGCGTCACTTTAACAGGTATTACTATATAAACGTGTCTGTGAGCATTCTTTGAGCTTTCCCAGCTCCAGAAAGTATCAGGTTCAAGAACCTAATGCTTTGGACATGGTAGATTAGGATACGCGGATACTACTGAAAGACACTTTTGACTGAGTTGTTCAGAGTGTAGATCATGCCTCTTCCAAAAGTCTTTCTTTTTGAGAACTTTCGCTCTGTGGACTGATCCGCCGGGAAGTTTAATCCACGATATCACTTAAGTATACTGACGTTAGCGTTTAATCGTTAAGATGGAACTATTAAGCAGGATGAATAAATAAGTCAGTACTAGTCAAAAGGTCTTTGTAACATATTTATACGTATTACGTAAACCAAGGCATTATGCATTTAGAAGACGTGCAGTTCTTATACCAGCCTTCTCCTACAATTAACAATTCACCGACTAGCTGCTTTATAAGCTGAATTTGAAAAAAGAACAAAGGTTATCTACTTATGAGGGATTTTTAGGATACAGCAAATTTCTAGTTGTTCAATTTTCTGTAGAAAATTCAATTTTCAATCATACGTCAAACAACTCTTTCTAATTTTTGGGGGTACTATTCGGATCATGTTGTGTTCAACAAACAAAGATGTCAGTTTAGGGGTCAAAAATGACAAACAATGTACAATGGAATATTTTTCAAATCAAGTTGTATCCCTTCAGTATAAATAGGTCTCCACTGCTATAACTTAGTGGGTGCAGAACGCCCAGCTGCCTGTACTGAGTAGACAACTTGGCGTACGTCATTTTAGATATCATGCTTAACTCGAAATATAACATTTAGCCTGTGTTTTTGGCTAGCAGTGTAGCGCAAAGCTGACGAAGCGCTTTTAAGATGGATTTTGTAAATACGATATTACTGGCACTGACTGTTTTCACTTCAGAAATAGTCGCATCTGCTAAATAAGCTCAAATATCCAAAGACCAGACGCAGATAATGTATATTATGTTCGTTTAATAGTATCTAAAGATTGTGAAAGCATCATGCAAAACTAAATTGAAATTACAACCAATTGCATAGTCTGATAGATGTATAACTTTGAATTTGTAAAAACTGATTTGGTCTCCAATAAAATTTCTGTCAATATTTATTTCACCTTGAATCTTTTCAAGCACAGCACAATGCACGCACTTTAAAATGTTTCAACTCATCGAAAGATGTTTATCATAGGTGGAACGATCATGGCATATCAAAACATGATAAGAGACGAGATAAAAATCAATCGAGAGAAAAATTTTCGATTTTTGTTATCATTATCTCTCTTGATTGCAGATCCAACAGTTACGATGACCAAAGACCGTCACGCGCACCAGAACTGACCTTCGCGTTCCGCGAACGTAGTACCTTTCCGTAGTAGTACCTAAAGATATAGTGAGTGCGCGTCGCGAGAAACTGAACCACCAACCGATGATTATGGAGATGACCAACGAAGCCGTGGGACGGTGGTACGAAAGTCCCAGGGCTGGTACTTCGGGAAGTCCCGGCGGACAGGGCACCGGTCATGACGGTTCCGAGGCGGATCTCAACTACAGCGTCACCGAGCACATGAGCTTCTTCTTGGATCCCTCTGGTACGCAAAGAGCAGCCCGGTACTATCATCAAAGCATGCACCCCGCCTACGGAAGCCACGGTAAGCATATATCACTGTAATATTTTGTCAACTGACCAACTACTACACACTCGTCGTTAGCTGTCAAGATGGTCCGGAGGACCTTTGCCTTTATATGTCACAGTTCGTCAGTCAGTTTTTCAGTCTGTCAGCCAGGTTACTCTGACAATTGTTAAAGCTAGTAACAGTAGTATTGATGGTGAGACAAATAGGCTACATTTTATTTTTTACCGCCCTCATTGAACCAACATTGAAAACATTCATGGCCTCTTACGTCGTACCTATATCAGACGTCCCGAAGCAGGTCAGTGATCTTTTCAACCAATTTACCCTGTGTAATGATTCCTCTTCAAGCTCTATCAAGCAAAATATCTGGAGCCCAGGGTTCAGATATTGAGATACCTATAACGCATATCTGACCAGGAAGTGGAATTAAGTTTCATCTTGTTCTTAACATCTGCAGTAGACGAGGTCTTTAATTACCTCCATGAGCGAAAAATGTCTGCACAACCGGTAATGGACTGAGAGTTCTCCACTAAAAGCTTTAGCTATTCTATGCATTTGCTTAAAAGCCAAGGCTGGCGGCGGGCCTTGAATGAATTAATGAAAGTGGAAAGGCTTTCTGGTGACCAGAACCACCAGAGCATAGGCCTACAAGCGGACCTCTCCTTACCCTAATTCCCAAGTCCAACATGCATCGTAAGGTGAAGATGGCCTTAGGTCCTGCTCACCTGATATCCTCGGATTTAAGGACTGTTGAACTTAGTATAGTCGGCTTGTAATACTCAAGGGCTTCACAGCGACATAGAATGTTTTGTTTCCTCCCGCAGAGGCTAAAAGCCTATGGCGCTGTAGAAGCGCTGCGAGAGGATAAGTATCGGTGCACGTTAGATTTGAAACGCTGCGGGATATAGCCGTCAGGAAACAAATTCCCCTAGCTCATTCCACAGCGTCGAAGTTCTCCAGAAGAAGAAATGCTGGAGCAGACTGGTTGTGGCGGGGACTCTTCATCTTCACCACAGCATGCACATGTCGAGTGGCTTGCCTTCCCCATCATAAACAAGCGACATTGGAAGGTGTTACGGCCAGATAGCAGGCCCACATGTGACCTTAGCCGACTTCTGTCCAGTTAGAGACAGAACTGTCTCATCTCGGACAGTGGTCCTAAAATAAGTGCGGCCCTTAAACAACTTATAAACCTTTTTGTTTGCCTGCCATTACCTCTCTCTCTCTCTCTTTCTCTCTCTCTCCAACCAAGCTTTCGCACGTTAGTTGTAAGCGGACTCATCCAAGGTAACACCGATCGGCGCCTAGCATGGGTTCCGGAGTTTTGGCGTCTAGGGATTCACTACCGGCTCATATTCTTATGGCATACTGATTTCAGAAGGGCTCCATAGCACTCCTGGGCAAGAGCTCATCTAGCACTAGCACTTTCAGACCTCGCACACTGAACCTATTTTTAAATTTGTACCAGAAAATGCCAGTTGAGCTAGGGTCGTGCCACTTCTCAACCTCCAAAGCGCCGACTAGATACGCGAAATCATCCTGTCAGCCAACAACTCTCTACCGCGCCACGTTCTGATACCAGCAACGGCCCGTAGCGCGTAGCTATAAAACATCAAGTGATCTGATTTGAATAAAGATATGTCTTTATTAAATTACGCTACTTTATAATATGTAGACCATCCAGCTTCCATAAATAATTTAATACATTTTTTGGGCCAAATAATGCGAAAAAAGTATGAAAATCATGATCGGAGTACCAACATTGCCAAATTTGCAACACTAGCTCGAATCTGTGATGGGGCTGAAAAATAACTTAAGGATTTAAAGATTAGTCGCAAAGTAATTTTTTTCTAAGATTGGAACATTTTCTATACCGTTGCAAATGTCATCATATAAAAATAGACCTTGTGCCATATTGTTTATTTAAAAATTTAGGTAATTTTTTTCCAAAAGGGGGGTTGGCATTTTCTATGAAGACTGTAAGTTCCATAAAAACCTGGGGATGTACCAGTAGTTAGTTAGTTAAAAGATAGTTCACTTTTATAACTCGAATATCAAACCAAGCGTATGCTTTTACTGTGTTCTTGCAAATATCTTTCAATTTCGATCATGTTTGATTCAATTTCAAGTTGGCTAAGTTCTTCGAGTTTAGGAATTCCAGTATTATAATTCTTGGATTCTTGTCTGTTTCTGTCAGCTGGATGAATTTAATGTAACTTAAACTGTTCTTCACTACTAGCAGATGATTCTTTCATAAAACCAGTAACGTAAGAGCTAAGCATTTTGTTTTCGTGGCCTTACATACTTAGCGTTATGGGAAAGCACATTGTAGTATGCGGCCTGGCAGTATAAACTATATCCTTTAATTTCACGGCAATATCTATTTTTTAAAGAGTCCAAAAAATTGCAATTTAGCTAGTGATCTTCTGTTAGTAATAGAAGTATTGGTCAGAAACCGATATAAGTGACTATACCAACGTGTCGAATTCCTATCTGTCATCAAAAATGTGATAGAAAAGTGCATCAACCTGGAGTAAAGTGAAATCAGCGGAACCGATTTATAAATTTTGAAAAACATTATCATGCTTTTTTTATGTTATCGTTATCGAAGGTTACGAGAAAATAAATATTTATAACGACTATAACAATTCAAATTCTCTCAAAAAAGAATCAAATCAAATAACACTTATGCTCCAATATCTAGGATGGAGGTGGAGGTGCTCCCAGATACATTTTTTTATGCTTCTCAGTCTAAACAGGTTTGCAGAAGAAAAAACGTTAAATACTTGATTGCCTTATTCTGTAAAAGGATATATCTTCATTACTATAATGTATTACTTAGCATAACAAGCACAGTAAGATGTACCATTGTATACATTAACCATAACAAGGAAACCACCAAAATTATTTTGGTATCCCACAACAGCTACATATCAACAATTCGATGGTACAAGTAGATCATGTCCCATGACATGTTCTAAATGCCAACTTTTTAACACAATGACATATGATTTAAAAGCTACTGGGTTATTATTGCTTTGGAAAAGATTCGTGGAAACATTTCCCATTTATTTTGTCAAAAGAAGAGGCGTGGCTTGGCTGGACGACAAATATCTTGTAGGTGATTTATACGCATTCTCAACAACAATATACCAAGAAAACGAGAAAGATGATGTCTGTTGTTTCTCGGATATGATGTTCCCTATAAATTTAATTTGCGTTTCTGAATGGAAAATAAATAAATGTGGAAGTCAACGCTACCTCATTAGTGTGATTTGTATTCTTCAGAAATAAACTGTTTATACGGGGAAGTATGTATGTTTCGGTAATACAAGAAAGATTAAAGAATACACGTAGATAGTTTTTAGTTGAAGATACGAGAGCTATTTGTTAAGTAAGTTACGACTCTGTTTCAAAAAGGTACGGCCAAAAATTATTATTTATATCATATATTTGTACCCGTCTTGCAGAGCTCAATTTCTTATATCGACAACCAATCTTCAACCACCATTTCCAGGTCACTATCAACATCAAGCTGCTGACTAACAAGAAACCTATTAGGGTCACGGAAGAAACTTTAGTCGATATTACGAGTAATCAATTTACCTATCTCTAAAACACCTGATAAGATCTGTTCGACAGGTCTCTTAGACAGGAGTAAATAGACTACTATAGATACCAGTTTTCGCACCAAGCAACTATCTCGTATTGATAGTCAGTGGTTTGATACTGATGATGACGTGAAAAAAAAGTTAAGGATTGGTCATCTATACATGTATCTTGGATTAAATTGTTTAGCGTTTCAAAATGTAGGTGCCCTCAGAATACTCCTTGGGCTCCAAACTTTGATTATAGGAATTTGGCGGTTGCGTTAAACACATACGTTTGATTAGTGCATTTAGTACTGTAAGCTATAAGCACCGAATAAATTCCAGGTAAAATTTTTGAGATAATGATACCTGATTGTTCTGTAATCTAATGCCACCAGTTTAATAATATAGCTGTTTTATAACGCCGTACCAAATATCTTAATAAAAATACAATCTAGACCTTCCAGTCCTCTATCTGTTTTGCTGTTTTATTTATAATCTTTTACTGAATAACTATTTCTAAATAAATTATTTAAACACTTAATAGGTATACCTTCTACGTTTACATACACTAACTTGTACCACACATACAGTCAGTTTCATTTTTCACAGACATCTGATGATGGTTTAAATATAGCGAACCGAAACGTTGTGATGGAAATTTCTTTATCACAGATCTGTTATTACGAAAAACTTGCATAAGTTTCTCCAACACATTTCAGGTATTCTGTTAATTTCTTCCCGATGCCATCTTTTAATGCCTCTAGTGTTCGAAGGTTATTTGAAAAACCCTATATTTGAGGTAACCCCTTAACTAAAAGCCTAGAACAGTTGAATCGGGAGACCTTAGCGGATATGAAATATCGGCGTTTTTAGAGATAAGGCGAAATAAAATTCTGTTCAAAATAGCTATTGTCTCACGGGTCGTGTGTGCTGTGGCATCATTTTTTTATATCAAATATCTTCCTGATTAAGCTCTCCCATTTCCGGAATTAAAAAATCCAACAGCATGCTTCTCTAGCTGTCTCCATTTATTGTAATGGTTCTTCCCCTAAGGTCTTAAAAAAATGAATGCCCCAAAAATGATCTATCTCTAAGGCTGCGTTTGCACCAGAGATGTGCGGGGTTGTGTTAAGAGAAATGTGTCTTTAACGAACCAATAGAATCTCGTGAATTACCTCGAATCGCGCAGGACAGCTCTGGTGAAAATGGCTTAGCGGAGCGAGGTTTTTGTACGTACAAAACAAGGAATGTGTGCTAGGAATGTGTTTCGAGAGATGTGTTTCGAAAGATGTCTTTCGAGGGATGCGTCTTGGGAATGTGGACGAAGGATGTGTGCTGTGGTTGTAGGCGAGCAAAAAGAAAAAAACTGAAAAGAGCCCGCTACGCATCCTCGCAACGCTCATCTGTGCACCGTTTCACAGCTCCGCCACACATCTTCGCATTGCTTATCTTCCTAGCACATCTCTGGTGGAAACGTAGCCTAACACTACACCACACGGTCACTTTTGACTCGTAGAACGGTTGCTGGTGAGACATTTGTGGATTCTCATTACCACAGAAGCGATGGTTCTGTTTATTCACAACTCCATTCAAACAAAAATTACCTACGTAGCTCATTATGATTTTGTTCCATTTTACGATAGCATTGAAATATTGAAGTCGTTTTTCAAAGTCTAAAAGCAGAATTTTTGTGGGTTACATGTATTTTGTGGGGGAACAACTGCAAATCTTTCACCAAAATTCATTGCAATGAACGCTGGGTAATGTTTAATTGTGAAGAACGTTTTCTTGTCAGCTAGGCGAATAGAGATCTTACATGTATCAAGTCCTATCATGGTACTTAAGTTGTGCAGTAAAATTTACATTAACTATTTTTTAGTGATAGCCTAATTCTTTTATTGTAAGATGGAAAATATTAGGCTATATTAGGCTATATAGATCATCTATATATTTAGTATGAGGACATACGTCATTGGTAAAAATTATCAACTATTGATGGGTTCACCTATAATCTAGCACCTGCAAATCGAGCAGTACCACTCAGCATTTTAAGAATGCGGTTGAGCGAACCCTTAATGTCTCTTATTTATTACCCTGATAGCAAAGTTGGAGAATTCAGGCAGTCTTAAAAACTTCAACTTTTCTACCGGCCGTATTTATGCCTTGACTTTACCAAGCATCCACTAAAAAGTGTACAAATTTATTACCCGAAGGATCAAGTCGCCCGGGCACGCTCGATTTCTAGGAAATTCAGACGAAGAATTTGTGGCATTTTCAACGCTAACGTTGTTAAATTAGAAATTATAATAAATGAGCAGTTGCTAACGACAGGAAACTTTGGTTTTTGGGTAATGCGATGCAAACGAGCCTTCAACGAGTTGAACCGTCTCAGGGGCGGATCCAGAATTTCGTTGGGAAGAAACAATACCCTCTCGTACCTCGCACGTTTACTTATACCTCATTTACTACCCTTTGTACATAGAACAGGAAGTAATATACATATACATATATCATCTAATTATACTCCATACATACCTGTAATCATTTATTTGTTTGAGGGGGCAATACTACTAATAGCCCCTCTTGTTCGCCACTGTACGAACATGCTTCTTCAGTTGCAGCAGCTATCGTAGAAAGCCTGAATACGTATTTAGTCTCACAAAGCAGTAACAACGTCCATCTGTATTACTTATTATAAAATTCAGGAACAACCAGGCCTCGAGCCCATCAGTCTGGACATTCTGGATATTGCTACACCATCTTGTCCTTAATGCAGTTTAGAGAAGAACAGCTCAATCTATTGGTAGCACTAGCGCCACCTACAAACGCTTCCATATTGACAGGCGGTCGGTGATCTACAGATTCCAATGTATCAAGTTCTTTTGAGCTTTTCATAACTGCTACTCTTTAAACCTGTTTGATGGTCCAGTGGGACTATTGCTTTTGATCCAAACAGAAAAAATAATCGTAGGTAATGATAATAACTAAAACAAATAATAACGAATAAATTTGTAACAAAAGAGAGGAAATATCACATTTGCCTTCGATTTTAGTTAAAGTTTGGTCACACGATTTGTGATGAATTCGCCTATAGTGCTATATTAATAATAATAATAATCATAATTTAAATTCCATGCTATTAGAGCACGATATCTCGGTTTCACTTAATACGAAAACAAGGTGTCTGCGATATTGTTATACACCATCTGTTATTTCTGTTATGTTGTTTGTAAGTAGGCAAACTTACGTTTTCGTTTTAAACAATCAAAATTGTCGACCATATACGCAACTTGAATCTAAAATGAGGAGCAGATGTGTTCCGAATATTTAAGAGATAACAAGTAGGTACTGTTGTTTTTCAGGAAAAAAGTAAGAGTATACAGAATGCCGATTTCTTAAACAAATTCCTTGAGTAGCTGAAAAAAGGCAAATTCAGGGTAAATTATATGAAATTTTATATATCGTTTGCTGATTGGTACGACTATACTAGAAGTACAGCATACAGCTATTAAAATTAAAAATTAAATTACATCATAATAAAAATATGTTGGTATGGTATAAAACTGACTGCAGAATATAATATTTAAATACGTGAACCTCAAAACATGGTAAATCAGTTAAAAATCCATTTTTGTTGACTACCCAGAAGGAATTATGGAAAAGAATGTAGACTAAGAAATTTCTTGAAATTTTGAATGCAAACTATATATTTTTCTGAAGACTAGAGACACGTAAAACGTTTAAAATTAGAAATAAGTTGTTCCTTTGCCATTTTCAAATAGAGACAGCTTATATCATATAACAGAAGCCCTCGTGGGATGAAGCGTTGTTTTATCTTCATGCCGTCATGTGGATTACTCAAATTCCTACCAGACGATATTAGCAACAGTCGTCGACAGAAGGGATTCGAACCCGCGTCCCCCAGGTTCGTACGCTGGCGCTCTGGCAGTTGAGCTATACGGTCGTCATATCCATCTTGCCTGAAATACGCCAACTATAGATATGCGCCAATCATATCATCAGCAGACTACTCTCTACCTCTGAGGAAGTGCTATGGCGTAAATAGAATTTCACAGATCCCATCACTGTGAAGTACTGTCATTGACTAAGCGAATATTATATATTTTTATTTCGCCAACATTCGACAATCAAGTTTATTGTATAATGCATACAAAGAGATAAATATAGATCTTTTTAAGCAATTTACCAACGATGCCAAAGTACTTTAACTTTTGTTTCTACCTGGTTATTCACGTTATTCGACACGGAGTATTATGGCTAAAGTACATAATGAAAAAGAAAATAATAATTTCGGATGGCTAAAAATATTTTCTTGTTAAATACGAAATGTATCAACGTCATGTTTTTTCTAAATAGAACACCCTGCATATTATTGCATATTCAGATTCCCTGGTGAATTCTAGTGTGACTTTATGTATCACACATTCACACATGGGACTTAAAGCGAACCGTTTAGGTGTAAATCACCATTTTCGGTATAAGTAGATGTCAGAAAAAAATTGAATATCTCAGAGATTGTAGAATTTAGAAAGCTGTGACTTTGACATATTATTAAGCATGAAATGCGTCAGCTTAGGTTGAACGGTCAAATTTGAATTACGTTTGTGCTTGGAGAAGTCGTTCGATTATGTAAGGAAACATAAATCAGAGATAACTTGATTTTTTCAAATGGGAATACCTAATACTTTGTAAACGATTAAACGCAAAATTTGATAGCCCTTCTAACGATATAAAGTTGTCAATATCAATCTTTGGTAGTTTTCATTTAATTTCAAATGTTCAATCAAATCGATGTTTTTCAATTTGCCTACCTATAAGCGACCTAGCAGACCATGAAATATAAACAAAAACCTATTAAGATAGATATAAACAACTAAATTAGGAGAAAAATACAGAAGACCTAGACTAAAGAGACAACACTATAAAAATTACTTACAACAAATCACCTCTAAGCAGAAACAACGGCGGTAACATATCTAAGGTCAAAGAGAAGCTGGAGTACGACAGAAGTAGATATATTTCACGGCCTACTAGTCACGGCAATGTACTAGGGATTGCCAATTTCCAAAATTAAAAAGTTTGAAATGAAAAGAAAACTACTAGCAATTGTTGTAGGCAGTTTGTTATTATCTTCAGAATAAAATTTCATGCTTAATGATATAAAAAAGTATTCAATCCTGTCAAGTCAAAAGTAACGATACCTCTGACTGGAGTTCTGGAAATTCTTCAGTACCTACTAGCAAGATCGCAGAAAATAAAGAGTTAATTAAAACTTGTTCAAATCATAAAGCATAATTTACCTGGTTGAAAATTTAAATCTGATTTGTAAGTATTCCTTTTTTGCGATCTTACTAATAGTGGAAAAAATAGAAGGGCTCCAGCCAGAGGTATCGTTACTTTGACACAAATTACTAATATTTTATACAGTTACATATGATTGATAATTGCGTGCTGAGGCAACAATCGCTGGTAATATTACTTTCATTTCAGTGTTTTTAATTGTTTTGGAAATTTTTAATCTCTAGTACATTGCAGTAGTTAGTAGGCTGTGAACAATATCTATTTCTGTCATACTCCAGCTTCTCTTTGATCTTGGATATGTTACCGCCGCTATTTCTAGTTAGAGTTGATTTGTTGTAAGGAATTCTTATAATCTTGTCTCTTTACTCTTATTCCTCTGTATCCTCAATTCTAAGTTACTTGTTTTCTCCGATCTGAACGTTTATGTTTATATTTCATGGCCTGCTAGGTTGCTTATAGATAGGAAAATTGAAGAAGACTGATTTGATTGAAAATTCGAAATTAAATGAAAACTGCTAAAGACTGATATTGATAGCCTTATATCATTAGAAAAGCTATCAAATTTTACATTTACTCGTATAAAAAAATTAGGCATTCCCATTTGAAAAAGTCAAGATACCCTGACTAAAGTTTCTTTAATTCATCGACCGATTGCTCCAAGCACAAACGTAGTTTAAATTTGACCATCTCACCTAAAGTGACGAATTTCATGTTTAGTAATATGTCGCAGTCACAGCGGTGGTGAGTTACACCTAAACGGTTCGCTTTATGTCACGTGTGTGATACATAAAAGGCCTTTACGGAAACACTGATCTGGATCCGGATAGATCAGTTATACGTCAAACAGCTGTTGAGGGCTGTTCCAAATTACGGTTCTATCATCGTCCCAGAACTGATTTCATCATGCCCCGCCCATTTTACAGTTCTAAAAACACACAAAATGGGCGGAGGATGATGAAAACAGTTCTGGGACGGTGATAGTACCGTAATTTGAAACAGCCCTCAACAGCTGTTTGACGTATAACTGATCTATCCGGATCCAGATCAGTGTTTCCGTAAAGGCCTAAGGTCATACTAGAATTTACCATGGAATCGGAATATGCAATAATATACAGGGTGTTCTATTTAAGAAAAACATATCTTTGATACATTTCGTGTTTTTGGGACACCCTGTATAACATGAAAACATTTTTTAAATGTAGCCTTAATGGGTCCCTATCCATACGAAATTATTATTTTCTTTTTCATCAAATACTTTAGCCATAATGCTCCGTGTCGAATAACGTGAATAACACGGTATATCTGATTTAACGAACTAGGAGTAAAACTTACAATATGATAACATATGGTAGCTACTGCGTATTTTAGTGCCACTTCAATTTTGCAGTCTACAGTGAATAAAATTTGGCCCTACAAGCTACAAACTCTAAGCATGTAAAAGAAACTAGCTCCATTCAACCCATGTTTATCTAGCTAGCTCGTACAATTTACCAGTACAACCATTACGCGTCCACGAACAATCCTCAGCTAAAAAACAACCTGCTCACTGAAATTAGACGTTCTAATACCCCAGAGCGGGCATTTTCGTATAACCATATTATTCCGAGCTCTCCGCATCTCAGGAATATAACTGGTTGGGACTTTTTTCTTGTCTTGTTTACTCACAGCTGAAATTACGTGTATACCCGGTAAACCTCCAGCCATTATATTTGCCTCACGATATGCCTTTATGACGTGCATTTCGTTCTGCGTTCCACTAAATTGCATAAGAGAGAGAAGAACCGTGATTGGATTGCGCTGAGGGGTTACTAACAACTCGACCATACACTGAACCAAGTAAATTCTCGTGAATATAAAATACAGTAATAGACGCGACTTGGTTACAAAGCAACGGGTATCGAAGTATCTTTCCTGGAAAATGTTCCACTACCACCCATACTGAAAGAATTATTACGCGGACTAGCAATTATTTACATTATCTCATTATCTGACCAAGCCTATGATAATTCAACAAATCAATATCTGTCATGCTTATACCAACTATATCTTTGATGATCCTGATGCCGTTGCTACTGTTTTCAATTTGTCAATATGTGTCAGAGCGGTCCATAGGATCCTTTTTTCAGCTTCAGTCCCATAAGTCTGTTAGATATCGTTCCCTTAAGGTCGTATTCATAGTGGATACTTAAGGGTCTCTTAATACTTGAGGGTCTCTTAGGTAAGGTTTTGTGTTAGGACATCTACTTTGAGGGTCCCTTACGTAAGGATCCCTTGAGTAATACTCAAGTAACGAAATGTCAACATGACATATCATCATGACATTTCGTTGCAGTCAAGGCGATTTTGTAGGTTAATTTTGGAGAAAGCGCTGGCACAAAACAAAAAGAGATAACAGAAAACATCAAAATGTGTAGGCATAGGCATAACAAATTGACTTATATTTGAAATACGACAACGTCGCCAAATGTTTTGCCGCCGTCCCACAGATGTTGTCTAGGAAACAACAACAACTACACGCAATGTCCTGCTCTGTAGGATCTGCAGATTCTGCATATGCGATTTGGTCAACTAGTTTAACAACAATCTTCTATAGTCAGAATTTATTCTCCAAATCTAATTTTGGTGTTGGGGTAGACAAAGGCAATTTCGAATTTCATTTTTGACGCTCCAGTGTATTTCTGCCTCATCATATTATTGGCAAGGGTAATTCAAGGGTACTTGCAGAATTACACTTGAATATGGAATCCCATCACCGTTCAGCGATACCTTACATGGAGCGCCGCGAAGCGTTTTGGTTAAGTATAGACTCTGCTCTAAAATTCTATGAGTACTAGTCCGCAGCTAAGCATCAGTTGCGATCTCGTTGGCGTAGAGATAGACTTCACAGTTGCAGATAATTGTAACGCAGCATGAAATTGATCGTCCAGCACAGCAGGTATAGTACATCAGCGAACAAAGATAAACCTTTTAGCTACATCTTTTTTAAAAGATTTTCGCATAAATGGAACATATGGTTTGTTCTACAGAAGAGAAAAAACGCTGTTAGTATAAATTATACGACGCTGTTCACAATAATGACATGCTGCAAGTACTACTATGGTGGAGATATGGCATGAGGTGTTTTAGTGAGTATTTTGAAATTCTTCAAGCGGTACAAGCTGATGTAGTAATTCTGTCAAACTTCTTCTCCTAATAAAAGCCTTTATGCAAAAAACACCTTTAGGCCCAGTTGCACAATGCGAGCTTAAGCTTCGGCTTAAGGTAAGCCGACGTTAGACCACTTCAGTTGCAAAACATCCGTTGTACAATGTTAGCCCCCCACTCCAAGCTTAACACGAGCTTACGTAAGCCGAAGCTTAACGCGAGCTTAGCTGAGGTTTAAACCTAACCTCATACAAGTAACATGATATGTCAAGAAGGAACCTTCAAATTGCTTGTCACTTTATCAGGTCATATTTTTTGGAAGGTTTGTGTCGAATTTAACAAAGAAAGCAAATGAAAGAACAGAGACAGAAACGGTCGTTGCCGAAATTTGACACAAACTGTCATAAGTGCCTAACCAAAAAAGGTAATTTTTCAGATGATTATGTCAGTATGTGTTGCTTCGTTGATGCTAACTGTAGTGAATTTCATTATGAACCAGGTTTAACTAAGCCGACGATTGTACAACGGGTGTCGACTTTAAGCTTGAGCTTAGCTAAGCTTAGGCTCAACAAAGCTCGTGTTAAACCCGCATTTGTACAACCGGCCCTTAGAGAGTCAAAAAGTGCAACAAGTTCCCGCAACCTTAGGAAACTACGATTCAACTCGAATCATGGGAAGAACAAAGGTACAGGTGTCCAGGTGCATACTTGAGATTCCTCTTTTTCAGTTTCACACGCATTGTCGCTGTCTTCTACGGGCTCCGAAGAAGCAGCAGCTTGGGTGTGACGTGTACAAAATTTGACAGCAGCACCGGCGGGTGACCGTCGCCGTCCGATCGTATTTAAATTCAGGCCGAGTGCGGGCGGAATATCACAGAGGAACGTTCGAGGAACAGGACCAGGGTCGTACCGTACGTGTTGATGTCTGCACATCGCCGGTCGTACCAATAATCCAAGGCGCTTCTGCAACGATCGGTATTAATGGAGCTTATACTGGCTCGCCGCAATAAACTCTCTAAGAACACAAGCTACTTGTAATAAGGTTTTTGCAAAACTAAAAAGCATCTTTCCTGCGTACCGATTTTGCCCACTTTTCGCACTCAGTTTAGACACTGTTACTTCAGGCACTAATTATTAATGTCAAAGCGCGACATATCATCCAAAAACTAGACTACTACGAGAAAACGGCTTGAAAAATTGCACTATACATTATACCGACATTTCATTGTATACATAATTATTTATCAAACAAGAAGTGTCCTCTACAAACTAACAGAAGGCTCGCTTCTAAAACTTTTGAAATCCCTTCTATAAAGACCGGTGTTCGTCAGGGTTCGGTCATTGGACCAACACTTAATCTCTTTTTATTCATGATGTCCCTAGCCCCAGCGTCTGTGAGGTCAGTCTCTATACTGACGACACCGCACTGGTGGCTCATTTAAGGTCTAGCAGCCTGGTCTGTGACAGGACATAGGCTGTGGCAGAGGAAGTACTATAGAGTATGTGGATCGGTGGCTGATCAAAATTAACCACTATAAAATGCAGACTATCTATTGTACCAAAAAGCATGACGTTCCCCGCCAGAGGTCTCTATTAACGGAACTCTCTATTAGAGTGGAGCTATACTGTCAAATACCTTGGTGTCACCTTGGATAAGGCATGACATGGCGAAAGCATACTGAAATGTTGAAAACAGAATTGCAAATTAGGTTTCGACCGCCTTATCTTTGTTAAACAGAACTCCAAAAATGATTAACAAATTTTAGCTGTACAAAGTGATTATTAGACCTGCGATTTATTACTTGCACGTGTGCGACTTGATATTTTCTAGCTAAAACGCAAAAACGAGCATGGCAGGTGTTTCAAATCAGGACCCTGGGAGCCGCCACAACTGCTCCATGGTATGTTTCAAACGAGACTTTGACCAGAACAATATCAAAGCATAGGCAGAGCGACGCTATAAACAAGCCGCATCGCATAGCAACCCTTTGCTGCATGACTCTGTGGACTAAACAGTGGAGCAAACATTCCAGGCCG
The DNA here is from genome assembly GCA_951848785.1 of Callosobruchus maculatus. NCBI lineage: Eukaryota > Metazoa > Arthropoda > Insecta > Coleoptera > Chrysomelidae > Callosobruchus > Callosobruchus maculatus. Next base: position 3,772,409 of record CATOUR010000142.1, on the reverse strand, counting down.
CGGCTCATACTATGAGCCGTGAAATTTTTGATCACATCAATCAACTTTCAAGCAAAATCTGATCCCACTAAAATTAAGTTCAGAGCACCAAGTTTCCCGAAGTATTTTAACAATGCCTGATGTTCTTACAGTTGCACTTCTCTCTCTTTGCTGTTCTCCTTTCTTTCTCTTCGTTTTCGTTTCTTTCTAACAATGTCTGAGAGTTTGGATGGTGATAATGTACTTTCACCATCCAAACTTATTATTTCTACGCTGTATGAAGCCCAAATGGGATCTGGTCTGGAGAGCTGCTCGCACTACCCTATCCATATTTGACGCAGTCCAGACAAGAACAATTATTCGACTAACCTGTAACACCTTTTCTTATTGCTGCATTTCCAGTGATATTCTCACCGACGTGCGGTTGATGACCTTTGATTTTTTTATCGCTATTCAAACAGAGCCTGCTCCTTAGAGCTGTCCTCCATCTTTTGCCAGACACCAAGCCTGACAGACTTAACCTCGGAACTACTGAATCTGATCTCTGGGTGATTATTCTCCATACATCGATCTGTTTGCCAGTATTTGTGTGTTCAAAGTCTACCGTCAGCCAACTTGCCTAACCAGCCTCTTTTTGTTATTCATCAATATACATTAGATGCCGACGGATAAACCTATCAAAATTTCAAAAACTGGAATGAAGAGTACGCATTCCTCAGACCACGAATGGCCCCAATCGACTCCAGAAGATGTTGTTGCTCCTATATTGGGCACCTTACCAGGAATTTTTAAAGTGGGCACGAAGCCACTGTCATAATGATACCAGCATGTATCCATACAATAGATGCAAATTCTTCATTCTGAAGCAGTTATTAGCAAATATACCAGAGCTGACATGCCAATGGAATTGGACACTGATCCCAGCAGTTAAAATATTACCAACTATAGTTGAAAAAAATAGAGAATTGTAGTAGACGGTTAGATAACAAAATGGAGCTAATCGCACTTTTATATTTATTAGCAATATTCATGAGTAAATGTTGATTATTTAAATATGTACGTAAAATACTTTGTTGAATGGCAAAATTTTGTATCTTAACCCATGCTGCTGCTGCTTGTTAGGATAAAGACTGTTTCGAAGATCTTTGTCGCACTGAATGCGAATCTGAATTAAAAATTTGAGCTACAAGAGCCTTGAGCTAATTGTGATTATGTGCCTCACATAACGTAGTTAGGAAACCATTAAAAGTTTGGAAGGTCTAAACTTTTTTTTTCTTCAGAAACGTATTTGAACTGAATATACTTTTCCAGCCACTATTAGTGAATCTAGTTATTCCAAAATTAGTTCTAATAATGAAAAGTAAACAGTTTCACTCTATTCCAAAAATATTGACGTTGAGTCACTTGGTTCTTTCGTTCTTTCCCAAGTGACAAAATCGGTACTTGTTTTCAATCAATGCAGATTATAATAGATTATGAAAACTCGATAGATAGATGTAACCATAGAATTCCAGTGGCTTTGAAGTTATTTCAGATATACTCACATATGAGACTCATCGATAAACTTAGAGGAGATACTGTCAGTTACTCGTTTGTAATGGATACTCGACATATTCGTGGCTAAATTTAAATCAGGTGGTCTAGCTTAGGATATTTGACATGGGATATGTATCACAATGTCAAAAAAAGGTCTAGCAAACCAAAATTCGGTTTAAAGCGAAATGTTTTGATACAACATAATAAAATTATAAATAGCCACTAACTAGCCTAGCAAAAAAGACTTTCGACACCCTAAAATTTCAACTACGAGCAGGATTTTCTAATTAAGCAGTACTTATTTTAACGGAAGATTTTAAACAATGCGGGCCTCGAAATTAAATAAAAATGGATTTAGTCGATATATTGTTGTTATTTAATACATAATGTTAATATCATTAGATAGATCAATTAACAACCGGGGAAGCAATAATCCCACCACAGTTTGAACTGTGGTAATTTTATAAAACAGCACCGACAATTCGCGATGAAGCGTCTATAATAAGCTTTTCAGCAAAAAGCGTTGCCTTTTCCGATCCACGTACACTTAATTGGATCGAAAAAGCTTGTATGAATATTATTACGATTTCTTCAAGCTGCAAAAAGTTCTACCTTACATTTACTCTTGAGTTCGTATCGTTTACTTAAATAAGTCCCCTTACTAAGCCTGCATCCATTACATCGCCATCTTCAATTAAATAGGGGTATTTTAGTATAACGACTGTACCTACTCACCATTTCTAAGTCCATAAATGGCATCCAGTTGTGTATGTAAGTCACTTAATTCTGAAATACTGTAAAATGCTCCAGTGAAGTGGGTCGATAAAATTCTACGTACGCAAGTCAATTGCTCAAACACTCTATATCACTGCATATTTACGAATTCCTCACTAATTAATGGATATACACCCGTTCCCGAATACCTTCGTTGGTTCCTAATAGCATTGTATCTGCATTATTTCACATGCTAATGTTCGATCGTTTTGGTTATGGAGGTTGGTTTATTGAGCATAAATGTATACACTGTAGTTCTGATTCCGTCCTTTAAAAGGAAAGCATTATATAGCACTCGTTTGTACCTTTGGACCACTTTCACAATAATCCGTAACGTCTCGAGGTCAGTTAACCGACAGTTGTCTCAATTTATTGGTCGGTTAGAAAACTAATGTTAGGCCTTTACGGAAACAGTGATCTGGATCCGGATCGATCAGTTATCTGTCAGACAGCTGTCAAGTGGGATTTATGATTCCATGGATTTAACGGATATCGAACAACGAAAAACTTGGTTTAAGAATAAAAAACAGATGGTTAAGAAAAAAGCTGCTGATCTCTATAACTCAATCGAGATCACTTACCGTACAAGAGAGAACTGACCATATTTATGACTGATCCTAGATCACTTTCAGGCCGTCAAAGTTAACCCGATCATAGTTTCCGTAAAGGCCTAATATCATGCTTCAAATATAAGGCAATTTGTTTATGCCTACGCATTTTGATGTTTTCTGTTATCCCTTTTTGTTTTGTACCAGTATTTCGTGTTTTGTGCCGGATATTTTTCTGGATGTAACAGAAACTGACAATACCGTGCCCCAAAATTAACCTACAAAATCGCCTTGACTGCAACTGAATGTCATGTTGACATTTCGATACTTGAGTGTTACTCAAGGAAGCCTTACGTAAGGGACCCTCAAGTATTAAGGGACCTTAAAGTATGGACTACGAATACGACCCCAAATTACGTAGTATCGGACCACAATTTGCGAAATCAAAAAGTAAATGATGAAAATGATGTGATAAGTGATATCAGCTTTGAGCGCGCTTCGCCTTCCCTTCTTGTACCAGCCTCACCAGATAACTCTGATGGTTTCCCGTACGCTAATCTTGACAGACAGACAGATAGAGGTATTAATTTTAGTGCTGGTGTGACAGACATCTGTGAACTTTATATGGACTTTGACAGATAATAGGTGCTTTCCTTATACGATAGGCCTTTACGGAAACTATGACCGGGTTAACCCGATCACTTGTATCACTGTAAGTGATCCCGATTGAGTTATACAGATCAGTAGCTGTTTTCTTAATAATCTGTTTTTTATTCTTAAACCAAGTTTTTTGTTGTTTGATATCCGTTAAATCCATGGAATCATAAATCCCACTTGACAGCTGTTTGACAGATAACTGATCGATCTGGATCTAGATCGCTGTTTCCGTAAAGGCCTATGATTTATCTGTAATTCTCACTTGTGACGTCATGACTCATTTCAATGTACGTTCCTTTTGTTTCCTGAATCTGAGTCTAAAGTGAGATATGTTACCCCTACTTAAGCCCACCTGCACTATTTCGAAAGGTAGATCAGTTGTCTCAGATCATTTACATGTCAAATAAATGAGGTTAGGATTTTTTGTAAGTTCGAGTTTCAGCATTTCAGCGAGTTTTGTGGTGTATGGATAGTCGATCTCTTCCAAAAACGTAAAAAACTAGGTTATGGGGAGGATCGACAGATCATAGAACCATAGCATATTACAAAATTTTGAAGAATGACATCTAACTGCACAAACACGTTCCTTTAACTCATCTGAGCATCTGAGGTTTCCAACTGAGCTGAGCCATCTCATTTTTAAGTGATCCGAGTTAGTGCAGATGTAAAATGAAAGCACCTATTGTAAAACATACGTATGATTACAAAAAAATGCAATTTTAGGACCGTCGCAATATAGCTAGGTGGGTCCACATTTACTCATTGGAATTATCAGAAGCCTCGTGATGCCATTTCTATTTAATCTGCACTTGTCCTTGAATACAAATGACCATTAAGTAACAACAATTTTTGTCCATTACACATGCAACTCAACGGTTCAATATGAAACAAAAATGACATATTCTAGTTGATACAATGTATCAACGAGAAAAGTATCTAAGACCCGTAGCAACTTTTTAGCCCTCTCTTGGTCCTTTTAGTGCCGTTGTTGTAGGAAACCATTTTATTATATACACAAATGCTTCAGGTACCGTAATGGATACTAACAGTATCACTTCCACTATACTTTCACATAGAAAAAGCCTCACATTGTACCATCGCTTCCCTTAAGGACCCCACCCTAACCGGCCGTACAAAAACAGGCACAAACAAACTCTCCCGACTCTTAGCTCCCTGCTTTGGATTAGAATTGGCAAAAACCCCGACAATACTGAATCGCACAATAAACTTTCTTTGAATACCACCGTCGAAAAAAGCAACATTTTCAAATTGAATGACACTTGTATGTATATGTTGGCCTGAAATACGATACGTTTTGTTTTCAGCGTTTTAAAGTTGGTAAGCTGATAGCGCTATATCTTAGCCGACGTGATCATAAAAATGTCCCCGGGTTGCGCGATATTCGTCCTTACGTTACGTAGCTTTCGTATAAATACGCAGTGGCGCAGAACAGAGTAAACTCGGTGTGAAGAGATGTAAATCAGATGCAGATTTTCTAAGAAAGCCATTGCAATCTAGCGTTGCTCATCTATGATTATTGATTGGTGATGCTTAAATGGGCTTTGGCTCAACATATATGTAGAAGATCCAGGTACCTCACCTGACAAAAAACGTGTTCGTGTACCAACCATAGAAATGATGGATCCCCAACATCTTAGGAACTTGTTGCTGTTTTATATCATCAATAATACTCTGATACCACTGTGTGCCCTACATCGCCATATTGAAAAGCTCGACTCCCAGAATTCTCTTAACTGCAAAAGGATGTATCTACCAATACCACTCCTATACCTTTTCCAGCAGTCGATTGTAAATTTAAATAATCACATGTAATTTACAACTGACAGTTTGAATTTATAATTGACGTTTTAGAAATATAACTTGATGCTTTTGGAACTGCTGCTGAAAAATGTATAGCACAACTCTCAATGCTGCTACTATAACTACTGAAGCACCACTACAAAATGATAATCACCAGTAAGTCTATGAGGTACTTGGGAGCCTATATAGGCAACGAGAGGTGGTTCTCAGACAACATTAGAAAGTCAATCTAGAAGGCAGAAGCTAGAATAGCAATCTTTTCTAGACTGGTGCCGTATATTGGGGTCCCAACAAGAGAAAAAGGGCACTCCTAAACAGAATCGTCTAGTCGATTGTCCTTTACGGAGCGCCAGTTTGACGCAGGGCACTCAGAACGAAAAAAGCATCGGCTCTTGCTCTTCAAAGGAAGTCACTGTTGAGGGTAGCCAGTGCCTACCGCATAGAATCAAGTAAAGCCTTGCAAGTGGTGAGAGGAACACTACCCTTGCATCTTTTAGCTTAAGAGAGAAGAGACATCCACGTCTGACAAGGAGATACAGAGACGAGGCGGAAAGACTGCATACAACGGACCTTAGTGAAGTGGTAGCCAGATATGGTCTCAAACTACGGATATTGCGCAGTGGACAAAAAGGCTGATACCATCAGTAAAAGAGTGGGTAAACTGCGAGCACAGGACTACCTGATATTTTCTGATGCAGACTCTAACGGCACATGGCTCGTTCCGCGTATATCGGAAAAGAGTAGGAAGAGCTATTGACGACCAGTGTCGCGATTGCGGACAGCTCGATACAGCGGAACATACGCTCTTCGAGTGTGACAGGTGGTTCACATACGACAAGAAGCCTGTACAAACCTACCTGAAGATCTGAAGGTACATAACATGTTGAGACTGATCATCTTCCATAAAGTCTATCGGAAGACCATCCACTGCATGGCAAGGAAAATTCTGAGCGCCAAAGAAAGCGAAAAACCTAGAAGCGGTAATTAAACCTCAAGATGAACGAGCTCAGAACAGAACTATACTCATGTTGTTTTGTCGTTCGACGACGCGTTTGCGTCCGTTGGATATGTGATCAGAGGACACAAGCCGGCTCAACAAGCCGATTTACCTAAACCCTTTATAATAAAAAACTACAGAACCACTAGTACCAATACTGCTTCTTCACAAAGTTCATTTTTCATTCATTCCTTACATATACGGATATAGGGAACAGATCATATTCCAAAGCTTCTAGCTGCAATCCAAAAAATCGCTACAGACAAAAACATCCAGAAAAAGCTTCTGACCTGACTACAGAAACTACAAGTTTATTTACTATGGGGAAGGTGCAATATCTACAACTTACCTCCTTCAAAAGTAAAGTTTTTGGAGAGGGTGTGTATTGAGGAATGATTTGCTGTAGTTACTTAATCATTCCAAGATGATTCTAAGGTCTAAAAAACACTGTTAAAGTGTGACAAACTGTTTACCTCCCTGTTGAGATTATCTACTGATATTAAAAAGTCATCACATCTATATTTCATCGCACCTCACCGCCGTATCGACTAAAAAGCTACAGATACTGAAAGATAAAATTTTCTGCCATTTCGGCCACCTCTGTGGTTGAGCTTATTACTGATACCCAAAAATAAAACAAAAATTGAGACCAAGAATATAGAATACAATATAAGACTAAAGAATTATTTTAAATTAATCACCCTCAAATCATCACTTATTAAAGACTCAATTTTATACAGGGTGGGCCAATAGTGAGTGGACGATGGATTGTGGGCTTACTGAAATGAATTTAAAAACTCTGTCACTTGATAAATCTAGGGACGTCAAGGGCTATAATCTTAAAATATTTTCACTTAAATTTTGATGTTTATACAGGGTGATTCATATCAAACCTATATTTTTTTATGGAAAACCTTATATATTTTTGCATATTTGGATTTCCTGGTGAAGTCTAGTGTGACTTTATGTATCATATAAGGAACTTTAAACTAACCGTTTAGGCGCGAATCGCTATTTTTGGTATAAGTCGATATCAGAAAAAAATTGAATATCGCAGCAATTATATGTATAACTTAGAAGATCGTGACTTTGCAGTGCGACTAAACGTGAATAACGCTTCATCTTAGGTCAGACGGTAAAATTTGAATTCTTTTTGTACTTGGAAATTTCAATCACAGGTAACTTGATTATTTCAAATATGGGAATGCCCAATTTTTTTTATACCATCAAATGTGAAATCCGACATAATTTCCAACAATGTAGGATTGTCAATATCAATCCTTTTTAGTTTTCATTTCATTTCAAATTTTAGGTCAATGTGGTTTTACTGATGGTGCAGTAAAGCATGACAGATCAACGCTAAATCAGCCTAGATTGAAAATCGAGGATGCAAAAGTGCAATTTAAATAAGAAAGAATATGCGGTATTATTAGGATTTCATCCCGGTATTGTTGTGAATGCCATAATAATTAAGCTGATGTACTTTTAACTCGTACTTCATGTATACTCAGCCCCTCTTCCTGCGCCTATGCCGCATTAGCTAGTAGTCTGGTGGTATGTGTACCATCCAGGTACGTATGGTGAACGACTGACTACACGAGTCGTATCTGCCTAAAAAATAATTGGGATGGAAATAAAAATGTCGTTTGTCTTCAGTGTTTGTAATGGTAACCGAGTTTATGTTTATTTGAATGGAATTTTGTTCCACCTCATTTAGCGTTCTGTTGTTTTAGGTGCCTTACCAGATAATTGAGCAATAAAATTTATAAAAACGTCTAAGGTAGTGCTTGTTATTCTTCCAGACGACGTGATGAAGGACTCTGTTTCTATCCAAGGATATTATAACTATTTATGTGGATCAAGCTTATGTTGAAGGAAGATACAGTTTCATGCCTCTATACTTGGAACCAACGAATTCGAGTAGGTTAGGAGAAACAACGCCCATGCTCTAACAGACATGTGATTGTTTGCAAGATCATGTTGTTATTTTTTGCCATGTGTTTACATTGTTACTCTCTCAAATCGTTTCTTTAAAATCACACAGCACTCCACTACCCTGTAATATTGTCACAGCACTCCACTACCCTGTGATATTGACTAAAATAGTCTACTTTTCACCTATGCATTGAAAAAATTCAAAATTCACTCTAAAATCTCCCAATAAACAAAAAACCATCAAACCAAAACGAAAGTTACACTATCTGTTATTTATACCTGTTCACCCAAGGTCGGCGGTCAATCGATGCGATGTTGTTACGTTTTGTAAGAAATAATTGTTTATACGACATATTGCTTGACTACCGCACCAATAATTATTCTAGAATTCTAAATTTTATTAATGGCAAATTCTACGGTAGCGTAGTTTTGATCGGATTAATAACAATTACTTCAATTTTGTATATAATAACAAATATTTACATTGGACCAGTATCTTCCTTTGAGACAACAGGCTATTTTAGGATCTTCCTCACAAGCTTCTTTAGTTATTTTACTGTTACTGCAATAACTGCAACATGTTGTCAGATCAGCTATGAAATTTTCATTAGTATATCAGGAAAATACAACGACCTTGCCCAGAGAAGATCTGGCAGCATCCTGTGCCACCATCCAAAATTATCAAGCAGGATGGTCCTTTTTACGCTCCTTGAATCTCGATATCAATCCAGCAAAGCGGTTGCGCCAACGACAAGGATCATTGAGTTCAGTATAAAATACTTTTGGTGTCAATACCGCTTACTAATGACACAAATAGTATAGACAATGTGCTAAAGTCATGAGTTATTTTATCTTATATAGCTGCGTTCTAGACAAAATTAGTTTTCATTGAATTAATCATCAACAAACCATTGTAAGAACAATTTTGTATATGAAAAAAATTATACGGCTGCTCAAAGAAAACTAAGGTATATATCAAAAATAAAAGAATGCTTTAATTGCATTATACGCTAATGCTAGTATTGGATTGATAGTACATATCATTAAAATGTATAACCTATTTCGAATTTATATAATCTCAACTGCAATATCTCCGAACCTGAGGAAAAAATTGTTTGAAACAACTGTAAATATATTTGAAGTACTAGAAAAGTATCCAATTACTAATAATTAATTGAGCTCATAGCACACTATTTTCTGTGTAAGTCACAAACATTTTGCAGATTATAAAAGCTAAAAAGAAATCATAGAAAAATATTCAAGCACGAGAAATCAAAAACAAACTGCCGTAACTGTATCTGTGAAGTTGGTGCCGATAAAACGTCTAATTTAATTTAAAAAACATCTAATCTTGACCAATTTTCCCATTAGTTCAGCCAGCAGTCGTACAGACATCAGATAAATGGAACATACACATATACTTTCATGTGCCGATGCCGATATACAATTAATAGACTTATTAAAAAATTATATGAGAACAACAAAATAATGGGGTTCGATTTCCTGTGTAGAAACTCACGAGCGCCATTTTTAATTAAAGATGGTCGGTACGTCTCTTATTAGCAGAAAAATATCACAACTAATTGCACACTGATCGTCTTTAAAAGATTCCTACCACTGGCCGTTGTATAGACGGATAAACTTTTTAACGATTCATCATCAGAGTATGAATTCTGCTGTGATCTTATCCTTAATTAAGTTGTTCATTATACAATTACAGAAATTATTTAAAGTAGATAAAGTAAAGTGATTAGATAATCTTTAAGCCGATTCGAATCCTTCAGTTGATCCATAAATTAGCGGCTGTGAGATTCAGCTGATCCTGGTAACGTGCGACTTAGCAACTAGATTTAATGCAATGACTAAGGCGTACCGTATATCTATTCGATTTATCGCACTTCGTCGGCTAAAATCAAATCTGCTGAAATATAAACTCTTTATTAATGGTTCGGTCACCTCATCAATATTTATCATAGTATGAAACGTTTGACGGTTTCACAAAACATTAATTTGGAGTACGCTATTGATTCATATAGCTACTCCAGGAAGCAGCTTTTGTTTTTCTGAATAAAAATAATATTTTAATAGACATACCTATACATACACAGACCAAAAAAATAGAAAAATCGAAGCTCAAAAGAAAGATAGAAAAAACTATGCGTGTTGTAAAGGCTCGCCAAACTTGGCCGTCAATATTAATCACCCTGTCTCGTAATTTGAGTATTTGCATTTTGTATTTTGAGGTTTTTTTTTAACAAAAGCTCATAGTGCCTCAAAACCGCGTAGCTTCTTCACAGACCAAGTAAATAAGTTCTTAGATTTTGTTATAATATGCCTAAAATGAATAAAAGTTTTACTGATCGCTATTACCAACCAAAAGATACCAATCTAGTTGAGAAACGGCTTCTGGGCAGTCTTTAGACCAGGATTTGAGTTTCAGACATTAAACTAACTAACCAGAGATACTGCATTACAACAAGAAAGAAACGATGTTGCAATCTAGCAGATCCCAAACATCATTTCCAGAATAGAGTAGATTAAAGAATTGAAAATAATAATATGCACCATTCACTTAATATCAAAGCTTAATACTAAACTTCGATACCATTTCGACAAATACTATATATATAGATACTCATCTTTCAGAATTCTACTGAAAAGCCCAATAACATGCTCGCAATTTGTTGAAGATATGAGTTGCTGTTATAAGAGTTTTTCTTTACATAAGTTCTAACAAGAAACTAGATATATCTTAGGACGGCCTTGACTTACGTGTCTTGCTTTTTGTACTTTCATCCTGATCAGTAGCTGATAGCCGCAGTCATGGTTGCATATGTCTTTAACCTTTAAGACCCCACTGATCAGTTTAAGTATAAATATGATAATAATTTTATGTTGCCTTACCTACGTCTATGAAAAAATCCTCAACTTTACGATGGCAAGACAAAACATGTCTTTGGTAAAACATTTAGAAGCACGTGGCTTTCTTACATAATCTAGATCTCTAAAAGTCTCAATAAATATATTGGCCATTGAACTTAAATATAAAATACGTTTAGAAAGCATCTCCTCTTAATGAAATGATGAGTTATTTGAGGACCCATTATTGATTTGAACGTTTATATCAACGAAGCATGAAGAATGCACTTCTATCGAATAGAAATGTATAACGTACGTGGAGACATCAAAGGTGCATTTACGTTTGTTAAACCGGAGGTGTCTTCAGAGGCATGTTAATGTAATGTCTTTATTATACGGCATTGATTATCCTTCTTATCGACCCGAGCTTTTCTGTGGCCGCTTGCAGAAGACGGCATGCAGGTTCTACCCCAACTTTTGGAGGAACAGATATATACAGGGTATCTATTAAATATCCAAAAGTGGATCACCTTTTTGAAGGGGAAAAATGGGTATTATAGTTTCACAAGATAAATAAACGGAACCTGAGCTCAACGTAAAATTTGATATCGACCTTGTTGTCATTTTAATATCAAGTCTTCAATGTCCACTCTTTTAAAGAATTTTGGAAAATTATGTTTGTGGAAAGCATCAAGCGTGTTCTTTTGTTTAACTGATGACTTATCGGATCAATCGGAAATCCATCAGCTATGAACCCTGATGGATACGATGGTTTTGGTACTGGGGGGAAGTAAACATAGGAGAAGAAGACGAAAAAAGGTCATGTTTGTCAAATGTCATATGCTAGTTAACAAACGTTAAAAGAACGCGCCTATATTGATATATACGAGCTTGCCTGGTGTCTGTCATTTGGAGGCCAAGCATACAACCTCAAATAGAAATAAATTTTTCTTAAGGGGGCCAACACTTTGACATATAAGAAATTCAAATATAAGGAAATTGCTGTGCCCTGGTCTTAGAAATTTGTATGTCATTATTGAATATCAAATTTTACATAAGCTGGACGTTCACTCAATTCTGAATTTTGTGGTTTCTAGTCAGTCTATTTAATCCATGTGTATCTGTATATACTAGGATACCTATGCTTAGTGAAACAAAATATGCTTACTATACCATTTTTTCAATAAATTCTCATAGTGGTATCATTATGCCATAATGAGAAAACATACACATTTCCATACCTATGCGTAATGATGGTAGCTGTAATCTTAATAAAAGAAAAGCAATTCTTTGCAGCTATAGAGTTTGAAAGAAATAATTATGGTGCGAACAATTATCGCCAAATTTGCATATATTTAAATATGATTATACAACTTCAATTCCGTACTATACGTTTCCCACTGTTACTGTTGTGTCAGGTTTATGAGAAGGTGCCCCAAATACACCTACAAATTCGGTAGTAGCATTTATAAGAAAGTTGTATGAATCTAGCTTTAAACAACGTCAATCAGAGCGTGAAACGTTCATGCAAGCGGCGAGATCTCATCACTAAAAAGTGGATCAATAAATTTAATTCTTTTTGTTTAAATGTCTTGTCATCCAATTCAAATAATCGATATGGCACTACCTCCAAGTGAACGTTATAGTCATACTTTTAAGTTTATCTTATATGGATACTTTGTAACACTATGAACCAGTAAGTACTCTTGTTACATATCTTACTATAAGTACTATTACCGAGCGCGTAACTGAGAACTGATTTTTTCTTTCCGCGCCTATTATTAAATAATCTAACCTTAAAACTACAGTTCAAAGCAAGTGCGCCCACAACATTTAAGTTTGACATTTTTCTGTCTTTAAATTCAAAAATCTCTACTTCTTACAAAAGTAGTATCATAAAAATAAGTGAGACACAAGGAAAGATTTTTTTTTCTAAATTTAACAATTCTTGGGTAAACACTCGAACACTTATTTAGAACTAGAAAGAAGTCTTGACGTGGACAGCTGCTACCATGTTTGGGGAGCTCTCGTTCTTACTAATCTGTACAGGGTGGCCTAATAAGAATGGACGCCGGGATATCTCGATAACCCTTAATCATATAACTTTGAGCAAAAAATATTATTAGGTAAGAGAAATCGCCGGAAAAAGTTTTAAAATTTCGTAAGTGGCCGCTAGACGGCGTAACTGTTACGATCAATCAGAAAAACGGCTTTTTCTCAAAAAATATGCAAGTAAATGTATATTATAAATTCTACCATCATGGAGACAGGGCAATTTTCAATTTTTTTTATTGACAGTTTTTTGTTTTATCTTGTAGGATGTAGTGGTGGGGGAATGTCAAGAAAGTTTTTATTTAAGTGGCCATAACTTTGGCATAAGTTAACATAATTAAACAAGCTAGGTCTCCTTTGAAAGAGCTGTTCTTACCTAATGATCTATTATATAAAAATTATCCAAGTTTATCGTGACTTAGTAGCTACAGGGCGGTATTTGACATCATAAAAGTTATGTAACAATTGCTACCCTATAGGAATATAGCCTCCGTCACATCGTTTTAGTGATCACTCTGCAGATAATACTCAAGTAAAACCACTAGAAATCATATAATATCTATGTTAAATGTCCTATGTCCTCTATATATCTATGTTAAAATATATAGTATAGCATACCATTTAAAATTTTCGTGGTAATTCGTAATAATTGTTATGATGTCAAAAACCGCCCTGTAGCTACTAAACTATGATAAACTTGGACAATTTTTATATAACAAGGTAAGAAGAGCTCTTCCAAACGAGACCAAGCCTGTTTATTTCCGTTAACGCATACCAAAGCTATGGAAATTTGAATAAAAACATTTTTGACATTCCCCCACCACCACATCTTACAAGACGAGAGCAAAAGACTGTTAACAAAAAAAAAATCAGAAATTGTCCTGTCTACATGATCGTAGAATTTATAATATACTTTTACTTGCAATTTTTTTGAGAAAAACCCGTTTTTCTGATTGATCGTAACAGTTGCGCACCCTAGCGTCCACTTGCGGAATTTGAAAATAATTTCCAGCCGATTTACCGAATAGTATTTTTTGCTGGAAGTTATATGATCAACGGTTACCGAGATATTGCCGGAGTCCATTCTTATTAGACATATTAGAGGCATGTCAGAGGAGAGTTTGATTTGTCGTAGACACGTTTTTTCCGCAGTATTTGTAGATTTCGTAATGACAGGCTATGTACTGTTTTACCAACAATCTAAAGAAACCTGCTATTTTGAGCGTTTCCTTATTACTGAAGCCACTATTTGGGTGGTGTATGACCTAGAACTAGTCACAAGGGGCATTAAACGGAAGACTGAGCGACACAGGTGTGAGCCAAGCTTAAGACATAAAATATTGCATTCGGGTGCGTTGCAATAACTCAAAGTTGAACAATGTTAGCAGCCATTTCACAATATAACCGGGCAACCTCCGTCTGTTGATCGCTGGGCGTAGTAAATCTCAGGATGTGACAGTAACGGTCATATGAAGAAAGTAAAAGTGGCTTGTGAACCGCATGCGGTCATAAACACCTCGTATTCTACACCAACCAGACTTGTGATGGCTTCATCCTACTAGTTGAAGGTCGTAAGGTATCTCAGGTGGTAGTAGTAGTATTATGTACCCTAGATTTTATTAATGAAAGTTGCGATGCTCTTCCTTATTTTATTATTACTGGTCTGTACTAAACTGTGCATTTGAAAGCTTAATTCCTAACATAATCGGTATTAATTTTCATGTGATGCAAAAAAAACTCGAAAACTAATTCTTTGGTTAAAACATTATTCGGATTACTGACTTTCTTAAGAGGCTAGGGTATAGCGCGCGAACATGAGCATCCAAGAAAATTCGTATTCTCGTGTTAGCGCTTTGTCAAATATGTGTGTCAAAAACACAATGAGGGGAGGTAAGTCCGAAGGTCGCTTTGCGATACTGCTGACAGCCGACCGCCTCGAAGACGATTTCGCATCGAGGGGAGCCGAGAGCGACCGACCGGTGGTCTATTGATAGTGTCACGTTACCTTTAAACTTACAGTAACGATTCAAAAAGCAAATTGAAGAGGAGAGCTTGTGCTAGGTCATTCCGGTAGCCTTGCTTCGACATCGTGTTTTATTGTTAAATTACAGACATTTAAAGAATGTATGATTTTGCATTGCGAGTTTTTTTGCATACTAAAGAACTTTTTGGAAAACATCGTTCTGAATTGTCCTTCATTAAGGTCTTAATTATAAACTCCTGAAATGTTATGTATGTAGTTTGAAAAACAAGTGAGTTGTGCGTGTACTTGCGAATCCGATTGCGAGTGCGAATGCCAAATACATATGTATGTGTGTATTTATAAATATGTGCACCCAGACTTACCTTTGAGGGCTCATCATTAATATGCAGATATAAAAACGTGGCGCCTGGTCTTCTATATATTATCTACGGAAGCCATGAGTAAATCGGATTGCCTCAGTTTTTCTATTTCCACGTTATAAGCAATTCGTTCCCTGTTAATTGTTTTCCTGTACAGTGATCATTGGTGTGCTCAGATCATAGGCATAGTTAGGTGGGGGCTCGGGGGACTTAGCCCCCCCAAAATTCCTAATATAATTCATTCTGTTAAATCTTTGTACTTAGGGCGGGAACTTGAGCCCGCCAGATCCAGGGACTTAAGCCCCCCCAGATTTAGGGACTTAACTACGCCTATGGCTCAGATGACGTCGGTATTTCATTTAAAAGAGGTATGTAGTGACATTTAGGTAGGAATATGCTGTGGGATCGTAGTAGGCAATGTTAGTCGGTGCATGAGCGGTGGAGTAATTATCAAAAAAAACAAAAAATTCAAATATTCCTCAAACTCTGTTTTTAGGCGTTTCAGAGAGGATCCTGATCTTTCTTTACTTTTTTTATGCGGGTGGTTGGTGGGTGGGGTTTGCTGAAAAATTTATTGTATTCATAATAGGCTGTTCAGTGACCTGTACCTAAAAGCAAGACCTAGCGGCATAATACTTTCTTAGGTTCTTCCGAACATTGCCTATTACAGAAATCAAGGGACTTTTCTGATGTATATATACGAGAATTGCTTTAGATCATTCTATATTGTGTAACCAGGTAATCCACATGCCATGTGATATCAGACGTGTATTGCAGAATAAAAATATTTAGTAATGATTTTACGACCCTTCTTGTAGATTTATTACTGCCTTTTTTTATTGGGCGATAGGGTCTAAATAAACACAACTCTAGATCCAATTTCCAAAATTATATTTTCATCTTCAGGGCTCCTTTGTGTTACAAGTTGTGGTAGTCACCAGGTTCTTTAAAATTAAGTACATGCGTGTGTCCTAGATATTGGGATTTTGGTCTTTATATTTGCACACACTAACTACAGAAGAAGTTACTCCTCTTAACGTTACAAATAGACTGTGTCACAGTCTCACAAGTAACTTTTTCTGTAGTTAGGGTGCGCAAATGTAAAGACCAAAATCCCAGTATCTAGGACACACGCATGTACTTAATTTTAAAGAACCTGGTGGCTACCACAACTTTTAACACAAAGGAGCTTTGAAGATGAAAATATAATTTTCGAAATGTTGGCAAATTTGAGCTAAAGTTGTGTTTATTTGGACCCTATCACCCAATAAAAAAAGGCAGTAATAAAAATAATGTCCTAGAAACTATTGACAAGAGTTTTTTGTGTTGGATGTTTTGTTGCGGGCGGGAAATCATTCAGTTGGAAAGGGATCTCAGACTATAGCTGTACTGTGTTAATCAACTTGACTTAATTTTTTTGATAGTTCTGGAATAACTTCTGTATTTTCAGCATGGTGCGCGAATGCGTTAACTGCCCTCTGGAATTCTATAAAGCCGATACGGCACCCAACAAAAACAAAACATCGCGCCTGGCCGCCTCGTGTCGGTGTTCACTGCGTGAATTTCGAGTCGCTCTGCTCTCGGCTATCTTCTAGTTGGCCGCAGTCGACCTCTCCAAATTAATATACCACGTACACCAAATACGATATTAAAAACTAATAACCTACATTATCGAATTAATAAAAAAAAGTCAGCCCATGTAAGCGGGGTACTAATAAGTAGCTTGGCAGTCACCGAATGACTGTAATTTAGTTCCATCTTCGTCCACACATGTCTAGATAATCGAGAAAACGCCCATCACGAGATATTATCCATTGCGGATGGTTATTTTGGGACGACTATATGGCAATACTGGCCAATGTATCTTTAGGAAGTGAAAACAGGATTAAGTTGTTAAAATTGTTTTTACTTACGTTTTCGTTTGTCGAGTTTTATACTGCAAAGAATTAAATGTTATGCAATGAAGAAGAGTTTGCTGCTATTTTCAAAGTTACGAATGCGGTAATGTTCATTAGCCAGTGAAGTAGCTCATTTTGAACTACTGTATGAATGAATAAGGACCAGAGGCTATCCAGCACGGAATGTGGCTGGTGCATAGGCCACACGATGGGCCCTTTTGCGCCTCTATCCACGCTAGTTCCTAAGACCTGCCCTTTTGACAAAGGCAAGTACATTCTTAGGTCCTATCCGTTTTATATCTATTGGTTCCAAGGTTCTTGAGCCCAGCATAGTCTGCCTGTGATAACCCAGGGTTTAACGGCGACACAAGATGTGTGCCGAGGATTCTTCCTCTTCACCACACCACGTGCACGTTGGGTCGTTGACCACCCTCATCACGAACAAGTGACGCCTGAAGGTGTTGTGACCCGTTAGTAGGCCTAGCTTGAAGGAGATGACCAGAGATGTTGTTCCATCTCAGAGAGTGTTGATTCTGGATCCACTCTCCAGTTGTTTTCCTAATCAAGTTTGCAGATCGTCCTAAGGCTGGTTCCGGGCCCACAAAACTGTTGCCGGATACCATCCTGGCCAGATGATCCGCCATTTCGTTACCCTTTACCCCAGCGTGCCCAAGTACCCACATCAGTGATACCTTGTGCTTAGCTGAGATGTCGTCAAGAGCCCTCCTGCACTCCAGGACCAGTCCCGACGTTATTTTCCAAGCACTCAGTGCTTTGATGGCCGCCTGACTGTCAGAGCAGATAGTAATCCGCCTCCTAGACCCGTCAATTTCCTACTACTGTAACATCGAGACATTCTATTGCTACACTTCATCCTCGGTACACACGATACTTGTGGTGCATGCGATGCGGTCCTGGAGTTTATATTGAATTAGCTCCAGGTCGCTATCCTTCTATTAGGATATAGCACAATTCATTCCTCCACGCAGATAGCCAATAAGATAACTTTGAATAGAGAACACGATATCCCCTACCTCCCATCTTCCATTCTCCACGTGCTACTCGCAAGGTTGCCAGGTGTGCCGACTTGGCGCCAAAGTGGCGATTTCAAAACCGAGTTGGTAACTTAAAATAGAAGTTGGACGATTGACGAATTTTGTTGGTATAAAACACAGAGTGAGTTGATGACTTTTGGCTATTTCTAAATTTGATTTCATTGGTTATCCCCTCAAAAATAATATAAGGGCCAGCCATAAAGCAGCAATAATGCGGGGTGTTTTACAATTTTGACACTTTGACCTTAGTGACTTTTTAAGGAGAGAACAGCCAAAGTCGCCATTTCAGTCGATTTTCATTCATTCAAGCCAAAGATTGGCGACTTCTGGTTTGACGGCTTTACCCGTATGTATCTTCACTCCCAGTTGCATTGGAGATTTGCATTCCATATCCATCTCTGCTAATGGTGCATAGTGATTACCTAGGACGAGGCAGTATTTTAGCATAACATAAGAGAAATAATACTAACGACTGGTTGACATATCTACATTACATTTGTCCCAAAAAAGACCAACAAGAAATATTTTGACTGAAGTATGGTAATGTCGTCGTTTCCGCTATTCGAATAGTACAGGAGGCGCTAAAGTTAGCAAAAACTCCTCTGTGTTATTTTTTACAAAAGCTGAAATGAAATTAAATTATCCCTATTAGTTCCAATACTTGCAAATCATCAGGCTTACCATCGGAATCTCAGTACGAAAAATAGGTGACACAAACGGCTATCTGTGGTTGATTCACAGGTAGCTAATGACAAACTTGGCACAATAAATGCAATGATGATGTACATAATATATTTAGGTGTGAATATATATTTATAGCCGGTGGTATCCAGTAATGACCTTTGTCAAAAAAAGACGAGCTTTATACAGTACAATTGAACTGATTTGGTGCAAAATGAAAAAAAAAACGATTGGTACCATTCTGCTTCTGTAGCTTTTGTGTATGGCGTAAAAAAGAATCGCTTACAATTTAACCTCTTATCTGGTATTATTTTTTCGGAATGTTGTAGCGATTCATACATATCAAGCTATCTCAGATTCATAGTTGGGCTCTAAGTGACTTAAATATCTAAGATAGAAGTTGAGTCACAGTTAGTAGTTAATTAGACCACGTCGAAGTACAAAGAGTTCATCATGTTGTAGGTATATGTTCATAATTGCGGGTACCAATGACGACATCTTTTGAAAACGCTCAGCTTTTGTGAAAAATGGCATAGATAAGGTATTGGTTCTATAAAAGCGGCAATTTTATACATTTTCCTATCCTACTCTAAGCCTCCATGTTTCAAACATTCTTAGGATTCGGTTAGAGAAAATAAATTACTCATCACCGTTCTCATACGTTTCAACGGAAAACACATTAAAATTTTTGAGCTGAGAGTAAAATAAATACAAACAGTAAGAAATTGTACTCACTACACACCTATTATTTTCGTATGTATCCAAATGATAAGTAAGAGAAATGTTGGCAGATATAATACAATAATTTTAAAAATTACGATGCAGAAACCATTACCATTAAGACTATAAAAAACTGGAGACCCAATCGAAAACTTATATAATCAAATTTGACATAAAACTGACGAACATTGCTACTAAGATGTAATTATTTTATCTTCATTATCTTTCATTTACCTGCTTATCGTCAAACTAGCAACGACATTTTTCCTGTAGACACGGTGACGATGCTGCGGAGAATTTATAGCGGATCCCTTTTGTCTTTATGACGGTCCCAGGTGACATTTTTTATGGAGCTTGGGACTGATGGGGACTTCAAAATTATATTTATTCTTTTGGGCCTCGGGAAATACGGACGCGCCGTGTTTTGTTGATGTAATTGAGAACCAGGTTGCTGGCGATAAATCAAGCGGACACTTTTAGTGGGTAGTGACAGAAGCTGGCATAAACATGTAGCAACAAAAAAAAGGGAACTGCAAGTTATAGGTAATATAAAGAGAATGATACACTTCGCGTTCACTTCACTAACGAGTTTTTCATCGAACGCAGGTTTTACCTACTCACATTATATAAGCATAGTAATAATAATAAAGCCTTTATTTTTTCCACAAAGAATCATAAGACATGTTCGATGGTTTATCGACTCTTCCACTCAGTCTTGTCAAACTATGAGTGTTACATTTATCACTTAACCTAACTTACAAACCAAAAGGGCAGCGAATAACTATTGCTAACTATTGTACAAATTAATTTAAGGCTGTAGGGCTAGAAGATAGTAAAATACATATCTGTTGAACCTAAATACACTATAACTCTTGAAATTGGAAGGGACATAATTATGGAGGGTGTAGATGTTAAGTGAAGCATCTTTCGAACAATGCTGCTTTGTATATAATACAAATTTTATTCAAATTGTTTTCAGAATTAGGTATATTAATATAGGTATCTTGGATAAAATAAAGAATGGAAAGACTTCGAATACAATTAGGATGATAGCATAAGTTGGCACTACATGGTAACTTAGGAAGACGCTAAGGCGAAACATAGAGCTCAGATCGAACAAGCTCAGTAGAGGGCCTTTTGCATCTTAAAGGGCTATTGAAGTGACAACACGAAAAAGAACAAACAGGCCGATGATTTGGTGTCATCTATTAGCACAAACGAAGGAACCGGTCGAGAGGGGGATTGCTGGTGGGGAAGTTTAAGGGAAGGGCGAGCTCGTCTACTACCGATTGGAGGTATAACAGCAAAATAGAAATAGTGAATAGAATAACTTTATAGATAGCATAAGTCGTTAATAGTTCCATGAAATTGCCTCATTTGTTTGTCTATTAAGGCTGTAAATTTTGAGTTTTGGCAACTCAACCTTGAATAGGTTGTCCTTTTCGCCAGAGGAGACGAATGGAATAGAAGTGACAGTTTCATATCAGCCTCCGATCTTGCGCTATTCAAGGACGGCTCCAGACTAGGACAAATCCAAGAGTTGAAATTTCAGTAAACGTTAGTAGGTTTACCACCATCTTCCAAGCAGAAATGGTAGCCATAGAGTTGGGAGTCAGGGAGGTAAACAAACTACCCCTGACAAACAAATATTTAAAAATCTTTTCAGGTAGCCAGGCTGCCCTGAGAGTACTCAAGGTTCGTATGAGGAACATGGTAACTTAGGCGTGGGTTTCATATTATAGCGGAGTGGAAGGCAATGAATTGGCTGACACACTAGCAAGACGAAGAACTGAATCTGCGTTCATAGGATCAGAACTATTTGCGGAAATTGCGAAAAGCCCTGCCAGGTAAACCATCTCAGATTGGTCAGAGAGCAAAGCACTCCTGTACTAGCTAGATACACCCGGGCTACTGCATTCGAAGGCGTTCATATGCCTCTACACCTTTTCCAGCTGTAGTTTCTAAAGCGTCAAGTGATAATTCGAAACGGTCAAGTTAATTTCAAACTGTGGAAACTTGCGGAAAATAAATCTGGAACAAACGTCGGGTTGTCGTTTCTGCTATGTGGAGGACGGAACGGCGAAGTACAATTTGCTCTTGTTCAGTACTGGAAAGAGCTATGTCTCAGACTTTCGGATTCACCCATCTAAATTGATATAATAGGATCGCAGTGGAAGAAGGTATAATTGCCCTACCCACTTTCAACTTAACCTAACCTAACCTTGAATAGGTTTGCAACCTATAGTTTTTGATTGTTGGTAGTTACAGAGAAAAACAATTTTTGCGTAGCCCGTGGTACAATAACTATTTTAAAATTATACAAGAATCATTTACTGAAGATTTGCAATTTACCTACAAGTATTAAAACATTTGCATCACTATCATCTAGATTTTTGAAAAACAAATGTTAAAAATAATTTTTCGTAACTAATAACTAATCAGAAACTCTTACTTAAAATATGTCAATTTGCTTAGAAGCTGAGGTAAAAATCAACTCAAAATATATGACTTTAGGATTGCCTGAAACTAATGAAACGTAATGTGCGTAAGAATGTAATGAGATAATAATAAGAACGATACTCCAAACAAAAACCGTACGAAACACACAATGCAAATCGCGCCAGTCAATAATGAACAGTGGTTCATTATTGGCAATAATACCTTTATAATAATAGAATATTTTGAGTAATAGCCGTTGGACAAAGCGCGGCTCGGTGAAGCAGGAAGGAAGTGGCGGCGATAAGATCTGATCAGATGGTCGCACACTGGCGCGCTCATGTCGAAACAAAATAGAAACAAAACGAACAGGCTGTTGCCAAATAGAAGGCTCTTTATGCGCCCACTATGGCATACACACTGGCTAATTATGCTTGCATAAGGACCACTTTTCATATGGGGCACTTCTGATACCGACGCTGCTGCTGAAAGACTATACTGCTGAGAGTTGCAGTCGCCGACTTTTGGACTGGGGTCCGTCTCATGGTCGAGGGCTGAGAAATTGTAAGCGCATCTTGTGTACGAGGTGTTGCTCTTATTTCTTCTTGACTTTATACCTCATGGTCCCAAACCATAGGACACCAATCTACAAACGCCATCGGTATGTTGATGTCAATATGTTTTATTGTTCATGTTTGTTGTTGACAACGGGATCAAAAGCAACTGTATAAGGCAAATAATTTACTTGTCAGCACACTTCAGCCTGCTGTTAAGTTTTCCGTCATCTTAGAGTTTTTGGAGAAGCAAATCAGAAGTCGATTTCAGAGTCCCCTTGAGAAAAATAAAAAAATACATTATACGGAGAAGACAATGCTAAAAATCCAACAGTTTTCATTAGGTCCAGCTTGAGAAAATCATTTTCCTGATTTGCATTCAGTCCAATCGCAATGACTACCAACTATATTTTCTATCCAAATTGTGTTTGGTTAAATATTATTAAAATGCATAAGATTAATAACGCAAATCATAGCCTTGCTATAACATTCTGATCTTCGACAATTTCCAATCTTTTTTATTTTTCTCTTATTGTTGGTTGGAAACAATAATTATTATTATTCTGACCTTCTAACCTATACCAAGTCAACACCTGAACTACTATTGATCTAAATTTTGGAATACCTTGTGTAACTTTTCGTCCACGCCTAACTGTTGTAGGTGTGGTGTAAATGTGTTTGGTATAAGGCTTGCGACCGACATAATTAAGGGGACAATAATAACTTTGTTTTGTTTTCAAAGGTTTTATTTCTAATATGTGTATTAGATATCCTTCCAGCATAGGTACTTTGGATACTCGTATCACTGGGAATAGCAATATCTATTAAATAATATGTAACTGGCTTTGACTATTGGCTGGGATAGTTTTGTCAGTATATGTATTTCAGCGTCCCCAGTGTAGTTTATGTTGATTATTTACTATGGATCTGTGTTTTCTATTAGCTTGTTTGTTGTGGCTAGTGCTTGATATATATCTTTGGCTGCAGAGTTATGTCCGGCTGTGTACTCTGTACCGGCCTGAAATTTGCACCCGCTTGTTATGTGATGTATGTTTTTGTTGGTGACATTTTCTGCAGTTATCGTCGGTAATGGATTGATCGTTGATTACTTTTTTTTTAATTTCGTGCCGCAATCACTTGATAGCAAGCATGAAACCCTCCGTTTCTGGGAATAGCTGGCCATCCTGCAGCCAGATGTATGACCGTTTCTCATTAATATGGTCTTGTGTAGCGCGGTGTCTATGTTTGCCGTGGAGTTCTTTCTGCGACCAGGTGTTTAATTTTTCTTGTTGTGATTGGATGCAAATATATGCATCTGCTACGTAATCAGGACAAGGAAGGTTGAGTTTGGTATATAGTCTGCGCTTGCTATTACCCAAAGAGATGTTTTAATATTGTTGTTATTTTTCTCAGCATTAGTTTTGTTTTCCTTTCAAACCCAACCCTTATTTTTTTTGAGTCTAAGCCAAACAAAATAATGTCCTTGGCTCTATCATCATCAGTTCCCACACTCATCGTGTGGAGCAAGTAGTGCACGTCGTATTTTTTTTATTATTGGACATATGTAATGGAATATTGTTATTTCATCCGAATCAACCTGGAGGGTATACGCCTGTATGTATATTATTCTTTGCTAGATCGATCCGGAAGGATCTAGTTTTTGATAAGTATGTTTTTATTTGTACAAGAAGTGATGCATCTGTACATGATTGTAGTCCCGGCAAAAGTGATTTATGCAACAATTTACTGGAAGCGACATTTACATAATCGTAAGCTAACGAAAATGCAGCCCGTTGCTCTATGCCTCTATGAGTCGCATACCTCAAACGGTCTGCAATTTAATTTGAATATAACCACAGCATTATTTCCACGAGCTGAACCATCCACCGGGCAGTCTGTATTTTCTGAGCTCGTGCCATGGGTGTTCATGGATATTCCTATAGAAGGGACAGAGGAACAAGAAGATTTATTGAATACGAATCAATCGTGAGATTCAACTCAAAAAGTGGATTTGATGAACGAGTAAAGCAGGCTATAACAGAAACAAGACACGCATTAGATTGCATTAGTTTTTACCGGTTTGAACAGATTTTGCACTGACGATCTGAGTCATTGTTACATTAAAAGGTCAAACATTAATATTCGTGTTCGTCAAATTCCTATTATTTGCACTGAGTGAATAACTGTAGCGAATTGATCTATGTTTGGCGGATATTAACACACTAAGGGCCGGTTGTACAAATGCGGGTTTAGCACGAGCTTTGTTAAGCCTAAGCTTAGCTAAGCTCAGGCTTAAAGTCGACACCCGTTGTTATAATGGTCGGCTTAGTTAAACCTGGTTGATAATGAAATTCACTACAGTTAGCATCAATGAAGCAATACGTACTGACATAATCATCCGAAAAATTACGTTTTTTGGTTAGGCACTTATGACAGTTTGTGTCAACTTTCGGCAACGACCGTTTCTGTCTCTGTTCCTTCATTTGCTCTCTTTGTTAAATTAGACACAAATCATTCAAAGAATATGACCTAATAAAGTGACAAGCAATTTGATGGTTTCTTCTTGACATATCATGTCACATGTATCAGGTTAGGTTTAAACCTCAGCTAAGCTCGCGTTAAGCTTCGGCTTAGGTAAGCTCCTGCTAAGCCTGGAGTGGGGGGCTAAGCTAGCATTGTACAGCGGACGATTTACAACTGACGTGGTTTAACGTCGGCTTACCTTAAGCCGAAGCTTAAGCTCGCATTGTATAACCGGGCCTTAACTGGAATACAGCTTGCATTCACGAGTTTACGGGATCTGTACGTTATATCAATATATGGAGGACATATCTCGATGAGCGCAAATCATTAATATTGCAAACAAGAACAACTTTCATTATAGTGTCAGCGGTATAGGTTCTAGCACGTTTTCTAAAAGCTTATGACTGGGTTCGTAAATTCTATGTCTATCTGTGTTTATTGCTTTTCATGCTTGCTGTTCATCGATCAATTACTGTTTACGTTATGTTGATGCAGAAGGTAGTTCCCCATGTGTTGCGTCCTTAGTTCAATTAATCTAGTATGGCATTCATTCTCATAAAACTAACGACGTCGAGTACACCCTCCTTACTCTCCAAATGTCATATTATGCATCTACTACGACTTTTGGACTCCAAAGCAATTTCCTTAATAAGGACAACAATACTGAGGATTTAAAATTAACACCTGGAGACTGTAATTCTTCGCATTTGGACTGTATGGAGAACCTAACAGGTCGTTGGGTAAAGATTTTAGGTACTTGTGGTGAATTTTGAAATTTACTCATTTTGTATGACATTATCGATTTTTATCCAATCAAAGTTTACTGATAACTGCAAGCAGTGCAATCAATTATCAGTCGCTATGACTACACAATTGAGTTTGACAACTTCATTCGAAATTAATTTAAAATGTCACTTTTCGGTAAAGAGAGTCTTTGAAGTACCCATAAAAGCCCTCATCAATGAAAAAATTCCCAAAAACACAATCCCACGTACTTTCTCTAATTGTACTTTCAACAAATAAATAAATGTTTTGTTAAGTTAGAAGATTGTTTTCAAAAAAATGTTCCGCCGAATATCGCACATTGACAAATGCCTCATAATTTTCTGAAAAAATTGTCGCCGTAGGCCGCAGACTTCTGGCTGTTACCAAAGAACGAGCTTTCGATTTTCATAAAATTATCTTGTCTGTTTTCAATGTTTCAGAGACGGTACTACTGATGATATCACTGATTGATGACTAATATTTAGATGTACTGTATTTCATTGAAAACTGTCCACTATAGATAATTTTAAACGAGGTATTTGTATGAAAAAATGTAAAAATTATATAATTTTTTTGAAATGCGGCGTCTCATTCCGTGTGTTCCCATTGTAACATTCACCTCCTCGTCCTCGCGGTTAACTTCCAATCCTTTTAAATGTTATAGCCTATATATATTTCAACGAGTGTGGGGCATAAAAAGCCAGAGTCCTTCAAATTATTTTTTTATAAAACAGTCTTAATCAAAATTACTTCAAGTGGGTACTTTTCATTGAAGTGTACTGCATATTTAAGGAATGTTTGAAAGATTTAACGATCATGCCAATATTATTATAGATATGTAATGTCCCCCATGAATGCCCATGGTTGGTTCATGGATGCAGCAACATGTGCTTCAAATCATATAGCACGACGAGCGAGAACAGCGATGCTCTCTTGTTTATGTAAACCAGTCCGCCGTAAAATGTATATTTTCGAGAATTGGCGTGCAGAGAAGGCTGTATGGTGATGGCGTGCGTTACAGCCTGTACTTTGGACAAAATAAATATTATAATATGCTTGCTCGTCGTTCTCGTCCTCGTCTTCGTCATACGTATACGGCAACTTGTTATGATACGATAAAACGATGACGGCCATTTTGCGCGACATGCGTGCGGTCAACTGTCTTCCAGATTTATGTTCAGTGTCATTCTCTGTCGCTTCGTGTTGCACCATATTACTCGTAATTGAAAATCTGAAAATCTAACACCCTGTAACGACTTATGCGTATGAAGTACTCTTACAAAGAAAATGTTTTGTACATAGTCAATATATTAAATATCGGTCCTACCAATCGGACATTATTTCATTAATTTCTGAACAGAGACTATTCATGCAATGTATTCAAATAATAAAAGAATTGGCATTACGCCATTAAGCCAAAGGATCAAAAAATTGCTACCTTCTCCATTAATATAGTATAACAAACGGTTCAGAAAACTGACGCTTGGCGATAGGTCAACATTTTTCTCGTCGTATGATTTTGCTGTTATTGATTTATGAGCAGTAAATATAAAAAAAGCTATGAAGAGTATACGTTGGTTTAATGAATATAATGGATATTGCGTCGTTGACTCACAACGAGAGCATAAAATTAATGTCGTCGTTCGTTGATTTGACGTACCTATCATTTGATTAATATCACCATCAGTACATTTTTCGTTCACTACAATGAAAAAGTAGTAATCGTTCCCTATATACTAGGTTATAGTAAAAGATTGTTGAGTCGGAATCTCGCTTCAACTCGATGCTTATAACTTATAAGTCTCACTAATCTCTCTGCCATCGCTGGAGATAGCTGAAGGTCCAAAAACCTAATTATCTTCCACTAAGGTTCTGGAATCCGTCATTAACAATGGCACAATGGCGTTATTTAAAGACGTGAACTTAGCAAGTGATTCACCATAAGAGAACTATCGTGATGAAATATACATTAGAGATATATCCATTGAATCCCAAAATCCCGTATTTGGAGAGTGCACTATGCTGGAGGATACTTGTAGAATCAAATATTATTCCAGAAAAGTGCAGACTGCCCTACTTTGCTATCTCAGGGAAGTTAGTGAACTTTTGCCATACTTGGCCAGTAGTTCATCTCTTCAATACAGCTCTAAGTTGTTAACAAATGAAGTTCTTAGGTTTCGATCTATTAAGTGAGTTTCACATGGAATGCTTTATGTGCAGGGCTTCTTCTCTGTCCTAGCCATCTGCCTTTGTAGAATCAAATCAAAGCATTATGAATTTATTGTAGGTGGCAAGGGGAAAGCCGAATACCGTAAACAGAACAAAAGTGAAATATAGCAGAAACCGTCGTGCTAAGGTATAGAAGAGATATATATCCATAAAATGTCCCTAAGGTCTTCAAACGGCTTTTCCAAGAGCCATAGGGTCGAGTGTGGCTCCACACGATGCTATAGGTATATGGAATAAAAAAAAGTGTGATGTTCTTTTTCGGATCTTCATAAGAGTTCAGATGACTTTTTATCCCTCTACCCACCATCTGAGGCCGCTCTACCGCACTGTATGCCTCACAAAAAAACGTCAGCTGTGTACTAGGTACCACATCTAGAAGTTCGGTCTCGGTCCAGTAAGAACCCAACCAATAATTTTCACACGAGGGCTTCTCCCTTTTCCCTTCTATCCACCCAAGCCCAGCTGCGGAAATCCGTTAGAGGTGAGCGCTAATCTCTATCCGCGTATCAGCGATGGGATCGGTAGATAGCCAGGGCGCAGCGGCGTCGGCCATTGTGCGCCGACGTCCAATATGGCCGCCAGGTGAGGGGTTGCGTATGTACGGATGATGCCACCCCGTTCGCCGGCAGATGCGGTGAGGGTCGTTTCGCGAATGCGGGTGTGCGCACTCCCTGTTGGGGCGAGCTGCTGAAGGGGTGGCATATGTACAGTCACCCGCAACAAATCTGATAATGTTTGTATTTTCTCATGTTCACGGAAAAACAGACCAATTTTTCTCCCATTTTGACCTACATTGTACTTAGTCGTCATGTTGGTAGCATTAATCTAGTCTCTTAGCCCATTGGGGTGTCCTTTCTAGCCTTTATCAAAAAACCTGTTAGAGGTTCACGTCATGCCACAGTATGCAGTTTAAACCTTTTCGAGATCTCTGCACACTCACTAAATAGTAAATACCATCTCATGTTCACCAAAGGCAGAATGAATTCCCTCCCGTTTTGATCTAGAATATAGCCAGTGGTCATCTGGGAAGCATCAGGCCAGGACCGTTCTTAGCCCCTCAGCCGCCTTTGTGCATACACAAAGAAGCCGCCCTTTTTACTTCCCACACCAATAGGTGAGGAAAGTAAAAGATTTCGAGATAATGCTTTTTGGGCGTTTTCTAATATCTACATAACGAAAATCCACGTCACTCATTTCCGTCGCTCCGACTGTCTGTTGGTCTGTCTGTCCGTTGGCGTCCTTCTAGCCTCGTAATTTCAGTAACCGCTGCACGGATAATGATGAAATTTGGGTAGCGATATGGCGAGGGTCGTAGTAGGTAATTTTTTGGGTGGGAGTGAAATAGGAGTGGTTGTGAGGTGGGGGTGGTGAAGCTGAAAAATGTGTTGTATTCATAATAGATATCCATTGACCTGCGAAAGAAAGACCTAACGGCATAATACACTTCTTTAAGTTCATGCGAACATTGCCTTGCTTATTAAGGAAACCAAGGGACTTAGAATTTTCTGATGAATACATGCGAGTATTGCGTTAAATCGTTCTGCATTGTGTAACGTGGAAGCTTTTGAATTGATTTCAATGAGGCTTTGACGCTGTATTACTACCGTGGCGAGGATGGTAAAGGGGTATGGTTTTTAGAAATCGTGTCGCCACTCACAAGATTTTTAATAAGCAGTAATAATAAAAAAATCTAAAAGCATCAAACAGCTCAAACTTATTTTTTACGCGTTTTAGGGGTTCCTGATCGTTTTCTACTTTTTTGGGTGGGGGTAAAATTGAGGTAGTTGGGGGTGGAAGTTTGTAAAACTGAATTTTGTTGTATTCATCTATTCATTACCTTTAAAAGAAAGACCCATCAGCAAAACACACTCCAACTTATGGGAAAATGATAAAATGGTAATGTTATGTGTGAGGTACTGAGTTATTCAACCTACGACTTCATTTTTTTAACAAAACGTTATTTATTGAACAAAATTAATATTTTAATCCTACACATAATTCAACAAGTCACATTGTAATTTGTGATGTAGCATATTAAACAAAACAATATGATGGAACAAAACACAAACATTAATATTACACTATTTTAATAACAAACATAAATAGAAAACAAATGGAATGAAACAAGGAAAATTGGTGCAGTTTATATTTTGTCCAAGAATGAACACAAGAATCAAGCTGATACAGGTCACAATAGAAGAGAAACCTATTCGCTATTCCTTGAGAAATATTTTTCTAGCTTTTGTACTTGCGTACTCGTCTATAAGTTGTGACCTAAATTTTTACAGAGTTCATTTCCAATTCATTTTATACCCAAATTTGTAAGCCACTACTTTATTTGCTCCCCATTGAAACAACGCTTTCGCCCGCCACATTAGGCGGCATTGTGACGATTATTTCAAGAAACGAAAATAGATATCCCTATGTGAATTCAGCGACTCTCAACACAAAAAACAACTGTCGGCAAGAATGACTAAAGTATAGAGTATAGACAGACCAAGGAGGTTTTATGTTTGGTATACAATTTCGGTAGAATTGTTACATTTTGAAGTTTATTAATAAAATTTCGGTAGGTTTGTTAGATTTTGAAATTTTTTAATAAAATGTAATTAATTTTATTTTTATAATCAAAAAATTAATTTTACTGTATCTGCAGACTATTTGGAGCCGCCCCTTTGTTTGGCTGCCTTTATGCTGACACAACGTACATGATGATCTCAGACGTAACGACTTCATTTTGACCACAGTCTCAAACGTAATCTCGTAGTAGTGCCCCAAGGATATCTCTTGCAATCGTGGCCGAAAGCTCGACGTTTAACGCAAATCAGACGTTCTATCCGGTATTGAAAAATCTTCTAGTTAATGACTTGATCACTTCGCGTCAGTTGTACTATAGTCCAACCATACCAGAACCCAGTAAACCACCTTTTACCATTTAAATTGACAGAGTCCCTTGTATCTATCAAGCCTCTTGTTTTTAGTAAAAAATAATGCTTAATCAGAACTAGCCACACTGGAAACCACATATATATACTTGACAATAAAGTTTACTGGTACTTCTGCCACCTCTGTCGACAAAAGTGGCAAAAAATTGTTTTTTTGTGAGATCTTGTACTTTGATAAAGGCCACGGAACTGATCGAAACGTCACTAAAGTAGTTTTTATCGATAAGCCAGTAGAGCACGACGAAAATAGAGATGCCTCAGGATATGTTTGATAAATTATATGGCACCTTGAGGGCTTTGGTCGAAATTCCATGCGATCGATTCTGACATAATCAGACATTGCTCCATATATCCCATCAAGACATTGTCTCACCTATTCTCCTGTTTGTTGCAGCGTCCCGGATGTCGTCGTCGCAGGTGTGCCGGCCGCACTTCCACGCGCCCCTGCACCCCTGGCTGGCGGACGGTGCCAAGCCCCTGGGGCACTCGGCGGCCGGCCCCTGGGTCCCCTTCGGCAGCGCTGCTGCGGCCCAGGCGGCTGCAGTCGCGGCTGGGGGCGACGCCGACAAATCCCAGTCGCCCGCCCAGGGGGGGCAGCCCCACAACATCTTCTCATTCCCGCCCACGCCGCCTAAGGACAGCACGCCTGACTCGGTCGCACCGCCCGCTGGACCCGATTACCATTCGGTAAGTTCATTATGAAGTTATCTCTTACTGTGTTTATTAGTACAAAAAACATGTGGTAAAAAAGCTTTGTTCGGAAAAAATGGTCCCAATACTATACTACTCGCAAGTGAAATCCGGACACTGAGAAAAAAGGGTTGCGGTTGATGAAATGCGGTAGGACTAAATACAATAATTTTTGCTGATATTAGTTTATAAAAAATAAAAACAGATCAATAATGGGTGGGCTCTCCATGTTGACAAATGCACGCCTCTATCGTACGGGGCATCCTCGTAATCTGGTTGTTGATAAACTCTAGAGGTAACGCCTCCCAAGCTGCCCTCATAGCATGTTCCAGTTCGTCCAGCGTGGACGGAGGATTAGGTAAATCGCCTACGTATCGACGCATCCAATCCCATACTACTTCAATTGGCGATAAATCCAGCGATCGTGGAGGCCAGAAGAGTACCCTGACGTTAGCTTCCTGTAGGAACCTCATCGATACCCTTGCAACATGAGGACGTGCATTATCTTGCTGGAAGAAACCCTCTTCGAGTCCTCGAACATATAGAACGTCAATTGGTTCTAAAACCTTGCTGTTGAATGCAATGCAAACCATTAAACCATCAGGACGGTGGCGTTCAGCAGCAAACTGGAGATCACGTTGTTCACCATGACGCGTCGTCGTATAAAGCGTTGGCGTCCATCATCTGCCCCCAGACAAAACCTGGACTCGTCGGAGAAGGCCATCTGATGCCACTCAGCATGCCATTGTCGGTGTTCTTGACACCAATCTAACCGTCGGCGACGATAATTTGCTGCCTTCACAGCATGTTCCAGTTCGTCCAGCGTGGACGGAGGATTAGGTAAATCGCCTATGTATCGACCCATACAATCCCATACTTTTTCAGTTGGTGATAAATCCAGTGATCGTGGCGACCAGAAGAGTAACCTGACCTTAGCTTCCTGTAGGAACCTCATCGATACCCTTGCAATATGAGGACGTGCATTACCTTGCTCTCTTCGAAGCCTCAAACATGTGGAACGGCAATTGGTTCTAACACCTCATTCACATAACGTTGTGCAGTCATTGTGCGACAAATCTCAAGTAAAGGCGACTTGCTGTTGAATGCACCCCAAACCATCACGGTGTGCATGGCGTTCAACAGCAAACTGGAGATCACGTCGTTCACCCTGTCGTCGTATTACGGGTTGGCGTTCCTCCATGTGCCCCCAGACATAACCTGGACTCGTCGAAGGAGGACACCTGATGCCACTCAGCATGCCACTGTCGGTGTTCTTGGCACCAATCTAACCGTGGGCGACGATGATTTGCAGTGAGTGGAAGCACTAGATGCGGACGATATGATCGATTCGAATGGGCTTCCCTATAGTTACATACCAAGCGTGAGCAACAGCTCGAATGGATCGCATTCTGTCTCGAAGGGCCACTAGCAGTAGATGAAGATCTTGCCGGTCTGTAGTTCTTCTACGTGCCCCAGAACCTCTAATTAGCTGTGCCTCGACCCTGTTTTTCCTTCGATTTTGTCTTATTTTAATAGTTTCAAAAGGGCATATTTATTATGTGTCATGATATGTCCAAGATAAGCGGTTTTTCTCCTCTTTATGTTGCCTAAGGGATCACGTTCCTTATTCATTCGCCGCAGGACTTTGATAATTGTAACTCAGTCTGTCCAAGATATTCTGAACATTCGGCGGTACATCCACATCTTAAAGGCCTCCTTTATATTCCTTATATTGATTTTCGAGGTCCACGCTTCGACTGCATACAAAAGCACCGGGAAAACATAACATTCGGCGAAACTATCTTGTTTGGGCATTCATACTTTTATCGCTTAGCAGACTACGCATTTTCAAGAATGTTTTTTCTGGCCATCTCGATTCTTGCCCTTATTTCCACAACTGGATTCTAGTCTTCTGTAATCCAGCTACTTAAATATCTAAACCTCTGAACGCTTGATATGAACGCTTCTAATGACCTTTTTTACCCAAAGTAGCTGAGAAAATATGAAATTCGGTATATTAGTATCTTTATTAATTTAGTATATAATTTTTTAATCACCGATATCTACGTTTGAGCAACGCAAATTTGCTGAAATGAGCCACTCGGTCTGCCAACAAGTACTGTCAAGTGCGACAAAGCCTGCTTACTTATTAGGTTACTAAACCTATTAAAATGATCATTTATGCTGTGTTACAAGATTTCTTTGGATAGCGCATAAACATGGTATATTTGTATTTTGTTGCAGAGCGCAGTGGCGGCGGCGATGGGAGCGTTCATGCAGGACCAGGGCGGTCCGCAGAGCTGCGCCCTGGACGTGAAACCGGGGACGAACAACAACGGAGGCGGCGGAGGCGGTGGCGGGGGCGGAGCGAAACAGCGCGAAGGTAGTGACTATGAGGGCGGCGGACACAGCGCCGGCATGTTTAATGGTAACTTTGACGGCACGTACGGGCCCGCGGCGTATGGCCACGGTATTCACGGTGGGGGCGGGGCCACGACCGGGCTGCCGGGGGGCGGGTACTCACCTAGCGCCGCCCACAAGCAGAACCTGGCACAGGTGACGACGGTCGGCGGCCATGCCAACGCCGCCCACCATCAGTCGCCCAATAAGCCGCGCAACAAATCCAGAACAAGTGCCGGTAAGCGGCGATAAACAAACAAATGAAATTAAAATATGTTGCTGGGGGTGATGGGAGTAATTACAGTGGTGGTGGTTAATGGGTTAACCTTTCTTCTCCTTATCACAGTCTGAGTGAGTACACGGTATATCCAGAATTTCCTTGGATATCATACAAATGCTTATAGGGATTGAACTTTCCATTGACAACTACGTCCAGGTCCTTAAGTTTAATTAACCCATCTTCATGTCCCTTCAGCTACAAGAACAATGGTTGTAGAACTATATAAATCGCGAATAATATCAGTTTATTGTAAGCCTTATTTCTGAAAAGCGTGTCACTCGTCGTACCCTTTATACGTCCCTCAGGACCGGTTTTTCAATGTCCAGTTAAATATTTATCTGCAAGATAACAGCAACTGTTAGATAAATTGTTTAAACAATTGAAGGCTAAACTTACGAAGTCACGTAAATCTTATCTGACGGCTGTATCCATAGCAACGCTATCAGGCAGATACCTATCTGACACTTTAACTGGACATTGCGAAACCGGCCCTTAGTCATCTATCGGTTTGAAAATCGTTGATATATTTTCATAGAAGGTCACTAATGTTGCAAACAGGAAGTGGAATACAACTGAGTCTCCTTAGAACACGAAATACATTTACCTACCAGTATTATTTCTTTTGATTTGATTTTCATGTGCCTTGAGTTCCCAAGACAATAAGCGACAAGTATCGAAATCGCCAATAATCTATTCCATTGACGTTTTATTTCAAAAAATTCTTATTTTACATCTGACCGTCAGCTGTTTGGAAATAGCCAATTACTTTTCTAGGGAAGTTTATTAGTCTATAATGACGAACGCGTAGTTCTTGAAAATGAACTGAGTCTTCTGATACCACGGAAAATTAGAAAAACCTACCTAATATGGGCTCATCTAAACCAAAGAAGAAACGAGGTAGATGTATTTGTCTTTAGCGCTATTTAATAAAAGCTACGAGTATACTTTAATTTTATCTTAACTAAACTAAGCTCCGTATAGTGGAGGATGGTGACGAAGATCCTATAGAAAAATGAATTTAAATTAGCGAATTGGACAAAGCTGTTTAATTTTTCATTTATTCCTTGAAAAATTTAGAAAAGCGTAAAATTCAGCGTATCTGTAAATACCGTATACTTGTTTAGATCTGGATAAGGAATGTAGCTTGGTGAAACCCCATAAAAAATCTTAAATTATCGGTCTTGAAATTGGTTAATGGAACTGAACGAATGGAAAGGTCATCAAAGGCAAATTTTTTCATAATCCGTAATCAAGTATTTTCTATACATATCCATATGTATGTATAGAACATGACAATATTCAGCAAATAAAATCTTTTCATTCGTCTCACAATGAGGTGTTTACGCTTGTCATTTGGTTTTGGAAATTGCAGATTCAAGCTGCATAAAAAGCTGCTTTTGGGTTAGGCAAGTTCTAATATCAAATTAAGCTGAAATCTCCTTATAAATATCAAACACTTATATAAGTCACACGTTACGTTATTTTTTCAACATGTGTGTCTTTATTAATAAAACTTTTCTGTTCAACTTGAAGCTAGCCTTCTCCATTGCATTTTAGCTACATCAGTACAGCACTGCAATTTTGTATCAAATTTACGATAATTTATTTTTATAGTCTTCAAACATGTCGCTTTGCATAAGTATTTTATCCTAATTTAGATGATTGGTAATGATACTTATAACACAAAACAAAGGGCTACTATAGATGCTCACCCTATACAAAAAGTTGTTTATAACTACCGTCTTTCAGTTCTACTATTTCTCGCAGTAAAAATAAATACATTTGGTTTCGATTTACCCAAATAAAAAAACGTGTAACTAAAATTCCTTGTGGGTAATGTACCATTTTATGGCTGGCTTCAAGTTGACATTCCTGTACAAAGAAAATGTTAACGATTTGAGATGCTCATTCACATACTTCTTATTTTTGTTTGAAATAGTTTTTTTTTGTTTGTTCTTGTTTGACGCTTCGACTCTTCAGTTTCTTTCTATTTGTTTATGTCGTTTTCTCTTTTTACTTTATCCGTATGCAGTGTAAAATGAATTATTCATCATATATATTCAAATGGATCGCTTAACAACTTAATTGAGAAGAATTACCGTGCTAAAGCATGCAGTGCCGTAATTTTAAAATTCAACACAACGAATCCATCATCATTCAACAACTGCACAAAAAGCGTACTGGTTCTTAAAGATCTCTAAAGAAAGGTTGATTTATATATTCATAAACATTTCATATATATAAGTTCATAAGCCTTCTAGTTTAATAAGGCACATACATTATTTACATTTAGGTGACTGTATGAATTGGTTCCAATACACGAATCTGTCATGATGTGGTTGAAAGCCTTTCACCATCTCTACTTGTCTTTGATTTGATGTTCACTTCCAATGACTGCCTACTGACGAATCAAATTGACAGTCGGGTATTACAGAATGCGTCAGTCCAAGAATATTTGAAAAACCACTGGGATACATACGTTTCTTAAATAAAAAATTAATTCAATTTACACTGAATACGCTTTTCACGTTTTTATTTGTCATCCTAACTCATTCTAACTTTTATTTGTTTTATTTGTTTGATTTAATAACTTACCGCAAAACATTTACGCATAGCTTTTTTTACACGCGGCGTTTTTTGTTTTTGGTGTGTGCTTTACACACTTGTTTTGTGAATCACACATATTTTTTACTCATTTTTGTCACAGTTTTCTGAGTGTTGCACCACTTATCGAAGAAGTGTCTGTAAGTACCTTGAATAAATATAGATAGCAGCGACCAACGATTTATGGAGAATACAAAAGAATTTATTGCATATAGTATGTCGCATGAATATCCTACAAGTAATAACAGTATCTACGAACCCTCGTGGAGTATCTCAAAAGCAGTACCTCTTAATGGAATGGAGATATTTTGCAAACACAACAATTATGCTCACGTCAAATACCTCAACATCAAAAAATCGCAGTGAGAAAAACGCTTTTTACTTAGATTTACTTGAACAAATCGCGGGCTGGTAATCAAACTATTTCTGTTAGTTTATGTGATGTGATTGATTTACAAGCTTTGGTGGCATAAATTTATAAAATAGGTGTTTTTAGTAGTTGCAATAAGCAAAATAGTATGGTATTGGAATGGATTTATTACTTGAGCTGCAGTCAGGCAAAATGATCATTATCTTGATTGTCGGTTCTTAAGAAGATAATTATCTACGCGACATAGTATCTGCCAATGTACTTGATAATAAACGTGTATCGGGAGTTGCCAATATTTGGTTAATAGGTTACAGAGAGCGCGCAAAAATTTGGAGTTTTTGTAAGGCACACATACTCCACACATTTGAAGAAATTAACCTTTTGAAATCTGCTATAGTTTTGTTATACAAGAAAACAAAGCAATAATGAATGAAGACCCAATGGCCACCATAAAGTCCAGAAAGGAGAACCAAATGGTTACTGAAATAGGTTGTAACTAAATTATGGTGATGTCAACTTTATATGCCTATCCTATACCTCACACAAGGTGTCACTTTTGAGGTGGTAAGATCTGTATTTTGTACTAGTACAAATAAATGAATGAAATGAATGAATGGGGGTGTAACGTGACTCTGATTTTTAGGTCCATGTGCCCAAAATGCCTCAAATGTTGTGTAAAATAATAGTTACACATTACGTATACGTCATAACTTCCCCGAGCCATGTACAATGAAATAGGTACAAGCCACGAAAATTTCCATTACATAATCGTAATATAAGACAGTTAGCACTGTTTGGAAAGAGCTTCGTTTTGTTCGGCCAAACTTAATTTAGCGAATCGTTTATTTTCACATGGCCAACTTACGAAATACTTAGCGTCAAAATGAGGCTATTCTTCGAGACGGAGAGACGTTAATATACGCAAACAGTATACTACTGAACGCATGGCTGACACCGTGACGTCGGTAATTTTTCATTTTCTCAGTTGGCAAAACATCCGTTCTGACATCGCCGCGGCGGATACCGTGATAGTCCGCCATTTTATCCGTTTCAACCCATTGGCGTCTCAAAGGAGTCTCATGATAGTTAAAGAGGGAGGGTTAATCGATCGATTTTACTGTTATTCATAATGGATCTGGCTCAAGCAGCCTTTTAGGAGTGACTGTTTGATTAAAAAAAAACATTGCTAAGGTTAAATAAACTTCCTAAGTTTAAGAGGTCACTAACATACTTCTCATCAGGCCCTCAATTATGAACTGGCATGCTATGAAAGTACATCAGATTCATAAACATGTGAACCGAAGTTACCTATTGCGAGAGAGACATAAATAAACTCAAAAATACCTCTGATCTTTTCGAGATGTAGACAACTGAGTAACTGTTTCATAATAATTATTCCCTTAAAGAAATTGCTGAAATACAGTAATGTTATAATCTTAGGTTATACGTAGCACTTTGTTACAAATACATGCTTGTTCCGCCTATTGAAACCTCAGAATCCCTTTGAAAATTATTCTATCAGTGCAAGATAAAACTTGTTTCATAATGTTTTTGCTTTGCTGTTCAGTCTAGGTATCCCTTTTAACCTGAAAAGTAAACATTGTTGAATTACGATATCATCAGAAATAGTATGGATTTTACTTGAAGTTTTAGTAGACTATTACTTCTAGAAAATATGGAGACTCAAAGTACCTTACTTTTTGGCATACGCATACGCTTATGGCGCTTACGTGCAAAATGATCTAATTAAAAAGACGATCGCAAATCCAAGAATCGAAACTGAAAGTGACTGCGTAATCAGCAGGGTTCTTTTGTTTTGCGCCTAAGCGGCCTTCGCTGATGTCGGCCGAGTCGTCTGCGTGGGAACGCTCGTTCGATCATAGCACCCTTCGATCCTAATTAGCGATGTCCCAGTCGATCGGCTATTGTTACCTACACGCCCGCATACTTTGATTTTTTCCATGCTAATTGAAGTGCGATGGTGGTAGAGGAGGCAGAAGAGATTTAATGCTAATAAGGCGCTACGCTGGCGCTGTTTACATGCTTTACGAATGTAGTCTAGGTGTGTTACGGTTTATGGTGCTTTATATTGAAAGTCTGTAACAAGGGGAAGAAAACCTATCACACTCTGAAAACTGATAGATGTCTCTTTACTTTAGCCTTAGAATTTTTTTTTTTGATTCAGTGCTTATAGTTGCCGTTAAGCCTTAAGGCTTATTATGCACTCCCAGTCAAAGGGATCAAACAGACTCCCATCCTTAGTTTTCGCGAGCTTTGAGATGCATTGGACTATGCTTCCCTGTTTTCCCTCCTGACCTATATTCAACTAGGAGTTCCTGCTTGCACTCAGGTCAGGACAGTCGAAGATAACATACTTAGCTGTTTCCTGTGCCTCACCGCACTTCCTCCATAATGGGTTTGCCACTCCAATTCTCAGCTTTTGCAAGTGTTCACTGAACGTCCAATGGCCAGTTCTAATAAAGGCCCGGTGAAACAGAGGGCGTTCTAGAACGCGGCGTTACGGCGTTCTCTAACAACACAACGGAACGCTGTAACGCTGCGTTCTAGAACTACCCCCTGTTTGACCGGGCCTCGAGTTCATAGATGTTTGAATCAGTAGACATTTAGACAAAAATTGGCGTAACGCTTTTGCTCAACCCGTCAAAGAGGCCTGTTAGGTACAAACAACGGATTACTGTAATGCGGCGTTAGAGAACGCCGTAATTCCCCGTTCTAGGACGACCTCTGTTTGACCGGGCCTTACATCCAGCCACCCTTTGTAGTTCCTTCCTGCTCAATCTGGGAGCGTCTGTGGTACTAGAACACGAGGGTCCCCTCAGAATCCTCCTAGACTAAACATTCCTCACTACTCTGTCTCAGTGCTTCTGGTGCTCATCTGACAGCTTTCTGGTGGCAGCTGTACGAACCACGTTGTATGCTGGTTCTGATCCGATGAGAGGGAGTTCCTCGCCTTCCTTGGCACATCTGTTGACCCTTTCATCACTGCCCACTCCTGAGTGACTAGGCACCCAAGATAATGTTACCTTGTTGGTCTTCGCCAGTGTGTATTATGGCAGCCCCATACTGTTTTTGGAGCACAGTGGTTACTTACCAATGCCATCCGAGCCGCCCGGCTGTCTGTGCTTACATAGTCTTTTTGCAATATCCTTTATCTATGCATGCATTCCACATTTGCGGCTATTTCTTCCTGGAAAACGGTAGCCACTTTACCTAGGCGGATGTTGGCGTTCGGCCAAGGCCTACCACCGTATATGCCTCCTCCTGTTCCTGATGAATTCGTGGAGCCATCCGTGTACCAGGTGATACCATTCGATATGTATCGAGGTTCCCCTAGAGCCGATTCGGATCTGTCAGTTAGGTTGACTTTATATGGGATCTCGGTGTCCACGACTCTTGACATTCTGTCGGGTGGCATCTCAAGTATGTCGCACCGCAGATTACATTCTGTATGCAGCCATTTTTGGCCTCTCCCTCTATGTAAATATCAAGAGGTGGGATATTCAGCAGTACCCTCAATACTGCTGATGGTGTACCCTTTGTGGCGCCTGCTATGCTCATACACGCAGCCCGCTGCACTTTTGTGAGCGCTTTGGATGCTGTACTTTGATGAACCTTTGGCCACCATACAATAGCGCTGTACACCATCGCGGGTCTGATTACCCTGGTGTAGAGCCAATTTACTGTCGGGGGGTTAAACCCCAGGTACATGGCTGTCGGTGTTGTTCACAAGGGACAGAAAGCCTATCATACTCCACCCTTAATATGCCTTAAATTGTAAATATACCACGCTAGAAAAATTCTAAGAAATGATATTTTGATGAGTCTCGTTCAAAGTGTGGAAAGTTCGATTTGAAGGGAATACATTCTTTGGGCTTTTTGAATATTTGGTAGTGTCTGTAGAATATGGATAGGCCAGAAACCATTCAACAATATTCCAGGGTGTAGGGGTATTTGTATTGTAATGTTAGGTGCATCAACCAGATGTATTGCTATTTGCTGGGCTGGGATCTGAAATTTCAAGAACTGCTTCGCAACAGAACTTGAAGGAAGTTGGATTCGGTATTAGACGTCCATTACGGGTGGTAGATCATCATCAAGTAGTTTCTTTGTCATGATAGCTGGCTAAACCTTTCATAACCCTATAGGTGTACAGGATGTTGCTTAATTATAGACCATAATTTCAGGAGGTGCATCGCTGACCCAAATTTAAGTAAAAAGGTTCATATAAACGTGTTTTTAATCTGGCTTTCAATATACACTTTGGAAAAGTAACTTTTTATTTATTTTGTAAACACTGAGCCGATTTTCTTATGTTTTGCCAATGTTGTTTACTGCAATAAGGCACGAAGTCAGCGGTGAACAGGATATAATTATCATTTCTAAGGGCATCTCGGGGGGTAGTTCCTGGATTAACATTAGCTAAAAAATGTGTCATTGACATTAAACAAGAATAAATGTTATTTTTTAGATTAAACAAATAAAAACACAAATCTTTTGTCTGTTGATGCCTCTTCGTATTTTTTGAGAAAAAAATAAAAACAACTTCATAGCCAGTCGGAAAAGAACGTTTAAATAAAACAGGTTAACTTTGTTCTTCTTATTGACAGGTCGTGATACGAAGAGCGTACTTCTGACCCAAATTCAAGGAGAAGCGTTCATATAAACATGCGTTCAAACGTACAGGGTGTCAAAATGTAATTTTTTTCAAAGTGTGACACCCTGTATCTATATATTATCGTGTCTTAATGTGTATAATACGTGTGCAAAGTAATATATCAGTAGCGTTAATTATTCCTATTTACCAACATATCATTATGCCGCTTCCTGAGTTTTCTATTCGATTGATTCTACTCTTTCCACCTTGACCCACAGGATATGCCTTCATTGGCATATAATATTAATTCTATAGAAGCTACCACTATTTCATTGATCAATCAGATGATATGATAAATCACGCAAGGTCTCAACGTATAATGAAGAAGTTCAGTTTTTGGTCTAAGTGGATGATATATTTAATATTATGAAAACAATGTTTCCCATATGGCTTAAGCATGGTAATACGAGGCTCTAACCTTGAAAATCTTGAAAATAATTCATACTCCTACAAGATATGCCAGCCTAGTTCAGATTCAGATTAGCCTATTAAATATTATTACATACCTAATAGTCGGAAAAATAAGGAAATCTGCAGGACTTAATTAGAGTAATTGTAAAAAGATGCAACTATACTTTGCAAAATTGATCGTCTTTCCTCTGATGCGAGCTTCGCTTCCTTGATATTTCACGAGACAAGGCACGCATGCAAAGCCACTCAGATCAAGCAGAATAAACACGATTATAGAAGGCCACTGGTTGGGCATACTGTACTTATCAAACGGCTTAAAAATATGTCAAGGAAACCACTTAGAGGAAGAATACCTTCCACTTTACCTCACATACCACAATCTGTATATATGCAATTTCAGTTTATTTTTAGGATATGTTTGAAAAGACCAGTAAGCGGATTACAAGGACAATAAGGTTTCAGCCCCAGAAGAATATTAAAGGTTTTGAAGCACCTGGGCCCGGCTATTTTATATCGCTTTGAGCTTAGCCAAGCGTCTGAAAACCAATTTATTTGTGGGTATAGGGCAGGGATAATCGTCAAATAGATAAATAAGTTTTTTATATGGTTGCGATTGCGATACTTATAAACTAAAAGTGAGGCACTGCAGGAGGTGCTGGGCCGCTAAATTCTCTGCTATGATGTTAACTACTAATTTTTTACTGTACCAACAATTTCTTAGTAGACGAGGTTTTTAGGATGTAGAGATAAAATACTTCAAAGGTTTTTCCTCAAAAAGCCGAGGTTTAAACGTTTGTTCTATGCTTTCTTTAATCCTAAAGTCCATATGAAGACGGAAGAAATATACAAATAAAAAAATTAAATAAAAACGTTTATTATAGAAAAACCATTAATAAGCAAAATTATTCATATTTCCAAGAACGATAGGGCTGTCAACCAGAAAACTTGACCCTCTCGGTCTGAGTCGGATTTCTAATTTGTTAATTAGTAACTACTTACAACTCAAACCGTAATAAAACAACATAATCAGATATTTGTCTGCATCCCTGACTGAACCCTTCAAAACTACCTAGCAAACAATACATAAGTACAAATATTCAGTTTTCTCAGATTGGCTTCAGTTAAAACGATGCAACTGCAGATACCAAAAAATCTGGTGTGCTTAGAAAGGAATTTGTTACTTTTTCTTTTCGACCATCTTCTGGAATATTCTTTTGTACTTTGACCCAAGGAAAAATGTTATCCCGTATTGCTTATAGGGTAAGGATGTGTGCATTACATTTTATTGTTATTTTAATATTTAAATGATATGGTTCCGGTTACCCAAAAACAAGACAAAGCTGCATAAAGTTGCTTTTCTGAGCAAATTTTCCTCACAATAGTTTATTTATTAATTACAAATTATAAAGTTCAATCATTCTTAATATAATAAATAAACAAACTTACACAGAAGCTATTCAAGTAGCTTGTTTGTGCAAAACGTCGCAACTGGGATGATTATCTTCATTCGGTGAAATAGTCTTATCCGGCTTTAGTTATTGTCATTGTTCGGAATAAAGTCACTATACACATTTAAAAATATATTTTTATAAAATTCCTGCGCAATCATTATAAATTAAATATCGTTACGACAAATTTAATAAGAATAGACACTTTCAGGATAACACATTGAACTACATCGCAACAACAAATTACTACCGTTTAAATGATACTCATCTGATTGTCTCTCTCTTTCTAACTCTACGCCTTCATCTCGTTAATAAAACCATAGGCAATGAACTTTGACTGCCGTTACAAAAGAACGAATTTCCCGTCGGGGCTCAATAGATACCTTGACATCCCTTATGTAAAGGACTTCATTAACAATAGGCGCAGCGACGTTATAGTCAAGCAGAATCGCACAGCAAGATCGCGGCTCGCTCTGTGAACTACAAAATTGCCTGACGAATTTAGTATACCTAGTCAAAATTAAAGCATTTCACGAAAAGCTATCAAAACTAAATTCTCGACTATATTTTAAAAAATTGCCGAAACATTCCAAAAATGT
Source organism: Callosobruchus maculatus (assembly GCA_951848785.1). Classification (NCBI taxonomy): domain Eukaryota; kingdom Metazoa; phylum Arthropoda; class Insecta; order Coleoptera; family Chrysomelidae; genus Callosobruchus; species Callosobruchus maculatus. Next base: position 3,727,625 of record CATOUR010000142.1, on the reverse strand, counting down.
CTAAGCGCCTCCTGCTTTGAAATATTTTCTTCTCCATCTCCCCCACCTTTCTTCCTTACTTTCCTCTCCTCTTTTTCTGACGTTGTCTGGTCCTGGATTCCCAAACCCGACAGACTGATACTGTGGCACAAGAGCTAAGGTCCCACGGATCGCTCTGATGACCAACAATGACTTGACCGGATATGTTTAAGTATTAAGCCGGTATACCACCTGTGATAAGTAGCTGATGACGCAATACTGAAGCAGTGATTTTTCATAAACATATATTTAGGCAAATACCATATACAGCGCACATTTTAAAAGTATAACCACTAAACCAACAGCAGGTTGATTGATAGTTTCTTTACCACCAGACAAAGCCATGAGGTCTTCGACTACTCCACATAGGTTCTTATATTCCTGATTGCAGAATATTCCTAAGGGACATTTGGAACACGGCTCACCTTTTTCTATAACCTTTTTGTCTATATAGTTTCCTGCTGGTCCGTAATTACATGCCAAATAGCCTTCGTCGCCATTGACTTGTGCCGAGATCGCACAGCCTGTATAACCATTATATAGACCAATAAAAATGTTGCCAAGTAGATTCACTAAGGACCGTCCTATTCACGGTATATGTAGATCAATTTTAAAATTACGGATACAACATCTTAAAAACTGTACTACCAGTCAAACTTCTTAGTAGCATCAAAACAATTGACGTTTGTATTTTGTCTTTAAAAACACAGTTACATAATCTGGAAACTAGAATTAATTGACTGCAGTGTAGTTGTGTTAAAAAAATTACTTTGGTTCTACATTTATTACGATTCATTGCAGAAAGCAATATTATCTTGGGAAGCCAAAACCTCCATAAAGTAATCGGTGTAGATAAATATATTTAAGAGCAAACAAGCGCTTTTGGAGAAAGAAATAATCATTACGATATTCAAAAGTATAATATATATTTTGCAAAATAAAAGCCATGTTCAGGGTTTTGGGCTCCTTTTGTTTCACACTGTGCGATAATTAAACCTGTAACACTTTGAAATTTTAAATATCCTCAGGTACCCCGTGATTTTCTTTGATTCATTGCGTTTTGCTTGCTAATAGCTAGTTGGAACCATACTTGAATTCAGTTAAAAAAACCATAATAACGTTTCGGCTGCATCGACATATTATTGATTGTGTGGTTCACGCTGCAGTTCTGATGTCGACTTTAATTACGTGACATTTTGTAGAGCTTTTCCCGAGGCTTTTCCCTTCAGCATTGCCAAAAGAAACAGCGTTATAAAAAACTGGTACATTTTATCAATTCCTCCAAATTAGTTTAGATATTGGGATCATTATTGCTAATAGAATATCATAAAGCCTTATGATTTCCACGTCTACTTAGAAAGGTTAAAAAAACATATGGCGTCTCATTATTGCATTTGAATTTTGATGAAAATAGGTCAGTCAAAACATTAGAAGATTGCTGCTGTAACAAACTGTGGTACACTGTATTACTTTCAGAGTTTTGTGAGTTATAAGTTGTGTCAGTACTTTTCCATTAGCACGTTTATTCACAAACTGAGAAAAATTATCCAAATATATCAATCTTTTGATACTTTATAGGTTTGAGTAAAATAGTTTGAGTATAATACGGCCAAAAATTCCGTTATGGATTTTTATGGCATTAAATACGTGTTTATCTTCACAAAGCTCAGAAAATTGTCTATATTTGTTGAAATTGGGGTTACCCTCGAAATGTGAAACCCCGTTTTAGAGCCAAAAAAGTCACCTTTGATGAAATTATCTGACACTGATTGATACATATCGTTTTTTAATCTACATCACCACAACATAGAGTCAACTAATAAACGTTGCTGCTTTTGAGCTGTTTGAGCAATGTATAAGAGTTTAGGTTTCAACATCGACTTATTTATTGTTCATTGCCATTAATTCGTCGATTAATAAGTTTTAAATATTTTTATTAAACTAAAACAATGATAACTAAAGAACATAGAATGCAAAGTTAACAAGCACGGATGCCAGAGTTTCCTCTATACTGTACGAAAGTCTCATCCCGGCATTCAGAGCAGTTAAATCTTCAATCCCGCAAAGATGAGGATATGCTGTATTGCATGTGGTTTCTTCGGGACATTTCGAACACGGTTTGCCTCTCTGGAGCACGTTGGCTCCCATCACGTTTCCAGCTGGCCCGTAGTTACATGCTAGGTAGGATTCATCCCCTTCTGCTCTTCCAGATATCGAACAACCTGCGTAACCATTGTTCATTGAATTTTTGCACCTCTCCAGACCATTTTATTTAATGCGTCAGTCAGTGTGCCATTGCTTCAGCTAAATATAGGGGGACAGTTAGAAGGTTCAAACTCCTCTCGTAGTAATAAAAATTTATTGAAAATATTGTATTATTCTATTGTTATTGTTGCAATACAAAAAAGCTTATCCAACATAAATCATGCCTATAGGCATTGAATATCAAGAGAAATGTATGAACACATCTACTCTTTAGTCAAAACCGAGGTCAAAACGTACGTAAAAATGGTCCGATAATATTTTTCAATACATGAAATAATTTTCAAATATACCTAATGAAATTTACAACTCAGTTTGGTTTTTTTTCTGTAAATACTTAAAAAATCTAATCTGCTTCAAAAAAATTAAATTAATGAATAACCAGGAAAATTTAGCCATGTAAGGTCTTTAATGTAGATTTTGATTTTACTTGCAATTCGTATAGCGATAAGTGCTACACTACTTCTTTGCGGTGGTTCAAAATTACCCAAAAAAATGCTGTCGAAGCTCACTGTGAGGCTAAATAGTAAGCTGACTTTTTGGGAACTCCCACATTATTCTCCTATTAACGTTATAGCGCGTACGAATAATTATCAGAATATGTAGTTACTAGTTAGTACTAATAAACAATTTATTTAAAGAACGATCTGAACACATTTCCTAAATATACCTAGATCTTTCTGAATATTTATTTACAAATACTGATTCACTTCATGAAGCAGCTTTAAATGATGACTGACCTGCTTAGAAATCCTTTTGTGTTGGTGTCCGTTGATATTTATGATTTCCAAACAAATTCATGATAGCGGTTATGAGCAAATAATTTGTAGTTTTTTTGTTTCAAAAGTTTTATCCAAAATGGCGTATGGAATTACAGGTATAGCGATTTTTTTCTGGCAGTCTAAAGATGTGTTAAAAATAAAAAGTGAAGCACGTCATCAAACTGCATTCTCATTTGAAAGCACTCTTGTAATTTGTAAGATGGAACAGATTCACCATGTAAGAGAATTTAAGATGTATGAAAATTTGTTATAGTCTGTACCCCTTTTCTCACCCTATGGTCTAAAGATTACCCTCGAGGATACTTATTTTTTTGATAGCTTTATCTTAAGGAATGACCATTACAAAATGCATTTTTTGACGATCTTAAGTTGCATTTAATCGATTTGATGAAATAATGTGGACATGAATTATCTAGCTGACATCTATTTGCCGACGTTACATCATTGTATATATAGGCAATATCAAGAACATGATTCCAAAATTTCCAGATTTAATCTTCGTCCCAGCATTGAAGTCAACACTAAGCATGGAGGTATCTTCTTCTCCGCAAAGGTTGTTGTACTTTGAATTGCGGGTTTGGCCTGCAGGACATTTTGTACATGGGTCTCCTTTCTCCACTACTTTTTTATTCATCACATTGCCAGCTGGTCCATAGTTACATGCTAGATAGCCTTTCGCTCCTGATTTTTGGCCAGATTGTCCACAACCTATATTTGGTTTTATTCCTAAGTAGCTTCTCAATTGGCCTCTTTTGTTTCACGAACATTTCAATTGCTGTGGCATTTTTAGTACCATCATGTTCTATTTTCCATGTTTAAAATATGACTGTTTCAATATGCTTTAACTTCAGTTGTAGTTCGCATTACTTGAACTGTGCTTTATTTGATTGTGGATAAATGATACCATTTGCATTGCAATATTAAATTTAATTCCTGTGGTATACCTACATTGACAAATACAGTCATAGTAGTTATCGTTCTTGTATACAGGGTGTTTAATAATTGGGTGTTAATCGTTAACGGTGTATTACTAATCTAAGAGCAAAAATGCATCACGGAATATGTCCTAAAACTGAACAATAAGCTGTTCTAAGGGTCGTATTCATAGTCGATACTTAAGGGTCCCTTAATACTTGAGGGTCCTTTAAGTAAGGTTGTGTGTTTCGAAACCTTACCTGAGGGTCCCTTATGTAAGGCTCCCTTGGGTGATACTAAAGTAACAAAATGTCAACATGACATGTCAACATGTCAACATGTCATTCCGTTGCAGTCAAGGCGATTTTGTAGGTTAATTTTGGTGTACGGCGTTATCAGCACAGCATAGTAAACAACCAGCACAATAACTCAAGTTGGCGGAAATTACACGCGCACCCCCACTTTTGGATGATTTTTTGTAGGGATGGTAACGGTACTTCGATACTTGTACTTTTGCACTAATATCGACTATCTTAGATACTTTTTGAGCGATTTCAGGCTGGTATCGATACTTTTTTAGGTGTATCGGTATATAATTATTGAGGGGTGCAATCAGTTGTACAAAATTCTCTGTACGAACCAAACGCGCCTATGAGACTGAAAAATATCGAGTTGGTACCGGTATTTTCGCATCTCTACCCAAACTTCACAGCTGTAAAATCATCCATAAACCCTCCCAAGGTCAAATTTTGTGGGAACCATTTTTATATAGGAAATCCTCAGAAATATTATGCTGGTTGTTTACTATGCTGTGTTGTCAGTTTCTGTCTCATCCGGAAAAATGTCCGGCACCAAAACACGAAATACTGGCACAAAACAAAAACAGATAACAGAAAACACCAAAATGCGTAGGCATAGACATAATAAATGTATTCCGCCATATCTAGGACACAGATACACAAGAAAAGCCACACTTGAGTTGAGGGTCCCTCAAGTGTCCCTTGAGTGTTACTTAAGGGAACATTAAGTATTACTCAAGGGACGACTATGAATACAGTCCTAAAACTATTCATACAAGCTTTGATATAGTATGAGGCATTCCAGCTGGATACGGAATAGATATTTTTAGAAACATATGATATGTAACTATTTGTTCTTACAAAAAACACTTTTTTGAACTTTCTATTTAATTGTGTACAAATGTGATCCAGTACCTCTATGTAGGTACGTAAAATAAAAAGTGCCTTCAACAGTAACAACTGAAGTAAAGGAAAGGAGGCTAGGAATACAGTTGCTAAGTTAATAAGACAAATGCCAATTTGAGTATTTTTTAAAAAGATGTAGTACACTTAGGGATTTTAATTAAAAATAACTTTTCTTAAAACTTGGACACCTTGTAGCTTAACAGCTCATAGGTTAAATCACCCTTAATAATTAGCACACAATGTACACACCCTGTGAAAAGGTAATCAAATTTTACGGGTTACTAAAATATGAGTTAATTTTAGCAGCAACAATTTGGAGTAAATTGTCTAAGGTACACTTCTTGAATAAAGTATTTTTAAAACGTGCCCAATTTATGTAGATTTGCACAACTAACTGGTTGCCAGTCTTTTGCAGTTATTTCAGTCCAAGCGCAGCTGCTGTGGTGTAAGGATGTAGTTCCTCCAGCATTATCTTTGATCGAATGCTCTACTGTTCGGTCTTCTTTTAGTGTCTAATTGTTTATCTGGAGACATTTTCTTTTTGGGCAAGTGAAATACAGCACATTAAATCTTGTTAAGGACAGATCTGCTTGTTTTTTAGAATTAGTTCTGATCCAAAAAGATAGATAACACAAAACGTGTAAATGATTCCAACACTTTCAAGGAGCTATATGGTCTGCTCACCTTATTTTGTTGAAATGATATCTCCACCAATTCATTTGCAAGAAATTTGAAGTGCGTTTACTAAAAGACGTATAACACTGAATTAATAAACCTTTGCAATCAGGGTACACATTTGAAAATTGAATACAGATCTAAGCATTTGCGGAAACCAATTCTCTTGATACATTGGAAAAATGTAGTGTTAGAGATGGATAAAGCAATCAAATAATGCGGATTCCCCATCTCCTGCTGCTTCACAGAAACATCTGTACGTTAGTATGTATGTTGGTAATGTGTATGCCTCATATTTCATAGCTTAATACGACAAACACCTCAGTGTGGTACTAACTTTATATATGACAAACTATTTAAAAATATACATGTATTGATAAGTATATCGAATAAGTATAGAAATATACTATGCATAGGACAGGTTTCAAAGTGAATCGGCCAACAATGGAAACGTGTGAAACAAAAGAAACAGATCAGGCTAAAATTTTTACCTACCCACATGTGTCGTTGCTGCCCATATTAGTTGCGTCCAGTGCCCAGTAGCCGGGTTATTTACATGGGCATCCAATTGCGTTGGATTAGCCAATTTGATTTCGTCGTACCAAGCTTGGACTCCATCTTCGACATACTTTTCTGGCTGCGCGAATCCTAGCTTTAGATCTCCGGATTTCTCTGTACTCATATATAGGTTTTGCCCAGCGGTCTTGAACTTCTTCGTTCCCCTTAAAGTAAAGTTAGACTACACTCAGGTGCAAAATAAGTACGACATTCAAATGTATCCACTCTACTCTTGCTATATTGAAAATCCCGTCTCGACTTTTACGTAGCCTCAAGGTAATCTGTATCTGTAGAGTGGGGAGGATGAAAAGTGCCACTTAACTTAGGCCACAACTGGCCCATTGTGCATCCTCCCAAGGAGTTGTTTTCTCAGGTTATCATCCGTCCTGCGTATTTTAGGAAGGTGGACAAGTCGCTAGGGGACATCTCCCTTAGGTGAGCAGGTGTACGGGAAGACTCGCCGAACGCACACTCTCTAATTGAAGATAGCTCTGGGCACTCACATAATTATGGTGCTCCACAGTTTCGTCTTCGCTTTCACACATTCTAAATATCGGTGTCTCACTTAAGGCCATAATGTGGAGGTGTTTCCTCTGTTGACAATGGTCAGTTAGGAATATTACTATTAGACGTAGGTTCGACCTGGTCATCGCCAAGTACTGTTTAGATATTGCCACGCCAAAACCTACAAGGGTTTCCCAGGCAAACCAGAATCCTTGTTCTTCCCATCGTTTTACCATTTAGGCATGGGAGTATTTTTTGTCAATTTCCGCAATTGTGGCTGTAGATATTCCAGAAATGTTACATGGTCCTATAATTCTTCGGTCAGAAGCTTTCCTGGCTAGACCGCCCGTTACCTTTGTTGCCTTTGTTATTGTTTTTGTGCCCTTTAATTCACCTCAGGGCAATACTGCTTTTGTCTGAAGTATGGGCTAAAGATGGGTGGCACTACGTTGCTAGCTCTGATGTGGGGTCTTTCAGGGTTAGGGGTGCTTGTCTGCTGTCGGTGCAGATTGTTGCAATCTCTCCAAATGCATCTCTCCTGGTTAGTTCATTAGTAGCTATCGATTTGCCAGCCAGTTCCATTTGAACGACACTGGCATTTAGCCTCAAGGCAAACATACAACGGTATCGAGTCATGACCATTGCTGACAACTTTGCATTGCTGACCTGGAGGAGGAATGGCAGGTCCATCATCTATTCGATATATCACCCACATGTACCAACATTACACTAATTTAGAAGTGATTACGTGAGCATCACGTTAAAACATGGTTAAATCTCATACCTTGCCAACTTCTAAAGCCTCGTGTCCACTAGCAAATAAAATTGCTAGAGTTACTCTCACAAGTCAATTGCGTAGTGTGTGCACGACGTCATTAGAGATATTTCTCTACAATATTTTGCAGCAAAATTACTTGCACATAAGGGACTTGCGATTTGCTGAGAGCTTGTAGTGTACACAGTTACTCTCAGAAAATTAGTTTGCCACAAAAATTTCGAGCCTGTTTCGGAAGTCTTGCGGCAAGGAGTGTTGTAAATCAAATATGGAGAAGTTCAACTGGACGAGAGAAGACAGGTGTCTTTTAACTGAACATTTTGAATTATATCCTAAATTATGGAATGTACATAGGTACTCCAGAATTTAAGGACAGATTCAAAAAGCAGAAATTGACCGACTTATTTAATACTTCTACAGCGGAAATTCAAAGGAAGCTACATCATTTGAGAACGCAAGTTAACCAAGAGTCGAGAAAAATTCAAAAAAAGAAAAGTGCGCAAGGGACTAATAAAATATATAAGACTACTTGGAAGTTCTTTGACTCATTATAGTTCATATATTCCTAGAGCAGTTCTTCGCTAAATCCACTTCTCACCCAACATTTTCTCCGCCTTTTACTATCTTTCTCTTGTTTTCTTTTTTTTGTAATTAAATATATCAGAACTACCGCAGCAGCTACAGATTTTACATACGATATCGTATCTGTAGTGTATGCGGAATCAGAACAATCAAGCCCAAGTGAAATTGCGAAAACAATTTCCTAGATTAAATTTGCGAACAACTAAAAGATAGTGTAGACAAACAAGCAAGTGCTTGCCGCAAAAACTATCGCAAGTTACTTGCAAGTGGACACGAGGCCTTAGGATATGAGTAAGTTTGGCTCAATCGACCTATTTTGAATTAACAAATCTAAAATGGCTGTTGGTGCAAATTTGGAACACCTTGTATTTAGTAGTTAATTCATAAACTTTTCCCGCTATGATTATTACAACGCTGATATTGCAGGGGAATGATAACTAAATTGAAAATGTTTAAGGTTTACCTGCAATGATCATGATCGAAAATGCATCGGTTGATGTGGCATGTGGCAGTATACTGCAAATCGCTATCATAACTGAGCACCATCATATTGGCCGCTTTGACTGTGGGCATTACTGGATCTCCTCCAGCCATTTGGTTTCTCAACTTATTATGGCTGGCCATTATCTTCTTTCTAATATCTTCATTCATAGGGCCTTGTTCACAGTCACTTTCTGGCCCACATTCCTCCCCGCGTTCGCAAACTGTGTTTTTCCCCTTCATGCATGGTGGCCACTCGTCATCGCAAGCACCCAGTACCAATGACAGTTTCAGAAGGACGCATATTATAACAGTAAGAAAGTCCATTTGATATGGATTGGTATCAACTTGACAGGACTAATCACATCTGTCACATTACCACTAATTCAGTACGTTATCAATCTGTACAGGGCCTTTATACCATTTGGTTACTATTACTCAAATCGATATTGTTTACAACTTTACTTTTTACGTTCATTTTGACGAACCTCGCTTTTCTGTTCATGCTCACTTTTTGGAATTATCAGCTCTCATTGGAGAGAGCTTATGCAGAGCCTCTGTCTGTCCGTCCATCCGTTCGTCTGTCTGTATACAAAAGATAGCCAAAACTACAGGTGCTCGAGAAAAACTAAATACAGATTCGGAATCAGCATGTAAAAACTAGTCCGGGAAAAATCCGGTTTTGTCATTACCGCTTCCGGTTGAAAAAAACTCTAAATTTTTATACCAACAGATTCCACAGTGCGAGCGCCGTTTGAATTTACTCAAGTAAATTCTTTCCTACCTTTTTTGTTACAGTACTAATTAGCATCTTCCAAATAAGGTAATTGGTTTTTTGAGAGACGTGTTTTATACAATCTCCGCGCTTTTCGAAAAAACTTCTTTTGTCCTCCAAATGTTTTTCCCTTTTTCGTTAGTTTATCAGCATCAGTTGAGTCTTCTTCCTATGTTTCTCCTATGTAACTCAATTATATACAATTTTTCTCAATATCACTTCTTAACGAGGCCTCTGCTCGTTTGGCTATGAAGTCAACTTAACAAAAGAGCAAAGAGGTCGGCATATCACAAGAACAGTTTGGAATCTAATACATTTTCTTGTATTTGTATATACTTGTATATATTTGTATCACGACGACTAAGATAAGCAATATATCGCAACTGGACAGTAGTAGCGAATTATAGTTTTGGGGATTTAAATTAGATCAAATATAGTATCTTTTCTTATTATTGTCTCACCCAATGAGGTATTTGTTTTTGGTTACATGACGTCCGATTAAAATTTTTTAATGGGACACCCTGTATATTTGTGACTTTTTGTTTCCTCCCGACATAACAATTCCAAAAAACTAGCACACTTGGGGTCTAAAGTGAATAATTCCAGAGCTACAGGTACTTAAAGGACTGTACCACTATCATTATGAAACACTACCAAAGTAATTTAACTGTAGGGGTACATTTTATAATCAATGGTAGTATGGTACCATCCATTAAGCACCTGTAGTTCTTGAATAAATAACTTCAGACCCCAAGTGTGCGAGTTTGTTAGAATTGTTTTTTTCTGGAGAAACACAAAAAGTCACAAATATACAGGGTGTCCCATTAAAAATTGTAAATCGGACGTCACGTGATCAAAAACAAATACCTCATTGGGTGACACAGTAATAAGAAAATAGGTATACTATATTTGCTCTAATTCAAATCTCCAAAATTATAATTCGCTACTACAGTGCAGTTCCGATATATTGTCTTAATCGTCGTGGGACACCCTGTATATACGGCACGATAAATCTCAATAAATTTGAAAGTCATGTAGTAAGATCCGTAGTTAAAGTGGTGAAACTTGCAGAAGGAAAACTTTAGGAAGCGATTAGACGTGGTAACGAATTACGGAACGATCAATGGCTTGAATCCAAGCTGAAGATGGAAAAAAGATAAAACTGTTAAAAAAGTAGCTACCCAAAATTTTCACTTATTATAGTTATTCTTATATTATATCCTTCAGAAGAGTCCTCATTGTCGCATAACTAATTAAATTTTTGGATCAAAACTTCTGAATGTCTTACCAAAAGCCTAAGAAGTCTCAAACGCAAGCCTCATGCATAACAAAAAAATTCATCTACAAGATGCATATCGTACTGCAGCTAGTTTTTAAATAGAAATAAGTCTCTTGAAGATTGGACTGAATACAGGAATTTTGTACGACATGCACTAGGAGGGAATTCATTGCTGCCTTACTGGTCTAGGAATTAAAAACGCTATATCTCTCATTCACTTCGATTTTCGTAGAGGGCAAGACACATAAGGTTTTCTTAATAGTTTTAGTTACAGCAGAGGTAGTTTTATATATGGAGAAACATAACCACTTGATTGGGTTCAGAAGCTACATTACAGAAAGGAATATCAATCGGAGATAATAAATACCGTTTGCTTCTATATGGAAGATTAATTGCTCAGAGGCACTTTTACCACCTGGGTGGCTGTCTCTCATATTGACCTGTTCTTAACACAACATCAAGTAATAGTTTCGTTATTTTCCCTTTAGCCAAACCTGTGTAAAATGTTAAAGGTATTCGCATAATTTCTATATCCTACCTGCAGTCATCGTGTCCCCATTGGCATCTGTTGATGTGGCAGTCAGCTGTATGCTGCAGATCACTGTCATAGCTGATGATCATCATGTTAGCTGCTTGAACTCCAGGCAATTCGGAAACTCCTCCAGCTACATCGTTCCTCAGCTGATTATGGAGGTCCACTATTCTCTTCCTGACGTTGTAGGTCATTGGACCTGCTTCACAGTCGTCCACAGCGCTGCAGTCTTCTTCGCGTAGGCATACTGTATTCTTGCCTTTCGGGCAGTCAGGCCAATTATCGGAACAGTGCCCTAGTGCCTGCGATGCTTTCAGCACAATGAGCAGGAGAGCGAAGAGGCCCATTCAATTTGGATGTCAGCTTGATAGTTAGTGACGTCAAAGACAAAACGTTTACATCTTTTGTCGTCTACTATGCTGATCAGTAAAGAGTATAGTTCGATGAAGCGAGTAATGCTTTGGCTACGTAGACTTTTTTTTCGAAAAACATTTCTTTATTACTCATAATCACTACTTACTTTACAAAAACAAATTCTCTAATCAGTGCGAAAAGCCCTGGCCTCGAGGATACATAAAACTTCATATCTGTGTGTTAGACATATATACATAAATTTACTTGCTAACTATACTTAAATACATTTTAACCTGTTTGACAAACATTATATAATTTTTTATGTTTCTAGTGCTCGCTGGAATTTTGTTGTATGCCTTACTGGGATTTTTTTGTATTGTATTTTTTAATAGCGAATTGTTCCAAATGTGCTTCAAATTGGTTGGCTGGGTCAAAAACAGCACAATGTGTAAAGGTGTCATTTATGCATACACAACGAAAAATTCGTGCCAATCATTCAGCCAACCATGGCATACGCACAGGACCATTCGATAGCACTAGTAGGTCTTTTTGCCGTCTCATTGCCAAAAAAGGAAAAAATAAAACAACACAGTCAAGCTAATTTGATGAAGTAGTTAAATTTTGAGGCTCAATATTATCGAAATTATCAGCAGATACACCTTTAATTCAGAAACAGAACACTGTCATGGGGAAAGTTATATTACCACACTGCACACATTAAAATACATTCTTGGATGAAGAATATATACCTTCATTCAAGTATACCATATCTTCCTATATAAGCAAAGCAGGGATGTGACATGTTTGATCATACAGGGTTTCATGAAGTAAATATTTTGAATTCAAAATTGGGAAAGTCTTGAAAGTAAGAATATCGTAATATATTAAATATATGATAATCTTGAAAACAAAACAATTAATATATCACCAATAAGAATACTACATATTGACTGAAGGATTTCATAATCTTTTCGCAAACAGCTCAAGCTGTTGGTCTTCTTGGAAGAAACATCTAAGCATATCTGTATAAGCGTACGACAATTTTACGTTATATAGTATTTTTCAAAGCTCATGTGGAAAAATACGGCTTAATACAGAATATAAAAAATATGTACCTGTACTTTTCAACTAAAAGAGTATGTTACGCCCAGCGGTTAGCCTTCGTTTATGTTCCATTACATAGGAACATCTTGTATGGGGTCCCCACAAGCCCAACTCAATCCGTTCATAAGAGTACAACAGTATAACACACAGGCGATCTGTCAATCTGTATGAACCAACATTATCGTATTCCAGATGAAGGTACCCCACAATTCTCAAGCTGTTTGTATTCTTGATCCAAATAATATGAGCTCAGTTGGAAAATATGAAACTTTATGAAATACTTGGCCGGAGTACAGAAATTGCAGTTGTGAAGAAAATTATATTTTTATTCAGAGCATGTAACTTTAGAGAGTTGAACTCAAAAATAATTAGATTTTCCTTGGTTCAAATTAACCATTATTACGTGTCGCGAATTTATATAAAATTATCAGAATTCTTGAATTGAGAATATCTTTTTACATGTGTAGCCACTAGCAGCAACATTAAGATTCTTTGCAATGGGCAAGGACATACGAAGGCTTCAATACTCAACCACAAACATTTGGCGCTGCACTCTGACTCTGGCTTTCCTTTACCTTTTATATGCCAAATACAAGGATCATCCTTATAGATTTAGAAAATCTGTTCTATAACTACAGTTCGCTTGCAAGAAACTATTTTTTAAAAGGATGGGGGCATCGAATAACGAAGAGATTTTTTTGTGTCGCTTGTAATATATAGATCTTGACTATTTAAAAAAGCTTAGAACAAATGAATTTCAATTATAAAATTGGACCGAACACAGAACTTTTCCAATACAAACAGGTGTTTCTTCTTTCTTGATTGACTCTCCTGATATCTAAAAGACGTTTCATTGTAGAGAGTACTTAATACAAAGTCGATTGAGCGAAAAATTGTCCGATACATCGCAGCTTTTCCATTATCGGGTATTCATTAGGAAAACCGCAGAGCCGAAGTTTGAACCGCACCCGTTGCCCCGGTGGCCTAGCGCTCAATGTTGTGTGAAACGATCGTTTTTGGATGGTAGCTCCAGTAGCGTCACTCAGTGGCGGATCGTGGATTCTGAATGAGGGTGGGCACAAGAAAAAACATAAATACATGTAATAAGCACTGTCCAACTGTTCACTTATTTTCAGTTTTCCTAAAACACTAAAATTCATGCATGCATTCATTTGAAGAACAGAACATTCGTGTTTATTTGCCCTTTCCGCAAGATGTTTTAAATCATCCAACCATTATTTGTTCCATGCACTGACATATTTCTAAAAAAAAATCAGGCACATAAAACAAAATACTTTATTCGCTTGTGAACTTTCGCACATCTACTGGTATTTTTCATTAACATTCCTGTTAAATACGATAAGTCCAGTTTTACTTGTGGAACTATAATTAATTTGAAGAATAGGGGTAAGCCTTCCTTTTTTCTTCGAATGATATAAGATTTTTTAGAAGGTTTTGCACATAACTAACCTCCGCTGTCGCGGGATCTATCAAAGAGAGTACATAAATGCCATTGAACAGCGATTATCAGATACAAATAAACAAGACGTTGCATTCGACTCGATATAGGTGACACGCTGCTCGGTGCCCCAAATCGATAATATAATCGCGTATACAGCGAACCCAACCGAATGCCGAAATATGTACGCTGAAAATAGGTATATTATACTGTTTCCCTGCGAATGTCAAGCACACGCCACATGGTCTTGGGGCCGCTCGCCGCTTGGTCACTACGGAAAGAAGGTATGAGCGGACGGAAGAATAAAGTTTGATGTAGCTTATTAGGTATAAATGCATAGTCGTATAACGATGTAACGCAAAAATATTAAATAATAAAGGAATGAAGCATTGAATGTGTTTATTTGTCATTTTTTGGGCAGAGCTTGGTAGGCACGTGCCCCTGTGCCCTTCAGTACCAACCGCCACTGGCGTACCCCTTATGAGCACATGCCCAAAAACCACACCATATCACGCTCCCGTCCAAATCTGTACGGTGAACGTACAAAGCATTCGTTGAAAAACCGACAGGTGGTGGTTCGCGACGAACGGTGTGCGAGCGGCGCGCGCGCCTCTTGTAAACGTGCTTGTCCACTTAGACGAAGCGTCGCGAACGGAAGCGGCGCGAGGCGAAGCGTCATTTAACCGATGTCCGCACACTGGGGCGAAGCGGCGCGAAGCGCGTCTTTTATGGCGCGACGCGAATCTTATTTGTTTCTAAGCAGTTGAACGAGGTACTCGTACGTTGTCTAGTGAGGTACGATGAGCAGTTCATCAGACGAGGAGCTCTTTGTATTGAGTTTAATTGCCACTATGGAAGAAGAAGAAAAGAAAAAAACAAAAGAAAATGCTGGGTTCATGGCATAATTAAATTACCTTAATAAAATAATGTCTTTGTATCACGGCCAGAGACTGCAGTTTAGCACCACTTCCTACAAAATCCTGCTAAACACTGAAAATATGCGAGAGGCATCAGGAAATATTTGGATCTTCTCGCCGCCTGGTACCGCCCATTCAGGCCAAGCGAAGCGTAGCGTCTAGAAGCGTCAAGAGAAATGACGCCTAGTTGGTTCGAAGAGAATTCGCGCGTCAAACGACGCATCTCTTCGCTTCACGCCGCCTGAGTGTGCGGGCTGCCATATAACCTGACGTAAATTTCTCTGGCGTCAAATCCACAATTTTCTTCGCGCCGCTTCCGTTCGCGACGCTTGGTCTAAGTGGGCGAGCACGTTAAGGCTAGGCGGATATTGAGGCGCAGCTGGCATGTGTGACACGACATGACGCGACTAACATGACACGATCCCGCCGAACGCGCAGCGTTCTGTAACGCATACTGCAACTCTGTTTTGAGGGAAACTCGTGCCTGCTAGACGTCTTTTTATTTGTTTCAATATGAACAAATTACAATTAAATTTGTGTGTATTGGATTTAAGCTCGGATTCTGATTCGGATAGTGCTGCTAAAGATGAGATGTTATTGCTATTATTAACAGAAAAGAAACTGAAACCCCCTAATAACTTTTATTTGTCTAAAAGCCACGGACAGTTTAAAATGACTTCAGAATTACTTGATTCTCTGTTTCCTACCCGCCTCTATTACCTTCACCTCGGTCGACATTTTAGACTTTTCAACTTATTTAGAATATACGAGCCAGAACAGCAATTCAGTTTACCAAATTTGTTGGCTAAGATCACAGAGCACCTGGGGCGCGAGACTCGTGGCGCGAGAAACTGTGTCTCTGCCAAAGCGCCACACGTCTCGCATCCGGTTGTCAATTTGAGCTGATACATTCCTTCACAAGTGCCACAAAAAATCGCGCTGTGTCGCGTCGCATCACACGCGTTGATCCCGTCTCAATATGCCCCTAGCCTAGGTCCCTTGCAAATCTAGCGAACAGGTTACGCGCATGTTTGTACGGACCTCTCGAGAACAAAAGTGGCATTTAAAAAAACTGTCCTCAAAAACCTCAGCTGAGTTTAAAGATACAGAAAAAATGTAGTTTTGAACGTACTTATTCTCTCAAAGAAATGTTAATATAAAGAAATGAGTACAAAGTTGCATCACTTTACTAATATGAATACAGTGACTCGACTAGTAAAACCATTACTGTACAAAACCCAGAGACCCCGAGCATTATAAAGAAAAATACAGAAAAGTACCAGAATCAATTTTTTTTTTATTTCTAAAAAACCGCATAAACCTGATGGTCATTAGCGGGGAGTGGATAGTTTATATTTCATACAGTAAATTTGAGTCTTTAAGGAACTTAATAATACTGACAACATCACAGTTAGTGCCTAACAGTACATTGATTGGGCCATAGAGATTATATCTTAACCTATAGACTTCTAACATTGGGCACTCAATAAGTATGTGGTTCACAGAAAGTATCACGTCACACATTGTACATCGCGGTTCACCTGAGCGTGCAATGAGGTAGCCGTGAGTTGCTCTCGTATGTCCCAGGCGTAGACGAGTGATGATGGATTGTTGCCTCCTGTTTGTAGTCACTGTGGTCCAGGGGCCGAATTTTGGTTTCAAGTCTCGCAGTTTTGATGGGTTGCTTTGCCACTTGAGGTTCCATTGTTTGATAGCTAGGTCAGCCACGTCGATTTTCATGTCAATTTTGTATTATTCTCAATTAAATAAAAACCGTCCGAGTTAACTTTTCCGTAAGCCTCAGCGACACTGCTTGCGAGGCTCCTCGTCGAAGTAAGTTTAATACAAGGAGGGTCACCACATTACTTATTTAACTTTAGGAGAAATTCTAATCGCCAGACAAGAACCTAACCTTGCTTTGTTAATAACGAAGTTAACTGACAACGGCGAAATGGATAATCATGCGCAAGAGGAAGCTGCATGCGCATTGTGAACTTGAGCAGTGTGGACGGTCACTTCCCTCGGTGACTTCGATCAGAGAGCCCAGAGACTGATCATGACTGGAAGTAGCTCGGTAAAGAACGAAGTAGTCCGAGGCGACCATACAAACTCTCGTACTTAATTAACTTTGGGTAACTTCGCGAGTAGTGTGGCTGTGGCTATAAAATGTTTGATTCAAAAAGTGTTGTTGGAACAAAAAGTCATAGCACTAAAGATTTTTAAATAGTACCTTTTATGTATAAATCAGTAGTGTAAAAGGATTCTGTTAAACAGGAGCCTACTATGTTCAATGTACATCCTGCACCGCGGTTATAAGCATCCATTCTTCCGAAAAGTAAAGAACAGCATCTTATGTGCAAATTTGCAAACTAACTCCTTATATTAGTTTGTGGGTACTCAAACTATCTATATATTTATTTTATTTATTTATTTATTGCAATTTAGGGTAAAAACAGAATACATTCCAAAAACTTACCCACTACTTACAACAATGTATAATGTAAAAGGTAAAAACAAAACGGAAAAAGAATTCATAGAGCTATATCTGACGAGTGTAGGTGAATATGAATACAGCTAGGAATCTAACATCAAGTTGCTAACCTCAGTAAGCTCACTAAACAGCACTACACCTTATTGTGACATTAACAATAATTGTCTACGCAGGGTGCACTTGAATATGTTGAAGTTTACTAAGAATATATCCGCGTTAAGATTACAAAGGTCATTGTATGTTCTTTGAGCTCTCACTAAAGGAGAGTTTACTCCCAAATTTGTTCTTCGAAACGGAATTTTAAAAAAAGAAACTTGTCTATACTGTCTATCTGGGACATTAAAATTAATTCTAGATAAAAGGAATGGACTATCAAACACATTAATTATCTTATATATAAGGCAAAGATCTGACAATATTCTCCTCTGTTTTAAAGTAAGTATGCTAAATTCTCTCCTCAAATCCTCGTAGTGACTATTTTGCACCGGTTGGCCAATTTTGAAACCCAATGTTCTCAGGAATTTATTTTGTATTCGCTCAATACGATCTACGTAGGTTTTGTACAAAGGATTCCATATGACGGAGGCAAAACTCAACTTACTGTAGACGTAGGCATAATAGAGCGAAATCATGGCCCTTGCACTTTTAAAATCCTTGGACGATCTGCTAATAAAACCAAGCGTTCTATTGCATTCGGAAATTAGTTTTTCCACATGCGGCTGGAATGACATTTTTTCATCCATAAGCACCCCTAGGTCCTTCACAACATGAGATTGTATAAGTTCGTTATTTTTAATTTTGTATCTATATTCAATCAAATTCTTGTTGCGTGTAAATCTTATATAACTGCATTTATCTATATTTATGTGTAAGTCATTTTCATCGCAAAATATGGCAAATCTATCGATATCTCTTTGTATACTTTCGCAGTCGCTTAGGTTTTCTACTGCATGAAAAATCTTAAGGTCATCAGCATATATTAAACATTTTGTAAATTGAAATGATTTTATTATTTTGTTAATATAGATTATGAATAGCAAAGGACCTAGGTGACTGCCTTGTGGGACACCAGATGTGATAGTAACTGGGAGTGACTTAAATCCATTGATTGTTACAATTTGCACACGGTCAGTAATGTAGGATCGGACCCACTGACACAGATCATCGCTAAGGCCAATCTCACTTAGTCTGTCAACAAGCAGCGCGTGGTTTATTTTGTCGAAGGCTTTGCTGAAATCGGTATAAATACAATCAACTTGAGTTTTATTGTCAATGGCCTCGCATACATACTCAGTGAAGCTTAATAGGTTGCTCTCTACCGATCTATTGGGGAAGAAACCATGCTGTTCATCTATAATTAGGGTTTTTACTGAAGACAGAATTAGATCATATATAAGCTTTTCCAGAAGCTTAGAGAATATACAGAGACCGCTTATCGGTCTGTAGTTAGTGACTTGGCTTCTATCCCCACGTTTGAATACTGGAAACACGTGCGCAACTTTCCATCTAGTTGGAAACCTCTTTTTAACAAAGCTCTCATTGAAAATCAATTGCAATGGAACGCTTAAACTTGCTGAGCAGGATCGCACAAGTAATGGGGGAATATTGTCAGGTCCAGCGCTTTTACTAATATCTAAGCCAGACATCAACGTTTCGACTGCCTCAGGAGATACATATGTGACGGAAGTGTTACCTGAGTTACCTAAATTTACAAATTTATTTTTATTATAGTCTACAAAAACGCTAGAAAAGTAGTCTGAGAACAAGTTACATATTTCTTCGCCGTCCCTGGCTTCTATATTATTATGGTGTACAATGTTAGGGATGCCATTATGACCCTTTCTTTTATTGGCAATGTATTTCCAAAACTTTTTACTGTCTGAGACTATCTCATCTTCAAGACTTCCTACGTATTTTGTATAATCCCTCTCAATCATTTGCTTAGAACGTTTTCTCAAGTTACAAAATTGTTCGTAATCATATTGATTGCCATAAGTTTTGAATTTCCTATGATACTTATTCTTCTCTTTGATAAGTCTTATGGTATCATATTTGAAATAGATAGGATAATTTCTCCGTAATCTATATGTAGGAACATATGTATTGATAGCCAGATAAAGTTTATCATAGAGTATATCCACCATATCATCTAAAGATTTGCCTTTAAATAAGTTACACCAGTTAATTTCACCTAGGAAGGAGTTTATAGCAGCAAAGTCTGCTTTTCTGAAGTTAAAGACAGTACGGTCATGCTGACACAGGGAATTATAATGTTTTGCTTTATATAAAAATTCAATTGCCGGGTGATGGGCATCCTCACTGACAAGACTATCACTAGCATGCGTTATGTTACTTATTACATTACTGTTACAAAGAATTAAATCTAACAATTTACTATTGGCATTTAGTACTGTATTGTATTGTAAAAGTTCAAAATAAGAAAATGAATCAATAATTGCGGAGTATCGATCATCGACGCTTTGAGGTTCTAGATGAATACCGTTCTGCACTGGGGACCAAGTTATACTGGATAAATTAAAGTCGCCCGTGATCAGAACACAATGCTTGTGGAAAATACTTTCATTATTTTGCAACTTACTCTGATAACACGAATATGCAAGAGCGTCAGTCGGTGGTAGGTACACACAACAAATGAACACTTTTCCACCATTATCCGGACCAACTGACACCCACACGTCCTCTGCCTCAGACTCGAGCGGCTGGCATCGTCTTGACTGCAACGTATTTCTCACTGCCACCAGGACGCCACCACCATCTTTTTTACTAGACACAGAAGTCTCACGATCTCTTCTATAAACGTTGTAGTTGTCACCAAAAATCTCATTGTCGAATACACCGGACCGCAACCAGGTTTCAGATAAGCAGATGATATCATAATCAGCAGCATGTAGATTTTTAAGAAAGACTGATGTTTTTGAGCGTAGGCCTCTCACATTTTGATAGTAAATACTTAGCTTGGTAGACTTGTCCATGGAAAAAATGTGGAAAAGGACTAATAGGTAACAGAGTACCGATGTTTACTTAATGTTTTTGATAGATTCGGTATTTCTAATATGGATAATTCTTGAAGTATCATCTTTTCTGACGAATATTTGCCCATTTTTGGTCCACGTGTATTTGTATCCTTTACTTTTGGTTACAGATCTGACATCTTTGAACAAGATTTTGTTTGCCAGTGTCAGATGCTCATTTATATAGATGGCATCAGACAGACCATCGATACTTATTTTAGATGAGCGATTCTGACTCTGATTTCTTTTGCTCCTGGAGGATGCTAAGAATTTATCCTTTTCGTACCTAGACGTAAATCGCACAATTACACTCTTTACCTGGTTCCTAGAATTTACATTAGGCTGGACACGATGGACATAGTCGATTTTGTCAGTATTAACCTCGAAGTTCACGTATTTACCGATATCCTTCACAATTTCAATCAAGTTTTCATTGTTCTTCTCAGGAACTCCGTGAATTTCGATGTTGTTCATTCTAGATTGCTGGTCCATATCGTTTAGCCTGCTCTGCAGATTGGCTACCTCTGTTTTTAGCGCGTGGTTCTCCTGCATGAGTTTTTCCGTTTTACGAACGTATTCATCAAATTTGAGTAGTTTTGCCTCAAAATCTGAAATTTTTTCACTGCAGAATGCCACAGAGTCTAACAGAGATCCTTGCTGATCACGTAACTGTCTGAGATCGGTTTGCATATCCTGCATCATAGACATCAACCGATCACCGGCAACAGCTCCGACCGCAAACCCACTGCTGCATTCAGAAACTAGAGGAGTTTGTAGCAACGTAGACCCTGTTGAGCGTCGAGTCGCTGTTCCGCCTCTGTCCGATCGACAATTTTTGCATACCCAGGAAACTCCGTCTGCTCGTAGGCTGTCGAGCTGTTTAGTAGACAAATCAAGGCACCTGCCGTGATAAAAACTACTACAAAAACCGCTACACTGGAGACCCGGGTTTTTGCGATTAACTGGATCGTGACACAATTTGCACAATTTATCAGGCATTTTTATTGAAAAACTCGCGAACTAATTAAGTTAGCAAATTGATATTCAAGTACAACACTGAGATTGCGTTAACTCAGCTAGACATACAAATTTTCCGTTTAACACTCTTTTACATTTACTAAAACAAGCACAATTTTGCAGACGAAAGAAAACACGTCTACACCGTATGAGTTTCGTACTGTTTTTTATATGTATATCTCTAGCAAAGGGATACAAAAAAATCATATTGTTATGCCTACACTTCACTTGGCGGAAAAGAAGGGCTCATTGAATTCGCATAAACGTATAACCAACAGCTGTATGTAACAGTTTAGGCCCAGAATAATTGTATTTATAATTTTCATACCCAAAACCCATCTAGTTTTTAATTTTTCATAGTGCACCTTTCCGGTAAATTCGGTCAATCCGATTATACTCCGGCACTGCTCCATAGGGTCCGGGGCGGTAACATGGCGAGGGCAAAATCGATCGCTTCAACATTAGCTCGTTCGGAATAATCGGCTTTCTGCCACACCGGAAGTATTAATGTAAACTTATGTTGAAAACCGCAGCCAGATAACGAGGTGCTACGCCATCGCATCGTCGGGAAAGTATTAGTGCAATAGGAATTATCGGTACCATTACAACTTTGATAGTTCCACCGTAGCTACCTCATATCAAGCAAACACATTTTACCTTACCTTGCTTGTATTGGCGAGGAAGCCATTGCTGTATTCTATACAAAGATGGCTTGGATGGCATATGTTGCTCTAGTATGAGAAAGAAGTACAATCATTTTAATCTAATTTTTACAACTTATCTTATTGCGGTTTACTTAAAGTACAAAATATTCATCAATTCATTGGACCTTAGCTACTTTAGATGTTGTGTCGCAGTACCCGCTTGTAAGTTATTAAGCAAAGTGGATAGCAAAGATGGAGAACAAAATCTTTTCGAGCTGGTGGCGGTTAAGCGTTTTTGAGATGCCTCTACAAGTTTTGTAAAATAACCTCTTTCATAACAAAATTATACATGGCTTGGGGTATGCAACTCATTCAGCCATGAAAATGTATGTGCCGAGTATACTTGTGTCCACTTCCTTAATTAGGTTTAAAAAAAAATCTGTTAAATGGAAAGGTCATATACATATGTATTAGTTTCATAACAAAACTATGTTTTCCTTTTTTTTTGCAATAATTCGAAAGTCATATCAAAATAAAAATGGGTTTTTGAATCCTGTACCGAAGACAGCTCTTGAACAAAACCAAGTGAGTGTGACGTCAGAATGTTAATTTTCACCAACGACATCCTACTAAAAAAAAATACCTATACCTATATACGGGGTTATTCTTTTATAGATTGCCACCAAATCGTGAGAAGAGTTACATGTGTAACCAGTGTATATTTGTTGCACGATAAACGATAAATGAAGTTTGCAGCTCGAGACGAACTCTACGAACGAAATAAATATGTTTTCAATGTTTGAAATTAGATCACAAATTCCAGTAACAAAGTACCTGATCAAATATGTACGGGTTCTATCCCAGGGCTTAACGGCTTTTTTTTCAAAGAATTTATTGATATGCTTTTTGCACATGTTACACATATTTTTTTCTACAATCGAAATACATACCTATGTTTTTGAATCAAATTTAATTAGACATTTTACAAGTACAACAAGTATCACTAATAATTTCACTTTTTTGAATTAACCTCAACTTTGGTATCGTGATTGGCGATTGATATTGATGGGCAAACTTTATTTTCACTGATTCTTTGGATTCTAGTGCCTGTGTACTGAGTCTAATAACATTTCATTTAAAATCATACTGGATTCAAAAACCAATTTTTTATTTTGATATAACTTTTGAGTTATTGGAAACATAAATAAAAAAGCAGTTTTGTAATGAAACTTATATAACTTATATATAATCTTTCCATTAATCGCATTTTTTAAACCCAATGGAGTTTACATTCATACATCACAGAGCAATCATTAATGAAAATATCAGGACAATAACAATTGGGCTTGTTACAATATAACCTCGAGAGCTTAATTTTGATTTGGTTTACTTTATTTTTGACCATTTGATCCGTAGCTGCCTTGTGATACCCACTTTCATTGACAGGTCAGCATAGCATGTCTATGGTATTTACTGTTCCAAAAAAATGTATATCTGCTGATAGTCTGAAGTGACCTTATTTAAAACAAATACATAGTATCTATCATCCAATGCCATATTCTTGTCATACGAATAGATTGGAACTTCAGCTGACTTATGGACTTTACAACTCCGGTACTCGAAGAACCTTACAACTTGCGAAACGATTTTCAAAAATTCAATAAAAGATGCAATAAAGCGACAAAATATTCTGAATACCGCGGACACACGTAGGACCCAATAGTAAATGTTATGCATGTCGGAGTACTGATTCGATTTTAGTTTTTATGTTTGTTGTTGCATGACCGTGCTTTTCTGTAGACAGATGTGTGTGGTTGGCCTCTTAGCGGATTAACGTCACTATGTCAATCAAACCAGTAACAGGATGGCGTAGAAGGAGGCTTATTCTCTCTTACCTTGTTAATTTTCGTGAATTAAATAATATGTTGGAGTTTCATAACAAATTCAATAATACTACTATTGCATTCTGAATAAGTCATGTGAGGTGTACAATATGAAGTTATGATTTGCAATGATCTTAAATGAATCATTATAAAACAAATTGACTTGATTTTGTTTTCGTCATACAGATAGAATTTTAACGTTTTGAACTATA
Organism: Callosobruchus maculatus; assembly: GCA_951848785.1. Lineage (NCBI taxonomy): Eukaryota > Metazoa > Arthropoda > Insecta > Coleoptera > Chrysomelidae > Callosobruchus > Callosobruchus maculatus. The sequence goes on along the minus strand of CATOUR010000142.1, from coordinate 3,703,170 downwards.
ACTATTTCAAGAGTCAACCAATTGCTTTAACCTTATATATAGGGTGAGTCAAGCTCAACACCTTGGACTCTTGTGATCAAACGACATCTCTTTTCAAAAAATAACTATGTATGCAGGTCGAGATGGACTACTTTTCAAAAATAATTACTTTTATACAGGGTGGCTAATGAAAGAATGACATATCAAAGTTATTTTTTATAAACGGAATGGCCTGTATATATAATTTCTTGGTCAATTCTAATTGACTTTCTGTATCACATATATGGGACTTCAAACGAACTGTTTTGGTGCAGAACACCAATTTTGCTGCTAGGTTGCTTATAGGTAGGAAAACTGAATAACGTCGATTTGATTGAAGATCTGAAATTAAATGAAAATTACCAGAGACTAATATTGACGTCATTAGGAAGGCTATCAAACTTTACATTTGACTGAAAAAAACAGTAGTAAAGAATTGACTTGAGTAAATTTAAACGGCGCAGCGCCGCGGCGCTCTCACTGTGAATTTGGTGGTATAAGAATTCGAGGTTTTTTTTAAGCCGGCAGCGATATTGACAAAACCGTATTTTTCCGGGACTAGTTTTTTCATGCTGATTCCGAAACTGTATTTAGTTTTTCTCTAGCACCTGCAGTTTTGGCTATCTTTTGTATACGGACAGACGGACGGACGGATAGACAGAGGCTCTGCTTAAGCTCTATTCAGTGACAGTGAGAGCTAAAAATTAGGCATTCCCATTTGGAAAAATCAAGTTATCTCTGATTTAAGTTTCCATATAATTAATCCACCGACTTCTCCAGGTGCAAAAATAAGTTTGGCCGTCTAACCTATGCTGACACATTTCATGCTTAGTCATACGGCAAAGTAACAGCCCTCCAAGTTTTATAATCGCTAGGATATTAAATTGTTTTCTGATATCTACTTATACCAAAATGGTGTTTTGCACCTAAATGGTTCATTTGGAGTCCCATATATGCGATAGATAAAATCACACTATAATTGATCAATAGATCTGAATATGCAGTAATATATAGGGTGATCCATTAAAAAACACAGCTTTGATATGTCACGCTTTATAATAAGAGTCATTAGTTTTAAAGTGTTGTCCAACTCTGCATACATCACCCACATACTAATTTTCCCAAGAATAGATATTTTTTGGTCCGAGGCGTTGAATTTGACTCAATCTGTATATGTATAGAAATGAGTCAAACTATCAATATGATGCTAGAGGGTTGTCTTAGATAATGTGCTGTAGTTTTGGAAATTGGAATATTATTGCTATATAAAAGACAAAAAGGTGTTAAACTCATTTTATGGGATTTAGCAAACCGAAAAGGAAAAATTTATAATTAGCTGTGGATAACTGGCAATCATATAAGGGGTAAATCATAATCTTCCTTATAATCAAATTCTGAAACCTTGATTGCTACCGATATCACAAAGAGGAAACAGTATAATGATGGTTTTGGCTAATTGTTCCAGTGGTGACGGAGTAATAGGCAAAAAGGAGAAATAAATAATAATAAATATTTTTTTTAAATATCCGATGCTAAAACACGCATGTCTACTATGCTCACGCCTTCATCTGCATAGCGGTGTTAGTCATTTTAAAACAAACTATAGAATTAAGTTTTTAGGGTCAAAATTATGTTTTAAGCTTTACACCCATAAAAATATATTTCTTAACGATTAGTATCACACCGCATAGGTGAAGACCTAAGCTCAATGTATACTACTGTGTGACCATCGTAAATTGACCAGAATTTGGTGAACGAAGTAAGGCGTTGGCATAACTATTAATATATTTTAGATATCAAATATTAAAAATTATATGTTCTCTACAATTAAAATTTTTCAATGATATACTGAATTTCACTACTAATTATCCCTATTTCCTTCTTTTACGTCTTATTTTATTTTATTCATAAAGGAAAGAGCAAATGATTAATATTATTTAATATTCTATTTATCTAGTTCATAATACTTACGACTTGAACCCTCAATAGCAGATTTTCTTCCCTACCTTAAAGACGGTGTAGCATCATGAATGGATAACTGCTGCAGAAAATATTTAGTGTCCTTATTCTACTTATTTCTTCTATCCCTTTTCAGACTCGACATGATAATGACGATCGCTATCTGAGAGAACCTCCCGCTCTCTTATCTCATGCCGCTCTGATCAATTTACGATGATCACAGTGATGGTTTTGAAATCCTTAAAATCAAGTACTCCACTCCTCCTGCGCCACTGATTTTCGTATCGCCCTTTTAACATAGCTAACCACGATTAATAGCATTAATTGATATTAACAAACGTGAAACGTACGCTAAGAGATGCCCGGACCACACACGCAACAAGTGGATTGTCAATCCGAGTTAAGTTGCTGTGACAAAGTGATTTAGTTATTTAGTAAAAATGCAGGCGAAACAGCGAGGTCTCTGCTACTTATTCCGATTAAGTGGAATGAAATCTGGGTAAAATGCACGTTCGCCAACAGACTGGCTCGTTTGTGTGGAGCTCACAGGACAGATGAAGAAGAATGAGATGGGCATGTAGAAAAGGAACATTTGAAAATACGATTAAATTGAATTGCTGATGTAAGGTTGCGACTAGACTGAGGTTCACACGTTTAAGGGATCGTTTACATACATATATCTGACATAACGAGCCGTTTAGTCTTGCATTGATGCGCTTGTGAAATAGAAACTTTCTAGCTGTCTGCTGAGGTCTTCCAATTACAGGACGTAGGAGATGTTTAGATTCTGCATTAACATAGTGAAATAGTCTGACAAATGCTACCAACGGTTTGATTAAACATGACTTTACTTTTAACCAAACAGCATCTTTAGTATTACCCAGGGGTTCCAAGACCCCAACAATAAGTATTTTTTTTCAGCTATTTTATCTGAATCCCGAATATCCACAATTAACGCAGGTATAGCGAGAAAATCTTTTAGATGCGTATCAAATATACTCGTTGATAGGGAACGGTCCCACAGACTCTTCTTTTTGTCCACCTCTGCACCCTCAAATTATTGCTGTCCAACTAGTATCGCCATATATTAATTCATATGACACTATTACGTATAGTTCATCCAGATGAGCATCTTTCTGTTAGAAAATATTTCAATATCTATTGCTTTAAACATATTCCACTATAAATATTTTGAGGATCTTTCGCTCAAAAACAAAAACCTAATAGCAGATTTGTAATGTTGCTTACAGAAGCAATATATTCAATTTTTATGATTACCGTTTCCAAATAATCTAAAATTAATTTCTGAAGCGACGCCCTTCTGCATTTTCGTATTTCGGTAACCTTCAGATTTTGATACCGAGTCGGGTAGAATTATTTTGGCTTCCCAAATTATATGAACTAATCGTCCAAGTCCTTGTTCTTCCTGAACTACAGAAAACACTTCGATTAATGCGAATTCCTGACAAAAATAACCTGACAGTATAGATAAAAATAGCACTCCAATGATACATTTGCCATTTTTCTGTCCAATTTTATTTTTGCAACCTTAAGGCTTGTTTCTTAAATACTATTTAGTAAATATTTCTCCTACTTCCTCTCGTTGAGTAAAATTCGATAATAATAAAGTGCATTATCGTAATAAAGATAATTTATTTGTACCGAGCTCATAGGGTAGTAGAAGAGAAAATACAGGAATTGGCGATAAGTCCGCCACTTCAAGCAAATTCCGATTTCCTCTGAAGATCAATTCATTAATTACACACAGATGGTCAGATGATTTGAAGTATACTGCTCTTAAAGAGCAGTTGGTAAACACCATCTTTCCTGCACTTTCTATGTAGATTTTTAAACCATCCAATATCATAGTAAACAGTGTTGATATATCTGTGCTCTTCAAACAATTCATTTGTTAGTCCATGCTCTTGTGCCATGTTCCGATTTTGGTAATTCTGTACTCTTGAAAATCTTCTATACACTACTTTTTTGCTTACTAGTGACCAGTTCGGTAGTATGTCGTTTTTTAAAACTGCGTCATAAGATGCATATCACAACAATCGCCCAGAAACCAGTGATGCCAGGTTGTCTACGTTTCTCTGGTAAGATAGAGAAAGCTCACATTTCACATCACAAGTTGTTGGGATGCCAAGTATGGTTAGTTGTCTCCTATACTCATAGCGTTAAAATAGTTTATTGTAGCTGATAAAATCACTGACTATTGTCAACTTATCTGTCGATTTCCTTTAAGCGTAGGTAAACCAATGAAGACACTAGTTAAGTCACAAATACTATGGTACTTTTCCTTCAACCGACAAGTACCTCATTAACAGCTTAGATTAGAAGACATTGAAAATATCTCACTACAGCTTCCTGTACAGTTATAGTATTGTTTGCTCCCATTCAGATAGCACTTATCCAAACGTACTGAAAAAATTATAGGAAGATGTTTGTTCAGATTTTCGATCATCGATAAAAGCGTTTTGTGATTTATTCTTATCTTGTCGCCCGTCGAATTTGATTTTTGATAAAACCTTGAGTAAACAGTTGTGAGCAAATACCGTTGGTGACATTTTACTCAAGGACACACAAATGTACGGAGCTATGTTTACTTTTTTATCCGTAGCTTTGGTAGTGACGTATAAACTAAAGCTTTGTATCTAATAAAGCTATAGGTGCAGATTTGTCTCAAATTTATTCAAAGAAAATCTGTATCTGTGTCTTAGTGAATATCAAGAAAAAGAGGGAAGCACCTTACTTGAAATTCAACCACTTGACAATATTTAACAAGGTAAAAGTATAGCAATGATAACTGTGATTACAGCAAAGAACGAGTATTGTGCAGTTTTACAAAATTTATGATATTTACTACATGCGCCAAATGATTTCTGTGTACAATCTTAAACGTCAGACTTTAGCGACAGCCACTAAGTCCTTTTTGAATTTTACAGGATTTTTGAAATAGTCTAACTGATCCAAAAATGTATTTGTTAGAGTGGTTTACCTAGCCAAAAATGAATTTCGTCCATAATATATTGATTAAATATGCATAGATTGCTCTAAAATTTCGCATTTAATGAACCTTCAGTCAGATTACGTTTATATACAAATACAATAAAAGAACTAAATTAGTTATACTCAAAAGCATTTTAGACTTGTACTGAGGCTACAACATATGTATATTGAAATCAACTCAGCTTACAGCTCACCAAATTGCTTTATAACATCATCAAATATTAGCATTGGAGAACATACTTATATTGACGTGCCTGCCTTATAAATATTCAATGAGTTTTCCCTGATTTCATTCCCGTCCTTACGGAAAATGACAAATTGATTTTTGTACGTTTTACGAGCACCCCAATTACTGCATGCTTAATGATTATGTATATATAATGTTGCGTATGTGTAGAGTAGGCTTTGAAAGTGCATTTTGCTATAAGTAGTATCATGTGTTGAGATTATACCACAGGATCTTCAATACAAAGTGGATACAAGTAAAGCTTGATATTGCAGTTCACTAATACACTACATCAAACATTGTCAAAATTGTAAGTCGATCAGTCAAAATAAGATATAGAAGAAAACGTTATCATTGTGAAACTGATTTAGATGTTTAACCCTTTGGTTGGATACTAAAATGATTTGCAATCCACTGCACTTGTATCCGCTTTACCTTGAACAATTTTTGATAGCATTGTACTCATATCAGTCGCATATTAAGTTATAGGTACTTGAGATGTCATCAGAGACGTAAAAAGTAAATGTGAAAAGACAAAGTCCGATAAAAAAAATACATCATTTGGTCCATTATTTTTATATCGTTCTAATTGTTATAATAAATACATAAGGTAATAGTAATCACTCTGTTCTATGTTGACAAGAGCTTTCAGTAATTATGTTTGTCCTAAACGGGTGTTTTGATGAGTCCGCGGTTTTTATAGAATAACTTTTTTCGTAGATTTTTCAATATAGTCTTCCTTCGACCCGATACATTTAGTCCAATGTGTTTAAATATTTTTATTCCTTCTCCATGAATTTTCAAGGTACTCAGAATAATCGTTTGTCTCAACGATGATCTCTTTATTCGACTCCAGTCTCCTATTACTACTACTAAGTTTGGAAAGAAGAAACTGTCGCAACGGGCTTAATCAGGAGAATATGGTGGATAAGGTAGCAGTTTATATACAAATGAATCTTCACCACGCTATGCATCCATGCATTGCCCTGATAAAACAACACCTTTTTCTTCATTAAATTTGCTTCATAACAGTATCGAATATGTCCAACAGCTCTGGATAATATTCCGGATTCCAAAAAACATTTACCATGGCCTTAGTGGTCGACAGACCGATCTTGGACTGTTTTAATGCAACTACAGCCGTAGAAACCCACTATTTCGATTGTTGTTTCAACTTTGGTGCAGTATAATGGATCCACTTCTCATTTATGGTAACGAAACAGCAATCCCATTCTGGATTGCAGCTGAACGTCCCCAAACACTCCTTCGAAATGGTCAGACCATTGGGCTCACGAATATGGTCGCCAATGATTTTATTTGGGCAACTTGAAATTTCAGCGTCACCTGCACTACAGTGATGATTGTTTCGCAATCTGCAGAGGAAATTTGTTTTCCATTTTTTGGAAACGATGGTGCTAGCTACTGTTGGTGACTATCGTAAACTAAATGACGCTGACGTTGGGTACTGTGGCCATTAAAGTTACTGTGGGGGACATAAAAAAAGTAACGGAATTATCAAACCACCCTCATTTACTATACAACATCGAAGGACATAAGGTGACATAAATTATGCGACTGGTAGAGGAAAAATTGCTACATAGATATACAGAAGAGTAGACTATTGCAAATGAGGGAATTTTTCATTATAACTAACATCGCAATTTTCCTGTATAGAAGGAAGAGAGTGCGTGAACTGTGGGGCCACGAGTACACCTCTGTGGAGACGGGATGGCACTGGACACTACCTCTGCAACGCGTGTGGTCTATATTACAAGATGAACGGTCAAAACAGGCCTCTGATCAAACCAAAAAGAAGACTGGTGAGTGTTTTTGACATAAAATATGTAATTACTGTTCACTTGAAAAGGGACAGAAGTAGTTTATTTAAAGGTTATTATAATCTTACTCTCTTCTTCAGGACGTTTCAGTTTATTGTAGTTAAACTATCATCAGGTGTCTATAAAATAATAAATGTTTTGTGTAATACACATATATTAAATTGTATATAAAGGTAGAAATTAACATACATGAAATCAATTTGCTGCTCAAGAATAATAGTAAATATAATTTGTTCATTATATCTATCAAAATATGTTTAGCAAATTTATATTTCAAATTTTATTATTATATACACAAAACATTTACACAATTTATAGATACGTGATGATTTTTCAAGTATATAAACTGAAACGTCGCAATGAATGGTGGAGAGCAAATTATTTACATTTATTTAATTTATAATTAATAATTATTATAAATTTTATCCTTGACCTACGGTAGTTAGTAATCCTTGACCTTGGATGAAATTCAGAGGATCTCCATTTGATAGCAGCGTAAAAACCGTTCCAACAAATGCTATCGCAAAGGTCGCTCATCCGGTAAAAATCGATTTCTTATCGCGAGGGTATCTGAGGGCATCGTAACTACACGGTTAGTCCATGCGTACCAAATTAAAACCAATATCTCATGAAATCGACTACCTCCTGTCATTGGCTAATTTCATTTAAAACTTAAATGAACGCTCCGAAATTGACAAGCAAAAACCGACTGAAAAATCGTTCGCAGAAGCACCCGCTGCACGGAGCTTGTTGGGATCTCTTATTATAATAACCGTTCATTCGGGTGTCTGCTCTTTGGCGCTTGAGTACATTTCGTTACGAAACCCAAAATATGGGCTTAAAGCAGAAATGGTGTCTCACTAGATATTGAAACAGTGCTGCATTTTTCGGCCTGAACCCCTGAACGTTGTTTTTCTGAAGACAGGTGTGACGACCATTACTTTGAAATATAAATACTTACTACTTGGTATCAGTTCTCTTATCTCCTGAAATAGTAGATTCTGTCAAGGGATTAGAATGTAAATTCGACGCTAATGACAGACTCCAAACGCTAGCATTAACGAGAGTAGATGAAGTTTTTACCCTAAGTAATAGATACTCCATCCTTAATTTTTATTACAACGAAGAACATAATCGGGAACTGGTTTGCTACCGCCTGTTAGTAAATGTAACCTAAAAACCACAATTCAAAAGGAGTACACCTTATTGACATCTGACGTAATTATGAATGGCTGAAAATAATTATGGAATATTGATATGGTGCCCTGATACAGAATGAAAATACAAAACACATAAAGAGGCAAGTGTGCTAGAATATTCTTTCTTGCATAATCCTGTTTCAGATTCAATTTCAATTTCAATTCAATTTCAGTTCAATTTAAATAATTAAAAATTATTTAGGAATGATTGTGTTAACTAGTCGTCCTACAAAAATATGCCTGGATCCAATTATACTCTTTCCAGTTTAACTCCTCCAGTTTCTAAGATTGCCGGAGATAAAACTTTGTAGGTTTGCTAACTCAAACGGCTGCTGTGTATTATATCAATAGCAATGAATCTGTGATCGTCCATCATTGATATGGCAATAAACAATATCAGCGTTGATTTATCTATAACTTAGTACCATTAAAACTAACACGCTGTCTGGAAGTTGATGTATGGGTTCGTAAAATCAATGCCTTAGCCCGTGTTCACATCGGACGCGCCTCGCTTGGAGCATCGCGCTTTGCTTAGCGCTACGCTATGCGCCCGATGTGAACGGCTGCATCTGATCGTACGGGTTGGTTCCCTTCGCTTTACGCTAGGCGGTAAGCGTAGCGCTATGCGCTCGATGTGAACGGCTGCATCTAAATGTATGGGTTGGTTTCCCTTCGCTTTACGCTAGGCGGTAAGCAAAGCGCGATGCTCCATGCGAGGCGCGTCCGATGTGAACGGGGGCTTAGCCCTACGCTAGGCGCCCGATGTGAACGGCTGCATCTAAACGTATGGGTTGGTTCCCCTCGCTTTACGCTAGGCGGTAAGCGTAGCGCTATGCGCTCGATGTGAACGGCTGCATCTAAATGTATGGGTTGGTTTCCCCTCGCTTTACGCTAGGCGGTAAGTAAATCGCGATGCTCCATGCGAGGCGCGTCCGATGTGAACACGGGCTTAGTGTTAATTGATACGAGGCATGACGTTTATCATACTTTATGCTTGCTTTTCATGGATTAGTGGTGAAAAAGTAATTGTTATGAACATAGATGACATTGTTTAATGATCGCCGGGGCTTAGTTTAACGAACATTTTTCTATCATCTTCAGCATTTAAGGCTGGTCTAAACGCTACGGTTAAAAATGCACCGTTTTGCTATCCAAACACCACGTTTTGTGATTTTGTCTGCAAAATTTTGAACTGCACAGACAAAACGTTGCGGTAAACGTAGCGTCTGGACCAGCTTTTAGCTTAGTCATGGACGTTCAGAGGTTGGAAAAATAGGTTTGGCGAAAGGTCAGGCTATGTAGTATTCAGAGGATCCATATCCAGTACCATTACTTACGTCATCTTTTGCATTTAAGGTTTAATGTTGGTTGATTTGCTGTAGTCGTCATCAATCTACGGTCAAAAATCATGTTACACATGCAGGCGTAGGTACCTTCGAAATGAATAGATATAACTAATTGCGGCTAAGCTTTATCTTATGAGTTTATCTAAGTCAAAGTTTGACAACAGTTGGCAAGTTCCGCATGATTCTTTGTAGCTACCTCGCAAAATGACGAACGCTGGAATTCAGTAGTCCCTACTAGTCCTGCCTCCATGTCAATCAAATCTGTATACATGCGATCCCACATGTCAGAATTAATTTAACCACGCTGTCCAAACTAGAAGCCAGTCAGTCAGTCGCATTACCTCAACCTCACAGCCTCTTTTTGCCATCAGACGACCCGCCGGCTATACAATGCGAATACCGACTTCCAGCATAGAAACTTCGTATTATTGAACCAGTGACGGAACTTAAAGGAATTAGAAATACCAGAATGATTCAACTTTAAACAGGGTGGTCTACTTTTTTTTAACATGTTAATGGCTCTGATCTGAGATCAACTGACCAGTTGTATTGTGGATGAGAGATATATTTTTTCTTAACAAATATGAACAAAATCATATTGTTTTACATTAGTTATAAATTACAGTGTTATTTTTATTTTTTGTTACAAAAGTTATATAATAGTTTGTACACACAAATTTTGGAAACAGGTCTGTTACCTCATTACCGATAAATTGACATTCTAATATACAGTGATCAGCGGTACTAATGTCTCCACATCTGCAGTGAGGATTATTGTCTAAACCTATTTTTGTATTGAGAGTTTAAGCAGTGCCTTAATCTGCAAAGGGTTCTCACAAGTGATCTGTTTGAAATTTGATGCAAAAGGTACCCAGAATTTGCCCAAACTCGATTTTTAAACCTTTTAGGAGTTTCTGATTGTTTTCCGTTTTTTTCCGAAAGGGGACAAAAGCGTCATGACGAGGATCACCATTTTTTTTTTACTTTTACGACTGTCAATTGCACTAATGTCGGTGCTATTTTATCTTCTTCTTCTTATGACGCCGTCTCCTTTCGAAGGTTGGCGATCCAAATAGCTAACGTAGTCCTAGATACGGCCATGCGGAAAATGTCAAGTGACGAGCAACCAAATCTTCGGATGTCTTTCAACCAAGAATTTTGTCGTCTACCGACAGACCTTTTACCTTGGACTTTTCCTTCTATAATCAGTCGCAGAAATTCGTATTTTTCCCCTCGCATGATATGACCAATATAAGCCGTTTTTCGTTCCTTGATGGTAAGCATGAGTTCTTTTTGTTTCTTCATACGATTAAGGACTTCAACGTTCGTTATTCTTTGAACCCATGATATTCTGAGTATACGGCGATAAATGTACATTCCAAAGGCGTCGATTTTCTTTTCCAATGTAGCATCTAGGGTCCAACTCTCACATCCGTACAGGAGAACCGAGAAAATGTAGCATCTGACCATGCGTATCCGAAGTTTTAGGCTGAGATCTGACCTTATGAAAAATCTTCGCAGACTCATAAATGCCTTTCTGGCCTGTTCAATGCGGCATCTTACTTCTTTCTTTGGGTCACATGCCTCGTTTACAATACACCCCAGATATTTGTATGACGATACTTGTTCCACCGTACTACCATTGATAATCAGATGAGCCTGCACAGGTGTCTTGGCAAAGGCAACGACTTTAGTTTTTGCAGTGTTTATAAGTTTTCACTGTATCGTACAATACTATCTATCAGCCTTTGTAAGTCCTGCACATTCTCAGCTAATACAACGGTGTCGTCCGCATACCTGATGTTATTGATTATTTTCCCGTTGATCTTGATTCCATACTCCATTCCTTCCAGAGCTTCTTTGAAAATAGCCTCAGAATATATATTAAATAAGAGCGGCGATAACACACAACCCTGTCTTACACCTCTTTTAATCATCGCCGCTTCCGATGTGGTACCCTCAACGTTTACTGCCGCGTTTTGCGTCCAATAGAGATTTCCGATCAATTGAATTTCTTCTCTATCTATTCCAGTTGTTTTAAGGACTTCTATAAGTTCCTCATGTTTGACGCAATCAAAGGCTTTTCTATAGTCTATAAAACAAGTGACCACGTTAACGTTCATGTCTCTACATCGCTGTGTAAGAACGTTTAGTGCAAATAGCGCCTCACGTGTGCCTAGGCCACTGCGAAATCCAAATTGAGAGTCATCGAGTTGGTATTCACACTTCTTATATATTCTGGTATGTATTATTCTGAGGAATATTTTGAGGACATGGGACATCAGGCTTATCATGCGGTAATCGTCACAATTTGAGGCATGGGTTTTCGTAGGCAGGGTAATAAAAGTTGATGTCATCCAATCTCTTGGGATATTTCCTGTACGGTAGATGGCATTGAATATTGAGGTTAACAGTTGCAGACCCTTTCCTTCTTCTTCGGCTATGAGTTTGATAACTTCGGCATGAATATTGTCTGGTCCGGTGGCTTTTCCATCCTTCTGGGTTTTAATTGTATGGACTATTTCGTCTTTGGTAATATCGGGGCCTCGTTCGTTGACATTTTCATCCGGTTCTGGTGGTGTATTCGGCCTACTGTCATTAAATAGCTCTTCCACATACTCCTTCCATCTTTGGAGTTTATTTTCTATTTCTAGAATTATTTCATTATTCCTATTCCGCAAGGTGGTCGATGGACGTGTCTTGTTGCAGTTTGCCATTTCTTTCACTTTTTTATGTAAATTGAATGTATCGTGTTTTTGTTGAAGCATTTCAATCTCATCACATTTCAAGGACAACCATTGTTCTTTTGCATCTCTGCACATTCTCCTAATCCTTCGGTTTAATTGATTATATAGCGTTGGATTTGCCTTATGTGTTCTTCTCTCATTCATCAATTCTAGGATTTCGGGGCTCATCCATTCCTTTTTCATATGCGTTTCAGGATGTCCGATTTCACTGAGCTGTATCTGCGTTATGGAAGATTTCATGCTATTTTACACTTCAGATTTATGAGAACAACAAATAACGACATTTACATGATATATGAGACGAGAAGGTACTAGGTTGATCAATGCTTTTAGTTCCTGTTTCGTGATGGGATTTTGGAACTCGTACAAGAAACATACAGTTGATTTTAAGTTATCACAAGGTTTGCAGAACTGTTATTTGAATTTAATGATACCTGATTCATGCTCATTGAGCAACATTTCAATTTAGTTTTCTGTGGACAAAATAAGTGCTTTCACTGTAGGTTCTGAGTGTGTTATATTCTATTCATGAAAAACATTTTTTCTATATAATTAACGAATACTGTACAGCTCGACCACTCACGAAACCGATTCAAACCTGACACGAGTTTCGCTTCCTATGATAGCATATCAAATCTTCATACTTATTAGTACTACGCCAAAGAATCAAGAATCGACTTACTATTTTTGTAACTTTATTATTTTTGAGGATATGACATTCAATATTTCTCTGAACAATTCAATCTCGGTGTATTGTCTATTGTAACCCTTATTGCCTTACTTCATGATACGCCTTTGTCATTTGAAATCTTTTGTTGACCTTCAACACGTGTCAGAGGAATCGGGGGGTCTGGGGGTGACACGTCAATGGAAGAGACAATGGAATACATTTTTGGTCCAAAATCTGAGGGGGGGGGGGTGAATACCAGTATTACGCTCCCCCCCTTGTATACGACTGTGTTGCACGACCACATTATTTTCATGAATTTCGTTCCGCTAATGCAATGGCCGAGGGACGGCGTCGCCGTCGTCGCGGTCGTCGCCGTCCGTCGTCAAAATACGCGAACACAGATCGTCGGTGATAACGCGCCGTACAGTAGGAATTATATTAATCATATTCCTTCCCTCCGCTGAGAGCGCTCCGGGACCAAACACCTGGATCCGTCCGTCCGCCGCCGTCGCCATTGTCTTTAATTTCTCTAGATTATACCTTTCTTTCGGAATATTTTAGGCTGATTTATTAAGTTGGCATTGTTCTAATGGAACAAAAGAGTAACGTCCCTGCGAGCCAATAGCGCCGCGAGCGCAGGCGGCACTGCAGCCGCTATGTTGCCAAATTCTATGCACATCGGTTAGAAACGTATTTGATCTTCGAATTCTGAAGAACGCAATAAGTCAGCGACTCAAACCAACGTTCGTTTTTAAGAAACCCAACAAAACAAATAAAACAGAATGCTGAGCCAAATGTGACAAATGCAATTTGCATATACACAGATGGCTCCAAAACAAGGGAAGGTGCTGGGCCATCAAACTTGCACGACGTAGCAACAATGAAAGGCCACGAAACAAGTGCAGTACGATCGGCAGTACGCATTCTTACAACATGCCGTACTGGACAGAGTTCGTATACAATGTACGACTAATTGATGTACCAGATGATATATTTTTGAAAATTACAGACCTGTTCCAACACGAAGCTCTTGGTGGTAATAAAAGCACGAATGAGATAAACATTCATCGAATAAAGATGTGGCTCTGCAAGTGTGAAAGACACACCAGTACACTGTGGAATTGTAAATCTTGGACATACCACTTGTGTAGCATTTTTGTGTATTATTCAGAGCAATGACACGTAATTTTAATGTCGTGTAGGAAACCGGATGACGCTTGGTGTTTGAATTGTAGAGGCAGTTTGGAAACCTTTTTGTCATTGCACTATAACCCCAAAATGTTAAGTGATCGAATGAAAATGCGGTAGCAGTTTAGTACACTTACCAACTACTGTTCCAAAAAATCTTCATCCGAAATCTGCGCGTACCAATTTTTTTAAAATGATAAAAAAAGAATCGCGACGAAAGCGTTCGGAACTAGATGGAAAAGTCTTTGTTTGTTTTGTAGAATACTGTCATCCATTTCTGCCGGGCAGTAGATGAGAAATTTGAGCTTAAATTTCAATTTTTCACGTCATTTTCATTAAAAATCGTTAAATTGTTTAAAACGGATGACGCTTTTTATTCATGTTCTTGGTATATAGGTCCAACTACGACATCATATTCGATCAACCTAATATCATTTCATGTATCTAAACACTTATCCCGAATATAAAATATAGGTAAAAATTACTCCTTTGAAGTGCACACAGTTACTTATGGGCCTAGGATTGCCGAATGCAGAATTCCTGTATGGCAAGCTATATGAAAGGAAAAAATCAAGTATACATATTTAAGCAGTTAATATGAGAAGTCTAATACCTCTCAGAGTACTATTTCAATACGATACTACTCATCATGACGAAGTGCAAGTACCGAGGTGTTTTGGTGATCGTAATTTATGCCGAGAATTTCGCGAGTTGCAGACTACAGGAAAAAGGGCTAGTGAATGCCAAAAGAAACTTTCAACCAACTAAAAGTCCCCCAACGTAGCACCATCAAGATTTAGCTTACTTTCTACCAGTATGAATCGTTTTTGTAGGGCAGACGTGAGAATCGATACGAAACATTATTGATTTTCCGGTAAAAATGGTAAGTCAGACCGAGAAGTGACATTCGTCACTCTGCCAGTTTATGATTAATCGAAGCATAGCAGCGCCAGCGCACTGCCTCGTGGTTTCCCCCTGTGCTTGCTTGTTACGTGAATTGGAAACAGGTGCCGCAACTTACGTAAATATTCCTCTACTCCTTCATTATCCTATGAAATATTTATATCTTAAGTATTACCTTTCCGACGAGGGGTTCATATTGATGATTTTCGCGCAGTCACAGGTGAAAATGGTCAACGCTTCTACTCTGTACGAATATATGCTGTTTGGTTGTTATTATCAAGATGCGGGTACTGTGAAATCGATTTAAGCCTTACTTTCAAGATATTCAACCAGCAGTGTATTGATTGCGTTTCAGTTCTGAGGTTTTTAAGGATCAGCTCAGTAGTCAGAAAATGAATTACACAGGGTTGATCATAAACTCGTGGTGCGTCAAAGCTGCATTTTTAACACACTTTTACTAGCTTCATCTGTATTTTTGTTTGTGCTTGTAACTCTCCTTTGGACTAAGGGGTCGGACCGAACACTGAATGCTCCAAATGTGCATTGAAAACGATTTTGACGTAGCGACGAGAGCTTAAAAGGCGTGACATCCAACCGTTTGAGAGTTTGTTTTTTTTTTTAAATTTATTCGAGAAGGTCGACAGCTTTAATTATCGTTTATGCTATGAATATTGATCAAAAACAATCGTTCATCTTCATTACACAGAATGAAACTAAAAACAAATAAATATAGTTTAAAAAACTAAAACACATGCTTTTAAAGGACATCCGCATAAAAAGTTGAATAATTTTCAGAATAAGCTAAAAAAAGCGCGAGAGCTTTGTGCCATATTATTCGTAAATGGAACGCCAGACGCCTTTTTCACAGCAATACTAGTCTTTTTCGTTCATTATTGTATTAAGCTTATTTTAAAAATTACTTTTAACGTTTTAGTCCGATATTTTCTTTAGAAGCATGTTTTTTAAACTACACCTGTTCAAGTAGAAGGCCTTTTTTGCGTAAGGTGCATTGGATGATAATGTTCATGATCTCAAGCAGCAATTATTGATAAAATTCAACTTGTTACTGGATGCTCAATTGGATAACGTAGTACATGGTTTCTATGCAAAATCAGCACATATCCAGAAGCGCATGGAGTGCAGATTGAACATCTTACAGGGTAATAACAAATAAAATAATGAAATCCCATCTTCTCATTAACATCATATTTTTGCAGCTTTTTGGTCACTTAGTCATTCTGGAGAGTTAGACGTATCGATTTGCGGTTTATGCCATAATTTCTAGCGATTTATCTTACTTTCAAAAATGTCGTTATAGTCTCTCTACACAAGTCTACAGTGGCTCAATACGTGTTCGATAGTGAACATAAGGTAAATTTAAGTAATTTAAAATTAGTTCCTAGTAGAGTAAGCCTCAAAAGCCTGACATATGAAAAATTAGAAATGACAAACAATTCAAATGGTATACTTAATGAGGATAAAGGCCTGATTGTAAAGTAAAAGCTTACTTACTATCCGCTTTAGTCTCTTAATGATTACGTGATTATATGACATTTAATATATGCTCATAGGTGGAGTACA
Organism: Callosobruchus maculatus; assembly: GCA_951848785.1. NCBI lineage: Eukaryota > Metazoa > Arthropoda > Insecta > Coleoptera > Chrysomelidae > Callosobruchus > Callosobruchus maculatus. Next base: position 3,686,483 of record CATOUR010000142.1, on the reverse strand, counting down.
TTGCACGTGTTGTGTAGATAAGGAAATTATCATGAGTTAAAACTTAACTCAAATTAAAAAGTCTAAGGGCCAATTTCGCCACCTCCTGATATCTGGCAGATAACCGTACGTTTTTGTAACTTTCTTACTTATACGAGTATCAAGTGACAAAGACAAAATATGTACATGACACTTATCAGGAGGTAGTGAAACTTACCCTCAATATTTCTCTGAAGACCCTAAAATAGTTAATAAACACTTGGCAAAACACGAGTAGTGTTCGTTGGTGCTGCGCCTTGGGATTCAGTGTTTTAATATTGTGTTAGTAGAGCTACGAGTGACAAGATCCTTAACAGAATACCCGGACTAATCACATATTTGGATACTATGATAGCCAAGCAGATAAAGGTAACACTGACATTGAAGGCATACAAATCTAGATGAGACAAATGTGTACGAGAACCGCTGTTAAAGCAGTCACAATTCAATGTGATTTACAATTCTGAGCCAACATCCGTATACAGGGTGTGACCTTGAAGAGTTGCCCTTGTATGTACGTATGCGTTAGTATACTACGTATCAAAAGTAATAAAGCACTACCAAGAGCGGAATACCAAGACGTACTCCACGAGAGTATCACTTTTTTTGGTTTTTTTGAAAAAAGTGTACACTTATACTGGCTATCCCTCGTATATGCAGATTCTACAGGCGGTACACCCGCCTGTTGAAAAATGGGATGAACGCGACGGCGTCCGGGCAATCTACCAGCAGAGCAGCAGCAAACTCATTAGCCTATGAAGGGGCACCATTGAGCGTCCGAGAGTCTGCGGGTTAATTTTAAAAACGTATTTCGAGAGTAAGTAGATGTCCCCGATAACGACGACTGCTACCGGCGCGCCACTCCGCGTGAACTAACCTCGCCATTGTGACTAAAATATGACGATAACCATCACAGATCGAGATAACCGCTCATACAATGCCCTCGGGATATGACAACAATGCCTGATGTGTGTGGAGAGAAATGAACGCTGTTCGTCCGCCACGGCACAATTCAATTTACTTTAATGAAAAACTACCAAAGGAATCGACCAGTTGGTTGACAAACTTCGGACTAATTGGAGGTAGAAGCCTTCGTTCATTGTGTTACGGTCTAAAGGTGGTACTGCTTATTTCCTGACGCGGATGGCCTGGGATTGTGAATACAAAAACAGAGGATGAATTACATATACCATACGTCATTTGAAAACTTACCACCACGGATTTATGGAAAGATTAAAAGAAGAAACGCCGAAACATGTTAAAATATTTGTGAAGTGGGACAACTTTTTAACTAAAAACTACTTCCCTTCCTTATACCCTCCAGGTTCACCCCCTTAAAAATTTTGAATGAGTGGTATCGAGTAATAGCGTGTTTTTAAGGTATATCGAAGTCCTTTATCCTGACGTTTGAATTCTTGAAATCCGTCAATTCGTTTGAGAGAAAATTAGAATAATCTTCATATTTCTCAATTTGTTCAGATAGAAAACAAAAACATGAAAATATCACTATTTATAGCAATAAGTGTTCAAAATATTTCCCGTTATTGGCCAAACAAATTCCTGACGGACAGTTGCAAAAACAGTGGAATGATTCCAATTTATGGTGCCCAAAATCAATGTGTTCGACAAACTGCTGTTCACTTTAACGCCAGATATCCGGGGAAGATAACTCCGCATAGACGTATGTTTTGGGCCTTGCTACGAAGTTTACTCAAGCTGGACCTGTTGCAAATAAAAAAACTGAGAGTTTCGGATGAAGCCGTTGAGTTTTGTGGACAAATGGCTACAGTGTTAAGATAGATCGAATATCTGCCTCATTGATGTATACATATTTAATCTAACTGGATTTGTTAATAAGCATAACTACATGTATTGGAGCAATGAAAATTCTCATGCTTTTGTAGGACATACTCATTACTCCATTTTAGGAAACAAAGTGATAGTGTCATTGTTTATTAATAGAAATTCGAATGGAGACATTCATTTGGATATGTTGGAAGATACCATAATCTGCTTATCAGTGAACCAAATTGAAGAAGATGGAAACCGTTTACTTGATGAGGCTGAAATCTATTTCCAGCAAGACGTCTCTCCTCCTCACTACGTTCCTCTGGTTCGGCAATAGCAAAACGACAAATAGCCTGCTAGATCACCTGATTTGGATGGCCTTTGTCAACGCATCATCGAAGGTTGCCGTGGTATCTCACAACATGTTTTTGCAACTGTCCGCCAGGCATTTGAACATTGCCTATATCATTGTCTCGTCAATAACGGGCAATACTTTGAACACGTATTGCAAAAAAGTAATATTTTCGTGTGTTTTTGTTTTCAATCAACCGTTTTTAAAACAATCAAACCTCAAAATAAGGAACTTCGTAGTTCAATAGACTTCTGAAACAAGATAATGTGAACGCTTTTGATGTATCTCGTCATTCCTTTTTTCTTTTAATCAGTTACTGTCGATAAATCTGTGGTTTTCAAATGGACACACCCTACCCTGTATGGTAAGGTATTGTACACACACATGAGATGTTTCTTAAATACACTGTTTTTGCCAATTATCGTGCCTGAGTTTATAAATAAAGGATGTTTGTATGATAGCCCAAGATTTCAATTCCATCGTTTAAAGGAATTAAGTTTGGGAGGTAGAAATAACTGTGTAAAAACGTACAATAGATATTGCATTGATTACGTATTGTATGAACCACAACATGTTAATTCTAAACTCATCACGCTTTCATTCTTTATAATCTAATATAGTTAAGGAAAACTTTCGACCTTCTGGTGCACAAAATATCACAATAACATATCTATTTGGAAAATATATTTCACTTGTACACATTGCTTACGTTCCACATTAAGACATGTACTAACAATAAGATGTAGTATTTCTTCATAATTTTTATAGAATGGATTAGTACCCATAAGATCAAATCAACTTACCCAAAGATTTTCAGTTCATGTTTTCTCAGAAATTTATTTTATATTGTCCAAGACACTCATCAATTAGGCATAAACGGTTCTTCAAGCAATAATTAAGGCCGTTGATGTTCGTTCAGCAGGTAAATACAATACTGTCCCTTAAAAACGCCTAAGAATTCCTAAAGATACGTAAGGAATACGGTAGTCAAGTCCTAAAAGTGTCTACATCGCAGCAGGTCGGCCGTCGATGTCGTGGCATTCCTCGACCAGCCCCAAAACTGACCCATCATTAATCCTTCACCAGGAACATATTTTTCGACGAAAATTCCGAAAGTCGCCTGCCACTCGCAACCCCGAATAAATCACCGGACGCCATAACGTACCAAACACGACACAAAAACAAATAAAAAATATACAAACGGTGACAAATCTGGCGTTGTCACAGGCAACACACAGACGCCCTCGATTTGCATACTTTATAAATTCTACCTGAGATGTGAAATGATCGAATAGGTTGAGCTACTTGAACCAATGGCGGGTAAAACTGAACATAGGGGTAGACCCTTCTTTTCCTTCTACCGCATTTGAAAGGTTTCTTTGCCCCTTCACTACACTGTACCTACTGATCATGCATTTATATCCAGGGCTAGAAAGAGAGAGCTATAGAAGATAACCATTCTTTAGCTAATTTGTCAGTTAAACGTTGTATATGCCCAATTAACAACTTCGCCTCGCTACAAGTCACAAGTTACATATGAATATTACTAGCTAAAATGCACCTCTATAATATACATTTAAGAGCTGTGTCCGTACGTAGGTGTGAGCAGGAAGATGGGATAATTAAGTACGTTTTAAGGTTATGTTAGAAAAAGTTTGTTAACGCAAGACATGACACCAACCGCACGCCGGTGAGAAAGTGGCTGGAGATGGCGCGTTAAGGGCCGGTAACTAATTTGTCGAAGTGTCCTTCTCTGAACGGCGTCTAATATAGACAGGGTAGTAGAGGCAGCAGCTCCCCAGACATGAGAGCAATGCAGACCAGGTCCTATCTGTGCTTTATACAGCGTAACTAGGTTAGATGGTGAGAAGTACTTTCTGGCTCTTAATAGGTACCCAAGCTTTTTACCAGCAGCTACAATTCACGTAACATGTTCGTGCCAGATCAGCTTTTCTATAATGTTGACTCCTAAGAGCTTGAATGACTGGCTTCTTGGCAGAGGCTGATTGTTCATAAGAACCAGGTGATGGCTAGAGCACTTCTTATTTGTTAGCGTACAGTACTGGGTCTTGAAAGCACTAAATTTTACCATATTCTTGAGCCCCCAAGCAGTAATGGTCTCAGGATCCTTTAAAAGCGAAGCAAGTGATTTGGAATTCTATGGCCTAAGGGAAGCTCTGCTGAGTTGTATCAACAAATTCTTCAAATGACTGAAAATATGTTCGAGGTGCCTAAGGTCGCGTTTCCACCAGAGATGTGCGAGGATGTGTTAAGGGGAATGTGTTTTTAACGAACCAATAGAATCGCTTGAGTTACCTCGCCTCGCTCAGCACAGCTCTGGTGGAAACGGCATAGCGGAGCGAGGTTTTTGTACGAACAAAACAAGGCATGTTGTCGAGGAATCTGTGCTAAGAATGTGTTTCGAGAGAAGTGTGCTAGAAATGCGTTGCGAGGGATGTGTGCTAGATATGTGGGCGAAGGATGTGTGCTGTGGATGTAGGCGAGTAAAAAGAAACACAAATGTTTCTCATTAATAATAAAAAAATAATAAAAATAGCCCGCCACATATCTTCGCACCACTCATCTTTCTGGCATATCTCTGGTGGAAACACCCACACCGTTTCACAGCTCCGCTACACATCCACGGTGCGCTCATTTTCCTAACACACCTCTGGTGGAAACGCAGCTTAAGCGCGGTAATCTTGGCTAGCGATATTTCCCTCAATAAAGAGTATGAGTAAAATTGAATTTTTTGGTGCAGCTCAGAAATTCAGCAATACAATCAATGGTATCATGTAGGTAGGTAGTTCAGAACTATTTAATAAACCCTATACACAATTTAGAAATTAACTTGCATTGTAGTAGTTGTAGTGTTTGCTATTTCTAAGTTTCCATATAATACCGGCACTTTTTTGGAGTAGCGTATTCGTGCATTTGTTTGATGTACAAAAACGACGATATGTGGAAAACTTTTTTTAATAATTTACCTTATTTGCGCAAATAGGACAGATCATGCAAATGCGTGTTTCAGTCTACTTGCCCGTTTTTAATCACTCATCAAAGGACCACAATAAGATGAATATTAATGCTGACGATACCGACCGACAATGAGGAAAGGCATATTTTTGTGAATACATCAAATATTTGGGCAAATATCCGACTGCTTTTGTAAGTACTTAATGACAATGTCTAAGGATGGCCATCAAAAATGTTCTCTGCGAAAAATAACTAAGAAATATAACCTTAAAGAGACATGTTTGCAAGCTATTGAACCTCATACGAATCAAGATATTATACCTATTTAAAAGCTTTTTTCCACTGCCAACAAAGTGACCTTCATCAAAAGATGAACTCGTAGACACTCTTCTGACATTGGCAGGTAAAAAGTGTCCTATGGCACCAGAAGAAAAAAACTAACGACAACTGAACATAAAAACGTCAAAGCATTAATAACTTTATATCGGTAGCCGAGTTCAGTTGGGCGATCGTATGAAATTATAATAAATTGTCACATGCGGTGGTCTGAACATCCAGCTGGGAGCCGTATTCTTGTTCTGATCTCCATTCAAAACACCGGAGATGAATTATGGGAGGAGATTTATTACGGTGCAGAAAACAGTGACGATATTATTGTTATTTATTTTTCATCTGTTCATTCATACAGTGTCTCATGGAATAAATTTCAAGTGATTCGTTATTTCGTGATTTAGGAAACAATCACTCATTTTCAAACAACATCAAATAGATAACGTCCGTGTCATTCTAATCAGTAATTGCTTTATATTGTTTATAAACTATTTTATGTATTTTAGCATCCAATAAGCTTAATACTTCAATTCTCCCTAGGTCTTCAAAACTACATTTATCTGAAAACTTTATCTGCAACTTATCAAGGGGTGAATGCAAAAATTAGGAAATTGAATTTTAGATTTTAAGACGGTATAAATGTATATAAAAGGACGTCAATTGGTGTGACTGGCATATCTAGATCATAATTATAAGATCTCTGTATTAATCAATTTAAGCTTGCAAATGTTTTGGTTCTAAATACCTAAATAGTTCGCAAACAACAGCACTAGCTACTAATATCTTGCAATCATAGGAGGATGCTACCTAAGATAAGTTTCATTGAAGGTCCTTAACAGTTATAATAGTTACCTTCAGGATGTATTATCTTATTTGCTCTACAAGACAATTATAATACGGGTATGATATTTTACCAATACATTTAGTAAGAATTATAGTAAGAGATAGTACGTGTATAACTACAACTTAATAATGAAGAGCTTGATTCTGATTTCAACAAAATCACAGTCATTTGTAAATTTCGATTACTATAAATGAAGCATCGAATTTATTTAAACGCCTTGTTACTGAGAACACTATTTTAGAAGGATGTGATACTATGATTCAGTCAAAACATGTTAATTATGTACACAAATACCATTGCCAATGCCAAGATTTGAAAGGTCAAAGCAAAAGCAATTTTCATAGGTTTTTGTATGTTCAATCTAGCAAATGCACAGATCGGCACCTCATGCTGTGCTTGGAATTAATCGGCTGGAATGATATAATTTACCAACTGATTAGTTTGGTATTCCGATGCAACGCAATATTTGAAACTTACCCAATCATGATTTTCCGCCATACTTCGGAGGTGTAATTTTACTAGTACAATTAATGATGTCAATTTGGGGCTCTCTTCAAACTTCGAAGGACCAACGTGAAGCGACACTTCTTGTTATATCTATGTCTAAATGCTAATACGAATGGTAACCTAGGTAGCGTCGCTTGACCACAAATTCCGTAATATACGCAGCTACCGCCTAGATTCATAAAAAATGTAATATTACAGGATTGGTTTTAGATAACCCAAAATAAAAGTATACAAATTAGGTTTGCCCAAACATCAGCCCCCATATTTCGGCACCCACCTGATGTAGTGCCATAAAAAGTAGTTCGTGGTGGTTCTCACGGATATCACTCTGAAGTCACAGCATATACAATACATGTACCAGCAGCGCAACTACCCACAACTTCTTCGCGCATGTTTCTTGTGACGTAGAGCGTCGTGATCGCTTCAGTCTCGTTCAGACTCTGGGCGAAAACACTATTGATTAACAGAGCCGGCTATGTCCTCTAGAATTTTTAGAGTGAACCGATGCGCCGCTATTTGATGTACAATGACCAATAACTGAATATAGTTTTTTATGCCAAGAAATTTAAAAAATCCATTAATGATAAAACTGTTCGTGGCTTGTAAATATATTCCTACAGGAGTTTGCAACACATTCATTCCTTCTCAGATTTCCTCATGTATGCCGATCGACTGTGTGGTAGGATTCATCTGATATCTACGCTAAACAAAGGAATTACAAATTTCAAAACACCAAACAGAAATAAAAACTTAATAATTTGGAGGAACAAACGAACTGTGTTGAGTACTTCTTAAAATTTAGGGGGCGACTTTGATATTAGTTCTAGCAACACAGGTCCCGCTGAATATGAATATTGAAACCATGTAAATTTTCAGGATATTACGACTTTTGAAATACCTATTTTCCTTTGTTACTTCATGCACATTTACTCTACACATGCTAATCGACTGAATCTTTTCTCAGAATTGAGAATGAAAAACTGTAAAACCTAAATGAAAAAATTACTAAACTATTGTAAAAAAAGTTACATACCCGGCAGTAAGAGGATAGAACCATCCAGAGCCGCACTAACATTAGAGAAAAAACCAAACGTGGTTAACTATTTGATTTTTGATAGATATTAGCATAATAAAATGTACATTTAAACTTACATTCTTGCAATATTATTTCGAAGTGATTCAAGTTGATAATAATTTCACTCGCTTGTGTACTCGATTGATGACTACTTTTGTTACATGTTTAATGCAGATTCTCCATTTTTCTTGAGTTATTAAACGTACCTGACCTCTAATAAGATTTATAACTGCTAATGAGCTTTCCGAGTGATTATTGTACTTTTTGATATTTATTTTTGAATCGGTGCATATTAAATCAATCGGATTAAAAATACAAAAACACCCACTACTACTGGCCATTCCATCAACGATATAGTTTTTATCAAAGTAGTAGCTTTTACAAATATCAATAACTAACTTTTTGTTTTAATTTCTGGTGAAATTGTGATATCCATAACAATTATTACAGTATCTTTAAGAATATTTGATAAAAGTTGATCTTGAAACCATTTTTTGCATAAAGCTCCAGACATATATTCGTGGTAGTCAGCAGTCTGCCTTTCAATACATACTTAATAATTGCTTTAGCTGATATCAAAAGTCCGTTATTAATCAAACCGTTTAATATAAACCTTATTTCAGCACTAGCCTGGATACAGAACGGTCTGCAACAAGGGTTGTTTGATGTATAATCACATATAACTGTGGTTTTGGGAGATAGAGTTTTTGAGAGAATAGAGCCATAAAATTTACTGCCAGGTATATGTGGAACGTTATTACTATAACCTCAAAATTTGTTTCAATTTGGAGATTACATCATATCCGTTAACACGATTGCTACGAAATTTAATTGGTGGTTAATGATGAGTATCTCTAACGTACCCCGCAAGGAAACGTGTATGCCGATATGTGAAGCAGCCTACGTAAAACCATGGATATGTTACACTCAATAGCCGAATTCGGGCGATGCCCGAAAAAATACGCAGAACTAGTTTTGAGCAAGGAATATTTCCCAAACCCGAAATATTAATTTTATACGGCTATTGAGCATTACCAAATAGGCAGAACTAGTTTTGCGCAACTTGAAATGCACAGAACTATACCTTATCCACTGAACAAACAGAGTAACCATGCACAATATATGTAAATTTTTACTGTATGGTCATGGGTTATATGCACACCGTCTACAAAACTGCATACTGAGAGCAGTGATGAGGAAAAAGCACCAGCAAACAGTAGACAGGGTGCAAAGAAAGTCGCTGCTGAGGGTGGCCAGTGCGTATCGTACTGTGTCTACCAAAGCGCTGCAGGTTATAACAGCGATACCGCCACTGCATTTGTTGGCCAAGGAGAGGAGATACATGTATATCGCGGAAGGTGCTCTGCCAGAGCGGCGGAGGACCGCCAGGCAGAAAACCATGGACGAGTGGCAGGGGATCTGGTCCAGTACAACGGAGGTGGCGCAGTGGACTAAGCGTCTGATTCCAAATATACAAGAGTGGGCAGAGTGTAAACACAGGACAACCTGCTATTACCTAACACAGGCGTTGTCGGGCCACGGTCCCTTTCGGGTGTATAGAAACAGAATAGGACGAGCGACGGACGATCGTTGTCGACATTGTGGCCAAAGCGACACAGTCGAGCACGTCCTATTTGAGTGCGACAGATGGTCCTATTACAAGCAGGAAGCGAGAGCGAACCTGCCTGAGGACCTGACCCCAGATAACATGGTGCCCATCATGATATCGAGCGAGAAACGCTGGAAGATAGTACACAAGATGGTTCAAGGCATCTTAAAATTGAAAGAGACAGAGGAACGTCGGGATATGTAACAAGAAGATACAGGAGGAGAAGAAAAACATATTTAACTCATCTTGCACTGTGAAGAATATCGTTCACGATGATGCCCGGTGCAGATGGAGATCGAGCAGAGGTAAGGAAAGAGGGAATGGGTTTTAGCCGGTCGGGCCGTGGTGACATGTGGGATGGACGCGTTTGCGTCCGTTGGACATGACATCAGAGGACTCAAGCTGGTTCAACGTCGGGCGGGCAGACTCTCTCTCACACCTTCAGGTGTGTCAGTGTTTCTGTCCTTGCGATCAAGCCGATTTCCTAAACCCTCTATAATAAAAAAAAACTGAGAGCAGTGATGTTATTATAAATAGAAAAATTAAGTTCGATCTGTCCGAGTAAAGCCTCAAAATATGAGTTTGAAATAATTTTTTACTCCTTTTCTTCAGTGGACAGACTATAGTTCTGTGGTACGGAATGACAACCATAGTGAACATTCGTTATGCACTGTGTGTCAAAAACCAGCAAAAACCTATCATTTAGGTTAGGTTTCTTTGCCAACGTTCCAGCAATATATGTACGAATCGTGCATTTCAAGTTGCGCAAAACTAGTTCTGTGTATTTCAAGATGCGCATAAAATTCATTATTCGGGTTTGGGAAATATTCCTTACTCAAAACAAATTCTGCGTATTTTTTTCGGGCATTGCCCGAATTCGGGTATTGAGCGTAACAGATACATTGCAAATAGACGAATAAAAAGTCTGCAGACTTTGTATCAAGTCACGCTGCTGGAACGTGTGTATGCTGTGCCCAGTTGGCAACCCAGCCAGATCCTGACAAAAAGTTAATCGATGTAAAAAAGGCAGGCATCGATCGGCACTCAGGCGGAAGTTGAGGCATCACCGGCATCGTCACAGGCACCGTCCGCGTCCTACCATTTATTATAAAATCATCGCTTACCAGTACTCCGGGCTATATAATTATGATTTTTAGTCACAAAAAGCAATAAATTTTAATTGAGCGCTATTAAGGCGAAAACAAGATACGCGCTAGTTAATTTACAAGGTACTTGAATTATAACTTTTTTTCTTTTTCGCGAACAATGCCGCTTCGTCAGCTACATACGTGTAGCTGTACCATGGCATATTGAATAATACTATACAGCAGAGTCACACAGCTCTAATAGCATTTTGTCATTACTTTCGTCTTTCGGTTCTCGTCGAGCCCGCGTACACTGTATGTCAAAAAAGTCGGAAGAGATATTTGTATATTTCTTGTAAATGAATTTAGTACAAGCCGTTGGCCACCCCAGGCTGTTCAAGCTATTAAAAAATCTGCATTTATTATCTGGAGCACCAGTGAGTTGTTTCATGATAAAAATATACTGATAAATATACATATTTGACTTGTGTGTACGTCTATAGACGTAACTTGTGCATCAAACCTCATCTGAAAGTTTTATATGGCAAAATGTATAGGTGGTTTTGCTAGTTAGATCGGTTCTATCAATTTGAGTAGAAAAGCTTTGCTTGACTTCGCTGACGTTGAAACAAAGACCTTTATTATTTATTACTATTATTAATATTATATCAAACAATATGTATACAAAAGTTTATTGATGTTGCAACTGGCCTAGCAAGAAACCTAATGTTCGTAATAATTACGCTCCACTGGCCCTTATATAAAACGTTTTGGCTTGCTAATACACTTGACCCTATCCTAAACAGCACCTGTAGGATAATCACGGGCTGTCTAAAACCTACCAACCTGGACCACCTATATGAGCCCAAGCCACCCGCATCCAGACTTAAATCCAGGAGGAATTTCATTATGTCTACAAACTCACTGACAGACTCCAAATCACCAACCAAAGAGGTACTGTGAAAGCGATGGCTAACAGAGAACCACATACCAACTTGGAATCCAACTGAAAGCCTTCCTGCCGGATCACAACTGAAATGGAGGACCTGGAAAGTTCTCAACAGGATTAGATGCCAAATGGGCAGGTCTGGGGATAACCTAATGAGATGGGGATACGCTGAGGACGATTTATGCGCATGGGGGGTGAATCAGACGATGGAGCATCTCCTATCTTGCCCATCCTTGAAACCCCCTTCCACAATCCAGGACCTATGAGAAGCGAACGACACAGTAGTGTAGTGTGCCAGACACTGGAAAGAGATATGAGCACATACAGACAATCATTTCTGACCTGTGACTTCTGTTATCGTCATATATATGTGTCTTTTTTTCTTTCTCTAATTAAATAAATAAATAAACGTTTTGGTCACTTCTGTAGCATTTCTCAAATGACAAAAATATTTGGTAAGTCACCTATTTATTTTGCAAACATTTTCTACATTGAATAACGAGAGCCAAAACGTTAATTAGTAAGCTGTTTATTCCAAATTTATTCCAAAGCCGTAGTTTTATTAGTGAAGTCAGCGAAACCCAATAAAACAGAAAATTAACTACAGGACAGTTTTCAGAAAAATAACTGATTTTTCGCGCTCTGGACGAAAAAACTATGTGATATTAATAAAAAAGTAAATTGTCCAATCAATGGACATCAAGATTAACTTTGCACCGTGTTTGCAAGTTTGAAATAAACCGAAATACCCGCTTACTGCTGCTATGGATTATATAAATATAGAGCTAGTACTACGATCTATGACTGTCGATCATAAATATTGTGAAGGACAGCAGCTGATTCATCGGCCCTATGCGCAAAATATTTTTCTGTGTATATCGTCTGGAAGAATAAACTGTTAACTTCTCATAACCCAAACGAAATATCTCAAGAATCTCGTATGGAGTTAGCTGGAGATCAGCAGTCATTTTCTCATATTCCATAAAAGCTTACAAATCACCGCCAATCAAATAAAAATTAAATGGCAGTTAAAAGACGATGCTGAATGAATCAACTTAAAGTTTAATTGAAAAGCGGATCGTACCAGCATGCATTCCGCGAATCGCACTGATCGAAAGTCGATACCCATAAACGTCCTATCTATTCTTAATGCTTTTTCTATACTAGTTCAGTTGCAATTGTTCTTTTATTTCCAACGGCCTTCTATAAAGTTTAAAGACTCGGTGTACTAATCATAAACGAATGATTTGACGTAGAATAGCATATAAACAAAACCACTCACAAAAATATTGTTAATAGTCCTGTGAATAAAAACCACTTTATATTTATATTAAACTATAAAACAAAGAAGGTGCAACCCGGGCTTTGATACACCGGACTGCTGTTCCATTACCCATTCACACGTGAGGTGAGCAATCACTGGGTACACGAATCGGGCGTCCTAAGTAGACGAAAGGGACCATGGATGACTTCTGCCTTCTGCATTCTCTGGTGGCTAAGATATGCGCCGCTGTCTGGTACACAGGATATTACGTAGTGCAGAGAGCAGCATACCCCTCATACCACCTAGAGATCCAATGACCATTACTAGTACACTCACAATACTCCAGTTAGAGCCTGCGAAGTTGTCCGAGGAGGCCCTGATATCTGGCCCGCATTTCCTCCTCTTTAGAGACAAATTTCGCTTCGACAGGTGCTGAGAACTCGATTACGAACATCGCCCTCCGTTGGTGGTCGAGGAGGAATCTGTCGGGCTTATTTGCTTGTACCTATAAGCTAGAGCGTGGAGAACTAGTAGTTCCAGTAAATTTGGCACCTCTAGTTCTCCACTCTATGTCCCCTGGAGCGTATGGTAGCACCGGTGTCTCATCTATGCCATATGAGTGCCTTAAATAGTAGTATAATACTCGTACAGATAATTTTTTCAAAGTTTGGGAGATACTTTATTCCAAATAAAAAAGTACTGGCCTTCTACTCCTTTGAAACATATAACAACGTTTCGCCACCGCGTCAGTCCAATGGTTTATGTATACCCTTATACCCTGGTAATATGTTCTCCATGTGACTGCACTAATTCCTTGTGCACTTTCCTACACCGTAACTCGATACTAGCCGCGACTACCAGATTATTTTAACGGCGATACTACGCCTACCATATCGGAGATAACCCCAGACCAAGACTCCATAGAATGCTAGTTATCGCGCTCGTAAAACCAAATTACCATTATTCACTTTTCAATTGTTGAAGCGCAAGAAAATTTATGATTGAGCGCTACAGATCGCATGTGTGTGGTAGACATCTCTATCGTCTGACAAACCATCTGTCAAATTTGTCATATAGGTGAATTATGATTTTAATAACTCAAATTTTAGTCATCGAACAATCCAAAAATGGGAGCCTATAGTAGTAATACTTAGATTATTCAAAAATCGGAAATTAGTTGAAACCGAACCGAAAAAAGTGCAGTTATAGGGTCTGTATGGACTAAAAAGTATTCTATAGTGAAGTATTGAATAAAAAGGGTGCATGAATTAAAGGGGTAAACCTCATATTGCGGACGACAAAAGTCGACAATTATGTCCTACCGAGTTAATTTTCGGAAAAGTGATAACAGAATCAAGTCATATGTGCGTCAAAAATTAGGGTAATCTTATGGATTTAGAATCACTAGACTAATTCGGTCTATTTCACTTAATCGACCAGTAACAAAACATGTTTTTTATCTATCTTATACCCATACCAGCCACATAACCTTGTAACAAAAAATGTAACAGTAGCTTTACATAACTGCCTTCACAGTCTATTGTCGAATTGATATAAAAGGTTTCTTTATCAACTGATACTCACTTTGCTTGGCAGTGGCTGTGTATATTCTCTTTTCTCTGCCGATGTAATTGTGAAATACGGAATGGCATATCGACATGATTGTCAATTACTTGTTCACAATAGATCATTAATTGTCTCTGGAGGCCCGATAAGAATTTGGAAAGCTAGGTGCGGCATTATTAATAAGGTCGATAATAGATCTCTCTTAAGTTTCGCCACGGATTTACGAAAATATATCGACGAAAACCATCGGAATACTTCTTGTATCAAATTCATGATCAAGAAAAATAGCTTCTCCAAAGATCACGTTAAGTTTAGCATCGTTATTCGTTGAGGTAAGTATTAGAAAGGGTTTTCTTCTAATAAGTCTGCCGCCTTTTCGTACCATTGGCCCAGAATCTGAAAAATAAGTAACTATAATTTTACTGCCTATAACATAGTTGGAGGAATATTGAGATTGAGAAACTTTAGATGTATGGTCGAGAACAGAAGATCAAAATGTTACCATGGTAGACCCCTTACTTTCCAAATATGGATCACTTGTCCTCGAAAAAATATAGTATATTGGTGGTAAGGTGGTATGTGATATAATTAGCTATGCTACTTGAGCATTTCTTGATAAAGCTTATATAACAACAAAAGCTCTTTCTTGCTGGACTGATGTAGGAAGAAAACATTCTTCTTTGGAAAGAAAGGATAACTCAGAAATGTGTCATAGTAGGATAGACATGAAAACTGCAAGTAAAATCACTAAGTAGGGCAGCTATGCAGATATAACATTCATATGTTTTGCAAGAAGCTAGACCACCATCCTTTTAAATTGCTCAGAATGACAGTAGCAAAGCTATCCACAGAATCGTATATATCTAAAAACCTGCCGAGAGGAAATTTATTTGAAATTATTCAGGGCCGTAGCTAGGCGTTGAACATGAGGGGGGGGAGGTTGATATTGACCTTGTGGGGGGGGGGGGCATGGGTAAAAGAAAAGACTTGACTTTGTAATGTCTTAATTTGCTTGAAAATTGTATAGATTGTGTCGCTGCTAATGTGTCATGAGCACCGAGCGATTGGTTAGTAGTAGAATAAATGGAGAAAGCATCTTGATTGTTTTTATTTTGTATTATTTTAGTAGTTATTTCATTCATGGGAATACTCATGGGGGGGGGGTTAAACCCCCTAAACCCCCTCTTATATACGGCCCTGAAATTGTTTAAGCTCAGAAGACTCAAACAGTTACCCTGATAGAAAAGCTGCATGTTAGAACGGCTGCCGTAGGACATTCAATGCCCAGTTATCTTCCTTAAAGCTTCTAGGATTAACATCAACAGTAATATGCCCTAGCATGATCATGTGATCTGAGAATGGGGTTCTTTTCGACTACATTAAGTCGCAAAAGAACAATTTTATAATTATAAATGACGCAGATCAGACTATGCATACGCGCATATATTTATAGGAGCCAATCCCTGAAGTTGCTGGACTCCAATCAAGAGGAGAAAAAGAAAAAGCCTGTCTATAGTCAAATTATAAAATGAAGGGTGTTAGAATCATAGCAGAATAATAAAACCAAAAACCTTGAGAATATCTAGTATTAAAGAAATCCAAAGGGGTTCATTACCAACACTCTGAGTAGCTTCAACAACAAGTCTCTTAGAAATCCAACTTCTATTTGAAGAACTTTCCACAGTTATACCTGGATTAAAACTAATATGTTTCCTATTGTCACTTCTGTCACTTAATATACAGGGTGTCCCAAAAAAGAGTGTCAAGCGGAAGTCCAGAGATAGAGCACACCTAGAAGTATCTGAATCACCCCCATATATGTTATGCAATTTTTTGTAGTTTCCGAGTTATGAATTTTTTTCTGAATTTCAGAGAATCCTCTACCTCGACAACTTAAAACTGTTCCAAAAGAGAAATCAAAAGACTTTTCCAAATTATCTTTTTTGGTAATTAATCTCCAAGAGTTTACTGTTCATACATAAAATAATCAGCTTCGTAACTTTGATGAAAGTTATAAAAATTTTAGTGTAAAGTGAAAAATTTGCGATCTGATAATTGTGACTTAAACCTTCACCTCGCAATTAAAAATCCAAAGAGGTGATTTCATAATTTCTAAGCAGGTCTAAAAACTTCTTCAGACTCTCAGCTATCACAATCATTAAAAAAAACTGGTACCTAATGGGGCTACTTTCGCTCCAATTGACCTTCAAAGACAAGAGGCGATGATTTCTTGAAATTAGCGATGTGTTTTTCAATTCATCAATAACTTATGTTAACGCGTTAATAGCAGATTGATTGTCAGTACCGCAATAATAAACGTTAAAAGCGTTGCATAAATTAAACATTTATTAAAAAAGATCCTACTTCTTGCTAAAAAACCACAAGGAGCACATTCTTCAAAACCGGTTTTTACCTGAGCGCCAACAAAAAGGGCTAACGCTTACGTAGTAAACGATGGCGATGTTAGAAAAAGATAGCTATGATGTTGTGACGCCTTTTCAAAATGTGTCATTGCATAAGTTGTTTTCGTTGTCTTTATTCAGTCGTCTGTCTGTCTTTGCGGCTTTAAAACGATACGCTTTTGTTTGGATTGGTGCTGTTTCTGTTGTCTGACTACTTGGCTATCCTATGGACCTTGAGTGCACGACAACTGAATTTAACGATGCTGTTTTCTGCAAGAGATTATGAAACAAATGGATAGGTCATGGTGGACCTACTCAATGGCCGTCACGGTCACCTGACTTGAATCGGATAGAGGTTTTTGTTTGGGACTACTACAAAAAACTAATTTATGCTAAAGAGTGTCGAAACATCAGCGAATTACGCAACAAATTCACACAGGCTGAAGAAACAATAAAAAACAATCAAAGAGCTTTTGTTAATTTAAAAAACAATTTTTTCAGATGATGTAGATTATGCATCGAACAAGAAGGTAGACATTTTGAAAATTTCTTGTGAAATTTAATAAACTTAGTGAAGAAATTTGATAATTTTGTTTCATTTTACAATTTCCCACTTACAAAAAAGAAGTCGGACATGTAAAAAAAATCTTAGCAAAGTGACACAGGTGGTCACCTATCGATATTCTGTTCGCATTGAATGTGTTTTATTGCGGCAATGACAATGATTCGGCTATTTTTGCCCTAAACTTAGTTATTGTTTCATTTAAAATCCCATCGCTGATTTCAAGAAATCTTCGCCTCTTGTCTTTGAAGGTCAATTGGTGCGAAAGTAGCCCTATTAAGTACTAGTTTTTTTCAATGATTGTGATAGCTGAGAGTCTGAAGAAGTTTTTAGACCTGCGTAGAAATAAGGAAATCACCTCTTTAGATTTTTAATTGCGAGTCGAAAATCTAAGTCATAATTAACAGAACGTAAATTTTTCACTTTACACTATAATTTTCATGACTTTCATCAGATGTACTAAGCCGATTCCTTTATGTAATGAACAATACACTCTTAAAGATTAATCAGCAAAAAAGAGAATTTGAAAAAGTCTTTTAATTTATCTTTTGGAACAGTTTTAAGTTGTCGAGGTAGAGAATTCTCTAAAATTCAGAAAAAAATTTATAACTCGGAAACTACAAAAAATTGCATAGCATATATGGGGGTGATTCAGATACTTCTAGGTGTGCTCTATCTCTGGGCTTCCGCTTGACACTATTTTTTGGGACACCCTGTATATCTAGATAATAAATAAAAACAATCTCGTTGAGTGAGCCCATCGTAAATTGACCAGCGCGGCATGAGGTAAGGGGAGGGGGTTCACTCAGGTAGTGCTCATAATTATCATGTCGGGATTAAAAAGGGATAGAAAAAATAAGTAAAACAGAGACGATAAATATCTTCTGCAGCTATTACCTAATCCCGATGCTGGACCGTCTTTCAGGTGGGGAATAAAATCTGCTGTTGCCGGTTGTAGTTATAAGTTTTGTGAAGTAGATAAATAGGACATCAAGCGAATATAAATTATTTGCCGTTTCCTCTATACATAAAATATAAGAAGACGTAAACGAAGGAAATAGGATTTATTATTATTTAGAGTTATGGCAACGTCCTTACTTCTTTCACCGAATTCTTTTCGTTGGTCAACTTACAATAGCCACGAGACAGGCTTAGGTTGGTTTAAGAGAAGTAAAAAAATGTAGTAATTACTGAGTTAAGATACCTTTAAAAATCTCCAAAGTCGCAGCTCCTGTTCATAGCAAATTAAGGCAATTTTCATAAGGATGCGCTGGCATATACCGTAAGTCATCTTTGGACGTACAGAAAATAGATAATTTGAGCGAAATATGGCAGCAGGTAATAACGGACGTCCGAGGTGTCGAAGAAGCGTATTTAGCGTTAAATTATTGTCGAAAGATAAATTGTGTTGACGGTCAACGCGCTTCGAGAGGCCTTAGGGTCGACTGCTGCTCTCATCAATAACTCCGGAGAGAGACCAAAGCACGGCGAAAGGTGCTACTACGAATTTAAATATTTAATCTTGTAATGGGCAGGTGATTATCGTATATTCATGCAACCAGGACGATTTGCGGACAATTTTGTGGCCGCTGAACTTTATGGCATCCACTTAAGCGCGAGATCATTACGGTCGTGTGAAGAATTGGCTCTACGGAATATTGAAGCGTCTTTCTGGCCGAATAACAGCGATACTTACTTTTTTCTCTTATCGAATGACACATGAATACTGTCGAATATTTCAGGAGCATTTGTTCAAAGGCAGACATGTCCATTTAGCAGAAGCTCGAGAAAAACGCCAAAAACTTGCTTATCAAAAAGTTATTGATTTAGAAATGTCTGAACTTAATTTATCAATATAAAAGTATACCGGTAGTATATTGTAGAAAAATTACTCCAAAAAACCTTTTTTTTTCAGGGAATTATTTAGCAATTTTTTTTTTATATGAACACATGACGGATATGTCTGGTCTGCAGTAGCCTGGACACAGTGACACAAGGAAGTTAAATAATGTTATTTTGGAGCTTCAAGCGAAGTACAAAAAACGAAAATCAATTACATATATTAGATATGTAATTTTTGGTCATCCTCAAGACAATCACAAGCCTCATCATCGAGAGGCTCATTTTCTCCAATATGTTCATGCTCTGCTTTCTTACTACCTTCTTCTAAACTAGGTTTAAACAATTCTAAAGAAGGAATATTTTGCCACTGAATGTCTGGGCAATTGAACTATTTCTCCAAGAAGGACTTAACATTGTTCTTTTTTTTTCCGGCAGAATTGGATTATCGTATTCGTTTAACGTAACAAACTGGTTAACTACTACGCAATCTTGTCTGCGCATCAGATTGCAATCAAAAGCCTACTAGAATTATTGTATGTGGATATGTCTGTTTTTGAAATAAACACAAGTTGCAAATGTATTAGGATTTGTCTTATTTTGTTTGTAAAAAAATATTTGGATATGTCTTGGTGTGGTTGAACTTGAAGTGTATTTATGTGGCAAATAATATTGGATACGTAGTGTTTTACGAGAATCTCAAGTCAGCCAGCCCTAGACACCACACCAGGTAGTACGAATTTCAAAAACACCCACCCTAATTGCGTTGAAAATGGATATGTTTGGTTTTGCATCAACACTCCTCATTTAATTGTATTTCTTAATCATGTATACTTCCTCGTTTCTGTTTCGGAAAATATCATCATCAGTCGTAAAGGTCGAATACTGCTATTCCTTCTACCTGCTTGGCGCTCATGGTTGTCGTGCATCTGGAGAGATTTACTGGCATTTAACACGGAATTTTTAATAAAGGTGGATGGTTTAAATTCGCTTATCAGCGTCCTTTTTTCGTCAGCGTGAGCATACCACCTTTCCAGCTACGTTACTTTTTACAATTTAAACGTAATTTATTGCCGTGCCGTACAGTTTTAGAAACACGTTTTTAGGCAGGCATTTCCATATTTTGTGCTTTGTCATGTAAACTCCCCGATTATTTCGCGTTTGAGCAATGAAAAGTATAAAATGGATCAAGATAACTCGTTCCTATTAAAACGTACCGTATCTGAAAGGTGAAGATTGCCTGAGGGAGGCTATAAATGATATTTACAAAGGGGAGTTATACTCTGTTGATACACTCTGATTTGTTTATTCCCAACGAGTTTATAACAGAGCACTGCAAACTGTACTTATACAGACTCTGTAAAGTCATGGTAATACATAAAGTAGAATGTTATAACTGCCAATGTCAAAAGCAAAGATGGAAGAATACAAGGTTTAAAGCAGTTCAGTTGTTTAATTACACAAGGTCAAAGAACTGAGCTGTCGAATCAAAAATAATAAGGATCTCTCTTTACCAACAAAGACTTAAGTACAAAAACTAGAAAAACCCATTGAAACCTACATATAGATATGAAGCGACAGGCTGCTTGTAGCTTGGAGTTGTAGATATAAGGAAACTTAAATTCAGTTTAGAAGGAGACAGGAGTAGTAAATCCCTAGGTAAAATAATGAAAAGCAGATATCTCATTTATTAAAGATGAAGATGAGAACCAAACGAATCAGGTACTTACTGAAACTGAAGCATAACGGTTTCAAAATATCGAGAGAAAGGCAGTACAACTATATACTTTGAAGACATCGCGAAGCTGTTGTGTCTTTTCGGCGAGCGGTCAACTAAAAAAGATAACAACTGGCGGACATCGACGATAATGTTGACAAGAATGATGATGATAATGATAATGATCACGAACATTACACCAGCAATACAAACCTACACTCTACTGTCGGTTTACTGCTATATCACTAATATGTGTCTTCTGTCATATACCACACAAAAAATCGTATGTTACCTTTTAAAACTTGAACGACGCATATTACATAGACAATGAAGCTTAAAGTCAGCAGGAGCGGTTCCTCCTTGAGGCGTAAAACCGCCCCCCCACCCGAGCTAAGAGAAAATAATTTTTAGTAGGTATGTATCCAGTGCTAAACAATCGGTTGCCTCATTTGTAAGTAGCACGCAGTGCTCAGACTATAAAAACTGACACTAGCAGCATACTAGGCTCGAACTTAACCGGTGTCTCGTCACGTGATAAACTGAAGCTGTTGTGTCTTTTCGGCAAGCGGTCAACTAAAAAAGATAACAACTGGCGGACATCGACGATAATGTTGACAAGATGATGCTGATAATGATGATGATCACGAACTTCTCTGATAGATGTGTTACACCAGCAATACAAACCTACACCCTATACAGGCGGTTTACTGCTATATCACTAATATGTGTCTACTGTCATATACCACATAAAAAATTCGTATGTTACCTTTCAAAATTTAAACGACGCATATTACATAGAAAACGAAGCTTAAAGTTAGCGGGGGCGGTTCCTCCTTAAGGCGCAAAACGCCCCCCCCCCCGAGCTAAGAAAAAAAAATACTTTTTAGTAGGTATGTATCCAGTGCTATTCAATCGGTTGCCTGATTTGTAAGTAGCACACAGTGCTCAGACTATAAAACTGACACTCGCAGCATACTAAGCTCGAACTTAACCGGTGTCTCGTCACGTGATAAACTGAAGTCGCCAAGGCACGTACGATCTGTTGGTCAATCGGACGTTATTAGCACTCCTATTGGTCAATCACACATCAATCGACTTTGAAAATGACCAATGAAAATCAAAAGGTCACTGTGACATATAAACAGAGGCCATGCCTGCTGACGCGCCTCAGTCATCGTCTCTCTAACCTGGTAACACATTATTTGAAATGGATAGTCTGGTGAATGCGCTGTTTAAGATGAACTTTGGCCGACTTTCCTTAGAGCACAAAAGAAAAATTAAGGAAATTATAAATAACGTTACAAAGATGAAAATAAGTAGATACTAACATAGTGTACAATGTTCTGACAAGATGATGCTGACGGCTGCTTGGTTCACTAGGCTGCGTTGAACGTGTTTTAATCAGGCGTTGCAAGTTCGATTCCCAAGCTATAGACGACTTTTTCTTCTTGGTTAGGCTGGACGATAAGTAAAAAACTCGTAATAAATAACATTTTTCATGAGTGTTGAGTAAGACATTCTTACTAAGTGACTTTTTGTGATACTAGCTAGAAAAATCGTTCAAGAAATAACTGTTTGTGGAAACTGAAAACTCTTATTATGTGCAGGGTACAACTACCAACAATCTCTGGTAGGATTTTCGTGTAGTTTTAATTTAAAATTTTGGAACCACCACTGAAAGTTAGTCCAATTTTAAATCTCGCAGTCCATTTTTAACAAACTTCATAGAAAAATTATGAAATGACCTCTTCAACAAGGCTAGCAGTCACAAACCCTCAAAATACACATGATTCCCACAAAGGTGTTTAAATTACTGTTTGATAATTATTGTAGTCTGGCAAATACCACGAAGGCTATATGTAATTGGCTTGAATCATAACTATATATTTTCCCGCTGCGTTAATATAGTAACGCCCTTCGTATTGCCAGTTCCATTTTCTGTTACGTTTGCACATTATTTATTATCTGCATGCCGATTTCCCGTTAATTGCATTCCTCGGTTCACAAAAAACGAAGTGTGATCGGTAATTCGTTAATTTAATTACGATGAGGAATTCACAGCATTTCATGCAAGGGTGAGTTTGAGGTTGGACCATTGAGTAATAACTAATGGAGGCGATGCTAGAGTATGACTAACACACTACATATTTTTGTTGCTGAAAAGTAAGACTTTTGCTGCCAAATATTTTTTTTATATTAGAGAATGAAGGTAGGTGGATGCTACACCATTCTAGATATTTCTATAGAGGAAGTTCGTTATTCAGTTGATCTATAAAAAAGTCTCTTAATCACATTTTCGATAGACAAGTTTCTTTCAGAAGCAGAAAATGAAATATAAATATCATTATGACCTATGAGTGGAGTCTTTTCTTTGCTCATAGGTATTAAAGCACCCTATTCTTGTAGTAGCAATTACAGGTTGGAGACCTAAATGAAGGGGTAGATTATGAGTGAGCTCCCACGAGCCTTGAAAGACCATTTTGATATCAAAATTTTAACTTAGGATCATGATGGTTCTTAGAACTTTGCGTAGAATCTCAAACGATAAATTCCTTCAAATTAGGAGATCATTTAAAGGATTCTGGTTAAATTTAGCCACATCAGGTGCCTTTATGTATTCTGTGTGCTAAATGAATAATCTAAAGGCGCTTAGTATTCTTGCTACGGCATTAGTTTAAATTATATATAGTTAAGATTTCAAAACAGTTTTCTATACATATGGAATCAAACTTTGGAATTGCGTCAGTAAATCAAGCACATTTATCATACAAAGATGTCAAACAAAAATTCTCCGCATCTTGGATGCACCATGGTACGTATCCAACCAAACATTGCACAATGACCTCAACATTCCCGATATTTCGACAGTTATCCTTAAGAGAGCCAATAAATACCCACTTAAATCAGAAAGTCATATGAATCAATTACTTAGACCTCTTCTACACGAATAGACAACAAAAGACTAACAAGAATTTGGCCAATGGATCAATGAATAATCAAGGCGAAGTTGCTAGATGATGCACCTAACCATGCCATTTATTGTACATAAAGTTAAATAAAACGTACTGTTCGGCAAATTAGCCTATAGAATGTTAAATCTGATTGCTAATAAGAAGGCATACAAAAACAAGTTATACTAACTGGTAACTCATATAATCCATCAACAAACTTATACTCAGCTTAACGTAAATGTACCATGTACATTAACACTCGTTGTTGTGTGAACTGTGAACAAAATTTTTGTTTGAGAGCGGGTGAATCTTTTATTGCTTAATACAAGTTACACATACCGACAGCCACCTTCTCAATCGGTCCACATTATGCATATTTTCAATAATTTGTTTCAATGTACTTTGAGAGTAAATAAATATTATCATTATTATTATTCATTTTAAGGACTGCTCATATTGCTTATCCATATAGGTAATCTCAACCCCAAGGCCTATAAACTACGTTACCATCTCCTTTTGACAGTAGCTTACGTGTGTTTTCCTTGTTCGACTGTTAGCGTGATGTGTACACGGTCTGTGTTGTTGAACCTATGTATACTGGTGGCAGGATGCAGGGGTGCGTGAACATGCGCGTTCCGATCCTGAGGGTTGGTCTTCGCACCCCTTTCCCCCTACGGGGCATAGCAACCGTGATATTATCGACTTTTCACGCTGAGACAACAATATGGCGGAGCGGCAAGCGGACAGTCCACGCTGTTGACGGTTTATCTGATACAGCCAGAATGTTTAGTTCTATCTATCAGGATATATTTCGACTCAAGTCATTCAGCGACTATTGCCAAAAAGTATCTGCGAAAGTTTAGCAGGAAATATTTATGGAATTACTGACCGGTTATCAACTTAATTACCCATGGTGGAGTTGACAGTTGAAAAAACGTATTGTGAACCATAGTAGATACCACTATTTTAAACAATTCCATAAAATTTAAATCCCGCAGATTTCTGTAAAAAATAATATCGTGTTTGTGAACACAGTAAATAATAGCAAAGGGATCTTGGGCACACTCACATGCCTGTTAGAGCATAGGCGTTGCTTTTTCTAACCCATTCGAATTCGTTGGTAGATACAGATACTAAACAAGGGCGTACCCAGACATCAGGCTTGGGGGGATAGAACGGAATGAGGTGTCTGTATTGCTTTTACCGCTTTCTGTAATACCTTCGTCGAGACAGTTAAGGAGCAGAAAAAAATATGTGAGTACTATTAAAGAAGGAGAAGATAAGCAGCAACTGAAACATTGGAGTCTATGCCATTTTTAAAAGATGAAAAAAGATACATTGATGCAATGATCAATTTAGTTTGATAACATACTGACTAAACAGTCAAGTAGTCTGGTCATTTTAACTTAAATGTATTAACATAACGCGAAATTTTAACATTGGTAAGAATGCTTTTAGTTTCAATTACGTTATAGGGTTTCGGATATCGTACAAGAAATATTCAGTTGAGTTTAAGTAAGCTATCCTAAGGTTCGCAGAATTTTATTTTGAATTCAGCGATACCTAACCCATATTATTTATTTCGAAAGTCATAGCAGCTCAGAAAAACGAAAATTGTTGCACAAATTATGGTAAAATAGAAATACATTTTGGTATATGCATTGATCTGTTATTTTTATTTGAAACGCAAGTTATAGGAATAGGTAGTGAATTTGGGAGCAGAATGAAATACATTTTTGGACATACATCTTGGGGGGGGGGTAATTATCCCTGTTAGTTTCGACCTTGTTACTCTGCCTCTAGGTTGGCCAGAATTTCACATAGAAGCTCATTTCACCACTCACTACTGCAAGACTGATACCATTACATGGTATTGCCGCGAATCTAGGCGTGTCAATTGTCAAGTATGCACTCATGTCTCCACACGGGCATTGTTGGAACTTATTACAGTTTAACCGGAGGAGGATGGAACAATTTGCAACGCGCCTGTGAAGGTCAAACGATTTATTAACGGTAATTACCTCCTAGAAAGCTAAAACATAACGAAATCGTCCAGAGTGCCTTGCCTAACTGCTGCGAAATTATTAAACAATTAAAATTTGCATTAGCCTCTTGCGACAATCGTTTCGTTTCCTTAGTTTCTCATATCGTTCGGTGAAGCAGAGATGTGTGGTTCATGATCTGTTTATAAAAATGACAGTACTAGTAAGTACTAGGACATGCCGTATGAACCATGATTGTCAATGTCTCATTCTTTGAAACTCAAATAGGTTAGCTAGAGCTTTGACTGCTTCTACAGTCTACTTCAAACATTGGCTGCTACAGAGTAACAGTTTGTTTTTTTCCATGCAAACTAGATTAGGGTTTTGAAAACAAGCTTGGAAAAACTTTATTCCTTCATTTTTTGGTTTGTAGAATCCTCAACAGACTCTCCGCAGTCCACTTGCTTCTTGGTTATATAACTTGTTGATGTCTAATTTTATACTAGAAAAGCTTAGGTGACTCACCTGTATGACATTTTTCATACAAACGGTCTTAATAATTGTAACTACTAATTTTTAATATAACGTTAACTCACACGTGAAAAGAGGGGAGGAGATGAGAGAACTACAACTAAAGAACTACTATAAATGGGTGAAATAGCTTCACTGAGTTTATCTTCAATCTCTACGGATACTATCTGCAATAAACAATAAAATAATATTCCACAAGCCTGAATACGACGCCCTGCGAGACTTCTTATTTTAAGAAAGTTGATCGAAGTTTTTTTGTACAATTTCAAATACGTTTGGCAGCAGCATCAGCCAGCAAAACAAGAGATGCTGCACCAGAAAAGTAAATAAGTGTTGAAGAATGAATTTTGAGGCAACACTGATTTAGAAAATTTGTATATAACAACATTATCCGCAACTGTGAGCCACAACCACTCTTTTCGCGAGGTTACCCAAAGTTAATAAGGTACGAGGGTGTGGATTGTCCCATCGGACTACTTCGCTTCGGTTCGAGCTACATCCAGTCGTTGTCGTCTCTACGCCGAGGCAAAGGATCGAAGTCGCGAGGTGAAGTGAGCGTCCACACTGCTCAGGCTTATTAGTCGAAAAAAATATCTATTTTGTGGCGAAAACGAGCCACATACTTGAGGTATGTGAAAGTGCACAATACCAGCCAGATTAGGTTCTTGTCTGCCGAGCAGATGCTTTAGAAGCGAGTAGTGTAGTAATCCTCCTCGTAGTCGACTTACTTCGACGAGGCACTTCGCGAGCAATATGGCTGAGGCTTAGAATTTCAGTACCTGTTGGCGACCCATTTCCAGCAACTAGTTCATATTACGGAATTGTTCACTTATGTCGAATTAGTGCATCTGAAAGAACAATAAAGCCCAGCACTACGAGCAGCCATCAGCCCAGCTCCATTATTTTTGTGGAAAAAACTCGTAATGAGTCAACGTATACATATACTCGAGCAAACGACCTTACGAATTACAAAACATCTATAATCCAATCTGTGGATGTAACTGCGCGCGAGATCGTATCTCGATTGTTTTTTCTTTCGCTTTTTCCCGCGCCGGTAAATAACTCGGATGTCGAACAACGTTTCATTCGTTTTTTTGAGGTGCTTGGTTCTGTACAGGGTGAAACAGTTACGGCATTTTTTCCTTGTCCTTTTTTTCTGAAAACATGGATCTTGTTCCCGTAGTGTCATTTGATTGATTTGATACCCATTTTTTGTTCTTGGATTGCGGCTGTCGTATCTATCGCGATTACCACATAGGTGCCAAATTGCATTCTATTTTTTTTAATTAAGATTCGATTAGTTGCAGCGCCTAAGTGTGAAAACAATATACTTGTACACAGTGTTGCTAACTCTAAAGATTCCTTCATCTCAGTTATGTTTCTGGCTAAATTGGAAACATTGTCACATTATCAGTGCAACAGAGGTCCTCTGTCATACACACGATCTCATTAAAAAAGTGGGCAATGATCCCGACCTTATATCTAAAAACAAGTTGAGCGATTTTGCAATTTTCCGTTTTTTGTTGATTCCTATTCCGGCACTGGCAAGAGTTCCAGAACCGATATACTGTTACCATTTCGTTCACCGTTGTCACCACAATTAAGTTAGTTGTTGCCAAGCTCAAAATCAGTTCAATAACTTCCAGGTTACATAATACAAAACGATCTAAAGCAATATTCGTATGGATCCATCAGAAAATTGTCCCTTGGTTTCTGTAATATTCAAGGCAATGTTCGGATGTACCTAAAAAAGTGTATTATGCCGCTACGTCTTTCTTTCACAGGTCGATAGATATGGTACGAATACAAGTCTTTTAGTTGAAAACCCTCCACCCCCAGCCACACACATATCACCTCCGATCAAAAAAAAAAAATAGAAAATTATCAGGAATCCCTAAAACTCCTGAAAACGGAGTCTGAGGAAGAGATTTTTTGTTTTTTACTAATTACCCCGCCGCCCAGGCACTAGTTTTCAAAATTATAGCAGCACTACCTACTGGGATCCAAAAGAATACTGCTACAGGAGCAGCTGAATCTCTATATTTAGCCTCGTGAGTATGAAGGTGAGTCCGCACCATAACCAAGGACAAATATTGCTTATCGTAATTGTAAATTTGTTAGTGCACTTCAAATATTTCAAGTTACGACCACTAAAGTTACATATGGATAAAGATACCAAACTACAGAAAGACGATTTAGCGAGTGGAGATTTTATGCGATCAATAGCTTACAATGTAACAACTTGTGAGAAAGATGTTGAAATCGAAAGATCAGAGATGATATGGTATGGGGAAAGTTTGTAGTAAGTAGAAAACTTAGCAGCTTGTAACCAGCAATAATATAGGATCGCATCGTCCTACAAGAATTTGACAACTAAAGGCTTAAAATTTAAAGGACATTAACCTAAATTAGTTTGCATTCTGTACAACAACAAAAAAACTTCCGGCATGTGATTAAACAAAAAAGTAGTGGGCACATTAAAATAATGTTTATACATGCGAAGGGAAAACCTAAACATCTAAGCACCGTGATTGCTGTGAAGAATTGATACATAAATTTATGTATTTCCATTGAAATGTCTTATTAATGAAAGAAGTGTTGAAATTTAGTCCATCTACCGTTCACATTAATTCATCAAAAAGCAATTCGAGGTAATAATTTTGCGATAATGTGCCGGATGGAGTTAGCATCTTAATTCCTAAATCAGCATTTTCACATCACTACGTTCTGGCTCAATCTTCGGGATGTGTGGTTTTTTGCCTGAATTTGTGAAGCTGATTCTGGGTAGCAGATGGTATGATTATTAGATGAGGAAACATTATTTTTTCCTCAAAACTAGCCATACTTTGTACCCATAGTAGCTTCTTATTGCAATACTTAATTACCTATACATTTTGATCATGCATGTAATACTACATCCAAAGCTCAGAATCAACCCAAAACCACAGATTTCTCTATTCAGGTTGCCAGGTTCACATTAACTTTTGTTGGCGAAGAAAATATAACAAGAGCAAGCCCCCAAAACATGCAATAACCACTTTAAAGCTTTGTAAACATCGAAGAAAGACTAACGCTAGAAACAATATGAGTAACGAGATGAGTTACTACATTTTATGGTTGGTAACCAGGTGGAAAAAGCTGTACGCGGTGGGCGCTGGAATGCACGGGATGTTAGTAAGTTACTGCTGGTATATCTCGCCGCATTAAGAGTTGTGCAAGTGGCGTGTTATGGCCAGGGGCGTCCGCTGCACCAGGTCCATAAGGAGTCGGAGTTTTCGTGCTGATTCCGAATATTCTCTAATCTGTATAGAAGAGGAGGTAATTCCCAAAATAATGGACTTAAGGTCCATTAAGTCATCATCATCTTCATGGGTTTCTCAAAACTAAGTGGTAAGCGACTACTAATAAGATGCAAACCAGTAGAGCTTCCCTAACCTTTGCTATGAGAAGTTAGTACTTTTTCGGTATAAATATTTACATTGATGACTGCCAGTCTTCCACTGTCGCATCTTTCTGTGGATATAACGTACATGGAAGCATATTATGTAACCTGTGTAACTAGCAAAGTTCATTCGCAATACCGTCACAAAGCGAATATATCTGGATACGAATATATAGCAGCAGCTTTTACCTAATACTAAGCGCCGGTTTCATCAGTCCCTGATACGTCTCAGATAGCCTATCTGTCAGATAGGCCGATACCATTTATATGGCGTTATCTGACAGATAGGCTATCTGACACTTATCAGGGACCGGTGAAACCGGCCTAAGGAATATAAGAAATAATCAGCTGTAAACTTCACATACGTTTTTGTAGACATTGCGTGTGTAGGTATTCTCTTTATAGTATTGTCATGGAGGGGATCAAAATACAAATAAATTTAGGCTGCTGGATTCTAGTCATATGTGGTCCTCTTTGTCAACCGACAGAGGACATCATCCATGGAAGATGAAACAACTAAACACACCGCAGAAATTCTAATATGGTAAACCATTAAGTCGTGGATAATATGGTTAAAAATAATCCTCAGGGTATTAGATAATCTACAGCGTAGTGTTCCTTACCGTCCAAGGTCATCCCAGAAGCTATCTGAGGCGAACAAAGATTTCAATAATAGGTTTTTTTTGGGTAGAGCTTTCTTCCCAGGTCCACCAGACAAACATAAAAAGAGGTCACTCTAGGCCCTCAATGCTGCCTTTCTCGCTCGACTCACTGATGGTACTTCAAGTTTCATCTCCTAGGTTGGATATTATCACGACAATTCTGAATTTGTTTACAGCTGTTCTAATCGATTTTTTAGATTATCTTGCTCTTGATTTTCCTTTCCATAATGTTTTGTAGCAGTACTTATTTGGATCTCATCACAACATGACCAAGGTACCCTAGGTCTTTCCTTTGAGCGTGTTAATTAATTCTTCCTGTTTTTGTATTCTTTGTCGTAGTTCCTCATTTGAGACCCTATCATTTCCGCCTTCCTAAGTGTCCAAAAGCCTGGGAATCATATAACAGTCAAAAAACAACTCAGCATTCGTACTTAGTTTTAAATTTACAGCTCTGCTACAAAGTTTCTTCAGTTTTACAAATGCAGTTCTTGTATTCCCTATTCGAGCTCTTATTTCCTGAAATTGATTGGTAGTTTCGGGTAGCCATGGTATTCTTCCTCAGGAAATCTTGACAAATTTCAGCTTCCATGGTTACAGTCTGAAGTATCGCGCGCCACCATCAGCGGCCGGATGTAACTGCAACATACTCGTCCGATCGGTGGCGATGATTTCTTAAAGAACCGACACCAAGTGGCCATTTTTCTTATGTGCCGTTACTCATTTGAATGAATAATTCTGACTAGTACCTTATATGGAAAGAGCTATAAAATCTTTGAACGGTCTACAGGGAAGTATTTTTTAGGTTTACTTGTATACAATTTTAAAGTTTCAGTTTTTTTCATGGTCGGCCTTCCGCAAGGCCTGTCAGCCTATCGCGCTCTGGAAGCGCTGCAAGAGGATAAGTGTCGATGCAGGTTAGATTTGAAAGGCTGCAGGTTGTAGCCGTCGGGAAACAAATTCCTAGGGGACTGGTTCGGGGAGTATAGGGCACTCGACCTGGTGAGGATGGGCTCCCAGGGCCTCGCTAGTGCTCCTCGTTCGGACGGCCTTTGGTGTTATTATCTGGGAGAGCTCACTCGAGCATGAGGTCCTTTGTGAGGTTAGTCGTATCGGTTAGTCTAATTGATCTCCTCTGAATAGTGCCCTACAGCGGAACAAAACGGACGATACTGATGACCGATGTGGTCATATCAGGATATGTTATTGTTGATGTTGGTCCCCAAATGCTTGATGGAAGATGACTCGACTATTGGATGACCTCCATTTCCACATTTAGCCAACGTGACACTGCTTTGTCAGTGATATTGCTTGAATTTTCTCTACGTTAAACTGTACTTTATTTACTCATCCCCACTCGAGAATTGTTGATACCTACGTTGATCTCTGGGGTATGTTACTGTCGCCGACGTACCGTCTCCTGTTATGATAATAGCTTGCCCGGTTCCATGTATTATATAAATATACTGTCGTCTACGAAGTTGTAGATTGGATTGGATGTTATTTCCAGCAGCTCGTTGATGTACAGCAGAAACAGAGTAGGGGAACAACGGCGTTTATTGAAAATACCTCTGTTGAACAGCGTTCGACTACAACAAACAGATATCGGTCATTCAAAAAGTTATTCAGCCACTGGCGCAGGCCAGGTGGTAGTCCATAAGCAGCACGCTTGACCAGAAATCCCTCATGTGATGTGTCAAGTGCAACAACACGGGATTCGCATTCAGTAAATGACCTTATCCAGATAATAATGCGTCTGGCAATTGAAGATCAAAATCTGGAACCGTGGGTTCTCCTCCAACCAAGGCACTACGATTTGATCCAAGAATGCCATTGATGCTGTGGGAGCTTTCCATTAACTTACCAAATTCATTCTGTATTGTGAGAATAATTGAAAAGGTGGCGAAGAGTTACTATCTGAGCATTGACGCTACAAATTCTACTGTATTCATATTCATCATCTATAAAAAATATGAAGTCGGTTACGTAATATCCTCTGTAATATTTCTTACGACGTTATTAGTGTATGCCCGTAAAAGGAGCTGGTACGGTCAGTTGTGCCGACTATGACCACAATAGACGCTCGGATGCCCTCAGGCGTATAATATATGTAAATATATGTGCTCTACATATTAACTTTGTCGGTATACCAAGTTCGAGAGCCTCCAGTTGCTTGGCTGCCCTCACTCCTCCACACATGACGACAACCGACTTCTGGCAATGTTGCCGAGATTCTTTTTAATTCGTAAACCTTTTAAGGCTGCGTGTTTTGAAGAATATTGTGACTGCAGTATGTTTTGAATTTGAAAAAGTGCCGCATATAGAATGCTACACCACGAAACTAAACATATATGCAAGACAAAAAGGGTCACCTGATGTCGCCAAATAGAGACCAATCGCTTGAACTCTCAATTAACAAGCTATCGTTACCGATCAGGTGCTGTCATGTCGTCTGGTCTATTTACAAGGGCATTCCGTTGTACGACGTTGTCGAGATTCGTGCCATTCCTTCGCCCTATTTTCTGCGAATACTACATATAAGGGATGCATAACCAAATGTTGCAAAATAGCGAGACCCAGCAACTAATAGGTAAATAGTGCCCAAAGATAACTATTTATGAGACACTGATGTATATTTGTACAGACCACCGTTATTTGCAACGATATATGGAAAGGATGTCCATGGACTAAGCAAGCAAGCCTGGTAGTTTTCAAGTTACAGATATATTTCCCCTGGAAGCTCTAAGAACTACAGCCTTAACGCTGATTGTTCTACTCCCAGCGGGTGGACGATACACCCCAACGGCGCTGTTAGCTGGCTGGAGGACTTTGATTATATATATATATATATATATATATATATATATATATATATATATATATATATATTAGAAAATTCCACATATTTAATTTTCATATAATCTAATTAATTTTTCTAAGATGCAGCAGCATTACCTGCTACGACTCCATAGCAAGTCACATTTAAAATGTAATCACAATAGGTGCAGCGGTTACTGAAACTATTCTAGTAAAAAGTGGCGACACAGTGACATAGATTTTCATCCAAAATGCCTAAAAGCATAATATCCCAAAATATTTTTGCGTTTATCTCATCTACGGCGTGCACAGTAGAGTTGTTTTACTTAGATAGGTACTAAGCTTTCATAAGGAAGATATAATCTAGATGAAGCTGTGGAATTTCACTTAACTTTTTGTCTGAATGAGCAGGCGTACACCGTATATTTGCTCATCATAAAAATTTGAGGAATTAGTGATGTAGACATCCAAAACTTCTACCTTAACTCATCTGCGGAGTATACAAATTTGAGGAATTGAGGCAGTTAAACTGTTATCCCTTTGATTAACTAGTAGTTCTTGGTCTGGTGTAACCTAAATAACCTAATGGAAATGCACGCCTAATACCTATCAAAGCAAATGAAAGAAAATGAAATGATAATGGACTATAGTCTTGTTCGCAATTGCAAATATATGTAGCAGGTGCTGCTTAACGTATGTATGATTCAGTTTCTGTTCTCAATAAGAAATTATAATGAACATGCATTAATAATTGGGAGCAGCGCATTAACAAGAAGTAATAATTGCTTTAATCGCTATACTGCATATTAAATGGAAGGAAGAACGATATTTTATATCCACTGGTCTGGCTTTTGGTTAATTTATCTAAGTAATTTGCAAGGATTACTGGGAAATAAACCTTTATCGTTAATGTATTACGAATGGATGAATAACTTTACGTATCGCAAAGTCAAAATGTCAGCTAAATAGTATGGTGTCATAGTTCCTAGACATCAGTAACTGTTTAATAAACAAAAACCGGATGTTCGAATATAGCTAGTAAATTACTGTTTTTTCTATAAGCAATGCTTTAACTAGTAAGTGCTTTTTGTGTGTACGTTAGATGAGTACCTATGTATATGATGCTAGTAGTAGAGCTTTTTTATTTCTAAGAAGCAACGAAGTCAAAGCCTACCAATATGTCGGCAAAGATAACGTTAGAAGATCAACAGAAGCCTCAAAGGCACCTGGCGTTGCCTCTCCATAACCACGTTAGATTGGGTGTAAGCGAGCTCTGAATAGGTTTAAAAGAACACTCCAGCCTTCGAACACCACAGAATCAAAGGCACCGATGAAATTAATGTATGGAACGAGTGCTAAAATCCTCATGCTCCACGAGTACTACAGGAAAGCCCAGAAGGACAAGTTTTATCTGCCAGGTTTCCGACTGACCAGCGAAGTGATTAGATAGGGGTGGCGCGTTAAAATACTCTAGCCGTTTAGCTCAGGTGCCCTATTATGAGCTAAGGCCAGTATCAACAGGATAGTAGGGTGGAAGCTCCTCAGCTACATGATTGCATAGATTGCATATAAGCGTAATGCACCTAATGCAACGTGTGGTGGTTGGCGGTTGAAAGTTTAGCTTACACTGGATATCCAAGCTTGGATGTACCTACCTAGTTTTAAGTTACTAAGGAAGCCTTGTCGTTTATAGGAACTGGATATTCACGTAGATGCCTCATATATAAGCCCTAGAAGAACAAACCTGGAAAGCCGTAGAAGGAAGGCTAGTTTAGGAATACCACATGCCACAGCTCATGAAATACCTTTATCATACACAGCGCAGTAATCATGTTCAAATGTTCCAATCAATACGATCGGGAAACATGAACCGAATCTATAGGTATGCAGATTGTCCACTTTTTCCTTTTTCTTGTCATTCCAAATACAACATCCCGATAGAGCGTCGATTTGTTTGGAAATTCTTTGACGCACGACAAGACAACCGTCAGGATAACTCAAAAATAAACTCCTCCATGACGGTATGAACTTTGTGCTAAGTCTATTATGATGGTGCGGTGGGAACCAGGGGAGACCTCTAAAACCGTTAAGTATTATTTGATTTGAAAGCCATCTACGCCGAGTGCCTGTTTTCTCTCGAATCCCTGATGCCACGGTTCAAAGGTCGCTGTTTGATTCTTCGGTTCATTACTGTCTGTATGTAATATCTATTCGGCGTGTATGTATTGGAAGAATTGGTCGTTAACAATTTACCGAAGGATGCCTAATTGAAAATATCATTAATATCATATTAGTAGGAGTTCGTTTGGAGTGTATATAAGGGTGCGACAACAAATACAGAATTTTCGACATAATTTATATCTGTATATACTTTTTTTTGACTGACGTACTTGAGAGCGGCTTTCCGCTATTTTAAATAAACTGTAGGATAGGATAGTCCATATTTAGCGTGCCTATATGAATATAATTTTAGTTAATCGTTTACGACTTCTAAGCATCCACAACAATAATGTAAAAATGTAATTTAAGAACTTCCCAGTGCATCCTGGAAATAACAAAAAATATGAATTGAAATAGTTTACCTAACTTTGCTTAACTAATTTGACTTTCTTTGTTTCAGGTAAGTTTTGAAACATGGAAGCCACTGTGAGCGTAAGTTTACATAGGTTTTTCGTACTTTAGAAAACGTTTTAGATTTAGTTTCCAAACATAATAAAAATATTAATGTTTTACTAAACGTGCCTCGTTCCAAAAGTTTCAAATGATAATAAATGATATGAAGCTATATGGCAAAGGGTTGCTAGTGGCGTCATTTACAGAGCTAATTTTTATGCAAAGAATATGGACAATACGTCACTGTCATCATTTACGTTAAGGCCGATAGAATGTGACTCAAAATAGCCAGGTCATTTAAAAGGGATTTAATATAAAGTAAGTGGTGTTCTTTACAAGTCGATTCGCCTTAGAAAATTTACAAAATTACAATTTGTTATCAACTTTTTGGACTAATGTATTTGTAGGTTTGGTAAAATCGTCATAAGTGCAGTGAAAGGAAACTGCACTTTTGCAGTGTACCATTAATTTAATGATATCATGGTAAAAGTTCGACTATAGCATGTACACCTACCAGTAGGGTGATCCTCTACATTAATAGGTGCTTGCGTATCAGGCTGTGGTTGAGAACAATGTTGGTTTGCCAGACTCAGATTAAGGAAATTTAGTGATACGATAGTTTGTACAAATAAGTGATAATATTAAAGGTTTGCAATACATTCATCGCTGTTCAGATTTTTCTTCCGAATATGCTGCTAATAATTTGGCAGAATCAATGAACTTTGTATAAATATATTGGAAATTTCCTAAAATTTATATAGGGCCAAATGCTATGTATGGAAAATTTTTATCTCACATTGTTTCTGTTAACACAAATTGGACTAAAATGATTATATCTATATATGAGCATTTTTCGCATTTGCACGACTAATTGAAATTTAAATTTACAGTATGTTCTTCAGTATATTGTGGTCTATTTTGATTTCGCATTATATGGTGCAGCTTTATTTTCTGTATATTTGCTGTATGTTTTCGAAAAAAATACGATAATGTATTGTACACCGAATGTTTCCTAGTTTCTCTTCGAGGAAATAATTCTCATCTCAACTATCTTTGGGGAAACAGTGAGAAGTTAGTAAAAGTATGAATACAAAACAGTTTTACTTGATAGTGATAGTCGATTGAAAGAATCTATCTTGCAAAAAGTTCAGAACTGGAGATGCAAATGAACAATCACAAAACCAAAGGAAATCACTACATTACTCTCCAACAATACTCCAATTTCGAGATATGTAGGGTATCCGGATATTCGACCGACAACGTAATAGATCTCATATTTTTATGAACATTGAGATAAGAATATGAAACCTTGAAATGCTTAATTTTTGAGACACATGGGGACAAACTTTTACTTTTATTTTCGTTTTTATTCAATTATTCCGCAACAAAATGGCACAGCAATCTAAAATCACCTATCGGTGATGGTTTTTTTAAGGCAGAATGTTCAAACTCAATCACGGTTTTGCTATCGGTTTGGTCATCAATTTGGAATATTTTAAAAATCGTTTCCTCAGTATGTTTAACATGGAAAAGTTATACTCAATAGACGTAACCGTTTCCGAAATAACCTTTATTGAAAGGAACCCCAATTAGTTGTAATAAAATGTGATCGAAACAATTATCGATCTTCTCGCACGAATTAATATTAGATTAAAAACAGTGTTCAAACTTATCTAATTTTTAAAATAAGTGGGGTTAGAGTTTAAAAATAGTTCGTAAATGGTATGTAAAACTACGGGCCTAATAGGAAACTGTTTTTTTTTATACTCATATTGATGATGGAAACAAATTTTGATAATTTAAATAAATTCAATGTGTCGTAGGTGGCGTCCTCTATTCCTGATAGCAAAGCACTGGTATTGAATTTGTACTTATTTCCCGAAAAAAAAACCCGATACGCAATTTTAGATCGTTGTGCCGTTTTATTGCGAATAATGGAGAAAAAACGAAAATAACAGTGAACCTTTGACACCCTGTATCTTGAAAATTAAGCATTTTAAGACTTCATCTTACTATCTCAATGTTCATAAAAAATGTGAGGTCTATCACCTGTCAAGCGTTGTCGGTCGACCATCCTTGTATAGGGTCTTTTGAAATTATTGCACTGAAATCAAAGCTCGCTGCTTTATGCGAGTAGTCATGAATATTACTAACCAGATCCTATGCTGAAAAGTCTATGCGGATGTATAGAAGCAGCTTGCGCAAGGTCATAGAGAGATCACGAATAGCTTGACAAAAGGTCGCAGTGCTGGTATGTGTCAATGTTATGCTCTGACCTGGATGACTTTTTCTACAACCCTGGTATAAAGCATTATGCATTGTATCATCGGAAGTATGCAAAGAGCGCGGCATATACAATACAAGTAATTGAAATGAATGGTAAAAATTCGGTGGTCTGTGCCGTCGTATGACTGGTCTGCCGGGGCCGTTTACGTCACTCGACTTTGATTATTAATATTATTGACTTTGATCGATGGTAGTACCGGCCCGCAGGTTCGGTTGCCGTACCACTTTTGTATGTCAGTGCCACAGCGATATGGGCCGTTGTCAGCTGGACTGGACCCGCTACATGGTTTTGGTAGCAGTCCCACGGTTTTTCTATTGCGATACTGTGCTGAGAGGTCTGACTGCTTGACAACAGGAGTTACTTATACAATATATAATGTGATAGATAATGCACGTCTGTCTGCTCTGTGTGGGAACAATATTTAGCTAACAACTTTTTAAGAGTAATTTATATATCAACTATTATCATAGAATCGATACCTATTAAAAAATGTTATGTCCACCAGCTAACCATGTCACGCATACCTTCATAAATTTATTGTTCTGTAGCAAAAGTCTATTGAGTTCTGAAAGTAGGAAATGATACAAGACTAAGCATGCCATTGAAATAGGCTTTATAGAGGCGAAAATTTGGAATTTTCTATTAAAAAGCTATCGCCACCTATCAAGTGCCGTCGGCGTCTCATTTGTTTACAGTTCTGCGACGTCGACGAAGCCTAAGTTACGTTTTCAACGAGGATTGATCAACATCTATACGTATTTCTGACGATTTCATGATTACAAGGTGAACTCTCGAAATCTGTTTCAACATATTTTAGACTATTATCCTGACAATCCAATACTCCAGTATGAACTAAGTCATGAATTAACTTGGTTTACTGGCATTCCTATAAAATGATCACCACCCAATTCATATTCGAAATTCAAGAATTAACGATACTATTGAATGAGAGGTAATTGAATGTTAGCTAATGATTTTGAAAATTAATTACTAAAAAAATGTCAAAGAAAAATCTCACAGACAACAATTAGAAGGAATTATAAGCGTTTGGTGCATACTTTTCTGCTTGACTGTACAAAGTTATGAATCTGTTTAAATCTCTAAGCCGGAAGTTGAAATAAGATTAGCTAATTAACCATGTCTAATAGTATATCGCACATTGTTTAATTTTGAGTTAAAAGTGATGTTGTATTATTTTCAGAAACACCTTTAGTTCTATGTATACCTAGCAAAAACGTTCGAGATATACCCGGCAATAATTTAATGGCCCTAATTTCTCCAAAAGTTAATCTTCTTCAATGGCCAGGAAGATACTTTATGCCACGTACAGTGTTACGTACCGGATGTTAAGGACAGGACCTTCACTAACATTAAAAAAGAAAACCAAACGTGGTTGTGGCTATTCGATTTTTAGTCGATTACATTATAAAATGTACTATAAATACCTCTAAAGTTTTTTTCCAACAATCTGGAACTTCTATTTCTTTTTCTTAAAGCACCGATGACTACCACACGTTACCGGATTAATCATAATAATTTTCTACCTGAATTCAAGATAAGGTAGGTAGTCCACTGTTTTAAGAAATGACATTCCGTACAATCCAACGGTACAAAGTCGACATTGTACGGAAATGATATCCTCACTTATAAGTGTTACTATTAATATAAAAATTATTTCAGTACTACTATGGATTAAGGACTTGAAATAATTGGCGACGAGAAACTACAAGAGATACATAATTAAAGATCCATCCGTAACCAATGATAATTGCAGAAAATGCCACCAGCAGAAGGAAACAATAGATCATATAACAAGTGCATGCAAAACCCTCGCTGGAACTGAGTACACGGCCAAACATAACTCTGCAGCCAAAATCATACACCAAGCCCTAGCCACATCTAACAAACTAACCGAAAAAACAGATCTATATTATAATTACACACCGACATCAGTACTCGACAACAATCAATACAAACTATACTGGGACGTCGAAATACACACAGACAAAAATATCCCAACCAATAGACCAGATATAGTTTTTCACTCGAAGGCAGAAAAAGTTACCTATTTAATAGATATTGCTATCCCTAATGATACGAATGTTCAAACCACCTAAGCTGGTAAGATATCTAAATAGACAGACCTAGTCATAGAAGTGAAACGACTCTGGAAACAAAACAAAGTTGTTATTGTCCCCCCAATTATGTCCGTCTAAGGCCTTACACCTAACACATTCACACCACACCCGCACCAGCTAGGCCTGGATGAAAAGTTACACAAGATATTCCAAAAATCTGTCATCCTGAAGACCTGTAGTATTGTGAGATCCTTCCTAAATTCAGACCAGTAATAGTTCAGGTGTTGATTTGGCACAGCCCGTCACCACTTGTTGCTGCCGCTATCATGCGAGATTAACTTAGCAAATCATAATAAGAATTAAGGGTTGTTCAATGTAAAATCACGTATAAATCTGGTTTTGGGAGGTTAACTTTTGAGAGATTAGAGTGCCATAAAATTTACTGCTGGGTATATCTAGAACGTTGCCATTATAATACTTTTGAAACACGGCGTTTCCTACAAATTCCACACACCAGCCGTCCAAAATCTCATAAATTGCTTCTCAAAATTTTTTCAGAAGCACCAGTAGCGTTTATATAAAAGTAAATCATTAAAACGTCCAAGCAAGGTAGCGCGGCACAAATAAAACTGAAATCATTTCCAAGAACTCCTTCAACAGCTGAAAGGAGCATTATGCCATAATTACACCTGCTTCAGCCACTTTAAATTAATTTATACTTACCAAAGCCAAGACGTCCATTTCACAATAGAGCACGCGCACTTTTTATTTACTATAATAACCGTTCGAAGGGTTCTGGGATGGCGTTTCCTTTTTCTATTGTTGCGTCGGTTGTCGAAGTGGCAAACACTCGTTCAACGGGCACAACAATACTCTTATAAATACTTCGGAGGTTTAGTGGACTTGCACACAAAGAGATTTTTGTTAAAATAACAGCTTCTGGTTCTTTGATTGTAGCTATTTAGTGTTTAGGTGATCAAGTGGTTGGCATTCTACATGACAGGATCTTTTTAATGATATAAGTATGGTGGTAGAACTCAGGAAACTATAATAATTACAAATATGGAGCAAAAATGGTACAAAGTGTCTTGATTCAGTGCAATTCTGAGTTACTAAATCCTCCACCATCCCTGCCACCCCATTTTCACCCCCACTATATGTATATAATGAAACGTTATTAGTATACGATACTTGACTTCAAAAGAAACCACTGAACAACGTTTTGAAATTGGAAATAGGAATTAGCCAGTAAAAAAGCTGAGCGCCATGCCGAAGAGTGTATATAAGTGTTCAAATTTAGGTTTCTATGCGGTCCTTATTTTATATATTTTAATATACCAGTAATATTATTTACCACGGTAGTCGATGGAGCTCTGACCAAACTTTGGCAACACCTTTTTTCATACATAACGTTTGACAAAGACAAACATTCTGTCGCTTTAGAAGTACTACTTACATTAACTGTAAACTATAGCGAGTAGAGGGTATGCTCTTCAGTATATCATTTCATAATAGAAAGGATCATTTTGAGTGTGGCTTCTTAGAGATGTTGTAAGCTGTAACTGGTTAGGATGAGCTGGTTGAGCGTCTGGCGGACCAGTAGGTCTTACTCCAATCTCTTCGTTCATCTGGATGACCTGTTGCTGACATCGTTGCAGAATCCTCAAAAATCATAATAACGTTTCTGGTTGATTGCATGATATGTGTGCATTGTCACCAGCAATAATATAGACTGAATTAAACGTATGTCTATGTATAACAAAAGAAAGTCTTGGAAATCGAATAGACCCCTGGGGAATACCGATATAGGTGAAAAGCGATAAAAAGATGAGAGTTTTGACAGCACCACTATTCACGCTTACTAACTTGAATATGGCTTTACTTCTTAGATACATTACTGGGAGTGTAGCATAAATCTCTCTTGAATCAGCTATAATTAATCCTACTTGGACAAACAAAATTTCATTTGGAGGGGCTAAAATATTTCAATGTGCTGCATAAATGATAAGCGCAATGGAAGAAATTCATTGAATGGTTGAATGCCCTTTGTACTTACAATTCAAGAAAGACGATGAATTTCAGGTTGATGAAACAGTATGAGTTCCTAAGGAGACCGAATCTTTCCACGTCATAAAAATAGTCGTATAACAATTTTATTATCTGTACGAGCTGACTGTGTTTCATGTTACTTCAAACAGTAAAAAAATTAATGTAGTGAATATAATACACCGAATTGATGCATATTGTGTATTATTTCCGGTAGAGGTTAAGTGGGCGCCAACTTAATCTATCAGTGTGTCGTTCATATACACGTTTGAACATTTCCCTCCCCGGATTTCTCGAAAACCGCTAATTAAACGAAAAAACGCCGGGACACGTCAACATATTTGTCAAGGAGGACAACTTCTTAACCAAAAGCTGCTTCACCCCCTTGTACCCTCTTGCCCCCAGAATCATCCCATTAAATCTTTTAAGTGACAAGGGGTATCGAGTAATCTCTTGTTTCAAAGGTATGTCGAAGTCCTTTATTCTGACCTTTAATTTTTAAAAATCCATCATTTCGTTTTCCAGATAATTAGAATCCTTTTGTATCTTGTTCAAATAGAGTACAAAAATACACAAAGATATTATCTTTTTATTGCAATAATTATTCAAATCTTGCCCGTTATTGGCCAAGCAATGATATAGACGATTTTCATATACTTAATAATAATTATTATAATATATACAATTATCTGGAAAACGAATCGACCGATTTTTAAAAATTAAACGTCAGACTAAAGGACTTCGACATACCTTTGAAACAAAAAATTACTCGATACCCCTGTCATTTAAAAGTTTTAATGGGATGATCCTGGGGGCGAGAGGGTACAAGGGGGTGAAGTAGTTTTTGGTTAAGAACTTGTCCCCCTTGACAAATATGTTGACGTGTCTCGGCGTGTTTCCTTTTAATCAGCGGTTTTCGAGAAATCCAGGGAGGAAAATTTTCAAATGAACACCCTGTATGCATGATATAAATGAATATCAGTGGAGAACAACCTCGAAGGAAGTGTTTTTGACAGTAGCGCATTCCCAATTATTGTTAAACGAAGTTGGGAACATATAAAAATAGCATCTACAGGTATATATAGTAACACTAAACAGCTATACAGCACTGTGCATTTTTATCTGCTTTCATCTAGATATGTGCTAAAATAAAGTCTCACTGTGCAGTAAAAACTCTATCACATAGATGTTGTTCATCCACTCCATCATGTAGGATCGCACATCAATGCACACCCATCAGTATCTGTACTTTTGTTACTAGCAAATACAAGATTTGAACACTGCGGCAACCATGTGTCATCAGTATGTAGGTACTAGAAACTGTAACTCGAGCGACAAATTTTGTGATTCTGCTTGCAACAAAGGGTGATTTCCCATCACCCATCGACTAACTGTATTCCTTATCGGCCCATCAGCTTTAATCTTTCTAACATTAATCCCCGATTTCCGTGCGAAACAAGAGGAAAGTGACCTCAGCGACCACAGCCCGAAGTCATTAACGTCGGCCAGACATAATCACCGCAGTCGTTTGTTTCTGCCTGCCCTGGCTACTGTTTGCGGCTGCGGGGGACAAAACAAATACTTTCCCTATTGTGTCTTAATCCTCTTCTTTCCTACATATCGGCTCCCCGATGTCTGAGCCCTCGGGATTTCGATGTTAAGAAGCCTGCGGGCGCCTTGTGGCGCCGAGCTTTTGTTTCTATATTTGTATCCTTTATGCAATAGGCGCAAAAACCATTTTGA
Source organism: Callosobruchus maculatus (assembly GCA_951848785.1). Lineage (NCBI taxonomy): Eukaryota > Metazoa > Arthropoda > Insecta > Coleoptera > Chrysomelidae > Callosobruchus > Callosobruchus maculatus. The sequence goes on along the minus strand of CATOUR010000142.1, from coordinate 3,642,451 downwards.
TTTACGAGTATGTACATAGTTTTCTTCAAGCATACGTCAAAAATTTAACGGAAGTTTTGAAATGTTATTGGATAGGTCATATCACCAAGATCATTATTTTAAGGTAGTAGGCTAATACATAGGGCTTTATGAATACAAAAAGATGTGCAGTTCCTATATCCACTACCTTTCTCGCCACAACAATTACAACGCTTTCCGAAAAAAAACAAACGGAAAACAAATAGAAACCACCGAAACTTTTAATACCGAAGTTTGTTCTTTTCGTAAATTACTCCGCCGCACATGCCCTAACAACCTAAAAACAAAGATTGGAACAGTTGTGACAATTTTAGTTTTTTGTTACTCACTCCGCGGCCAATGCATCCAGTTTCAAAATTATATCATCGTCAGGGTTTCGAAATCCAGGGTTCATCAAAATCAGTAGATCATAATTCTGTTACAAAAATGGCAATAAGCAGACCGGTATTATTGAGTTGCAGAATCTTATAATGCAGATTATCATAAAATGTGCAACAAACCAAATTGCCTCGATGTGGCAACTATCGAAGAATATTTGCCATTCAATTTTCCCTATGTAGTTTGGAAATGTCCAGATACAATCCTTCTTCTTTAATCCAAATAGATGTTCCTCTTCGTCGAGTCTACACTATAGTGTAATGAAGACTCGCATTCTCTTAACAGCACTCTATAATTATCGATCGGTGTAATTAATGTAGATCACAATCAAAACAGGCCATAGGCGTGCAGTATACATTTCAACAATATAAAATAACTAAAATATAAATAATGCTTAAGATCTAAATTATATTTATCACGATGATAGAATATCTATTCTGAGATACTTGAGAATGAATATTCCGCAGTTCTGATCAGCAAAAAATCTATTGGTTGCGTTCAGAGTACCCGTACCGGTACTCTTGTAACTTAGAAATCTATAGGATTGGGTGGCTTCGTAAATATGTCAGCGTAGTAGGCATCTTGTGGTAGGCACCCGAAACTGCGCGATCGTCATGGTCGTTATGGTGATAGAAACACATTTCTATCTCTAAAAGAAAGGGATGATACACGTACGAACTTTAAGTACGCGGTTTTTAAGCTCGCGATCGTACTCGGCTCGACGTCGGTGACACACGTGAAGCTGAAATCACTCATTTTGATAATTTTCCTAAGTAAACAAAACTTTTAACAAACGCCAAACACAACAAGCGTTGCGCATCGATGGCCTGCTGAAACAAAGTGGTGGCTCGCGGTTCGCAGTACGAGCCGAGACAAGCTACGAGCAATATTTCAAACCAGTTGGATCGCCGGCGGTTTGCGCGACGGTTTTAAAGTACGCGTACTTACGGTGACACACAGGCGAAAAAGGTCGTCGAGCCATAAGTACGCGTACTTGCTCGTACGTGTATCACCCCATAAGTTACAGAGTACCGGCGCTCTCTTGGAGCGCTTTGCATAGAGCGCTTTTTTAAAGGGCTGATACACGTACGAACAAGTACGCGTACTTATGGCTCGACGACCTTTCTCGCCTGTGTGTCACCGTAAGTACGCGTACTTTAAAATCGTCGCGCGAACCGCCGGCGAGCCAACTGGTTTGAAATGTTGGTCGTAGCTGGTTTCAGCTCGTACTGCGAGCCGCGAGCCACCACTTTGTTTTGGCAGGCCATCCATGCGCAACGCTTGTTGTGTTTGGCGTTTGTTAAAAGTTTTGTTTATTTAGGAAAATTATCAAAATGAGTGATTTCGACTTCACGTGTGTCACCGCGTCGAGCCGAGTAAGTTCGCGAACTTAAAAACCGCGTACTTAAAGTTCGTACGTGTATCACCCCTTTTAGAGCGGAATACTGAAACGGTCCACGTCTAAACTGTCAAACTCAACATATTATTTACTGACATGACAATATGACATATACATTCATTTGCAACCGCCAGAATCGCCAGATCAACAGTTTGTTGCGATTAATGGTTGATACCCTAAAACTGTGAATACCGGTGAAGAATTGAAAATGAATCAAGAAAGAATAGCAATGCCGGTATCAATAGCTGTAGCTGAAGCCATTGCTATAGCTATTGGTACCGGCATTAATATTAATGATAATTCACCTATAGTGGAAGAGCTTACGCAACCACTCCATGATGGCCTGGAAAATAGGACTGAACTGATCAGAAACCCAAATTATTTTGAAAGTGTAATATTGTAAAGTAAAGCTTGGATTTCAATTTTTCGGTAAAGTCAATGACGCTTACTGCCGTTTGACAAGTCAGAAAGCAGATCGGTGTAAGTTATGCTTCCCCATTGAATTGTCGCTACCCAAATAATAAAAATAATAGATAATTCTGCTACAAAAGATGGCGTCCACTCAATAAGCGCGAAATGCGTAGAGGGATGTTTAATGACTCTGCTACCTGAGCGCTCAGGAGCGCTACGGAGCGCTCATCACTGCGATCATGTTCCCTGAGCGCAATCAGTGTCATGTATTTGAAAACTGTCAATGTCAGACGTAAGTGTAGTGCTTTTATGTGGCTTTTATTTAACCTGGACTTTTTTCAAGCTCACGTTCCGGATCTTGGTCCTTAATTAGTTTAATGCGGCCAACTAAACATTTAAACACATTTAACCTTGGGCAGAAGATACTCAATTACTGTCAGTATAAAGATGCAATATTTTGTCATCTGTTTGCTACAGCAGTCACCCTACTACTTGTGAGAATGTTACAACCCGATTCAATTCCGCATCTGTCTAGTTATAGTAGCAAAGTTTTATTATGTCAGTGCAGAAGAACACGACTAAATACTTCCTAATCTTTATAAAATATAATCATTAATCGACGTCACTGTACTGCCGAAAACACGAACTTGAGAATAGCCGGGCAGAGCTATAATACATATCGAAAGATAATAAGTTGACGCCCATCTATTTGAAATATGATTTACGATCTTGGGCAGGTGAGGGGCTCACGGCCTTTACGGGGGGGTTCAGGTTCACCTGTCTCTTTCGTATATATCCGAATTACATTTTAACTACTTCCTTTCCATCGCAGATGCCATCGTTTCTTTTTTGTACTTGGAAAATTGCTTCAATTAGCGCTAGTGGTTTCGTTACCGACCGCAAGCCGCAAGTGTTTGATTTGGGCGGTTAAAGCCAGGTAAATGTGTCAATAAGTTTGATGAGTCAATTGAGGTTGTGTATAAATAAATGTTTCTGTTTGATTCATTTTCAGACAACCACTTTTTTGGTCAATATCATCAGTACTTTCTACATAGAAAGGTGTATCATTACGTTAGCTTTTCGGCAAAGTTGTACCCGAAGCTATAAATTTGGTCATTACAATGCTGTCTCCTAGTCTCCCATATAGTGGTGACTCAACAGATATATTTCGCACATTCTAATTTATCCTTGTTTGAGATGATATAGGACGTGCGAAAAAGACTATAAGAACCTGTGAAGTTCACTTCTAATCTGGTAGTTGACATTATGACATTGCACTCCCTCTTTGCTAGAGGTGATACGTGAGGCTGAATGAATGATTGAAAGAAGGAGAGAGGCTTTGTGGTGACCAGAACCACTAGTGGATAGGCCTACAAGCGGCCCCTTACCCTAGTTACCAAGTCCAGCCCTCATCGCAAAGTTGAGGATGGCTTTGGGTACTGCCTATCTTATAGCCTCAGATTTAAGGGCTCTTGAACTCTAGGGCTTCACAGTGACATAGAATGTGTGCCGAGGACTCCTCCTACTCGCCACAGCATTCACTCTTCGGGTCGCACAAGAAACCTTAACCTCAAGTGAGAAACAGAATCACCTCATCTTGGCCAGAGGTCCTAAAATAAGTTCTATCGCTTGACGGAGATTTTCAGAGATTTCTCTTCATCTCATAATGTGTTAACTTTGCAACCACGCTTCTGTTATTCTTCTAATAGTCCCTGCTGCCAGGACCTCGTCTTGCGCCTTACGAGCCTGACGTCTTGCCGAAATGTTATCCAAGACCTTTCTACTTTGCAGAACGAGCCTGTATATAAACCTGCAAGCACTTAATGCTTTTAGTGCTACCCGGTTGACAGAGCAGATAGTAATCCACCTCCTAGGCCCTCGTGAATATAAGAGGCACAAGCTAAAATCCCATATTTCTGCTTGGAATACCGTGGCGTATCCCACCAATAGAGAGAGGGAGAAATTTTGTTTTTGGCCCATAGACCCCAGCGCCGGAGCCCGGCCCATTCTCCTCAAAACGCCGCAAATGTAGGATGCTTCAAAGTACATTTGTAGTTAAAGCAATATGTAGGAGAAATTATGTCACTCCTCATATGTAGACTATGGTCATCACTTTGCAGTTCTGAGAGGATAACAGAGTGGCCCCTGCCACGATTCATGAAGGACCAGCTGACCTAAATCTACAATCTGAACGCAGATGCCCTTGCCTCCCTCTGGACTACCAAGTCAGATACTTAAAGCTAGAAGAATGGATATGATGCCAGAAAGCATAAATATCAAAACCTAATATCTGTCGTTCACCTGTGTGTATCAAAAAAATCTTAGCGTTAGACCTATGCTAGATGTATTTATCTCAGTTAGCCATAATATCGGCTTTATTTTCGATTCTACAGGAATACAGTTTAGAATTCCTAGTTTAAGAATGTCATCAGTTTTGCGAAACAATCTTAGCTATTTTATATATTACACATTTATAATGGTCCTCAACTTCAATTCAATTTAGAATTATGGGTATAAGCACAACTTAATATTCTTGAGCTGGGGATACATCTGACAAACGTTACCATTCGTCCGCATACCATCACTGCTGTTCATTCGTAGTCATTCGCGGCAACGTTGCTTGGCAGACTGACCCATTTACGATTTCCCTCTCTAGTTACATTTGCCCAAAAACATTTGCTAGCATTCCATTCATTCGCGGCTTGCAAATAGCAAGTCTGATTTCTGATGGTACAGCGTCTCTGAACTTTGTATTTTTTGCTTAATGGTTTGCAGCATGTTGTTATAATCTTCTAGAATTATTGTGATAAAGAAGAAAAAAATGTTTCACTTAAATCGACTAGTAAGCTCATACCATCATATCTAGTTCTACTTACATATTATAAATCACTCATCCAAACAAGTCTCTGTTTTCTCTTATTTTTTGCACTTCGTCGCTTCATGATCTTACTGATAATGACCTACGAAACACAGGCCACTATAGACTGATTTTCAGTCATATCTTTATCTTAAAGATGAGAATAGAAACCCGTTTTTTCGTCGAATTGTAGCGAACTATTTTCGACACTGCCACATGTAAACGCCTAACGACGTTTGCAATCCGGATTTCCTTCTGATCTTTTCTATTTTATCGACAGACGATGGAAGACGTGCATTCACACCAAAATTTATTCGTTGCAAATGACTACCATATTCACTTGACGAACGAATGCGAACAACTGGCAAGGTTTCTCACATGTATCCCCGGCTTTACATTCAACAAGCTAAATAACCGTCAGTTATGATAAATATGAAAATGGGCACATGATAAATAGTCAAGGTAAAGTTATTTAAAGATTCCTGAGGACGTTCATCTAACTTTAGGCGGCCCTACATATAACATGAAATTCTTCTTTCAAAACCAAATCTGATTTAATTACCTAAACGGCTTCTCTAAGACTTCTACCAAATCAAACTGGAATAAAATGAATAATTTATATGGTCAATCCGAGACCGTGAGTCTGCTCCATCATAATTTGATGACGGACTACTGGCAGCATTCGCATCTTACGTCCCCAGGAGCGTATCACAATGGGTTACAAAGTGTGTTGTGGTCCTACAAAAAAATTGGCTTACGATAATCCAACTACATTTTGTTTTACGGAAAAATGTACAACGAATTTACAGTCTAAATATTTGGCCAACGATAACAGTCTAGGCAGATACTGATATCATGCAAAAGTTCGAAATATTTCTAACAACTAGATAGCTCCCTTCTTCCGTACCCTCATGCATTATTAAGAAGATGAAATGTTGAAGGTAAAGAGGTGTTGTCATTTTGGTTTCTAAATTTGACTTCTTTAAATATATTAAATATTATATAGTACATCTCAGAGATGTACGAGTAATATGTGTTTACCTAGTGAGAAGTTCTACTAAAAAGGACCGACCATACAGTATGGCTTATCGAAAAGAACACATTAAAGGCTAACATTATTACGGTTAGCTAAACAGCAGCGATTTTCTTTGGTTTGCCGTTACCTTCGGGTACCAGATGGCGCACAGGCAGATCTTTTCAGTCGCCTGCTCTCACATGCTTCACATGTCTGGTAGAAATTCTGATGCTCTCTATCTCCGTCAATCGACCTATGGCGCACTGATGATCGCTAATAAGCGTGAAACAGCTGTCTGCGTACTGGTGGATTGACGGAGATATAGAGCAACCCTCGTATTATTACGGTTTCTTCGACAGGCCGTCGGGCTTACTATACTTCCAAGAAGTTCGCAGGTTCAATTGGAATATTAGTAAACTGTTTTGCTTCAATGAAGGTGATTTTGTTGACATAATGGAGAAATTTGTTGAGAACATATTTGAACGATAAGTAATTATAAGGGCAACAGGGTAATTTCTTTTCAAAGCAGACATCCGCACGCCTATGTGATTCATGCGCAGCCACTTATGAATAAATGGAAGGAAGATCGGTCATGAAATTTAAGCGAACCTGACGTTTCATTCGAGTAATTTGATTAATTCATGAAGAATGATAGTATACATGTAACATACATTAAAATGATTAGCTCATCGAATTTCCTCTTTTTTTCGTTGTTCGACAACGCACAACGTTCACTGGTGCGTTTTTTACTGGGATATTCTAGATGTACTGTCTTTGATTGTAATAGTCTTAAAAAATTTCTATCTTGAATATAGAAAGTTACTTCATCACTTATAGCAAAAACGTACGAGTCATACCCGGTAGTGATTTTATGGCCCTAATTTCTCGAAAAGTTGATCTTTAATGCCCAGAAACATGCATTATACATAGTGTCGCATGCCAGATGGACGGAACCATCCAGGACCACACCAGAAGACCAATCCTGGTTGATTAGTAGATTCTTGATAGATACTAATTAAGATTATCGAATGTACAATCAACATTATAACAATATTACTGAAGAATACGGAAAATGAGAAAAAAGAATTTAACACAAGTTAAATCATTCATCATCATTCAGATGAGTCGCTATCATTCAGGTTGATAATAATTTCATTGGGTTGTGTATTTAAATATGATGACTACTTTTATTACATGTTTAATTCAATTTTGCCATTTTGCTTGAGTTATTAATTGTACCTCATCTCTAATAAGATTTATAGCTGCAGATGAGATTTCGGATGATTATTGTATCTCATATTTCTTTGTAAATCACACCGCAATAATTCAGTCGAATCAAACATACAAAAATGGGATGGAAGTCTTAAAATTTCACACCCATTACGTCGTGTTATTTCATCAATGATATGCTTTTTATCAAGGCTGTAATTCTTTACTAATTCCAATAAGTCAGTACTTTTTGTTTTAATTTCTGGTGTAATATTATGCTTTTTCGAGATCTAGCGATTTTGTTTTGTAGCGATCTAGATCAAAACCAATAAAAACGTAAATTAAAATATATAAAAAAGATTTTCGAGTATACAAGAAATTTACAAGTCAAGTTATTTACATAGGATACACTGAATCAAAGTTAAGATGTCACTTTTCACTAAACTTTATTTTTATAAAGCGAATACCATATTCAGAAAGAGCAATGACAGTATTGACCGAGTTATTAGACGCTTGTGATGAATGCCGCCGGTTGATGAAATTAACGATAGCAAACTACACCGGAGCTTTTATCCTTTACATCAGTGAGAACTAGAACTCGTAAATATAATAATCCTGTAAATTTGCACCATAATAACTGCTTTATTGTTTTTATATCTACTAAAACTGACTCCAAAACGCGCCTAATCTGATGATCTGTTATCCGTTAATAATAATTTCATTTCGCTTGTTACCTGATAGCTGCACTCACGTGCACACATTCTGTGTCATCATCATCATCATCGAGCTGAATATTGTTTATGATAATCAGGATTTTGCATAACGCTCCGCGTACAAAATGGCGTTTTATGCACCAAACCGTTTTCACCGAATTCGAAAACAATGGCCTGTAATATTCTATTAATTATTTTGCGGAATCTATTGTTGCGCAAACTCGCCATCACGCTCTTTTGTCTGACGGCTTTGTTGCTAAACGCGCCGCTAGCATCCTACTTTTTGGTGTTGTTATTATCCTTAGGTTTTCGCGATTGTTTTATTGGTTACGATAAGGCGGTAATTAGGGCAACAATAATACTCGCTTTGTTGATAGCTTTCAAATCACAGTCTGTTGGTAGCAGCGCGAGTGCGGCAATATGCCTAGAAGCTACTTTGCAGTCAGCTAAACATTCGTGAGCCAGGTTTAATTTTTATCTGACGTATTCTAAGTGACAATACAATCATGCGATAACTTGTATTGATAGAGTTAAACGAAAGTCAAATGTGCAAATGGTTCAAAACCAATAGCTGTTGAGTTACAGGGTTATGCATATGGATATTTTTTGGAATATTTTGTGTCATAGCTGTAACTACAACTATTATAATAATATAGTATTTTCAATTTTTTTCACCTAGACTTGCGATCTTAGTTTTTTTTAACATGTTTCTGCGGCTACGTTAAAAATTAGGTAAACAAAACTGGCTTCATTGGTCCTCTATGGCTACACCCTCAGTTAGCCTGAAAGTAGTAGTCGTGGTGCGGCCGCGCCTGGCAAGCAGGCCCTAGAATGCCCTTTTTGCCATCACCAAATATTATCCTTCAGCCACCACTGCCTACCTGCCCCTCCCTGCCAAACCTTCCTGACCTCAAAGACCCCGTGGAAGGCAAAGTACTGGCCGACGCGCTCGCAAGAGAAGGCTGACATACTTCCAAGAGGAGGAACCGAATCTGTGTTCATAGGACCAGAACCATTTGCGGGCATTGCGAAAAGCACCGCTAAGAAAACCATTTCAGATTTGGCAGAGAGGAAAGCACTCCTGCACTGACGAGATACACTAGGGCTACTGCACGCGAAGGCGTTCATACGATACCCCCCCCCCCCAAAGATCATGATCCGCATTCTGGTTGGTCTGTTGACGGGACATTGTCGTCTGAGGAACCACATGCGGAACAACAGACTGTCGCTTCTGCTATGTGGAGGACGAGACAGCGGAGCATATTCTGTGCTCTTGTCCAGTGCTGCGTTCCAAACCTTTAGACTTGCCCAACTGGAACTTTTTGACTGTGGATTGTACAGTGAACTCTTAACAGGTGTGAGCCACAATAGACACAATAGAGTCACAGTGGAAGGAAGCATTATCGCCCCGCTCACCTTCAACCTATCCGAACATAAACAAAGGCTCGGCTTAGGGAGGGTAATTCCTTTGGCTGGAGTCTATCGGATTCAAGGATCTCGTATCTCAGCCTACCTAGCTACTCACATTCCGCAACGCAGTGGTAGGCCGTTTAATCGGTCTCTCCCCAGCCCATTTATAGGGAGCATTTTTGAATTCACAGTAGTTACAGATGCCGCCTGAACCTGCAATGGTTCCATAGCCATGTTGAACTAGATGTGTTCAGCCCAGCTATAGAATTCTTGACTTTTTTGCATCCCTCACCTTACTACTTTACTATTCATCTGTGGTGTCGTTCCTCCACTTTTTGATGGCTGACGTTACCTGATGTCACTTAATCCTATATTGGGCTACTGGCTAACAAACTGTCCTTTGGTGCCGACTCTGGCCAGCCTATCGGCTTCCTCATTACCAGAAACGCAGGACCCACGTCAAGGTAACTTCGTTCAACATCGCTAGCTCTTTCAGTCTCTCCTTGTACTCCTGAACCAGGCGTGCCCTGGTTCTGGGCCCGCAGATGGACTTCAGTGCCGCCTTACTGAAGGAGCAGAAGTAAACACCACCGCGGTGTTCACGCTTGAAGAGTAGCTCTCCCGTACTCCTCAATTTTCCACATACATCCTTGCTCCTATGGCCTGTCCACAAGCTAGACGGGAGCTACGGTTGTCTCCGGGAAACTGAATCTCCCCGCTTTTCCACTCCTCGATACTGGGAATAGTCAGAATGAAAGACTTATCCAACCTTTATAGACAGTTTGTCTCGACAATCCTCTAGGCAGAGATAGGAAATGCTTCCTCCGCCAGCTTGGCCATCCTTGCGTGGCCAATCGTCCCTCCTCTTATCTGCCAATTACCAAAGTCCCGTATTCTCAGATGTGCTGCCATCGCTGTCATCTAAAGTCAAGATGGCACCGTTGGCAGTCCTCCAGTGCTGCAGTTATGGATATTTTTGGTGGATTGGTGATATTTTTATGCGTTTCCAAATTCAAGGCAGTTTGGCGTCTGATACTTGTCAAAAACAGATGGCAAAAATAAAAGAATCATTGCCTGAATAATTCCGGTGATATGTATTCTTTAAAGTTTTTTGGATATCGCTTTGTTGGGAAAATACAAGGTGAACAAGCTTATCGGTAATAGGATTAATTCTATCGGCAGAACTTACACTCAAAGTTACATTTAATTTATACGATCAGTTGCATATGACCATATCTAGCAAGTATATAAGAATCTAATGTTCTACTTCCATATTATGCGCTGAAGTAGTGTAAATCAATGACTTTAAAGGGCTCCATAAAAAATAAGCCAGAGGTTTAAATCTGTGTGTCGAGCAGGCCATAAGTGCCGCCACCTCGATTATTCCAGTGATCTTTGTATGTACTCAGGAGCAACCACACTAAAACGAGTTTTGTTAAAAGATATAGAATGTATGAGGAAGCCTTTTGAACTCTATAAATTCAGTGTAGTGTGCTACAGTTATACTTCTGTAGTATCCATAAATAAAAAATCAATAATGGTTTTCCGAAAAATTGTATGTGCCATGTATCTTCGCAACGAATTGAGTTCGTAGAAAACCTCATAAGACGAAATATTCCTAGAATATCTGACAGGTACATTATATTAGTATCATTTTGTGGAGGAGGAAGCACATTCATTCTGATATTAGTAAGTTTAAAATGCTAATCGGGTAAGAAAACTTAGAGATAGCACAAAGCTTGAGCAGAAATAACGACAGGCAAAACGTAGGTATAGCTGACGGATAGTAGATTTTATAGTTTGTAGCATCCGTTAAGAGTAGATGTTTAATTTAGATATACTCATGAAGATAGAAATACGTGTCGAGTATAAATTACTTCTTTTGGCGGGTGGTTACAATATGTAGGCTCCTGGTCATAGGTCCCACTGCCAAACACTAAACAGCTAGAAATCAAAAGAGAAATGTTGTTTGTTCATCCTAAACCAGTCGTAGACAACACTGATCCACCATTCCACTCTTATTGTAGTTATACTATATGAACAATATTGATACTAGGAAACAGTAGGTATAGTTATAGTAATTCCGCAATCCATTACCAAATCGCCTTAAATGCAATTTCCCACTATAAATATGTTGAGTATAAACACCGTCGCAAGATCACAAATCAAAAACCTGACAAATCATCCTTATTCTCCCGCGCCTCTCTTGGATCAGCTAGACAAAAAACAAATTAGCATTACAGTTAGGTCAGAACCCATACAATCCAGTCCACTAATTTTTCCCATTATTCCCTTGGCAGTACCCCATCGAGAGCTTATAAACAACCGCGCTCACCGGCAGACGACTAAGCGGGAGAAGAAACCGAAGACGACGAAGAAGAAGAACAAGTCACCGTATGACTTGCAACACGCGAGTTGGATCCATTATGAGTAAACTCATTAGTTGTTTCGTTAACAAGGTAACAAGATGGCAGCGTTATCACGATCGATCTGATGATATTGTAACCGACCACGCACTGGGTATTATTGAAGTTATGTGGACCCTGGTGCTTCTACGGATACAGGGTGATTCAAAAAAGGATCTCAGACCCATTGCTCTCCGAATATCAGGCGCTAATTAGGAATGTCACGCCGAGAAGACACTGCTGTTAAAGTTTTACCTCTTCTGTCATTGCTAGTATGTTTCGCAAGATTCCCGCCAGAGACCCGGGGCGGGATCTCGGGTCTCTAAAGAGACCAGAACGTACATATACGGTTTCTTCTTAAAAAGGCGCTAGAGATTCTATTACAGAAACTCTTCCCAGGCAGTCAGATTCTGGAAAACAGGCATACAATACCCTCTAGTCAGGCCTTCCGAGGATCATACGATCATAGAATGGAACAGGAATGATTTCCGCATTCTGGTTGGTCTGTTGACGGGACATTGTTTGAGGAACCACTTGTGGAAGTTAGGTCTAGAACAAACGACGGATTATTGCTTCTGCTATGTGGAAGATGAAACAGCGGAGCACATTTTGTGCTCCTGTCTGGTACTGAAAAGAGCTAAGTTTCAGGCTTTTGCACTCAACCAACTGCAACCTACTGGCTTCAAGGAAGTTTTACCCATCACTGCTATCGCCTTTGTCAAGAGGTGTGGATTGTGAATTCTAAATAGGTGTGAGTCACAATAGACACAATAGGGTCGCAGTAGAAAGAGGCATAGTTACCCCGCCCACTTTTAACCTAATCTTACCTAACCTAGATATAGTCGAAGAGAAATGAAAAGCGAAGAGATCAAAAATACTGGAGGTATAGACTCGCACCGCTCTTTGCGACGATTGCGAGAAAAAAACCTCTCCATGCTGCCTCTTTTCTGCGGATGTCAGGTCGTCTTGCTCACTCTGGTCTGTCCTGCGTACTATTAGGCTGCTTTCACACGAGGATACCGTATCTCAGATACGCGTATTTGAGATACAGAATTTGTGAGTGATACTTCTGGGAACCGTATCGCATACAGGTAACTCTGCATCAGTACAGTGGCAGTGCAGTGCACTTATTATTTTAAGTTATGGATATTGAGGAGTGCATAAACCCATAAACATGAATTTGGCTCCACCAAACTAATAAATTTTTCATTATCAAATATGGCATGCTCCATTATTTGGTTACTTGCACTAATGCGTGTAGCTAATTCAACTTCTAACGAAAGAATAAAACGCCTATGGAATCCGCTGCAAAAGTATGCGTGTCTGAACAAGTAGGTATAACGTAATGGTAATATTGTATCTGAGATACGCATTCTGTCGCCGGCGGCTGGATGGCACGACATACTCGAATCAGTATCGCGATACTTTGGCGATACCGTATGCGTCGCCGGAGCCGTCTGAACAGCTTCGTTTGAATGTGTGGATTATCTGTATCTCAAATACGCGTATCTGCGATACGGTATCCTCGTCTGAAAGAGCTCTTACGTTCATTCAACAGATACTCTTTGCCATATCCTGGATAGCCAGCCAGATGTCTTGGGAGGTTAGCATGGTATTGATTAAGTTTCCTGGGGCAACAATCAGGTCTACCGTAGAGTTGGAGCAGTCGTGTCCAGATAGAATCTGGGTAAGCGTTAAGGATGCGCAAGTGCTATCGGAAGCTGTAGCTAGGTGATATCGGAATGACTCCATAATTTTATGCTCTAACCATACCGTTCAGCTATGAAGTCCCAGTGATCTGAAAGCTGCGTGATTTAATTTTGTCCACAGACACGAGCGTAACTTGGAACATTTACTAAATTGCTTGACTGAGTAATTTACTAAACCAGAGAACATAAACATGTCGAAGACACTTGGCTTCGGTCCTTTGAAGTGGTTCTCAAACAGGCTAAACGCTTGAATTTCCAGTTATCAAGCCATCGCCACCAATAAGTTGTCACAGTGTCATCTCTTTTGCATTCACCAGCATTTTGTTATGGGAGGTTGGCGACGTTCACGTTACTTTTTGGACAAGGATTAATAAAGATCTATTCTACTCTAACCGCATCACATTTAATAAACGCAGTTCGCACAGAACCCAGACCCTGATATATTCTGCCGCTAATTGTCTTGCGCGATTCGTAATATTTAATTTTTGCTTTGTATTTGCACGCAGAAATTTGGCAAGATTTGCTGAGAGAGAAAATGAGCGACACCAAACGCCTTGAAAGCGGAGCTTATATAGTCAGTCTTACTGCTGTTTATACACGATTGCCAAAGTTGGATCTGGGGTATGGAAAAACGGCTGGAAAAGCTACATTTACAGCCAGGCGCAAGTTTCGATGGAGCGCGTTGATGTCTTACTCAAAGCGAGTATCGCACGTTACCAGGTAGTAGCTAGCTTTTCACATGAAAATCGCCAAATATTGCCAATCTTTGGCATGCATGAATAAAAGTTGTCACAAATGGCGACTTCACGGTTGAACCTGAAGAATGTCAAAACCTAAACGCCCTGTATGACATATTCTGTGAGAGAGGATGACCATCGGTAGTGACCACTGACCTACGGAACTGCAATAATTTGTCAAACTGAAATTATCCTTTATACAAGGTCATATTTATTGTAGAAAATAAGAGCTTTTCCGAGTCTGTCGGACTCCCAGGCCGCTTAAAACGCCTTGGACTCCTGGAGGAGATTACATTAAAACTGGGACTGTTTCAGTACTCTCAGCCTACTAGCTTCACGCAACGTAGTGAAAATACCAGGCTACCAAAGTATTGGTGGCAATGAGTGTACACTGCTTGAAACATTACTACGGTGTATTAGCTCTCTGACAATCTGATTGCAACTAAAGCAGCCTTCCAGTGAGATCAATTTATTTTGAATCTTCTAAGGGTCATTTGATAATTGCAAATCGGCTCTAGCTCTTCAAATAATATTTATTTTGAGACATGTCTGCGTTTTTGAACTAACGAATTTCCTGGATATTGTTATTTTTTGAGCATGCGTAATAATAAGAAATGGTTAAATGATTTTGAATAATGATAACGAAGGCCGACCAATTTTACTTGCCTGCTCTCTCTCCTTGAAGAGTGATTATGGTTAAAGTGTCAATTGTAAAACAACTGGCAATATCGCAGCTCCATGCGGCTAGCCCTTATTTTTGAAAAATAGCCAAAAGTCGCAATCACTGTATGTTTTGGCCCACCTAAAGTCGCCAATTTTCCATCTACGGTTTTTAGTTTCTAACTCGGTTTTGGAGTCTCTACTTTGGCAGAAAATCGCCACACCTGGCAACTCCTGGATAAGTCTTCTAAGAATGGAAGTGGAGGGTAGGGGGTATTGCGTTCTCTCTTCAACCTGTTAAAGGCTATCGGCTATCTGCGTCCGATGCATTTATATCGGCATTATAGAGCCCAGCGTGCTCATCGTGAATATTCGGTACAATACCAAGCAACACGTGCAGTGCAGCAGTGCAATCCTCTTATTCATGACATCGCCATTCCTGTTGTTGAGTCTAGCTTCTCGAGCAAAGAATGTTTTGGCTCTATCTAGGGTCTCACTTGATGCAAAGGATGAGGCATGTACGATGGTTCGTGTTGGTTCATACTGTCTGTAAAATACTTTTTCCTTTGAACTTTTTCTCAAAGACGATCTTCGAAAAAAGGTGTGACGTCCCAATTAATTCAAAAACAAAAATCCGCCGGATGCTTTTGGTAAAAAAGAGCGGAAAAGGCAATCGCCGGTTGACAAGATTTAGGCATGTTTACCGGATAAAAAGCTGGCTTTCAGCGCAATACATAAAATGAGGACCACGGTAAAAATGTTAAAAGTGCGATCGAGTTAGTAAATATGCGAAGAGCGCGGTCCCAGTTGACAGTATATTTTAACTAACCGCTATTCCGGCGAGTATACATTCGCCCAAACACACTGGACACGAATAATTCAGTGTCCTGCGCATGGACGTAGCGCGTTTGTTTAAAGGATTTATTGGTGGACAAAAAGGCGCAGTCCGATCGGAGAGGAAGGGTGTTTTTTCGCGCCGCTCTACACCGGAGTCGTGGTGCGGTTGTGGTCTTTGCTGTGTGCCACTATCAAATTGTTTATCACCGGTTGCCTGACGGATGACAGTAAAAGGGGAATAGACTGAGAGCCACTGGTGAATTCTGAATCTTAGTGGGCGTCCTTCTCTCGTCGTTCAATTTTATGACATCCTATCACCAGGTTAGAATTCTACATTTGATGTAAAAATCTTGTTTATTATTCCATTTCATGTAGCCAGTTCTAAACAGAGTACTATCTCCAGGAGTAGACTAGGTTATGTTGAAAGTGAGTGGGGTGATTATGCATCCTTCCACTGCGACCCTGTATTGTCTATCGAGTTCACCGTATAATCCACACCTCTTGACGAAGGTGATGGTGGTGTTAGATGAAAGTCAGTAGGTTTCAGTTGGGTGGATCCGAAAGTCTGAAGCCTAGCTGTTTCCAGTGCTGGACAGGAGCACAATCTGTGCGCCGCTGTTTCGTAGCAGAAACCACCGACTGTTGTTCCAGACCTATCTTCCGCAAATGGTTTGTCAGACGGCTAGGTCCCGATAACAGACCAACCAGAATGTGCAGATCATTCCTGCTCTATTCTAAGATCCTCCGGGGAATGACTAGAGAGGTATGGTATTAACGCCTTTGAGTGTAGTAGCCCTGGTGTATCACGCCATTTCAGGAGTGATTTCCTCTCTGCCCAACCTGAGATGGTTTCCTTAACAGTGCTTCTCGTAATGCCCTTACATGGCTCTGGTCCTATGAACACAAATTCGGTTCCTCCTCTTGCAAGTATGTCAACCAATACATTGCTTTCCTCTCTGCTGTGACCTGTAACCCAAGCCAAGGTTACTTTGTTCCTTGTTCGGAGTGCGTTGGGGAGATATATGCAGTTCCGCCAGGTGTAACTTTACAATGGGGTTCATCTACATCAAGGAAGAGGTTGAAAGAGTTTTGGACTGAAAATCCAAAAGCTGAGTTCAGTTCACTTTTAGAACGCTATCCTGACAAACATTTCTACAGAAAGTTATATCTCTCTGCGTATTTTATGTGCATTTAGTGGTACTTTCTGAAGCTTCCGGACTCATCCCAGAAAATAATAGTATATTTAGTTGACGGACCTTATGTTACGACAGTTGTCAGTGCATGAGGTGAGAATAAAATTCGCATTTGAAACAAAGTGTGCGATAGTTATTACAACGATGATATTAATCAGTTAAAATTTGCCTGCATTTAACCGTATTCCGACTCAGACGTAAACATTCAATTTCTTTCAATTATAAAATCAATCGGATAAAATCGTCCACAGTCCACAGTTAACCATATTACTTACAACATTATGATTCAAAAGAACCAATCAATTTATATTCCGCTACAACGATGTTTGGTACAACCTACTGCAGTTAAAACAATCTATCGTCGCGTCAGTTGGAAGAAGAATTCTTCGCTAGCTCATAATATATCTATGTAATAGTTGTGGTTTAGAACTAGTTGCGACAAAAACTATTAGAAGGTTTACTTGCACAATAAAGTAGAATGGATGAAATTAACTAGGTACGGGTACATTTTTCCCGTTTGATTTAAAACGCAATGAAGTCAACACAGATGACAACACTGGTGGATTTTTGAAGCTGCTTCTCGTTATATATTTTCCGGTTGTAAATTAATTTTCTATTTTACAGATGATGATAGTGGTGAATCGTTTACATCCATTTAACGAAGAGGTATTGTGGTTAGTAGTCACAATTGACCAGGGTAATCAATCGTACGAAGAAACAAAAAGAACTCATATTTATAACGAATAACAACTTATATAGGTCATATCATATCAGAAAAATACGAACTTATAGAAGGAAAAGTCCAAGATAAAAGGTCTGTGGGCAGACGACAAAATTCTTGGTTGAAAGACATCCGAAGATGATTTAGTTGATCATCGCTGGATATTTTCCGCGTGGCCGTATGTAGAACTACTTTAGGTATTTGGATCGCCTACTTCCGAAAGGAGACGGCGTCATAAGTAGAAGGGGTAGAACATCATAGTGGGGCTGCACTACTATTAATCACGGGCGGATTCTACTGGTTTGGTTTTATGAGCAGACATTACAAGTGCCTGCAGTAATTTTGGCTGCACTGGTTTTAATGTAGCAGTTTATAATAATTTGTCGTGCGGCAAATATCCATCCATTTTTTCAACCAATGATACATAGGCAGTTTTCAATTAGCTTTCGAGATATATCCGGCACTAAATTTTATGGCACCCTAATGTGTCCGAAAACTACAGTTATACTGCATGGAATGTTATTTCCCTAAAACTTTAACTACATTATCGTCGATTCAGGTAGGAAATTATCATGATTAGTCCGGAAACGTGCGCCAGTACCCGTGCATTAAGAAACAAAAATTCGAGATTACTGGAAGAAATACCTAAGACTTCGTTAAGACTAGCCGATATTATTGAATTCCTCATATAACAAAATATTACAATTTCACCAAAAAGTAAAACAAAAAGTCAGATAGTGGAATTAGTATAAAGTTACAACTTTGAAAAAAAGTATATTTTATTTATTTATTTTTTTTTAACGACTTTATTTGGGCGAAATTTGGCCTAAGGCTATCGTTGATGAAATATATTTGTATTTTTAATTCGATTGAACTAATATGGAGCAATTAAAAAAGAAGTATCAGATAGTAAAATAATCACTTCCAATGCTCGTCAGAAGTCATCAATGTTATCAGAGGTCAGGTACATTTAATAGCTCAAGAAAAATGCCCAAACTGGATTCAACATGTAATAAAAGTGGAGTCATCATTTTCAAATACACGACCGAGAGAAACTATTATTATCACCTTGAATGATAGCGACTCATCTGAATCTGATTTAGACTGCCTTCAACATCCGGTACGCGACCCTGTACGTTTCTGACCATTAAAGCAAATTAACTTTTTGGGAAAATAGTACCATAAAATTACTGCCAAGTATATGTCGAACATTTTTACTATATAAGCTGTACACTGACATTTGTTAGAGTCAAAAAGTAGACATTTGAGGAACTTGCCAAAAAAATCAGTGTGTTACACGCCCATGAGGAGCGGGTTGTCCGAAGGCAAAAAAGTCGTGGACGACCGTGGTAGTCTTTGGTTTAGCAAGAGGCAGTGTCGGCCTGTCTTGTGCCACCGTAGTCGTCTGCACCTCGACGGAACGCGAACGCACCACCCCGAATCCAAACGAGACACAACAATGAGATCCGTACCAAGATGCTGTTCCAAGCCAATTTAAACATTTCGGATTTTTAGCCTAATTGCTTGATACTCCGGGCCGTGTCGTAAACAATGCCCTCTCTGCTTAGCTGGCTGCTTTTTGTATACACTTGTCTATAACTCTTGTCCTACAATTTAAACTACGCAACTTTATGGCGAAGAGCCGTCAGATTTACTATACTTCCTTTTGAGTCACTTATACTCAAGTGAATCTCAAGTAGCTTAACTAACATGTATGCCAAATCAACGTACGTCAACATTCATTTTGTACCGACGGCTCGAGTCATTGAGATAACGAAAAGTCGTGAATCAACTTTTAAGTTTATCAAGTTTAGTTACGATTGCTTTACATTGACTCAGTAGTTGCCGGCTTGGATCAATGTATGCTGACTATAATTAACACGATTAATTAAAATGCGTCAGGTTACATTATATCATGAAACAGTGACTATAAATCTGTGATTGCCGGTGGTTAATATTATGAACCAAACCAGCTATTTCTAATGTTAATTACTATGTTTCCACGGGCTTTCCAAACTGTTTTAGAAACGTTTTGCGATATTGGATTTTCCGTGTTTCCATGATAAGTTTGGAAATGACTTTCGAAGCGCATTCGACATTTTTTCAGCAGACATAAATCTTTGGTTTCTTCTTCTTTTTCTTCTATCTTTATGGCTTCTGCATTTTCCCCACAATCAGGAAGCCCATGCGGTAAGATCCAGGAGAGTATGACTCTGATCCATTTCCATGGATCTCTAATTTAAATGCATTCTTTTAAACAAAACTTGTTACTATTATTACAATTATATGAAAAGATAAACACCGCGTGTTATACTGTATCTAAAATGAAATAATGTATGTCAAATATCAAGATCAACGAAGATTGAAAATACTGAAATGCACGTGTTATAACTGTGGTAACCTAAAACCGACTCGATTGGCTCATAGCCGCCACGAAACTCCAATTTTAGTTTTGAATTTCGAATAAACTCCAACAAACTTACAACAGTGACAGATTAGATAGCAACACACTACGCATTGTCCGTTTCAAAACGTTTTGAAAGTAACAGCTGATTTTTCCACATTTGGATATCGATACGATCCCAAAAACAGCGAATCAACTTTAAACAGAAAGTGTTTTGAAAACGCATACAATTGACGTTTCCACGATATATTTTATGAAAAATGGTAGTTGTCAGAGGTGATGGTTTGCTATCATTTGTTGTAGCGCGTTCTCACAATGCTGATGACTGGGTTCGTAAAATCAATGCCTTAGTTGTACAAATACACTGAAATAATGCAAACAGTATAGAATTATTGTTTTCTTTGTTTCTCATGGATCAATGTCAATAAAAGCATTGATATAAACATATAGGGTGTTCATTTGAAAATATCATACCCCGGATTTCTCCAAAACCGCTGATTAAAAGAAAAAACGCCGAGATACGACAGAAGATCTGTCAAGAGGGACAACTTTTTAACTACACACACTTGTAGTCTCTGCCACCCAGGCTCGTCCACTTAAAAATGTTGAATGACAAGGGATACAATATCTTGTTTCAAAGGTATGTCGAAGTCCTTTATTTTTGAGTTTGATTTTTTAAAATCGGTCAATTCGATTTCGAGAAAATTAGAACCTTTATGTATCTTTACTTGTTTAAGTAGAATACAAAAGCATGTGCAAATATCACTTTTTATTGCAATAAGAGTTCAAATGTTGCCCGTTATTGGCCAGACAATTATATAGACAATTTTCGAATTCCTGACGGGCTCTACAGTTTAAAGTGTCGAAGAACCGTTATTGCTCTGTCTAAAATTATACAATAATCTAGTCAAACTTCAAACAAATCCGTCCTAAATGAATTCTGGAAAACGTATTCACTGTGGGATGACCTTTTTGGATATCTTCCTCAATATTTTTAACACTTTTTAAAGTTCTAGAACGAAAAAGTCTTTTCGCCTTTGTAGAGGATTATCTACATAAAAAAGAACCAAAGCCAATCCCTACCTTCATGTGGTTCTTGCCAGCATAAGCACGTCTATATCCCCTCACCCTCAGAGCAATTCCATTCAAGTTTCCGCTTATCCTTCTATAATAGCCAGCCACCTCCACGCCCTTCCGGCAGCTATGTTATCAAATCTCTGAAAGAAAAGAAAAACAGAAACACCATCTAAATCCAAAGAGAACCAATATGTCTAGTTGACCTGACTAATGTTAAGGAAGACCAGAAGTAAAGCTGTTGATCTATCTAAAATAATAAAACCGACACGCCTCAGAACATCGAACGCTAAGTTATTATACCCCAAATATGTGAAACATCTGGTCAAACTTCAACCAAATCTGTCCTCTTCCTAAATTAATTCTTTTGGAAAACATTTAAGCTGTTGAATGACCTTTATGGGCGTTTTCCTCGATAGTTTTAACACTTTATAGTCTCTTTGGCTTTGCAGAAGATTATCTACATAAAAATAAGCCAATATGTAGGACACAGAAAAACGATAGCAAGCTACTCGTTAAATGTTCGACCTCAAGCCAAAGCCAATCTCTACCTTCATGTGGTCCTTGTCAGTATAAGCGCGTCTATATCCCCTCATCCTCAGAGCAATCCCATTCAAGTTCCCGCTTATCCTTCTATAATAGCCAGCCACCTCCGCACCCTTCCTCCTCATCCCTGCGGCAGCTATCTCATCAAATCTCTGAAGAACCTCAACAGCGCCGCACCGCACGGCCGATGGCGGGTCGCTTTAAACGGAATTTACTCCAACTACTTGTGTCACCGACGTGAACCTATTGTCAGATTTAATTGGATAGCGATCCAGGAGCGATAAGGCGCTCTCTGCCGCCGCCGCCGCCGCAGCCTCCACTGCTACCGCAGCGACGCCAGTTCGCCACCGCTACGGCCTGCAATCGCTTCTTGGAAAGTGTCCCCTGCATTTCACACCGGAGTTTTTCTCGATCCAAACCACGTCATACATTGGGTGTGTTGAGCGGGACCTAGCGCAAAAGCGCTAGCGTGGAAGCGCCTGCAGGCGCTAGGTGTGACCGTTGAACGACTTTATTTTTGACGTGATAAAACTGTCATATCCAGCTTCATATTTTAATATTTATTATTGTATTGTCAAAAACCTAGGTTATAAAATCACAAAATCTGATATTAAAATGACATTACACAAAGGTAACTGCTTTTCTCAGAACTGCGAATGACTTTTTTCCAGTTTTGTGCCGCTTCTCTAATCAAACAGCGCTCCTTAAAAGCGCTAACGAAGCTGACTGGCGCTTTTTTGACAGCTTGTTGTTCATTGGTTAGTTAGCGGAAAGCGCTCACAAGCGCTTACGTCCGCTAAGTCCCGTTGAACACTACCATTGAGCTCCCCGTCATCGTCGTTGTCTAAGGCTGCATTTTCACCAAATATGTGCGAGGATGTGTTACGAGGAATGTGTTTTTAACCAATAGAATCGCTTAAATTACCTCGCCTCGCTCAGCACAGCTCGGGCGGAAACGGCCTAGCGAAGCGAGGTTTTGGTACGTACAATACAATACAAGGCATGTTGGCGAGGAATGTGTTTCGAGAGATGTGACCTAGAAATGTGGGCGAGGCATCAGGGTTGGCAGTTCGACGTTCATCTTTTCAGTAAATATGTACCTAGTTAATAATTCAGTAGATTCCAGTAGACCAATTCAATGCTTAATAAATTTCAGAAAGGTTAGTTAAATAAAACTAACGTAAAAATGTGTTTTTTAGAAATGAAGAAAAGTAACACAGGTACAACAAATAGTAACGAATGAAATGTAAAATACAAGTAATCATACTTTATGCCTGAATAATCGCAAGAGAAAAAAATCTCTATCAAATGAGCCTCTTTTGTTTTTTTTAAACAAAAAAAACCGGATGTTGCCGTATCGTGGAAAATACTGAAAAAAATATATAATCATTAATAATTACTGAGATATGTATTATATTCCATGCATAGTGGTACCCTGTATATTAAAAACTAAACGTATATTTGTATGTGCTCTATATCGATCTCGGCTATTCCATCTCTTAGAAAACAATAGAAAACATATACATTATATTCAGTCAAAAAATTCGCACACTTATATGACAATATTGAGGAATCGAGTTAGGCCAAAAAAGCATTCCTCAGTCGCACCTCGCATGTTTCTGGAAACACAAGACAGATCAATGTCATTGTTTGACAAATTACATGTATCGTATGGTTGTCGAATGCATAGATTGTAGATTTCGCCATCGAGGAATTCTATAGGTACCCGAAATCTAGCAGTTCAGCATGTTTTGTATATTACAATTAGATTTAGGTGTGATTGAGGTAGAACGGTGGCCAGAGGACTGAAACGGCAGGTATACCATAAAGCGGTAGATCTGGCAACATTGACTGAGATGCCAAGAACGGGCAGATGCACCCCACTCGCAGGAAATCTGAAAAGAGCCCGCTACACATCCTCGCAACGCTGATCTGCACACCGTTTCACGGCTCCGCCACACATCTTCTCACAGCTCATCTTCATCTTTGGTGGAAACACCCACACCGTTTAACAGCACATCCTGGTGAGAACGCAACCTAAAGGTAATTAAGGCTTTGTCGATAGCTCTTCATGTATGGTGTTCCTAGTTTCCGATTTCCCATTTTCTTCTTTTCCCGTTTGTTTATTTTCCTAAATACGCGTTTCCTCATTTTTTATCATTAGTCTCATCAGCCTCATGATGTATCATTGGATTGTCTCTCCCGTTGATCTTATTTCATTCTCTTCTTTTCTAAATGTTTTAGCGCCTAAACAGGTGACCAAACTATGTTGTTTCTTCTACATTATTGACGTTATTACTACTCTATGTCTCTCAAAATCCGATTATTGGTTTTTGTTCGCTTTGTTTGCTAGCTACGATAGCGTACATGTCACGTTAAGGCCTGGGAACACATTTATACATATGTATGTATTTGCCATGCAAAACACGGATTCGCAAGTACACGCACAACTCACTTGTTTGTCAAACTACATACATAGTATTTCAAAAGGTGATAGTCAAGACCTTAATGAATGGCATTTCAGAGCAACTTTTTCAAAAAAATTATTTAGTGTGCAAAAAACTCGCAATGAATATTAGACATTCTTCAAATGTTTGTAATTTAATAAGCAAACACGATATCAAAATAAGGCCACCGTATTGACATCGCACAAGCTTTCTTCTTCAACTTTCTTTTTGAACAATTACTGTAAGTTTTAAGGCCTGGCCATACAGAGGGCGTTCTAGAACGCGGCATTTCGGTGTTCTAACACCACGCTACAGCGTTCCGTTGTATTGTGTTATTTCAGTAGCAACCCTTCAAACAGACCTGCTATGTAAAAACAACGGAACGCTGTAACGCGGTGTTAGAGAACGCCGTAACGACGGAACGCCGCGTTCTAGAACGCCTTCTGTTTGATAGAGCCTTAAGGGTAACGTCAGGAGCATTTAAATGCGAAATTCATTTTTATGGCGACTTTTGGATCTTATTTTTGGACCCGTTGACCTTACCTTTAGACCTTTGTACTTACCTACCTTTATTTTAGACACACATATTGGGGAAAGGGAACATGCGGCCACGCCTGCTCGCTAACACGGGAATACGTATTTTCTTGGATTCTCAATTTCGCGCGCTGTACCCTAGACCCTTATAGGTTTCCTCACACGAAGCGGGAGCGGGATTCGCACGGGACATGATTACACTGCGGGAAATACAAGCATACACACCGTTGCGATGAAATTATTGTGATTCGCAGCGTGCATTATTTTTCCCGCGGTCCGCACTGTTCCCGCGTGTCATTCCTAGCAGCTAAAACGAACTGACCTCACTTATTTTGAATACACATGTGAAATGTCACTTGTCATTACGTTCGTCCGGATCACTTCCGTACCAGTGTGAATGTACAAGATCGTCCCGCTTCCCGCATTTTCTAGGCCTCCCGCTCCCGTTCCCGCAGTCCCGTTTTGGTTTGACAAAACTTCAAAGCGCTGTCAGTTATAGCTACGGGGAAACACAGTCTAAGGAATATTATTGATAGTTTCTTTCACCTTTGCGGAACAAATTATGTTATTTTTCAGCGCCAGGAAAGATCTGAAATTTTAAAGAACACACAGTATTGCATTTCCATTATTGGTATATCCAAAATGAGAACCAGTAATATATCAGCGTCTTGGGATCCCAGATCCCATAGCAGTTGGCGATCAGGCACGTATCCAGGATTTAGTTTTGGGAGGGGTCCAGATTATGGGTGTCCCTTTCGGGGGGGGGGGGGGGTCCAGATTAGAGTTGCCACCTTAAATTTGCTCTCGTCGAGGGGGAGGAGGGTGGAAAAATTTGTGGATTCCATTTTTTAGACGGCATTATATAACGTTTCGGGAGGGGGTCCGGACCCCCTGGACCCTCCTCTAAATACGTGCCTGTCGGCGATGATTGCATTTCTATTTTTTAAAGGTATATGCTTATGCAAATCTCGTCTTGAGGTTGCAATCATAATGTCAAATTATTATTTCATAATTCCAACCTTGCAGAATAGTAAATGTAGTTGTGACGAATACTACTCCGCGCAATGGCACAAAACCCCTATTTCCTAGTATACCCATCGAGTAGTGCTGTCCACGATTTCTTGATAGGGACATATTGTTGTTGATGTAACACCCACAATTTTGAAAGAAAATATGATATAGATATTTGGTGTTTCTCTATTTCACTTCCTCTGTTTCATTTGCTTAGGTTAAAGAGGCTTTTTTGATGTTTTGTGAAATCTGCATCAGAAAATTCTGCAGCTTTTTGTTGATCCATCAAACATCGAATCCTTTATAACTATGAAGATATTGATCTGGTCTTAACGAAATACGTTCACCCTATAATTTCAACAAAATTTTTACATTGGGACGAAAGCGAAAGCCTATAAGGTACTCACATCATTTTCAGATTTTCAGAATAGTGAGTTCGTTGAATTTCTTACCTTAATGGTTCGTTGCATTAAAACATTGTATAGAGTAGAGGTACACTATTTTCCAATTATTCTGCTCTTTCAGGCGAGGAATGAGCCTCTACTAAGTGTTTTTTTTGTTTTTGGAAAGTAATTTGCCAAATAATTTGTTCACAGATAGTTAAACATTTGTGGGTTCGTTCTAAAAGTGCCTCTGGGAAAGAAATCGGTTTGGATATGCCACAAAGTTAATAAGAATTCAATAAAACTTTTATCCTAGGTTTTAGCACATACTTAAAACTTCCAAAAACGTGACTATATAAGGCTATTAGCAGGTAGATGAATTTTACTACGAAGCTATCAAATATAAGTTTAAATTATTTAATTGCAAGTATATATCAACCTACGGCCGTCTTTAGAAAATACATATAACGCGTTAAATTCGCTTACATTTGTCTCTGATGTACTTGATAGCCGAATTGGACTCCTCATCCTTTGGACCTCAGTTCAGAGCCAAACAATGTTTCGCCGAATTGTGACTTTTGCCTTTTTAGACCCAATTCTTCAAGATGAATGTGGATATAGAAAGTTGTCCTCTCCAAGCATATCCCAAGTTTTCTTAAAAGTGGTTATTTCTGGTTACGTACATCTTTAGTTGCGCCTATAACAGATGAAGTAGGCTTCTAAGGTAGTAAACGCAGCTTGGACGGCTAGAGCTCAGCTATATTCGTACGCGTCTCACGTCGATCTTATCCGTATTTTGCGAACAAGGAAGTATCATTGTCCACGGCGTCAGTAACTTACGACCGTGGCCCGTTCCCTGCTCCTTAATTTGATCCCGTATAGGCGATCGTCTCTTCCCCGGGCAGGCAGGCAGGCAGGCAGGCATATCTGGCCGTGTAGATCGGTCCCGTAAAGCAGCCGTGTACCAACACGCCGGTACAACTGTCCGTCTCGGCTGATTGACACGTGAGCCGACGATTGACTGGCTGATGGATGCGATTGATCCGCATCAGTGTAGATCACGTCGATACCAGCGGCGATGCCTTTTTCGGAGCGCGCACCGAGCCTCGGCAGCGCGCGATTGTTTGCTGATGTTCCGTGCCGTCGCGTCGCCGATTCCGCGAATAGGGAAAACGGAAAATCCAAGTGATGGGGGGACGTACTTCTTTTATTCATACGCAGATCCGAATGGCAGGCTACGTCAATTGTCTCTTGGTAGGCGGGTACAGGCGTACGATGCACCTTAGGAGCCATCAGTACTGTATACGGTACTTTTACTTCCCACACCGTAGGTGAGGGAGGCATCGTAATCGCGATTATTTTATACCCGTTTTACATCGACGATGTCTTCGCGAATGTATTCATGGATTAATCCATGGTCTTCTCTAAGGTCAAAGTGATTATATTTTACATCTATGAATAAAACCATGGCTTTTGTGACAGCATGCGGAGCTGCCAACGGTGTTGCCAAAACTCCTAATTTGATTGCTAATTTTTATTTAAAAAATGTGTATACAGAGACGGGTACGCAACATACATGTCATGCATCATATGATTTTATGGTTGGCACTACCGAATTTGACGTCAAACTTGACCACAAATTATAGCAGGTTATAAGTCGGTGAAGAAATCCACGAAGAAATCCATGAACTTATTTGACGTCAAATTCCTGTTTTACACTTGTCAAGTTTGACCACGAACTGAATCCACGAAGAAACTACGTATTTGTTGTTGATGTAAAACTATTATCGAATTAACGTAGATCTAAATGATCCGGGGCAACTTGCATCAATATGTTATAGTAATTTAAGCCGTATCATTAGGTTAACCATTCGTTATCTACTTTTTGATAAAACATGAAAAGACCACCTGAAAACGAAACTGTTATTTTGATATAACTTTAGAATATTAGTTCGACTTACTAGTCAACGTAATAACGCTTAGTTTATAGGTTAAATCTCCAGGCCAGGGCTGTTAAAGCACTGGTTGGAGATTAAATAATGTGTTATTTTCAGCTATATAGCTATCATGTTGAATTGATAAAGTTGTTGTCTCAAAAAAAAATGTTTGGGATGATGTGTTTTTTGGACGTACTATGAAGTCACTTGGTTCCGTCGGCCTGTCTGTTTGTGGCCCTCCTTCTACCCGTCAGTAAGGGCTGCCCAATTTGGAGTGTGATATGCTAAGAGATCCTAATAGGTAGTGATTAATAGATCGATATAGATCGATTTTTTCTGTAACATATCACATATTTCGTAGATAGTGTCTATGAACCAGAGCATCAAGATGACGTCTGCAGTACTAGTCTGAGAATGCCAAAAAGAGCACAACAAAGTAACACTACTACAGTGGATGCCAGGGCACTCAGCTATAGATGACAATGGAAAGGCAGATGAGCTTAGAAGAAAATGAAGATTGCCTCAGAACCTACCTTGGGGGTGCCCAAAAGCACAATTAAACTCCAGGTCAGGGAATGAGCACAAAGAATAATGGGACTTGATGCTTGGATGTAGTCATGGGAAAGTATTTATCAAAGTCCTATGCCAGAAAACAGCTCAAGTACTGCTTCCTTTGAATAGGAATCAGCTTAGAATAACAAATGGTCTCATTACAGGACATTATGGCCTGAAATAACACCTGAAGAGTCAGCCTTCCGTGTGCTTTGTGAGTGCGAAGCTCTAGATCACCACAGACCACAATTATTTGAGAAGCCTAGGTTAGAACCAATACACCAGAACCAAATAACCACACAAGTATAGCCTTTCAATAGTCTTATTTGACTTTTTTTAACATAACTGTTAATCTAGCATCTATCTATCCGCTTTCGTCTTGCTAACGAATAACTGGGTGATGGGTATTCGATTTGGATGACACTCAAGGAAAGTTTCACATGCTCCTACTTGTGTTCTTTTCTCAGGCAATAACCGACTATAGTCAAAATTTCTATGCATTCAGATTCTGTTGAATAAACTATTTCTAATTTTCGATGACCACCTTATAAACAATGTAAGACCTATTGACATATCACAATAAGTTTTTGTCACATTTACTGGCCTACTAACAGATCTCAGATATCTAGATTATAATTATTGATGTAATAAACTCAATAAAGTTTTTGATTTTTTTGAAACATTTTGTTGTATTTGAGTATGGACATATTATGTCACTTGAAAGAGAAAAAAATATCTATCAAATGAGCCTAATGGAAAAGTGTATTGCTATTCAACGACACCAAATGTTTCCGTAGATTTTGTTTTCTGAAACAAAAGCAACTGAAATTTGCGTATTGTGGAAAATACGATATTAAAAAACTCTTTTTGATGAACAACTAAGATGCTTGTTGTGCAAAAATATTGATCTACGAAGATCAACTCAAGGAAAGAGCAAAAGGCAAGAACGAGTCGCGAATCAATGAAGTCAGCAACGTTTTGATATTCATACACTTAGATGTCAAGTCAATATCTCATAAAAGGCGTTGCATTGTCTTGAGGTGGCTGTATACAATGCATTGCTGTATATGTGTGGACAGTACAAATAAATTAATTAAAATTATATAATTCTTTATATAAAATCATTATTTATTGAGATATTTATGCTATATTCCATACACGATGGGCACACTGTATATGAAATTAAAAACTAGTAGGTATATTACATAGAACCAAATTATTCCAGTTTTGTTGATCTCAAGTCAAGTAACCAAAAAATATATTAGTTTTTAGGTATTCCTTAGATGGAAATGCCCATATATTATACTGTTGATCTAATTTTAGTCATTCATTCATTCATTCATCATTCTTTTTATAAAATCATTTTATTGAGATGTGTATACTATATTCCATACATAATGGGCACACTGTATATGAAATTAAAAACTAGTAAGTATATTATATAGAACCAAATTATTCCAGTTTTGTTGATCTCAAGTCAAGTAACCAAAAAATATATTAGTTTTTAGGTATTCCTTAGATGGAAATGCCCATATATTATAATGTTGATCTAATTTTAGTCATTTACTATGTAAAGTAGGTGTCTAAAACGACATTAACACAGTAGCAGAAATTGTAATGTACGGATAACATGAAACAATCTGTATTGAATTAATGCATCGGTAACTCAAAGGAAACTCACGAGACCGATGCAAAATCTCGTGCAAGTCTTGGACGTGGTATTAACGAGCATGTTCAGTTTTTCATCTACAGAATAATTTCAACAAATATAAGGTAAGGACAATGAATATTCATAAACGCACGCATGTTTCTTGAGCTAAGTGTGTGGGTACTGTAGAAGTACTTCCGGTAAAATAATGTACTCACGAAAGTGGAAAAAATGCAGCAATCTTTCTTTGCCTTTACAATGTATGTAGACTGCTGTTGTACGAGTACAATGATCGCTCCACTGCTCAATGTTTCAAGCAGTGAAATACAATTCTAGAACCAATGGGCGTCACTAAGGATGTTGAAATTTAAATTGCTTAATCACAAATATTTTAAAAATGATGAGAAATGTTCCTTAGTTGCATTCAATCAAATAATACAGTAGTTTTCTGTTACGCTTGACGAGTTTTCGGCTGGATCTCTGCCGAATGTACTAAATCACCTAAACCCTTTTAAAGTTTACCAGAAAATTAATATTGTGATCGTGTTTAGGGAATAACTTCTCTGTAGTATATGTAACGTCCATTCCCAAGATCGTTTATTTCATACAAATTTAGATAAAAGATACTCTATGTTAATTATTATCATTAAACATCAAGGAAGGTGGCGGAAATCTCGTCCTTACGATAAATATTATAGTGTATTTTTTGTCTTTTCTTAAATAATCGTAAACTATATTATGCAGTACTTGTTGGCACTTATGGTCGTAAGGGACCAACTTTTATTTCGTATTTGTTATTTCATACCTATTTTTCCTATAATGTGTATACAATATAACTATATGTATCCGGTCATCGGTGTCTCCTTTAGTGGGATAAAATACGTTAATTTTTATCGACAAATCACCCCTCAATAGTAGTTTTTCTCCCACCATAATAAAATGGCAGCCATTTACTCGTTTGTCTGAAAACTGTTCAATAGTTTCCATGTAATTACTAATTCTGGAAATTTTTTCCTAAACACATTATTTGTTCATCATCAGAAGATGAACTGGATTCTGCCAATTCAAACAAGGAAATTAAAAGTTTGATTTCTTTGTTCACTCTACTCATTCTGACTGAAAATAGAGAAAATCAACTAGGTATTACCGTATTCAGAGATCGAAACTTTAAACAGGTGAAACACAATTCTATGATTTGAAGTTTCCCGCTCAAACCTATTGTCATTTTCTTGGTTCACATCCACGACACTCAGTTCGAAATCAGTGCGAAATTACTGCACTCAGTTCGACCGCTCAGAGTGCAGAAATGC
This sequence comes from Callosobruchus maculatus, assembly GCA_951848785.1. Lineage (NCBI taxonomy): Eukaryota > Metazoa > Arthropoda > Insecta > Coleoptera > Chrysomelidae > Callosobruchus > Callosobruchus maculatus. Next base: position 3,610,933 of record CATOUR010000142.1, on the reverse strand, counting down.
CAGAGAAATGAGTGCACTTAAAAAAAATTTGCACTGGAACTGTCAGTGGAAAGCAAAACAGAAATCCAGTGCAGCTTGAGTGCAACCAGTGAAAAACGCTATTAGTGGTCACGACATTTATTTTGGGACAAAAAGAAGCAAATGTTACCAACGAAATGCCCTCCTTGGGGTTGCAGACATGCTGTTGCTCTTACTGATACATGTTGCGTAGAGCGACTGATCATCGCTTTGTCATTCAGTAATTAATTTGCTGCTTGAATAATTTTGCTAATAAGCTTCTCGCGTGTATTGGGCTCGTTGACATAAACTTTCTTTTTCATTGTACCCCACAAGAAAAAATCAAGTGGCGTCAAGCCCGTTGAAAGCGGTGGGCAAGTAATTGTTCCACCGCGTCCAATCCACGGCAAATATCGTTCATCGTAGTTCGTACATTTGCGTTCATTAAGTATATACCAAAACTAAGATGGGACCTAATACAGATCCCTGTGATACTCCATCCCGCATGTTCAGTTTTCCACAAGTTACATTTTTAGACAATTTAACAATTTAAGGGCGATTATTCAAATAAGAGGTAAATCATTTTTGTGCTATTTTAAAACCATATTCATCTAATTTCTTGATCAAAATATCATGATTGGCACAATCAAATGCTTTAGAAAAGTCACAGAACAAAGCCACTGAAATTTAGTTTTTATTTAAATTTGAGTATAGTTTATAATGCATGGGGCTAGATTCTGTTGAGTAATCCTTGAGCCATGCTATGCACCGGTTATAGAACTTAATTTTGACAAGTAATTTATGACAATATTTAAGTTCGTTTCACTAGGATATTGTATAGATAATAAAAAACGCTCTTCAGTGATGCATGCCAACAAAGTTATAAGTATGATTTACTATAACAATCTTTTGGCGTATTGTAATCTAATGCTTATACTGCGTAGATAATGTACGTGTCTCGAAACTAGTGTGATTGGGAAAATAGTTAATTGGCCAACAAGTAACATGTCAGTCGTTTTCCCCACTTTTACCTGTTATATACGACTGAAAATAAAACTGTTAATAACAGTTGCTCTGCGCGAAACTGTAACATATATCAATGGGATGTCGGCTACCTGAGAGTGTTATTACTTATTCCGTACCGATTTATCATTTTTTTCATTTGTCGGGCGATTGTAAGGAGCCATAAATAAGTTGGGGAGAAAACGCACTGCCTCCGGGATACAAGGTACTTAAAGTTGTACTCGTTGGCTGCTACTAAATGGTAACGACTTTGGTCGGATGTGAGTAATTATGGTTGTATATGCTCATTGGTATTGTCTCAGGGCGATGAATCGTAGGAACAGTTAACAGAGATGGCACTATGGCATTGTCATTTACTTCAGCAAGATTTGGTCTCACGGGTGAACAGCATCCAGGATACATTATGCTTTTCCTCACGAATACCATAAACTCACGCTTCTCTAGGTATCATTTCGGAGCTCTGACATTCCCACACATTGGTTTGTCAGTCGTAGGAAAGGAGAGACGTCCTAATGTAGGTCGTCTTTTATGAAGTTTCTGGGGGTTACTATCAACAATAATCTTATTTTAAGATTGTTCGAGATATACCGGCAATAAATATTATAGCACTAATCTCTCGAAAAGTTAATCTCCTTTAATGACCAGAAACGTTTATTATACAACGCACAGTATCGTTTGCCGGATGTTGAGGACAGAACTATCATTAACATTAAATAAGAAAACCATACATGGTTGTCTGTTATTGATGTTTAATAGATATTACCATTCTAAAATGGACATAAAATACCATTCAAACTAACATACTGTCAATATTATTTATGAGCACAAAAATGAAAAATGAGGAAATAAAAAGAAAACTAACACAATAATTTCATTCGGTAAAGTTTTCAAAAAAGAAGACCACCTTTATCTCATACTTATCGAGCTATTAAATGTACCCGACCTCTAATAAGATTTATAACCGGTAATGAGCTTTCAGGGCGATTACTGTACTTTCTGACATTTTTTCAAATCACTCCATAATAATTTAGCCGAATTGAAAATACAAAAAAAGGGTGGAAGTCTAGTCTTAAAACTTCGCATCCACTACTTCGGGCGATTTCGTCAACGATATACTTTTTATGAGAGTTGTAACTTTTTACTAACTGCAACAACAGACTGTTTGCTTTAATTTCTGGTGAAACTGTGATATTTTGTTTTGTCAGAAATTTAATGAACTCAGCTTTTCTAAACGAAGTGTTAGGTACTTTTTCCAATAATCTTCGTTGTAGTCAGCATTGCAGTCCCTAATTGCTTCAACTGATATCAGAAGTCCGTTGTTATTCCAACCGTTTTCTCCTCCTAACTGCAGAACTATCATTCGACTACCTACCATGAGATGACTGGGCTTTTTAAACACACGAATCGCTTGTACCTGTTACCATGAGTGTCAAACCAGGTCTCATGTAACCAAATAATGTTACGTTCTAACCTACAAAATTCTACGATTTGGAATTGTGATTCTAAGATGCTGATGTATTGAGGGCTTTCGTTACGGATTTATCAACAATGAAGATGTAAATGTAACACTCTGTCTTCTTTGATATTTCAAACATAGCAAGCTAGTCCTCAAGAAAACAATAAATGTGCAACAGTCATGTTATATAAAGTGCAGCTTATAAGAGTATCCGAGCACCCGAATTTCTGTTATGAATTTTCTAAGGAATATGACTCAAAACCTATTAGAATATTAATTTGAGATGGTGATAAACGTTGGTGTATAACTCCTGAACCTTATTTCGTGGTATATTTGATGGATCGCTTTTCACTGAAGGCAAATGAAACACAGCAATTCGAACTATTGAAAAATGTCATTATCTCTTCAACATTTCTAAACTGAACAGCGTAGCCCAAAATGCCTCAGTCTGGTCATTGATCTATGCATATCTGGACCACTTGTACCGCTAATCCTCCTCTAACAAAACGATAGCTTGTCGTAAAGTCAAAGCCGTTCAATGTCGGCCTCCTTTTCCGATGCACCGAAACGCTAGTTTTTTACAGAAAAATTAACATATCCGACACTTGTTCGATCTCATTCTATTCGTTTAATCTCTCGTGAAATCTGTCAAGCTGAAAGAGGCTCGCGAGTAATCGAATAAAAACAAATTTGACGCTAAGTCTGATTGATACTCGGAATATGACCGGTATAGGAACTGGAGGGGGATCCATCTGTCAGGTAGATGCGAGCAACAATAAACCACTTAACTAGAATGATCGGACACATCCAGAGAAAAACGTCTTTTGTCGCCCCTAAAAGCTTTTTGACGCAAGCCGTTCGTTTTTTGTTTATAAAGAACACCGCCGGCGAAATGATTCTTCTTCTTTTTTAGCGTGGTTATCCGACCGCGGAGCACTCCACAAGGAATCTATGACATTCTTTCATCTGGAAGTACCTCACCGACAATGGTCTTCAGATCACATCTGATGTACCGATCTTTCGCGGGCCGTACCAGGCTGTATTGATGGGCAGTGAACAGGAATTTTGGGAACTTGCTGTCACACGATCCCACGGAAGAAAGGCTTAGATTGATTATACATTTCAAGTCAGGTGTTATTGAATACAGCTGAGAATAGTACCTCTCATTTCACGTTAAGCAAGCTATGCACACTAAAACATTAAGATAGGGAAGTGGACTTGATCTGCGCTAAGGAACGGACATACTGAGGCTGTAGCTGCTGTAGCGAATCATTAATAACGATAATATACAGGGTGATTCCTAAGTTGATACTGTTTTAACTGGGAATAGAAGTAATAAAAAATAAATAACTTTTAAAAATTACTTTTTTCCGTAAGCTTAATAAATAAACGAAATACAGTGTCAAAAAAAGTAAATCTAGGCTGATCAAGGCGTACCTGGTCTGTTTATGTTTAGCTTTTTGTACATGTCAATTACTGCACTAGGCACTTTCAGTTTATCGTAGTTAATGTTAAATTTGGTAAATTCTAAAAGTTGGTTTCACAATGTTGTGCGAAATTTAGGATTTACCAATTTAAAATTAACAACAATAATCAGAAAGCCGCTACTGCATTATCAGACAAATACAGTGCCTAATCAATTAGATAAAAAAACCAAGCAAAAAACTAAACTACGGACGTCTTAATACACAAGCCCAGATATACTCTTTTCATTCTGTGTCTCGCTTGTTTTCCATTTTTCTGCAAAACGTTATTCGAGGAAATTGTTTATTTTAACGCCTGTGTACACAGTTTAAAAAGTATCAACTTAAGAATCACCCTATATAACCAATAATGTCCGTGCCGACAATGTTATCATCAGGCCTGATAAAAACAATAAAATGCCTTACTAGATGCAGTGGTATGAGATTCGGATGTGAAGGTTGAAGGTTTTCTGGCTGATGTTTTTTGTTAATCTTCTGCAGCTTCTACTAAAGAAGTTCATGTACATCTGAATAATGTATGTTATGTTGCAGTGATCTGTTGGGCAGTCTGCTCCTTGATAGTTTGTGTAGTGTAGTGCTCAGTGCTTTAATCTAAATAATATTAGACACCTACCCTTTCCCAGTGCTTCTGCTTCGTATTTGATAAGACGTCAAGGAGATTTGGTTAAATTGATCACCTATCGTTGTACGTGAAGTATTTGCCAAATCAGCACGGATACAAACGATCTGTCCAGTGACAGGGAACGCGGAACCTTATGCAGAGCTTTTGTCGGCAGAGATACCCGGCTCAAAGAGCAAAAAGAGAAGAATGAAGACAAAGAGTTGAAAATGCCGGCGGTTGTTATGTGTACGTCCTTGGGATTCCAATAAGTCTCTTTTCATTAATGCATAACCCGGTGAACCGTACAAATTCGTTGTTTGATCGGTACCGTTGATTGAGACGCGATGAATAATATGCATTGCGGTGCAAGTGCGAGAAAGATTTTAATGTAACTTCAGAAACTTATCTTGCTGCTTTCTTTCTTATCCATTGCTCCTTATTGGCTCATCAGTTGTAATGAGAACTTATGAGTGAGTAGTAAAAGTCGTCCTTTACTTATATATATTTACTAGCTAAAGCATTTTGAGAATTCTATTCGTGGAGTAATCGGTGATTTTGGATCCTTGAAGAAGAAACACACATTATTTATTAGTTTTTCTCTTGTGACTATCGATATCCTTCTTCTGCGGTATAGAAACTGGATTTCGTTCTGCTCTATATTCTGATCCCCACTCGTATTCGGTTATTTTAACATATCTTCTTTTTGGTTATGTAAATTTTGTGTTTCGTGGTTCTACATCGACGTGGACCATAGGTCCTTCCTATCTACTGGAGCACGAATGTTTGAACCAAGGCTGAGGACTGGAGAGTCAGTCAGCCTGAGAATCCATACGTCTTTAAAGCCCAGATCCATCGCAAGTTACACTTTAAGCACTCTGACTGTAACTCTTGTATCTCCACAACTCTACAGAGTTACAAAAAGCTCTTATTATAGGAAACTGGTCATGAAAGAAATGGGAAATAAAGCAGTTGATCTTTTGGCAAAAAGAAGAGCTAGCATTGCCTTGATTGGATCAGAGCCGTTAATAGAAACTGCATACAATATTGCTAGGCACTATTTAACAGGAAAGTCTTATAGCCTCTGTGGGACCTACTGTACACCGGCTATTGCAGATTATATCCCACGTAAGTAAATTGGGCATAACAGACTTCGCCTAGAGGAGAACGAAGCGTTGAAGCACATTTTGTACCTGCTTCCTTAGGGTTGCGGGAAGAAATCTGAATAGGTGTGAGCCACAATAAACTAATGAATCATAGTGGGGGTCGATGTAACAATAAATTTACTTCAGACCTAACCTGTACCTTTCTTAAGATCCTGAATAAGATGTGTTTTGCCTGGTTGGGGTTGGATTGCACTTTACTAAACTCTCTAATACAAGCAAAAGCAAGAACTTACTGTGAAGGTCTCCGTACTCCTCATATGTAATAATGCCAATTAGATTTTTAAATTCTTGCTAGCATTCAACACAAATTCGAGTAGTGTTAGTAATGGGTGTAAAAAATTACTTTCTAGCTTTCAGCTGTTCGTCAAATTAAAATGTATCTGAAGCTTAGGAAAATACAACAGGTCCTCTGCATTTACATACTAGGTACATTTATACAGTTCCCATAATCTATATATACTTACGTATAGTACTCAACGAAACCGTGAGTTCAGACTGCTTTGTATGTAAATGAATTAAAAAAAGTTTTAATTGCTTTTGCGAGAAAAATGCAGATGCACAGCTCCAATTGTACCTATACTTCATATTACGGTTGCAGGATACATCCTTGTTATTGAGAAAAATATATATGTACATATGAAACTAGAACTTTTTTTAATATATTACTGTATTTTAACGCGCACCAGAAAAATTACGGTACCGCACTACAAGCCATGAGAAAATACTCGTTATCCTGTAATATACCTAATTCAATTACTGTCAGGATAGATACATAATCTAGATAGAGTTTATTTGACTTTGTAATTGTGAAATAAATACTTAATTTTCCCCTAGTGTGCCGCAAAGCCGTATTGGTAGCTGGCGGCTACAAGCATCTTCCGTTACATACACTACGCGACAAAGTTAAGCGGAAGCAAATATGCCATTAGTTAACTAAAGCAGTAGTTTTACTGGCTGGTAGATAAGCTTTACGTTATAAGTTTATTCTGTTCTTACCTTACTTCATTAACTATGTAATTTGCCTCGAATAAACTCTGTGTATTGGCTTGATCAAGAACAGTGTACAGGGTGCGTCCTAACTTGATATTTTTTTTCAACTGTGTATAGAAGTCGCTAAAATAAAAAACTTTTTCATATAACTTTTTTCTGAAAACTGAAAAATAAGCGAGATATAGAATCGGAAAAATTAAATCTGGGCTTGTGTATCAGGACAGTATGTTTATGCTTAGTTTTTCACTCAGAATGTTGTCTTATCCATCAGGCATTAAACCTGTCGATTAGTGCAGTAGTTGCTTTCAATTTATCATATTTAATTTTATATTAGTAAATCTTGAAAGTTGTTTCAAAATAATAAAATAAAAAAAAGCGACTACTGCACTATCTGACAGGTACAATGCTTAATCGATTTGATAAAAATCCAAGCTAAAAGCTAAACATAGACAGACTAGATACGTCTTGATCGAGGTCTTGATACACAAGCCCATATCTAGTTTTTTATGCTGCATCTCGCATACTTTCCAGTTTTCTGAAAAAAGTTTTTTCAAGAGTTTTTTTTTTATTTTTACGCCCTGTAACACAGTTTAAAAATAGTATTAACTTAGGACGCACCCTGTACCTACTGTACCATTTTTTACCCAGGCACATTCAAATTCTTCCAAAGGAGAAGAGCTATAATTCAAAAAATAACTGCAACCTTCCTGTTTCCGTGAGGGAAGTATTGTAATCCCGGAATTTTTAGATTTTGAGACAAGCTTTTTGGTATGGTATGTCACTCATTTCTGTCGATCTTTCTGTCTGTATGTCGGTCTGTTTGTCTGTCTTCTAACAGATGAATCTCAGCAACTGTTTAACCGATTATGGTCAAATATGGGGTATAATGTGCTGTGCGGTCGTAACTAATGCTGCTATATTTTTGAATATCTGTGCCTTGGTGGCGGAGTAATAATAAAAAGAGAAGATATTTTTTCCGAATTGATGGGAAAACTCCAAAGCTCCTTGTACACATAACAGACTCCCCATGATGTTTAAAGGTTATCTTGGTGATATTCTACACTTTACACACCATTTTGAACATTTCCTTTAAATACATATACATATAATCGCATAATCTTATTGTCTATTATACTACAAAATTCTGTATATCTGAAGGAAGCGCCGAGCTACGCTGATCGACTCCAGTTTTTTTATTTGTCCAGAAGTAGAAACTATATTTATTTATTAAACTCTGGCTCGTGCTCGTCCTCTCAAAATATTTCTTATACCTTGGCGTCCATTTAACTATGCCTGGTTCTTTTTTTAGAACTGACGAAGACGGTAGCCAAAAACATTCGCAACTCAACCCTTCAAAGGTCAAACTCATACTAACATTTTTGGAAACCTGCGTCGTTATGATTCAGAATATGAATAGGACTAGAAATTAATTAATTATCAATTTTACCGTTCATAACAACCCCAAAAATCTTTATCCTGGTTAACGTTTGCCTACTATAGAAATCACATTTTTCATTAAGATTGTAGAATAAAGTAAGAATAAATTGGTTTTTGTTTTTGGACACACTTTGGTCTTATAGTGTATACTCGGATCGACAATTTGCGATCCACCATGATGCGAAAGAAAGTACAGCCTATGCGCGCCGATTTCTTCCTATGCAATTGCCTCTCAGACAATGAAATTATCAGATCGACGATAACCAGACGTGATTGGCTTTCCTTCTCTTCGTGATGTTTATTCTGTTGGCTGCAATAGTATACCATCGCCTGCTATGATTATCTGCAATAACAGAAGCCAACGTCGAATAGAAGGAGTCATACTTATACAAATATAATATAGAACGTTCTTGTTTCTTATATTTATTGTTATACATTATATACTTATACCTAAATACGTAGTGCTGTTATCTTGTAGTAGATGATGCATGAAACGGCACTTACGCATACCGACTCTGCCCGGAAGATGTTGCAGTTGCTTGACACTAGATGTTTGCTCCCGACATGACTCTCATGTTATTCTCAAAGTTTAAAGGTTTTCTTATATCCACATAGTGGCAAAAGAGGTCGAACCCAAGCCAACAATCTACAGACCTACAGCTCTGTGTTCTTGTATCTGTAATTTACACAGTCGTACAGAGCTGTCCGAACAGAGACCGCGCCTGCGCATAGAAGAACCGGCGCGGCGGTCTATTTTCAATGGAATTGGCGGGGATTGGGTGTTACGGTTCTTTTCGATGCTGGAACATAACTAAAGGTTAATTTTATTTGTCAAAAGGTTAGGTTATATTCATGGAACATAATTATGGCAGTACTCTGAGTTCCATCGTTGGTGCCAACTTAAAGATAAATAAGCTTAACCATGTTCAACCTACTGTTTATCCCCCGTCTATCGGTTAAGTGACTAGCACCTGGACTTATAGATGTGGCTCCCTAACGCCTTATGATAAACTTTTGCGGGAGCGCAGGTCATCATTCCAGTTATAAGGTCTAGGTGTATTGGTGTTTTGAATGCCTCAAATTTAATTCCGACATTTTATTCTACATGTTACGATAAGTCTGTCCATTATGTCTGAAATTGACACTTCTTGTAGTAGTTAAGGGCATCGCATTTTTGGTTATGGCTTTATCAATTGCAGCGTTTGCTGGGAAAAGCTAGGGTGCCTTTTCAGAGCTACAAAATATTTCAGCTTCTATCCAGGTTTTTGTTTTATAGGGCAGCCCAACATTCTTCAGTTATTTTATGAGATATCCACTGCCTTACTGCCACTGTGGTATTGGGTATCAGAATTACACCATACAATTTTACTGTATTTTGCTTCCCACATCGATAGATGAGGGAAGTAGGTATTGTGATCGCGAAAGATAACGAAGATCCACGGCACTTATTCCCGTCGGTCTGTCTGTGTGTCGGTCTTTCGGTCTGTCCTGTCTGTTGCCTTGTTCTAGCCTCGTAATCTTAATAACCCCTGCATGGATTGTGATGAAATTTGGGCAGCGATATGCTGTGTGACCGTAGTACGTAATGCTGCTATAATTTTGAAAATGAATGCACGGCGGCGGAGTAATTAACTAAAAAACAAAAAATCATGTTTAAGCGTCTTAAGGGTTCCTGATCATTTTCTACCTTATCTGGGTAGGAGTGAAACTGGGGTGGTTGGGGGTGGTGGTTGTAAAACTGAAAAAGTTTTTATATTTACAATATGCTCTCTATTAACCTATGAAAGAAATACTTAGCAGCATAATACACTTTTTTAGGCCCACCCTAAATTGCCTATTACAGAAGACAAGTACTTAGAACTTTCTGATGTATACAAACGAGTTTTGCTTTAGATTGGTCTGCATTATGTAACGGGGAAATTATTAAATTGATTTCAATGAAATTTTGACACAGTATTACTACCGTGATGGGGATGTAAAACGCGTATCGTTTTTAGAAATCGTGTCAGTGGCGGCACAGCAATAATCAAAAAATTAAAAATATAAAGACAGCTCAAACTTCGTTATTAGGTGATTTGGAGGTTCCTGATTGTTTTCAACACTTCACTTCTTACACCGTTTTGGGCGTCTTATGATAACGTTAAATAACGAAAATCCGTGTCACCTATTTCTGTCGGTCTGTCCGTCGCTTTGTCCATCAGTCTGTCTGTTGGAGTTTTGATAACTGCGAAATCTCAGTAACCGCTGCTTGAATTGTGAAATTTGGGTGGGGAAATTTCGATAGTCCCTGATTTATGTTTATTTATTTGATGAGGATGGTGTGAGTGTGAGGTATTGAGACATTTGATGGCATTTTTTATTAGGTAACGCAGTGTACACAAGCGAGAAAGGATAGTAACTAGAATGATATTGAGTATCATGACTGGATATTAAAAAGAAATCATCTGTCAAATTGTTAAATGTCGATACTCTTACTCCTCGCCAGCAGTCAATAACAGTGATTCCAAGAGAATCAGCAGCCAATAAGTGCACGAAACTAATTTATCATAACAAGTAGGTGTAACTTCTGTCCTAGAGATATTTAAAGGATATTAACCAGCGCGCATCGTAAAGCTATCAAAGGTAACGAGAAATCGTAAGTTATGGGATTTCTCACGACAGCTCCAGTTAAACCGTATGTTGAGCAAGTGTGGAAATTGATTTGAAAACGATGTTGCTGCTGTTACTTATATAGAAGGTATAAGAAATGGTTACATGTGTGTTAATTTGGCTGAAGTTCTAAGTACGTTATTAACATTATTATGCATACATTTGTTTTCCATGTTGCTTTAGATTAGTTGGTGGTTGTGCGGCATATCTTTCAGCAACGTATAGAAGTTATAAGTGAATAGTGTCGTCAAAAGGACACATACTTATATTTGTTTTTTTAAATGGTTACGACCCAAACAACCAGTTTACATTTTATGTACTACATAATACATCGACCTTCGACGTAACTTACATCTTATGTACGTACTGCAATATAATCTGTACATCCTAAGTCCAAATCTCACCCGATAATACATTTTATTTACGTACGTTATTGGAGTATTTAGAATGAGCCCTGAACATACATAAAATGTATTTTTTATATCCCATTTCACAGGATATAGAAACTTAAATATTGAATTATTTAAAATTTGAAAGGCCAAAAACTTGGGTTAATGAAATGATATTGTACAATGTTAGATAAAAAAATATTTCAGATTTTTTCCCTCCGAAATCCGTCAGATTGAAGCCCTTTTTAAGGCCTTTTATTCTCTAACTCCGGTCCTTCCGGTCGATCATCCAAAGTGCCGGCCGCGCAAGGTGCTCAGAGCTCGTGTGGGCGACACCGACAGCCGAGCGGGTCGAAACTTAATGCTCATTGCCCAGTGTATATTCAGTCACCCACCCAAGCGCTAACCGCGCACAAGGCTGCTGATGCTGCTGCCCCACTACCGAAGGCAGACGCAGTTCCTCGCGCAGCCACGTGGGTCCCCTATTTCAGAATACACAAAAACCATTGAACTTCTATTTCGGAAATGATAATTTTGACATTGGCAATGCTGCACAGGAGATTTGTACATTTTTATGGCGAAAATTTTGAATTTGATAAAACATTATCATGGTTTTATGCACTTTCTACGAGTACTTTGTATCCTCTATCGTTATTTTTTAATTGTTACATTTTATTACCCAAGATTAAAATATATTATATGTATCTGTATATTATATACGACTATAACAATTTGAATATACTAAAAAAGATGTACCTACCTGAGCTTTAACCTTACACTAATAATTACAATTAGAAAGTAGGTATAAATACAATGGGGAATAGTTCCAAATCATTTTAAGGGTGACTATCAGGAGTTTCTGTGAAGATGTTTGTTTGCTGAAGGTATTAAACACCTATTTAGTGTACATACTATGTACGTACTGAGAACAAACTAAGCTTGCGTACTATGTACATATTATTTTAGTCTTAAGGCGTACGTACTTAAATATGATTTAACATGGACGTTTTAAAAACGTACTGTGTTGTTTGCGGATGCCGCAGACTAATATTTTCTTAATCATAAATGTAGTGACTTTATAAGAGTATAACTTATTTGTAGGAAACAAATAGCCCCCTTTCTACAAAAGTGCAACATTTTAGTATACGGATTCTTTGTTTTACTTAAAAAACTAATGTGGATGGAAGTTTTCGTTTTTCCACAAACAAACCATACCATTACTTGTCGCGAAAATTCATAAAAGGCCTTCATAGATAAGACTTTTAATTGTAGTTAATAAACATCCCCTCAGCCTTGTAACAAAGATCCCCTCAGCAAACGTAAAACGATTATTTGTAGCCTAAATATGTTTATCCGACGCAAGCTTTTCATTCGATGTACAAAGTGACCAGAGTAGTTAGTAGTAGTAATGGCGTAACTACTGTACAATCTAAGCAATTTTTTATCATTTAATTCTTGATGACAGTATGGCAATCTATACGTAGAGATAATAACATATGCCTCTTAGTTGTAGCCTCGGTTGTAGCTGGTGTATTTCTAAAATTATAAATCCTCCACAAAATAATATGCGGCCAATATGTAAACTTATACTCCAAGAACCAAAAGTAAACATAATTTATCTCAATTAGCGCCTGAGATATATAAAATATATAAAATCAAGTACAGAAATGAAGGGCATTTTAGATTGACGTTATTCCAGATTTCGCAGCATGAAGGGCAAAAACTCAATAACTAAAGAATACTGAGTTCATACAGTGGGAATAATAGGATATGTTTAATTACCGTAGTTATGCAAATTAACATATTTCTCTTGTTCCAGAGTTTACAAAGTGCGGCTCGACGGGCGGGTACTAGTTGTGCAAACTGTAAAACTACAATGACGACGTTGTGGAGGCGCAATCAAAATGGAGAGCCAGTGTGTAATGCTTGCGGACTATACTATAAACTGCACAATGTAAGTACCACTTTTCTATGTATAGAGTATAGAGTAGCCTATGGAAAGGCTAAGGTTCACGTAATGGAAGTATTTCTGATTATATTCCACAATTGACCCACCTGTAGAAACCAGAAACATTCTTTAATGGTTTCCCATAAGGCGCAAATGCTTTATAACAATATCAAGTACAATGTTATAACTACAAAGAATTGTCTGCTCAAACTTGAAAATGAAATTTTTTTTTGAGTTAGTGAAATATCTTTTTTACTTTGAAGTGTGTTCAAAATTAAACTCACTTTCATGATTGTGCTACAAGTATTCATAACTTATGGGAATACAGGGCTAATTAGAATAAAAAGACGATGTGGTGAAAATTTGGGATCATATTCAGATTCTTTTTACTTAAGGCTTACCGAGTATTGTCGGGGGCTCAAACATTTTTTCAGAGCATTGTAATTAATATCTTTAACTTAACTGCTACTGTAATCGTAAAAAAAATTTAATTCAAAATAACTTCTTTTTCGGACTTTGCCGTGACATTGCAATTGTTTCAAGAAGCTTAGCCAGAAAATCCGTCTGATTCATTATTGATCGCTTTCCATATTTCACTTTCCCTTATGCATAGCCGATAGACTTATGGACTCAAATTTGTATTTTCCCTTTTTACCATGGGGTTTCAAGATGTTTGAAATTATTTTTGATGTAACTCGAAATTGCGTCGGACTTAGGAGGCAATGCTGGAGGAACACCGAAATAGCACAGAATCTTCCTACTTGAGAGCATCGCAACCTAGCCATTTTTTCCTTTTGACTTTTTTCGCCTATAGGAACGACATCGCTTCTTTCGACCGCATTATGTCTCCGTTCTCACACATAGCATTCATACCTCGGTTACAATACAGCATATAAAGTAGTTTTGCGGATATGTAGCGCCCGCAGAGAACGAAAGAGGAACGAAGAGTGTATAAAGTTTTTTCAATCGTCACAGAACAAAAGTCGCCGAGAGGCATGGGCGTCGTTTATCAGTGGCATGAGGGGGCACTTGCCCCCCTTAAAGTTGGACAATCGATATTTGTTTTTTTTTGTTATACTGCTTTTCTACTCTATTAATACTGTTTTACGAGAAAAGGCGATTTGGTTAGCCTCCATGGATCCTATTTTCCAGTTGTCATAATTTGAACATAATTTAAGTATTGATATCAAACTATTCAGCAAATAATAATATCTGCTTCCCACGCAATTTAGTTTAGTATGTCAAGAGATGCAGCTCGATAGGGCAACATACTTTGGCCATGGAGACGACGAGTCGGCGTCATTTTTTCCAACATTATTTGCACGAATAAATTATTTTTATAGTGATTTCTGACCGTATGTTCATGACTTACTACATTGACATAGTAAAAGGTGTAACATCACGCAAAAAATGAAGAAATTGCTATTTTCTTCGTCAACATAATGTGCAATTTCGTTGAATTAATGCTTGTTGCTTATTGATGTAAGCTAAGCTCATAACAATAATTTTGTTGTCATTGATATTTGAACAGCAAAAATAAAAGTTAATAAATAGTTTGTGTTTCCCCAATAAAAAGTGAGGCACTGATTTAATTCCCATAGATTAGCTTTTAGAAAACGCGCTTATTTTGATGGCAACAAGCCATAGATAAATCATCTATCTGATGTATTTTTTTATTAGTTACACTTACTTTTTCGTTCAATGTGCCTAGAAAAGTGTGGGACACCGCTTTGAAGGAGGTGGTACAGGGCTAGAATGTACCTTTAGCTATCAATGTGTCAGTGTCTACAAGGAAATAGTTTAGAGATACTTATTAGAATTTGTTTTTAATAAGTTCTTCAAATTTGTACACAAAATTTATGAGCCATTTACAAAGAGTAACAACTTGTGAGTGTCATTGTATATAATATTTGAGATTTTCTTTCACGATAAATCTAAAAATGTTGTTCAGTCTTTCTCCAATTTTTAATGAAATTTTGAAAATCTTTAGAGTTTATAAACATGTGACTACTAATCTATCTAGCTTCATTTATATGTCATATATGAACCAAAATAATGAAAAATAAAAAAAATAATCAAACAACTTGTTTAGTTTAGATTAGAAATTGTAGATTAAAAAAAAACTATTTTTAAATACCTCGAGCACTGTTGGTTTCATATTATGTATAAATGCAATAACTACGCATGTGGAGGGGGCAATTAAAATGTGGAACAAAAATTGTTCATAACACTGCTGGTTTGATAACGTAGGTAGGCGCGTAGACCTGTGGTCATTTTTGGATACATTCAAAATTTGAGCTCAATTTCTTGCTAGATAATTAAATTAAATTTCAAATTCTGTGGCTGACCCTCCCTGAAAAATAAAGTAAGTACGCCATTGCGAAGAGAAGATATAATGTGATACGATGTTATGTTTCGTGTATAATAGGCAGTATATTTCGAACCGTTGTCGACCGCGTGTTTCTGTGAATGTGGCTTTTCGAATGAAATGAAAACGTCCGATGAGACAAAGGAGTACATAGCGTGCACTAAGGGTGGTTTTTCACAAAACGACGATGCGCAATGGGGAAAAAGGGTTATGATGGTGCTCTGATCGCGTGAGCCAGGCCATCGTCATAAAAAGAGAGGTTTAGGGGGATGTTTGTTTTTTAATTTGCTAATAAAGTTGTTGTGTTGTTGTTTTAGCGGAGAAGGGTAAGCTGGCAGCCTTAGCCTTAAAAAGACTTCCCACCACAATAGGCAGAGAAAGTTTCAGTTTTGTACAGTGTTGGACGTTTTATTACATCTACAAAATAACGGAAAACGTGTCACTTATTTCTATCGGACTGCCTACTTGTTTGCCGTCTGTCCGGTAATATTTGGCTCATCGGCAAACACTAGAGTCATATTTCCGGTAGGAATTAGGAAGCTTTATGATTTTTAAAAATCCATTTAGTGGTGACAGAATATAGAATAGATCACTGGGCTACCACCACAATTGATATGTTCTTTAAGGACTTTCTTATCGCTCTATTGATACCCCATGCTTTCCAAAAGTTCCCGAACGCGATTTCATTTGTAATCAAAGACTACTCTCAATTGTGTTCAAATAAACTGAATTTCGGATAAATGTTTGCCTTCTGAGCTCCTCGTTTGTCGGGTATAGCCAAAACCGCCCTTGATTCAATTCTTTCCCATTACAATTGCGCATAATCAACAACCTTTTTATGCCAAAGGTACATTCTGCCTAAACTGACACTTAGTCTTAGCATTCTTGGACATGGATAAAAGGTTTTCATTCTGTACCATGGAGAAAACTTCAGGTAATTCCAAAATGCGTGGGAATTGCCAAGTGAGACTATTTAACGCAAACCTTGTGCAGATAGTAACAATTATGTCTTTGGATAGTAGTAAGGTAACTTTCTACCCTTAACTTAGAAACCGGCCGATTTTTGCTACCATGAGTCCAAATATGTTTTCGCTCAGATTGCCATGGTCGGGAATTTTCTTTTACAAATGTGATATTATAAGTTGTTTTGAACTTCGGCGCACAATGAATGCAAGAACAAATGCTTACAGGAGCTTTATCAGACTATGTTAAGCTTCTGACTGTTAGCATATGTAGCTGTTGCAATTGACAATTATGTGGAAAACTATAAGGATACATTTTTTTAGTAGTGAGGGTGTCGGTGTTCAATTACCTCAATTACCCGAATGGTTGCCGCTTAAGGCTTAAGGTGCACCCTCGGTCAAAGGGATCAGACAGAATCTCATTCTCAGTTCTTTGCTAACCACGAACAACAGTTAGACAGGAGTTCCTGGTTTTACTCAAGCCAGGATAGTCGGAGATAACGTACTTAGTTGTTTCCTCTGCCTCACCGCACTTCCTGCATAAAGGATTTGCCACATCAGTCTCAAACCTTTCAGGTGTGCACTGAACATCCAATGGCTACTTATAAATCCAACCACCTTTCGCAGTTCCTTTCTGCTCAATCTGAGAGCGTCTGTGGTATTAAACAAGGGCCACTCAGCATCCTCTTATACAGAACATTCCCCACCACTCTGTTCCAGCGCTTCTAGCGCTTATTTGACACCCAACTGGTGACAGCTGTCCGTACCATGTTGTACTATATACTACATGCCGGTTCAGATCCGTCCGGAGACAGTTTTGCACCTTCCTAAGCATACCTGCTGGCCCTCTCATTCCCACCTACTTCTATGTGATTAGGCACCCAAGATAATGTTTCCTTGTTGGTCTTCGCCAGAGTCTTTAGGGCATTATGGCAGTCCCACACTATTTTTGAAGTATTGTGGTTACTTGCCAAGGTCATCAGGGCTGCCCGCCTGTCTGTGTTCGCATAGATAGTCTTTCACTGTATCCTTTATCTATGCATATTCTGCCGCATTTTATAATGGCAGCTATTTGTGCTTGTAGACTTGTGGTCAGTTTACCTAGGCCGATACTTGCGCCCAGGCCTAGCACCGTATGAGCCTCCTCCTGTGCCTGATGAATTTTTGGAGCCATCAGTGTACCAGGTGTTACGATTCGATATACTATGTCAAGGTTCTGCTGGAACGCATTCCTATATGCGACTCAAGTTGATTTTGTATGGGATCTCAGTGTCCACAAGTCTTCGCCTTCTGTCGATTGGCGTCACAAATACGTCGCACCGCAGGTTGACAAGTATCGTGGTGTGTTTAATGGCGGGGTGGTGAAACCAGTTGCCATGGCACTATATTCTGAATACAGCCATGTTTCCCTTTCCCTCTATATAAATATTAGGAGGTAGGATATTCAGCAGCACCTCCAATGCTGCAGTTGGTGCACCCTTCGTGTTCCTGTTATGGAGTCTCTTGATCCCTGTCCATCATAAATTCCTAAATACTATATTACTACATTGAATCGAAGAAATGAGAATTACATCTAAACAGCTGGCGAACAATAATTCCTTTCCTCCTGTCCTCTTTGCACCTTTGCAGATATCCATAACAATTCCCATCGGAGGACATCACACGTTTAACAGCAAAAAAGCGTGCGCATTTCTTTGGCCTTTTTAAATCATTAATTAGCGGCAATCTGACACCCGAGGATTCCACACCAGGTACCGGACGGATGCCATACCAATACCATCCTATTTTTCCACTTTGGGACGTTTAATAAGAACCTGTGTCGGTATGTGCGACACTGCTCGCTCTAATTAACGTCCTGGGATTCCAGTTACGTGTTAGTACAGTGACGTACATACAAGTATTATGACTTATTACAACTTAAGTTAAACCGAACCTTATCTTTCAAGAGAAGAGTGGGGGTCAAGCGACAGACGGCCTTTTGAGAAGGAAGGGCCAGTCTGGTATACAAACGGCTCACTTACCGACGAAGGATTCGGCGTTGTAGTCTGCGGGCTAAACACAAAGCTCTCCCACTCTCCTGAAGGATAAACCATGGTAGGAATACCGTGGAAATATACGCTATTTTAGCTTGTGCTTCTCGTATTCACGAAATTCAGGGGTCTAGGATTACAACCTGACAAGTGTAGCAACAGCTTGGGAATTTCACCGCTGTCTCACACGCACACGTTACTTCATATCCTATGGTCTCTTGCTATCCTTGTCTATTTCATATTTTTCACGGCTCTTGTTACACTTGTCGGGCTGTACTGTTTGAAGGTGTTGAGGTTTTCGCGGCCGTTTAGAGGTCTTCTGGAGTTTTTTGAACGTCGTCTGTTGGAGTTTCTTCCTAAGATTTCGCTAGCGTGAGTGGATATCTAGCAACTGGTGACAGCTGTCAGGTAGCTTTCATTCGAAAAACACCGACCTCTGAAGATCCTAGCCACTAGCGCTAGCGAAACGTTAGGAAGAAACTCCAACAGACGACGGCCTAAAAACTCGAGAAGACGTCTGAACTTTTCGACAGATTACTATTTGCTCTGACAGCTAGGCGTCACTAAAAGCATTGAGTGCTTGTGGGTTTATATCAAGGCTGGTTCTGCAATGATAGAAGGTCTTGGATGATATTTCGAAAAGATATCAGGTGTCACTTATGTGGATGCCGAGCTCGAGGATTTTCCTGGGTCCTTAGCTGGCAGCAGACAGCGTCAGAAGGACAACGGAGATGTGGTTGCAAAATCAACATCTTATGAGATGGAGAGGAACACCTGAACATCTCCGTCAAGCTAAAGAACTGATCTTAAGCCAGCTGACCAAGATGGGGCAATTCTATCTCTCACTGGACCGAAGCCGGCTAAACTTACTTGTGGGCCTGCTATCCCGCCATAGCACTTCAGGCGTCACTTGTATGTGATGGAGGTGGCAAGCGACCAGACGTTTGCATTCTGTGGTGAGGAAGAAGGAGTCCTTGGCACACATTCTAGGTTGCTGTGGAGCCTTTGGGTATCACAGCCATACTATATTGGGTTCAAGGGTCTTTGAACTTGAAGACATAAGATGGCAGGGCCCAAGGCCATCCTCACTTTTGCGATGAGGGCTGAACTTGGGAACTAGATTAAGGAGAGATGCAGCAGGGTCCACTTGTAGGCGTAGGCATTGGTGGTTCTTGCACAGAAAGCCTGTCGCCTTCTTTTATTAATTCATTCATTCATCTTTCATAATTGCTTCGTACCTAACCGCTTAACAGAAAATCTGAACTTGAAACAAAAATGTATATTCAAATCGCGTTGCAAATACTTAACTAAAGCCAGGAGCTAGCACTTTGAGATTTTGAGAAGAAGAGAAAATGCATGTTTAAACAAGAAAATTAATCCAAAAAACTGATGTCAACGCCAACGTATGTATTTTGCCCTAAGATTCTGACTGAAAGTGTGGTAACTGTTGTCAATTACGCTACTGCATCCATACACCTCCAGTTGCATTCTCAGCCGGTCAGAAATTGCAAGAAAGCCGCAAATAGCCCAATTAGACCCTACACACACTTGGCGAACACGCGTCTGCCAAGCTGAGCGCTAATAACATATTCAGCGTATTAACGCGTCTGTCTACGTCGGTCATCGGTCCTCTTCATATCCCACATAAGGAATTATATGCGCGTCTATTGTCGCCGACTACTTATAGCCACTTATAGTTCAGGAATCTCTGCACACTATCAGTAGTATGTTGCATGATACGTTTTGAACGAAGCTCATCACTGGGGTCATCTAAGAGATTGCGATGAATAACTAAAAATAAATATAATGTTATAGTGTCAGGAAGTACTATGGTTTCTCTATATGAGAACAAAGGTTGGCTTTAGCAATTTTAAAGAGGATCAATGCAAAAAGGGGTTTGGTTTCAACTGTTAAGCTTTCTGTAATGTTTATTACTGCCTTCGGAGCTTTCCACAACAGAAGCTTTGGTATTTCTAATAATAAATTAATGAAAAAGTTAATATAGTGACAAATTTCAGATCTGCTTACATAACAAATAATAACGTAAGATAACTTCAATATATAGGAAACCTCTAAAAATTATCTGTATCTTCAAAAAACCTCAAAAGGTCTTTTAACCGTTTGCTATATATTGAAAAGACTCCATTACGGAAGTCTTGGTGCATTAACTTTTGCTTGCTTGCAGAAGGTTTTCTAGTTTCAAGGGAACTTGTAATTGTGGAATAGATTTTAGTCCTTATGCTAAAGAATCATTGATTTTAGTATGTTTTTTAACTCTTCCACTGTATTTTGACGCCTCTGTGTCAGTGTTTCTTATATAACAAAATAATTTTCTTTATATGAGTATTACTATTACCATATCCAAATTATCTTGATAGCTAGCTAGTTGTTTTGAAGTATAGTTTACGGGGCATGTTTACAGAACGTGGAGAAGAATGGTATATTTTTGTTGTCCAAGTGCTCCGTTATGATGAAAAATAGTAGCTGCGAAAGAAATACGACTTCTATAGTTCACACAAATTCAAAAACTCGATCTGCTCATGGTTCCTTTTATGCTCTCTTACTCTCATATGCTGAATCTCCCACCCGTGTTGTGTTTTGGTTTCAACCTCGTTATATTGAGCTGCTGGTGAAGAGAGGCATGAGCTCTATACAAGTATGGAAGAAGAAAGTAGGGCATGAAGGTGTAGACAAATTGCGAGTATATTCTGAGAAGGAAGAAGCTCCAAATAATCTATTAGATGGATTAACGGCTAACAACCTCAATAGAACAATAAGATTTTTAGTATATATATAAAGGGTTGTCTACAGCTAGTGCCGTCTCCCTTCCGTCAGCCAGGTCTTCCATTTCTTGCGGTCTTCCCAGTCTCCTTCCATTTTTTGCGATCTTCCCAGTCTCGCTAGTAGCACGCTAAATAAGTCTCACGTTTCAGTCACAAAAGACCAACGCCACAGATCTATTGATTTTTCTTTTCACAAAAGAGGCATCTTACCTTATAACCCAGTAAATTTAAAAGAGAAGGTACACTTTCTTTAAATCCCCCTAGGTGTAAAATTCTTAGCTTTATTCGGAAACAGAGTGTCTTGCTATATGACTATTGAATTAGTGATGCCATCTTAGCTCGATGTGAGACCATTAAAGACTTGACAGTGATATAATATGATAGAAAGCTCACATTCTCTTACCGTATCAACCAAAAAATTGATGAAGCATTTCGAATGCGCTTCTGTCACATTTGCTTGTTCCGCCTACAAGAACTCGGATTTTGAGGGAACTTAATTGTGATAGAGCTCGTAGTAACCTATTTTCAAAGTCTCCAACATTTTTTTTGCGCAGCAGGTACAATGAAATATGCAATATCTGCGACATATATGTATAGAGAGATAGCTTGAGTATAATTTTGGCAGATGCAACTCAACATTTTGGTAGTATATATTTGTTCGTTCATTGTTCATTCACAACAACCAAGTGTGTTCTTACTTTCCCAAGTACTACTATCTAACTTGTCCATATTGTTCTAGAAATAATATCATTCGTATCATTTATGCTTTTTACTATTCGGATTTTAATGGTACCTCATTCAATTCTTGCTGTTAATACTTCTGCATTATATAACTATTTTGTCTGTAGATAGTTTTCCTTTCTTCGTACTTTATTAGATTGTCCTGTAAATGGTTAACGTACTGGTGAACTACAAATGCTAAAAAAAACCAGTACTGTTGTCCCATTCATCAACTTAACTTCTCGAAGCACTAGCAAGCAACTCGGATGACTAGATACCAGACTATAAGACACAATGTGATTCGCTTCAGTTCTCGCCGACAGGACATATAGGCACGTATATGAACGCTTATTTGCTTGCACCAGGCGCGGCATATCGCGTGACCAAATGCATATGATGTTGCTTTTGCATCGCTCACTCACTCAATCAGTCAACCAGTGTCAGGAGTTAAGAAACTCATCTTGTGACGCACTTGCCAATTCCACACATTTCTGGTTCATCTTAAACTTGTGACTTATGACTGTGATTACATTAGGCACACAAAACAAATAAAAATGCTCAGACATTTTTTCCACAGCAAACAAACAAACTTACATAAGGCATTAGTGAAAGCAGACAAAACCTATACACCACTCGCCCTTTCTTGTCCAGACCACGCTGCAGATGCTCACATACAATCACAACAAAAAAAATACTTGATCTCAGACGGCACCCCATGGCAAACATAGATACCGTGTAACACAAGACCACATTAATGAAAAGCAGTCATACACCTGGCTACAGGATGGCCAATTCTTTCCAGAAACGGAGTGCTTTATGCTTGCTATCCAGGACCAAGTCATCGCGACACGAAATTACAAGAAGTATATAATTAAAGATCAATCTATCACCGGCGATAATTGCAGAAAATGCCACCAACAGAAGGAAACAATAGAACATAACAAGTGGATGCAAAACTCTCGCTGGAACTGAGTACACAGCCAGACATAACTCTGCAGCCAAAGTCATACATCAAGCACTGGCCACAACAAACAAACAGAAAACACGGATCCATATTATAATTACACACCGACCTGGATACTTGAAAACGATCAATCCAAACTATACTGGGACATTGAAATACATACAGATAAAACTATCCCAGCCAATAGACCAGATATAGTTTTTCAGTCTAAGGCAGATAAAGTGACCTATTTAATAGATATTGCGATTCCCAGTGATATAAATATCCAAAACACCTACGCTGGGAAGATATCTAAATACACAATCTTGCCATAGAAATAAAATGGCTCTGGAAACAAAACAAAGTTATTATTGTCCCCCTTGTTATGTCGGTCTCAGGCCTTACACCAAATACATTTACACCACACCTGCAACAGTTGGGCCTGGACGAAAAAGTCCGTAATTCTCAAGAACCGTAGCATTGTACGGTCCTTCCTGAATTCCGAATAAAATAGGTCTGGTGTTGACTTGGCTCGTCAATACTTGTTACTGCCGCAACTATGCGAGAAAAAATGAGTAAATACGGAATAACAATAGCCTTATTTTTGCAATGTGTAAAAAATATATGAAATTACTTGTACCTAATATGGAGAAAAACATAAAATAAACAAGGGAAAACCTCAAGGGGGAGTTCATTTGAAGTGCTCTTACACTCTACCTTTGTACATATTAATAGTTTGCGGCTAGGCAGAATTTATCCTAGACATTCGTCAAGATAATTTTGACTATAAAAATGTTTACTATAATGGCTGGTGATCTAATACCGAACACATCAATTTCCTTAAGTCTGTTGGCGAGTAGGTATATTTGTCCGAAATTAAAGGTCACAAATTAGGCGAAGGTTCCAAAATGACTGGAAGATTGATCTGAAGTCATTTAAGAATGGGGTATCATGGTTGACTCTCCCATGATCGGACTACGATATACCTATTGCTCAAACAATAGTTCGGTTTAAAAAAAGCATGCAGGACAGTCTCAGCACTCTCTACTATATCAGGTACATATTTCTGAGCTTAAACGGCAATTTGGTTTCAGGTGTTTTCATATATTTAAAATGGGAGTGTGGAGGATGATGTGTAAAGAAAGAGTTCTTAGTGCATATTATATGCCGCTGTGATGTCGATTATTTTGGAATCTAGAATTAGAACGAAGTAGTAGTTGCTAGAAGTGCAGGTATAGGACACCCGCGTGGTCGGAACTGCAAAACGACCCACCGTTTGTGTATCAGTGACTACCTTGCTCATGCATTCAAGGCATTTACACCACAATTTATGGACATCTGTCACTAGTTGGGTGTCAAATGAGCACCAGAAGCGCTGAGACAGAGTGGTGAGGAATGTTAAATCTAAGAGGATGCTGAGGGGACCCTTGTGTTACAATACCGCAGATGCTCGCAGATTGAGCAGGGAGGAACTGCGAAAGGTGGTTGAATTTATAACTGGTTATTGGACGTTGAGTGCTTGTCTACAAAGGTTGGGGATCGATATGGAAAATCCTTTACGCAAGAAGTGCGGTGATTTAGAGGAAACAGCCAAGCACTTTGTCTTCGACTGTCCTGTCTTGAGTTAAAGCAGGAAATGAATGTAGGCCAACACAGGAGAGCATAGACCAATGCATCTCAAAGTCCACAAAGAACTTGAGATGGGACTCTGCCTGAGCCGTTTTATCGGGGCGTGCACAATAAGGCTTGAGACTGAGTGGCAACTATTAGAGTAACTGAACCCTAACTCCCTCACTGAAAAAAAAAGAAATGGCCAGTCATAAATGTAATATTTCTCCAAAACCCATTTTTGTGAGGCAAATTTGTACTTCACTGAGTTTTGTTTTACTTTGAACCCACCTTGAAGATGATGTTGTTTAACAAGTTAGCTAATTGTGACTGTATCGCTTGAGATAACGCTTAAGTATCCAAGGGTCTGTGGCGGGTTTCACGACCGTGTAACTCTTAAAACATGAAAAACTAAAAACTAAAAATCATATTCAACTTCAGCTTTGGCACGCGTAACTGATGATGTAATACGTGCAGCTGATAATAATAAAGCCACCGCACTAGTACTTTTAGATTTTAGTAAGGCTTTCGACACGATAAATCACAAATTATTGGTGTCGAAATGCCGGTACTTGGGTTTTGATAATTTATCACTCAAATGGTTACGCTGTTATCTTAATGAACGTCATCAGTATGTAGTCATCAAAAATAAAACTTCTATTAGCAAGCCTATATGCTCAGGCGTACCACAGGGCTCAGTTTTAGGGCCCCTTTTGTTCTTGCTATATACCTTTGATTTGCCAAATGTAATAAAACACTGCTCTGTTCAATTGTACGCAGATGACACGCAAATTTATTTCAGTTTTCAGCCAGAGGATTACGAAAATGCCACTTCCGCAATAAATACAGATTTACACCATATAACAACGTATGCTAATAACCACAATCTTCGCTTGAATGCTGCCAAATCTACATCGGTGCTATTTTGTCCCAAGAAAAATAGAGAGTTCTTAAAATCTGTCATAAAAATCAAGGTTAATGATAAATACATACAATTCTCACAGTGTGCAAAAAATTTAGGTTTATATATTGATGAAAACCTCAGATTTCAACAACATGTTGAAAATATTAGTAAGGCTTGTTACGTTAGGCTGAGACTCCTATATGCTAATCGTTCAATACTTAGTCAAAATATCAGAAAAACATTATGTGAATCTTTAATATTACCAAAACTGTCATACTGCAATCTAATTTATTTTTCATGCCTCGACGCGGTTACCAAATATAGACTGCAAAAAATACAAAATTCATGCTGTCGATACATAAACAATCTTCGTAAGTACGATCATGTAACAGCTGCGATATCATCAATGAAATGGTTAAAAATCCCACAGTCCTATGAGTATTCTTTGATAACCTTTGTAATGAATGTGCTGAAGACATCTACTCCAGCGTATCTCAAGGAAAAGCTAGTTACACGGCGTGTGATTCATGATTTAAACACTCGCTATAACTGTCACCTCCACATGCCGCGGCATAGGACAGCCATGTTCCAGCGCTCATTCACATACAATGCTGTGAAGTTTATTAATATGTTAAGCCCTAATATGAGAGACAATTTCACAAAAAAATCATTAAAAAAATCGTATGCTAATTAATAACAGGTATTATTTACTTATTACTGCTATAAGTTAGTGTTAAGTTAGGTTAGTTTTTCTTTATGACCTGGTTGAGTATGAATGGCCTTAGGCCAGACTTCGCCATTTGTATTTTTTACAATAAAGTCGTTATTATTATTATTATTATTATTATTATATTCAGATAACTCGATGTACAAAATAAACTGTATGAGTAGCAAATACTATATTAGCGAGTCTCTAATGTAGAATCAAGAAAAATAAAAATCACACAACTGAAGAGGAAACTCAAAATTAGCCTTCAGCGAATACTTCCAATAGTCAAGATAGGCCATGTAATGGGATCAAGGAGGATAATAGTTAAAGATGAGAATAAAGGTATTTTGGTTGGATATGCTTTAAAGAAAAATCTGATCGATGTTCTGAGCGGGTTATACGAATTTGAATGAGATGCAAAACTCTGTCATATTTGAGATTTCAGAATCACCTACATAGCTAAATAGTTTGCTGGCAAGAAACGAATGCTGCATCCTGACGCAGCTCTCAACTAATATGACTTGTTTCAAACTCATTTTCTGTAAAGTCTTTTGAAGTTTGATGGAGGCTACAAGGTAACAAACAGCATATCTGGTTTTGCTGATACGCCAGTAGAGCACGTTGGATCTGAATATTTGTCTCTTATCCAATCAAGATGGAAACGACATTGACTTATCACTCCATAAAGTCCGAGATCGAGATCTATCCAGTAATACGAACACAGGAAGCGATCGATTCTTCGAACAACTTCATCAAATTTTCAGCTTCTTAATGAATTCCACAAGAAGTACTCTCATTACAAAATTATCTGCTCGATCTGAACCGCCTCTCGAAAATTATACGGGACTAGCGAAAGCGAAAAAAAGTATCAAGTAGTGAATTCGTGACTGCCATCGTACAAGCGCTCTGTGGGACGCTGACGATTCCTGAGAAATCGGAGCATAAGACCCCGCTCAAGGCCATGCTAATTAAAATATATTTAAATTTCATAGTAGTCCATTGCTACTAATTAGCTGTAGCTCAGTTGCTGTAAAGGTACATTTAACTCTTTTTGGTATACGCACCTCACCCAATAGTACCGATGTATGAATTATTATCTATAGCAGTTACAGGATGAAGTATACTCCAGGTAGACAGACATACAAATAAATTGATACGCATGAGTAGCAAGGTTTTTTTATGTAGTTGTTTATTATTCATAAAATAAAGTATTCGGGATGACAATACGAGCACACCCCTCATGTGTGGGGTGGGTGGAAGGTCAAGATAATGTGTACACCGAGGTTAATCTTGTCCTACTTTACTGCATCTCATGTACACATGACTACACAAAAATACTTTTTCGATAATAGGTTTAGTCGAAGCAATATCTGAAACAGATATTTTCCCGATCATAAATCACTAATAGCTTACGGTAGCAAACGTTTTGTGACTGAAAAGCTATTAGGTTGGGTCAGGATCTCTAATTTATTAATGTAGTTATTAAGTATGATATATAACATAGGCGCTACGATTGCCCAGGGAAGATTATGGCTCAAGGCCCTAAGAGTTCTCAGTTTTCTTGTTCCACCGTCGACAGTAATATTTAAGAAACGGTTCAGTTGCTTTCTCTGTCTGTACTAATTGTAGAATCTCGTTTAGTTCTGAGAATTTATATTAGATTATGTAAAACTCTTTTTCTAGCGCTATTTTTAACGCACGCTTTTGGTAGCAGAATGTAACAAATGCACATTTGGTTTTTGCACGATAAAAATCTACAATGAGTCTATATGTCACTCTTGACTTATCAGAAACCGTCCACCAATTATAAACCTCTATCTCTCTATCCTGATCCTGACAATTTTCTAGACTAGCTATATTTATGGACAACTAATGATCAAGCAGCCCTGTTGTACTAGCTTTTGGATTTTCTGTTACATCCAGTTTATAAAACTGATGATGATGATACCTTTTTGAATGATTGAAGCAAAGTGAGGGCATATCTAGTAAAATAGGTTTTCCTAGAAAGAGTCCAATTCGTACTAATTGTACTTTAGCAGTTTTCATTAAACTTCTGATATAGTTATTTGTTCACCCTGATTAGTTCTGTGTCAAGGACAGTAGAAATCGTGCACCCGAAAGCTCCAAAAACACATGTTACGAAACACGTAGTTCGGAGATTTCCTCGGCATATTGAGCTTGGTAGACTGGGAAACATCTTTACAATCGCACGTCAGTGGTATATATTTTCGACAAAAATATAGATCAATTTAGGTACCTTTGCAGAATTTCCGGTACAGAAAACAGTACTCTACCATTGCCGAATAAAATAAATTGTTCACAAACATTTTATTGTTAGGTGCTTTACTCTGTCAAATTTACATATCTTCAGTCTACATTTTGGTAGATAAGAGCCTTAAGACGTAGAGGAGGAAGTATGACTCAAAGCAAATATTTATTGAACGGCAGTGAACTTACGCAATCACTAGCCATAAATATTAGAAAAAGCAGCTGATTCCGAATAACGAAGAGCGAGGAATAGATCGAAAAAATAAACAGTTCGAATAAAATCACCACAACACAGTCTGTTACCGAACATGGTTGTTTTAAAATCTGCGTTTTTTTATGGTCAGCCTCCCGCAGAGGCGGAAAACCTACGGCGCTGTAGAAGCGCTGCGAGAGGATAAGTGTCGGGGCATGTTAGGTTTGAAACGCTGCAGGTTGTATCCGTCGGTAAACAAATTCCCCGACAGCTCATTCCACAGCATCGACGTTCTCCAAAAGAATGAATGCTGGGGGAGACTGGTTTTGGGAGTAGGGACCTCAACCTGGCAAGGATGAGCTCACAGAGCCTCTCTAGTGCTCCTCGTTTGGACGGCCTTTGGTGCCATTATCTGGGAGAGCTCACTCGAACATCTTCCTTGATAGAATCTGTAAATAGGACAGGTCAACCACCCTTCATCGATGCTTCGATGTTCCAGGCTGTGGAGGTCCTTTGTGAGGTTAGGCGTATCGATTAGTCTAATTATTGCTCTCTTCTGGATAGAGTTCAGAAACTTCAGAGAGTGCTTTGGAGCACATCCCCACACACAGAAGTAATAATCCAGCGATGGTATGTGCCTTCTAGAGGAGTAGTAGTTGCTCTGGTGTATACAGCTTCCTACAGCGGAACAAAACTCTCAAAAGCTTCTGGGATGCCGTTTTAGCAATACTGGCGACGTGGTCGTGCCAGCACATATTATCGTTGATGTTGATCCCCAAAAGCTTGGCGAAAGGTGACTTGAGTATCGGGTGAGCCTCCATTTCCACAGTTAGTAAGCCAACGTGAGACTTCTTTGTAAGGTTGTTGCCTAAGTTTTCTGTACGTTGAACTGTAATTTATTTAATAATCACCACTCAACAATTGCTTTGGTACCTACGTTGATCTGTGAGGCATGCTGTATTTGCCGATGTACTATCTCCTGGGATGATAGTCGCTTGCTAGGTTCCATGCACGATATTAATGTAATATCGTCTGCGAATCTGTAGATTGGATTGGATGTTATTTCCTAAAGGTGCGTTTCAATTACCACAAATTTGACGCGCGGCCCAAAACATGTTGCGACACATGTTGCAATAACATTTGCCGTGATGGAAACAGTGCTCGAGGTAAGGTGAAAAGGCGCACATCTTGACGCAACATGCCGCGCGTCATCACATTGCAGCGCGCCAGAATGGAAAGCCACCACAATGTGTATACTAGAATTAATATACAATGTAGGCTATTATGACTAGCAGCTTGGTGGTGCACAATGCACATATCCGGCGGAACAGTTCTATCGATATTTAACTCCTAAAGGCTTTCCTTTATTTAAAAAAAATGAGGCCCAATTCAATATAAATATGCATATATGCATATAGGTTCATACTGTCTCGACAAAGGTATACCTGCATGCTTGCAATATTAATTTTGCACCTGCAAATTGAATAAATCTCTTCTATAAACCGCAAGGGTAAGGTCTCATTGTACATTGCCGACTGTCACGTATTTCTTCGCAGACGATATGACTAAGTGCTCAGTTATTCAATTTTTTTGTGGTTTGACAATAAAACTGCCTATTTCGACGTACACATGTAATAACTCAGTCCTTAATGACGTAAAACAATTGTGGGGATATTTAGTATTTGCATCACACAGTATACCGCGCACCTTAACGTATGCTTACAATGTTTATGATTTGATTAACAAGACAAATTGGGAGTGCTCCGCGTATGGTAGAATTTCGGTATCCTTGAATGCCTCAGATTTATCCCGTTACTCATTTACATAATTTAATTTTAGAAAGACCTAATTGACATGTTTACTTTTTTAATTAACGTAAAAAACGTTGCATAACCTTCTTTCATACAGAAGAGTGGATTGCCAAACTACAGAACATTTTTTCTTACGGCAATCAGTTTTCATTCAGTGGCAGTAAAAAAACCGAGCTGATTGAGTGCTGTGTGCATGTTTGATTTCAATCAAAAAATGCTTGCTTACTTAATGGAAAGTGGATTAATAAATTGGTGTTTAATACTGGCTTATCACTTAAAGCTGCTTTCACACTATGGTATAAATTCAGTGCCCTGAGAGACCAAGTTTCAGCACTGTACACTAGTATTGGCTATATACAGGGTGAGTTTTTAGTACCGGCTCGGTCGATAACTCCACTACTGTAGAAGATATCGGAAAAATTTGTATATGAAAGTTGTAGCCACGGATATGCCCTTTGCTCAGAAGATATCTAGATTTATACAGGGTGATCCATAACCACGTGGTGATGCAAACATGCATTTTTTTAAATGCGACACCCTATATACTATTCCATATTCAAATTCTACTAATGATTTCCGTTCTTTCAATATAGGGTATTGTTAGATTATACAGGGTATTTCAAAAGTTATGACCATTTTTATATCCAAATCGCTGTCAAATGAACGTACTGTTTATCAAAAAGTGTTGAATCAAAAATCATTTTTTTAAACGGATGGATAAAGAATATCTTCTAGTCTTAAAATCGGCTACAAAAAAAGCCCACGGCGCATATTTGTATACAGGGTGATGTAGAATGCAAAATCTAGATTTTCTCCCTTTTTTTAAATGTAACCCCCAATATTTTATTATACCAGAGAACTGCCTTCAATATGTTGTTTCATCTTTGTATAGCACTTGTTATGGCTGGATTCATTAGTTCCTGAGATATTTCGATGTTTCTACAAATTTTAAATATACCTTCTATTTGTTTATTAAATTTATTTATTTTGAAAAAATTCTATCAAATTCCATGTTTGTTTAATAAACAACTAAAACCTAAGGCCATAATGGTACTTGATCAAGTCAAAGCACTGAATCAACGAGATAATATGGGTCAAGTGTGCTGAGGAAACAATTTTATAGACGTCATGCATGATTATCAAGCAGATATATCAGGTAGGCTATGAAATATTAAACGACACAGTCCAAATAAAACGATTCTTTAAACTTTCAAACGCATTAGTCTTAGAGTGCCTCCGTTCTGGATATTGCTGTTCATAGTTGATATATTCTAGAGACAAGTAAGCAATCTCTCAAAGATTCTCCTAAATACCCTCAATGGAAAAATTAATTTTTAAAGTTCGTTTTTCATACAGTACGGAATTATTAAGCAGGTTATGAAAATTGTCAATTTTGTCAAAAATAATTTTTGATTCATTACTTTTTGATATACAATACGTTCGTTTGACAGCGATTTGGATATAAAAATGGTCATAACTTTTGAAATGCCCTGTATAATGTTATGATACTTTATATTGTGAGAAGAGAAATTATTAGTAGAATCTAAAAATGGGATAATATATAGGGTGTCTCATTTAAAAAAATATATGTTTGCATCACCACGTAGTTATGGATCATCCGTATAAATAACAATATCTTCTGAGCAAGGAGCATATCCATGGCTACAACTTTTATGTACAACTTTTTTCGCTATCTTCTACAATAGTGGAGTTATCGATCGAGCCGGTACTAAAAACTCACCCTGTATATATAGAATTTTACCACTCGGAGTCTGAGGTTTAGTGGCATGTTTCGTCGTAGAAGAAATCTGTTAAACTCTATAAAAGAGATCCTGGCCATCGCAAAACTTAATTTAATCTCTATGCCACAGTCTCATCTTGCATTTAGTATTGAACCCAGTTTACGGTAGATAAGTATATAGTTTTTGATATATACAAGATACCAAATCCTGGAATTTAGTGTTCTCTATTGGCATGTAAATATTCAAGCTAGTGCAAATTTCTGGGTTTGCAGGGGTTAGTAAATGTGGACAAAACTCAAAGTTTTAAAGACTTACTAAAGAGGAAGCAAACATTTCTGTTACTATCTCCACAAATCCGTCGCCGTCCTTGCATTACGTAACTGGTAGCTTCTCGTAGTTACCTCCTTTCTTTTTAATTAGATTACGCTAACGTCTCCTTTGACGATAAAAATCGCATTGCGAAACTTTGATTAAGATTGAAGTACCAGTAACGCTGAAAATCTAATATTATAATTACGATCTCTTACCGCTGCCGTGCCGGCACATTCTCTGACTAATAACCTGTAACTACTGGACGAAATAATCGCCGTATACGAGGTATGTAATTAATAATGTGCCTCTTGGAAATAGTTTCGCATAATTACCTGATAGGTATGTTGAAAATATGACAGTTAGTAGCAGCATTTTCACTTAAGCCTGTATGAGTGTTTCTCAAACTAGGTTTTGTGAACCGTTCAGGATTTCTGCTTGTGAGACAATTTACAGTACTGCACTGTGAGACATAGAGTGAATATGCAACTAAATATAAAATATGCTCTTTTGTGCAAACTGTACCAAAATTGACCTGAAAAACGACACGTCAACGTCTGATCCATTATCTATATACAGATATTAGCTATGCGAACTTCAAAGGTATGCGATCCAGATCAGCAAAGACATTGAATGAATTGTTGATCAGGGATTTAGAAGACAGATAGGTACACTGTCAAGCTTCTGGGGGTGAACATTAACTGTAATATGTACTGGTATCTGTGGCGTACAGGTTTTGGCAGTCATGAAGACACACACATTTCTTATTTGTTGCTAAAAAGATTACATTAGATGGACATATTTTATATATAGCATCTCACCAGGGCTAGAAGCTATTTGGAAAGCCTCGTTCAAGGTGCTGTTTGTTCAGAAAATGTACACGGTTGAGGTTTTATAGGCTAAGATTTCTGGCTGCTCTCGAGTTCATTATCA
This sequence comes from Callosobruchus maculatus, assembly GCA_951848785.1. Lineage (NCBI taxonomy): Eukaryota > Metazoa > Arthropoda > Insecta > Coleoptera > Chrysomelidae > Callosobruchus > Callosobruchus maculatus. Next base: position 3,577,513 of record CATOUR010000142.1, on the reverse strand, counting down.
GGCAGCTTACTCGAATATTTACCTCTTTACCTGGAACCTATAGAACTTTGAGAGGTTAGTTACAGTTCTTCGACGTTATAGGCTATGGAGTTCCTTCGTAATATTAAAATCTATATTAAAATAAATGTATTAGCCATACATATAATACTTTTCTGAATTAAGTTCAGCAGCATTACGTGATACATTAATACACTTGTAAGCAGTATTTTGGTAGTGGTCTTATCTGAGTCTTGTATTAGTAGCTGTACCAACAAATGCCTGATAACTTTCTGCACTGGAAGATGATATCAATTTATTGACTTGGCAAGAATGGTCCTAATAGATCTTGGACACCGGGCATTGGCTTTTACACCATGAGGTTCAAGAATAATATTGAACAAAATGGGTCTCTCTCTAGAGCCAGTGCAGTCAGTTGTTAAATTAATTACCATTATGCATTTCATAATTCATTCTGCTTTACGTAACAAACTGCACAGTTGGCTAACAGCTACATACAATTTTTTCCTGCAGATGTTGAAAATGTTTCACATCCACGTATACCAACCTTACCTGAGGTCAGTTTTATGTAAAAGTGCTGCAATATATCAAGGTGCTTTGTAACCGTGAAACGCACAGTTTTGCTCATGAATATGCATTTGTTATCGGACATATTCCTCAAAACTGCGTAATAATAATATGCAAGTAGATCGAGGGCGTCGGAACAAAATAAAACGATTGCTGACTGTGCGGTAGGATTCAGGGAGAATAGCTGAATTCGCCAATTCCTGGATTACCCAGGATGACCGGGATTGTCACGGGCCATTTGGCTGCTTTTATGAAGGTCTCGTCCGACAACCAAGAAAAGCGTGTTAGATCTGTATCTATTAGGGAATTACGTATTTCCTAGGATATTCTGATTTAAGTACATTTAGGGTGGTATACGAGGTGTGATCAAAAAGTTATGTGGCACTTTTCTATTGTCATTGTCAATAGAAAATTCTGAACTTCTGGATGGACCTGCGTCTGATTAGCGTTAAAGGCCGAGCTTTCGTCCACGATTGATAGTTCTTTGAGGACGTCCTGTGTACTCTTAGACAAAGTTTTGGCGTTTAGCGCAAATCTGACACAATCTATCCGGAAGTAAGGAATCTGCTGGAAAAAAAATATGTGCCAATATTCCTTAAAAGTAGTATTGCTCAGATATAACACATCACAATCTTTGAAACACTTTTATATTCATTTTATTTCCCACACCGATAGGTAAGGGGAGTATTGTCTAACGAGGTAATTATCGAATTGATTTTAATGAAGTTTTGAGACAATAGGTATTACCACCTGTTAGTGGGGGCACAGCAATAAACTTCGTTTTTAGGCGTTTTAGTGGTTCCTGATCATTTTATACTTTTTTTTGGCACGAGGTGAAATTGGGGTGGTAAGAGGGTAGGGGGTTGTAAGACTGATTTTTTTTGTATTGATAATAGGCTCTCCATTGTTCTGCGGAAGAAAGTAGCGTAATACGCTTTTTTAGATTCATTGGAACATTACCTTGCCTATTAGACAAACCAAGGGAGTTATAATTTTCTGATACATACGAGTATTGCTTAGATTGTTCTGTATTGTGTAACCTGAAATTGATTTTAATAAAAGTTCGACACAGTACTATTACCGTGGCGAGAATGAAAAATGTGTATGGTTTTTAAAAATCGTGTCAGTGGCGGCGCAGCAATAATAATAAAACTAAAAATATAAAAATAACCCAAACTTCGTTTTTAAGCGATTTGAGGATTCATGATCATTATGTTTCATCCAGTTGAAGCTTGCAGAATAAAAACTGCGTCATCTTAGTTTCTATAGACATACAAGAAGCTATTTACGAGAGTTTCTGTGTTGGATGTTTTTTTTAGTACGGGGGGGTAATCATTTGGCTGCAAGGGGATCTCAGACTCTCAAGCTATGGAAAAATAATAAAATGATGTCACCGTTGTTTGGGAAGTACTGAGTCAAACATCTTGGCCCCATTTTTTTTGGTATAACATTGATTTCCTCTATGTATGCAGTCTTAATCTATTTGTCGCAAGTTTCGGTCCTTTCAAGAAACCCTTCAATTTCAGACAGAGAACAAGCCACAATAGACCGAATGCGGAACATACGGTGGCTGAGGTGTTGCCTTGGGCAACGAGTTCGCAACGAAAGATTATAATGATGCCGTTGATTATTGTATTGCTAAAAATTTTGACTTTGGTACAATGTGCTATAAATTAAGAGTCAAATATTGGGAGAGACGGAATTTGACAGTTAAAAAATGTATACAGCAGTAGAATCGATTGTCATGATTCTTATTACGGGATATAGTTTGTTCGACAATAGGAAATTCAACAGTATTCATTACCTTCTTTTATTAAACGGGTTGAAATTTCTTATACTCCATTCAATGCAAAATGGCACCTAAAACCCTTTCCTGTGCACTGCCACTGCATACGTCCGCTTATTTATGACGTTTCTCTGAACCAGCTGCATATTTGTCCCGGAGTCTTTAATAATACATTCAAGCAAGGAACAATGCTTATACATAAAAGCCGCGTATGAGTTAGCAGTAATAAAGTGTACGTGAACTAAATGACGATCGATCGAAATGTGTTTTAGGAAAGGCACCGCATCCTCTCGTTTATTGCTCAAATGTGCGCCTTGAAAAACTGGAGTTCGCAGAAAAATAATGACGAAGGAAGGGAGCTCGGAACATAAACAGGTGCTTTTTATACGTGTCTAATGTTCTGAGAGAGCTTTGAATAGTTGAGTTAGCGCTGCCGCACACAGTAGCGTGCCAAAGTCTTCGGGCCCCACCGCAGTTTTTTTACGGGCCCCCCTCTATATAAAAAATAATATTTCAAATCGGTTTATAGGATATAAAATTTGGTGTGATCTCAACGTTTTGAAAATGATCGTTCTGCTTGAGCCTAACGTGAACGCGAAGGAATCGGAATTGACTGTCTGGAACTCCCAGAAATAAGTTGTCGACGAATTCGAATAGGTTAGAAGAACTAAATAATACAAAATAGTGATTCAGCGGCAGCTTGATGATGGTATTTATAGCATACTGGCCGCTGATAAACCGTATACCCTCTTCGAGATAGCAGGTAGAGAACTCTAAAAATAATGGCATAAATAGTGGAATAATATAAAAAGCAACCTTGCTTTGGTTGATGGTTTCAGGTTTATTGTTGTAGTTTTGTGTAAATTTTGGGTTTTAACAGTGCCAAGGTTAAAAGACTATCTTAAACAATTCCACAAGATTTAAATACTGCGGATATCTGTGAAAAATAACGACGTGTTTGTGAACACAGTAAATAATAACAACGGGGTCTTGGGAACACACACACACATGCTTGTTAAAGCATTTTCCTATAACCTATTAGAATTCGTTGGCACAGATATGCGTCACGTCAATGTAACGTTGCACTATTCTTGCCGTTTTGGATTCTACGTTTGACTACGTTGTCGTGTTGTCAAGGTTTGCCATAAAATAAGTTCTGAAAAGGCAAAATATAGCAAAATGTATTTAATTTGATTTTGGAAAAGTATGATTCCATCACTTTAAAATTAAGTATATATATGTATTATAGTCATTACTAACTATAAAGCTTGCTCGAGGTAGTCTAGGTCGTAGATGAGCGGGGGCCCCTCGAATGGCCGTGGCCCCTCGAACCTCAGGCCCTGCGATCCCTTTCGGCACGCCACTGCCCGCACACGAGTCGATTGGCTATATGGTCAACGCGATTCCCGACGCATGCCTACATGGCTTCTCATGCAAAGTATTGTAGCGCCACTAATGGGTCGTTTGATGATCGTCTCCAGACTTGAGTTTTCAATCTCATCGTTTTTAACCGCATGTGATCAGAATGGAACTTTAGTTCGTGCATCTTGCATGTCTGATAACGGTAAATATTAATCTGAGGTTATAGTGTCAAATCAGTCTTGATTTTATAATTACACATATTTAGAAATATGAAGACATTACAAGATTTTGGCATCGAGTGGTTCTATTGTAGTCGTTAAATAAGGCAAAGGAAATTTATGAACTATTATAAATCCAACTGTATGCATCTCACCGACTACATCGCTGATCGACCCGTGTGAGGATGGCAGACGCACCAGTCCCATGGATCGAACAGAACGAGCATCTTGACTTGACTTGACTTCTGTTAATCATCAGGGTAGGCCAAAGGCCTTTTGCCCAAAAATTACTGATGTTGTAACTGGCAGAAGAGCGACCTAACAATAAGTATTAAATGTAAAAGCCAGATCTAGGTAGTGGCAGGTCTTGGGACGAAAGAAGACATTATTCGGTTTCAGATGGTAATTGCTTAACACTTAATACTGTTGATCCATCCATTCAGCCCTACAGAGGTATTGGATAAGTCATAAAAAAATACAGACAGATACAACAGACAATGTAGAAATAAAAACGCAAGATAAAACGTACGTGTAGAAAACAGACAATATAAAATTAGATAACATTATGTGACTGGCTAAAAGAATCGATCACAGAGTAAAAACATTTGTCTAACAGGAAGTTCCTCAAAATATTGCACATTCATAAATGTGTATTGAGGGTAATGTTAATAAATTTTTTGAAATATGCCCGACATGACTCATTGTACTTTAGACGAAATAAGACACGCAAAATTCGTTTTTGTGCAATAAAAACTCTAGCGACGGAGGGTGAATTACCCCAAATCGTTGCCTACATAAAAAGCTGCTGAGAACGGTGTTCTATTATCGTAGTTCTACAAAACGACTGTTTTACGCTTTAAGACTGATCTTTAAATTGAGATTCTCTTTATGTATTGAACACTAGCAACATAAAGCAGAAAACACTTGATAAAACACAGTGTATACGGTATTTGTCTGGGAAACGTACGTTTTGCGGATTTCAAGTAAAGTGGCGTATCAAGATAATCTGTGAAAGTACATGGAATCTCAAAACTGCGACTCTATAAAGATACCTAACCATGATCTGGCAAACCTTAATTCCATATCAGAAGACAATCCTGCTTGCCATTTGACAATGCGCCTTGCATACTTATTGGATACCATAACATACATCTTGTTGTTAGTTGTGTACGTAGTAGTCTGGTCAAATCAAATTTATTTTAAAATTGCAAACATGCAATTAATGTAAGACAGATTTTCGACACACAGAATACACGACTTGTAATTAAGTGTTCCTTGAAGCTGAAAAAGGAAGAGTCTACGCTGTCGTGTCCTCATAAATTGAAAAAGTATTCACCTGGCGGAAGAAGTATTGCAATGGAGAAACATTTCACCGTTGAGGTGGCATGTTTTTTGAGCCAAAAACGGCGCTGGACTGACCTATAGCTACTTTAATCTAAATTCCATCAGCCGACACTGAAACGGCGGCAGTGGCGGCATCATAATGACATGTTGTAGTGAGTGTATGTCGAGTGCTTGCAGCCCTACCGTTGCTACTATATCATACGTACCGGTATCTACGCCCACTTTAAACAACATCGTTACCCAACAACAATAACAATTTGTTACGGGAATAACGCGTCTCGTAATAAGCCAACTGATGTTCGGGCTAGATCGTCACAATGATAACATCTACTGCTACGAGATCAGCGAAACAACTCAAAATCACCGACACCGCTACTGAATGTAATATGGGATTAACTTCTGATATAATATTTCATCTAGAAAATGCCTCCGCTCTTCTTACGATAGAAGCTGGAACGATTGGAGATGGAGGTCTGGACTGTCAAATCTACGAAACATCAAGAATAAACGGTTGTTCTCTTTTTCTCTAAGTGGCATTTCTATTGCGATTTTACTTATGTGACGCTGGATCATCTGGGGCATCAACAACAAACAATACAGTCTAATCACTCGGTAAACCGATTTTATTAAACCCGGTACACGTGTTTTGCCAACTATGCCAGCATGTTTAGACTAACCTCGAACTACTAATTATTGCATTATGGCCAACCACCATCCACGCCAGAAGTTTGGATCATAAAAGCACTGACAGAACGTCCAAGAAGAGTGCAGCTGTGCAGCAGACAGAATTGGGCAAAGGACAAAGGGGAAGCGTCAGTGCTTTATCCGATTCCATGTACTTGTGGAAGTGTATACATCAAAACAACAAAGAGATCATTGCAAACTAGAATTTCGGAACACAAATCAAATTGCTGATTAGGTCAGACAGAAAAAAGTAGGAAAGGATTTACATGAGTAGACTCAAAAGGCACTCTTACTGGTGGATTTTTTTTTTAACCGGAAGGGATATTGATGAAACCGGACTTCTCCTAGACTAGTTTTTTCATTCTGATTCCAAATCTGTATTTAGTTATTCCTTAGCACCTGTAGATTTTGTATAGGGTGAGACAGACAGAGGCTCTGCATAAGCTCTCTTCAGTGAGAGCTAAAATCCGCAGCAGCTAAGCGCGTACTCCAGGAAAACGGTAACTACAAGATAGTGTTTGATGAGGCAAAGGTTCTGGCTACGACCTCCTCTTATTACGCCAGATTGTACAGTGAGTCAGTTGTGATTTATAAACATAAAAACAACTTCAACAACAAAGAAGAGGCATACAAGTTCAACATGAGACGCTAAGATTCTGGGATGCGCAGGAGTTTTACAGAGATCGGCAGTACACAGCGCAACCGCCCCCACTCCTAATCTGGAGTATATACTCGTAAGTGCTCAACCCCGAGTCGCGGTCTCGGTTTCTCGGAACACGCCGAACAGGTAGAGCATCATCTTCTGAGGATGCCGTCCACTCGTGTTGGCGAAACGTCAGGCAGCCAAGCATGCTGACACCAAGGCGGCGAGGCGTATCGACGCCTACCGAACAGCCCAAGAACTAACAGTTCACTCACATTTGTTTAGTATTTGTTAGTACTTGTTTATCGCAAAGTGCTTTGGTCGAAGGAAATGGAAAGCAATGACATGCAGGTCCAAAATATGCTGCGCAAACTGTACCAATATAATTTCAAAACACTAAAAAATTAATAACCGTTCATTTTCCTGTAAAATGTTCTAGAAACCCTATCTAAATACGAATACGGTGACTGAAAGCTGCGCTGCAAATATTTATAAGCCAAAAATACAAACTCAATTAAATCTGCCAAATTAGATTTCACGGGAATCACCGGACGATGTTATCTCTCCATCAGCAACACGTCTATGTTCAGCCTACCAACGGACCCGGTCAGATATAGATAGCCAGCTAACTAGATTGCGATCGGTACATCAGAAGTGGGATGGCTATCCTTCACACCCGGTTCGAGATACCTCTATACCTCCGATACAACGGATCCAAGCTCTGCCTTACTACGAGATGATTAATTCGTCTTTAGTGCTTACCTCATGATTGGTTAATAAATGGGGGTAATATGGTATGCTCGTAAAAAATGAATCGACTGTTTAATCTGTAGAACGTTTCTCACATCATATCGTGATATACAGATGTACGGGTTTTGTAGAATCATGCTTCTGTTATTATTATACTTCAGTTTTATTGGTGTATGGAACAATGTCTGTGTATAAATGGACACTGCGTATAATACGTTTGTAGAATAAAGACAAAATTATGGAACAGAATGAATTTGTACTTTGGTAAATACTGTATTTTTATTTACAATCTAGCGCATCGCGATGAATAACTTAGAAGTACATTACCGTATGACTAGCAGTATGGAACTTGGAACGTGTTAGATAGAAAAATACTTTGTACATAGAATAGGTGAATCGTCGTCGTCAATTTATTGAGCATCAATTCTACGAACCTCTAATTGTTGCAATAATTTCTGATCTTAAATTGATGACGCACTAAATTCAGATAATAAAAGACCCAATATTAAATTATAAAGGAAATTACTACCTCCTCCATCAATGTAACGTAAACATCCATTGGATAAACAATTGGCGATTACAAAAAAAGTATTTAAACGTTCATAGCAATAATGTTTTTATCGCTGCTGTATGAGTAGTAAAAATAACAAGCTATAGATAGTATGCATTGTTTCAATGAACACTAAGCCCTTGTTTTTTACGAACCGTCATCAACTCTCGGTGACCGCGATGATATAAAGGCGGCTCCAGGCATGCGACATTTGGCGAATACTAAGCGAATGCTCATCGAGTGGCAAGTGGTTGAGTTACTCGGCAGGCATGCGTGAATTAATCACCAAGTGACAAGCATTTATATCAGATATTAGCGGTTCGTCACGAAACGGAGTCTCTGTGGGAATAAATAATAACGAATAACGTATTGGTATAGGTTTTTGTTTCACTTTATTGAAACAGACTCTAAAAGATGCCCTTTTCTTTTTCAATTCAGTGGCTACCAAATTCTATTCGTTTCCAAGCAACATAAGCATCTTTCCGATGTTTATGGGTCGGTAGAGATGCATTCGATATCACAGATTCACTATCACTATCAGAACTTTTGCAATTTTTTGAGCTTGAATTTCAGTGTATTTTGTGTAGAACAAAATAACATGATATCATATATACTATTTTCTTAAAATAAACTTATCTGGTTCTGCCATGTGATCTCGGACACAGTTGGATTGATTTACAGACACAGCAATTCGGATAAAAGTGCAAAAATCGTATGGATTAAAAGACATGCAGGTATATTTCAGAACGACACAGTTGACAGACTAGCAAAGACAGAGACATCTACTATAGATGGCATACTGCTGATAAAATTAAAAATTCCCTACAGTGTCTTAAGAAATATGTCAAACAAGAACCCGAAAGAAAAATGGAGCGAAGACTAACACAGAAATCCATCTAGAGCGAGATGCAAACAAATCCAGCAGAACCTAAGAGCAGAACCCTGGTTAAAGAACGAAAGGAATAGACTATTTGTGAAAACCCTTTGCAGATTGAGGTGTGGACATTGCTTACGCCCTCAATACAAAACTACAATAGGTTCAGACGATAACCCTCACTGCAGATGTGGAAAGATTGGTACCGCTGAACACGACTGTATATTAGAATGCCAAATGATCGGTAATGAGAAAACAGACCTTATATGATCACTATACTAGCTAGTTAATCCAATCCATATAACTACTAACGTTGTAACTTTTGTATGTACTCAAAAACTAAGAATAAGACTGCAACTTCGACTATAAATAATGTAAAACAATATGGCTTTTTTTTCATAGTAATTTAGAAAAACAGAAGTCTCATCCACAAAACAACTGGCCAGTCGTTCTCCGATCAGAGCCAATAACATCATGAACAAAACATAAACGTATGTGATTATTGTTTTCTAACATCTCATATCTCTAAGTACTGTCTAGTATGGGATGCGTCGCGTTTGCAGTGCTCCTTATCCTAAGAAGAGCTGGAAGCTATGCTTTACTAGCTTGGAAATAGAGGGAAACCGCAGCTATAATCACACGTCATTGAACATCTGAGATTAGTATTAATATGGTAGCAGTGTGCCCGCGGTGTCTGTTGGATAACCGCGGTATCTGTCAACTACCTCCCAGCTACCGGCCGACCATCACTCCTTATGTATTATTTTATGATATATGCGGGTGTGGCAGACCTGTAGCGTCTCGTAAAGCAGACCACATTTATCTTTATGTCTGATTGCTGCGAGCAACCGCTTGTAAGCACTATGCGAGAGGAGCATCCGAATGGAACCAAGTGCGAGGTTATGGTCGTTATACGAAGGTAGTACGTGTTGACGATTTGTTATATAGGAATCGTCTATACCAGGGCTTCCCAACCAATGGTACACATACCAGCAGTAGTATGCTGGTAACAGTCCGTTCACACGATGCGTTCAGATCACCGTTTCGGTAATTTTAACGAATCGGCGCAAACCGAATGATATGGTCACACAGAAAACGGTTGTAAACAGATTTTCAGCCAATCCCGGCAATTCGATTCATTTTGAATAGCTTTCTTGCGAGTGGACGTAAATACAGGTACGTTCATAATTTTGTATTGGTATCGTCGAAGGAGGCGTGGATTACTTAACAGAAAACTTTAGATTCACCCTATTTTAAATCATTTGGGTGCTTACCACCGATTAACCAGCATACAAATTCTGCTTTTTTCATTTAATCAGCGCCAGTGAGGGAATAGAAACCTTATAAAGTTTGAAATCAATTCAAATCTTATTCTTAGGAAAGTATATATTTAGCTTAAAACATTATTTATTTACACTAATTTGCCTCTTTCATTAGTATGGTGAGGTAATGATCTTTCGTCATAAGATTATTTTAGGTAGCTTTCAATAGCCGAACTAATCGGGAGTTGAATTTAGCTTGCATTTTTATAGAGGTAAATGGGTGAATATCGTAATTATAATAATTGCATAAACAAAACACATTCAAAACAACAACTTAAACATAACCCAACTTTTGATCTGTGTTTGAGGGTCTATAAAACAAGCAGAACTAACTGCTGCTGGGCATCTAGAAAATGTACAGAACAACTTCAAATTGCGCAAAATCAGTTCTGCTTACTTTGTAATGCTCAATGGCCGTATAAAATTAATTTTTCGAGTTTAGGACACATTCCTTGCTCAAAGCTAGTTTTGCGTATTTTTTTGGGCATCGCGCGAATTCGACTATTGAGCATAACATATCTACATCAGAGAAGTAAGTAAATACAGAAACAGTGTTAAAGGCGAATAAGGAATCAAATAACGTTTTCTCGAGACTGACACTGATACCTTGAAAACGGTTAACAAGTTTTTGTGACAATCTTAAACAAGTATAGACTTAGTTGTTAGCCTGCAAGTCAACCCTGCATTAGGCGTATTACATAGGCTACCGTAAGAAATAGATATGAACCCAAACATCGGGCGAACGGATGCATATCAAAATTTCTCGCCAAAATTCCAAAAAACGCCAGGAACGTTGTATAGCGCAAGACGTATTTTATTCATTTTTATAATGTGTTTTTCACAAGAAACACTTGATTTTTTTTCATAGTATTTTCTATGTATTCTGTTCACGTTAAGGTGGGTACACACGCCGTGTATGCGCCGCGGGTTCGTTGCGCGTTAAGATCCGTACAAATATGCGCGCCGCGCGCGCTCAGTCTGTTCGCTAGTTTTGTACGGGTTCACAAGAGGTTCGTCGAACGGGTAAATTTCGACGAACCCCTCACGCGCAACGAACGCGTGGCGCACAGATTTGTACCCACCTTTAAAGTATGGGCACATGTGTTTATTTTATTTATTTTTTTTTGAATACTATATCCATTACTGTTCAGGCAATCATTGTTCTTCATAAGCCACATATCCATTTCTGAATTTATCTTTTCTTCTTTAGTAACTGGTTTTCTTGTTGTAAATTTTATGGATATTTTCATATACACAAAAAATCTCGCATTGAACCTAGTTTGATCCATGCAAAGTTCTTACAGGGGGACTAGACATTCAAAGGTGTACCATATTTCTCACAGTTACCGGCATGTGGCTTCATCTATTAAATTTAAGAGCTTATATATCTTTGTTTCACGACAAAATATTGAAAAACTAATTTTTTCGATACTAGTACAGAAGTAAAGTTCATCTTTAAATGTGATGTCACCGGAAGTCTTACGACATTTACTGTAGAAGGAGGGTGACTATATTGAACACATTAAGATACCAATGAATAACCAAAAATTCAATGAATAATTATGATATTGCAATGTCTTCTCCACAAAATAAACTGCTTCCGCCCTTGACGCAAAGCAGAGGAAGTCTTAGTCCTAGTAGCATTTACGGACGCTCCAGTACAAGCAAACAAACGGAATTTACACAGTAATTGCGTCATGGATATACCATCCCTAATCCTCGAGGCACTTTAATGTCGATCCTTCGTCCCCTGTCATTAACCGTGCCGACCTTAGAAGGGATAAAATGATACTTTATCGCAACAATGCCAAAATGTATCCCTCAGTGTTTGTGTCGCCCAGGATGTAGGGTATTCATATTGAGATGTGAAACTTGGATCTGACATTCGCTGGAAGTAAGTGGCTTGTAAGTTTTTTAAGGACTAATGGATTTGAAGGGTACCTGGATACCTGTTAAACCAAGCGCTGTATAATACGACTCAAGTGCTATTCTTGTTTGTCGAGTAGCTTAATGTTATTGATGCTTGAGATTGCTTTATCTATTTACGCTGTCTAACAAATCTAAACAAATACTTTATTTAAATAAAGTTGCTTATTCTGGACTATCTGTGGTGTTGTCCTTTTGTGGCTTGTTCTGATTGGTTTTAGCATCTCAACAGCATAGAACCCTCCATAAAATTAACAGAAGAGGGAGAGAACACCAACAGCCTTCCTTTTTTGGATGTCTTGGTAATGAGAAGAAATACTCAAATAGAAACCAAAGTGTACATAAAATCAACAACTAACCAAAATTACCTGCATTATGCCTCAAACCATTCAACGTAAATAAAGAAAGGAGATTTTTGGAACTTGGTTCATCGAGCCCAAGAACATTTGTGATATATAACAGGGAGTGGAAGAAGAACTTCGTCATATTAAATAAGATCTGACAAAGAATACATATCCCAAGAAGCTAGTGGAAGCAACAATGTAATGAAATGGTACCAGCAGAAACTTAGGTCCTAAGGAACACTAGAATTTACTCAGTATACCATACGTGAAAGGATTGTCAGATGCAGTCAGGTGAATAGGGCAAGAATATAAAATTCACACACAATTATCAAGCCCACTCTCCAAATTCCACTAACGAAAACGGAACACAAGAATGAACAAGAAGAAACTAAAAATTGCATCTAAGATGTGCCACGTGAAAGCGGCAAAGTGTACACTGGAGAAAGAAAAGACCTCTAGGACTGAGAATTAAGGAGCAACGACTCAACACCTAGCGACTCAAATCAAATCACCGTTCATTTCTTGAGCGAAGCGGTTCGTAGAACCTTAGATCTTGTATCATAGTATCATTCCATAAGTCGATCAAATCTGGAATCCAGCAACCAGTACGTTAAAGAAAGGAATGGAAGAGAAAGGTAAAGAAGAATGATGGAAAGCAAAGGTGGGGAGGACAAGCTCTCAAACCAGGAAGCGGTTAGGCATTTTGGAAACGTTTTGACAATTTTATACAGTAGTGAGTTTTATTATTAGTTACTTTTAATCTTGACAATTCAGTGCAACTAAAACTAATATATTTGTTTGAAATAATCAGAAAAAATGTGTGTTCCCTCTGTGCGTCATAGATTCAATAATGCTATATAGATACAGCTATGGAAGCTAGACTAATGAGCTCTCAGAGCCGTCAAAATGTTTACGACTATAGAAGTCTAAGGATCGTATCATCATTAAGACGAACTTCTAACACTTCAACCGATCTTCCTTCAAATGTCGTTCTTTCGGAGAACCTCTCTCCTTTGGAATGGTTTGCTGGGAAATTAGGTTTCAGACGGTTACATACTACGACGTTTTTCTCAATAATTATTTTTGAAGTGTGACAGTGTGAAATGGTATGGATAAAGCACGAGTATTCTGATAATTCTGTCTGATTGAACAAATTTCAGTCCACCTAAAGTTGCGGGCGCAGCAGATGCTAATAGTCAAAAACATAATTAGGGACAAAAAAGGATTTTGTTCAACCTGTACCTGTAAAAGAAAAACTATTTCGTATGATAATTATGTAGCCATTTTCATATAAACACACTTGAGTCTAGTATATCATAAAATATAGGTTTCAAGGGTTATCGACCAACGGAAATCGGAGCAATTTGGACCCCAAACGGTTCAGTTAGTAAACGGTAGCAATTTAGGGCAAGATGCTGAAAATGAAAGCTGCTTTGCCAAGTAGTAATTAACGTAGGCACTACGTCATTTTGAATTGTTATTAAAGAACCCATTATTCAGTAGCAATTATATGGTAGGAATCGGCCATTCAGGAACATAAGTCATACCGCAATTGATAGCAACGTCAGTGCATCCTTCCGCGAAGTAGTTTATTGGTATACAATGTTGTCTCAGATAACTTTCTCATGCACTTTAGCCAAATGTGACAGAAAAGTTACATTTGGTGATCTCTGGCTGCGTAAAGTGTGGAACCCTATTCGAGCATCACTAAGTGCTATCATTGTATCATTGGCCGAGGACAGATGTTTATGAAATTGATTGACGAACAGGAGGAGGGATCCTAGAAACCATATTTTCCTCTTTTATTGTCCAGCTGTCAAAAAAAACCGATAGTAATAAATTGCAAAGATGTGTCTTTCATATCTGCATACTCAACAATAATCAACCTTTATATATCTAAAATTATTGGCAACTTGTATAATTCATGTTGACATTATGTATCGTTAAAAGTATCAAGGTATCAAATATCAAACACTTTTATAGAAGTATCTTGTAAGGTCAATGTATCATAAACTGTTTATATTAGACCACAACCACTATCCGCATAACAGGTTCGATGATGCTATACCTTCAATCTCTGACAAATTATATGTCTAGTGTTACAATTCGAGCGAGGATTCAAATTAATAAGACTACCTAAAGCACCTAAGTTTCATAAAATAAATCACTCGTCAGGTCTATATAGTAGACCTATATAAATAAGGTTCACCAATTGAGCATACAGTAGTAGTCCAACTCTGTACTAGTACTGTCATAGTAGGATTCTGCCTCTCTTTGGATATCTAATGGAAGTTGTAGCTACAAAGTGAGTCTTAAGTGTGGAACGCCTCAATTATCTCGGAAACGGTTTGCATGATTTTCATGAACTTTGGCCAATCTTGTGATCACATTGACAATGTTGTCTACTGTTTTTCTGGAAATATAATGAACTTTGTTATTTCAAATGGATCACCCTGCATATTCCTACATCTTTTAAATCCTTGAAAAAATACTGATTATTTTTGTATAACATTTCCTGTACCTAAACCTCATAATTTTGGAGCAACAGCTAATTTTACATTGCTTGTGCCCAAGTTGAAAATAAGATGGCTATGTTTACTATTAAAAATTCAGACATGTTTTTAAATGTACTGGGACATTTCAAGAATCACATGGCTTGTTGTATTGAAGGACAACATTTTGAGGATCTGCTGTAACCGCGTTCAAGTTTTTTGCAGTTAATATCTTATTTTAACTTGGGCGGATGCAACGTAAATTTAGTTATAACTCCGAAATTATGACGTTTAGGTATAGGAAATATTACAGAAAAAGAATCAGTATTTTTCAGGAACTTGAAAAATGTAAAGATATATAGGGTGATCCATTTGAAATAACAAAGTTCAAACAATATTTCCGGAAAAACAGTAAATCTGAAAACATTATAAATACCGTCACAAGATTGGTCGTATTGCAAAACCCCCATATCCCAAAATTCATTAAAATCGTGCAAACCGTTTCCGAGATAATAGAAGCGTTCCTTATTTTAGACTCACTCTGTATAATGATGCTCATGTAATGCAAAAGAGTCCTCGGAACACAAATCATGTCTCTGTGTTGGCCTATGGTACCCCAGATAGCCTGTATTGGTACTTGAGACTCTGGAACCAGGTGAAAAATGGGTAGGATCCATTATTGAACGAAAAACGTGCTTAGTAAAAAACATCATATCAACGACCTCTAGCTTTAGCTTTGCACCGAGGACGCAAAATCGATTGTCGTGTTCTTCTGGAATTCTGGATACATTAAATTTGCGCATGGATCTATATTTGCTGGTTGCATGGATCTATGGTCGCAGGTTATCCGAATTATCAACGACAACAGTTTTTCGTATTACTGTCAGCGGTGGTTGATTTATGTCTTGCCACAATGAGTCCTAGCGGGTTTTTTTACAGTTGGTGACTGAGTGCGTAAAGTCAATGCTTTAGAGTTCATTGAAACAACGTATATCGTACAGTATTATTATTGTTATAAATATGGGTTAGAGCGACAGAGAAAATATTGACAATGTTTTTGCGTTCGTAGTTTAATGTTGTTACTTTCACTGTTTCGATCAATTTCGTTAATAATCTACGATTAGAAATCATTGAAGTAATCAGCGATTAAATTGACGACGTCTATTCAGCGACACTTGTTAATATCAAATAGTCTCTCCTTAAGAGACAAGTTTTGAAACTAGTACGAGTATAGAGACTTAAAAGGATCAGCTGTGTGGCCAATAGGCTGTACTGTTAAACAAACCCTTTTTTCCATTTATTCATTCAGCCAAGTGACGTCTGTTGCTTTATAGAAAAATGTTTAATCATCAGATCCAATGAGTGTAATTTACCTAGTTTCTTAGTTCTGTGTCAACGGCATTGACAGTTCTGGTCATTAGACTCCTGTTCTTGTAGGTTTTGTTACTGTTTCCCGACGCCACTCTAGGAACAGCACTGTTAATTAGAAGCCAATAGTGGAGGCTCAGGTGGGGATTCTGGCTGAGTTTTCTTATGGAAATTTATTTATAGTTAGAAAAACCAGAAATAAATTTCCGCCTCTGACGGGGTCGAACATGGGACCTTCCGGTCATGAGCCTTCGGCTCTAACCACTAAGCCAACCCACCCTCAATGTATCTAGTTGTTTTCGTACATATTCACGAATGATCTTTGATGGTTTCTTCTCCTTGTTTCAGGTGAATCGTCCTCTGACAATGAAGAAAGAGGGCATCCAAACGCGGAATCGTAAACTGTCATCGAAAAGCAAGAAAAAGAAGTCGCCAGGTGGCTGCTTATCACTGGGTGGCATGATGGGCGACATGATGAAGCCGTTGGATGGAGGCGGAAAGGGCGGTTTCGGAGGCGGATTTGCTGGTGGCATGGGTGGTACGCATCCACATCTCAATGCTGCCCTCCATCCGCACCATGCTATGAGTCATTGGTGAGTTTAAAAATGACTATTTTCACAAAGCAGCTCCTCTGAGCTATCCTCTATAGTTCCGTCGCTCACCGATCCTATCAGATGCACCCGCGCGACTGCTGCATCTCATCCTAAGATGGTCGTTCTTCATACATCAAGACCCGAGGGGTATGACCGCACATTTATTCCTCATGATGTCCAGGACTTGGAATGGACTGCCAAGAGGCGTATTTATTGGGCCTACGGTTGATGACCCATTCAAGTTCCGCGTTAACAACTTCTCCTAACAACCTTTTCTACGGCAGCCGCGGTACTCTGGTATTTAGGCCGTGCCTACGTTGTCTGCTCAGTTATATAAAAAATAAAGGTTTTATAGTGAGAACATTTGTAGGAACTGTATTTCACAGTATATCCTGTTTAGGTCAGAAAGCGGTATCAGCTAATGGTTTTTAAAAATACCTTAAAATACTTTGTAGTAACGAGGAGATGGTATGAGTGACAAACGTGATTCCAAACAAAACTTTTCACATTTAGGACGTCATCCCGTAATCATTCACCTACAATACAGGATTTTAATCAGAATCCGTAACATAATTTTAGACTTAAGTTTTTACTAAATCCAGTCATTATTTTCGATGTGAGTGAATACGAGGCGAGGTGTGTTTAAAAAGCAAGGTGATCATATTTTATATGTAGTGCCCATCAGATAAGATATACATACTTGTCTCAATGGTTTTGTCAATCCTCGAAACTCTGGGCTGTTTGAAATAGCCTCCGATGGAGTCTTTCTCTCTCTCACAGGTCACAAGTGGTCAAATCTGTTGTAAATCAGGCACATTTGTGACGTTTTTGGCGAAGAAATCATTCACAGGCACAGATGACTAAGCAGTGAACTGTTTTCCAAAAGTTCCGAACGCTTTCTTGGTATTGCTTCTCGTAAGCGGTACATAACTTTAAGGAAATATTTCCTATTGATCGCATGACCTTATAGTAAGAACTGCTGATACTACATTACCTACATACTACTATAGCAATCGAAGAAAGCAGTAAGCCAGACTCTGCCGTTTGACAAGATTTACGTTCTTATATTGATCCTGGTTCTCCCGGTCTCTGACATTGAGACGATTGGTTTCATTTTCAATCTCATTACCATGGGGCCAAGACTTTCCACCCGTTATATATACATACATTTCTGAGCAAATCCTGATCATGGTTGACGTCATTCCGCAGCTTCTCATATGCCGGTTTTTCTGACAAATGTACATGTCATTTTAGGAGCAAACTTAGCTTACTCACGTCTCACACTCAGAGCAGCTGAATAATTGCATGGCGCTACATTTCCTCAAAGCAATTTTCTCGACTACACGATGCTCATGGATTGAAGACCATAAGTTACAAGTCGTCTGAGTTCAATGTTCCATGATTTGGATTTCATTGCATAAAAAGGGTTTACGTGTGAACCCCGATAATGTATTAAAGGGTCTGAGTGCCAAGTACGCCGGAAAATAATAATATTTCTAGTTTGTACTTAGCTCCGGGTCTAAACACTGCAGGTTGTTGTAGGGAACATGGGTCTAAGTACCATCAGTGGAACATAGCCATTTGCATTAGTGGGCCGATATTCGGTATTTCTGCACACATCACAATGGACGAGGAATATAAAGTAAAGAGAGGCAAAAAAGGGTTAGAAAGTTTCAAAAAGGAAAGAAAGAGGTTAAGAACAAGCGGTAGGGAATTCATGTCTGGAACAAGGGAAAACATTAAAATAAAGCTTGTCCCTATGTAAAATCGTCGTAGAAGTTACTCCTATACATAGACCCTGTACATCTGTGCTGACTCTTGCACATAGACCCTGTTGCATTGCAATTGGTATTTGGCTTATTTACCTTTTAAGAGTGTTCAACGTTGTTTTCATTTTTATATGTTGCCTTGTTTAGTTTCAAGCTTTTTCTTAGTATTTAGTATAGTACTGAACAAGAATAACTGTACACCAATTTTTGCTAAAACGTACCATTGTTTTTCTCAATTATCTTTGATTTCGTTTTTAGGCACTCAGACCATTTGTAACTCATGGATTTTGATTGTTGACATCACTGTTGACATGAATGGGTGTCGAGAGCAAGGTTCGTCATTGGCATGTTTTCATATCCCTTTGAAAATATTCTTTTACGCAAAGTAAATACGCTGTATGCGACTACTAACAATTCAAAGGTTTTGGTCCACTTAATACTATTTCCCACTATCAGTAAAACGCTGAGTACTCCAAACACCTCTAACTCTTATAAGTGTCCAAAAAAAAGTAAAAACGTCAGGGGACTGATGCTGCCAGCACCTGTTAGGGATATGTGTACCAGCAGAAGAAAACAAAGACAATCGGAAATCAGATATCACACTGGAACATTCTTGTCAGGATAATGTAATGACGCCAAATGTAGCATTATTTAATTTTTTTTCTTTTTTTCCAGGTACCATAACCAGCACCCTCAAGGCTTCGTATCTGCAGGACCTCCTCCCCCTGCTCCTCCTCCTGCAGCATCATATCACCATCATATGAGTTCCCTCAGTGCAGCTGGTCTCGGCCTTACATCGAACGGAATGGTAAGTACATGCCTATATTATTCAAGAATGTCTTCTCCGTCATTTTTTCAATAGGTGAAAAAATTTATTAACAGACAGTACATAGACATAAACCACAAATTCGAATACAATGTTGGATTTTTTGTAAGGGTGGAGTCGGCAGAAAATACGGTTAAACAATACTTTGAAAACGTTTGAAGCATAATTTTGATGTTCAGTCTCTCTCCTACTCCTCTTGCACTGCCGAAAAACGGTCACAGCTACCAGAAAACAATTATATTCGAGGAAAATCAAAATGCCTCTGCGCAGCTGCAGTAATAAAAAAGAGTCATATTTAGGCTTACGCAATTTAGAAGCTTCTACCTATAAGACTTATTTACTGGGGGTTGGATGGAGGAGCAACTCTGTTGATTGACGCCCCTGATATTAATTTGTACTGTGAACTTATTGCTTATACAAAATAAAGACGCGTACTACTACTACTACTTTTGCTATCAAAACCTTAGCATGTATCAAATCAAAAATTTGTTTGACTCTCACAGGGCTCGGTAATAACAAGAAATTACTAAAATTCCAAGTCTCCCCACCATCACAACTTCACTTCCATAGCTGCGGACAGATCGGTAGTAAGTGATAAATATTCTTGGGCCTAATTCAATAAATACTACTGATCATCATTTTCTGAACCAGTAAATTGAGAGCGGCATCAGCCAGCAAAAAAGCGATACAGTGCGCTGAAAAGGTAAATGGGAGTTTAAGTGTAGGTTTTTGAACCGCACTGAATTTGTAAACTTATATGGACAACAATACAGGCGAATGAAGTCGGTAAACTAATCAAGTTACATAAAATAGAATTGTGAAGTATAATATGTATCAAAAATCCAAAATCCAGACATATTTTTAAAGGTAATTTTCGAATTAGTCTGTAAAATATAGAATACCATTAAGATCTTTTTAAAGCAATAGGATTCTTTATGAATACAAAAAACTTTGGATTTCCTCACCCACGAATTTCCCCACTACCCCTAGTTTCAACTCCTTTGGGAAACAATGGAAAACACCTGAAACATCTGAAAACGAAATTTAGAGTGCTTCTGAGGATTTTATTTTTTTGCTATTTATTGCACCAATAATGTACGGATTTTCAAAGATATAGCCATTACAGAGGTACGGGGATAGCAAAAAATACATACTCAAAGGCAGGGGAGGATCCACAATTCTTACACGAGGAAGGTTTCGAGAAGCCTGAAATATTCTAAAATACTTAAAATTAGCGTGTTAGTGCGTTTTTTAATGCTTAAACTGCAAATGATATTGTGACCTTTTGCTTTATGAAGTTGTAATAAAGTTTTTCCTTGTCTCAGTCACACTGCGAAATTACAGAGATACAAAATATCGAAATTTATTTCATTTTGTTCCGAAGGAGATGTTGGGACCCGAACCCCCCGCCCCCCTCCGTGGATTCGCCACTGCTCAAAGGCTGTGTTCACCCAAGTCTATAAAGTACAGAAAGTCACTGGTAATGGACAATTCTTCTTGTACAGAAAGCTTCTCCAATTTTATCCCTTCCCAGAGAAAACAAAAAATCATCACAAACGCCTAAAAATTCTATCAAAGTATGTGAAGCGGTTACCGAGGTTGTGCTGTTAGAAGAATAACAACAGAGAGACAAAGAGGAAATGGAAATGACTAATATAGATTTTTACCTCCCACACCGATAGGTGAGGGGAGTATTGTTATCACGAAAATTTTCAATTTTGAGATAATACACTTTTTGGGCGTTTCGAACGTTCGAACAATACTCCCCTTACCTACGATGTAGAAAGTAAAAATCTAATTATTCATGTGCGGTATAACCTTAAAAACGCTATATAGATGATGATATACTGAGTTTCTAAAAATATTTTTCTTTGTTTCAGACGGGTTGGCGGTCAGAGTACACGTGATAAGGGTAACTAGGAGCCTTTTAAGGAATTAATTTATGAAATTGTAGATATAGATTGTAAGAGAATAATCTTAAACGTGATCTATTTCAACTGGTCGAAATATCTCTGTATATTTGTATTTATTGTAAATTTTGTAAAGAAATACCAAAATCCAGCGACTTTGAGACCGGTTTGTAATGTATAATTAAGTACAAAAAATGATGAACGTTTTTGTAATGTACTGTATATAGATGTTAGATTGTTTTAAATAATTTCTACGGATTGTAAATAGTAATGATTTGAAAGACAATGTGCAATCTACACTTTACTGTAAGTATTTGGAATTCGCATAAAGAAACGACAGTATGATCTTTTTATGTAAGATCTTTTGAATTTTTTCGCCTTATTGTTAAGGCTTCGTGTGATATAACTCAAGTCACTAACCAGTTCAGGTACTAAAAGATGCTGAAATGTATGTGAAAGGGTACTAATTGTCTCAATGCAATTATTTAAGCAAATATACAAGGTATGTCTTAGTACTTGTTACCAAAAAGCCTGATAACAGTAAGGATATTTCTTTGGCTTTGAATTAGTTTGTCAGAATTCATCCCCTCTTGTACCGAGTACTCAATGAGTGTACAGACTTGCCACAAAGCTATGTATTTAAACGCTGAGTACTATTAATTATCTCAAAAAGTATACACTATAATTCTTGATTTTAAGAGTAACACTTGATAATTGTATCCTCTATTCACCAACACTTCAATCAAATGTGTTTCAGCAAAGATGAACCCTTGACGATATTCTCATTGGTACCGATTACCTGCTAAAGAGTACTACATATAGTAAATTCTTAGTTGGACAACCTCTCAATAAGGATCTTTATATTTAATATTGATAATTTATTGAACTATCACCGACTTTTAGAGTCTGTGGCTCTTTAGTATCCAAATTCATTTTTTTAACAGCATGAATATTGTTCTTCAATACGAAGTAAGGATTCAGTTTTGAAAACATCTTTTTTTCCGTTTTGTAATGTTCTGGGAATGAAAAATATATATTAGCTAATATTGCACAGTTTGTTGCAAGTCTACTGAGCTCATGGAGGTTTATAGGGCACTCCTGTGAATTGTCAAAGCTTTAGATCCAGTTTGAAATATAGACTGCAAAATGATGTAAATACATATAACATTGTGAATTGTATGAAAGCCGACCAATTTTTATTATCTTGAAAAATGTTTGCAAATAACATATTTATTGTGTAATAAAACATAGAATAAAAATGCATGCCCAGTATTTGGCTTTTCTCTTTGAGTACAAAGACATTGGACCGTTTCAGTAAAATACTTTGTAACCATAACTTTTTTTGTTTTTCCTAGCGTTTTTAGTAACCTATGATATTTAAAGCAAGTTAGATCAGCAATAGTACATTGATACGTGCATATGGTTCAGTATCCTGAATACAAACATGCGATAAAACTGAGTCCGAATTTGAGGCGCATCATCCGTACTAAAGTATAAATCATTGTCGGATTTCCTTTGTTTATCATTAGCTGCAACATCTAAACATAAATACTAATGAATTATATTATGTGAGTAAACATTTTTTAAACAATAAGCCAAAGTTGCCGATGGTTTCAACGATTTCATGAGCTTATTTTCAACAATCCAGCTATCAAGCATCAATATTGGGGTTCACCGAAATAGTAATAATGCGTTGACCCTTCACAACAAAACTTTGTTCAGCGTGTATACACAGTCACCCAATTTAGTTGTCTTAAAAACCTGGAACTCAACGATTCAATTTCAACCGCTGTTATTAAATTTATTGTACTGTGGATTTACTTTATTATCACTGGTACCTGAAATGTAATAAATATATTTATCAAACAACAATTACAACAGATGATCATTTGCATCTTAGGAAGGGTTTGTTTTTTAACTATGTTTACATTATTCACGTACCAGCTTCCTATACCATGCATTTTAAAGTGATCAAAATTGTTACTGAATATCTTATCATCTGAATACACATTTCATCGTTTTTGCAACAAATTGTCTGAAACAGGTTCTACCTTTTAAATTACAATTTAGTCTAAATCAATTGCAAATCATTAATGACCTCTTTTTGACACAATAGTGTAATTTAGACCTCTTTATGTTTCGTTTTTTATTTTTGGTTGATTACTCCTAATGTATTAGTGGTAAATGGTACTGCAAAGCGGCTATCATAAGCCATATCTCTTTTTCAAAATTTACTCACCAAAAATTTGAAGCGTACTAAAACTGTAGCTAATTGTATCAAATGTTTTGTAAGCTAGACGTAACGTATGATTTCAGATTATAGTACAAATTCGTTTATAAGTCGGCACGGAATTTCGATAAACGCTGAGTACTGGGTATCTCAAAGCCATGTTTATATATACAGTATTTTGTTGAATTGAATTAATTTATTGTTTAAAAACGTGTATCATGTCTTTGTAAACAGTTTTTACACAAAATGCAATTCAACATAGATTAATAATTATTAAAAAAGTAAAACTTGTAAATAAAATTTGATGTATGTATATGCTCTTTGTGTGATATATTAAAAATATTTAAATCCTGCAATAAAGTTGTTCTCATTAACAATCCTGCTTTCTTTAGTATCAGTTAATGACGACGTCCAGTCTGTCATTATATGACGGCATTAAGATCATGGGTGCACCTTAATGGTCCTGTCAAAATGCCTATGGACTATAAAATGGAAAAAGGTACACTCGCTAAATCCTTACCTTATTCTTCTGCAGCATGATGATAGAATAATCTATACATTAGTTCAATAATATAGATGCCATAATGGTTATAGCTGTAGTTGATTTCATTCATTCCATTTTTCAAGGTTTTTTTTATTGAAGGTAATACAGATAACATCAATATTGGTATGTTCCGCATACTGTTTCATATCCTAATCATGAAACTCCGACCAAGAAAACCTACACAAAAATGACAAAGACAGAATATATCTGAATGTATATGAGTAACTAGAAAATAATTAGCTGTTTAAATTACATATATTGAATGTAGGTACATTAAGTTTGAGATTTTGCGTCCAGTTGTCACTCATCTCGTAGAAATCACGAAGATTAGTCAGTGCCAGACAGGCACCAATAGTGGTGGTTGTGATCTGCGCAAGAGACTCATGTGTGAGCATTATATGGCCCATCCTCAGATGATGTATTATAGTTTAATGGCATCTCTTCTGCTAAAATCAAGAATTGGAGAATTGGATCCCATGGAGTTACAGAGGGTTTGACTTGTTTTCTTGTTCAGTCCCATTCTCATTGCCATAAGTTGTTCATACAATGCGACATGTGGATTTGTTGATCACAAGCTTTAACGGTTTGGACGTGTATGTTTTGAGAAAGCGTTGCAATTTTAGCCGCTTCGTCAGCCAGCTCATTTCCTCGAATTCCGATATGACTAGGTACCCAAAGTACCAGCTTGCTTTAAATCTATTAGGATCTGGAGGCACATCTGAACAGGCGGTCTGGCGAATACCTGTTACTGAGTCCTCTTAACGCAGACAGAAGAGTCAGTTACAATAACTATGATCTTATTGGTTGCCGCTATTTGAGCTAACTTTAGCCCTTGCCAAATGGCATATTGGTCTGATGCAAATACGGACGTGAGGGGAGTGAGACGAAATGGTCTTATTTTTAAAATTTTGTTTTTAAGTTTGATTTACATATGAAGTCATGTTATGGTACGTAGGTCAATAAACAACATATCCAATGTATACTGGAATTAGGCAATCCAAGGACTTGTCAAATCAACAATTAATGAATGGCGGCTGATGGCAAAAAATCATAAAATATAAACAAACAACTGTCCACTACATTGCTGTTAGGTTATTTCTCTGCTGTCAATTGCATGACACTGACAATACGGCATCATTTTTTGGCATCTGCTTTCATATTGAAACGTCACGTGGTTTGGATTGTCTAATAGGCTGTCTAAGGACCGGTTTATCAATGTCCAGTTAAATATTTATCTGCAACATAACAGCAACTGTTAGATAAATTGTTTAAACAATTGAAGGCTAAACTTTCGAAGTCACGTAAATCTTATCTGACAGTTGTATCCCCGGTTGTATCCATAGCAACGCTATCTGGCAGATACCTATCTGACACTTTAACTGGACATTAAGAAACCTGCCACTGTTCTCGAGCGTGCATATTATTATCACTGTGGGATTTTTACGGATATAATATTCTCGCTCAGGTCCTGTACCAATAGCTTCTCTATCGCGACTTGAACGCGACGGTCGAAGTGAGACCCGAAAGATTTAAGGTCATCAAAACGTTCTGAAAGATTCGGCTTGAGTTTCGCTGCTGGTTACTCTTTATCTTTATGCTGTGCTACAGCTTCCACGATACACGTATCTACGGCAGGATCTACGGCAGCGCGAGGCCTCGGACGGCTGGGTGTGCGTATTGCGGAGACCTGACGTCACAGTCAAATTTTAGGCGGCAACTATTTCGCGCTAAATATGCAAATTTCAATTATTGATTTCTCTGCCATTTATTGACGGATTTCAAAAATCTTTTCACTGACGTATTATTTTTCGTCTATATTTTATGGATACGTAACAACTTATTTCATTATGAGCACCATGAAACTTCTCCATTGCAAACACCTCTCACGTACGTATACTATAACCCCCTCTTAATACCTATTACTCCATGGTGAACTCATATTACCATGCAGGAAAAAGCGAAGAAAAGCCAGATTGTCTTGTTCTGATTCCGCGTCTAGCCCATTTTTCTAAATCTCTCTAAAAGATAATAGAATAACTAACTGAGCACCATGCAACTAAAGATTCACCTGAGTATGACCACACAGCGAAACGAATAAAAATAAGCTGTTATCATTACTTCAAAATCGCTGTTATATCTTCAATCCATACATTGAAATGAATCGTATTGTTAAACTATAGGTCTTACGACTAGACCAATATTCGATATACAAGGTGTCCCACGACGACTAAGACAAGCAATATATCGGAACTGGGCAGTATAGTAGCGAATTATAATTTTGGGGGTGTAAATTAGAGCAAATAAAGTATCTTTTCTTATTATTGTGTCACCCAACGAGGTTTGTTTTTGGGTCACGTAACGTTCGAATCAAAATTGTTAACGGGACACCCTGTATATTTGTGACTTTTTGTGTTCCTCCCGATAAAACAATTCGAACAAACTAGCACACTTGGGGTCTAAAGTGATTAATTCAAGAGCTACAGGTATTTAAAGGACAGTACCACTACCATTATGAAACACTACCAAAATAATTTAACTGCAGAGGCACAGGTTATAATCAATGGTAGTGGTACCATCCTTTAAGTACCTGTAGCTCTTGAATAAATGACTTTAGACCCCAAGTGATTATAACCTGTGCCTCTGCAGTTAAATTATTTTGGTAGTGTTTCATAATGGTAGTGGTACTGTCCTTTATATACCTGTAGCTCTTGAATTAATCACTTTAGACCCCAAGTGTGCTAGTTTGTTCGAATTGTTTTATCGGGTGGAACACAAAAAGTCACAAATATACAGGGTGTCCCATTAAAAATTTTGAATCGGACGTCACGTGACCAAAAACAAATACCTCGATTGGTGACACAATAATAAGGAAAGATACTATATTTGTTCTAATTTGCACCCTCAAAATTATAATTCGCTACTAGGAGACTGGTAGCGGCCCTGCGAAATTATACACAATATATTATTATTAATGAAATTTAGGTGTAAGTAATATACGTCTGGGGCTTCAAGGGAAGCAAAAGGCGTAACAGGATCAATATGGCCTACAAGAGAATACATCAAAGGAAGGTGAATGCAGATCTCCTCTCGTTTTGAACTGTTGTGGGTCCCCGGACACATAACGAGAGAGCGAACTGCGTCGACCCAGTAGCGATGCTTGAAACTAGCAGGCACTAGGTCAGTGTTGCCCTGGACGACTGGGCCTACAAGGACCTGGCGGAAGCTTGGTTAGAGAGAGACAACTGCAGGCAAGCTAAAAGATTCACAGCGAGCCATTGCTTCTGAATAAAGGCAGAGAGACGCTCAACACAACTGACCTTTGCTGGCTGAACAGACATTTTCACTCATGAGAGTGGTAGATGACCCTATCTGCTGGGAGGAAAATGAGTCAGCGTTCCACTTTCTGGGGAGATGTGCTGTGTATGGCAACCTCAGGGTTCAAATATTCGGCACGACAGAGTTCGATGAGGAGCCGCTATACATTCAGTGAAATGGTCGGACATATTGGCTTTCGTCAGGAGGTCTGGTAGGTTCAACAAGGAACTCTCTAGGACGTAGGCTTTAGGATTTACAGTGGTGGTTCAATGGGGTTGGCCAAAAGTGTCAAAGGTGGCCTACTTGCCTGGTTTCGCATTCTCATAACCATTACTACTATGAACGCCTTATGCACGCCATGCTAGGGCTCTGGAACCCTTTAGCGCATTGCAGTATTTTTCAAGCTAACACACTTTTATGTCCTTTCTGCAACCCACCGTTCGCCACTAATGTGGATAGTGAGGGGCTTTTTTTGGCTGCCCCACTGTGAGAGCAATGTACTACGCACTATTTTCAACAAAATCTATGCATCAGTTGGACAATGCACCGAAAATGATTCAGTGCGCTTTTCTGAAAATTCCTACCTACGCTTTTTCCTGCTACTAATTAGAATTAAGATATGCAAGCATTATTATGCAAATCAGTTGCACACAGAGGAAATGGACGGATGTCAGCGCCGGTGTTGTGTTTTGGTTTCAACGTCCTTTCAAGTCTAGAGTTTGTATTGTCCGATAAATACAACAATACCATATCCAAACAGGAGCGATAATTCCGAGAAGTGTGTTTAAGAACAATACACTGCCACCATATATATTTTACGAAATGGTCCTTGAGCGAGACACATTGCACCTAAATTCAAATTTTTTCTTTACGCTGAACGTCTGATGTTATGAACGACTCACAAAGGTGAATTAAAATTCCACAACTTTAAGCTAAACCTATTTTAAATAAAGTACAAGAAGAGAGCCTCTCAAAAATGGAATGAAATAAAGACTGGCTATGAATACACTTTGTATTTATATTTTATGACATTATATTTAAATAATATAAAGTAAGCTGAATCTGGTCCAGCGGATTTAACACATATATGGCGTCCATAACACGTGGGATGGATACATCACATAATCATTAACTAATTTGATAGTACTCTATGGTTGCTAGAAGAAGTATGAAACTGTTAATGTTGTCTGCACTTATAGGCTTTTTCAAATTTTATAGCATTTATAGAAAGTGAGGCGAGTCTTTCAAAAACACCTATGTGCATTGTCATATGTAGGCAAAAGGAATGCTGAATAAACAGTAATTACATAATGGAGTTAAGTGACTTGACTAGTGATTTGTCAGTAAGTAGCAACCTGCGACAGTTCTCCAATCCTTAACCGCCACCACAGCACTGGGTCCTGCTACATCACTACTACATATCGCACACCAACATACATGAAAACTAGTGCAATGCATATTGAGATTATGCAGCGACAGAGAAACAGACCGACATACACCATAAATGACTAACGCAACCTATTAGTCGGGCTTGGTGATGTGGTTGCATAATTTTGATTAAAAAACGTATTACAGATATGAGGTACTGAGATTTAACTCCAAACCTAGAACAAGAAACATATATTTAAGTACTTCTTTAGCATGCTTTTGATTTTTGTTTTATCGATTAGGCCGCCTTAAGAGTAAAAGTATCGCCCATTTCTCGGGTCTTCACAAGCATTCCACAGCGGAAACATTTTTAAAAGTTGAGTGTCAACCCCTTTTATAAAAGTATCTCCCACTGAATTATTTCTTCCATTTGTCGAGGTACTGCAACATTTTTTTAAAGGACTATCATCTTACTGAGGAATATTCTCTACCTACCTAAATAAATTGTTAGTCCTACAGAAGCGAGCAGTTAGATGCATCGCTAAGAGTAGACCTAGAACTTCGCGCAAGCCACTATTTTTAGAATACAAAATTATCACTGCACTTTATTTTGGAAACAAAATCACTTATATTAAAAAATAAAACAAAATTTGAGACCATAAATATAGAATATAATATAAGGCAGAAGATTAATTTTAAATTGATCACCCCGAATCATAAAGATACAATATTATTATATTATATAGTGGAGTCAAGATTTATAACAAACTTCCTCACGCTTTTAAGATTCAATAAGATTTAAAAGCTTTTCATAAAAAGCTTCATAAAAATTTTCTGCTACAAAAACCTCATTACACTCTAGTTCAGTTCTATGATAAATTTAGTGAATATTCCAAAATGTTTGTTATATAGCTTTGTCAATAACAATCTTGTAATTTCTTAAACAATAAAGTATATTTATCTATCAATCTATCTATTTTAACTTTACTAAAGCTCATAGGGTAAGCAGTCAGTCATTTTTAATGACAGTAGCTAACTCATAAGGTCGAATGGTCAAATTTACCTAAGCTGGACAAATTATTATGATAGTCTGCATTACTGCAATTTTGAGAAAAATTGTGGGTCAGAATTTTTTATTACAATTAATAGTATAGGAACCTTTTTGGTCATATTTGTTGATGTAGTTACATGGATTTTTATGCATCGTCTTTTACAGGTAAGTATTTCAGATTCATGATTCTAGAAGACAACAAATTTTTTTCGGTAATTTTATAAAAATCTAGGATGACATAGATCCATTTTTTTCAAGCGGTCTAAATTTTCTTTGGATCCAAGACAAGATAAATTTCGAACCGCTCATTGTTCTTTTTGATCAAAAACATTTTAGACGTGAGGATGTTCAGGGCTATCACCATTTTTTGCTCAATGATTTAAAGTTTCTTCAGATACTGTGAATTTGTCCCATAGTCTGGTATGCTTCACTGACGGATCGCGCTCAAAAGAGTGAGGATCCGGGGGAGCAGTCTTCTGTCTGGAGGGGAAAGGAGTGCAGAGGAGCATTACGCCTGATACCTTCACTCTGTCTTCCAGGCGGAGGTGTACGCCATACTGATGGTGACACACTGGACGGAAGTCAAACAGTGTTCACAATGAAGCATAATTATGCTCTGGCAACCCGTGCATCGGCCCAGAACCGATGCTTGGAATTAGCAGGCGCCATTTCATTGTTGCCCTGAACGACTGGACCTACAAGGAACTGGCGAAAGCCTGCTTAGAGAAACATGACTGGAGGTAAGCTAAAAGATGTGTAGCGGGCCTTGATGAGAGCGGAACGCTATAGGTTCTGAATAAGGGGGCAGATACTCTCAACCTTCTGGTGGAGGTTCTCCTTGCCATTGCCGGCTGGATTGACATTTGTCACTCATGAGAGTGCTCCAGATGCTGGGAAGAGAATGGACAGCGTTCCGCTTCCTGGGCAGATGTGTTGTGTTTCGCAACTTTAGGGTCCATATATTCGGCACGACGGAGTTCGGGTAGAAGTCATACTTAAGTATATATTCATCGAGATGGTCGAACATACTATCTTCCGTAAAGAGGTCTGGTAGGTTCGACAAAGAGCTTTCTAGGACATAGGCTTTTATGGTTTTCAGTGTTGGTTCAATAGTGTTGGCAAAAAGGGCCAAATGTGGCTCACTTGCCTGACTTCGCCTCGCCATCACTACTACTGTGAATTTCATCAAAATCCATGTAAGTTTAGGCCTTACTTACTGAGACAGCTCACGCTTACTTCACTTAGCTGTATGTTTTAATTTTTCGCATTTTTACCCTAAGCTCTAATGAAGTGATGATGCAATTAATAGCTTTACAGGTAACCTGACTGCCGCGAATTCTTCACTTCTTCATCATCATAGTCACAATGTCTTAACAGAAATGTTGTGAACTCGTAAATGCATTTACTCATTTTACGAGTTTCTCTTGGGATATCTTTTAGATCTTTAATGCAGTAATTTCCCATTTGCTTTCTGCATCCTCATGCCGTTGACCAGATGGTATCTACTGGTTCATCCGCCTTTAGGGGCAATTTCTGAACCCAAGGACAAAAAGGTGTCCTGACTCTTCTCAACTCGTCGACCCAAAGCTGTCGGTTGAGAAGAGGTTACTGCTTATACCGACAGTAGTTCGGTACCTTTTTGTCGCCTTTTACGACACGCAGGATATACGATGGGAGATATTCTAACCCGCCCCCATACGGGGCACTTCTTCACTGTTCCATTAATATTCGTCTGCGTGAAAGATCTTTGAAAACCCTTTCGCAAATACTCACCGCCACTGTTTTGGTATGTACACATACCGCCACTGTCTCCTAGAGAGGAAACACTCATTCATTATCCTTAATCACAGCTACCCGTACACCCATTCGGGAAGATATTCTCGCGATTACAGACCGATGCGTTTTTAACTTCCACATACTATGTACGCGGAATATTCATTGCCTTTTAACAGATAATGTTTTATTTATAATTAATAAGACCATTCTGAATATTTATCATAAAACTTGAATGACGATAACGAGACTCGAATAACATCGTTGGCAGATGCTTCATTTGGTTATGCAACACGTGGCGTAATGTCAACTTCTGCTACCGTTCTTGGGGTGTCATTCTAGCGCCATGGTGTAACATTCCTTAGGAAAGAGATGTGGTGTCAGTTTCTCTTTGATAAATGAAGAAGTAATACTATGACATACCCGATTGACAAGCCGGGCTCTAGAATGCCAATCGCATGCAGATAGTATTTTACAGGTTGAAGAGAGAACACAATATTTCTTACCTCTCACTCCCATTCTTTAGAAGACTCGTTTCCAGAGTTGCCAGGTACGGTGGCCTTCTGCCAAAGTGACGACTTCAAAACCAAGCTAGCGATCAAAAATCGTAGCTGGGAGATATTGACTTTTGGTGGCGCCAAACACAAGGAAGTTAGTTGATGACTTTTGGCTTTTTCTAACGGTCATTTCAATGAAACGGCAATTAGAAATGAGGCAAAAGGCAATGCTTTTCCCTCAAAAATAAGGGCCAGGCGCATGAAGCGCCGCTATTGCAGTTTATCTTACAATTGACACTTTGACCATAGCGACTCTTCAAGGAGATAGAGCACGAATATCAAATTGGTCGACCTTCGTTCAAAATAACGATCGCTACAAAATTCGTTGTTTCTTGTGACACAAAAATGCCCCAGTGCCTCAGAATAAACATTATTTGAAAATCTGGAGTTGATTCGCAATTAGCATGTGACCGTAAGAAGTTTCAAAATAAATTGGTCTCACTGAAGATTTGTTTTAATTCCAATCAAATAGGCAGAAAGTTAATATTGAAATATTTTATATGGAAGTAAAATAACAAATGCATTGGAATGTTTATGTATTTTCAACTGTACACTCACTGCCACCAACACTTCCTACAGCAGTGTGAAGCTAGTAAACTGAGAGTATTGAAACAATCCCATACTATGAGTTTAGATGTAATCTCTTCCAGAGTTGTATGGCCTTTTAAGTAGCCTGGAGTCTGACAGGATTCCCAGGATTCCAGTAGCCCTTAGTTTTTACAATAAATATAACAATAACCACGAGCTAATCATAGGATAATTTCAGTTTGACATATTTTTGCAGCTCCGTTGGTCAGAGCTCACCCTCGCTCACACAATAATTATGTCATACTGGGCGTTTGCCAATCGTGCATATAGAATAAATTTACTAAAAATTAAGGAAAACTAAATTACTCTTACCACACCGTGAGTGAGATCTACATAACGAAAATGTATGTCATTCATTTCTGTCGCTCTGTTTGTCTGTCTGTCTCTCTGTCTATTTCCATTCTACTAACAGCATAAACTCAGTTACCACCTCACATATTTTGATCAAATTTGAGGTATGATGTGCTACGAGATCCCAATAAATAATGCCTCTATACTTTGAAAGGCGATACAGTGGCGTCGGAGCAATTAGCAAAAATCTAAAATTCTCAAAACTGCCCAAAACCTCGTGTTTAGACGTTTTAGGAGTTGTTAAGCATTTAACATGTTTTTGGGAGAAAGCAAGATTGGGTAGGTGGGGAGTCTGATAGAAGGAGAAAGCAGAATATTTTTTCCATTACGTACCTCAATAATTTCCGTTGGACTGTTTATCTCTAGGTCTCTCTGTCTGTTTCCATCCTCCTAACAGCTCAAACTAATTAACATCTTCACATATTTTGATAAAGTTGAGGTATGAGGTGCTATAGGGTCCCAATAGATAATGTCTCTGTACTTTGAAAGGTGATACAGTGGCGTCGAAGCAATTATCAAAAATCTAAAATCCTCAAAACTGCCTCAAACCTCGTTTTTAGACGTTTCAGTGGTTGTTGAGAATTTATCATGTTTTGGGAGAAGACAAAATTGGGTAGGTAGGGAGTCTAATAGAGGGAGGAAGTTGAATGCCTTTTCCATTACCATAAGAAGAATGATATTCTGTTCGTTTACAAACCTACCCGAACGTTTCATTTGAGCTGTAATTCTTTGATACATATTAGACCTGATAATTCTGTAAACTTGGAAACTGGCTGTCGCTAAGTTAGCATCGAGATCGGATTGCTACCATAATGGAGATGGAAATATTATTTAGCTTTTGAAAGTCGTGATAGTGAAAGGACATTAAAACGTCAAATTTTGTTTTAAAGTCATGTCTTTTTAGGATTTTGATCATTTTCTTTTTTGGGATGGGGTTAAATTGGAGTCGGAGGAACCAGCGAGGTTGCGAGCTAATTTAGAAAATACCATATTTGCTCTATACAAACTTGATCCTGATCAAACCCCGCACCGTCTTTTAACCTAGCTAAATATGTACCAGCTAAGGTTATAGCGCTCCGTAAATTAGGGACATCATACAGGATGCGATTCAAGACATGTTCCAAACAAGAACTTTAATATAATTGGTAAACTGAAAATCGCGTTCTTGATGTTTTGCCAAAGGAAGCACTCAAGCCCACTGCCAGTAGAGGTATTAACGCTCGGAGTAGTTGTTTTTGTTGATTCACTACTTTCATATGAGCCCGATACAGGGCTTTGCCCAGGTCCGTCTGATGAGATCCTAAAGATCGAAACAGCGCTGTCGTAGACTAGGGACATCATGCCTGATGCAATTCAGGACATGTTTCAAACAAAGGTTGTAATATTCTTGAGCTCACTTTGGGTAACGTGGATATTATTTTCTTGATGTTTCGCCAAATGGAGAACTAATACGTAGCTTTATCTATGCATTCACTTTCAGTACTGTAGTATTTGTAATTTGGTCCCACAGTAGTCATCAAGTTCCATCATACTATTAAAAAAATGTATACTTATAAGAAATGTAAGGGTGCCGGTGTTAAACCTCAAACTGAAAAATGGTAGTTTTTGGTATCGCCAAAGAAATGTACCCATTTTTAGAACGTTTCAATCGCCCAAACTCCTCTTTTGAGCATGTTAGGGGTTCCTGATGATTTTCCACTGTTTCCCGAAGAGTGTGAATTTGGGATGGCAGAGAGGGTGGAAAAGATGTAGGCTAGGAAGTACTCCGTTAAGGGGCCTGGATACACACATGTATACATACGTATTTGCCATATAAAACACAGTTTCACAATTTCTCGCAAAGCTCACTCTATTAAATGTAAGAATAGCCTGTGGCTAAATTTCGCCCTAATAAAAGACGGTTATTATTTTTTTTGAATTCCAAAGTGCAACCCGGGCTCCGACACACCGAGCTGCTGTTCCATTACCCAATGACTACTCCTCACACCGTGAGGTGAGCAATCACTGGGTCCGCGAATCGTGCGCCCTAAGTAGACGAAGGGACCCAAGGATGACTGCCTTCTGCATTCTGGCGGTTAAGATGTGCGCTGCCGCACGGCACATCGGTATTTTGCGCAGTGCAGAGAGCACCGTATTCCTCATTCCACCTAGGGATCCAATGACCATAACCAGCAGACTTACAGTGTAGTCTGGCCAGAGCCTGCGAAGTTGTCCGAGCAACTCCTGATATTTGGTCCGCTTTTCCTCCTCCTTAGAGACGATGTTCACCTCGGCAGGCGCCGAAAACTCTATAACGAACATCGTCTTCTGTTGGTGGTCGAGAAGGACTATGTCGGGCTTGTTTGCCTGTACAAGCTCGAGCGTGGGGAACGAGTAGTTCCAGTAAATCCGGCATCTCTCGTTCTCCACAACGGACTCTATATCCCCTGGAGCGTAGGGCAGCACCGGTGTCTCATCGATACCGTATGAGTGCCTTAAATGATAGTAGAGCACTCGTAGAGCCGCGTTGTGCCGATGGACGTAAGCCGTCCCAGCGTACGCCTTACACGCCGACAAGAGATGCATAAGCGTCTCTGGCGCCTGTCGGCAAGCTCTACAATGGGTGTCGGGTACATCTACACCCATAACCCTTTTACGGTACACCAAGGTGTTGAAGACACCGTCTTGGCAAGCCATTATAAAGCCCTCAGTCTCCGACTTCAACCCACTAGACCTTAGGAAAGAGAAGGTCAACTGCTCAGACAAGCCATGCTCTTCCAGATGTTTGTAGAAGATTCCATGCATTGGCTTATCTTTATGAAGTCTTAAAAGGAAGTCGACTTCGGCAGTTTTAAGGTGGGATTTTAATTCTGCGGGAGCAAGCTCCGTAATGGACTGCTGACACCTCCGCTTGAAGTCGAGTGTGAGGCTGAGCTCCTCGGCTGCTCGTTTCGCTGCGCTAAAAAGAAAGGCTCCTTTTCCTGCATTCTCGTGCTCTCGCACAAAGCGGATCAGGGGATCGGTGCTGTTCGTTACATAGCAGGCAGTGGCCAGTACTACTCTGTTGTGCAGACGCTCCAAACTCAATAGTCCACGCCCTCCCAGGTGTCGCGGGAGGTATATTCGCGGGACAGAGGACTTAGGATGCAGGCTTCTCTCCATATTCATCCTTTTGCGGGTCTTCGTGTCGCTTTCCTTCAGCTCGTTCACTTTCCAGTGTATAGCACCAAAGGTGTATAATAACAATGGGACCGCAAGCATGTTTGTGGCAGCGACTTTGTTCTTGCCGGACAGTTCTGGTTGTCCCGAACTCCATTCCGATAGCATGACTGTACTCCTGCACCACCCTCAGCGATTGTTGTAGTTCGCGTTGGCCGGAGGCATAAAGTTTTAGGTCATCCATATAAAACAGATGGGTGACCTTGTGCCTCCGGTTATTGGGCGTGCCACAGCTGTATCCTTTAGTATTTCTCAGCGCTATGGACAGAGGCAAAAGTGAGATGCAAAAGAGCAAGGGACTCAAGGAGTCTCCTTGGAAGACACCTCTTTTCAATGACACCAACTCTGTCTGAACCCGAGTTTCACCTGATGTTATGGTAAACCGGGTCTTCCAGAGTGGCATCAGTTGTTTGATGCATCCCACTATCTGATTATCCACCGAAAGACATTCCAACAGCCGTACAATGAGGTCATGAGACGTGCTGTCGAATGCCTTGCGATAGTCAATCCAGGCCATAGAAAGGTTTCGCTTGTACTGCACAGAGTCCTGCGTGACACATCGGTCAATCAACAGGTTCTCCTTGCAGCCAGCTACTCCTTTCTTTGACCCTCTCTGTTCATACACGTCGAGAAATACAGGATTCACAGCTTGAAGGATACGCATGTACAAGATTCTGGTGAAGAGCTTGTAACACGCGTTCAGACATGTTATTGGCCTGTAGTTTTTGGGATCAGACAAATCTCCGGTCTTCGGGAGAAGCACGGTTCGACCCTCGACAAACCAAGCCGGAATTGGCTGCTCCTGATTTAGCCACGAGTTAAAAACTCTAGCTAAATGCCGGTGGCAGCTGGGGAATTTTTTCCACCAGTAGGTGTTTATGCCATCCGGGCCAGGAGCTGCGAAATTCTTTGCGCCTCGTAAGGCGTCAAGAATTTCTTCCGTGTTTATCGGGTGACGCAGTACATTCAAGTTAGGAGTCCTCCTACAAACGGACTCGAACTGCGCCAAGGCCGGAGTGTCTGCTGAGAGAGGTTTGGGCTGTTCGTAAACGTCCCTCCAAAAGGCCTCCACGCGATCAGCAGTTGGCGGCTGCTCTATGGCTGGAGGCGGCTGTTGGAAAAGGCGAGAAGGTCTTTCGTAGAACATTCTGTTCTGCTCCAGACCTCTCGCCCGCGCCACCAACGATCGCTTAGCAGCGATTAGCATCCGTATCCTGTCAAGACAGTGTTGCTTGACAACAACCAGTACCGCTTGACTGAGTGTATGATGGTCGCGCCTCAACCCGTAGGCTATCTGGCGCACTCGGCGCGTAAATGGCTTCCCAGCCGCTCTATATTCCATCACACACTGGATACGGGATGCTTCCTGGCGAGCCAACTGGATTTTCGCTTCCATTTGGCGCACCCGTCTCTGTGCTCTCTCAACAGGAGAGTCTCTCACTCTCCCCTGTCTAGCTAGCCTCAGAGCCGCAGCGTAAATTTCGCAATTGATGCTCCAAATGTCAGAGGCCTCCGATAGACGTTCACCAACAACCTCATCCTCTCTCTTTAAATCTGCCAGCTTCAAGGACCTTCCGTTGTTATGCAAGGCCCTTCCGTCTCTGAAATCCCCAGGTGAGACGACTTGGTCGATTTCCCTCTCAGCGGGCCTTACCGGCGAACTTTCAGCCTGGTTAACAGGCCTTCCGTCCGCCGAAGGGGCAGGCTGAGCTGGAGCACGAACATATCCCTGCCTCCGGAGGTACGATACATAATCTCGCAAATTCTGAGAGGTAAGCGTGCTATGCTCTGGGTGCATTTCACACCACCTCTCATACATGCGGGACATGTATCCCCTACGGCGCGGGCTACTGCTCTCGTAGCAGCTCAGCAGGTCATCCTTGAGCTCCGTCGTCCACCTAAAACGGTCCATGTTATTGCGGGGGTCGTCATCAGGGCAAATCGAAGCATCGCCACCTTGCCCAACGCCGGCTTCCGAAACCGGCTCGGTGTGGGTGCTTTTCCTTCGAGGTGGTCGAACCCGAAGATAGGGCCCGTCAGGTGGTTAGCCTTAGGGCCCGCAGCCGACATTTCCGGAGGCAGCCGTCCAAATTGCCTCCAGAGGGTGGACCTGTGAAGGTTGCCGACCGACTTACATCCTTTGGCTTCGGTATACCCCTCGGTGTCGCCACGTACCGAATAGCCTGTTGATGTTGGGCGGCTTCCTGGGGGTTTATGAAAACAGCCGCTTCTAACATGAAGAACAGACGCTGTCGGAGTACCGCTCCTCATATGGAGATCCGTCGTGTCCTATTAATTGTGGAATAGCCGATCCTCTGGATGCAGATGCTATTCCACTGTGCTAGTTTTGGTCCGCCCCGGGTATTTCATTTCCCCGGTACCACCCATATCTGGGAGGCATTCCCCTATCCGCCACCTTGGGGAGGCGCCACTGAGAGGATCTAGCAACCCCTCGCGGCGGTTATTACTATCCTGATTTTTCAAGTTTCTCTCGCATGACTGCGGTAGCAACAAATGTTGACGGGCTATGCCAAGTCAACACCTGAACTATTACGGATCGGAATTTAGGAAGGATCGTACAATATTGCAGGTCTTCAGGATTACAGATTTTTGAAATATTTTGTGTAACTTTTCGTCTAGGCCTAACTGTTGTAGGTGTGGTGTAAAAGTGTTTGGTGTAAGGCCTGAGACAGACATAATTAGGGGGACAATAGTAACTTTGTTTTGCTTCCATAGTCGTTTTATCTCTATCGCAAGGTCAGTGTATTTAGATATCTTCCCAGCGTAGGCGTTTTGGATATTCGTATCGTTGGGAATAGCGATATCTATCAAATAGGTAACTTTGTCTGCCTTCGACTGGAAAACTATATCTGGCCGATTTGCCGGGATAGTCTTATCTGTATGTATTTCAACGTCCCAGTACAGTTTGTATTCATTGTTTTCCAGTACTGATGTCGGTGTGTAATTGTAATATGGATCTGTGTTTTCTATTAGCTTGTTTGTTGTGGCTAGTGCTTGGTGAATGACCTTGGCTGCAGAGTTATGTCTAGCTGTGTACTCGGTTCCAGCGAGAGTTTTGCATCCGCTTGTTATGTGGTCTATTGTTTCCTTTTGTTGGTGGCACTTTCTGCAATTGTCGTCGGTTATGGATGTATCTTTAATTATGTATTTCATGTAGTTCCTTGTCGCAATCACTTGGTCCTGTATAGCAAGCATAAAACCCTCAGTTTCTGGAAAGAGTTGGCCATCCTGCAGCCAGGTGTATGATTGTCTTTCATTAATGTGATCTTGTGTGACGCGGTATCTGTGCTTGCCATGGAGTGCTTTTTGTGACCAGGTATTTATTTTTTCTTGTTGTAATTCTATGTGATTGTGTCCGTCTGCTGAGTGATCAGAGCGGGATAGGTTTAGTGGAGTATAGTTTTTGTCTGCCTTTACTATCGACCTATGCAAGTTTGTCTGTTTGCTTTGGAAAAAGTCTCTGAGCGTTTTTATTTGTCTTGTGCGAAGTGACTGTATATCTATAATCCCCCTGCCTCCTTGTTTTCTGTCAATGGTGAGCCTTTCTTTGCACGCGTTTGGATGTGACATTCGATGTTTCGTAAGTTCTGTCCGTATGAGGATGTGGATGTTTTCTATATCAGTGTGTGACCACTTGATGGTGCCGAAGGAGTATGTGAGGACCGGTATAGCAAATGTGTTTATTGCTTTTGTAAGATTTTTGGAATTCAATTTTGATTTTAGAAGTTTAAGGAGGCGGTTTCTGAACTCTTGTGTTAGTTGAGCCTTGACTTGTGTGTGGTCGATCTTAATGTTCTGATTGAAGCCCAGATACTTGTACGTTTCGTCCTTGTCCATGTTATCCAGCGTTTCGCCAGTTAATATTTCCTGTTCGGATTGGTTCTTCCATTGGCCTTTATTGATGTGGAGCACCTTGCATTTGCTCATACCGAATTCCATCCGAACGTCTGACGTACACACTTCTGTTATTCTGAGTAATTCTTTTAGTTGCACTTCAGTGGCTGCATATAGTTTTATATCATCCATGTAGAGAAGATGATTTATTCTGTGCTGATTGACTTTCTGGTGTCTGATGTTGAAACCGTAATTTGTGTTGTTGAGTGCGTTAGAGAGTGGATTTAAACAAAGGCAGAACCACAGTGAACTAAGCGAATCACCCTGGAAGATACCGCGTCGTATGAGTAGCTCCTCTGTTTGGATATGGCCGTCCTGAGTTTTGAGATGTATGTTGGTTCGCCATGTCTCCATGGTTCTTGTAAGGAACTGGCGAAGGACTGGGTTAATTTTGTATATTTGAAGAGTTTTCGTTAGCCAGCTATGGGGTACAGAGTCAAAAGCTTTTTTATAATCGATGAAGCAGGTATGAAGATTTCTGTGTTCTTTTCTGGTTTGCTCCATGATCACACTATCAATTATGAGTTGTTCTTTGCAGCCCTGGCTTTGTTTTCTACATCCTTTTTGCTGTTCAGTCAATATGTTGTTTTGGGTGAGGTGTTGTTCAATCCTTTTTCCTATTGTTGCGGTGATGATCTTGTACAAGGTTGGGAGACAAGTGATCGGGCGGTAATTGGCAGGGTTTCTGGTATCTCCGTTTTTTGGTTTTATATAAGTTATTCCTTGTGTGAGGAATTTGGGAAGCCTATTAGGTTGTAGTATGGCTTTATTGATTTGCTCTGTTAGCATTTCATACGTTGCACTGAACTGCTTGTACCAGAAATTTTGCACGTTATCTACGCCTGGGCACTTCCAGTTGTGAGTGTGTTTTATCGTCTCGGCTATTTCATCTGGTGTAAAAACAACGTCTGCCTGCTCCGCTATATGTTGATGTTTTTCCTCTTCTTGTCTGATCCATGGAGCGTTTTCGTTATGTGTTTTTGGTTCTGACCATAGGCTTCCCCAGAACTCGGTTAACTCTTGTCTACTTGGAGGTTCTGTTGTTGTTATCTGATTATTTGATGTCATCTTTTGATAAAATTGTTTTTCACTTTTTTGAAAAAGATTGTTGGCATCCTTTCTGTCGTTGGATTCGTTGTATCTGCGGAGTCTAGCTGCATAGACGGCAAGTTTCTGTTTCAGTGTATCGGCTATTTCGGGTATTGTTTGTTGTGGTGATTTAGATTTGAGTCTGTTTATTGTTGTCTGTATGCGTTTTGAGAGGTTGTTATTGTTGGTGTATTGTGTGACGTGCGCGAGATCCTTTCTGAGTGTGCTAATTTTATTTTCGATTCTAATTTGCCATTTAGGTTTAGATCTTTTGCTTGTGTGGTTTTTAGATCGCTTTGGAAGTTTTTGGCCGTTGACTATGAGTGTGGTTGCTGCAGCGGCATATATAACAGTATGGATGTCCTCTAGGTCACTGTCGTTGGTTAGGAATTGTGGTATTATGTTGGCATTTATTGTGTGTAAGATCTGTCGGGTGTTGTTTTTAAAAATTAGTCTCGGCAGGGGATCTCGCAGTACAGGATTGGTGCCACACCATTTGTTGTATTGTGTGTTCATCACTTGTTTGGCAGATTGTGTGATGGCAGGTGGTAGAGTGATGTTTTGGCTTTGTGTGGCTGTGGAAGGTAAGTTAGAGCATGTTGTTTCCGGTGTATGTGGTGCATGATCATGCTCTGGATCTATTTCTAAGTGTATGCTGGTGTCATTAGTTGTGTCTTTGTTTGGAGGTTGGTTATTTCGGGTATGAATGGTATGTCCTTCTGTGATTGATTCAATAGCTAACGAATCATTAGGTTGGACAGCGGTGTCTGGTCTATCTTGTGTATGCTCCTCTTCTGGGTCTATCTCTGTGGGTATGGCGGTGTTGTCGCTTGTGGTTGTGTTTGAGGTCTGCGGGTCATTCTGACGGACAGTATTTACTTCATTAGATACATGAATCTTTATAGCTTGTAGTTCTTCGGGCGTCAGGCGGTTGTTTTTTGTTATGACCCGTTTTTGGTCAATGAGTCTCTGTTCCGTTACACGTTCTGCGAGATGTGGGTATTGTGCTATAAATAGCCTGTGCAGCTCATGTCTGTAGCCTGTAGATATGGTTTCTAGTCTAGTGGCGGTGTAGTAACAGTGCATTACAGATTTGTTCATTTCAGTGGTCCACTGTAAGCGCTGTCTGGGTTTACCAGCTTTGGTGGTTGTCGGCTGTGCCGGCAAAACATCCGCAGCTGGGTTGCGTTCTATGGGTTGTTCTGTTTGGGTTTGGGGTTCGGGTGAGTTTAATCGACGTACCCTAGGCCGTCGTTGGTTGTTTTTAGAAGTAACTCTATGCATCGTGTTCCCACGAGTAGGGACGATTTAAAAGTCGCTCTCCCGGGTGACGCCCATTCCAGGAGAGAAGGGACTTATATTTACTCCGAAGTTGGCCCAAGGTGCTCCGGAGGATTTGCGACTTTACTGTCGGGTTTTGTTGAGGCTTTCTCCTCACGGGCCGGCCAATTAAGGCAAGCCCCCCGGTTGCTTACCCCTCACGACGTTCCCCAGCCACGCCCTACTGAAGTCGCTGAAGTGTGGGGCGCAATAACGGTGTGTGACAGAAGGACCGGCGCTCAGCCCTCTGTGGCATATTTTCCCGGATTTGCCAAACCCCTATCCGACCGAAGTCAGGATAGCTTGGGGACAGGTAGGAGCTTGGTGCTAGGTAGGGTAAGTACCGAGCTCCCAGCTTCCTGAATGTGCTAGCCTTGGTTGAAATGACCTTTTGACCATGAACCCTGCTGGTGTCGTAGCTCTACGATGACATTAAAGCCCATTATGAGCCATCCACCTACATAGCTCGCCTGTCAAAAAGTCACTTCCTAAGCCCCCAAACGAACGACAACGTTCTAGCACCCGATGGGGGCGGTTATTACTATTATTATTATTATTATTTACAAACTACATATATAATATTTCAGAAGGCGATAGTTAAGACCTTAAGGAATGACAACCATTTTCGATTTTTTTAATGTGCAAAAAAACTCGCAATGCAAAATCATAATTTCTATAAGTGCCTGTAATTTAACAACCAAACACGATATCAAAAAAAGGCTAAATAGCTGCACAAGCGCAAGCTTTCTTCTTCAATTTGCTCTTTGAGTCATTACTGTAAGTTTAAAGGTAACGTCGGGAGCTTGAAAATGCGAAATTCATTTTTATGGTGACCTCTGGACCTTACCTTTGGACCTTTGGACCTTACCTTTGGATTTTTGGACTTATCTACCCTCATCCTAGACACAAACACTGGAAAAATGGAACAGGCGGCCACGCCTCCTCGCTAACACGGGAATACGTCTTTTCTTGAATTCTCAATTTCGCGCGCTATACCCTAGACCCTGAAGCCAGTTGACGCATTTTTCTTTCTTTCAAGTCCAATGAACACATACATATAATTTCATAGTTACAGATTAGCGAAAAGTCTTATTTTCATACAAAAAACTTCTACTGCAACACCATAATCTCATGAGCAACAAAGTACGGCTTGAATGAGCGATGAAAATTCCTCCTCATATATCCATTTATCCATTCTGGTAGAATAAAACAAGGTACCTAATAGTTGGAATGATGGAGTAAGTGATATAATTTATTAAATTATTATACTGTGCCAATTAGTCAATTAAGTGATTAATTGCGATAGATTAGTAACGATCTTTATCTTTTTTATTTATTAAAAACAACATAATTATTGGCATGAAGGCATTAATTAGAAAGAATATATCATTGCTACTTGTTTTTGCATCGACAGGTCGCAGTTGGGTTCGTGTGATTCCACTTACTTTACATTATATTATACATGTGTTGTATGGAAGATTTTAAATTTATTGCACATTTTCTAAGAAGCTAATTATGTAATTTTCGGAAACCGTTTACATAGAAATTAAAATCTTAATGTAAATGTGTTCTGACGTTGTTATTTTTTTGTGACCCCAAGCAGCCAAATATTTAAAATTATGTTATGCTAGTAGCTTCTCCATTTGATTCGATGTACTATGTTGCACCGTTACTTTAATATTTTTGGTGTAAGATATATTTGAAGCAAACGTAGAACCCTAGACAAGATTGATCTCAGAAAATTAGTATATCAAGTTTTGCGTCTTACTTACGACGCCAGTGGTTTTGGAAGTTGTTTTGTGGCACAAAGTGTAGCATTTGAGACATACTGTTTTTGATAATTCATCAGGTGTATTCGTAAAGACAAAGTTTATCTCACAGATGTATTTTTCGCACACCGCTTATTCCTAATTAAGGCCACACCTGTCTAAACATAGTACAGTAAACATTTCATTGTTTTCTAGTACTTATCTGCAAACGTGAAAATGTCAAACAAATTGCGGCTCCAATCTACATCCCGAACTGTCCAGACCGATGTCTTAAGCCACTGAACCACTGAACCATGTGGTGTAGGTTTCTAGTATTCCAGAGATAACCATAGATCAAGTAAGACGGCACCGCCAAAACCTCATATCCTATCTGTCCAGCGTTCTAGCGGCGGATTTCTCCGACTAGTTAACTCAGCGTGTTTACTGGAATGCATACAAGTTATCTGGAACAAGAAGTCAACAAAGCGTCTTAGTTCAGACATCACCTTACAAAATCTGAATTAATTCATATACCGCACTACACCAAATCCTCAATGATATGGAATTCAAGTTACCCAGAATTT
The DNA here is from genome assembly GCA_951848785.1 of Callosobruchus maculatus. NCBI lineage: Eukaryota > Metazoa > Arthropoda > Insecta > Coleoptera > Chrysomelidae > Callosobruchus > Callosobruchus maculatus. The sequence goes on along the minus strand of CATOUR010000142.1, from coordinate 3,532,557 downwards.
GCTTTAAAGCAGGAGAGGGAGATTATGCTATCGTACCATTTCTTGATTATAGCACTATGCGTCGCAAGCGTTTACACCTGTTCTTAATTTCTAGCTCCAAAGGACCAAAAGCTCATCAGTCATTAGTCAAGCGTTGACGGCATCAATTTTTTGCTCCCATTAAAACGTGTACACAACCAAGGGAACCCGCTGCGCTACATCTTAGATCTACTTCTTAGTCTATCTTGTTGCTACTACTCTATATACGAAGAACGTTTGGAATGACTGAAAAGCTACATTTGTTCCAAATTTATATTGGTGAGTCCTCAGGGTCCTTCAAATATAAGGAGCATAAAAATTCCATAACTTTAGAAAAAACCTGAAAATGAGATCTCACCAGATACATTTGAGTCAAAACAGTACGGAATGGATCAGATCTCCATACTTCATAAAGAGGATAATATTTATGAATATATAAAGTAGAATGGCGGTTGCATTTCTTAATCAGTTGACTGTGACTCAATATGGCTTAATATGTTTCCAGGAAAAATTGGACTAATATTCCCCACACCAAAAGTAGGCTGCTCAAGCTTTTTTATGGTATGTTAGGTCGTTTACACCCTGCACAGCGTATGTCACCCAAAGAAGAAGAAGGTCCTCCACCTCACGTGCTTCCTCATGCCCTGGCTTTAATATAAATATCTCCTCCACTAACTGATCAACTGATGCTTCCATTGTCTCAGTTGAAACTACTCGAAAGGTACAAGCCATGCACAGAATTGCCTAGTTGTGGATTTTGAGAGGACTCATGAGTAGGACTTTCTGATCCTCCCTTTTCAGTATAAAGATAAGGACTTGATTCATGTACATACAATCAAACAACATGAAAATTAGACTTGGTGAAAACATTTGTGAGCCATCGTAAATTATAGAATGTGATCTCTATAATACGCAACGAGCATAATATCTATAATAGAAAAGTAAAAAAATGTAAATATACAAAGTTGAATCACCGCTGGATTTCTAATTCGGTGGTTGACTCAGTAATCTCAGTATACTTTTTCCAGGTTTGTTGTTGTTGGATCTCAAATGTGATGCAGTGTTGTCTCGTATTGGAATGCAGTCTCTGGGTCACACTACTCACTTATAAGGCAGATGGCATTGTGATCCTAAGAAGCTAGGGCTCATTTTGATTTTATCAACAATGCAAATGTAACATTATCTGTGTTATTTAGAATTTGAGAATCACCCACTAATTTAGGAAGTTTAAAATATAACAGTTTCCAGGCACATCACTTTGATAAAGGCTACAGAGGTAGTCGAAATGCTACATACATAAAAATGAATTCTCGGACTAAGAATACCATATCGTCCTATATGCACAAAGCTTAAATTAAGCATAATTATGATAATTTTGAAAACAAAATAATGAATGCATCAACTATAAGAATACTAAACTTAGCTCAAATAGCTCAAGATTTTGGTTTTCTTGGAACAAGCATCTAAGGGCATCTGTATAAGCATTCGGCATTTTTACGATACACCGTGTCCCAGGACGAATCCCGAAAAAAGAAATAGCACTTAGGTTTCGGAATGTGAAGCCGATATCAAAAGGAATTATTCTGAAATTCTCATTTGTTTCAGAGAAATCAACGTTTGAAGTTTGGTTGTAAAGATAACCGAAACGTGTATGGCCCACTTTCAATTTCGGGAATCCCTTGCAAAAACGGAGAAGGTCGGATTACGGTAACGAGTATTTTGAATGTCTTTGTCGATTGTTTATAAAGAGGCTCACACATTAACCAATTCGCGATCTAATTAAGGGATTTTCAACTTTTTGTACTGTACTGTACTTGCGTAAATATATTGCATATCGTATAATTGTAGTTACATGCCAACATCTATATGAATTCCCCACAACCACAACGGCGCAACAACCCTTTTAGGAGAGTATAACAATATAATATACAGACACAGATAAAATTATGAACCATTTACGAATGACTATAGGGCCTGTGGAGATCTGTCGATGCCAAGATTATCATATTCCTAATAGTACTCCACAATTATAAAGCTGTTTGTATTCTTCAGCAAAATTATGGGACCTTTGTTGGAAAATATGATATCCTAACTAAAACTTGCCAGTGGCGTATATAGAAATGGATTTCGTGGGGGCCCATCGGAAAAATTAAAGTTTATTTCATACACGTTATAATATTGGCGTATTATAATCCTAACCTGAATATAAAATAACAATGTACTAATATTAATGAAAATAATTGTATATAACACATACACGTTTGTATATTAGAAATGTAAATTTCTATTCGTCACCCTCTTTCCAGACGATAAAACTGAATGCGTGGCTGGTTTGGGGGGGGGGGGGGGGCGGTCCCCCCGGGCCGACCCCTTATATACGCCACTAACTTCATGAAACACTTGGTCGAGGAGTACTGAAATTTTGGTTGTGAAGAAAATTGTATTCATAAATCAGAGCACATTTCTTTCGAATAAGTGTTAAAGAGAAAAATATATTTTCAATGGTCCAAATTAAGTATGATCCTCATCAAGTAAATTCTCGTAGAGAATTTGTAGCATGTATAACTTTACAAAATTATCAGTTTTCTTGAATTTGCAATTTCTTTCTATGAGTGTAGTAAATATTTTTGGGGTTTTATTGATGGGCGCAAAGTTCGATGGAACAAGTTTGAGAAGCTTATATTAAAACCTGCATTACCGACCTAGTGTTGGTACTGCTGTAATACAAGTATGTAATAACATAGGTGATCACACATTGTTTTGTGCGTCATCATAAGCACTATTCTACCTGTTCACCCTTTTCGATCTAGTACCAAACTACTATCATTAGCTTACCCATTGGAATGAGACACCTATAGCGATATGCGGGTTCCAAGGCCGGTTATTACCTCCCGTCCATGCTCTTAAGATGTATCTAGTCACCCTTGGTGATCAGCGGCTTCCGTATAGTACGGTCGAGTTGGTATACACAGTTATATATGTAGGGACCAATTTTTTTGCAGACCAAGATCATTTATACCTTGGAAGAAATGCATTCTTACCACCCTGTGTTCAAATATTTAAAAAAAGTGAATAAAGAAATCACGTTACCAAGATTACCTTAAAATCACAAAAATTGTTAATTTCCGTTTTTAATGGCAGTGTTACCAAAATACCAGATACCGCAGGTCGCTAGACCTAAAAACAAAGTGGACTATGATGGGTAAAGATGTCAGTGTTATTCAAACGGAACAGGCTATCACCTGGCAAGACTATAATAATCTGCACCGATTGCAGACAATCACTTCTAATCCTGAAAAGACCTCGCGTCGCATAAGGGCTAGCAATAGAATGCCACCAATCATTATCCCATGCTTCAGATAACAACACCAAGGCAGCTGACCAAAGAATTTTAGCACCATGTGACTTTACTGGAATGTCGACAATCACGATTACAGAAATAGTCACAAAGCACTCTAAATGCCTAAATGGTAGAATAATGGTAAGAGGTACAAAGATGCCAATTTTCCAAGGAAGCCCTTGCAAGTTTTAGTAAGGCAACATCCAACAAGTTTTTTTTATAGAGGGGATTAGATATCTTCAAAAGACACTCTGAATTAGCTTTAGCTCTAATCACTTCGAATGCCACATTACCTCAGAAGATGTGCTGGCTGCATTGATCTGTGTTTTGTTGAGAATTGGTCTGTCATGTCTCCCTTTTCATTCTTGGTAGGTACCTTTCTGGCAAACCCTGAAACATCGTTCCGGTTAATCTCGCTTACCAGAATTTGTTCTACGGTATTTTCGGCTGTTAGCGTTACATTCATACCCTCCTCGCATGTGAGTCTATCTGCTTCCCATCTACTGCAGTTAAAAAGGGTATGCCACACATCGTCTTCTCCTCCACAGTATGCATTCAGGCTGGTCGGCTATACCAAAGCGGTGAAGGTATGCTCGAAAGCATCCATGTCCTATTATCCTTCCTATCCACACCGATAGGTCTGCTATCAGGAATCCTGCACTTGCTCTGCCATGCTTCCACGAGTGATTTCCTTTCAGCCCGCCTACCGAACTCGTCTAAGTTGCAAAGTTGTATCTTTCAGCTCTTTCTTCGGCCATCAGGTCAATAGGGGGCATGCCGGCTACAACCATTATCGTCGAGACCATCGAGACAGTATGGTATCGCCTGACACATCCGTATTGCCAGCTTCCTAAAGCTGCCCCCAGAATTCATCTTGCTCGTTGTAGCTGCAGTGCGTCAATCCATATCGGTACTGCATACAGTGCGGATGAATATGCTACCGAACTGAGCAGGCGTCTTTGGGCACGTCCAAGATGCACGCTGGTTTTCCGAGTCAGACAGTCAGCGCCGATCGCCGCCGACTCTGCGTGCCTATCGTCCCATGTCGCAAAGCGGGATTGGCCATAATGCACCCGCGCGTCGACCTTCTGCATACTGGCAGTCTGACTCAGATTTATACCAGAATGATTTGTTCATTCTGGTTTCAGACAACCTGCCGCTTGTTCTGAATTTTTATTTTTACTTCCCACACCGATAGGTGAGGGGAGTATTGTGATCGCGAAAATTTTCGATTTTGAGATAGCACGCTTTTTGGTCTGTCTGTCGGTCTGTCTGTCGGTCTGTCTGTCGGTCCGTCTGTCGGTCTGTCTGTCGGTCTGTCTGTCGGTCTGTCTGTCGGTCTGTCTGTCGGTCTGTCTGTCGGTCTGTCTGTCGGTCTGTCTGTCGGTCTGTCTGTCGGTCTGTCTGTCGGTCTGTCTGTCGGTCTATCTGTCGGTCTGTCTGTCGGTCTGTCTGTCGGTCTGTCTGTCGGTCTGTCTGTCGGTCTGTCTGTCGGTCTGTCTGTCGGTCTGTCTGTCGGTCTGTCTGTCGGTCTGTCTGTCGGTCTGTCTGTCGGTCTGTCTGTCGGTCTATCTGTCGGTCTGTCTGTCGGTCTGTCTGTCGGTCTGTCTGTCGGTCTGTCTGTCTGTCTGTCTGTCTGTCTGTCTGTCTGTCTGTTGGCGTTTTTCTAACGTCGTAATCTCAGTAACCGCTGCATGGATTGTGATTAAATTTGGGCAGCGACATGCTGTGGGGTCATAGTAGGTAATGTTCTTATAATTTTGAAAATCAGTGCAGGGGCGGCGGAGTAATTAGCAAAAAACAAAAAAAATTAAATATTCCTCAAACTTAGGTGTTTTACGGGTTCCTGATCATTTTCTACTTTTTTTTGGGTGGGGGTGAAATTGGGGTGGTTGGGGGGTGGGGGGTTGTAAATCTCAAAAATGTGTTGTACTCATAATAGGCTATCCATTGATCTATAAAAGAAAGACCTAGCGGCATAATACCCTTTTTTAGGCCCATCCGAACATTGCCTTGCCTATTCCAGAAACCAAGGAACTTAAAATTTTCTGATAAATACATAGGAATATTGCTTTAGTTCGTTCTGTATTGAGTAACGTAAAAGTTATGGAGTGGATTTTAATGAAACTTTGTCACAGCATTACTACCGCGTCGAGAATGGAAAACGCGTATGTATGGGAAAAATCGTGTCAGTGGCGGCGCAGCAATAATAAAAAAAATAAAAAAAATAAAAAAGCCTAAAACTCTGTTTTTAGGCGTTTTAGGGGTTCCTGATCATTTTCTACTTTTTTTTGGTAGGGGTGAATTTGGGGTGGTTAGGGAGTGGGGGGTTGGAAAACTGCAAAATTTGTTGTATTCATAATGGGCTGTCCATTGACCCATGAATGAAAAACCTAGCGGCATAATACACTTTTTAGATCCATTTGAACATTGCCTTGCTCATTATAGAAACCGAGGAGCTTAGAATATGTGATGTATACAGACGTGATACAGACATACAAGTATTGTTTTAGATTGTTCTATATTGCGTAACGCAAAAATTATTCAATTGATTTTAACAAAATTTTGACACAGCATTACTACCGCGGCGAGGATGGGAAACGTGTATGTTTTGGAAAAAATCGTATCAGTGGCGGCGCAGCAATAATAAAAAACTAAAAACGCCTCAAACTTTGTTTTTAGGCGTTTTAGGGATTCCTAATCATTTTCTACTTTTTTTGGGTAGGGGTGAGTTTGGGACGGTTGGGGGGTGGGGGGTTGGAAAACTGAAAAATTTGTTGTATTCATAATGGGCTGTCCATTGACCTGTGAGTGAAAGACCTAGCGGTATAATAGCCTTTTTAGGCCCATCCGAACATATTCTTGCCTATTACAGAAACCAAGGGACTTACAGTTTTGTGATGTATAAATATACGCGTATTGCTTAATTTCGTTCTATGTATATTGCGTAAAGCAAAAATTATTAAATTGATTTTAATGAAATTTCGACAAAGAATTGACTATCGTGGCGAGAGTGGGTGGAAAACGCGCCAGTGTCTGGAAAATCGGGTCAGTGGCGGCGCAACAATAATAAAAAAACTAAAAATATGAAAACAGCTCATACTTTGCTTTTAGACGGTTTAGAGGCTCCTGATTGTTTTGCATCGTTCAGTTGAAGCATGGAGAATGAAAACTGTGGCGTCCTAGTTTCTAAGGAGGGAGACGCAAGAAACTATTTACGAAAGCTTTGTGTTGTACAATACGTTTTTTTGAGGGTGGGTGGGCGATGATTTGGTTGTAAGGGGATTTCAGACTATAGCTTCATGTAATGCTAAAACAATAAAATGAAAACATTATGTGTGGGAAGTACTGAGTCAATCAACTTGACTCCATTTTTACTTCTTCTAGTGTTTCAACGATGAATAACGAGGAGTTGATCTCAAAAGTTATCTGAATCCTCCAATATTTTTTCCAAAATAAAATAAAATGTATCTGGGGTCATTCTGAAATATTCAAAAAATCTTCTTTCATCGGCAAGTAATTGCGCAAAGAGGCGTTTGTACTCCCCGTAAATACTTCTTAATTTATTTATAGGTTGAACTCCACTTCTTATTGGTCTTAAATTCATTGTAACATTCTCACTAAGCAGCAATAAAGCTGCAACCTGTTTTCTTGTAAGGTTCACGGTACACTGCTGTTTTGTTGGCAAGTTCTGTCTGCTCTGACGATCTGCTTACATATTGGCCACAGCTAACCTGCTGCCCGTAGTCAGACAGTCGGCGCTGAGAATCCACGTGTGATAATCAGGTTTTATCAGCGTGCATCTTGGACGTACCCCGTATGGGGGCGGGTTAGAATATCTCCCATCGTATATCCTGCGTGTCGTAAAAGGCGACTAGAGATATCCCAAGAGAAACTCGTAAAATGAGTAAATGCATTTTATGAGTTCACAACATGTCTGTTAAGACATTGTGACTATGATGATGATCTTGGACGTACGCTTTGGCTGAAGACCGATCATCCTACATTGGGCATAAGCTTTGTTAAAGCAGCTACTGTTTTGTCGGTTTTGACCGCTGGTTTACTAATATGCTCCACAAAGTTTAATTTTGTATCCAGCCAGACTCCCAGATATTTCAACGATTTCTGGGGTGAAATGCTGACTCCTTGCACCACAAAACTGAAAATGATTCGTCTGAGTGCTAACAGGACCACCTCTGTCAATCCAAGAAGTACTTGACCATAATCAGGTCTAACTTACGTCTTATAGTAGGATTCTTGACTAATCATTGTCAGCTAATACACAACCTCCCCACTCTACAGATACAGATACTCACTATCTATGCCGTGGTAGGTTTCCTGCATAAAGGTCCCGTACTAGCATAAAGAAGCAGCAAACAATCCAACGGCTCTCGGTCGTTAAACGACCATCCATCGGCGGTGTGTGTGTCCAGGGCCTCCTTAGATGTCATATACGAGAGACAGGTGAAGGTATGGACTAATTACGCTCAGGTGTAGCTCAGTCGCGTGCTGGCAGCTGCACTCTCTCTGCGCACGGCCTCCCGGGATTCACCTGCCCGAAAAAACAATCCGCAGTCGCGGGTTCGAAAGCGGCAGCGGTCATAACGACTAATTAGGATAATGCCCGGTTAGCCACTTCGGTACCTTTCAGACGCTTGATAATACTGGAGCAATATTCATTCCATTAATATTTTATTCGTGTTGGAAGTGTATACGTTAAAATAATCGTTCTGCTACCTCAAACATTGTCGTACAGATAACCTCTTACACCATACTACGGTTTTCGGGTCAGATTTCTATTAAAACGCATGGATTAGCTTGAAGTTTTACTAGCAGATAGTAAATACCTCAAAGAACAAAATCTGTCATATGTCGCTGTGTGGTTTTGCCTTGGAAATTGCGAACGTTAATTTTAGTATTGGAAACAATCTCAGAAATCAATAGAGATACGTATTCTAAGAACAAAATATTTTATACGCTACTCGAAATATTTGTTAAAAAACTAATGTCCTCAATTGGTCTTTCATAAGTAAGTCAAAATTTCTGCATTTTGTCAACAAAAAAATGGCGTCAAATATCTTAACTCGGTACTTTCCAAACATTACTGGTGCTAATAAAAAATCTTAAGTTCCTCTACCCTAATCCTAATCAGTAGACAATGATTAGACGCACCTGTGAAACAGCTAAAAACCAAGTTTGAGAGATTTCGAATTTTTTCGTTTATTGTTGATTTATTCCACAGTACCTACTAATATGGTTTCACAATTTCATCATAATCAAGATCGTAGCTTCCAAGTTACATATTATAGGATTACAATATGTAGGTATCAAACTGTTTCACAGGTACAAAATTCAAAGGAAACATTCGAATATGTCTAACAAGCACACGATAGGTATTATCGAAGCCAATTTTTTCTTTTTCAGGATGAAAGAGGATCAGAAAACCCTCAAACGCCTAATAACGAAATTTGGTTAGGTTCCGATGATTTTTTGTTTTTTACAAATGTCTCTTCTTCCTCCGCCAGTGCACCGATTTTCTATATTATAGCTTCATTACCTTCCAGGACATAACAGCATATTGCTATCCAAATTTTATCACACTTCAAGCAGCGGTTACTAAGATTACGCTAACAGACAGACAGACCGACGGAAATTAGTAGAGTTATCTCAAAATCTAAAATTTCGATTACAATACTACGCTACTACAATATCAGTGTGGGAAGTAAAAAGCCATAGGAAGCAAAAGTACAGCTTTTGATAAGTAAAGCGAACAGTTTTTTTAGCTGTGTACAGGGACGAATGGACGCCGGCAATATTTCAGTAACCGTTAATCGTATAACCGAGCAAGAAATATTATTGGGTAAAAATTGCCTAAGAGGAATTGCTGGAAATTATTTTCAAGTTCCGCAAGTAGCCGCTAGGGGGCGTAACTGTTACGGTCAATCAGGAAAACGGCTTTTTCTCAAAAAATATGCAAATAAAGGTATATTATAGATTCTAGTCATGTATAGACTGAACAAATCTCGATTTTTTTTGTTGATTGTTTTTTGCTCTATCTTGTAAGATGTAGTGGTGGGGGAATGTAATAAAGCTTTTTATTTAAATGGCCATAACCTTGGTATAAGCGGAATTAAACAAGCTAGGTCTCGTTTCAAAGAGCTGTTCTTACCTAATGGTAATGGAAGGAATGGCTTATAAATTTAAAAGCTTTGCTGCCTGATAATTCAGAAATTGCCCCATCAAAACGGTTTTGATTGACTGGTTAACGTATCTAAGAGGTATGGCCACAACACACATTCTTTTTTACTTCGGAGCAGGTAGATTTTGGAGTATATGTGTTTCATGTATCAAATTCCGCTTTTTAAGCGTTGAGAGATGATAAGTGACTATTCAAGTTAACATTGAAACGCTAAGTTAACTCTCCGGGAGGAAAATCCTTGCACAAAGGTTCTCCAAATCAATTAGTTTTGAGAGAAGCTCAATCGAGGTGAAACGCATGAACGGTAAGTTCAAAATAGATAAGCTAGATTTTACGTTTGTAAAAATGTAATTTATTCGAGAAACCTCAGAACAGTTAAGAATCTTTATGGTAAAGTATTGTAAAACAGGAAGGAGAAGGAGAGAGTTGAGGAGACAGATAGGAAGCTTTTGGAAATTTTCAGTTATGCCAAATAGATAGGTAAGTGAGACAAAAACTAACTAAAATGTTATCTCTATGTAGCGTAAAAACACGTGTTAGCTTCATTGGCGTTTATCCAGATGTTCGGTCATCCAGTCGTCTATTCCTGACGTCTAACGTCTTTGGGCGAGCTACTCTTTTGTGCATATGGGGTGATAGTTGCGGCGGTGGGGAGTCGGCAGTTAGCTTTGGAGACGTCGTATAGGACGGACCGTTTCACGAGATAAAAGTAATGTTGAAGTAAAGGTGTGGTCATTAATCAGCTTTCTATTATTTAAAACTCCCTTAACCTAAACTGGTGTTTACACACGTAATGGTACGAGACATACATAATGTTATCTAGCCTAGCCTCTAAAATAATTAACTGCATCAAATGGCAAACTTCTGGGAATGTTATTTATGCGAGTAGAAAACTATTTGACAAAATGAACGTATACGTGTACCTAGTGGTTGAAGACAAGCTTTCTCTCTATCACTCATAATAATCAAATTCAATTGATCTTTTACTGTTTGTGTCCATCTTGGCAAATATGTTTTTAATGCTTGAGCGATTTATATTAATCCATCCAGGAAATTAAACGGCTTATTAAGATAAATGCCGTTAGGCAAACTGATCGTTTTTCTCGAGCAACTAACCTGCATGAATAAGCATCTTTTATAATTGGAAGAAATTACTATCGTTTGAAATTAGATACGCCAATTTCGTTAATGTTTTAGTATCTATGGTATTAATTATGGAGAAGCGTTTAGCAATCGTCCTTAGAACCGATAAAGAGATTCGAGAATAAATTTATGTTTTGATAACGTTTGACTTAGAAATGTGGCAGACAGTTTGGTATTAGCTTTGGGGCAGCTCTATCTGTAACACGTATTTTGTTCCTGCCTACCTAGTCCACTTAGGCCGCAAGTCCACATACTAAGAAGGAAAAAAGGTATATCACGAATCAGTCCTTAATTGTTATTGTACTACTCTTAATTTCACAATTTCTGTATTTATTATTCTCAATTATTATATTTCCAATTTTTTTTCCTGCTGTATTCTTATGACGATTCCAACATGATCTTGTATTGTCTTCTGGAAAATAAATATTGTATTGTATATAGTAGCTAGTGTTCAGTGAGGACATGGCAATGTTGTGGATATTCGTATCATACTGAACACGCACACAGGCACGGTTTCGGAGATCACAGTACCTTTAAGCAGTAAATGCTGTCATGTCAAGGTCATTGTTGCCTGGCGGGCCCTGGAATAGATTAGATTGGATGCTCTTAAAACCCAACCAAAGTAGCATAAGAATGTTGTCATTAGATTGCGCATATAGTCGGTGCTTTAGACAGACGCAACGTCGGACCCGATGTCGTTTCGTCGGCATGACGACCTGTATTTCCACCTGTGGTTCATTTTCCTACACCGATTAACCTATGGTATACATAATAATACTCAGTATGTTTTACCTTATTTTCTAATTTGAAGAAAATGGATCAAACTATAACCTTACAAAGGACCTCCTTAGCCTGGAACACCGAAGAAGGGTGGCCTGTCCCTGTTTTACAGATTCTATCACGGAAGATGTTTGAGTGAGCTCTCCCAGATAATAACACAAAAGGCCGTCCGAACCAGGAACACCAGAGAGGACCCTACTCCCCGAACCAGTCTCGTTCAGCATTCCTTCTTTTCAGGACCGTAGCTAGGCATTGACCATGGGGGGGGGGGTTCATGTTGACCTTGGGGAGGGGGTTCATGTTGATCTTGGAGGGGTTCATGTATAAAAGAAGATACTACTTTGTAATGTCTTAGGTCCGTATTCATGGTCGTTCCTCAAGTATCCCTTGAGTATTACTCAAGCGATATGTGAGGGTTATTTAAGGATTGTTGAAGGGAGAAGAGACTCCCAAGTGTGGCTTTCCTTGTGTATGTATTGTGTTCCTTGTGTACCCAGACAACATCTATCAGACGGCGGGATTTATTTCGCGACGTTGTCATATTGCAAATATAAGTCAATTTGTTATGCCTATGCCCACGCATTTTGATGTTTTCTGTTATCTCTTTTTGTATTGTACCAGTATTTCGTGTTCTGTGGCCGACATTTTTCCGGATGTGATTTAGTGATTTAGTCGGTAAGTGCAACCAATATTCGAAATGCGACGGCCACCAAACATGCCAGAATCAGACGCCTATTGGACGTTGGATTCTTCATACATCGGATAAGCCAACATTCGGCCGACGTCGGCAAATAAGAAGAAAGCTGGGTAATAATATGTGACGTTGACAGTTGGTTGAAAATATTAACTAATAGCGTTTTCGATTTACTGCTCTCAGGGCGAGCATAGATCATCCGCAATCAAACTAGAGGTCTGTCATGAGTTGATAGGAGCACTTCACAAATCGAACATGATCGAACACAAAAATGACTTCTTGTTTTGCGCAAGTGACGGCTGATAAGGCCACAATTTAAAATTTAAGCTGTTCTACGCACCCACTATAGAAATTATAAAATAGTCGGTGCCTACCCTCGAATATTAAAGGTATTAAAACCCAGTTTTCTATATTATGTATTATGTGCTTTTCACTTTTCCTGCGATCACCACAAAGGGGGGATATTTTCTTCGAATGATCGAATATTTTTCACCTTTTTCTACCAACCACAAAATACTTCCTCCTCACAGAACGCCAAGCCTTCAGTTCATTTTTGACATACAAGACGTCGCCGTCGCCCTCAAATGCTCTGACCTGGCTTCCCGGAGCAATTGAGTTCAATCTGAGAGCGTTCCGCGAGCGAACAACAGGTAAATTGAATTTGCAAATCTGGAGCAGAGCCGTCAAACCGAACATACAGTTTACATCAAATGCGCTCTGAGAGCGTCTGAGAGCAGTAAATCGAAAACGCTATAAGATCTAACATCGTCGGATTTGATACAAAAAAGACGTCATCAGTTCTAACCACTAATAGTGTCCTGAATTTTAAGTAAATCTGACGCCACTTTAAGGCCATATTTTGTTCAAAATCAGATTAGTGTTCCTTGGGAATATTTTATTCTACCAAACAGGAGATATCCAAGCTAATTTCTAATCAAACCTTTTAGATCAAGTATTTACATTGTGCAAATCCCATGTGAAGCCTGGCCTGAAGTACTACTTCGATGCCTGGATGGCTGCTGGACCTATCACTTAGTCTGTATTTGTAGATCTTTAGATAAGAGAAATAAGACAATACTTTCTTAACGATCCGCATCCAGCCTCTTACCTAGAAGTATTTGGCGACCTGATGCTTTTTTATCGATTATTGTGGTGGTACCTGAGAGTAATAAGTGGTACATATTATTCTGAGTTCTGCTTCATTATTTTGACTTCCTTTAGTAGACACATCCATGGAAGTGCCGCTTCTCTGTTCCCCATATTATATTGAGAACTAGATAAGGCAATTGAAGCTCTGTTCCTAGGCTGTCCATAGTTTTGATTAGTATCTAATGTTACAGATATTATATCTATAATGATGGATGGAGGATACAAAATTATCGCCTTTCTCTTTAGTTGTGGAAATAGTCAATATACGCCATTTATGTGGTAGTAATTCACAAGTTAATCCACCTGCACCTGAACGGTATGTCTGTGTTTAACTTTTGTTATTCAATTGTATATATGAAAAATTGTTGATCTGATAAGACTAAAATGTGATGTAATTAATTACTACGATTGATTATTTAATTATCAGCCTCGTAGAAATTATGTTCAAATAGGCAGAAAACTAGCGTATTGTAAAACACTCTACTCTCATATGTGTATGATATATGTATATGTAGCTGTAAGGCTACATAAATCATTGAAAAATAAATAGTTCATAAAGGCTGCAATTATCAATAATTAAACTTAAATAACTACATAAATCTCTACAACTCGACCATTTCTAAATGTGAGCGCACATTTGTACGTAACAGATGTATCGAAGAAATTAAAATTTCTCAAAATCGATATAATAGCAAATGCATCTGATGAGCGTTATCTAATTTAAAAGCGAGCAGGTAATAACCTTTGCTTGTTACCGTCAGTACAAATATGGAAAAATCTAAACTATTCAGCAAACATAAAATACAGGTGAACGGGAAAAATATTATTTTACGAAAAAATCTTACATATTATCTGAGGGCCCCAAGTCCCAATTCCTAGAACACAAACCAAACGCTATATTTATAGATATAGTTAAAATTATTATTTTTTTCAAATGTATGCTTTGGTAAACGCCAGAAGGATACCAAAACGTAAGGTTTATAAGAGTATGTAGCTTTAATTAGAAGGCGAGTGCAACAATAGTTTTTTTTACAGGGGGAGGTGAACGCCCATGAAACTCCGCATTCTGGCGTTAACTGCCGGACTCCTACTAGCTAAACACCTCGCATGCTTGCAGGCTTACTTCACCTGCTCTTCATCCTTTGGGAACAGGAATAATCCTGGTTTTCGAAACTTCAGTATCCTGGCAAGACCCTACCTTTGTCTCTCTTACTCTATCTTTTTTCGAACGAGCTCTCTCCCTCCATCTTCGATTCCTCTTGTTGAAATCACTTTGGACACATAATCTTGTATATACCGGGTGAGTTTTTAGTACCAGCTCAGACGATAACTTCACTACCGTAGAAGATAGCGAAAAACGTTGTATATAGAAGTTGTAACCACGGATATACTCCTTGCTCAGAAAATATTTAGACTTATACAGGGTGATCCATAACTACGTGGTGATGCAAAAATGAATTTTTTTAAATGAGGCACCCTATATATTATCCCATCATTAGATTCTACTAAAAATTTCTCGTCTCACAATATAAGGTATTATAACCTCATACAGGGTATTTCAAGTTATGACCATTTTTATATCCAAATCGCTGTCAAACGAACGTACTGTATATCAAAAAGTAATGAGTCAAAAATTATTTTTTTGACATGAAAAGATTAAAAGTATCCTCTAGTTTTAAAATCAGCTATAAAAAAATCCCTGGACGCATACTCGTATACAGGGTGGTGTAGAATGCAAAATCCAGATTTTCTTTTTTTTTGAAATGTAACCCCCAATATTTTGATTTTTCGGTACAATTAAAATATCGCTACTATTTGTGTACTGAATTGTATTTATTACTTCCCACACCGATAGGTGAGGGGAGTATTGTGATCGCGAAAATTTTCGATTTTGAGATAATACACTTTTTGGGCGTTTTATGATGCCTACATCACGAAAATCCACGTCACTCATTTCCGTCGGTCTGTCTGTCGGTCTGTCGGTCTGTCTGTCGGTCTGTCGGTCTGTCAGTCTGTCTGTCTGTTGGCGTTTTTCTAGCCTCCTAATCTCAGTAACCGCTACATAGATTTTGATGAAATTTGGGTGGTGATATGGTGTAGGGTCGTAGTAGGTAATGTTGCTACAATTTTGAAAATCGGTGCATGGGCGGCGGAGTAATTAGCAAAAAACGAAAAATTTCAAATATGCCTCAAACTTCGTTTTTAGGCGTTTTAGGGGTTCCTGATCATTTTCTACTTTTTTTTGGTGGGGGTGAAATTGGGGTGGTTGGGAGGTAGGGGGTTGTAAAGCTGAAAAATTTGTTGTACTCATAATAGGCTGTCCACTGACCTCAGAGAGAAAGACCTAGCGCTATAATACACTTTTTTAGGTCCATCGGATCATTGCCTTTTGTATTACAGGAACCAAGGGACTTAGAGAATTTTCCGATGTATACATACGAGTATTGCTTTAGATCGTTCTGTATTTTATAATGTTGAAATTACTGAAGTGATGTTAATGAAATTTCGGCACAGTATTACTACTTTGGCGAGGAAGGAAAACGCGTCTGATTTTTAGAAATCGTCTCAGTGGCGGCGCAGCAATATTAAAAAAACTAAAAACATGAAAACAGCTCAAACTTCGTTTTTAGGCGTTTTAGGGGTTCCTGATCATTTTCTACTTTTTTTTGGGGTGGGGGTGAAATTCGGGTGGTTGGGGGGGTGGAGGGTTGTAAATCTGAAAAATTTGTTGTACTCATAATGGGCTGTCTACTGACCTGAGAGAGAAAGACCTAGCAGCATAATACACTTTTTTAGGTCCATCCGAACATTGCCTTGCCGATTACAGCAACCAAGGGACTTAGAATTTGTGGTGTATACATAAGTGTTGTTTTAGATCGATATATTATTATATTGCGTATCGCAAAAATTATTGAATTGATTTTAATGAAATTTTGACATCGTATTACTACCGCGGCGAGGATAGAAAACGCGTATGTTTTGGAAAAATCATGTCAGTGGCGGCGCAGCAATAATAAAAAAACTAAAAATATAAAAACATCTCAAACTCTGTTTTTAGGCGTTTTAGGGGTTCCTGATCATTTTCTACTTTTTTGGTTGGGGGTAAAATTGAGGCGGTTGGGGGGTGGAGGGTTGTAAAACTGAAAAAAATTGTTGTATTCATAATAGTTTGTCCATTGACCTGTTGAAAAAATACGTAACGGCATATTACACTTTTTTAGGTCCATCTGAATATTGGCTTGCCTATTACAGAAACCAATTTTGTGATGTATACATCCGAGTTTTGCTTTATTTCGTTCTATGTATTTCGCGTAAAGCGAAAATTATTGAATTGATTTTAATGAAATTTTGACACCGAATTTAGTGCCGCGGCAAGAATGGAAAACGCGTTTGTACTTGAAAAATCGTCAGTGGCGGCGCAGCAATAATAAAAAAACTAAAAATATAAACACAGCTCAAACTTTGTTTCTAGATGGTTTGGAGGCTCCTGATCATTTCGCATCGTTCAATTGAAGCAGGCAGAAAAAACATGTGGCGTCCTACTTCTAAGGAGGGAGACGCAAGAAACTATTTACGAGAGGTTTTTGTGTTGGATGTTTTTTTGCGAGCGGCTGGGCGATGATTTGGTTGCAAAGGATTTCAAACTATAGCTTCATGCAATGGGAAAATAATAAAATGGTATCATCATTATGTGTGGGAAGTACTGAGTCAATCAACTTGACTCCATTTTTTTGAGAAAGTACTATCGATTTTGTTTTTTATTTAACGGACAACTGAATTATAAGGTCATGATAGTATTTGATGAAATCAAAACCCTGAATCATCGAGATAATAAAGTCAAGTAAGCTGGGGAAACAATTTTGTAGGCGTGATGCATAATTATCAAGCAGATTTATCAGATTGGCTTTGAAAAATTGACAGTTTTCATAACCTGCTCGATAACTCCGTACTGTGTGAAAAACGAGCTTTAAAAATCAATTTTAGGGTAATTAGGAGAATCTTTGAGAAATTGCCTACTTGCCTCTAGAATATATCAACTATGAACAGCAATATCCAGAACAGCTTTATTAGGGATGTGTCGTTTAATATTTCATAGCCTACCTGGTAGATCTATAATATTTGGGGCATAAAAAGTAAGGCACTACGATAACTAAACTCAAATAAAGAATTTATTTTTCCAGGCAAAATTGTGGATTGAAATTTGAAAGAACTAGCTAGGGGTGGATTCCAGGGGTTTAAGTAAGAAAAAAAATGATTCATAAGCAAGGAATAATAGGTCATTCGCTACCCTTGAAAAACCCACTTACCTTTCTTTTTTATCCGTTTTTGTTACAAAAATATCAGGCGTCAAACAAATTATCATTTCATTTGTCTTATGCTTATGATTTTACGGAAAAAATAAGTTTGCATATAAAATTAAAGGTACCACAAGATTTCAAATAAAATGGGGATATCATTTATGTAGGAAAACCTTGCGTGCTATTTGAAAAAAAAAGTTGGGGGCGAGTTTTAGGGGTTGACGTAAAAAAAAATGTTTTGAATGCATGGTATGATAGACCCTATAGTACCTACAAAAGTACCACTCAGTTTTTGCTTGAACCGTTTTTCTTTACGAAAATATCACGTGTCAAGGAAATTCTGGGTTACCCGGTATATATTACGGGTACAGTTACGATACAAAATGTATTCCACTGTTGACAGCATCTTGCCGCATTCCCGTCATTCTTCGCCAACCCCCTGTACCCAAGGCATCTTCTTCCTCTAGATTTCGTTCATTCATCGCTCTTCTTATGCTTTAATTCCACGATCTACGTGGTCTGCCCCTTTTTCTTTTCCCAGGTGGTCTCCACTGAAATATTCTTTTGGGCCACCTCTCATCAGGCATTGTTAATAAATGACGGAAGCGCTTCAAGGATCGTCTTTCTATTCGATCCAGCACTGGTTCCTCCGCTTCCATTCGAGCTCTTACTTCTTCGTTGGTTTTTCTTTCTAATCGCGATATTCTTGCACCTCTTCTGATGTAGTCCATTTCCACAGCTAACATCCTTCTTTTCAGATCTGCATTCAAAGTCCACACTTCTGATCCATAGCCCATCAAAATAATATTTAATCATAATATTTAAAAATAAATGTTTCCATTATTACATCAATTGTTGGTAACCTACTTGATTTTTCAGCTAAATTTTACCATAGAGAGGATATTGATTACATTTCGCCAAAAGATCACCGCTCGAAATGTAAGGCATCAATTTGTGAACACCCTGTATAAACAGACTATTCTATGAACCCCTAAATTCTATACTTTGTTACCTTAGAACCTTCAGTTGATTTAGGCCCGGTTGCACAATGGGAGTTTAAACTTGAGTTCACTTGAACTTGGTTCAACGTAGAACCAGTTCCCAGAGTGTTCTTTGCTGGTTGTCCAATTGAAACTTGAACCAGCCTCAGGTAAACTAGGCTCAAATGAAATATGAAGAAATGAAATTAGAAGAATTTGCAACTGCGGAAATTGCCAGTGAATCTGACAGAAATATGAAAGATGAGTGGACAAAATTACGTTTCTGTTTTCCGTTCATATGTCATCATTCTGTCATATGTGACGTCCATATAGTTTTGTATGTGGTTTTGCATTGTGAAAAAATAACATTTAATTTCGTTGGTGTTGGCTTGGCCACATTGTGATCGTTAGGAGCCTGTCGAACGTGGATTTGTGTATCAACGCCTTGGACCATTCTTGGCTCACTACAAATCTTACGCTATCCTTAGCAAATCTAAACCGTTTTAAAAATATATCGTCCTCTAACTCAAAATAATTTGTCATGTTTCTGTAATGAGGACGGCGACTTCTCACTTGTTGAATGGTTTTTAAGATTTCCATAAACTCTTCATCATCCATAAAACCTTCTCCTTCTGGCCAATGATTAATGTTCATTGCCACAATATATTGATGACGATGAGATAGTTGTGGAACATGTGATGTATCTAGAAGCGAAAATAATATTTTCGCGATATTTTCTGACTTTTTACTTCCAACGCCGATTGGTGAGGGGAGTATTGTGATCGCGAAAATTTTCGATTTTGAGATAATACGTGCTTTGGGCGTTTTATGATGTCTACATAACAAAAATCCACGCCACTCATTTCCATCGGTCTGTCTGTCTGTCTGTCTGTACGCGTTTTCCTAGTCACGTAATCACAGTAACCGCTACATGAATTGTGATAAAATTTGGGCAGCAATATGCTGTGGGGACGTAGTAGGTAATGCTCCTATAATTTTGAAAACTTCATTTTTAGGCGTTATAGGCGTTTCTGATCATTTTCTACTTTTTTTTCTAGTGGGGTAAAATTTGGGGTGGTTGTAAAATTGAAAAACGTGTTGCTTTCATAAAAAGCTGTCCACTGACCTGTGAAGGAAGACCTGGAAATATAAATAACTTTTTTAGGTCCACCCGAGCATTGCCTTGCCTATTACAGAAACCAAAGGACTTAGAAATTTTTCTGGTATTGCTACAGATCCTTCTGCATTGTGAAACAAGGAAACTGTTAAATTCATTTCAATGAAATTTTGACACAGTATTACTACCATGGCAGGGATGGAAAATGCGTATGGTTGTTAGAAATCGTGTCAGTGGCAGCGCAGCAATAGTCAGTATCAATATCAATCTATCAATAGTCAAGAAATTAAAAATATGAAGACAGTCCAAACTTCGTTTTTAGATGTTTTAGGTGTTCCTGATCATTTCATTTTCTACCTTTCCTTTTGTGGAAGTAGAATTGGGGTGGTTGGGCGGTGGGATGTTGTAAAACTGAAAAGTTTGTGGTATTGATAGTAGGCTGTCCATTGACCTGTGAAGAAAAGACCTAGCGGCATAACACAATTTGGGGGGGGGGGGCTGGCAAAGATTTGGTTGCAAGAGGATCTCAGACTATAGCTTCATGCTATGGAAAAATAATAAACTGGTATATCACCGTAATGTGTGGGAAGTACTGAGTCGATCAACTTGACTACATTTTTTAGTATCGCTGCAGGTAGAAACAAAAAATAGGGTACAAAGCAATAACAGTTCCAGACATATATTTCAAAAGCTTCATCTTCGTGTCACGATCATCAAACGCCTTCATTTTTTGAGAAATATTGTTTTCTTAAAACTTCTGATTAGTTTAAAGTGACAAAATCAGGCGTTTAGCTAAACAGAGTTCAACACAGCATTTAAACTGGGCTTATCGTTGAACTCAGTGCAGGTGCAGCTGCCACTTTCGCTGAACCAAGTTCAACATCTAAGCTGAGTTTAAATTCCCATTGTGCAACCAGGCCTTAGCTTCTACTGAGTAACGACTTAAAGTAGCAGCCAAAATGGGAGAAATGAAGGCTTTCAAGGGAATTCGATCTAGAATCTGGTGCTCATACAAAGACTGAAAGGAAGCATGCGGTGTGGTAGATGACTTACAATAAAAAGCAGTTATCCGAAAATTAGCCGCCTCATCATCATATTAATTTAGTTGGGGCCCTAGCGCAGGCCCACTCCGCCCGGTGCAGCTCACGTTCTCTTCCTCGCTCGCTGTTTTCTCATTTTATTAGCCTTCGATCTGGCTCGCCGGAATTACAGATAGTATAGTAAACAGATGATTGAACACTTATAAATTAACACCTAAGTACTAATCTGTCAGATGAATGGTGATTTTACATATACGACAAGTATGTTGTTAACAATATTTCGCAATTCTAGCTAGTACGTACTTTTATTTGACAGTACTTCTCCATAGTTTCTCAAGTATAATGACAGGGATACGACTAGAAACAAAATTAGCCGCAAATAAATTTCAACATCGTCTAATGGACAATACGTCAGTACGAGCGTAACTAATGGCAAGCATCTATGGTAAATTCCGGTATCATATTGGCACGATGATTTCAAAATATCGAGGAAGTGCATTATCAGATCAAAAATTGGACATGGAGAATTTCTTCATTTAGACAGATTCAGCGTTATTTCATTCAATTTGTGTCTTTACCTTGGTGACGATAGAAATCTAGGCCATATCTACTTTGGATGCTAGAAGACAATAGCTCAGTCCAATACGCTTTGTTCTGAACTTAAAATTTTTAAATGACAAGGGTTAACGAATAATATCTCGTTTCAAAGGTATTTTGAAGACCCTTATTCTGACGTTTTATTTTTTTAAATCGGTCTATTGGTTTTTGAGAAAATTAGATAAATCTTTACTTATCTTAATTTGTTCGAATAGAAAACAAAAACACACGAAAAGATCACTTTCTATTGCAATAAGTGTTCTAAATGTTACGTGCTATTGCCCAAACATTGATATAGGCGATGCTTTAATTCCTGGTGGACAACATGTTGTGAGATATCATGGCTGCTTTCTACGATGCGTTGAGGAAGGTCATCCAAATCTTGGTGACTAAACACTATACATTTAAAGTGACTCTATAGAAGAAAATCTGATGGCGTCAAGTCAGGAGATCTAGTAGGCCATTCTATAGGCCCTTTCCTTCCTATCCATTTATCTGGAAATGCGTCGTCTAGCCATTGCCGAACCGGAAAAACGTTGTTAGCTGCGTAAATAAATTTCAGCCGCATCAAGTAAAGGGTTTCCATTTTCCTCGGTTTTGTTTTCAATGGTTTCAGTGACAAGCGGATTGATTGTATTTCTCAACGTAACCAAATAAATGTCTCCATTTGAACTTCCATTAATAAATGCCTGCCCATACATTAATTTTTTGGGGGTACTGTGAATGCCCTTTATCGAAGCACTAGTATTTTAGTTGCTCCTATACCTGAAGTTATGGTTATTGAAAAATCCAGTTATACATATAAAATATGCATCCCTCAGTGAGGCAGATATTCTTTACATGAATGGTATTACCATTAATCGATCTAGTTGCTTGTTCACAAAACTCAACCTGCCGTTCAAATTTCGTCTTCGGTTAACTGTTGCACTACTTCCATTTTGAATGGATGAAATTTATGGAGTTTTGTAACTGTGTTTATTGAGTCAAGTCAAATATCAGTCGGATCCACAATTTTGCGTAATGAAGTAGGTATTGAGATTTATGCCGAAATGACCCAAAACTTAACTTAAGCGGCTTTATCCTGAACTCTCTGTTTTTTATTTTCAACAGACTCAGTTTTAGTGGATTTTATAACAGGGTCCAAAAAATACCCAAGTTTGCCGAGCACATTGATTTTGGGCACCATAAATTGGAATCATTTTCCTTGTTTTTGCAACTGTTCGTCAGGAATTTGAACATCGCCTATATTATTTTTTTATTTGGCCAATAACGGGCAACATTTTGAACACTTATTGCAATAAAAAGTGGTATTTTCGTATGTTTTTGTATTCTATTTGAACAAGTTAAGATACATAAAGATTTTTCTAATTTTCTCGAAAACGTAAAAATAAAGGACAGGCATTTTAAAATCGAAAGAGGCAGAGGAATGCAGGAACATGTAGCAAGAATATGAGGGAGAAGAAAAGCATCCTTAACTCATCTTGCACTGCGAAGAATATCGGTCAAGATGATGCCCGGTGCAGATGGAGGTTGAGCAGAGGTAAGATAGGAGGAAACGGGTTTTAGCCGGTCGGGCCGTGGTGACATGTCGGAAGGACGCGTTTGCGTCCACTAGACATGACATCAGAGAACTCAAGCTGGTTCAACGTCGGGCGGGCAGACTCTCTCTCACACTTCTGGGTGTGCGAGTGCTTCTGCCCTTGCGATGAAGCCGATTTCGAAACCCTCTATAATAAAATAAAATCACTGCTTCTGACAGAAATATTCTTGGTTGTATCGATCGACTAGACTAGACCTTAGTGAGCTTAACAAGTCAAGGCGGCGCGGCAGCTCGTAACACACCGTGTAACGCCGCTCAATCGATTTAGAAGTGAACATTGTAATTTCATGGCTGTCACGAGCGAAAGCAGACAGCTCGGGTACGCACAATGACCGTCCGTCATACTCTTTTTTATTTGCTGATTACGTATGCTCGGTTTTTATGAAATGCCACCATCGGATTGACAGAACCTACTTGAGGCATCTTGGACGCTGTTCCTGAAAAATTCCACTACATCGATTACACCTGTTATCAGCGGCGCTCGTAAGGGGAATAGGAGAGTGTACTTCTATCCTATCATCAGGCAAGGCCAACGAATTCGAGTAGGTTAGAAGAAGCAATGCCCATGCTCTAGTAGGCATGTGGTTATTTGTAAAAACATGTTGTTATTACTTACCATGGGTTTACATTCTTACTGATGATAACGTCTACACTCATCACGCTCAAATCGTCTCTTGCTAATTGTACAGGGTGTCCCATTTTGGGCACCTTTACGGGGTATCTCGGTTATTTTCGAAGATAGAGAGTTGCGGTTTTCGCGATAGTGTGCTACTTTTTTGTGAAAATAAAGATGCCGTTAACAAAATTATCATGGCCCTCTTGGTTTTTGAGATACAGGGTGAAATCGAAAACTATTGGTTTTGGGACCACCATCGTATCTCGGTTGTCTTTCATCTTATTGAAAAGTTTAAAAAAGGGTCTTATAGAATTTTTTCTGTAAAATCCAGTGGTGTAGTTTGGTTTTTTGTTGTGTTTTTCAGTTATGAAGCAAACATATACTTTTTTAAATGGGACATCCTGTATATTATTCTTGAAGTCAATCGGAAGTAATTCAGGCTTTTCAAAAATATATATTAGTATTAAGTTACTTTGAAAATGCGCAAGAAATTTGATTTTTTGATTTTTTACTTTATTTGTAGCAGTAGGTCATGGTTAATCAATGATATAACTACAAGCATCTAAACAGTTATTACTCTACAAGAGACCTTCTACTCAAATTCGGAAAAACAGAATCAAAATACCTTTTTTTAAATAATAATGTCTCATTAAAATGATGTTTGTGTTATTATAATATTGACTACATAATGGGCTATGACTGATCTATTAGTGTTTATTTATATTTTTATTGAATATAGCTTTGTTCTTTCTGTGTTTTTATTTTAATTATTCTCAATTTTCTATAATAAGGGCAGCTTAGATACCCAGAGAGACAGCAACCGTTTCCAGATATATTTGCTCGTCTAAAAATAAACATAGTTAGGTACGGATCCTTATTCAACCACGTTCTAAAACTTATTACAGGTAGGGAGCAAAGGGAAACAAACGTATTAGGTTATATAGAAGCAACGCCTTTATCATCTTGTAAGCATATAGAATAAGCTGTAGTATCAACTGCAGAAAGAATTCTAAAAAAGTTCAATTACTATCCATACAAGTTTAAGATACCTACTTCAACATTTACACAGGATCCAAGTTCGAGAATACTTAATCGCCATAACATGAAGGAGACCAATAGTTCATTTAAATGTCATTAAAATAATAAGAAATTGTGTCAGATTTGCATTCGAGAAAATAGTCTCCAACTTGAACCAAAGCTCCTCAATGTTTTTTGATTTTATTTTGATTCAAATTCAAATTTAATAATGTGTTGATATTCTTCAGATGTAATGTTGTTTGGTTTTAAGTGATGTAATAATGCACTAAGTAATATTTATTGAACATTATCGCAAATAGTAGTTAATAACAGCGTATGAAATACAAATAGATAATTGAGTTTAAAAGTATTGAGTACCTATCTTGTATCTTAATAATTGGATACTGTTTTTAATCGATTAGTCATGGCCTACTGCTACCAATAAGGTAAAAAATGAAAAAAATCTAATTTTGAGCGTAATTTTCAAAATAACTTAACACTAATATAGGTGTTTGAAAAGCTTGAATTATTTACGATTGACTTCAAAAATAATATACAGGGTGATGTTCCATTTAAACAAATATATCTTTGCTTCATAACTGAAAAATGGTTAGAGCAACAAAAAATCAAACTACGCCACTGGATTCTACAGAAAAAATTCTGTAAGACTCTTTTTAAACTTTTCAATAAGATGAAAGACAACCGAGTTACGAGGGTGGTCCCAAAATCGATAGTTTTTGATTTCACCCTGTATCTCAAAAACCAAGAGGGCCATGATAGTTTTGTTGACAGCATCTTAAGTTTCACAAAAAAGTAGCACACTGTCGCGGATACCGCAACTCTCTATCTTCAAAAATAACCGAGATACCCCGTAAAAGTGCTCAAAATGGGACACCTTGTACCACACTTCACCATCTATGAATGAATAAGAACCAGAGGCTATCCAGCACGGAATGTGGCTGGTGCATAGGCCACACGATGGGCCCTTTTGCGCCTCTATCCGCGCTAGTTCCTAAGACCTGCCCTTTTGGCAAAGGCAAGTACATTCTTAGGTCCTATCCGTTTTATCTCTATTGGTTCCAAGGTTCTTGAGCCCAGCATAGTCTGCCTGTGATAACCCAGGGTTTCACAGCGACACAGGATGTGTGCCGAGGATTCTTCCTCTTCCCCACACCACGTGCACGTTGGGTCGTTGACCACCCTCATCACAAACAAGTGACGCCTGAAGGTATTGTGACCCGTTAATAAGCCTGCTAACAATCTCAAGTTACTCCTATCCAGAGAGAGACAGAATCGTCCTATTCTCTCTTCAGGCCCTGCTAATAGCTCCCGAGCCTGACGGAGATGACCAGAGATGTTGTTCCATCTCAGAGAGTGTTGATTCTGGATCCACTCTCCAGTTGTTTTCCTAACCAAATTTGCAGACAGTCCTAAGGCTGGTTCCGGGCCCACAAAACTGTTTCCGGATCCCATCCTGGCTAGATGATCTGCCATTTCATTACCCTTTACCCCAGCATGCCCAGGTACCCACATCAGTGATACCTTGTGTTTAGCTGAGATGTCGTCAAGAGCCCTCCTGCACTCCAGGACCAGTCCCGACGTTATTTTCCAAGCACTCAGTGCTTTGATGGCTGCCTGACTGTCAGAGCAGATAGTAATCCGCCTCCTAGACCCGTCAATTTCCCGAATACGATTTACGCAGGCAAGTATCGCATAGACCTCAGCCTGGAATACTGTGGTGTGCCCCCCAAGAGGGAATGAAAGTCTTGTACGGGGCCCGTAGACTCCCGAGCCCGAGCCCTCTCTAGCGAGTGAACCGTCTGTGTACCAGACCTGTCCTCCTCCTTCGATGAGCTGTCTTTCCCTAGACTTCCATTCTTCCCTTGACGGAAACACCACCGTAAATTTGCGATTGAAGCGATGCGTAGGAGAAACTGTATCGCTCCTCGCCAACAAAATAGGACAATCCTCATGCAACTCTGCTAGAATCGTCGAATGTCCTTTGCCTGGATTCATAAAAGTCCAGCTACCCTGACTCCAGAGACGGAACCCAGTTTTTCTAGCTTCCCCTTGGATTACCAGATCCAAAGGAGGAAGATTCAATAGTGTTTCAATGGCACTCAAGGGTGTTGTGCGCACTGCACTGGTTATACTAAGACATGCCAAACGTTGGACCTTATTAAGTTTGGCTCTTGTTGCCTCCGTCTTTATACAGGTCCACCACACTATGGAGCCATATATTAGTGACGGTCTGACTATTGTAGTGTAGAGCCAGTGCACCACTTTTGGGCTCAGGCCCCAGCTACTACCGACAACTCTTCTGCAGGCCCATAATGAGTTTCGAGCCTTGCTTACCTTATAATCCACGTGCAGCCTCCAAGTCAGCTTGTGATCCAGTATTACTCCTAGATACTTTACTGACTGAGACAATTCAAGTGTCGTTCTGAAAAAGGTAGGCCTCACGAGGCCTTCCATCTTCCTTTTCCTAGTGAACATAACGAGCTCCGTCTTTTCAGCGTTCACTGACAGATCCACCTCATTACACCACGTTTCCACAACACGCAGCGCGCCTTGCATTACCTCGGAGACTGTATTAATGAATCTACCCCTGACCACTATGCTCAAATCATCGGCATAGGCCTGTACGTAGACCCCTGTGTTGCTTAGTCTCACGAGTAGGTCATTCACCACTAAGCACCATAATAGAGGTGAAAGAACACCGCCTTGTGGGCAGCCTCGCGCCACTGCAACGCTATAGTTTATGTCATTAAGCGTTGCAGAAGCCACTCGGCCCTCTAGAGTAGTAAGAATCCACTCCACTAGGATTGGAGCAATTCCATGTCTCTCTAGGGCGCGTCTTATCGAATTGGTAGTGGTACAGTTGAACGCACCCTCGATATCAAGAAATGCTACCATAGCCACTTCCCGTTGATTCAACGTTTTCTCCAGCCTGCTGACCAAATGATGAAGTGCCAGCTCAGCTGATTTTCCCGCCTGATATGCGAACTGATAGGCATGGATTTCAACCCTTTGTAAGGGCCCATCCCTGGTATATCTATCAACCAACCTCTCCAGTGTTTTTAGTAAAAACGACGAAAGGGTAATCGGTCTAAAGTCCTTCGGACGAGTATAGCTACCTCTGCCCGGCTTAGGAATAAAAACGACCCTTGAATGCAACCAGCTCTTCGGTGTGAAGCCAGTAGCCACGCAGGCGCGAAATATCCTAACTAGGTATGGTAGTACCAGATCCTGTCCATGTTGTAGCATGGCTGGAATGACTCCATCCTTGCCTGGACTTTTGTATGGAGCAAAAGTATTTATCGCCCATCTTGTGCGGTCATAAGTGACGACTTCTCCTGCCATCTGCCATTCCTCTTTATGAGGACGGCGGAGTGGCCTATGTGCACCTGTCTGCTGAGCGGCAACCGATCCCGGAAAGTGCACACTCATCAGCAGTTCAAGCGTTTCCTCCTCGTTATTGGTTCTATGACCGTTCGAGTCCGTCAAGGTCCCCAACTTGGACTTGTTGTCCTTGCTAAGGATCCTATGCATCCTTGCCGTCGCAGGAATATCATTGATGGACCTGCAGAAGTTCCTCCAAGATTCCCTGGAGGCCCTCCTGACTTCCCTCTTATATTCCTGTAGCTTTATCCTATACTCCTCCCAATCAGGAGTACCTTTCCTGTACCTAACTCTCGTGAGTAGTTTGTGCAGGGACTTTTTCCTGGTTTCTAATTTCTTAGTCCAGAAGGTGGCATTGCCCGCCACGCCCACTTTGCGTAGGGGACAGTTATCCTCAAAGGAGTCTCGGAGGTCCCTACACAGGGAATCAACTGCCGCCTCCAAGCCCTCCCCTTTACTGAGATCCTGCTCTATAGGACGGAGCCTGCTGCCTAGGTCCTCTTTAAAAGAAGCCCAATTTGCTTGCCTAGGATTTCTAACAAGGATTCCCTCTTTTTCCCCGTCAATCCTAAACGTTATATGTCTATGGTCGGACAGTGACGGTTCCAAGGATACTGTCCAGTCCTTGACCTCATTACAAATACCGACCGTGCTCAGTGTTATGTCTAGGACCTCATCCCTCACATTGTTTGAGAAGGTAGGAGTGTCGCCAACATTCAGAACCTCTAGGTTCGACGTCCCTAGAAATTCCATCAGCTCTTCACCACGTCTATTAGTGTTAGAGCTACCCCATAGGGTGTGATGGGCATTGCTATCACACCCCACGATAAGCTCGAGATTATTATCCCGACAATGAGACACAAGGTCCTCCATCTCTTTTGAGGGAGGAGGATCTCCTGAATCATACGGTAAGTACGCTGAGCATACCACTAAACTTCTTTCGATGCCTTGTTCTCTAAGGCGAATCACCACCGCAACCATGTCCCTAGTTGTAAAGTCCATTAGTTGCCATGCATTCATATTATTACATAATATGCACACTCTAGGCTTTGTCTCCGGAGCGCTACTAAAAATGGTATACCCTGGAATGTTAAGCCCGCTAATAATGCCATTCCTTATCCAGGGTTCCTGAATAAGAGCTATGTCATAGCGACCCCTAGTGATCGTCTGAGTAAGAACCCTAGAAGCCGCTATGCAATGCTGCAAATTAATTTGAATGAAAGAAATGTAACTCACCATTTTTTTTTTTTTGGCAGTCCACCCTCGTGTGTTTGTAGCGAACCAACGTCTAGTTCCCCACGGTGGGGCCCCGTTCGTTGCCGCTACCCTCGCTGTGACTGTGGCGTTGATCCGTCTGCCACAGCATCCTGGCTCCCTCCAGTGCTGAGTCGGAGTCACTATCGAGTAGCTGCCCCTCACTCACTGGTGTGCTGCTCTGTGGCCCACTAGTTCCTGGTGTGGGCACATCCCTATCCAGCCCCGGAGACTCCTGAGGAGTCTGTTCCTGCCGCTCGGTCCCCCTTGGAGGAGCCCGAGCAGCAACAACAGCCTCCCCAGGTGCCAGCTGCCCTTGGTCCCTAGGCTCCTGGCTCTCGCCTGGGCCCTGATCACCGCCGGCAGCAGCAGTCCCGCGTTGCTCTTTGTTCTTGCCCAGCAGAGTAAACACTGCTGAGCTCGCTCCGCAGTAGAGCCGCAGCCCCCTGCCTTCGATTACGCCCCAGCTAATGGAGTCAACGCTGAGGACCAGACGTACGCCTTTCGGCTCCATCTTAACCTCCATCACCCTCCACGAGCTGGGGTGTATCCCAGGATTTTGCCTGTCTAACCTCCTCAGGAGGATGTCCTCTTTCACGTGAGGGCCCGGGAACCAAGCCATCACCCTCCTGAAGACGGGCAGGTCCTCAAACCGCATCACCCTGAGTCGTGCTCCTTCCCAGGGCCTCAGGTTGCCAACCTGAGCCTGCAGCCACGTCTGCGAGAACTCGTTCTCGCAAACGAAGATGGCCGCCCCCCTCGAGAAGTAGCAGTCAGCGAACCTTGGAAGGGCCCCTTCAAGTGGGAGCCCGTCCATCAGTCCGCTCACTGACTCCTGGATGCTGAAGACTTGCGTCTCCACCAACTGAGCACTAGGGTAGTCCTCGGGAACGAATACCACCCTGTGCCCGGTTTGCGCCACTCTAGCGTAGCTAACGTGAGCGGAAGTGCGAGCTCTCTTCCGCGATGAGGCACCCTCCGGTGTCACACCCGCCGACCTCGGACGTTTCCCAGCAATGCTAGGCCCCGCCAAAGCCGCAGCTGCAACACCCGAAGGCGCCCTAGCCCGCACAGAAGCCGCAGCGCCCCCCGAAGCAGATGCCCCCGAAGAGGCATCTCGACTTCCGGAGCCCTGCCCCTCCTGCGCCAGCCTTAACCTCCGGGCCCGCTTCTTCTGCGCTCCCGTCCTACCCTTTTTCTTCAGATTCAAGGTACCCACCCTCTTGGCGAGTTCCCTTGAAATATCTCTCACTTGCTCTTCGCCAGTGAGGGTTCTATCGGGGTCCCCTGGTGAGAGGCCACCCGGTTGCTGTTCGGGGTCCCCTGATGGGGGGCCCCCGGATTTGGGTTTATTATTGTTGGGTTTTTTACTCATAATAAATCCCACGAGTAAGGGGGAACTATATGGTCCACACTCGCGGCGCCCCCTGCACGAGTGTAAGGCTTGTTACTCTGGGAGGTCGCCTGGTATCCCAGAGGCTCCGTTAGCGACGGTGCACCCCCACCGCCACGCACCCTTTAGCACGGATCGCATGACACATTGGGTTGGGTTCTTCAGTTATCCTAGAGGACGTTCTGTGCGATCTCCTAGGCAAGGGTGCACTCACTTTTATCGTGAGTACACCCTCCCCCAGGAGCTGGCACCGATACTGGCAATGCTGTTGATCATTGCCAGGGAGCCTTTCGGGGCTCCAGCCTAGATCCGCCAGGATTAGCTTCGTCAAATTTGACGAAGACAGGGGCCACTACGAGAAAGGTGCATTTCTGCACGGGGTAGGTGACACATTTGTCTCCTATCCACTCCTGGACGGTCTTGGGGGGCCTTGCGACCCCCCCTGAGAGTGAAGAGGCTCGAGTACCTGTAAAACTCTGGTGATCTCGAGCCTCCGCACTTCCTTGACCCCCCTTCACCATCTAAGTCTACTTTTCACTTATGCACTGATAAAATCCAAAATTCATTCGAAAGTCGCCTTATTAGGTGATTATCATCAAGATATGATCAAACCAAAACAAAGCGTTGCCACTATCTGTTGCTTATACCCAAGGACGGCGGTCGGTCGATGTGGTGCTGTCAGATTCTGCTAAGAAGAGTTGTATACAGGGTGCGTTCCTGAATTTCCTTGATACGTAAAGTTCTCGTAACAAAAACTGAGTGAGATTTTTGAATGTACTATAATATAGCCTATCATATCATGCTTTCAAATATTTTTGTGCCTTAACCCTTAAAACTCACCCCCAACTTTATTTTTCCAAATAGCACCACATAGGTTTTCCTACATAAATGATATCCCTATTTTATTTAAAATCCTGCGGTACCTTCGATGTTATACGCAAACCTATTTTCTTCGTGAAATCACAAGCATGATATAAGTAAAATAAAAATTTGTTTGACGCAAAAAATGGATAAAAAAGAAAACTAATGACCTATGATACTCGCCTTCAATAACAAATGTCTCTATTATCCTTTTATGCTACAAAAATATCACGCCTCAAACGAGTACCTACTTATTTTATTTATATTATGCTTACGAAATTCTGATAAAAATTGGTTTGTGTATGAAATCAAAGGCACTATACAAGATTCTTAAGAAAATAGTGACCTAATTTATCTAGGAAAAGTTGTGGGGTGCTATTTGAAAAAAAAAGTTTAGGGTGAGCTTTAAGGGTTGAAGTACAAAAAAACATATTTCGAAAGCAGCAAAATATTACGTCTCAAAAAAATCCTTATTTTATTTATCTTGTACTTGTGACTTTACGAAAAAAAAATAGGTCTGTATATAAAATCAAAGGTACCACAAGATCTTAAATAAAATAAGGACTCAATTTGTGTAGGAAAAACAATTGGGTGTTATTTGGAATAAAATTTGGGGGTGTGTTTTAGGGGTTGAAGTACAGAATTTTTTTTTGAGAGCATAGTATGATAGACCCGATAGTACTTTCAAAAATTCCACTCAGCTTTCGTTATAACTTTTTTTATTACGAGAATATGACGTGTCAAGGAAATTCAAGCACACCCTGTATAGGACATATTACTTCAACACCGAGCCAATAATTATTCTTGAATTTTTTAGATGACATTCTGTGGTAGAGTAGGTTTGATCCGATTTATAACAGCTTTTCTTCAGTTTTCTATATAATAACAAATACAGTAAATCATTATCTTCCTTTGAGGCAACAGGTTATTTTGGGATCTTCCTCAAATGCTTCCTTAGCCATATTACCATCATTGCAGTAATCGCAATATATTGTCAAACCAGCTCTGGTATTTACATTATGAACTAGTATATCAGAAAAATACAACGACTTTACCCAGAGGAGATCTGGCAACATCCTGTGCCATCATCTACCAGGATCATTCAAACAAAACCTTTGTTTACTTCGAAGTCGTTGGCCAATGCAAATGGCGTTAGACATAAGAAAACATAACAAAAAGGATCAATTATTGTCAACCCTTTGAAGCGGGTAGAGGTTAGTCCAATAACGACAATGTGCATACCAAATTCTCGCTTATTTCAAAAGTAGTCGTAATAAAAAGCCTATTTCGTGATTTTAGTGCTACATAAACAAATTGTGTGTCGTTAGACAGGAAACATCCTGATAAACATTAAACTGTGTTTATAAATAGGCACTAATATGGCTTTTTTCCAAATTATTTGCAAGTAACCAAAACAAGTGCATTACAAACTTTTTTTTAAGTTTGATGGATTTTTTTAGCCTTAGATATTGTCGGATATTATTTTTTTGCCTTAGTTCATATGCCCAGTCATTCCCCTATAAAATGGGTTCAAAAACTTGTGATACAGAAGTCATAATACAAAAATGCCTATTCTGTCAAAAATGTTCGTGCTATATACACGAATTGCATGTGATACGACAGGAAACATCCTGCTAAACATTAAACTGTCTTAATAAATAGGCACTAATACGGCTTTTTTTCAAATTATTTGTAAGTAACCCAAATAAGTGCATTAAAAAAAAATTTATTTAGTTTGTTGAATTTTTTTAGCCTTAGAAATTGTCAAGTATTATCTTTTTTGCTTTAGTTGATATGCCCGGTCATTCTTCTATAAAATGAGTCCAAAATGTCGTGAATCGGTCAATAAATAATCAAGCTATGGCGCTACAACTGCGCGAACCCATGGAGTCGTGATACAGAAATTGAAAATGTAATAAAACATTAATCAAAAGGAATGAATTTGTGGTTCTTGGGTTTTTAGGCCGGCGTCGTTTAGCGTTAAAGCTTGACGTTTCGCCACCACGAGTGGATGGCATCTTCAGAAGCTATTTCACTTCGGCGACTTCCAAAATACACAGTATATTAATCAAAAGGTTGACCCCTTTTTTTTCGCATTTTTTCTCGATAACTTTAATTGTATTTTCATATCTCAAAGTTTGTCGACATGACGGTGGAACACATTGTATACGTGTTATTTTTCGGAAAGCGACACGCGGCATTGAGGCCATGGCTTAGAATGACCCTTCATGTTATGACTATACTGATATACCAAAAGTAAAGTAATAATATATTTGACATAGACATAGACATTTTATACAAATGCTACCGAGACTCCAAAAAATTGCCATTCTTCACTAAGCTGTATTCTAGGTGTGCTAATGCCATCTTTTTCGCTGATGTTTGACCAGAAGGTTGAGGAAGAATCTAATGCTTATTCATGAGCAGTCTTTGAAACTCCGACTAAAGATACCTTTTAAAGTATCCTCTACATTGCTATTGATAAATCTTACTATATTATTACAGCTGGTGACACATGTGCTCGTAATGATACTAAGAAGGTGTCGTTCTACATTTTAAGGTACTGAATATATCCAACATGCGGTAACTGAAAACTTCCATACCTCCAAGTATGAAAAAAGATGCTGTGCAAAATCACCTGAAAAATTGGCATATAATAATAGGGCATAGCTCATATGATTTTAGTCAACCTGAACACATAAGCCAGAGCTCTATTCGTCGTTCGTGTCTAGAAATCATTCATCCATGTTTTTAGGACATTTAGTTCAAATCCGATAACGTGATTGAAGTTAGGTGCCTGACCAGAAGCTCAAGAAATTCAGCAATGTTCTTTTATGAGTTGCATGATGTCGTTTGAGTCAACATCCCGGAAAGGACCCGCTTGAGAAGCCATCCAAAAAAAAATCAATAAAAAAGTCCGCAACGTTAATTACACTTGGTATCAGAGGAATAAGAGTGTAGTTCCACTATATCCTCGCTAATGTAAATATAAATTAAGAAACTGATAAATTAAATGCACAGTACTCACCTTTACCTCTGTATGCCACATTATACAAAAAGATGCTGTGGAAAATCTTCCAAACGCTTAAAAACATGGATTGTGTCATAGCAATTTTTAATTATCCTCTTGTGATCACTAGTGTCCTGTAATACTTCCATATTTTTTTGTAGTTCAGAGCAGAAAACTGATAAAGTACATTTTGAACATAATCTTGAAAATAAGAGGTATCCAGCACTGTTGATCCGAGAGTTGAGGTGACATTTAAAATGCGTTTAAATTACCACAAAGTCTGCATACAATGTCTTGATGTACAATGAGATAATATCTTAATTGAAGGAGCAGCGCTGAAAATTATATTTCGAATTGTAGCTATGTTCAGGAGCGTCATTAGCCAGCTAAAACGCGAGATCTGAGCCAGAAAGGTAGAAAAGTTTAGGTATATGTTTTTATGCGGAATTGACTTTATAAATTTGTATAGACCAGCACTATGTACAACGACTCAGGGGAGTAGTGTAATATTCAGAAAACAGCAGCAGAATACCGTCTCATTTTTTGAGGCAATCGGGAGTTCTTTGGAACACAAAAAATTCAAATTCCTCGACGCGATTGTACCTAAAATATAAGAGCATTGCCTACTGCGACCTCATAGCATGTCACACCCCAAATTTCGTCAGAACTTCTGCAGCGGTTACTGTGATTAAACTGGTAGAGAAATCGTGACAGACAGGCCGACAGATAGACGCATAGAAATGGGTGACACATATTTTCGCATAAAACGTCAAAAAATGTCTGAATATCTATTCCTCCAAAAAAAGAATTTTAGCAATTTTGAGATAATACACTTTTTGGGCGTTTCATGATGTCTACATAACGAAAATCCACGTCACTCATTTCCGTCGGTCTGTCTGTCTGTCTGTCTGTCTGTCTGTCTGTATGTCGGTCTGTCTGTCTGTCTGTCTGTCTGTCGGTCTGTCTGTCTGTCTGTCGGTATGTCTGTACGCGTTTTTCTGTCCTCGTGATCTCAGTAACCGCTGCATGGATTTTAATGAAATTTGGGCAGCGATATGCTGTGGGGTCGTAGGGGTCGTAGTATATAATGCTGCTATAATTTTGAAAATCGGTGCATTGGCGGCGGAGTAATTAGCAAAAAACGAAAAATTTCAAATATTCCCCAAACTTCGTTTTTAGGCGTTTTAGGTGTTCCTGATCATTTTCTACTTTTTTTGGGTGGGGGTGGAAATTGGGGTGGTTGGGGGTTGGGGGTTGTAAAATTGAAAAATTTGTTGTATTCATAATAGACTACCCAATGACCTGTGAAGGAAGACCTAGCAACATAAATAACTTTTTTAGGTCTATCCGAACATTGCCTTATGGCTATTACAGAAACTAAAGGACTTCGAATTTTTTCCAATGTATACATAATTATGAGTATTGCTTTAGATCGTTCTATATTATGTAACGAAGAAACTGTTCAATTGATTTTAATGAAATTTTGACACAGTATTACTACCATGTCGAGGATGGAAAATGCGTATGCTTTTTATAAATCGTGCCAGTAGCGGCGCAGAAATAATAAAAAAACTAAAAATATAAAAACAGCTCAAACTTCGTTTTTAAGTGTTTTAGAAGTTCCTGATCATTTTCTGAGTTTTTTTGGGTGGGGTGAAATTGGGGTGGTTGGGGGGAGGGGGGTTGAAAAACTGAAAAATTTGCTGTATTCATACTAGGTTGTCCACTGACCTGTAAAGGAAGATATAGGGACATATAAATCACCTTTTTAGATCCATCTGAACAGTGCCTTGCCTATTACAGAAACCAAAGAAATTAGAATTTTTTCTGGTGTAAACATACGAGTATTGCTCTACATCGTTCTATATTATGTAACGAAGAAACTGTTGAATTGATTTTAATGAAATTTTGACACAGTATTACTACAGTGGCGAGGACAGAAAATGCATATGGTTTTTATAAATCGTGGCACAAACAATAAAAAAACTAAAAATATAAAAACAGCTCAAACTTCGTTTTTAAGTGTTTTAGAGGTTCCTGATCATTTACTGAGTTTTTTTGGGTGGGGGTGAAATTCGGGTAGTTGGGGGTGGGGGGCTGAAAAACTGAAAAATTTGCTGTATTAATAATAGGCTGTCCGCTGAGCTGTGAAGGAAGATCTAGCGACATATAAATCACCTTTTTAGATCCATCTGAACAGTGCCTTGCCTATTGCAGAAACCAAAGGACTTAGAATTTTTTCTGGTGTAAACATACGAGTATTGCTCTACATCGTTCTATATTATATAACGAAGAAACTGTTGAATTGATTTTAATGTAATTTTGACACAGTATTACTACAGTGGCGAGGATAGAAAATGCGTATGGTTTTTATAAATCGTGGCAGTGGCGGCGCACAAACAATAAAAAAACTAAACATATAAAAACAGCTCAAACTTTGTTTTTGAGTGTTTTAGAGGTTCCTGATCATTTACTGAGTTTTTTTGGGTGGGGGTGAAATTCGGGTAGTTGGGGGGTGGGGGGTTGAGAAACTGAAAAACTTGCTGTATTAATAATAGGCTGTCCGCTGAGCTGTGAAGGAAGACCTAGCGACATAAATCACCCTTTTAGGTCCATCTGAACATTGGCTTGCCTATTACCGAAACTAAGGGACTTTCTGTATACATACGAGTATTTATTGCTTTAGATCGTTTTGTATTTTGTAACGTGGAAACTGATAAATTGATTCTAATGAAATTTGGACACATTATTATTACTGTGGTGGGGATGGAAAACGCGTATGCTTGTTAGAAATCGTGTCAGTGGCAGCGTAGCAATAATAAAAAAACTAAAAATATGAAAACAGCCCAAACTTTGTTTTTAGATGTTTTAGGGGTTCCTCACCGTTTTGTACCTTATTTGGGTGGGGGTGAAATTGTGGTGGGGGGGGGGAGGCGGGTTGTAAAACTAAAAAGTTTGTATTATTGATAATAGGCTGTTCATTGACCTGTGCAGGAAAGACCTAGCGGCATATGACAATTGGAGGGGGGGGGTACTGGCGATGATTTTGTTGCAAGGGGATCTCAGGCTAAAGCTTCATGCTATGGGTAAATAATAAACTGGTATCACCGTAATATGTGGGAAGTACTGAGTCAATCAACTTGACTTCATTTTTACAATAAATTCCAAGGAAAAGATGTGCTCTGCACAAAAGCCTCCCGCACCCCATGCTCTATAAAAATTTATATTTATCGAGCATCCAATTACGATAAGCCGCTTTCCAATTCATGGCGTGCCCGCCGGAAGAAATCTGTTACTTTTCGCAAATTGCGCGTTCGTCCGTAAAAAGGGACTCTGCTGGACATTGGACATCACACCTCACTGACTCCTCTTATTTCCTAAGGATTTGCAGGATTGATTTCGAGGATTTGCTCCATGGAATCCGGCTATTTATTATAAATGGAATCGTTTTATGGATTGCTGAGATAGGCCAGTTTGCTCTTTGTTCAGAATGTGTTGTGCTTTGCTTCATTGTGTACGGTGGTGAGGGAAGTGGTATCAATAAATAATTCGGCTGACAATTCAACGTTACTGCTCTAGACCAGATTGAGCAGTTATATAGTTGTGAACCTATACATGATTGGCAAAGCCATATCTGGAGTGCGAAATTTCCAATGTAACTAGCAGAAGAGGTACATACGGGTAAAGCCACCAGGTAAAATGAGACACCTAAACCTTCGTGCATCCCACATTCCCACTACGTTCCCAGCCAGGTGCAGTAAGAAAGCAGTTTCAGTGGAGCGCGTTGATGTCTTACTCAAAGCGAGTATCGCATGTTTCCAGCTTTTGGCATGAAAATCGCTAGAATTAAATCGCCAAACTTGGACTTCTGGGCGAGATTACATCAATATTAGTATGAAATGGAAGTTAGAAATAGACAAAAGTCGTGTGTTTTGCGTCATCAAAAGTCATAATCTCAGTAACTGCTACATCCTGGTGTGGGGTATAAGTGGTATATTATTGAAAATGGGTACATCAGCAAAAAAGCTTCAGAGTCCCTTCTATCCCTGCTTTCTGAGGTTCGTGTTCTTTCATGTTTTCTTATCCAGGCTCATAAATGTCTTTCAATAGGTACTTTGCCAGCACAAGGGCACACAGGAACCCCACACCAGGCTTAAAGGAACCATATTTTATGAAAATGATAATGTTTACTGCCGTAGATTTCTTAAGAATAATTCTATTGACTAGTCTTTCATCATAACACTTCCAATTCGCTCTCAAAATATACCAAATAATGGAATATATTCACAAAAAGTTAGTCTGAAGGTATCAAAAGCCATCGATTACTAGATCTAGGAATGCAGTGACCAAAAAGCTGGATCCCATTAACATAGAGAAGATACCAAATGGCATTTTAAAAACGTAATATAATGTATACATACAGTCAATGCTGTAACATACCGTAGAGGATTGTACTACGGGTAGTAATTATTAGTCCTTTTCAGTATGTAAAAGTATTCCGCTTCAGATATGTATAAGTAAGTATTTTTCTGTTATTTTTTTATAAGATCATTAAAAAAACTCCTTATTTTTCTATGTGCGACATTTCGACTTATATTCATCCTCAGGTAACTAAAACAATCGATGGTGTAGGCTATAAACAGATTAACCCTTTACCTCGGACGTACCGTACATGACATGTATACTCGGACGTGTCGCCTCAGAGACGATCCACATTGTCGGCATCATATTGCTGTAAAGTAGTGGTTTAGTACATTCCTAATATTATGATGTATGATAATGATAACTAGATATGCATTTAAAAATTTTAGAGCTAGCGACGTAGCTTACACAGTTACTGTGTTTATAGACGTAGGCATATTTCTGGTGAAAAATGGGTTAAATTCTTTTTTGACTTAATAAAGCTAATTTTCAGACTATCCCTATTTATTTGCTACTGTATCATTGTATACAGATGGATTTGCGGGGAAAATAAGAAAATCCTGGCTCTGCATGGTATAAAAGAGTAAAAGAGTAAACTTGGACGCCTCGTCTCATCGACTACTCGCAGTGACTATCTCTCGATAACTAATGCCATTTTAAACAAACGCCGGTGTTGTTGTGTCGACTGTATGCCATTCAGTAATACTTAGAATAGATGAAGTGACAACGTTATGCATGAAGCGGTATTCCTTTTATGGCAGTATCTTAGTATCGCTTCGTCTGACAGACGACGCGTCCGAGGTGAGGGTTAACTTAAACGACAGTTATATAAAAAAAGCAGCTAACAATGACTTTTCTTTGGATTGAAAAAGGATGTATGTATTTGTATTTCCAGGAGTATTTTAGAGGATGACGTTGTGACACCCTATCTAGTAAAGCTTACAAGTCCTATGCAGGTTAATTATTCCAAAATGTTTAGTGTTCATGCTGGACTGTCCTTTACCTTATAAAAATGATCTTAGTGATATTCTGCACTTTACGAACCTATCCAAACGTTGACGTCGAAGACGTATCCGTGGACTTTTCCTTTTATGCTAAACATGAGAGAATTGTTGTGTTTTTTGCAAACTTGCATAGTAAAATATGCTACTGAATTTTGGAAAATTTTTCTATTGCCGACAGTGCAATTATCAAAAACAAAAAATCCTCAAAACTGCTCCAAATTTCATTTTTGGACGTCTGAAGGATTGTTTCTGATCATTTTCCTTTCTTTGTGGAAGGAGGTGCAAATGGAGTGGCTGGGGAGATGAGGGATGGGGAAAATCTATTTTTCTTTAGAACTAGACATTTGCTTTTAAAGATAAATATTTGTAGAATTTCTTAATACGTTAATCCTATAACATGTAACTTGCAAACTACTAGCTTGTTTGCTTAGTATCCGGAAGCCTTTCTCCTGTATATAGTTTTTTTTATACTGAGCGGACCACGAAGGCAAAGTTTGAATACCAGAGAATGGCGGTTGCTATGAAAAGGTTTTTTTTGGCTTTAGGATATACCATGCAGCCAGAAGCTAATTTTGCAAATGTTCAAGAAATTAATTAACTTCTGTTACACGAAATTTGTTGACGCAGGACTTGCCTCCTGGGAGTCTATTCCAAGCCTTGCACAAACTGCGAACAAAGGTGTGATCGTACCGCTCGGTTCTTGATGTGTGAAGAACGCCTGATATAAGATGCAACATGCAGTCCCGCGTGTAGATCTAATAGGCTTGATGAGCGGTGGAATTGTAGAGGAAAACTCAGTGAAGCAGATTCCGTTTGAATGCTGGCAGAAATGAGAAAGGTCACAAACCACACGTCTGTAAGAAAGAGGTTGGAGGTGGCTCGTTAAAGATGATAATCGATTAGTCGAATTGTCCTTTTCTGAACTGA
The DNA here is from genome assembly GCA_951848785.1 of Callosobruchus maculatus. Lineage (NCBI taxonomy): Eukaryota > Metazoa > Arthropoda > Insecta > Coleoptera > Chrysomelidae > Callosobruchus > Callosobruchus maculatus. Next base: position 3,491,696 of record CATOUR010000142.1, on the reverse strand, counting down.
ATCAAATATATAGACATGCTAGTAGAGGCAGCCGCTCCCCAGATATGAGAGCAATAATAGAGGCCCGGATTTATCTGGACTTTACACAGCGTGAGAAGGTTGGGTCGTGGTGTTTTCTGTAATGTTGATTCCTAAAAGTTTGATGTGTGACTTCTTAACAGCACCTGATTGTTCATTATAATCGGGTGTTCCCTTGGACACTTTTCTTTGAAAGTTTGCAATTTTGGAAAACAAACAGTGGTGCTTGTTGTATGCAAAAAGCTTTATTAAATTAAGGTAACCTATGCAGACTTGTTCAATTAGAAACGATTATTTATTACACAGAGCATAAGAGACACAGGTATGAGTTAGAAATTTCGATCGTCGAGAGGATGGATATTTGGTGATTCCAAAGCTTTTGTCACACTCAAGTAATATTTCTATTCGTAGATTTCAAAAAATCTAAAATAAGAGAAAGGGTTTTCAAATCGAGCCCTCCACGCTGGTTGAATCCACCACCGGTTACAGTAAAACGATAGGACCGGTGCACGGAAGGTAAGCAGGTGACTACACGCTCCCACCACATGCCGACTCCCCGATTACCTTAAATTTATTAAATTAACCTGCTGATATTAACAAGCCCAACACAACGTGCCAAAGAATAAATAAAGACGTTTCATTGTGGTCTAACAAAGTATATAAGGTTTTAATAGAATCAATGGATAAATGAAGAGTCATCATTCGGCCGTGAAATTGGAAATTGCTGTAACCGATTTTTTATTGGTCACGGTTGTGCCCGAAATTAAGACATCGGACTGCCTCTCAGTTTGGGTTAATGACGCGCAAATAAGTATTTGAGCAATATATGGATCAATACAATATGTATCTAATAAATTGAATTCAAATTTGTCGTCCGCACCAATTTCAGTTTCGGCACCGGCAACCTCCGCCAGGCAGTACTTCGTGAGCTCTCAAAAGAAAAAATGAAGTCAAGTTGATTGACTCAGTACTTCCCACACACTTTACGGTGATAACAGTTTATTATTTTCCCATACCATGAAGCTTCAGTCTGAGATCACTTGCAAACAAATAATCGCCAGCCCCCCCTCCTAAAATTGTCTTATGCCGCTAGGTCTTTCCGTCAGAGGTCAATGGACAGCCTATTATCAATACTACAAACTTTTCAGTTTTACAACGCCCCACCCCCAAAGCACCCCAATTTCACCCCCAATCCAAAAAAAAGTAGGAAATGATCAGGAACCCCTAAGTCATCTAAAAACGAAGTTTGAGTTGTTTTCATACTTTTAGGTTTTTGATTATTGCTACGCTGCCACTGCCACGATTTTTAATAAACATACGCATTTTTCATCCTCACCACGGTAATAGTACTGTGCCAAAATTTCATTAGACTCAATTTAATAGTGTCCACGTTACAAAATACAAAACGATCTAAAGCAATAAATACTTGTACAGAAAAGTCCCCTAGTTTCCGTAATAGGCTAGGCAACGTTCGGATGGACCTAAAAAGGTGATTTATGTTGCTAGGTCTTCCTTCACAGGTTAGTGGACAGCCTATTATGAATACAAGAAATTTTTGAGTTTTTCAACTGACCACCCCCAACCACCCCAATTTCACCCCCACCCAAAAAACGCAGTTTGAGCTGTTTTTATATTTATATTTTTTTATTATTTCTGCACCGCCACTGGTACGATTTATAAAACCCATACGTGTTTTCCATCCTTGCTACTGTAGTAATACTGTGCCATAATTTAATTAAAATCAATTCAACAATTTCCTCGTAACACAATATAAAACGATCTAACTCTCACCAGAAAAAGAAAGTCCTTTGGTTTCTGTAATAGGCAAGGCAATGTTCGGATGGACCTAAAAAAGTTATTTATGTTGCTGGGTCTTCCATCATAGGTCAGTGGACAGTCTATTATGGAAGCAATAATTTTTTTCAATTTTACGACCCCCCACCCCCAACCACCCCAATTTCACCTCCACCCAAAAAAAGTATAAACTGATCAGGAACCCCTAAAACGCCGAAAAACGAAGTTTAAGCAATATTTAATCTTCTTTGTTTTTTGCTGATTACTCCGCCGCCCATGCACGGATTTTCAAAATTATAGGAACAGTACCTACTACGACCCCACAGCATATCGCTGCCTAAATTTCATCACAATCCATGCAGCGGTTACTGAGATTACGAGGCTAGAAAAAGGCGACAGACAGACAGACAGACAGACCGACGGAAATGAGTGACGTGGATTTTCGTTATGTGGACATCATAAAACGCCCAAAAAGCGTATTATCTCAATCGAAAATTTCCGCGATCACAATGCTCCCCTCACCTATCGGCGTGGGAAGTAAAATCACTTATACGGTCGAGTAAAATTTCGTTCCACTACAGTTTTAGAAGAAAATCGAAGTACTAAACTCGAAATTTGAAATCACCTGAGGATTAAGGACGAGCGCCACTGGGCCCAGTGCCTCTTCAAGTGAAGAAGCGAGGTACGTGCAATGGCACGTACGACAATATCTACTATATTTATGGAGCTTGTAAAAACGACTAACTTTTTAAAAGAAAATTCCAACTATAATTTCGAATTCGTACCATACAGTCTACTGAAATCGCAATTACGAAAATAGCTAGTGAATCGCATGAAGCAGTTACCTCACTCTCTATAGGGAAGACTCTAAAACGACATTCAAACAGCAAACATGATATGACGTGAACTATCACGTGAACCAGCATCAAAATGGAAAACAGACATTTACTAAAATATATATTTCACAAGAAATTGTTTACCGGGCCAACAAAACTGACTCAACAGGACGAGCCGTCGAAACATTCTCCATAAGCCATGAACTGACCCAGCTAGTGAGAAGCCTCTCTTTCTTTTCTCATGATGTCTCCTCACACTACACCTGCTGCTGGATTGTTTTCTGATCACTCTTATAAAATCCTTTAGGTAACTCAGATCAAGGCTTAGTCGAAGCTGAGTTCCTTTCCGTGATGGATGGATTACCGGAAGCTCGCCTAAGCTGCAAAATCTGCCATTACGACCATGCTGATTGGGATGGGCTAAGATACTTTTTTAAAAGCTTTTCTGGAGCAAAGTCTGCTTGTGAAACACGAAGCATCAACTGTCTGCTCAAAAATCAAACAGGCATGGAGGCGTACATTCCACATATAATCAAAAGATTCAAGCCAGAATCCAACGTCTGGTTTGACAAGTTCTGCGACACAGCTCGTCGACAAAAAGTTCTGGGTCACCGAAAATACACAACTCTATCGTCTAGAACAGACAGGCTGGCGTTGAGTCAAGGAACAAATACAACGAAACATTAGTTAGACACATTTGCTACAAATTACATTATAAATGTCCCTACCAATGTGTAGCTACCATCGATAACGATGGTTAATTAAGCTATCAGCGAGATAACGTTCAAAACTAACAAAGTCTGGAAGGCAGGACATTCAATTGACATCAATTAGGTGACTGAGCCTAACATGATCCCGGTTATTGTAAATAAGTGTGCAACATGATCTGACACAAACACGTTTCCGTCAATTGTAACAGCTGCTAGGAAAAAGCTCGGATACCTATTCAGAGCCAGAAAGTACCTCTCACCATCCAGTTTCCTTCTCACGCTATAAAAATCTTAGTTAAGACATGTATTTTGATCAAATTTCTCATTTTCCGTAGGAGGTGGGAAGGGGGAACTTTATAGTTGTTCGTATGCATAAGTACTTAAGGTGTCCTAAGTACAAATGACTCGTGTAATGCACGGTATTTTACAGCTCCATTCTTAAGTTGACGTTGAAGCTACTTCTGTACATTGTGGAGTAATTTGATACATTCTAATATTACGCTTCATAATCCTACTGTAACTTGAAAATTACTGGCTTGATTTTAATGTAATGTTGACACAGTTACTACCATGGCGTAAAAAGAAGAACCATGTGGGTGGTGGTGGAGTAGTAATTAGAAAACGAAACGGAGAAAGAGAGTTAGAAGGAGCCCGATACGTTTCTTAAATATTGATATTTTGAGTATCCTGAGAATCCCTAATCTGTGACTTAGACATTTCTAATGTAGGAGTTAAATACTTTTTTCGATAATTCACTAACCTTGGGTATTCTGAGAAATCTTAATCTGCAACTTGGAAACTTGTTTTATCTTCTGTGTTTTGTATTAGAGGCAGGGTGACCTGCCAAGAACACACTCATTACAATCAGATGGGTCCTGGAGGACTGTGATGGCCAGGATGACTGCCTATCTGTGACGTCAGTGGCTATTATTCTGTGTTTGCCAACATCACAGCACTAAGGTACCATTGGTCCCTTTGTACATCGTTACAAGTATCTCACAGGACTGAATGTTCAACCATCCCAGCCTAGCAAGAGAAGAGGTGATGCAGCTCAGCGGGATTGCCCTTAACCCTCCGTGGAAGGGCAGCATTCCCCCAAAATGAATTGTCGCATTGATAACAAAGCTGGGTAATTGCGCAGCAGGTACCTTAGGCTATTGCCCCAACTTCCTGTTTACATCGCCAGTAGAAGGGTGTACCTATCACTTAACCTCATGTTATAGAGGTGTTTCTTAGCTGACAGTGCCCAGTGTCAGCACCATCTGCGATGCGAGGGTGTTGCCTGAGCATGGGCAGCTGACATTTAGTTAGGGTAGCTACCTTATAAGTGCAGATAATTTGGAACTACCGAATCAATCTTGAAAATCTATGTCATTCATTCACGTCGTTAATGGAGTTATAGTTTTGAGAATGTTTGCATCGGCGGCGGAGAAATTAATAAATAATAGACGGGTACTGGAGTATCTACAAATTTGTGTGCAGGGGATTGAGAGGTTACAAACCATTATTTCTTCAGATTCTGATAGAGGATTCGACACCAAGCCTGTTTGTATTAAGTATTTATACTGGTATTTATACTGGTTCACCCTCCACCCTAAAAGTTCACCTTGGAAAAATCTCATTCATTAAAAATTTAAGCACATTATTTACTCCATCTCATGACATGCCGTCTCCAAATATTCATCGCAGTAGGTGCACTGGTTATTGAGATTTGTCTGGACAGACAGATTGTGGTAGACAGAGATGTAAATATCCAAAAAAGACCAGAAGGCTCAAAATATGAAATCCCTCACCCAGTATGCGAAGCGGAAGCATGGTTGGAAAGAACATGTTTTTTATATTTAACTAAAGCAAGTGTTCACTCTTGTTACCACGTTGTCTTTCTTTTGGTTCTAATCATAGTTCATTCCACCAAAGTGTGTCGGGTTATGCAAATATCCGTAATTTGTATCTACTTGGACAGGTGTATTCCAACAACCGTGAATTGACTGCTAATGGAATTTGTTTCACCTGCCCTTTTACGAGCTTTACATTACTTAGCTGAGGACGTTCAGACTGAAAGGCGTTGAAGCAAATACCAATTACATATCTAGCGGGTGTTCAAATACCAGTATTATAAGTTAGTTAACCAGTATATGTTTTTTTCTGATTTAATGCAGAAGACACAACAATTCCATGATTATACAATGTGTCCGGTTGTCGGTGTTGGAGCCCTTAGGGGAATAAAACACGTTAATTTTTATCGACAAATCAGCCCTCAAAAGTCGTATTTCTCCCACCATAATAAAATGGCAGCCATTTTGTTTTTTGTTTAATTGATGCACGAGTGTTGTACTGATTTAGCTATAGCTACCTAAGAAGAGGTTCTACAAACACAAAATAAGTCTCATTCGAAAGCGAAACATGTATACCATAAACCAATGGTAAACATTTTCCAAATTTCATTTCATATCAGGGCAAAAAAATGTTAAAAGAAAATAATTATGTAAATGTTTGCGTTTTCTTTACAATTTTAGTTTTTTTAAAAAATATAAGCTGTTACCCTAGATTTCTTTTATTTCTAAGCGATAGTATATGGTGTTTCCTAAAAGGTACAGCTATATGTCTTAGCTCTAGATGAAGTATTTTAGAAGCTATGACGGGTTGAATATGACCCTTTATTGTCTTATCCGGCAATCAAAATCCTTAGTGGTCACGACATTTATATTGGGAAAAAAAAGAAACAAATGTTACAACAATTGTTCGAAATGTCCTCCTTGGTGTTGCAGACATGCTGTTGTACTGACATATGTTGCGTAGAGCGACTGATCATTGCTTTGTCATTCCGTAATTTATTTCCGACTTGAACAATTTTGCTAATACGCACCTCGCGTGTATTTGACACGTCGACATACACTTTCTGTTTCATTGTATCCCACAAGAAAAAATCAAATGGGGTGAAATCCGGTGAACGTCATTTAAATGAACGATATTCGCTGTGGATTCGACGTGGTGGAACAATTGCTTGGCCACCGCGTTCACTGGACTTGGCCCTACCTGATTCATTTTGGGACGTTGTTATAATATTTTAAATATGAGTCAATTCTTTATGCCTATGCCTACGGATTTTGATGTTTTCGCTCTTTGTTTTGTGCCAGTATTTCGTGTTTTGTGCCGGACATTTTTCCGGTTATGACAGATACTGACAACACCGTACGCCAAAATTAACCTCCAACATCGCCTTGACTGCAATGAAATGTCATGTTGACATTTCGTTACTTGGAGCAGCTTGGAGTAGTACTCAAGGGAGCCTTACGTAAGGGATCCTCAAGTAGCTGCAGAAATACAAAACCTTACTTAAGATTAAGGGGTCTCAAATATTAAGGAGCCCTTAAGTCTCGACTATGAATACGACCATGAGTAATTTATTTCCCTGCTATTCAGACATATTCAAATTCAAATTTATATGGTTCACGAATTAATATCACCGAATTTATAATAATTTTTAACTTTTACACTAGTAATACATGGCAAAAGGAGAGATAGTAAATACGCTTTTGTGTTAACCTACAAACCAGATCAAACCAGATAGGCTAGATAAAATACTAATAGAGATAATCATATATCAAAAAATGGAGTCAAGTTGATTGACTCAGTACTTCCCACACATAACGATGATACCATTTTATTATTTCCCATTGCATGAAGGCCATGAAGCTATAGTCTGAAATCTCCTTGCAACTAAATCATCGCCCACCCGCCCGCAAAAAAAAACATCCAACACAACAGCCCTCGTAAATAGTTTCTTACGTCTCCCTCTTCAGGAAATATGCATTAAAAATCAATTGAACAGTTTTCACGTTACGCAATCTAGAACGATCTGAAACAATACTTGAATGTATACATCACAAATACTCGTGGTGCCGTGGGTTCTATAATAAGCATGCAACGTTCGGATGGACCTAAAAAGTGTATCACGCCGCTAGGTTTTTCATTCGCATATCAATGAACAGCCCATTACGAATACAACAAAATTTCCAGTTTTACAACCCCCCAACCACCCTAAATTCACCCCCACCCAAAAAAGTATAAAGTGATCAGGACCCCTAAAACGTCTAAAAACGAAGTTTGAGCTGTTTTCATATTTTTAGTTTTTTTAATATCGTTGCGCCGCCACTGAGACGATTTCGAAAAATCATACGCGTTTTCCATCCTTGCCAAAGTAGTAATACTGTGACGAAATTTCATTAACATCAATTCAGTGGTTTCCACATTATAAAATACAGAACGCTCTAAAGCAATACTCGTATGTATACATCACAAATACTAAGTCCCGTGGTTTCTATAATAAGCATGCAGCGTTCGGATGGACCTAAAAAGTGTATCATGCCGCTAGGTTTTCTATTCGCATATCAATGGACACCCCATTACGAATACAACAAATTTTCCAGTTTTACAACCCCCCACCCCCCAACCACCCTAAATTCACCCCCACCCAAAAAACAGTATAAAATGATCAGGAACCCCTAAAACGTCTAAAAACGAAGTTTGAGCTCTTTTCATATTTTTAGTTTTTTTAATATTGCTGCGCCGCCACTGAGACGATTTCTAAAAATCATACGCGTTTTCCATCCTTGTCAAAGTAGTAATACTGTACCGAAATTTCATTAACACCAATTCAGTAGTTTCTACATTATATAATACAGAACGATCTAACTCGTATGTCATACATCGGAAAAAATTCTAAGTTCTTTGTTTTCTGTAATAGGCACAAGGCAATGTTCAGATAGACCTAAAAAAGTTATTTATGTCGCTAGGTCTTCCTTCATAGGTCAGTGGGCAGTCTATTATGAATACAACAAATTTTTCAATTTTACAACCCCCCAACCCCCAACCAGCCCAATTTTCACCCCCACCCAAAAAAAGGTATAAAATGATCAGGAACCCCTAAAACGTCTAAAACCGAAGTTTGAGCTGTTTTCATATTTTTAGTTTTTTTAATATTGCTGCGCCGCCACCGAGACGATTTCCAAAAATCAGACGCGTTTTCCATCCTCGCCAAACTAGTAATACTGTGCCGAAATTTCATTAAAATCAATTCAGTTATTTCAACATTATAAAATACAGAACGATCTAAAGCAATACTCGTATGTATACATCGGAAATTTCTCTAAGTCCCTTGGTTCCTGTAATACAAAAGGCAATGTTCGGATGGACCTAAAAAAGTGTATTATACCGCTAGGTCAGTAGACAGCCCATTATAAGTACAACAATTTTTTTAGATTTACAACCCCCCACCCCCCCCAACCACCCCAATTTCACCCCCACCCAAAAAAAGTAGAAAATGATCAGGAACCCCTAAAACACCTAAAAACGAAGTTTGAGGCATATTTGAAATTTTTCGTTTTTTGCTAATTACTCCGCCGCCTATGCACCGATTTTCAAAATTGTAGCAACATTACCTACTACGACCCTACACCATATCACTACCTAAATTTCATCAAAATCTATGTAGCGGTTACTGAGATTAGGAGGCTAGAAAAACGCCAACAGACAGACAGACCGACAGACCGACAGACAGACCGACAGACCGACAGACAGACCGACAGACAGACCGACGGAAATGAGTGACGTGGATTTTCGTTATGTAGGCATCATAAAACGCCCAAAAAGCGTGTTATCTCAAAATCGAAAATTTTCGCGATCACAATGCTCCCCTCACCTATCGGTGTGGGAAGTAAAATGATACTTAAGCGAAAAAGGGGGGTCAAGGAAGTGCGGAGGCTCGAGATCACCAGAGTTTTTACAGGTACTCGAGCCTCTTCACTCTCAGGGGGGGTCGCAAGGCCCCCCAAGACCGTCCAGGAGTGGGTAGGAGACAAATGTGTCACCTACCCCGTGCAGAAATGCACCTTTCTCGTAGTGGCCCCTGTCTTCGTCTAATTTGACGAAGCTAATCCTGGCGGATCTAGGCTGGAGCCCCGAAAGGCTCCCTGGCAATGGGCAACAGCATTGCCAGTATCGGTGCCAGCTCCTGGGGGAGGGTGTACTCACGATAAAAGTGAGTGCACCCATGCCTAGGAGATCGCACCGAACGTCCTCTAGGATAACTGAAGAACCCAACCCAATGTGTCATGCGATCCATGCTAAAGGGTGCGTGGCGGTGGGGGTGCACCGTCGCTAACGGAGCCTCTGGGATACCAGGCGACCTCCCAGAGTAACAAGCCTTACACTCGTGCAGGGGGCGCCGCGGGTGTGGACCATGTAGTTCCCCCTTACTCGTGGGATTTATTATGAGTAAAAAAAATGAAGTCAAGTTGATTGACTCAGTACTTCCCACACACTACGGTGATACCAGTTTATTATTTTCCCATAGCGTGAAGCCTTAGTCTGAGACCCCCCCCCCCCCCCAAATTGTTATATGCTGTTAGGTCTTTCCTGCACAGCTCAATGAACAGCCTATTATCAATAATACAAACTATTCAGTTTTACAACCTGTCGCCTCCCCCCCCCCAAACACCCCAATTTCACCCCCACCCAAAAAAGGTACAAAACGGTCAGGAACCCCTAACACATCTAAAAACGAAGTTTGAGCTGTTTTCATATTTTTGGTTTTTTGATTATTGCTATGCTGCCACTGACACGATTTCTAACAAGCATACGCGTTTTCGATCCTCACCACAGTAATAATAATAATAATGTGTCAAAATTTCATTAGAATCAATTTAATAGTTTCCACGTTACAAAATACAAAACGATCTAAAGCAATAAATACTCGTCTGTATACACAAAATTCTAAGTCCCTTAGTTTCGGTAATAGGCAAGGCAATGTTCAGATGGACCTAAAAAGGTGATTTATGTCGCTAGATCTTCCTTCACAGGTCAGTGGACAGCCTATTATGAATACAGCACATTTTTCAGTTTTTCAACCCCCCCACCCCCCAACCACCCCAATTTCACCCCCACCCAAAAAAACTCAGAAAATGATCAGGAACTTCCAAAACACTTAAAAACGAAGTTTGAGCTGTTTTTATATTTTTTATTATTTCTGCGCCGCTACTGGCACGATTTATAAAAACCATACGCATTTTCCATCCTCGACACGGTAGTAATACTGTGTCAAAATCTCAAATCAATTGAACAGTTCCTTCGTTACATAATACAGAACGACCTAAAGCAATACTCGTATGTATACATCGGAAAAAAATCTAAGTCCTTTAGTTTCTGTATGCCTAATAAGGCAATGTTCGGATAGACCTAAAAAAGTTATTTATGTCGCTAGGTCTTCCTTCACAGGTCAGTGGGTAGACTATTATGAATACAACAAATTTTTCAATTTTACAACCCCCCAACCCCCAACTACCCCAATTTCCACCCCCACCCAAAAAAAGTAGAAAATGATCAGGAACACCTAAAACGCCTAAAAGCGAAGTTTGGGGAATATTTGAAATTTTTCGTTTTTTGCTAATTACTCCGCCGCCAATGCACCGATTTTCAAAATTATAGCAGCATTACCTACTACGACCCCACAGCATATCGCTGCCCAAATTTCATCACAATCCATGCAGCGGTTACTGAGATCACGAGGACAGAAAAACGCGTACAGACAGACCGACAGATAGACCGACAGACAGACAGACCGACAGACAGACCGACGGAAATGAGTGACGTGGATTTTCGTTATGTAGACATCATGAAACGCCCAGGAAGTGTATTATCTCAAAATCGAAAATTTTCGCGATCACAATACTCCCCTCACCTATCGATGTGGGAAGTAAAGATCAGCGAAACAAAATATAGTCAACTCGGACAATTTGTAGTAAATAGTTCTATTATTATGTGAACGTATGGCTATTATGGTGACGACAGCAGATATCAAGTTAGTTTCTTCATCGAGCGTGCCTGAAAACAATTGGCACCTATTTCTGTTTGCTCGAATTAGGTGTAAAAAATGGAGTCAAGTTGATTGACTCAGTACTTCCCACACATAATGATGATACCATTTTATTATTTTCCCATTGCATGAAGCTATAGTTTTAAATCCCTTGCAACCAAATCATCGCCCCATCAAAAAGTGTATTATCTCAAAATCGAAAATTTTCGCGATCACAATACTCCCCTCACCTATCGGTGTGGGAAGTAAAAACAATAATAATAAACCCAAATCCGGGGGCCCCCCATCAGGGGACCCCGAACAGCAACCGGGTGGTCTCTCACCAGGGGACCCCAATAGAACCCTCACTGGCGAAGAGCAAGTGAGAGACATTTCAAGGGAACTCGCCAAGAGGGTGGGTACCTTGAATCTGAAGAAAAAGGGTAGGACGGGAGCGCAGAAGAAGCGGGCCCGGAGGCTAAGGCTGGCGCAGGAGGTGCAGGGCTCCGGAAGTCGAGATGCCTCTTCGGGGGCATCTGCTTCGGGGGGCGCTGCGGCTTCTGTGCGGGCTAGGGCGCCTTCGGGTGTTGCAGCTGCGGCTTCGGCGGGGCCTAGCATTGCTGGGAAACGTCCGAGGTCGGCGAGTGTGACACCGGAGGGTGCCTCGTCGCGGAAGAGAGCTCGCACTTCCGCTCACGTTAGCTACGCTAGAGTGGCGCAAACCGGGAACAGGGTAGTATTCGTTCCCGAGGACTACCCTAGTGCTCAGTTGGTGGAGACGCAAGTCTTCAGCATCCAGGAGTCAGTGAGCGGACTGATGGACGGGCTCCCACTTGAAGGGGCCCTTCCAAGGTTCGCTGACTGCTACTTCTCGAGGGGGGCGGCCATCTTTGTTTGCGAGTACGAGTTCTCGCAGACGTGGCTGCAGGCTCAGGTTGGCAACCTGAGGCCCTGGGAAGGAGCACGACTCAGGGCGATGCGATTTGAGGACCTGCCCGTCTTCAGGAGGGTGATGGCTTGGTTCTCGGGCCCTCACGTGAAAGAGGACATCCTCCTGAGGAGGTTAGACAGGCAAAATCCTGGGATACACCCCAGCTCGTGGAGGGTGATAGAGGTCAAGATGGAGCCGAAAGGCGTACGTCTGGTCCTCAGCGTTGACTCCATTAGCTGGGGCGTAATCGAAGGCAGGGGGCTGCGGCTCTACTGCGCAGCGAGCTCAGCAGTGTTTACTCTGCTGAGCAAGAATAAAGAGCAACGCGGGACTGCTGCTGCCGGCGGTGATCAGGGCCCAGGCGAGAGCCAGGAGCCTAGGAACCAAGGGCAGCTGGCACCTGGGGAGGATGTTGTTGCTGCTCGGGCTCCTCCAAGGGGGACCGAGCGGCAGGAACAGACTCCCCAGGAGTCTCCGGAGTTGGGTAGGGATGTGCCCACACCAGGAACTAGTGGGCCACAGAGCAGCACACCAGTGAGTGAGGGGCAGCTACTCGATAGTGACTCCGACTCAGCACTGGAGGGAGCCAGGATGCTGTGACAGACGGATCAACGCCACAGTCACAGCGAGGGTAGCGGCAACGAACGGGGCCCCACCGTGGGGAACTAGACGTTGGTTCGCTACAAACACACGAGGGTGGACTGCCAAAAAAAAAATGGTGAGTTACATTTCTTTTATTCAAATTAATTTGCAGCATTGCATAGCGGCTTCTAGGGTTCTTACTCAGACGATCACTAGGGGTCGCTATGACATAGCTCTTATTCAGGAACCCTGGATAAGGAATGGCATTATTAGCGGGCTTAACATTCCAGAGTATACCATTTTTAGTAGCGCTACGGAGACAAAGCCTAGAGTGTGCATATTATGTAATAATAGGAATGCATGGCAACTAATGGACTTTACAACTAGGGACATGGTTGCGGTGGTGATTCGCCTTAGAGAACAAGGCATCGAAAGAAGTTTAGTGGTATGCTCAGCGTACTTACCGTATGATTCAGGAGATCCTACTCCCTCAAAAGAGATGAAGGACCTTGTGTCTCATTGTCGAGATAATAATCTCGAGCTTATCGTGGGGTGTGATAGCAATGCCCGTCACACCCTATGGGGTAGCTATAACACTAATAGACGTGGTGAAGAGCTGATGGAATTTCTAGGGACTTCGAACCTAGAGGTTCTGAATGTTGGCGACACTCCTACCTTCTCAAACAATGTGAGGGATGAGGTCCTAGACATAACACTGAGCACGGTCGGTATTTGTAATGAGGTCAAGGACTGGACGGTATCCTTGGAACCGTCACTGTCCGACCATAGACATATAACGTTTAGGATTGACGGGGAAAAAGAGGGAATCCTTGTTAGAAATCCTAGGCAAGCAAATTGGACTTCTTTTAAAGAGGACCTAGGCAGCAGGTTCCGTCCTATAGAGCAGGATCTCAGTAAAGGGGAGGGCTTGGGGGCGGCAGTTGATTCCCTGTGTAGGGACCTCCGCGCCTCCTTTGAGGATAACTGTCCCCTACGCAAAGTGGGCGTGGCGGGCAATGCCACCTTCTGGACTAAGAAATTAGAAACCAGGAAAAAGTCCCTGCACAAACTACTCACGAGAGTTAGGTACAGGAAAGGTACTCCTGAATGGGAGGAGTGTAGGATAAAGCTACAGGAATATAAGAGGGAAGTCAGGAGGGCCTCCAGGGAATCTTGGAGGAACTTCTGCAGGTCCATCAATGATATTCCTGCGACGGCAAGGATGCATAGGATCCTTAGCAAGGACACCAAGTCCAAGTTGGGGACCTTGACGGACTCGAATGGTCATAGAACCAATAACGAGGAGGAAACGCTTGAACTGCTGATGAGTGTGCACTTTCCGGGATCGGTTGCCGCTCAGCAGACAGGTGCACATAGGCCACTCCGCCGGCCTCATAGAGAGGAATGGCAGATGGCAGGAGAAGTCGTCACTTATGACCGCACAAGATGGGCGATAAATACTTTTGCTCCATACAAAAGTCCAGGCAAGGATGGAGTCATTCCAGCCATGCTACAACATGGACAGGATCTGGTACTACCATACCTAGTTAGGATATTTCGCGCCTGCGTGGCTACTGGCTTCACACCGAAGAGCTGGTTGCATTCAAGGGTGGTTTTTATTCCTAAGCCGGGCAGAGGTAGCTATACTCGTCCGAAGGACTTTAGACCGATTACCCTTTCGTCGTTTTTACTAAAAACACTGGAGAGGTTGGTTGATAGATATATCAGGGATGGGCCCTTACAAAGGGTTGAAATCCATGCCTATCAGTTCGCATATCAGGCGGGAAAATCAGCTGAGCTGGCACTTCATCATTTGGTCAGCAGGCTGGAGAAAACGTTGGATCAACGGGAAGTGGCTATGGTAGCATTTCTTGATATCGAGGGTGCGCTCAACTGTACCACTACCAATTCGAAAAGACGCGCCCTAGAGAGACATGGAATTGCTCCAATCCTAGTGGAGTGGATTCTTACTACTCTAGAGGGCCGAGTGGCTTCTGCAACGCTTAATGACATAAACTATAGCGTTGCAGTGGCGCGAGGCTGCCCACAAGGCGGTGTTCTTCCACCTCTATTATGGTGCTTAGTGGTGAATGACCTACTCGTGAGACTAAGCAACACAGGGGTCTACGTACAGGCCTATGCCGATGATTTGAGCATAGTGGTCAGGGGTAGATTCATTAATACAGTCTCCGAGGTAATGCAAGGCGCGCTGCGTGTTGTGGAAACGTGGTGTAATGAGGTGGATCTGTCAGTGAACGCTGAAAAGACGGAGCTCGTTATGTTCACTAGGAAAAGGAAGATGGAAGGCCTCGTGAGGCCTACCTTTTTCAGAACGACACTTGAATTGTCTTAGTCAGTAAAGTATCTAGGAGTCATACTGGATCACAAGCTGACTTGGAGGCAGCACGTGGATTATAAGGTAAGCAAGGCTCGAAACTCATTATGGGCCTGCAGAAGAGTTGTCGGTAGTAGCTGGGGCCTGAGCCCAAAAGTGGTGCACTGGCTCTACACTACAATAGTCAGACCGTCACTAATATATGGCTCCATAGTGTGGTGGACCTGTATAAAGACGGAGGCAACAAGAGCCAAACTTAATAAGGTCCAACGTTTGGCATGTCTTAGTATAACCAGTGCAGTGCGCACAACACCCTTGAGTGCCATTGAAACACTATTGAATCTTCCTCCTTTGTATCTGGTAATCCAAGGGGAAGCTAGAAAAACTGGGTTCCGTCTCTGGAGTCAGGGTAGCTGGACTTTTATGAATCCAGGCAAAGGACATTCGACGATTCTAGCAGAGTTGCATGAGGATTGTCCTATTTTGTTGGCGAGGAGCGATACAGTTCCTCCTACGCATCGCTTCGATCGCAAATTTACGGTGGTGTTTCCGTCAAGGGAAGAGTGGAAGTCTAAGGAAAGACAGCTCATCGAAGGAGGAGGACAGGTCTGGTACACAGACGGTTCACTCGCTAGAGAGGGCTCGGGCTCGGGAGTCTACGGGCCCCGTACAAGACTTTCATTCCCTCTTGGGGGGCACACCACAGTATTCCAGGCTGAGGTCTATGCGATACTTGCCTGTGTAAATCGTATTCGGGAAATTGACGGGTCTAGGAGGCGGATTACTATCTGCTCTGACAGTCAGGCAGCCATCAAAGCACTGAGTGCTTGGAAAATAACGTCGGGACTGGTCCTGGAGTGCAGGAGGGCTCTTGACGACATCTCAGCTAAACACAAGGTATCACTGATGTGGGTACCTGGGCACGCTGGGGTAAAGGGTAATGAAATGGCGGATCATCTAGCCAGGATGGGATCCGGAAACAGTTTTGTGGGCCCGGAACTAGCCTTAGGACTGTCTGCAAATTTGGTTAGGAAAACAACTGGAGAGTGGATCCAGAATCAACACTCTCTGAGATGGAACAACATCTCTGGTCATCTCCGTCAGGCTCGGGAGCTATTAGCAGGGCCTGCAGAGAGAATAGGACGATTTTGTCTCTCTCTGGATAGGAGTAACTTGAGATTGTTAGTAGGCTTATTAACGGGTCACAATACCTTCAGGCGTCACTTGGTTGTGATGAGGGTGGTCAACGACCCAACGTGCACGTGGTGTGGTGAAGAGGAAGAATCCTCGGCACACATCCTGTGTCGCTGTGAAACCCTGGGTTATCACAGGCAGACTATGCTGGGCTCAAGAACCTTGGAACCAATAGAGATAAAACGGATAGGACCTAAGAATGTACTTGCCTTTGCCAAAAGGGCAGGTCTTAGGAACTAGCGCGGATAGAGGCGCAAAAGGGCCCATCGTGTGGCCTATGCACCAGCCACAGTCCGTGCTGGAAAGCCTCTGGTTCTTATTCATTCATTCATAAGCGAAAAAGCCGTGAAGAGCAACACATATTTTCACAGACTAAAAAGTTTGGAAATATTTTACTTTCCTCTTTTACTTTTCCCCAAAGCAATATACTTCCCTAGTAATTGAGAGCAACATATCACCCGAAGGCACTCACCACATTACAACTGTTTACCTTATTGTAACAACTAGATAAACAGAAGAACCGAACATACAAAAACAACCAAATCACCCAACCACCCACCACCCTATATTCGCTCTTCCTCATAGAATTGAAGAATGTTTAAGAACTCGTAAAATATCTGAAGACTTTGGAGCGATTTTAAAAGTGCTCGTTTCAACGCCGCCCATTAAAGTACTACGACTTCATAATAAATTGATTCCTAAACTTCATCAAAATATTTGCAGCAGTTGCTGAGATTTCGCTGTTAGAAAAATGACAACAGGTAGACAGACAGAGACAAAGATGCAGACGGACAGAAAGACAGACCGCCGGAAACAAGTAACATAGATGTTCCCGACGTAGAGATCATATTATAATACCGCCAAAATCGAAAATTTTCGCGTAACAGACAATATTTTCCTCCTTGGGAAAAATTTATTCTTTTTAACGGGATGTAGAAACCATTTGAAACCCAAGTAAGTCATTTAGAAGTTGTTATTCAAAGTATGTACATCATGCTTGATTGGCTTTCCAGAATGTGAGTTTATTTTTATTTATAATAACTGGTTTGGTAAGAAAGACGTGAGAATATCCTTTGTGTCCACTGGATCGCCCCAAAGATCCATACCTTTTGAGTTTCCAGTACCGTAGTAACAAGGCATCAAAATTTCGTTACAATCAAGTGAGCAAGGTAAGCATTGAAAAGTGTCTGACAGGTATGTACAAAAGATATCTTGATTGACTTTTAAAGTGATACTTTTTAGTGGCAGGCAACAAAGTATCATACTTCAGCTTACTTATGTGATAAAGGGGGTGTTGTGTGTCGCCCTTTAAACGCTGCAGTTCTGTGTAATATGTGAATGAAGTGTGATCAAGTCTCCATTTTGCAAGGTCCTTTTTAGCTGCTAAGTTAACGACATTTGTTGAGTCATGGCAAAAAATCTATTGGTGCTTCCATGGATCGCACTAAATAATTATGTGAGTGACAAGGATCACGGAACTTCATGTTAATGATCTCAATACTCTTGGTAGAGCAAGTACGTCATGATAGATTCCTGTTTTCCTCTTTCGTCCTGGACAATAAATACATTATTGAGCACAGCAACTGGGTATTTATTTGATGAATAGCAGATCTTATTACTGCAGAACATTGCACGAAAAAAACTGTAAAAACTCCAGCTGCATGCACAAGAAAATGTATTGGAGAATCATTCGAGTACCAACTTAAAACAATTTTAGCAACTTTCACACCTGGCTTTCTCCCAAAATGCTTATGTGAGCATTGCTCCGTTTAATATCTAACGAACTTTAACTTGAAAGTACACGCCCTACTTTTGTACCAGTCGAAAGGCATGTATGTCAGCACAATTCAATCTGCTGTGAAAGATTTCTCTCATGTCCTCACTTGTTGAAGATTATAAAAAATTATAACGGCTCTCTAGTGCGATGACATAATGAGGGTACATAAAAAATCATTCATCTACCACCTATGACGAATCAACATGTTATCTGGAACCAAATCTCGGGTAAGTATATAATTTATTCATAACCTATGAATCATTTATTCGCAAACTGGTAGCCCAAATCCATTGACCTATTTACATCAGATAAGAAAAGAGTACTACAGTAATGATCCCACACATAAGATTCCAATAATATGATTAATATATTATGATCTGACAACCAGCTGAACTTTTGTGCCATATTTCTTGACGAATAGTCCCTCATTATGCAGAATACAGTACGTTGTGTAATATAACTGAATTTTTTCTAAATTATGTTTTAGGTAGATTTCGTTCACATCAATTGTCTGCCGCAATGATTACACATGAAAAATTAATTAACGCCGAGCATGAAAGGACTTTATGTGTTTAATTTTTGGAGTTCATTTCAACATACATGTAGTTTCTAAAACTTGTCCTTCAGTTGTCTCTCTAATTTACTCAACTAACCCATAATTAAAACCACATCTGTACAAATTTCTTTGCTAACATTTTACCCTTCTGTGTAGCGTTTATCCAAAGTACAGAATGTTTTTTATCCAAATACAGAATGTTTGCCAAAAAGTAATTTGGAATAACTGATATTGACCAAGAAGCAGCTTTTTTATGTTTGTTAAATTGATCAGTATTCAAGGACTCTAAAAACGTAAAATGAAAAAAATAAAAACTGCATAGCTAGAAGCTTGGTAAAAGCATCAGTCACACGAAGCAACTACTCGCTGCGAGTAAAATCGCACAATAACAATATGAACTACATGTGCAAAAATACGTGTGAAAATGGATTTTCGAAACCTTACAACGGAATGGTTGATTTGGGTTTTGAGATACCCAGTCAGCGTTATTTAAAAATGGAAATATAAAATTTAGAAGATGTATATACAGTAGATTCCGCTTATCATGGACCCCTTTATAAGGGACATCCGGCTATAACGGACTAATCTCGTGGTCCATTTACAATCCTATGCGTGGCCTATAGAAACTTTTCTGTTATAACAGACTCTCTATAACAGACACTCCGGGGATAACAGACACATTTTTCCGACGCGAACTCGTTATAACCGGATATAACGGACTCGAAGATGATTTGGTGTGGGGTGACATCAGAAACTCCTTCTGACATGAAAATTGTTTGCGAAGTTCTCCATCAGAATCAAGATGAACAAAACAGTGGTATGGAAGTGATTCGGAACCCGAAAACTCGATTCCAGATCGCAGTGAGGCATCTCGAGCACTGAAACTTAGGCTTCGATATTCTATATTCAAAGTCGCTGGAAAGTGTTTTTGATAATATTTATAATGTCGGGTTACAAGTCTTTAACTTTTTAGACCAGTTGCAAAAAGGCAAACAACAATTACTGAGTATTTTATGTAGAATTTCTAATAGGTATATTGTATACATAGTACGAATTTTGTGACAAATTTTTGAGTTTTGTTTATACAGGGTGGGCCAATAGTGGGCTTCTAAACAATATTTCATAAATCTGTCACTTGATCATGGTAGGGACCCTTGAGAGCTATAACGTAAAAGTACTTTCACTTAAATTTTGACGTTTATACAGGGTGATTCATATCAAACTTACCTTTTTTTAATGGAAACCCTATATATTATTGCATATTTGGATTCCTTCCTAAACGAACCGTTTAGGCGCAAATCACCATTTTTGGTATAGGTAGGTATCAGAAGAAAATTGAATATCGCAGGGATTGTAAAACTTAGCAGGCCGTGCCTTTGCAGTATGATCAGGCATGAAATGCGTCATGTTAGATTAGACGGATGAACTTTCATTCTTTCAGTCTTTTGTAGTTTTGTACTTGGAGAAATCAGTAGATTAATTAAGGAAACTTCAATCGCAGATAACTTGATTTTTTCAAATGGGAATGCCTATTTTAGTTTAATAGAATCAAATGTAAAATTAGATTACCTTTCTAATGATATGGGATTCTCAATATCGATCTTTTTTGGTTTTCATTTTATTTCAAGTTCTCAGTCAATTCGGTGTTTATCAATTTTCCTGATGCGTGCAAGCAACCTAGCAGGCCATGGAAAATAAACAAAAGCCGATTAATATGGAAGAAGCCAACTAGGTAACTTAGTAGAAAAGGTGCGTGCAAATCAAGTAAAGTAACGAGGCAAGATTATGAAAATTCCTTACAACACATCAGCTCTAACCGGCTACAACAGCGGCAAGATATCTAATGTCAGTGAGACGCTGGAGTATGACAGAAGTGTTTGTTTTTCACAGCCTACTAGCTATTGAGGTTTACTAGAGCTTGACAAATTTCCAAAACGATTAAAAATTTTGAAACAAAAGGAAAACTACCATCCATTTTTGCTTACAGTACAACATCTTTAGAATGATATTTCACATTTATTGGGATAAAAAATTAGTCACTTCCGTTTAGCTAAGTCAAAAATAAAAATATCTGTAGTTGGAGCATTCTGAACATCTACTAAAATGATTGCTAGAATTTTTTAATTGCGCTATGTTGTAATTGTGTCTATTTCATGCAGTTTTCTACACAACAAATTATGTTTTACAATTCAGACAGACTGCAATTCAGGTTTCATTTTCCGTAATTTTGCTAATAAGTAGAAGTACCTACTGAAGAGGGTTCCAGTCAGAGGTATTATTACTTTTGACTTACGGAAATGGCTACTTTTTTATAGCATTAAATGTGAAAATTTATTCAGAAGACATAGATATTCTACTGCCAGCAACAATCACTAGTAGTTTTTCTTTGATTAAATATTTTTTTACTGATTTTGGAAATTGGCTAATAGCTAGTATTAGGCTGTGAAAAATGAGCGTTCTTGTTACCGCTATTGTTTCTGGTTAGATCTAATATGTTGTAAGGAATTTTCATAATCTTGCCTCGTTACTCTAGTTAGTTTGCATCTTTCTACTAAGTTAGTTGGCTTCTTCGATATTAACGGGCCTTTGTTTATTTTTCATGGCCTGCTAGGTTGCTTGCACGCAGGAAGATTGAAAAACACCGATTTGACTGAAAATTTGAAATAAAATGTAAACCAAAAATGAGTGATATTGAGAATCCTATATCGTTAGGAAGGTAATCAAAATTTACATTTGATTCTATAAACCAAAATAGGCATTCCCATTTGAAAAAATCAAGTTATCTGTGATTGAAGTTTCCTTAATTAATCTACTGATTTCTCCAAGTACAAAAAGAATTCAAATTCAGCCGTCTGAAAAAATATGACCCATTTCATGCTTCGTCGTACCGCAAAGTCGCGGCCTCCTAAGTTTTATAATCGCTGCGAGATTCAATTCTTTTCTGATACCTACCTACTTATACCAAAAATGGTGATTTGCGCCTAAACGGTTCGTTTAAAGTTCCATGTATGATACATAAAGTCACACTAGAATTCACCAAGGAATCCAAATATGTAATAATACATAGGAGGTTCCATTAAAAAAAGGTAAGTTTGATATGAATCACCCCGTATAAACGTCAACATTTAAGTCAAAATATTTTTGCGTTATAGCCCTCAAGGGTCCCTACCACGATCAAGTGACAGACTTTTGAAATATTTGTTAGTATGTATATTTTTCAGAATCTATGCTTACTGCTATGTCCGTTTTAAACTTTTTCACAGTTCATATGACCATGTATTTCAGTTATTAAAAGTTGAGTGATAGGCAAGTAGCGAATGAGTAGCAAATCAGTCATTCGCTGCGAGCAAACTCGGTTAATGTAACCGTAGCTTAAAGGAGAATCAGCAATCAGCGAACATTTTCAGATATTGTGAAAAATGGGATCAGGATCATTTACTGAAGCGATGATATTGGTTAGAAAAATGAACCAATCTGCCTATACAAATTTGAACCTCGATTTTATTTCTAGCTCACCTGTGTGGTTGGATATGTTACAGGGAAACAACTGATGCTCTTTAAACCATCAGTTTTTCCAGATTTTTTTATGGTTTATTCATGGATTCCAGGCTAGAAGCAAACTTAGGGTTGCGTTTGTGCATCTCACGTTATTGTTTTATTCGACCAGCAACATCGACAGCTGTCTATAATGCATACAGGCGAACTGCCTTGAATTTATGGATATGATTTTTAAACAAGGCAGCAATATTTAATCTATCAATGTGCCTTACAAAAAGTGCTAAAGTCTACAAAAGGTTCTCACCCAAAAAAATCTTTGAAGTAAATAGTGGCGTATTTCTCCGAAATAACTGTACATTTTGTAACTGTACCACCATAGAAACGTAGAGCAGCCAGTTGTGGAAGTGCTAGATTAGATTTGGTTGACTATTAGTGAGGCGATTGTACCTCCTTCCACTGTGACCTTATTGTGTCTATTCTGGCTACACCTATATTTAAAGTTCATTGTAAAATACACACCTCCACATAGCAAATATATGACAGCCTAATGTTTGTTCCAGACCTATTTATCCGCTAGTGATTTCTCAGACGACAATGTCCTATCAACAGACCAACAAGAATGATGCGTAATCATTCCTGCTGCATTTTAGGATCCTCGGAGGGGGGAAGGATGACTAGAAGTGTATGGAATGAACCCCTTCGAGTATAGTAGCCAAGGTATATCTCTCTAGCGCAGGGGTTCTCTCTTCAGTGCCCATTCTGATATGTAAGGAGTGCTAGGTCGAATACAAAAGATAAGCGAGAACGATAAAACATACTTCACAATAGCAACGCAAGCTTTCACACTTCAGATCTCAAAACCGCCTATTTGACCGTGCGCACGTCGAATTTATGAGTCGTCTGCCTTAAGGTCCCAATTTGGCAGGATAGGGTTTCATGTTTCCCTGCAGATCAAGAATTGCTATTATTTATTATTTATTTTTTGTACAAGCTACAAACCACTGATAAAGTACCTTTCCCGTCTATTTAACTAAAATATAACTCTTCTTGTAGTAAGTCAAAGAAGGTCAACATGCAAAATATCCTACGGGAGGTCATCAATGTCGGTTCCACATTACATTTCAATCAAACAAAAAAGTTATCGGTGGAGCTGAGCATGCAAATTACGCTTAACCGTCAATTTGAGAGAGCAGACCGTCTAAACATCGATAAAATCTGAAGCAGGAGCAGTAGAAGTGCAGCTAGCCGGTTGGTACGTAAACTCCAACCGATCTCATGGTCGTGATCTCAACTCGTGACGTCGATATACAAATATTAAATGTTTTCTACTTTGTCGTTGAAGTAAATACGTAGGCTTATAATTTTATTGGTAATTTAGTGAGCGCACTTATTGTCGTTGCAGATCGATCTGATTCATGAGCTCAACCACTGCTTTTGTTTTATATCGAGAATTCTCGATGATTGTACTACTGTTATCCATTTGATATATTAGATAATTTTGGTGCTTACCCTTAACTAAAATTAGCAAGAGGACACATCGTCCCACCGTTAGCCACAATAGGAACTTATAGTCAAGAGGGATTGTCCTGGCATGCTGCCTTCACATGTATCACACGCTGCAATCTAATCTAAACTTCAAAATTAATACAATGAAAGTCGTACCATCAGTCGTCGGATTCAGCAAGTTATGATCGATATTCGCTCTTTATCAACACGAATAACAAATATATCAACCTATAGCTGATGTGCTTTATAACAACAGATAGTCAACATGCACCCATCATCACTGGTCATAAATACTACCAACGACAAGAGTTATTCATAATATTAATGTTAGCGTTGATTGATGTTTATTAAATTTTATATTTCCTCTTTATAGGTCAAAGATAGTCTAGTAGATGTTCTGTATTGCCTAATAATAATGGCAAGCATTATATTGATTTGAGAAGATGGCAATTATTTCATGATTTGCGTTTATAGCTTAATGTTGGTTCTCCAGCCGATTCTGTGTATTACGTCATTAATCTATGATCAGAAATAATTGCATCAATTGTCGAGTGGGGATTAGCAAATAAAGTACAGTTCAACGTACAAAAAACTCAGGCAACAACACTTACAAAGAAGTCTCACGATGGCTTACCGACCGCGGAATCCATTTCCATGGGCCACCCCATAGTCGAATCACCTTCCGTCAAGCTTTTGGGGATCAACATCAACAATAACATGCCCTGGCGCGACCACGTCGTCAGTATTGCTAAAACGGCATCCCAGAAGCTCGGAGTTTTGTTCCGCTGTAGGAAGTTGTATACACCAGAGCAACTGCTGCTGCTCTACAAGGCACAGATCCGACCATCGCTGGAGTATTGCTCCCATGTATGGGGATGCGCTCCGATACATCCTCTAAAGCTTCTGGACACTATCCAGAAAAGAGCAATTAGATTAATCGATACGCCTAACCTTACAAAGGACCTCCACAGCCTGGAACATCGAAGGAGGGTGGCTGACCTATCCCTGTTTTACAGATTCTATCACGGAAGATGCTCGAGTGAGCTCTCCCTGATAATAACACCAAAGGCCGTCCGAACCAGGAACACTAGAAAAGCTCTGCGAGCTCATCCTTACCAGGTCGGGATCCTTACCCCCCGAACCAGTCTCCTCGAGCATTCCTTCCTTTGGAGAACTTCTACGCTGTGGAATCAGCTGCCGGTGAATTTGTTTCCCGGCGGCTACAACCTGCAGTGTTTCAAATCTAACGTGAACCGACACTTATCCTCTCGCAGTGCTTCTACAGCGCCATAGGCGTTCAGCCTTTGCGGGAGGCTGACCATAAAAAAAATGTTGTGATATTGTTACTCGTAGCTACCAGAACGTCAAGATCATATATTTTATCATTGAAAACAAGTTTTGGCCAGCAAAAGGTACAATGTCATCTCTTATTGTTACATGTATTAGCGCTAACATAGGCTTGAAGCTCTTTGAGGTCTGTCCTTTATCTCATGATCTTAATCATTATGAAGATTCCCAACAAGAGAGAAACTCGTGGGCGACCGTTCCAAACTTCAAGTTTCACCAAACATGAGTTTTTAACATTTTTGGATTGTGCAAGTAGATACGCATCTTCTGTTAAAATATTCTATGGCTCGGAAACTGAAAAAGCATCAAATTCTGCTATTGCAATTTCTCTCACCAGATATGTAGCCTCTTCGATCATGTAACATCTCCTACTCTTTATTACGTAAATACTGAATGAGGTTATGCACTTGGTGGTTGCTCAGAACGGTAAGTTTTATTTAATATTATTGAAAAACTGCATACCCTGTACACTTCACAAGTGAGGTGGCATAGGATATATAATTTCAAATATTTTATTATATCAGGTTTAAACCCGTCCGTTTTGCGTTTCAGATAGGAGATTTTACAACTGCAAAGACTAGGAATATAGCAGATTTTGAAATATGTCTTTCAGGACCAAAAAGGTTTTCAACTTGTTGAATTCAACCAAAAACGTGATTCCAATTCCAAGGAAAGGACAAGTGAAGACACCGACCATTTTGATACACACGTCTTACTAGTGATAATATGAAAGACTGCTTAATTGATATAAGTACCTCACTAAAGGATTCCACTGTATTGGATGCTGATGTACCTTATTTAAAAAACTCCTTTGTTACTGAAGGTAACTCCTCTAACTTGGACAGCTATACCTTGAATAACTGTTCTGATAACATTTCAGGCGCAGAGGATCCTAATGTAAGTTATGAACACATATTATTGAGCATTTCAGCTACTTTTGAGAGATTTGTATGTGGAGGTGAAACGTTTATCGGCTGATTGTGACTTGAGTCTATTCGCTGCCTACGATACGTATACAAGTGAAGTGCTTCCGGATCCTCCAGAAGACGTGTAACTTACAACGATGTACATTCCCAAAAGTCACGATTAATAAACCTTTGGTGTACTATGAGGTGTCAAGTGATGAATAAAATAGAAACGATAGTGGTGCTTTCTAAAAAATACCCTGCAATAGGAAATCTGACATAGAAATCGAAACAGGTGTGAGAAGAAAAGCAGAATGGAGATTACTAGATGAAGAAAATGGAAACGAAAAAAGAAAAAGAAATACAGGGCTGCTGAAAATAACTGCTTTCGCAGTAAGAATAAACAATTATGGATGGAAAACAAGGCATACATGGGGTTCAGGAGAGAAGGCAAAATTAAACAAAGCTATTTACGCTGTTGACCATTGTTAAAATCAGCTTGTAATTCATCGATATGCAAGAGTTCTAAATAAAAGGTTCTGTTCAAAATTCAGTGACGAACAAAACATTTTCAAGTAGTTCTGGAGAGAAACAACGTGGGAGCGATGGTAAAGTTTTGTTGCTTCGTACGTACTGAAAAACAATATAATACGGCATGGCGGAGAGACCTCGCTTAAATGGTAATGTTAAAAACCGTTTTATGGAAGGATACCAGCATTTCATTAGCTTCTTTCAACAACTGCCAAAATTGCCTACCCATTACTGAAAACAATTGCATCCTTCCTAGTGTAGAAATGTATACAATCAAACATCATCTTATGATGTACAAGCATTGGATTACACTTCTTTCAAAAGATTATCTGATAATAGATTTTTCTGATGCTCTTCTGTAGGTCCTGGTAAAAATTCCAACTTACTCAAGCTCCATTTGTGTGTTGGTGCAGAAACATCCAGCCGCGCGTGTTTAAGTGGTAGTGTAAAAAACGCCTCTGAGTATCTTATTATTGTCAGTGGACAGTTTTACCGAAAATCAATCAACAATAACTATTCTCCTTCGCCTCAATGGATCTCCACACCATACCCTTCTTCTTCTTAGGATGCTGTCTCTCTTCGGAGGTTGGCAATGATCAAGGAAATTCTATTTTTTGATGTAGCTGCTCCGAAGTACAATGAAACCAGTCTCCGAGATTCTTCAACCATTAAATGCGCCTTCTCTTTCCTCAATTTTTCCCTGCATTATTAGCCTTAAAATTTCATATTTATTTACTCTCATCACATATCGCAGATATTCGAGTTTCCTTTTTTGTATGTTAAAGACCAATTCTAGTAGATCATTTCCTACTCGCCATATCAACTCATGTTTTATTTTGTTCATCCACGGAACACTTAGCATGCGTCTATAGGTATATCAACATCGCATAAGCATGCAACTTTCTGATATTTTCCTTCTTGAGGGCCCAGGCTTCAACTCCGTTTATAATAAGAATAAGCATCGTACGCAGTCTTACCTTTGAACCAAGATTTCTATTTGATAAGGGTGACCTCATCATCGCATAAGCTGTTCTTGCTATTTTTGTGCATCTATTTGATTCCACAGTTTGATCCTTATTTATAGTTGCACCCAGGTATTTATATTTTGCAACTCTTTCAGTGCTGGTGTCATTCACGATCAATGCTTGTCGGTTCTATAAGAGTATTTGTTCATTGACGTTCATGTATTTTGTATTTCTAAGAATCAGGACTGTTCCACATCCTAATAGATGATGATTCCCAGGGTATATGTCAGAGTTTTCCAAAGTAGAGCATTCCATCTGTCTAATAAGATCTGGCTTGTACCACAGGTATCGCATCATTACCATATGAGACTTCGCAGTTGATGGCATTGAATAATGAAAGAGAAAATTAACTCAAGGACCAAACTTCCAGAAAACTCCGGTCCATTGTAAGCCGTACTGTGTTCATTCGATGTCTCTTTCCTTCGTAAAAGGGAACCTTGGTTATCAAATACTAAAGTTCCAATATTTCAATTTTCACTTCCAACTTCTTATCGTTAGTTTCTTTCCTTATAAGATTTTTATTTTTAATTTATTTATGAATCGTGTAATAGGTCAAAACAAAATAATCCCAGATTTTGTACATAACCAAAAGGCTCAAGAGTTACGTATAGAAAAAGTCAGTCCCTTTGGACACATTTTCTTTTAAAATACCGTAAACGCGGGCTACTTTGGCCCACTTTTCAGTAATTATTGTATGTACTTTTCTCTAGAAACTGTTGTTTTCACTGCCCAGAAGTTCTGGCAATCTTTTTTACAACTATAATATCTTAAATTTTAATCAGTAATCCTGTTTTTACTTACAAAACGTTTATTAAATTAATATATTTTTTTTAGTTTTGGGCCAATGTTACCCTGCGGTTAGGGTAACTTTGGCCCAAGTCAATTTTTAGCGCTAAAAGCACGATACAAATGGTATGGATACAGAAGGACTTGGATATTGACTAGAACAGGTTCTTCAACGAAGATTATATTATCAAATGTTACCAAGTTTTGTCATAATTATGAATTTTATCAGGTGAAACATCTTTGACCACCTTTTTCAGATGTTCAATATAGTCTGTGATGATTTGTTCATGAATCTGATTACGATTTATTTTGATCTTCGACGAAAACGTGACAGTCAGTTGAAGGTGTCTCTTTAGAAACGATTTGACCCGTTCACGTCCTGGAACATAGTTGCAAAAACACTGCATAGTCTTCCATTGCCTAGTCAAATAAGATTTTATGATGAATCTTAAATCTAGTTCATCGAGAATGCTAGTTCTTCTTGCGAAAAAACTGTTGCATGGCCTGGTGAACTGGAAAACAAACTTTTCAACTTGTTTTTTATAGGGGTATCTTGCAATGATCAGCAGCCTGCCTTTGCGTCATATCACCAGATCTGATTGCTTCTAGACAAGTTAGAAGTTGTTCATTGCTATAGCCAGTATATACTGGGCCTCCAGGAAGTCTTTTATTACGGCATCCTGAACAAGCTGATTATGATAATACGCAATATAAATGAAAAAATAAAATGTTTCAAGGTTTTTGTAGCAATTCATAAATTAATATTATGGGTTTTGGCCAAAAAAAACGTTGGGCCAAAGTAGGACGTTTTTTATAGATTATTGGGCCTGATTTAAAAAAACATGAAAATAAAAAAACTTGTTTAGTTTACCACTGTTGTAACTACAGTACGACTTAAAGAAAGGAAAATTGTTTAATAGGGGGTACTTACCGGATTTGTTAAACAAAAAATACGTTTTTTGTAAGTGGAAGTTTGGGAGGTAAAAATTGCACGTGGTTTCACTAGTCAAACAACTATAAGTGCTGCTTTCTAGTGGACAGCAAAGGAACCACTGGACTTATCAGACAGCCTGTATAGTGCGGCTACCTACCGGAATGAGCCGGAAGTATTTTAAATACGGTCACAAATATGATTGTAGAGTACGATTTTGTTTTTTTTTCATTTGGGCCAAAGAAGGACGTTAGGGCCAAAGTAGCCCGCGTTTACGGTATAGCATTTGTGGTAGCTCGACATCTCATGCACAATAAGGTATCTGCTATATCTCTACCCTCTTACAACGCACATGGCTAAATCCAAACTAGTGCATTTAAGTACATTCGCAGAAATGGTCAGCAAATTCCTGAGCGCGGCCATTGGTCCACTGCAACGACACGATGCACTGAAGCACGGGAGCTGTAAAGCATGTGAGTAACAAAAGACTGCGTGTTCATTATTCAGCCATAATAAGTAGTGGTGCGAGAGAGCTAGCTGCGCCGCACAAGTCTGCAGATAAACAAATGAGCCAACTCCGTCTCATTACGGGACTCACGAATCAAGCGGCCGAGTCGATTGCTGATAACCAACCGAAGAAAGAGAAGAAATGGCAGAAGGATAAGGAGAGAGGAGAAGGAAAACGATTCTGCAAGTAGCATAGGCGCAGCCACGATACACTTACTACGGTATGCCTACTTTTTTGAGACAAGCTCCCGCCAGGTTATCCAGCTGACGAAGATGCGGACCAGCAAAACAGCAAATCGTCTACAAAAAACTGCGTATCTGGATTAAGTAGATAACTATTACTTTAAATCCGCCGCTCACAGCGAACATACGACGCGACGTTTAACAATAAATTAATCGGACTGATTGCATAAAACACGTATATTTAAATATTAAGACACAACAATGTCTTTCAGAATAGTTCCCTAGGGCAGCTACACACTGATTCGAGCGTTTTTTCCTGTTTTCGTAGCATTCCTGGAACGCTTCAAATCGAAGCTCCTAGAGTACTCTCGTTACGGGGTGTTGGATGTCTATCATCATCATGATAGTCACAATGTCTCAACAGACATGTTGTGAACTCGTAAAATGCATTTACACATTTTACGAGTTTCTCTTGGGATATCTTTAAGATCTTTAATGCAGTAGTTTCCCATTTGCTTTCTGCATCCTCATGCCGTTGACCAGATGGTATCTAATGGTTCATCCACCTTTAGGGGCAACTTCTCACCCCAAGGACAAGAAGGCGTCCTGACTCTTCTCGACTCGTCCACCCGAAGCTGTTGGTTGAGAAGAGGTTACTGCTTATACCGACAATAGTTCGGTGTTCCTTTTAGTCGCCTTCTACGACACGCAGGATATACGATGGAAGATATTCTAACCCGCCCCCACACGGGCAACTATAACTGACTCGAAATGCGTTCCGTTCCGATTTCGCAACTGTTCAAGTACTCCGAAGTAGTATTGTTGATTTACGGCTTATTCAGGTGGCACAGGCTCCTTACGGACCACTCCCTTGCTGTCAAATAAGCAAATCAGCATTGGTTTTACCCAGGCACGTATCCAGAATTTAGTTTTGGGGGGGGGTCCAGATCGCGGGTATCACTTGCTTGACCTTTCGGGGAGGGGTCCAGATTAGAGTTGCCACCTTAAATTTGCTCTCGTCCGGGGGGAGGGGGTGCAAAAATGTGTGGATTCCATTTTTTAGACAGCATTTATAACGTTACGTCCGGACCCCCTGGACCTCCCTCTAAATACGTGCCGTTTTACCCTAGATTTGCGCATTCTTGCTTTTTTGGATCTCAACCTGTTCATGCAGTACTGCGCAATAGTCAATCGGACGTGTTTTAGCTCCTCTGTGAAATGTTTTGGAACCATCTTTGCACACAGCTCCTTCATACGTAAATAGTCAACCAGAATCAATCCTGACGCGCGTAAGAGCGCAAACAGCTGAGCGCTGTTGTCAATTCCACTTCCACAGGCCTTTTACTCTCTTTGCTCATATTTGATGCTTTCTCGGTCGTTTTATTGTTTATGCCGCCTGAGTACCTGAGAACTACTCATGGACTTCGCACCCTAATCACTTTATCAAACGTTTCCTTTCCAGACTCGTCCAATTTCACACATAACATTCGACAAAAACATCAGTCCGCTTATTGGTCAGACCTCGTATATGTCAAAAGTTTATATACCTAACTGATATCTTGCTTAATGGAGTCTGTTTTTACCGTTTCACTAACTGCATGTGAATTCCCTAAGCAGTAGATACATATTTGAAGTATTTGAGCTTCTCTAAAAAGTTGAAAAATCAGTTATACTATCCATTTGTACTAACATTATGAGTAACGGTATGAAAAAATAAATGAAAACCTCATACAATGCTGTGGATTAACTGGCGATTCTCAAGTTTTGTTAAAATATCCCTGTTTTTGCACTTATCCTTCAGCGATATGAGATATAGGTAGATGCTATGGGCGTGCAGTTGTTTGGGTACGTTGTCGACTTGAGATACTCCAAGAAGTCCCAGTTGATGTGCGCCTCCATCATTTGGCTTATTACTCACTAAAAGAAGAACTTCTTTCTGTCTGGAGGACCTATCTGACCAGGAGCTGAGAAAAGTACAACATTCTATAAACAAGCGCAGAAATCACAAATGGATAACGACGAGAATCTCAAAAAGTGGCGTTAGGTGTTTTGACTCAATACTTTCGATGTTACAGTAATATAGTATACAATTATCAGGGACATTTGAAACACCTAAAAATGCAGTTTATGCTATTTTGTTAATTACCCACGGTAGTAATACGGAGTTACAATTACATTGCAATCAAATTCGTAGTTACCACGCTATACGATGCATCAAATTATTCTACAGATATAAAATTTAAAGGCAAAATTCGGATAGGTATAAATAGCACACGATATGACCAAAGTCAATTTTTTCAGCGCGAGTCTTAAATTTTATGAATAGGACAAAGTTTCGAGTTTTTAAACTCCCCACCATCCCAATTTCAGCCCCTACCAGAAACAAATGTAAAATGACCAGGAACTCATGAAACGCCTAAAAATTAATTTTTTTGTATTTTACCACTTTCTTTGCTGCCAATGCACCGATGTCCAAGATTACAGCAGCATTACCTACTATACAATCCCACAACAACATATTTATCTATTTATTTATCGAATTTATTGGCGTGAATTGTTGTCCAAATACCACACAAAATGTATAGTTACAAAAAAAAGCAAACCATACAAAAAACTGTAGGTTTGTGTTTATGACCTGTGAACAATATCCAAACGCCAGATATCTTAGAGAAGCATTTACAACATACGCTCAGATTTATAAATTAACGCATACGCGAAATGTCTCAAGACAGTTCAAAAAATAGTGCATTAGGAAATAAAATCTCAGTCATAAATAAAATATACTACTAGACAAAAATCACTAGAAAAATTTAAGTAACTTCAAATATACCTCAATAAAAAAATTTTGAAAATAGAAAATTTGGACAAACAATCACCCTGAAAACTACAAAAAAAAAATAAGCTGATAATAGTTAAAGAAAGTTAAATAATTAAATTTATTTATTTATTTATTTATTTAATTACGGGAAAACCCCATTAACAGTTAGAAAATAACAATGTTATATATATATATATATATAAAATATATATGCCAAATGAAATTACTGCATCAAAAAAAAATTATTAAATGGAATTTTGAGTCAATGAGCCGAAATGGAATTTTGAAAAAGTTGTCCAATTTTCACTTCAAGACAGCTCCAAGACTCACAACGCACACCCCCAGACATACCCATGTCTGGCCCCACGTTGGGCGCCAATTTGTAACAATAAAAATGTTGCCTGGTCATGAACCACCAGCCAACACTTTCATTTCTCATAGCAACCAGCAGCTCAATAGGTTTGCATGAGACTAGGGTATGTAGGTGCGTGCGTGTGTGCGTGAATGCGTGAGTCTAGTTAGCCGCCAAGAAATGAAAAATAGGACAACAATGGTTTAATAAAGATTTATTTTAGTGTATATATATGAATGCAGTACATTTTATTTTTTTTAAAAAAGAACTTAGCTTCAGAAGGAAGTCCAGGTAGAGTACCTTCCGAAGGGAAGGAGGTGCTCCAGAGGGCTGGCTTCTTCGGAAGGAGTTCAGGTGGTGGCATGGAAGAGTGCCCCCAAAGAAAAGTTGTCTTCTTTTTGGCACCCCGAGAAAAAGAAGGTGGCTTTGGTGGGGGCACCCCGACAAAAGGTGGTTTCAATGTTGGCACCCCGAAAAAAAAGGTGGTCCTCATTGTGGCACCCCGACAAAAGAGGTGTTCTTCATGGTGGCACCCCGACAAAAGGGTGGTTCTTCTGTGAAAGAGTTATGGCTGGTATTAGCACCTTGTGGAGAAGTTCACAGGACTTCACGATCTGTTTCTGAAGTATGGATCTTCATGCGTTCTTACATTTTGATAAATTGCATTCATATACTTCAGAAACAAATCTATGAAGTAGCATGGGGGAATAAAAAAGCCAAAAAGCAGATAACTTTCAAATGTTCACATGGTGTAGATTAAAAAAATATATATATACAAGAGCGAATAGATAGAACAATAGTTAAAAAAAATATTCTTAAATGCTTTGTATTTTCAGTCCTATCGGATCTTTTCAGATATGTAGTGATAAATAAAAAAATGTATAAAAATGTATGTTCAAAAATTTACAAACTTTTTCCTCACGCCTTGTAAAACAAAATTACAAAAATGTCCAAAAGATCTTTTCATTGCGTTCTCAATTAGCAGATCTGAGTGCTAGGTATTTTTACGTAAGGAATGTCATAAAAAAAAGTGAAACATTAAATACACACAAGATAAGGCATCTTAACACAAAAATATATGGCTAGAAACAAAGAATAGTGTTCAGCGACTCTTTTGTTAGATAATTAATAAATATACAGTGTATGATTGACTTGATATTTAAAGATTAAAATGTTCGCCATCACATGTTCATGAAAAGAAATGTATAAGTCGGACAAATCACATTCCTACACATAGCTGTAAAATAAAGAGTAAAAGCACTAAAATACGCGAAACTATAGCAATCAAATCATTATCGTTACCTTGATTAAGACATAATTGGCACAGACACAAAAGATTGTCTTAGAGAGACATAATTATATTAGGTGTTAACTGCTTATTTTAAAAAGGATGAGTGATCTATCTCCACCCATTTTTATAGAGGTTAATGTCGGTAGTGAGAGAGAGAGGGCATATTCCCCACTCATCAGATCTTTGCACTTGCGCAGTGTGTATAATTAACAATATTTGCAGCTCAAGGAAGTAGAGATGGGAAAAAAGGTAGAGGTGAGAAGCAAAATAGTTATAAAAATGTACTAGTATAATGAGGAAGCAGTTGCTAAAAATGGAAGTTGTAAACTATTTGTATATGGTAGCCAAGTAAATAATATAAAAATAATTTTGAAAACGGGTGAACCGTTACAAATTTAGCCTAAAGCTGTACTTACATTTAACCCATATCATAAAAATAAGTACATTTAACACTAACAGCTAACGCAGATATGTCTAATATGTACGTACGAGTATATAATAAACAGCAGTAATAGCAACACTGAAAAAAATATTACTCGAAGTTGGGCATTACGGTAGCAATAAAATGTTTTGCATTTCCCTTTCAAATCTATCAATTGGTAAAGACTTCTACAGTATTATATACTGTTTTGCCGCATTAGAGGTGAAACATTTTTGGAACATTGCAGATTGGTGGTATGGAATTGTTAACAAACTTCCATGTCTCAGAATAAGCGGGTGAGTATTACCTCCATCAGCTATGCAGGAGTAGAGGAAGATAATATTTTGTGTATGATCATGTTTTCTCAGTTTAAGCACAAACCTGCAACACATATTTTGGATTCTATCGTTACCCAAATTATCACAATCACAATACGTGCAGCGGTTGCTGGGTTTATGCGACTATAGAAACTCCAAAAGACAGAAAATGGGTGAAGAGGATTTTCGTTATGTAGCTATCATAAAACATCCAAAAAGCGTATTATATCAAATTTTCGCAATCACAGTAGTCCCCTCACCTATCGGCGTGGGAAGTAAAACCATAGTAGGGTTATTGTATGAACCAATCTGCGTTACATCAATCGTCAAATATTGTCATATTATCTGGGATATCCATTATCTGGGGCTGTACCAGGTGCCCCCAGATCACGGCTATGTATGGCCCGAACAGGCTAACAAAGTGACCGAGGTGTCAAAGCGGCCTTCCCCGTATGCGACTTTTAATTATACGCCTGACATCTAGCGCCGAAACAGACCAATTAAAATAACTTGGACAATAAATACGGTTCTGGTGGGATGGGAGGACTTGGTAGAATATGCTGTTTCATTACGAGGGAAGCCCGATATTTGTAGAAGCAACCGGCAGAAAGCTTATATAGGTCAAAACAATGCTCCAAGCTCGACTCACAGCTAACTATAGCAGAATATTTGTTTGCCCGCTATAACTTCTTGATATGCACTGTACGCGGGTTTGGCGATAATTAGGAGGTCAGGCTAATGTCGTTTGTGTCTGAAAATATTGTATGCAATATGAGACATGATGATATATAGGATAATTTATAAACTTCCATTGTCACAAGCTAATCAAAAGGCTAAGGGGCGTATTCATAGTCGATACTTAAAGGACCCTTGATACCTGAGGGTACCTTAAGTATGGATTTGTGTTTTGACAGCTACTTGAGGGTCCCTTGCTCAAGTCTCCCTTAGGTAATATTTAAGTAACGAACTATCAACCTGACATTTCTTTGCTGTCAAGGCGATTTGGAAGGTTAATTTTGGAGTAAGGTGTTGTCAGTTTTTGTCACATCTGGAAAAATGTCTGGCACAAAATAAAAAGATAACAGAAAACATCAAAATTCGTAGTAATAGGCATAATAAATTGACTTATATTTGAAATATGACAACGTCGCCAAATGTTTGTCCGCCGCCTCGTAGATGTTGTCTAAGAAACAGATACACTAGAACGGACACACTTGCGCATCCCTCAAGTATCCCTTGAGTATTACTCAAGCGAGTCTTAAGTATTACTCAGGAGGCGACTATGCATTCGGTCCTAAAAGTTATAAGTGCATATGTACGTTTATTTTCAAAACAATTATAGTTCCAAAGTAAGAAAAAATCTATTGGCCGTCCCAAAAGAGCAATTAGAAAATGAAAAGTACTGAATATCCAACATCTTACTTATTTTCAGAGTTGCAAGCCCCGTCAACATCAGATTGTTTGTTCATATCAGTTTGTGTTGGTATTTTATCGACAGTGCACATGCCTGAATTTGTACGATTCTGTAACCTCAGTTGTTTTAGAACATCGTGTTTTTAGGCCGTTGTCTATTTCTTTTCCAAGGAAAAATTCCTACATTATTCGACGGCCTAAGTACTCGAAAACGCTATGCACTCGATGGACCGCGGTCATGGAAACCTCAACACCTTCAACGTCCACTTTTAGCTCTTATCCATCTAAACCCAAAACAACTGCGGTAAGTAATATTTGGCCCTACCATGGGAAACAAGATATCTATTATTTTGTCAAAATTCGACTTATTCACTTTTGCTTCCTTCCTCGTAATAAGTTAGTCTTTTCACAACCATTATTTTCAAATAGATCAAACTTTGTTTTTGGTCAGATTGGCAGGTTTAATCAAATGTATGCAGTCTGTAGCATCAGTGATGCGGCACTAGCGCGGCTGCAGAAATACGTACGCCAACGACTAAAAAAGATTGCAGGTTGCCAAGGATGTCAATCTCGAGGAAATAAAAAATACCTTTTCGTGAGGAGTACCATGATAAAATAACGACACTGGTTGCATGAAGGAATGTGAGGGAGGCCATGCACATCAAAAACAGTTTGAAGTCTAAACGAGAGCAAAAAAGATGCTGAGCAACTATTTCACTTTTCACGTAAATACCAAATTTGAAAGGCCTTTGAATTGTTTATGAAGAGTACATGTATTTGTTGATACTTTGTATTTTACTTCTCCCACCATAGGTAAGGTAGAGTATCATTGTCGCAAATATTTCGATTGTGAGCTAAATCTTCTTTGTACCGCATAGTCTAACTAACCGCTGCACCAATCTCGACAAAATTTGGGAAGCGATATGTTGTATGACCGTAATAGGTATCGTTGCTACGTGTTTGAAAATCGGTTCATTGTGAGCAGGGTAATTAGCAATATTATAAAAAACATATCGAAGCCATTCTAAGCTTTTCTTTTAGTCCTTACATGTATTTCTGATAGTTTTCTAGTTCCTTGATGGGTTAAATTGAAGTAGAAGATTTCTGTGAAAAACTCTCTGATGATATCCTAATTTTTCCGACTAATCCGAACAGTGTCTTGTAAGATATATCTGCGGTTTTTTGTGATACATATTATTAGAGTTCATAATTCTATAACACTAACTTGATAGTAACGTGATGGGGTTGGAAAACATGTAGTTTATGGAAGTCGGGCCAGCGGCGGCAGTTTTCCAGCAAAAATATGAAGTCAAGTAAATTGACTTAATACCTTCCACACACAATGGTGATATAAGTTTAGCATGAAGCTATAGTCTGATATCCCCTTACAATCAAATCATCGCCCGCCCACCCGCAAGGGTGTTATGCCGCTAGACCTTCCTTCTACAGGTCATTGGACAGTCTATTATAAATACAACAAATCTTTCAGTTTTTCACCCCTCCACCCTCCATCAATCCCAATTTCATCTCCACCCAAAAAAAAAGTAGAAAATGATCAGGAATCCCTAGAACGCCTAAAAATGAAGTTTGGACGGTTTTATATTTTTAGTTTTTTTATTAGTGCTGCGCCGCCACTGACACGATTTGTGAAAGCCATGCATTTTTGCGCATTTTCCATCCCCGCTATAGTAGTAATACTGTGTCGAAATTTCATTATAATCAATCTAATAGTTTCCATGTTACACAATACAGAACGATCTAAAGCAATACTCGTATGCATGTATACTATATCAGAAAATTCCTTGGTTCCTGTGATAGACAAGGAAATACGAGGGTTGCTCTATACCTCCGTCAATCCACCAGTACGCAGACAGCTGTTTCACGCTTATTCGCGGCAGAATTCCTTCTGTCTTACTCAGACAAGGAAATGTTCGGATGGATCTAAGAAAGTGTATTACTCCGTCTGATGGAAATGAGTGACGTGGATTTTAGTCATGTAGGTATCATAAGACGCCCAAAAGGCGTATTATTTCAATATCTAAAATTTTCGCAAACACAGTTCTCCCCTCACATATCGGTGTGGGAAGTAAACCGAAATAAAATCACCTGTAACTAGTAATTGAAAAATTTGCCTTCGTCTTCTCTGAGGTCTGTATACAGAGTGTCAAACGCCTCTCTTAAAAGCCTAGGACTAACTACTAGGTATCTCCAATACTCCTCTTGCGAGTTCTTATGAGGTAGTAGTACACAAGAAAAGCAAATGCTCCATGGCTCATTCGAAACTGAACTTCTACAGCAACGTCTCGTCGACACCAAATCAACGCTAGGTGTTCACTGACATTATGCAGCAACGCGGCGTCGATGCGGCATTATTCAACGCTCGTGTGCACCATGCCTAACCCGTTTCTTGAGAGCTGATGTGTGGGTTTGTATGTTCACTCTTCATGGATCAGCGACGCTAATATCGTTGCGATAAATACAGAGGACACTGCAGTGAACAACAAGCGTTGGCTAAATGAATGTTCACATGGTTTGGATGTTTATGGAGAATATATTATTTTTTTCATTCTTCGTGTTCTACGTGTAAAGCTGTCCTTTTTCCTAGGAAGAGTAGGTTAAGGTTAATTGACTCTCATGTTCAAATATCTTTTGTTTTACGTCAAAGTGAAGGATTATAGGAGTATAACGCGATGGATTGGAGAGACAAAAACACCAAATGAGTTTCAAAGGTTTTTTTTTATTGTGTTTTAAAGCGGCGTCAACTGCCAGGGTTATTGGCCGCTTGTTCAGCTAACTTCACACATCAGGGTAGGTCCATGTTATTTGTACTTCTCACAGTGTAAGTAATATTGGACAGAGAGGTGCTTATGTAAATATGTGAGGGAAAAGAGAGTAATGTAAGTAACCTACACAAAAGCACAACACGCCGTTTAAATTCTCCAGTAGTAACCTGTGGATTTGAGAAACAGCATAACCATTTTAATGTTCTGATGTTCCGATAGACAATCCTTTAGATTTATTGTAAGGTTAAAAGAATTGCGGAGGTGTTCAGTTTCGCGGCATTCTAGTACAATATGAGGTATCGTTAAAGGGTCGTGACACATATTGCAGACTGGAGCATCGCGACCAAGTAATAGGTGCGAGTGTGTTATGGAAGTATGTCCAGTTCTAAGTCGATGTAGACGGACCCTTTGCTCTCGATTCAGCTCCAGTGGAGGTTTCCATGGAGCTACGTTGGGTTTGATCCGCTCAAGTTGTGTGTTTACATTTTGCCAGCGATGCTGCCAGACGTCCAACATCCGTTTGGTACACATTCGTTTTTGGTCGTCGAGTTTGATTTCGGGAACATCTATAATAGGAGAAAGAGCAGCACTTTTGGAAGCAATATATGCAGTTTCGTTTCCTGGAATTCCAGTGTGCCCAGGTACCCATACAAAAATTATTCTGATGTTGTTATCAGCTAACGCCTTCAATGTCTGCAGAGACATTTGTGAGTTTCAAAAGTTACATTAACAGAAGTTATTGATTACCCCCGATATACTCTGCACACAAATTTATCAGCCTGCAGTACTGCGCGATGCTGGCAGTACGCTCGTTTCCTCGGGATCTCAACTGGCCAACAAGCGTTTTACACTCTTGAACAAAGACCACTCCGCCGTATCTGATTTGTGATTATTCTTCATATAAATATAATGGGCATGAACGGTACATTTTTCCTTGCGAAGCCAGCAAATAAACTGCATTATATATCATGAACATTGCATATACCGCAGAGGCGTCACTTTATTTCCTAATTGATCCTTATTCGTAAACTTTGGAGGGCCATTTCTGAGACGTATTCAGGTAGTGAAGGAAATTCTAGCTGAAAGTACTTTAGTACCAGCGCAGTGCCGTCGAATGGTACCGATGCATTTACTGGGTACAACTCGACAAATACAGGGTGTTTCATAAGTTGGGACTTTTTTTCATACAGCGGATAGTACTCGCCAAAATTAGTGTTTTTTCCCAGTAACATATAAACGAAATATTTAGAGGAAACAAAATACTGGCCATTAGAGAAATCCTCAGTTCTAAGTCCATCCCTGGGCAATGGCTCCCCATGTCATGATATCACAACATTGTTTGTTGCAGCGCTAGCGGTGCCGATGCCGGCACCGTCATACATCGCGTTGCTGTGGCATAGTGTACGAGAGTGTTTGACTTGCTACATCTGACGATCGGACTTTGAAAACAACAACAATGGCGCACGCTTATAACAATAATGATCTGGTGGACATGATTTGATGTACGGTGTGTGTGGTCAAAATACCGCTGCGGCTTCTCAGTTCTGAAAGTTCACTTTCACTCTGAATCACTTCCCGAATCTGAAATTAGATCTTCTATAAATTCTGGGTCATCACTGTCACTGTCTTCCTGTAAGTTTATTATCAGAACCTCCACAATCACATCTATAAGTGGTTCTCTTTCAGTAAAATAACGCTCATAGGAAATTGCATGTTCACAACTTTTTTCCACGCTTCTTGCGAAAATGTGGAAAAAACTCATCAAACTGTCTTAAATTAAAATCCACGTTTTTTTCTGCCACAGGGATGCCCATACTAATTCAATTGGATTTAAGTCGGGGTGATACGGTGAAAGTCGTAAAACAGAATGACCTGATTCAGTCATAATTTTATATATTCTATAGGATTTGTATCTGGGTTCATGCATTCTTATTAAACCGTATAATTCAGCTTTTAACATGTCTTCTGAAAATGGAATATTGCGCTGAAAATGGAATATTGCGCTGTCTTAACCACTCTTTCAAATTATTTTTCCTGGTTGCCATAGTAGGACATTTGTTCACTCCAGCATTGTAAGGCGCGTTATCTATAACCAATAGGTTTGCTGGTATATTTGGAATAAGTTTTTCTTGAAGCCATTTTGTGAATTGTTTTAATTCGGTCCGCTGTGATAATCCCCCGACTTAGTGCCAGACTTAAATCTTAAACACGCATTTTCTATAAAACTCATATCACCGTACGTGATTTTGCCCAGAGTGTACCGTCCCGCTACAAAATATCTAATGCAAATGGCAAATTTGTTCGCTGTCCATTGCGCATCGAGAGGCGTTCCTTATTTCATATTTCTCACGTCTCTAGCTATACTTGTCGAGTTGTACGTTATGATAAAACTTTGACGCTCTAAGAGTTTAATTACTTAGGAGTACACAAAGCTAGCGTAATACGTCCTAATAATATACATATCTGAAGGATCGGCCAACGTTGTTATACAGGGTGAGTTTTTAGTACCGGCTCGGTCGATAACTCCACTCCTGTAGAAGATAGCGAAAAATGTTTTATATAAAAGTTGTAGTCATGGATGTTCTCCTTGCTCAGAAAGTACTTAGATTTATACAGGGTGATCCATAACTACGTGGTGATGCAAACATGCATTTTTTTTAAATGAGACACCCATTATATTATTCCATATTCAAATTCTACTAATAAATTCCGTTCTTCCAATATAGGGTTTTGTTACATTATACAGGGTATTTCAAAAGTTATGTCCATTTTTATATCCAAATCGCGGTCAAATTAACGTACTGTATATCAAAAAGTGATGAATCAAAAATTATTTCTTTTACATCAAAAGATTAAAGATATCCTCTAGTCTTAAAATCGGTTATAAAAAAAGCACATGGCGCATATTTGTATACAGGGTGATGTAGAATGCAAAATCTAGATTTTCTCTCTCTTTTTTAAATGTAACTCCCAATATTTTATTACACCAAAGAATTGCTTTTAATATGCTCTTTCATCTTTGTATAACACCTGTTGTACCTACGTCCAACAGTTTCCGAGATATTTCGATTTTTCGGTAAATCTAAAATATAGCTTCTATTTGTGTATTGAAATTTATTTATTTTGAGAAGGTACTATCTAATTTGTTTTTTATTTAACGAGCAACTAAGTTATAAGGTCATGGTGCTATTTGATGAAGTCAAAACCCTAAATCATCGAGATAATAAAGTCAAGCATGCTAAGGACACAATTTTGTAGGCGTTATGCATAATTATCAAGCAGATTTCTCAGGTAGGCTTTGAAAAATTGACAGTTTTCATAACCAGCTCAATAATTCCGTACTATGTGAAAAACCAGCTTTAAAAATTAATTTTTCCATTGAGTGTATTCAGGAGAGTTTTTGAGAAATTGTCTACTTGCCTCTAGAATATATCAACTATGAACAGCAATATCCAGAACGGAGCAGTCTAAAACTAATGAGTTTGAAAGATTGAAGAATCGTTTCATTTGGACCGTGTCGTTCAATATTTCATAGCCTACCTGATAGATCTGCTTGATAATTATGCATGACGTCTATAAAATTGTTTCCTCAGCACACTTGACCTATATGATCTCGTTAATTCAGTGTTTTGAATTGATCAAGTACTATTATTGCCTTATATTTTAGTTGTTTGTTAAGCAGAAATACAATTTGATAGTATTTTCTCAAAATAAATAAATTTCAGTAAACAAATAGGAGGTATATTTTAAATTTGTAGAAAAATCGAAATATCTCAGAAACTAATGAATGCAGACATAACAAGGGCTATACAAAGATGAAAGAGCATATTAAAGGCAATTCTTTGGCATAATAAAATATTGGGGGTTACATTTAAAAAAAAGAGAAAATCTAGATTTTGCATTCCACATCACCCTGTATACGAATATGCGTCACGGTCTTTTTTTATAGCCGATTTTAAAACTAGAGGATATTTTTAATCTTTTCGTTTAAAAAAATCATTTTTGATTCATTACTTTTTGATATACAGTACGTTCATTTGACCGCGATTTGGATATAAAAAAGGACATAGCTTTTGAAATACCCTGTATAATGTAACAATAGCCTATATTGGACGGAAATCATTAATAGAATTTGAATATGGAATAATATATAGGGTGTCTCATTTAAAAAAATGCATGTTTGCATGACCACGTGGTTATGGATCACCCTGTATAAATCTAAATATTTTCTGAGCAAGGAGCATATCCGTGGCTATAACTTTTATATACAGCTTTTTTTGCCATCTACTATAGTAGTGGAGTTATCGACCGAGCCGGTACTAAAAACTCACCCTGTATATAACATTTTTATATAAAATAATATCTCCGTAAAACATTGTATTGTGTTGTATATACAGGGTTATTCACGTTATTCGACACGGACCATTATGGCTAAAGTATTTGATAAAAAAGAAAATAATAATTTGGAATGGATAGAGACCCATGAAGTCTACATTTTAAAAATATTTT
This sequence comes from Callosobruchus maculatus, assembly GCA_951848785.1. NCBI lineage: Eukaryota > Metazoa > Arthropoda > Insecta > Coleoptera > Chrysomelidae > Callosobruchus > Callosobruchus maculatus. Next base: position 3,447,988 of record CATOUR010000142.1, on the reverse strand, counting down.
CATTTTATACAGGGTGTCCCAAAAACACGAAATGTATCAAAGTTATGTTTTTTTAAATGGAACACCCCATATATTATTGCATATTCAGATTCCTTGGTGAATTCTAGTGTGACTTTATGTATCATACATGGGACTTAAAGCGAACCGTACCTAAAGCAAACCGTTAAGGTGTAAATCACCAATTTCGGTATAAGTATATATCAGGAAAAAATTGAATATCGCAGAGATTACAAAATTAGGAAGGCTGTGACTTTGCCGTATTACTATGCATAAAATGCAACAGCTTTGATGAGACTGTCAAATTTAAATTACGTTTATGCTTGGACAAATCGGTCGATGAATTAAGGAAACTTCGATCAGCGATAACTTGATTTTTTCAAATGGGAATGCCTAATTTTTTTTATACGGTTAAACGTAGAATTTGATAAGCTTTCTAATGATATAAGGTTGTGAATATCGATCTCTCGTAGTTTTCTTTTAATTTTAAATTTTCAAACAAATCGGCGATTTTCAATTTTCCTACCTATAAGCAACGTAGCAGGCCATGAAATATAAACAAAAGTCTGTTCAGCTAGAAGAGAACAACTAACGTAGCTGAAAAATACACACTAACTAGACTAAAGGGACAAGATTATAAAAATTCCTTACAACAAATCAACTCTCCCAAAAACAACTGCGATAACATCTCTAAGGTCAAAGAGAAGCTGGAGTATGGCAGTAATAGATATTTTTACTGTCTACTGGCTACCGCAATTTACTAGAGGTTAAAAATTTCCAAGGCAATCAAAAACCCTCATATGAAACAGAAACAATCGGCGACTGTTGCTCCAGCACGCAACTATCAATCATATGTAATGGTGTAAAAAAGTACTAATTTGCATCGAAGTCGATACCTCTGACTGGAGCCCTTCTATTTTTCAATATCTATTAGCAATATTGCAAATAAGGAATACTGACAAATCAGATTTAAATCTTCTGCCATTTAAGTTATGTTTCATAATTTGAACAAATTTTAATTCATTCTTCATTTTCTGCGACCTTTCTAATAGGTACTGAAGAATTTTCAGAACACCAGTCAGAGGTACTTTTGACTTGAGTTTTGACAGAATTGCATACTTTTTTACATCATTAAATGTGAAATTTTATCATGAAAATAATAAGCTGCTTACAACATTCCCTAGTAGTTTTTACTTTATTTCAAAATGTTTAATGGTTTTGGAAATTGCCAATCTCTAGTACATTGCAGTAGCTAGTAGGCCGTGAAAAAATCCATGTCTGCCATACTCCAGCTTCTCTTTGACCAAAGGTATGTTACCGCCGTTGTTTCTGGTTAGACTTTGCTTGTTGTGAGTAATTCGTATAATCTTGTCCCTTTAGTCTAGTTCGTGTGTATTTTTCAGCTAAGTTAGTTGTTTTCTTCTACCTGAACAGGTTTTTGTTTATATTTCATGGCCTGCTACGTTGGTTATAGGTAGGCAAATTGAAAAACGCCGATTTGTTTGAGAATTCAAAATTAAATGAAAACTACCAGAGATTGATATGCATAACCTTATATCATTAGAAAGGTTATCAAATTCTACGTTTAACCGTATAAAAAAAATTAGGCATTCCCATTTGAAAAAATCAAGTTATCGCTGATCGAAGTTTCCTTAATTCATCGACCGATTTCTCCAAGCATAAACGTAATTTAAATTTGACAGTCTCACTAAAGCTGACGCATTTTATGTTTAGTAATACGGCAAAGTAACAGCCTTCCAAATTATATAATCTCTGCGATATTCAATTTTTTCCTGATATCTACTTATACCGAAAATGGTGATTTACACCTAAACGGTTCGCTTTAAGTCCCATATATGATACATAAAGTCACACTAGAATTCATCAAGCAATCTGAATATGCAATAATATACGGGGTGTTCCATTCAAAAAAACATAACTTTGATACATTTCGTGCTTTTGGGACACCCTGTATAACATGAAAATATTTTTAAAATGTAGCCTTTATGGGTCTCTATCGATCCCAAATTATCATTTTCTTTTTCATCAAATACTTTAGCCATAATGCTCCGTTTCGAATAACGTGAATAACCCTGTATAACGTATTGTGTATCTGAAACTGCTGAGTAACCTGTTTATTCATACCAATAACTACAACCCAACTTTGTAAAACGCGTCATTTCAGTTTCTCGCCTAACAGCGTTCTATGTACGTAAACAAATTCAAATTCCAAAGATGTCGGTACAAACATCACCGTGCAATTGAATAGAGGTAAAATATGAAGTCAAGTTGATTGACTCAGTACTTCTCACGCATTACAATAATGCCAGTTTACTATTTTCCCATAGCATTAAGCTATAGTCTGAGATCCACTTGCAACCAAATCATCGCCCACCCGCCTCCAAAAAAGTGTATGCTGCTGATCAGAATGGACAAATTGAAAATCATGAAGAGAAAATCGTTGAAATGCGTATACAAACGTAGCAGTCCAAAGAGAAGGCGCAGCAAAGTTCGAGGTGGCAGTATTTGTATTGTACAGTACAAACAAATGAAATTGATAGCCTATTATGATAACAACAAATTTTTCAGTTTTACCCCTAAACCGCCCAAAAACGAAGTTTGAGCTGTTTCTATATTTTTTGTTTTTAGATTATAACTGCACCGCCACTGATACGATTTTCTTGATATAATACCGTGCCAAAATTTCATTAAAAGGAAGGAAGAATTTTTTTGTTTTTTTTCGATTTCTCTTTCGCCATTGTTTTTATATTTTTCGACCTTTTATTATTGTTGCACGAGTTCCAAAAACCATACGCTTTTTTAATCCTTGTCAAGGTAATAATAGTGTGTCAAAGTGTCATTAAAATCAGTATCTTGTTTAGTCCTTCCTTTCACCAATGAAAACCTTCCATTGAAAGGCATTGATGTTTCAGCCTTAAGCATCTATAATCATCTGCATTTTGCAGATCCCGAGTGCTTTGCATGTTCAGCAGTCGACTCACTTCTCAGCGCGAGTTCTTTCATAACTTTCTTTGTATTGGCCAGACTCGTCTTGAACCAAAGTCACATACTCCTCACAAAACTGTCCTTGGCTGGGCTTTGGCAGGAGCTATTACTTTCAGAGGTAACATTTCTCCAAAAATAAATTGGCATCTTAACAGAACAGATTCGTCATTAATTAACAAGGCTTTGTGAGGTCAAAGAACTTAAATTTAAATTCGTACCAGAAAATGCCACCGACATTTTCCGACATTTTCTGGTGCGAATTTAAATTGAGAAATCCACATGAGGATGTAAGCATGATAGTATAAACAAGTCAGAGAACTTATTGTAACAAGGGACTTAAAGTTCTTCTCTGAAGAACAAGTCTGTGTGTACAAAACGCACGGAAGATCGCAGATTTATTGTTCAAATGAAGGCAGACCTTTTCACCTTGAGGTTCAAGGCAAAATGCTCTGAAGAGGTTCTTTAGAACAAAATTTATCAAAAAATTCCGACCTTGAGGGCAAGTACACCACTTTTCTGAATAATAAGCATTAGGTCATAAGAAAGAGATGTCAACGTCTAACCTAAACCACAACTTCGCTTATTTCTTACCTCACCATGCGGTTGTTAATGAAAACATATATGTTATGTTTGACCATATCCCAGAATTTTATTGTTACTGAATATAATATTAGCGGGATCATATTTTCATAAGTCTTTTACAAGTACAATATTTCTGTTGAGATTTACTTGTGTATTCTAATGAACACACAGAATCGAATCGATGAATACAATTTATCTAACAATAGAATTGATTCGGTCAATATACTTTTATTGCAATTCATTTAGAGAGCTATGCAGTGCATTCTGTATGAATGTTGCAAATGTAGAGCCTCTTGCTTTAAAGAATGATAGTACATAGATCTGGATTTAGACACGGACACAGTTCCTGAAATCAATCTCTACGCCTATGATGAACTGGCCATAGGGCTGTAAGTTCGTATATTGTCTTTGCCTGTAGGTGGGTATCTGTGATTAATGCGATGATTTTGCAGTAATAAAGATCTTCACTTTGTTCCGCTGAAGTGCCGATTTGTCTCCGCGTAGGAAACCGCGTAGTTCTATGGGGTATTCGTTACACACGCAGCACCTGGAACCCGAGAAGCTTGTTTTCTTTAGTTGGCATTACTATGTACATCTTTCACACATCCAGCAGTCGCGAATTATTACTTGGCAGCCTTTTATGAAAATTATGTCTTCCGCATAAGATGTAATCGAACATGAAACAGCTTCACTCGTAGGAATTTGCCGGTAATCCGTTGGTTATACCGTAAGTCCCACTCACTTACATAGAAGTTCACCTGAAGTTTAGTGTTACTGAGGAGCTTTGAGACAAAAGAAAAATACTCTAAAGAACATATCTGCGCTTTTATATCAAAACCAACGCTGCTTGATGTTAGTATGTACATATACAACGAATCGCCGACGTCAAAATATACCAAAGGCGTCAGCTCTTAACTTATTGAGATAAAGCTCAAAACTTTCTCAGCGTGCAGGATGTTGGAGTGTGATAAGTTTGTCGACCATCGAATTGAATACTGTGGACGTCAGATTACCCACATAACAAAATGATGGATATGTATATACACAAATGGGGCAAGAATGTTTATTAGATGTAAAATAGACATCAAAAAAGCATACATTTCATGTCTATTAAATGTAACCAGTTACCGTGATCGTCACATCTTTCCTGTCGAATGGCATGACAGAAATTGCAGAGAAATCAAGGCTATAAAATTAATTCAAAAAATTATCATGCAATAGAGTTATTATCAATTAATTACACATCTGTTCGCTTTTTCATTGTTTTGAGGCGTGACCTATGGTTCTATATTGAATTACCTTCATCATAATTTTGCTCTAACCTAGAAAGTGTATTATTGTTGAAGCCATATTCATGCTAACACAAGAATACCTATCTACGATCAAGGAGGAAACCACCTTGAAGTTTGGTATAAACTTGGCTCGAAAAGTCCTGAAGTGTTATTGGAAGAAAAAGGAATTATTTCAAAAATGTTGTAGATGGTTTTCCCACCTACGACTTATTTACCGTCAAACATTGCACAATATTTTACTTGATCAGGTTCTCAGCCACTCGCCAGTACCATTACACACACGCTACTAAGGCCAATGACGCATAAGACTGAATGGCTAGAAATCAGAAATGGCGTCGCTAGTTGTCGTTAGTGCAGGTATAAACTACTAGACGTACATACGTTACTTAGACTGACATCTTGTATCTATATTCACCATTGTATATCACTTTTTCATATGTACATTTAACATCCTATGAATATACAGAATACACATGTTGAAAATGTGCTAAAATACATTCTTTAGATGTACATATACATACAATGTTACATGGGTACTGTGAGAATTACGGACCGAATGATTGGAAAAACTATTTAGTCGTTTAAGAATCACAACAAAACGGCACAAATCTAATATATAGCTTGTAGATATTATACTGTCAGATCCCAAATCGACCAGATTTATTTTTGCTAACAATTTTACGTAAACACCGATCTGCGGTCAACATTTTCTTTGAGTTTTTCTACCAAAATCTAATTTGCCTGCTTCTGTTTACCTCTATATTTGTTGGCAAATTCATTGGAAACTTCCATATAGCGCGAAGAACTGAGTCAAAAGCTCCCAGGAAATTGTCGTAGGTGTGTCATTCTCGTTAAATTAGCGAAAAAAGTGTATCGAAAGACGGAGCCAATAACTACACGCACAGACTTGAGTGCGCAGTTCAGAGATAACTATGCTCACAAGCTCAGTTATCGCTGCAACTCTACCGTCTCTGCGCAATCCTCAAAAATGCACCGTTTTTCTCTCCACACGCAACGTTTTGTCTGCAACCTTTTCAACTGTACAGACAAACCGTTGTGTAAGGTTTCGTTTGAGTTTTAAGTCAACAAATCAAAAATGGGATATAGGCCCATTCAGCAGGTTGCTTGGTACCCTGTACATAATAAAGAGCCTAGCTCCTCTTTCGATCGAAGTGCATATATATCCGATTATCTGGAATCTCTCTCCATATGGTTCGTGAGAGATAAGTTACGTCGTCTGCTCGACGGTCCGAAAAACTTATTCGACAAACGATCCCCTTTCGCGCCCGAGGTGGACCTGAACGTAAACACGACGAAAAAACAATTTCCTATTAATACTTTTTTGTACGTCCGCCGTCCTGTGCTGAGAAGCGTCTTTTATACCTCCTAACCCAATAAATCAAAATCCAATTCCGAATTTTATGCCGCCCCCCGATATATCTAGCGGACGGCCGGTGCAATCCCGAAGAGATGCCCCTTGTAGTACAGGAAACGAAAATATTCGCACATTTTATGGTTGCTTCAATGTACTGCCATAACGCTTTCAATGCTCCTTTGAAGCGAACTTACTATAAGAAGGTCATCAAAACGGAACAAGGGATATACATATGCAATAAATTGGGGGAGAGGTGTATGCTATTATTTTAAAAGCTGTTCATTTTTATGTACACGTCAGTTATTTATATTACTAGATGACTAACAGAAAACGATAAGACTGACAGAACAGATTGCCGCCTTAATTTACGGCTTTTAAATGCAATCCTAGTACCTATATGTGGAAACAAAAAAATTGTAAACTCTCGGTAATAAATGTAGTAAACAAGAAGTCACTGTTCGAATATTTTGAAATATCTAAAGTAATCAAGATGCCTATTGGTGAAATTGTTGTGTGTCCGTGATAACCAAATTCTTTTAGAATGCATGTATATCAAGTCAAAGGAGAGAAATGTTATGATATTGTTTTATTACTTTAATCTTACATTGGTTTTTGTATTTATTAATCATGAGTGTATTTCATATATTTTACTGGCAGAGAATTGACATTTATCTGTTAAAACTATTCAAAAATTTCTGGGTAGAAGGGGTTAACTGGCTGATACTGTTGATGTTTGTAAGCAATGGTTATAAATATTCACAGTTTAAATAGTAATACTTGGTGTGCTAGGACTCTGTTGAACGTCACGAATAGAAATAAGGTTAGCCTAAAGAGGATTTAAAATATAAGCATATCTGTGGCTTGGTTCTAAAAGGGCCAATGTCACATTTTCTCGATTTGGGCTTATCCACACTAGAGTATTCAAAAAAAATCAAGCTTAATTTCGGTAAAACGGCCAATATCTTATGTCCTCCCGTTTGAAAGATAGCAAAGTAAATAGAGCCAAACATAATTTTTGAGGACAAATATACTTTAACTAAAAAAGGCCAATCTGTACATTGGCCCTTATTCAAACAGTATGAATTATTGTTTCGTGCGAGCGCCAAGCGTTCAATGTTGACATTGGCCCTCATAGCATAATGCGTTTGCGTGACAGCGTCTGCTGTTCGGGATAAAATAAAACCATATTGATATCAATTAGGAATTTGGTAAACTCCTGACAATTCATCGTTAGTGTTTAGAGTCATACCCATATGGAAGCTGATATCGTACACACAGCAATTGAAAGGTTATACGGCATTTATTATAGACATATCTACACCTTTTCCAGCTGTAGCTTCTAAAGCGTCAAGTAATAATGCAAAGCGGTCAAGTTAGTTTTCCAACTCGTCACTTGTAATTTCAAACTGTCAGGTTTAATTTGTACCTGTCAGTTTGGATTTATAATTGACGAGTTGTAAAATTAACTAGACTGTTTTGAATTATCACTTGACGCTTTAGAAACTACAGCTGGAAAATGTGTAGAGACTAGGCAAATATGCGATCAGTACACCGGAAAAAAGAGAAAATGCTTGTGTACGAAATGTGTCTCAGAGATTTTTTTATTTCAAAGTTCAGTTGTCGGATATGCTCCAACTTACTAACACTAACACATTGGGTGAAAAGGTAGGATGGTCTGCTATTAGAGAAATAATGTATATTGTCCTGAATCATTTCGTGAAATCCACTACACATTTTCGTTTCAAGAAGAGTTCTAAACAATAAACCTCTTAAGAAAAAGGACAAGGAATTCTGCGCCGGTACTCTGTAACTTAGGAGATAGAAACGTGTTTCTATCACCATGACGATTTGGCAGTTTCGGGTGCCTACCACAAAGTGCCTTCTACGGTGACATACTTACGAAGTCACTCGATCCTATCCATAGTGCATAGACACACGTTTCTATGTTACAGAGTACCGGCGCTGATGTAACAAACATAGTGCCAATTTCTAGCAAACCGTTAGGAATAGAGGTTTGATGCTCTACGTCAGCAGGTAGCCGTCCCTATATTCCATGCAATTTTTAAGTTCAACCATAGTATCTGCGTCAAGAATGGATACCTACCTATCGAAGCCTGAAGATGAAATAATATGTCAAGAGGAGGAGCATGTTTTTGGTTGCAATAATAAACAAATATATGAAAAAATCGGTGTATTATTTTCAGATTTAAACGGCCAATGTAAGCTATGTTATCTTTTTGGTGCATCAAAAAAGGACAACGTTACATTTTTTTCGAAAATCACTCAACGGAAGAATACTTTATTAATGCGACTGGAAAGGCTATCTCTTTAACAACTGCGGCAATAGCAAACAACGTTATTGAGTAACTTAAGCTTGAGATATGACATTTCCCAAATTTAGACATTGACAACCAAGCCACAGATATAAATAAATAAACAGATCCGATCATCGCTGGAGTATTGCTCCCATGTGTGGGGATGCGTACCAAAGCATCACTCTCTAAAGTTTCTGGACACTATCCAGAAGAGAGCAATTAGATGAATCGGTACGCCTAGCCTCACAGGGGACCTCCACAGCCTAGAACATCGAAGAAGGGTGGCTGCCCTATCCCTGTTTTACAGAGTCTATCACGAGAGATGTTCGAGTCAGCTCTCCCAGATAATAACACCAAAGGCTGTCTGAATGAGGAATACTAGAGAGGCTCTGCGAGCTCGTCCTTACCAGGTTGAGGTCCCTACTCCCGGAACGAGTCTCCTCCAGCATTCCTTCTTTTGGAGAACTTCGACGCTGTGGAATTTATTTCCCGACAGCTACAACCTGCAGCGTTTAAAATTTAACGTGCACCGATACTTATCCTCTCGCAGCGCTTCTATAGCGCCATAGGCTTTCTGCCTTCGCGGGAGGCTGACCATAAAAAAAATAAGTAACACATAAAGTAGTGAATGAAGGAAACTGTTTAGGAAGTAAGTGCACTAGGCCCAATCTGGGTTACTCCCAAATTATCGACCATCCGCAGAATCATCTATGGTTTCTACAAACACAAAATAAGTAGGTATCATAATATGTAAACAAAGAGGAATCAGTAAGGACTGAAATGGAAACACCAAAACATCAACGAGTGTATCTCTGCTATCCATCAGGCTGCAATATCCAAGGACCTAATACCTAGAGTAGACAAAAATCAGATACCCACCATGTAGTATTATCTTACATAGTAGATTTGTCGCATATATTATAACACATACTTTAAATATTGTAGCCAGTTAATAATAAAAAGCCAAAAGACAACATACATGTAGATATCGGAGAAACCTCCTTTTCACGTTTCGCTTGGCAATTTCCTTACTTTCCCAAAAACAGCCACCTATCAATCATGACAAATAATCCCCTTGACGACCGGCATACACATAATAACGACCCGTCACAGAACAACACCTTTAGCTTAGATATTAGATTAAGGCAATGAGCTATGTGGCAAAGAGGAACTATTAAGGAATTGTGTTTATGAAAAGTCACTCATGATTACGAATGACAAAATAGTGGAACAATATAAGATTTAGTAGTGAACAAATACATTACTTATCTGAACTTCATCGAATTATCACACTCTCACACTGTTATGTTATATCTAACATTTTGTTTATCGTGTTTTCTCTCATACATCAATGTCAATCTTATAACCAACGCCTTCCTAATCACCACATAACCAAAATTTAGATTTACCAAATTTTGTCTGAAATAAGTGATCGAATGTTATTGAACAAGACTGTATATAAGGTGCTTAAATGCACAATGACGCTTCCTATTCCAGCGAATAAACAGAAAATGAACTTTTGGTTGTAATATTATGAAGTGTAATATGTATCAGGAAACTGTAAGTCCACAGATGTACTTTTAATAAAGCAATGTTTGCATACATTTCTAGAGTATAGAGAATATTATCAAGGTTCTTTATGAATATACGAAGATATCTTTCATGTTAAAATGCCTAAGAATAAAGTTTTGAGAGGTTTCGAACATTTTTGTTTCTTTTCTCATTACTCCTCAGCTACTTATCAAAGGTAAAGCATCATCAACATCCCTCATGATGCCACATCCTAATTCGCACAAAAATTGGTGCAGCAGTTACAAATATGATTGCAAGAATATACAATACTCACTTATCACAGGAAGAAAAGCTAAAACGCCCCAGATTTGTCTTGCAAGGAAGTGCTTGTGTAAAATATCACCAGGCCAATTTCAGCAGCTGCTCAAAATAGTGGACAAAGTTCGGGAGGCGCTAAAATGCCTAATAATGAGGTTTAGAGCAATTATGAGAATTTAGTTTTTTAATAAGTACTCCGGCATCAATGCGCCTATTTTGAAATGTACACTTGCATTATCTGCTACTACCGCACAGCATGTCGTATCTCAAATTTGATCTTTGACTCTTTTTGATGACGCTACTGATTCAACACCTTAATGGCTACCTAGAGATCTCTTTTTTGTCGAACCCACCAACCTCCTGGAGAAGGTCAGGTTGTCCGTCCAGCTTACTGAGTATAATGGTTCCTCTCAAACACCGTCGAGCTAAATATCTAAACCCTAGAGTTACAATGCAAGAGCACATCTACTCAGGAAGTAAAACGAAGTTTCGTTTTCTTCACAACGTCCGATGAGTTCTTTTATGGCTTTCATGAATAAGAGTACCCAGGTATTCCTCTTCAGGAACCGCTCTACCCTATTGTGGCCAACTACCGGATCTCACGCCACTCACCTATCCCCTCCCTACCAACTACATGTTGCAGCTGCTATTGACTCTTTTTAAGCATGCTTAACGTGGTATATTATATGGGTCTACTGCCAAACACCACCCTCAGGTATTTGATGTCTTAAGGTAAGATCAGTGGTATGCCGTGGGTGGTGGGTGATTTAAAACTATCTGCTGTTGTTTGACGGTAACCATAATCGCAATCATTTCAATATTCTCAGAAGTTAATTCCAGGCAGCATGTCAATTCCATCAAAAGTCTCAATGTTCTTATGAGGCACTGAGTTAACATGATTTGACTTGTTTTCCATGATGAATAGTAAGACCACCGAAAAATAGCAAATTCTAGCAAAATATTTGCACAGTCTGCTGTTGTTGCTATCTTCACTGCACTACAATCGAGTTTCGCTTCTCACTAGAGGCGTCGCTCGGCTTTTGTTTCTTACGCCAACTGTGATTCATTCCGCTACATAAAATAAAAATTTACCGACCGACGGTCACTTTTTCACTCGATGGACTTGAGTACTACAGGGGTTTAGCGGGTAGTTTATGTTGAGGGTGGGTTAAGACGCTACTTCCTTTATACGTGATAGCCAATTACTGTGTTCATCCAAGTGGAATAAACTTTGTGTAGGTATTTCTTCCTGGGGAACGCCGTTAAAGCGACTTATAGAGGGCATGTTCCATGTTCAAATATTATATTGAAATAGAAAAAACTATCTGTTGCTATATCTGCGAATAAACTACTGACATATAGTATAAAGAAACTAGATTTGATAAGCACTGTGTCTGACATAAAGTGATTTTACTTACCACACGAATAGATGAGCAAAGCATTGTGATCGCGAAAATTTTCAATATTGAGATAATAGACACTTTTTGGGCGTTTTATCATATCTACATAACGAAAATCCACGTCACTCATTTCGGTCGGTCTGTCTGTCTGTCGCGTTTCTTCTACCCTCGTAATCCCAGTGACCGGTGCATTGGCGGCGGAATAGTTAGCAAAAAACAAAACAAAATTAAATATTCCTCAAACCTTGTTTTTAGGCGTTTTAGGAGCTCCTCATTGTTTTCTACTTTTTTATGGTGGGGGTGAAATTAGGATGGCTGGGGGTTGTAAAACTCAAAAATTTGTTATACTCATAATAGGCTGTCGATCGACCTGTGAAAGAGAGTCCTAGGTCCATCCGATCATTGTCTTGCCTACTATAGAAATCGAGGGACTTTTCCGATATACTCGTATATGTATATATACGAATATTGCTTTAGATCGCTCTGTAATGAGTAACATGGAATTTATGGAATTGATTTTAATGAAACTTTGCCACAGTATTATTACCGTGCCAAAGATGGAAAACGCGTATGGCTTTTAGAAATCCTGTCAGTGGCAGCGGCGCAGTAACAACAAAAAGAACTAAATATATGGAAACTGCTCAAATTCCGTTTTTAGTAGTGCTGGGGCTTCCCGATCATTTTTTGTTTCTTTGGGTGGGGTTGATATTGGGGTGGTTGAGAGTAGAGGGTTGCAAAACTGAAAAACTTTTTGTATGCATAACAGGCTCTCCATTTACCTGCAAACAAAGGGCCTAGCGTCATAATACACTTCTTCAGGTGCCTTGCTTATTTTTCTGATCTATGGTACATACGAGTATTGCGCAACCTGGAATTAATTTTAATTAAATTTCGACACAGTATCACTACCGTGACAAGGATGAAAAATGCGTATGGTTTTTAAAAATCGTGTCAGTGTTGGCGCAGCAAAAATAAAAAAACTAAAAATATAAAAAGCTCAAAGTTGGTTTTTAGGCAATTTGCGGGTTCCTGAACATTTATTTTTATCCAGTTGAAGCTACTAAATCGAGTCACTGAGGCGAGTAGAAATCTAGGCCTTAAAATTAATATCGGCAAAACTAAGTTTATGGTGATCAGTAGAAACAATTCAACAAACGGAAAAAAACATTGAAAGAGTGTCACAGTTTAAATATCTAGGATGCATGGTCAATGAAACATGGGATCCAGACCAGGAAATAAAGTGCAGAATAGAACAAGCACGAATAACGTTTCTAAAACTCAAAAAATTTCTCACTGACAAAAACTTAATTTTCAGCCTCAGATACAGAATGGTAAAATGTTATGTCTGGTCAGTTCTGCTCTACGGAATGGAGGCGTGGACATTGAAAGCAACCACGATCAACAAAATTGAAGCTTTCGAGATGTGGATCTTAAGACGGATGCTAAAAATACCCTGGGTAGACCATGTAACAAATGAAGAAGTTCTCCGAAGAGCTGAACTAACAGACCGACAGCTCTTCGACACAATTAAAACAAGAAAAATAGCCTACCTGGGACACGTTATACGGGGAGAACGTTATCAGTTACAACGCCTGGTACTTCAAGGTAAAATCGAAGGAGGAAAAAGAGGAATAGGAAGAAAAAAACTATCCTGGCTCAGAAACATTCGGCAGTGGACAGGAATGAGAAGCCTCGGAGAGATACAAAATGCAGCTGTGAATAGAGAAATTTGATAGGAAGAGGATGGACGCCTACGCAGGAATCTGCATGGCACTCTAAGAAGAAGAAGAAGCTCGCAGAATAAAAATTGTCACGTTCTAGTTCTAACAGAAGGATTTAAGTAACTATTTATTAGAGTTTTTGTGTTGGATGTTTTTGTTGGCAGGCTGGCGATGATTTGGTGGCAAGGGGATCTCAGACTTCCATTCCTTATTCAGTGCTCCCCTTTTCGAAAAATTGTACGAGGACCTTGGAAAGACCAAGAGTGAAACCTAATTTATCTTTTACTTCTATTGACTGTTCATCATAGCACCACATCAACTCCCAAAAACTGAAATATTTTCACACCTGTCACAGTAGCTGCAAGTCAAATAATTTTCACTGAGATCTAATTACTGCTTTTCAAGTTATAGATGGCCAGACAGTGGACTTTGCTGATTATTACTGCGCTGCTTCTAAACCAACATTAAAAAATGGAGTCAAGTTGATTGACTCAGTACTTCCCACACATTACGGTGATACCAGTTTATATTTTTTCATTGCAAAGCTATAGTCTGAAGTCGCACTGCAACCAAATCATCGCCCCCACGCTCGCAAAAAAAACATCTGTTATAAAAACTCTCGTAAATTGTTTCTTGCGTCTCTCTCCGTAGGAACTAGCATGACACATTTTTTATTTTGCAATCTTCAACTGGTATCCTAATCACATGGCATGCCGCTTTTCCGATATTTAGAAACCGATTATATTACCCGCATTTTCCGTCCTCGCCATGGTAGTACCTACTACTCTACTCTGTCAAAATTTCATTAAAGTCAATCAAGTAATTACTGTTATACAATACAGAATGATCTAAAGCAATACTCGTATGTATACATCAGAAAATTCTAGTCCCTTGGTGTAATAATATCAAAGGCAATGTTCGGATGGACCTAAAAAATGTGCATTATGTCACTAGGTCTTTCATTCATAGGTCAATGGACAGCCTATTATGAATACAACAAATTTTGCAGTGTTGCACCTCCCCCCTCCAACCACCCCAATTTCACCCCTATCAAAAAAAAGTATAAAATGATCAGAAACTCCTAAACGCCTAAAAACCAAGTTTGAGAAATATTTGAACTTTTTGGTTTTTTGCTGATTACTCCGCCGCCCATGGACCGATTTTCAAAATTGTAGCAGCGTCACCTACTAAGACCCCACAGCATATCGCCTCCCAAACTTCATCACAATCCATGTACCGGTTACTGAGATTGCGAGGGTAGAAGAACGTCAACAAACAGATAGACCGACACACCGACAGTGACACACCGACAGTCCGACAGACCGACAGACCGACAGACCGACAGACCGACAGACCGACAGACCGACAGACCGACAGACCGACAGACCGACAGACCGACAGACCGACAGACCGACAGACCGACAGACCGACAGACCGACAGACCGACAGACCGACAGACCGACAGACCGACAGACCGACAGACCGACAGACCGACAGACCGACAGACCGACAGACCGACAGACCGACAGACCGACAGACCGACAGACCGACAGACCGACAGACCGACAGACCGACAGACCGACAGACCGACAGACCGACAGACCGACAGACCGACAGACCGACAGACCGACAGACCGACAGACCGACAGACCGACAGACCGACAGACCGACAGACCGACAGACCGACAGACCGACAGACCGACAGACCGACAGACCGACAGACCGACAGACCGACAGACCGACAGACCGACAGACCGACAGACCGACAGACCGACAGACCGACAGACCGACAGACCGACAGACCGACAGACCGACAGACCGACAGACCGACAGACCGACAGACCGACAGACCGACAGACCGACAGACCGACAGACCGACAGACCGACAGACCGACAGACCGACAGACCGACAGACCGACAGACCGACAGACCGACAGACCGACAGACCGACAGACCGACAGACCGACAGACCGACAGACCGACAGACCGACAGACCGACAGACCGACAGACCGACAGACCGACAGACCGACAGACCGACAGACCGACAGACCGACAGACCGACAGACCGACAGACCGACAGACCGACAGACCGACAGACCGACAGACCGACAGACCGACAGACCGACAGACCGACAGACCGACAGACCGACAGACCGACAGACCGACAGACCGACAGACCGACAGACCGACAGACCGACAGACCGACAGACCGACAGACCGACAGACCGACAGACCGACAGACCGACAGACCGACAGACCGACAGACCGACAGACCGACAGACCGACAGACCGACAGACCGACAGACCGACAGACCGACAGACCGACAGACCGACAGACCGACAGACCGACAGACCGACAGACCGACAGACCGACAGACCGACAGACCGACAGACCGACAGACCGACAGACCGACAGACCGACAGACCGACAGACCGACAGACCGACAGACCGACAGACCGACAGACCGACAGACCGACAGACCGACAGACCGACAGACCGACAGACCGACAGACCGACAGACCGACAGACCGACAGACCGACAGACCGACAGACCGACAGACCGACAGACCGACAGACCGACAGACCGACAGACCGACAGACCGACAGACCGACAGACCGACAGACCGACAGACCGACAGACCGACAGACCGACAGACCGACAGACCGACAGACCGACAGACCGACAGACCGACAGACCGACAGACCGACAGACCGACAGACCGACAGACCGACAGACCGACAGACCGACAGACCGACAGACCGACAGACCGACAGACCGACAGACCGACAGACCGACAGACCGACAGACCGACAGACCGACAGACCGACAGACCGACAGACCGACAGACCGACAGACCGACAGACCGACAGACCGACAGACCGACAGACCGACAGACCGACAGACCGACAGACCGACAGACCGACAGACCGACAGACCGACAGACCGACAGACCGACAGACCGACAGACCGACAGACCGACAGACCGACAGACCGACAGACCGACAGACCGACAGACCGACAGACCGACAGACCGACAGACCGACAGACCGACAGACCGACAGACCGACAGACCGACAGACCGACAGACCGACAGACCGACAGACCGACAGACCGACAGACCGACAGACCGACAGACCGACAGACCGACAGACCGACAGACCGACAGACCGACAGACCGACAGACCGACAGACCGACAGACCGACAGACCGACAGACCGACAGACCGACAGACCGACAGACCGACAGACCGACAGACCGACAGACCGACAGACCGACAGACCGACAGACCGACAGACCGACAGACCGACAGACCGACAGACCGACAGACCGACAGACCGACAGACCGACAGACCGACAGACCGACAGACCGACAGACCGACAGACCGACAGACCGACAGACCGACAGACCGACAGACCGACAGACCGACAGACCGACAGACCGACAGACCGACAGACCGACAGACCGACAGACCGACAGACCGACAGACCGACAGACCGACAGACCGACAGACCGACAGACCGACAGACCGACAGACCGACAGACCGACAGACCGACAGACCGACAGACCGACAGACCGACAGACCGACAGACCGACAGACCGACAGACCGACAGACCGACAGACCGACAGACCGACAGACCGACAGACCGACAGACCGACAGACCGACAGACCGACAGACCGACAGACCGACAGACCGACAGACCGACAGACCGACAGACCGACAGACCGACAGACCGACAGACCGACAGACCGACAGACCGACAGACCGACAGACCGACAGACCGACAGACCGACAGACCGACAGACCGACAGACCGACAGACCGACAGACCGACAGACCGACAGACCGACAGACCGACAGACCGACAGACCGACAGACCGACAGACCGACAGACCGACAGACCGACAGACCGACAGACCGACAGACCGACAGACCGACAGACCGACAGACCGACAGACCGACAGACCGACAGACCGACAGACCGACAGACCGACAGACCGACAGACCGACAGACCGACAGACCGACAGACCGACAGACCGACAGACCGACAGACCGACAGACCGACAGACCGACAGACCGACAGACCGACAGACCGACAGACCGACAGACCGACAGACCGACAGACCGACAGACCGACAGACCGACAGACCGACAGACCGACAGACCGACAGACCGACAGACCGACAGACCGACAGACCGACAGACCGACAGACCGACAGACCGACAGACCGACAGACCGACAGACCGACAGACCGACAGACCGACAGACCGACAGACCGACAGACCGACAGACCGACAGACCGACAGACCGACAGACCGACAGACCGACAGACCGACAGACCGACAGACCGACAGACCGACAGACCGACAGACCGACAGACCGACAGACCGACAGACCGACAGACCGACAGACCGACAGACCGACAGACCGACAGACCGACAGACCGACAGACCGACAGACCGACAGACCGACAGACCGACAGACCGACAGACCGACAGACCGACAGACCGACAGACCGACAGACCGACAGACCGACAGACCGACAGACCGACCGACGGAAATGAGTGACGTGGATTTTCGTTATGTAGACATCATAAAACGCCCAAAAAGCGTATTATCTCAAAATCGAAAATTTTCGCGGTGTGGGAAGTAAAAGCCATATAGCAGTAATCTTCGCCTGTAAATATTTCTTCATCAGTTTAGCGGTGCCAACGCTACACAAAGACGACAACCAGACCCAGTTATAGTCAGACGAAAATAAGTAACTTATTTTTCATGTTGCGACCTCATCCTCTTTCTCCTATTAGCATGGATAGTACAACTTTCATTATTCGTTTTTTAATAATGGCTGCAGAAACCATAAATTTTTCATATCCACAATTAGTCTCGTCTTCTTGCAGGGAAAGCAATCATAGTAATTAAAGCATAAACATTTTGCTCATTCTCGCCCGCCATAATACGCGAGTCGGACTTCAAACAAATAATAGAAATGTATATGCTTTATAAATTAGATCTATCAGGACATAATCTACTCATATCAGTCCATCTTCCCAATTATGTTTACAGATTATCTTTCATTGTTTTAAGGAATGTGCAAGCGTGAACAGGGGACTACAATGTTTGAATGTTTTTTTTTAAAGTAGGAGCCATATTGCAGTATGGATCTCTTCCCATCCACTATTTCACAAATCTCTGCAATTACCTATCTTCCTATGAGAAACCGGTTGTAATATACGTCACCTGGTTATATTGAATGTGTTTTTCAATATCAGCAGGTCAATCAAATATCAATCAATAAAATATTTGGGGTTGATAGTGGATGAAAGTTTAAATTGGCAACCATATCTAAATCATATGACTAAAAAAGTTACTCCGATGCTGCCCATAATATTTAAATGTCAATACTACTTCACTAAGAAAACCAAATATAGTATTTATAGCGCATTCTTTCTTGCACATTTGAGGTATTTAATTCCAATGTAGGGAACTTGTTCAGGAACTTTATTTCAAAATATTCAAACTTTAAAATTTTGAAAATACTACTTAATTATAGCAAACTAACCAATACAATCACGTTATATACAGAACTAAAAGTTGCTCAGATGGATAAAGTTTTAGAACTTGAACCACGTAAGTTAATATATAAAATAATTAATAGCTGACAAAAGGATAACACTAACTATAACTTTATAAGTGAAATACATGATCATTTTACCAGGTCAGAAACAATATATATCCGGTTTACAGTCGTACAAATATAGCTTTGAATTGTCCAATGCAATCCGCGTCTAGAGCTTATAATACCAGTTGAAACCAGAACCAGAACCAAACCAGAAATTAGATCTAAAATATGTTATAATAGCTTCTTGTACAATTTAAAACAACACCTAGGCATGTATGTAGTTAATTGAGTAGTATGTAGTATAATAAAAGGCTCTAGTAGCAATCTAGTTAAGGAAAAAGAAGCACTGTTGATAAGTTTATGTTTATAATTCTCGATGCCAGAACCTTCGGTACTGTTTAGGGAATTGTTATCGGTACTGTTTAGGGAATTGTTAAAGTTTATTGTTATGTAATTATTTCCAGAAATAAACGATGTTTCAAAAAAATTAGTTTTCAGTTTTATACCTATTCACCAAATATATTTTGGTATGTCTCAGGTTTTAGAAAATATATTGCATTTCGCAAAGCAGTAGTGACTGGTGTTTCACAATTTATCTTAACGGACCAACAGAAATAACAAATTTCGTAGCTATGGTTATTTTAAGCATGCACACTAATAAGAAATAGGTAAATGATTTCGAATAACGATAACGAGGGTGGACCAATTTTACTTACCTGCTCTTTCTCCATGAAGAGTCACTATGGTTAAAATTTCCATTGTAAAACAACTAGCAGTATCGACGCTTCATGCGGCTAGCCCTTATTTTTGAAGGGAAATCAATTGAATGCAAGTTAGAAATAGCCAACAATCGCCAACACACTATTTGTTTTCCGCCACCAAAAGTCTCTAATCTCTGAGGTACGAATTTTTGGTCGCTAACTTGGTTTTGAAATCGCAAGGCTGACAGAAAATCGTCACATCTGGCAACTCTGGGAACACGCCTTCTAGATTTATTATTTAGCATGTGGTTACAATGCACAATGCAAAAAAATTAAAACAGTTGAGACAAGCACAAAATAAGAAAAAAATTGCGATCTAAGATATCGAGCCTGGTAGTCCATTCTAAGGCTGATGGCCTGGCTTGTTATTGCCTAAATATACTCTAAGGCCACATTCTTGCACCATAAATGCCTGACAGTTCGGCGATCCGCTCCGTTCCATTTAAACAGCGAATCAGCGCAGACCCCATGCGACCTGCGAATTATGTTTAGGATCAACCATCCCTTTCGGTAGAGCTCAAAGCCAGGTGCAAGGTGCAATCTGTGCAAGGAGAGGTCAGGTATAACCTGGACTGTATATCGTGGATTGGCAGTGAGGGATTTGTTTTGGTTTTGTTATATACTTTCAGAAAAGCCATTTTCTCGACGGATGGGTGACGGAGCTGTTTGACTGAGTGTTCGTAGCCAGTAAGTTGGGGTTAATTTGATACATCCCGTGGTAGTCTCAAAGAAGAGTTTAACTGGACGTCTATCAGTCTAGTATGTGATGGGCTGCTTAGCCACCGTGGCGAGCAAAATTCAGCCGCAGAGAAACAGAGGTTCGGAGCCGAAGCACGGAGCGTAGAAGTGAAGGCGCACCAAGAGGTTCCAGATAAATTTTGCAGGATGCTATTTCTGCTGTTTACTTTTGCTGCGAAGGACTGAATATGTTTTTTAAATGACAGTGTTCTACCTAGTGTGACACATAGGTCTTTGGATGTGGGATTATAGGGCAGCAAGATGCCGTTAAGGTAAATCTTTAGCGCCCCGTTTGCGATTTTATTGTTAAGGTGAAAACACGATGTTATTGTTTTGCTTATACTTGGCTTCAGCTTCCAGCTGCTAAAGTATGACCCCAGGATTGAAAAATCGGCAGTTAATGTGGACTCTAGAACGTCAAAGTTGGTACTTATGTACGCTTGAGCTAGGTCATCTGCATATGCGAATTTCCGGGGGGAAAACTGGGAAGGATATATTGAACAAGACGGCCGATACAATGGAACCCTGGGCTATCCGTTATTTAAATGTCTCACTTTGCTGGTGTCAGAGCTCACGACAACCTGGAATGATCTGGCTGAAGGCATATTGTTTATCAGGGTGCAGGGTATGGTACGATATGACATGCGATACGTCTAAGAGCCCTTCTCTCCAGATGGGGTCTCCTAGAGAATGGAAGTGAGGGGTAGGGGTATTGTGTTCTCTCTTTAATCTGTTAAAGGCTATCGGCTATCTGCGTCCTATGTGCCTATATCGGCATTCTAGAGTCCGGTTTGTCCCTAGTGTATATCTCAGTGGTTGCTTTAAATGATTCTTTCATATGAAATAGATCAGTTTGTCTAGAGTCATTTGAGCCTATCGGGGTACAGATATAATGTGGCAGTTTCTCAAAATACTGGGAAATGGTCACATATACTAAGTAAGTTGAAGCTATAATAGTCAGCAAAGATGATAATTGTACCTTGCATCCACTAATGTGATCATCTCTTTGAAAGATAGATGAGCCTAATCTGTATAGAGATACCTGGGATAAACAATACCATAAAAATAATGAATCCATATAAATTTGACTTTCTCCAACAAAAGATTATTACAATTTGACGTTTAGTAAAGAAGCATCAATTCCTTTTTACGTAGAATGCAGATGAGCTAAGCAAACAGATTTTTGAAGGTGTGCTTATGAATTTAGATTATCCGGGAAAATTTTATCCCCTACAGTAGATGCGTTTCGAATAGGCGGGACGACGATCTTGTTCAATGGGGGGTATCGATCCTAAGCTGGTAACTTCTATTCTTCACTATTGGCATTGACAATATCAAATTCAATCTCCATGCACCTGGATAAATAAACATTAAAGACATGTTGAATTAGTGTTGAAGCTGAATATATAGGTACATTTTATAATTTCACAGCAGCTATTGTAAGTTATTCCATATTTTGGAGAACTTTCATAATTTAGATAGGTATTCTTTTTATTTCAGATTTGTTCACGAAACCAAGTATGAGCAACTTTTGCCTTTCTAAATGGGACTCGAAGGCTATGGAGCCATTATACAATACATTCAGTAAATTAATTAATCCCATTGTTGATATTATCTGGGGGCATGTTACCCATAACTCAGCCGAGCATAGATGACAAGTAGCAGGAAAAGATGACAGGGGACATAATGTTTGATAAGAAATAATAAACTGCGATATGGTTGATAGAACGTATTGTACAATATATTAAACCATATAATTTCTCGTCTAAAAATAATATACGTCGGATAAGGCAGCCATCACATAAGGCAGCCATCACTTCTATATTTTCTAGATAATTGAACACATGTCAGAGCATAGAAAACTATGCAGAAGCGATAGCCAAAGGCAAGATCCGAAACACATCCAGCTAACTACAGACTCATACCCACAAACCTGCTTCTAAAAGGCAAAGTGATAACTAAGAGTCTCAACCGCTAACTACAAAAGTTCGTTGAGCATAACTCTATAATAAAGAAGATTACGAGTTGATTGCCGATTTACTAACTGGCGCCATCCGGATCTCCTGTACAAGCTTCTGATCTCCAGGAAGTTTTTGGAAAGATGGCCAATTTCTCATTCGGCTCAATTTTGTTAGACAGTTTTCCATATTTTCCGCATAATTTTGAAGCTACTATTTCACAGGGATGGAAATTAGCTCCGGTATTGTTTCTGTTCCTCATAAAATACGTGATTGTTTGTAACACAAAATATAAAATCAACAGTTGCAGGTACGCGGGTATTAGGACTAGAGACCGATAACATAATTCTTGAATGTTATCCTGTCTAATTAATCGTGCTTCACTGGCCCATTATTGAGACTATATCTGTGCAGACAAACATAAACACTTTCTTAACATTTTGGTTACATCTGCAGACCTTTTTTAAGTACAAATTGTTGATTTGGAATAAATGACGTTAATTGGTAGCTGCCCAGGAGCGACTTTTGTTTTCTGATGACTGACAACTATAAAATTCAGTGATTTTTGCACCTTTAAAATCACACAATCCGAGTGTACTGAATCTGCATTATTGGTAAATTCAAAACTACGACACTATTATGAGGCAAATCCATATAATCTGTTTGGGGAATATTGATCGTATATTTCTTTGAAGCTTATGTGACCTCAGTTCACTGGCAGTATTGCTCCCATGTGTGAGGATGCGCTCCAAAGCACTCTCTAAAGCTTCTGGACGCTATCCAGAAGAGAGTAATTAGATTAATCGGTACGCCTAGCCTAGAACATCGAAGAAGAGTGGCTGACCTATCCCTGTTCTACAGATTCTATCACGGAAGATGTTCGAGTGAGCTCTCCCAGATAACAACATCAAAAGGCCATTCGAATGAGAAACACTAGAGAGGCTCTGCGAGCTCATCCTTACCAGATCGAGGTCCTTACTCCCCGAACCAGTCTCCTCCAGCATTCCTTCTTTTGGAGAACTTCGACGCTGTGGAATGAGCTGCCGGGGAATTAGTTTCCCCACGGCTACAACCAGCATTGTTTAAAATCTAATGTGCACCGACACTTATCCTCTCGCAGCGCTTCTACAGCGCCATAGACTTTAAGCCCTAAAATTTGCAATTACTAATGTCTGCCTACCATGTCCATAATGTACGATGTAACCTTTTAATTCGAGCACGACTGAAAACTGTTTTACGAAATTGTAAGTAAAATCGGGGCCATATTAGCCAGATAGCAAGAGGCCGAGCCGAAGATGTAAATAAGCGATTCTGTATAGGTTTTTACATCAAGCTAGTAGTTTCCACAAGCCTCGGCTACTGAGAACTTCATTTTTTAGCGCATTCGAGAGTCATTTATAGATATAAAAATTTTTGTAGGTTAGAATAGCTCAACTTAATCCACTGACAACGTCATGCAACTGCCAATAACATGAAAAAGCCATAAAAGGGAGCAACCTCTAGTGCACCAAGATACCTTAATGTGGTATATAGGTTACCGGCCAAGCCCCACTTTAAGATAATCCAGTTTATCTACTCTCACTAAAGGAAAACAACCGTTACCAAACTACATCTAGAAACGTTAGTTATAAAAGGATAGTTATAAACAGACATCGCGGATTACTTTTCATAACTCACGGTCCAGCCGTGGCTTATGCAAACAGCCACTACTAGATACCAGTGCTTATCATTGGAAATGCATAGGATTAAACAGATGCTATAATACCCATTTTACATCAGCATCAAAGCCATGGTTTAATTTGTGGATTCAGTTCGTGGTCAAATTTGGCAAGCGTAAAACAGGTATTTGACGTCAAATAAGTCCACGGATTTGTTCCTGGATTTCTTCACGGATTCAGAACCTGCTCCAATTTGTGCTGAAATTTGTCTGCAATTTCGGTAGTGCCAACCATAAAATCATATGATACATATCATGCATGTTGCATACCCGTCTCTGTATATTATTAAACATTTTCTAAATGAAAATTCGCAATCACATTGAGAGTTTCACTGTCAAAAAGCTACAGAAAAATGCGGTTTGAAAAGATTTTGCAAAAACCGCCAAACCATATGACAGCAACAGTGTTGGCAGCGCTGCATACTCTCACAAAATCCATGGTTTTATTGACAAATGTAAACACAATCAGTTTGACCTTGAAGAAGACCATGGAATAATCCATACATAAGTTCGCGAGGAAATCATCGATGTAAAATGGGTATAATAACTGCAGTTGTCGCTATGAAACTTCTATCGCTAATTAGGATGGTGTCAGTATTTATTTTGCTGACAGAAGTAAGGTTAAGCTGTCAATGTTATGTAATTGTTATGTAATTCGTACTTTGCATAGCATCGGTCGTAGATAAAGTATCTAACTTGGGGTAATGGTAATAACACACTTGTTGATTTACAGTAGAAGCTGTAGGCTCGTGCTGCAAACTTCAACTGCGTGAGTTATTACAGCCATTACCGCTCACTGAACAATATACTGTTTTCCTGCGCTATACTATAGTTATTTGTAGAGCGATAAGATAATCTAGTTTTTCTTGGGTTGAACTGGTTTATCGGAAGATCCACAGGGTAAACTAGTTTCTCCTAAAATAAATTCCATGTAATAACGTACATACAGTTCCTTCTGATTTTTTCTAGTCTGAACTGGTCTGAACCTCTAATCTGGATAAAACCAAAGAAAACGTGCAGAATTAAACAAGGTGGGATTAGAATACGAGTACGAAAAAGATTTATTACAATTGTGATGACTTTGATTACTTATTTATTGATACATCTCAAACTATCATCGCACATTGAGTTGCAGAGAAAGTTTTTCTTCTTGCAAAGGCATCTGTTTGACATATCTACACTTTTTGGTGTAACTCCACAGTTCTGTTCTCAAACAAATCTCATTATTTAGGTCCGTATATATAGTTGTTTCTCAAGTATCCCTTAAGTATTATTCAAGGGATACTTGAGGGTTACTCGAAGGACCCTCAAGTGTGGCTCTCCTTGTGTATCTGTTTCCTAGATAATATCTCCCAGACCGCGGGATTGATTCAGCGACGTTGTCATATTTCAAATATAACTCAATTTGTTATGTTTATGCCTACGCATGTTGATGTTTTCTGTTATCCCTTTTTGTTTTGTGCCAGTATTTCGCGTTTTGTGCCGGACATTTTTCCGGATGTGACCGAAACTGACAACACCGTACTCCAAAATTAACCTACAAATCGCCTTGACTGCAACGAAATTTCATGTTGACATGTCATGTTGACTTTTCGTTACTTGAGTATTGCTTAAGGGAGCCTTACATAAGGGTTCCTCAAGTAAGGTTTCGAAACACAAATCCTGACTTAAGGGACCCTCAAGTATTAACTGACCCTTAAGTATCAACTACGAATATGACCCTTAGGCCCACGGCTCCTCCTCCTCCTCTTTTTCTTTTTCTTCTTCCTCCAATTCAAACAAATCAAGCAGCAGTTAGAAACACTTTGGACTAGGACAAGTCAATTTTCTCCAATATCTCTAATTAATTTTATGACAAACTGGTTTAGCCTGCAACAAGCTAGTTCATCTCATCGCTCTTTGGACAAACTAGTTTAGTCTAGGAAAAACTACTTTATCCTGAACTCGGATTTGCCCAGTAATATACATATACATTAGGATCATCTCCAGTCTGTGGCAGCGATGCGCCTCTGCCCCTGGTTATTGAAATTGCGGTGTTAAAGAAAAACTTATTAATTCGCCCATAAAAAAGTTATAGCGGAGGCGTGTGAACGAAAAGAAATTGGAAATTATAAATCGACAACCCGAACTCGTCTAAACATTACCTTCGGAGGGAATTAATGGGTAGAGCAGATCGGTTTTGATGCGATAAATCAAATTCGGTTCCGAGATTTAGTAAGTCTCGGACAGCGGCGGGCGCCAGAGACTGACAAGGTCAATGAACAGATCTCCCACGATAAAATAGACAGTGCGTTAAGTTACACACGATTTGTAAGCCGGGTTCTAAAATACCAATATGAACGCATCGGACGCATTGCCGATAGCCTTTAACTGGTTGAAGAGAGCATAATATCCCCTATCCCCCACTTCTATTCTTTAGAAGACGCGTTCCCACAGTTACCAGGTGTGGCGATTTTCTGCCAAACTGACAATTCCAAAACCAAGATAACGTCTAAAAAGTTGTAGCTGGGAGACTGGCGACTTTTGGTGGCGCAAAACACAGTGAGTTGACGACTTTTTGCTATTTCTATCTTCCATTTCATTGGTTTTCTCCTTAAAAATAAGAGCTGGACGCATGGAGCGGCGATATTTGCTAGTTTTTTACAATTAAACCATAGTGACTTTTCAAGGAGAGAGAACAGACAAGGAAAATTGATCGACCTGTGTTATCGTTATTTGAAATCGTATATACCTATTTCTTATTACTGCACATGCTTAAAATAACAATAACTATGAGATTCGTTATTTCCACAGAAATGCTCCAATGCATGTCTCAAAATAAACATTACTTGAAAAGCGGGAGTTGATTTGTAATTAATTAGCCTATGACCCTTAGAAGCTTTGAATAAATATATCGATATCACTGGAAAGTTGTTTTAATTCCGATCTGAGAGTCAGAGAGTTAGTGGGGACACCGGGGCAAAACGAGGTCTGGGGCAGAACGGGAAAAGTGCTCCTATGCATGATCCATACACTGAAATGCGCTGGCAACAGTGTTATTAGTGCGAGCTTTAGTGGCCTTACGTCGGTCAACCAATGAGGATTGTGGCGCTGTTCGTATTGGCTACGCTGTGAGAAAAAACTGAATTTTCTCCTAATTTTAAAAAGTTTTGTGATGAACATCGATGTGTTATTAGGTGAGTAGCCAAGTTTTAGCAATATTTTTAACCAGAAGACGTAGAGGCTGTATCGAGTTTTAGTATCAGGTACCGTTTGCAGACTTAACTGGTTTAGGTAATAAATACTTGAATTTATCATATAATACGTTTGTTGGGGCAAAACGAACGGGGCATGACGGGATACTGCCTCGTATTATGTGCTATGTATTTCTTATCCATTCCTTAATTATTTTTTTTTCAGTCAAAATGGTCCGCAATTATAAACGCAAAACACATCGCGCAGAATGGAACGAGGATGACATGAGGAGAGCAGTAAACGCTGTTCATCCCAGCCTGGAGCTTCTATCTAAGCTTTAGCTATTTTAATAAGCCCAATAGCAGCCAGCACTCACAATATTGACGAATCAGGTGCATCAACTACTCAAACAAAATGTCCTAATGCTTCAACTCTATCTATCAACAGCGACTGTGGTGAAACGGAACATCTCTCTAATGCTACTATTTCTCCTGGCACAGCAATAGTTAATCAGCATAGACCTCTATTATCATTATTTATAGAATAATGAGGAAAGCAAATGGCATATCCATCATTTTGGTTAGTCCGGCAGATATTATAGTTGTACCAAAAAAAAATTAGCACTCAAGAAAGAAAGACAAGAAAACGAGGTAGACTGACGACGAACTCTCCATCTAAGAACTAACTTAAAAGAGAATTAGAAACAAAAATTAAAAAAAGACTGATGGACTAAGGATTAATAAAAAGCAATCTTACAACAACACTAAAGAAAGAAATGCCAAAAAAGGAATCTCGGGAAAAAGCAAATGCTAAGAAACCTAAAAAGTGTAAAATTAAAAGGGCTAAAAAGAGTAATTGAGATGGACAGTGACTCATCACATGAATATTATGGTGATTGTGCTCGCATTTACTGTGATTACTTATATTCGCAGTCAGTCAAAGGATCGGCGATGTGCAGCATGGTTGGGCCCATAATTCCTGCGCTGAGGTTGATGACGAGGACGACCAAGCACCATACCTTTTTTTTCTTTATTATAGAGGGTTTAGGAAATCGGTTTGATCACAAGGACAGAAAACACTCACACACCCGGAAGTGTGAGAGAGAGTCTGCCCGCCCGACGTTGAACCAGCTTGAGTCCTCTGATCACATGTCCAATAGACGCAACCACGTCCATCCGACATGTCATCACGGCCCGACCGGCTAAAACCCGTTCCCTCTTCCTTACCTCTGATGTTATATCTCCATCTGCACCGGGCATCATCGTAAACGATATTCTTCGCAGTGCAAGATGAGGTAATGGTTAAAACCCACTTATGAATAACTTCCAATCCTCATTTATCCTTGAAGGCGCTCCTCTTTCTCCTTTGCAGAGAGTATTTTGTTGACCATCTCATGTATAATGGTCCATGCTTCTACGCTGGACAACATCAACGGGACCATAGTCTCTGGGGTCAGCTTCCCATCCAGTTTTTGACTTGCCTCCTGTCTGTACGCCCCCCATCGGTCGCACAGAAACAGGGCATGCTCGGCCGTATCTTCCGCCTCGCAGTGCAAGCATCTTTCGTCCATCACCCGTCCTATCCGTTTCCTATACACTTGAAAAGGCCCGTGCCCAGACAGTGCCTGCGCTAGGAAATAGGACGTCTGCCGATGTCTGCATTCCGCCCATTCTTTTATCGACGGTATTAGTCGTTTCGTCCACTGCCTGACATCAGTGGTCTCGTTCCATATGCTTTGCTACTTACTTGCTGTCAGCCTTTTAGCCTCAGCTCGGCTTATCGCATTGCCAGCTTGACCATGGCGGATCAGTGTCCTCTCTTCGGCCAGCAAGTATAATGGTGGTATCGCCGTTATAACTTGCAAGGCTCTAGTAGATACCGTGCGATAAGCACTGGCCACCCTTAGCAGAGACTTTCTCTGCAAGCTGTCTAAGACCTTCTGATACCTTTTCCTTTTCGTGGCTTTACACCACACAGGAGCTCCGTATAGGACGACCGACTGTACAACCTGGCACAGTAGTGCCCTTTTGTTGCTACTGGGCCCTCCTACATTTGGCATCAGTCGCGACAGTATCGCCGCCTTCTTCTCAGCCTTTGTCACTACTCGTTTAAGGTGTTCTCCATAACACCTCTCGTTATCCAGTGTGACTCCGAGGTACACTATGGACTTGCTTGGCAGGACCTGCACTCCCTTTAGTTGAAAGATCACGTTAGCTCTCTTGCTCCTTGGGCCGCGCATTATAACTGCCTCTGTTTTCTCAGGCGCCAACTTAAGCTTGTGATCGCACATCCACCTGTCAATCTTGCACAGTGATGCATTGGCTTTATGAACCAGCTCTGCCTGTTCATTTGCTACGATAACTAGTGCCAGATCATCGGCGTATGCTACCGCCTTTACGCCGGTGGGCAGCGGAAGCTTCAGCACCCGATCATACAGGATGTTCCAAAGTAACGGCCCTAAAGCAGATCCTTGGGGCACCCCTGTTGTCATAGGGATTTCGGTTCCGGCAATGCAAATTGATCTGGAGTCTAGGTAGCTGCTTATAAGATTCCTTAGGTATTTTGGATTCTTCAGCTTTCCTAGTTCCTCCATAATCATGCTCCACGAGGTTGTATTAAAAGCATTGCGGACATCCAGCGTCACCAACGCACACCATTTCTTTTTGGTGTCTTCTGCAATCCTCGTCACCGTTTCCAGGGCATCGATTGTGGATCTCCCCGAGCGGAAACCGAATTGACATGGCGAGAGTCCTCCTGCCTTTTCGATCTCTTTCTCGAGCCTCTGTCTTATCAGGATTTCGTACAGCTTTCCGATGGTATCTAGCAGGCAAATTGGCCTGTATGAAGAGGAAAGCTCTGGTGGTTTTCCGATCTTGCTAAGCAATACCACGTTTGCCCTTTTCCACGCCTTTGGTACGGTTTGCGTACTCAGAAGGTGGTTAAATAGACCGGATAGCAGCTGTGGTGCTGTAGATAATAATAATAATAATAATAGCTTTTATTGCCCAACAGGAAGCCCCCTTTATAGGACAAAAAACGTATATATAACACAATATAGAATAAAGAAAGAAACAAATCATAGCTCAGATAAGAAACCATACAAAAAGAAGAATATCAGAAAATATATAAAAACTAAGAGATTGAATGATTTTTCATATATATAACACAATATAGAATAAAGAAAGAAATAAATCATAGCTCAGATAAGAAACCATACAAAAAGAAAAATATTAGAAAATATACAAAAACTAAGAGATTGAGTGATTTTTCAATAGCCGCTTCAATTCGCTTAAATCGCAATTAAATATGTCACAAATTCTATGTAGGCTGTTATAGTTGTCACACCTAACTCTAATTGGCGATTTTAGTAAAAGATTCGAACGAGCCCTCTCGCAAAAGAATAAAACATGCTGTCTAGAATTTTGTCTGGGCACTAAAAATTGAATGTGATTAAGTAGCTCAGATGAGTCAATTTGACCATGTAGAAGCTTATATAAGAATATTATTGAACTATGCTTGCGTCTGTCTTCAAGGGACTCCATATTGAATCGCAAGAGTAGCCTATTATAGTCTGAGCCTCGCTCAGGGTAAACACCATCAGTTTTAAAAGACAAATATTTTAAAAACTTTTTTTGTACATAGTCTATAGCACTTATGTAGCATCGATAATATGGATTCCAAAGAACCGCACCATATTCAAGTTTTGATCTTATGTATACGAAGTATAGTGACTCAATTGCTAATGTATTACAAATAAGCTTGCAGTTCCTAATAGTAAAACCTAACGATTTGTTTGTTTCAGCTATCATCTTAAATATGTGAGAATCAAAACTTAACCTAGAATCAAATAATACACCTAAATCTACCATACTATCACAGCGATCAATTACAATGTCTCCCAGACGATAAGGATATTCTACTGGCTTGTGTACACGACCATATGACACCACTTTACATTTACTTAAATTTAGAAACAGCTTGTTTTCGTTGCACCAAGTCTCTAATAAGAACAAGTTACGTTGTAGTTCTTCACAATCACTAGCTCCTTCTACTTTCAAGAATAGTTTCAAGTCGTCAGCGTACAGTAGCCGGTTACAGTTAAAAATGTCACACAAGTCATTTATAAAACATAAAAATAGAAGTGGGCCTAGGTTCGACCCTTGCGGGACACCTGACGACGCTACATAGGTTTCAGAGTTATATCCATTATAAGACACATATTGTCGGCGATTATTTAAATATGATTTTAGTAATACTATTGATTTATGTGTGAATCCTGACAGCTTTAGCTTCTCGATGAGAACGGCGTGATTTACTTTATCGAATGCTTTTGCAAAGTCCACATCGACAACATCCAGTTGTCCCTCTTTATCCACCACAGTGGCTGCGTACTGAGTAAATAGCGTTAGATTTGTTACAGTGGATCTTTCCTCTATAAAACCGTGTTGATGTACCGAAATTAGACTTTGAGTAACACGATAAATGCGTCATATAGAATTATCTCCAAAAGCTTGGCAAAATTATTGATGATCGAAATTTGGCGGTAATTAGTAATTACATGCCTGCCTTCAGATTTGTAAACAGGGCAAACTTTGGACTCCTTCCAGTTGGTAGGGAATGTCGTTCTACGTAATATCATATTAAATGTTATCAGCAGCGCATTCACCAAGGCAGGCATACAATCTTGAACAAAAAATGACGGGATTCTATCGGGTCCGGAGGTTAGTTTATTTTTCAATTTTTTATTCGCCTGAAGAATTTCATCCTCTGTAATTGGCTCTGATACTATGTCAACGTCAAAAACCTGATCTATCTGGGCTCCGTCGGTCTGACCATGTGGTTCTGGTAGAGAGTAAATACTTTTAAAGAAGCTACCGAAGGCGTCAACAATTAGTTGGGGCTCCTCAAGAACGACTTCACCGTATAACATTCGTCCAGGAATACGTGATGACTTATTCTTTTGATTCACAAATGACCAGAATGTAGCAGGGTCAGACTGTAATGAATTTCCCACTCTATTTATGTACTGATTGTAAGCAGTTTTGATTTGAAGTTTTATAAGAGACCTAAGCCTTTTGAACTCATTCTCATGATATGTGTCACGGGTACGCAGATAATTCTTACGAGATATTTCTTTTTGCTTAATATTTTTGATAATTTCAGAATTAAACCAACAAGGAAATTTGCGTTTGAAATTTTTATACAAAGGAACATGTGTATCTAAAATATTGTACAGTTTATCATAAAACCTACCAACAGCTATATTAACATCATCATAATCATTCAGAAAAGACCAGTCAGTTTCAGTAATTGCTTCATATAATGCAGGGTAATTCGCTTTCTTGTAATTATATAATTTTTGATTCAAATTAGCTTCAAAAGGTGAATTCACTTGTTGGATCTGCAAGATCCTAACTATAAGAGCAGGGTGGTGACTATCAATCGGCACTAACGGGTTTTCATCTAGTTCAACAGTACACGAGATACTGCTT
Source organism: Callosobruchus maculatus (assembly GCA_951848785.1). Classification (NCBI taxonomy): domain Eukaryota; kingdom Metazoa; phylum Arthropoda; class Insecta; order Coleoptera; family Chrysomelidae; genus Callosobruchus; species Callosobruchus maculatus. The sequence continues at coordinate 3,415,001 of CATOUR010000142.1, read as the reverse complement.
ATAATCAGGTCTAAAATTTTTCCATTAGTATTAAGAACATTGTTGTATTGGGAATAACTGGAAAATGCAAGAAAATTATTGATTGTTCTAGTTTTTGAGTCACTTTCATCATTTAGAATAAAGTTTGAGACAGTAAAGTCACCCAAAACTACAACGTTCTGTCCATGTAATATATTCCATTGCTCCAGAGCCTCTAAGAAATGATCAAAATCGTATAATGATGTATGAGGCGGTATATACAGTGCGAGCACATAGAGTGTTTCATGAGAACAGCTACATCTACAGCACAAAAAGTCAATATTAGGAAAATCTGTATCGAAGCAAGCCGTATCTATGACACACGACATAATTGAGTTTTTGATTGCAATTAAGACACCTCCTCCAGTTGTTACGTTTAATAAATTCAACTTACGGTCTTTGCGGTAAACCTGATATGTGTCGGGAAAAAATTCCGAACTAGAAGCACTATCCTTCAACCACGTCTCACTGAAAACAATCACATCGAACTCACTTTCAGACGCTGCAGGATAAAGGTTGTCAATTTTGGAGTTAAGGCCACGCACATTTTGGTATGCGCAGACCAGCTGCTTCGAGTTTCCCTTGGGCACGTTCAGTTTGAATTGACAATCCTCGGAACATCATTGATATATTTTATTCGGCAGTTATGATCACCTGCGTTCCTCCTTTCATCCAGCTGACGTTTGACTTCTTTATATAACTGAATTTGCCTAGGTGTTCGATCATAGGATATGCTTATGTTTTTGTAGTTAGAATCCTTCAGCTTCCTGGCATTATTCATCAAGTTGCGAACGGTGACCTCCTCAGTGAACGATATCTTTATTGCACGACATTTCCCTCGCTCATATTTGCCAAGGCGTACGGGTTTGATTTCATCACAGTTTAGTTCAGGTGATACAACCTGAAGTATAGCCTTTACCTCCTGCCTATCACCCTCGCTGTGTCTGTCATTAGATTGCTGTGGGTCTTTCCCTGGCACTTTGTATAGCAGAATATTTTTTTTCCTTTTTGCTCGCTCTGAAATTTCCTCAATCACCTCTTCAAAAGTGAATGAAGCGGAGGCTTGCTTCAAACTAGCATTTTCCGCTTTCATGGTCTGTATATCATCTTGTAATTTTAATATCAGCGTCTTCAATTCTTTTAAGTCACAACTAAACTCCCTACAATTTTTACAGGACCACTCATATCCTTTGTTACTGTTCAGTGTCCGTATCTCGTTGGAAGTGACATCAACGCAAGTATTCTTATAGAGTTTCCTGCACACCGAGCATTTTAGCATTAAATGACTTTCGTACGATTTTTGACAGCATGTACAGGTCAGAAAGCTAGGCATGTTTGGTAGCTATCCTTTGTTTACACAGTTACGAAACGGAAACGGGAACGCCACTGGAGTTCGATCGATTGATCGATTCTCAGCGCAGCAACAACAATAATGGCAGGAATTTCAGTTCTTAAGAGGTTATTGTGAGGGGTATTTGCGAAGCAAATGCACTCACCAGTTCCTTTACTTCTCTAGAATAGCGTAGTAAGTAGCACAAAAATTAATCGCGTTTGAAATCCTCAAAATAAACAGTTACACTCAGAGCTATGAAACACACGTGTAGTAATAGAGATGCGAAAAACTCAGTAACCTTGATGGCCTCAGGAGGGACACCATCTGGCCCAGAAGCTTTACCATTTTTCATCTTCCCCGCAGCCGCCTTAATCTCCTCCACCGTAAAGATCTCCGGATTCTTTTCGGTACTGTCCGTCTCCCAAGCTTCCGAAGTACTTGGGAAGAGCTCTCTCACTATCTCTACCCTTCTGTCGTTACTTAGTAGACACGGTGACGATTGCTTGATCATCCTTTTGGTGACCAACTTGTACCCTTCACCCCAGATGTCATGTTCTAAGTCTTCGCATAGTTCTTTCCAGTGTTTGGATTTTGAAGTACAGATCAGACCTTTTATCAGCTTCTTCTTGGCGGCGTATTCCTCCTGTAGTGCATTTATGGCTGCTTGAGGCTGGTGGTTTCCACGTCGTATGCGCGACAGCTTACGCCGTACTTGAAGGCAGTCCGCCCTAGCAGATTCGATTTCCGAATTCCACCAGTACGGTACCATAGCGGTCTTGGCACCCCTTTTGATGGTACTTTCTTTAAGAATGGCTTGTATCAGCCTCGTGTACCGCTGTTCAGAGACGCTTTCCATGGTATGCAAGGACTCAAGTCTACGGGTAAGTGCCTCTTGGAATTTGATGACATCAACGAAAGGCGTGTGGCGCTCCGTTGATCTCCTTTTAACTTTGAGTCTCATGTCCATCTCAACATAGATGTACCTATGGTCACTCAAAGTTTCGTCTTCCAAGACCTTCCACCTTTGAATGCGCTCAGCTACCTCCTGCGATGCTAGAGTGACGTCGATGAACGAACACGAATCTCTTCTGCAGAAGGTAGGCAACAAGCCATCATTTAACACTATCATGTCCATCGCCGCTATCCACTCGCATAGGACTCTCCCCCTTTTATCTGTAATTGGTGACCCCCAGTCTGCAGCTTTAGCATTTAAATCGCCAAGAACAAGAACGTCTCGGCCCGCCGTAGCTACATCGTCCCAGAGCGTCTGCATATACTTTTCGTATGTCTCCATACTTATATTTGGAGAGCAGTAACAACAGAAGATCGTCAGTTTATCGAGATTCAGGCGTATATAGCCATCTCCACTAACCGCCGAATTTACGACGATACTCCTATTTCGAATATACGCCGCTACGTCGTTGTTGTTGTCGGTGTACCACCTGGATTGACTGCAGATTTTCCGATTTGGCTCCGATACTAATATTAGGTCAATGTTCTTCTCCATGGCCAGCGCATGAGCCATGTCATGCGCTGCACGCGACCTGTTTAAGTTAGCTTGAAGTATCGTCACCATTTACTGTTCCATAGTTTCTATCTCGCAGTCCGAGAGATCTCCTTCGGTCGCTACGGACTCCAGAGGTTTCGTCCGCGTTTTTCTCTTTTGTTTGGCTTTTAATGCCTTTTTGTATACAGGGCAGGCAAAAGAACCTCCTCTGTGTCCTTCGACAGGACATATCGGGCAGAATTCCGGGCTTTTACATTCGGCCTTCTTGTGCCCCGTCTTGCCGCAATTTAGGCATCAATTCTGCCTATTTTCTCCCCTGCATGTGCTGGCTTTGTGCCCGATGCCCCAGCACTTTCTGCACTTTTCGATAGAGACTCTTTCCTGGACCGTGCACATCACGATACCCAGCTTGAAACGTCCCTTACTGGTCAATTCATCAGCCAGTTTCCTTGAAGCGAGGACAGTGGCTACCTGATTGCCATTTCTTGTAGGCCTCAAGGCTTTCACCTGTAAGTCGTCGCTTCCGCCGTTAACTATCTCGCGAAGCGCGCTTTCCACTTCTGCTCCAGAGGTAGCACCATCTATGCCTCGCACATGCAGGGTAACCCTCCCGGAATGCCTGGTGTGGATTCCTTCTATTGGAAGTTTTCCAATAGCGTCTCTTAATTTCTCAGCTCCCCCACCCGTCTTCGGAACCGTGAGCAATTTTTCGTTTGCCTGATGGTTTGAACAGTCATCTGGAGGTCGCTTTTCTTCGCCTCCTCTTTGACTTTCCTCAGCAGCTGCAAGTAATTCATGTCCTTCGCAGAGACTATTACAGCTTCTGTATTGCTCCTCTGCCTGTTCCTATCGTTCGGTTGCGATGATTCCTTGGCTTCATTTGCCCGTCTTCTTGGGGTTGAATATATTCCTATATTCACGTTGGTTCCCGCAAAAACAAACTCAACGAGCTTTCGGAATCTGCTCGCCGTTGGGAGGTCGGGGGCTGGAATCGCAATATCTAGCCGCTGCTCTTTAATGGCGAAATCCCTCAATTCCATAAAGTTAAGAAACGTTTTACGCTCATCGTCGTCCATAAGTACTTTATGGACGTACTTCTTGTTTATCTGCTGCGGCCCTTTAATTTTCTCGACGCAAGTTTCGTACTTCAGGTACGAAAAACCGTCGGCCCCACCTTCCTCTTCTCCGAGGGTAACGATTTCTGGGTATCTGGACCTAAAATGCCAGTTTATCCCTTGTCGTAGCTGTGTCCTGGCTTGGTACCTAGTACGAGGTCACTTTGGCACGTTTGGCCCCATACCGGGTTACCTATTACCTCTTTGGTATTTAGGTACGTTCTTTCTGGCCATTGCTTCTTTTCAACTTCTACAAAAAACGTTGTAGTCGTCGTGACCTCTACTTATGGTCGAACGTAGCTGCCTTGCCAGTTCGTCTTCCCCGCTTTTTCTGCTGTGCCACACACCCTCCGTCTGTGTGGCCACACATGCCGTTGCACGTGCTGCAGTCTGAGTCCCCTGCGTCGCTTTATCTACAGGGAGCTTTATACAGCCAGCCGTCGGGTCTATACCCTTTAACCTTTCAACTAGCCTTCCAATTTCGTCAACACCTCTCTTAATTGAGGTTTTGGTATTGACGTTAACTTTTAGGATCGATTTTAATTCTTCGATCTTTTAGGTAAGCTTCCGTATAATGGATGAAGAACTGTCGCTGTCTTCAGCTACTGCCTGGTCCTGTCTTTTCCGTTTTGCTGGATTGTCCAAAGACTCCTCCGTACGTCTAAGGTCCAGCTCTGAGACAGATGTCGATCTTCCTCTCGGAGGACTTCTTGGAAGAAGGTCCTTCCTCCTAAAGGGATTAACACCCTCTTTACCGCCTAGCGGGTCTTTTCTTCCAGTGAAAGCGGCCTAGTCGCCTACCGCAGAAATCCGAACGCTTTGTTCGTTGGTCATAGTGTCAGTAGCAGTATCCTGCACCTCGACCTGACATCCCGCCGAGAGTGCTGAGCAGTCGCTGGATAACGGTCGGGCGGGGCCTGCTCGCTCACCCGCGATTCCGACCGGAACTGAGGATCCGACCACCTGCTCCGTAAATAATTTCCCTATACGTGTACCTTCCATATTAGATAAATTGGGTCCTTGTCCATCGCCGTGTCGTCATCATATGGTACCAGGTCGCTGTATGTTCCCTTCCATACTCATCACCGTCTCCTCGCCAGGAGGTCGTCCTCGTCCTCGTAGCACTACCAAAGAGGCAAGCTCGAACTTAGCTATCCCAGCCAGCAGAACGCGGGAGCCCTCGGCCCACCGACGCCAACCAAGCGCAGTACGCGCGTTGTCGGCATCGGTATGACGAGAGCCCCTCTGCTCCGAAGGCCAGGGCCCTCTTCGGTTTCCACATGATCCGCGGGCAATATTCACTGTTGCCTACCCAGAAGAGCGAGACAAGCGTTTCGTTGATCAAGAGTCGCCTCACCCCTCTGGGGACACCCTATCAGCCATCGGGACGCGCCAGGTAGGTCGTGGACAAACCTCCGCCAAAGCCTCCGTCACAAGATTGGGGTTGCGCCTGCCTCCTGTGGGGGAAACTTTGCCGCTGGAAGCACCATACTTGTCAACGTTGTCAGTCGCACTGAAGTATGTTATCCCATTTTACCCCGTGTTATCTCCCATTATGCCCCAATGGCGGGGCACATTGGGAAACAATAGTTTTACTGATTTTTGCTCCTTTTCACCAAAGAATGACTGGTTTAGTTGCTGTAAAGATTTGTATTACTTAATTTGAATCCTTATGTTCCTATCTGACTAAAGGTTAATACAATAAAACATTTAATTTTCTTTATATGATGCGTTTTTCTTTAAGTATCCCATTCTGCCCCGGTTGCCCCCCCGGAATTACAGCATGTCAATGAGAAGAATGTTCACTTGTTTTGTTTTAATATTATTTTCGGCAGGCTATGAAGTGATTTTTATTTTTTTCCTCGAATAAAGTGAGGTTCGAAGAGACATCAACATACAAAAAAGTTTTTTTTTGATCTGTTTAATCCGAAAAATGACATCTAATATTTAAGATCAATAACGTACATTTTTTGCTAATATCAGTTCCAGTAGCATCTCGGAGCAGCCCCAGTCTGTCTTATAGACAGTTCTGATTTAGCGTCTTATTGCAGTGAATAACATTTCTAAATTACAAAGAATATGGTCCAATAATGTTTAAGAAATTAATAAAGACCAATTTGTTTCCAAACTTTGACACCCTGCATCTTAAAAACGAAGCTTTTCCGCAACCATATTTATATCAAATTTCCACCTTAGAATCAGTTTTACTATCGAGTGTTAAAGTTCTGCTACTATAAAGTAGACCACCCTGTATATGTATTTAAGGGCAACGAGAGTCTGTTTGGATAGGTCTGAATGGATCATAATATACCAGGAACTAATATTCTCAGATGAACGGAAATGCCTCTCTAAATTCAAAAAACTTTGAAGTTTCCTAAGACCACCCTCCCTTTCCCCCGATTTTAAAATATTATAATTAACTTCTAGCCTGTAAACCACAGTTTATATTGATGCTATTTCTGTTTGCACATGTCGGGATTCGGGATATACCTGGCCAGAGAACCAAACTACGTGAATTGGAGCAAGTATCTCTACGATGGCGGCAACCAAGACCATTGAAATCATTTTTGTTTCCATTGAAATGGTTCTGTTAATGGCATCTAAAGCACAACTGAATCTAGATGCAACAACTGTATGTAGTTAGTATCCATTTCAGGAGCTATGACGTCATTATCCTATTATCTTTATAATATGCACGTGTAACTTTTACTTTATTGCTAGGATTTTCCATTTGGCTACTCAATTCTGTAAACATAATTGTTGGTACCGTACGTAATTTAAATAATTAACTGTATTCCGTGTTTTTATTGTTCCTTGTTTTATTTTTATAATTTGCATAATAATGCTCTCTAGGGTCTGCTGATGATGTTTGATTACTACTCGAAATTTCACTCTAGACTAAAATAACATAATGTTGGGTGCTGAAAACGGGTAAATACCTGCTATGCGCAAGCCTAAAGTTGCTCAGTTTATATTATCATCGTGAATGTTATTGTTATTTAGAATTTCTTTTGAATGGGTAATATAACTTATGAACAAACAGCCTGAATTATCCTTCATAACTCATGCTCGAGCCGTGGGTTATGAACAACACCCACAGGATACTAATACTAATCTCTTAGAAATGCATATCATGATTAAATACGCACCAATAACTGCAAAGTTACTGTGAGACGTCAAACGCTAATTCGAACGGTGCACAGTACTTATTTTAGTGACAGATGTGAGGTTAAGTTGTGAAATATGTTCGTAACTATTAGGTATTCAAATCGTACTGCTTATTGCTCCAGCCGTAGATGAATTATAGTATTCATCTCGCTGTAATGGTATTAACTCATTTGTTGACTTACAGCAGCCGCCTACGACTATTGTTTTGGCCCAGTTGATGATTTTATAATTATTCGAGGTTGGGTATTGTAAAAAACAGCTTCAAAATAATATCAGTATCGAAATACTGTAGGGATATGCCACTTTCGATTTTCTTCTAAACTTTTTACCCCACAAGGTATTTGTTATAAATATTTTTTGTAACATTCAATCCTAGATCTTCCAGTCTCCATCATGGTAGCAGTAAGTTGTCAAAAAGTATTACAAACATTACAATGAACATATTAGGTACTTTCCTTTTACAGCTGCACTAACTCAGATCACTTAAAAATGAGGTGGCTCAGCTCAGTTGGAAATCTCAGATGCTCAGATGAGTTAAAGGAACGTGTTTGTGCAGTTAAATGTCATTCCTCGTAATTTTGTAATATGCTATGGTTCTATGATCTGTCGATCCTTTCCATAACCTATAGTTTTTTACGTTTTTGCAAGAGATCGTCGCTCACCATACACTATCGACTATCCATACACCACAAAACCCGCTGAAAAAAGAGAAAAATGCTGAAATTCAAACTTACAAAGAAATCCTAACCTCATTTATTTGACATCTAAATGATCTGAGACAACTGATCTACCTTTCGAGCTAGTGCAGATGGGCTTAAGTGGGGGTAAAATATCTCACTTTAGACTCAGATTCAGAAAACAAAAGGAACGTACATCGAAATGAGTCATGACGTCATAAGTGAGAATTATCAGATAAATCAGGTAAAAGGAAAGCACCTATTGATATGACTAAATTTATCTAAAACATAAGTCTGCAGCTATTGGGAATCACAGTTTCAGTTGAAGATAAATAAGCTCCTTTCGGCACATTCTGATAGGTGTGAAACTATCAATTAAATACGTATATTACAGTTGAAAGTAATTTATTAATATAATTTTCTCAAACCTTCTAAAATTGATGGAACGGTTAGTGCGACTATGCGGTCACAAAATCGTCATCGGCTAGATTTACTAACAGATTCAGACTGCAAAAAGCATTACCCGACAAACCAATCGAAACGACTGATAAGAATTTTCAAGTGTGAATATCATAAAACAATCAAAAAGGTATGAAAAGTTAAGAAACTAAACAAAAAAACAGTGGCGTAATGGAGGCTTACATTAGCTATGTAAAGATGGGCATGAGACCACGAGGAGTAACAATTCAGCATAAGGTAACGTGCTACAAAGAAAGCAGGGAAGGATGTGAACTTTCAGCTTGGAGCCAGGATGCTAGTCCCCAGCAAACCCATGTGGTATTTTGGAGTCTATATAGACAACGAAAGATGCTTCGCAAACTACATCATTAAGTCAACCCATAAGGTAGAAGCTAGAATAGCGATGCTCTCTAGACTGATGCCGAAAGTTGGAGCCCAGAAAAAGAGCACTGCTGCATGGAATCGTTCCGTCGATTGTTCTTTACGGAGCACCAGTTTGGCACAGGACATTCAAAAGGAGAAAACATGAGCAGAAGGTGGCTAGGCTGCAAAGAAAGGCACTGCTGAGAGCAGCCAGTGCCTACCGCATAGTACACATCCTGTAAAGCCTTGCAAGTGGTGACAGAGATACCTCTCTTGCAGCTGCTGGCTGAAGAGAAGAGACATCTACATCTCACAAGGGGACGAGGCGGAAAGACTGCAGACAACGGACCATAGAGTAGTGGCAGTAGATAATATGGTCTCAAACGACGGAGGTTGAGCAGTGGGCAGAAAGATTGGTACCATCAGTAGGAGAATACGTAAACTGGCTCTAACGGCTCATTTCGCGTTTATCGTAGAAGGATAGGAAGTGCTACCGACGACCAGTGCCGCCATTGCAGACAGCTAGACAGGGCGGAACATACTATCTTCGAGTGTGAGAGGTGGCTCACATACAGCCCATGAAACCTAACTGAAAGCAGATAAAATGGTGAGACTGATGATCTCCCATAAAGTTATTGGAAAACCATCCATTGCATGATGAGGAAAATACTGAGCGCCAAAGAAAGCGAAACATGTAGAATCCGTAATTAAACCACAAGGTCCACTGGCTCAGACCAGCCCTACACTCATGTTGTTATGTCGTTCCGTGAATGGCAGGAGGGCATGGCGGTGACAAAAGAGGGAATGTGTTTTAACCCGTCGGGCCGTGGTGCCATATCGGGTAGACGCAATTTTGTCCATTGGACATGACATCAGTCTACAAAAAATTCCGCGGCTAGTAGTAGTCGCACTTGCACAGATATTTAAAATACAGCATAGCTGCGCTATGCGAAACGCGAATGCTCCACCAAAATTCATTATCTACCTTAAGGAGAAAGATGGCATCAAGTGCTTGACTCACTATTTCTACACATTCCCGGTATTAAAGAATTAAGGGTTACCAAATAGTTTACTCTACCAACCATTCTAATTTCACTCCAATACATGCGCACACTATTTGTAATAAGTATATATTAAGGACAACAAGGACAAGGAGCACCGTTTCCAAGTCCCAAGTAGTAGGATTATTAATTGTAGTATGCATGAAATATTCTAGGTTCAGACACACCTGTATGCCTTCAAAGGCGATGTAATAAGTTTGTAAAGTATAGTGTATCACCCGTCATTTTTTTTTAGCATAACAGTCATTTATGAGTGCAAGCACTTTTGAATTTTCCCCCTCCTGTCACAGAACGTTAACTCCTCCCAGAGGAAATTTGAAGCGATCGGGATGAGTGGAAACGAAATATTGAACATTCTTGATGGTTTTTATTTTTTATTAATTACGATTTCGCCAATGCAACTTTGAAACACGTAGCATCACTACCTGATATTATCCCACGTTGTTATCACATTCCAAATTTAACATAACGAAATTTAAAACTGTTCTGGAAATTTTGATTTTTTTTAACTATTCATATGCTACTGCACCGCTTGTCAAAAATGTAAAAGAATTATCTACTATGACCCTGTAGCATATTACGCGGGGGTGGGAGAATGACCGGCAGAGAGTCCCGACCCGACAGACCGAAACTGACAGGCAGATCGACTGATGGAAATGAATTAATAAATAAATTTCCTTGATTTAGAAATCACAAAATGTTTAGAAAGCATCTTCAAATCGGAGACATCTGTCATACAGAACTCCCTCACCTGCGGTATGGAAAATAAAAGCAGAAACGTCAGGAATTGTTTTAGATTGCATTTTGCAGCACGTTCTGATGAAACGAGGCATTCTGGCTAGTTCTCTACGAAATAATGGGATACATAAGCACTTAACTTCAACATCGTCACTTTAAGAAGAGCAATATATCCTTCGCTATACTTCGTATTACTTTAGTGGTCAGCTATTTATGGCACATAAAAAACACTTTGTTGGTGGGTAATATCGAGGTATCGATTTACGCGAAACTCTTGACAAGTTTATCGATGAAATGAACCATTCGCGTAATAATAGTAATTTGTTACAAGTTGCAAGCCAACGTGGCATTAACAGGGATTGACTTACTAAAGAAGAAAACATTAACGCGATATATTTACGAGATACGAGCACAAAGGTCGAGGCCGTAAGCACTGCAATTGATATTATAATGATACGGCTTTTGATTGATACCACTGCATTGTAACGATTTTGTACCAAATACCAGTCACGTTGCAAGCCTCGGCCATCATAAAATATGGAAGAGTATTTGAAGATGTGTGTCAATTTGAAGCATTACTGGGCAGTATGACAAGTAATTTATTTATGATATGGCATTACCCATAAACGGGAAATAAATATAATAGTAATAGATGCCGGATTTACTGGAACTTCTCGTTCCACACGTTCGAGCTTGTACAGGCAAGCTGATCTTCCTCGACCACCAATACTCCAATAGAAGAATATATTTGTTATAGTGTTCGGCAACAGTCGAGGTGAACAATCAACATCGTATCTAAGGAGGAGAAAATGCGGACCAAATATCAGGAATTGCTCGGAGAACTTCGCAGGCTTTGACCAGACTACACTGTAAGTCTGCTGGTTATGGTCATTGGACCCCTGAAGGAGGAATTTGCTGCTCTCTGCACTGCACGCAGTACCCAGTGTGCCGTGCGGCAGTGCACATCTTAGCCGCCAAAACGCAGAAAGCAGTCATCCTTAGGTCTCTTCATCTACTTAAGGCTCACAATTCGTGGCCCCATTTATTGCTCATCATCCCCCCCCCCTAAATAGAGGCCAGCGTGCTCATACTTACGTAAGTGCGCAGTAGTATTCGCTGTATCAGCTAGTCGATTGCCGCCCAATTGTCGTCAGTAGCGTCGGTTAGATTGATTTGCGGAAAGTTGTTTGGTGGTCGTTTGTGTGTGAGTTATCTTGTGTGGTTTTGTTTGTTTTTGATTTTGAGTGGTTTTACGTTTTATATAAGTATAATGTGTCCGAAGAGAGTTGTTGCATTATACTATTATTCAGATTCAAATTAAGAGAACAATAATTGTTGTCTATAAACAAGTTCATACATCATTTTGTCTGCGGTAGTACCTCACAAACTGTGTGACGTCGTGGTCACGTTCTTATACGGAATAAAAGGTACATTTTATAGATTATCTATCGATGTATGCATCGCGTATAAGTAGGATTGATTTTCATCACAGTCTTCTAGGACATACTTTTTTAACGTGTCAGAAACCTTACTATTGCTCACGTTTGAACAGAGAAGGCAATATTTTACCCAATGGCAAAAATGAGTTTGCAAACCTGTTGTATCGGCCTCTATTCCAGTACATAATGATATGGTGGCTTGCTGTGATCAAGTTTGCAGAAAGGGGCGAGTAGTCAGCAGTTCCCCGAGTTATACTATGCATCTTCTTTTCAACCAAATAAGTTGATGGGAACAACTGGCCACCATACCTAAGCATGAGTGTTTTCCATCATATAGATAACTAATAAATAATAAATAATGTTATTCGATTTCTAGGCAAGCAAGAGTGATCGAAAAGCCAAATAACTTTATAACACTCAAGCACCATGCCCAAAACGGCATGTGAAAAATGATTACCATTGCCACTGTCACCTCGAATACTGAATTACTTTAAAACAGGTAACATTACCTACAAAGAAATAGCGTGAATTATTTTCCATAACTCACAGTCCAGCCGTGGGTTATGATCAATGCCCACTAGAAATCAGTAATGATCAATTGGAAATCTACTTGATTGATTGATGAGACGTTAAACGCTAACTCGAACAGTTTACAGTATTAATTTCAGAGACACAGGTTCAGGTTAAGTTGTCAATAGTTCGTGATTATTATGTACTTAAATCATACTATTAATTGATTTGGTCGTAGACAAAGTATAGTGTTCCACTGGTGCCTACGGCTCGTGATCCAAACTTCAACTCCGTGAGTTATTACCGAGATTATCGCTTGATGAACAATACAGGGTGTTTACGATCTTAATGCCGTTATGTAAAGTACGAATATTACACATCATTGTAATGCTTGTAGCATAAATATAACACGAATATCCCATATTTGAAGTTTCAAAAAAATATTCTGATAACACAGAATATGCGGCAACAAGTCTAGAGGCAATAACATTTGTTTACATAGTGAATATCTCCAAAAACGCCTGACAGAAGCTAGGGCGAATATTGGGCTGTGTTGTCGGATAGTGATTTTGCAGTCATACTTTTTTAATTTTTTTCTGCTTAACTATGCGTCAACTAGTGAAATGGTACTGGGGTTTCAGGTTCGAAATATCATGATATATCGTTCCTTCAAATTAATGCACTAAGATCGTAAATACCCTGTATACTGTTACAGTGTGCATCAATGCTATTCGTATTATATAAATTGTTGTACATGAGTAAATCTATATTAATATAAAGATGAATTATACGCATGACGGATCTAATATGCAAACTGTCTCTAACGATTTAGGCGTAGATGTTAGTATTAGTTTTTGAATGGAAGCAGTACAATTAAATATGATTAACTAATATTAATCTGTTAGAACATGATCGAAATGATTTAAATCATAAATAAGTTTAAAAAAGCTTTTTAGATTTTTTTTAGATCAATCTGCTGTCTATTTTTGATTATTATACCAAGACAGAATATAATGTTAAATTACGGAAACTAAGCATTGGCGTAACACTTTATGACATCTACATTACGAAAACCTATGTCACTTATTTCCATTGGTCTATCTATCTGTCTATTGGTCTTACCCATTTTTATAAAATTTGAGGGCACAGACAGCAGGTAACACTGTTGTACTTTCGAAGAGCAATGCTAGGATCATCTACTCCAAACTTTGTTTTCGTTATTATCTTAAAAAGTAACCTTGGCGGTAATCTGTCTACTGTCTGTGTATCTTTTACACACCTTTCTTGCCACGCATAGTTCAGGGAAGTATTGTATCCTTGTAATCACTTAGTTACTGTACCGATTTTGATAAAATTGGAGGTGTAAAGTAGGATCACAATAGATAGCGCTGCTATAAAATTGTTGCGTTGGCGGCGGAGTAATTAGCAAAGAGCAAAACTGCTTCAAATAATATTTTAAGCCTTTCAGGAGTTTCTAATCCTGATATTTTCGATTTTTTTCAGAAGGGGATGAAACTGAGATTGCGAGTAGCATTACATATGAAAGCAAATTTACAAAACCTTTTGATAGATATAATCCAATAACCTAAAACTTGGAAGCTACTAGCTTGACTGGTTGCTAAGACACTCGTGGCGTATATCGTTGCCAATAATAGTGCTGATCTATACAAATTTAACAATTAGTGCCGCATAGAAATATATACTATATTCACCCTTCCAGACGTCCTTTATCTTGGCTAATACCACTCCTGAACGTAGTAAATGAAGACAGTATGCAAGCCTGTCTAATAATATTTGTTTATCATTTATTACAGACACTTCCTGTAGTTAAGGAGGGGGGTGAAATTCGGATAGAAGGGAAGATGTTGAATCTGGTAGCTACAAAATGATTCCAAGAATAATCAAACCACTTCACGTCATTTTTTCGCAATTTAGAGTTGAACATAGATTTATTAGCACATTTAATAGTTGATATTTTAATTATGTCACTTGAGTGATCAACATGTATCCTTATGATACTGTTCAACCACTTCACGAATGAATTGCATGCAGTGGTCCATCCTTTGTGTCATGGGAAGAAAGTAAATTCCCAAGCCGTCCATTTCTGAACATGAAACGTGCCGAAATAGGCGCATATTCTCCAAAACACACGCAAATGACAGCAAGTGTGATAACTATCTCTGTCGCAGAAAACAGTTAACAAGTATCTAAATGGATCTCTAAGAGTACTTCGTGTCGGCTCCAGAAAAAGAAAATTGCAACATCTGAGGACAAAGTAGTCGTGATTACTAGGAGATGGGATGTAAAAGCACTAGACATTAAGAGAAGTTTGTTTTATGTTTGTATCAAGAATTTACTCTACTTCCTTTGGCGGCTTTTTACTGTACAATGCTCAAGATACATAAAAAAAAGTCCAAGCCATCATCCTAGAATACGTTTTTCTTATAACACTGGCTGCTGGAAATACAGAGTGTACAGGGTAATTCCATTTAATCTTTTGGCGCTTTTAGAACAGGTCTCATACTTCAACACATGCAATGACTACTACTGCTGCTCACATTTTTGAAACAGGTAAAAGTCATTAAGAAGCTGTAGTAAATTATTTTCCATTTTTCCAAATACAAGCCAGATTTTGTAAAACCTGCTTTGGATCTGTGCTGTACCTCACTGTTTTATTTGTTTATATATTTTTATATTATTCTTGAAACTGTATATGTCTATTGAGACAGAATCCTAGTGCCATTAAAAAAATACTTATGTGATTTCAATGATTGGCCAGTATGGCACCGTGATAATATGTGTCTATTAAAGGGTTGTAGGAGTGAATTGAGGCCTGACTTCCAAGGTGATGTTCTAGCTCTATACTACAATCGTAAGGAAATCTTTATTGTATGGATCCCTAGTGTGGTGGCCATCTGTAAGGATGGAAACAATCAAAGCTATATAAAATTCAACGTTTGGCTTATGTTAGTATAACAATTGCAGTACGCAAGACTCCGTTGAGCGCGCTAGAAGCACTGATGAATCTCCCTCCTCTTGGTAGTTCAAGGGGAGGCAAGGGCGTCTGCGTTCCGATTGTGGAGTAAGAGCAGTTAGTCCTTTGTGAATCCTGGGACACTCTGCTATCCTCTCGAAAATGCCAAAGGGATGACTCTATCCTACATATGAATAGTGATATAATTTCTCTTACATATTTCTTTGATTGCAAATTTACGGTAAAGAATCCTACAAGGAAGAGTGGGGTTCAAGCGGCAGGCAGGCTTTTGAGGAAGGAGGGCCAGCCCTGTAGCGACGAAAGCTCCGGCGCTGGGATTTGTGCGCTAAAAATAGAACTCTCCCTCCCTCTTGGAGGATACACCACGGTATTTCAATCACAGATATATGCTATTTTAGCTTGTACCTTTTGTATTCACGAAAGTTTCCACTAATTCCTAGGAGGCGGATGACCATCTGCACTGACAGTCAGGCAGCATTAAAAGCATTAGGTGTTTGTAGGTTTACATCAAGGCTGGTTCTGCAATGTAGAAGGTTCTTGGAAGACATTTCGGCAAGAGAGGAGTTTGTGGTAATGAAATGGCAGACGCGCCCGCAAGGTGAGGGTCGAGGAACAGTTTCCTGGGCCCTGAGATAGATGTGAAGCTGGCAGCAGGTGCAATTAGAAAGAAAACAGAAGTGTGGTTGCAAAATCAGCATCTTATGAAATGGAAAGGAATCTCTGGACATCTCCATCAAGCTAGAGAACCTATTTGAGGACCTCCAGCCAAGGTGGGGGGTTCTGCCTCTCACTGGAAAGCAGCCGACTGAGCCTGAAAAATGTCACTTGTATGTGATGAAGGTGGCAAGCGACCCGATGTGTACACGCTGTGGCGAGGAGAAAGAGTCCTGGGCGCACATTCTATGTCGCTGTGAAGCGCTTGGGAATCACAAGCAGACCATAATTAGTTCAAGGGTTCTTGAACCTGAGGGTATCAGATGGGCAGGACTCAAGGCCCTTGCGATGAGGGCTGGACTTGGGAACCGGGCTTAGGAGAAGTCGAGTGCACAGTGAAAGCAGGTACCCTGCTTTGATCAACGCCGAACCGCACGCAGTTCAAGGCAGGTGACCTGCGCCACCTTGCGCGTATATACTCGAAAAACTAGTACATGTATTTTATAAAATTTTCTGTACGTCACATCAAAATATTCCAGTCCAAATCATTAGTGAAAAAAAGGCTACCAATACAGTTAATTAGATACTATGGATTGCTAAGAGGTCCTACGTATATCCTGCAGATATCCTGACAAATAAAATGAAGCAGCTCAAACACCAGTGGCAGATGGAACGAGGCGAAGTAGCAGCATGTAGGTTAGGGACATAAATTTCAGTTGTATCATATATAAATTATTTCAGCCAATACTCTACACAAGGCGTAGCCTTCAGAGTGGCACTATTTGTATAGACCAATACGAATAAAGTAATAATAATAATAATAATAATAATAATAACCCCGCGAGGGGTTGCTAGATCCCCTCAGTGGCGCCTCCCCAAGGTGGCGGATAGGGGAACGCCTCCCAGATATGGGTGGTACCGGGGAAATCAAATACCCGGGGCGGACCAAAACTAGCACGGTGGAATAGCGTCTGCATCCAGAGGATCGGCTATTCCTCAACAATTAGGACACGACGGATCTCCATGTGAGGAGCGGTACTCCGACAGCGTCTGACTCCATGTTAGGGGCGGCTGATAATACACCCGCAGGAAGCCACTCAACATCAGTAGGCTATCCGGTGTGTGGCGACACCGCAGGGTATACCGAAGCCCAAGGATGCAATCCAGCCGGCAACCTTCGCAGGTGCATCCTCAGGAGGCAATTTGGACGGCTGCCTCCGGAAATGTCGTCTGGGGGCCCTAAGGCCAACCACCTGACGGGCCCTATCTTCGGGTTCGACCACCCCGGAAGAAAAGCACCCACACCGAGCCGGTTTCGGAAGCCGGCGTTGGGCAAGGTGGCGGTGCTTCGAATTGCCCTGTTGACGACCCCCGCAATGACATGGACCGTTTTAGGTGGACGACGGAGCTCAAGGATGACCTACTGAGCTGCTACGAGAGCAGTAGCCCGCGCCGTAGGGGATACATGTCCCGCATGTATGAGAGGTGGTGTGAAATGCACCCAGAGCATAGCACGCTTACCTCTCAGAATTTGCGAGATTATGTATCGTACCTCCGGAGGCAGGGATATGTTCGTGCTCCAGCTCAGCCTGCCCCTTCGGCGAACGGAAGGCCTGTTAACCAGGCTGAAAGTTCGCCGGTAAGGCCCGCTGAGAGGGAAATCGACCAAGTCGTCACACCTGGGGATTTCAGAGACCGAAGGGCCTTGCATAACAATGGAAGGTCCTTGAAGCTGGCAGATTTGAAGAGAGAGGATGAGGTTGTGGGTGAACGTCTATCGGAGGCCTCTGACATTTGGAGCATCAATTGCGAAATTTACGCTGCGGCTCTGAGGCTAGCTAGACAGGGGAGAGTGAGAGACTCTCCTGTTGAGAGAGCACAGAGACGGGTGCGCCAAATGGAAGCGAAAATCCAGTTGGCTCGCCAGGAAGCATCCCGTATCCAGTGTGTGATGGAATATAGAGCGGCTGGGAAGCCTTTTACGCGCCGAGTGCGCCAGATAGCCTACGGGTTGAGGCGCGACCATCATACACTCAGTCAAGCGGTACTGGTTGTTGTCAAGCAACACTGTCTTGACAGGATACGGATGCTAATCGCTGCTAAGCGATCGTTGGTGGCGCGGGCGAGAGGTCTGGAGCAGAACAGAATGTTCTACGAAAGACCTTCTCGCCTTTTCCAACAACCGCCTCCAGCCATAGAGCAGCCACCAACTGCTGATCGCGTGGAGACCTTTTGGAGGGACATTTACGAACAACCCAAACCTCTCTCAGCAGACACTCCGGCCTTGGCGCAGTTCGAGTCCGTTTGTAGGAGGACTCCTAACTTGAATGTACTGCGTCACCCGATAAACACGGAAGAAATTCTTGACGCCTTACGAGGCGCAAAGAATTTCGCAGCTCCTGGCCCGGATGGCATAAACACCTACTGGTGGAAAAAATTCCCCAGTTACCACCGGCATTTAGCTAGAGTTTTTAACTCGTGGCTAAATCAGGAGCAGCCAATTCCGGCTTGGTTTGTCGAGGGTCGAACCGTGCTTCTCCCGAAGACCGGAGATTTGTCTGATCCCAAAAACTACAGGCCAATAACATGTCTGAACGCGTGTTACAAGCTCTTCACCAGAGTCTTGTACATGCGTATCCTTCAAGCTGTGAATCCTGTATTTCTCGACGTGTATAAACAGAGAGGGTCAAAGAAAGGCGTAGCTGGCTGCAAGGAGAACCTGTTGATTGACCGATGTGTCACGCAGGACTCTGTGCAGTACAAGCGAAACCTTTCTATGGCCTGGATTGACTATCGCAAGGCATTCGACAGCACGTCTCATGAGCTCATTGTGCGGCTGTTGGAATGTCTTTCGGTGGATAATCAGATAGTGGGGTGCATCAAACAACTGATGCCACTCTGGAAGACCCGGTTCACCATAACATCAGGTGAAACTCGGGTTCAGACAGAGTTGGTGTCATTGAAAAGAGGTGTCTTCCAAGGAGACTCCTTGAGTCCCTTGCTCTTTTGCATCTCACTTTTGCCTCTGTCCATAGCGCTGAGAAATACTAAAGGATACAGCTGTGGCACGCCCAATAACCGGAGGCACAAGGTCACCCATCTGTTTTATATGGATGACCTAAAACTGTATGCCTCCGGCCAACGCGAACTACAACAATCGCTGAGGGTGGTGCAGGAGTACAGTCATGCTATCGGAATGGAGTTCGGGACAGACAAATGTGCATTGGTTCATCTCAAGAAAGGACGAAGCGGAGGTAGTGGAGATGAGGAACAGCTCGTTGATGGGAGCATCTTGCGACAACTGCATGCCGGAGATACTTATACCTACCTTGGAGTGGCGCAGCGTCATGTCCAAGAGGCAACATTGGTTAAAGAGTGTCTCCGCCGCAAGTATTTGCACCGACTCCGGCAGATCTGGTCGTCAGAACTGTCCGGCAAGAACAAAGTCGCTGCCACAAACATGCTTGCGGTCCCATTGTTATTATACACCTTTGGTGCTATACACTGGAAAGTGAACGAGCTGAAGGAAATCGACACGAAGACCCGCAAAAGGATGAATATGGAGAGAAGCCTGCATCCTAAGTCCTCTGTCCCGCGAATATACCTCCCGCGACACCTGGGAGGGCGTGGACTATTGAGTTTGGAGCGTCTGCACAACAGAGTAGTACTGGCCACTGCCTGCTATGTAACGAACAGCACCGATCCCCTGATCCGCTTCGTGCGAGAGCACGAGAATGCGGGAAAAGGAACATTTCTTTTTAGCGCAGCGAAGCGAGCAGCCGAGGAGCTCAGCCTCACACTCGACTTCAAGCGGAGGTGTCAGCAGTCCATTACGGAACTTGCTCCCGCAGAATTAAAAGCCCACATTAAAACTGCCGAAGTCGACTTCCTCTTAAGACTTCATAAAGATAAGCCAATGCATGGAATCTTCTACAAACATCTAGAAGAGCATGGCTTGTCTGAGCAGTTGACCTTCTCTTTCCTAAGGTCTAGTGGGTTGAAGTCGGAGACTGAGGGCTTTATAATGGCTTGCCAAGACGGTGTCTTCAACACCTTGGTATACCGTAAAAGGGTTATGGGTGTACATGTACCCGACACCCATTGTAGAGCTTGCCGACAGGCGCCAGAGACGCTTATGCATCTCTTGTCGGCGTGTAAGACGTACGCTGGGACGGCTTACGTCCATCGGCACAACGCGGCTCTACGAGTGCTCTACTATCATTTAAGGCACTCATACGGTATCGATGAGACACCGGTGCTGCCATACGCTCCAGGGGATATAGAGTCCGTTGTGGAGAACGAGAGATGCCGGATTTACTGGAACTACTCGTTCCCCACGCTCGAGCTTGTACAGGCAAACAAGCCCGACATAGTCCTTCTCGACCACCAACAGAAGACGATGTTCTTTATTGAGTTTTCGGCGCCTGCCGAAGTGAACATCGTCTCTAAGGAGGAGGAAAAGCGGACCAAATATCAGGAGTTGCTCGGACAACTTCACAGGCTCTGGCCAGACTACACTGTAAGTCTGCTGGTTATGGTCATTGGATCCCTAGGTGGAATGAGGAATACGCTGCTCTCTGCACTGCGCAAAATGCCGGTGTGCCGTGCGGCGGCGCACATCTTAGCCGCCAGAATGCAGAAGGCAGTCATCCTTGGGTCCCTTCGTCTACTTAGGGCGCACGATTCGCGGACCCAGTGATTGCTCACCTCACGGTGTGAGGAGTAGTCATTGGGTAATGGAACAGCAGCTCGGTGTGTCGGAGCCCGAGCTGCACTTTTTTGTTTTTAACACATAATAATAACCCCCATCAGGTGCTAGAACGTTGTCGCTCGTTTGGGGGCTTAGAAAGTGACTTTTTGATGGGCAAGCTATGTCGGTTGATGGCTCATCGGAGGCTCTAATACCACCGCGGGGTTGTCATACCGGCATGGCTCGTGATCAACAAGTCACTTCAACCAAGGCTAGCACACTCAGGAAGCTGTGGGCTAGGTAGACTTTACATCCTCTACCGAGCACAAAGCTTCTTTCCCCAAGCTATCCTGACCTCAGTCAGATAGGGATTTGGCAAATCCGGGGAGAAATGCCACAGAAGGCTGAGCGCCAGTTCTTCTGTCATATACCGTTATTGCGCCCCACACTTCAACGACCTCAGCAGGGCGTGGCTGTGGAACGTTGTGGGGGGTACGCAACCGGGGGGCTTGCCTTAACCGGCCGGCCTGCGAGGAGAAAGCCTCAACAAAACCCGACAGTAAAGTCGCAAATCCTCCGGAGCACCTTGGGCCAACTTCGGAGTAAATATAAGTCCCTTCTCTCCTGGAATGGGCGTCACCCGGGAGAGCGACATTTAGATCGTCCCTACTCGTGGGAACACGATGCATAAAGTTACTTCTACAAATAACCAACGACGGCCTAGGGTACGTCGATTAAACTCACCTGAACCCCAAACCGAAAAAGAACAACCAATAGGAGATAACCCAGTTGCGGATGTTTTGCCGGTAGAGCCGGCAACCACCAAAGCTGGCAAGCCAAGACAGCGCTTACAGTGGACTACTGAGATGAACACATCTGTAATGCACTGTTACTATACCGCCACAAAACTAGAAACAATCTCCACAGGCTACAGGCATGAACTACACAGGCTATTTACAGCACAATACCCACACCTCTCAGCACGGGTAACTGAACAAAGACTTATTGACCAAAAACGTGTCATTATCAAAAATAACCGACTTACACCTCAACAACTACCAGCTATAAAGGATCTTGTAGCGGACGAAATAAGTACAGTTGAAACGAATGATTCTCTAGTCAATGAATCAATCATGGAAACACAACACGATCATACCCTAAACGATAAGACCCCAAACACAAACACAACCAACACCACAGGCACACACTTAGAAGAAAACCCAGAGCATGAGCTTATACCAGATGCCCCAGACACAGTATGCACTAACCGGCCTCCCACAACCACACAAAACCAAAACGTTACTCAAACACCTTCCTTCACACAATCTGCCGAACAAGTGATGAACGCACAATTTAACAAATGGTGTGGCACTAACCCTGCACTGCGAGATCCCCTGCCCAGACTAATTTTCAACAGCAACACCCAAAAAATATTACATACAATAAATACCAACGTAATACCACAATTCTTGACAGAGGACAGTAACCTAGAGGACATCCACACCGTCATATATGCTGCCGCAGCAGCCACACTTATAGTTAACGGCCAAAAACTTCCGAAACGGTCCAATAATCACAGAAGCAAAAGGTCGAAACCTAAATGGCAAATGCGAATCGAAAACAAAATTACCACAATCAGAAAGGAACTGGCACACCTCGCACAATACACCAACAACAACAACCGTTCAAAACGCATACAGACAACAATAGATATCCTCAAATCCAAGTCGCCCCAAAAATCAATACCAGAAATAACTGAAACACTCAAACAAAAACTTGCAGTCTACGCAGCTCGACTACGCAGATACAATGAATCAAACGACAGAAAGGACGCTAATAACCTTTTTCAGAAAAGTGAAAAACAATTCTACAAAAAGATAACAACCGACAACCAGATAACAGCAATAGAACTTCCTAATAAACAAGAGTTAACTGAGTTTTGGGGAAGCCTATGGTCAGAACCCAAAACACATAATGAAAACGCTCCATGGATCAGACAGGAAGAGGAAAAACATCAACATATAGCGGAACAGGGAGACGTTATCCTTACGCCAGAGGAAATAGCTGAAACAATAAAACATACTCACAACTGGAAGTGTCCAGGCGTGGATAATATACAAAATTTTTGGTACAAGCAGTTCAGCTCAGTATACGAAGTGCTCACAGACCAAATTAATAAAGCCATACTCCAACCCAATAGGCTTCCCAAATTCCTCACGCAAGGAATAACGTATATAAAACCCAAAAACGCAGACACCAAAAACCCTGCCAACTATCGCCCAATCACTTGTCTTCCCACCTTGTACAAGATCATCACCGCAACGATATGCAGAAGAATTGAAAAACACCTCACGGAAAACAGCATCCTGACTGAAGAACAAAAAGGATGTAGAAAACAAAGCCAAGGATGCAAGGAACAACTTATAATTGATAGTGTGATCATGGAGCAAACCAGAAAAGAACACAGGAATCTTCATACCTGTTTCATCGACTATAAAAAAGCTTTCGACTCTGTACCCCATAGCTGGCTAACAAAAACTCTCCAAATATACAAGATCAACCCAGGGCTTCGTCAGTTTCTCACAAGAACGATGGAGACATGGCGAACAAATATACACCTTCAAACTGAGGACGGTCATATTCAAACGGATGAGCTACATATACGTCGTGGTATCTTTCAGGGTGACTCTCTCAGTTCACTATGGTTCTGCCTCTGTCTCAATCCGCTCTCCAACACACTTAACAGCACAAACTGTGGTTTCACCATCAGGCACCAGAAAGCAAATCAACACAAAATCAATCATCTTCTTTACATGGATGATCTAAAACTATATGCCGCCACAGAAGTTCAACTGAGAGAATTACTCAGGATAACAGAAGTTTGTACGTCCGATATCAAGATGGAGTTTGGCATGAGTAAATGCAAGGTGCTTCACATCAATAAAGGCCAATGGAAAAACCATCCCGAACAGGAAGTAGTAACTGGCCAGGCGCTAGACAACATGGACAAGAATGAAACGTACAAGTACCTGGGTATCAATCAAAACGCTAAGATAGACCACACAAAAATCAAATCACAACTAACACAAGAGTTTAAAGACCGCCTTATTAGACTGTTAAAAACGAAACTAAATTCTAGAAATCTTACAAAAGCTATTAACACATTTGCTATACCAATCCTAACATATTCATTTGGCATTATCAAGTGGTCGCACACTGACATAGAAAACATCCATATACTCATCCGAACAGAACTCACAAAACACAGAATGTCACATCCCAAAGCATGCAAGGAAAGGCTCACCATAGACAGAAAATAAGGGGGCAGAGGAATTATAGATATACAGTCACTTCATGCAAAACAAATAAAATCACTCAGACATTTTTTCCACAGTAAACAAACAAACTTGCATAAAGCGATAGTAAAAGCAGACAAAAACTACACACCACTCGCCCTTTCTTGTCCAGACCACGCAGCAGACGCACACAACCACATAAAAGCACAACAAGAAAAAATAAACACCTGGTCGCAGAAGGCACTCCACGGCAAACATAGATACCGTGTTACACAAGACCACATTAATGAAAAGCAGTCATACACCTGGCTGCAGGATGGCCAGCTCTTTCCGGAAACGGAAGGTTTTATGCTTGCTATCCAGGACCAAGTGATTGCGACACGAAATTACAGGAAGTATATAATGAAAGATCCATCCATCTCTGATGACAATTGCAGAAAATGCCACCAACAGAAGGAAACAATAGAACACATAACTAGTGGATGCAAAACTCTCGCTGGAACTGAGTATACAGCCAGGCATAACTCTGCAGCCAAAGTCATCCACCAAGCACTAGCCACAACAAACAAGCTAATTGAAAACACAGATCCATATTATAACTACACACCGACCTCAGTACTAGAGAACAATCAATTCAAACTATACTGGGACATTGAAATACATACAGATAAAACCATCCCAGCAAACAGGCCAGATATAGTTTTCCAGTCAAAGACAGACAAAGTGACCTACTGAATAGATATTGCGATTCCCAACGATATGAACATCCAAAACACCTACGCTGGGAAGATATCGAAATACACTGATCTCGCCATAGAAATAAAACGACTATGGAAACAAAACAAAGTTGTCATTGTCCCCCTCATTATGTCGGTCTCAGGCCTTACTCCAAATACATTTACACCACACCTGCAACAATTGGGCCTGGATGAAAAGTTACATAAAACCTTCCAAAAGTCTGTAATCCTCAAGACCTGTAGCATTGTACGGTCCTTCCTGAATTCAGAACAATAATATTCAGGTATTGACTTGGCACAGCCCGTCAATACTTGTTACTACCGCAACCATGCGAGAAAAAATAAGACATGCATAATAATAATAATAATAAGCCATACTTTCAGCGCCGATCGGCGCGGGTTCCCTGCTTTGACCAGCTTCCAACTGCGTGTGCAGGCTACTTGCAAGCAGGCAACCTGCTCAAATGTGTCTACGCCCTAAGGACCTGTTTGCAGGCCTATGCACTGGTGGTTCTGGTCACCAGAAAGCCTCTCGCTCTCTGTCATTATTTCTTTTAGTCGTATTTAATTTTGATAAGACATTCTTCTTCTTCTTGTAATGCCGACTTCTCATTGAAGGTTGGCGCCCACGTTTCTAAATGCGTCTCTGTCTCTTGCAACATGAAACAGTTCTTCGACGTTGAGATTGGTCCATTCTCTTATGTTTCGAAGCCAGGATTTTTTCATCCTGCCAATACCTTTCTTCCCCTCCACTCTGCCTTGCATAATGTTTTGTAGCAGTGTATATTTATCGTTGCGTAAGATGTGACCTATGTATGATGTTTTTCTTATCTTAATGACTGTCAACAGCTTTCTTTTGCGACCAATACGTTTTAGAACTTCTTCGTTGGTGATTCTGTCAGTCCAGGGTATCCTCAGGATGTGTCTATAGAGCCACATCTCAAATGCCTCAAGTTTTTTGATAATTTGAGCTTTCAATCTCCAAGTTTCCACTCCGTATAACGTTGATAAGACATCGATTATCAATTTATGCCTTATATCAACCATCTATGCGTAATAGTAGTAATAGTGACAGTACGAACTATGCTTTTAGAATTCCGCCTGCCACTGTGGACAAGTACCCAACAATTATAAAATAATAAATAGCCCATCCAGCATTCAACGACCGTATGATTACAACAAAGACTTATTTTATTCATGAACTCCGCAACAACTCCATGTAAAACGATAACCGAATATTACCTACGGACAAGTGTTTTTTATGTGTCATAATTAACAGCCTGGGCAGCAACATATGTTGAAAAAACCACCGTCTAACGGATACGAATATGCTAATGAGCGTATAAATTAATATGTTGCTCGCATGCATATGCAGCATTCTGCGCTGCGAGCCTCGCCTCGACCAACTTCACCTCTCCACCGCGAACAATGCTGCCAACGTCGAAAATTCACTTGCTCCAATGCGCCTACATAATTTTTCTTTCTCTCGCGCGAGTTAGTCAACTCTAAAGATCCCTAGATAACGCCCTGAAATTAACACTAACGCACATTGGCGTCCAACGAAAAATTCTCCAAGTCTCTGCTTTAAATTTTTATGTACCCCTTCAAACTAGGGTGAGGTCGCCCGTATTGAACTAAATTTCGAAAACTTGTCCGTAAATGTGTGCCATCAAAAAAATAAAACAAATTGATAATACAAAACAAATCTCTCAATCTTGAGGAATATTTTGAGTTGCATAAATTATTTTTATATCTGCTAACAACAAGAGAAGAGCAAAATTAAGATGGTGTTGCGAATGGTTCATTTCAGGCAACCAGTTGCTCAAATGGAACTCGTGGTCTCTTAAATTGAACCTACCCTCAGATCTTGATAAAGACGCGATAATACTTCCAGGAAAACAAATTAAACTGAACTAATGTCTATTTAAGAAAGGTGCCTAAAGATTTTTCTAATAATTGCTAACAAAATGTGTAAGAAAATTCTGTACTGGAAGAAATGATCACTTGAATATTTTCTTTTTTGGTCCAACACCAACACTTTTCTAATGAAACCAAATATGGCAGTGCAGACACTGAATCATTTCAACTTGGTCTTCAGTCTTGCGTTCAGTACGAAACCAGGAAAGTTCAGTTTCAGGGGCGTTAGAAATTTAGACTGAACTTAATTGAACCGGGGTTCAAAAAACCCCCGATATGTAATTTAGATCGTTGTGC
Source organism: Callosobruchus maculatus (assembly GCA_951848785.1). Lineage (NCBI taxonomy): Eukaryota > Metazoa > Arthropoda > Insecta > Coleoptera > Chrysomelidae > Callosobruchus > Callosobruchus maculatus. Next base: position 3,388,027 of record CATOUR010000142.1, on the reverse strand, counting down.
CATTTAGTTGCGCAATAATTGAAAAACTAAATAAAAGTGAAACTTTGACACCCTGTATCTTGTAAATTGATCATATTAAGGCTTCATGTTTCTATCTCAATTTCCGTAATAATGTGAGGTCTATCACCTGTTGAGCGCCGTCAGTCAATATCCTGACACTCTGAGTAAACAATGAATAAAAATGTATCTTGATTGGAAATAAAATTGGTTTTTAATCAATGTCTTAGACATCACTGAGCCGTTCTTTTTTAAGTTTCTTCTGCATTAAGGATCTAAGTCTCACCTAACTAGAAGATAATTATCCTTTCCAGTTACGTGCCGAGGGTCAGGGGCAGTCCCACGAAAATATTAGCAAAAAGATGTACGCCACTGACCATGAAAGAACTAAATGCTACTTTTCAGATTAAACAGATAATAAACATTTTTTCTTTTATTGTCTCTTCGTATCGCACCTTGTTTTCGAACAAATAAATAAAAACCATTTCATTTCATAGCTCCACTTTCTCGACGGGTTATGAAGTGGTTATTATTTTTTTCCTCCAAAACAAAGTATCAGTAAAACATGGTTAAGTGAGCTTTTCTATTTGAATTTGGGTCCAAAATACGCCCTCGGAATTACGGCCTGTCATTAATTAACGGTCGATGATAACGTTCAAAGAAGAAATGTAAAATTGATTAGAAAAATAGGGGAATACAAAAGCGAAGACATCTTGATTCCAGGCATCCCTGTGATTCCAAGAAGCATGCCTTTCGACTTTAAACGATTGCAGTTCCCAGTGCGGCATGCATTTGCAATGACGATAACTAAATCGCAATCGCAGTCGTTGAACGTTTGTGGGATCAATCCTGATAATCCACGTTTTCCACATGGCCTGTTCTGTGTTGACAAAATCATCATTACTTATTAACGCGCCCGAAAACAAACCAAAACATGTTGGCTATCAAAAGTATTTCAACGAGCACTATGCTTTTCAGATAATCACTATTTATTGCAGATTTTAAGTTCAATTTCAATATTCACAGCTAAGACAGGACAGCGTCTGTCGGGTCAGCTAGTTTCATATATGTTCCTGCCAAGTAAGTGTTTCATAATTCATACTGCCATTTAGTTTTCGTCTTCTGGGATTTTGCTAATAAGTAGAAGTACCTACTGGAAAATTTGAAGGGCTCCAGTCAGAGGTATCGTTACTTTTGTCTTACGGAAATGGCTACTTTTTAATGGCATTAAATGTGAAAATTCATTCTGAAGACATAGATATACTACTGCCAGCAATAATCGCTGTTAGTTTTCCTTTCATTTAAATGTTTTTACTGATTTTGGAAATTTGCCAATAGCTAGTAGGCTGTGAAAAATAGGCATTCTTGTTGCCGCTGTTGTTTCTAGTTAGAGCTGATATCTTGTAAGGAAATTTTATTATCTTGCCTCATTACTCTAGTTTGTTTGTATCTTTCTGTTAAGTTAGTTGGGTTCTTAAGTCTGAAAAGGTCTTTGTTTATTTTTCATGGCCTGCTAGGTTACTTATAGGTTGGAAAAACGAAAAATACCGATTTGACTGAAAATTTGAAATACAATGAAAACTAAAAGGGATTAATTTCGAATAATCCTATAATCAAAGGTATTCTCGCGTTTTTTAGGCCGTCGCGTCGTCTGTTGGAATTTCTTCCTAAAATTTTGCTAGCGAAAGTGGCTGGCCTCTTCAGAGGTCGGTGTTTTTCCAATGAAAGCTACCTGATAACTGTTGTCAAGAATCAGTTTAACAGGTTTTTTCAGTTCCGTAGGTCAGCCTCACCCACAGAATATGACATACTGGGTGATTCGGTTTTGACAATTTTGACATTCACAACCGCGAACTTGCCATTTCTGGCGATTTTTATTCATTCGTGTTAAAGATTGTCGATATCTGGCAATTTCTATGCCAAAAGCTCGCTACAAGCATACCGATAACCTGGCAAAATGCGATTCTGGCTTTGGTAAGACGGCAATGCACTCCACCGAAACTAATTTCTTACTGCGCCTGGGTGTGATGCAGTGAATATAATGGGAGTATAGGATATATTAGGCGCTAGGAGCCTGATGGATTGACCTGTATGTACCTTCCGCCTTGTTGCATTCTAGATTCCGCACTCTAGATCATTCAAGCAAAGCAAGTGTGGATCCTGGTCTGGGCTTGTGTTAAGACGTACCGAGTCTCTTTATGTTTAGTCTCTTGCTCTAATTTTTATCTTAGCATCAGGCATTGTACCCGATTGTATTACCAATTTAAAATAAACAAAGATAAACAAAGTGACTACTGCACTATTTGATAGGTGCAATGCCTAATCGATAAGACTAAAATCCGAGCAAAAAACGAAACATATTCCAAGTAGGTACGTATGCCTTGATACACAAGCCTAGATTTACATTTCTTATTTTGGACCTCATTATTTTTCTTTTTTTTTTAAAACTAGTTTATTCCAACGACTTCTATACACAATTAAAAAAAGTACCATCTTAGGACTCACCCTGTATATATTAAAGAGAAAGTCTTGGAGTTTGGCCAAAATTTTGAAAAGAAATACGGGTCATTGCACAAAAGAGACTACCAAGTTGCTGACAAGCCTTTGGCAATATTTATTGCCATCTTCAGGGCTTTAACGTTGAGGTTTGCTCGTAGAAAACAGCAATATACATTGAGTTAGAGACTTTCAAATGCAATTCTCAAACAAAAAACTTCAAAAAATATTTGGCTAATTTAACTCGGTGTCTTCCACAATACAGGTCACACAAATAACCAACACATAGGTGTAAAATCCAAATTAAACGACGACTATTACATGTTGAAGTCACCCGAAAAATTACAAAATTCGTGGTTTGAAAACACACATTTTTCGATTGAAATTTTTTTAAGAAGGTCCATGTTTAGTTTGTATGGTAGTGTGTTGGTTATTTGTGTGACCTGTGTTGTAGACATCGCGATAGATTATCTACAAATTGGTTGATGTATGCTACCTTGCCGTATTGTTCCATTTACTGCGGATACTGCGCCGATTCTTAGAGTAAAATGCAATACTGTCCCACATTTTCAATGTTCATAAGTATTATTTGTAAAAAATATTAACATACAAGGAAAGTAACCTTTTAATTTACTACTTTCTTGTTCACAAACGATAGTGCATGAGGACCTTGGGTCTCTAAGACTACGGGGCCCCCAAAACCGCGGGACCCCCTCCGCTGATGCGGGCCCTGCGGGCCCTTAGTTACGCCACTGCTTGTCAGTCGTATATATCCAGCACCCAGCAGAATATGAAAAAGACAAACGACAAACTCAGTCCATGAAAAATGTGTTTACAAAGACGATTTCCTTTCTTTCGTATATCAAAGGTACGAGTTATGAAACGGAAGATGCCATTACTGATTAAGGATAATATTCATTTACTTGTTTATCCTTTTAATGCATGCAAATACCATGACGCGCGACAATGATGTTTAAAAAAGTCCCCTCCTACCCTGCAGCGCTTCTGACCACAACCCGAAGTGACCAAGCTTTTCCCTCTATTTCCAACATATTTAATAGACGGAGATAGAAAATGAAAGTGCTTCTGGCTTTTGTTCGAGTTTTTCATTGCACACTATGTTTTTAAATGTGCTTTTATGGCGTCGCGGCTTGCTGGATGCTATGGTTACGGGAGCTCTAGATGTGAATAATTTGTATGCAAAATAAGAGAGTCGAATGCGTTTTGGAATCATAAAAATTCATTAGGACGGATATGGTATCAGGTATCAGCTGGATGAGTCATACAGTGAATATAATCAGACCGGTTGAATTTTGCTGTTTTAGTCATCATTTTTAATGCATGTGATTCTGCAAGTTATAGCTTTAGCGTTGCGGATTACTCAAAATGTTCACAAAATCTCATTTAAAAAACATATTTTATGGATTTGTCCGGATAAACACAACGGCAAAAGGTGGAGTGGAGTCCATCTACCAGAAAACCTACGAAAGACGTGCAGTTTTTGTGCTATATCCTGACCAGCAAATAAAACTGTAGCAATTGAAATAAAAAAAAATAGTACTAGGCGGCCAATTTTTAAGGAAGAAAAGGTTTTCCTTAAATTTTACTTTGCCACAATGACTTATCCTCTAGAATTAAATGAATTACAATTTGAAAGTTGAAGTTTGCAGCACGAGCCATAGACGAGTGCTGTATTAATGTGTCAAGATTTTCAAAAATTTTAGTCGGCAATATAAACAACGATCTATGTTACATTATTTCTCGTCAAACTTCTCCCCTTTGCACATCTTTTTCAGCTTCTCATTATTCGCAAATGTTAATTAATAATAATAATAATAATAATGGTCTTTATTGGAAATATATACGATATGTGTACATACTCCAAAAGGCGGAGTTCGCAATGAATGCGTTCTTCTAATCACATGAGTGAACAAGAAAACTATGATTGAGTACACTAAGCACAGTAAATGCAGATTTAATACAAAAGGCACAAAAAGAGATTTAATCACTAAGTTAGGAGATAGAAAAATACGAAATAGGAAAAAAACAATAAACATTTGAGAGCAGTATGCAGAAATTACAAAATCCATTGCATACTTCTTAAATGGAATAAATTGTAGACATTTTGTTTTTGATGGTAGTTGATTATATAAATTATAAATATAATAAAAAAGAATGTTCATATGATGGTAGGGAGGGCTGATCTTATCCTTACCCCAAATATGAAGATCATGGAACTGAGCCCTTAGTTTAACTTTATCAGCTAAATATTGCGGTTCATGCGGTTCATTAGTTGTCATAATTTTATGGTATTGTATCAGACAGTGAAGTATGCGCCGTTCGCCGTTGATACATTCTGAGCCACTTGATCTTAATTTTACCACTTATGTGTTCTCCTCTTGGAACACCACAAATAAGGCGTGCACACGAATTTTGCATTAGCTGTATCCGATTAGAATCGGATTTAGTGATACAAGAGTGATACTACGTCACAGTAATTAAACGCCGAGAGAACTAGAGAGTCACATAGTATGCGTTTCCATAAATCAAGCTTTAGCTTTGGAAGTAACGATCTTACCCTGCTTTCTATTGAATTTGAAAACCTTAGAAGTACCATTTTTCCCTACTGTGTTCATTCTTTATACTTTGCTTCATTCAATTTTTGTCGCTACTATTCAGATCAGTACTCTTAACTATTGTCTTTAAGGTCTTCGCTTCACTCTTTTTTGCTACATTTTTAGTCCATATAAGTGAGATCAACTATTTTTCTTTTGTATCTGTTTCTAAGCGTATACACGGAAGTGCACTTGAATCTTTCATTTCTAACTTTTATTATTTTATTTATTTTTTGCTTGTAGTATCTTTCAGATTACCTACGTTATTCTATCATGATTCCACAGTAATAGAGCACATTTGTATAAACACCATCGGCTTGGCACCGATACCATCGCATGTACTGAAGTAGTAGCAGACGTTGAAATGTATTAGATAATTTATATACATTGTAACTAGACATTCATTGCTTTCACGTACGTAAGTATAGTAGAACGTCAGACATGTTCCCCAGACATAAATATGTAAAAAACAGTTTCGCACCTGAGGCTATATAGTAATTACTATTTATAAGTATGCGTACAATTGTGAGTACGGTAATCACTTTGTAATTATTACCTTATAAGACGGAAAGGATGTAGTAAATCTTAACTTATGGTCTCGTCATTATGAGCACCGATGGAATTTCGCTTTTGGCTGCATCACAATACATGTAATGGAAATCTCCTGTGGCTTCATCATTCATATCAAGATTTGTCATAAATTCCAGACACTGGATCATGGTGTATGAGAAATGCAAACAATTAAATGTGGTAGGCGTCTGTTAGTCACACCTGTTTGAATTCAAAAATGTATATTCTCAGTTTTCTAATCTAATCTTATAGGCATTTTAGATTATTATTCTTATTTCTTGCTTCTACATTTGATGATTACAAAAACGTGCTTGGCCCAGTTTAATATCATATGGCATTCTTAGTACAGTAGAGAGTCAATCCTATCCCAGTTTTATTTCGTAGAAAAGGTTCCTCGGATTTTGAAACAAAAATACTGCAGAGGATTTTTCTCAAAAAGCTGACGTTTAGGTGTTAATTTTACGCCTTCTTCAGGGCTATCGAGTGCACCCCTATAGCACCAAAGGATAACATATCACTTTGGGTTAAAAAACATTCTAGAAGATGTTTAAAAACAATAACGAGTGCCGTTTGTCAACACCTGATTTTTCATATTTGCTGCTGAATACTGAATGTAGTGAAGAAGGCGTAAAATAAACGCCAAAACTTTGGATTTTTGAGAAAAAACTTCTGCAGTATTTTTATCCCAAAATCCGAAGAACCCTTTCTATAGAATAGTACTAAATGACATGAAAACGGACTGTATGTGTATCGGAACCTTCGCAGGCAGTAACTACTTCGTGAGCACTCAAACGGGAATCATTTATATTATACGGCCAAGAAGACTACGTTATACTAAAGTGTTAGGAGGAAATTGCAGTGCTAAACCCCAAGTTCAAAATCACCTGAAAATCAAGGACGAGCAACACTGAGCCCAGTGTCCCTTCGAGCTAAGAAGCTAGGTATGTGCCAACATTTCCGATAAGATATTAGTTTATGGTGCTATAAATTTCAACTTCAATTTCAAACCCGTATACAGTCCACTGAAATCGCAGTTACGTAAAAGAGCTAGCGAACCCCATACACGGACTATAGAAAAGTACAGGCTTAGATATCTCCAAAACGATAGCCGGAACGATAACATTCAATAACTGGGTATATTTGAACATGAAAAACTCGAAAATGCTAACCGCAATATTATCAGATTCACCACTTTTACGACACACGTCATAATTTCGTTACTTTAAACGGAATGCCCTATTTATTTTTGAGGCAATAAATTGCGCATGTGAAATTTAGTAAAGTCTCATTATTTTAAAATGTTGTTTCTAAGACTGAGAAACGGGAACAGCGCTTTTTCGGTAAAAAGTACCAGAACGCTTAAATATGTCCAAAACTACCACAGCTGTAACGATAAAATTCAATACTTGGAGGTCTTTGAACATGCATAATTCAAAAGTGACAACAGCAATGTCGTCAGATTTATCACTTTTACGTTTCACATCATAATTTTATTATTTCAAATAGAATGCACTATTTGTGACGTGTAGCGTAAAAGCGGTAAGTCTGATAACACTGCTGTCAGCATTTTGGACACTGCATGTTCAAAAACCCTCAGGTATTGAATTTTATTGTTCCAGTTCTGTGTTGGAGATATTTAAGCGTACCGGTACTTTTTATTGTAAAAGCGGTGTTGCCGTCTCAGCAATTGATAGAAACAAAATTTTTCAAATTATCAGGCATTACTGAATTCGATATATCCAATTCATCGCAACACGAATAAATAAGGCATTCCATTTAAAATAACAATATTATGATGCGTAACGTAAAAGTGGTAAATGTGGCAACATTGCTGTTAGCATTTTTGAATTCTGGATCGTTGAAAACCTCTAAAGTATTTAATTTTTACCTTCCAACATAAGTAGTTTTGGAGATGTTTAATCGTTCCGGTACTATCACTACACTTACTACTTAATTTTTTTTATATTTTGACACGTAAAATCAGAACTTTATATTTTAAATTCAAAACACTATTTCTGGACACCCAGTAGATAAAATTTTTATTGTATTCCCTTCTAATGTTTTCTTCCGCAATACAGCAGCCCCTACGCTCTTCTAATAGCATTTATGTTATGTTCAGACATGCAACTATCGCATTTTAAATTCATATTTTTATGCAGATTTCAATAAATAATTTTCCCACCAAAATCATTTTCGAACGCATGACTACCCTGACACAACGGTAATTGAATTTATATATCCTTTTGTAATATTTATTTAGCAGCTTTGTCATTGTACCAGCTATTGAGTTCATACACCAGTGATTGTGGTTTCAAAAAACAATAGCAGATGTGTAGCCAGTTTTGATGAATATAATAACTTTGATAAAATACCCCCAATGTTAAATTATTTTATAGAGTGCTTATACCATAGGCGCCGGCAAATGGTTTTTGGTATAAATACGCGCAGTTGGAATGTGATGGGGGACGTATAAGATTAATGCAGTATAATCAGACACTTCTTGCTGCTGACCTGAATGTACAAATCATGTATGAATCGTATAAAGAATGTTGCGTGGAAAAAGATATCAGTCCAGAAAAATTGTGGTATTACAGACATATTTTGAACTCAATTCAATATATTCTTTCACAGACCAAGGAAAGGTCTTTGCGATACATGCTTTGCTTATGACAATATGACACAGGAGCAATGATCCATCTCAGGAGATGACTATAGGGGACGCATTGAAAGGAAAACTCTATCAAGAGATAAAAAAATGCAGTTAAAGAGAGAGCACTGCATGATGAATGTGTTTTAATTGAGTTTGATCTTGAAGCCATTAGATATTGTCCGAAAATAAATAGTAAGAACATTTTTTACAATTTTACAAACGTCGATTTGCAGTTTATAACTTAACAATTTTTAATATAGCTACCAAAGAGGCTAGCTGCTATGTATGGGATGATTCTTGAGCTAAGCGTAGATCTATTGAAATTGCGTCTTGTCTATGGAAGTTTTAGTCTGAGGTAGATGGATGAGATTAATTGCTTTTCAAATACATGCATGGATTCTGTAGCGACAAATCTACGGCTACAGCTAAGTTATGATGCGGCTATGAAGATAGAAGACACCGAGTCAGCACCTTCAAGCGGCGCCTTGCACTTTCCAGAATTGTAATATTATATTTTTGCAGAGTTCACATTAGTTCAAGCTACCATTGTATTTTACATTTTTATTCAGTCTTTGTCCACACTTGAAACTGTCATCACCTGTTTTTGGAAATAAAATATTTTTTAAAAAGGGACTTTACGGTTTCCGAATTATAAGTGGCGCAGCCAGTGACGGATGTTAAGGGTAGCCTACGGCTTATAGGACACCCTTTCGGTTCGATTAATAACGTCCGAAAAGAACCAAAGTCTCGCGATCGGTAATTCGGCGGTCTCGAGCGTACTACAGAAGGAATTCCAGCTTGGTGGATTGAGTAGCTAAGCGAGAAGACCAAGGACCAAGGGAACATTGGACCTGGACGAACTCTAAACCTGCGGCTTACAGGGGATGGACCTTCTAGTGGTAACAGTGCTGTAAGTACCTTATGTCTGTTAGAGGGCTAGAAAATATTCATTCAGAAAGCAGCGATAGTGACAGTGCGGATTCTGACTCACAAACTCCTAGAATAAATATTCAATTTTCGGCACCAATTTTAAGACCACCCATTTTAAATTTAGAAAGTATTATCGAAAATCAATCAGATTTCACAATGGCTACTTCTGGTAATTCAAACAATGTACCTGTACTGAAAATTGAGTACTTGAACATGATTCCCGATTTTCATGGTGGACCAGAACTACTCCCCAGATTCTTAGAAATATCAGAAAAATTGGTTACAAAATTTTATAATGTGCATAATACAGATGATTTTCAAAATGAATATTTAATGTCGAGTTTGCTTGCGAAAATCAAAGGAGAAGCTGCTCTTAGTATTTCTTCATGTCATATAAGGACATGGCAAGATCTGAAAGATGCTCTTCTCAATGCATATGCGGATAAGCGTGATCTTTTTACTCTTAATATAGAAATGGCCGAACTTAGGCAAAATCAGAACGAAAACCCATTTGAATTTTACAATAGGATTCAGAAAATATTGAATTTACAAATTTCATATTGTGTATCGCATTTGCCAGAACAGGAAGCTATTATTATAAGTAATTATTGTAGAAACTTGGCTTTAAGGGTATTATTGAGAGGTTTAAGGGAACCTATCGGATCTTTGATGCGTACAAAGAATCCAAGCGATTTAAATAAGGCTTTACATATGCTCACAAACGACTTCCAATTAGAGGGTGTACAGCACAATCAATTTAAGCACAAATTTCCTCAGAAACAGCATACTAAGCATAATCATTTCACTAATAGCCATTTTAAGAGGAATCCACAAAATTTTCAAAATTTTCAACAAAATCAGGTTAGGCCACCTTTGCCTATAGCCAATTTTCCTCATAATCAAAATTCTTATAACCAAAATAATCCAAGACAATTTCGACAACCCAATGTATTCAAGCCAAACCCACGTCGGAACCTTCCTCAACCTACACCTATGTCGGTCTCAACACAAAATACGTTTAGGCCTCGACAGAATCAATCTTTTAACGGAAATTCGAATAATAATTAATTCAAGAATCAGAATAATTCAAGACCTAATTTTGTAGTCGAAGAATTATACAATATAGATCAGGAACCTCAAATTGAACATCCTGATGATAGCAATTATTCCAATCAACACTCAAGTAATTCTGATCAATTTTTTCGTCAAGAAACCTCGGAAAAGTAGTGCCTCAGTATGAGCTTATGAATACCAATTCTGATAGTGAACTGCCATATATCGTATTTCCTAGAATTAATTTGAAAGTATTAATAGATACAGGTAGTACCAAATCTTTTATACGTCCCGAAATTGCGGATAAGTATTTCAAGAATGCGATTAAGAAGGACCCGTTTCAAATTTCCACGGTTCATGGAAGTTCAACGGAAAATTTCAGTACCACAATACCTTCTGTTGATGTGTTTAATACTAAACGAAATGATTTATTGAAGTTCTATCTATTTAATTTCCACAAATATTTTGATTGTTTGATAGGAGTAGATAATTTAAAGCTACTTCAAGCTTTTATTGATTTGAAGGAAGAAGTGATGGTTCTTCCAGACTGTAAGGTCAAAATATGTTTTCACAAAACATTACCTACCTCAAATTTCATTATTGTGGAACCTAGAACTGAGCAAGTTATTGAAGTTCAAACAGATATTGCCAATGGTGATGTAATTATTCCTTATACTAGAATCAATAATTTAGAAATACCTGAGTGTATTGCTACGGTAAAAAATGGAAAGGCCATTTGCACCATTTTGAATCCTAATGATTCAAAAATCAAAATTAGTAACCTAGAACCATTGAAAGTAGGTCCATTCGCGGATTACGAGTTGGCTACTACAATCAATGATAGTAATCTTCATAATTACAATACAGATCCTGTGAAATTTGATTTTTCAAAAATCCGAACGGATCATATGAACGCTGAAGAGAGAAATGTCATTTTGAAGTTAATTGCAGAATACTCAGATATTTTTTATCAAGAAGGAGATAAGTTAACCTTTACTAGTAAAATAAAACATAAGATTAGGACAAAAGATGAGATACCGGTGTATACAAAATCTTATCGGTACCCTGAAGTGCATAGACAGGAAGTTCAAAACCAAATTCAAAAAATGCTAGATCAAAACATAATTCGTCCAAGTACAAGTGCGTATAGCAGCCCAATTTGGGTCATTGCAAAAAAATTGGATGCCTCTGGGCAAAGAAAATGGCGTGTTGTAATTGACTATAGAAAACTTAACGAAAAAACAATCGGAGATCGATACCCTCTTCCTAATATTACTGATTTGTTAGATAAATTAGGGAAGTGTCAATATTTCACAACTCTCGATTTAGCTTCCGGGTTTCATCAAGTTGAAATGGCTGAAGAAGACATCGAGAAAACAGCTTTTAATACGGAAAACGGTCATTGGGAATTTTTGAGAATGCCATTTGGGTTAAAAAATGCGCCCGCTACTTTTCAAAGGGTTATGGACAATATCTTAAGGGGGATCCAAAACGAGAAATGCCTAGTATATCTTGACGACGTCATTATTTACAGTGTCAGTTTACAGGAACATGAGCAAAGATTAAGGGAAGTTTTTGAACGTTTAAGGGAGTCAAATTTCAAAATCCAGTTAGACAAGTCAGAATTTTTGAGAAAAGAAGTGGCATATTTGGGACATATAGTAACCAAGGACGGTGTTAAGCCGAATCCCGACAAAATTATGGCTATTCAAAGATATCCGTTACCAAAAACTGCCAAACAAATCAAGGGATTTTTGGGACTATTGGGATATTACAGAAAATTTATTAAAGATTTCGCTAAATTGACAAAACCTTTGACCCAGTGTTTGAAAAAAGATGCTACGATTAATTATAATGATCCAGAGTACATACAATGTTTTGATATGTGTAGAAATTTACTAATGAACGAGCCTATCTTACAAGACCCAAATTTTAGTGAACCATTTATTTTGACCACTGATGCTAGCAATTTTGCTATTGGGGCTGTTCTTTCACAGGGAAAAATTGGATCAGATTTGCCAATTGCATACGCGAGTAGAACCTTGACCTCATCTGAAGTAAATTACAGTACCACGGAAAAAGAGGTCCTTGCAATTGTGTACGGTTGCAAAGTTTTTCGCCCTTATCTCTATGGTCGATCTTTTACGATCGTAACTGATCATAAACCGCTTCAATGGCTTTTCAATCATAAAGAACCAAATTCGAAGTTGATTAGGTGGAGATTATCTTTAGAGCAGTACGAGTACAATATTGTCTATAAGAAAGGAAAATTGAATAAAAACGCGGATGCTCTATCTAGAATTGAATTGAATGCTAACGAAACTAAAAATATATCAGACAAACCAGCAATTTTTGATTTTATGGACCAGTTCAATGACCAATTTGCATCTACCTCCGGCATGCAAACACGTAATCAAAATTTAGATAATCAGTCAATGATTGTTGAAGCTAGTGATCGTCAAAATGATGTGAATATTGATGATTCATCTAATCATACCATTCACTCTAGTCATGAGAATCCAATTATAGGTATTCCGATAATTGATACTCCAGTCAATTATGGTAAAAATCAAATAATCATATCACAGGTAAATTTCTCACCTGCTAAGCCATCCATTATAAAATTATTCAAAGACAAGCAGAGAATACATATTCAGCTTTCGAAAGAAAATTACGAGCAAGAAATAGTTAAGTTTGTTAAGGAATATATTGCTCCTAAGGTAAAATATCATATTTATTTTGAAGACCCTATTTATGAACAGTTCTGTACAGTTCTACAAAGATATTTCAAAAACTCGGAAATCAATATGGTCAAATGTACGAAAAAGCTGATTGATATAACAGACAATGATGAAGTCGAATCTATTATTAGAAATCATCACGAAGGAAAAACCAATCACAGAGGTATTGAGGAAACTGAAAAGCGAATCAAAGCGAACTATTATTTTCCCAAACTATATAATACTATCAGGGATTTCATTAATCAATGCGAAACATGTCTCATCACAAAGTATGAGAGACATCCTCTTAAATTGCAATACAACGTAACTCCTACAGGCACAAGACCATTTCAAATTTTACACATAGACAGCATCACATTGGAAAATTGTAAATTTTTGACAATTATCGATTCATTCTCGAGATATGCTCAAGCATATAGATTGAATTCAGCGCAGGCTATAGAAATAGCAAATAAATTGATCAAATATTTTGCACACCATTGTATACCTGACCAAATAATATCAGACAATGGTTTAGAATTTAAAAATTCAGTTATCAAAGAACTTTTGGCTACACACAAAATCAATATTCATTTCATTAGTTCTCAGCACCCCGAATCTAATGGAATTATTGAAAGATTTCACTCTACATTAATAGAGCACATTAGATTGTTAAATAATCAAGATATTTTCAAAAAGGAGCCTATTGAAATTAAAGTGGACTATGCAATTTTAGCGTATAATAACACGATTCACTCTGTTACAAATTTGAAACCTTATGAGATTATTACAGGACATTTAGGCACAGAATCACCTTTTAATATCGAGATAGAAAATCAATTAGTTAATAACTATGTTCAAAATCACAAGGAAAGAATGAGAATATTATATGAAAAACTAAATTCCGATTTACAGAAAAATAAGGAAAAATTAATAAGTAAGTTGAACGAAGACCGAGAACCTTTGCCAACTATTTCAGAAAAAGTTTACGTTAAGAATAAACAAAAACAGAGCAAAACACGGAATAAGTATAAGCCAGAAAGTATTTCTAAGATTGATAGTGAACTCAGAACTGCCAAAATTAAGCCTACTCATGGAAATACCACAGAAAAAATTCATCTGTCAAATATTAAAAGGCCACGTAAGATTTCTAAGACTAAGAAATCCTTTACAGGTTCTTCACCAGCACACAAGCCATCCAAATAAAGGATATCAGCCAAAATTTGGGAATACTTCCGATTAATTTAGGTCCAGCCAAACTTCAAATTTCGGAACATACTTTAGTACACTATTATAGGTTAAGAGAATTATATGATACGTATAATAATTTGAATAATCAATACAATAATTTTAAGTTGAAATATTATAATAATATTATATATATTAGGGAACTGAAGTATTATGATAGAATAATCAATTTTACACAGAAATCTATTTCGGAAAAAATCGAAAATATTCGTATTCATAGTGCTGCCAATGATAGATCACGTAGAGGGTTATTCAACGGTATTGGTAGCGTAGTAAAATTTCTCACAGGTAATTTAGATGCAAGTGATGGAGAACAAATTCACAAGATTATCAGTCATATGCAAAATAACGAGAAAAGCATTGAAAACCAGATGAAAATGCAATATTCAGTCAGTCATAAGCTAATTGAGAATTTTAACCTCACTATCCAAAATATTCAACATAACGAAATTTTGTTAAAGTCAAAAATATTGCAGCTGAACGAAATAACGCAGGCAGGCGCTACATCTCAAAATATTCTTTTTGCTAAAGATACATGTCATTCACTTTTACTACTTTATAATTTTATTTTCAACACTTTACAAGATATCGAGAATTCTGTGACATTTTGCAAGATGGGAGTTATGCATCCAAGTATCATTAGACCAGCTGATCTATATAATGAATTGTCCAAATTATCTTCCTATTACAAAAACATGCTTCCATATGAGGTGAAATTCGAGGATATTTTAGAATTTGAATCAATCATTAAGGTACATTGCAAGATTGATTTCCATCAAATAATTTACTTTTTATCGATTCCAATTGAATTAGGTACTATATTTGATTTTTATTATCTTCACCCTGTTCCTTCAAAACATGGGTCAGAATTTGTTTCGGTTTTTCCAAATTCTAAATATTTATTAAAATCAATTGACAATGAGTCAATAAAACCTCTAACTGGCATGTGTACGAGAGGCAATATGTACCATTGTCCACGTCAAGCCCAAGCCAACATAAATATGTCCTGCGAGTCAAGTATACTGAAAAATGAAAACGCAAGAAGCTGCCACTTCACAAAACTAACAGTTAAGGAAAACCATATTGATATCATATCAGAAATTAATCAATATCTAGCTGTCTTTCCAATTCAAGAGAAGCTAGAATTCCAATGTCAAAACCGCATAGAAACAAGAATCTTATCAGGAATATTTTTGCTCGCACAAGATGATTGCAACATTTTATTCAGAGGTGAACCGCTCACATTTTTGAGCAAAAGCTTTGGCCAGCCTTTAGTCATGGAAACGCCAAATTTTACTTTGATTTCTGAGAACCAGAAACCAAAATTTGAAATTGAATTGAAGAATTTGAAAATGAAAGATATTCCTATTCAGTCATTCAGCCCAATCGTAAATGACGAAGCAGATTTCACTACACCCAGTGCCTGGACTATCATTTTGTACATTTTTGGCACAATTTTGGGCATATTCGCTATTTATTGGAAATTCAAGAAGAATGCAGGGAAGAATCCTACTCCCGTTCCAAGGAAGACACCTGTTACGAATCCTGAAGAAGAACTCGAGCTATCTTCCAGAAAACCGAACCTTCCAGGGGAAGCTTCATTCTAGGGGTGGAGGAGTTATGATGCGGCTATGAAGATAGAAGACACCGAGTCAGCACCTTCAAGCGGCGCCTTGCACTTTCCAGAATTGTAATATTATATTTTTGCAGAGTTCACATTAGTTCAAGCTACCATTGTATTTTACATTTTTATTCAGTCTTTGTCCACACTTGAAACTGTCATCACCTGTTTTTGGAAATAAAATATTTTTTAAAAAGGGACTTTACGGTTTCCGAATTATAAGTGCTATATATTCGTTTTATGTAAAATTGATTGATCTGATAGAGACAGGCGAGTGCCCAATGGGAATCTTTTGTGATCTCAGCAGGGCATTCGATTGTGTAAATCATGATATCTTGTTCAGAAAACAATTTAAATATGGAGTCACTGGTAAATCTCTTGAATGGGTCAAAAAATATTTGGAAAACAGATCACAGTATGTTTCTTTAAGTCACAATTATGGTAATGAAATTAAGGAAGTTAAATCGTCATCCATTATGACTGATATGGGAGTTCCTCAAGGGTCTATTCTGGGGTCCATTTTGTTTATATTGTATATAAACGATCTGGATGAATTACTGGACCATCGAGTACATTTTACATTGTATGCAGATGATGCCTCATTGATAATTTCGGATACTAGTGACGATCTACTGCTTTCTAAATTTAATGACAATTTGGAAAAGTTGAACGAATGGTTTGCACAAAATCAATTATTTCTAAACGCTGAAAAGACTGCTGTGATGAGATTTCACCATGCGCAGAAGAAGCTCGGTGACATGAGTTTGAAAGTAAATGCGAGACCGCTAGAATTCTCCGAAAACACAAAATTTTTGGGGATATATCTAGATGAACACTTAAATTTCAAAAAACAATGTGAGCATATAATATCAATGTTGAATTCACATTCATATATGTATAAAAATCTTCGAACAGTTCTTAGTGAGACTCAGATGATCGTTCTTTACTATGGTCAGGTTGAATCAAGATTGAGGTACGGCCTTTGTTTCTGGGGTTCATCTACTGCTATGGTCGATGCCTTTCTGTGTCAGAAAAGGCTAATTAGAAGTATGGCTAACGTCAATAGAATGCATAGTTGTAGAGAACTGTTTAGAAAATATAAAATACTTACCTTGCCTAGCCTGTATTTGTATGAATTGTCTGTACTGACATATACAGGTTTAGAAAAATGTATTAAGAACAAAGACGTTCATGGACGAAATACAAGGCAATGTGACCAGTTACATGTACCTTTGATGAAATATGATATTTCTAGAAAATCTCCAAACTACATAGGACTGAAAGTTTTTAATAATTTACCGGGAGATATTAGAAATACGAACAATTTACATATGTTCAAAAAAAAAACTGAAGCAATTTTTTATTGAAAAATGTTACTACTCCACTTCTGAGTTTTTTCAAATTTAGGGCGATTTCGTTTCGTTTGTATTTATATATGTGACTTTGTTTGTTTCTTTCTTTTTTTTGAGTGCAGTCTTATACAAACTGTCTGAGAGTTTTATACATATTTTTATTTAGTGTTGTTTTGTTTGTGTTGGTTTGACTTTGTCTCTCTTGTGTGACGAGTTCTATACATATTTTTAACATATGTCAAAAAAGAACAATAAATCATTATTATTATTATTATTATTATTATTATGCAGTGAACAAAATAGAAATATTAATATTTCAACAATGATCCTTTATGCAATGCAGGCAAAAAGTATTAACGTCATTAATCAATATTTTTTCGAACCTGGTCACTCAATGATGAAATGCGACTCTGTGCATGCGCAAATCGAAACCAAAAGTAGACATACTAAAATTTTTGATCCATCAGGGTGGTACACGGTAATTAGAGCGTCGTCCAGAAAATCGAAATACAAGGTTATTGAGATGGACCAAAATATGTTCCTAGACTTCACACGTTTACAAAAAGAAATACTTAGGAACAGAAAACTGGACAGAAACGGAAACAAAATAAATTGGTTGAAAATAGTTTGGCTGCAATATAAGAAAAGTATATCGAATACGATTTGTTTTAAATACGACACGGATTCTTATGACTTTCTTCAGTGTCAAGTTTCAAAATCCTCCAGCAAGAGAAGTTCATGGATAAACGCAAACTCGTCATCAGATTAACTCACCCTTCACCCAGCCTACCCCAAACCGGTTCCTATATCAACAGAGAAATATGAAAATTTTATGGAGCTATGTCAACGTCGCGATGCAATTCCCGTTTTGTATCAGAAGTTTTATAAATCTCTCACACATTCCGCATGGATCCACCGATAGCAGTGAGGTTGATGAATCCTATTTTTTTTACTTTAAAGCTATAAGTGTATGATGTTTTTATTTAATGCATTCTCAGTATACCCGAAAATAACTGATTTTATAATTACGTTACTACGATTCTAAGCCCTCGAAATCAACTCTAACCAGAAACAACAGTGGTAACATATCTATGGTCATAGAGAAGCTGCAGTACGACAGAAATGGATATTTTTCACAGCCTACCAGTTACTGCAAGGTACTAGAGATTGACCAGAACCAGAAAATTAAAAATTTTGAAATGAGAGGAAAATTACCAGCGAATATTGCTGGCAGTTCAATATATTCACAAGAAAATTTCGCGCCTAATGATACAAAAAAGCATTTATTTCCGTTTAAGTCATATAATCTACAGGGCACACCATTTAAGAAACACAACTTTGATATGTTACGCTTTTACTAGACACTCTGTATAAAAGTCATTATTTTTCAAATGTAGCCCAACTTGACCTACATGCACTCGCAAAGTTAACCTCTTGCAAAGAGGTCACAAGAGTCCGAGGCCTTGAGCTTGACTCACTCTGTATAATATACAGGTCATGCCATAATTAGCGCACAATTGTCCGAGTATTGATAACCTGGTTCACGACGTGCTACATATTATTACAATTAGATATGATAACAGTATAACGGTTTTCGAGTGAAGTTTTCAAAAATTATCTGAAATCTCTAACTAGCTTTTATACCTATGGTGCAATTTTGACAAAGCTTCAATTTTTATACAAATACTACATTTCGAAAACCTCTACGATAGTCAGCGCACCGAATACATTCAACGTTGGTATATAGGTAAGTATATAAGTAGTTATTAAGTCTCCTCCTAGGAATAAAATCGTATCGTCTGTATCAATATGAATAAACAAAATTATTTGTGTAAGGCTTTCGAGGGCCATGGCCCTATGAATTGTTGGTTCTTGTTCGTGAAACGTCAAGCAGCCAAGCGCGCCAATGCCAAGGCATTGGAGCTTGTCGACGCCGGCCGAATAGCCCAAGAACCAACAGTTCATCAATAAACAAATTCCTCCAAAGATTTCAAAAATAAACTATGCATCCCTAAATGCCTTAAATGTTTTTGAATTTCTAAGCTACCTAAGAAAAATTCTGATTACGCCCTAAAGTCATTATCAATGGATTAAATTAATATACTAACGACACTTAATTATTCTCAAAGCTGACAAAGCGGTAAGCGGGATTACTCAGTGACGGAAAAGGTGGAACCGCTATACTGACAGACATTACATGGATTTTTATAGTACTCATATCATAATACCTCTAAACCAGGACCTATTATCTCAAATTCAAATATTTTCATAGTAGCTCAGTAACTCAGTCAGCTTCTCATGCAACTGCTCATTCCGTTGTTCTGATGCGTTTACACTCCTCACTACTGATGAGACTGGAGACCAATGACCCAGTGGTGTTGCCTTCTTGAGGTGTACCGGAAAGCCATTCGCGTTCAGCAACATCACCGGATCATTCGCTCGTACCAGGCATTTTCCAATGGGGATGCCACGGCCAATCAGCTCATCATCCGGTTGAGGTTCAAACAGCATGACGCTCCCTCGATCAGCGTCATCAATCAGGCAGGCTTCAATCACCACCTCACATCTTTCTGGGCTGACAGTTTCTTCTGAGAGCACCACCTGGACAGCCTCTTCTTGACGTTGGTGGAGGACTTCATCTTCCTCTTGGACTATCCTTTAAGTTTTAAACCTAGCCAAACATACCAATACTCATACTTATTTACCTTCAAAGAACGAAGGTGAGAATCA
Organism: Callosobruchus maculatus; assembly: GCA_951848785.1. Taxonomy (NCBI): domain Eukaryota; kingdom Metazoa; phylum Arthropoda; class Insecta; order Coleoptera; family Chrysomelidae; genus Callosobruchus; species Callosobruchus maculatus. Next base: position 3,368,045 of record CATOUR010000142.1, on the reverse strand, counting down.
TTTTCAACATTAGACGTAATTCAACTACACTGTGACAAATACTAGCTAAATTGCTCAAATTGTTAGAAACTAGCTTGGAGAGAATGGAAATTGTGTATGGCCTTCGGAAAGTAGAAAATTTTGAAAATAATCATGTTTCACTTCCAGTCATTTTCGAAGGACCTGAATTTTTTTTAAAATGAGGGTGGAGGTATTTGAGGAGAGGAAATATTGGGAGGTGGAGATGCGTGCTTCTAAAACTTTCACATGCTCACTTTTTGTGCTTCCCAAATAAAATTATTCTTTTACCTATTACCTATTACCTCTTATCAATGTGCAGCATGTTTCTTAACGTAGGAGGAGGATTCAAATCAAACAATTTCTTTCTATTCAGTTTGGCAGATACTTTTCTCCTGTAAACAGGCGGAGTCATGGTTTTTAGATCATATGTCAGATATGTGTTCTAATTCTGCAAACTGTATCGGCCATTTGCGCCCCAGTAATCGATTATAGGGATAAAAGTACCATTCAACTCGTAAGGGGGAGTTATGGAGGAGGATGTGATAGCAGATATAGGAAGCTCATGACGTCATTCACATAAGCTGTTGAGGAAGCTTTGGTGGAGGATACGTATACTGAGGCCACTGTGAAGGCGCATACGGGGAAGACTTATTTTTTGCAGAAATGAAGAATATGAGAAGAAATAGCGATTAGATTAATACTACAACCAATAAAATAGTTATTTCTAAGGTAGGATCATTCACATAAAAGAATAAAATGACTGTATTTAATCCATAGAGTTGAAGCAGATTGTGACATTAATATCAACCAAGCCGATGTTTATGAATATCAACTCAAATAGTAATAAAATAATTACCATTCGAATACATAAAAATTGGAATGCCATTGAATGATAAGTAAACAGTAAAGCAAAATTTGCTCCATGTTTCTACTAATGTTTAAAAAAGTTAAATTTAAGAATTTCGGAGGAAAAACGTATCGATGAAATTTGGTCTAACAAATGATAACGCAGACTGAAATGAGGACTTAGAGAGCTTTGGAATAGATAACATTTAATATGCATGGCGAAGGTTAACATAGCTTTTCTTAGATGCAAATAATAGCTTTTTGTTAAACACGTTGCCTTTCTGATGTCTGCAGATCTAACTAGGTATAAAATGCTCGCCAAGCTTCTTCAGGTAAAATGATATGTATTTGCACCTTGAGGGCTTTGTAATGAAACACGACTATTTACAGCAAATTTTTATTTGTGCCATCCGTTATTCAGTTATCTGCTGTCCGCCAACACTGTTAATAGAGATTTATTTTTGAAACCCTGATCGGTGGCGGCAATGGATCGCCGCCTCCCTATCAGTTGGAAAAACATGTACAGCATTTCCAGAGACCAGGTTTGGACTAGATGTCGTTCATGCAATTTTTCACAGATACATAATTTTAAATTCGAAACTTATTGTCCATAAAGTAATGCGATGCCATACCGTATTCACATAGAACTATTTTTATACCTTGTTTATAATATACTACTCGCAAGTGAAATCCGAACACTGAGACAAAAAGGGTTGCGGTTGATGAAATGCGGTAGGATTAAATACAATAATAAATTTGCCATTTGCCATAATTAGTTTATAAAAAAATACGACAGATAAGTAATTTGTGAGCCCTCCATGTTGACGAATGCGCTCCTCTAGCTTACGCGGCATGCTCGTAATCTGGTTGTTGATAAACTCTAGATATACATCCTCCCAAGCTGCCCTCACGGCAGGTTCCAGTTCATCCAGCATGGTCGGAGGATTGAGTGAATCGCCTATGTATCGACCCATTCATCCCACAGTTTTTCAGTTGGAAATAAATCTGGTAATCGTGGAGGCCAGGGGAGTATCTTGACCTCAGCTTCCTGTAGGAACCTCATCGACACCCTTGCAATAAGAGGACGTGCATTATCTTGCTGGAAGAAACCCTCTTCGCGGCCTTGGACATATGGACTGGCAGTTGGTTATAACACCTCATTCATATAACGTTGCGCAGTCACTGTGTCTGTCACGAATCACAAATAAAGGGGGTCTACTGTTGAATGCAATGTCACCCCAAACCATCAAACCCATAGGACGATGTACATGGCGCTCAACAGCAAACTGGAGATCACGTCGTCCATCCCGTCGTCCATCCCGTCGTCGTCTTAAGCATTCGGGTCCGTCATGTATCCCCAGACAAAACCTAGACTCGTCGGAAAAGGTCGTCTGGTGCCACTCAGCATGCCACTGTCGGTGTTCTTTGCACCAATCTAACCGTTGACGACGATGAGTTGCAGTGAGTGGAAGCACTAGATGCGGACGATATGATCCTAAGCTCATTTCACTCAATCTATGGTACCCCATGCGGATTCGAACGGGCCTCCCTATAGCTGCATACTAAGCGTCAGCAGCTGCTCAAGTGGATCGCATTGTGTCTTGAAGGGCCCGTAGTCGTAGATGACGAGCTAGCCGGTCTGTAGTTCTTCTACGTGCTACAGAACCTCTAGCCTATCGCATTCGCCCTTCTGCGGTCCATGCGCGCCATGCTGCTACAACTGTAGCCACGCTACGTTTCATGGTTACAGCAGTTGCTCTGAAAGAAGCACCACGTTCTCGTTGACCTACAATCCGACCCCATTTAAAGGAGCTTAACTGCGTAAACTGGAGCTGTCGACTTCTATGCGGCATCTTCACACAGTCATCTAGTCTATCGCCACGTTTGCAACAAATATAAACATTTTTGAATCGACAAAACGCCATGCTTTGTTTTTACACGTCTATAGTTTTTTAGAGGTGCCATGTAGGTAAATAGCGTTTGGATGAACAAAAAGTGTTACATGTGTACTAGAGATGGTACTGCCAAGCTGTGTACAAATTTTCAATGCAAATATCCTTTTTGTTTGGATTTCACTTGCGCGAGTAGTATACAACCATTATAAGGTTATGAGAGATGAATCAAGAAATCCAGGGTAGAGATGTAAATAAAATTATTCTCCACTCCGTTCGAACAACCGTGTGTCTGTTTGGTGAAGTTCAAATGGTACACACACACGTAAGCAAAACATTGAAATACCTTCGAGTGCTATACATTATCCCCCTCTCGATATAGTTCTTTAATAAATAGTGAATCGTCGGAAACCCTATCCCACACAAATAATAGTTGAGGCTGTATTTGTTTATCTGTATGTCTGTTGCCACCTTTCTAACGGCGTAGGTAATATTAGCAACCGCTTAACAGATGTTGATGAAGTTAGGGATGTGCCATGATATGGAGTTATGACTATAGTAGGAAAATCAGGGCATTGAATACGAAGCAATTATAGCAAAAATAAACTTTATTAGAACCACGCTAAACATTAGGTATTTTGGGGATTCAGGAAGATTTTCTATAATGCTTAGGGAGGATGTGATATTGATGTGGTGGAGCGAAACTTCATCATTTTTGTGCTCATAAACATATTTCAGTTAACTATAAACTACGATCTTAGTAGTATACTTTACAGACCTATTTCTATATTTATACGGTCCCAGCATCGATACTATCAGAATAACAAGAAAAAACAGAAATTATCAGAGCTGCACCAAACTTCGTTTTTTAACGTTTCAGTGGTTCATGGCGATGTTCCATTTTTGTTCTTGGGTGGTAAAGTTGGGGCGGCGGAAAGGGTAGAGATAGGATAGGATACGTTGAAAGTGAGTAGGGCAATTATGCCTCCTTCCACCTTCCACCTTATTGTGTCTATTGTGGCTCACACCTATCTAGAGTTCACCGCAAAATCCACACCTCTTGATTAAGATGATGGTCATGTTGGATGAAACTTCCTTGAGTGAATCCGAAAGTCTGAAACCTAGCGGTTTCCAGTGTTGAACAGAAGTCTGATATGTACTCCGCTGTTTCGCCTCCGCATAGCGAAAACGGCAGTCCGTTGTTTGTTCTAGATGACACCTGACTTCCGCAAGTGGTTCCTCAGACGACCATGCCTCATCAATAAACTAACAAGAATGCTCAAGTCACTTCTGTTCCATTCTATGATCCTCGGGGTGGGGGGAGGGGGGCTGACTAGAGGACTATGGTATGAACACCTTTGAGTGTAGTAACCCTAGTGTATCTCGTCAGTGCAGGAGTACTTTCCTCTTTGCTCAATCTGAGATGTTTTTTTTTCTTGGCAGTGCCTTTCGCAGAGCCCGCAAGTGGTTCTATGAACAAAAATTCAGTTCCTCCTCTTGCGAGAGTGTCGGCTAATACATTCCCTTCCGCTCCGCTATGACCTTTAGCCAAACCCAAAGTTACTTTGTCCTCGCTCACTTAGAACGAACTTGTCGTTGAGGAGATGCATTTAGTTCCATACGAGTCTCGAGTCAGCTCATTTGGAGCGCAGTGCTTTCAGAGCAGCCTGGCTATATCAAAAGATTTTAATAGATTTGTTTGTCAGGAGTCTTTTGTTCAGCTGCCTGACTCCCAACATAAGATTGTAGTATACCTCCCAAGGTTAACTGAGATTTCAACTCTCTAATACCAGCTACTCCCGCTTCGGTCCACAGTTCTGGCTTGGGGCCCTCCGTGAGTAGCGCATGATTAGATGGAGATATGAAACTGCCACTACTCCTCCATCCGTCTCTTCTTAGGAAAAGGACGTCGAAGTATATGGTGGTTTATAATTTCTCACATAATACCCATTATGTCTAGTCCTTTTTTGTCTTATCTTCCAGTTGATAGCAGCCTATAGGCTGGCACGTCGCTATACCTCAATGAGTATGGGGCTTAAGTTTAGGAGGGTCTCCATGGCCACTTTTTATTGCAATAAGTGTTCAAAGTGTTGTGCGTTATTGCCTGAGCATGCGTTGACGAAGGTCATCCAAACTTTGAAGTTGGAGACTACATACAAAATATTTTAAATGGTTCCATAGCCATTCTGTAGTTCCTTTTCGCTCTATCCATTTATCTGCAAACGCGTCGGCTAGCAATTGCCGAACCAGAAGGATATAGTGAGAAGGAGCACCGTCTTGCTGGAAATAGATTTCAGCCTTATCAAGTATAGGGTTTCCATCCCCTTCGATTTGGTTTTCAATGAAAGGGGATTGATGATATTTCTCAACGTACCCAAATTAATGTCTCCATTCAAATTTCCGTTGATAAACAGTGACCCAATCACTTTGTTTCTTAAAATGCCTGCCCGAAAATGATTTTTTGGGGGTACTGAGTATGTCATTCTTCAAAAGCATCAGTATTTTCATTGCTCCTATACCTGAAGTTATGCTTATTCATAAATCCAGTTAGACGAAATGTGCATTCGTTAGTGAGGCAGATATTCTTTACATGAATGGAGTTACCATTAATCTCTGTAGACATTTGTTCATAAAACTCAACCCGCCGATCGAAATCGTCTTCAGTTAACTCTTGCACTATTTCCATTTTGAATGGACAAAACGAAGTATTAGTATTTATGCCAAGATGACCCAAAACTTCAAATTGAGCGGCTTCTCCCAGAACTTTGCGTTTTTGATTTGCAACAAATCCAGTTTGTGTAGATTGCGTAACACGGTTCAAAACATACCTATGCGAAGTTATCCTCCCCAGATGTCTGGCGTTAACGGAACTGTAGTTTGGCGAGCACATTGATTCTGGGCAACCTAAATTGGAGTCATTTCCACTGTTTTTGCAACTAGCCGCAAGGAATTTGAATATCGTCTTAGTGATTGTTTGGTGACGGGTAGGATTTTGAACACCTGTTGTAACAAAAAGAGGTATTTTCATGTGTTTTTGTTTGCTTTCCGAACAGATTATGATACATGAAGTTTTTTCTCCAAAACGAATCGACCGATTTTAATAATCAAACGTCAAAACAAAGGACAAACAGGCTATCACTCGATACCCCTTATTATTTAACAATCTGAAGGGGATGACTCCGGTGGGCAGTGGTACAAGGTGGTGAAGTGATTTTTGGTTGAAAAATTGCCCCCCTTGACAAATATTTTGACGTGTCTCGGCATTTTTTCTTTTAATCAGTGGTTTTCCATGAATCTGTGGTGGGAAGTTTTCAAATGCACACACACCCTGTATATTATACCGATGGCGCGGTGTGCCATGCTTGATCCAGAAACCAACATAAGTCTGATTTGTAACACCCACTTGTGATCCACTAGTTGGGACCGGGACATGCGTTCAACATTACACTTATTTATAAAAAAAGTCGCCCTGTCGAGCATTGTACATCTCAGTTCAGTATAGACTGAGTGTTCTAGCGGCCTATGAGTTCTGTGGCCGGTATGCGCCGTTACACAGCGCTGAAAACCACACATGTGTACAAATACACAATTAGATAACATTTCAAAATTTCATTCGGGTCTGGTGAGCACTGCAACGAAGGTTAATGTGAAATAGCGAAAATATCGATGCTTTCCATTATTTTTGACGACTTTATTAATTTTAGGCTGGATATGCGGACGAAAAAAGCCGGCCTGCGAACAAAGCATTTCTGATTGGTTGAATCGCAATGCAATTTGTCGATGTGCTTTTGTCGTTGTGACAAAAGAACAGCTATCGCAGATTAACCGGGCGTGGCTGGTTGCCAGCAGGGGAAGTGAAAAAATCTTTGGATTTATCAAAAATTAATTTCAATAACTTGATGAAATAAAGATGATTTGAAAATACCGCGAAATAAATACGATTGCCCACTGTATCTCAAAAGCACTTATACCACAACATATACATGTACCACCAGTACGACTCGATATAAATTACGCAGATCTTTTGTTCGGCTATTCGTGACCTCTATATATAGCATTTTGCATGCTGCTTCAACATCTTGGTATACAGGGTGAGTTTTTAGTACCGGCTCGGTCGATACCTCCACTACTATAGAAAATAGTGAAAAAAGTTGTATCTAAAAGTTGTAGCCACGGATATGCTCCTTGCTCAGAAAATATTTTGATTTATAGAGGGTGACCCATAACTACGTGGTGATGCAAACACGCATTTTTTTAAATTAAACACCGAATATATTATTCTATATTCAAATTCTACTAATGATTTATGTTCTTCCAATATAGGGTATTGTGTCATCATACAGGGTATTTCAAAAGTTATGACCATTTTTATCTCCAAATCGCTGTCAAAAAGATATAAGTCAAAAATGGAGTCAAGTTGATTGACTCAGTACTTCCCACACATTACGCTGATACCAGTTTATTATTTTCCCATAGCATGAAGCTTCTTCTGAGATCCCTTGCAACCAAATAATCGCCAGCCCCCCCTAAATTATCTTATGCCGCTAGGTCTTTCCTTCACAGGTCAATGCACAGCCTATTATCGATACTACAAACTTCTCAGTTTTACAACTCCACCCCCCAACCACCTCACTTTCACCCCCTCCCAAAAACCTGGTAAGAAATGATCAGGAACCTCAGGAAATGTTCGGATGGACCTAAAAAAGTTATTTATGTCACCAGGTCTTCCTTCACAGGTCAGTGGACAGTCTATTATGAAAGCAACAAATTTTTCAATTTTACAACGATACCTCCACACAGTGTTCTGTTTTCTTTCAGTTTCTCGCAAATTTTTGGTCCGTTAAGGGCCCCACAGACGTCGTTCTTTTTCATCAGGTTTGCACGACGTGCCAACCGATATCGGTTAAACCGATAGAACGATACCTCCACACACTGTTCGGTTTTTTTTTCAGTTTCTCATAAATTTTTGGTCCGTTAAACATGGATAATACTTTAGCATTGGCGACGGCTTTAGCTATTAAAGTGAAATACAACAGAAAAAAAAACGTTCTAAATGGGTGAAACAGTGGCTTTTAAAAAGAAGCCAATTCTCCCATATACATTGGTACAATTATTTGAGGATGGATGAAGAAACATACTTAGAATTACTTAATTCAGTAGCACCTCTAATAAAAAACAGGATACATGGATGAGACATAGCATTTCCCCTCATGAACGTCTGACAGCTACATTGAGATACCTTGCTACGGGTAGAAGCTACGAGGATTTGAAATTTTCAGTTGTGATATCCCCCCAAGCTTTACAAATTATACCTGAAACCAGAACGACACTGCAAAATCCCGTCGTGATTGCACGATGAACGGCCACACATGTACCTAGTTGCACGATGGCGTTCCAAACCGACGGGTAAAATCAAGCTCGGACAGATTTTTTGGAACGATGGTCAACACGACGGTCTTTCGGCACACACGGACCGAAATAAGTGTGATCGGTTGGCACGTCGTGCAAACCTGATGAAAAAGAACGATGTCTGTGGGGCCCTTTATACCAAAGAATTGCCCTTAATATGCTCTTTCATCTTCGTATAGCACCTGTTGTACCTACGTTCATCAGTTTCCGAGATATTTCGATTTTTCGGTAAATTTAAAATGTAGCTTCTATTTGTCTACTGAAGTTTATTTATTTTGAGAAAGTTCTATCGAATTTGTTTTTTTTTTATTTAACGAACAACTAAATTATGAGGTCATGATAGTATTTGATGAAATCAAAACCCTGAATCGTCGAGATGATGAAGTCAAGTATGCTGAGGAAACAATTTTGTAGGCGTGATGCATAACTATCAAGCAGATTTATCAGGTATGCTTTGAAAAACTGACGGTTTTCATAACCTGCTCAATAATTCCGTACTGTGTGAAAAACAAGCTTTAATAATTAACTTTTCCATTCAGGTATTTAGGAGAATCTTTGAGAAATTGCCTACTTGCCTCTGGAATATATCAACTACTAACAGCAATATCCAGACCGGAGGCACTCTAAAAATAATGCGTTTGAAAGAATGAAGAATCGTCTTATTTGGACCGTGTCGTTTAGTATCTCAGAGCCTACCTGGTACGTCTGCTTGATAATTATGCATGACGTTTGTAAAATTGTTTCCTTAGCACACTTGACCTATATTGTCTTGTTAATCCAGTGTTTTGACTTGATCAAGTACTATTATGGCCTTAGATTTTAGTTGTTTGTTAAGAAAAAATAAAATTTGATAGTATTTTCTCAAAATAAATAAATTTTATTAAACAAATAGAAGGTATATTATTTAAAATTTGTAGAATAATCGGAATATCTCAGAAACTAATGAACTCTTGGTATAATAAAATATTGGGGGTTACATTTAAAAAGAGAGAGAAAAATCTAGATTTTGCATTCTGCATCACCCTGTATACGAATATGCGTCGCGGGATTTTTTTATAGCCGATTTTAGAACTAGAGAATATTGTTTATCCATCCGTGTAAAAAAAATGATTTTTGATTTATCATCTTTTGATATATAGTACGTTCATTTGACAGCGATTTGGATATAAAAACGGTCATAACTTTTGAAATATCCTGTATAATGTAACAGTAACCTATATTGTGAGAACGGAAATTATTTGTAGAATTTGAATATAGAATAAAATATAGAGTGTCTCAAAAAAATGCATGTTTGCATCACCACGTAGTAATGGATCACCCTGTACAAATCAAAATATCTTCTGAGCAAGGAGCATATCCGTGGCTACAAATTTTATATACAACTTTTTTCGATATCTTCTATAGTAGTGGTATTATTGACCGAGAAGGTACTAAAAATTCACCCTATACAGGGTGGCCAATCGGGTGACGATAATAATTTTTTTAGATATCCCGTACAGAGACCTATCCAAAACTTATATATATTGTATTATATATTGATAGTTTTCGAGTTATGATTTTTTTTTGAAAACTTAGAGATTTTCCAGTTTTTCCAAGAAATCGTCAAAAAATAAAAAAAGAATGCTTTTTGGCTTTTATTTTTTTCAGCAGTTATACTCAGTATTAAGCCTGTTTTAATATCCAATAAAGAGAACCTGTATATCCGAACAATAATTAAGTACATTTTGGGCTCAAAGTTTGAAATCTCTGTTTTTAGTCAGGAGACCAAAACCTTCAAAATAAAATTAAAAATACCTATGTCTGGTTCTGGAGCTCCAGTCTAATCTTAAAAACTCTGCAAGACATTGCACTTTCGAAATAATAATGAAAATATAGCACTTATGGGGGCATTTTGCGCCGTACGTGGCTATTAATGGAAAAAAGGTGATAATTCACGAATTTCCAAAATGATTTAAAAAACTATTATTTTACTTTATTATGACAAATTAAACAAAAAAAAACTCATAACAACTAACAAACATGCTAAAAATTGATGTTTCAATCACTTTTAATAAAAAAATTAATACCTGTGCTTTTTGCTGTGTACTATTGCACTTCTGCTAAATTAAGTTGTATGGAAAGTTAACAAAGGAAAGTAATAATAAAACAACAATCTGACTTTTAATTCCATAGCGGAATTACCGGGGAAGCGTTATCGTAGCATACGCCATTCCTTTCACTTCCCACACCGATAGGTGAGGGGAGGATTGTGATCGTGAAAATTTTCGACTTTGAGATAATAGGTTTTTTGGGCGCTTTATAATGTCTACATAACGAAAATCCGCGTCACTCGTTTCCGTCGTTCTGTCTGTCGGTCTGCCTGTCGGTCTGTCTGTCTGTACGCGTTTTTTTAGCCTCGTAATCTCAGTAACCGCTGCATAGACTGTGATAAAATTTGGGCAGCAATATGCTGTGGCATCTTAATAGGTAATGCTGCTATAATTTTGGAAATCGGCACATGGGCGGCGGAGTAATTAAAACAAAAATTTCAAATATTCCTCAAACTTCGTTTTTAGGAGTTTTAGAGGTTCTTGATCATTTTTTGCTTTTTTTGGGTGGGGGTGGAATTTGGGTGTTTGGGTGGTGGGGGGTTGAAAAACTGAAAAACTTGTTGTATTCATAACAGGCTGCCTACTGACCTGTCAAGGAAGACCTAGCGATATAAATCACTTTTTTAGGTCCATCCGAATATTGCCTTGCCTATTACCGAAAATTAATTAACACAACTGCGCTTCGCCGACATGAGCTCGCAAAAAGCTACTCTGAAAGAAAGGGCTGGCATATGCTACGACATCGCTTCCCAGGTAATTCTGCCATGAACTTGGAAGTCAGATTATTGTTTTATTATTCCTTTCCTTTGTTAACTTTCCATACAACTGAATTTAGCAGAAATTCAATAGTACATAGCAAAAGCACTTCAAAAATCACAATTTGGGTATTAGTTTATTAAAAGTCATCAAAACATCAATGACTATCGAGTCTATTAGTTGTTACGAGTTTTTTTTTCTTTAATTTATCATAATAAAGCAAAATAATAATTTTTTAAATCATTTTGGAAATTCGTGAATTATCACCTTTTTACCTTTAACACTCACGTACGGCGCAAAATATCCCCATAAGTGCTACTTTTTCATTATTATTTCGAAGGTGCAATGTCTTGCAAAGTTTTTAAGATTAGTCTGAAGCGCCAGAACCAGGCATAAGTATTTCTAATTTTATTTTGAGGGTTTTGGTCTCCTGACTAAAAACAGAGATTTCAAACTTTGGGCCCAAAATGTACTTAATTATTGTTCTGATCTACAGGTTCTCTTTATTGGATATTAAAATAGGCTTAATACTGAGTATAATTGCAGAAAAAAATAAACGCCAAAAAGCATGGAAAAACTGGAAAATTTCTAAGTTTTCAAAAAAAAATCATAACTCGAAAACTATCAATAATCGGTACACATACATGGGGGTGTTTTGGATAGGTCTCAGTATGGGCTATCTAAAAAAAAATTATTATCGTCACCCGATTGGCCACCCTGTATATACTTTAAGCATAAATTCGAACTTTATCGAGCATGCACCTCGAAACTGGAGTATGTTAGTGATTTTCTTTATTTAGGTTTGATTGTTGTTCATCATTTGCCATTTCAATTCTGAACTACATTTTTGATCATTTTACTCAATCTACCTAACTATTATTGAAAGTGAACGTTTATTACAAGTTTTTACAAGTTTATCACTGGTTATCTCAATGTAATTGAATTAAGAGCTGTTTTTGTTCTTAATATAAGACCATAGACGGTGTATGAAAGAAAAATTTATTTATTGTACAAGGATTAACAAAAATATGTGTATTGTGTCAAGGCGTCATATTTGATTTGCGAAGTTCCCACATGATGCTTATAATAGCCGTTATTTTTCAAGAACCCTGCCTGGTTTTACTAACTTGATGATTTTTAAATAAGCTTAAAACAATAGCGAACAAAAAATAACTAGTATTATAGTGAAAAAAGTGGCAGGGGCCCGATTTACGAATAAAATGGTACAAAGCGTTTGCGCTTTTTTCACAACCATACTAATGTTTTTATTCACTATTGCTTTAAGCTTATTTAAAAAAATATTTTTAACTTTTTAGTCCAATGTATTGGACATGATCCAATGCACTGTTGATTTTTGGGCTGTTCGGCCGGCGTCACAGACATAATTGGGAGGTTACTGCAGAAGAAGTATATTAGGACGATACACAAACTAACTGGGAAAATACAACAGCGTTTAAGATCGGCAAGGGACAAAAGGCATCGGTGGACAGGATCAGGGACTTATCGGATATCATGTAGGTATTGTGGAAGTGTATACATCGGAACCACAAAGAGATCAGTAGAAACTAGAATTTCGGAACACAAATGAAATAGCCGATTAGGTCAGACAGAAAAATCTGCAGCCTGCACTCCAAGAAAGCGGTAACCACAAGATTAAGTTTGACGAGACACAGGTTCTGGCTTCGACTTCCTCTTATTACGCCAGATTGTACGGTGAGTTCATTGAGATTTACAATCATAAGAACAACTTCAACAACAGAGAAGAAGCATATAAGCGCAGCAGAATATGGATACCCGCCATAAGAGGCGGAAATATTCTGGAACGCGCAGTATAGTTCCACAGGCAACGGCGGCACACAGCGCAGCTGCTCTTCTCGGAATGCGGGGAATATAAGTGCTAACCCTGTGACGCGGTTTCAGTCTCTCGGAACACGCCCAACAGGTGACACCAGCTTTTGAAGTTGCCGACCACTCGTGTTGGCGAAACGTCAAGCAGCGAAGCTCGTCGACGTCAAGGAGCGTGTCGACGCCGACCGAACAGCCCAAGAACCAACAGTGCATTTTTAGTCCAATGTTCTTTAAAAGCGTGTTTTCTAGTATTTTTAACAATATTTATTCTTAATTTGTTTTAGTAACGTTATCATTATCATTAGAGTGTGTTTTTTTTATTTTTTAAACTGTATTTATCAATACTCTGTTAATGGTACTAACCAATTGTTTGTGATCAATATTCATACCATAATCATTGCCATTACTGCATAAACGATCATTATTCCAACTTTGCGCCAAAATCATTTTTGCGACAAAGTTGTAGCGTTCAGTGTTCGGTTCCATCCTCTTAACCACAAACAAACATACAGGTGAAACTAATTACAGCGTGTTAAAAATAAATATTCGGTAATGAACATTTAATATTTCTGGCACCACTCGCCAACAAGTGTTCTGTTTGTCCGGCAACCCAGTGCGTACGACACTGGTAAGAGAAACTATAAAATTGAACCATTTCCAAGCAAAAAAGTCTTGCATGCTACCCCGTTGTTTCCTACATACCTACTATTCAGAATAAATTTGACGTATGAAGCAAACTGAGTTACCCGATTGCCCGAAGTCACGGGGCTTAGTTTCTAACAGCCTGCTAATAAGTGAGTCCCTTAAGTTAACTGAGCCTTAAATCAGTATGTGATTCGATTCGAATTCCATGTCACGTTGATATCTAGATGCCATCATAGGATGGAAGGTCATAGTTCAAACTAGTCCTAATTGCATGCTAAGGTTTGCTTAAATTGGTATGTGCAACTTGCGGTAGAAGTGTGAATCGTTTCTTTGCATGCGAGAAGAAAATGACGTTTGGGGTGAAGGCCGAATTAGAAATAAGAAAATATATTAGTTCTATTAAGAGAAAACATGGGAACAAAAGATATATTTTGAGTACATGGCATAAAACTCTTCAACAAACTGCTATCAAAATAGCTAACTCATACTTACTCAAGGAGGGTGCTAAGGCACCGCTGACAAGGAAAGACTATTATTTCGTCTCTGAGTATATTTGCGATAACCTGCAGTTTCGTTGCGCAACCCTCCACTCCCCGACCACCCCAATTTTATCCCCACCAAAAAAAAGAACAGAAAATGACCAGGAAACGTTAAATCGCCTAACAACGAAGTTTGAGCTGTTTTTATATTTTTAGATTTTTTATTGTTGCTGTGCCGCCACTGAGACGATTTCTAAAAACCATAGACGTTTTTCATCCTTAGCCCGTGGCAAAATTTCATTAAAATCTATTTCATAATTTCCACGTTACTCAACACAGAACGTTCTAAAGCAATATTCGTATGTATAACATACAGGGTGGCCAATCGGGTGACGATAATATTTTTTTTTAGATAGCCCGTACCGAGACCTATCCAAAACACCCCCATGTATGTGTACCGATTATTGATAATTTTAGAGTTATGATTTTTTTTGAAAACTTAGAGATTTTCCAGTTTTCCCAAGAAATCGTCAAAAACAAAAACAAGAATGCTTTTTGGCTTTTATTTTTTTCTGCAATTATACTCAGTATTAAGCCTATTTCAATATCCAATAAAGACAAGTGAGTAGACAGCCTATCATGAATATAACAAGTTTTTCAGTTTTTCAACCTCCCACCCCCAAACAGCCAAATTCGACCCCCACCCAAAAAAACGCAGAAAATGATCAAGAACCTCTAAAACGCCTAAAAACGAAGTTTGAGGAATATTTGAAATTTTTGTGTTAATTACTCCGCTGCCGCCAAATTTCATCACAGTCCATGCAGCGGTTACTGAGATTACGAGGCTAGAAAAACGCGTACAGACAGACAGACCGATAGACAGACCGACAGACAGAACGACGGAAATGAGTGACGCGGATTTTCGTTATGTGGACGTGTTATAAAACGCCCAAAAAACCTATTTCAAAATCGAAAATTTTCACGATCACAATCCACCCCTCACCTCTCGGTGTGGGAAGTAGAAGGCATGGCGTATGCTACGATAATGCTTCCCAGGTAATTCCGCCATGGAATTAAAAGTCAGATTGTTGTTTTATTATCCCTTTCCTTTGTTAACTTTCCATACAACTTAATTTAGCAGAAGTTCAATAGTACATAGCAAAAACACTTCAAAAATCACAATTTGGGTAGTAGTTTTTTTATTAAAAGTCATCAAAACATCAATGATTGTCGGGTTTATTAGTTGTTACGAGTTTTTTTTCTTTAATTTGTCATAATGAAGCAAAATAATAGATTTTTAAATCATCTTGGAAATTCGTGAATTATCACCTTTTTATCTTTAACACTCACGTATGGCGCAAAATGTCCCCATAAGTGCCACTTTTTCATTATTATTTCGAAAGTGCAATGTATTGCATAGTTTTCAAGATTAGTTTAAAGCTTCAGAACCAGGCACAAGTATTTTTAATTTTATCTTGAAGGTTTTGGTCTCCCGACTAAAAACAGATATTTCAAACTTTGGGCCCAAAATGTACTTAATTATTGTCCGGATGTACAGGTTCTCTTTATTGGATATTAAAATATGAGTAATACTGAGTACAAATGCAGAAAAATGAAAGCCAAAAAGCATTCTTGTTTTTGCTTTTGACGATTTCTTGGAAAAACTGGAAAATCTCTAAGTTTTCAAAAAAAAAATCATAACTCGAAAACTATCAATAATCGGTACACATACATGGGGGTGTTTTGGATAGGTCTCGGTACGGGCTATCTAAAAAAAAATTATTATCGTCACCCGATTGGCCACCCTGTATATCAGAACCTTGGTTTCTGTAGTAGGCAAGGCAATGTTAGGATGGACGTAAAAAAGGATATTATGGTGCTAGGACTCTTTTTCACAGGTCAATGGACAGCCTATTATGAATACAACAGTATTTTGGAGATTTACAACTCCCCCCCCCCCCCCCCCCCAACCACTTCAATTTCATCCCACCTAAAAGAAGTAGAAAATGATCACGAAATCCTAGAATGCCTAAAAACGAAGTTTGAGGAATATTTATTTCTTTTTTTGTTTACTAATTACTCCGACGCCAATGCACCGATTTTCCTAATTATAACAGCATTACCTACTAGGCTCCATAGCACACCGGTACCCACATTTCATCATAATTCATGCAGCGGTTACTGAGATTACGATACTAGAAAAACGCGCACAGATAGACAGGCAGACAGACCGATGGAAATGAGTTATGTAGACATCATAAAATGCTCAGAAAGCGTATTAACTCAAAATCGAAAATTTTCGACCACAATACTCCCCTCACCTATCGGTGTGGGAAGTAACAAATAAACATTGATATTGAAAACGTTGATTTTAGGAATCCAATCCTCAAACCGCTGACACTTATATTACGAACGGATGGAGCAGCTCGTGGTGTTAATGACCGACTATCCTAGATCAACGTTAAAATTTCAGCTAATACCAGGTTCCTTTTTCGTTCAGGTTTTCGCCAATATATTTGATATTTGAATTAATTATACCAGTACTAGTCAATTTGGCTTATTTGCAAAATGCAAATAACCGAAATCCAGCAATCAGCAGATCTACTAAGCTTCCATTTATCACCTAGACATAATTTATTATCTAATTATGTAACTTCATTCAATCTGTGCTATTACTAGTGAAAACCTGACGGCTTAAAATTAAAACAAATGTAATCATTGATATATCTAGTTCAAACGCAATCATGAATCTGTGATCACAAAACAAAAGGAGAGAGTAATTACCCATAACATCGCTATAAAAATTACTCATATTTATACTATACCTCAGTTCAGTCTTCATCGTAATAAATTAAAATATTAAGTTACGTTACAGGCATGTTGAGATCTTTTCCTATGATTAAGATTAGAGCTAACGCTTTGAATACGCTTATCAGATTACGCATTGGCGTACTTATAGGTCATTCACAGAGCCGATTATAACGCTTCTGGTCTACAGGTGCTCAAGTAAAGCGTTCGGTAAGCACAGCGAAGTTTGCGATTAGCAAGACAACCTGATACGTGCATTGTGGCATTGATACAGTGAGAGTATAAAGTTCGCTCTTTAACCAGTTGATGGATTATTATGAAACTTGGCATCGTTGTAAAAGAATCATTGATATTTTTACTTCCCACATCTATAGGGGATATGGGCGTATTGCAGGTCTGTGTGTTCGTCTGTTGGCGATTTTCTAGCCTCGCAACCGTATTGTGATGGAATTTGGATACCGACATATGCTGTGAGGTTGTAGTAGGTAATGCTGCTATAATGTGGAAACAGGCGCATGGGCGGAGGAATAATTAACAAGAAACCAAAAAATTCAAATATTCATCACTTTTTTTGGTGGGTGTGGAATTAGGGAGGTAGGGTGGGAGATTTCAGAACTGAAAGATATTCATAACAGGCTGTCCATTGACCTATGAAAGAAAGACCTGGTGGGATAATACACTTTTTTAGTTTCATCCGTATTTATGCCTGTTATTACAGAAACCAAGGGACATAAAATTTTGTGATGTATACATACAAGTATTGCTTTAGATCAATCTGCATTGTGTACTGTGGATATTATGGAATTGATTTGAAGGAAATTATATTGCAAAAGTGTATCGTTGTTGCTATTAACTTCTTATAATTAGCTATTGTAGTTTCCCAAAAACTTTCCCTTCCTGTGTTCAAACAACAGATCTACTACTAATATATATATATGGGTTCTACAGCATACCTTTTATGTCTCCGTAGGTGTCTTCTGAAACTTGGCTTCCTTTCTTATATGAATGATTTGTGCTGTCTCATCTATCCCAATTTCTTGAAAATCCTGTCATTCATATGTTGAGTCAAACAGATTTTTGTTTTTGGCCTATACGATCCCGGCTCCCGTTCCCTGTTCAGTCTTCAGAGAGACGGTGTGCAGTATCTAAATCCTAGGTTCATTATAGGAATTTTTGTTTGTAAAAGTACGTTTAATTAATGTATCTCTGTTTTTATAATTTTATAAAAAATACCGCCGTTTTATATACTAAGCCATCTTCTTAATTGTAGTTTGTCTCAAAAAACGTTGTAGACTTTCCTGAATAAATTTGACTAAAATACCAACGACAAACAGTTGGATGTCACGCCTTCTAAGCTCTCTTCGCTACGTCTCTGTGTATGTTAAAAACTTTAAGGTGTTTGCGCTATCTCTTAGTCAGTAGTGCTTAGTGTCTAAGGCCCGATTTTATCAACATGCGCATTTTAACAAAGACTTTGACAATCAGAGCAGCCCATTAAAGAACATGTATCTGGTCAAAGTACTCTGAAAATTATTGATTTCCCTTGAAGTTTATCTCAAAAAGATCAAAAATCACATGCTTTATACACAGTCGACCATAGTGAACTATCTAGTATCTTTTTCAGTCTAATTTTCCATCCTAAATCGGTGAAAAATTGCATTTTCTTGTTTAACAAAGAGTTTAGCAATTGCTAATTTCAACCAATCAGATTCCACAAAAGCAGTACATTTGATCACTGGATTGTTGATCTATCAAATGATAATGATGACAAGAAATTCAAACTACTGCATTATATGGATAAAACAATAAATTTCTGTCGATAATAATTATAAATACATGCAATATACCTTTGTATTGTAGTAAAAAGGGGTAAAAATAACATTTTGATACATTTCACAAAGCCAAACACATGATTTAGCTGTTGACCAAGCTGTTTCACAAGTGTGCATGTGCATTACTGGTTGCCTATCCTCAACGGTAAAGCTTGCGGGCTCTGGATTGGCGTATAACTTATTTTTCCCAAACAAGAAACCTGTCGTATAACTCGTATAGTCAGAAAATGAATCAGGTGCTTGATATAGTTTTAAGAGAGAGGGAAGAACTAGCAGGAGGGATTTTTATTCATATGCATGCCTTACAATGTGTTTCTCGTAGTATTTGCGCTACAGTGCCTTTTATCATCCTCTGTGAATATTTCTATAAGAAGGTCTATAACAAACATACATCCAGTATATAGAAAATTCTTCATAAAATTATGTATTTGTCTATAATCCATCTGACTGGCTGAGGTGGGATTATTGATTATTAAATAAGGTTGCTGTGATTGATACTACTTTTATGATTCTGTCACAAACTATCGCAGCTTTCAATAATTGCATTACTCATTATTAGGAATTATATAATGATTATAATAATGATGTTTATCTATGAATTTCTAAAATATTTTGACAAAAGTGTCATCCAGCTTTGACGTTTTGTTTCCACTATTGATAAAATACTATAGAATGATACTTATTAACATAGCCCTCAATACCCAATAGAAAGCTTTTGCTAAAAAACACCCAATAGAAAAGCTTTGTCAAAGCTTTTGTTAAAACATGATTCATGTTGATAAAATCGGGCCTAAAATGCGCAAAATCCGAATGAGTCAACTTTGTTCACATCCGCACCGCATGTCGTTGGTCTACTCCCCAGTCAATTATTACGTGAAAGTGAGCAAGATGACTGAGCTGCATGTAAGTGAAAATTACTTAGTTTGTTTTTAAATAAAGAGCCACATGATTCTTAAACATTTGAGGAATCTAATATCACATGATAGACGTAAATTATATAATAAAAGGGTGTTAATAACAGTAGTAAACCACTTGCTCTGAATACCAAGGCGAGTCACAAACCCACATACAAACACACTCACAAATAAACATTCAGGTGCCGCTAATAAAATCGTGTTAAAAAGAAAAGTAGGTGGTAAAAAGGGCATCCAAGAGTTAGTGAGCCAAATACCTAATTGCACCTGATTGTAAATAACATACAAATTCTATAACCTATAATCTCTTTGTAGCATTAGAAATTTCCACATTAAGTTTGCGTGGTCTCACGTGGTCATCATTGCCAGGTATAATTTCTTCGCGGAACACTATTTCAGTATTCTAACAACCTTTTCCGGTAGCTGCATATCAAAAAACGTCAGCAACTTCCTCTACAAAAATTATCCCAAAATTATAGTAGTCTAAGAGCTTGTGTGACTTGAACAGTAGTATCCGCAAAAATTTGACTGAATTTCAATTCTGCTGCCGAGAGGTAAGAGTCAACTTCAAACTTTAAGTCGTCATTTACTTTTGCACCGGAGCCTGCGAAGGTTGTTGATGTGGAGGAAACGAATAAACAAAATCGTTAACATCATGCTCTTTTCTTTTCTTATTTTACCAGTAACTATCACAATAGTAACAGCTGTAAGCTCTAAGCCACCGTACTTTCATCCATTTTTTCAGAATCTGTCACAATGTTGTGAAACTCTAAGCCTTGATGGACTTTTTGTTGTATCGAGTATCAGCTGTTGAGTTATAGTCCCGATTATAGTACCTACTACATAGCCAAGTTCTATTTGAACAGTGACGGTGCTAAAGAAAGCTACAAAAACACTGAGGTCTCTTCAGGCATTGAGTAACGGAACGTATCCACAGTAATATAAAATTGTATATCTTGTTGAGTTGAAAAATTTTGAAGGTGGCGAAAATTTTTCGATTTCTCAGTCTCAGTCAACTTTTATCACTTAGTTAGATTATCGATTGATTCAGTTTTAAATTAATTTTTTGCATCTGAACAATAAGACAAACTCCTTATGCATCACCTTGATCTCACAGCACCATATTATAGTACAGCTAATTTCGTGCTAATCTTATAATATAAAGTCATTATTAACCTTACTTTTTGAAACTATTAGACAAAGTAATGAAACAACACATCGCTCAGATCCTCCGATCTTCGTGAAAATATTCGTGAACAGAGGTCATTCAAAAGCCAAATATAGAGTTAATCATTAGAATGTGTTTCCCAAGTTGCCTCATTTAAGCTTCCCGGGTAATCTGATAAGTAGTTTATGCCTGATTTGGCGAAAATTGAGAGTCGCAGAGCCGCAAGAGCTATACATACTATAAGAAGTTCAAGCTACAACTTGAATATATAAACTTGATCTTGAAATGATAGCTACCTCTGTGCCTCGAGAAAGTCTAATTTTTATTATCCTAGTCTAACATAACCGCAGGCGAGGCTATGATGCCAGTAGAATATGACAGTCATCGTACTTTATCTAAAAATTCTAATCTTGTGCAACAACATATGCATAACCAGCATAGTCACCCATCTAGGTCAATCAACATAGATATCAGACATTATGTGATGCACAACACACCCCTCTTCTGCCCCAATAAATTAGCATATGAAGGACAGTAAACATTTTGTCAAAATACGGTTAGACGAGGAACATGTCTTCTCACTCTAGGGGCAATTTACCCAATGAGAAGATTATGTATTATTAGAACCAAGTAAATAATATTTTTTTTCGACCTGAATATTCATCCTAAAGAAATATATTCCGAACAACAAAATAATTTTCTTAAAACTTATGTACAATTCTACAAGCATGTCTTGAATTTTTGCTAAGGCTACCTAAGGCTCATATTTTATAAGCAGCTTGGTCACTTCGATCAAGAATACAACCAACTCGTGGCACTTGCGTCAACCGTACCACAATCTTGCTCTTCGTTCAGTCAAGATCGGCTAGCGGCGTTTCTTTACCCTTTGCCGTTTCATGCACATCGTTATTCTCAATACGATACTAATAATTGCGAATGTGAACATGATACATGCTGGATGTATATTTTGGCTTAACCCTTAACCGGTGTTGTAGGGTATACCAGACCCCCAGAGAAATTCACGTAAGTTTAAAATATTGAAATTCAACATGCCGGCTGTGTAAGGCCATCTACCTCCAAGTTAGGGCACCTACTAAACACCGTCAAATAGCTACACGTTTCAGTTCAGTATTGTTTGGTCCAGTGAGCGGTAAAGTAGTCGTGGGGTCAGTGTGTCACAACGCCAGTTGTGTGATTATTTTGGAATGGCGGGAACTTCAGAGAGCGTGGGTTATGTTGATGCCGATTTTGAAAACACATTAATAAATTGGTATGATGATGTCAAAAGCAATTTTGGTGATTATGGGGAGCATAAAGACCCTGACTTCTGTCCGCACAGTGCCCATGACGCCAAGTCAGATCTTGAACAAGAACGGCAACAAAGCGACGATGAGGAAGGCACTACATATGCATCAGAAAGTCAATATTATTATGGAGAAATTTGATATAAATGGTTTGCTATTCCTCAAACCAAAACTTAAATATTAGTACCAAAAAATATAATATCATCAAAGTTCACCCAGGTATGCAGAGCGAACGTGTGCAAAATCTGTGCGAAAAAACATTATGTAAATTTATCATTTGTAGCTTTAACGCAATTTTTTTGTTTTGTATCTGATTTCAATCCCTTTACATTGTACACAGCACAACGGCAAAAATTTAATAACATGGTTTGTACTTACTCTGAACGTATATTATGTATACTCATTATATATATGTCGTCTTCTGTTTTTAGGTGAAAATTTGCATATACTAGACCTAATTTCCATAGATTTTTTTACCCAAATAAAAACAAGCCTGAATGAAATTTCATACGTTTACTATTATTATAAATAATTGGAAACTAAAAAATTATTCTCTGAATACACGCAGTTTTTCTTAATTAAAAAAGGATTTTGGAGTCCGTAAGACCCCACGACACTGTTTATGTGCAAAAAATTCACAACGCCAGTTGAGGGTTAATAATCTAAGGAGACAGACATCGCCAAACATCGCTATAGAAGTTCAAATTCTTTCTTCAGTACAATAATTTCCTCGCTTACCAGTGGGGTGCCCAAAGGGCCCGCAGTGCGAGGGCGCCCCCGGATATCCGGGGGGCCTCCGATCAGCCTCGACTACCTCGAGTAAGCTTTTTACATAACAACAACTAGAATACTTATACTTATTTGATAGCCTCGGAATATGTCTATACCTCATAATTTTCCATAATAAAATTAAACATATTTTGCAATTTTGCCCTATCAGTGCCTATTTTATGGCAAAATTTGACAACACGACAACGTGGTCGTACGTAGACTCCAAAACGGCTGGAACAAGTGGCAACGTTACACTTACTACGTTTCCACGGGCTTTCAGAACGTTTTGTGATTTTGGATTGCCGGAGTTTCCACGATAGGTTTCGAAACGATTTCAAAACGTTTTCAACTGGGAAATTGACAAATGTTATTTCCTAGTTTTATAACCTATTTTGTTGTTTATTATAAATATTTAGTTCGAATAAACCTCAATAAACTACCGACAGCGACATCCCCTCCTCTGCCCCAATAAATTCGCATATCAAGGTCAGTAAACATTTTGTCAAAATACAATTACACGAGGAACATGTCTTCTCACTTTAAGGCAATTTACTGAATGAGAAGATTATGTTTTATTTGAAACAAGTAAAATATATTTATTTTCGACCTGAATATTCATCCTAAAGGAATATATTCCGAACAACAAAATAATTTTCTTAAAACTAGGACTTATGTACTACTACTACTACAAGCATAACTACTAAGGCTATCATATTTTATAAGCAGCTTTTAATAATTAGAACACAGGTGTGTGCTCTGTATCTATATAATCACTATATTGCAGAATAAGGGTGACAGCAGCTATATACGGTATTCTTGGCTATATAGACGTAAAACCAAAAAAACTAATAAAAAATCCCTGCAGGTATTCGACGATTACAAACGCGACTGGACGGTCGCCCGGCGCCTTGTGTGGGGGGGATACACCATCAGGCCCGATAGCTCTTGACGGTTCCGACTCAGGTCAGTAAAAATTCTTAAGCATTTTTATTACCTTATCAAAGGGTTAGTACTCACGTCCACGGACAGTCTGATTGAGTACAAAAAAGAACAAACGCCTGTTTACCCCATATGTGACGTGATTTACGTTAATTACCCATCTCTATTGCACATCCCTCCTTGATACGTAGCACGGGAATTGATGAGTACTCACGGATTCAGATTCACGTTAAATATCCATCTCTATCTTCAATCCTTACTTGACACTTGATTTGTTTTTGTCATCTTACAAATTTATTAGGGCAATACTTAATAAGCTCTGGGTCTATATAAAATATGTAAGGAAATTCAGGCGTAATAACTGACGGCGCAGTAGTAGCAGTTCGTGTAAGTCGGTGGATGTTCGTGTCGGCCAGCCGGAGTTGTAACGTTAAACGGAGCACGCGAATTACCGATCGAGAGCGCAAACAAATGCTTGTTCACGCGAAACAACTGCCACTTAGAACAACTGCCGCGCGGCTAAATCGAGTTAGACGAATTAACACGTCCGCCTTAAGGCCTAAGACGAAAAGTACTTGCTGGAAACGTATGCAGACCTACACTTACGAATACGAATATGACGGTAGCAACTTCTGCGCTTATGGGAAGTCTGCGTTAGTTTCTGATACCAACAGGGAGCCTGCCGAAGTTTCCTGTATTTTATAAATATGTGCATTTATAAAGTGTATCAATGAGGGCACAAGCATTAAGTTTGTCGCCTTGTTTGGCAGCTATAATGATGACAGATTGATCAGGTCTGGTTACCCAGAGACCAGACGAAGTCATGGAGAAGTAAGTAGACGAAAGGAAAGAAGGATACGAACAAGGAAGTGGAAATTCGTCAGCTGGAGCTAGACATAGTCAATTTGAGTTCGAAGGTTTTTGGGTTTAACCAAAAAGATTAGTTTTGAGGTTCGATATACAAAAGGGCAAACATTTAGTTGTTTTCAAACTTGTATGAATTGATTTTGATCACAGTGTGAGCCGCGGCATTGTGTCAGTGGCGTAACTTCAAATTCGCCCCCCCCCCCCGCAAGATACTCCCCCCCCCCCCCGTAGGAGATTTTCCGTGGCTTTTTTCCCTAATATATACAGGGTGAGTCCTAAGTTGAATCTTTTTTAACTGTGTATAGAAGTCATTAAAATAAACAACTTTTTCAAATAACTTTTTTCTGAAAACTAAAATTTGAGTTAGATACAGAATAAAACAAAGTGAGTCTGGACAAGTGTATTAGGACATGCCTAGTCTTCTGTTTATGTTTGGTTTCTTGCTAGAATTTTTGTCAGGCATTGTACCTGTCAATTAGTGTACTTTCACATTCAGTTTATCGTAGTTAATTTTAAATTGCTAAATCCTAAAAGTTGCGTTTGTAATCTACCGCTTTTAGGATTTACCAATTTAAAATTAAAAAATATAAACAGAAAGTGACTACTGCACTAACTGGCAGATTCCTAATCGATAATACAAAAATCCGAGCAAAAAACTAAACATAAACGGACTAGGTACGTCTTGATACACAAGCCGAGATTTGCATTTTTTATTTTGTATCTCGCTTATTTTTCAGTTTTCTGAAAAAAGTTATTTGAAAAAGTAGTTTATTTGAACGACTTCTATACACATTGAAAAAAATGGAGTCAAGTTGATCGACTCAGTACTTCCCACACATAACGATGATTCCATTTTATTATTTCCCATTGCATGAAGGCCATGAAGCTATAGTCTGAAATCTCCTTGCAACTAAATCATCGCCCACCCGCCCGCAAAAAAAAAACATCCAACACAACAACCCTCGTAAATAGTTTCTTACGTCTCCCTCTTCAGGAAATATGCATTAAAAATCAATTGAACAATTTTCACGTTACGCAATCTAGAACGATCTAAAACAATACTTATATGTATACATCACAAATACTCGTGGTCCCGTGGGTTCTATAATAAGCATGCAACGTTCAGATGGACCTAAAAAGTGTATCACGCCGCTAGGTTTTTCATTCGCATATCAATGAACAGCCCATTACGAATACAACAAAATTTCCAGTTTTACAACCCCCCAACCACCCTAAATTCACCCCCACCCAAAAAAGTATAAAGTGATCAGGACCCCTAAAACGTCTAAAAACGAAGTTTGAGCTGTTTTCATATTTTTAGTTTTTTTAATATTGTTGCGCCGCCATTGAGACGATTTCTAAAAATGATACGCGTTTTCCATCCTGGCCAAAGTAGTAATACTGTGACGAAATTTCATTAACATCAATTCAGTGGTTTCCACATTATAAAATACAGAACGATCTAAAGCAATACTCGTATGTATACATCACAAATACTAAGTCCCGTGGTTTCTATAATACGCATGCAGCGTTCGGATGGACCTAAAAAGTGTATCATGCCGCTAGGTTTTCTATTCGCATATCAATGGACACCCCATTACGAATACAACAAATTTTCCAGTTTTACAACCCTCCACCCCCCAACCACCCTAAATTCACCCCCACCCAAAAAACAGTACAAAATGATCAGGAACCCCTAAAACGTCTAAGAACGAAGTTTGAGCTGTTTTCATATTTTTAGTTTTTTTAATATTGCTGCGCCGCCACTGAGACGATTTCTAAAAATCATACGCGTTTTCCATCCTTGCCAAAGTAGTAATACTGTACCGAAATTTCATTAACACCAATTCAGTAGTTTCTACATTATAAAATACAGAACGATCTAAAGCAATACTCGTATGTATACATCGGAAAATTCTGTAAGTCCCTTGGTTCCTGTAATACAAAAGGCAATGTTCGGATGGACCTAAAAAAGTGTATTATGCCGCTAGGTCTTTCTCTCTCAGGTCAGTAGACAGACCATTATAAGTACAACAATTTTTTTAGATTTACAACCCCCCACCCCCCCAACCACCCCAATTTCACCCCCACCCAAAAAAAAGTAGAAAATGATCAGGAACCCATAAAACACCTAAAAACGAAGTTTGAGGCATATTTGAAATTTTTCGTTTTTTGCTAATTACTCCGCCGCCTATGCACCGATTTTCAAAATTGTAGCAGCATTACCTACTACGACCCTACACCATATCACTACCTAAATTTCATCAAAATCTATGCAGCGGTTACTGAGATTAGGAGGCTAGAAAAACGCCAACAGACAGACAGACAGACCGACAGACAGACCGACAGACAGACCGACAGACCGACAGACAGACCGACAGACAGACCGACGGAAATGAGTGACGTGGATTTTCGTTATGTAGGCATCATAAAACGCCCAAAACGCGTGTTATCTCAAAATCGAAAATTTTCGCGATCACAATACTCCCCTCACCTATCGGTGTGGGAAGTAAAAAGCATCAACTAGGACACCCTATGTATATTAAAGAGAAAATCTTGGGGTTGTCGCCAAAATTTATAAAAAAACGCGAGTCACTGCATAAAGGAGACTATGGTGTTAACTGCCAGGCTTTCGGCAACGTTTATTGCCATCTTCAGGGCTTTGGGATTGAGATTTGTTCGCAAAAAACAACAATGTGCATTGACTCACAGACATTCAAATGCAGTTCTCAACGAACGTCAAACATTTTTTGGTTAATTTAACTTGGTATCTTCCACAACACAGGTCAGATACAGATCAATTTGCATTGCCAGAACCGAAATCTCTATGACAACAGGGGTGCCTCAAGGATCTGCTTTAGGGCCGTTACTTTGGAACATCCTGTATGTTGGGGTGCTGAAGCTTTCGCTGCCCAGCGGCGTAAAGACGGTAGCATACGCCGACGATCTGGCACTAGTTATCGTGGCAAATGAACAGGCAGAGCTGGTTCATAAAGCCAATGCATCGCTGTGCAAGATTGACAGGTGGATGTGCGATCACAAGCTTAAGTTGGCTCCTGAGAAAACAGAGGCAGTTATAATGCGCGGCCCAAGGAGCAAGAGAGCTAACGTGGTCTTCCAACTAAAGGGGGTGCAGGTCCCACCAAGCAAGTCCATAGTGTACCTCGGAGTCACACTGGACAACGAGAGGTGTTATGGAGAACATCTTAAACGAGTAGTGACAAAGGCTGAGAAGAAGGCGGCAATACTTACGAGACTGATGCCAAATGTAGGAGGGCCCAGTAGCAACAAAAGGGCACTACTGTGCCAGGTTGTACAGTCAGTCGTCCTATACGGAGCTCCTGTGTGGTGTAAAGCCACAAAAAGGAAAAGGTATCAGAAGGTCTTAGACAGCTTGCAAAGAAAGTCTCTGCTGAGGGTAGCCAGTGCTTAACGCACGGTATCTACAAGAGCCTTGCAAGTTATAACGGCGATACCACCATTATACTTGCTGGCCGAAGAGAGGACACTGATTCGCCATGGTCAAGCAGGTAATGCGATAAGCCGCGCTGAGGCTAAAAGGCTGACAGCAAGTAAGTGGCAAAACATATGGAACGAGACCACTGATGTCGGGCAGTGGACGAAACGACTAATACCGTCGATAAAAGAATGGGCGGAATGCAGTCAGACGTCCTATTTCCTAACGCAGGCACTGTCTGGGCACGGGCCCTTTCGAGTGTATAGGAAACGGATAGAACAGGTGATGGACAAAAGGCGGAAGATACGGCCGAGCATGCCCTGTTTCTGTGCGATTGGTGGGGGGCGTACAGAGAGGAGGCAAGTCAAAAACTGGATGGGGAGCTGACTCCAGGAACTATGGTCCCGCTGATGTTGTCCAGCGTAGAGGCATGGAACATCATACGTGAGATGGTCAACAAAATACTCTCTGTAAAGGAGAAAGAGAAGTGGCTTCAAGGACAAATGAGGATTGGAAGTTATTCATAAATGTGTTTTAATCATTACCTCATCTTGCACTGCGAAGAATATCGTTCACGATGATGCCTGGTGCAGATGGAGATACAACATCAGAGGTAAGGGAGAGGGAACGGGTTTTAGCCGGTCGGGCCGTGATGACATGTCGGATGGACGTGGTTGCATACATTGGACATGTGATCAGAGGACTCAAGCTGGTTCAACGTCGGGCGGGCAGACTCTCTCTCACACTTCCGGGTGTATGAGTGTTTTCTGTCCTTGCGATCAAGCCGATTTCCTAAACCCCCTATAATAAATAAAAACAACACAGGTCACGCCAACAGCCAACACATAGGTGTAGGATATAAACCAAATAATGACCTTTACATGTTTAAATCATCCGAAAAATTACAAAATGCGACAAATGCGTAGTTTCAAAACACACATTTTTCGATTTTAATTTTTTTAGAAGGTCGTTGTTTAGTTTGTATTTGACACATATTTGCTGTTTGTTTTTGAACTGTGATGTGGAAGACACCGAGTTCAATTAACCAAACATTTTTTTTTCGTATGCTGTCTTGCTGTATTTTTGCTTTTAATGTGGATACTGCTGACTGCGCCGATTTTAGTTTAGTTTACATAGGGTTTATAGTTTGAAGTATTATTTGTAAAACATACTAACCCACAAGAGAAGAGACTTTTTTAATTAGTACTATTTTGTTGCACAAACGATGACGCTTGAGGACCCTGGGCCTTCAAGACTACGGCGCCCCTAAAACCACGAGGCCTCCACGCAGCTGCGGGCCCTGCGGGCCCTTAGTTACGCCACTGCATTGTGTGCTTGCGAACTTGCTCGACTGACAGTGATTCGCGCAACAAAGGGTTGCTGTGCGGTTCCGCTCGCCTGTAATGTCGTTGCGCCTCGCCTGTTGTTATTACACAACATTAGTAATCTCTCAAATAAGGGAAGGATATCGTTGGAAATATATCATGTGGCAATGTCCTACTCTGCAGAACCTGCAGGTTTCACATGTGCGTTTTGGCGAGAAAACACCAAGCTGCACATGCGCAGGTAATTGCTAGTCGAATAATCATCTTATACAGTCGAATTTTATTCTCCAAGTCCAATTTTGAAGTTCTACATAACATAGGGTAGGAGGTACCACAGTACTACCATGTTTTTTTGGTACAATATATAGCCTGCGTTTTCGAATGATTGAATTTGATGAGCTACTGTAGCATCATTATACGAAAGGACATCGCGTCTTCACGTAAGCAAAATGTTGAAAGTTAGATTGCAGCTATTCATAAAGTGCTTCCACTATTCGATCAACAGAATGATTATAGTCGAGCAGAACGCAAACAAAGTCTTGCCCACGCGAAAAAATACCACGTACTACAACTGCCATGTGGTTATATCATGTTACATGAATTAACACGTCGGCCTTTAGGCCTAAGATGAATAGTACCTTCTGGAATTGTATAAAGATGAATATGAATATGACGGTACCAATTTCCGCACTTCATGGAAAGTCTGCGTTAGTTCCTTGTACCAATAGGAGGTTTGCCAATATTTTGAGTATTTACTAAAATGTTTATTTATAAGGGGTGTGTTCAAAATGGCACAAGATATCTTTCCCGTCATGTATGACAGCTACAATGATCACAAACTGAATAATGACATATGAAAGTTAGTAAACATGCAGTATTAAGCTTAATTCAGATGCACACCACATCCGACGATACGACGGTACGAAACTGTTCCTATTGGTTAAAATATTTTGATTTCATATCATTTTGAATATTTCAAAAAATAGGAAACAGTTTCGTACCGTTGTATCGTCGAATATCGTGTGCATCTGACTTAGGCTTTACGTGGTAGAACAGGACGTCCAATCCTTAAGAGGAAAAGTATGAAACTTGCCGAAAACGTGTGCAGACAAACACTTACGAATAGTGATGCGAAGATAAAACCTTGGTACTTTGAACTTGTGGAATATCCACGTTAGTTCTCTATACCAATAGGGGAGCTTACCAATACTTTTTGCTTATTTTTTGTATTCTACTAATATTAAAATGTCTGTTATAAAGCCTGCTTTAATAAGATTTGAGATTTTCTACTCGTATTCCAGGTTATTCACGTTATTCGACACGGAGCATTATGAATAACGTATTTGATCAAAAAAAAAAAATAATTTCGGATGGATAGGGACCCGTTAAGGCTACATTTCAAAAATATTTTTTTCCAAAACATGAAACGTATCAGTTATATTTTTTTAAATAGAGTACCCTACATGTTATTGCATATTCAGATTCCTTGATGAATTCTAGTGCGACTTTTTTTATCACATGTGGGACTTAAAGCGAAACATTTAGGTGTAAATCACCATTTTCGATATAAGTAGATATCAAAAAAAAAACTGAATACCGCAGAGATTATAAAATTTAAAAGGCCGTGACTTTGACGTATTTCTAAACATGAAATGCGTCAGCTTAGGTTAGACGGTCAAATTTGAATTATGTTTGTGCTTGGAGAAATCGGTCGATTAGTTAAGGAGCTTCAATCAGATATAACTTGATTTTTTCAAATGTGAATGACTCATTTTTTACACTATTAAATGTAAAATTTGGTATCGCTTCTAATGACATAAGGTTGTGAATATCAATCTGTGGTAGTTTTCATTTAATTTCAATTTTTTTATGAAATCGTTATTTTTCAATTTTCCTACCTATAAGCAAACTTAGCAGACGTTGACATATAAACAAGAACCTTTTCAGATAGAAGAAAACAACTAATTTAGTAGACCAATACAGACAAACTAGACTCGAGAGGCAAGATTATAAAATTTACTTACAACAAATCAATTTTAACCAAAAACAACGGCGATAACATATCTTAGGTCAAAGAGAAGCTGAAATACGACAGAAATAGATATTTTTCATGGCCTACTAGGTACTGCGATACCGAAAACCGTTAAAAATTTTGAAATTAAAGGAAGACTACTAGCGAATGTTGTAGGCAGTTTATTATCTTCAGAATTAAATTTCATATTTAATGTTCTGTCAAGTCAAAACTAGCGATACCTGTGACTGAAGTTCTGAAAATTCTTCAGTACCTGTTAGCAAGATCACAGAAAATAAAGAATTAATTAAAATTTGTTTGAGATTTGTCAGTATTCCTTTTGTCCGATCTTGCTAACAGATACTCAAATATTAGAAGGGCTTCAGTTAGAGGTATCATTACTCTGACGCAAATTACTTATATGTACAGGGTTATTCACTTTATACGACATGGAGCATTATGGCTAAAGTATTTGATAAAAAAGAAAATACTAATTTGGGATGGATAGAGACCCATGAGGGCTACATTTTAAAAATATTTTCATGTTATACAGGGTGTCCCAAAAACACGAAATGTATCAAAGTTATGTTTTTTTAAATGGAACACCCCATATATTACTGCATATTCAGATTCCTTGGTGAATTCTAGTGTGACTTTATGTATCATACATGGTACCTAAAGCGAACCGTTAAGGTGTAAATCACTATTTTCGGTATAAGTAGATATCAGGAAAAAATTGAATATCGCAGAGATTACAAAACACGAAAGGCTGTGACTTTGCCGTATTACTAAGCATAAAATGCATCAGCTTTGATGAGGCTGTCAAATTTAAACAACGTTTATGCTTGGAGAAATCGGTCGATGAATTAAGGAAACTTCGATCAGCGGTAACTTGATTTTTTTCAAATGGGAATGCCTAATTTTTTTTATACGGTTAAACGTAGAATTTGATAGGCTTTCTAATGATATAAGGTTGTGAATATCAATCTCTCGTAGTTTTCATTTAATTTTAAATTTTCAAACAAATCGGCGAGTTTCAATTTTCCTACCTATAAGCAACGTAGCAGGCCATGAAATATAAACAAAAATCTGTTCATCCAGAAGAAAACAACTAACTTAGCTGAAAAATACACACTAACTAGACTAAAGGGACAAGATTATAAAAACTCCTTACAACAAATCAACTCTCCCAGAAACAACTGCGATAACATCTCTAAGGTCAAAGAGAAGCTGGAATATGGTAGTAATAGATATTTTTACTGTCTACTGGCTACCGCAATTTACTAGAGGTAAAAAATTTCCATGGCAATCAAAAACTCTCATACGAAACAGAAACAACCAGCGACTGTTGCTCCAGCACGCAAATATCAATCATATGTAATGGTGTAAAAAAGTACTAATTTGCGTCGAAGTCGATACCTCTGACTGGAGCCCTTCTATTTTTCAATATCTATTAGCAATATTGCAAAAAAGGAATACTGACAAATCAGATTTAAATTTTCTGCCATTTAAGTTATGTTTTATGATTTGAACAAATTTTAATTCATTCTTCATTTTCTGCGACCTTGCTCATAGGTACTGAAGAATTTTCAGAACTCCAGTCAGAGGTACTTTTGACTTGAGTTTTGACAGAATTTCATACTTTTTTATATCATTAAATGTGAAATTTTATTATGAAAATAATAAACTGCTTACAACATTCTCTAGTAGTTTTTACTTTATTTCAAAATTTTTAATGGTTTTGCAAATTGCCAATCTCTAGTACATTGCAGTAGCTAGTAGGCCGTGAAAAAATCCATTTCTGCCATACTCTAGCTTCTCTTTGAACAAAGATATGTTACCGCCGTTGTTTCTGGGTAGACTTTGTTTGTTATGAGTAATTTTTATAATCTTGTCCCTTTAGTCTAGTTCGTGTGTATTTTTCAGCTAAGTTAGTTGTTTTCTTCTACCTGAACAGGTTTTTGTTTATATTTGATGGCCTGCTACGTTGGTTATAGGTAGGGAAATTGAAAAACGCCGATTTGTTTGAAAATTTAAAATTAAATGAAAACTACCAGAGATTGATATGCACAACCTGATGTCATTAGAAAGGTTATCAAATTCTACTTTTAACCGTATAAAAAAAATTAGGCATTCCTATTTGAAAAAATCAAGTTATCGCTGATCGCATTTTATGCTTAGTAGTACGGCAAAGTCACAGCCTTCCAAATTTTATAATCTCTGCGATATTCAATTTTTTCCTGATATCTACTTATACCGAAAATGGTGATTTACACCTAAACGGTTCGCTTTAAGTCCCATATATGATACATAAAGTCACAATAGAATTCATCAAGGAATCTGAATATGCAATAGTATATGGGGTATTCCATTTAAAAAAACATAACTTTGATACATTTCGTGCTTTTGGGACACCCTGTATGACATGAAAATATTTTTATAATGTAGCCTTTATGGGTCTCTATCCATCCCAAATTATTATTTTCTTTTTTATCAAATACTTTAGCCATAATGCTCCGTGTCGAATAACGTGAATAACCCGGTATAAATATACTTTTATACCATTATATGTTATTGATAATTGCGTGCTGAAGCAACAATCGCTGGCAGTTTTTGTTCCACTTCGGGGTTTTTAATTGTTTTGGAAATTTTTAAGATCTAGTCTAGTACATTGCAGTAGCCAGTAGACTGTGAAAAATATCTGGTTCTGTCATACTCCAGATTGTCTTTGACCTTAGATATGTTACCGCTGTTGTTTCTGTTACAGGTTACATTTTTGAATTCTGTATGTTCAAAAATCCCCAAATACAGCTGTGGCAGTTTTGGAAATATTTAAGCGTTCCGGTACTGTGTACTGAAAAAGCGGTATTGCAGTATCTCAGTAATTAATAGAAACGACATTTTTCTATTATGAGATCTTACTAAATTCGACATGCGCAATTCATTGCAATAAATATAAGTAGAGGATTCTACTTCAAATAACAAAATTATGACGTATAATGTAAAAGTGGTAAATCTGGCAACACTGCTGTTCGAAAACCTGCAGGTAATGATTTTCTCGTTCCACTGTGCAAGTTTTGAAGATATTTAAGCGTTCCTGTACCTTTTACTGACCTGGTATTCGAAATAGTTAGTAAAAGCAAGGAAAACGGTTTTATTATTTTAGAAACACCAGTTAAAACTTGTTCACGCCGTAAACCATTACTAGGAAGTACTTCTATGTTAAACAAAATATACAGTGTGTTTTAATAAAAATCGGTGATATTTGTTTGAAAATTTGGAATAATAATTTATAACTTGGCAACGTCGCAAATGCGAAAAAAAATATTATGAGGCGAGATAGGGTATTAGTAGATATTTTGATTTAAAATAAAACATACAGGGTGTTACACTTAAAAAGAAAACAAAGTAAAATGACCTTCAAGTTGCCGTAATTTAAAATTCTGCCAAAAAAACCCTGTAGATGTACATTGCTGGTGACATCCAAAATAATATTCATTTAATATTCAAGTGTTTCGGTGTATAATATTAATGAGAAAAGTTGGAGGAATATATCAAGTTGGACGTATTACTTGCGACCTTGCAAATCCGAAAATTAATAGAAAATAAATGATAACTTGGCAACATCGCAACCGATCCCAAAAATGTTTCAGGGTTAAATAGAGATCGATAATGGAAACTAGAAGAATTTAAACAAATTTTATAGTTCGATATAAAAAAAATCAAGTGATCACTATCCTACTTTCCAGTAAGTAACCAAATAACTTTTTTGTTTGACATTTTCTTCTATCAGGTATACCGTGCGAGATATCGAAGAGTTACACACTAAATGGGCACCCTGTATAGCATGATTGTATTTGAACCAATGGAAGATGAAAACTATAATCTTCCGTTACATCTCACGGTACGAAGACTACCTGTGAAAAACAATGAAACCCTAAAGGACCATTTCAACCTGAATTATTCGGTAGTTAAAATGTCAATATAGTCATAAAACGAATAATTCCCAACTTCAACCTACCATATTTAAACCACTTTCTCCTTTCTTTATGGCGCAATAAAAATGTCACGCTGCAAATTTTATTAGGCCGCCCCCTACTGTTGTGGTTAGGAAACAGGTAGGATTTTGGTGGTTCCACCGCAATTTTATCTGATTCGTGACCTATATAGCAGATTTGTGCAAGACACCTTAAGCTTACCTGAGCTCAAGAATTAAATACCTATCTATGTGAATCATTTTTCTTGAGGCTACTTTAATCTACCTATTGTTGGATCATGTTTCACTAGGCCTGTTATTAAAATCACTTAAACTTACGTTTTGGCCACCTCTCTGGCCTATATCAAAGTGCAAAATTCGACAAAAAAAATTTTTTTTAATGACACTGACAGCTGTTGCTGGAGACAGCTTGGTCTTTTGTCAACTAGTGGTGATTCTGAAATCTCTCTTAACTGGTATGTCGGGGTCAATTTTGACCCCAGTCGAAATAATTAATGAAATTACAGAAAAGCAGAACAACCTAGCAACCCCACCGTCTAGCTATTCCCTTAGAATGATAATTAAAGCACCTATATGTATCGTAATTGCTGTCGACCTTTCGCCCAGTCAGGTCATGCCCGTCGCTTGGGTCAAAGTTAACCCGTCATACCTTAAACGTATTTTTTCTGTGTCTCATTTGTGAGAAGTAATGGCTAATCCAAACAGTGATACGAGACCTCTGACTCAAGAGTTACAACAGATTGTTGATTCATTTGTTAGTGCAGATGTCATCTCTGATGCCCCCACTATTGAAGCGAGATCTCTTATTTGTCGAGCTGGTAACGTTCCTGAAGAGAACGAAAACCGAGATAGGCGTATTAGAAGAGTCCCTAGGCGTACAAGGTGTTATATTTGCCCACGTAACGATAATAAACAATGACTTATGTGTGACAAATGTCATAGACATATTTGTAGAAATCATTGTAACAAAACAAGCATTTGTAGCAGATGTAACGACTAAAAATCTATTTTGCCAAACTTGTTTGTCAGAATTTTTATTTTCTTGGAAAAGGTTTGTTTTATTTTTTTCCAAACTGATTTTTTATATTTAAACAAATTTTGTTCATTTTTGACACAAAACACACTTTTTAGCTTTTTTCATTGAAAGGTTTGTCCCTCAACCACTTTTCAAATGTACCCTATATTGGGTTCCTTGCGGATGTCTGGTATTTTTATTTTTATAGCACCAATATTAGAATACAATACAACCTTTTTTTACATTCATACCTGTTGTTTTCATTTTTTTTTTGCACAAAAATTCAATAGCTATAACTAGACCCCGCCATACGTTTAGTGTAATTTTTTTCGCCATACCAGTTAAGGGTTAAAGAACACAGGGTGTTGCATTCGCATTGCTGACAAATCCATAATGAGAGCCTGTAATACATTAGCTTCTTAGGATTACAATACCTGTCTTATGAATGAATAATGTAACTCACAGACTGCAATCCCAAGATAAGAATATGCGGCATCTTATTCAAGATCGGGCCGTAAGGCATAAGGAAACCTGTAAACAACATATGGTGCATTCTTTGTTTTGGAAAAAATTAATTATATTTTGCCCTGAAGTATATCCAACCACAATGAGTCTCGGTCAAGAGATGAGTTAGAAACGCAATCGAGATTTAAATTTATACAGGCAAATTCCAATATTTTCCTTTTATAAGTATTATGCTCCTTGGGTACATTTCACACTGTGGCGTGACTTATTCCTGATTTTGGTGTTTCAACCTTTATCTACGTAACTTTTATGTTTTTATCGATTCTCCATGCTAAGGGGAACCATCAAATTAGGGCCACATGTCATGTTTACTTGGGTACACCCCCTAATTCTACATGTGAATATTTTGAATCCAGTTAACGAGTCCACGTACACACTATCATTGAGCTTGTAGATTCACCTTTTAATATAAATTTACTGAAAATTTTATAGTAGGTACAACGCAATGAACTTTTATTTGAATTCGCTGCATCGAAATACAATCATGTCCATTTATAACAAGTAAAACTTGTGTGGTGAAATTGGTGTGGTTGGGGGTGGGGGGTTGTTAAACTGAAAAATTTGTTATATTCATAGTTGGCTGATCATTGATCTGCGAAAGAAAGATCTAGCGGCATTTTTAACTCCATCCGAACATTGCCTTGCCTATTATAGAGAGCATGGCACTTGGAATTTTTGATGTAATATATACGAGTGTTGCTTTAGATCGTTTTGTATTGTGTAACCTGGAAATCATTGAATTGATTTTAATGTAATTTTGACATAGTATTAATACCGTGACGGGAATGGAAAACATGCATGGGTTTTTGGAAATCGAGTCAGGGCTCTAACTTCGTTTTTAGGCGATTTGGCGGCTCCTGATTGTTTTACAACCCAGACCGATAGAGGATAGGGAAGTATTATGAACGCGAAAACGTAAAATATCATAGTTTGAGACGTATCAGTTTTCTTGTACATCACGTAACTTATTTACCAATCACAAGGTGTAACAGGGTATGGAACCTGATCGCGGTGAAGGAACGTGATATAACGCTGCATATTTTATCCGAATCAAGACATTAGTGACTTTGACTTGACGGAAATCATTGAATATGGAATTTTATTCTGAAGCTATTAAACTGCCAGCAACATTCGGTGGTAGATTTCCTTCGATTTCAAAATTTTTAATGGTTTTGTGAATTTTCAATCTTCAGTATATTTTAGTTGCTGGTATGGTGTGAAAAATATCTATTTCTGTCGTACTCCACCTATTTTTTGCCCTTAGATGTGTTACCTCTGTTATTTCTAGTTAGAGTTGATTTGTTGTAAGTCATTTTTATCATTTTGACTCTTTACTCTAGTTTTTGTTTATATTTCACGATCTGCTATGTGACTTCACCATCATCATCATCATCATCATCATCATCATCATCATCATCATCATCATCATCATCATCATCATCACAAAGCTCTACAGCCCCGGGTGGTTTTGGCTGACTGCACAACTTGCATCCATGTCCTTCGGTCTTCTATTAGGTTGTGATCGAGTGGTATATTCATTGTTGAGAGGTCCGCCCTGATATTTTCCTTCCAGCGCATTCGCGGGCGTTCTGGTGGTCTCTTTCCAGCTGGTACCTCCTGCGATACGAGTTTCGCCAGTCTTTCGTTGTTCATTCTGTGGACATGTCTGAACCATCTCAGGCGTTGGGACTTGATTTCCTGGACGATGTCTCCCTCGCCATACAGTGCGTTAATCTCGGCATTATTTCTAATCCGGTATTGGTTGGTGTCGGGGTGGTAACGCGGGCCGAAAATTTTTCTAAACACTTTTCTTTCAAAGCATCTGAGCTTAGCTTCGTTTGCTTTTGTCATGATCCAGGTTTCACATCCATAGATGACTATGGGTCGAATCACAGCCTTGTAGATTTTAATTTTTGAGGTTCTTGATAAGACCTTCGACCAAAATATATTGCTCAGTGAAAAAAGGCATCGGTTTGCGGCTTGGATCCTTCCTTTAATTTTTTCTGTTATGCCGTTATCCGAGGTGATTATGGCGCCCAGGTATTTAAAGCATTCTACCCTCTCGAAATTGTATGTGTTTATTGACACATTATGTCCTATTCTATCTCCACCCCCTCGTCTGTTGATGCGCATATGTTTAGTTTTTTCCTCGTTGATCTTGAGTCCCAGTTCTTTCGTTGTTTTTTCGATGCTGTTGAAGATGTCTTTCACTGCTGTGTGACTTATTGGTAAGAAAATTGAGAAACACCGATTTGATTGAAAATTTGAAATTAAATGAAAACTACCAAAGTTTGTTATTTAAAGCAGAGTATCATAAGGTACGTTATCAAGTTTTATTGTGTAAAAATAATTAGGAACTTCTATTTGAAAAAATCAATTTTTCTCTGATTGAATTTTGCTTAGTTAATCTACAGATTTCTCCAAGTACAAATGTAATTCAAACTTGACCATCTAACCTAACCTGACGCATTTTATGATTAGTGATACGGCAACGTCACAGCCCTCTAAGTTACATAGTCGCTGCGATATTCAAGTTCTTTTTGATATCTACTTATACCAAAAATTGTGGTTTACACCTAAACGGTTCACTTTAGGCCCCATGTGTGATATATAAACTCACACCAGAATTGACCCGGAAAATCTAAATATGTAATAAAAAGCATGTTCCATTCAATAAAACATAACTTTGATATGGAACCATTTTTTAGACATCATTGCTGTGCCATTATTTTTAAAATGTATTTCAACTCGACCTACATACACTCGCAAAGTTAATTTTCTGAAAAGTGGTATGGGTTGGTCACAACTGTCCGAGGCGTTGAACTTCATTCACCCTACATAGGTATGTACGTATGAAAAGTGAATCGCAAAAACATCATGTGCATCTAACTAGTAAATTCAACAAGCGAAATGTTGCTTAAATATCCCTGAACATCTGAAGACCACCTTGATGGGGGCGTGCTAGATAATTCTAGCAGTTTTGCTTTCAAGGCTCATACTATTTTATATGGTAGAGGCATAAACCTATCAAAAAATACGTGTTATGCTTATGAACCTTCTGGCATCTAATAATTAGCGCAAGTTATGTTCCAGGTTTTCCAGCCCGTTCATTTCACGTTGCGGTTTTTCGTGACAAACCCGGGAGTCTATAAATTAATATCGCGTCCAGCCAGCTCGGCGTGCGAGTGGGAAACAACGAAAAAACATTTGAATAGCGCGGAGTCCGAATGACGTACGTCGTAGCGCTTGTAAAGCGCGCTCACGCGAAGTTAATTTACGACGCCATATTTATTCCAGACACGCGATAGCTTTTGTTTTAAACGTGTCATGGCGAAGCGTACTTTGAGTTGCTGCTGCTACGGTAGGTACATGTACCTACGAAACAAAGGTATGTCGGCACAAATGCGCACGGAACAATGGCGGGAAACTGGACGGGAGTTTCGTAATGCCCGGACAACTTCTCAGGTAATTTTCGGTTGCCACACTAATATGGAACACGAATGAAGGGAGCTATACCAAAATATGAATAATTTCCCAATCAGCAAAATAAATTCTATAAGGGTTTTATGCAGCTATACAACCAAAAAGTGCCCATTTTTGTTGTGGTTGTGTGATAGTTCTATAACAAGTGTATACACTTCGTATACGATTGTTTCATGCAGAGTTATATAGTGATTGTATAAGACAATCTATAGCGCAGCTGTTGTGTGCATAATGGAACAATTTTATCATATATCCTAAAGAAGCGATTTATCGTTTAGTGAAGCATACTCAGCGTATGATCTGAAATAAGTCTATGTAGAGTGTAAAGATAGAAACCATGATGTCTAGTCAAAATGGTAGATTTGGGTATAACATCAAATATTCCATGGAATCGTTTGGAAGGGCTGTATATCTTTGTGAGGAATACATTTTACTGATATGCGGCGATTGTAGGTATGCATACGGCAAAAAATGAAGCGCTTTGATTTCGTTTAAATTTTATTCAAAAATTTCAGAAACAAAAAATATTTTTTATAGAAGAAATACGTTCATACTTATTTCAAAGATTTTTTACTGCACACGACAGTCCTTGCAAGACATGATTTTCAGCATTACCTATAATAAAATCAAATTCCACATCTACTTTGAAGTTTCCAATCGAATTGCCCATAATGGTGGTGATAGGTCGTACAAATATATTATACATTGCGATGTATAATACCTCTACCTACCTTTGAGTCCTTCCATCTTTGATTCAGTTCTTTTCTAAGAAAGGTCATACCGTCAAACACTATAACAAGCACGGTAGCCATGGCCAACTCTGAGAAACTTTCAGTATTTGGCAAACATGTATTATTAGGAATCGTTTTACTACTTCAAATCGAAATCGCTCCATAACTATTACGTTTAGGTATGGGGAAGGATCAATAAAAGTGGAAGTATTTTGTAAGAACTTTCTGACGATGCTACAAAATGCAATGAAGTTTAAAATATAACAAAGAAAATTATGGTCACGAGTTTTGGTTCGCCCTGTATACAAAATCAAAGATAGCAAAAACTTGATAACTTTAGACAAAGTTAGGCAACCACGAAATTATTCTAGCATTCAGAGTCAAGCTTCCAGTTATTGATTTTTTAAGATCAGGGTGATTCAGATTTTCAGAGGCCATACCTCTGAAATTACCCTGTATAACCTGATAAAACCCTATATTTCCGGAATAAGGAGATATTTCTGGGAATTTGCAGATAAATGTAGTGACGCATAATGCATCCGAAGACATTATGTTAGCTATTAATGGTTAAACCGGAAGTACATTAATAGCTAACATAATGCCCTCGGATGCATTATACGTCAGTCCACTTACCTGCATATTTTCAGCAATATCATTCTTTCCGTTCCAAAGTTATTTGCTTGGTTCCATATTTTATCCCAACCCTGTATATACAAAATAAGACCCAATAGTAAAGTAGCAAATTTAGGATAATATATAGGGTATTCTATTTGAAAAAAACACAACTGGTATGCCGTGACTTTATCAATAACCCTGTATATTATAAAATAATTTTAAAAGATAGACCTTAGCTTTATCTACAACTCTTTTGCAAAAGTTTTTTTGTATCTGCCATAATAACGGAGATATGGAACTTCAGATTATAAATAGATCACCCTGTATAAAGCAATCATTGGGAGTTCAAATTTATTCTAAACCTCTCCCTGAAGATGCTGTTAGAGCAGCAAAATTGGTTTGGCTAGTGGTTAGACTAAGTAATTCTTGTTTTATTGGAAAAAAAGGATTACACTCCAACCACACCACTTCTGAGATACTCGAGCAAGAACTTTTGTAGCAAGAATAAAGATTTAAATGAGAAGATTCTGTAATAGACCAAGGACGTTAAAAATTGTTTTAACGTCCTTGGTAATAGACGGTCGTATTTTCCGAGTATATATTCGCAATCAGTTTAGGCTTAGTAGTTATATCCATATTCCGTTCTCATCACATAACTTTTGCCATCCTAAAGGCAACAGTTTTCGAAGTCTTTGCTAATATGGATTGGTGAAAAAA
The DNA here is from genome assembly GCA_951848785.1 of Callosobruchus maculatus. Lineage (NCBI taxonomy): Eukaryota > Metazoa > Arthropoda > Insecta > Coleoptera > Chrysomelidae > Callosobruchus > Callosobruchus maculatus. Next base: position 3,325,601 of record CATOUR010000142.1, on the reverse strand, counting down.
AAAATGGGGAAGCATTAAGAAAACTTAAAACACTTAGGGTGTGGGAAAAGCAAGACTTAATTATATCGACGGCTTACCTACTGCGTCTGCAGTAAAAGTGAACCTGTGAGTACAAAACATTATATTTAGACGTATTATACAGGAGGGGAAGCGGTGCATCTGTATGCGTAAGCAAACAAGCACATGGATGAGCTACTATATACGTAGACTGCGTTGAGACACTTATAAATATAAATGCCTTTTGGTATGAGCTGCCCTGTAGTATTGTATATTTTCCCAGACACGTAGCAATGCAACTTAAGAAACTCTTGTAATTGTCAAGAACTGCACTCTTCTATTCTTTGTTCTAAATTACAAAAAACCGACAATGCTGTATGTTGAAAAGGCTGAGATTTATGTTTCACGCCCGTCCGATGAACAAAAAAGTAATTAAAAATATATTAGCACTAGTCTCGTTAGAATAGTGAGCATAGATATAATAGAAAGATTAAATTCATGTGAGATTTTCGCATAAGCCTGGTAGCTACCGTTAAAATAAAAACTAATGTAATATTTAAAATGGCAGTTATGTGGAAATTATATATTGCGTTAAGTTCCTCATGTATGTATACAGGGCGTTCTCAAATTGGGTTCTTCTCAGAAAAGTAGCTTTGTGGTGGCGAGTTTATAAAAAGTCAATCACCTTAGGATATGAAGCCTCAGCTAGATTTCTGCGAGGTAATTCTTTAAAATACCGTTTAACATTTGATTGATTCAAAAGTGTGATGTTCAACATTAGATGAATACATAAACTTAAATCACGTCAACACGTTCAACAGTACGACTTTCAAAAAATATATCCCCGCACCCAGACTATTACCAGGACATTCAGGAACTTTTGGCAACACAACAACAGAAAGACAGAGAAAATTAGAGGAAGATATTAGTTATCTCTTATATTGAGCCAAAACAGGCCCAGCGGTGTCCAAAATTACATGTCGAAAATTACAGTTAAAGACAATATCAGTACCTGGATGTGGGCAGTTCACCAAATGATATGCTCAAAAAATGGAACTGTGCTAGCTTTATACGCTCTCTAGAAGATCAAGACAGGAAGAACAAGATATCTGCTCCCTTTGCTCTAGTAGAACATGCCAGAAAAGGAAATCGTCAATTTGACTTTGACAATACAAGAATGATTAGCCATCATAGCATTCTCTCTAAGAGATTGACAAAGGAAATAATTCATATTAAAAACAACGATTCTGTCAATTCAACACAAGACGTTAATGCCTTAAGCAATGTGTGTTTCAACTTAATTAACAAAATACCAAAAAGATGAAATACCAACATCTACTGTTGTTTTGATTTTTGATTTTTATTACTGTATACATTTTTTAACTCCACCATGCAACAGCAAAGAAATCATATTCCTAATAACATGAAAAAACCACCACAGATCCTTATTCCCGCTGGTCCATTTATTTTTCTCTTGCTTTTCTGCCAGATACATTTAGTATTTGGAGAGTAGTGCTAGCTATTTTTAACCGCAGTTTTTAATTTGTCATTTGTGTCATCATTTTTTAAATACCGTGCGTGTCTTCGTTATCTAACCAACTCCGATGATGATACATGGAACTATGAAAACTTTATTTCTCTGGTAATTACAATTTTCCGTTTGTATGGTTTTTTACGTTTTTGCTTAACTGAGTTTTTAGATTTTCATTCTTCATATACTAGTATCAGCTTAGCATTTTGGCAAGTTGTGTTATTTAAAAAAAAAGAAAAAGGAGTTTTATCAGACATATTGTTCATTGTGTAGTCGTCTATTCAGTTTCTAATACTTTAATTGCTATAATATTTATATTTTCTACGTGTGTCAAAAAAAAATTCCAGCTGCCTGAAGATGACTATACATTAGTCGAAACGTTGCATAAAAAGTAAGTTTTTGTTTTTAATTGACCTAACCCGAAAAAAATACCACGACAGCTCTCTAGAGGTAATATCCTCCGGTATCGTGGGTAAGATACTGTAAAACTAAGGTGCGCGTTGTCCGTTATCTCACGAAGTTTAGAAACTTTTTAGAAATTTTGACAGGATGATCATAGGTATATTTTATTTGGGCATATCAAAGATAAGATACTGCCGTCCATGAACAGCTACTAAGGTGGTTAGAAAGATACCTGCCTTTTTGTGATAGAATGTGGCTGAGGTGTCAAGGGAAGAAGTGCGCAGGCATTATTGCAACGGCGAGATGATTTTGAGCTAATAAAACATAATAATTTTAAGTGATTTGGCTTTATTAAAAAGAAATTTTAACCATACAATAATTCCAAAACTTATTTCGGTCACAGTTTAAGGTGCGTCAGCGCGTTTGCACAACAGAAAGTTAAATGCTATTTCAAATATGCCCAATCAGCAAGTTTTTCATTCTATCCGATCTCGTGGCATGAAAACCAACGTGAGAGAGAACAGTGAGAGAAAAGGAAGGAAGCAAGAGCAATCGAAGTGTAATTGTTGAGTAAGAGCTACCCATATCATATTGGAGTGACAGATGGAACTTGTTGTATGATAATAATGTTGCGAAACTAGATTTATGGAAGTTATGGCGATACAAGAATATCATTTGACTTTACAGAACTAATCGCGGTCAGTTTTCCAAACAGCTCTGCTGATATGGGATACTTCATGTTGGGTGAGATTAAGTAAATAGTGAACGCTAATTACTATTAGATAGAAGCTGCACATAGCTAGAGAGGAAAAACATAGTAAAAGCTGAACAATGTTGCATGGGGATAGACAAGGAATCGAGGTGGTTATCGGACAATTGCTCACAGTTTTAGTTACTGAGATTTTCATTCTAACTATCTGCCTTCCCAGAAACCAAGGACGGAAAGAAATTAGGAAGAAAGATAAAAAATAAGTACAACGACATTATAATAATAATATGTCTTTATTCGCCATATTGGAAAAGGAACAAAGTAAGAAAGTACCTAATAACAAATATGACAAAAAGGCGGAGTGGCAACCATCATGGTTGTTTTTCAACTCAACCTAAAAACAAAACATATCCTCTTCCAGCAAAATAACAACATCTTAGATTAAATATACGTATACAAACGATTAGAGATTACATACATAATTTAGTAGTTATCTAGTTTGAAGAAAATAAAAGACACAATTCAGATATTAGTTAATATAGGCCAGCGTAGAAAATAACAGAAAATAATCGATAATCCGAATGAAATGTATAATATATACAAAAAAAAGTATTAAGTTTAAAGTATAAGTCGCCATTGAGTCGTGATTGATCATAAACATGTTGGATTTCACTTAAACATGGCTTATTAATTTATTCATTCCATATCACATCCTATTTTGATGTTAACCATATTTTTAGACGTTGTTTGAAATTTAAAATGGAGAAGTGCCTGAGCTCACAAGGCACCGCGTTATAGTTTGTAGTAGCGTTATAAATGAAAGATCTCTTATACAAGGTAGTAGAATGTTTATATACTTAGAAATCAGGGTTCATCGAACCTTTACCCTGTCGCTACTTCTCTCACATTTGTTCATTAAAGTTTCAGAAGCAGACGTTATGCAACAGAGGGTTGCTACACGATTTGGCTCAAGAGGTCCTTTCAATATGATTTGAAAGATTTCCACGTTTCTCAGCTCATAATATGTCAGTCGCGGCTAGTTTGTGAAGTTACTCGCCCGATATGATTCAATATCGTTAGATTGGGTAGAACAAGTATGACTATGCAGTAAAACCTAAATAATATTGCTTTGGCACTGCTGAGGAATGAAAGCAGTTGTAGGATCATTATTTGTCATAGCTAGTGCGAATGTAAATTAATGACTTTGGTCTTCCATAATCCTAAGCCGGATACAATTGTGTGCGGAAGGAAAAAATCGACGAGGAAAAGAAATAAGCGTTATTTTGGGAAATTAGGTTTTACCAAACCTTTGGTGATTTAAAACTTTCGCAACTTATTGCCCGAAACTTACACTATAGTTGCTTCTCTGCATAACCGCACATCACTAGTCTGTAAATAAAATCACTTCTGTTGAAATAAATTCCTTGCTAACGTTTCAGATACCTTCGTTGCGCGAATACGACACTGGTTTTTCATAACTAATTGTCGGCTCCAGAGATTCCTTTCAATATGCCCATTAAAATGTTTCCACTTTTCTCAACAATTTAAAGGCTGTGGTGTCCGGCGGCACAGGTCGCGTGCATCTAAGATGCAGGTGTAAAGAACAACGCCGTCCACCGAGGAGGCGGTCGGTCGTAAGGTCTGACGACAACCGGCCAACCGACCCACCGGGCAATATATCTTTGTTTAGAACTGCATATTTTAATGTTGACAACGCCAACTGATGCATACCTTAGATTTATCAGGAATATATTCTAGTAAACAGACCCGCAAACAAAACCCCCTACATGCAAAACGGAGAAAAAAATAACCGCTGCTGGCGGAAAAAATACGGCCGTCTGCCCAAATCAATAATACCGTAATCGGCCACAATAAAATTTAGAATTACAAATTTGTTAAACGTATAAAATTTGTTTTAAATATCGATGCGAAATTTTAAATTCCGCCATGGGGTCTTATCGAAATTTCATATCGCAGGAGGCGGTTTTCGGCGGTGCAGTGGTGGCGGCTCAGCCAAGACCACAGAGCTAACAACACCTTACTAGATATGCGTTCCAATTTTTTTTTATTATATTATTGGCCCTGAACTGGCCAGTTTTATTGTGGATGAGAAATAATAACAATTTCACCTAATATGATTAAATGCGGTTTTTGGTCCAGCTAGCAAAATTAAGAAGTTTAAGAATATCCTCTAGATCTGTGTTCAACAAAGCGGAAACGGTACTGCTGTTTGCTGGAAGTAAGTTTAAGCTTTCCAAAATGCTCTGCGTCACACCCGAAATATGGATTTGGTGCTGTGATTATTTTTTGCCGATGCCAAATCGATATCTCATGATGCTGACACAGTTTCTGCAGGATGTTTTAAGTTTGTAAAATATTGATTCTTTAGGTAGTTGCGAGGTAGCTCGAGTATAGTGACTGGATTAGACATCTACTTTTTCTTTATAACTACGAACAAAATTACATATTTTTACATTAGTTATAGTTGCAAGCTACAGTGTCATTTTTAGTTTTGTGTAAAAATGTTATATAATAATATATATGCACAGTTGTTTCCACTAGTTAGTATAGTGATCACACTAGAACCTAATGGAGCATAGCTTGAAAATCTTTGATATAGGTTTGTTACCTCATTACCGATCAATTGACATTTTAAAGTACATTGTTAAGAGGTGCCAATCTATTCACATCTGCAGCGAGAGTCTCGTTTATACCTATTCTAGTTTCGCGTTGAGGGTTAAGCTATACCCACACCTTAATCAGCAAAAGGTTCTTACAGGTGGTATACTCGTTTCTTTCTTAAACCAGTTCTTATGTTCTGCTAGATCTGTTTGTATGTCGCTCTTGATGGATTTCTATAGTAGTGCTCACTCGATTTTCTTTCAGAATCTTGTTCAACATATTGTTCAAGTCACTGTAGGGAATTTAAGTTTCTCTGAAATATTTCATCAATAGTTGGAGTCTTTGCTAGTTTGTCGACTGTGTCGTTTTGAGGTATACCTGCATGTCGTTAAGTCCATATACTTTTTGCATTTTTATCCAAATTGCTGTGTCAATCAATTCAATTACGACAAAGATGACATGTCTGAAATTCCATGATATTCTTGAATGATCCAATCTCATAGCTGAAATCTTGCTGTCGATGAAGATTATAACATCTCTAAGGTCGGTATTACTGAGGAAATTTTCTAGGACTTATTGGATGACTGTCAACTTAGCTGTACCTATACAGGGTTACCGGTAACTAAACCACTTTCCTGCAAGAGGTGATAGAGGGACTCAAATGTAATAGATTTAACCCCCCATATGTAATTCCGAAAACCGATAGTTTTCGAGATAAGTAACATTTAATGTTTTTCAAACAAATGCCCAAATTTCCACACTAGATCCTAAACTGAGAAAAAAACCTGTTGTTTATTCTGATAATTTTAGTATTTAACTACACATACACAAAGCTAACTTATTATTAAAATGTTTCAAAATACTAAACAGTTCCAAACTAAATACAAATATTTAAAAAATAATCAACAAAATTTTTACATTCACCGTGAAAGAAAATAATGTAGCTCAAAAAAATTATACAAACGGTTGAAAAAATCGCTAAAAAAACTTTCCTACCTGATAACCTTTTCAGAAAGATTATAAACAGCAATGATTAAAAATCACCTATTCAAAAAGAAAGAATGACAGTACAATCATTATTGTTAACTCAGTTACATACTAGAATGTTTGCAAATGCGGTCGATGATTTTATCCAAGTAAAACAAATCAAATCCATTCAAAGTTTCTAGAGATCTTGCTCAATGTGTTGCCCTTGATTTCGGATACAAGTACGGATCCGCTTCCTCACTTCGGTTTTTGTAACTCGTGTTGAAAAGGTTCGTTTCATCTCCTCCGCCGCATTGATAATTTTTTGCCTTAGTTCGTCAGCAGTATTAACTGGAGCCTCGTAAACCAATGCCTTCATGTGACCCCAGACGTAAAAATCAAGAGGTGTCGTATCTGGGCTCCGCGCAGGCCATAGGATGGGTTCACCCCTCCCTATCCACTTGTTCGGGTATGTGTTGTCCAACAACTGCCGAATTGTGATACGGTAATGTGCTGGACAACCATCATGCTGGAATATCATGTTTTTGATGATCCTGTATTATGTTGATAAATTTTGTTAAATAGTTACTTGTGGTTGTACTGTCATTCTTGTCTTTGGAATAGGCCATCAGATAAGGAAGTTTTTAAAACAATTTGTTTGACTGGTTGTGTATTTTTTTTTGAGCTAGACAATTTTCTTTCGCGGTGAAGGTAAAAATGTTGTTCTTTATTTTTTAAATAATTGTATGTAGTTTGACTGAAACTGTTCAGTATTTTCACACATTTAAATACTAAATTAGATTTGCGTATGTGTCGGTAAAAAACTAAATTGGAAATTACTAAAACCGATAGCAGGGTTTTTTCTAAATTTGGGATGTAGTGTGGAAATTTGGACATATCGTTGAAAAACATTAAATGTTAATTATCTCGAAAACCATCGGTTTTCGGAATTACATATGGGTGGTTAAATCTATTGCATTTGAGTCCCTCTATCACTTCCTGCAGGAAAGTGGTCGAGTTTCCAGTAACCCTGTATATTGAATATTCTTGATAATTTTTATGTTCGTGGTAGAAAGCGCACGCTGTTTGTCGTCTTTGGACAGGCTGTGTATATGCGTTCACATTGTGGTGGTTCCGAATAATTCCTGGTTTTCGGATCAGGGATCGTGGTTCGAAAGTAAGCGCGGATGTGACAGGATACAATTTATTTACTTGCGATGAAGGTACAAATACCTTAAAACTATTACAGCAGAAAAGTGCCCGACCGCGACCATTGAATAATAGCCCGAACGTAAACGCAACCTCGTCGTCCGCTGATAGAGGCGACTGACTTCTTGTCAGAATCTGTCAGACTGACTGATACTGTCTCTCTTCCTACACTATCGTCTTATGGCATCGCAACTTCACTGAAACCACTACATAACCCCCCACTTAAATTGATAATACAAAGAAATTTAAGTACTACGGTGACGAAGCAGAGCAGAGGGTGAAAGCGATGCCTAGACACTCTACCTCTCCATTAGAATGCTGGTTGCTTATAGGACTTGAGGTTGATAATGTTTTCCTTTGATCTGGACCCTTCTTAAACAATAACCCCTTGTAAACAACAAACCATTCATAAATTTTGAGTTCCCTCTCTGTAAATACTCGTGCATCATAACTTATCATTTCCAAAAATTCAATTTTCTCCTTGATGCAGGCCTGTTCCAGCTGGTCGCGTCGCAGCGTTTTAAAATGCTTCTTTAACTCCGAAAAGTCACTAGACAGTTTTATTAAAGAAATCTGCACATTGGTGCAGACGTCCGGTGTGCTTACTTTCCTATCTCTTAAGGGATAACGTGATAACGCATCGGCCATTTTCTTAGCCGATCCACTACAATATTCTATTCTGAAGTCAAATTCCTGGATCAAAATTATCCAGCGCGACAACCTCGCTGAGCGTAGCTTACATGACATTAAGTAACTAAGTGCTTTATGATCAGTGACAATCACAAAGTCCCTTCCCAAAACTAAAGTGCGCCACTGCCTCAAACAATAAACAACCGCCCATGCTTTTTTCTCAGTTATAGTGTAATTTACCTGCGCACCCTTTAAAACCGAGCTCGTAAAACAGACATATCGTCTCTCCCCCGTATCGTCGATCTGGTAAAGACTACCCCCCACAGCATAATTCGACGCATCACACTGGATATAAAAAGTACGCTTAAAATCGGGATGCGTAAGCATCATTTCCTTAAGAAACGCGCGCTTAATTTCCGTGAAACTACTATTTTCAATGCTCCCCCAATGCCACTTCTCATCGTGCCGCTTTACCATCGGCGTACCGTCAAAACATTCATCGTAGCTAATATCAAACTTTTCGCATAGATTTATTGAGATTCTCTGCGCATCACATCGAAATGACAGATTTATATATAAACTCTCGCCGTTTATGGTCAAATTCAGCTTTGAATGTTGATAATCAAGCTGAGCTTGATGTTTATAGAGCCAATTTGAACCGAAAATTATATCACAATTTAATTGTGGTATAACTAAGCAATTCACGTCCATCGACTTATCAGCTAACTCAACAGGTACAAGGATTTGTGACTTAATCCTTTGAGTTGTACCGCCTACAGCCACAGATACTATTCCACGAGTTACAGGTAAAGTGGGAAATTTACCCCGGTTACACAACTCCAAATAGAATTTTTCAGATAAAGCGCAGATATCTGAACCGCTATCAATCAGTACCTCAACAGACATACCGAAAATCTGTATATTAATGGTAGGCGAAGTGCCTTCCTCCTCCTGCGTGCCGTCCTCTGGATCGCTTAAAAGATCTAGTTCCGGTTCTCCCATACAAACTAAAGTACGTACATTGTGACCTTGATTATTACCTCTTACGATTGGTGGATCGTCTCCTTCTGCGTTCCGATTATGACCTGCCCTATTATTGTCAGCCGGAATTCGTCTATTCATAGGTTCCCCTGGTATATTTGCAACTCGATTTGAACCCCCCACTACATAGGATTCGTCTATTTGTCTCAGGTATTCCTCGACAGTCTCTAGTGATGTAAATTTATTAATCACTATACCCCGCCTGATCTCTGCCGAAAAATGCTTACCTAACATTCCTATGAGCTGTTCTACCGGAATCTTATTGTCTAGAAACTTGGCCTGTGACACTAAGTCCAAAAAATAGTCCGCGCGACTCCCATTTCTGTACGCTCCATAAACTAATGTCATATATAGCTCCCTCTGTTTTTCTATACCCCAGAACCTATCTTTGAACGCTTGTTTAAAAGAGTTGAAATCGGTTAACGAGTCCTCCCTTAAACTCGCCCATTCCGCTGCCGAACCTCTTAAACATCCGATCGCGAGACCCAACATAGCCTCCTCAGGTACACCAGCCTCATAAAACGTTTTGTCTAATCTTTTCAAGAAAAGCATGGGGTGTATCTTGCCATATGCAGAATAAATCAAGTTTCCACCCCCCAGCTCTTTCCAATTCATAATATAAAATCGGTCATTAATGCCCTCGTGAGACTTTGTATCTCGACCCCCCTTACACGCTGGCTCTACCACTGATTCTCTTGAATTTATATTACCATTTTCCCTTGATTGAGACATGGCAAACGTGTCGGTCAGCTGGCCAACCGCATTTTTGAGTTCGCCGACTGAAATGCATAAATTGCGAACTAGTGCCTCAAGGTCAGCTGAAGCACCCCCTACACTCTCCCCTCTGCTTCTCCTCTTACGACGACTAGTCATTTTACATATACCTCCAAAAACTTAGCGTAAAATAATAGCAGTAGTAATATTCATACAAAAGTTCAACCCAAAGCTTAACGTTTACCCCGTAGTCTGTACACCAACTCATCAACAGTCAACAGTAGTATAAAAATCTCTCACCGTATCCGATGCATGTACACTGGGTTTACCTAACGCTGGCAACACCACCTGGAACCTGGTAATCCAGCCTGTGGGTTGTACGTTGAGCGTGGCGGCGATCCAACGCCGCCCGAAGCCTCCAATCACGCCCTCCTTTGATGCACGCCTTCGCCGGCACGCCTTGCTGTGAGAAGTACACTGAACGTATTGACGTATCGCTATCTCCTTCAGCCTCGCTGCATCCGCCTTACGCCACTAGTTGAGCGCCAAATGTGGTGGTTCCGAATAATTCCTGGTTTTCGGATCAGGGATCGTGGTTCGAAAGTAAGCGCGGATGTGACAGGATACAATTTATTTACTTGCGATGAAGGTACAAATACCTTAAAACTATTACAGCAGAAAAGTGCCCGACCGCGACCATTGAATAATAGCCCGAACGTAAACGCAACCTCGTCGTCCGCTGATAGAGGCGACTGACTTCTTGTCAGAATCTGTCAGACTGACTGATACTGTCTCTCTTCCTACACTATCGTCTTATGGCATCGCAACTTCACTGAAACCACTACAACATCAATCCCATTTTTCTTCTATCTCTTGTTTAAACTTCATGTATGTGGTTGGGTCATACTGATGAAAGTTTGTATATTTTACTCCTAGTGAAAAGTTGTAAGTTTTGTATTCTGAGGGAAATTACATTGGAGGCATTTTGTACTTCTCAGATCTATCCGAACATTGCCTGTGAAGGTGAATCTGTAGACCCTTTCTATCCATGCCAAGTATAATAATTCAGTTCCACGGACTTTTTGTAATCTGATTAAATTCTACACCGACATTGATTAGATTTGGGGTGTGATATATTGTGGGATCCTAGTAGAATATGCTGCTGTACTTTTAATTAGATATATTTCCGTTGGCGATAACGTGATAAAAAGACCAACAACCTTAGTATTACGAGGGTTGCTCTATACCTCCGTCAATCCACCAGTACGCAGACGTTTTACGCTTATTAGCGATCGTCAGTGCACCATAGGTGGATTGACGGAAATAGAGAGCATCAATTATTTCATGTCTACCAGACATGTGAAGCATGCTGTAGCAGGCGACATTACTCCAATTTTGGTATAACGCTATATTTATAGCACTAGCTTTTCATAGTTGATCTGTGAAAAGTAAACATATGGATTTAAAAATGGTATATGTTGTATCAATGGCATTGTTTCTGCGAACTCAGATATCACCTTTCAGATAATGTGCTAGTGTGGATGGAGGCAAGTCATAGATCAATCGCCGCTGATATTATGATTATGACTAGTTGTTGTCTTTCATTATATCTATGTCAAGAGAGAACAGATTCATTGTCACTGTTTTTTATAGAATGCAGAGAGCAGTATGTCTTTGTATTTTGGTTAATAAAGTTAACGGCCAGTAAACATTGATCCAGGCGTGATTCATTCAGGATATAGAAACTTAGTGAATCTAAAAAATGATGTACGATATTTCATTGTATTAAAGACCTACGTCATCAGCGCAAAACTACCTTTACCATTTTTTGATTTTTTTGTACCCGAAAGGGGCCTGAAAGCTCAACTTCAACCGGAATGAATATTTCGGACAAAATAATTCTTGAAACCTATCCTCACTTCATCACGCCTCTTTGGCACTGTTCGATAAATAAAGATACCTGATATCATACACATTGCTTCCATTTCGGTTGATTCTGCGCCTTTCCTAAAAATGGAGAATATAAGAAAACTCAATTGCTCCCGGTTTTTCAATAAAAAAAGGCAAACAACTATTTGAAATAACCATGGAACTCCGTAATAATAGGCTGTATAAACAATCATTATCTAAAGCGTCTGAAAAGTGATGCGAGTCACACGGTTTCATCGGACACATCCAAATCAATATTCTAGTACTCGATTCAAACTCTTTGGCCACTGCTCGTATATTTCGTATGTTTCAGCGCATACTAAAAAGAGAAGGACATAGGGGAATTTGTCGGGAATAAGAAGAGTCAATGCAGCTATAAATTCGGTGGGAAGAGCAATAAATTCAACCAGTTTTTCTCCCATCAGATATGATATCTTTTATCCAGGCTAGTTTGGGTGTGTTCCAACACTGTGATGTGTTTCTTTTCGACTCGTTTTTCCGCCACGATGCGGAAATTCTGTAGTTACATGTTCAACCCGATCAAAGTAGAGTTCTTTTACACATAACTGTCGTAGTTGATATTTACACTGCACGAAAAAGGTACATATTAATACAAAAGTACATCAAATTTTTTATTAAGGAAGTTGTAACTGTTGTGCGTTGAGTCTATAACCATCGCAAATCCATTCTTTTTTGTTATTAATAGGACTAATTACATAGTCTTATATGGCTGTAAACAGTAACCATAAATGTATGACCACCGGTGATTAATACAGGATGCCCAAGACGATTAAGACAAGCAATATATCGGAACTGGGCCGTAGTAGAGAATTATAATTTTGGGGATGTAAATTAGAGCAAATTTTGTGTCTCTTCTTGTTATTGTGTTACCCAATGACGTATTTGTTTTTGGTCACGTGACGTCCGAGTCAAAATTATTAGTGAGACACCTTGTATATTAATGAGACACCCTGTATATTCATGCCTTTCTGTATTCCCCCCGATAAAACAATTTCAACAAACTAGCACACTTGGGGTCTAAAGTGATTTATTCAAAGGCTACAGATATGTACCACTACCATTGATTATAACATGTACCCCTATGCTAGTGTTCGTTTCATTTTTTGTCTTAATCTTTTAAGTACCTGTAGCTCTTGAACTAATCACTTTAGACCCCAAGTGTGCTAGTTTGGTATCGGGAAGAACACAACAAGTCGCTGATATACAGGGTGTCTCATTAAAAATTTGGACTCGGACGTCACGTGACCAAAAACGACTACCTCATTGGGTAACGCAATAATAAGAAAAGATGCATCATTTGCTCTAATTTACACCCCCTAAATTATAATTCTCTACTACTGCCCAGTTCCGATATATTGCTTGTCTCAATCGTCATATGAATGTCAACACCTGTTAGTAGTATCAACGTTATCTGAGATTGCTGCCAACTCTAGAGCGTATTCTCTAAATTGATAACTGAGTTCGTACAATCAACGCCCTAACGTTCATTTAAATAACGATTTATTTTCTGTTCGCTGCTCACGGCACAGAATTAATGTTATAAATGTTGACCGCGACGATTCGTCGATGCCACCTGCATAGTCCTTTTCTGTGTACAACTTTGGGTCTAATCATGTTCTGATAGATTAAATAAGCTATCTATTTCCGTTGTAGTTGCGCTTCCATTGTAGTTTATATTGTATTTAGTCTCAACACAAAAAAATATCAACAGCATGATACTCTTCCTCCGACTTATCGTTGTTTATATCCGTTTTTATTTCTCTTATCTCGAAATTACAGAAAACATTTCTAAACATGTACCTGTAATATAAGTTGTAATTGTATTTGTAATAAATCTGGACTCCTTTCTAAATTTTAAAGCATTGAATTTATGTTAAAATATCTTTTACGATCCTACTAAAGCGAGAAAATTTTACTGTTTTTGAAAAGCAAAAAATACAAAAATGGTCAGTCTCTGTTTTAGACATTTCAGAGATCGCTTGTGATTTTTAAAAACATTGTGCTTTCCAAATATAGTTAGGCTTCAAACAACGAAGGTCTATTCTCAATAAGTGTTGGCTATTTGATTGCATACTTCTGTCGTCGTATTATCTGGAAATTTCTAATTTCATTGCATTGAACATTGGACACATTATTTCTACCATGACAAGGATGGGAAAAGTCCTTGGAACTCACTCCAGCGACAATAGAGTAATAATACGGATTATATTTAAAACCCAAAACTGAATAATTGCTCAAGCTTCACTTTAGGAAATTTTAGCGGCACCTGATCGTTCAGCAGGATAGAGACAGGGAAGTTTGGAAGCAGGATAGAAATGAATGCTACTGGAAAAGAATTACCGAACCCATTTTTATGCGTTCCTTAGGCGTAACCAAACTAGTCCTTTGACTTCGTTATTGAAATATTTCCGCACTTTGGGCTACTTTTTACATAGTTAACAAGCTTCTTACCTCATTATAATTATCAAACATTCTTGGACATATGCAGAATCTTTTAACCGTGTTCAGACTCTCTTATGCGTTTGTGTTTGATAAAAATATATGCTTTCAGTTAAGCATCCCATATTGGCCTATATGCGCAAACCTGTAATAATCTTGAACCAAAAATATCTTGGAGCAAACAGATCAAGATGTTCTTGAAACAAGTATCGTAGAGCATTCATATAGACATTTGCCAATTTTTCGTTATATAGTGTTTTTCTAAATTTATGTTGAAAAGCACCGGTGATTACCACAGAATATAAAGAACGTGTACCTGCAATTTTGAACTATTGTAAATAGTAATAGTAATAGGAAGTAACCACCCACCGGTCTGCCATTATTCATTCTACATTGACGACTGTACTTACATAAATATATTGCCTATCACATCATTGGTAGTCTTGGTACTTATACACAAGAATATCTGTATGAGGACCCCATAACCACAACGCGCAACAATCTTTTTATGAGAGTATAACAATATAACACACAGACTCAGGTAAAATTATGAATTATTTACAAAGCCCATAAGACCTGTGACAATCTGTTGATGTGCATGAACCAAGATTATTATATTTTCAATGGTACCTCACAAATCTCAAACTATTTGTATTCTTGATTGAAGTAATAAGAGCTCAATTAGAAGATATGATGTCCTTACTAAGACTCTATTAAATACCTAGTCGAAGAGTATTTGTGGAGAAAATTGTATTCTTGGTCAGAGCATATTTCAGTAGAATGAGTATTAAAATCAAAAATATATTTTCCTTGGCCATAATTTCATCAAGTAAATTTCCTTAGAGCGAGAATAGATGTTCTTGGGGCAAGTATATCTTTGCAAGATTATCAGAATCCTTGTTTGAGAATTCCTTTATATGTGTGTGTTATCCAGGAAGATTTCCCGTGTAGTATAGAAACTTCATCCTACTATACATTGTGACATGGGTCCCTGACTTTGTTGATGTTTCACCTTTGCTTATGTAATTTTTATGTTCTTCGATTCTACATTGATAACTTACCCAACATATATTTGTTTTTTAGTAGTTAGTGATCTTAGCGGAAAAATAATTTTCTGCCGGATTCAGTATGGTTTGCTTACTCATAAAGATAGCGTCGTGGTCCTAAAACACTGATATATTACTGGCGCTTGTTTTGGATTCATCAACAATGCAAATGTGATACTGTGTGTTCTTTAAAGCTTTAGAGCTACCGACTTGTTAGGAAGAATTTAATTTTTTTGTCAAATATGTTGTACTTTGAGAAATGCCACAGAGATTATATGTTTTCTTCTATTGAAGTAAAGCGCGATGGATTAGAGACCTAACCGCATGATAAAAGCTTCCAACTTTCGGGATCGAGATTCAGAGATAAAAATGTAGATCCCGGGATTTAATCTCGGGATTAACATCAATAATTTTTGAAACTCTAACACTAGTAATAGCAACGATAAAAATGCAAAAAATATAGTAAAAATAGTACATTTTATTAAAAACAGAGAAAACATAATTATTTATACTTCGCAGCAGTAAATATCAAACCAAATCAGCTATAGTTATAAAACATAAAATTAGGAATAGGAAGTAAACACAAAAATAGCAAAATGAGTTTTATTTAGAGGTCCAGTTAAATAATTTTTAAATTTCTAATTTTGTTTGCACATGAAATCGCTGAAGGAAAGGCTCTTTCAGCTTCCATTCTTGTAGTTAGATCTGCAGGAGCTTTTTTAATATTGCGCAACCGTAGGGGGCGCCAAGAAACATCTTGCTTGTTTAAAAATTACATTGTAGTAAACCTAGTGACAAAAATTCCCATAGACGCAGACGGTGGCAAAATGTAACGAAAACGCACCCGGAAACTCCCAAGTCGCGTCTGTCCCTTGCTGGTGTTCCGCTAACGGTCACCCCTTTCTTCTGGTCAACGTCGCTGTCCATAACGGTCCGGGGAGCACCCCGGGGCTAATTACAGACAGCGCGGTGCTCCGGCGACGACCGATAACCATCTCGGGAGATGCGCGGCCAGATAAGGGGCGCGCGCGCGTCGTTGCGGCAGCGGCAGCGGCGGCGGCGGCGGCGGCGGCGGCGGCGGCGGGACCGGAAGGAAGCAGATGCCCGGACAGCGATCGGCGCGGCGGAGACGCAACGTGGTGCTGTGCGGCGGCACCTGCCGAATCGGTGCGCCGAACCAACGAGCGCGGTGAAGGACAGAGCTGCCGACACTGGAGATAGGCTACATACTATTAAGTGGCTACTAAGTATCAAGCAAATATTCTTCGGATTTTGGAAAAAATAACGACGTCGTCAAGTAGATTGACCAAGCATTTTCCACACATTCTCGCAAATACATTTTTGGAGCTACCAAATGCTTCACCCCCCCTCCCCCCACTATCCCAACTTCAAGTCCATCACTATTTGAGAAAACTACTTGATCAAATGACACTAGACAAGTTTGCATACGATGGCTTAGCGTAAAGCCGGCGCCATATATGCGGTAATCGGCGAGCAACGAACCCCGATTAATTGCTATTCGGCTATTTGGCTGCAGGATTTTACCCGAATACTCGCCATATGCCGAGCACCGAGCATTCAGCCGGCGCCATAGCCGGCGCTACACATGCGACATTTAGGGAACAACGAACAGCGAATATTCGCAATTCGGCAAACGCTTACTAGTGTGGCTGGAGCAGTTTGTGCGAATGGTCGGAATTTGCCGAATACAAATAAGTACCCGAATACTGTCACAGAAACAGGAACAGGGCCGGACTAGAGAATTAAAAACTTTATTCGCATTGTTTATTTGTTAGCATGTTAGCATTTTTGAATTCTGTGTGTTCAAAAACCCCCAAGTATTGAATTTCACCGCCACAGCTGTGGCAGTTTTGGAAATATTTAAGCCTTCCGGTACTGTTTACTGAGAAGGCGGTGAGGAACACCAGTTGAAACTTGTTCTTGCTGTAAACCATTATTAGGGAATACTTCTATATTAAATAAAATATGCAGTGTGTTCTATTAATAAAAATCGGGGATATTTAATTGTAAATTTAGAAAAATAATTTATAACTTGGCAGTGTCGCAAACGCGAAAAAAATTACAAGGCGAGATAGGGTATTAGTAGATATTTCGATTTAAAATAAAACGAACATTTAGAAAAAACAAAGTAAAATGACCTTCAAATTACCGTAATTTAAAATTCTACCAATAACACCCTGCACATTGCTGGTGTCATCCAAAATTATATTTATTTAATATTTAAGTAACTCGCTGTATAATATTATTGAGAAAAGTTAAAGGAATATATCAATTTGGAGGTATTACTTGCGACCTTGCAAATCCGGAAATTAATAGAAAATAAATTATAACTTGGCAAGATCGCAATAATATTTTAGGGTTTAATAGAGATCAATGATGGAAACTAGAAGAATTAAAAAAAAAAGTAATAGTACCATATAAAAAAATCAAGTTGATCACTATCCTACTTTCCCGAAACACCCTGTATATTTCAGAATATTTTTAGGATATGCATCTTGAGTAACCAAATGACATTCTATTTGACATTTTCTTCTATCAGGTATACCTTGCGAGATATCGAGGAATTACACACTAAATGGACAACCTGTATAATATTATGATTGTCTTAGCGTCTGTGCTAAGGTGTGATCTTGTAAATCTGAATTGGTCACTATCATTACTATTCTCCGACGCATCTCTAGTGATTAACGATTTCAGAAATGAGTTGATGTGATATTTTGAATAGATATTGAAGGCTTTGATAACTGTCGCCGGTCGCTAGAAATCGAAGCGTCAGAGCTAGTCGTTCTTTAGCAGGAACAACTTTTCTCCATTTTGTGTCTTTTTTTGATATCAGTGGTCCTGTTTTGCTGAGTAGATATTCAAAATCTTCGGAAGACATTCTGCAAAAATTTCCGAAAAATCCAGACGGTTCTTTTAATAAATCGGGGCAACTAGGTGTGGTCCTGAAAATGTGTTTAACATTGTGGTTTGATGTTATTGCTAATTATTTTATTACTTCTCTCGGCTTCTATTTAATGAGATCATCCACCATCGCCTCCTTCTTGGTTGATTTTTTCTTTTCCTTATTAACATACAAGCACTACACATAACAAAAACGGCACTTGCTGCCACGACTATATCATTATTATTTTCCATTGATGATGACGTTGATTCTACTGTCGGTAAATTTTAGTAATAAATAAGTTTCAATTTGCTACGAATATTCGGGCTTTCCCGTTCCCTTTCTTCTAGAAACTAAACATAGCCAACTACGCACATGTAGGGCGATAGGTGCTCGCTATTCGGCGAGCAAGGTTGAAAAAAGGGCGAGTATTGATACTCGGCAAATACCCGCATATGTGGCGCCGGCTTTAGTTGCAGTTAAGCCATCGAAGTTGCAAAACATCCATTAAACAATGTTGGTTTAGCACCCCACTCCAAGCTTAACATGAGCTTACCGAAATCCGATGAGCAGTAATCTTCAAATTCTTTGCCATGTCCCAAGTTGATCCTTTTTTTTAACTGTGTATAGCGGTCTATCAAATAGACAGCTTTTTCAAATAACTTTTATGCAAAAACGGAAAAATAAGCGAGATACAGAATCAAGCAAAGTAAGTCTGGATCCTGGTCTGGACTTGTGTTAAGACGTACCTAGTCTCTTCATGTTTAGTTTTTTGCTCAAATTTTTATATCTTATCATCAGGCATTGTACCTGTCAATTAGTGCACTAGTCACTTTCAGTTTACCGTAAGTAATTATAAATTGGTAAATCCTAAAAGTTGCGCATAATAATGTGCCGTTTTAGGAACTATCAATTTAAAATTAACAAAGATAAATAGAAAGTGACTACTGCACTATCTGATAGGTGCAATGCCTGATCGATAAGACAAAAATCCGAGCAAAATACGAAACATATACAAACTAGGTACGTACATATGTCTTGATACACAAGCCTAGACTTACATTTTTTATTTTGGACCTCGCTTATTTTTCAGTGTTTTGAAAAACTAGTTTATTCCAACGACTTCTATACACAGTTAAAAAAGTAACAACTTAGGGCTCACCCTGTATATATTAAAGAAAAAGTCTTGGGGTTTGGCCAAAATTTTGAAAAGAAACACGGGTCATTGCATAAAGGAGACTACCAAGTTGCTGCCAAGCCTTCTTGTTGCACAAACGATGGCGCATGAGGACCCTGGGCCTCCAAGACTACGGGACCCCCAATGGTCATGGCAGGTATATAATTATGTCGTGTATATAGATTTCACTAAGGTATTTGATAAGGTTAGTCAAAATGAACATCTGAAAATCTTGCAAATCTAGGGTTAGATAGCTGTTGTATATCGCTTTTAGATTCGTATTTGGATTCATATTATTTTTATAATAGGGAGCGAGTAGAAATGCATGGCTGTTATTGGGGTTTGGCAGGGTTTTAATCTAGGACCATTGCTATTCTCCCTTTATGTGAATGACCTGTATGAGTCTCCAAATTGTAAAAAACGTATGCTTGCCGATGATTTAAAATTGTGTGCAACGATATCAAGCAATGACGACTGTATCATGCTGCAACAGGGACTTTTTTATTTGCAAGATTGGTGTGATGGGTATAAACTATAGAACTTAATACATCTAAGTGCAAAGTTTTGTCGTTCAGTCGCAGGAAGGACATTATTTGAGTTTAAGTATGTGATAACTGGCATCACTGTACTAGGAGAAGAAATAATTAGTTATTTGGGTATTTACTTTGATAATCAGTTGTTTTTTAAAGATCACATTAACCAAATTGTTGCATGTAGGTTTTCTCCTTATGGACTTATCACTAGAAATCTTTCAATTCTTCAGTTCTTTGATCACTTTATTTTAGTCTTATTAGATCAAAATTAGAATACTGTTTAGTCATTTGAAGCCTCCTGTGTACAGGGTGTCCTGCTAAGAATGGATTAGTGTAGGTTTTACAAGAAAGCCTGTAGGTTTTACAAGAAAGCCTTGTAAAACTTATAGTCACTGTTGGGTTTGGAGAAAATTAATCAGATTTTTCGCTAAACCGTATCCAACCATACTGAGTTGCAGTCCATTGATGAACTTGAAATCGTGATTCAACTTTATATAGGCAGATTCCTTTACTGTTCTCATATAACTTCTATTCGCATTGTGTAGTTAGTATAAAGACCTTATAGACCGAATAGAATGCAGTACTATCTCGACTTGGGATTGTAATGTATAGATAACTCTAAGACGCTGATGCATTATTGGCTCGCATTTTGAATTTATCAAAAATATAAATTTCAAAATTATCAACTTGGGAAGACAGTTCGCAAACGAACAAAAGCAGTTACCATGCCCCAACTATCAATGATTCATGTATGCAATTTTGTACTTTGATAAAAGCGACAGAGGTAGCCGAAACATTAGTAAAAGTGCATGTTCCTGCATATACTGTTGATTTACAGGACTAGCTTCAGGTACCTATTATTTACATTTGGAATTCATCTATTTTTGTCAACGAAAAGCCTCAACACGTAATTTTTAGTCGAGTTTTGATTTACCCAGCTACCAAGAAATATTACTTCACTGGAGCGAGAAAAACTAGATGCTCTCAATAATACGAATTACCTATTATTTTGGATCCTCCACGAGATAAAGGCCACAGAGATGGCTAAAAAACAGTGAAAAGTTTTACTTTCAGCATATGTGGCCAGTCCAGTAAGGAGCGATCAAACGAAAAAATTCCTCTGCTATTTTCTAAACGGGTAGCAATTTGACCTCAATATGTGGCATAATGTTAGCAACTACAGCCCGGCCATCACGACAGCAGCATATGGCTCGGCTACATACAGGATGTTGCCGGGATATACAGGGTGTCCCATGACGATTAAGACAAGCAATATATCGGAACTAGGTAGTAGTAGAGAATTATATTTTTGGAGGTGTAAATTAGAGCAAAAGTTGTATCTTTTCCTATTATTGTGTCACCCAATGAGGTGTTTGTTTTTGGTCACGTGGCGTTCGATTCAAAATTATTAATGGGGCACCGTGTATATTTGTGAATTTTTGTGTCCCTCTCGATAAAACAATTCCAACAAACTAGCACACTAGGGGTCT
This sequence comes from Callosobruchus maculatus, assembly GCA_951848785.1. NCBI lineage: Eukaryota > Metazoa > Arthropoda > Insecta > Coleoptera > Chrysomelidae > Callosobruchus > Callosobruchus maculatus. Next base: position 3,304,240 of record CATOUR010000142.1, on the reverse strand, counting down.
AAAGTGATTAATTCAAGAGCTACAGGTACTTAAAGGACTGTACCAATACATTATGAAACATTAGCAAAATAATTTAACTGTAGGGGTACGTGTTATAATCAGTGGTAGTGGTACAATCCTTTAAGTACCTGTAGCTCTTGAACTCATCACTTTAGACCCCAAGTGTGCTAGTTTGTTGGAATTGTTTTAACGGGAGGAACACAGCAAGGCACAAATATACAGAGTGTCCCATTAATAATTTTGAATCGAACGTCTCGTGACTAAAAACAAATACTTCATTGGGTATCACAATAACAGCAAAAGGCACAACATTTGCTCTAATTTACACCCCCAAAATTATGATTTTCTACTACTACCCAGTTCCGATATATTGCTTGTCTTAATCATCGTGGGACACCCTGTATATCCCGGCAACATCTTTTGCAATAGTATGGTCCACCAATTTGTTCATAAACGAGCATTGCAATCGAGTAACAATGGCTCATGAAGTTATATGTGCCGCAGCAACTTATACTGCTGCTTTGAATAAAAAAATAAGGAAAAAGGGAAGACTGTGGATTCGACCTTACCTCAATAGGCGTGAAACCTTAGATAACTCTTTTTTCGCATTTCCGTCTTTGTATATTTCGGTTTCTACATTCCACAACTCAGGATGAAAGTTTATTTTATCGGTAAAGTTAATAATCCTGTCTTTGGTCCAAGTATTGGCCGCTTTACCCTGCAAAATTAGTACAATACCAAAACCGAGCAATATTGCAGATGTTTTCGCTCGTTAAACAGTCATTCGGCCACGTGCTTGCTGCACGTAAAAATATCTCTTTTACGTCATTCGTCATCTATTGGTCGTCTGGGTAATTCCAACTATAGGTAGACAGATAGTTAATCCTGAAATATTTTTTTATTGAAGTTTAAAAAACAAATGTGGTAATATTTATTTATTTATTGTATACTGTACACTCATTCCCACAAATACCTTCTTGGCCTGGTACCCAACTGAGATGTACAGCATTGCATGAAGCTATATAGTAAACTGAGAGTGTTTAAATAGTCCCATACCAGTTTTAATGTAATCTCCTCCAGGGGTCCAAGTAAGCATCTAAGAGTCCGAGAGGATCACAATAGCCCTTAATTTCTATTATAAATATGACCACAAGCTAATCATAAGATAATTTCAGTTTGACTTATTTTTGCAGTTCCGTAGGTCAGAGGTCATCCTCACCCATAGAATATGTCATACTAGGCGTTTCGGTTTTGACAATTAACATATTTACAACTGCGCCATTCTTGGCGGTTTCATTTGTTCGCCAAAGCAAAATCCTGAATTAAATGCATTCCAGTCTGTCGACTTCAGGCGATTTTCATGCCAAAAGCTGGCTACAACCATATATGGCAATATTTGATACTCGCTTTGAGCAAAACATCAAGGCGCTCCACCGAAACTCCTTTTTTCCTTACTGCGTCTGGCTGTGAATGTAGTGCGAATGTAGGATGTATGAAAGGTTAGGTGTCTCCTTTTAATCGATGTTTTTGCCTGTATGTACCTTCTCTGTTAGTTGCTTTGGAGATTTTGCACTCCAGTTCCAACCGTGATCAGTCACGAGCGCATGCGGTTTGATTTTTACCTGTTTACAAAAAGGGTGCCTTCATCGGCACCGCTCACTTGCGCGCCGAAAGGAAAATTAACCTTGGCTATTCCCTGTTATTCCCAATGACCAGATCCCTTTTATTCTTGCGAACTTTCATCTCTTTTTACGACTTGCGGTAGCTTACAGTTACTTCTTAGATTATTTAAATGACTATCCGGCTTCTGTGGGTATATAAAACTACCCTTAATGAAAATATTTCAGTAGTTTTCAATCCTTGGTTGCTATTTGTGAGTATTGTTTGTGTTCTACTTTTTCATCATGGAGACTATTTTAAGTGTGATAGGGAAGAAATTAATAGTCGCTGAAGAGTATGCATTCCGAAGAGATAAAGAAATCACCCGTGGTGTAGCCTACAGATACCCTGGAAGAGGATACATAGCATCTTTGCTGATGGATCAATCGGAAAAAATTGTTCTTAAAAGAAATAATGAGGACAATCATGATGCTCCCACAAAACAAGCTGTGAAGGTAAATTTCTCGGACTTTTTTTACATCGTCAAGAAATCGATCAAATTTGTGACAAATTACAACATGTTCTGATTAATTAAAATTTTTTGGGGTATTATAAAGACATTTCGGTCTGCTGACAATACCAACTTCTTTATTTGCATCTATTATAGTGATCAGATTAACTTACTCGTATTAGTTTCAGAACAAAATTTCGCATTTAATAATATAAAAAAGTAATTCATTTCTGTCAAGTCAAAAGTAACGATACCTCTGACTGGAGTTCTACAAATCCTTCAGTAACTATTAGCACAGACCGCAAAAATGACGATGAATTAAAATCAGTTAAAGACATAAGTTTACCTCTCCGCCCCGTGCGCTGGTGTCCACATACCTGCCTATTTATCCAAAATATTTTGGGTGCTTCTGACCGGTGGGATTAGGACCAATCTGAGCGCGGCGCGCTAGTGTCCTATGGCCGTTCCAACTTTTGTGTATATGTGGAAATATATAAGAAATGTTGCCTGCTACACTTGATTAAATTACCAGTCTGAAAATGCCTCTGAAAAATACTACAACAACTACCAAAATCACCAGCGCCATTACCACCGCATAAAGAGTAAGCCAGCAGCTCTACTCTTCAAATTGATTCGAGAAACATGTATAAACTTTTTCGCCTACTTCCCGATGCGTTCCCTATGCAGAGGATTAGGTCACATTCAGTATACGCTTTGCAAGTTGTTTTATTGTGTTTTTGCCGGTTTTCCGGGATTACCGAGTTACTACCTGACCAAATTGCTTGTGTATTATCTTTTCATAGTTGTCTTTTAGTGGTTATGCGGACCATTGAACCTAGGCGTGCATATAATCATAGTCACTATGGAATTTTTTACGGATATAATATTCTCACTCAGGTCCTGTATGAATCGCTTCTCTAACGCGTTGGTCGACGCGACACCCGGAAAACTCAAGGTCGTCAAAATGTCCTCAAACATTTGGTTTCAGTTGCGCTGCTGGTTTTCGCTTTATGCTGTATCATTACTACAGGACACGGCGCGGCGCATACTGCCTGATGAGCACACGTTGACGGTAGCAGTATCGTAAGTAGGTACCACCTCTCCAGCGCGCGAGAAGAAGCGCGGTGGTACCGGCGGAGGACGGAGAGGCATTCGGCGGGGCTCCTCCCAGCCCAGCATGGATGCTGCGGCCGCGAGGACCAATCCAGTCCGGCGGAGGACGAACCGACACAGCCAACGTGACGATGGTACGACCGACGGCTATGTACGCGTGTACAGTTAGTACTATCCGAGTTATGCGGTTGGCATTTTAAACGTCTCATGTGTGAAACGCTACTGTAATAGTAGCTCCTTTCCTTAGACATTCTTGTATATCACTTATTTGGCAGCTTGATAGAACTATCTAAAGTAATTTCTGTAACTTATATCATCTTAAACCAACTCATCAAAGAAACCTCTACAAGCAAGAATCAGACCAGACGGACCAAAGTCATACATATCCTCAAATATGTGACTAAGAGTGAACGTGAAGAACCTCGTCTTCTTTGCAGCAAAGTGATTCAAAGAGTTATAACTACTTTGAATATCTAGAAGGTACAGTTAATAACACAGGTGGGACAGGTCAAGATAGTCAACTGCATCTACTGAAAGCAAGAAGATCATTTGGTAATCTACCACGTACTCAATCAGGCTTGTACATTTTCAATAGTAACGTGAACTCAGTGTCATTGTATGGATGCGAAACATGGAAATACACAAGAGCCTATAAGCAAAAACTCCATGTTTTCATTAATAGATCTGTAACGAGGGTCTTACAGATTTTTTGATCAAGGACAATATCGAATGAAGAATTGTAGAAGATATCAACGCTGAAGAAAGTAGGGACGGAGATCAGACAGAGAAAGTGGAATTGGATAGGTTATATTCTGCGAAAATGCCCAGAAGAACCGGTAGCTAGAACGGCATTAGACGGGTACCCCCAACGAAACAGACCCATACGAAGTGATCTGGAGAAGAACAGTTACAGACGAGGCAAGAAGAATGGGCAAGACGTGTAGAAGCGCTTGCGAAGAATTGATCGGACTTGCATCAGCTTGTAGAGGCCCTATGTTCCTTAATGGAATGATGGGACTATAATTATGTATATATATCATCTTAGGTAATAAACGGTTAATAATTGGGAATGCGCACTTGTGCGTTATATCATCTTATACACCTATACATCGCGCTTTCATAGCTCGTCATTAAAATCGCGTATGTTGTATGATAAATTCTTTATTGACGTTTCGGCGACTTTTCTTCAGATGCCATTTTGACGTGTAAGCTTATGTCAAAGGCTCTCTGATAAATTAGTTATGGTGACGAAGATCAGTGGACCCCAAGCAGCACAAACGATACTTAATTTAACCAGCGACTAATATCGTAACAAAAGCATACCTATTATGACTACAAAATTGGTATGGAAGTTGTATAGCAGTAGTTGTATGGTCGAAATTGGAAACATTTTGGTAGCAATCGCTGACGTTGGCATTTCCAACGTCGTAGTGACGTTGGCGAAGGCGACGTCAGCATTCTGACTTATTCTGTATTAAACAAGACGATGATGACGAAATATGTCGGATGGGGCGGCGTTGCCGTTTCTCGTTCTGATCTTACCAGTTGTGTAATCTAGTTTGTGTCGTCTAGGCCGACGTCGGTACTCCAACTTATTTCATACCAGTTGTGAGGTCGGATGAGCTAAGTCGAGACGACGTTGGTGTTCCCACAATATTTTGGTGCTGCAGTATACGATGTATCTTCCGGCATTTTGACATATACTGAGATTTGGCTACGGAAATGATGCTATCCTGTTATTCGAGTAATAAGTATAGTGAGGAGAGGGTATTTGGAAAGCGATAACGAACAAATCAACTAAACTGCGGCCATTCCACCTTAGTGCCACATTAGTCGCAATAAGTTGGTATATTCATACTAACTTGTCCTGTAGAGTTACTATACAACACGTATAAATGGGTATACCCTCAGAGTAACAACTGAACATAGAGGTAGTAAACAACTTTTCTAATAGGCCGACATCTTTTCTTACGTTGTCATATTGACCATCAGATACGGCAACCATAAGTGTTTACTATCGTCTTTATTGTATAGTATCCGTTAATATTCCATTCTACGTTGAAAGTGACGGTATTTTGATAGCTCAGGAATGATTGCAGCAAAATCAATAGATATGTTGACCTCTACTGCGTTACTGCATATTTCTTCATCATAAATGCAAATTTTGAAGTCTTACATAAATGTTGAGGAGCTGGCAACGCCGACATAATTTTCGTGCGACTTAATTACGGTAGAAGCTCGATTGTCAAACGTTTCTTTTGTTTGTGCGTCTTTTATGCTTGGTCAGTAAAATCGAATTTGCTATTTGTTGGTAACTGTAGTGAAGCTATACGGACTTGCTGTGCTATATTCGAGTGTAGTTTAACAGTTTTCCGAAATGGAACTCAAAAAGTGCAGTGTTTGTAACATGGGTTGCATTGGAAGAATTTTCAGGTTAGTTGGCGTTACACACCATTGTTTAAGATTTGAACTGTCACTGGGAGGTGACCACAGCTGATCAATATTTGGAGGCTGAAGTGTCAAAGATGATGGCTTTGAGCACGCCATGCTGAAGTGGTTTGTTTACTACCTCTATGGTCAGTTGTTACTCTGAGGGTATACCTAACACGACAATTTGGTACTTACATTTATACTTTTCTTATGTGGTGGATAGGCTGTTAAGATAGGTTAGCAGTAATAGGTTGGTATATTAATACTTGTTCTCTACAGTTCGTAGGTATATACCAAGTATAAATAGGTATACCTAACACTCAGAGTAACAACTGAACATAGGTAGTAAACAACTAATTCTAATAGGCCAACATCTACGCCGACATAATTTTCGTGCGACTTAATTACGGTAGAAGCTCGATTGTCAAACGTTTCTTTTGTTTGTGCGTCTTTTATGCTTGGTCAGTAAAATCGAATTCGCTATTTGTTGGTAACTATAGTGAAGCTTTACGGACTTGCTGTGCTTTATTCGAGTGTAGTTTAACAGTTTTTTGAGATGGGACAGTGCAGAGCAGTGTTTGTAACATGGGTTGCATTGGAAGAATTTTCAGGTTAGTTGGCAATGTTTGGGTCTGAAGTGTCAAAAGATGATGGCTTTGTGCACGCCATGCTGAAGTGGTTTGTTTACTACCTCTATGTTCAGTTGTTACTCTGAGACCTAACAAGATTACTATAAATTGGTATGTACAGGGTGTCCCATTTTGGGCACTTTTACGGGGTATCTCGGTTATTTTTGAAGATAGAGAGTTGCGGTTTTCGCGACAGTATGCTACTTTTTTGTGAAACTAAAAATGCCGTCAACAAAATTATCATGGCCTCTTGATTTTTGAGATACAGGGTGAAATCGAAAACTATTGATTTTGAGACCACGCTCGTATCTCGGTTGTCTTCTATCTCATTGAAAAGTTTAAAAAAAGGTCTTATAGAATTTTTTCTGTAGAATCCAGTGGCTTAGTTTGATTTTTTCTTACTCTAACCATTTTTCAGTTATGAAGCAGACATATATTTTTTAAATGGATGTATATTATTTTTTACGTCAATCGGAAATAACTCAAGCTTTTTAAAAATATATATTAGTATGAATTTTTTTTGAAAACTAAGCTCAAATTTTCATTTTTCACTTTATTTGAGCAGTAGGCCATGACTAATCTATTAAAAACAATATCCAAGTAAACAATTATTAAGATACAAGATACTCAATACTTTTAAACTCAATTATTTGATTGTATTTTATACGCTATTAACTACTGTTTGTGATAATGCTCAGTAAATACTACCTATTGTATTACATTACTTAAAACTAAACATTATATCTGAAGAATGTCAACATACTATTACATTTGAATTTGAATCAAAATAAAAACTGAAAACATCGAGGAGCTTTTAGAGTTGTTAGTTCTAGTTGAAGACTATTTTCTCGAATGCAAATCTGGCACAATTTCTTATTGTTTTAATGGCATTTAAAAGAATTATTGGCCTCCTTCGTTATGGCAATTAAAAATTCCCAAACTTAGATCTTGTGCAAATGCTGATGCTGAAGTATCTTAAACTTGTATGGATGGTATTTTTGTAGAATTATTTCTGCAGTTGATTTTTGTACCCCTACAGCTTCTTCTTTGTGCTTACAAGATGATGAATGCGTTGTTTCTATGTAAACTAATACGTTTGTTTCCCTTTGCTCCGGGAGCATTCCACGGTGACGGTCGGGACAATGTTACTATGTTTCATTAGTACTTAAACATATTTTTACATTTATATTGAATGGAATCCAATTGATATTAACAGTGATACAAAACTAGATAAGTAAACTTTAATTTACCTCAAGTAACATATAAAGAACACCTCTTTTAATGACAAAAAATAGTATTCAAAATTGTGACGGTCGGGACTCTTACTTTTGAGTACTCCAGATTTACGACTTACTTTTTGAAATTTGTAAGAACATATCCAAAATAATACTACAAATAATTCTGAGGGTTTATTTTAAGAATCAAACTTTTGTTTCATGAAGATCTTATTTCAAAATAAATTAGAATTTTCATCAAATTCTGATTTGAAGATTGTGACGGTCGGGACATGCCGATGTGACGGTCGGGACAAGTAAGAAATAAATGAAAATACGTATATTTTTCATAGCTTTACTAACGATTTTTTCCTTTGTTATAAGTAATATGTGACAAAGAAACTGGTTAGGTACTATCCTGCCTCGAAAACGTCAACATTTTCATTAAATTCATAATAGATTCTGTTACCAATGGTGTTGACAGTTGGCTCTGGCAGCACCTGAATTATTTCTGACATCGCTACATATGACACGTCATTGGGAGTTGTTACAAATTGCTTTGCTTCATTACCTTTGGAAATGTTTTTCATGTACATAACTTTTACCTCATTATCCTCTTCTGGAGGCTCCTGGCAGATAGCGAGGTATCTATAATAAGCTACTTTGTGGTTTCTTGTCTCATTTCTAACGCTGACTAGGATAAAAGCACCATGCTGAATTTTAGTATTTTCCTTATTTTCATGTGTGACGCTTGGACCTGGTGTGCCAGGTAATGGTCGATCATCCCTTTTACTCAACAAAGGTGGCAAACTATCGCCAGACCCATCGGAAGAATATATATCGGCATACTTTAATTTGGCACCAAAAACCAAACGTTTGTTTGAAGTATTACATGATGTTTCACTGTAAAGCAGCATGTTTGAATTTATGGCTTGAAATTTGTGGTGCTTTTGTATAAGTGGAATAGCAGGAAATTCTGACCATCTTTTTTGGAGAGCTTCTTTGTGCTGATCAATGTCCCCACTAGTTAAAAAATATAAGTTTACTCCGCTAAGGTCTTTGGATTTGAGGTAGGCATAGCAGTCGTAGCTTTGAACTATATCTGCACGTCTGGTCATGATGGCTGACCACAATTGCCTCTTGGCTGTTGCACCAATTCCATCAACAGCACCTTTTCCATGGCTGGACGCAAAGAAATTCCAATCCACTTCTACACCCCAGTCGGATTTACTGTAGCAAAGATTGAGCAATGTGTACCTGTTTTTAAATTGTGCAGCACAGCCATCAGAAAAAACAGACACCTTCTTCATTTCTGGATATTTTTGTTTGAGGTCATCAATTATTTTCCGCATAAATGCCCAAACTGCATATTTGTCGTGGTTCAATTCATTGCTCATGATAATATACGAATGTTTAACATTTCCAGCATCGCTCTAAGCGCACCCCGTGAATATGGTTACCTGAGGGTGAGACCAATGTGCACTTTGAATTTCGTCTTGGCACAAAATTGAAAAATTCTCGGCAAAATCAACCTGCAGTACAACTTCCAAGGCAGTACTGTTTTTCTTCTTGTTTTCAAAATGGAGGGACTGTTGTCTCTTTACGAAAACATGTCTTTTGAAAATCGGCGTTTGTTTCTTAATCTCGTGAATCAAATCATTTAATGTACCTTGCCGAGATACCGGGATATACTGGGATTCGGACTTCTCCCATTTCTTCCAGACAACTGCTATGTCTGTGACCAGATTGACCGGCAATATATCAGTGATGTCAAAGCAGCCTGAGCAGTCGTCTTCCAGCATACATTTTTCGCTGTTTATATCACATGTTATTGCGGTTAACAAGTCAGCAGTTGGCGATCTTTCAACACATTTCTTTAAAGTTTCCAACATAAAATTGAAATTGGCATGTTGTGGACAGACACAGACATTATGAGGCATATCATTCATTGTTCTTACGTGAGGGGGCCGAAATTCAAAAAATTTGGACTTCCCTACCTTTATATCGGGGTAGTCTTTTTTGAAAAGCTGATATGCTTCTGCCACTGACATTGTCATATGTCTTTTTGCAACATGATCGCGTTTTCCAGTAACTGTGTCTTTAATCGAAATTGTATCTTTTCTTCCAGGAGCAGCCCGACTGATTTCGTCTAGTTCATAAAATTTGCGCACCACTTCTACATTTTCTTTGCTAATAGTGTCTGACCTTGGATCTTTGCAATTTTTTATTTCTAACGAGAGTGACGGTAGAATATTCCTAGCGAGTTGTCTAACAACAGCCTCTTTTTTTGTTGGGCTCACTGGCATAGCCTCCATGACTTTATTGACAGCTTTTTTCAGCGTTCTCTTAGTTTTATAGGAACCAATTGGGGAACTGGTACTTTCATTAACCTTCAAGTCAGTTTTGGCTGCTTTCAGTTTGTTCCTATATATTTGTTTTCTAAGCCGTTCTTTTTCCCTACACAAAGACTTCGTTTCTTCGTCTTGGCTTCTCTTAGCTTCCATTCTTCTTTTCATACTTCGTTCCTTCTCTTTCTCTAACAAAAGCTTTCTCTTATCCGGATCTTCTCTTTGTCTGGCCCTAGACCGACGTTTTCGCTCTGCTGCGTCCATTGGCATCTAAAAAAATAACACCACAATCACTTCATGCCATGCAAAATGAAAACAGAAACCAGAAAACCCGGCAAAATAAATAAAAGCACATCTGGGATATAGCGATAGATACCTATTTAAGATACATGCAATCGATATGTGAACAAAAACAAGTGTTTTGGTACTACTATTTGTCATTGTGATGGTTGAAAATGTGATGGTCGAGACTGTGACGGTCGGGACTGTGACGGTCGGGACACAACTTAATATTGATGTATAAAAAGCGCAACAGCCCATAACTACATTAAAATATGTCAAGTCACTCAGTTTGTCTTTATTTTTCACTTTCCAATCACACATTTAGTCTCAGATAGTAGTTTTTTAGGTTAGAATTAACAAAATCGAATCCAGATGTGACGGTCGGGACGTAATCCCGGCACTCAATTGTTCCATAATATCATAGAAAGTAACTTACCGTTTAATTTCGTATTTTGTACAGTAAATCTTTATTAGTGGTTCAAATTAATTACGTTCACTGCACATCGATTCGCGGGCAAAATGGCTGAACTGTTTACTTTTGAAACCATTGACATTTCTCAGCATGTTAACCTTGACTACGTGCGGTGTTGCTACATTGACTAAAAAAAGAAATATCGCAGATTTAACAAAAAATATATAAATAAGTTATAAATTTTAGAGTATGTACTGTTATTTTAAATACATATTAAGGCTTATCTTTGACTTTTATTTTATTTTTGTCTAGTGTCACTTACCGTGGAATGCCTAGGGACCTATTCTCTTTGAAACGAGACTTAGGACGTGGTTGAATAAAGGATACGTACCTATCTATATTTATTTTTAGACGAGCAAATATATCTAAAAATGGTTGCTGTCTCTCTGGGTACCTAAGCTGCCATTACTATAGAACATTGACAATAATTAAAATGAAAACACAGAAAGAACAAAGATATACTTAACAAAAATATAAATAAAAGCTGTCAGTCTCGCAAGTTTTTCACAGACTTGCTTTTTTGTTTTTAATGGATGAGTCATAGCCCACTATCTACTCAATATTATAGAAACACAATATTCATTATTTTAATGAGACATTATTATTTAAAAAATGTATTTTGGATTCTGTTTCTTGAATTTGAGTAGGGAGTCTCTTGTAGAGTAATAACTGCTTAGATGCTTATTATTTATAGTTGATTAACCATGGCCTACTGCTACAAATAAAGTAAAAATTGGAAAAATCAAATTTTGAGCTTAATTTTCAAAATAACCTAATACTAATATATATTTTTGAAAAGCTTGAGTTATTTCCGATTGACTTCAAATATAATATATAGGATGTTCCAGTTAAAAAATATATGTTTGCTTCATAACTGAAAAATGGTTAGAGTAAGAAAAATCAAACTACATCACTGGATTCTACAGAAAAAATTCTATAAGACCCTTTTTTAAACTTATCAATAAGATAAAAGACAACTGGGATACGAAGGTGGTCCCAAAATTGATAATTTTCGATTTCACCTTGTATCTCAAAAACCAAGAAGGCCATGATCATTTTGTTGACGCTATCTTTAGTTTCACAAAAAAAGTAGCAACCCTCTGTCTTCAAAAATAACCAAGATACCCCGTAAAAGTGACCAAAATGGGACACCCTGTACATGTATACTTATTTTATGTAAAAAGTAGGTAGGCAGGATCAGTTGGTCGCAATAGATACGTCTAGTTGTACCAATTCCATAGAACTAGTATAAACCAAACCCAAGTGAACGACTAAAATTAATTTGATATGTAGATTTATACCTGTAGTGTTTGGGGAGTAAGTTAGAGGTATATTGTCGTTCACCAGTATCACATGGAGTTCTCTTATCTACAAAACAACTACAATTTGTTGGAATAATAATTGTGACCTATTTTGATCACCTCGATGAAGAAAGCCTATTTTATATACCAATTGCGACCACTGGTATATTCGTAGCAACGGCGACATCTTTTTTGATGGATAGTTGCTGGAGAAAATACATTGAAATATGTTACTTTCTGAATTTTGACCATCTAAGTGGCTATTTCAGGTAGGAACATAACTGGGTAAAAGTGATTATTGCGAAGACCACAGTAGAGTCATGCGAAGACATTATTTAAGAAAACTATGTCATTTTGACAGCGCTTCGGCTTTAACGATCAATTTTGTCAAACTTCATCAATAAAGTTGCAAGTATTTCTGATTTTAGTAATTGCGAACGCCCATATTTGCATCCCAAAAATAATATTTTATAGCATGCCGAATTGTACATGTAGATACCATTGAAACAATAGCGCACTGAGAAATGCTAAGCTATATCTGGATATGTTATCCACAGAATTGGTATAAGCGGAGTACAAATATAGTCGTTGCCTATTTTATATCTGAAATTTCGTACACATATTATAGGAAAAGTTAAATCAGGTAAAATTCGCAGCATCTGAAGTGACGTCGGAGTAAGTATGAACAAATAACCCTAATGCCACCCTACTTGGACGACGACGTAGGTGAAGGTCGCTTACACACAGAAAAATCTGCATTCCTCAAATGCAGCGATGTCTTATCCAATGGAAAGTGTTGGTAACGAATTATATCGCATTGTCGATTCAACTACAAGATGTCATTGGTTTCCAATGAATAATTCAGTCGCAGCTTGTCGAATCGAATCTGTGTTTGGTAATTGATTCTAAACTACTTTCTTTTCCTTGGACTAACAGATTTTATTGCGAGGACAGCTGATTGATTCGTTTGGATGTTTAATGGTGTGACTTTGTATGAAGTTATAAGGAGCATGATATAAGAATTAGACATAAGCCTGCACCAGTTGTTGCATTATTACCTGAAATACAGGGTGGCCAATCGGGTGACGATAATAATTTTTTTTAGATTGCCCGTACCGAGACCTATCCAAAACACCTCTATGTATGTGTACCGATTATTGATAGTTTTCGAGTTATGATTTTTTTTTGAAAATTTAGAGATTTTCCAGTTTTTCCAAGAAATTATCAAAGACAAAAACAAAAATGCTTTTTGGCTTTTATTTTTTTCCGCAATTATACTCAGTATTAAGCCTATTTTAATATCCAATAAAGAGAACCTGTACATCCGAACAATAATCAAGTACATTTTGGGCCCAAAGTTTGAAATCTCTGTTTTTTGTCAGGAGACCAAAACCTTCTAAATAAAATTAAAAATAATTATGCCTGGTTCTGGAGCTCCAATCTAATCTTAAAAACTCTGCAAGACATTGCACTTTCGAAATAATAACGAAAAAATAGCACTTATGGGGGCATTTTGCGCCGTACGTGACTATTAAAGGTAAAAAGGTGATAACTCACGAATTTCCAAAATGATTTAAAAAACTATTATTATACTTTATTATGACAAATTAAAGAAAAAAAACTCATAACAACTAATAAGCATGATAATCATTGATGTTTTAATCACTTTTAATAAAAAAAATTAATACCTGTGCTTTTTGCTGTGTGCTATTGAATTTCTGCTAAATTAAGTTGTATGGAAAGTTAACAAAGGAAAAGAATAATAAAACAACAATCTGACTTTTAATTCCATGGCGAAATTACCTGGGAAGCGTTATCGTAGCATACGCCATCCCTTTTACTTCCCTCACCGATAGGTGAGGGGAGGATTGTGATCGTGAAAATTTTCGATTTTGAGATAATAGGTTTTTGGGCGTTTTATAATGTCTACATAACGAAAATCCGCGTCACTCATTTCTGTCGTTCTGTCTGTCGGTCTGTCTGCCTGTACGCGTTTTTCTAGCCTCGTAATCTCAGTAACCGCTGCATGGACTGTGATGAAATTTGGGCAGCAATATGCTGTGGGGTCTTGGTAGGTAATTTCAAATATTCCTCAAACTTCGTTTTTAGGCGTTTTACAGGTTCTTGATCATTTTCTGTGTTTTTTGGGTGGGGGTGGAATTTTGGTGTTTGGGGGGTGGGGGGTTGAAAAACTGAAAAACTTGTTGTATTCATGGTAGGCTGTCTACTGACCTGTCAAGGAAGACCTAGCGATACAAATCACCTTTTTAGGTTCATCCGATCATTGCCTTGCCTATTACCGAAAATTAACACAACTGCGCTCCGCCGACATGAGCTCGCAAAAAGCTACTCTGAAAGAAAATGATGGCGTATGCTACGACATCGCTTCCTAGGTAATTCTGCCATGAAATTAGAAGTCAGATTATTGTTTATTATTCCTTTCCTTTGTTAACCTTCCATACAACTTAATTTAGCAGAAGTTTAATAGTACATAGTAAAGACACTTCAAAAATCACAATTTGGGTATTAGTTTTTTTATTAAAACTCATCAAAACATCAATGATTATCGGATTTATTAGTTGTTACGAGTTTATTTTCGTTAATTTGTCATAACAAAGCAAAATAATAGTTTTCTAAATCATTTTGGAAATTCGTGAATTATCACCTTTTTACCTTTAACACTCACGTACGCCGCAAAATGTCCCCATAAGTGCTACTTTTTCATCATTATTTCGAAAGTTCAATGTCCTGTAAAGTTTTTAAGATTAGTTTGAAGCTCCAGAACCAGACATAAGTATTTTTAATCTTATTCTGGTTTTGGTCTCCTGACTAAAAACAGAAATTTCAAACTTTGGCCCCAAAATGTACTTAATTATTGTTCGGATGTACAGGTTCTCTTTATTGAATATTAAAATAGGCTTAATACTGAGTATAACTGCAGAAAAAAATAAAAGCCAAAAAGCATTCTTGTTTTTGTTTTTGACGATTTCTTGGAAAAACTGGAAAATCTCTAAGTTTTCAAAAAAAAAAAATCATAACTCGAAAACTATCAATAATCGGTACACATACCTGGGGGTGTTTTGGATAGGTCTCGGTACGGTCTATCTAAAAAAAAAATTATTATCGTCACCCGATTGGCCACCCTGTATAACTGTCTGACTAATCTATATACCTACGTTCAAATGTGGGTGTTAGCTCTTCTAAGTCCCAATTTCTCAGTAAGTCCTCCATTTAATATATAACTGGACACATTTAAATCACACAATTGCTGATGCAAAACACAAAACCACGAGATGACACAACACGGCTAACACCGAAACAACACAGCGGAACAACCTCGTCCATGTTGGCAGGTTCGCGGCGATAGTAACACTGAGATGATCTCACTGTTCTTTATTTTACGTTCATTAAATCGGGACATCAGTCCCGCCGAATACTGATTATAGTTCAGCGAACGACAAGGGCCATTGTACCAAATTTAATTTTTATCAGATGAATTATCACGAACTGCTGTTGCAGTAATAATTTTTGTACACTGAGTAGATTGTATGCTTTGCTTAAGTTAAACATAGGGTAAATTTCGAAAACAAAATGATGTTTTGATTTCATTATATGTCAATACTGGTATTAGAATGATTATACATATCGTTAGAACGAATATAAAAGTATTTTGAATTTATTGGAGTACCTGTGATTACTTCGAATATAAGGATTGAATTCTTTCAATGACATGGATTTGAAACAACTGTAAATATATTTAAAGCGATGGAAAAACATCCAAATGCTAATAATTAGTTGAAACGCAGCAGTATTTTTTTCTGGGTGAAATGTAATTTGTCTCACCAAAAATTCCGTCGGTATAAATATCACAGTTTCTAACTAATACGGCTCTGCTGGTCAGAAGTACGATGTCGGGCCGACCGCCTTTTGTGAGACCATTTTCGTGTAAATCTCGGTCGGCCCGAGGTGGCGCAGGCGTCGGTTATCTACTTTAGGTCATATCACCGACGTCGTATCGACGTCGCTGCGACCAATCTGTGCTGCTTGGGGATCTATTGTCGGAGGATGGAGATGCAATTTAAAATTCACTGTGGCGGCATGACCAACGTCTTTCGCACCATTCTGAGTCAAAAGTCACCTCCAGAGAAACCACTGGGATCGCAGTCCAGTGATGAGGTAGGATCTCATGGAAGTGACTGGAAAAAAGAACTGCCTGTATGAACTATACTTATGCATAAAGTGAACCTTCAGTGAGTGCTTCCATGAATGTTTGTCAATTTACTGACACGACAAATTTAATTAAGCATAATATGATTTACGAAATTGATTTGAAAAAGCAGCGCTTTTTGCGAATTGACTTGCTATGTCGGTGATCCTGAAATCATAAAAATACATAATAATGTGTTGACAGATCCAAAATCAGAACCAGTAGTGTATTGGTTTATTACCACAGTTAGAAGAGGAATGTAAGGCAATCTGACTATATAAAGTTTAATCAGCAATGTATTTCTAATTCATCAGTGAGCAGTAACTCCATATGGTTGGATATAGTTCAGATAAAAATCTTATCACTGTTCTCCAAACAAAGAAGAGAGTCAGCAATTTTTTTCAAATTTTACTGTGGTCCGTAACTGAATCGCAAGTGATATATGGTTTTGGTCCGTTGTTGGGTCATCTTAAGAAACCGATACACCACGTTGGACATATCCATTAGGCAATAAAATATTACTGAAAAGGATGTTTCCAAAAAACATTATTAGAACGTCATTTGACACTAACGTACAAAGGAAAGGAAAGCAAGCAACATACGAAACAATTTTGAATTTGTCTAAAGTTGAGGAAACGCCCTGTATGTAGTAGATGTAAGTGAATCTATGTGTGTGTATGTGTTTGTGAGAAGCTAGTCAACGTTACAGGAAATTAGCGAGAAATAAGCAAATTAATTACCCACGATAATTACACTTTTTACCGACGAAACATTCTACATACAAACATAACATCATCTAATAGAGAAACGTTAATTTAAGCGACATATCCACCGTACGTCAATTAAAAATGCATCAAAATATCTTGGCTGATATCACGACATCAAGCTTTATTGGCCATTTATGTACAGGAATAAATTTTAGGCATTTTAAATGTAAGCCATAAACCGACCGGCTGTCTACCCATAATAAATTCAACTAAAATAGCTAAAATATATACACGTACCTTCGGGTTTTACGCAAATGAAATTAGCGACATTTTTCAGGCGAGTTAACTACTGGAACTGGCAGAGAGAGAGAGAAAAGGAATTCGCTGCAACCGTGGTGTGGTCTGGCTAAATTATGTGCAAATCATATCTTTAATGGATGTAATTCAGTTTCAACTTCCACTTGCCAGCGGTTATCTGGAATCTCGATATATGTGCGAATGCTCAGCAATTTGGTTTTTATCTCTCTTTTTCCATGATGCACTGTATGATATGTCTAGCAATACAAGTGTCCTCGCAAATATCATACCAGACATGTGCTGTACACTCAAGTCGCTTGGCTGAGTACTTCCCACACATTAACCTTTCATAAAAAAATTTTGGAGTCATCTTCATCTCCTCCTCTCCCACCACCTCAATTTCACCCTCATATCTGCGGACATTACCTGTAATAAATCAGTAAATAAAATAGGATAAGGCTAGATAGGAGGTAGGTATTCATGAAAATTATTTTATGGGATTGTAAATACTGTGGGAACCAACATCATCCAGCAAAGCAGTGTAGCGGAGTGGGAACATAAGTTAGTATTCAAGTGTAGTTTTGTATGCATCACTGAACCACATACAGTCCACAAATATATCTTCAAAGACAATATTCGCATATATCTGTAAAGTATATAATATTACTAACAAACTTGATGAAAACAAAAAGTATTCCCCATCCCTGAAAATCTTTGTCACTTCAATGTCACCCCCTTCCAAATAATTATGATCACGAAATCCAAAAACGCCTGCAATCGAAATTTGATGTGGTTCTTTAGCTTATCACTTCTCAATTATTAATGCAACCCAAATCAACATCGGTGCAGCAGTTACTGAGAGTACGAGATAGTAAGAAGACACAGAGACTCTTGTCATTTTAATAAAAGTTGTGAGGTACAGTAATACCACCATGGTCTCTTTCTTAGCATAATGTACAAGCCCTTTATAAACACGGAACGAATTTGGAGTTCTCTGCACCCCCACCATTTTTACAACTGCAGCTTACACCCTTTGGGAAAACGCAAAATGATGAAGTGTCATTAAAGCGCATAAAAATGACGGTCGGGCAATTCTAATATTTTTTTTTGCTAATAAGTCCAACACGACTGCACCCATCCCAAAAAACACAGTACGTTTTTAAAACGTCCATTTTAGGTTATATTTACGTACGCACGCAATAATATGTACATAGTACGTACCTCTCAGTAAGTATATAGTACGTAAGCCTAGTTTGTTCTCAGTACGCTCATAGTATGTACACTGAATAGGTGTTTAATACCTTTAGCAAACAGACATCTTCACAGAAACTCCTGATAGTCACCCGTAAAATGATTTGGAACTATTACCCATTGTATTTATACCTACCTGCTAATTGTAATTTTAACAGTGTAAGGGTAAAGTCGGGTAGGTACATCTTTTTTCGTATATTAAAATTAATTATAGTCGGATATATGTATAGGTACGTATAATATATTTTAATCTTGGGTAATAAAATGTATCAATAACAAAATAACGATAGAAGGTACGAATATAGCAGCATTGCCAATGCCAACATTATCATTTCCGAAATAGAAGTTCAATGGTTTTTATATATTCTGAAATAGGGGACCCACGCAGCTGCCACTAACAGCGTCTGCCTTCGATAGTGGGGCAGCAGCAGCAGCAGCCTTGTGCGCGGTTAGCGCTTGGGTGGGTAACTGAATATCACTGGGCATTCAGTTTCGAGCGGCTCGGCTGTCGGTGTCGCCCACACGAGCACTGTGCACCTTGCACGGCCTGGCACTTTTGGATGATCGACAGGAAGACCGGAGTTATAGAACAAAAGGCTTCAGCCTGACGGCTTTCAGAGGAAAAAAATCTGAAGTAATTTTTTTACAATATAATTTCATTAAACCAAGATTTAAGCCTTTCAAATTTTAAATAATTCAATATTTTAATTCTTATGCCCTGTGAAATGGGATGTAAAAAATACGTTTTATGTATGTCCAGGGCTCAATCTAAATACTCCAATAATGTACATACATAAAACGTATTTTCGGGTGGAATTTGGATGTACTACGTTCGTGTTAAGCCGGCGCCACATATGCGGTATTCGGCGAGCAACGAACCCCGATTATTTGCTATTCGGCTAATAAAGCCGGCGCCACATATGCGGTATTCGGCGAGCAACGAACCCCGATTATATGCTATTTGGCTAAAGTGTGATACGTGCTCGCTATTCAACGAGCAAGGTTGAAAAAACGGCGAATATTGATATTCGGCAAATACCCGCATATGTGGCGCCGGCTTTAGGATGTACAGATTATGCTGCAGTAGGTACATAAGATGTATGTTACGCCGAAGGTCGACGAATGTACGTACATAAAATGTAAACTGGTTGCTTGGGATGGTTCTTGGGCTGTTCGGCCGGTGTAGGCACGCTCCGCCACCTTGCTTGACGTTTCGCTACCACGAGTGGTCGGCATCCTCACGAGCTGATGTCATCTGTTCGGTGTGTTCCAAGCAGTGACGCGCGCCGACGCCAGGGCGTAGGGCGACCGAACAGCCCAAGAATCAACAGCCATTCTCAAAGTATAACTGCTTTACCTACTATGACCCTACAGTGCAAACAAACCAACAGGTTGGAGGAAATGAGTGTTATAGATTTTAATGATGTAGACAACACAAAACTTCAAAAAACTTATTATTCCAAACTCGAAAATTTTTGAGACTACACTGTATGAACATTGTATACATGTACTTTTGTTATGTGGGGGACTAGAGACATCGTGCCTGATACGATTCAAGACATGATTCAAACAAGGATTGCAATATCCTTGAGCTCACTTTGGGTAACGCATAAATTATTCTATTCATGGAGGAAGCACCCGAGCCAATAGTGTAATTCAATATCGGTAGGGGAATTTGCCCTAGAAGTAGCTGTTTCTGTTGGTTCACTGCTTTCATGTTAGCCTGATATCGGGTCTTACCCAGGTCCACCTGATGAGCGTTTGACGCGACTCGTGAAATATTCCAAACAAGCACTGTGATATCCTTCAGCTGATTTTGGGTAAGGGGGGAATCATTTCCGTCATGTTTCCCCAAAGGAATCACTCGAATAGTGTAATTCAATACCGGTAGGAGTACTAGCCCCCGGAGTAGTACCGCACAGGTACATCGCAGCTAAAATACAGAGAGAGAAAACGAGAATTCTGGCTTCACCTACATTCTTTACATATGGTAATGCCTGTAGGCTTATATTAGCTACCGTTGTTGTTGTAAAAATCATTTAGAAGTACCGGACGTCATTTCACTTGACTTCTAGGTTTTTGCTTTGAAAAAGCTTGGATGGCTAATGATGAACAAGTGCAAAGAGAGCTGGAAGGGCAATAATACCTTTTCAGGGGTCGTACATGCTACAAAGCATGTTTTATTTATGGTGGTACAGCAAATAAAGCACAAAAAAGCAACGCAATGATTTATTGACACAATTACAAATTACATACTTATCGAAGATCAGTGTGCCTCGAATTAGTCATTGGCTTGATATCAGCGATGTATTGAATTTGTTACTTTAACTAGTTACAGATTTACTGATATGCAAACTCAATTCAACAGTCCAAGAGATATATCTTTCACTTCATATAAGGATAATTCTCAGTCTATGACTATATTATAATGTTCTCCTAGAGGTAATAGGGCGAGTAATGTAGAAAGCGATGGATGTTGCAAAAATGAATAGGCTAAGAATACAGATTTAAAAAAATTGTAAAAAGTCTAACAAATTTTAAATAAAAGACAACTGCTCCATATTATATTATGAGATTATTGAAAAAGAACTATTTCTTTATTGAGAGTCTGACCTAAGCAAGTATCCTTGATTGGCAGATAGAACAAGGAAATAAGTAACTTAGCTTTTACGATTTGGTAATCGTAAAATGTATTACCTCGAAAAAACTTACTCAGTTTTTTTGCGATTCAGAGATAGTAGAATGTATTCTCCCAAATTATAATACTTTCATGAAGGTGGCATCAAATTTTACATTTAGTTGAATTTAAGAGTGATCTGAAGATTGTTTGCAAAGTTTCGTCTTGTCTACCGAAATGAATGTAGTTTGCAGTTTCATAAATGGCAGTAATTGTACGTGGACATTTATAGCAAAAGGCAGATGTATTAGAGAACAGAAGGGCGGCAGCGACTGCCCTACCTCACTGCTACTCTGTCAATGCTGGCTGGAGGTCGTCATTATATGAAAGCATAATGAATATTTTTACTATCAAATTCGATGGTTCTAAGACCCAGTATTGTATCCTATCACGAAGTCAAGCTTGCAGGATGGCCTTACAGATGCCATAGTTTGATAGTAACTAGTAACTGCAGGTGCTGTAGGTAGAGGGTCGGGTCACCATCCAAAACTAGGTGGTCATTTACACTGTCCAACCCCTTTTCGTTGTATAAATACCAAATTAGACTTGGCTTGAGCAAGTATTTGTTAGACAGCTGCTGATCTTAACTGCCCTATTGATTCTTGACATAGCTCAAGGTACGGAATTTTTTCTTATCGGTGACATTACGTTTACGTCAATTCCAGCTGTTTTTTATTATTAGAGGCCCGTCAGTGACCAATTCTCTAACTGTATTTCCAAGTACCCTGTAGTTTGAGCTCATCTCGATAATTATGCCCTTTGTGTTATGTTAGGTACATCAATGAGACCGCATTGTAGTCCTTTATGCATGGATTACTGAAGAAAATGTTGTAACTTTGTACTTATGGTTTCCGGAGAGTGTTTATCAAGGGGTGCATCTTTCTCGATTGGAACAGCAGTCTGTTAAAAACTCACATTAACTAACTGTGCTTACCTTACCACTATTATAGTAAGTGTCAAAGACGTTATCACGCGTCCACACTGGTAACATTGTTAGATAAGGGTGTTCTCTCGACGACAGGTGTTTCATTGCATTGGGACCTTTTTTATGGAACATTCTTTACGATGGAGTCTTGAGGTTCCGTCTATCCGAAATACAGACCTGGCTCTTGTGTCACTTGCACATGATAGTGTGGTACTCAAGCACGCTACAAAGAAGGCTCTTCTAGCTATAGATGGTTGGATGAGGAACCACGACTTAGGGCTGGCTACAGAGAAATCGGATGCGATTATTCTTTGTGGTTCAAGAACCAAAAGAGGCAGCGTAGCTTTTCAGATCAAACGAGAGTGGCTTGAATCAAAATGTCCATTGTGAACCTAGGCATCGCGATACATAACGAGAAGACTTTTGGAGAGCATCTTAAGAGAGTGACAGCAAAAGCGGTAAAGAAGGTGAAAAATCTGTCCCGACTTATGCTGAATATCGGTAGACCTAATAGCAGGAAAAAAGAACTGCGCAATAGCTCACTCCGTGCTCCTTTAAGGAGCTCCAGTGTGTCAAAAGCCATTAAGAGGAAAAAACATCAACAAATGTTGGATATTTATCCAAAAGAATAAGGCGCTGCTAATTATTGTAGCCAGCACATACCGAACCGCATTGAGCAGAGCTCTACAGGTTATTATACCACCTCTGCGGAAGAAAGAGCGCGCATGCATAGAGGCAAAGAAGATCTCAAAGCTGCGAGACTCAGCACGCTAAAAAATGGCAACAGCTATGGGTAGATACATCGGAGGTGGCGGAATGGACAAACCTGGCTGATACCATCCATAAGGGAGTGGCTGGGTTGCAAGCACAGGACAACGTGCTTTTTTTCAATCAGGCGCTATCAGGCCATGGCCCTTTCTAGGCGTATAGACACCGAATAGCCAGAGCAGATGACGACATGTGCCGTCACTGCCATGTGTTGGTCACAGCGGAGCACACTCTGTTTGACTGCGGTAGATGGTCCCATTACAGGCAGGAAGCGAGAGCAAACCTGTCTGAGGATCTCAACCCTGAAAATATAGGCCAATGATGTTTTCGAGCGAGGTACGATGAAACATCGTACATAATATGATAGAAAGCATGTTGAAAGCGAAACAGTCAAAAGAAGGCGAGCAAATGGAATAGTTGTGAAGAATATCTTTTACGATGATGGTGCAGGTGGAGATAGAGGAGGTAAAAAGAGAGGGAACGGGTTTTAACCGGTTGGGCCGTGGAGATATGTCGGGTGGATGCAGTCGCGTCCGTTGGACATGGAATCAGAGCACTCGAGCTGGTACAACGTCGGAGCGGGTAGATTCTCTCACACCTCCTGCGCCGGTACTCTGAAACTTAGAGATAGAAACTTGTTTCTATCACCATGACGACCATGAGGATCGGACACTTTCGGGTGCCTACCACAACGTGCCTACTACGCTGACATATTTATGAAACCACCCGATCGATTAGTAGATTGTCCATAGAAACACGTTTCTAAGTTACAGCGTACCGGTGCTGGTGTGGGTGTGCTTCTGCGTCGCGATCATACTGATTTCTTAAACCCTCTGTAATCGAAAAAAGGTGTTCTCTGTTATTTGCTATCTATAATAAGCTCTAGTAGTCAAAAACGACAGTCAGTATTATTGGCTAATAATATCCGTGGTGATGTGTACTCCAGGTTAGTATTCAGGTTTCGCCTTTCGGACTAATTGCTCCCCAAAAAGAAAAAAAACCAAAACGAATAGCGGAAGCGTTTTTACCTTCGTATTTTCTGGATTGAATGGTGTAAGCGTAATCATAATCAACAAGCATTTTAGTACATGTTCAGTTCTCTGACTCTCTTCACTTTACCAATCATATTATGTTCGGCCAGGTGTTTGCTATGTTGGATGTTTCCTAAACAACGCTTCTTATCTACTACACTACGAGGTAGTTTAAAAATATATAATGCAACATGTCGTTTCGTGAATTTGATGATTCAATTTTCAGCCACCAGAAGGCATAACCTAATAATTACTATCCCAGATCCGTGCGATAATATCCTGATAAAATGTTACGAAAAACTGTACACCGTAAAACACAAACATCTAATTTAACACAAGCCACCTAATTTGGAAGCAGATAGTAATCTGAAGTTAGACAAAACCAACAGAACACGCTCGGACACTTATATTCCTTTGTGGTACAGCAATTTTTACATGACGCCGTTAGTTTCCATTTGCGAGGAAATGTTCTATTTGGGTATGAGACTTGAGGGTTGCTGTTTTTTTTTGACATATTAAAAACGTTGTTTCAAATAGTAGATAATATAGTTTCATGTAAAACTAATTGCTAATTTTAAAAGTGGCGTCAAGAGGCTAGACTCAGTACTTCCCTCTCACTCTGATCAACAGCAAAAACTTTTAAGTTAAATCTAAATCACCCTCCCTACCAACCCAGTTTCAGCTGATGACACTATAAGTCTCTTCGAGCCCTTCATCGAATATCAAGGTCTTATGTCAACAATGTTTGATCATTTATTGCTTATAGTGACCACATAAATGGAGGAGAAATTGGGATAGTAGGGTAAATGGAGAATTCAGTACGTCCACAATTTCTGATATTGCCAAGAATGCGTGGTAAATACGGAGCCAAGCCACCTCACGCCATCTTTTACCGTTTTCGAAACACAGTAAAGCCTTTGTATTGGGGAAACCTTTGTTTCCTAAATAGCAGAAGGTCTTACTAGTCTAGTAACTTAAATTCACCATACTAAGATTGGTGCCGGAGTGCGAAATCTCCAATGCAACTAACAGACAGTAGCGTGCCAAGGTCTTCGGGGGCCCCCCGCAATTTTTTTCTCGGGGCTCCCTTTACATAAAAAAATCTACTGGGAGAAAACGAACTGTCTACTGTCTACAGTAATACTTCAAATCGATTTATAGATAGAAAAAAAATTGGTGTGACATCAACTTTGTATTTTTTTTTCTTTCAAGTTTTTGAAGAATAAGAATTCATAGGCCTTATGTATTATAATATGATTATACATCGATTAACGTGACACTTGTTCTAACCGTTTTGGAGTTTACATACGACCACATTATCGTGTTGTCAAATTTTGCCATAAAACGGGCAATGATAAGGCAAAATATATTTAATTTGGTTATGGAAAATTATGAGGTATAGACATATTCTACTGCTATAAAATAAGTATAAGTATTATATTATTATTATGTAAAAAGCTTGCTCGAGGTAGTCGAGGCTGGGCGCCCCCCCCCCCCCCCCCCCCCCCGGCAGGTCTGGAGCACAACCCGCACCGCGGGCCCTGCGGGCCCTTTCGGCACGCCACTGCTTACAGAGAAGATACATACAGGTAAAGCCATGACTGTGAATGTCCAATGTAGCGAGAATAAAGGATGTGAGATGTTAGATGTCTCTTTTACTTCCCACACCGATAGGTGAGGGGAGTATTGTGATCGCGAAAATTTTCGATTTTGAGATAATACGTTTTTTGGGCGTTTTATGATGTGTACATAACGAAAATCTACGTCACTCATTTCCGTCGGTCTGTCTGTCGGTCTGTCTGTCTGTCGGTCTGTCTGTCTGTCTGTCGGTCTGTCTGTCTGTCTGTCTGTCGCGTTTTTCTACCCTCGTAATCTCAGTAACCGCTGCATGGATTGTGATGAAATTTGGGCAGCGGTATGCTGTGGGGTCGTAGTAGGTAATGTTCCTATAATTTTGAAAATCGGTGCATAGGCGGCAGAGTAATTAGCAAAAAACAAAAAAAAACCAAATATTGCTGAAGCTTCGTTTTTAGGCGTTTTAGGGGTCCCTGATCATTTTCTACTTGTTTTTGATGGGGGTGAAATTGGGGTGGTTGGGGGAACATTGCCTAGCCTATTACAGAAACTAAGGGACTTAGAATTTTCTGTATACTATACGAGAATTGATTGGTCTAAATCGTTTTGTATTTTGTAACGTGGACACTATTAAATTGATTCTAATGAAATTTTGACACAGTATATTGTTACCGTGGTGAGAATGGAAAACGCGTATGTTTGTTAAAAATCTTGTCAGTGGCAGCGTAGCAATATTCAAAGAACGCGACAAGTATGAAAGCAACTCAAATTCGGTTTTTAGATGTTTTAGGGGTTCCTGATAATTTCCTGCCAGTTTTTTGGGTGGGGGTGAAAGTGAGGTGGTTGGGGGAGTGGGGGTTGTAAAACTGAGAAGTTTGTAGTATCGATAATAGGCTGTCCATTGACCTGTGAAGGAAAGATCTAGCGGCATAAGACAATTTTTTTTTGGGGGGGGGGGGTGACAATTATTTGGTTGCAAGGGATCTTAGACTAAAGCTTCATGCTATGGGAAAATAATAAACTGGTATCAGCGTAATGTGTGGGAAGTACTGAGTCAATCTTCCTTCCACACCGATAGGTGAGGGGAGTATTGTGATCGCGAAAATTTTCGATTTTGAGATAATACGCTTTTTGGGCGTTTTATGATGTCTACGTAACGAAAATCCACGTCACTCATTTCTGTCGGTCTGTCTGTCTGTCGGTCTGTCTGTCTGTCTGTCGGTCTGTCTGTCTGTCGGTCTGTCTGTCTGTCTGTCTGTCTGTCTGTCTGTCTGTCTGTCTGTCTGTCTGTCTGTCTGTCTGTCTGTCGGTCTGTCTGTCTGTCGGTCTGTCTGTCTGTCGGTCTGTCCGTCCGTCGGTCTGTCGGTCTGTCGGTCTGTCGGTCTGTCGGTCTGTCGGTCTGTCTGTCGGTCTGTCTGTCGGTCTGTCTGTCTGTCGGTCTGTCTGTCTGTCGGTCTGTCCGTCTGTCGGTCTGTCTGTCGGTCTGTCTGTCGGTCTGTCCGTCTGTCGGTCCGTCTGTCGGTCTGTCTGTCGGTCTGTCTGTCGGTCTGTCTGTCGGTCTGTCTGTCGGTCTGTCTGTCGGTCTGTCTGTCGGTCTGTCTGTCGGTCTGTCTGTCGGTCTGTCTGTCGGTCTGTCTGTCGGTCTGTCTGTCGGTCTGTCTGTCGGTCTGTCTGTCGGTCTGTCTGTCGGTCTGTCTGTCGGTCTGTCTGTCGGTCTGTCTGTCGGTCTGTCTGTCGGTCTGTCTGTCGGTCTGTCTGTCGGTCTGTCTGTCGGTCTGTCTGTCGGTCTGTCTGTCGGTCTGTCTGTCGGTCTGTCTGTCGGTCTGTCTGTCGGTCTGTCTGTCGGTCTGTCTGTCGGTCTGTCTGTCGGTCTGTCTGTCGGTCTGTCTGTCGGTCTGTCTGTCGGTCTGTCTGTCGGTCTGTCTGTCGGTCTGTCTGTCGGTCTGTCTGTCGGTCCGTCTGTCGGTCCGTCTGTCGGTCCGTCTGTCGGTCCGTCTGTCGGTCCGTCTGTCGGTCCGTCTGTCGGTCCGTCTGTCGGTCCGTCTGTCGGTCCGTCTGTCGGTCCGTCTGTCGGTCGGTCTGTCGGTCTGTCTGTCGGTCTGTCTGTCGGTCTGTCTGTCGGTCTGTCTGTCGGTCTGTCTGTCGGTCTGTCTGTCGGTCTGTCTGTCGGTCTGTCTGTCGGTCTGTCTGTCGGTCTGTCTGTCGGTCTGTCTGTCGGTCTGTCTGTCGGTCTGTCTGTCGGTCTGTCTGTCGGTCTGTCTGTCGGTCTGTCTGTCGGTCTGTCTGTCGGTCTGTCTGTCGGTCTGTCTGTCGGTCTGTCTGTCGGTCTGTCTGTCGGTCTGTCTGTCGGTCTGTCTGTCGGTCTGTCTGTCGGTCTGTCTGTCGGTCTGTCTGTCGGTCTGTCTGTCGGTCTGTCTGTCGGTCTGTCTGTCGGTCTGTCTGTCGGTCTGTCTGTCGGTCTGTCTGTCGGTCTGTCTGTCGGTCTGTCTGTCGGTCTGTCTGTCGGTCTGTCTGTCGGTCTGTCTGTCGGTCTGTCTGTCGGTCTGTCTGTCGGTCTGTCTGTCGGTCTGTCTGTCGGTCTGTCTGTCGGTCTGTCTGTCGGTCTGTCTGTCGGTCTGTCTGTCGGTCTGTCTGTCGGTCTGTCTGTCGGTCTGTCTGTCGGTCTGTCTGTCGGTCTGTCTGTCGGTCTGTCTGTCGGTCTGTCTGTCGGTCTGTCTGTCGGTCTGTCTGTCGGTCTGTCTGTCGGTCTGTCTGTCGGTCTGTCTGTCGGTCTGTCTGTCGGTCTGTCTGTCGGTCTGTCTGTCGGTCTGTCTGTCGGTCTGTCTGTCGGTCTGTCTGTCGGTCTGTCTGTCGGTCTGTCTGTCGGTCTGTCTGTCGGTCTGTCTGTCGGTCTGTCTGTCGGTCTGTCTGTCGGTCTGTCTGTCGGTCTGTCTGTCGGTCTGTCTGTCGGTCTGTCTGTCGGTCTGTCTGTCGGTCTGTCGGTCTGTCTGTCGGTCTGTCGGTCTGTCTGTCGGTCTGTCTGTCGGTCTGTCTGTCGGTCTGTCTGTCGGTCTGTCTGTCGGTCTGTCTGTCGGTCTGTCTGTCGGTCTGTCTGTCGGTCTGTCTGTCGGTCTGTCTGTCGGTCTGTCTGTCGGTCTGTCTGTCGGTCTGTCTGTCGGTCTGTCTGTCGGTCTGTCTGTCTGTCGGTCTGTCTGTCTGTCGGTCTGTCTGTCTGTCTATCGGTCTGTCTGTCTGTCGGTCTGTCTGTCTGTTGGCGTCTTTCTAACGTCGTAATCTCAGTAACCGCTGCATGCATTGTGATGAAATTTGGGCAGCGTTATGCTGTGGGGTCGTAGTAGGTAATGTTCCTATGATTTTGAAAATCGTTATACAGGGGGCGGAGTAATAAGCAAAAAACGAAAAATTTCAAATATGCCTCAAACTTCGTTTTTAGGCGTTTTAGGGGTTCCTGATCATTTTCTACTTTTTCTTGGGTGGGGGTGAATTTGGGATGGTTGGGGGGTGGGGGGTTGTAATACTGAAAAATTTGTTGTATTCGTAATGGGCTGTCCAATATGTGAATGAAAAACCTAGCGGCATGATACACTTTTTTAGGTCCATCCGAACGTTGCATGCTTATTGTAGAAACCACGGGAATTTGTGATGTACCTATACATACGAGTATTGTTTTAGATCGTTCGATATCGCGTAACGCGAAAATTGTTCAATTAATTTTAATGAAATTTTGACAAGGTATTACTTCCAAGGCGAGGATGGAAAACGCGTATGTTTTGGAAAAATCGGTTCAGTGGTGGCGCGGCAATAATAAAAAAACTGAAAATTAAAAAACAGCTCAAACTTTGTTTTTAGGTGTTTTAGGGGTTTCTGATCGTTTTCTACGTTTTTTTGGGTGAGGCTGGATTTGGGGTGGTTGGAGAGTGGGGGGTTGTAAAACTGAAAAATTTGTTGTACTCATAATGGGTTGTCATTGATCTTTGAATGAAAAACCTAGCAGCATAATACACTTTTTACGTACATCCGAACATTGCCTTGCTTATTATAAAAACCAAGGGACTTACAATTTGTGATGTATACATACGAGTATTATTTTAGAGCGTTCTATATTGCGTAACGCGAAAATTATTGAATTGATTTTAATGAAATTTTGACACAGTATTACTCCCGCAGCGAGGATGGAAAACGCGTATGTTTTGGAAAAATAGTGTCAGTAGCGGCGCAGCAATATAAAAAAACTTAAATATGAAAACAGCTCAATCAGCTGATCATTTTCAATTTTTTTTTGGGTGGGGTGAAATCGGGGCGATTGGGCGGTGGGGGGTAGTAAAACTGAAAAATTTGTTGTATTCATAATAGTCCGTCTATTGACCTGTGGAAGAAATACCTAGCGGCATATTACACTTTTTTATATTCATCTGAATATTGGCTTGCCTATTACAGAAACCAATTTTGTGATCTGTACTTACGAGTTTTGCTTTATTCCGTTCTATGCATTTTGCGTAAAGCGAAAATTATTCAATTGATTTTAATAAAATTTTGACACAGAATTTAATACCGCTGCGAGAATGGAAAACGACTCTGTTTTTGAAAAACCGTGTCAGTGGCGGCGCAGCAATAATCAAAAAACCAAAAACATAAAGTCAGCTCAAATTTCGTTTTTAGACGGGTTGGAGGCTCTTGATCGCCCGCTAGTTCCTAAGGAGGGAGACGCAAGAAACTAGACTATAACTTCATGCAATGGGAAATAATAAAATGGTATCATCATTATGTGTGGGAAGTACTGAGTCAATCAACTTGACTCCATTTTTTAACTGTAAAAGTCACTCAACTGCCAGTCTTGATCGCCAACTCGGTTTTGAAATCGCCACTTTGGGGGAAAATCGGCATACCTGGCAACCCTGCTAGTAGCGCGCTGTTAAAGCTAAGTTATCTTATCGGCTATCTGCTTCCGATGCGTTTATATCGGCATCATAGTTTCCGGCTTGCCAATCGTGTAGAACGCTGTTTACATGGTATAATTGATAATTCATTTTGCCGTGGGATGCGGCAATAAACGTATAAAGTCGGGTATAAAGTAGACTCTTGAACATTTATTCTCATCTTTTGGAAAAATATGCATCCATTTTTAAGGTGAACAACAAAAATGAAGCACTAATCTTACAAAAAGATACATTTGCTTGAATAATGTTCCCGGGAAAATTAACAATAGTTAAGTTAAGTGTTCCAAATTACTACTGCGTCAAGGAATTGTGTCCTTTACGAGTAGAACACCGATAAATAATAGAATAATGGAAACAAGTTGTTACTTTTAGAGAATGTGGCTGTATTATAAAATTATTGATGACAAGATTGAGAGAATGACTTGTTCAGAAATAATTTTATTAGATAGTCCAGTTAAATACTTATCTGGACTTTAACGGTTAACTGTTGGATAAATTGTTCGAACAATTGAAGGTTTAACTTACGAATTTACGTAAATCTTATCTGACAGTTCATATCCATAGAAACGCAGACTGGCAGCAATCTATCTGACACTTTTAACTGAACTTTGAGAAACCGGTCCTTAGACATCAAGTGTGGCAGCTTAAGAATAATACGATATCTTTCGTGACAGGCATGGTCTAGCTAGCTACATTATCGCACCTACATATTCCCAAATGTGTCTGCTTCAGCAAAAATCTAACCACCTGGCGATAAAAAATATTTTTTCCACAATACGAAAATGACAACTGTCAATTATAGCTGCTTGAGGTAGCATTATAAATTGTTTACACACACTTATGTTGCCAAGATAAATCGAGACGTAAAAATTATGCTAATTCGACAGGAACATAAGCGAAAACGACTCGATTATTAATATTTTGAACCCTGTATCCTTGAAAAACTTTAACGATCACGCCCATAATAAATTCGTAATTTTAATGTGTCCGCTAATGTAACCTGATCCGCCTATGATCGTTGAAGATTTTATGGAAATATGAGACATGTGCGGAGTTGTGAAGTTTCTTTTTGGTGAACTTGGCATGGGGGGGGAAGTTTTTAATACGATAGTGCTTAGCTAAGACCTTGACTATTAAAGGAAAACTTTTATACGTATCTTTATTCCTTTATCTCTCCTTTCCTTCTCAATACTAATAAAATAATTTTAATGATGATATCTGGTTTTGACCAACTTGAGAACGTTCAATGCAACTTGCACTACACGCTTTCCAGTTGTAGTTTCTAAAGCGTCAAGTTATAATTCAAAACGGTCAAGTCTAACTCGTCAATTGTGAATTCAAACTGGCAGCTATAAATTACACCTGACAGTTTGAAATTACAAGTGACGAGTTGGAGAATTAACTTGATCGCTTTGAATTATCACTCGGCGCTTTAGAAACTACAGCTGGAAAAGGTGTATGGCGACCACAACGGAAGTCAATAAACAACTTCTTAACCATTGATACTTGATATTAACGGTGCAGGGTCCCCATAATATTCGTCAAGTATCATTATGGTTTCAGTAGTTTTTCTTTTGCGCAAGAAGTAATTTTTAGTCACCACCCTCTTCCACTTTGGGAAAATTAATGAACTTAGCTGCTTTGATTAAAATGTTACGCTAGTCTGCCGCCTGAGTACAATAGAAGGGTGCAGAGTTGATATTCAGATTGCTCCCTATAGGAAATTCAAAAGGCTTGACTTATCAAGTCAGGTACGTATACATTGAGTGCTGATATCCGATTAATAGTTCAAGTTGTTTGAATAAATAAAAAAGATATCTACGAAACAATTTCGTCCCGATTTTCTACTACAAATTCTTCCAGTGAAAGAATTACAAAATTTTCGGTATGAAATATCTCATTGATACATTTACATAAGTAATGACGACTTGTAGAAAGCTACAGCAGCTTTGTTTGCAGTCCAAGAGGAAGAAATGACGGACTGATCTCCAGAATTGAATACGAACCGTGATGGGATAAATGCAATATAGGTTAGCTAAATTATAGTCTATATATATACCTACACGTTTCTATTGTCTAAGGCCGCATGGTTTACCAATTCTTATATGACAGTTTTTAATCTGAAGGTTCTCCAAAGCAGAAAGTGGTGTACTTGCTGGACCCTATACAATGTTCTTTGATCCTGACAGGATCCTTTTAGGTACTGTGAAGGAGGACACTAAAACTTGCTTCCAGAAATACTGGCCCCCATATGTTATCATGTCGTCATACAAGGATCCCCAGCCACCACGGAGATTTTGCTACTAGACCTATATCTGACAACTACTCCAACAATTTACAGAGTGAAAGAAACCGCTCCACTAGGATCGTCTGACCATAGCAACGTTTCAGCGCTATACAGGATGCATTCTCTAGATCTGCACCATACAAAACCTCGCCGGGTTTGGATTTACGGATCAGAAAAGTGGAACAACCTAAGAGACTACTATCTGTCCCTTCCCTGGAACGACGTCTGCTTCAAAACACGAGACCCATCAGCTTGCGCCCAAGAAATGACAGAGGTATTAGTATCCGATATGAACGACTATATTCCACATGTCGTCAAACGTCCCACCAAAAACAAGCCGTGATTTAATCAGCGTTGTAAAGATGCAGTTGCCTCTAAAATCCAAAATTAAAGAAATGGAGGAAAAGTCCAAATGTCGAGAACCACCGCAGTTTTATCGACTCCAGAAATCACTGTGAACGCGTAATTGACAGCAGCAAGGAGGAACGCAACCAAAAAATTAGGAACAAGCTCCTCTCGTGTCCTAGTTTGTTCAGAACATTCTGGTCTGTAGCTAAGGTTGTCAGTCAGTCCTCTCCCATTCGTTAATCGTATCGGCGAAGCGTGTTTCCCGCTGCGTATAACCTATCCCTAAGAAAGACTAAAGGACCGATCCCATCAACTATAGGCCTGTGGCTTTTCTGAGCATCATGTCTAAGGTTATGGAGACTGTAATTAGCACACAGCTCCTGAAATACCTTGACAAGCATAACATTATAAACGATCGACAGTATGGCTTCCGTAAGCATAGGTCTACAGGTGACCTCCTGGTCTACGTCACTCACCTGTGGAACATCGTCATAGTCACAATGTCTTAACAGACATGTTGTGAACTCGTAAAATGCATTAAGTCGGAGCTAGAGTATCGCCAACACAAACATTATCAATAGTTTTGAGAACTGTAGCTCGCCATCGTTCGCGGTATAAGAAACTCTCAGCATTCTCCTCCACATCCACATTTTAAAAGCATCTATGAGAGCTCGATCTGCCTTTTTGAAAGTCAAGTTTTCGAGGCATACAAAAATATGAAGAAGACAAGAGACTGGACCAGCGACATTTTTATAGCTTTAGTGATGTTATGGTCACGCCATATTTTAGTAAGCTTTGTCATGGCCACACGTGCCTGTTGAGTGCGCCGTCAAATCTCATTTTCACAGCTTCCCGAATTGTCGATTAAATAACCGAGGTACACAAAACTTTAAACTACTTCACAACGGCCTACTGACTTTATTTCTCGATGATTATCGTGCTTTCTATCTACGATCATAACCTTGGTCTTGTTGTAGTTAATACCAAGACCTTATGCTGCACTGTGTTATTGTAAGATGTTTAATAGAGCTACTAGTTCTTCCTGAGAAGCAGCAATAAGGGTTGTAGAACAGAACTTGTGGAACAGAGCAATTGAAAATCATGGCGAATCCCGTGTTGTTGCACTTGACATATTGAAAGCCTTCGATAGAGTGTGGCATGAGGGACTTATGGTCAAGCTTGCTGCTTCTGGACTACCACCTGGCCTGAGCCAGTGACTGAGTGCTTTTTGAACGACCTATCCCTGTTTGTTGTAATCGGAGACTGTTCATCAGACTATTTTCAATAAACGCCGGTGTTCCTCAGGGATCTCTCGTATCCCCTACACGGCCTACATTGTTTCTGTTGTACGTCAACGAGCTGCTGGAAATAACATTCAATCCAATCAGCACAGCTTGACAGACGACAGTACATTAATATCGTGCATGGAACCAAGTAAGCCACTATCATCCCAGGAGACGGTACGTCGGCGACAGAAACATGTCTCAAAGATCAATGTGGATATCGAAACAAGCTTCTGGACAGTATCCAGAAGACAGCAATTAGACTAATCGATACGCCTAACCTCACAACGAAAGACCTCCACAGGTTAGAACTTTGAATAAGGGTAGCTGACCTGTCCCTGTTTTATACAGATTCTACTACGAAATATGAAGTGAAGAAAGTGAGCTCTTCCAGATAATGACACCAAAGGCCGTCTGAATGACGAACACTAGAGAGGCTCTGCGAGCTCACCCTCACCCTACTCGGCGAACCAGTGTCCTCCAGCATTCCGTCCTTTGGAGAACTTCGACGCTGTGGAATCAGCCACCAGGCAATTTGTTTACTGGCGGCTACAACCTGCAGCGTTTCAAATCTTACATGCACCACACATATCCTCTCGCGGTGCTTCTACAGCGCCATAGGCTCTTAACCTTTGCAGGAAGCTGACCATAAATGAAGATAAAAAAATAGATACAGCTCCTAAATCCCATAGACCTAGAAGATCACATGCATTGAAGTGCCGACAACAAAAGGAATTTAAAGTGAAAAAAGTACATCTGTTCGGATATTTTAAAGCATTCCATAACATATTGGTATTTTGGATTCCTTTATTCATTTGAAGTCTTATTACAAACTAAGATAAGTGATATGATACGGTCTTCCTAAACAAACTTCTGTCCTTTGGCTACAGAGAAGCTTGCTTGCCTATCATCTCCTATAATTATGTTTGTTGTGATAAGTAGCTTCTTCTTCCTTCGATAATATGAACGCAGGTATTTCAAAGGGCTCAGTCTTGGCACGGACTTGCTTTACACTCGTCAGTCACCTTCTATCAAAAATAATAAATCAGCAGTTCCGGAAATAACGGTACTCTGCTATCGAAGGAGTAGCCCTATCTTTATGATCAAGTTAGAGAGCACAAGGCTGATGGCGACTGCTTGATGGTCATGGAATTAGCTCTAAACAAAAGACTTAAAAACTGTTGGCTCATCCACATTGCAGTTTAGATATGTACAATCGGACTTCTTGGTGGTATTTCTTGGCACACTACCTTCAGCTGCTTTCTCATTGGCGCAGCGAACGTTCGGTGTAAGTAGGTTCTAATGAAGTCCAGTATTCTAAGTCTAAGTTGTCTCACATACATCTCTACTAGTGCCCTAGTATCACCGATACCGAGGATAATAAGCATCAAAACCACAACAGTCCATTCGCTTGGCATAATCAAGGCTACTGGTCCCAACTTGGTCCGAAATCTTCTCAAAATTAGAAGTCAGCTTGTATCCAACCAGTACAATAAAAATATTCAAAAATAATTTAATGAACCTCATGCCAATAGCTCTAAGAATTGCATCAATCAAAGCCTTTCGAAACACTTTGAGCTTTATCACATAGGCAACAATATGAATACTAATCACATACCTGATTTTGCATCACACATCACGTGTGGGACAGACACATCCATTCCTTTGGCGGGTTTCACATCGTTGCCCTTGATATTCGAAACACATTTGGTCAACTCCAAAATTCGGCTCTCCTAAGCAGGCTTCCGTCCTGTAGATATGAATCCAATCTGCAGCTTCACGGATGACAGTAGTTTGCATGATGACATCGAGAGCAACGGAACTCTGTGGTCCAGCCATTCAAGATTAAAGGAAATATGATGGTACATACACGTTTTGTCAACTGCAACAGCTGCAAGCACCAACCTCCTTGCGTTGAATAATGCCCAGATGAGACATGGACCAGAGCTTGGCTCACATACATGTGGATCTGTTGTCCGTACTACCCCGTCCAAACTTGACAGAGGTGGATTCGACTAATTAGTACCTACGTGCTCCTTCATGATCCATAGATCAAGAATCAAGTGGTATGACCGCACTTTTGTACCTACGGTGTCCAAAACTTGTAACAGCTTACACTAACCAACAGTACTAGCTTAATATATGCGTAGTGGTTGCGACTGTTTACCATTATCTTTGGAGAAAGACGCACGAGTTGAGAAAAGCATGTCGTGAACGCATGCCCCAATGATGCGCCGCTGGTGCGAGGGACAAACACGCATCGCGATCGCAAGCTGCTAGATAACGCGTTTTACTCATAATTAAGATCTTATCGCAGGTTTAGTTATCACGGAACCCACCACTCTGGGTCCAACGAATTTCCAATATGGCATGTTTTCGGGTTCATACTTGAATGCTTTGTTACTGAGTTGGGAAATTAGAATTATGCGAGTAGCAAAGTGTTAATTTAAACAATAGCTTAATTAGTTATATGATCCGCCACTTTCTACAATAGTTTGAAATGAAAGGTTTTTTGAATCATCGTGTTTCTCTGGCCTAAAAAATAAAACCACATGTGTTGATGTATACAGGGTGTTCTACGACGAATGGAAAATACTTTAGGAGAATACTGTACAGCTCATTTCCAACAAAAAGAGGGTCGGATTTTGAACTGTTTCAGGGGTGACTTGATTTTCATTAAAATGCAGACCTCCAAACGAAAACCCTAATAAAACAAAATTTTATTGTCGGATTTTGGAATAAGTCCTTAGAATATAATATGCTATCACGTCATTATCGACTAAAAGAAAGTGATCATGAATCAAACACTTTGCGAAGTAGTGTCAAGATTAGCATGTTTTGAAAAGTGACTTCAAAAACGTTACAAAAAAAGGAATTTGTCCTAAAAAAATCACCATATAATTAACAGTGCACACATGTCGATCTTTCTAGTCACCCACTGGTACCACAAAGTCGTGGTAAACATAGGCAATAAGATTACATTTAAGCCCTAAAGGCATATTGGATCTCCGAGAGCGCAAAATTTCATCAAACCGTTCCGCAAAAACTTAACATTGGATCTGTAATTTTTGTTATTGGTACTTGAATAATGTGCTACTACATCACGATTAGTCATAAAAAGTGATCGGTTAACCAAAACTTCGGTATATAGGGTCTCATAACTGTATAATTTTAGAAGATAACCCTCAAGTTGTAATCTTCAACGGATTCGTCTCAGCCGTTGCTAGGCTAGCAAGCAGAACATGCAGGCCACGTTATAAAGTATCTTGTATCCTTAGATTTTTAGTTATGTATGGACTCATCTGTCCAAAGGATTC
Source organism: Callosobruchus maculatus (assembly GCA_951848785.1). NCBI lineage: Eukaryota > Metazoa > Arthropoda > Insecta > Coleoptera > Chrysomelidae > Callosobruchus > Callosobruchus maculatus. The sequence goes on along the minus strand of CATOUR010000142.1, from coordinate 3,266,731 downwards.
TACTTGAAAAAGTTGCATCTTCGGCGTCCGCATGAAGCATAAATCAACAAAAATCTATTCTTCTGACAGGATCGCCTTCCTTAAAAATGTGCATTGCATGTAATGTACGGATACAAACCAGTAGTTTTCGCAGCGAACCACATCTTCCGCTGCGGAATACCGTATTGAGGCGATTTGCAATAGCGTAGGTGGATGCTGTAGGATGCTTTCCGTGTATGCGTGAACACCGACGCCGTTGTCCGTTCTAAAGGTAGAGACGCAGCTGTCACAACCTACTGGACCTTAATTTGCGCAGGCGCACGTTCATTATTGTCGGTCTACAGTACAAAATCTACAGTTTCGGCTTTAGCGTATGTACGTTCATGGCTGATCGATAGTGTGTAGACCTACTTCGTTCGATTATTTACGACCCCTCATTTATACTCGAGTGAAAATCTACGCATACGCAATACTTTATAACGTAGCTTACTTGTTCTGCTTAATAACCTAACAACTTTTAGAAGATTACCTAGCAACTTTTTAAGACAAATTGATTTTAAATTCCAACTCGAAGTTTTCTTCTAAAATTGTACAATTTTGAGACTCTATACCGAAGTTTCAGTTAACCGATCACTTTTTATGACTAATCATGATGCAAAAGCACATTATTCAAGTACGCAAAACAAAAATAAAAAATCCGATGACAAGTTTTTGGTTAGTTTGTAAACTGACGAGAAATACTGGTTAATATGTGTGATACCTTTGTGGTCTATACTTTAGCGGCATATCTTGTATAGTTTATAAGCCAGCTGGATAGTATACAAACCAACCAATATTCATAGCTATTTTAGTTGAAATATTATGATTTTCCATCATAACGAGACATTTGGATAGTTTGTATAATATCCAGCTAGTGTATAAACCATCAAAGTAAACACTTTAATCATAACATATATATAATGTCCAACATTTCGACGCTAGAAATGCGTCATCCTTAGCGCGTGAGTGATATATACCTAAAATTAAAAATTGGTCTCGTATGGATCCAACTACGCTTCGTACAACGAGTACAACAATATGGACATAGAACACAAAGATAATTTACAATTTTATAAAACACATTAAAATGTAAAATTAAACATAAACTGCACAGAAAGGCTTAAAATTATTATATCACAACAGTCTCACATATTTTTGCCGGATGGTGTAGGCTACTTGATCTTTATTGAGAGACTAGTGGTACAAAAATTCCTAACTGGGTGATAACACTGATAACATGTACGTTAAAAAATATATGCAAAAACAAAATACATTAAAATTGATTGTGAGGAAGGTAAGGATTGGTAAGGTAGAAGAAAGTGTAGACTATGTTCCTTCTATTAAATTTGCATATATACACGAGAGATTGCTCGTATCTGTCCTGAAATGCAAGCTGCTGGAACTTTTTTTATATGAATCGTCTCTAATATGTTTCGTTTATTCCAATCTTTTTCGTTGCATAACGTTCTAACGTTGTCAAAATCAATCGAATGTTTATTTTCTATAGCATGCTTGTTAAGAGCAGTAGAATTCGGGGTATTATGTCATACTTATGTTTATATATGCGTTTGTTTAAGTACTGCTTAGTTTATCCTATGTACGAGTTGGGACAGTCTTTACAAGGGATTCCATAAATTACATGACTATACATGTCTGTTTGTAAGTGTGGTATTAGATTTGAAAATACAGCACGTGTTGTTGCAGTAGCCGTATGGGCAACATGTACGTTATGTTTTATGAATATTTTATTTATGTTTTCGGAGAGTCCTGATGTATAGGGCATTGAAAAGTATTTAATTGAAGTATTATTTTCAAATTTTTAGCGTTGTTGGCGGTTATAAATTTGGCGGACTCTCTTTTTGATCTGTGAAATGTCCAAAATGTTTCTGATTTAGGGCACAGGGTAAAATACAATAACAGTGGTTTGCACCAGTCACAGTTAAAGTTGTAATTAAAGTTAAGCCTTAATTAAAGTACGAATTGCTTTGCACCGGTTGTAGTTAGCGTCAAACTCATAATTAACTTTAAGCCAAAGGCAAAGTAGGGTTTAACTTTGACGTTTCTTGGCTTAACTTTTGACATTTGTGGGTTTAACATATTCTGACAGATCACTACGGAAATAAGTTAGGTTAGTTTGTGAAATAATTTTATAAAATTATTTCTATATCCTATAAGCAATTATGAATCAAAATAGATCACTTGGATTCAATATCAAGTCGTGAGGAACTGAGGATACGACCATAACCTCAATCTACAACTATATAAAGCTGATTCTGGAATTGGACAAATACAATGAGACAAATATCACTGTTGTAAGACACCGTGTTATGGTTTATGAGATTTTTCGTGTTCAACAGCTTTTTGGTCATTGTTGTGTTACTGCTGTCTTGTTCAAGGAGTCTATCTTAGCAGGTAAGCAAATCAGTTATTTAGAATGCTGTAATTTATGAGATAATGGGCGCTCAAAACTTGGATGGATTTTGAAAACAGCAAAGGTAAAACGTTTATTTGTAAATTACAGTTATCACATTCACTAGGGACAGTTGTTTGATACTGCATCTTAGTCGCCCAATTTTTACCATATAAAGAAAATAAATTGATCTGCTTGATTTATTTTGTTTGCAGCAAGATGCAGTATTATTATGTGAATAGCTATCACAGTAGTAGTTATTACTGTAAAAATTAGAATGCAAGTGTCCTCCCGTTCTCGCATGGATTTTATTTAATTCATCTTCACCACCCATTAGTTAATTTCCTTCTATTTTTAATAAAAATATTGTTTATTTCAGGATCACAGATGATAATGAATACTTTAAGGGACGAGTGAAAAACTGAAGCCTCTTTATTAACAAAAACTGAGTAATTTGAATAATAGTGACCTATACTGTATTATTGAGCACTGCGGCAGCACATCACTGTTGTGGGTTCCACCGACCACCCTATCCTAATTACTGAATTTTCTACTATTCAGGACAAGCCCTGATATATTGAAAGAAGATATATTTAATAAAAATATGAGAGAATTCAACCAGTAGTTTTTGTTCAAGTAATAAAACTTACCTTCTGATGGGTGCAACTTTACAGTCACCCAATGAGTGTTTTTTTAAATAATCACCTTGTTTGACAAGACAGAAATTAATCACTATCTGTGAGCATGTTATACAAACTATCATTTAAAATACATATTTTTAACAAGGCATTCTATATCTAGACACCATTTTATATCACATATTAGCTACTGATACTATGAAATATTTTATATTTTGTTATATGAGAAGTTATAAGAAAGTGATTTTTTTTCTCCACCTTTATTAACAGATATAATTACAATATATGGATAACATATGCATTTATTGGTTCTATTAATTTATACACAGTATGTGGAACATATTAGTATTTACTTTCTATGAAGCCATCACAATGAAGCTCTGAATGCATAACACTATGTGCTCTTCGCCTCATGGTATCGGTCTGCCGCTTCTTTCTCAAATACTTGGCAACCTGAATAATTATTTCTCCACACCTGCAATGACAAAAAGAAAGTATTTTGTAGTAGTGCATATATCACAAATCTGTTTTAATAGAGAAGTTGATAGTCATAAGATGCATATTGTTTGTTGCATATATCACTTGTTCCGGAAACTCATCTTAAGGTTATGCCAAAAGATTACTGTTTTAATTGTTTCATTCCTTGAAACCACCTATATATACATATAAAAATTGTAATTATTACCTATGAATGGACATTTTGCTAGTTTAACACTATAAATGTATAATAAAGATGTTTTTAGTTGACCTAAGCACTTTGGACATTTCTATATATTTTTACTTACCACAAACAGATCCGACATAAATGTTATTACTCTGATGTCTTCTGTAGCCACTCCTATACAAGAGAATCCAGAATTAAGACATCCAAAATCCACCAAATGTTGGGTCACTGCAATCAACTATATCATAGACAAAATCTTGCCTAAAGAAGTGCATTTACTTCAAGGATTTACTTTTACCACTGTTGTTATATTCTGTGAGTTGGATATTTACGATAATGGGTTATCAATTAATGAAAATGAAACTAAAAATACTAAAATGAATCCGAAATTTCTTAATCAAAACAAATAGCCTCAGTTGAAAGACAATGTTTGACAGCCATCAGTGACACGAACCTTCCTTTCCATCACAGAACATCAAAAATACGACATGATTGCCAACGTAAAATCTGAAATTCGTTAAATTTCCCTGTAAGAAAAAGTTAACTCATAATTAAAGTTAATCATGACCGGTGCAAAGACACACAACTTTAAGCCTTAATTAAAGTTAAGCTTTAATTAGTTAAGCCAAAGGTTTAACTATGACTGGTGCAAACCACTGTAAGTGTTCTATATTATGTGTACACAAGGAAGATAATAAGGATGCTACTCCGTTGGGCAGTTATGCTCGTGTAACAATAAGAACTGTTTTATATTAATTAAAAGCTTCTCTTATTCGTCGCTGGCCCGTACATAAAAACACATCTTTTTATACATAAACCTTTCACCAACTGTTCAACGTTTGTGTTACTTATTTAACCTCTACAAGAAACTTAAAGGTTAATAAAACTAATCCGATATAAGCAAAAATTGATTAACAGTTGACTCAGGTAGCTTTTGTTTATTTGAAAACTAACTTTCTTTTTGAAACTGTTCAGTTATTACGTATCACTAAATAAGCATAAAACTACATAACTAAAGGGGAAACAAAACCAGGAATGAGCGAAACGTTGCAAATGAAGGCACAGTTTAGAGCGGAATGAAGTTTCTATATCATACAAGTTATATAATAGTTACAAGGGATAGTTAAAGGAATTTGCATAATATAGGTATAATGTTGAACCATCATTATTTTTAGTCAACTCCGTAGGTCACGAGGCACAGAATAAATCTGTACTTGACGTTGAAAATATAAATGTGGGTGGTAGTCGATATTAAGAAGTTTCCTGAAATTAACTGTACCTTACCGGTATTAAATAACTCTTATCATTTGGCAAATACTTGTTTGAATGTGTCCCAAAAGTCATGAAATACATTTTGTTGTCGCGCCGTTATTAGTCGTAGTGCAGTCCGAATGGTCACGTTTAGTAGGGGGAAGCCTTAGCTTCGCAGCCAAGTTCGGTCTGTTCTAAAGATCCTGAGCATCAACATAGTTAAATTAGTGCACCTATCTTTTGAAACATCATCTCGACCAGTGATCGCTGATTCAAACAGATACCGTTAAATGATCAAATGTTGTTCAAAGCTTAACGAAACTGCTATCGAAATGCACTCGCTGCACTCATAAAAGATGGCGTCCGGCATCGACAGTGCTCCTCTTGTTTGGGAGTTCATCATCATAGTCACAATGTCTTAACTGACATATTGTAAACTCGTAAAATGCATTCGGAAGTTAAATAAACTTGAAAAGGACGAAAATAAATATTAAACATGGTGTGCCACAAGATTCGGTGCTGGGACCTGTACTTTTTTTAATATATATAAACCACTTATCATATGGCAATGAAAATAATTATATACTGTTTGCAGATGATACACCTGTTTTTGTAAAAGGTAAAGAATATTCAGAGCTTTATAAAAACATGACAGAGAAGATGTCGAATGCTAAAATATGGTTTAAAGAAAATAGGTTAACCCTAAATAATACTAAGACAGTAGATATAGTGTTCACTCTGAAGCAGCTTGAAGAGCAGGCTACTGATTATACTAAGTTTTTAGGTGTATATGTTGACAGCAAGTTAAGGTGGAATGTGCACATAGATGAAACAGCTAAAAAATTGACAAAACATATATATTTACTGAGAAATCTGTCGTCATAGCTTTCAGGTGATGCGTTGAAATCCGTATACTTTTCTTTATGTCAATTCATCTTATCCTATGGAATATTGTTATGGGGACAAGCTGCAGACTGGCAGAGACTCTTTGCACTGCAAAGAAAAGCGGTGAGGATAGTCTCTGGTACTGGATACACTAAGGACTGTAAAGAAAAGTTTGTAGAGCACCAAATTCTCACTCTTTCCTCAGTTTATATATATGAGTCACTTAAATATGCAAAGCAATATCTCACTGATGATGCGAATGTCAAAACTTGTAATAGTTATAATACTAGAAATGCAGATCAGATACATGTGCCATTTATGAGACTCAAAAAGCCAAAAGACGATTAGGTATTCAGCACCTCAGTGCCAGTGCAAATAAAAACAATGAGCTTTCATAATTTCAAGAGAACTGTTAAGAAGTTTCTTACAGAAAAAGCTTTTTATTCGCATAACGAGTTCATGGATTTTAAATTTTGATGTATTGATAATTCACTGTTGATGTATGCTTATATGTTTGTTTGTCTATTGTGATGTTTGTCTTCTATACTGGATGCACACTACGAGGCATTTTTTTATACTGACATGTGTAAGTACAATTTATGTACGTTAACACCAATAAATTATTATTATTATTAAGGAAGCTCACGAGGCTCCAGCTTTGAGGTATGTACAAGGGCCAGGAAGGGTTGGACGATGACCCGCGCTCTGAACGGCTGTCAATAAGCAGAATCGACGAAAATGTCAATCGTGTTCGTGGTTTATCGAACACTGATCGTACTACTATGTTGAAGTTCTGGAAGGATTAAGAAAAAGAGTCTTCCTCATACTAACGCTGCTTCTTGGATGCTGCATCACGACAAGGCACCAAGCCATACTTCTCCGCACGTCCATGAGTCACTGGCGAAACGCCACGTGACAACCTTGCCGCAGCCGCCCTATGGTTCTGATCTCACTCCGCATGGCTTCTTTCATATCTTGGGAATCAAAAATGATATCAAAGAAAACTGTTTTAGCAGCACTCAGGATGTCCAAAAAGTTGTGATAATGGCTTTAAACAAGATTCCCCTCGAGGCTTTCCAGGGGGCTTATCAAGCATGGGAAAAACGTGTAGATGCTAAATGTTGCTTGCTTTAGATAATATCAAAACTACAAATATATCTAATAAATTTTTGAAAGAAAATATTTTTCGCGACTGTAGAGAATTAAAGTTAAATCGACCTATGGCGCACTGATGATCGCTAATAAGCGTGAAACAGCTGTCTGTGTACTGGTGGATTGACGGATGTATAGAGCAGCCCTCGTATATCGGCTTTCATACGCAGTGGCGTATAGAACCCGCGCTCTCTAGTGACCAAGCGGACGCACCTTGGCGTCCCACCAAGAAATCTACTGCTGTTAAGCAGAGATTTCCTTGGTTTGCCGTTACCTTCGGGTACTAGATGGCGCACCGGCAGAATTCTTTCTGTCTGCTCGCACATGTTTCACATGTTTATTAAACATAGAAAAATGGATGCTCTCTATTTCCGTCAATCGATCTATGGCGCACTGATGATCGCTAATAAGCGTGAAACAGCTGTCTGCGTACTGGTGGATTGACGGAGGTATAGAGCAGCCCTCGTATTAAAGTTAAACTCGAATTGAAGCTTTAGCTGAAAACGAAAAGGCTTGAGGCCCGGTCAAACAAGAGGGCGTTGTAGAACGCGGCAATACGGCGTTATCTATCAATACAACGGAACGCTGTAACGCGGCATTGGAGGACGCCGTAACGCCGCGTTCTAGAATCTCCTCTGTTTGACCGGGCCTTGAGTTCATCTATCTTAAAATAACTTGACATCTTGACAAAAATTGGCGTAACGCTTTTCCTCAAGCCGTCAAACAGATCTATTTGGTACAAACAACGGAATGCTGTCATGCGGTAATGGAGAACGCCGTAATGCCACGTTATAGAACGCCCTCTGTTTGACAGGGCCTTTAATGCTAGCGTTTCGCTACTGCTATGAGAAGGGACCGTTTGGTTAGAAGAGCATGCTCCGTGAATATCTAAAAGGTAACCGACCGTTTGTTTATGTCGAAGCGACTGGAGGTGACGTATAAATAATGTCCCCGATCAGTCCATCTGCTTTGATCTGGACTCCATGAATTACGGACTAGGGTACAGTGTCTCATATACATATACTGCAGCAATGCTCCACGCCTCTTGTGAGCTTTATACATCGTACGAAGGTTGAGTGGCAAAAAATTATTTCTGGGGTGATATAGGGTGTATGATATGAGTCTGAACATTTGGTGTGGTTTTATTAGAAACCGCATAATAAACTAATGTTTTCCAAACTCCTCTAAATGAAAATGTGGAAAAACGGCTGGAAAATTTACCACTGGAGTTTTTAAGAATGATGTGGTTACAGTTAGGTGGTGCGTCTGAACATTTTAGTATTAGAGGCCGAAACACTTTAGATGAAAAGCTTCCAGCCACTTTTTTCGTCTGCCAGCCACGCAACCTACGATTTTTCCAATTCCTACACACCATTACGGAATAATTACAAAATGTAAAAATCTTGAAAACCATCAAAGTGAGAACCACATATGCCTACATAAAAGTGGAAGAGGACTTCGCATCCACTGATGTGAAACTAATCATACCATCCCAATTGAAAAAAAAAGTTTTTAATGTTTTAGACCCTTCAGACTTGAAAATTACTAGTCTATTGCTTTTGAAGCAATGATGTTACAAACACACAAGTACATTGCTTGCTAGTTTGAAAACCTAAAACCGCACCTTACTGTCGTACTTAGTTTCCGAGATATTAACATTTTTTGTAAAGTATTACGAACGTCAAATTTTCTAAAGAAACCTGAATAACTTCGAAAATAGGCCCCTTAGACTTAAACTGTGGTTAATGAACTGGGCCTAAAAATCAATGTTGAATTCAAAACCGTAATCATATACAGGGTATTCTACTTAAAATAAGGAAGTTGATATCTACTTCCAGTATATCCGGATGTCCGCTATCTTTGAAATTATTTTCTGCAACTAGACCATTTGTAAAGAAACTTTAAAAACGGTAAGGCCGCTAGAGAGCACCGCACGCTTATTGGACCACCCTGTATATAGTTTTTAGCTATCACCTCAATATTAAAGTGTAGTGCAGAAAGGCGATTTTCAGTTTTCCTTTCTGATCCGCCTTTCAAATACTAAAAAATCTATTAGAGCTAGTTGCGTATTTCGTTTATTTTTATCCTTATTTCGATTGATGTGACATATTCGTCACCCATCCGCCCTCCAGCTCCATAATCACAAAAAACAGCCAAAATACTAAGTACTGTTTCTTTCCTATTGTCTGTCAATGAATACCTGCACTTGTCTTTCTTTTTGTCCAAATAATCGTCCCATCATCTACCTGCCCCATAAGAAGCACATCCACCAAACCCCAAAACAACGGTATACATGCAGCACAAGGTTAATACATCTCTATGAAGCTGTCTAGACCGGCCCATTAAAACACTGAATTATTGTGGTTTGTTTGACAGTGGACCTTGAAGCCCTTCAGGCTTGTCCCTTCCACGTAAAACGTCTGTACCCCAGTAAAGTTATTGTCCCTTTTATGTTATATATGCTCGGTTGGAGATAGAACAAGTGTCGGTAACGTTTCATTGCCTTTTTAACGACAAGGCGTCAATCAGGTTAGGTACAGACGCGCTTTGGTATTGAGCGCTTGAGAGTTGTGTATTTAAAGCTGAGTAACTAGCAGTATAATGATAATCATAATAGCTATAATTCAAAAAGCTAAGAAACAAGTTCGTAAAAGACATCGGACTAAGAAGTTAAAAATACTAAACACTATTAAAACAATGATAAACGAAAAATACTGGTATTATTGTTGTGAAAGAAGCATTGGACGCTCAATTTACGAATAATATGGCACAAAACGCCCAATCTTTTTCCACAATAATACTAATATTTTTCGTTCATTATTCTTTTAAACTTATTTTGAAACGATTTTCAATTTTTTAGTCAGATGTTCTTTAAAAGCGTGCTTTTGAGTTTTTTAAACTATATTTTTTGAACCTTTTGTTACCTTTATCACCAAAGCGTGTTTTTTTTGTTTTTTCAAACTGTATTTATTAATACTCTGAGTAATATTGTTTTTGTCACGCCTCGTCGCTACGCCTCTGTGTAATATTAACAAAATTTATGGCATCTGCGCCATCTTAATCAGCGGATACGACCTCTGATCTGATGGTTTCAAAGCCGTTAAAATCATTTTCGCGGTAAAGTAAGAGCGTTCAATGCTAGGTCTGACCTCTTAGTCCTAAGGAGAAACTACAAACAAACAAAGGATAGGGTCCAACAAATTTTGAGAATTCTGATTCATTTTCGAAGAAGACGCATGCAAAAATTATAAATACCGGATAAAGAAACAGACCAAGTGAATACAATTAACTTATAAAGTTTAACTTGAAACGAAGTACAATGGATAGATTACGATAACAGATTTAGCAACGTAGTAGAGCTCGATTGGTTTTTTTATTATAGAGGGTTTAGGAAACTGGCATGATCGCCAGGCAGAAACACTCCCACACTCGGAAGTGTGATAGAGAATCTGGGCTGTCTTGAAATGGCTCACGAAGGATTTCACTTTGGTCCATTTGTGTATGTTGCTAACCATTTGTCGGGCCAGACTTTGCGCGATCAGTTTGTATTCAAAATGGGCCTGTAATTCAGCTCTCCATGCCGCCCATCTCTCGCATATCAATAGGGGTATCATCAGCCTCTCAATAACCATAGAAGCTGATCAACCTGACGTCCATTCTCTTGGTATAGTAATCGTAACTAGTCAAAAACTGCGTCAGGAAGTAGTTCAGTGTCCGGTGTTCGCATTTGACGCAACTCTTGATGTCAGATATAAGTGTTCTTGTCCACGCTGCCGAGTGAGTATGGTTTCTCCAGGTGTCTTTCCACATACTTACGTCACTTCCCTCTTTCTCTACCTTCCTTTTCGAGGTAGAGTGGTTGGAATTGTAGATCGTCGAGTGCTGTTTTCCCAAAGTTGATAAGTCTGTTCTTATTCAGTTTCTATACTGCTAACTATAAGGGTGGTACATTAATTGAGATAGCGACTTGCGAAAGATTAAAACCACTTGCTACTTTAGGACATTTCGTCGACCTGTTCAAGCCTCAGCATGACTTGACCGTTTTCGATGAGGATGTTTTAGATGTTAGAGGAATGATCTAACGGAGACTTTAAAAACAATAACTCTGTTCTCTTGGGAAATTATTGTATTAGCCGGGATGGATGGAAGTTGTGGTTCTAAAATCAGTTGAAGCATAGGACTATCAACGCTGGAAAAATCTTCGTACCATGCAACCTATATAAGTACGTCCACGCAATATCTTGCTGGAAGAAATCCTTTTCGAGGCCTAAGACATGGATCGACAACTGGTTCTAGCACCTCATTCACATAACTTTGAAATGCCATTGTGCCACCAATCACAAGTGAAGGTGACTTGCTATTAAATGCAATTACACCTCTAACCACCAAACCAATAGGATGGTATACATGACGCTCAACAGCAAACTGGAGATCACGTCCCTCACCCTGATTAACGCATTGGTTCCCAAACAAAACCTGGATTCATCGCAGAAGGTCGTCTGATGTCACTCAGCATACTATATAGGTGTTCTTGGCACCAAGCTAACCGTTGGCGATGATGATTTGCAGGGTGGAGTGGAAGCACTAGATGAGCAAGATATGATCTTAAGCCCATTTCACGAGAATGGGCTACTCTAGACTACAAACCCTACCAAGAGGAATTTACAAGGATCTTGGACACAACCAAATCGCAGAATATGTGGGGCACACCATAATGGATGCTAGAAAGGACCACATAACTCCGAAATACATCCTCAACAAGAAATTCGAAACTATAATAAGAGATCGAGAACTCTGTGAAGTAAACAACCTGCATCGGGAAATAGTCTGGTACACAGATGGATCAAAGACCGAGCAAGGCACAGGAGCGGGTATCTTTGGAAGAGGAACTAGACAGAGCATTCCGCTAGGAAAATACGCCTCGGTATTTCAGTCAGAGGTGTACGCCATCCTGCAATGTGCAAGGATCAATAATGAACGATCCTACAGAAACAAGAGGATCGCAATACTTACGGACAGTCAGGCTACACTTAGGGCACTAGAAGCGCCCAAAGTTACGTCTGCTCTAGTCTGGGAATGCTTACAGGAACTGGGAAGATTGGCAGAACACAACAAAGTAACTTTGGAGTGGGTGCCTGGACACTCAGGTATAAGAGGCAATGAAAGAGCGGACGAGCTATCAAGGCTAGGCTCGTCTGCCCTATACATTGGAGCAGAACCTGCCCTGGGGGTGCCTAAAAGCACAATCAGACACCAGGTGGGAGAATGGGTGAAACATCAGCACAAGGAGCAGTGGAACTTGTTGCCAGGATGTGTTCATGGAAAAACATTCATTAAAGCTCCATGCAAGAAGATAGCTGAAACACTGCTCTCCTTGAGTAGAAATCAGCTCCGAATAACGACGGGTCTCCTCACAGGACATTGTGGCCTGAAGGAACACCTGAATAAAATGGGACTCTACAATGGAGACCTCAACTGCAGATTGTGTGGAAGAGGAACCGAGTCAGCCCTACATGTGCTCTGTGAGTGCGAAGCGCTAGATCACAAGAGACAACAGCTCTTTGGGAAGACCAAGCTAGAACCAATGGAGTACGGCTCAGCACCAAGACCAGTAGGTAAACTGCATAAACTTATGCAGGGATCCAGATTTCTGGAGTGGATACTGTAAAAGAGAGGAGCAATAATACAATAGGCCTTAAGGCTTAAGTATTGACGGGGACAGCAATGTCGGACGGCTCCTGGAAAAAAAAAGCCCATTTCACGCAATCTGTTATACACCGCGCGATTCGAAGGGGTCTCCTTATAGCTACACACCAAGCGTCAGTAATAGCTCGAGTAGATCGCATTCTGTCTCGAAGGGCCAGTAGTCGTAAATGAAGATCTTGCCGGTCTGTAGTTCTCCCGTATGCTCTACAACCTCTTGCTCGCTACATTATTCGATCCATGCGCGCCATGCTGCTACGCTACGCTATGCCTTATGGGGCAGCAATTGCTCTAAAACAGTGTTTCTCAACCGGATTTACTCCAAGGACCGGTAAAATATTTCGGCACGTTCTCGCGGACCGGTAATTTTAATAATGGCACAATGTTCGACAAAAATAAATATTGAAGACAAACATAATTTTGAAAGCATTTTATTTGTCAGTTTATATTTGTATATTCAACTAACTTGAAACATTGCTTCGAGAATAAAACTACCAAAATTTAACCAAAACTCCAAGAGAATTCCAATATGCATGATGTATTTTTTTTAATTAATATATTAGCAAAAACAACAATGTATCGATATGTGAACAGCGTAGGTAGATACAAAATAAGCAAGGAATAAAATTAAAGGATATATAAAAACTAACATTAATGAGATTGCTGCTGGTCCTTTTTGCTACTAAAGTGTCAATCCTAGGCGTTAAACCAGTTACAGAAATACGTAAAGCAGGCGCAAGAGCAAATCGATTTCTATGTTCCGTCTTTATAACAGTCATAGCCGAAAATGTAATTTCACACAAATAAGTTGAGGAAAAAGGCAATAAAATCTTCAACGCCTTTGCATAAAGATGGGGGTATTCTGTTGCAGTCTTTATCCAGAATTGATATATATTTACTGAACTGAACTGTGACTTAATTCCTAGATCTGAAGGCAGGTCAATAAGTTATGTTTCCTCTGCTGCAGTGAGATCGTTATTGTATTGGGATTATCAATAAATGGATTGATTATAAGCATAACCGAGACTGGAGGTTGGTCGTAGCCGGGGTTTGTAAGCAGGTTAAAGACTTTGGGAGAGGGGGTGTTTTGCTAATCACAACTAGTTATAGCAGGTGACCAGGGCGTTTGACCCTATCGTAAGCGTTTGGGCAGAACCTTATAAGGATGAGATAGCAGGATTTGGATGGTTTCTGACTGTCTTGTGAAGGTTAGCTGCGAATTGGAGCAGCCTGTGTCGAAGAGAAGATAGAAATCTCCTTGAGAATTTGATTGTTCCTTATGTACCAGGGAATTTTCAGGAAAGACTTCAGGAGTCTCATGAATGTACCCTGAATGCGTTTGAGGCCGTTCTCGGAGGTGCCCCTTATAGGGATAGCGCATGTACATAATATGCTTTTTATTATTGCGGAAAAAGAGCGAATTTTTGTTCTGTTGTTGACATTTTTATTGTCGTAGAATAGTTTGAGGGTGATGAAGGCTGTCTGAGCCTTATTTTGAGTTTGCCTAATATGGCGGAAAACTAACTGTTTACGCGTACGGTGCGGCAATTTATAAACGGGGATCAGGTACAAAGTTGCTAGTTTGTTATATTTTTCGTAAGATCGTATTATTTTCTAAACTATTATTATTGTAATACATATAGGTAGTTTTGCAATATCGGTGGTCAACCGATAAACTTTGCATTTTGGACAGTAAGCTGCATATTTCGTGGACCGGTAAATATTTCTTGCGGACCGGCGCCGGTCCGCGGACCGGCGGTTGAGAAACGCTCTAAAAGAAGCACCATGCTCTCGTTGGCCTATACAGGGTTACTGGTAACTCGACCACTTTCCTGCAGGAAGTGATAGAGGGACTCAAATGCATAGATTTAACCCCCCATATGTAATTCCGAAAACCGATAGTTTTCGAGATAATTAACATTCAATGTTTTTCAACGATTTGTCCAAATTTCCACACTACATCCCAAATTTAGAAAAAACCCTGCTGTTGATTTTAGTAATTTCCAATTTAGTTTTTTACTGACACATACGCAAATCTAATTTAGTATTTAAATGTGTAAAAATACTAAACAGTTTCAAACACGTACAATTATTTAAAAAATAAAGAACAAAATTCTTACATTCACCGCGAAAGAAAATTGTCTAGCTCAAAAAAAGATACACAACCAGTCAAATTATTTTAAATGTTTTAAAAACTTCCTTATCTGATGGCCTATTCCAAGCACAAGAATGACAGTACAACCACAAGTAACTATTTAACAAAATTTATCAACATAATACAGAACCATCAACGACATAATATTCCAGCATGGTGGTTGTCCAGCACATTACCGTATTACAATTCGGCAGTTGTTGGACAACACATACCCGAACAAATGGATAGGAAGGGACGAACCCATCCCATGGCCTGCGCGGACCCCAGATCTGACACCTCTTGACTTTTACGTCTGGGGTCACATGAAGAAATTGGTTTACGAGACTCCAGTTAATACTGCTGACGAACTAAGGCAAAAAAATATCAATGCGGCGGAGGAGATGAAACGAACTTTTTCAACACGAGTTACAAAAACCGAAGTGAGGAAGCGGATCCGTACTTGTATCCGAAATGAAGAGCAACACATTGAGCAAGATCTCTAGAAACTTTGAGTGGATTTATTTGTTTTACATGGATAAAATCATCGACCGCATTTGCAAACATTCTAACATGTAACTGAGTTAACAATAATAAATAATTGTACTGTCATTCGTTCTTTTTGAATAGGTGATTTTTATTCATTGCTGTTTATAATCTTTCTGAAAAGGTTATTAGGTAGGGAAGTTTTTTTAGCGATTTGTTCAACCGTTTTGAGCTAGGTAATTTTCTTTCAAGGTGAACGTAAAAATTTTGTTGATTATTTTTTAAATATTTGTATTTAGTTTGGAACTGTTTAGCATTTTGAAACATTTTAATACTAAGTTAGCTTTGTGTATGTGTTAGTTAAATACTAAAATAAAAATTATCAGAATCAACATAGCTTAGGATCTAGTGTGGAAATTTGGACATTTGGTTGAAAAACATTAAATGTTAATTATCTCGGAAACCATCGGTTTTCGGAATTACATATGGGGGGTTAAATCTACTACATTTGAGTCCCTCTATCACCACTTGCAGGAAAGTGGTCGAGTTACCAGTAACCCTGTATATTCAAATCCCGTCCAAAGGGGGTTAACTGCGTAAATCGAAAAAAGCCATGTTTTTTGTTTTCACGTATAGAGTTGTGCACAAATGTTCAATGTTAGTATCTCTTTTTTTCTAGGTATTTGGATTTGACTTGAAAATAGTACATTTTTTGTAATTCATGCTCAGCCGTTGGTTATGAACAACACCTAGTAGATACCAGGACTGATCTCTTGGAAATGTATGTGTTAAGTACCGCTATAACAACTGCTAAGGTGGCTATGAGACATCAAACACTGATTTGAACGGTAATACAGCATTTATTTTTGTGACAAAGGTGAGGCTAATTCATAATTGTGATATATTTAAATCGTACTGTTAATTGCTAAGGTCGTAGATAAAGTATATAGTATTCTACTCGCGATAATGGTAATACCTCACTTGTTGATTTACAACTTCAACTGCGTGAGTTATTGTCGTCATTACCAATCGTGGAACAATATACTATTAACTATAGTACGTATACTCATATGGTTTTGTGGCCATTGGATACAACCGCCACAACATAAATCCGTAGTGCGGTAAAAACTGCCATCACCAACGACAAGCGTAAAGAAAAAGTGCATACTGAAGAAAGATAAATGATCTAAAAACATCTAAATAACAGCTTTGTGGTAATATCATTAATATGTTATTTGATCCATGAAAACTTCTGCATCGGTAGCAGTTAGTGCGTCCTACTCATGAAACTGTATCAGCCAATCACGTATGCATAAACCACAAAGCTGTGCTTCTTTCAACGGGGACTTATTTATAATTGTAATGGAATCACGCCAGCTAACAGCAGCAACCGTAGAGCATGGGAAAGAAATTATGCATCCGTTTGCTGGAACCTGAAACAGGGACGTACACTTGTTGGACACGCATAGGCGTATCTTATGTTGCGAGCTTGAAAACAGACTGTCACTACCCGTACAAGCTTGGATCGAGTAAGCTATATCAACAGTTTAATCCATCGAATTTCACTGGCTAATCAGTTCAACCACAGGTGCTAAAAGATAAAGCTTTACTAACGTTTCGGCCACCTTTGTAGTCTTTATCAAAAGATAAAAATAATTAACAAAAATTTGACCTCGAATATGATATTTCTTGACATCTCTACAATAGCTTTTGTTTTACTTAGTCGACAATTCAGAAGTCTTAAAGAAAACAAGGCGTTTCATTTATATTGTCGATAGATCTAAAGTGAGGGCCAGTAATATAACAGTGTCACAGGATCACGATTGGACAGAAGTCTGTCTAATAAATGAATAATGTGACACCTAACACACAGACTGAAACCTCAAGATAAGCTCGAGTCTTAAGGCCCGGTCAAACAGAGGGTGGTCTAGAACGCGGCGTTACGGCGCAATTTTAGTTTTTCATGAGAAACAGCAGACCATCAAATATAAACAAAAACCTGTTTAGGTAGAAGAAAATAACTAATATAGCTGAAAAATACACACGAACCAGATTAAGGGGACAAGATTATAAAAATTACTCACAACAAACAAAGTCTAACCAGAAACAACGGCGGTGACATACATCTGGTCAAAGAAAAGCTGGAGTATGGCAGAAATGGATTTTTTCACGGCCTACTAGCTACTGCAATGTACTAGAGATTGGCAACTTCCAAAACCATTAAAAATTTTGAAATGAAACGAAAACTACTAGACAATATTGTATGCAGTTCATTATTTTCATAATAAAATTTCACATTTAATGATATAAAAAAGTATGCAATTTTGTCCAAACTCAAGTCAAAGGTACCTCTGACTGGAGTTCTGAAAATTCTTCAGTACCTTTTAGCAAGATCGCAGAAAATGGAGAATGAATTAAAATTTATTCAAGTTATAAAACATAAATGGCATAAAATTTAAACCTGATTTGTCAGAATTCCTTCTTTGCAATATTGCTATTAGATATTGAAGAATAAAAGGGCTCCAGTCAGAGGTTCGACTTCGACGCAAATTACTACTTTTTTCCACCATTATATGTGATTGGTAATTGCGTGCTGGAGCAACAGTCGCTGGTTGTTTTTGTTTCATATCAGGGTTTTTATTTGTCTTTGAAATTTTTAACCTCTAATAAATTGCGGTAGCCAGTAGACTGTAACTACTACTACCATACTCCAGCTTCTCTTTGACCTCAGAGATGTTATCGCAGTTGTTTCTGGGAGAGTTGGTTTGTTGTAAGGAATTTTTATCATCTTGTCTCTTTATTCTATTTCGTCTGTATCTTTTTTCTGTAACTTGTTTTCTTCCATCTGAATTAACATGTTTTTGTTATATTTCATGGCCTGCTACGTTGCCTATAGGTAGGAAAACTGAAAACGCCGAGTCGATTTGTTTGGAAATTTAAAATTAAATGAAAACTACCAGAGATTGATATTCACAGCCTTATGTCATTAGAAAGGTTATCAAATTTTACGTTTAACCATATAATAAAAAATTAGGCCCTCCCATTTGGAAAATCAAGTTATCGCTGATCGAAGTTTCCTTAATTAATCGACCGATTTCTCCAAGCATAAACGTAATTTAAATTTGACAGTCTCATCAAAGCTGACGCATTTTATGCTTAGTAAAGGCGGGTTCATGGAACTTTTCCCTTGCCGCAAATTGAGCATTAGTATTAACTTTATCCTTAACTTTAACCGTAAGAGAATCCAGTTTCATGAAACTTGAATTTAGCGTTAAGGATGGCAGATGTGACGTTTCACAAAGTTTGTTTTCAACGGTCTGTTTTGACCTTAAGGTTATATTTTTAAGATTTGGCGCGTTGGCGGTTATACTGTTTGCGAAAAGCGAAATTTGTTTTTAAAACTACGACCAAAACTGAATATTAATAAAAAGGGTAAGTTGATCTCAGGAGTGGTTGCCTCATGCCAGATCATAATTTTATGTTCTGTGCGTTTCGCGCATGCTCAGACACTCCTACGATTCAGATATATCTTTTGCGGTAAGGTAAAGTTGGAAGTTAATTATCTCTTCAAGGTCAATCCTTACGCCTAATTCTTAAATTAAATTCAAAGCTATTTCATGAGTAATTTCATTACTGACGGTAGGTCAACCTTAGAATTAATACAAACGCTAATTTACGGCTAAATTGCGGCAAAGTAAAAGTTCCATGAACCCGCCTTAATACGGTAAAGTCACAGCCTTCCAAATTTTATAATCTCTGTGATATTCAACTTTTATCTGATATCTACATATACCGAACATGGTGATTTACACCTAAACGGTTCGCTTTAAGTCCCATGTGTGATACATAAAGTCACACTAGAATTCACCAAGGAATCTGAATATGTATACGGGTGTTCCATTTGAAAAAACACAACTTTGATACATTTCGTGTTTTTGGGATGAAAAGTATTCTTAAAATGTTGCCTTTATGGGTCTCTATTCATCCGAAACCTAAATTTAATGATTAAAAGAACATTAGGCACTTTATCCTATAAAACAAGCTTTCGGATAAGCTATAGGTACCATGGTAATCATCTGCATCTGTAAAAGGCTGATGCTGCTTTGAAATACTTTTCAAGATCGGCTTTGGCTTTCAGTCTTCTGAGAAAGTGGAGATATTTTACGACAAGTGACAAGGAAGAGTCAATACAACCTCAGGTGTGCAGTTCTTTACAACAATATGAGTAGCATATTTGGACTAAAACATTATACATGTCATACTATAACGTTTTCTAGGCAGTCTTAAATCTTAAAGATATCTTAAGGTTATTTTACCTGAATATTGGGATACCTTCAGTATTGCGGAATCTACAAAAGTATTGTCAAATTCTCCACCCTTGTCCTTAGAAACTATTAAGTTGCTATATCCTAGCATTCTGTTGAAATGAAGCTTTTTGTGTGTTTGAGCAATGTCCATAAGAACTGGCTACTATTGAGTTTCACCGCAAAAGTGAATTTAATCTTCATTATGGCTTTCATTTATGAAACAACTTAATTTTATCTATCACTTCTAGTTTCCAGTTGATTTGTGTATTTTCTGATGATCTGAATGATAGTACTTGTTGAGCAAATCGTAGCAGTTCCGTTGTTTCTTAAGAGCATTTCCGCCCCTCATTCTACGTCACTGGCTCAACAAGATGCCAACGCGTTCGCATCGTCGAGGAAAGCAGCAGAAGCAGCATCACCAGCAGCAGCCCAAACCCTGAAAGAAGAGGACGATGGAGGAGAAGGAGAAGAAGAACGTAGTACCTGTGTGGTGTGTGTGCATCCTACACACCCACCTCTATAAAATAAATTGTCAACCGGCCGGCTGGCTGTTGGCCGGTGTGGAGTTCTAGGAAGCAGCGAGGCTCCGTAGCGCGAGATCCGCAGATAAACCCCATTAAGTACGGCTAGAGACAATACTATTTCAATGTGTCAACGGCAGCGCGGCGTATATACGGACGCACGTACTGACAGCCATCCAACGGACGACGAGGCATTCGGTATAATCAGCTACAAACGTCATGCCACCTTTTTGTACTATTTTGTGCTTGGATTGTAAAACACCAACCGCAATAACCCAAATAAGAGATACTAGGCATACTGGTGCTTTTTATGAGAATAATTTGCAATTTTCCAACGAATTCAAATGGGTTAGAAGAAGCAAAGCATGTAACTCTTTACAAGATCGTGTTACAATATAACATAACATCTACACTCATCACCCCTAAATCGTCTCCTGCAAATGATAACAGCACTTCATTATCTTGTAGCAATATCTATAATAGTCTATTTTTTACTTATGCACTGATATAAACCAAAATAAGTCAAAAGGGTCATCAGTCGGTCGATGTGATGCTGTCACGTTTCGTGACAAATAATTGTTTGTACGACATACTACTTGACCATCGTTCCAATGATTAATCTTGAATTTTCGAAATGGCACATTCTATGGTAGCGAAGTTTTGATCCAATTAATAGCATTTCAATTTCCTATACACTATATAATAACAAAAACATTGGATCAGTATCTTCCTTTGAAGCAATGAGGTATTTTGGAGTCTTCCTTACATGCTTCTCTAGACATTTTACTATTACTGCAGTGACTGCAATATGTTGTCAAAGCAGCGTTGACATTTACATTATGTACCAGTATATAAGGAAAATACAGTGATTTTAGCCGAAGGAGGTCTGAAAACGTCCTGCGTGTATCAGTTTAGTAATGAGCTACAAACGCTACAGAATTATCTACAATAATATAATTTAACAAATTATTTTTTCTCTAACGTAGGGCAGCTTTGGATAAAGCTGAAAAGTATATTATGTCGTTCCTTTACAGAGCAACGAAGAGCCCACTAAAAATATAAAAAAATGTTCACTTTTACACCCAACACCAAATTACTTCAGTTCTACCCCCTACAAAAAAAAAACCTGGAAAACGATCAGGAACACCCAAATTGCCCTAAAACAGAGTTGGACCTGATTTTATTTTCTATTTTTCTTTATTATTGCTATGCAGCCACTGCTAACAATACACGTGTTTCATCCTCTGCTGTGTCAAAATTTCACTTAATTCAATAATTACCAGATTGTACAATACGGAACGATCTAAAGCAATACTCGTATGTATACATCAGTGAGTCCCTTGGTTTCTGTAATAGGCAAGGCATTTTCGGCTGGACTTAAAGAAGTGTATTACGCCGCTAGTTTTAACGCCTACATACCTTTTAACATGGTAACTTGCAGGGGGTGGTTAGGGGCGTGGATCCCTCCTTCTCAATAGAGGAGATCCACACGTCTAGCTACGATCAGTGTAAAATAGCAAACGTAAGACGATTTAACAGAAAGGTTAAAGATAAAAATGGGGAAAATGAACAATTTGTTCCTACAGGGACAATACACATTTGAAGGTTTAACATTGCCAAGAAACACCTCAATTTATGGGTTGCCCATGAGGGTAACTCTTTATGTCCCTCCGATGACGCAGTGCTTCTCCTGCTTCAGGTATGAACATACCACCAACCTCTGTAAGGGGAAGAAGTGCTGTCGTGGCTGTGGGGAGCATTTGGAAGGAGATCATAAAGAGAGATGCCAAACTACATGGTGCATACACTGTAAAGTCAATGACCATAACTCAACTAGTAGCTTGTGCCCTCAATATGACAGACAAAAAAGAATAAAAAAATAATAGCTTTTAGGAGAATAACTTATTATGAAGCTAACATTCGGATTCTCAAAAAAAAAAGATTTTAACTATAACCCACAAGAATTTCCTGCAATACAAACAATCCCCAAAGGTAACCAACAAAAGACCCCTAAAATGCTAGGAAACAGAAGACCAGCTACTCTTTCACATGGCACTGGACAGCCATTTGTGAATTAAACGAATTTTTCAGTTTTACAACCCCCCCCCCAACCAATCGAATTTCACTCTCGCCCCCTCCCCCAAAGGAATGGTAGAAAATGATCAAGAACTCCTAAAACGCCTAAAAACAAAGTTTGAGGGAATATTTCAAATTAATTATTTTTTGCTAATTACTCCACCGCCCCTACATCGATTTACAAAGTTATGGCAGCTTTACCCCGCTATGACCTCACAGCATTTCGCTACTTAGATTTCATCATAATCCATGCAGCGTTTACTGAGATTACGAGGCTAAAAGAACGTCAACACGTCAAATGCCTAAAAGGTGTATTATCTTAAAATCGAACATTTCCGCGATCACAATTATTAATACTCCCCCCTCACCTATCGGTGTGGGAAATAAAAGGTGGTCAAACTTACTGAACATCGCTGAGAAAAGTGTATAGAGCTGATAACAGGTTAAGGTACAAAAATAAATGTACTTTTTTCCAAAAAAATTGTGTTTCTTTTTGTGGTTCGGATAATTCTGGGACCACACTCGTATATGAGATACCTTAGAAATGAGTATTACTGTATATGAGGTATGCAAGCAATTTATTTATTTATTTATTTATTTAAAATTTACGGGATAACCCCATTAACAGTAAAAGCGTACATAATAAATTACAACTGTCATGCTGAGATGGTAATATATAAATGTATAAATGTATAACATGTATAAATAAAGTAATAAAAAATCTTAATGCTACAATCACAGAGTTATAAACACTGGCAATTACAAAAACAGAGATCTTTCCAACTGAGGTAGTGTAGTATAGAAAATATTGACATCAGAAACTAATAATTCTACAATATCTTTCTAATGGATTGTGTGGTCGTTCTATGGAGGGAATTTATTTATTTATTCAAAATTTACCAGCTAATCCCCTTAACAGTAAAACATACATAATAAATCACAACTGTCACACTGAGATGGCAAGATATACAGAGTATATAAAGTGTATAAATAAGCAATAAAAATTTACCTCTACAATCACCAGATTTTAAAAATTAACAATTTACATACAGAGATCTTTTCAACTGAGGTAGTGTTATATAGAAAATATCAACATCAGAATCATTAATAATTCTACAATATCTGTCCAACGGATTGTACAAACCATAGGTCGTTCTATGAAAGGGAATGATAAATGTAGCATTTTGTCGCAAACCTTGATTGGGAACATTAAATTTTAAGGCGGTTAAAAGTTGCGGTGAGTCAATGAGACCTCTTGTAATCTTAAATATGAAGACAGCACCTGAAATGTCACGTCTAGTACTGAGTGGCAGTAGTGACAACTGTTGCTCAAGATTATGGTACTGATGGTTTATAATACCTGAATTAAACCTATAGGCACAGTATCTCAAAAATTTATGCTGTACTCTCTCCAAAGTGTCGCTGTGTATTTGGTAGTAAGGAGACCAAACCACTGAGCAGTATTCTAAGGGGGATCTGACTAAGCTGCAATAAACTGCCCTAATAGATGTAGTTGAAAAATATTTACAGTTCCTTAACACAAACCCAAGCAGTTTTGCGGATTTTATGGAAATAGAGTTTATGTGTTCAACCATTGTTAACTTTACGTCCAAAGTAACACCTAAATCATTGATGGATGAAACACAATCAAGGGTTGTGTCATTAATAGTGTAAGTAGTTTCAATTCGACTCACCTTGCGGGAAAAACTTATGTAACAGCACTTACTAACATTTAAGTGCAGCTTATTTTGGGTGCACCAATCACACAACCGATCTAGATCTGCCTGCAACTGCACCTGATCTTGCACATTGTCCACAACTCTCCAAAATTTTAAGTCATCGGCAAACATTAGACACTGACTATTTGAGAAACAATTAACAACATCATTGAAAAAGATAATGAACAACAGGGGTGAGGTGTGACCACCCTGAGGGACACCAGATGTCACATCTATTGTATCAGATAGCTGACCAGCAACTTTAACTCTTTGTTTGCGACCGGACAAAGAATTTTTTAACCATAGAACAAATTGTGCATGGAATCCCATAGCGATCAACTTGTCGAGGAGAATTTTGTGGTCAACACGATCGAATGCCTTACTTAAATCTGTATATATAGTATCTACCTGCTGCCTAGCTTCCATGTGTTTAATAATTTCAGACTGAAAACAAACCAAATTAGTTGCTGTAGACTTGTTAATACTGAAACCATGCTGAGATTCAGAGACCCAACCTTTACACAACCAAGACAGCTGTCTGGCTATAAGAGCATCAAATAGTTTAGGTATTGCAGATTGAATGCATATACTACGATAGTTTTCAACATCAGTAACCTGACCACTCTTAAAAACAGGCACAACAAAACTCTCCTTCCATAGATCTGGAAATGTAGAAGACTGAAGTGAACTGTTAAATAGCATAACTAAAGGCGAAACAATTGTGCAAACACACGTTTTTAACAGAAAGTTAGGGATACCGTCCAGACCAGCAGTAATTTTATTGGGAAGAGTGCGTATAGCATCAAAAGTCTCTGAAATTGTAATCTCCGAAATTTTTAGATTGATGCTAGAATTACTATTAACAGTGGTATCGGGAGTCTGAGGGACAACATCGCCCGGAGAGTAAACTGTTTGAAAGTATTCTTTGAATAGGTTTGCAATGTCATGTCCATTGGAGGCTGACTGATCTTTGTAAAATAGTGAACCTGGTAAGCTGTGATTAGATCGCTTACCATTAACATACTTCCAAAATAATGAAGGGTTATTTTGCAAGTCCAAATCTATACCTCTAATATATTGGTTAAAACAAAGCTCAGACAATTGTTTACACTCGGATCTAAGTTGAGAAAAGATATTGTAATTTTCATCAGACTTATTATTTATATACATGTAATGTGCATGTCTTTTTGCAATGGTTAAAGTCCGTAGGTCCTGAGAAAACCACTTGGGGAATGACGAAGTTTTGTATCTTTTCAATGGAATGAAGTAGGCAATACCAAAAGTAATGATTTCATAGAAAATTTTAGTAGAAATGTTTATGTCACTATGTGCCAAGCAAGCCTGCCAATTAATAGAAGCTAAGTAGTTATTCAATTCAATATAGTTCCCATTTTTAAAATCATAATAGAACTCATCATATGCTAGACTTGACGAAAGTGGCGCTTTAGAGACTTTCAGACAACATTCATAACCAATATGATGAAGGCTTGGGTCCAATAAAGGATCACTTGCACGCACCACATTTAACTCCCTTTCATTAGAAAAAACCAAGTCTAAAAATACATTTCTATTATTGGGAACCACAACATGCTGATAAAATTTTAAATAGCCAAAAGCTTGCGCTACATCAACAGCAGGATCACCCCCTGGGCATTGAACTGCAACTCCATACTCATCATTGGACCATACAGCATTTGGCAAATTGTAATCACCAAAAACGAACATTTTGTGTGATGGATACTGCTGGACAATATTTTCCACTGTATGGCAGTGCCATGTATAAGACTCCCTAGGAGAATTTGGTGGAATATAAACACCTCCAATGACAAAACTTACATTACTGACCTGGCACAAAATAAAGAGCTGTTCTATACGGTCATCACTGATGGAAATATAATGACACTGTATGTTGCTTCTGATAAATATTATGACTCCACCACCACTACCTTTTTGGCTAGTTAAACTGTTTCTGTCACACCGATATACAACAAAATTCATACACTTCAATTCACTATCCTTTATACCTTCATTTAGATTACTTTCCGCTAATATAATTATATCATAGGGACAGCAAGATATGCTTTTAAGGAGATCAGCAAGCTTGGTACGTAGACCTCCAACATTCTGGTAGAATACTGTTAATGGGTGCGAGGCACATTTTTTTGCTTATTCACTACAATCTTAGGAACTCCAGCCCGGTATTGAATGGTTAAATTTTCTTCACCAGCTGCTTTCCTCTCCAGCAGGGACTTCAGGACGGCCTTGTACGCATCTTGTTCCATTTTTGTCTTATCACTAGAGACTTTATAGGTTGACCCTCGTAGTTTACTGACAGATTTTAGTGCTAATCTGACAGTGTTTGAATTGCAAATAACCTTAACTGGCCTCGGACGATCGGATGCACGCCCCACACGGAGTACATGTTTGATGGTTGATTCTTCCTGCACCACACCAAGTTTCCGAAATACATCGATGACAGAGTTCTTATCATGGTTAACTCTATCAGATAGATTAGTAGAGTTTGATTCTGGGATATTATAAATCATCAGGTTGTGAGCTCTTTCCATACGTTGCTGAACTTCATAATAAACTGAGCCCTCCAAAGTGGTACTTGAGTTCTGTGCTAAGTTATTTTCAAGTGCAGAAACTTTATCTTTGAGGTTACTTATTTCATCTTCTAGCTTGACTATCTTCCGGACCAAAGCAGGAACACTTTTAAAAGCATCCCGGCATGTATTGCAAAAGTACATCATCAGCCGCTTCTGCAAAACCACAGCTCTGCATTCAGTAGTAGATAAACCGGAGCACTTCTCTACTAAGTGAATTTTGCTTCTGCAGCTATCACAAGATATGATAAGCTTCTCATCACTTCCTAAGTCCAGTGAACAAGCACCACATTTGTTACTGCACGGCATCCTAACCTCAATTCAAAATCTGGATATATCCGAGCAATCCTCCAACTATTTGCAAGCAATTATATTACACTAATAAAAGCACATTTAATTCCAACTAATACGCATGATATTTGCGAATTAAATATAAAACCACAGCAAAAAGACCACAATTAAAAGGAGGGTACCAAAAGTTATAGTTTACTTTATGACAGTTGACAGGTTGTTGATGATTTAGTTGGGTAGTGATTTAAATGTCACAGAACATCCAAGAATGGGTTTATCTCAAACTCAACTACCGCAACAGTACACGTGAAAGCTATGAGCCATACGTCGCCGTCATATCGTATGGGGGGCAAATACACATACACGTTAAACATTATTTGGGTGGGTCATCATTGCACTTGACCCCTTTTATGAAATATTCATCAGAAATGCGTTTTAATAGTATATAGTAAAGTTAGTATAGTTCATTTGCATATATTTCAACACAGCAAATCAAACAGGCTATCATCAATCATTTGACATTGACAATTAATTCTGTACTTCATATATCCACCTTTCATTCCCTGCATCTGCTGGACTGCCTTTATCCCCCACTGCTAGATAAGGTCGCTGTATACTCTGACAGCTCATCATATTGAATTATTCTTCTCACAAAATTCCAAATCAATCAATCAAATCAAATTTTGACAGTTTGTTTGACATGGTTGAATCAGTGGGCTGAATCTGGTTGAATCAATTGATACACCCAAAGTATGATAGTGAGTTCCACGATAACCTCGTAACAAATCATACTTCTTTGCAATGAATAAATATTTTATTCCTACAAGCAGCGTCTACGATATCGTCCTGTACAATTCATTGTTACAACGAAAAATTTCCCTATCGCGGCAGCTATTAAGGAAAATCTTTGAATGGATTGTGTATAAATGCTGAAACGGCTGTTGAATACGACAGTATTGTGAATCCATCGAAGAATACTCAAGAGGGCTGAGGACTTTGAATTGCAGATTGCTTCCAGCTAATGCCATGCACACACGATTAGAATCGCATACATTGCCAATTACACGTTTGTTATAAAATTATTGTTATTAATTACTACATACGTCTGGCGCAATTTACTTTGAATATTAAAGCTGAATATAAAACACTAATTGTCATAATGATGGTATGAAATAATTAAATTTAATAGAGGCATTTCATGCAAAATTGTTTGAAGTTAATCACAGTTTTACATCTTTGTATCCTGTTTGATAATCTGGATTGCTGTGTACGATAAATTACGCAAATTATATTTGTATACAAGAGCCCATTGTTTTGATAAATTTAATTTAGATAACTTCTGCATATTCATAGATGCATGATTGCTGTGTAGGTTATACGCAACTTCCAATTCTTATGAACCTGACGCGCTAGCTACTCAGCTAGGTGCCCATTGAAAAATGCTCCTCATGTGCAGTAGCCGACTGTTATACATCTTAGAACCCAAAACATATAACGCATGTAATAACCCGATATGCTTTTTTTTACTAAGGGGAAACCGCTTGGCGAAGAAAGCTGGCACAGAAACTTCCAGTGCTTCCAACATTGTCGGGCGCTACCCCGATTAAAACCCCTTGTCTTCGCTAAGTGTAACTTCCTGGAATTACATGTAGCATTGCTTCAAGAAGTGTTGCGGCTTTTTGATGTTTTTAGTGCTCCATTAGTTTTCTTCTATTTTCTTTTTCCTCTCCATCGCCATTACGTCTCTCTCCTTTAGCCCAATAACCTGACTTTTGAAATGCGCAATAGTCTCCCAGTTCTCCTCTGAATTTAACATTTTTGTTATCAAATTTTCAGGTGTAACTTTTCCTAGACTAAGATCTACTATGTCTCTCTCAGGTTTCCATTTCATACACTCAAAAAAGGTATGCTCTACCGTGTCAACCTGATAGCAGTAAATGCAATCCTCTTTTTGGGTGTGGGTGAATCGTTTCCGATATTGCTGGAAACATCCCTGTCCACTTATCATCTGAGTGAGAAAGTAAGTCATACCCCCATGCTGCCTCTCCACCCATGGTTTGATATCCGGTATAAGCCTCCTGGTCCAGCTACCAGTGTTCTCCTTTTGCCAAAAGTCCTGGCCAACTTTTAATCAGGTTTTCTTTTGCTGTGTTTTTCCCTGCAGTTTTTTTCCTCTTCCTTCTGTGTAATCAAAAGGGCTGCAGGAGGTACTCTGGCTATGACCAATGCTGCACTCGTCGAAATAGTTCTGTAGGCACTTTTTCCTGTATACTGCTTTTGTAATACTCTCTTCCAGGCATTCTAGCCATAGATCAAGATAGACTCAACAACCGATCCTAATATTCTTCTAATTCTCTCCCCAGGACCACCAACATTGGGCATTATTCTGCTTAGGTTTCCAAGGGCCTTGATGACCTTTTCCGAGACTTTCTTCACGTGTTGTACCACCCCTCATATTTCTGTCTAGATATACACCCAAGTATTTGAGAGATTCTACACTTGTAATATTCACACCTCCTAGCTTTAGTGTAACCGTTTTCAGCTTTCTCCCAGCAGTGAGTAGTACCACCTCCATTTTTTTGGGGTGCGATCTTCAGTTGCTTGTTCTCCATCCATTCATTGATGATTTCAAGTGCCTTGTTTGCAGTTAGTACCAGGGTTTCCGGTGTCTTTCCTGTCACTACCACAGCTAGGTCATCTGCGTATCCGATTAGTTTTACGCCTTTGGGGACCTTCAGTCTCAGCGCGCCATCGTAATAGATATTCCAAAGTGTGGGGCCCAAGACTGATGATCCCTGCGGTACTCCACACGTGACTTTCATTTCCTTTGACTCCCCAATTTTTATGCATCTATCCTCAAGATAACTGGCCAGGATATTATATAGGTAGGCGTCGATGTCTCTTTTCTGAAGCTCCTCCGGTATGCCTGCCCATGGGGTTGAGTTAAAGGCATTTTGCACATCGACAGTCACTAGAGCACAGAATTGACGTTTTCTTCTTTTGCTTGACTCATCAGCAATTGCCTGCACCTTCTTTATTGCGTCTAGGGTGGATGTTCCTTCTCTAAAGCCGTATTGGTCTTGTGCTAATCCGTCTCCTCTCTCTATTGCCTGTTTGAGTCTCCTTAGGATCAAATGTTCCAGCAGTTTTCCTAGAACATTTAGGACACAGATGGGTCTATATGCTTTATCAGTATGTCCTGGCTTAGCTGTTTCGATAAGAACTAGTCGTGCGTATTTCCATTCTCTAGGAAACTCACCATTTAACAACGCATGATTTAATACTGCCAGGCAAGTTTCAGCGTGGTGTTCAATTATGGCTTTCACAACCTCTGCGGGTATTCCGTCAGGGCCAGTTGCCTTCTTTGCTTTGATTTTGTCTGTCGATATGTGCAACCAGTTGTAAAATTTGTCACATTTGTCAACATCAAGTATGTTAGCGTGTATTAGCTATGGGACATTTAAGCAGGGCAAACAACAGGCCCTTAGCAATGTGACTTGTATCCTTGTTTATTACATTGTCTAGCTTTTGTGCTTATAAGCGCCCATATGAGTCCATTTTTTCAAACTTGCTACATTGTTAGCTATTTTAAATTAGGTTGGCAAAAAGGGTACTTGCAATTCATCTCCCCGCCACTATCAACACTGTTATATGTGGAGTCTTCTTGATGTTCGCTTTTGAGTACATATTTAAATGTGCCATATATTATAGTCTTTAAATCCTTCAATCTGGTTCCAAAAGAACTGCCATCTAACGATATTTTTTCAGATTCGAACTGAATTAATATTTATTTCTCGATATAAAATCATTAGTGGTTTTAACAACTCTTGCAACTATGGTAAAAATGTATTCTTGGGTATTTTCGCTTACAACTTAAAGTATTGTGAAATTACAAACTATTCTTTATAACCATATTTCCAACGATGCTAGAAGGTACCATACTCATTGTCCCTAGAAATTTATATAGCCCCAATTACTCTTTTAATGTCTGGCCATCTGACACAATAATATTAGCATTTTGAGTAACAAATGTTGAAACCAATTTATTGAATGAAAGGTCAGAAAATTCAGTAGTATGTTGTACCTATATGAGAACGTTGACACTCTTCGAGGCATGATGGAAACCAGATTGTTGATGCCTGCTTTTGGTGGATTTCCCCAAGATAACCTA
Organism: Callosobruchus maculatus; assembly: GCA_951848785.1. NCBI lineage: Eukaryota > Metazoa > Arthropoda > Insecta > Coleoptera > Chrysomelidae > Callosobruchus > Callosobruchus maculatus. The sequence goes on along the minus strand of CATOUR010000142.1, from coordinate 3,235,703 downwards.
ACCTCATGGCGTAGTTATCGTCTATTCAACCTGAGAAAATGTAAACTTGTCAGCCCATCAGACCCTATAATATGTGTCCAATAGGCGACAGGTCAGATATCCTTGCTGGCTGTGAAAGAAAGTTGGCGTCAGATGCTTTGTTCTTTGGAGTCAAGAATTGTCTAGCTAGAAAATGGAGTACAGTTATTCTTGAAGGTATGGAAAATTAATAGATTAATCGACTTACCTTAAAGAAGATTAATCCTAATTTTCCGAGCTTGTCCGAAGATATATTATACGTTGTAGTTTCCGTGAAATCTACTTGTCAGCACGATGTTCCTAAAAATAACGATAAACGAATAACCCCATCTCTATTTCATCCGCCTACCCTAGACGCTACTGCTACCATCTCATTCCGTTGAAGTGCTATTGAGAAAAACATCGCCTAACCAACGGGAGATACAGGGCGGGTGGGTAATTATATCTTCGGACAAGCTCGGAAAATTAGGATTAATCTTCCTTAAGGTAAGTCGATTAATCTATTAATTTTCCTTCGCTTGTCCTCGATATAATTATAAGTTGTAGCGGTTCAGAGTAAAGAGGGCGATTTTTTTTTTTTGAACAACATATATTAATTCAATATATTAGTATATAGAATATCATCCGAAGTCAATATGGAAAAATATATATCCTTTTTAATATAAATTTACAATGAAAACATCAGTTCGTACATAATTATATGTACCAAATATAAGTCTATGAACGTAGATAACATACACACCCTACATATGTATTTCTGATACCAACAACATTAATTCCACAGCATTAATCACACAGCAACGAAACAAAAAAAAATATATATATATTATACACGTGTGTACAAATGTATAATACACACACATATAATAAACATACTAACAATTGTCTCGGCAAAGTTATTAGGATCTTCCAAGGACTTATTATGAAATGCAAATACAAGTCATTAGAGCTTGATGAACAATTATAACAATGTTTGATGTATGTATTCCAGCTAAATCTCGTTTTTCTTTTTTTTTTTCACCAACTTATACTGATCTGTGACCAAGCTGCATGGAATACTTCTTCATGAGTGAGCATGAGTTGTTTTTTTTTGCGATATGGTACTCTTTTTCATGCAAAATTCTATAGTAGAAAATATTAGATTCGGTTGATATCTGCCCAGTCTAGATGTTTTTGATATGATTTTTTTTTTAATTTTACCAGATAATTTCTGTATGCTTTCAAACTCCATTAATGTTAAAGTTTGAACCACCGACGATAAATTTGACTTAAACTCTTCTAGCAGTATCAGAGCCACACGTATAACATGTTTATGTGTTAGGTTTTCAAATGCTAAGCTGTGTGACGGATAACATCTGCCCTGTTAGAGATCTGGATGTCTATAAAAAAACTCCTCTAAAGATTCTACATATTATCTTTTCTTCGCTAGAACTGATTAGAATTAGGAATTTAAAAACTGAGGAGTTTCACTCTCGGTGAAATTAACCTAGATATACTTCAAAGTTATACACAAAAAAGGGTCTTGTTTGTAATTACAAAATTTCCAGTAGTTTCTGAAAACAAGCTGAGTACTGTTTCGGGGGTCCCTCTATTAAAGAGGCTATCATCGTCATTTCTATAACGTTTTCTGGTACCTGTCTGAAAATAGCGCTGTACAATCTCCCTGCCAGTAGGAAAAATCTGCTTGTACAGAGGATCACTATGTTAAAAAAGAACTGAGTATACATACTCATTAGGCTAAAAAATGACGTTATTATTATTTATTATTATTCTTTTTTTTTATAGTGAAAAAAAATTGGAGATACCAGGGTTGTGTTGTCCAATCTAGATTAACGACAATTCCTGAAGCCCTTTCTTGAAGATTCTCTCTTTTCAGAATCCTGTTGAATATGGGGAAAACATATAAGTAGTATGTGTAGCCCAATTTATTGTAAATGTGTCAGTAGAAGGATTGTGGGTCCGGAAAACCGGACATGCATTTCTTAATTATATTTTTTTTTGCAAATGAGTTTATTCCGGGATTATCAGTTTTTTTTGCTCGAAACTATGTAACTTGTTGATTACATACTCTGTATCTACAGAAAGCGACCTCGATTCTTTATCAGCTTCTTTGTTTTCCAAGTAAAAGTATAGCTACCATATACTACTAATATACTTTACTCCTCACACCATTGCCAAAGCGCTTTCACGGTTTCATTTAACTGTGGATACTTAATAATACTACATGATTTGTTTATACAAGAAATGGCAGTTTGGTTATCAGCTCTTAATAATATACGAATATTAGTTTTTTTTTCGATCGCAAGACCTGATTATGCCGCCTTAACTTCTAGATAATTAATATGCTTGCATCGATCCTAAAACTAATGGCGAGTAATTTCTCCACAAGAGGCTCCCCCCCCTGTTGGAGATGCATCCGAAAAAATGTCCATAGAAGAAGAGCTAGGTTTAATATCTTGCCATATTCCAATCTCTGTAGGTATATCACCATTGTAATTCTAGCAATAATTTTTCTGGAATAACCAATTTTCCATTAAAAGTTTAGTTTTTTAGTCTTATTTTTAATCTGCGAATCAGTTCTTAATGTCTTTTTTGTTTTTGCAGTGAGATCTGCATATTTACTGCATCACATTCAAAACTCAAAAACTGGCCTGTAGCCGATCTAAGTAGTAGCAGATCCTAATTTTATCAAAAAACCTTAACGTTTTAAGAGGATTACGGTTATTCCAGTATTCTCCCGAGTATTCTTCATACATTGGAATTTATCCTTTCCTATCGTCTAAATAGAAAAACTGTCAATACGCCTTTGTGTGTAAGTCTTTCCGCCCTTGGTTTGAGAAGTTTGATGAAAATATAGAGAGCTACCTTCAAGTCAAAGGCAAGACAAGTGAATTAATACAATTTATTGTCGAATCTGAACCTTAAAAATATTTCGTGATTCTTTTTAACGAAGGATTTCGAGCCTCTTTTGGAAAGATATGCATGTTTATTTAATAATTTTAAGACTGTTCTATGACCCTCACTTGAAGTGGGGGGCGTGGCTGAATCTATTAATTAAATTCAACTTAAAGCTATATGTTCCTTGTGGTTTTGGAATGAAAAATAAATTAAAATGAAGTGAATTTTAGAGTAGGAGGACATATTTTGCTACCTCCAATCTTGAATAACTTATCAATTAACTTTGGTATTCAGGGAATAGGTTATCCGAAATTCTTACATAGTAAGTTCGGAATTTTGCATTGGCATAAATTGAAAAGGAATAGATATCACTCCAATCTGTAGTGTAGTGAGTAAGCACTATCTACTTGACGGTTGGCGTCCGAGCGTTAGGCGCGCAGTCAGTATGTATGGGCGGTTGTTGTGTTAGTACGAATAAACGTGTAAACAATAGCTCTGGTTTTTCTTTTCTACAAAAAAAAGGAGTGGATATTACACATACTAAGACTTTCTGGTTTTCCAATTTTGCAAATATTTTGATAGGTTGCCAGCTCAAGTAATATATATGCACATGCATGTATACACTTTGTATGACTTTGTTTGTAGCATTAGCTGGCTTCTTTCTTACAATATGCTGATGGTGGATGACCCGACTTCCTCTCCCCCTTCTCTCCTCTTTCTCTTGAATTTGAGTTGAGGGAGGTTGTAGTTTCAGTAACGGCGATTGTGTATGCCCGCTGAGTGCTAGCTAAGTTAGCAGGTTTTTAACCTTTGGTACAATCTGAATTCTGTCGAGGAACTGATTGACGGTGTAACGAACGGATAACGCACGTTAGCAAAATAGGTTGTGAGCTTCAGCTGGAAGTATGAGGTTGCTTAATTGTTCCTGCACAAACCTTAACGGTTATATAACATTTGCGATTGCACCTATGCACCTAACCCTACAGACCTTGTTGTTGTAAGTGATTTAGGAATCTATAATGACCATTGTCTTTCTTTTTTTATACAGTGAATAATTTCGCCACTAATTTGAGGAGAAGGTAATGCCTTACAGTTGCTCGGTGCTTTATATTCTCCTAAAAATTCCTCTCTTTGATTCTTTGTCAGCCATTTCCGCAAAAAACTACTCGAACGAAATGATATTTCGTCATGTATTGGCTGCCTACCTTATATTCAAAATTTGGTTTGAAGGTAGTAAAAAAACGGTTCCGGCTTTGAGGCGTGAAGCGCTGGATTTGTAGTAGCTTCCTCCTATGCCTCTTGATTTCCTTATGTGGAGCACGCACACTGCCCTTTTCGACATATTTTTATTGCGAAACACCTAAACAGTTTGTAAACTGCGGAACATGTTGTGTTGACAAGCACGAATAACGGAATGAGATGGTAGCAGTAGCGTCTAGGGTAGGCGGATGAAATAGAGATGGGATTATTCGTTTATCATTATTTTTAGGAACATCGTGCTGACAAGTAGATTTCACGGAAACTACAACGTATAATTATATCGAGGACAAGCGAAGGAAAATCTACGGCCAGACTGTAAGGCAATATCACAGTGTAATAAACAGCCAGCATAATATCTCTGAGGATTTCCTATATAAAAATGGTTCCCACAAAATTTGTCCATGGAGGATTTATGGATGATTTTACGGCTGTGAAGTTTGGGTAGAGATGCGAAAATGAAAATATCGATACCGGTATCAACTCGATATTTTTCAGCCAAATAGGCGCGTTTGGTTCGTACAGAGCATTTTGAGCAACTGATTACACCCCTCAATAATTAGTTCTGTAGGAAGCGCGAGAACTCTCATGAAGGGCATTATGGTATGGGCTGCCATAGCAATTGGTACCAGACCACTTCTAGTTCTTTTCGAAAGAAACATGGACACTCAGGCCTATAGTTGTAACGCTTTGCAGAGACTTCCCCCGAGAAGCTAATGTCCATGATACTACGACTTTAGAAGGTATGCTCACGCGCATGATGTCTTCCGTCTCGCTTCCACCTGTGACGTCAGCGTGTGACAAACGGGGTTTGTTTACTCGTTTAGTTACAGGTTGTAGCCGAACATTTTCAGTTTATTTTCTTGAGTTTACTCGTTTACCGTAGTAAAGTTTGATAAAACGTTAATTATTTGCGATTCTGGAGTTTAACACATATTTGAACAATGGTTTATTGTGTGGTTGTGGGATGTAATAATAAAAAAGTAAAAACTATTCGTCACACTACCGCTACTTGGGATGGTTTGGAAAATTTGGCAGGTTTCATTGCATTTAAGTTGAAAAATAAGGAGAAACTAGGTTATATCCCAGATTGCACAGATACTTCTCTCAGTTGGGTCAACCATTTAACAGAAGGTGAACTTCAAAAACATACAGATGAGTTCTTGGCAAAATGTAATGAGCTCGGCCATATATTTTCCAAGTATAATGAAAACGCTTTGAACATTAAAAAAAAACTATCTTGCGAATTTAAACAAATTATCAGAGAATGTATAGGTGACTGATGAAGCAAAGATGAGCTTGTTTTCTAGACGCAAAATGTATTTCAGAATACGAATTCTTGATAGGGGAATTGAGAGACCTCGAATATTAGAAAACTGAAATTCACTAACATTGTAAAATAGTATAAAGTAATAAGTATACAGGGTCCTGCGACGGTGTATCCAGCTTTCCTGGCGCCTTTCCTGTTTGGAATAAAAAAAAGCTACATAAAATAAAAATGCGCTAAAAGATGGTTGGAGATTTACAGGTTGCAGAACGTATTTTGATATTTCATTTTCAGTTCATATCGAGAAAGGCTAGTTATATATGCTCTTATTCACCCCTTTTTCAGTTCTTATTGTCTGTCCAAAATATATTTTCCCATAGATTCATATATACAGAATCAATACCTAACTACAACACAAGAGAGCAACAAATAATGTACCCTATACCCAGGCCATCAGAAACCATCACTACAAGTGAATCAAACTTTTTAATTCAAACATATTATTAAACAGATACATCGTGTGAAAACATTTTGAAAAAAATTGAGGAAAAACCTGTTATTACTAGGAATCTTTAGTATACGAGGATTCACCTGTACTAGCTAAATACAATGCCCAGAAAGATATTGTATTATTGTATTGTGATATGTTTTTATTTTATGTTTAACATATACGCGATTGTGACATATATTTGAATAAATAAAAAATAAGAAAATTTGGTAATGTATTTTTCCACCAATCATTAGCAGAAAAAAGTCAATATTCATTCGCCATAAACATAATGCCATTTTGCTTGTTTATGATTTTTAAAAACTTCTAACGACAAAATCATGTTATTTATTCCTTGTCTACCTTTTATTAAGAGAATTATACAGTAAATACATATGCAAATTGGCTTGAAGATCTGGTGACGCAACATCATAATCTATATATAAAAATTAAGAACGGTAATCAAAGGCTCCTGAATGGAGTATATAAAAATTCCACCCCCTACCCGAGAAATTTTCCCACAAAAAGATGGTTTCACTAGGCACTGCAATCAACCTCTTATATGAGATTCAGAAAAATACGTCCAGACCGCTCTGGCTCTGTTCTTTTTCCACAATGTAAATTTTTTTGAGTACATAGATTCAAATTTTTGTATCTGAAATTCAGAACGCTCTCAACTACTGCAAACGGGTCAGGCGTCAATTAATATCAATTCTCTGTATAACTATTTCACCAATTTTTTATTCAGATACAGAGCAATATGTATCGTTTATATTATACTGTGCATGAGCTATTTTCATTTTGTATGAATATTAAATATCTAAGACAGATATAACAGGAAACGAAATAAAACTTTCAAAAATCAATGCTTTGGCGCCATGTGCTTGTGCACTTTTGTCACACGGTGACGTCATGCGCAGACCGGTTCAAAATCTGTCCGCCAAGTGATCATATCTGTCAGTGTCGTAGTATCATGCTAATGTCAATCTTATTTCATGGCCAGCAAGCCCACCCGATCTGTCACCTATGGGACGTGTACACGTATAAAACTTTATAGGTAAAATACTTAGAGCCTGTTTCACTGGTCTCTACTAAGTGTCTCAGATAGCCTATCATTTAGATAACGCCATATAAAGTATATGTGCCTATCTGACAGGTAGGCTATCTGACACTTATCAGGGACAAGGGACCGGTGAAACAGGCCCTTAATCGATTAATTATCTTATAGGTTGTTAATATGTATAAGTACACATCTGTCAAAATACTCAGCTACTCTCACTTTTATAGCTAGTTTCTTAAATAGAAAATGGAGAGCACTTCTATAGCTACATATTCCAAAATAAAACAACGCGGATTTCGAAACATCATTAAAATAAAGCCGATGTCTGCAAACTAGTTTAGCATCATCATGCACACCTGGTTTAAGAAAAAAAGAATAGATCAGATTTTACGAATTCCACAAAGCTCGGAACAAAATCATTTATCCCGATGAGTCTGAATATCGAGTTTAAAGGAATACCCACTGGCATATGGCGTGTTACAGCACTACAGTGGCTGGCACCCTACCAGTACCTAGCCACGGGGAGCTCCACCTAAACCGAAGAAGCGTTTTAAAATCTGGACACTTCATTATTCGGACAAATCATCCATTTCTATTCAGAACAATTAAATGTATAATTTGTTTTTCTTTGTGACTACTAAATAGGATGAGTTTTATACCAGGGGATTTCAAAGTTGATACTTGCAATTTCAGGGAGCTCATTTATTCACTTTTTAGCGTATGGCTTACTTGCAAAATGGTTTATATAAATTTATATAAGAAGCGAAAAATCTTGTGGTTGTGGCCAAAATTTTGAAAAGAAACAAAAATAAACACTTTCTGCACATTTAAAGTGTGGTGATATAATATGTCAAGATTCGCGCAGAAACGACAAGGCGACAGAATGTATCGCTGCCGGCCGATAAGTCTAAGAACCAGCAGTTCACTAGGCGGCCACCAAAGCCCTTAAACAGTACACTTTTTTAGTATTGCTACTTTCAAATTACCGACGATAAACAAATAGACACCGCCATCCATTCATAAAAGCGCATTTGCCTAGCAACGAACATGGGCGAGGAGGCAAAGACGATTGAGGAGGGGAAAATTGGTGACTATATTAGATAGACTTCTAGTAATAACATTTTATTTAAAGTCATTTATTTTTACAAGATTTTTCCTTTACCGATAAGACGATAAGTTTTGCAAGTGGGGAAGGTGGCTAGATATTCTATATACCTCACCATATTTAACAATAAAGCAGGTAGGAAACATACACAAAAAACATACAAAAAAATATCACACATCAACAACAACAAAACGAATTTCTATCAGGGGACATACTACATACAGTGTGTCGTAGCAATGAAGCGCGTACCAGAGTGCCATACTAAATCACTAGATGTACGGACACATTACATATCAATCATGCTATGTTTCATATGATGCAGATACAACTTAAGCATTTTTCATAATGTATTATTTCTTACCCTAAGATCTAATGACATCTAAGACAACTAACATGTGCCTCATCTCAGACTCAGTTTGTCTGTTTGTCCAATGGTGTAGATCCAACTCATTCCAATAGGCGAGGGTTGCTCTATACCTCCGTCAATCCACCAGTACGCAGACAGCTGTTTCACGCTTATTACGGGTACTAGATGGCGCACCGGCAGAATTCATTCTGTCTTACTCGTACATCTTTCACATGTTTATTAAACATGGAAAAATTGATGCTCTCTACTTCCGTCAATCGACCTATGGCGCACTGATGATCGCTAATAAGCGTGAAACAGCTGTCTGCGTACTGGTGGATTGACGGAGGTATAGAGCAACCCTCGTATATCGGCTTTACGCTGCGTGCGTCAAAATCCGCGCCTCTAGTGGCAAAAAGCGAACGAGCCTTGTCGTTTCACCAAGGAGAGTTTACTGCTGCTAGTAGCGTTTCTCTCTTTGGTTGCCGTCACCTTCGGGTACTAGATGGCGCACCGGACCGGCAGAATTCATTCTGTCTTACTCGTACATCTTTCACATGTTTATTAAACATGGAAAAATTGATGCTCTCTACTTCCGTCAATCGACCTATGGCGCACTGATGATCGCTAATAAGCGTGAAACAGCTGTCTGCGTACTGGTGGATTGACGGAGGTATAGAGCAACCCTCGTATATCGGCTTTACGCTGCGTGCGTCAAAATCCGCGCCTCTAGTGGCAAAAAGCGAACAAGCCTTGTCGTTTCACTAAGGAGAGTTTACTGCTGCTAGTAGCGTTTCTCTCTTTGGTTGCCGTCACCTTCGGGTACTAGATGGCGCACCGGCAGAATTCATTCTGTCTTACTCGTCATTCCAATAGGTTAGAATGTTTGAACCATCCTACTTGATGATGGTGGATGGTGGCACAGGATGTTGCCAGATCCTCTCTGAGTAACATCATGTCAAATTCAAAATAATATCAAAGCTGGTTTAAGGATATATGGCAGTAATAGGAATATAGCTATAGAAGGATATAAGGAAGAACCCAAAGCCTACTGGCGCAAAGGGAGGTACTAATCTCTGTTATCACCTAGTAAATTGAAAAAAGCTGTTAATCCGATCAAAACTACTCTACTGTAGAATATACCATAACTTCAAAGACACCCTATATTTTGATAAACTCGAAGCTATCTAGATCGTGGAGCATGCCTCACTGCTTTATAAATAATTTATTAAGCAAGCCTTGTAGATGATGGATAGTAAATTTAGAAAAATATAACCAAGAAACACAATCTCCGTGACTTCCACCTTTTTTACTTCCCGCATTATTTGACGTGAGAGAAGAGTAATTCTTGAAAAATTTTGAATCATACCTTTTTGGATTTTTCACACCTACACACATACGATTTGTTTCGTCAGTCTTATCTGTCTGACATCTGTCAGGTAATTATTGGCCCTTCCATAAATTCGAAGGACCTGAGGCAACGCTGATAATGTTGGGCATGGGGAGCGGAGCAATAGTCAGAAAACTGTGACCAATTGGCCTCTCTATAACCTGAAAAGGATTGATCTGACACGAATGAAGTTCTAAGTAATAATCTACAGCAAAAACGATAAATATGAAAAATCCTCAAAATTTGTTTTAAAGCGTACTAACAGTATTCCAAATTTGCGAAGAACTTGAAGACTGTTGAATTGTTGCTGGCTGTTTGATGCTTTATGTGTGTCTCGATAGTCATATCATATTTGACTGCAACGACTTTTTATGCGGTTTGACAGTGGCTCCATTGAAGGTGAAGCAATAATGAAAATCGTAAAGCAAAAAATATATAAATAAAATGCAAACCTTCGCTTGTTCTTAGTCATTCCAGTGAGTCTGAAATAATTTAGTAGCTTCACTAATCGCTAAACACAAAAACTAACGAGGACCACAAAAACAGCAACCTATACCGTTATTACAGGCTCACCAATATTCAGCCAATCTCGTTTCAGTTCGTCTTCAACTGCAACATGATTCCGCTGCTTTCCAGTTCTTCCCACTAATGTACCTTGTATCCCTTGGTAGAACTAAATTCGTGTTCTCTATAAAATCTATAAAACGCAATATCGTGCATCCTTGCTAGCAAAGGCGTAATTCCTTGGCAAAATTTGAATTAACGTTATTGTACTCGTATTCGTTTGACGGTATTTCATTTTTACAGAGTCTAATTTCGGCATTCGATGCTTATGTGGTTGGGAGCTATGGGGAAATGACGCGATCAGGAGTAAACTCGTGCAACTCGCGTTGGTTTTCTGTGTTTCTTCTTTCATATCGAAATTGTTGTGATTTATTTATATCTCAGTGGCTGCTTTGTGAAGTGTGGCATAGTATGAACACGTTGCGGCAAGAACCTGAGTTTCTTCAAATTTGATACCATTGTCTCCTTTCTCAATCGCATGTTCGGCTACGGTTGATTTTTCTGTATAACCTAGTCGACGGCTAGTCTTATGTTCTGTAATTCTTGTGTTTATCGTTCGTTTCTTTGTTCCCATATATGCATGGTATGCGCTAAACCCCTGATGTTGTGGGTGCGTCTCTTTTCCCTTGACCGTTCTCAAATACTCTTGTATCTTTCTTGTGGGCTTATAGATGATCTTGACGTTTTCTTTTTGCAGCATTTTCCTATTCTGTCTGTTATATGAGGCACATACGGTAAAAAAGCTTTTGCTTTAAGTTCAGGTTATTGGTTTGTTTTTGTCATTATTCTTGTTATTTCCTTCTGGCCTCACTGTATAACTATTTGCCTTGAGAACATTATGTGTGTGTTCCAGTTCGGTATCAAGTTCCTCTGGTTTGCACACTTCTCTTGCCCGATATGTCAAAGTTCTAATAATGCCGCACTTTTCAGGTGGATGCTGGTTTGTTCTTTATGTAAATACTACTCCGTATGACTTGACTTACATACCGGGTGGGCCAATAGAGCGTGGACAGAAGATTGTGGGCTTACCAAAACATATTTCAGAAATCTGTCACTTGATCATGGTAGGGACCCTTGATGACTATACTGTACCTAAATTTTGACTTATACAGGGTGATTCATATTAAACTTACATTTTTGTGAACCCCCTATATACAGGGTTATTCACGTTATTCGACACAGAGCATTATGGCTAAAGTATTCGATAAAGAAGAAAATAATAATTTCGGATGGATAGAGACCCATAAGGGCTACATTCTGAAAATATTTTCATGTTATACAGGGTATCCCAAAAACACGAAATGTATCAAACTTATGTTTTTTTTTTAAATGGAATACTCCATATATTATTGCATATTCACATTCCTTGGCGAATTCTAGTGTGACTATGTATCATACATGGGACCTAAAGCGAACCGTTTAGGTGTAGATCACCATTTTCGGTATAAGTAGATATCAGGAAAAAATTGAATATCGCAAAGATTATAGAATATGGAAGGCCGTGACTTTGCCGTATTACTAAGCATAAAATGCGTCAGCTTTGATAAGACTGTCAAATTTAAATTACGTTTCTGCTTGGAGAAATCGGTTGATTAATTAAGGAAACTTCGATCAGCGATAACTTGATTTTTTCAAATGGGAATGCCTAATTTTTTTTTATACGGTTAAACGTAGAATTTGATAACCTTTCCAATGATATAAGGTTGTGAATATCAATCTCTGGTAGTTTTCATTTAATTCTAAATTTTCAAACAAATCGGCGATTTTCAATTTTCCTACCAATAAGCAACGTAGCAGGCCATGAAATATTAAACAAAAACCTGTTCAGGTAGAAGAAAACAACTAATTTAGCTGAAAGATACACACTAACTAGACTAAAGGGACAAGATTATAAATATTCCTTACAACAAATCAACTCTCCCAGAAACAACTACGATAACATCTCTGTGGTCAAAGAGAAGCTGGAGTACGGCAATAATAGATATTTTTTACAGTCCACTGGCTACCGCAACTTACTAGAGGTTAAAAATTTCCACGACAATTAAAAACCCTGATATAAAACAAAAACAACCGGCGACTGTTGCTCCAGCACGCTAATCATATGTAATAGTGTAAAAAAGTACTAATTTGCGTCGAAGTCGATACCTCTGACTGGAGCCCTTCTATTTTTCAATATCTATTAGCAATATTGCAAAAAAGGAATACTGACAAAAAAGATTTAAATTTTCTGCCATTTAAGTTATGTTTTATAATTTGAACAAATTCATTCTTCATTTTCTGCGATCTTGCTAATAGGTGTAGAATTTTCAGAAGTCCAATCAGACGTACTTTTGACTGGAGTTTTGACAGAATTGCATATTTTTTTATATCATTAAATATGAAATTTTATTATGAAAATAATAAACAGCTTACAACATTCTCTGGTAGTCTTTATTTTATTTCAAAATTTTCAATGGTTTTTGAAATTGCCAATCTCTAGTACATTGCAGTAGCTAGTAGGCCGTGAAAAAATCTATTTCTGCCATACTCCAGCTTCTCTTTGACCAAAGATATGTTACCGCCGGTGTTTCTGGTTAAACTTTGTTTGTTGTGAGTAATTTTTATAATGTTGCCCCTTTAGTCTAGTTCGTGTGTATTTTTCAGCTAAGTTAGTTGTTTTCTTCTACCTGAACAGGATTTTGTTTATATTTCATGGCCTGCTACGTTGCTTATAGGTAGGAAAATTGAAAAACGCCGATTTGTTTGAAAATTTAAAATTAAATGAAAACTACCAGAGATTGATATTCACAACCTTATATCATTAGAAAGGTTATCAAATTCTACGTTTAACTATATAAAAAAAATTAGGCATTCCCATTCAAAAAAATCAAGTTATCGCTGATCGAAGTTTCCTTAATTAATCGACCAATTTCTCCAAGCATAAACGTAATTTAAATCTGACAGTTTCATCAAAACTGACGCATTTTATGCTTTGTAATACGGCACAGTCACAGCCTTCCAGATTTTATAATCTCTGCGATATTCAATTTTTTCCTGATATCTACTTATACCGAAAATGGTGATTGACACCTAAACGGTTCGCTTCAAGTCCCATGTATGTTACATAAAGTCACACTAGAGTTCACCAAGGAATCTGAATATGCAATAATATACGGGGCTTTTGGGACACTCTGTATAACATGAAAATGTTTTTAAAATGTAGCCTTTATTGATCTCTATCCATCCGAAATTATTATTTTCTTTTTTATCATATACTTTAGCCATAATGCTCCGTGTCGAATAACGTGAATAACCCTGTATTATTGCATATTTCAATTTCTTGGTGAACTTCAGTGTGACTTTATGGATGGAACTTTAAACAAATCTTTTATGCGCAAATCACCATTTTTGGTATAGGTAGGTACCATCATAAAAATTGAATATCTTAGCGATTATAAAACCTAGAAGGCCGCGACTTTGCGGTGTAACCAAGCATGAAACGCGTCACCTTAGGTCAGACGGTTAAACTTGAATTTTTTTGTATTTCGAGAAATCAGTAAATTCATTAAGACAACATCAATCGCAGATAACTCCATTTTTTAAACTAGGAATGCCTATTTTGGTTTATAGAATCAAGCGTAAAATTTGATTACCTTTCTAAGGATATATGTACGATTCTCAATATCAATCTTTTTGGTTAGATTAGAAATGTTGAAACAAAAAGAAAACTACCAGCGATTTTTGCTCACAGCCTAACGTCTTCAGAATGAAATTTCACGTTTAATGGGATAAAATATTAGTCATTTTCATTCCGTTAAGTCAAAAGTAAAGACATATCTAACTGGAGCATTCCGAGCATCTATTGAAATGATTGCTAGAATTTTTTATTACTCCTTGTTGTAATTGTCTTTTGTATTTTTCCACAACCTAAATTATGTTTTATAATTCAAACAGACTGAAGTTCAGCTTTCATTTTCTGCGGTTTTGCTAATAAGTAGAAGCACCTACTGAAGAATTTGAAGGGCTTCGCTCAGAGGTATCATTACTTTTAACTTACGGAAATGACTTCTTTTTTATGGCATTAAATATGAAAATTTATCCAGAAGACATAGACATTCTACTGCCATTAACAATCGCTGGTAGTTTTTCTTTCATTAAATATGTTTTTACTGACTTTAGAAGTTGGCTAATAGCTAGTAGGAGGCTATGAAAAATGCGCTTTCCTACTACCGCTGTTGTTTCTGGTTGGAGCTAATCTGTTGTAAGGAATTTTCATAGTCTTGCCTCGCTACTCTAGGTATTTTGCATCTTTCTACTAAGTTAGTCGGTGCTTTTGCTTATTTTTCATGGCCTGCTTTCACACAGGAAAATTGAAAAGTACAGATTTGACTGAAAGACTGAAATAAAATGAAAACTAAAAACGATTGACATTGAGAATCTATATCCTTGGAAAGATAATAAAATTTTACATTTGATTCTATAAACAAAAATAGGCATTCCTATTTGAACAAATCAAGTTATCAGAGATTGAAGCTTGCTTAATTAATCTACTGATTTCTTCAATTAAAAAAATAATCCGAACTTAGCCGCCTGAACTAAGATGACGCGTTTCATGCTTGGTTATACCGTAAAGTTACGACCTTCTAGGTTTTATAATCGCTGCGATATTCAATTTTTTGACACATACTTATACCAAAAATGGTGATTTGAGCCGAAACGCCTCATTTGATAGTCCAGGTATGATACATAAAGTCACATTAGAATTCACCAAGGAATTCAAATATGCAATATACAGGGTGAGTTTTTAGTGTACCGGATTGGTCGATAACTCCACTACTGTAGAAGACAGCGAAAAACGTTGTATATAAAAGTTGTAGCCACGGATATGCTCCTTGCTCAGAAAATATTTAGGTTTATACAGAGTGATCCATAACTACGTGGTGATGCAAGCATGCATTTTTTTAAATGAGACACTCCATATATTATTCCCTATTCAAATTCTACTAATGATTTCCGTTCTTCCAATATAGGGTGTTGTTATATTATACAGGGTATTTCAAAAGTTATGGCCATTTCCGTATCCAAATCGCGGTTAAATGAACGTACTGTATATCAAAAAGTGATGAATCAAATATCATTTCTTTAACACGGATAAATAAAAAATATCCTCTAGTTTTAAAATCGGCTATAAAACAAGCGCGTGACGCATATTCGTATACAGGGTGATGTAGAATGCAAAATCCAGATCTCCTATTTTTTTCTAAATGTAACCCCCAATATTTTATTATAGGTACCAAAAAATTGTTCAGTTCCGAGATATTTCGATTTTTGTTAAATTTAAAATATAGCTTCTATTTGTGTACTGAGATTTAGTTATTTTGAGAGAGTACTACCGAATTTGTTTTTTATTTAACGCACAACTAAATTGTAAGGTTATGATAGTATTTGATGAAGTCAAAACACTGAGTCATCTCCAACTTTTATATACAACTTTTTTCGCTATCTTTTATAGTAGTGGAGTTATCGATCGAGCCGGTACTAAAAACTCACCCTGTATACAGAAGGTTCCGTTCAAAAAAACGTAAGTTTGATATGAATCACCCTGTATAAGCGTCAAAATTTGAGTGAAAATATTTTTGCGTTATAGCCCTCAAGAGTCCCTACGATGATCGAGTGACAGATTTCTGAAACGTTTTTTAGTAAGCCCACATTCTTCCATCCAATCGCTATTGGCCCACCCTGTATATTGAGTCTAGACCAGTTTTTGATTTTCTTCAGTCAATAAGGAGTAAGTACTACCCGCACGTTTAACGCCGTTTGCGTGAACCAAATCGAAAAAGCCATATCTGTGGAAACACTTCATCGTTTTTGCGCCAGGATAATGCAACACTTTAGCATAAGCTTATCTACATGACGCATGACGTTAAGTCGAAGCATCTGCATAAGCGTAATATGTCTAACAAAATTTGATTCAAACACATATTTATGTTGATCGTAGAAAAAACGTGCGTAACAAGTGCAAAAAGCACATCAATAAATATTTTGACAAAAAAAATAAAAGTAAAAGTTGGAAGGCCTGGGTTTCGATCCAAAAAACCTGAGATCCGCTAGCGGACTCTCTAACCACTGGGCCATCCTTCGATTGAGGAGATCTTTTCAACGAAACATATTTGATTAGGTAGTTACTGTGTTGCAACAAATATACACTAGTTACCAGTTTGGCAGTACGTATTTTCGCGATTGGCTGGGAATCTAGAATCCAGTATCGGAGTAGGACGTCGTTCTTCAAAGGAACATCCTTACCGCCATGGTGACGTCACACGGGTTCGGGAGCCGTCGGCGTGTTTTCGGTACTCGATTCAAAAACCCATTTTTATTTTGATATAAATTTTGAATTATTGCGAAAAAAAAGAAAACAAAAATAGTTTTGTTATAAAACTTATATATGATCTTTCCATTTATCACAAAAAAGTACTTTTTTTCTTAATTCAAAACCTTAATTTTATAAGTCATCATAGCTAATTTATCAGCACGGTATCTTCTACTCGATGTTTGTGATGTCTAACATGATCTAACAAACTGGGAGCATTTGGTATTTTATGAATGGACATATCCCCGAAACCCAAAAGCCTTCCAACCCCCTATTCAAGAGATAAGGACAACCCATAATGGTAGAAACACAGTTCCCAGAAGGGCCACCTGCCATAATTAATAGTGTATGCTCAGGAATTAATGGTTGCCAAGAAGACCTTCATTTATAAACTTTCCTTGTACGTGGTTAGTGTTTTCTAATGGATATTTACGTTCACCGTCTCTTGCTCTGACTTTTGTGGGACAATAATTGCCGCGAATGTTTATTGGTTTGCTACGTAGAGTGCATGTCGAGGCACGAAAGTTAAAAGTGCGGTGTAATACGCGGTGGATTTCAATATGAGCTAACATAAACTTGAATGGGTTTAATGGTATCTCAAGTGCAAGGTATACGTGTTTTAGAGTCTGGGAATACGGATGCGGGTAGTATCAATCAATTTGAGATCATACGATAAACATTTAGATTAAGGATCAAATAGTCACCTTAAACATCAGCATCAACTGTTCTAGTGTTATGATGTTCTGATTAACATAAGTATTTACTTCAATCGACATTACTTCGGGTTCAGATATACAGGGTGGGCCAATAGTGCGTGGACGGAGGATTGTGGGCTTACTAAAAAATATTTAAAAAATCTGTCACTTGACCATGGTAAGGACCCTTAAGGGCTATAACGTAAAAATATTTTCACTTAAATTTTGACGTTTATACAGGGTGATTCATATCAAACTTACATTTTTTTGAATGGGACCCCCTATATATTATTGCATATTTGGATTTCTTGGTCAATTCTAGTGTGACTTTATGTATCACACATGGAACCTTAAACGAACCGTTTAGGCGCAAATCACCATTTTTGGTATAAGCAGGTATCAGAAAAAAATTGAATATCGCAGCAATTATAAAACTTAGAAGGCCTTGACCTTGCGCTACGACTAAGCATGAAATGCGTCATCTTATGTCAGACGGCTAAATTTGAACTCTTTTTGTACTTGGAGAAATCAGAGGATAAATTAAGGAAACTTCAACCACAGATAACTTGATTTTTTCGAATAGGAATGCCTACTTTGGTTTAAAGAATCAAATGTAGAATTTGATTACCTTTCTAATGACATCGCATTCTTGATATCAATCTTTTTTGGTTTTAATTTTATTTCAAATTTTCAGTCAAATCGGTGTTTTCCAATTTTCCTGCATGCAAGCAACCTAGCAGGCCATGAAAAATAAACAAAAGCTCGTTAGTATGGAAGAAAGCAACTAACTCAGTAGAAAGATGCAAACTAACTAGAGCAACGAGGCAAGATTATGAAAATTCCTTACAACATGTTAGCTCTAACCAAAAACATGAGCGGTAACAAGAACGCTCATTTTTCACAGCCTACTAGCTATTATCCAATTTCCAAAGTCAGTAAAAAGATATTTAGTCAAAGGAAAACTACTAGTGATTGTTGCTGGCAGTAGAATATCTATGTATTCTGAATCAGTTTTCACATTTAATGATATAAAAAGAAGCCATTTCCGTAAGTCAAAAGTAATGATAGCACTGTCTGAAACCCTTCAAATTCTTCAGTAGGTACTTCTACTTATTAGCAAAATCACGGAAAATGAAACTTGAAGTGCAGTCTGTTTGCATAGTAAAACATAGTTTAGTTTGCAGAAAACTACATGAAATAATCACAATTACAACATAGAGTAATTAAAAAATTCTAGCAATTATTTTAATAGATGTTCAGAATGCTCCAGTTGGAGATATTTTCACTTTTGACTTAACTAAGCGGAAATGACTAATTTTTTTATCCCATTAAATGTGAAATTTCATTCTAAACATGTTAGACGGTAAGCAAAAATCTCTGGCACTTTTCCTTTTTTTGTTTTAAAATTTTTAATCGTTTTGGAAAGTTGTCAAGCTCTAGTAGACCTCAATAGCTAGTAGGCTGTGAAAAACAAACACTTCTGTCATACCCCAGCTACTCATTGACATTAGATGTCTTGCCGCTGTTGTATCCGGTTAGAGTTAATATGTTGTAAGGAATTTTCATAATCTTGCTTCGTTGCTCTAGTTAGTTTGCATCTTTCTACTAAGTTAGTTGGTTTCTTCCATATTAACGAGCTTTTGTTTATTTTTCATGGCCCGCTAGGTTGCTTGCACGCAGGAAAATTGAAAAACACCGATTTGACTGAAAATTTGAAATAAAATGAAAACTAAAAAAGATTGATATCAAGAATGCTATATCGTTAGAAAGGTAATCAAATTTTACATTTGATTCTTTAAACCAAAATAGGCATTCCCATTTGAAAAAATCAAGTTATCTGTGATTGAAGTTTCCTTAATTAATCTACTGATTTCTCCAAGTACAAAGAGAATTAAAATTTAACCGTCTGGCCTTAGGTGACGCATTTCTTGCTTAGTCGTAACGCAGAGTCATGACCTTCTAAGTTTTATAATTGCTGCGATATTCAATTTTTTTCTGATGCCTGCTTATACCAAAAATGGTGATTTGCGCCTAAACGGATCATTTAAGGTTCCATGTGTGATACATAAAGTCACACTAGAATTGACCAAGGAATCCAAATATGCAATAATATATAGGGGGTTCCATTTGTAAAAATGTATGTTTGATATGAATCACCCTGTATAAACGTCAAAATTTAAGTAAAAATATTTTTATGTTATAGCCCTCAAGGGTTCCTACCATGGTCAAGTGATAGATTTATGAAATATTTTTTAGTAAGCCTACAATCCTCCGTCCACGCACTATTGGCCCACCCTGTATAAAGTGATACAGACTATTACAAAAGTTTATGAAGTAGACTTGCTGTTGTCAAACTGGGCTATGTCCCAGATGGCCTGGTGATGCCCATAGAGCTAAAAGCTGAAAATATATACCCAGACACGTCATTTACCAATGAGTGCAAAGTTGTGAGTATTATAATATTGGTATGCATATCTAAAGCAGTTGCCTATAAGATTTTGATGAAGAGGGCATGTTTTGATCTAAAAAAGTGAGTATCTGAGTCCGCCGAATGAATCTAATAGTTTAAGAGCAAGTGATCTTCAGACCTACGGTTTTTATTAATCTTCATATTGATGCTAAGTATACTGTTACACCTGCCATAGATGAAATGGGGATTCACTATCCTTGGCGACGGTAAAAGAGTATCAAACGTTACATCTAAAACGTTATTTCGGCTCCTAATGTGTTATATAAAATTTCAAATGCTGAAAATTTTATGAAAACTTTTAGCAGGGATGAAAATGATGTAATGTTACTTACATTATTAATAAATGTATTTTTTCAAAGGCAGACACATAATAGGACAAAAAATAAAACGAACAACAGCAAAATAATTTAACTGTAGGGGTACGTGTTATGATCAATCGTAGTGGTACAATCTTTCAAGTACCTGTAGCTATGACATGAATCAGTTTAGACCCCAAGTGTGGTAGTTTGTTGGAATAGCTTAATCGGGAGGAACACAGAAAGGCACTAATATACAGGGTGTCCCATTAATAATTTTGAATCGGACGTCACGTGGCCAAAAACAAATACATCATTGGGTATATTGCTTATCTTAATCGTCGTGGGACACCCTGTATATGTAACATAATATGTTATTTGAATTAGTATTCTAAATGAATTGCTTATCCCAGAAACTACCTATGTCATATCTTGTTGGTTATTTTAACAGTGTGTATGTTTAATGATAATTAACAAGTTGATGCAGAAATAACCTTAGTACAGTACAGGTAAGGTTGTTTCTGAGGTAAGTGATTCAAATAATAGTTTTCGAAAGGCAAACATATCTGCTAGGTTGGTTCCAGCATATGGGCAGACGATATGATGCTCAGCTGAACCTAAATTAATATTTTCTAAGTTATTTGAGCAATTTTAGAAATACCTTTCCATAACTGGTTTCGTCAGTAGCAAGGTTAATATACAGGTATATGTCTATATTCAGACTTTACTGCCATTGGTAATTTTATTTTTCTACGAATGTTTCTGTTATTAAGGCTGATTTCACTCAGTTATTGGTAGTTATATATAAGCAACATTTGTCTAAGAAGTAGATATGGTAAATTTATCTACAGCATACTCAGAAAAATATTTTGCACATAGGGTCAATAGATGATCGCCGTCAATTTTTTGCACATTAGTCCTAGACAATAAACGCTACAATTATTTCTGGTAGCGGATGAATGAAACAATGCACTCAAAGAATAAATGAATTAATATCGAACTGTGAGCCCAAATTATGAAGCAATTCATGTTCTCCATCAACATAATGATAGTATTAGTTAAATCACCATTTGACATTTACCAGACAATGTCCTTCATGCTTATAAAAGGTTTATTGATGTCATTGATTCACGACAGGTAAACATAAAATTTGATAAACGTATACGTTGTCTCAATTAACACTACGCTTTTGATTTTGAGAATCCAGCCATAAACATCCAGAAAATGTGCTAAAATTAATGACTAGAAGTCATATATCAATTAATTACATTAACATTACGAATAACTCCTGTGGTTCATAATAAAAAATGAGCAGATTTATGGTTACTGTTTATTGATATAGTGCACGGCAGCCGTATGCTAATTAATGTATTCCATTTAGTCGAAAACCGTCGCTTATAGTTTCTTAAGCTAGATGCTGGTCTTTAAGGAAATACCCCCACAACAATACCTAGTTTGTCTCATTTCGTTCATCCCCATGCAACATCCTGTCTAATAAAAGACAACAACCTTCTACCAATACACTGAAGCATCGGTGTAAGCGTCGCTTTTCTACAAGACGTTAAATCAAAGCGTCGATGTAAACGACGCTTTCCTACAATCCGTTAACTTGAAGTGTCGGTCCAAACGGTGATGATGAAAAAATGATCTGTACTTGAGCGATGACAAACATAATCAATGAGCGATTCAACGCTTATGCAGATGCTTTGACTTCATGCGTCATGTAGATAAGCTTATGCTAAAGTCAGAACGTAGTTTTTTTATGGGACAGGATATTGGATAGGGATCAATGGAACAACACAAAAAAGTATGGTTGTGGGAGGTATTTTCTTGAAAATCTTAATTTATTTCAAAAAAAAGATCTATCATTTCTAAAGCTTACTTACCTGTTTTGGCGGACGGCTTTATTTGATAAGCAGCGTCTATTAGTGGGCATTATTAATGTTTTTATTTCAACGAAATGCACGCATAGCTCAAAAGTTATGATGATTCCAAATAAAAAGGTCAAAAAAATTAAACTGCCAATATTCAGCAAACAATTTTTTTTTATTTTTCTGAATCTTTTTTTGTTGGTTGTGGTTTATTTTCACCCAGTCCCGTTTATCACTCTCTATTACTACAGGAACAAAGCGTATCCATCACATTTCCGAATGTCCAGAGGTATCCGTACCTGCCTTCTTGAAGACGTCAAAACAATGAACAAGGCTGTCCGTTTTCGGGCAGACGCACTGGTGCACAAACTTTTTAATTGACTGCCTCAGTCGTCCAGTGTCATTTATATTAATTAATATAAATAACGAGGGAGTTTTGCCGGGACAAATGCTGCGGCGTTGTTTCGTTATTGATGAGAGGCAGGTCGGTAACGGAATTTGGGAATGATCGATAACACGGCTTCTCTGGTTGTTGTTCTTGTCCACTAACGAAAGCCCTCTCCTTGGTTTTGGTAGCATTATGTGCCATCTAGATATGTGAAGATGATAAATGTTGTTTCTTCATTAAGAAGATCTTTGGGATGGTTAAGAACGTTCAGGTTTGAGTTTATCTAGTGCGATCAGCACGGAAGCTATGGGAACGGAATTGGTAATAAAATGTTAGGGCTTTCGCAATATGTCACGTATTCGAACACGGAGGATGAACAAGCGTAGTTTCTACGACTGATTATGGGTTTTTATCGAAAACAAAATATTTAGGTTCACGTAACACAAACCCCTTAAAATTAAAAATCGTTTACTTTCTGCATTATTCGTATTACATGAAGGCGTATAAACTTGAAAATTCTCGCTTGGTGGAAAACTAGACGGGTGACGTCACGTCACGTAATATCCGAGTGACTTCAGGCATTGAGCATTAACTGCAGTGTTACACTCGGTTTTGCTTATTGACGTACTTATATCGTAGTCGTATTTATCTGTGTCTTGAAGTAAACTTGATTGCGATTTAGGACAAGTCCAAACAAGCATTGTGATATTATCCTTGATCTCACTTTGTGTGAGACGGAAATAATTGAATTCATGTTTCCTCAAAGAAGCTCTCGAGAGAATAGGGTAATTCAATGCCGGTAGGAGTATATGCCCTCTGAATAGTTGTTTCTGTTGGTTCAGTGCTTTCATGTCAGCCTGATATCGAGCTCTACCCAGTTCAAATTATGGAAGGATGAGATCCAAAATATTGAGACAGCGCTGCCGTGGACTAACTAGGGTAATCGTCGTGGAAATAATTTTTCCCACACTTGTGACTTTTGCAAAATTTCAAGAACATAACTATAGGAAATAGTTTGATTTAAAAAAATGTTTCGGGATTTTGATGTTGGTGAATGACTAGCTTTTATTAGAATACCCTTAACCTCGTACTAGATTGAAGACAAGACCAGATCAGTTGGTCCATGTAAATGAAATTAGAGCAATACTTTGTTGTCTTACTAGTCCACCAGCCTTTACTCTGTTCCGCATTCAGGAGTTAACTGTCGGTATGTGTGTCCGTCTGTCTGTCGGTATGTGTGTTTGTCTGTCTGTTGGCGTTCTTCTAGCCTCGTAATCTCAGTAACCGCTACATGGATTGTGATAAAATTTGGGAATCGATATGCTGTGGGGACCTAGTAACGTTCCTATTCTGTGTGGCGATTCTGTAACTCTAAGCGAAGCGATAGCGACATTCTTCTAGCACTTTCGCTCGTTTCGGTATTCCATAAATGTCCTCATTCCGACTCGGATATAATGAACGCAGACGAACGTTATAAGCGATAGCGAAAGATTTTGGATCTCGTTTGTCAAGTTTTAACGTTATTATTGCTGTGTGTCAAAGTCACAATTCGCTTAAATTTATTTGTATAGTTAATTACCAGCAATGAATCGAAGAGAAAAAACTAATCCTTCCCAATGGTCGGCATTGCTGGATTTCGCAGAGTCTCATCCAGAGATACTTAAGCCAACTCGTAAATGCTCGTGAGTCATCGAGCTCCATGCCGAAAGCGTAACGAAGCGTTAAACATTGGTGTGGAATGCCGTCAAAAATCGTTTTCGTAAATGATTAGCTTCGCTTTCGTCTGCTTTCGTTACTATAGCGAAAGTTACAGAATCGCCACACTGACCATTTCCTACGTTTTTTTGGCGGGGGTGAAATTGTGGTGGTGTGCAGTGGCGGCTCGTGGACTTTGAGAGTGGGTGGGCAAACACTTTCTAATAATTTCCATCAATTGATTGACAAAAAATTGACAAGAAACAAAATCATAGGTACTTACAAAATATTTTTTTTCCAAAAATATATAATTCAGCAAGCAACGGGAAGGTCGGAGTGATTTCTCGCCAGGAAGGGGATAGGACAATGGATACAATAGGTGATAAGAAAAAGAATAATGTGGTTAAAAAGTAAAAAGTAATTCTGAAGGACATGAATGACCCCAAGAAGATAAGAGGTTAAATAAAACTTCTGCATTCTAGAAAACATAAACTAAAGAAAACCTAAACAAAACATAAACTCAACAAAACTTAACTCTAAGAACAAAAAAACAAAAATAATATTGTAAACACAATAAGATCCGATAAAAAGGTCCAATAGTTTGTGAATAGTCTGAGTTGTGCTTAAGTATAGGTACCTACTTATTAAATTCTGAACAAAAATGCCTCTGTTTATGCATGCTTATATATAAAATTTATGCGTCTGTCTTTTGTTGCCGCGAAATGATCAATAACCTTATCATAAAATCGCAATTGTAGCTAAATTAGTTCGACGCTCTTGCCCCATGGAATTCTGAGAATATGTCTTTATCCTTTTAAGGGCTGAAAACCTTCTTTCTACCTACGCCGAAGTTGCGGGAAGCGATAATATTAAGCATAATAAAATATATAGATCTGTGGAACTTCACTTTAAAGCTCACCGGTATGTATTAAAATAAATAAATTAATTAAAAAATAATATGTGCATAATTTGACCGGCACATGCCACACGCAAACGCTGCACACGGCCTTTCCCCTCGCAACTCCGCAGACGCATACCAAAAGCCGAAAGACAGCGAAGTCACACACGATGGGCTGGCCCATTTCTCTCCTTTTTAGACGAAATATTTAGGGGTAAGCGCTGCAACTTACGTTCGCAAAAGGACGTCTTTTAACAGAATCTTGAACGCTGGAACGTATGGCGTGTATCAGAGCTGTCATTACTTCAAGTAAAGTACTTGAAAAATGTATTTCAATTACTTTCTGGTATTTGAAGTACTGTACTTCAAATACATTGTTTTTGTGATATTCGTACTTGATTCCCCAAATACTCTCTAAGAAGTATTTGTATTTGGTACTTGTAGCACAAAAAATATATTTCAAATACCTGACATTTTTATTTGAAATACTAAAGAAGTAAAGTACTTGAAAAATTTGTTTCAATTACTTTCTGGTATTTGAAGTACTGTATTTCAAATTAATTTTATTTCCCAAATGCTATAAGAAGTATTTGTATTTGGTACTTCCACACAAAAAATATAATTCAAATTTATACATTTATACTCGAAATACTAAAGTGAGTAAGAAATACATATTAGTATAGCTCGATGAAAATATAAAAATACTTGAAATACACATTTCAAGCACTAAATGCTCAAGTCTAGACAAGTATAGATAAATCAACATTACGCATCGCGTCGCCTTGCGCTCTGTCTCTGTCGTACACATAGGATAGTCTACGCGACACTCTGACTCTACAGGACAGTCTCATCACAATCGACACAATCACAAAATATCAGTTCGTCTTGTTGCGTTCAACAACATGCGTTGTTGATGTTGATTGAGGTTAAAATAATCTGTGAATGTGAGCTGTGAATTTACTGCCATTATAATAACAATCTTCAAAACTCTGTACTTTGTCGTGGTGGTTACGAATTGCAGATGTAAAAAGGTAATTTTTCTCAAGCATCTCTTTATGAAAAAATTCATATACCGGGTGGCAATGGAATCGTTATACGTAGCTCACTTCTTTTACAATCCTAGATGGTGGTTTGAAATTTTGGAGAATTATATGGTTAACGGAGATGCACAATAGTCATGAGAAAACAAATGTATGCTTATTTTCGTTTAGCCGGAAGTGAGGTTAGGCTCTGAATTTTCAATAACACCCTATATATTTTTTTCACACATTCGGATTGACATTTGGATTCCCTTGATGAATGAATTTGAATTGTTGTCATTGCTTGGTATTTCTGTTATACTTTTCACGAGTTCTGTGAATGAATGTATGCAAGAATCAAACAAGTGGATATGCTTTTTATTCATTATGTATGCCAGAAAAATGCTAGAAAAGCGGCGCTTTGTATGCTGACAATTCAAATTATTTGATGGATCTGTTAATGTTAAACACCTTCATTTGCATGGCATACGCGACGACTCGCGACGACGCCGCGCCGACGTTGCATGTCTCTGTAGTGTCATTCAAACAAAAATCAGTTTCTATTTTTATTGAAATATATACCGTTTTTCCATTCATAAGGTACTTTTTATTACTCAACAATAATTATGAAATACTTGAAATATCCATCGCCGTATTTGAAATAATATATCAAGTAATTCAAGTATTAGTATGGTATTTGAATTACTTTTTTAAGTACTTGAAATATTAGTATCGTATTTGAATTACTTTATTTGAAAAATCAAGTACCAAATTAAAGTATTTGATACTTGAAGTACTTTCAAAAATAACATTACTTGGTATTTGTACTTTGACGCATGCGACTCTGGTAATTGGTAATTGGTATTTGAAATACTATTTACTAGTACTTGTGACAGCTCTGGCGTGTATTAGTCAGTACTCTGGGCCAGCCCGTCGCGTCGCCGCGCGGGTAACAGCTGAATGGAATTGGACACAGTTTATTGTAAACGATAAGTGATGGCTCAAAGCATTACGTTTAAGTTAAATAATGGTATAAGTACGTAAGTGCTCGATTTCATTGATAATAATTAACCAGATATATATGAATAATAAATATATTAATAATTCAAAAATTAAATATACCTATTTTTTTATTATTACATTATCATGAATTCTAGGGTGGGCAATGCCCACCTTGCTCACCCCGACTAGCCGCCACTGGTGGTGTGTTGTAAAACTTAAAAATTTGTTGCATTCCTAATAGGCTGTCCACCGACCTGTGAAAGAAAGACCTAGCGTCATAATCCTGATATTGCCTTACCTATTACAGAAACCTAGAGACAGAATTTTCTGATGTATACGTACGTTTATTGCTTCTTTTCGTTCTGTATCGTGTAATGTGGAAACTATTAGATTGATTTTAATGGAATCCTTAGGTTGTGGTAACAGTGCAAGCGAACGAGCGTTCACACGAAGTCTCTCGAATTCGCGTGAACTCACGCGAAGGAACAAAGCACACAGAAACAACTGTAGGTAGTTACAATAGAAGCGAATAGATCGCGCGAATCGCTACTTCTCGCTGGAATTTCAAACAGGTTTATTTTGTCAAGCGACCGACAAACATCCTGTGCATTTGTTTTCTTTTAAAATATTGAATATGGATTGTGAAAAACTGTTTTTGTTGGTGTTTGATAGAAAACGTTTGTGGGACCGAAAATGTAAAGGGTATCATAATCGTGATAAATCACGGAAACAATGGGAAAAGGTAGCAGTACCATCAAGTGTCAAGTTGTGGTTTTCGAATATTTCGTTTACCGATATGTGCTTACTCTTTCTCGATCAAAGAAGGGACAGCTTTAAAAACGGGCATTCACTTAAATAACACCTTTCCTCCACTTCCATATTGGTCTTTAACCCACAGCTGTACCTAGTAACTGAACGATTTCAGCTTTAAATCGCGCGAACACAGATGAAAGCAGAAACCACTACTAGTTCGCGCGAATTCGAGAGACGTCGCGCGGAGGCTCTTGCACTGTAACCACGACCTTACACTGTATTACTTCCATGGCGAGGATGGAAAACGTTCCTGATTTTTAGAAATTATGTCAGTGGCGGCGCATATCAAAAAACTAAAGATATAAAAGCAGCTCAAACTTGGTTTTTGGGCATTTTAGAGGCTCCTAATCATTTTATAGCTTTTTTGGGTGGGCGTGAAATTGAGGTGCTGGGGGGGGGGGGGGTTGTAAAATTGACCTGTCCAAGAAAGATCTCGCGGTATGACACACCTTTTTTGGTCGGGCGGGCGGTTATTTTTAGAAATCGTGTCAGTGGCGACGAGATAAGAATAAAAAAACTAAAAATATAAAAACAGGCGTTTTCAGGCATTTTTTCATTTTTTTTGGGTGGCGGTGAACTTGAGGTGATTGGGGAGTAGGGGGTTGTAAAACACAAAAAATTGTTGTATTTATAATAGGCTATCCATTGACCTGTGAAAGAAAGATCTAGCGACTTTTTGGTTCAATTTCTGGTAAAATTGTGATATTCCGTTATGTAAGAAATTCTATAATCTCACCATTTCTAAACGAAGTGTCAGTTATTTTTTCAATAATCTCAACTAGCGCACGTTTCAGGATTAATCATGATAACTCAAGTTTTGATATTAATGTAAAACTTATTTCAGTACTACCCCGAACAAAGAACGGTCTGCACAAAAAGTTGTTAATGTATAACCACGGGGTATGGTTTTGGAAAAATAACTTTTGAGACAAGTTTACTGACGGGTATCTCTCGAACGTTGTTATAGATGAAGTTGTTGAGTTGTTTACATTTCATTCAAGTCTCAATCAGTGTGGACGCTTCTATAGTGCAATTACGTTATTATGTAGACCTGAGTAATGATAAAATATAAATAAAAATACAAAATATATATTACTTATAGTAGTAGTTCAGAAAGTGGTAGTAGATCAAAATAATCGCAAATACCAATTTGCAGTAGATAAAAAGAAAATAAATTGATCTATGTATTGTGTATTGACATCTGATTGTACAATTTTGCCTACACTAATGACCGCGTCAGCCCTCTAGCCAGCTCAGCAAAAAATGCCGAAAGGGGATTACCAAGTCGGACTTGCTGGGCGACTTGTGAAGGCATAAGGTATACTTTGTAGTGTCGACACTCGGTAGGAGCACAAAAAAATGTAAACAACTCATATATTTCTGACTTCATCTATACTATACATACGACTTCAGCGCCTCGCGGAGGACCGCCAGCTGCAAGCAGCACCGTGGAACGGTGTGTTCCGTGATTGGGTTTCAACTGAGATCTGATGTTGGGAAGAGCCGACTCTTAACAAGGGTTTCTGTCGCGGTTATTTATAACCAGTCCTGACGCAACACTCAGGTAGCTATGGTCAAGGTAGGCGTTGCATTTTTTTGTTTTAGACAGGATCGTCTGACAGCCAGGGAGACATCGGGTGACAGATTTAAAGTGGCCGTGCGCGTTGCTCCTTCGGTCGCGAGGCAGCCGACAGGACCGGATTCTAGCCCGTGGTCATTCAGAAGAAATGCTGAGTCGTTCGTATGGATCAGTTTGAGTGAATTCGGGAATGGCAGAGGCCAAGTTTCAACATCGAGATGTAAAAACTAAACACGAAGAAAGCAACTGGACCTGACTAAATTTCAGCCATTGTCCTTGAACACTGTGCCGCTGAGCTTGCACCTTATCTTTGCAAGCTGTTCAAACTATCGTATCAGCGAGACATGTTTCCCGCTGCTTGGAAGCCCATTCCTAAGAAGGCCAAAAAAACTATCCCACCAACTAAGTATAGACCTGTGGCTCGTCTCAGCATCACGTCTAAGGTTATGGAGACTGTTATTAACACACAGCTCCTGAAATACCTGGTCAACAATAACATCATTAATGTTCGCCACTATGGCCCCCTTAAGGGGCTAATCACCACAGCTTCACAGACGACAGTACATTAATATCGCGCATGGAACCAGGCAAGCCACTATCATCCCAGGAGACGGTACGTCGGCGACAGCAACATGCCTCACAGATCAACGTAGATATGAAAACAACTGTTCAGTGGGTATTAGTAAGTAAAGTTCAGTTTAGCGTACAAAAAACTCACGCAACAATACTGACAGAGGAGTCTCACGTTGGCTTACCAGCTGTGGAAATGGAGGGTTATCCAATAGTCAAATCACCTTCCGTCAAGCTTTTGGGGATCAACAACACAGTATTGCTAAAACGGCGTCCCAGAAGCTTGGAGTTTTGTTCCGCTGCAGAATGCTGTATACACTGGAGCAACTGCTACCGCTCTACAAGGCACAGATCCGACCATCGTTGGAGTATTGCTCCCATGTGTGGGGATGTGCTGCGAAGCACTCTCTAAAGCTTTACGGACACTACCCAGAAGAGATCAATCAGACTAATCGATACGCCTAACCTCACAAAGGCCCTCAACAGCCTGGAACATGGAAGAAGTGTGGCTGACCTGCCCGTGTTTTAAAGATTCTATTACGGATGATGCGGAGGTCTCCTAGATAACAACACCGTTAGCCGTCCTAACGAGGAACACTAGAGAGGCTCTGCAAGCTCATCCTTACCAGGTCGAGGTCCTTACTCCCCGAACCAGTCTCCTCTAGCATTCCTTCTTTCGGATAACTTCGACGCTGTGGAACTAGCTGCAGCGAAATTTCTTTTCCGAGGGCTACAATCTACAGCGTTTCAAATCTAACGTGCACCGATAATTATTCTCTTGCAGCGCTTCTACAGCGCCATAGGCTTTCTGCCTTTGCGGGAGACCGACCATAAAAAAAGTCTCGGTTTGAGTCAATTTGGTTATCGCGGTAAGCTAGGTTTTTAACCGTTCTCTATGACTGCTCTCAGCTCCTGTGTAATCTGTTGGGAAGGAATATGCAGTCAGCCTCTGCGTAATCAATCATAAGAAATGGAGTCAAGTTGATTCATTTCATATTACTAATTCATCTATTTAAATCAATTTCATCTCCATAACTGTACTCAGTCTATCTCTTCATCAATATCAATTATTATAGACTATTGAGGGAAGGATTATGCGGTTAGCAACTGTATCGGCGCAAGTAATGTCAGCGCGTTTTTATGACTTATTTACCGAAGCACATAGCCATAAAGATTTTTGTTATTATCTAAATACATCATCATATCACTCTCCCATCTTGAGCTATTTACCAATTATTGCTCTAAGTGAGAACTGGGAACAGTAGCGGCAGTAACTGATACTAATCCAAGGATTAAAATCTCATTTTATGGGGCATACCACAATCGTCTAAGCAGAAATGATAGCTATATATTTGGCAATCCGGGTGCCAGACAAAATACCCCTACAAAAACAAATCTTTAAAAATCTTTTTAGATAGCCAGGCTGCCTTAAAGCACTGAGCTCCAAACAGGTTAACTTGAGACTAGTCTGGAATTGCAAACATCTCCTCAATAAACTTGGAACAAGGAACAAAGTAACTTTGGTTTGGGTTCCAGGTCGTAGCGGAGTGAAAGGCAATGTACTGGCCAACAAACTTTCAAGAGGGGGAACCGAATCTGTGTTCGTTTGCGTGCATAGTGAAAAGCACTGCCAGGAAAACTCTCAGATTAGCCAAAAAGTAACGCTACACTCGAAGGCGTTATACCATACCCTCTATGTAGTCAGCCCCCTCTCAGGATTATAGTATGGAGCAGGAATGATCTGCACATTCTGGTTGGTCTTTTGACGGGACATTGCCGTCTGAGAAACCACTTGCGGAAGATAGGTCTGGAACAAACAACGAACTATCATTTCTGCTATGTGGAAGACGAAACAGCGGAGCGCATTCTGTGCTCCTGTCCAGTAGTGGAAAGAGCTAGGTTTCAGACTTCCGGATTCACCCCACTGAAACCTACTGACTTCAAGGAAGTTTAACCAAACACGACCATCGGCTTCCTCAAAAGGTGTGAATTAGGCACAATAGGGTCGCAGTGGAATGAGGGATAGTGGCCCCGCTCATTTCCAACCTAGCCTAACCTACCTAAATAAGATCTAACCTAAAACATAAAAAAAAATTTAGAAGCCTGTTACTTATATATGTTTTTATTTCAGAAGGCTGTTTGGATAGATAGGGCTATTTCCAGAGTTAACTTTCAGTCCTCACACCGTAGGTGATGGAAGTATTGTAATGATAAACACTTATGATTTTGAGATACCTTTTTTGCACTTTCATTGTTGTCTACATTAAAAAATATCTGTCCCATATTTCCATAGGTCTATCTCTCCATATTTTCACCCTCGTAATTTTAGTAACTGCGGCACTGATTTCGATGACTTTGTTGTAGTAGCTCATCACATACCCTTAGAATTGGTGCACTGGAACTAAATACCTCGGAGTCTGTTCCAAATGTTATTCTTTAGATTTCTTAGGGGTTCCGAATCATTTTTATATGCATAGTGGCTGTTGCCTTACAATCCTATCCGAATATTACCCTTCTAAACGTACCTGCAATCTTTTCCCTTGTTATAGTCGTAAACTTTTCCCATTTTGAGATAGGGTGAGGTCTCTCATAATGAACCAAATTTAGAAAAATTGTCTGTAATTGTGTCTCATGAAAAAAATAAAACATCTTAAAAAATATCTATCAACTGCGCCTATAATGGAAGGGTATATTGCTATTTAAAAAAATCAAATGTTTCTGAAACAAAAACTGTCTTATTATGGGAAATACAATATTAGACAAATTCTATAGAATTTTGTTTATAGAATCGTTATTTCCTGAGATATCTGCCATATTCCATACATAATTGAGAAATGTAGGTACTCTTATAAATTGATAATACCTCATTAAATATGTATCTACATCCTTAGGGCCTCTGTCACGGATATTACTAGAATATTCTTCATAAAATAACATATTATTCTGTGTTTTGAGTAGATAGTAGTAGAAGCTTGAACCTAGACTCCGCCACTGGTTTATTGCATAATCATATTATATGTATGTGCATTGTATCTCTATAATAGAGACGGTTTATTATTATTATTACAACTAAAATAATATTATAAGAAGAATATTGCTGCAATATTCTGGAATAATTGAAACATTCAACGGGTAATGAGAAAAAACACGAATAATCTATGATTCTGCTGAATAATCATGGAACAGATCTAAAAAACTTTCAAAGAATATCCAAAACTATATGGAAAGGTGTCGCAGCCTCTCTCTGACCCTTCGCTTCAGTTTTCAATACACGACGGAAAATGTTTAGGTAGACAAGTTCGACCCTGTAAATCGGTTCGGATTCTCGTATATGCTATCACCATTGCTCTGCTGATAAGATGGCTGTTTTACATTCGAGCGGCTACTGCTACTATTAAATGTTCACCGCACCACTTTAGATAATAACTCCTCACTGCTGCCACACAGGGTTTATGAAGACATATTAACTCATTTTGAGTTAAATTCCCTTGGTTTTACACCGATTACTATCACAGTCACTGGATTAATTAGGATCAAATGTAAATTATGCTCGAGAGCGTCGGAGAGATAAGCAATACAGGAATGTGGACGTTTTATAGCATATAGAGAACGTTAAAATCGGTTAAGGAATATAGTAGGTTTACTGAGCCGAGGCTGCACTATGTTTACCTAAAATTGCGAAAACCCGAAAAAGAATTTGCCCAGGTATTTTTGCGATTTGCTGTTGGATCCCGAATAAGATGAGGCTTTTGCTTCGTCTTATGGTTGCAATTATTTGAATCACATTATTATTATCATTTTGTAATGAGAAGGTTATGGTTTAAGTACCGTAATGGTTGCCGCTCAGGCTTACTGTGCACCCCCGGTTAGAGGTATCAGACGGAGTCCATCATAAGTAGCTTGTAACACTCCTACTGTTTCTATTAGCCAACAACACTGCCAACACCAGATAATTATCCTTTCTCATCCTGATATAATAATAACTGCAACACATCGCCATCTGTTATCTTAAACTGTATATAGCTATCTAGCTAGCTTTGTATTATAGCCACCGATAACTGACAGTGCGGAACTTTGGCGTCATATTTCGCCTGAGATGGGATTTGCATTAGCAACCAGAAACAATAGCAGTAACAAGAACGCTCATTTGTCATAACCTACTAGCTATTAGCCAATTTCCAAAGTTAGTAAAAAAAAATATCTAATCAAAGGAAAATTACTAGTGATTGTTGCTGGCAGTAGAATATCTATGTCTTCTGAATAAATTTTAATAAATTTTCACATTTATTGCTATAAAAAAGTAGCCGTTTCCGTAAGTCAAAAGTAATGATACCTCTAACTGGAACCCTTCAAATTCTTCGGTAGGTACTTCTGCTTATTAGCAAAATCGCGGAAAATGAAACTTGAATTGCAGTCTGTTTGAATTGTAAAACATAAATTAGTTTGTAGAAAACTACATGACATAATCACAATTACAATACAGCGTAATAAAAAATTCTAGCAATTATTTCAATAGACGTTCAGAATGCTCCAGTTGGAGATATCTTTACTTTCGACTTAACTAAACGGAAATGACTATTTTTTTATCCCATTAAAAGTGAAATTTCATTCTAAACATGTTAGACTGTAAGCAAAAATCGCTGATAGTTTTCTTTTTGTTTCAAAATTTTTAATCGTTTTGGAAAGTTGCCAAGCTCTAGTAGTCCTCAATAGCTAGTAGGCTGTGTAAAACAAACACTTCTGTCATACCCCAGCTACTCATTGACATTAGATATCTTGCCGCTGTTGTTTTCGGTTAGAGCTGATGTGTTGTAAGGAATTTTCATGTTCTTGCCTCGCTACTCGAGTTCGTTTGCATCTTTCTACTAAGGTAGTTGTTTTCTTCCATATTAACGAGCATATTAACGAGCTTTTGTTTATTTTTCATGGCCTTCATTGCTTGCACGCAGGAAAATTGAAAAACACCGATTTGACTTAAAATATGAAATAAAATGAAAACCAAAGAAGATTGATATCAAGAATGCTATATCGTTAGAAAGGTAATCAAATTTTACATTTGATTCTTTAAACCAAAATAGGCATTCCCATTTGAAAAAAATAAGTTATCTGTGATTGAAGTTTCCTTAATTAATCTACTGATTTCTCCAAGTACAAAAAGAATCCAAATTTAGCCGTCTGATCTTAGGTGACGCATTTCATGCTTAGTCGTACCGCAAAGTCACGGCCTTCTAAGTTTCATAATCGCTGCGATATTCAATTTTTTTCTGATACCTACTTATGCAAAAGTGGTGATTTGCGCCTAAACGGTTCGTTAAAAGTTCCATGTATGATACATAAAGTCACATTAGAATTGACCAAGGAATCCAAATATGCAATAATATATAGAGGGTTCCATTCAAAAAAATGTAAGTTTGATATGAATCACCCTGTATAAACGTAAAAATTTAAGTGAAAATATTTTTACGTTATAGCCCCCAAGGGTCCTAACCATGATCGAGTGACAGATTTTCGAAATATTTTTTAGTAAGCCCACAATCCTCCGTCCACGCACTATTGACCCACCCTGTATATCGTAGATATTATAGCCAATTTGTTTCTGGATATATTGTTGATGTTTTCGAATGAGATGTCTATATGCAGGCACATAAAACATTAACATAAACAGTTCTATTCACTTGTGGGAAGAAAAATGCACTCCCCATCCTCCACCAGACACGGGCGGATAAGCTACTTACAGTTTTAATAAGAAGCGTATCCGTGTGAACTGGGAGTTAAAGAAAATAAACACTTAAGATTTTAATATATATGTATTAGGCGCTTTGTGTTTTTGAGTCTCCACGATAATCAGACCTATTGTCCATTGAATGGATGTCCCGCGGCGTTAAAAATTGAACCATTACAACAATCGAGACGAGATCGCACCACGCCGGTTACCATCGGTTCAGTGGTGGGTCCAGGGGTGTGAAGAAGAGATATATGAGGCGCCATACTCCCCCTTATGGGAATCGGCAAATGTACACGTGATTCTGGAATTTTACAGAGTATGTAGCGGAGAATCAAATAAGGGATCGCATTTGCATTTTCGAAAATGCTGTGAAAGAGTGCTTACTGCAACTTCATATACACAATGAGTGGTATCTGGAATACCTTATTTCCGAGGGTGGGAATACTCAGTCAGTATTATTTGCAGCTAGCAAGGCAAATTGGAAGAAGATGGCATTGCTGTCATCCAGGCCTCTTAAAACTCTAAAAATTCAGGTGCCTCGGCGTTGAACTTTGGTTTGCATAAACGAAGACAATTACGTACGCATTTTTCTGTTTGTATATTAAATATTCTCCCTTTTCTCTCTTTCCCAAAATAAAAAGCACCAGCACCAAATTACAAGCGTGGCTGAATGTTTTATGTATAATACCATAACTTTCAAACTGTACCGACAATCTAGTAGAAAAGCAACAGACCTTAAATTCTCAACACTTACTTAACTTTGCTCATATGACTTAATAACAGATTATATTAAATTACCTGAACTACAGTTTTTACTAATTTTTCTCTGCAATAGCAAACGCCAAAACAAGTACAAATTCCAATTGTCAATTAGATTCTAAAAAGACAAATTACATGAATACATATGTGTAGGTAACAAAGTTCTGGAAAAACACAGGAATAAAAACCCTATCGGTTGAAGCAGGTGATGAACTTACAGCACTTATATTCCCCTTAGCATGGCTGGGGTTGAACTGACTATTATATAAAATAGAAAGTTCTATACAGATCAAATATAATACCTCAACCTTCATGTTTGTAAAAGTTTACCATAATTTTACTTTTTATAATCTTTTAACTCAGAGGCTGATAGCCTGCTAGTAATGGAATTTTGGAACCATATTATATACCTGATGATCTTATCAATTTCCACATTTCTAAGAGGGGTCAAAACAAGGTGGAGAAGATAGGTCGCTGGAAGGACGCAAAAACGTTTTTGAATAATTGTGAATTTTGACAACCTCTAGCTTGGAAACTTCTATCTTAAGTTCAATCAAATATGTTTCAGTTGACTTCCCCAAGCCCCCACACTTCTATTACCCCAGTTTCAGCTTGTTTTCTACCGGGAAGGTTGGAAAATTATAGGAAAGAAACCCTTAAAATATATAAAAGGAAGGATCAAATTGGGGTGCGGGAGGTTGAGGGGTTTCAAAGAATGCCAATACTCATGTTCATAAATGGTCTGAAGCTTGAAAATCCTGAAACTTTTAAATTAAGTATAACAAATTGTTGTTGACTACTATGAATCCCTCAAAAGCCTAAAAAAATATTTGGAGCGGTGAAGTGTCTCCATTTCGCCAAGCAATTTCGCCGTCTTCGTGCAGAAATATAAAATGATAGGGAATCTCCAAAATATCTAAAAACGAAGTTTGTAGCGGTTGCAAGAGTTAATATTTTTTGCGAATGAACCTATCTTCAAAATTATGATAGCGTTACCTACTATGACCCCGCCGCATATCGCACCCCAAACTTCATCGGTGTATAGATGATAGATAGATCGTCACAAGCAGAAACACAAATGAAGAAACATCCAGGCCGACATAAGTGCTTAGTATAGATTTATGTGGTGTAGCCTCACAGGGCATATCTCTCCACCGACACTAAAAGAATGCTATGTGACACTCTAGGATTATCACAGTCCATTTATTGTTCACCAGTTTATGCACCATGTTTAGATAGAGATAGCCTCAATAGAATACAGAGAGTACAAAACAGTTGTATTAGGCTCATTTATGCCATTGAAAAATATGATCACGTGTCTCATAAGCTAAAAGGTCTCAAGTGGAACAATATGGATTAAAGCTTTAAGGTATATGCTCTTTCCCAATTCCATAAGATTATAAGAGTATGTAAAATTCTTTACCAGCAAAAATGAAATCACTTAACATCAGAAAATTTAAATTAGCAGTCACGCGGTGCTCTCTAGCGGCCATACCTACCGCTTAAATTAGACAAACATGTTTTAAATAAAAAACGTTTCTTTTCGAATGCTCTACATTTAGAAAATAATTTCAAAGATGGCGGACTTCCGGATATACTAGAAGTAGGTATCCACTTCCATATTTTAAATGGAACACTGTGTATACCATTCCGTTTTCCTATTCAGCATCGATTTTCAGGTCCAGTTTGTTAACCATTGTTTACGTCTACAAAGCCTATTTTCGGAGTTATTCAGCATTCCTACAACATTTGACGTTTGTAGCACTTTACAAGAAACGTTAATATCTCGGAAACTAAATGCGATAGGAAGATGCGGTTTTCGGTTTTGAAACAAGCAAGGAACATACTTGTGTTTCAGTAAGATCGTTGTTTCAAAAGAACATTAAATAAATAGACTAGCAATTTTCAAAATTGAAAAGTTAAAAACGTTAAAAACTTTTATTTTTCAAAAGGGTTGGTATCATAAGTGTCACATCGTGGACGCGGAATTAAATTCTCTTTCACTTTTATCTAGGCAGATGTGGTTCTATCTTTGATGGTTTTCAAGATATTTACGGTTTTCTAATTATTGCGTAGGAACTGGAAAAGTCGTAGGTGGCGTGGCTCGCAGACGAAACAATTGGCAGGAAACCTTTCATCCAAAGTGTTTCGACCTCTAATACTAAAATGTACTTTTGCTCCATGTAAGTGGAACAACATTATTCTTAAAATCTCCAGTGGTGAATTTATCTACAGGTTTTCCAAATTTTCATGTAGAAAATTTTGTAAAACATTAGTTTGTTATGCGGTTAGATAAGGATCTAGAGGATTATTTTAGCAAAGCAACAGTATATAAAGGAACCTCTAAAACGATTAAAAATGAGTGGACTGTATGCTTAAATAAATCTAGCTTTGTTGCCATCATTGCTGACGAAACAACGGATGTTTCTAGGGAATTTCAACTTGTGATTATTTTACGATACATTTTTTCTTGTAAGCCAGTGGAAAGGTTTTGGAAATTTGTAAATCCTTCAGGCCATGATGCTGTTTCTATTGCAAATGCCATAATGAAAGAAATTGACCCTTTATTGAGTAACGCACCAAATAAACTGATCGCCCAAAGTTATAACGGAGCATCAGTCATGAGCGGAGGTTTAGGTGGGGTCCAGAAAATAATAAAAGACAAATATCCATTGGCAAACTATGTGCATTGCTATGCTCGTCAAGTTAATCGACTAATGGGCAGTGCAACTTCAACAAATCCATCTATTCGGATTTTTTTGCCCATTTAAATGGACTTTGTTCCTTTTTACTTCCCACACCGATAGGTGAGGGGAGTATTGTGATCGCGAAAATTTTCGATTTTGAGATGATACGTTTTTTGGGCGTGTTATGATATCTACATAACGAAAATCCACGTCACTCATTTCCGTCGGTCTGTCAGTCTGTCGGTCGGTCTGTCTGTCTGTCTGTCTGTCTGTCTGTCTGTCTGTCTGTCTGTCTGTCTGTCTGTCTGTTGGCGTTTTTCTAACGTCGTAATCTCAGTAACCGCTGCATGGATTGTGATGAAATTTGGGCAGCGGTATGCTGTGGGGTCGTAGTAGGTAATGTTCGTATAATTTTGAAAATTGGTGCATAGGCGGCGGAGTACCTAATTAGCAAAAAACAAAAAAAATTAAATATTGCTGAAACTTCGTTTTTAGGCGTTTTAGGGGTCCCCGAACATTTTCTACGTTTTTTTTGTGGGGGTGAAATTGGGGTGGTTGGGGGTTGGGGGGTTGTAAAATTGAAAAATTTGTTGTATTCATAATAGACTACCCACTGACCTATGAAGGAAGGCCTAGCGACATAAATAACTTTTTTAGGTCTATCCGAACATTGCCAGGACGATGTATACAGGCTGTCCATTTAGTGTGTAATTCTTCGATATCTCGCAACGTATAGCTGATAGAAGAAAATCTCAAATACAAAAGTTATTTGGTTACTTGAGATGCATATCATAAAAATATTTTGAAATATACAGGGTGTTACGGGAAAGTAGGATAGAGATCAACTTGATTTTTTTATATGGAACTATAACTTTCTCTCAAGTTCTTCTAGTGTCCATCATTGATCTCTATTCAACCCTAAAATATTTTTGGAATCGGTTGCGACGTTGCTAAGTAATAATTTATTTTCTATTAATTTCCGCATTTGCAAGGTCGCAAGTAATTCGTTCAAATTGATGTATTCCTTTAACTTTTCTCAATAATATTACACAGCGAGTTACTTGAATATTAAGCGGATATTATTCTGGATGCTACCAGGAATTTATGTCTACAGGGTGTTTTTGGCAGAATTTTAAATTCCGGCAACTTAAAGGTCGTTTTATTTTGTTTTTTTAAACGTAACACCCTATCTTTTTTATTTTAAATCGAAATATCTACAAATACTCTATCTCGCCTTGTAATATTTTTTTTCGCGTTTTTGACGTTGCCAAGTTATAAATTATTTTCCCAAATTTTTAAACAAGTATCCCCGATTTTAATTTATTTTAAATAGAATCCTCTACTTATTTTTATTGCAATGAATTGAGCATGTCGAATTTAGTAAGATCTCACAATTTCAAAATTTTGTTTGTATTAGTTAATGAGATACGGCAACACCGCTTTTTGAGTAAACGGTACCGGAACGCTTAAATTTTTCCAAAACTGCCACAGCTGAAGAGGTGAAATTCAATACAAAAGTTTGTATTATTGATAATAGGCTGTTCATTGACCTGTGCAGGAAAGACCTAGCGGCATATGACAATAATTTGGGGGGGGGGGGGGTACTGGCGATGATTTTGTTGCAAGGGGATCTCAGACTAAATCTTTATGCTATGGGAAAATAATAAACTGGTATCACCGTAATATGTGGGAAGTACTGAGTCAATCAACTTGACTCCATTTTTTCCCCAAAGGATGGAAGTATTAGATGATACAGTTCATAGGCGTTTACCACGATCATCACAAATTAGACGGAATTTTCATTCACGGGGTGTAAACACAGTTTATGAAAAAGTGTTAGAGAACGCCGAGGCTGATAAATTAAATTCTACGATTAAAGAAGCAGGCGCTTATAAACTTAGATTGCAAAATATAGATTTTATATTTTGGCTCACAATTTTTAACAAAATTGTGCCACATGTTGAAATAATATTTATGCGATTGCAAAAGGTTACTACGGATCCCATAAAGGCAACGCAAGGTCTGAAAAAAATTTGAAAAAAAATATAGGAAATTCGTGACCGAATCAACACAATTATCGAACAGCTTTATTTGGAGCATTTGGAAGATGAATCAGGTCCTAGAAAAAAGCGACGCCAATCTAATAGCCTGTCCAAGCAAATAAAAGAGAGGCCTTGGAAATATGTGATTCCATTATTCAACAAATAAGGACACGCTTTACTTTTACAGGACATCTAATCGCTACCAATTTGTTTGCGACCGAAAATTTTACTGAGTACCAAAAAAGCTTTCCTGACAAATTGCTTTGTGAAGTTGTCGATGTGTATCCATTTCTAGAAAAAAATTGATCAAAAACTGAGCTTCAAGTAATCTGTGAAAGGGAAGAATTGCAAAGTGTTTGAGCAGCCGTTTCCCTTTTGGAGTTAATTCCAAAAGAAGTGCGTTGTGTTGTTGAAGAAACGCTTAAACTATTGAAAGTTTTAGTTACAACACTAGTGTCCACATCGGAAGCAGAACGGTCCTTTTCCATGCTAAAAAGGATTAAGACGTTTCTAAGAAACTCTATGAAAGAAGATAGACTTAGTGCTCTTGGAATGTTATCTGCCGAAAAAAAAGTTTTTAAATAACATTGACAATTTTAACAAACAAGTTATTGACACTTTTAGAAAAAAATGAGGACGGATCATTAGATTTTACATACCGGGCGATTTAAAAGAATATATTTTTTTGTACATAAGTTATATTCAGATAAAATTTTGGGTGTTTTTACTGACGTTTGATTATATTTTTGGAGGTGCCGATAAATTTAGTTATTTTTTTGGATCCACCGGTCTCTTAAGTCCCGAACCGCCACTGCATGATCCCACATCAAGTCATACCCAAATTTCATTGAAATGAGTGAAACGGTTGATGAGATTGCGCTGTTAGAAGAATGATAACAGACAGCCAGATAGACTGATAAAAATAAGAGACATGGATGTAGACAGATAATCTTAAAGGTTCAAAAAACTTATTAACTTAAAATCGAAAATACTGCCCTCAAGTACGGAGTAGGAAGTAATATAAATTAAAAGCATGAAAAGGAAAGACGTAAGAACAAAAATATAGATACAATATGCCAAATGTCACATGTGAGATAAACCAAGCAAATTCTGTGGCTGAAGTCTCCTCAACTAATCTACCAATTTTACGAAAAGAATTTAAATTTGACAGTACTACCTGAGCTGACACATTTCATGCTTAGTCACACCGCAAAGTCAAAAGCTTCTAAGTTGCGGTACTCAATTTTTCTCTAACGTCTACGTATATCAAAAACTGTCATTTGCGCCTAAACGGTTCGTTTTAAGTATCTTGTACATAAAGTCACATTAACATCGACCAAGGAATCCAAATATGTAACAGTATGCAGGGGCTTCTATTTAAAAAATTGCAACTTCGATAAGTCACACATTTATTGATTTATTGGATACCCTGTATAATAGTAAATATTTTTGAAACGTAAAATTCATTGCCCTGTACATTTTTTGTCTCAGACATCTTTTTCTATCTCAAATAGGGAAGCAGTTATCATCCACCCACAGATCGTTGATCGAGTCGTTGATACACCCTGCATATGTGGTCGATGCATACATACT
Source organism: Callosobruchus maculatus (assembly GCA_951848785.1). Lineage (NCBI taxonomy): Eukaryota > Metazoa > Arthropoda > Insecta > Coleoptera > Chrysomelidae > Callosobruchus > Callosobruchus maculatus. The sequence continues at coordinate 3,192,860 of CATOUR010000142.1, read as the reverse complement.
CGTACGAGAATGATGATCGCAAAGTTTATAAAGAGTAGGGCACTTGAAAAAGAACAAGGTATCGATCGTAGCCGATTTTTCGCATCGTTTAAAAAGTTTCACCTCCACCTGCCCGCAGATTCCACACCCTCGCGTATTGCAAAAAAAAATCTCTCCCAAGCCAGCTCGTTAATTATTATAAATCGTGGCATGGTACCCGAAAAGTTGTTGATTAACGCTGCCCCAGCGATTAATTTAACTTAAATAAGCCTTCCCGAATAAAGAAAATAAAAGCGTGCAACGTTTCGATCGACCCATAAAGAAGATGCAGCACTCGATAAGGCCGAACATGTGTGAGTTTCGATAGAACGAGGACTGAACGAGATGGCCTATCGTTAATTAAATAAGAAGAAGAAGAAGCGGAGGAGAAGAACGAAAAAAAGAACGTTGGTCGTCGTAGTCGGTGGAACACACCGGGTCCTAACAATGTAAAAATAAAACAGGATTAAATGGTACCGAGAAATGTGTACCGATGTTCGACTAATGTATTCGTTTCAAAGGAAAAAGGAACAGGATAAACACAATTAATTTGGGTAAAAAATGACGTCTAAGACGTCAACCGACACGAAGTGTCAGAATTGAGTCTAGCGATTTTTATTAAATAATTTGAGTAAAAAGCACAAATAAACATGGAAGATGAGTTTGGGGGGTCACTTGGTGACCCCTCCACGGCCACAAATGGGGACAACCCGAATTTTGACCAGCTTGAGAGCCAGCAGCAAAAATTCGAAAGCACGCGGCACCAGAGCGAGACGTCCACAGTGACAGCTATGGAGAAATATGGTGGCAGCTACGGAACAGAGCAGCAGGATAAGCTACTTCGCATCATTGCAGACCAGGCACAACAGATTAAGGACCAGGCAGAGCAAATCAAGAGACTGACGGACTGCGTTGAGTCACTAAATACCCAGGTTTTTAATCTTAATAATCTTCTTAATAAATTCATGCCTAATAATGACAGTTCTTCCAAATTATCAAAGCGCAGACATGACAGCCCAACTAGTGATTTACATACTGAAACTGACGATGATATACAGGGTGGTGATTTCACTACTGCCCGACGACGTCGCAAAAAGCGAACAGCTAGTAAAGTAGACGAATTTCCGCCTTTACCGACACACAGATCCCCAATAAGCGCCACGTCAATAAACCAAATACCGCCTGCGTCAGTTCTTTCTATTTCTGCCAGCCAGCCAATGGGCGTGCAAACCTCAACCTCGAAACAGGCTGAAACGCCTATATCACTATCACCAGCTGCTCCATCGGCTGGCTGCAACATTGCTGTTTCGCCATCTCCAGCTACCGTTGATACACAGGATCAACAAACTCGTCAAGGCCGAGTGACTCCTGTTGTATTGAGGGATGCGACGAAATGGCGCACCATTAACTATTCTTTCATTAGCCTTGGCATAAAGATTACGCGCGCAGTAGCCGTTGATGCTGGGATACGTATAGTACCCAAAAGCGAGGACGATTATCGGAAGATAATCCGTCTTTTTAAAGAGGAAAGTATTCCTCACCACACGTTTCCTCTGCCCTCTGAAAGAAACATCCACGCTGTCATCAGAGGGATCCCAGCATCAACTAAAGAGCAGGAAATCAAAGAGGAGCTCGAACAGAAGGGTTATGCTCCCCACCACATAATTCGCCTGAAGCGCAACGGTGGCGTGCCCATGCCTTTGGTAGTGGTGATTCTGCCAAAGACAGAAAAATCTCAGCAAGTTTTTAATGAGCACGAATTTCTAGGACTGTCTGTCAGAGTTGAGGTGCAAAAGAACTCCCGATTGATAGGGCAGTGTCACCGCTGCCAGAAGTATGGACACGCTCAGTCGTACTGTACTGCTTCTCCAAAGTGTCTGAAATGTGCCCAAGACCACATGACACATCTGTGCCCTCAAACAGGACAAGAGGTGCGCAAATGTGCGAACTGTGGTGGGGATCATCCGGCAAACAGTCCCACCTGCAGATTCACTCCTAGGAGGAATCTACAAGTCATCGCACAAAGGCGAACCAATTCATACGCGGACGCAGCCAAGGTTGCAACCTTGACTACTCCTGCTGCCTCGAGCTCACCTTCGACTGCTCAAAGCGTGGACTTGGCAACAGCGCTCAAGTCCTTGCAGCAAATAATTAGTCCTCTGATAAGCGCCACACAGGCCTTGCAGGCGATTTTTCCGGTAAATGTCTAGGTACAATAGTAGACAGCCTGCATTTATCAAAATTCTTTTTTGGAATTGTTTAGGTCTAAGGGACATTCCCAAAAAACGGGAGTTTCACCAAGTTCTTTTGGATGAATGCATAGACGTAGCTCTGCTGCAGGAAACATTACTTAATCCGGGAGATCGCCTAGCTTTCTCGAATTATGATGTCATCCGCGCTGATAGACTGAATGGACGGGGTGGCGGCTTGGCGGTGCTGATCAAACGTGGTATTGACTATCACAGAAGCACAAATGCTGAGATGCAAACCATCGAGGCAGCTTCTGTGGTGGTCAATATGGCAGGAGGCATCCCGTTGAAGATCACATCGGTGTATGTCAGGTGTGGTGCCAGGTTACGTGAGGCGGACTTGGAGGTTCTCTTGGACTACTCGGGTCCGCTTCTCGTGGCAGGGGACTTCAACTGTAAACATCGAGCATGGCATTCTAGGCTAAATTCTACCAGTGGAATTCGGCTGTATAACCATGTAGTACGAAATGGGTGTCTCATACATAGTACTGACGAGCCTACACACTATCCATTCAATCATCTTCAAGCACCAGATGTAATTGATTTTGCAATATCTAGAAGCTGTAGATACAGTATTACTTCTCGTGTCATGTATGACATCTCAAGCGACCATCTTCCTGTAGTTTTGGAGGTGGGTGATGGGAATACTTTGCAGGAGGAAACTCCTCCTAAGAAACGCGTTGATTGGGAACTATACAAGTCCCTTCTCAGAGAGTTTCCAGATATCCCGATCATAGATGATGAGAATGAAATAGATGCCGCTCAAATGGAATGGACAGGGTTTGTTCAACAAGCTTTACAACGTGCAGCCGTTCTTCCTGTACGGAGACCGGGCAGACCTTTCCTCCCTGCCGACATTAGGCAAAAAATATCTGATAAAAGGTCAGCAATCAAACAAGCGAAAAGATCTTGTCATCCCGACGACATCCGTAGGGCAACAAATCTTGTCCATGAAGTGAGAAACGCTCTTCATGAATTCCGAAACGAGCAGTGGAGCGACTTTCTGGCGGGAATGCTTGACTCAAGTGTTCCTCTATGGAAAGTAGCAAAATCGCTCAGGAATGGCAAACGGGAACAACTTCCCCATATCCATGGTCCTGGAGGTGTTGTCTTCACGACTGAGGAAAAGGTGGAGGTTTTTGCTGATGCCATGGAAAATCAGTTCTCACCCAACTATGATCTGAATAATGACCTCGATGAAGAGCGACAAATTGTAAGATCCGTCAGGAGATATTTTAGGGCCAATGGCGTCAGTGACGATGATGCTTCTACTTGTGATTCCTCTTCTGAAGATTCTTCTTCGGAAAATTCTTCTACAGAAGCTCTACATAGCACACCCGAAGAATCACAAGTGATTCCTCATTGCACACCAGCAGAGCTTCAAGGTCATATTAAAGACCTAAAGGTGCGTAAAGCACCTGGAGAGGACCAGATCACAAATAAGGCATTGAAGTTACTTTCGACGAAGGCTTTGACATATCTGGTGGCAATAATTAACGCAATTCTCAGAACTCAGTACTTTCCAAGGGCATGGAAGGTTGCTGATGTCATCATGATTCCAAAGAAGGTGGGTTCGATTTTTCCGCAGGATTATCGTCCAATTAGTCTACTGTCTGCGCCGTCTAAGCTTGCCGAAAAGGTGATTAAACGTCACCTTGAGAATTGCTCGTCAGATCACAACACGATTCCTGACGTTCAATTTGGATTTCGGTCTGAGCACAGCACGGAGTTGCAGGCAGTCAGGCTGGTGGAGCGTATAACCAGTGGATTCACCCAAGACAAAAGTACTGGCATCTTGCTTCTGGATGTATCAAAGGCTTTTGACAAGGTGTGGCATGAGGGCCTCCTCTATAAATTAATTCAAAAGGGCTTTCCATTTTGGCTTCTAAAACTTTTAAAATCCTTTCTCGAAGGAAGGAAATTTAGAATCAAAATTAACAATATTTTTTCGACATTACGGCCCATAAAGGCCGGTGTTCCTCAGGGTTCGGTCCTTGGACCTATCCTTTATTCACTTTTTATTCATGACGTCCCTTGCCCCAGCAACTGTGAAGTCTATCTCTACGCTGACGACACTGCGATTGTAGCTCAGTCGTGGTCTGGAGATCTGGTCCGCGATGGGCTGCAGCTTGCGGTGGATGAAGTGTTAGAGTGGGCGGATCGGTGGCTCATCAAAATCAATCATTCGAAAACGCAGGCTATATATTGTACCAAAAAGCGTCGTAGTGCCCCGTTAGAGGTCTCAGTGAACGGTGCTAGGATTCCATGGGAAAATTCTGCCAAGTACCTAGGAATTACCCTCGACAAGGGCATGACTTGGCAGAAGCACACTGAAGCGTTAAAAACAAAATTCGAAATTACGTTCCGTCAACTCTACCCTATGTTATGTAGAACTTCAAAATTAAGTTTGGTGAATAAAATTCGACTATACAAGATGATTATTAGACCGGCAATTACCTACGCATGTGCGGCTTGGTGTTTCCTCGCCAAAACGCACATGCGAAGCCTGCAGGTTCTGCAGAGCAGGACATTACGTATAATCACTAACGCCCCATGGTATGTTTCTAACGACACCCTTCACAGAGACCTTGACATCCCTTTCTTGAGGGATTACATTAAACAGCAAGCGCAGCGACGTTATAGTCAAGCGGAATCGCACAGCAACCCTCTGTTGCGTGAGTCAGTGAACTACACAGTCGAGCAAGTTCGCAAGCACACAAGGCCGCGGCTCGCATTGTGATCAAAATTAAGTCGTGCAATTTTGAAAACTAAATTTTTCCCTTTTAGACATGTAACCTCAAAATTAACTCCTGGTCAAACCCAAAAATTTCCGAACTTTAATCGGCTATGTCAAGCTAAACCCTCCAACTGACGAACTTCCTCCTCTTTGCTCTTCTCCTTCCTTCCTTTCCTTTTTCTTCCCTTACTTCTCCCTGACTTTGTCTGGTTTCTGGGTAACCAGACCTGACAGACCGATCGACCGACACGACTGCAACTAAGAGCAAAGGTCCACCGGACCGCTCTGACAGACAATGACGAATTGTACAATTAATTTGGTTGTGGTGGGATTTTTCGATTTTCTTCCTCTGTTTCTCCTGATTAGGTTCTTATTAACGTTTAACTGTTTGCTGAAATATATATCACTATTAATTAACAGTAGTGGTGTCTTTTGTCTTTCTGTTTTTTAGAAGCACAGAATTAAGACAAGAAGCAGTAAACTACTACCACCTCACATTCGAAAGACATAGTGCCATCGCCAAATCTGAGATATTTTTTTGGAGCTCCTATGACATCACCAAGTCATGTGCCTCATTTGCTTTGCCTGTGTGCTTTCCGTCTTTTTTGGCACTGGTATATTTGCTCTGATTCAAATTTTAATGGAGCAGGTTGCAGGTATACGATATTTGTGTGTACAGTTCGGTGGTGCTCTATATTTCAGAAATATTACATTGGCGGAGCAATTAGAAAAATTTAAAGGTCTTGACTCAGTAGTCTCGCGCATATAGAAAAGTTTGAATTACTCAATACCACACCATCCAAGTTTACTCCTCGAAAACGGGAAAAAATCAGCAACACCCAAAATTCTGAGGTATCTTGTGTTTTACTATCTATACCCAAAATTTCATCGAAGTCAATGCAGCAGACAATGAAGAGTCCTATATGGGTAAAAAAAGTTTTGGTGTTTGCTCCATCCACCATCCTCATTACTCCAATTTCACCCCAATCCCAAAAAGAAAGAAGTTGTTCAAGAACCACTAATGCACAGGTTTGGAGCCATGGTGAATTTTAGTAATTTTTGTTAGTTCCTTTGCAAAGATTTCCACAAATATAGCAACATTACCTATTGCATCACCACAGTATATCCCACTCCAAGTTTTATCAAAATCGGCAAAGCTATATATAAAGCAAAAAAAACGAAAAAGGTGCTACCCGGACTCTGACACACTGGGCTGCTGTTCCATTACCCAATGACTACTCCTCACACCGTGAGGTGAGTAATCACTTGGTCCGCGATTGGTGCATCCTAAGTACGAGTAGAAGAAGGAGCCCAGGGATGACTACCTTTTGAATTCTGGTGGCTAGGATGTGCGCCGCCGTACGGCACACTGGCATTTTGCGCTGTGCAGAGAGCATCGTATCCCTCATACCGCCTAGGGATCCGGTGACCATTACTAGCAGACTTACAGCGTAGTCCAGCCAGAGCCTGTGAAGTGGTCCGAGGAGATCCTCATATTTGGTCCGCTTTTCCTCCTCCTTAGGCCCAGTTTCACAATCAGTGGTCACTCTGACGGTTTACTAACCTCGACCTGCGAGTTAACTCGAACAATGGAACGTCTCTTGTTTCGCAACCATAAAATGGTGTAGGGTTAACTAACCGCGAGTTGTATTTTATTTTTAGCGGTTGGTAGTACTGTGTCCGCAATATTTAAAATTCTTCTTCTTCTTATTTCCTTCGTTAGGTGTTTCGTGCTGGTGTTTTGTGTTTTTCTGACAATACCGTCAAAGAATGAGTTCGTTGAGTTGTCAGTTCCAATGCGATTTCCAACCGCATTTTGGTTTTTCCACTGACGTTTTTTTCATTTAATTCGCAGTTATTTGGTGTTTGACATAGATTTTTGGGTTGGTTGATGTTTGGACTGCTTGGCATTGTAGTTGTTTCTGGGGCCTTTCTCAAATAATAGCCGTGCATGTGCCCGTGTGTCAGCGTGGAAAAATCAAAATGAGCGAACAACTTTTCAAAAGATGAAGAATATATGCACAGGCATGTAATAGAATGCAAAACAAGAGGTGCAACAACATGGCGCGAAAAAGACAACGCCTGGGAAAAGATAGGCGAAGAATTTAATTGCAAATGTGCAAATAATAACCACACATCTGTAAAGGTGCTGAAAGAAAAATACAAAAATTTAAAAAAGACCAAGGAGTCATGGTCATCATCTCCCTCAAAATAATTGATTCTAGGTCGGAATATTCTTGATCCGATTGCTTCTTTGTCACTGCTATACGCAATTTACATCATAACCATCCACATCAGACAAAAATAACGATGGAAAGCGTTAAGGTAAACGATGAAATATGAAACTTTGAACGCCTAGCAAGTAGCAAAACCAAAGTGACATAACCTAATGCGCATGGGTCATCGCAAACCTGGGATTAACGCAACAATTTCTTGGGGTCAAGTTAACTCAGAGTTAACCTCAAGTAAAATCGAAAACTACCATTTGTGAAACATGACATCTAGCGTTAACCTCCGGTCAACACACAACCTTGGGTTAACCCGTCATTGTGAAACCGGCCCTTAGAGATGATGTTCGTCTCGACAGGCGCCGAGAATTCGATACCGAACATCGCCTTCTGCTAGTGGTCGAGGAGGATCATGTCGGGCCGATTTGCTTGTATATACTCACGGCACATCTCGTTCTCCACCACGGACGTAGGGCCGCGTTGTGGCGATTAACGTAGGAAATGCCAGCGTACACCTTACAAGCCGACAAGGAGTGCTCAAGGCTTTCTGGTGCCTGTAGGCAAGCTCTACAACGGATATAGGCCACATCCATGGTGATAGTCCTGCTACGATGATATATTATGCAAAGTTTACATAGTACAGAATGTGATTTTACCCCCATTTTTTGCAGTGTAGACCTTAGGAAGTAGAAGGTTAACTGCTCAGACAAACTGTTCTCTTGTAGATGTTTGTAGAAGATTCCATGCATTGGCTTATCTTTGTGAAGTCTTAAAACAAATTAGACTTCAGCAGCTTTAATGCCGCTTTTTAATTGTGTGGGAGCGAGTTCCGTAACGGACTGCTGATATTGCCGCGTAAAGTCGAGCGTGAGACTGTGTTTTTCGGCTAAAAGGGAAGGCTCCTTCACCCGTATTCTTGTGCTCTCATACAAAGCGGATCAAAGAATCGGTTATCCTCGTAGCATAGCAGACAGTGGCCAGTACTACTCTGTTGTGCAGATGCTAAACTCAATAGTCCACGCCCTTCCAGGTGTCGAGCAAGTTATATTCGCGGAACAGAGGAATTAGGACCTCCAAACAAATATTAAGAATATTAGATTCACAACATTAATGACCAGCGATACTGATTTCTGGTCGCTGTTTATTAATATAATGACCAACAAACATGGATACATGCGACTCAATGTACAGCAAACGCAACCTGATGATTATGAAAATGGACGTACGACCTTGATTGTATTAACGGCCCAGCAGCAAAAATTAGGAATGACGTTGACGTTTGTTGTATGGAATCTTGTGACAATAAAAAACCAGTCCGAAGTAGTTTTTTCCATCAGGCAAGGGCATAACAAGTAGGAGCCTTTTTAAGGCTAGTACTCATCCACTTTACTTTCTTTCAAACCTTCAGGTCGAGCTGATGCTCAGATACAAACAAAGAACAGTATTCCTCTCCTGACAAGCGCTTTAATATTTCCGATGACTTATATTAATTAAAATCGTGGCCTGTGAAGGTGTGCGCCGGAAAGATTTCCCATTATCTCTGGATCGCACCTTCCGAGTGTGAAATAATAGCGCGAGATGTTAGTGGGGAGTGGCATGGGGCAGAAAGCGAAAAACGCCACGTAACGACGTCGGTAATGAGATTGTCCAAACGGCCCGGCATGTGGTTCACACCTCCACCCTCTTTGATAGGATCTATGGTGAGAGAGAATTCGATGGTCGTTTCGAGGCCGCCTCAGTTATTCGGGATTCTATCTTTGTCTACTGTTTTTACTCCAGGCAATAATAGTCCAAGTTACATGATATTCTACAATACACAGTAGTTTTTTTACCAAAGGCACAGAATTGCTCAACCTTTAGGTAGCAGTTATTGCTGGCTGACCAGATATTGATGATGACAATGGAAAAACTTGGCAGATGTACCCAAGAAGTAAAGGCAACCTTACGATCAGATATTTGATACAACAGAGGGGAGAACTTGTCTAGGAGTAGCTTTCCTCCTGTCACATGTCAGAGAAATTTCCGGTCTTCGATGGAAGCACCGTTCGACCCTTGACAAACCAAGCCGGAATTGGCTACTCCTGATTTAGCCACGAGTTAAAAACTCTAGCTAAATGCTGGTGCTACGTACCGCTTGACTGAGTGTATGATGGTCTCGCCTCAACCCGTAGGCTATCTAGCGCACTCGGTACGTAAAAGGCTTCCCAGCCGCTCTATATTCCATCACACATTGGATACGGGATGCTTCCTGGCGAGCCAACTGGATTTTTGCTTCAATTTGGCGTACACGTGTCTGTACTCTCTCAACAGGAGAGTCTCTCACTCTCCCCTTATTATTATTATTATCACCCTGATTTTTCAAGTTTCTCTCGCATGACTGCAATTGCAACAAATGTTCACGGGCTGTGCAAAGCCAACACCTGAACTATTACTGATCTGAATTTAGGAAGGATCATACAATATTACAGGTCTTCAGGATTACGGACTTTTAGAATATTGAATGTAACCTTTCATTCAGGCATTCCACTACAAATGCACTTTCTATATAACATAAGTGTGGAACAAACATTCGATAAACTGTGGCATGTAGCTCTCCTACAAGCAACAAGATGCGGTCCTACATGTTAGGATTTCGATTTCTCTTCCTTCCATAAGATCAGCACTGGGGTTCCGCAAGGATCGGTATTGGTTCCAAAATTGTTTTTGCGTCACATCAGTAATCTACTCTTTAGCACTAGAAACACAATCAGCAGTTTTGCTGATGGCAATACTTTCCACGCACGCATCATGATCAATATACCGATTTATGTGGTCGAGGTGGAACGCAGTCCAGAGAAGAACAATTAGAGTAATCGGTAACACGCCACCCCCAGACACCTTCTCATCTGACTCTTCTACCAACATTCAAACGCAATCTGCTCCTCTGAGCTATAATATAAGCTCAACGAGCTTATTCGATACATTCGTGGGATTGCTGCATCTTATCTCAAGGCGGTCGTTCTTCATACATCAAAAACCAAGCCATACTGGTGCACCTTGATTTCAAGCGTATCCAGAGCTTAGAATGGGTTCCCTAGAGATGTATTTTGAGAGCAGAACTATAGCAATTCCAAATTGTCGTGTTTTACGATTTAAACACCTACCTATACATTAAAGATCGCCGAATTTACTGCGAAGTATACCAAGTCCACACTGAAGGGGGGATAATAAATTCGCAAAATTCAAACACACTAGTGCATCTTTTCTGTGTTGGCGGTGGACTAGTTCTGACGTGCCGTGGAGATAATATACATTGTTAATGAACTTGCACGAGTTCTGCTTTCGCATGTTTTGTGGTAGTATACTACATCGGAGGACATAGGTATGTTTTGGTCGGATCAGTGGCGATCGACTTGTCCTAATATGTGGTATGTCCACTATTTCCCATAACTTGAGGAATATTCCAATTCCAGTAAAGCACCTTATAACCAGTTATCTAATATGCCTATGTAAATCTTATCAAGCAATTTTTCAGTATTCTATATGTCAAAAACAAAAAAAAAGCTTCTGTAAAATTTGAATTTGGTGACTTGGTACACTTCTGCTCTCAGGGGAAGATTTATTAAGCCTGGGAGTATTTATGGCCTATTCAAGTTTTGCTTCTACAAAATTCCTCTAATACAACCATTTTACAGCAGCTGCGATACTCTGGTATGTAGGCTTTGTTTTCGCGGTTTGCTCAGTTATAAACAAACTTTGAGAGGCGAAAAATTATAAAATGGCTTATGCTCATTAGGTGGACATATACTGATCAAATTTTGAGTTAATTAATAAGTGCATTACGGAATCTTTAAGAAGCGGAATTGTGTATTTAATATTATTATATCCTCAAGCCTTATTTACTTATTGAAATCTCTGTCGCCTATCCAACAGGTCACAACAAGGAATATTTGATTTGCCACATTTAGCTAACCAAACGTCTATGTTTGGCTCAAGCGTATATTTTTTAGTTAGTTTAAGCTTACATAATTTACATCAAAGCGGTTTGAACTTTAAGCAACTTGCTTCCATTTATATACTTAGTTATAATAGCTGTAATTGTTTGAAGTGGGTTTTTTACCGTCCGTCATCTCCAATAATCTGTACTGGCCTATCCTTGTACTAGACATATCTGTGGGAGTATTCTATCAGACCCCCAAAAATTACCTTGTTGGGTACCCTTAGTTTCCTTTAATCACTCAGCTGTAGACAAAGTTCTTCCATCAAGAAGTGAAAATAATAAAGATACCTACAGTGTTGTCAAATATCATAATAAAAGACACAGGGTGTCACTGCAAATCATCTTTTCTAGCCGATAATAGATGTAAATACGTCAGGTCAGCACTCATTATCATACGACACTATCTTACTGTTACTTGAGATAGGTATGCCTTAAAACATAATATGCTTTTCACTGTCTGCTGCATCGCTAAGCTGTAGTGCTGAGGGCAAATAAGTGTCCAAACTTACGTAGGAAGGTATAAGTAACCAAAGAATATGACGGTTTAAAGCTTGCCCCTTCCATCAGGCCTCAGATATCTATGATGTGTAGTAGTTTGCTACACAGCATTGCGTGTTCTATGAGAGAACAATACGCCCAAACAAATCATGAGGAATACTGAAATTCGCTGGAAAATGTTTGGTTTCCCCCGTGTGGGGGCGGGTTAGAATATCTCCCACCGTATATCCTGCGTGACGTAAAAGGCGACTAAAAGGAACCGAACTACTGTCGGTATAAGCAGTAACCTTTTCTCAACCAACAGCTCTGGGTGGACGAGTTGAGAAGCGTCAGGACACCTTCTTGTCCTTGGGGTGAGAAATTGCCCCTAAAGGCTGATGAACCAGTAGATACCATCTGGTCAACGGCATGAGAACGCTGAAAGCAAATGGGAAACTACTGCATTAAAGATCTTAAAGATATCCCAAGAGACACTCTTAAAATGAGTAAATGCATTTTACGAGCTCACAACATGTCTGTTAAGACATTGTGACTATGATGATAATACATAGCTTTGGATAATACTGATTGTAATCTTTTTTTATTCTTCTTTGCCTTCACCTATACACCTTTCCCACTTAATCGTATCCTGAATAATATTGTTTTCTCGCGGAGGATGGGGGGTATTTATCATTTTATTTATCATTTCGAGTCGTTTCTCTATCCGGTATCCCTACTTTTGCAGTGCATCAACGAACTGTTGAAAATGGCGTCTAATCCGATCTGTCTAAGACGAGAGACTCAGATCGTTTATGAAATTAAGGGAGCCAGTAGCATCATCTAGGCTGAATGGAAGAGTTGCAAGGCGAGGGTCGAAGAATAACTTCCTGGGTTGTGAGCTACCTCTATGGCTGGCACTAGGTACCATTAGAAGAAAAACAGAGGTCAAGCTAGAGAACTTATTTTAGGACCTCTGGGCTCTCTCTCTCTCTCAGGAGATAAGATGGGCAGGACGCAAGGCCATCCTCACATTTGCGATGAGGGCTGGACTTGGAAACTAGGGTAAGGAGAGGTACAAAAGGGCCTGTTTGTCGGCCTATGCACTGGTGGTTCTAGCCACCAGAAATACTCTCTCCCTCTTTCATTCATTCAGAATAGAATAGAATAATATATTGATCACATTTAGCAAAAAAATCACAAGTGACATGTCAACAAACAAATATAAAGTTACAAATAAGGTACATAAATAGCTAAAACCTATAATTTAAAAAAATCTTGCACTGAATAAAAACGACCCTGTCATAGAAGCGACTGGAGCTCATTTTTAAATCTGTGATATGATGTAATTTCTTTAATATCCACGGGTAGTTGATTAAACGAAATAATGCAGCTTAGTGATATAGATTAGGATTTCGTGCTTTATAAATACGATTGTCTTTTGAACTAAGAGATAAGCGCCTGTAGACAACAGCATAATAAAGATTGAGATAGCCATCTTGGTTGTTCAGTTTTTTGCAAATATGGTCAATGTGGCTGGAAAACCTAAGGCCAGAATCTACAACTGTGCCTAGAAGTTTCACATTGTTTTGAAATAAAATTTCACTGTCTGTGAACAAATTTTCTGTTAGGGGTTTTCAATAAAAAACAATATGTATTATTTTGTCTTTATTTGAGATCAACTGATTTTTTCGCGCCATGACTCCATCTGAGAAAGAAAATTATCTATTGATGTATCATCTGCAAACATTGACAACTGTTCCCGATGTTACATAATTAGGAAGGTCATTCGCAAATAAAACAAAATTAGAAGGCCCAGCGCGGAACACCTAAGGATGCAGGAACTGTGTCAGATTCTGTATTATTTACTTTAGCCATTAAACGTCTATTTTCAAAGTAAAATTTGAACCAGCTCAGCAGAACTTCCCTTACTCCAAGCTGACTAGGTTTGCTCATAATAATTGCGACATTAAGGCCTTCAAATCTTTTTGCCTAGTTGAAAATTAGTTATAACTACTATAAATTCACCATTATCTAAATATTCATAAACAGAATTCAAAAAATGATATGAAGCACACTCAACAGATTTATTTTTTCTGAAATAACAGTGAATAAGTTAACAAACTATGCTGCTCAGGTTGGCCATAATTGTCAATAAGGTGTGGAACCCTTTTCATACGGTGGTCATACCTGGTCGTACTTTCAGGGGATCTGAAGATTTACCAGTAAGCAGTGATAGGCTTATTAATCTTGTTAGTGGATTCAAGATGAATTCATATATAGCTTTTAATATGCAAGAGGACATCCCGTCAGTTATATCAATGAAAGCCTTGTGTGGTATTCTTTTTTTATGGTCAGCCTCCCGCAAAGTCTGGAGGAGACTGGCTCGGGGAGTAGGTATCTCAACCTGGCAAGGATGAGCTCGCACAGCCTCTCTAGAGTTCCTCGTTCGGATGGCGTTTGGTGCTATTATCTGGGAGAGCTCACTGGAACGTCTTCCATGATCTGTAAATCAAGGACAGGTCAGCCACCCTTCTCCGATGTTCCAGGCTGTGGAGGTCATCTCTGAGGTTAAGGGTATCGATTAGTCTAATCGCTCTCCTTTGGACAGTGTCCAGAAGCTTTCGAGAGAGCTTCGGATGGCATCCCCACACATGGCAGCAATACTTCACCGATGGTCGGATCTAGGCAGTAGTTGCTCTGGTGTATACAGCTTCCTACAGCGGAACAAAACTCCAAGCTTCTGGGATGACTTTTTAGCTCAGAATAACAACTGAACATAGAGGTAGTAAACAAAGCACTTCAGCATGGCGTGTTCAAAGCCATCATCCTTTGACACTTCATCATCCAAACACTGCCAACTAACCTGAAAATTCTTTCATGCAACCCATATTACAAAAACTGCACTGATGCACTGTTCCATCTCGAAAAACTGTTAAACTACACTCGAATATAGCACAGCAAGTCCGTAAGGCTTCACTACAGCTCTCAACAAATAGCGAATTCGATTTTACTGACCAAGCATAAAAGACGCACAAACAAAACAAACGTTTGACAATCAGTGTTCTACCGTAAATAAGTCGCATGAAAATTATATCGGCGTTGCCAGCTCCTCAAAATTTATGTAAGACTTCAGAATTTGCGTTTACCTATGATGAAGAAATATGCAGTAACGCAGTAGAGGCCAACATATCTATTGATTTTGCTGTAATAATTTTTTAACGTAGAATGGAATATTTCTGGATACTATTCAATTCAGATGATAGTAAATAATTATGATTGCCTTATCTAGTGGTCAATATGACAACGTAAGAAAAGATGTTGGCCTATTAGAATTAGTTGTTTACTACCTCTATGTTCAGTTGTTACTCTGAGCTTTTTAGCAGTACTGACGACGTGGTCGTGCCAAGACGTGTTATTGTTGATGTTGCTGATGTTGCAAAAGGTTAACTGAAGATGGCTCGACTATTGGGCTATTACAAATGGTTTTCATACCATCCGACACGTATGCATAGCAGTCTAAAGTTAGTTTAGTCTAATAAACCATCAGCTAACTATTGTCGTAGCACATGCGACACTGTCTTTCAACGATTCGGTTGCAGTACCTTCCCTAATCTGTACACGCACGTGAGCTATCTGTCGACCGATTGGAGCTCCCAGCCGGGGCGGACCAATATGCAGCGCTCATTGGTGCTCACGCTGATTTAAAGCACACATGTGCACTGGCGGCTAAGGAGACATATGACTCAGCGGCGGCGCTATCCAAGTGCGAAAGGTGCAACAGCATTATTGTTATCTTAAGCCGGGAATGCATCGGAGAAGCTCTGCCATTTGTTCGCGTTAGTTTGCGTTTTTTGAATTCGATGGTCTAATGTAGGTGGTCATTCATGGTCATTCGCTACGAATGAATTTTGGTGCGAATGGTCAGCGTCAGCGCCGCGTAGAGATTCACGACTTGACTTGATTTTCAAGCTACTTGACTTGACTTGACTTGATATCAAGTCAAGTAGTTGTTTTCGAGATTCGAGTCAAGTAGTTACACATCAAGCAACTTGTTTTTCAAGCTAATTACTTGATTTTTCTTGAAAAAATAATTCTTTTTTGATATTAATCTGATTAACTGCCATAACGCAATTACAATAAAAATCTATGTATACAGGGTGTCCAGTTAGTGGGTAATTCTTTGATATCTCGCAAAGTATACCTGATAGAACAAAATGTCAAATAAAAAAGTTATTTGGTTACTTAAGACGCATATTCCGAGAATATTTTGAAATACACAGGGTGTTGCCGGAAAGTAGGATAGTGACCAACTTAATTTTTTTATATGGAACTATAACTTTTTTTTTAATTCTTTAAGTTTCCATCATTGGTCTCTATTTAACCCTAAAATATTTTTGGGATAGGTTGCGACGTTGGCAAGTTATAATTTATTTTCTAATTATTTCCGGATTTGCAAGGTCGCAAGTAATACGTCCAAATTGATATATTCCTTTAACTTTTCTTAATAATATTATACAGTGAGTTACTTGATTATTAAGTGGATATTAGTTTGGATGTTACCAGCAATTTGCATCTACAGGGTGTTTTTGGCATAATTTTAAATTACATCAACTTGAAGGTCATTTTACTTTGTTTTTTTTAAATGTAACACCCTGTATTTTTTATTTTAAATCGAAATATCTACTAATACCCTATCTCGCCTTGTGATATTTTTTTTTGCGTTTGCGACGTTGCCAAAATATAAATTATTTTTCCAAATTTTTAAACAAATGTCCCCGATTTTAATGTATTTTAAATAGAATCCTCTACTTATTTTGATTGCAATGAATTGCGCATGTCGAATTTAATAAGATCTCACAACTTCAAAATTTTGGTTCTATCAATTTCTGAGATACGGCAACACCGCTTTTTCAGTAAACGGTACCGGAACGCTTGAATATCCAAAACTGCCACCGCTGAAGCGAAAATTATCAATATCGGAGAGCTTTTTTACAGCAAAATTCAAAAATGCTAACATCAGTGTTGTCAGATTTATCACTTTTACGTTAGACTCCATAAAAAGGGCATTCCATTCAAAACAACGACGTAAAATTGGTAAATCTGACAACACTGCTGTTAGCGTTTTTGAATTCCGTGTATTCAAAAGCCCTCAAGTATTGAATTTCACCTCTCCAGCTGTGGCGGTTTTGGAAATATTTAAGCGTTCCGGTACCGTTTACTGAGAAAGCGGTGTTGCCGTATCTCAGTAATTATTATAAACAAAATTTTGAAATTGTGAGATCCTACTTAGTTCGACATGTGCAATTCATTTCAATAAAAATAAGTAGAGGATTCTATTTAAAATAAATTAAAATCGAGGATATTTGTTCAAAAATTTGGAAAAATAATTTATAACTTGGAAACGCCGCAAACGCGAAAAAAAATTACAAAGCGAGATAGGGTATTAGTAGATATTTCGATTTAAAATAAAACATACAGGGTGTTACATTTAAAAAAACAAAGTAAAATGACCTTCAAATTGCCGTAATTTATAATTCTGCCAAAAACACCCTGTAGATACGAATTGCTGGTAACATACAAAATAATATCCACTTAATATTCAAGTAACCCGCTGTATAATACTATTGAGAAAAGTTAAAGGAATATATCAACTTGGACGTATTACTTGCGACCTTGCAAATCCGGAAATTAGTAGAAAATAAATTATAACTTGGCAACGTCGCAACCGATCCCAAAAATATTTTAGGGTTGAATAGACATCAATGATATAAACTATAAAAATGTAAGAAAGAGTTATAGTTCCATTTTAAAAAAGGTTGATCACTATTCTACTTTCCCGCAACACCCTGTATATTTTAAAATATTTTTAGAATATGCGTCTTAAGTAACTAAATAACTTCTGTATTTGACATTTTCTTCTATCAGGTACACCTTGCGAGATAACGAAAAATTACACACTAACTGGATACTCTGTATAAAGATGTAACTTAGTCAAATAATGAATGTAATAATTTGAAATAAAAATACGAAATATTCTGAATTCTGACAGTAATACATAGAAAAACAATAAACTCAAATGGGGGTGGGTTGGCTCAGTGGTTAGAGTCGATGGATGGATTAGGGTTCGATTCTCATTAGAGGCGGGAATTTATTTCTAGTTTTTTGAGCCTTCACTGTTGGCTTCTAATTAATAGTACCGTTCCTAGAGTGGTGCCGGGAAACAGTAACAAAGCCTACACAGAACACGAGGCTAATGACCGGAGCAATCGACGCCGATGACACAGAAGTAAAAAAATTAATATTCTCATTTGCCATACATGATTTGAGACACATAAGACTTCTAACGGAGTTATCACCTGATCGATTTCTTGTTTTGGTAAGAGTTAAGGCAGCTAGAGAGCTGCCTTTAAACTGGAGCTGGAGAAGCTGGTGTTGCCAAAAAGTCTTTGGCCATTGCGGCAAGGTTTGGAAAAATACATTCGTGCCTTTTCCACCATTCTAAAGTATCTTCAGTACTGTCCCTTGCCGCTTGAATACTATTTATAATCTGTTCATTGGTTCCATCTCGATCAGGTTTATTGTCAAGTCCCATAGCCCACGAGCATATTAATGCAAAAATGATGGAAATACTCTTAAAAACATTAAGGCACTGGCAAGTTCGTTCAATTAACGACTATTCTGTGTCGGTTGGCTTTAAAGTTTTAAAGTCATCGAGTGCCTGCTTGCTGTCGTAACCTCGGTGATTTCCCAATTTTAATGCTTCGATTCGCATTTTACAGATCGATATCAAGTAATATCAAGTAGTTTGATTTTACTTGATATCAAGTCAAGTAGTTCAGATCGAAAGTCAAGTCAAGTCAAATATCAAATTTTCAAAGGCTTAAGAAAAAACTCAAGCTACTTGGCTTGATGAATCCCTAGCGCCGCGACCGAATGTTTTCTGTAGTCTGTCAGTGAAACAGAAGAGATCAAAAGGATATCCGGGTCCTGAGTGACACATAAATTCAACGATAGGAGGAATAAAATTATAGAAGGAATAAAATTGAAAAAGCACGTAAAACGCAAAACTGAAATGGTGCCAGCCACAGGACGACAATCGAAGTCAATCGTCAATGCATCTTGCAGATTACCACACACACCTTTCATCCTTTTCTGTTTCATGCAATTGTTACTGAATTATGGATTTTTTTATTTAGTTTATAATTTTTTATATAATTTAATTTGAAATATCATTGAAAGCTTATTTCTTGGTAAGATGTACAGTGTGGCCTAATAAACACGCGGTGCTCTTTAGCGGCCTTAACGTTTAAATTAGAAGAAAACGTTTCGGATAAGAAGGATCTATTTTCAAATGGTCTACTTGCAGAAAATAATTTTAAAGATTGCAGACATACGGATATACCGGAAGTATAGGTATCTATTTCCCTATTTTAAATAGAACATCCTGTACATTATCACGTTTTTGAATTTAGCATCGATTTTTAGGTTCAACCTGTTAGCTACAGTTTATGTCTACGAAGCCTATTTTCGAAGTTATTCAGCAATCCTTAGAAAATTTGGCATTTGTAGTACTTTACAAAAAATGTTACCTAATAACTTGGAAACTAAACACGACAGAAAAATGCGGTTTTCGTTTTAAAACGAGCAAGATACACGCTTGTGTTTCAGCAAGATTCTTATTTCCAAAGCACATTAAATCAATAGACAATAAATTTTCAAATTTTAAAAGTTTAAAACGTCAAAATTTTTTTTTTCAAATGGGATGGTATGATATGCTCACTGGTGGATGCGAAATTGAATTCTCTTCTCATATCTCTTATCTAGGTATGTGTGGTGCTTTTATGGTTTTCATGATATTTACGTTTTTGTAATTATAACGTAATGACGCGTAGGAATTGGAAAAATCGCATGTGGCATGGCTCGCAGACGAAATCATTGGCTGGAAGCTCTTCATCCAAAGTGTTTCAGCCTCTAATAGTAAAATGTGCAACCACTCCCTCTAACTGTTGTCACATTATTCTTAAAAACTCCAGTGGTAAATTTTCCAACAGGTTTTCCAAATTTTCATTTGGAAGATTTTGGAAAACATTAGTTTATTATGCGGTTTCCAATAATACTACCCCAAATGTTCAGACTACATGCTGGTTGTCAACAAACCGCTCAAAATCTGGATTTACGTCGGCGTAAAATGTGAGAGGACACATGTAGTTAATAGAGATACATAATGAGTTTGACGTTCTCACAATTGTAGTTGAAGATCCGGATAGCGGTACAGCAGAAATTAGTCGCGATTTGGGCATTGGTCAAATATCTGTGAAAATGACCTTAATGAAGAACAAATAGCATCCTTATGACGTACAGCTAAATCAAGTACTTGAAAGGCAAGATGTTGAAAAAATAATGAATTTCTAGAATTTCTCGAGTCCAAGTTTTCAGAAGTTTGTTGACAACCAGCATGAAGTCTAAATATTTGGTGTGGCATTATTGGAAACCGCATAATTAACTAATGTTTTCCAAAACTCTCAAAATGAAAGTTTGGAAAACCTGCTGAAAAAATTACCACTGGAGTTTTTAAGAATTTTGTGGTTACAGTTGGTGGAGCGCCTGCATATTTTTGTATTAGAAGCCGAAACACTTTAGATGAAGAGTATGTTTTTGCTCGTTTCAAAACCGAAAACAGCATCTTAGTTTCTGAGATACTAACATTTTTTGTAAAGTACTACAAACTTAAAATTTTCAAAAGATTGCTGAATAACTTCGAAAATGTAATAAGACATACCCACAATAGGGTATATGGGTATGTTTATCCACAGAATGTACATTAGATATTCCAGTTTGAACATGTGTGCCTTGAATTCTCACAGGACGTTTAATGTACATATGAAAAATGATATACACTAGTGTAATATACTATGTATATTCATATGTGAATATACATAAGATGTTGGTCTGAGTATCATATATATATCTAGTAGTTTACGCCTGCGCAAAGGGCAACCAGTTCCGCCATTGCTGATTTCTAGCAATTCTTCCATTCGCGTCCTTAGTCGTAGTTAGCGTGTGTGCGCTGGTGCTGGTTGTGCTTGATTAACTGATCGAGTGAAATATTTCGCAATGTATCTTATCTTCTGGCTACTGATGACACTCGCATCCAGCGTTTGACGGTGAGTCGTAAGCGGAACACACCACCTACAACATTTTATAACCTTGATTTCTTTGTAACTTTAGACATGCCATTCAACAGGAAAGAGATGACAGTCACAGTGATCGAGTTTGCCAAGTATTACTATTGTAACTAGAAATTGAATTAATAACAATACATAATGAAAGTATAAGGTTTGTTTATTTTTCTGCCTCCACATTGCATGTGCATTAAAAGTACATTAATGTTCATTTAATGGATGTACCATGGATGTGAAAATTTGCGACAAACTTACATCAAATGTAAATTTTTTATGTCTGTTTTACATCTATTAGACGTTCTTGCTTCATTTGTGGATATCCACTGTATGTACATTGTATATACTTTGGTATGTAAGTATATATAAATGGTATATGTTATGAATATACATGTTCATACCTGGTCATATACATATACATTAATGGATATGCCATGGATGTGGAAGCTCGCGACAAACGTTCATGAAATGTATATTTTTTGGATGTCTATTTAACATCTATTGGACATTTTTGCTCCGTTTGTGGATATACGTATCCATTGATTCGATATCCAATGTATATAATTTGTATATACTTTTGTTATGTGGGTGAATTAACGTTAACAAACGGGACCTCAAAATAAATGCTGAATTTAAAAACGTAATAATATACAGTGTTCTATTTAAAATAAGGAAGTTGATGCCAACTTCCGGTATAACTGGATGTTCGCCATCTTTGAAGTTATTTTCCGCGAGTAGACCATTTGAAAATAAAAGTTTTTTATTCGGGACATTTTCTTCTTGTTTAAACGGTAAGTCCGCTAGAGAGCATCGCGCGCTTATTGGATCACCCTGTATAAGAATAATGCGAGCAACCATTCTATAAATAGGTATACCTATAGCGCCGGTTCCAATCTTGGACATAGGGACTACATATGGATGACCAAAACGGATGATCTATAAGCTGTCCTAAGATGGCTGTTCAATGGATAACCGTTTTTAGTCCTTGAGCGTAATGGACCATATTTTGACTGTTTTTTGATGTCCAATGAACTGTGCTATCTGGGTATAATCTGGCATCGTAACACAAAGTACCTTTCCTTCATCAGCATTTCTATAAATGTGATCCTTTAGCAATAAAAGCGCTGGAGTTGTACTAGACTGTTCTACAACCTGATTGAGATGTACTTAGTATGTCTCGCTCATTAACAGATACGTGATCTGCTGTTTCAAAGCACAATATGTGGCAGTATTGGAAATAGTTTGTAGTACTTCGCTACAATTCGACGAGAAAGGATGTTTTTATTTTCGTTTGTGAAGGAGAAAATATTAGTGAGCTACTCTTCCCGCAAATGGATGGAATGCTAGCAAATGTTTTTTTTTATAAATCGAATTATAGAGCGAAATCGTAAATGTGTCAGTCTACCAAGCAACGTTGTCGCAAATGACTACAAATGAACACCAATGATGGCAACAACAACGAATGCGAATGAATGGTAACGTTTGTCAGATGTATCCCCGGCTTAAGGCCTCTCGTACACTGAAAGCGGAAAGCTGCGAACTGCGTACTTGCGACATAATGTGATTTCACATTATTGTCAATAGTGCGTTTGCTCTTCGTCTACTGCCTCGTCCGTATTTTGTGCAGATATGCAGTATTTTTACTTCCCACACCGATAGGTGAGGGGAGTATTGTGATCGCGAAAATTTTCGATTTTGAGATAATACGTTTTTTGGGCGTTTTATGATGTGTACATAATGAAAATCCACGTCACTCATTTCCGCCGGTCTGTCTGTCTGTCGGTCTGTCTGTCGGTCTGTCTGTCTGTCTGTCTGTCTGTCTGTCGCGTTTTTCTACCCTCGTAATCTCAGTAACCGCTACATGGATTGTGATGAAATTTGGGCAGCGTTATGCTGTGGGGTCGTAGTAGGTAATGTTCCTATAATTTTGAAAATCGTTATACGGGGGGAGGAGTAATTAGCAAAAAACGAAAAATTTCAAATACGCCTCAAACTTCGTTTTTAGGCGTTTTAGGGGTTCCTGATCATTTTCTACTTTTTTTTGGGTGGGGGTGAATTTGGGGTGGTTGGGGATGGGGGGTTGTAATACTGAAAAATTTGTTGTATTCATAATGGGCTCTCTAATGACCTGTGAATGAAAAACCTAGCGCCATAATACAATTTTTTAGGTCCATCCGAACATTTCCTTGCTTATAATAGAAACCAAGGGACTTAGAATAATTTGTGATGTATACATCCGAGTGTTGTTTTAGTTTTAGATCGTTCTTTATTGCGTAACGCCAAAATTATAGAATGGATTTTAATGAAATTTTGACCCAGTATTACTGCCACGGCGAGGATGGAAAGCGCGCATGTTTTGGAAAAATCGTGTCAGTGGCGGCGCGGCAATAATAGAAAAACTAAACTTTGTTTTTCGGCGTTTTAGGGGTTTCTGATCATTTTTTACTTTTTTTTGGGTGGGGGTGAAATTGGGGTGGTTAGGGGGTGGGGGGTTGTAAAACTCAAAAATTTATTCCATTTATAATAGTGTCCATTGACCTGTGAAAGAAAGACCTAGCGGCATAATAGACGTTTGTTAGGTCCATCCGAACATTGCCTTGGCTATTACAAAAATCAAGGGATTTGGTATTGGTAGGGGTAGGTATTGACTCAGGTCGTTCTGAATTTAGCAACATGGAAATTATGGAATTAATTTTAATGAAATTTGGACACAGTATTATTACCGCGGCAAGGATGAAAAATGCGTATGGTTTCAAAAATCGTGTCAGTGGCGGCGCAGCAATAATAAAAATCTAAAAATATAAAAACAGCTCAAATTTCGTTTTTAATCAATTTGGGGATTCCTGATTGTTTCGTTTCGTCCAGTTGAAGCTGAATTGTGTCGTTTTAGTTCCTACGGAGAGATTTAGGAAACTACTTACTAGTTTTTGTGTTGGATGTTTTTTGACGACAGGCGGGCGATGATTTGGTTGGAAGTGTTATGTGTGGGAAGTACTGAGTCAATCAACTTGACTCCATTTTTTTTAAAGAAGATCGGTGAATATTCTCACTTGTGCTGTAGTTTACAAAGCAACCACTACTACACATTATTTCCACCAAGACCTCATTCATTTTTTTAACATTATTTTTTGATCTAGAAGTATTATTAGCATTTCATAGGCCATTATCACGTGAGGGTAGGTTAGAGAAACGCAGTTTTTCGCTAGAAAATCCAAACTGCCATTCTAAATTAAATAAATAGTATTAATGAAGCTTTAAGCTGCCTCACATCCTTCCACTCTGCTAGAAGCAGTTTTAAATTCCGATGGAAGTATTTTAAGTGAAGTAACTATGGAACTGAGAGTATATAATACGGAGTTTGAGAGGTGCAACTATATTGTTATTATCTTGTTGCTGCCAGTCTAAATTATATAAACAGTGTTAATAACGCTTCAGATTACTTCATCCTTTTCTAGTGTGGTAATCTTTATTGAATTATCTATCTAATAACAGGAAGAATTGCAATAGCGAAAAATATAGAGTTTAAAATAACATCCTCGGACGTTTTATGATATTAAAATGACGAAAAAGTATGGAATGAAGGGTGCTTGCTTACTCCGCAAGAAAGAGATAGTTTCAATCATCTGTGAACCAAATGACTAGAATCAAAAACCATGTCAAAACATATCCGTTGATACGTCTCTTTGTCCATCTATCTGTCTGTCTGAGTCTATCCGGTACTCCTTGGAAGCCCTATAACTCGGAAGTTACTAAAGCAATATTGACTGAACAAAAATTGTTACTTCTATGATGAACTTTTTAATTTGAATAAACCAATGATAATGAATGTAAATATGTCAGCACCGATTACCTTGTCCCATGGTACTATTTTATCCATACTCCCTATGCTCCTGCTAGCAGTTTCAGGCATACCATTGCAATTTATTTATAACCAAAGCTTTTTCAAACAAGATAATCTTTTTAAATAGAAAGTTGGCCATGTATTTCCAGTATTCAAATATAGATATAATGCCCTGTTACTAGCTACAGACTGATCAGCGGCATTGTATTTTTTCCAAATTCCTCGAAAGCACAACTTTAGATGAACTGCATAGTTTCGCCCAAACAGATCGCTAGGGGGCGACCCATTAAGCTGTACTGGTAATATAAACGAGACCCCTGATGACTTACGGATCTTAGCAAGACCTTCGACAAATACAATTCACGAACTTCTTGTTGATGGACTGACTGATATTGGTCTGAACGATGATATATATCAATGTGTCTGATCCTGCATCACTAACCGTGAGCAAATAGTAACTATGATTCATGTCACTCTCCGTTACTATCACAATGTAGTTATCTAGGGCCTTTATTATTAATTATTAAGAACAATAAAAAAGTAATAAGATTATTTAAATTAATAAAATTTTTGAAAGATGCAAGCTTTGCATGGCGGCAGTCAAGAGGATTACATCATAGACCGACGTGATTGATGCCAACATCCATAAAGTGTAGGCTCTGACTAGAAGATAAGCTCATCAGATGTAGAATGAACCATCAGAAAGTCCCTCCACACCTCAATGATTATAATTTAAGTTAATGTGTATTGCTTCAGAGATGTTTTCTATAAAGAAATCCTAGCAAACCGCAGCAGGATGTGAAGCTAGATGTGGCTAAGCTGTAACTCAAATAAATATATCCAGATGTAGTACGCTCACACGTAATAATTTTTGCCGGTTCCATATCTCATATACGTATCCGTATAGCTTACTTAAATTACTCCGGCACACTGCTGGTACGAAATACGTTTTAAGAATTTTAACGTTAATCCTTTTATTGCCGATCAACCGCTCGATAAAGAGTGCTTCCAGTAACGAAACTAATAAAATTTATCGGGGCATTGAATAATTTTCGCATATTTGCCCGGTAGTGACAATTATTCAAGGGAGCAAACCATTTCTCTCGCACACAGGCTCGGACTAAGTACACCAAGTTATTAATTACGAAATTCTTGTTAAAATTATTGAATCACCTAAAATTTCTCTTGCGAATGACCCACAACTTATTGAACTTTTACTCCATTCTCGTAAAACTAAGGAAGGTTAGCTATGCTCATCAGTTCCTGGTCCCATATCTCTAAGCTTCATGGACTCATTATTTTGGTTGTAGATACAGCATGACTGAAATGTTGTTTCATTACCCTGCCTGACTTCACAACGCGCTGTGGAATACTGTTATATTCAGTCCACGTCAGCGAAGCATATTTTCTCTATGTTTTTCTTCTTAGTTGGTGTCGATGGACATAGTAGACTTTTTAGAGTTAAACGTATATTCCGTTAGCAATTTGGGTCTTCCATAGCTCTTTTATGGATACTTTTCAGATTTTATCTTTTACTAGGAACTATATTTTCTCTATATTTTGGTTTTTCGTTCATGCAAATTGCTGTTGGGTTTACGAGCCCCTTCCCATTTCAGTTGGCCCAAGCATTGAAATTCGATTTTTCCTTGAATATTATTCGCAATAAAAGTTATTGTACTATATTTTAGGTGAGTAATTGATTTACGGGATACATTCAATATTATTCTATAGAGAAAGGTCAATTTACTTATATATTTTTTAAATTATTAGCAAAAAATGAAACATATGATAGATAAGGATATTTTTAATAAATCCACCCTACTGGTTTATGTTACTAAATAAGCTAAAATTGACGGGCGACTTGGGTGAAAGCAACTTAATATTACAAAGTTAAGTAATAACGAATGCGGCTTTAGACAACAATTGAGTTGTTGACTGTCAGAATATATTAGGTCTGTTTTTACAGAGAATCACAAACCAGTCAGAGCCAATCAGTATTCACCATTGCAGTTGTCAAACTATTTCTGACTAGTACTGGCCAATCAAATTGACGCTGACTAGTTTGTGATTGCTGTAAAAACAGACCTATTATTTACATTTTAAGGCTATTTGCGCTTATTGTGCTTATCAAAATGGGTCGGGGAGAGATAATTGATGAAAAAATTCGTTCAATCATAATAAAATTTTTGAATACTGGAAAATCTAACGCTGAAATTGCAAATTTGTTAGATTTGTCACCTTATAGTGCCAGAAACATTGTTAGAACTTACAAGGTTACTGGTTCAGTTGCCACAAAACCCCGATATGTCAGAAAAAGTAAACTAACAGATGTTGATAGACGAGCACTACAAGGAATTATCAGGAATAACCGGCGTGTTAACTACCTTGAGTTAAGTGCTCTGTGGAGCAATTCGGTGGGAAGGAGAATTTCGAGATCAACATGTCATAGAGAGGCTCACAAACTAGGATTTGGTACTTACAAGGTAACATTTTATACTATAGAAATTCAGAAAAAAAATTTACAATTGACACATTTGTTTTAGGCCAAAGAAAAGCCACTTTTAACACCAAAGCAAAAGAAAAACAGACTAGCATGGGCAAGACAACATAAAGACTGGACATTTCAACAATGGCGATCCATTCAATGGAACGACGAGGCCCGATTTGAAGTTTGTGTTGGAGACAGCAGAAGTCGAGTTATTCGAAAAAAAATGAAGCCTTCCATCCAGATTGCTTAAAAAGGAAAGTTAAATTTCCTGCTTCGGTCATGGTTTGGGGAAGTATGTCATCCAAAGAGTAGGAAAACTTCATTTTATCAACGGAATTGTCGATACAGCAACATACTTGGATATTTTAGAAGAATCAATGTTGCCAGTAATGGAGGAATGTTTAGTATCTGGAGAAAATTTGGTGTTCCAGCAGGATGGCACAGGATGCCATACTTCTAAAAAAGCCCTAAAATGGATGGAAAATCACAATGTACCACTTTTAGAGTGGGTTTCTAGCAGTCCCGATCTGTCCCCAATAGAAACTTTGTGGCATGAAATGAAAAAAGATCTACGCAAAAACCCTACTAGAACAATCCCTGAATTAAAGCAAAGGTTGCAGGAAATATGGGATTCATTCACGCCAGAATTTTGCGAAGGCTTGGTAAATACTATGCCTCAAAGAAATTTGGAGGTTACAAAAAATAAAGGCGATGTTACTCAATGGTTAATTTTATAAGAGCATTTTTAATATTTTTCCCATTTGTTCACAGTTTTGTTTCATTTGTTGTGGTTTTGTGAACTTATTGACTTTCATGTATCTGGTTCTGAAAAAAGGCATTAAATAAACTATTAAAATATTAAAAAAATATTATTTATGTGGCACTTGAATATCATTGAAAAGAAAAATAAAATTAAAACCTATGGTGGGCCAACTGAAATGGGAAGGGGCTCGTACTGTTTAGAGCAGATACAAATTGTTACCAACGATACACCATGTTTATCTATTTTACCTTGTCTTTAAGCAAGCTATTTGTTCAGGATATGCAGTAGTGCCGAATACCGTATAAATGACGGGTGAGGTTCAGTAGGTTCTGGAATCACCATATAATAAATACTTTGTTTTGTGCTAATGAATGGAATCTCAACATTAATTTGCTTAAATCTTAACCTTATTTCGCTTGACTCAATCCATATCACTACCACTACCTTGCAATTTGATATACGTGTTTGCTCAATACTATTAATGTCAATATCCATCTGTTGCGACATCCAAACAGTACTGAAAATTACTGTATTCATTTACGTTAGTTCTAAACAGGTTTTAGACAATGTGGTAATTTTAAATGAGCTGTGGGGCTTTGGTTTCTGTTGCTTTCACATGAAGGAACGAACTCGTTTGTGGTAGAGTGCCTAAAAGCTTAATAGGGATGAAATCCTTATGTGACCAAGGCAAGACGATACATTTTTGGAACAGTGAAAAAGCCAACCAGGGACAGAAAGGCAAAACAGTTCATAGCAGAATAAATCCGAACATGCTAGCCTTAAAGGCCATGTGAGCCATTGTAGGTCTATTAGAGGAATGCTATAAGTTAAATCTCCCGCATGGGGTAGCAGAAAAATCGTCATGGTTGTCCTGCAATCAACATAAGGAAATCCTCTTGTACTTCACCATTTGTCAAGGCCTCATACAGCAGATGTTTAAACTGGTAATTTAGATCAGGGCCCTTAGGTTTATCACTCGCTCAACTACTCTAATTTGTAAACTAAATGCTTAATAATATTATATAATAATTTTGTGCGAATAACGGTCTAGTGATCCTTTTGGCTTGATTAGAATTCGCAGCACCGGAGAAGTAAGCGGTTAAATATTGAGTCTTCTGTTGCACTGATTTTATATGTTTGTATAAACCAGCGTTTTTTGCAACGGTGGATATGAGTGGTGTTCGGAATATATTCAAAAACATCTAAACTCACAGATATTTTCAAAGGCAATGTTGGGATAAGACTCACTTAATTTCAATGCAATAGAGCTTCTTTTTCTAATACAAACGTTATTTGGGGCGATTTTGAAGATTTTCTTTTCTCTTTTTCTGCTAATTACTCCGTCGCCAGTGCAACTATTTTCAAAAACGTAGTAATTTACTATGATCTCGCATTATATCACAAATTTTATTAAAATCGGCAAAACGGTTGCGGAGATTGCAGGAATACACTATATTCTGCTCATCTTTGCCATGGGAAGAAACATCCTGTCCACAAATGCGTCTTGGAAAGACGATTTATTGACAGAGCTGTAGAGTAATAGACATTTATTTATGATTACACAAAATTTTGCGGTTCTCCCCCCTATTACTTTTTCCACCACCCCAATTTTACCCCCTCCCCCTCCTGAGACCTAAAAACGTAGTTTAGTGCATTTTTGAGAATATCCATTTATCGCCGATACCTCCTGTGCCACTGTATTTCAAAAATAAACTAGCATTGTCTATGACCCAGCAGCAATGCATACATTTGTCCAAAATCGGTGAAACGGCTACTGAGACTACGTTTCTAACAATGGCAACAGAAAGACAAACCGATGGAAACAAGTGACATTTTTGTGATGCGGATGTCATAAAACGTACAAAAATCTCATCTCTAAATCCAAATATTTTCTCAACTTTTACACTTCTTTCACCCAGCACATTGCTAGTAAAAGGTTACCCCTGCAACCTTGGAGAACGAATAACTAGATTATAAATTGAACTTAGTCCGTCCCTGATCATGGAAACGTAACGCCCTATCAGATCAGCTCGGCACTCGAAGTTTTTCTTCTTTTTACGTGTAAGAATTAAAAAGCGAGAAACGAGCATGTTACTGAACAACGATAAATGAGTACAAATACTCAAGGTAGGTATTATGTATTTAAGTGCCATGAAATTCGTGCTGAGTTTATTAAAAGTGGACGCGACGCTTGAGGCAATCAGGTATAGGTAACGATATTAGTCATGCCGTAGATTTCAATGCTTACATAGTTAAGAAAATCAGTAGAGAAATTGGAAATAATCGTATGTCGTTTCATAAAACAACATTTATGGTGTTTAGCTTGCGGCTTATGATGCGAGCTGTCGATTGTGCTTTATGCCATCATTAATTATAGCATGATACACGAAAACAAAAAAGCAATTAGTAGATTGACGCAGAACTCTCTTGCATTTTCTATGAATAGGTGCAAATAATTCTGAAGACCGTGTAACCGCCAATAAGACAATGAGGTGACGGGGTGTATACTGTGGTTACTTGGGGGATAACTCACAGAGCAGAGAGTAAAACGATATAATCATCTCAAACATCTCTTTAATTAACCTCAATGTCATACATCATCCCGAAAGTAAACTATAGGTGATTCTTATGTAATATCCTATGTTAATAAGGCAATATAAAAATAACAATAGCAACACTCGCTAATTGTCGACGTCAAATTTTGCAATATGATGAATATGAACTTATAACTGCAGCAAATACCTTGGCCTATAATATCACGCACGCTGCTCCAGATTCAACCAAAACAATTGCGAGCTAAAATTCTTCAGTGTGAGATTTCTCTATAAACGCTTCAATCAAAATAATGGTAATAATTATAATAATTACTCATAAGTAGCAATGTTAATATTTATTGATATACACGCATACATATCTATATGTAGTACATAGTAAACAGATAAACAAGAAGATGATCGTGAGGAATAGTAAAATGATTGGATATATTTCGGAAGTAACTTCGGCTTCATCTTCCCATCCTTCCAAAAATATCCCACATTATATCATAAAACTGCTCTAAAGTGCAGTTTTTGTCATGACAGATATCTACTATTATAAGTTAAGTTGAAAGTAAATATTTGACCAGTACTTCCTCAGACAAATTAACTTGGTGCTACTGCATTGAGGCTTAATCGATTTCCTTCTTTGAAGATAAATAATAGCCATATAGTAAAAGGGTTTATAAAGTACTATACACATTCTTATAAGGAATTTTATATAGATTAATAGATTAGTAGATATATTTATTTTGATACAAATGCATTTTCGTTCCTCCATTCATTTGGCGAGGTTCACGTCATTGCTTTCAATATTTCAAAGGTATTGGATCAACTGAGGCATGCGGATCTCCTAAAAACCCTTTCGTCCTACGGTTTTTCCGTTAAACCATATGGTTGGTTAGCAGACTTCCTCTTGGAAGTCTTCAGAATATCTCTGTCGTGGTGGACCGCTTTTCCTCTTTATTCCATAATAAAAAAGCTGAGGTGCCGCAGGGATCGGTATTGTTTTTGCTCCACATCAACGATCTGCTATCTAGCACTATAGACCCAATCCACAGCCTTGCGGATGATAGTACTTTGCAAAGTTACCGCTTGGGAGCTCAAATACATGGTGAAATTCAATTTTTCCAAGACCCAGTACTGTGCACTTTCAAAAAAAGTCCCCAAGCAAGCAGCCGCCCGGTTATAGTGAACAATCAGGCGCTGACAGGAAAGTCGCTCTCTCAAGCTTTCAGGGGTCAATACCACAACAAAACATTATCCAGCTCGAACACGTTTCTACAATTGCAAGGGCTGTCAGGCAAAAACTCGGATACCTATTCAAAGGCAGAAACTACTTCTCACCATCCAACCTCACGCTGTATAAAGGTAAGACCTGCTCTTAAGTATTGCTCTCATACCTGGGGAGCTGCTGTCCCTACTACGCTATCACTGCTTCATGCTGTCACGGGAAGAATAATTTAACTAATCGGTGATCCAATCTTAACGCCCCACCACTAGGCCCTATTCCACAGACGTGCGGTTGGTGGCCACCACTTACAACATTTAAAGAAGGAAAAATATCAATTTCTCAGCAATATACCTGTATATCTGTGGTTTCAAAATTGGACAACAGTTTAATTTAAACTAACAGCTTTTATCGATCAAGGTGACCATAATTTCCACTCACAAACTATGAGGTGTTTTAGAAAGAATAGAGTTATGGTACTTTCTCTGATAGAGACCACTCAGTCTCAGGTCTTTCTTCTGCAAAAAGCTTATCATTCGCATTCAGCACTGATCATGTGTCTCTAGGCATCCGCTAAATATTCGATTGCCGGCATCTGAATGAAGCAGATCAGTTAATCGTACTTTTGGATCTAACCACCCCGTACGTCTTCTGGTTTCTATACTCTATGAAGGATATGTGCTGAGGACTGTTCCCCTTCACAGCATTTTTGTGCACACGTTGAATCGCTATCAACTCCCAATTACATACAGGTCTCATCTGACTTATCGCTTATCAACAGGCCCACTTGCATCAGTCACAATAGTTGCATTTTCACTGGATACAATCCGTCACCTACGAGAGTTTTGATTTTGTATCTACTCGTTGATTGTTAGCCAAGTTCGTCGTCATTTTTAAAGTGGACACAGGCTCTACAAAGTTGTATCTAGAACCTTTACGTTGTTAGCTTCCAGGCCTTAGTTGCTGCCTGGTTGCCAGTGTAGAAAGTTATCTTCTTTTTGGCTCCTGATCTTGTTGAATAAGGGGTACATAAACCAAAGCTGAGACATTTTGACCCGAAATATCATGATTTATCCAAAGAGCAGTAAAAGTTGCTTTCTCACCGTATTCAGCAGACCTCTTCTGACATCTTGTCTTCCTTATTATTGAACACCCCACAATAAACTTATGGACAATACAAACGTAGGAGGTAGCATATCAATCCTCGTGTACTCATTGCATTGGTCTGCTCAACAGCCAGATATTGTGTCCCAGTGTGGCTGAACAGCTGCACACCGACAGCCAAGTGATCCACACTATGGCCCAATTTCACAAACAATTGTTAACTACTGGTTGAAAAAACTAACAGTTAGCGAAAACGCTTCATTTCGTGATCAGTAGTTTAAGTCAAAAGTTCAGTAGTTGAAGATAAAGTATGGGATATCATAGATCAAACATATGAAACCAAATATTAGTTTGAGTTCACTGAACATAACTATGGCAATACGCCGTGCCCCATCCATCAAAAATTTGGTGGCAACTTGAAGATAAATAATATGCACCATTGGTTTTCCTCCTAAACAGAGCTCCACTTTTACTACTGGTTAACTTCTTGTTCTGTCAGTTAAGTGAACACCAGAGGATACAGTGGTTCTGAAAGTGGGCCTAAGTGTTTAATAACTGGTACGATTCGACCAACACCGATCAACTGGCTTGCTCTTCTGAGCAACATCTACCCACCCGCAATCCGTAGAAGTGAGGCCTTTCTAAGGAAATACCGTAAGCCGCAAGCTACAGAAGAACCTGGAAAGGCCCGTACAGGAAGCAATACCAAGGTAAAGACAAAATAGGTATACTACTCAAAAAATCCACCCTTACTGCAAGTAGAACAGCTAAATAAAAGCTATATTGATGCGAAATTCCGAAGGTATGATTGTGACACTGCTGGTCTAGAACTCGACAATGAACTGTAAGTCAAACTGAACAGAGCTCTTCCTCAGGACATGGTCGTCGCGAAGAGTCACTTCACAAATGGGGGGTTACAGAGTCTGCGGTTGTGGTTGCGGATCCCCGAACTAGACAGTTAAACATTTTGGACGAATGTCCCTTGCTTTATGTATTTTTGTTATATACACAATTTGTTATATCCCCTTATTTTTTAACTGCTTGTTGGACCATACGAAAAAATGAACAAATAAGCAATTGAGTTTTAAGAGAGTGGCCTTTATTTGGGTTAAGTTAGGATCAGTTTTCTGGCCCATAATCGGGGCGCAGAGGCCCATCCACTCTATGGTCCAAGAAAGAGAGATTTATTTAGTAACGCGTTTCGAGAGCATACAGAGGAATTGTTCACATTGCGCTAGTTGAATAATTCGAATTAACAGTTAAACTTTACAAATTTTGCTTTTGTTGCATCGGCCACCATGCACACTACTGCTTCAGAACTGCGACCACACCCAGTGGCGTATTTAGGGGGGTCTACCGGGTCCGGAACCAACCCCCCCCCCCCACCCAAGCTACCAAGGGATTTGGAAATGTATACCAAAAGCTACCAATTGCTATAATTCTAAATATCTTATTCTTGCTTATCCGTACCTATTTTGTGGTCGTCTTGCTTATCAGCGTATTAATATTTTAAGGGTCGTCTAAACGGATTGACAGTGCTTTCTATTCAACGGAATACATCAATAAGCAGCGATGAGGTGTTGGACAAGATGGCAAAGAAATCTGGCCGTTTACAGTTTCTCATTTAAAATCAATAACTTTCGATATCTTTACTTATATTCAAAATGGTCTTATTTTTTGTGATTAGGCAGCATTGACTCTAGGTCATTGGTTGCATGTTACTGTTGTTAAATCATCTGTCCTGAATTTAAAAGTAGAACCCTATAGCTCTGAGGAATGATGGAGTATTCTCTATTCGCAATGGGTCATTGAGATTTTGCGTCCAGTTATCACTCACCTTGTAGCAATCACGAAGATTAGTCAGTGCCGGACAGGCACCAATAATGTGGGGTATTGTAAGAACAACATCACATGAAGGATATAGTGGTGGTTGTGATCTGCGCAAGAGATATAGTTTTACGGCACCTCTTCTGCTAAAATTAAGAACTGGATCCCATGGAGTTACAGAGGGTTTGACCTGTTTCAGTTGTGATCCTGTTCTGTTCCATTTTCTTTTATCATAAATTGTTTATACAACGCGGGATGTGGATTTGTTGATCACAAGCCTTAACGGTTTTGGTCATCTATGTTTGGAGAAAACGTCGCAATTCTAGTCGCTTCGTCAGCCAGCTCATTTCTTCAAATTACTGTATGACTAGGTCCCCAGAGTAGAATAACTTTCTTACCAGCTTGCTTTAAGTCTTCTAGGGTCTGGAGCCTCTGGAGACACGTCTGAACAAGTGGGTTTGGCGAATACCTGTTAGTGCTCTTAATGCAGACAGAGAGACACAGTTACAATAACTATGATCCTAGTGATTTGAGCGAACTTTAATCCTTGCCAAATCGCATATTGCCCTGATGCAAATACGGACGTGAGTGGGGTGAGACGAAATGGTCTTATTTATTTAAAATTTTGTTTCAAGTTTGATTTCCGTATGAAGTTATGCTATGTTATCTAGGTCAATAAACAACATATTTAAAGTATACTGGAATTAGGCAATCCAACGGTCTATTAAATCAACAATCAATGAATGGTGGCTGATGGCAAATATGTTGCATACGAACTCCAAATTTGTATTAGATTGTTTGCAAAGGGTTTGGGTTTTCTAATAAGCTGTCTCAGTTTGGACCCCCCCCCCCCCCGAACAAAATTTCTATCTACGCCACTGACCCCACCTAACGCTAATAACCGCTTGGCAAACCCATAAAGAGTTATGGGCCTTGCTAAACTTATATTCACTCTTCTCCAAAGAAGAGTAGTTTGACAAACCCTACGAGCTTCAATTTAACGAGCTTTGCTTTTTCCCCGGCTTTTTCCGCATTAACTTTGATACTTCTTTCATATTAAATTTCACCACCTTGGTAATAACCAAATGATTTTCTTGAAGGAGCTTGTGTTACCATTAATAAATAGCAATAGAATATACGTGGGATAGTGCGAGGGAACCAAACCGGACCGAATCAGTATCTGGAAATCATAACAACTATTTAGCTGCGTTGTCTCGAGAAGAGATTGATTAATCTGCTGGTGTCAGGCGTTACGCTTACGCTTAATATTTCATAATGTCCAAACGCTGCGCGGCTGTCAACGAAACCGGGAGCTCATTGTTACTTTTAACGATGGATTAAACTCAAATGCTCACTCAGACGATGGACGTATATAAATAAGTATTGTTTGGGAAATATGTATCGAATATTAATCTTGTTTGAGGATAAATAATGGCATCAACTAGACTGACTCTGTGTAGTGATGATGAGGCGAAGCCAGGTCAGTAGGCCGTCTTTAACCCTTTTTTAAGACTCTTTGGCTCTGTTTAATTGATCTGAGAACATTAAGTAAGAGTAGAGAGTAAAAATATTCGAGTTATACCCGGCAGTAATTTTATAGCCCTAATTTCTCAAAAAGTTATATTCCTTTAATGGCCAGAAACATGTATTTATACAAGGCACAGCATCGCGTGCCGGATGCTGAGGACAGAACCATCCAGGGCCGCAACATTAAAGGAAAGGAGGAAACCAAATCTGGTTGTCTAGTAGGCTATTGGTAGACATTACAAAGTGTACAAGAAGTGCACAACTCCACACCCGGTTCTAATGAACAACCAGGCTCTGCCAAGGAGTCACTCGTTCAAGCTGTTAGGAGTCAACATTACAGAAAATCTGGTCTAGCACGAACACGTTACGTTAATTGCAACAGCTGTTGCTAAAAAGTTTGGGTACCTATATTTAGAGACAGAAAGTACTTCTCACCATGTAACCTCCTCACACAATATAAAGCCCAAATAAGACCTGGAGTATTGCTCTCATATCTGGGAAGCTGTTGCCCCTACTGCCCTGTCTATACCATACTTTTTCCAGCTGTAGTTTCCAAAGCGTCAAGTGATAATTCAAAAAGGTCAAGTTAATTTTCTGACTCATCAATTGTACATTCAAAGTGACAGGTGTAATTTAAACCTGTTGTGTGTTTCTAAAGCATCAAGTGATAACTCAAAACAGTCAAGTTCATTTTCCAACTCGTCAATTGTAAATTCAAAGTGGTAGCTGGAAAAGGGGTAGATGCCGTCCAAAGAAGGGCAATTCGACTAATTGACGACTCGACCTCCAGCCACTTTCTCACCGGCGTGTTGTTAGTGACCTCTCACTCTTCTATCGATATTCAAACGAAATCTGCTCCTCTGAGCTATCCTCTATCGTTCCGCTGCTCACCGCTCCTATCAGATGCACCCGCGCGATCGCTGCATTTCATCCTAAGGCGGTCGCTCTTCATACATCAACAACCGAGCGGTACAACCGCACATTTATTCCCAGGATGTCCAAGGTTTGGGATGGACTGCCAGGAGATGTATTTTTTGGGCCTGCGGGTGTTGGCCGATTCTAATCTCGCACTAACAAACTTCCCCTTTTACAGAAGCCGCGGTACTCTGGTATTTAGGCTGTGCCTACGCGGTCTGCTCAGTTATAAAAAAAATACCATTCAGAAATTTTAACAAATTATTTAAGAGTACAAATCAAAAATGAAGACATACAACGAATTTAATACAAGTCAAAATCAGATTCAGATGAGCCGCTATCATTCAGATTGATAAGAATTTCATTCGGCCGTTTATTTGATAATGACGACTCCACTTTTATTGCATGTTTAATGCAGTTTCGTCATTTTTCTTGAGTAAATGTACCTGATCTCTTATAAGATTTATAACTACTGATGAACTTTTGAGGTTCTTATAGTACTATCAGATATTAATTCAATCGGAGTAAAAATCCAAAAATAGGGTGAGTCTTGAAATTTCACACCCACTATTTTGCGCCATTTCATTAAGGGGCTAGGGTATAGCGCGCGAAATTGAAATTCCAAGAAAAGACGTATTCCCGTGTCAGCGGGGAGGCCACCTGTTCCCTTTCTCCAGTATGTGTGTGTAAGATGAGGGCAGATATGTCCAAAAATCCAAAGGTAAGGTCAACAGGTCCAAAAGTAAGGTCTAAAGGTCACTATAAAAATGAATTTCGCATTACCAAGCTCCTGAAGTTACCTTTAAACTTACAGTTATGACTCGAAAACCAAATTGAAGAAGAAAGCTTGCGCTTGTGCAACTATTTAGCCTTTTTTTGATATCGTGTTTGGTTGTTAAATTACAGGCATTTATAAAATGTATGATTTTGCATTGCGAGTTTTCCTGCACATTTAAAAACTTTTTTGAGAAAATCGAAAATAGTTGTCATTCATTAAAGTATTAACTATCGCCTTCTGAAATGTTATATATGTAGTTTGAAAATAGAATGTGTTATGCGAGAAATTGTGAGTCCGCGTTTTACATGGCAAATACGTATGTATAAATATGAGTATCCAGGCCCCTTAACGATATAAGTTGTAGCTGTTTTTCTAATTCCAATAACTGACACACGTTCACGCCTATTCACGCGCGATGATACGGTTTTATATATTACCCACTATGTAGAACCTAACTTTCAAAATAAATAGTGGCTGATTTTCATCACGCCAGCCACAAAGGACGTATTGGCAGAGTTATATTGGGATGTACAGGTCTCATCCAGCTTGCTGGAAGGTCAGGTCCAAAGAATATGTGAATCAAAGTTTAAAAATTTTGGGATAGGGTGCATTTGAGCACAAGGTGGATCCAAATGCAAATTCAGATCTCATCTCGAAAAAAAAGTCCAATCGATAAGCGGACTAAATTTGAGATATTCATAACTACGCCCATTATCAGGTATATGGAGGCTAGCAATTAGTCGTTCATCTGCAGATATACTTCGCCTTATCATCATCAGGTATCTTGTTTACTGAAATAAGGTCTCAATAAAATAAGGAGCTCATTTTCTCTTAATTCTCGCAAAAGCGAAATGTGCCTATATTTTCTTCTGTCAGCAGCTTTTTTCCATATACTTCGCTCATTTTTTTCTGAGACATATCAATCGCCATGACAGCACTTGCAACGACACAAATTCTCTTTTGACCATTTCATACAAAAGACAGCAAAACACTCCAAAGCATAACATCGTATAGCAAAAATCACGTTAAAAATGTATACATGACAACATGCAATTCAACACGATAAAAATTGTACATTTTACCCACACACATACGCTTTTTCCCTTGAAAGGAAAGCGCCACATGAAATCACGTGCCGAATCAATTGGATACTAAACTATCAAATCAAAGGTGACCATAATGTTGATGATGTGGTATTAGTTAGAGGCGATAATTAATAGTAAACCACGATATACAGGGTGTCACGTTAGTGCGTAATTCTTCGATATCTCGCAAGGTATACTTAATAGAAGAAAATGTCAAATACAAAAGTTATTTGTACAGCTGGAACGGTGAAATTCAATACTCGGGGGTTCTTGAACATACAGAATTCAAAAACGCTAACATCAGTGTTGTCAGATTTACCAATTTTACGTCACAATTTTGAATGGAATGTCTTATTTATGAAGTCAAACGTAAAAGTGGTAAATCTGACAACACTGATGTTAGCGTTTTTGAATTCTCTATGTCCAAAAACCCCCAAGCTGTGGCAGTTTTGGAAATATTTAAGCGGTGTTGCCGTATCTCAATGATTAACTGAAACAAAATGTTGAAATTGTGAGATCTTACTAAGTTTGACATGTGCAATTCATTGCATTAAAAATAAGTAGAGGATTCTATTTTAAATAAATTAAAATCGGGGATATTTGTTTAAAAATTTGGAAAAATAATTTATAACTTGGCAACGCCGCAAACGCGAAAAAAATATTACAAGGCGAGATAGCATAAAAAACAAAGTAAAATGACCTTCAAGTTGCCGTAATTTAAAATTCTGCCAAAAATACCCTGTAGACACAAATTGCTGGTAACGTCCAAAATAATCATCATCATCATACTCACAATGTCTTAACAGACATGCTGTGAACTCGTAAAATGCATTAACTCATTTTACAAGTTTCTCTTGGGATATCTTTAAGATCTTTAACTTTAATGCAGTAGTTTCCCATTTGCTTTCTGCATCCTCATGCCGTTGATCAGATGGTATCTGGTTCATCTGCCTTTAGGGGCAATTTCTCACCCCAAGGACAAGAAGGTGTCCTCACTCTTCTCAACTCATCCACCCAAAGCTGTTGGTTGAGAAAAGGTTACTGCTTATACCGACAGTAGTTCGGTTCCTTTTAGTCGCCTTTTACGACACGCAGGATATACGATGGGAGATATTCTAACCCGCCCCCACACGGGGGCCACTTAATAATATCCACTTAATATTCAAGTAATTCGCTGTATAATATTATTGAGAAGGGTTAAAGGAATATATCAATTTGGACGTATTACTTGTGACCTTGCAAATCCTGAAATTAATAGAAAATAAATTATAACTTGGCAACGTCCCAACCGATCCCAAAAATATTTTAGGGTTAAATAGAGATCAATGGCTGAAACTAGAAGAATTTAAGAAAAAGTTATAGTTCTATATAAAAAAATCAAGTTGATCACTATCCTACTTTCCCGTAACACCCTGTATAGTTCAGAATATTTTCAGAATATGCGTCTTAAGTAACCAAATAACTTTTGCATTTGACATTTTCTTCTATCGGGTATACCTTGCGAGATATCGAAGAATTACACACTAACTGGAAACCCTGTATAATAAATACGACTTTTGAAACTCTATCGTGCGCGCATACTCATCAGAATAATAGATTAAACTCCAATATTGTTAAGGAAGCAAAACCACGTAAGGCCAACCTATCTGTGTAGATCGGTTACAGAACAAATTAAAGGAGAGCAAGAAGGACGAGTAGCCTGGGAATTTTTAGGTGGTTCCTATTAGCATATCTGATACGGACGAGATTGTCGAGAACAAATCCTTGTACTGACATGAAACCTCCTTTGTTATAACTCAGATTAAATTATAATTGATAGTTTGTAGACGAACAGATAGACTACTGTCTTGGACTCGCAGTCAGGTAGAATGAGATATGGTGAGGTATGAATCAAGTGACAATGTTTTAATCCAATGAAATTAATATTTGAGGGACAGTCCATTAGCATTGTGATATGGAAAATGTTGTCACAAAAGTAGTATCCTTGGTATGGGGTAAATCAATGGATAGAGAAGTACTGATACTAAGTAGACTAGATAACCAAGCTCATCTTTTCTTCTCAAACAATTTATAACATTTCATTATATTAAATTGAGAATGTAATTGATGCAAATGACCAGATTTAACTCATAAAAATTAATTCGGAAGCATTTCACAGTTTGGCTATCGGTTCTAAAATGGTTTACTCATAAAAATTAAAAATGATGAAGAAACTGAAAGTTATTTTAGAGTTTAGTTCAGAGTTGGTTAAAAACAGGCAAATAAAAAGGTATGTAGCACGTCCGGGCAAGGATCTAGGAGCTCACCTCCTCAAGATTCCGGAAATAGTATGAAACTTCGTTTGACTTTCTAGGTGAGTCAGTCGCTTAGTGTCTATACAGGGTGGCCAATCGGGTGACGATAATAATTTTTTTTTAGATAGCCCGTATCGAGACCTATCCAGAACACCTCCATGTATGTGTACCGATTATTTATAGTTTTCGAGTTATGATTTTTTTTTTGAAAACATAGACATTTTCCAGTTTGCCCAAGAAATCGTCAAAAACAAAAACAAGAATACTTTCTGGCTTTTATTTTTTTCTGCAATTATACTCAGAATTCAACCTATTTTAATATCCAATAAAGAGAACCTGTACATCCGAACAATAATTACGTACATTTTGAGCCCAAAGTTTGAAATCTCTGCTTTTAGTCAGGAGACCAAAACCTTCAAAATAAAATTAAAAATACTTATGCCTGGTTCTGGAGCCTCAAACTAATCTTGAAAACTTTGCAAGACTGTGTGCTTTCGAAATAATAATGAAAAAGTAGCACTTATGGGGACATTTTGCGCCGTACGTGAGTGTTAAAGGTAAAAAGGTGATAATTCACGAATTTCCAAAATGATTTAAAAAGCTATTATTTTGCTTTATCATGACAAATTAAAGAAAAAAAACTCGTAACAACTAACAAACCCGATAATCATTGATGTTTTGGTGACTTTTCATAAAAAAACGAATACGCAAATTGTGATTTTTGAAGTGTTTTTGCTATGTACTACTGAACTTCTGCTAAATTAAGTTGTATGGAAAGTTAACAAAGGAAAGGAATAATAAAACAATAATCTGACTTCCAATTTCATGGCAGAATTACCTGGGAAGCGATGTCGTCATACGCCCTCCCTTTCTTTCAGAGTAGCTTTTTGCGAGCTCATGTCGGCGAAGCGCAGTTGTGTTAATTAATTTTTGGTAATAGGCAAGGCAATGTTCGGATGGACCTAAAAAGGTGATTTATATCGCTAGGTCTTCTTTGACAGGTCAGTAGGCAGCCTATCATGAATACAACAAGTTTTTCAGTTTTTCAACACCCCACCCCCCCAAACACCCAAATTCCACCCCCACCCAAAAAACGCAGAAAATGATCAAGAACCACTAAAACGTTTGAGGAATATTTGAAATTTTTGTTTTAATTACTCCGCCGCCCATGTACCGATTCCCAAAATTATAGCAGCATTACCCCACAGCATATTGCTGCCCAAATTTCATCACAGTCCATGCAGCGGTTACTGAGATTACGAGGCTAGAAAAACGCGTACAGACAGACAGACCGACAGGCAGACTGACAGACAGACCGACAGGCAGACCGACATCAGGCAGACCGACAGGCAGACCGACAGACAGAACGACGGAATTGAGTGACGCGAATTTTCGTTATGTAGACATTATAAAACGCCCAAAAAACCTATTTCAAAATCGAAAATTTTCACGATCACAATCCTCCTATCACCTATCGGTGTGGGAAGTAAAGGGATGGCGTATGCTACGATAACGCTTCCCAGGTAATTCCGCCATGGAATTAAAAGTCAGATTGTTGTTTTATTATTCCTTTCCTTTGTTAACTTTCCATACAACTTAATTTAGCAGAAGTTAAATGGTACACAGCAAAAAGCACAGGTATTAATTTCTTTTATTAAAAGTGATTAAAACATCAATGATTATCGTGTTTATTAGTTGTTATGAGTTTTTTTCTTTAATTTGTCATAATAAAGTAAAATAATAGTTTTTTAAATCATTTTGGAAATTCGTGAATTATCACCTTTTTACTTTTAACAGTCACGTACGGCGCAAAATGCCCCCATAAGTGCTATTTTTCATTATTATTTCGAATGTAAAATGTCTTGCAGAGTTTTTAAGATTAGACTGGAGCTCCAGAACCAGACCTAAGTATTTTTAATTTTATTTTGAAGATTTTGGTCTCCTGACTAAAAGCGGAGATTTCAAACTTTGGGCCCAAAATGTACTTAATTATTGTTCGGATGTACAGGTTCTCTTAATTGGATATTACAATAGGCTTAATACTGAGTATAATTGCAGAAAAAAATATAAGCCAAAGAGCATTCTTGTTTTTGTTTTTGACGATTTCTTGGAAAAACTGGAAAATCTCTAAGTTTCAAAAAAAATCATAACTCGGAAACTGTCAATAATCGGTACACATATATGGGGGTGTTTTGGATAGGTCTCGGTACGGGCTATCTAAAAAAAAATTATTATCGTCACCCGATTGACCGCCCTGTATACATAGCATGACAAAGATTAAATATGCCTAGTGAACTCGTCAAATATACCGACCTTCACCAGGAGGTCTGTTAAGTTTGACAGAAGAGTTATCTGCTGCTTAAGGCCATGAAGGTTTTTAATGTTCGTTGCGTGAGGGTAGCAAAAAAAGGTCAAAGGTGGCCAACTTATCTGACTTCGCCTCTCCATTCAAGTACTCGATCCCAGAACTATTTATCACGCACTTAGCTGGGGCTTTAGAATGACAACAGAGGAGCAGATTGAACAGCAATAATCTCTACACTTGATGATGCTGGTAACTGACATGACGCGCCACGATCTAAGGTAAGGAACCCCTTCACACATTTTATCTAACTCCGAAAACCTACATTATTAAGGTAGCATGTACTGTAGGGTAGGATGTTCTGCTAGAACAAAAGAAAAACAGGCGATATATCAAAAAATAGTTGCCTTGTTAATTCTGTAACATGAGGAAGGAATGAAAAAGGTATTTTCTTTTTATTTTTTGTGATTTATTGACTCATGAATTTAACCATATATGCTGGAAGATAAGCCTTTTACTGACAGTTCGGTCATCTCTGTGACATAAGGTTTTAGACGTATAAGGCTATGATTCAGACTACAACAGTGAGTAATCACCGGAGGTTTAATGCACGAAAACAAATTTGTATTATTCAAACCCACAAGTGTCAAAAATTGATTTGTTGAACCTACGCTCTCGATTGCTTATAACTTTCTACCACGGCTCAACAAACAATCAGCTGACTTACTCAAGGTCTGGGGATGATTTGGTGCTTTGCGCCGATCCCTTTGCGCATCGAAATTTTGGGTTAGATTGGTTCTGATTTCAACAGCGGCGGCACGGCAGGGTCGTGGCTATCTACATAGAATATGAGTATAGAGACAAATAATATAGATCTCAGCGCAAATCTAGTACTTTGTGGGAGGTAAACATTAAAAACAGCATAAACTTTATGCTACCTTTAGTGTTTACCTTTTTTTACACCGCATTTTTTGAGTATTATTTCTTAATTCTGCCCTGTTAAACACTTTTTTCTACTCCGCCCCTGTCATGTCGGGGCGAATGAAACTATCCCAAAATGGCATCGCTGACGTCAGATATTTGCAACACGTCATCACAAAGGAACCGACCGTGAGTAAGATGATTGTTTATAGAGCCGTGCTTCTACTAAGCTGCTGTTGGTACAGTGCAGCTCCATAAAAGTTACCTAGCAACCGGTAGCTCAGCCACAGGTACTCTGTGACTTAGAAACCTGTTTCTATGCATTATGTACTATGAAATCGGGTGGCTTCGTGAATATGTCAGCGT
This sequence comes from Callosobruchus maculatus, assembly GCA_951848785.1. Classification (NCBI taxonomy): domain Eukaryota; kingdom Metazoa; phylum Arthropoda; class Insecta; order Coleoptera; family Chrysomelidae; genus Callosobruchus; species Callosobruchus maculatus. Next base: position 3,148,017 of record CATOUR010000142.1, on the reverse strand, counting down.
AATAGGCACGCTGCGGTAGGCATCCGAAACTGACCGATCGTCATGGTCATCATAGTGATAGAAACAAGTTTTTATCTCTAAGTTACATAGTACCGACACTAGAGACCAACTCTGGGTGGTGAATGATGGGGTACCAAGGTTAGTTATGGTTGAGAAATGAAATGCAGGAGGTTGGTTGAATAAAGTTTTATTAAATTTAATTTCCTTTTAAATAAACAAATGAATATGTTTACATGAACATTTATCTTCCGAGGAGAAGCGCTGGTTCCAGGGAAGAAACATGAATGGGCTGATAAAAGAGATCCTCACTGAAGGGCTCCAAGAATATCCTTCATCTTGAAGTATTCTCCTTTCTGAAGGTTTCATCAAGATGTCCAAAAGAATGTCCAAAAGAATATCCAAAAATAAACGTCCAAGAAGAAATGTCCAAGAAGAGATGTCCAAAAAGGGTGGCATCCCTGTCAAAAAAATCTTGCAGATCTCTTGCCTCCATAGCGTCCTCTATATCTTTTTTCCAGCCTCTGGGTGGTCTTCCTCCCTTTCTATGTCCTGAAGGTATCCATTGCCATACTTTTTGGCCATCTGGTAAGTGGTAATACTCTCTACTATTGATTTGTATATGGTAATTTTTATTATTTTTTCTTTGTATCGGTGAGTTCCTGAATAGCGAGTTGAGCTGACAAATTGCTCTTCTTCCTTGGCTTATCTTTATTTGTGATATCTGGGATACTCCTTCCATTTGAAGAAGGATTACTTCTAGATACTTCAATGAGTCACACATTTTTATTTTATTATCCTCCACCTCCAAATCTCCTTGTTATTTTTTCCCTTCAACCATATATTCGGTGTTTTTTATATTAATACTGAGATTCCAGCCGTTACAGCCCACTTGCAACTATAATAACATGACATAACACGAGGTAGTAATTCAAACTTTATTTGTGGAATATTCATGGAAAGGTCTACAAGCTAGTGAGTTCACTAAAAGTAGGAGCATATGAACTTAAATTCTAGTTATTCGATACCGGGGAATGTTCACGCACAAGGCAGTGCCTTCTGTGAATGACCTTCAATTATTCATGTAGCTTTTAAAATAAATAAATAAATAACTGGCAAATAACAACGTGTAGAGGGTATCGTCATCCATGTGCAAACCCATTTTACTGCACTTCTCTGAATGATTTTTAAGCTTCCTGTATTTTGAACCATAGGGCAGCGAGAGAAAAACCTTGTCTCCGAGCGTTCGTCACTTTGAAATCCTGAGAAAGATGTATGCCTATTTTCACAGAACTCGTGTTGTTCAAATATGATCCCTTGACTGCAAGGTTATAGGCTTTAGCGATACCATTATTTCTTATGCATGGCCATAACTTACTTAATGGCACTGTATCATATATATGTGCCTTTTGGAATTCAATTAATATCAAATGGATTGCTCTTCCTCTTTCTACCCGGTTTTCAGTTACATTTTTCCGAGTAAATATTCCTCCGATACATGATCTTTCTGGCCTAAACCATTTTGTTCTTCCAACTACCTATTAAGTAAAAATATGTATATAACCCGTGATCTTAGAAAACCAGTTATTAATCTGTTAGCAATGCATGCTCACGATTTCAATATATAAATTTTATACAAATATAACACGGCTAGTGAATAAAATGATTGTGATCTCATCAAAGGGCGAAAAAAGAGAAAGGGTGATAGCGAAATTCGTAGCTAGGAATTTGTGATGATGAATCTGAAACAGAAGGTGGATGCGCGGAAACTCATAGACAGAAATAGAAGGAAAGATCGACTCCATAATGGGGTTTATAAGTTATAAGTAAGTTTATAAGATATGTTGCGCATAACTATTTTACAAAGAAACCTAGTCCAAAATGAGTCGTTTTGGCTACAGTCATTTCTGGTTCAAAACAAAAACCATTGGCATAAATGTACTCGTAGCTAGTAATCTCGAGGATCCAGTGCCGCCAATTTTTGAAGATGGCAAGGGTGCAAGTGCTGCTCATGAAGCATGCCTATAGTGGGCAGCATTCATTTGGTTCGCTATTGCACGCGTGCTGGTGCTAGGTTGTTCAGCAATTCGATCTAAAACCTTTTCTCCAAACACAACTGTCCCTGCAGTCCGGGGATGTCCGGTTCCTCCAGATGGCTAAAACGTGCCTTTTTCTTGTCAATGATCTGCCGCAAGTGGTTTTCGCGAAGGATGTCGGCGATTAGGAAACAGCTGAGCATGATATTGCATCTGGCTTCGCAAAAAATGAGAATAACCGCATATTCTTCAAATGTAAACTCGATTATTTCCACAGTTTAATACAAAAATTTTTATTGTTTCTTACCTACCTTTCGGTCTCAAAAATAATTCAAATCTATGTATGGATCTGGAGATAATGGCAGTGTTTTGGGTCACAATTCTAGTCATACCTTTTAGAGAATAACATAGTTACCAGTTTTAGGCTTAAGCACTTTTGTGACAAAAAATGACCTTATAGCCAAAGAATAGGGGAATTTCTGCAAAAAATTCTCGCCGCAATGTCACCTATAAGCTCTTTAAGTTAATTACGATTTTGCGCCACGGAACTTACCTTTTAGGAAATATTCAAATTTCAATTCGGACGAGCAACCGTTTATTTATTAGTACAGATAGTACAGAGTTTGTTGCGGTATTTATGAGATACCACTCTGGTCTGATGCTGGTACTGAAAATGAATACAATGCAATAGGTAGTTATATGTCAGATAAAAATGTAAGGTGATAAACATAATGAATGCACAGGTGTCTTTATGAATGAACAATAGGACGCAGCTTTCCGTCTGCTTCTTATCTTCTGTCTGGTCAGCGGTATCTGGGGCCGTAACAAAGTTTGGCACTACCTTTTTGAAACACCCTATATATATATACGCAAATATGCTAGACGACGGACGTTGAAAATGAATTTTCAACGCGGGTGAACCGTTACAAACTATAGTAAATTAGAGCTGACAGTAAATTTGCAAAGCCCGGCAAGCGATGGCATCGCGTCACCTATAGCATGACAGTCGCGAGAGGAAGCACTAACGATCTCGAACTAGTGGCAGTAAGCGTGGTATAAGATTCCATTTATCACTGGGCGCTTGCAGCTTCTTTCCTAGAAGCCAACTGCGATTACGATGTAAAGCGGTCTGTGACAACCTTAATTATTAATCGGGCTCACCATGTACGTGGGCCGGAGATGAATCTGGATTTGTTCCGTTCAACTGACGAAGAAAGATGGGTGAGCAGCCTTACTGCGAATGACAAATCATAGCATTCTACTCAATAAGCTCAGAAGCCCATTTTGACCTTTCAGCAAAAACTCAGTTTATAGTTGCATAAAAGAAGGATCTTGAGCAGGTATTGGAGACCTATTTTTTAGCAATTCACCGACAGTCAGAGACAGCATAGAAGAAAGTTTGGTCAATATTTGTCCGAGAAGAACAGACATTTTTTGAAAGTCCTAAATAAGTGATAGGGTATATAAAATATTGGTTAAGTTTAATTGACTTCATATTCACTATTCTTGATATGACTATCTACTAATAAAGTTTTGATTTCGCGAGAATGATGGAGAAGTGTCCTTAGAAAATTGTATTAAAATGCCAATGCTACTCTTTCATTGTTAGTGGCCATTTTAATAATAAATTTAATTCTTTGACAGACTAGTTTATAAAGCTCTGGCTAAAGTATACGTAGGAAGTAATTGAAGTTTAATCTGATAATACATTTTAACGAAATCGCGATTGTATATGTATGTATCTTATACGTTTAATCAGATAATAACGACCTTGAAGGACATTTTATGAAATGATGAATAGTAGTGATGAACTGAGCCTGTGCTTATGTCATTTTAGTCAACGGCTAGAATAGACGCCAGAAAATGCTCTTAATTAATCGACGGCATCTGGTTTCTTCATTTAGATATCAAAAAATGTTTATATTCATTTAGTTGTCGTGTGTGTGAGCGAGCGTTTTTTACCTGTTTCTAGTATGCAAAAAATTTAACAAAGTAAACAAAAAAAACGTTTTTTTCGTTTTCTTTTTTTCTTTACAATAGTTAAATAGGTTCAGTAGGATAAGTATGGTCTTTACGAAGCACTTTGATCACATTTCTCAGTATCTGGGCGTTGATATAACCAGAATAGTAACCAGTTTAATTTTCAACAAGGTTGATACTTATTTCAACCTGAAATGGAAGTGTCCGTTTAGTGTAAAGTATCATGCAAAATTGTTCTTGCTAACTTGATAATATGTTCAGCAATAAAGACTTCCATGCTTCAACAACAAATTTAATACGAAGGTCTAAAAGGTTATACACAATTCCCAGAGACCACCTTTTCAGTACTGAAATCCGTAAGGTTTGGTTATTCGGTTCGCATGCTGATTACTTCTGTGAACGGTGGCTTCAGCGGAATGCAAAAGAATTGAATAAGCTGGAGTATCTTGCTTCCACCTTAGTAACAGGGTGCAGATTAATACTTGCGTTTTCCTGTTGTACCTTCTGTGTTTTTCTATAATTCTTTGTATCAGTTGTTTTGTTGTGATTTTAAGGCCCGATTTTATCAACATGCATATTTAACAAGGACTTTGACAAAGCTTTTCTATTGGATGTTGTTTAGCAAAAGCTTTCTATTGGGTATTGAGGGCTATGTTAATAAGTACCATCCAATAGTGTTTTATCAATATTGAAAACAACACATCAAAGCTGGATGCCACTTTTGTGAAAGATATTTTAGATACTCATGAATCAAAATCACAGCAGGATATCCGAACAAAGCGATTGATTTGCAAATTAATGCCAGATTTTCCATGTTTACATTATAATTATTGTATAATTGCTAATTGCAAACTGCGATAATTTGTGATAAAAGTATTAGGTATCTATATCAATCACAGCAACTGCCTACCTTATTTAATAACTACAAATTCCACGTCCGGATTATATGAAAATACATACTTTTATGAAGAATCAATCTTTCATTTACTGGATGCGTGTTTGTTATAGACTTTGTTATAGAAATATTCACAGTTATAAAATGGCAAGCTTTGCCATTCTGGGGTTCTGGATAGGCAACCACTCACTGCTTCTTCTATTTCATTTGACCATATTCTTAATTCCTTCTTTTTTCTGAACTTCTTCTTTTTACCCAAGACTTTAGATACCGTTATTTCCACTGCTCGTGTAATGCTTTGCCACTTCCCGTTTATATCTTCTCGAAAGAAAGAATACTTGAGCATTGTAGAATAAACTACCCAGCAGATTATTCCACAATAAAGGAGTTCTCCAAAACAATGCATTTTGAAAGAGGTTGGCTGATGGATGGATTTTTGAAATTGAAATTGAAATTTTATGACAAACTAATGCCATATACCTGATGATAGTCCAGAGACAGTAAGCTTGATTAGAATTATTTTATACCAAGCTTCCTCTAAAACACATACGCTCTTCGAGTGTGAGAGGTGGCTCACATGCAGATAAGAAGATTGTGCAAACCTAACTGAAGACCTGAAGGCAGATAACATGGTGGGACTGATGATCTCCAGTAAAGTTTATTGGAAAACCGTCCACTGCACGGTGACGAAAATTCCAAGTGTTAAACAAAGCGACTAACCTAGAGGCGGTGACCAAATCACAAGGTTAACGAGCTCGCACCAGCCCTACATTCATGTTGTTATGTCGTTCGACGAAGGTTCCGTGAGTGGTAGGAAGACTTGGAAGTAAGAAAAGAGGATCGGCTTTTAGGTGGTGGGGACGTGGTCGCATGTCGGATGGACGCTTTCGCGTCCGTTGGACATGTGATCAAGCTGGTTCAGTATCGGGCGGACAGATTCTCTCGCTCGTACCTTGGAGTTCAGGTGCTTCTGTCCTTGCGATTTCCTATGCCCTCTATATAAAAATAACCATGTAATTGACGTTTGTCTTAGCCAACTCACCCACATTCAATCGTCGATGATCTAATGCTATTTCATTTTTTTTTTATTTGATCTACTGTAACACTTTTTGGCTATTTGACTACATTCCCCACAGTGTGACAACTTCTTTTGGTTTTGGCAAAAAATAACGCTAAATCAGCATAATAAAATCACTTTTCCACTTTTTTCAAATTTACAAAATATTAGCTAAATGACCCATCTTTCAGAAAATTTTACAATACTCTATCGACACATAGAAGTTGAAAGCAGTATTATGATTAATGCTACTATGTGGTAAATAAATAGGCTGGTGGACTTATCGAACCACTCTCGTACATTCCTAAGACTAATTTGGATGCTAGTATTTCCAACAGAACTTTAAAAGCACTGATATTTATGCTCCGCCTTAACGGCTGCTTAGAGATTAAAAAAGTGCAAGTTGTCACCTTGAATCACTACTGCATCATCACCATTTCCATACAATAGCATCTACGTATCGCATATTTGTCAGCATTAATTACAATTACCATCTAATTTGATTTCATACGGGCCACTTCGTTCGGAATGCTTGCATCATGGTTTATTAATTTACAGAAGCGATTTTGTACAAGTGCTTCGTGTGTGGGATTCAAGTGCATGACGATTCAGAGCACGTTTAGAATTTTGTGTAGATAGGATCGCCGCTCCGGAAACATGACATTTGTAGAAGTTTCAGATCTATTGTTTCTCATAAACAACAGTATATTCAGACAAGATGGCGGCGGTCTCTGTAAAATACTTCAGGTTAGTTCAATCAGCCTATTAGGTAACGGAAGTTGCTGTTAGGACGTTTCAATCACCATCGACATTACTGATGTTAGCCAGTAGATTGCTATTCTATTGAGATAATTGAGATAATAATAATAAATAACAACTCACACAAGAGATCAGAGACCGCCTCAACAAAAAAAATATATTATAAACTTGACATAAAGCAGCATGAACAAGTCAACGAAATTGAGTGTTAGAAAGATTAGTATTACGAAGGGTATAAAATATAAGCTAATGAGTGAAGTTTCACTATAACTAAAAAAGAAGGTAAAAGGAAGAAAATAGTAATTACTTGCTGAAACTTTTATTGCGTACTGATTGTGTCATTCTATATTCATCAGCCGATCTTTGCCTTCTCTTAATGCCTACTCTGCTATCAGTCACCCCTTCTAGCTGTGAAGATGAAAGTTGCTTTTTGATCACCTCCTGTATATCGGAGTCCCCAACTAGCTGCTCTGCCGTTTGCATTCCACAGCATTCAGCTTTTTATTCAACGTAGCTTCCTTCAAATCTTCGTTTTGCGGCCTCAAAGCGCCTAGCTCCTTGGTAAATTCTTGATGCGTTTTTTATATTTCTAGTTTTATTTCAGCTTTACTATTTTTTATTTCCTGCTCTATCTCTAAATTCTTGTTCATAATACTTTTGAGCAGCCCGAATAAGTCCTCGTTTGATATTTGGCCACCTGCATGAGACATCACGTATAGCAATGTATTTTTCCAGGTGTCCTGGACTCTAAAATTCTGCCAACGTTTTGCTGCTAGGTATTTATCTCGTATCGGCGTTGAACATTCGTGACATTCCAATGTATTTTACTGTGCTTATTAATCGCCGAGAGAATATATAATCGTTGAAAGTTCGATAATAGGGAAGAAATACCCGGATAGAAAGTTGTTGTGGTCATCACTCGTCTAAATTCCAGTGGTCTCCAGAGAATCTGGCTTTAATCGATGAAATTAAACCTTAATTACACGCACTTTCCTGGGACAGCACGAGTATACGTGTTTCTTTTACTAGGTTGAATCGCATTACTTGATGTAATATAATCACAAATTAGATACATATGTATACTCCTCGAGGCCTGAGCATTGATTCATGCACATATACGGTATAATTATGTTATTTCAACAAACACTAAGGCATCGAATTATGCCACTATCTTTTAGAGAGCGCGCTGGAGTTGATGGTGGGAAGTCATAGGTCAATCATCTAAGATACTAATATAACTATTGTCCTATATAGCATTTATGTCCGGCGGTCTTAGGCTCATACTCATTGTTTTTTAATTTAATTAATAGCCATTTGGCCCATTTTGAAGACTTCCAAGTCGATTTGTTGCCTTGGTCTCAAATCTCCCGATCTTCCAATCATAGAACATGTCTTGGATATTGTGGCGTTTACCCCATCCTTCAGAATCTCTAGCGGTACTCGTATAGGGGGTATTTCCCGGTTCCCAGTAATTGGATTTTTGTCAAATTTTGATCCATTTTGATACCTAAGGCACATGTGTACAAAAAACAGTTAATAATATTGGGTATTCTTTTTTCTATGGCACTTAGTATAATTATTTCGGTTAACCGTGTTAATAATCAGCAAATATGGATTCATGCATGGTAGTTATTGACCCAATGTACAGCAATCCTAAGTTGATGAATATAGAAATTAATTTCGGATCTATTACGCAACGGCGCCCTACGCGATTTTTCGATTGATTGATTTTTTTATCAATGTAAAGAGGATGGTCTATTATCTGATTTTCAAAAATAAAATTTGTGAAAGAAGCACGTTTCTTTGGAGAAAAAAAATTATGAAACTGTATTTTCAACATACTTCAGTAACGCACGCGCACAGAACAATACAATTTTAGAAATGCCGACATACTGCTTGACAGATGATAATAGATGCGGTATTGCCAACATTTGCTCTATATTTAACATTGCTTCGACGATACATGTACTAAAATTGAAACGTTAGAGAGAAGACTAGCATGGCCTCTGCGCAAGGATAACACAAAAAATCTTGAATCGTTCTTCTTTTTTAACTATCTAAATTTAAAGATATCTTATTTCAAATGTTCCTGGTGTTTGTGATTAAGTATTATTGTTTGTTTTATTTAGTTTGTATATTAGCCTTCTATGTAAATTCGGTGGCTTTAATATTGTTTGTGATTAAGCTTTATTGTTAAATTTGACCGATATCTGCTCCAATAAGTCATTGAAACGTGCAACTGATATTGGACCGTTGCCACGAGAAACCGAACAGGTGACAATCTTACCAGAGATCAGTAAAGTTGGTTAGAGTTTTCAAAATGTTTGATATCAGTAACGTAATCATCTGCTACAAACCTAACTCAACCTAAAATAGCCTAATTTTAGATAGGTATCTTTTATATTTCACCCAACCTAGTAAGTATATTAACACCAACTTAAACCTCGATTTCAGTTTCTGCTAAAACGAAATTAGGTCAAACTTAATCCCTTTTGGACATCCGGGTATGAAATTTCCAAAATGATTTGTTTTTCATCTTTTCCAGAACACATTGACTGAATGTTTTATTTTATGTTATACAGTCACTACCCTTAAAAATTGCAATTGCACAATTTCGTGAAGTATATTAACTGATAACTGCTGCTTGCTGGCAACACCGCATCTTTGTGACACTATTGAAGTCTGTCATGCGGGTTTTCCATTCTTAAATTGTCATGTAATGTTCGGGTGCATTTATGGTGAAGTATGGTGAAAATACAGAGTTTTAACTATTTTTTTTCAAAAAAATGCTTATTTCGCAAATTTTATTCTTCAAAAGTACATAATAGACCATCCCCTTCAATTCAAATATGAAATTTGTCCAAATTGCGTGGGGCGTTGTTGCGTTGTAGCACCATTAATTTTTATTGTACGGGTATTAATCACCCAGCAATTAATGTTGACTTCCACTGATTTGATCTTATTTTTTATGAATATTACGTTCAGTATAAGAGCGCTAGAGTTGTGTCAGAAACATTTCAAAAGTGCTCGATGCAGAAATATGTATTTTCTGTCTACTAACTTGGTCTCCTTTACAGTTTTGTACTTCTTTTCATTGTATATTTGTATACCTATATTGCTTCAGGTAGCAACTATGTTGTTGGTTCTATAATATTTTATAAACTTAACAGCGTTTTTGCATTTGTTAGGTATTCGATGACACTACGAGTAGACGATGATAATAATTGGGGGAAATATTAATAGATCTAAGGCGTAACAGATCAGGGTCGAGATGATGCGGACGGGTCGACTGACAACACACCATACGGTTACATATACACAGCCTTAAATGTTTTTGAATCAGCATTTATTGTAGTCAGTATACTTGACTGTATATTTTCAATTATTTTTTTTTATAGTCACCCTCCTGCAAAGGCTGCGGGTCGTAGCCGTCGGGAAACAAATTCCCCGGCAGCTCATTCCAATCTGTCGAAGTTATCCAAAAGAAGGAATACTGGAGGAGACTGGTACGGGGAGTAGAGACCTCGACCTGGTAAGGATGAGCTCACAAAGCCTCTCTAGTGTTCCTCGTTCGGACGGCCTTTGGTGTTGTTATCTAAGAGAGCTCACTCGAACATCTGTAAAACAAAGACAGGTCAGCCACGCTTCTTCGATGTTTCAGGCTGTGGAGGTCTTTTATGAGGTTAGCCGTATCGATTAGTCTAATTGCTCTCTTCTGGATAGTGTCAAGAAACACTAGAGAATGCTTCGGAGCGCATCCCCACACATGGGAGCAATACTCCAACGATGGCAGATCTGTGCCTTGTAGAACAGCAGTACAGTTGCTCTGGTGTATATAGCTTCCTACAGCGGAACAAAACTCCAAGTTTCTGGGATGCCGTTTTAGCAATACTGGCAACATGGTCGTCCCACTTTGCTGATCCGTGTATTTGGCTATTATACGAATTGATTTTCCAGTGTGTCCACGCTGGTCCCGTACCGTCTGCATTGGTAAAAACAGACGAAACAAAATTCCTGCAGCCGGCAAAGGCGGACAGAGTCCAGATGCGCTATCGACTGGTTTATTCGTCTGCAGGACATCTCGAGTGGAACCATGCTGGCTGGGCGATTTAACGACAGTCACGACGAACACAACCAAGACACATACACCGGTTCGTTGGTTCGGCCGAAGATCAGCGGAATTCCAATGGCCTCACTGTACACACACATACACGGACAGATGGACCGTGCACGGTGGACCGCGACCGTCGCGTCGCGTCGGCGTCGTCAGGGAAGTTTTATTTCTTCGAATGCTTGATTTTACTTTAATCTTTTGGTCTGTATTGATACTATTTTAGTATTAGTGACGAAGAGGCCAAGCCAAGCAAGTAGGCCACAGGGAAGAGAAGTGCAGTCGCTTACGCTTCGCCCGCGGTGCAATCACACCCACATCGGAATATTTCCGGTAAATTGGAAATAGGTTCCCGGGAATAGGCGACGCCAGATGGCTCCACAGCTCATGTTCCGTCGCTGCCCCGATGTCCCCGATTATTTATAAGTGATAAATTGAATTAATTTGAAATTAAAAATACTCAATGGGTCTTCCAGGATTAAAAGATTCCGGAGGTAAAACACCTGGCTGTTCGGATCTCCGGGTACCAGTTGGTCCGGGAAAACATTAAGCGAAGTTAGTTTATATTGGAATTGTGCTGCCTCTCCTCGTCAAGCTAACAACAGAAGCCGTCCTTCGCAGCAACTTCGCACTGACAACAGGCCCGAAGGCCAAAAACGTATTTAGAGGCCATTCTACAAATATACGAGGTCTTGGCTTCAACATAAACTCTGTCCATCAACATCTTCAGGTAGAGGAGCCACACGTTCTGGCACTTACGAAAACTCGAGTAGGTTCTTCAACAATGGATAACTGCTTTAGATATCCCGGATATGACTTATACACCCTAGACGTAGGTTTGTCGTATGCGTTTATGTTAAATCTGGGCTTTCTTGTCATCAAGAAGAAGAGCGCGAACTGGAAGGATTTGGCATCATATGGCTTAAAATATCCTTCCAAAATAATTCAGAATCCATATTCTGCATCTCTAGGCCACCAAGTAGTAACAACTGCAGAGATCTCTTCGAGAAGCTTCCAGCCACTGTAGACGCGCTGTAGTCATCATCATAGTCAAAATGTCTTAACAGACATGTTGTGAACTCGTAAAATGCATTTACTCATTTTAGGAGTTTCTCTTGGGATATCTTTAAGGTATTTAATGCAGTAGTTTCCCATTTGCTTTCTGCATCCTCATGCCGTTGACCAGATGGTACCTACTGGTTCATCCGCCTTTAGGGGCAATTTCTCACCCCAAGGACAAGAGAGTGTCCTGACTCTTCTCAACTCGTCCACCCAAAACTGTTGGTTGAGAAGAGGTTACTGCTTATACCGACAGTAGTTCGGTACGTTTTAGTCTCCTTTCACGTTTACAACTCATACTGGCTGAAACACTCAAATAATACAGTAGGTGACATAAAAGACAGAATATATAGTATTAATGAATGTATTACAACCATTTTTTGTGTCTTATGTATCAAAATCGATCAAAACTTGACAAAAATCCAATCACTGCGAAAAAGTGAAAAACTGGAAATAAGTTGAACCTCCACGATACCTTATTCACTCAGAAACGAGTCGTAGAGGAGGATGAGGTAAGCTCAGCAATCTTCTTCCAATAATGTCCCAGGCATGTTCTATGAGATCTGATCGGGAGATTTAGGGGGCCAAGGCAACAAATCAACTTGACTGTCTTTAAAAGGAGCAGAGGTAATTAGGTGTGTAGTAGGTGTTAGTTACCTGCTCTTTGAGTAGGTGTTATGTTTTCAAGCTATATTTTCAATTTATATCCATTTACGTTTTTCAAGGTATTTTCATACTTACATAACTTTCTGTATACAGGGTGGAACAGTAGTGAGTGGACCGAAGATTGTGCGCTTACTAAAATATATTTTAGAAATCTGTCACTTGATTATGGTAGGGACCCTTGAGGGCTATAACATATATTAGCTAGATTTTCACTTAAATTTTGACGTTTATACAGGATGATTTATATTAAACTTACATTTTTTGAATGGAATTCCCTATATACTATTGCATATTTGGATTCCTTGGTGAATTCTATTCACCATTTTACACCGTCAATTATAATAAATTAGGTACAATAAATAAAATAAACTAGAAAAACAGATACAACACATAATAACAATGAGAATAATAATAAAGAGGAACATATTGAGTAAAGGTGCTAGTCAATACAAGTAGTAGTAGTAGAAGTATTAAAAGCTAAATTATTAAAACACATTTATATTTCTAAAATTCTGATATGGTGCAGGATGACATCTATATAAAAGGATGCACCCAAATACTGAAAAATGGCAGCTTTAAAGTATTTTTGCCTCTAGTACTATATATGAGTATGAGCTTTATGCTTATCTTAATACCTATTTAAGAATTATACAGTAAAGATTCCTGCGCATACTGTGACGGGAGAGTCGGAATGTTTAAGCTGATAAGTGCTTCCTTGCAAGCTTCTCTATATTATGGTATGTTTGCTACTGTCCTTACTGCTCTCGTTTGCAGCCAAAATAGTATAGAAAGTATTGATGAATGTCCCCAAGCGAGTAAACCATAGCTCAGTTTTGAGTGTACTATTCCAAGTACGCCCTACGTAGCACATCAGAAGATGCTCGGGGTGATAGCTGCAGTAAAGCAAATAATGTTTGTGATAGTGGTTTGCTAGTGAATCACCATAGGCATTCCGACATAATTTTGAATCTAAGTAGTAAATGGATGCCTAAGAAGTTTGCAGAGCTGACGCTATCATACTGTTCAATATTTTTAGTGGTAAGGAGCATCTCTATAGTTTTGGAATCATTCAGCCTTAGGTGATTCATTCATAGCAAACCATAATTCAGCAACTAGCTTTAAGTTGCAGGTATTTTGCAGCAATGGATTCATACTTCCTGTTCTAATTAATAGTGTTGTGCCGTCAGTATAAAAAACACACTCCATATCTGTTAAAGCTTGGGGAGGTCGTTAATGTAAAGGAGGAATATCACTGGCCCGAGGATAGAGCCCTGTGGTACGCCCTCTCTTACATCACTCATCTCAGGTCGCGTCTCTCCTAGCGTTACTGTTTGTTTTGACTCCTTTTCTGTTAATATTATTACTACCAATGACCCTATAAACATGTAACTTGGTAATATTTAATAAGAATGTAAAGAAATTTTTTCATATCAAAAACGTATAGGAAGTAGTCATTGAATTTATTCATGTTTTTAATGACGTTAGGTATCCCAAGTATTCATAGTCAATAAGAGTACAATTGGAAAACAAGCTACTGCTGATAAGGAAACAGTCATATACCCTATAACGGAATGTGTGTATATGTGAAGAGCTTCTCGTAGGAAAGCACAATCCCGCTATTACTTAGGCAATTTATCCATGAGCTTGTGTCTTAATTACATGTCTGACTATTATCAATACAGGTTTATAGCAAAATAACTTGGTATCAAAGTCCCCCCCCCCTAATATACCAGTGCCAATTTTCCTGTCGCGTTTTACAACAAATATCTACTTCTCTTTACCCGTTGCCGGTTAGGCGGCTTGAGTCTTGCCTTGTATCCTAGCTTTCCACGGCCGACTCGAAGATGTAATCTGCAGAATAGGAAACGTGCCCCGAATGCTGGCTGCGCGTCCCACACATACGCATACAAGATGTCCCAAAAGTTAGTGTCAAACGAAAGTAAAGGTATTGAGCAATCCATGTGGGTATCTGAAACACCTCTGAATGTATTTTCGTGTCAGCTTCTGACTTCTACAAGAAAGTTTGGGTCTCAAAGGTACTGATTAAAAGAGAAACAAAATAATCGGACCAAGCACGCAAGAAATAGCATGGATGGTTGCTCACCCGAGTTTCGGACTATTTCGAGCTCTTCAAGGCATTGTAATTTAAGTCAAAGACTGAGTACCTACTTAGAAATGTATATGAAGACCAAACGGTCCGAAGCACAATTCTGCAGCTATCGATGTTTATAGCCAATGGTCCTGTACCTACTTCAAACTACATACATTATATAATTTGTTGAGATAGCTGCTGTACAGCTGTGTAAATAAAATTCACTATATGACAGACCTATTTTTTCCTAAAAAATGTCGAATAGCGCTGACCTTTGAAAAGAGATACTTGCTAAGAAACTACCCCTCTTGTGGACCATCCTGGTGGATGACCTACTGAACGAGCTCTCTATGCAAGTTGTGGAGGTTAGTGATATAGACAAAAAATGTTGTCGCAAAAATCAGGTTTTTGAGAATAACTCAGCATATTTGGAACTTGATTATCTGTTAGTAAGCCAAAAGGGAAACCTAAATAGAGCTACGATTTTAGGATTACTTAAAGAGCGTTTAGAAAATATTGGATATCAGGTTTGCGTCCGTTTTCTCCAATGGCAACATGTACACGTTGTCCCACATAAGAATGCACACTACTGGCATCTCTTAAACCAGAAGATTTACAAAGATGATGAAATTAGAGAAAAGTTGGGCTTTGCTGAACCCTGCAATACGGTGTTTGGCTGCTATCAACTGGCAGACAGGATAAAAAGGAACTAGAACCAGACACAACGGTGGGTGAAATTACAAATCACTACATACTCGGAATGGTATCGGGCTCTAAGGTTCCCCAAGCATACACAGAGAGATCCTACAACGTTCTTTTGCCAGAAAGAGTGGTGATGGTTTCATGTCACCCTCCGATCTTGCGCTATTCACTGATGGCTCCAAGTATGAACTGGGGACAGGAGCGGGAGTAGTTGGTGCCAATGCAAGAGTTGAAATATCAGTAAACCTCGTGATGTATACCGCGGTCTTCCAAACAGAAATGATAGCCATAGAGCTGGGAGTCAGGGAGCTGATCAAAAGAACCCCTGACAAACAAATCTATAAAAATCTTTACAAATAGCTAGGATGCCCTAAAAGCACTGAGCTCCAAAAGGGTGGAATCAAGACTCGTATGGAACTGTATACATCTCCTCAACGAACTTGGAACAAGGAACAAAGTTACTTTGGTTTGTTTGGGTTTCAAGCCATAGCGGATTGGAAGGCAATGTATTGGCCGACGCACTCGCAAGAGGAGGAACCGAATCTGTATTCATAGGACCAGAACCATCTCAGATTGGGCAGAGAGCAGCTCCCTCCCCCAAGGTACTAGAATGGTACAGGAACCATCTCCGCATTCTGGTTGACAATGTCGTCTGTGGAACCACATGGGCCTTGAACAAATAACAGACTGGCATAACCGCCCTATTCACTTTCAGCCTATCATAACCTAAGAAAGTCTCAGGATGCTTAAAAGTTTGTCAGAAATGAACCATCAAAAGAGTTCAATCGTTATGTATTAAGTTTTCTCATAACAGGAAAACTTCTACAACATTATGAGCCTTTCCGATCAATCTGAGTATCAATAATAAATATTTCGGCATCGAACAATGTAAATCGGTTATTAATTGCAAATGCCTAAGCTATCGTGATGAGATGAGTGATGTCATTTCGTCATAAAAGTGTTTTTTTTTTTTTTTTATTTACAGAAAAGCCGCATCGACCACATGGGTTATTAGCGGTGGATTATGTCAATATATAAGTTACAACTGATGGAGTACATTAATTGATTTCAAGTATTTGATTAGATTGTGTGTCTTGCAAAGGTCCAAGTACGTCTGTTATGGAGTTGTTGAGGCTATGTATATGTCTGTTCTGTTCATACGCGGGGCACTGCACTAGAAAGTGTTTCACTGTTAGTCTTTCATCACAAAAACTACACTTCGGTGGCGGTTGACGGTTAAACAGGTGTCTTGTGTGTCCCAGACGAAGACGGGTCACTATTGTTTGCGCTCTTCTGCTGCCACTTACTGGTTGCCATGGTCCCAGGGAAGACTTCAGTTGTAGAAGTTGGGATGTTTTCCTTTGCCAGTTATTGTTCCATGTATTTAAAGCTTTGTTGGAGAGGTAGGCTATGACATCTGTGATAGGTAGTTTGTAGCTGTTTGAAATGTTCAAGTCTGCGGCCAGTTTCGCTTTTCGATCTGCTTCTTCGTTCCCGCTTATGTTTGTGTGTGAAGGTATCCATAGGAAAGTGATAATGGTGTTTTGAGCTAACAGACTATGTAGGTTTTCTTTGATGGCGTTTGCTAGAGGGTTTTTTATATATATTTTCTTGAGAATACGGAGAGAGTTCAGGGAGTCTGACACTATTATCCATTTTTTGCCATTCTGGTTTTCAATATGTTTAATAGCTTCCATGATGGCATACAGTTCTCCAGTGAATACAGTTCCACTATCCGGCAATCTCACTGTGATATCATAGGTGGATGTTATGGCAGCTGCGCCAAGTCTTCCGTCGATTTTAGCTGCATCGGTATATATCTGCTCGTGGTCAGGGTATTGACGAATAATGTGGTAGAAATTCTGAACTATTACTTCATTGGGGGTATCATGTTTATTGAAGCGTGTCATTTCTAGGTTTATGGGGGGTGGTTCGATTGTCCAGGGGGGAATTGCCGATGTGTTGATGGGGAAAGAGATAGGCAATCGTCCTATATTCGAATAGCACATGTACGATTGAACCCTTTGGTGGAAAGATTTATTTCGTGTAGCAGTTTCTCTATGGTTGTTTTGTATAGTTGTGTAGTTGTACTTATGGGAGGGTAAGTTTGGGTTAGCTGCACATTTAGCTGCAAACGATACACTGAGAATTTGCCTTCTTAAGTCTAAAGGTGCTTCGCCGGATTCGCAGTAAAGGCTATCTGTTGGTGTGGTTCTGTATGCTCCTAGGATAAGGCGTAATGCTGCATGATGGATATTATCTAACTGCTTGAGAATAGAACGTTTGGCTGAAGCATATACAATACAACCATAGTCGATTTTTGATCGTACCAAATGCCTGTATACACTTAAAAGTGTTTTGCCCTCGGCTCCCCAGTGCTTATTTGATAGACACTTTAGTACATTCATACGTTTCTGACATGATTCAATGGGTTCTTTAATATGCTGTTTCCAGGTTAGATGGTGATCGAATATAAGTCCGAGAAATTTGATTTCATTTGTGTAATTTATGGGAGTTTCTTGAAGTTTTAGCACCGGCTGGTGTACTGTTTTCTTGGAGAAGATTATGCTGTTTGTCTTTTCAGGCGAAAAGAAAAGTCCAGATCGTTGACACCAGAGTTCTAGCTTATTTAACTGTGATTGCAACAGGTTTGCGCTGGTATGTATATTTCTGCCTTTTAAATATATGATCATGTCATCTGCGTATAGACGTGCTTGTATTGGTTTCTGCATAGTTTCTAAGATGTCGTTCATACCTACAAGGAATAGACTAGGACTGATGATAGATCCTTGGGGAATTCCGTTATCTTGAGTTCTTGGTTGAGATAACACCCCATTACTTCGTACTTGAAATGTTCTGTCCGCCAAGAAATTAGATACATAAGCTAGAACATTGCCGTCGTAGCCCAAACTCTGAAGTTTTAACATTATGTTGTGTCTCCATATAGTATCGAATGCTCTATTTATGTCGAAGTAAATAGCGATGCAATGTTGTCGATTCTGTAGAGCCTCGTGGATGTGGCTTTCAAGGTCCACTATATTCTGTAGCGTGGATCTGTTGGGTCTAAATCCCGCTTGCTCCTCAACTAGGATGTTCTTGTTTTCCAAGCTCCAAAGTAGCCTTTTGTTGATGATTTTTTCGAGAAGCTTGCACATCGCACAGGTTAAAGAGATCGGTCTATAAGAGTCTGGTTGAAGTGGTGATTTTTTAGGTTTCAGTATGGGTATTGTAATTGATTGTCTCCATATGTCAGGGAAAATATGTTCTGTGTATATGATGTTGAATATCCGCAAAAGGTGTTCTTTTGCTACATCTGGTACATGCTTCAGGAATGTAGACGGTATATCATCAGGTCCAGCTGATGTTTCCTTCAGGTCTTTCAAAGACTGCTCTAGTTCTGTTTGTGTGATAGGTGAGTTAACAGGATTGTTATTATCGTCATTGATAGTTATGGGCACTGCTTCTGTCTGGAGTTTCTGCTGTAGAAAATTGGTATTGTAGCTGTTGTTGGATGCCTTCTGGTGATACGTTCTTGATAATACGTCTGCAATCTCTTCGTCTTTGGTGTATACAATTCCGTTGTCCTTTATTGCTCTAATTTTGGTGTAAGATTTGGCTCCCGATATACTTTTTATTTTCTTCCACATTGTAGAGAGCGGGGTAGAGCTGTCAATATTTTTGACAAAATTACGCCATGAAGTTTTCTGACTTCTATTTATTGTTAATCTTGCGTATGCTCCTTTTTGTTGGAAATTCAAAATATTGGGTGGTGTTCTGTGCCTTTTCAGTTTATTGAGGGCTTGCTTGCTGGCTTTTATTGCTGTTTCGCAGTCGTGGTTCCACCAGGGGACGGGATTGTGTTTATGCAAGTGTTGGGTCTTTCCAATAGCAAGATGTGCGGCGTCTGTTATAAGTTGATTGAAGGAGCCAACGGTAGAGTTTACATCAGCAAGAGTATCAGCTTTGTCGATGTTATTTGCTATGTAATTCGAGAAAAGTTCCCAATCTGCACATTTGATTTTCCATTTTGGTGCCGTTCTTGTGTTGTCAGACTTGGCGTGTTTTGAATTCTCTATAATAAGTGGATAGTGGTCACTACCAAAAAGGTCATCGGCGGTTTTCCAACTCAGATGTGTCATGAGGTTTGGAGTCGACAGAGTTAAATCTATTGTGGAAAATCTACCAGAAGCTGCATCGTACCTAGTGTTGCTACCATCATTCAGCAGGCTTAGGTTATTTGCGTCAATGCAGTCTTTTATGATGTTACCTCGCGTGTCATTTTTGTGTGAACCCCAACTAAAGTTATGAGCATTCAGATCTCCCAATATAATCCTTGGATCTGGAATCTGGAGTAAGAGTTCATCAATTTCATTGTCTTCAAGGTGGTAGTTTGGTGGGATGTATATATTACAAATACTGACTCTTTCTGGGGAACTGAGCGTAACTGCTACCGCTTCTAAGTTAGTTGTGAGGTTTATTTCTTCAGCTATCAGTTCGCTTTTTATATAGATAGCGACCCCGCCGCTTGCTGTAGTATGCTCTCGGTTTCTAAGGAAGCCTGTGTATCCTTTAGGTGTATGAGTTTTGTTTGAGTGGAAGTGAGTCTCTTGTATGCATATAATCTCAGAAGTATATTCAGCAATCAGTTTTTTAAGCATGTTTAAATGGTTGTAATATCCATTTATGTTCCACTGGAGTAGAAATGCGAAAATTAATATTATTGTTAAAACGTAGAGTCTATGGACGATGTATCGCTTAAGGTGTCATTTAGGTTGTTATCTGTGTACCGTTCTAGTTTCTTCCTCAATCGTGTACATCGATTTTTAATAGATTTATCAGTTATGTGAGGATATTCTGTGAGTAACATATCAATCAGGGCCTTTATATCTGTTGTGTACTCATTGACTGTACTTATAAGGTCTTTTGTCCCATGCACGCTCTCTAAGAGGCTTTTCAGTTGGTCTCCGTTGAGAATAAACTGTGTTGCACTATTGTTGATATATTGTTTTAAGGGCTGTATTACATTTTCGTCTATGTGTGCTGCATCGTGTTTTTCAGATTTTTGTTTCTTCGAAGTCGTTTTAGGTACTATGAATGGGGTATTTGTGAGTGTAATCACAGTAGGTTCGTTGGCGTTAAAATTTCTGATACGCTTCGTTTAGTAGATGAGGAGTTATTGGAACTTGATGGCTGTTCAGTACTGAGCTGTTGCGTCCGGTCTGTTAAATCCGGACTCTGGTTGTGACTTGCTTCCGTGTTGATGTTTGGTAATGTGTCTTCACTAGGTGTTCTGTCACTTGGGCTATTTTCATGTTCTGTTGTATGTGCTGTTTGAGTGGAGGGGCATCGAGAGGCAATATGGCCTGATAACTTGCACTTGAAGCATCTTTGGCTATCAAGTGATAGAAAAACACGATACAGGAGGCCTTCGTGGTTGATTTCTAATGATTCAGGGATTTCGGTAGGCTCTGGTGGTGCAATATACGCTTGTCGTCTGAAGCTAAGGATGTGACTGTATTCCGGGAGAGGGGCTCCGATTTTCAGAAATGTTATAGGAGATATTAGTTGTATGCCAATTTTTTCTAGATTTTCTTTCAGTATTGCATGAGGTATAGTGGGAGAGACGTTAGAAATCACTAGTCTGTCAGCTGGTGAAATCAAGCGGCGAGCTCGTATTGTTTCACCTTGTATTACTATTTCACCAGGAGTCTCTAGGAAGCGATCGACTATATCTTTGCTAGAAAGATATATGCAGATTCTACTATTTGAGATTCTTGAGCAGAATACTATATTCTTGGGGTTAACGATAGGACCCAATTTTAGCAGATAATCTTGAAGTTTAGTTCCTTCGATCGTATTAAATATTATCGCCTGTTCCTTACTAGGGTATTTGAAAGAGGCTGGTTGATTTATTGCATCAGAATACGACTGTGCTGTATGGATCTGGTTTAGTGGGGTAGGTGTAGCTACTGCTGCCATGATTCAATCGTTGGTGATTTCCAGCGAAATCCGCATGTCTTCGTGCGCCACTGTTTTGTGTAGGCGATGCGGTTGTTGTTCGTTTTTGTGCCTTGGAATTTTGTGATCAAATTCCTAGTATCCCTGGATTACCTGCTATCTATTACTATTGATTGGTATCACCTACTTACTCAACACGCTGGTCTGTACTCACTGTTCGCTGATGGTGCGTTATTGTGTTATTATCACTTTGCAGGTTAACACGACCGTACACTACCAGTGTTCGAACAAGACTCTCATAAAAGTGTTGATTCAGCTATTTAAGCCTTTTCTATGTTACTGAAGTACTCCCGTCCAAACTGTTTGTATATAGTATCTGAAATTTCATCCAAAACATTAGTTGAATGATGTCATCTATAAAATATTTGACAGACAGAGGACGTAGATCAATCAGACTGGTTTTATAAGAATGATTTATTTTGCCTGCCTTATCTAACAAAAAAACCAACGATCTACAAATAATATCTAAACATAAGGTGGTTAGACTAGTGAATCAGTTCTTATTTGATCTATGGATTCTTTATAACAGGTTATAGAAATGAGAGAGATATACATGTGCGTCAAAGAAACAAAAAATAGCATTTTTGTACCATCAAGAAAAATTTTGGCAGAATCCTGCGTCAGAGAACTGTTAAACGTTTCATAAATATAATGTTTGGGCTCGTTATTTTTTTGGATAAAATTGCTGGTATGACTATAATTCCGTTGGTATGAAGTTAAAATTGACGATAAAATTGGGAAGCTTAAAGAAAGAAATTGAGTGGGAAATAATCCGACAATTCTAATTAACTTAAAGGTTCACGGATTATTTATCGAGTTTTGGTGTTTGCAAAATATATTAATCATCTGATTCAAAAAATCCCAGAAATATTTTAGATGAGTCGGATATGACGGTTCGAATTAGGTCGATAACGATTTCACCATAACCTTTTACCTGGAAGTTGACTTTTGGGACACGCTGTATACCAGAAGTTTATGCAGTTCACATTTCGACGAAAGGCTTCGCGGCCTGGCGGCTGTTTTGATCTTTTGGATGTCGAATAATAACAATCAGCTGTCATGTCGCCGGGGTTAAAACGCCCGTTCGAAGAAATTGTGCGGAGCACTTGAAAGTCGCGAACGCCTGTTTATCCCAGATCATTCAGCGAGCTATGTCGGCAATGTTTTAAAGCTTTACATGATTTTGTGGGTCCCACCTCCCACCTCACAAGTAAGGTGAAACTTGAAAAAAATTGGGAGGCCCAAGAATGTAGAGGGTACTATTTCCAACACATTTTTCAGTTGTTAAAAGTAGGTGGTTATGAAAAACACAAAAGCACCTTTTTCATCATTCAACATTATCTCATCCTGCATCTCCAAAATAGTACCTCTAAAACGTATATACACAACCATTGCAGTGCATCCTATACTTGTATACTTTTTACAAATTATTTATTTCTTACTGCACGCTTATAACATACTCATAAAAATCAGTTGAAAAATTATGCAGTAATATGGAGGCCAGCAGTCCAAAAATAAGCCCAAATAACTCCCAAAAAATTATACTGTATTTTTAACATCTTTATATTCTTACTTCTTATCTGATTTTTTGACGTGTATGTAGAATCTATAGCACCTAGCACCAATAAATTATTACTGTAATAGATATTTATTGATGGCAGTTTGAAACTTCTGTATAAACTATGACAAACCGTAATCTAGATCTACTACTTTTTATTGCAAGTACTCTTGTACTAATGTTATGTTACATTCACCTGCCAACAAACTATGTACCAATTTTAGTCAAATATCTAGTTCTTGTGATCTTTTTAATAAGTTTGTTCATACCATATTATTTGAATTTCAGCGCTATGTCCATTCCAATGTATAAACCAATTTTTTTTTTGTTTTCGCTAGCGTATTATATATTCCCTTTAATTGGTTTGTCTGTTAGGGAATAAAGAGTGTTAATATTTTTTTACAAAAGGTTGCAGTTGCTTCATAGCGTGAGGTGAGCAATCAATGGGTCCGCGAGTCGTGCGCCCTAAGTAGACGAAGGGATCCGAGGATAAGTGCTTTCTGCATTCTGACGGCTAAGATATACGCCACCGCTTGGCATACTGGCATTGCAGAGAGCAACGCATTTCTCTATAATGAATATCGTCTTCTGTTGGTGGTCGGAAGGACTATGTCGGGCTTGATTGCTCTGTACAAGCTCGTGCATGGGGAACGATTAGAACCAGTAAATCAAAATCATTCGTCTCGTCCATGATACGGAAAGTTACAATCACATGTTCAAAGTTCTGGTTTGCTTTAGGGTGGAATCAACGAATGTTTGGGAATTAAAATTTTATATTCTGTGCATTATAGTCCCCTGGAACTCGATTTGTACAGATTTTTGATCGTATTTGGTATTTAGTAATATTATAGAGCTCATCGTACCACTAGTACTAAAAGGCATGTTATATCTTAGGTTCTGCTCTCGTAGTCCAGTCGTATCACGGCTAGAATGGGTTTTCTTAACTTAACGCATGGCCGACTCTACACTAGGCCGGAGCCTTAGATGTGGCAACGTGGCTTAGCTGTCAAATAGTGGCCCTATAGTTTCAGAATAATTATTACATTTTATATGTATTAGAGTTCATCTCGGTTAATAAATTAAGAAAAATACTTTTTAGAAATACCACTACTAATACCACTTACATCTGATGTCTGGTTCTTCGTAGTCAGACACTACAAAATAAAAATAAACGCAACCTGTTTCCTGATGCCACTTTCACTTCCACTTAAATGAACACTCAATTTACTTTGTAAATTGTCACTTGAGCTAGAAAAATTCACTATTAGGTCACTGTGAAGCCATTCTTGCAGGTCTTGATTCCCTTTCACTATCAAAGCTCTTCGTAGGTATGCCCAGATGCATGCCCTCGTTGGCATGCCCAGATGAGTTCTATTAACTGTCTTTTTCTGTGATATTTGGGAGGTCCAGAAAACATTGTAGGTACCACATTGTGGTTTAAAATAGGTCTTATCCTTTGAAATGTTTGTAAATTATTGTCTTTATCCTTATAAATATAACCAGCCCTTCCGAGGAATACCTTTCACCCACTTCTGTTTATGTCCCTTATTGGACGCACAATTGCTAGTGCAACCTGGTACTACACACTTTGCAGGCATCTTTTTATCTTTATAGTTTCATTTGTGCAGGTAAATCAGTAGAAACCCATTAAAAACCACCTTCCACTCTTCGTTGTTACTCTGGAAGGTTATGTTGGTAAGTCCTTGTTTGGAAGCCCCAATTGCTATTGCAACCTGGTACTACACACTTTGCAGGCATTTTTTATCTTTATAGTTTCATTTGTGCAGGTAAGTCAGTAGAAACCCATTAAAAATCACCTTCCACTCTTCGTTGTTACTCTGGAAAGTTATGTTGGTATGTCCTTGTTTGAAAGCCCCAATTGCACTTTGGAGGCATCTTTTTATCTTTAAAGTTTCGTTTGTTCAGGTAAATAATTAGAAATACATTAATAATCACCTTCCAACCATATTTTTTGCTCTGAAAGAATACACTAATGACAACAACAAATAAAAGCTCGGCCCGCGAACAGTGTTGCCATATTTCAATACTCCGGCCTAGTGAGTAAAGGCGGCCATGCTTAACGACATTTCTATTGGAACTGTTGGAAGGAATCAAGAGTACCATAATATGTAACAAAAAGAATATCGATATCTGCAGGTTCAGGAGGGGGTGGGAATTAGTTGATATAAAATTCAATTGAGAACATCCCCTAGAACTAGACAAAAGGGGGAATAAATTTTAGTCTCATTATAAAATCTTGTCACTCTGTTCATCTCACAGTTCACCTGCTGTTAAATGGTTTTGAAAGTGACCAGTGGTGCTGAGCTTAAAGTAAACAAAAAAAGCATATGATATTAATTAATAATACATCAAACCAACGACCAGCAATATAAACTTTACGCCGACAGCAAGAGTCATTAAAAAAATAAAAGATGAAAGCGTTCATCAAGCTATATGACTGCCGTACATTGACTCAAAGTCTACTGGGCATGGATCCATGTTTTCGAGATATTAACTTGATCACGACAAAAGGCAGCTTATGCATGCTAATATTATAACCATAAACGGTGACTATGATTCTGTAATGGTTGGTCATTCATTCTACGATTGACAACTTTGGTGCGTTTTAGACGACACCTGTGAAGTTGATGACTAGATTTATAAAATTAACGCCTTAGCGTTTGTCGTTCATAGATAAATAAATCATTTTATATAAGTCTATCACTGAACATTGATACAATGAATGTGGAATAAGGTAGTAATTTCTCCATGTTTTGCGTTATACTTTAAAAGCGGGCTTATACCACGACAAGGGATCAGTTTCTCATGGTTCAGCTGTACCCGTTTTTTGGCTATTAATTTTTAAGGTGTACACCCATCAAAGTATGAGCTTTAAGAGAAATAATAGATTCAGAATTGTATCAAATTATTTTTATTATTCAAAAATTGCTGAGTAAACGTTATTTGACTAAATTCACGTTTATCATAATCATCCAGTATATATTTATTCTAACATTTGCATAGCGTTCCAGATTGAAGTTTTCAGAATACGAAAACCATATTTTGTGTTCAAAATGACTTATAGTCATGGTAAAAATCGAGTACAGCTAAAAGAATCGCACATCAGAGTTACGCGCACCTATTATAGGGCACTAACGCTATCGTTTATGACTGAAATGAGACTCATTCCTGTACAAAAGGGTGTATATATCGTTTTGGGGATTTATTCCTATAAATTCTAGGCCAAAAATTAAGAGCCACTAAATTTTAATAAATCGCGGTTATTAGGTGTATTAAATTGGCTTTGATCAGTTAGCACCCTAAACGTATAACTTTTCCTGAAAACCAGAATGAGATATTTTGCTGCTGAGCTAGATAACTCTGAAACTCAAAAACAGCTTAAAGCTGACCTCCTTCAAGTTTCAATTCCTACAACTACTCATTCACTTGGTGCTTCTTTCGGAATAATAACATATTTTGTAGTCACTGCTCTAGGTTGTGATGAAAAGAAGGTGGAAACATATTTTCCTAATATATCCATGCTTATGCAGTTTACTTTCTACCCAAGCGACTCATGAATAACAAGTAGGGTCGATGATATAATCTAATTTTGATAAATATATAATAATAGTAATAAAAAGTATACCCACATATCGATATAGAAAAATATACGCAGTTATATACACAGGGTGAGTCAAGCTCAACGCCTCGGACTTTTGTGATAAAACTCAGTGGCGGCTGGTGAGGTAGTGCCACAGTGCCATGGCACTACCTTAATTTTCGACAAAAACATATTTATCTATCCCTTTTCTTATTCTATGTTAGTTTCCAACGACTTTTTCTGTTTTATACGAAATGGCAGTAGCGCCTTAGCGCATAAATGCTTGCACCAGGCAACACGTGGCATCGTGGCAACCCACACGATGAGAGCTGACGACGCGACGCGACGGCCAGATGACAACAGTCTACCGTGCCGTGTCTTATAAGGCACAAGCAAAGTGAGAGAAATCTTATCACAAACGTGTATGAGTGACAGAGATAACGCTGTGCTGGACGTTTGGATAGATTTTAAATACGAAAATCCAAAGTAGATCGATGGGCGAAAAAAGGCACGGATGATCTTGTTCATATATAGGAGAAAATGGAGACCCCTGAGAAATCTAAAGTGCATATGAATAATTTTTCAATTTATCGATACTTGGTAAGTCGAACATAAAGACTCAGTTAAATTCGGCTTATCGGCTAGTTATACGTATGTTTTTTTTCAGTTTTGATATCGGTTTGAAATTTTGGCTGTCATTCTGGCACTACCTCTCTAAGTTCGAGTTGGACGATATTCTAAAAATAATGACTTTTATACAGGGTGTCTAATAAAAGCGTGACTTATCAAAGTTATGTTTTTTTAATGGAACACACTATATATTATTGCATATTTAGATTTCCGGGTGAATAGTGTGACTCTATGTATGACACATGGGACTTTAAGTGAACCGTTTGGTGCAAAACAGCTTAGGTTAGGCGGTCAAGTTTGAATTACATTTGTCCTTGGAGAAATCGGTAGATCAGTTTGTTAAGGAAACTTCAGTCAGAGATAACTTGATTTTTTCCATCCAGTTACTATATGGCAGAAAATATGTTATGTTGATTTGCTAATTAAAAAATATCGCCTTGCAGGTGTGTGCCCTATGTGAAAGTTGTAAACAACCGAAATATCAATGTATTTGGTATAACCTTACAATGTCACAAAGTTAGCGTCTGCATTTTTGAAGTTCCTTCCAAAGTACGCTGTGTTATTTTTAACAATATTCTTTCATATATTTTGTTTTAAAAGTTAATGAGAATCATAGAATATAAAAATTACTTAATTAAAGTGAAAACAAAAATCCATTCTCAGCAAATATTTTTCTGTGTAATATCCTATAGCCCTAGTCGCCTTTTCATTCCTTTGATCTCCATTAAGCAATAAGCATGTACCTAATATGCCTGGACTATGAAAGCATAACCCGAGAGCGCGCGACATCACGAGCGGGCCATCATCGTGCTCGATTTCACATCTCGCACAACCAGATATAAACAGTCGGCAGCGACAAATTTCCGCATCCCCATTACCATATCACGAAAAAAAAACTGTTGTCGCGGGTAGTGGAGGTGAAGATGGTCATCGTGGGATCACGAAGAACGTCCCAAAATGCGGCGGCACTTCAACAGGGCCGAAATCGTTAAAATGACAAACGTCCGGACGGTTTCTGGTTTCGTAATGAATCTACGCTCGCCGGTTTCTTTCTGTTTCAGGGAAGAGTTGTGTTGCCTTTAACATGTTTATGTTAGTTTTGCTTTTAGAACCAAATTCACCTCAACATTATTCGATTATTTATTTGCTGTTTATATTTATGGTGCGTCCCATAAATAGCTCATAAATGCTCTCGTGTGGCAATAATATTAAATAAAAGTCTTAGAATGTTTACGAAAACCGCTGATTAAAAAAACGACAGACATCAGCATAGTCGACCTTCGGTTTTCCACTTTCCGTACATAACCTGTAGACTACGTCGTTGAGGCGCTTCAACACCACGTAGGGTCCCTCCCATGGCGTTGTAGTTTCGGACGTCTACCCTTCCTTCCGTCGTGTGTTGCAAGACCATACCAGATCACCTCATAACTGCGATATTCTTTGCTTGCGATTCTCATTTTCAGCTCCAGCAAGGTTCTCTTTTCCTAGCTCTGTTATCATTCTGTTCAGTTGCACCTTTTCGTCTTGTCGGTTGTCCACTCTCGACACCTCCCTCTCGTCACTCAGGTTGCTCTCCAGTTCCTTAGTGAGTCTGCTGAGTTTGTCTTCCAGTTGCGTAATCCTGATCTTCTGCTTACCATTCTCGCTCCTAAGTTGCGCGGCTTGATCAGAGCCCCATGACACGTCCTTGAGCGCAACGTTAAGCTTGGTCCCTACCTTCACGTTTTCTCTCTCCAGCTGCGCCAGTATCTGCTTCAAATCTACATCGTCATTTTGCATCGATGATATTTCGTATACACCTTTGTTTGCATTTTCAATGACTTTGTTCGGATTCTTCCTTAGCCTATCACTCTCGACCTCGCTTTCGATCTGCGCAATCTTCTGCTTTATCTTATTATGTCCGTACTTCTATTGTTTCATCCCAGAACTATCAGCCTTTGCTGCCGCCAAAGCGTCTTCCAGCTCCTTTTTCATTCGAACGTTCTCATCTTCTAAATTCGCCAGTTGCTCTCTCATTGTCAACGTCTCTTGCTTTATACAAGTCTTCCATGACCTTTCTCACACTATCAAGCGTATCTGTCATATCTGATTTCATCTTTTTGGTTTCTGCTTCATGATACACTAACCTTTCTCTCAACCTTGACTCGTCTTCCTTGACCGCGGTCTTTTTGGCCTGCACAATCGCGTGGTCTAGGTATTCCTTTAAGGATGCGTTCTCAGCCTCCAGCTGGGTAATCCTCTGTTTGAGCCTTGCATTTTCGTCCTTAACTTGATCACATCTATCCTCCGCTTTCTTCGGCTGATCCAAAGCCTTCAATCTCTTGATTTCATTTTTCAAAGCAGAAACTTCTCTGTGGTGCTTTTCGTTGAGCTTTCTCTAAGCTGCCTCGTGTTGGTCATTTTTCTTCAACAGATTCTTTTTGTCCCTTTCAAACTTGCTCTTAATACCCACACATTCCCGTTTCTGAGAGTCAAGCAACTGCTTTAGCCTATCCCGGTCTGCTGTAAGTTCCCTCATGGCTACTCTATGTTGTCCTTGAAGCTTAGAGATAGTTTCCTCGTTCTTCTTCAGGAAATTCTTCGCGTCTCTGTCAAACTGCTCTTCCATTGAGTTGATCGCTTTTTCTACATCCATCTGCATCTTATCTACCTGTATGCGGCAGCCTACTCTAAGGTGCCCCTTCTGCCCACATCTCCAGCATGTAAACTTCTCAGTTCCATTTGGATTTCTGCGAACTTGGTTTCTTTGGAAGGTACCACCTCTTCTTGCTGGAACGAACGATGTGGCCCTGACTTCAGCTTCATCATCTTGTTGTACAGTGCGTATCATCCGTGTCATTCGCGTGGCTCTTGTGGCAGCTTTAATTTCTAGAGCCTTGACCAAAGCGTCTTGTAAGGTCCTAGGACTGGATAGTCTTACGATTCGCTGAACGTCCAGGTCCGCAATGCCTTCAACAAACTGACGAGCAGCAACGTATTCCTGTGTCTCAACTGGGTTGTTGACGAATGCGCGTTTTTCTAAGCTTTGAAGCAAACGTGGTCAGATCCTCCTTGGCTTGCTGTGTCCGGTTGTGCAGTTGACCATGTAACAGCTCTGTTAGGTGCGCATCTCCAAAACGTAGCTTTAGTGCAAACGTTATCTGGTCATAGTCACATAGATCTGACGAGCAGAGATAGCTGCGGCAGAGTCTCTAAGCATGGATCTCAGCACACAAGCTTTTTCTTCATTTGACCAGTTATTCATACATGCGATGTTTTCAAATTGCATATAATAAATGTCCCATGATGTTTTGCCATTATATGGATAGGGCTTTGCTACTACGCCGCTGTATCTATCAGGAAAAACGGGTGGTACAGCTGTTAAACAACGCTCACCTGCACCAAGTTCTCGCAGCTCCTCTCTGACGATTCCCTTGACACAATCTTTCACTTGCTGTAGTGGTTCACGCTCACCTCCACTAAGTTCTCGCATTTCATCTCTCACGATTTCTTTGACACGATCTTCCACCTGCTGTAGCTATTTTTCGACGCGCTTTTGTGATACTTCCAATTGGGTCTCTATTGCACTAATACGCTGGTCTTGATTTTCTAATGCCTGGCTTACGACACTCTTCAAGCCTGCAACTGCCTCGTCTTGATGATGCTTCAACTTGTGTTCAAGGTCCTCTTGGTGGTGCTTTAATTTTTCTTGACCATTTTGAAGATTTAATACCGCTTGCTCTAAGCTGGATCTCATTTCGGCTGTTTGTTCTACGTTGTTTCTCATATCTGCCTTCATTTCTTCTATCATAGCCGTCAATGCACTCATGCCGGATGCCATAGCTCTTGTAGCTGGCATCGACTGGCTCTGTACTCACTCCTTGTTCCACTTTCCTGGTTTGATTCGATGGATAATCCCACACTTCTGACACCAATTGTGACGACGGCCTCTTTTTCTTCACCAAAGAATCAAACTGGACGTAACTTTCACTGTTTTACGTCACAACTCGATACAATATCTCTTAACCTTATCTCAAGTACAACTCAACTCAACTGAAGTACCACACTTCTGCTATTTTCATTCTGACTTATATCCCTTTCTGGGTATACCAAATAGAAGTACTGTGGCCTTGTGCACCTATTTTTGCTTATGGCCCCAAGATAAAAAAATAATTAAAAAGACTGCATCGACTGGCGAGAAATGGAGCTGGCAGGGGCGTGCGAGGGTATAGGGCCATAAAACACAGACTTCTCTTCATTATATGTTTCCCGCTGGTGGTGGTGGAAGGCCAATAGAGCGAGGAGGCATTACCGATACATATTCAAATGAGGTGATCGTAAAACGTGGCAGAACGCGAGTGTGACTGCCTGTGCGCTGTGCGGGGCCCCAGGGGCCGTTTTTCGGGTCCTCCCCACACCGTATACCAGACCGCTCGATAAAAACCACCACTATATAATTATGTATGTATATACACATATTTAGCCATAAGCATTTTATCTTTTAATACATAATTGATAGGCTGGCATAGAATGTTAAAAATGCATATATTCTAATATTATATTAAAAAAGAAGGTTTTATGGGCAGGCGGCGCGTACCCGAGTCGTTTTCTTTTGTTTTTTGGTCAACCCGGTCTGCCGATCATATACATTATAGTAAATAACAGCTTTTAAAAGGAGGGCTGCCTAATTTATTGGGTTCAGTTGTGGTGATCTTGTTTTCGCTCGGTGCGGACGTTATATTAAATTGATATGGAAGTTCGATGCACTTGCAGCGTCGTCTTGTCGGAATTATTTTCCTTTACGCGCCTCAGCAGTCCAACATGGTAATTATGAGAGACTGAGGGCCCTTACTAGATTGATGCTAAAAAGATCAGCCTGAAAACGGGCTGTCCCGAGATCCTCCTGATGAGATCCGAAAGATCGAAACAAAGCTGTTGTGCACTGGGAACATGGGCCTGATATGATTCAGGACATGTTCCAAACAAGGATTGTGATATCCTACAGCTCACTTTGCGGACCGTGGAAATCTTTTTCTTCATGTTTCCTCAAAGGAAGCACTCGAGCCAATAGTGTAACTCAATGCCACTAGGGGTATTTGCCCTCGGAGTTTTGTCTGTTGGTTCACTGCTTTTACTTCCCACACCGATTGGTGAGGGGAGCATTGTGATCGCGAAAACTTT
Source organism: Callosobruchus maculatus (assembly GCA_951848785.1). NCBI lineage: Eukaryota > Metazoa > Arthropoda > Insecta > Coleoptera > Chrysomelidae > Callosobruchus > Callosobruchus maculatus. Next base: position 3,115,696 of record CATOUR010000142.1, on the reverse strand, counting down.
CGATTTTGAGATAATACGCTTTTTGGGAGTTTTATGATATCTACAGGGTGAGTTTTTAGTACCGGCTCGGTCGATAACTCCACTACTGTAGAAGATAGCAAAAAAAGTTATATACAGGGTGGTCCAATAAGCGCGCGGTGCTCCCTAGCGGCCATACCGTTTAAACTAGACGAAAATGTTTTAAATAAAAAACGTTTCTTTTCAAATGCTCTACATTTAGAAAATAATTTCAAAGATGGCGGACTCCCGGATATACCGGAAGTAGGCATCAACTTCCTTATTTTAAATGGAACATCCTGTATATTATTACGTTTTTGAATTCAGCATCGATTTTTAGGTCCAGTTTGTTAACCATTTTTTATGCCTACGAAGCCTATTTTTGGAGTTATTCAGCGATTTTTACAAAATTTGACGTTTGTAGTACTTTACAAGGAACGTTAATATCTCGAAAACTAAACGCGATAGAAAGATGCTGTTTTCGGTTTTGAAACAAGCAAGGAACGTATTTGTGTTTCAGTAAGATCTTTGTTTCAAAAGAACATTAAATCAATAGACTAGGAATTTTCAAATTTGAAAAGTTAAAAACGTTAAAAACTTTTATTTTTAAAATGGGATGGTATCATAAGTTTCACATCAGTAGATGCGGAATTAAATTCTCTTTCACTTTTATCTAGGCACATGTGGTTCTATTTTTGATGGTTTTTAAGATATTTACGGTTTTGTAATTATTGCGTAGGAATTGGAAAAATCGTAGGTGGCGTGGCTCGCAGACGAAACAATTGGCAGGAAACCTTTCGTCCAAAGTGTTTCGACCTCTAATACTAAAATGCGCTTTTGCTCCATCTAACTGTAACCACATTATTCTTAAAAACTCCAGTGGTGGATTTTTCAAAAGATTTTCCAAATTTTCGCGAAGAAAATTTTAGAAAACCTTAGTTTAATATGCGGTTTCCAGTAATATGACCCCAAATGCTTAGACTCCATGCTGGTTGTCAACAAACTTCTCAAAATTTGGATTTACGTCGGTATAAAAATGTAAATTAGGCCAGTTTACATGACCGATAATGATAACGCTGTAGCTACATTTCATAATAAAGAAAATGAAAGAATTTCATAAGAAATGTATGTTAGAAAGGAGTGCATTTTCTTGGACTTGAGCACGACTCCGGTTACAGAAATTCATTCAGTTTTCAAAGTCTTGTTTTTCAATTGCTTGATTTAGCTGCACGTGATAAGGATGCTATATGTACTCCGTTAAGATCATGTTCACAGATGTTTGCCCAATGCCCAAATAGTGACTAATTTCTGCTGTAGCACTGCTATACGGATCTTTAACCACAATTGCGAGAATGTCAAACTCACTACCTTCATGTATTACTACTGCATGTTTCCTTCTCTCATATTTTACGCCCACGTAAATCCAAATTTTGAGAAGTTTGTTGACAACCAGCATGAAGTCTAAGCATTTGGGGCGATATTATTGGAAACCGCATAATAAACTAATGTTTTCCAATATTTTCCACATGAAAATTTGGAAATCCTGTTGAAAACTTCACCACTGGAGTTTTTAAGAATAATGTGGTTACAGTTAGATGGAGCCAAAGCACATTTCAGTATTAGAGACCGAAACACTTTGGATGAAAGGTTTCCTGCCAATTGTTTCGTCTGCGAGCCACGCCACCTACGATTTTTCCAATTCCTACGCAATAATTACAAAACCGTAAATATTTTAAAAACCATCAAAGATAGAACCACATGTGCCTAGATAAAAGTGAAAGAGAATGTAATTCCGCATCCACTGATGTAAAACTTATGATACCATCCCATTTGAAAAATAAAAGTTTTTAACGTTTTTAACTTTTCAAGTTTGAAAATTTCTAGTCTATTGATTTAATGTTCTTTTGAAACAACCATCTTACTGAAACACAAATACCTTCCTTGCTTCTCTCAAAACTGAAAACCGCATCTTTCTATCGCGTTTAGTTTTCTAGATATTAACGTTTCTTGTAAAGTACTACAAACGTCAAATTTTGTAAAAATCGCTGAATAACTCCGAAAATAGGCTTCGTAGGCATAAACGATGGTTAACAAACTGGACCTAAAAATCGATGCTGAATTCAAAAACGTAATAATATACAGGGTGTTCCATTTAAAATAAGGAAGTTGATGCCTACTTCCGGTATATCCGGAAGTCCGCCATCTTTGAAATTAATTTCTAAATGTAAAGCATTTGAAAAGAAACGTTTTTTATTTAAAACATTTTTGTCTAATTTAAACCGTATGGCCGCTAGGAAGCACCGCGCGCTTATTGGACAACCCTGTATAAAATTTGTAGTCACGGATATGCTCCTTGCTCAGATAATATTTAGATTTATACAGGGTGATCCATAACTACGTGGTGATGCAAACACGCACTTTTTTAAATGAGCCACTCTATATATTATTCCACACTCAAATTAAACTAATTACTACCGTTCCTTCAATATAGGGTGTTGTTAAATTATACAGGGTATTTTAAAAGTTATGACCATTTTTATATCCAAATCGCGGTCAAATGAACGTACTGTATATCAAAAAGTAATTAATCAAAAATATTTTTTTTTACACATAAAGATTAAAAATATCCTCTAGTTTTAAAACCGGCTATAAAAAAATCCCGTGACGCATATTCGTATACAGGGTGATGTAGAATGCAAAATCTCGATTTTCTCTCTTTTTTTAAATGTAACCCCCAATATTTTATTATACCAAAGAATTGCTTTTAATATGCCTTTCATCTTTCTATAGCACTTGTTATGGCTGCATGCATTAGTTTCTGAGATATTTCGATTTGTCTACAAATTTTAAATATACCTTCTATTTGTTTACTAAAATTTATTTATCTTGAGAAAATAGTCTCAAATTTTATTTTTGCTTAACAAACAACTAATATATAAGGCCATAATAGTACTTTATCAAGTCAAAACACCGAATTAACGAGACAGTATAGGTCAAGAGTGCTGAGGAAACAATTTTATAGACGTCATGCATAATTACCAAGCAGATGTATCAGGTAGGCTATGAAATATTAAAAGACACAGTCCAAATAAAACGATTCTTCAGTCTTCCAAACGCATTAGTTCTAGAGTGCCTCCGTTCTGGATATTGCTGTTCATAGTTGATATATTCTAGAGGCAAGTAGACAATTTCTCAAAGATTCTCCTAAATACCCTCAACGGAAAAATTAATTTTTAAAGCTGGTTTTTCACACAGTACGGAATTATATTGAGGAGGTTATGAAAACTCAATTTTTCAAAGCCCACCTGATAAATCTGCTTGATAATTATGCATTACGCCTACAAGATTGTTTCCTCAGCATACTTGACTTTACTATCCCGATGATTTAGGGTTTTGACTTCATGAAATAGTATCATGACCTTATAATTGTCGAGCATGTTTAAATTAGTTCTCGAATTACTGATATACCTCAGATATTCTAATTCTGCTCTATTTTTTATTAATTGTGCTGTGTCTGAAAAACTGGATTGTGACTCACTCACGGAATTTGTTCCGGGGACGGCATCAGCACGAGTAGTCTTTTACAAATACAATAAAATTCGCTTTTAAGTGATAATAATAAGTATCCCAAATAAAAAATACTTATGAGTAAAAATGACGAGTAGTTTTTTACCCGTAACCAAAATACGAGTACAAGTATTCGAGTACTTGATCAGCTCTGGTGGCGGAGTAATTAGCAAAAAATTAAAAATTTCAAATATTCCTCCATTTTCACACATTTAAAGGGTTCCTGATCATTTTCTATTTCTATTTTGGGTGAGGGTGGTTGTGGGGTTGGGGGTTGCAAAAGTGAAAATTTTGTTGTATCCATAATAGGCTGTCCATTGACTTGTGAAATAAAGACCTAGGGGCTTAATACACTTTTTTAAGTTCATCCGAACATCGCCGTGCCTATCACAGAAACCCTACGAATTAGAATTTTCTGATGTATACATACGAGTATTCGTTTAGATCGTTCTGTATTGAGTTACGCGGAAATTGTAGAATTCATCTTAATGACACTTTAGACACTTTTTAGAACGCGTGACAGTGGCGGGGCAGCAATAATAAAAAACTAAAAATATAAAAAACAGCTGACACTTCATTTTAGGTGTTTTAGGGATTCCTGATCATTTTCCATTTTTTTTTTGGGTGGGGGTAAAATTAGGATGGTTGGAGAGTTGAGGCAGAAAAATTGAAAAACTTGTTGTATTCATAATAAACTATTCATTGACCTGTGAAGGAAAAACCTAGCGGCATAACACACTTTTATGATGATTATTTGATTGCAAGGGGATCTCAGACTATAGCTTCATGCTATGGGAAAATAATAAACTGGTATCACTGTGATATGTGGGAAGACATGAATCAAGCAGCTTGACTTCATTTTTTCATTTTAGAGTGATGTCTCGAATCAAAGGTATTACATATAATATCTGTTTTCTGTACACAGTGGGGTCCACTTATAATGTGGTTAGCAGTACGAAAACGATTTGTCTGCAATAAGCAGACACTATTGTGGTTACTATAGATACAAACGATTTTTACTTTGAGGTCGGTATACATGCAACAAGAATATAGCCTAACCTGACTATGATAGGAACGACGTGCTCGTGCACTGGTCGTATTTGGTTAGAGAGATTTTTCCAGACAAGCAAAAAAGTTTGTAGCAGGCCCCGACAAGTACCATGATATGCCATAAGGCTTTCGAACAAAGGCAAAGAATCTCTTAATCTCTTGGTAAGGTTGTATTAGCCAAAAACAGAAAAGATTCAAATGTTCGTTAAAATTCGTTTTTATCCATTTCAGGAGATACGGATCATTTTATACTTTTTTTGGATGGGTGTGAAATTAAGATGGTTGGAAGATAGAGGGTTGTAAAACTGAAAAAAAACTAGTATTTACGATAGGCTGTTCATTGGCCTGTGAAAGAAAGACCTAGTGGTATATACCCTTGTTTAGGTCCATATGAACATTGATTGAAACCAAGGGATTAAGAATTTTCTGATGTATTCATACGAGTATTGCTCTAGGATGTTCCGGGATGTTCTTTATTATATAACCTGGAAATTATTGAATTGATTTTGATGAAATGTTGACACAATATTATTACGGTAGCAAGGACAGACAACGTATGGTTTTTAGAAATCGGCACAGTACGAGTATAATCAAAAAACTTTTTTTTAAAAATATAAAAGCAGCTCAACCTTCATTTTTAGGTGTTTTATTGGTTACAAATCGTTTTTTACTTTGTTAGGTGGTGGCGAAATGAGGGTGAGAGGTTATAAAACTAAAAAATTAATTTAATACACAGAATACTCTATATTGCGCTAAATTGATTATGTGGAACCCCATGGGGTGCTTCCGCTTCTTCACTCCGTACCTTGGCCCTGAGCCTCTGTTCCTCTGCGGCTGAATTTTACTCATCCGTGTGGCTGAACAGCCCACATACAACTTACTAGCTACCAACACTCAGCCAAACAGCTCCACCGCTCACCCGTCGAGAAAATTCCCTTCTGAAAGAATATAGAAAAATAGAAACAATCCCCCACTGACCTTCTCTGATCTCTCCTTGAGCAGACTAAGGTCCAGAATACCACCAGTTACAGCAGCTCTCCAAATTGAGTCTGACGGTTTTAACCCTGCTGTTAAATAGGCAGAAATTTGGGCGATCCAAACACCAGGAGAAGTAAACAGTTATTTAGCTGTTGGTCAAGAACCCCGTGGTTTTGAGCTCCACTGAAAGGAATGGTCGACCCTAAATGGATTTAGCGCATGGAGTAAGTGTGTGCTGTTGTTTAAATGGAACAAGCACGAATCCCCACGGTGCGAATGTGACCTTAGGTAATATCCAAGTAACAACAAGGACTTCCTCTAAACCAAGGCATCAAGCGTAGATTGGATTTCCAGGCTCGATATTAACTTATAGCCTAGTTACTATTTAGATCGCAATTTTTGTTTTCATTTTGTGTTGTTTGTCTTAATTGTATTAATTTTTTATTACTGTTTTTTTCATGTGTACTATAACCATCATCATCATGGTAACAATGTCTTAACAGACATGTTGTGAACTCGTAAAACGTTTAACCATTTTACGAGTTTCTCTTGGGATATCTCTAAGATCTTTAATGCAGTAGTTTCCCATTTGCTTTCTGCATCCTCATGACGTTGACCAGATGTATCTACTGGTTCATCCGCCTTTAGGAACAATTTCTCACCCCAGGGACAAGAAGGTGTCCTGACTCTTCTCACCTCGTCGACACAAAGCTGTTGGTTGAGAAGAGGTTACTGCTTTTACCGACAGTAGTTCGGTATCCTTTAGTCGCCTTTTACGACACGCAGGATATACGATGGGAGATATTCTAACCCGCCCCCACACGGGTAACTATAACCATACGCTATAACCATACTATAACCATACGCTAAATAAATAAATAAATAGTGCGCTGAAAAAATTGACTTTGATGATATTGTGTGGTATTTAGACCTATCCGAACGTTGCCTTTGAGTTTTAAGTCTGTGTTGGGAAAGCGGAAATCATAATTTTTGTTAGTACCGACAATGTTTAAAGTACTGAGTCAAGACACTTGACGCAATTTTTTTTCGGACATTGAAACATATCCGTTTGATGTTCACATAAGCACGTCGAGCGTTTTTCCGCTCTTTATCCAGGTAATATAAAGTTGAAGATCCTCCACCTTAGCGTTTATTTGATACGTAATTCCAATGAATGATTGAGATAAGATTCTTAGACAGTTCGACGTGCTGGGCACGACAGATTCGATTATTTAGTTTTTCCCTAGGTTAACATAACATTGAGGGCATCGAGTTTTAGCATTTTTACCATATGTAGTTCACGAGAGAATATCAGCCTATGATTCTTAGACAATATCCCACACATACGTCCTGTACTTTACTGGATGCTTTGGGAGCACAATTTCGGTTCTTGGCCGGGATAACATATAGAAGGGGTTAAAAGCAAATGGGTACAAGTGCACTTTTCTAGAAACGGAGTTAAATGCATTTTTATTTAGTACAGCAGGCCAGCTTCGTAGTAACAAAAGCATATAAGCGAATTTTAATGTATAAAATGCCATATCTATGATGATAGTATAAGCTTGTTAACAAAATTGAGAAAATTCCGACACAAACGGGTACAAATGTATTTGTACCTTTTTACTTCTAATATTATACTTATTTGCTTCTAACCCCTTCTGTAATTATGAATATCCCACTTTGCCGTTCAGATTGTGTAAACAAAAAAGTAGTTATATTTTGTCGCCGATGTTATCCAACCTATATGTAGAGACAGCATTTGCTAAGGCAACCTAGTATAGCCCTATCGTCACTAAAATAAATGGATTTCCAATATACAATATCAGACATGCAGATGACACTGTCATACCTGACCACTACCTGACTGAACTTCAAACTCTACTAAGTCGCGTTAATGAAAAAATCTAAAGGCTAGGTCCAAAGATAAATATCCACAAAACCAAGTTCAGCATGACGATCGACATAGCAGTGTAGGCGTTTTTCACTGGCCTAGCATAAAATATCAGGATACCCCACTTTGGCGTATTCCTACAATGAGTAGTTCCAGAGAAAGAATCAGCTGAGGATCCTTGAACATTTTTTCGCACAACATTGAAACAGACCATTTCGACGTGCTCAGCATAACAGGATCGATGGGAGAGAATTGGTGGAAGTGCGGATGAACGTTTCACACCTCTGCTGCAGGAATTTGAGTTTCTTTGAAAACGAGGCGTTTTGGTATGCAGCGGGTGGTGCGTCGCAGTGTTGGGAGCTTCGTTTGTGAAAGCATTCTGCTACCGACAAACCGACGGGAAGTCGGATGACATTGAACTTTGCCGAGCTGTCCAAGCGAGTTGCATCTCGTTTGCATACCGCATCTTAGCGAAGATGTCGTTAAATGTATGAGTCAACGAAAAAATAAATCCATTTATGAGGTATATAATATCAGGATAGGCTGTTGTGAGAACAGAAACTATTTGTTATGAAACCTAATATTTCCATGTTGACTAATACGTTGTCCATGGGTGGGTCAAATCCTAAATACACATCAGCATAGAATTGTCTATTTAAAAGAGCCCATAAAATTCTGCAAACGTCACCGCGGCTTGATATTTTTCTCATATAGATTTGCGTCCAATACAAGGCAGGTTGAAAATGTAACATTGAACGGTTTCGGACATTTCTTGAGCTTTTACTTCCCACACCGATTGGTGTATTGTGATCGCGAAAATTTTCGATTTTGAGATAATACGCCTTTTGGGCGTTTCTTGATATTATTTACATAACGAGAATCCACTTCACTAAGTTCCGTCGGTCGGTCTGTTGGTCTGCCCAAAAAAATCCCTAACTTTGAGGACATACTCTAGGTTAGTGTTAGGTAATTTATTACCTCTGCATTGATATTTGCAGACAAAGATTTTTTGGTTAATATAATTAGGTATATTTCTTGTAATTCTGAACCAAATATTTCGACCTTTTCGTCGTCTGACTGTTAGAACACTAATTAGGTACATTTCAACTAATTTTCGTCAATGATTTGAACGCTCCAAGACATTCCAAGTTTATGGAAATTATTTAAGTATACGGTTACTAACATTTGACTTATACAGGTTAATTTTTCTTGGGAGGTTGGCTATTTTAACAAAATGCTACTTGGGTAATCCGCAACACCCCCACCATTAAATTATAGATATGCACCGAAAGTAGACCAAAAGATATAGAAGAAAAACTTTATTATCACAGTAAGGTTTTAAATTATTTGAATTATTTTGTGACAGTTACTGCCATTTTAAGATTGGAAAATTTGCTACTTTTCATGAAATTTTATTTCGCCGTTTTGAAAATTTTGCGGCGTGCGCGGTAGCGTTTTCGACATAGAAAGCATTGCTCTTTGTTGTCGTAGCATTAGAATTTCAGGTTATGACACTATTTTTTTGAGTTACCCCCACCACCATCCCTTTTACTTCCTACACCGATAGGTGAGCGCAGTATTGTGATCGCGATAATTTTCGATTTTGAGATAATACGTTTTTGGGCGTTTTACGATGTCTATATAACGAAAATTCACGTCACTCATTTTCGGCGGTCTTCTGTCTGTCGGTCTTTCTGTCGGTCTGCCTGTATGCGTTTTTCTAGCCTCGTAATCTCAGTAACCGCTGCATGGATTGTGATGAAATTTGGGCAGCAATATGCTATGTGGTCGTAGTACGTAATGCTGCTATAATTTTGAAAATCGCTGCATGGGAGGCGAAGTAATTAGAAAAAACAAAAAAATTCAAATTCTCCTTGTTTTTAGGCATTTTAGGTGTTCCTGATCAATTTTTACTTTTTTGGGAGGGGTGAAATTTGGGGTAGTTGCGGGTAGGGGGTTTTAAAATTGAAAAATTTGTTGCATTGATAATAGATTGTACACTGATCAGTGAAGGAAGACCTAGCAACATAAATAACTTTTTTAGGTCCATCCGAACATTACCTTGCCTATATTGCAGAAACCAAAGAACTCTTTCTGGTGTAAACATACGAATATTGCTTCAGATCGTTCTGTATTGTATAACCGGGAACCTGCTGAATTGATTTTAATGAAATTTTGACACAATATTATTACCGTGGCGAGAATCGAAAGTGCGTATGGTTTTTATAAATCGTGCCTATGGCGGCGCGGAAATAATTAAATTAAAAAAAAATGAAAACAGCTCAAACTTCATTTTTAAGCGTTTTAGAAGTTCCTGATCATTTTCTATGTTTTTTTGGGTTGGGGGTGAAAGTGGGGTGGTTTGGGGGTGGGGGGTTGAAAAACTGAAAAATGTGTTGTATTCATAATAGACTGTCCAGTGACATGTGAGGCAAGATCTAGCGACATAAATCACCTTTTTAGATCCATCCGAACATTGCCTTACCTATTGCCGAAACTAAGGGACAGAATTTTCTCTGTACATACAAGTATTTATTGCTTTAGATCTGTTTGTATCTTGTAACGTGGAAACTATTAAATTGATTGTAACGAAATTTTGACATATTATTACCGTGGGCGTGGTGAGGATGGAAAACAGTTATGGTTGTTAGAAATCATGTCAGTGGCAACGCAGTAATAACAAAAACACTAAAAATATAAAAACAGCTCAAACTTCGTTTTTAGATGTTTTAGGGGTTCCTTGATCATTTTCTACGTTTTTTTGGGTGGAGGTGAAATTGGTGGGTGGGCAGTTTTAAAACTAAATAAATTGTGTTGTATTGATAATAGGCTGTCCAGAGACCTGTGAAGGATAGACGTAGTGGCATAACACATTTTGGTGGGGGAGGGGGCTGGCGATGATTTGGCTGCAAAGGGATCTCAGACTATAGCTTCATGCTATGGGAAAATAATTGTTTGTAATGATAACCTCATAATAGTTACCGTGTGACTGTACGTCCGCGATTTTATTCTCCAACGATTACTCAGAAACTTGAATTTATAGAGATCCTTTCTAGTTGAGAGGGTCTTAGTGCTGATCGGACAATGGGGGGGGGGTGGAAATGGGTGGCGGATGCTCAGAAAAATGTAAAACAACATAATTATAAATTTGATAGCGCCAATTGAAAGTGTATATTTATGTCTAAATCCATATATCACATATTAATTTTTTCTGAAATGGAGACTAAAAAATTAAATAATTTGGAATACTCAAATGTCATTAACTGCTGTATTTGTGCAGTGAATTTTTCGATATTAGGCAGTCGTAAATAACTTTCAAAATAATATTGTGGTTCGATGGGACTCTTAAGGATAATAAGGGAGTGGGGGTTGCACAAAACAAATTTCCTAATACACATTGGTACATCTGATCCCACCAGTAATTGGTGATGTGTTTTTATGCTAAGGTGACTTGTGCGGCAGTCAATAAATTTGTAAGAAAAATGTTCCAAACTATACAATGTCGTATATCATTCATAGTAACAATTCAAAAATTGTACTGAATTCTACTATTAAATATTATCACAAAGCTATGGTAAAACAAGGACAGGGGATGAACAACAACCACTTGATTCGGAGAAGTTCCTAGAACGAGGTCTACCGTGTTCAACGTCCACATTTTAGAAAGTCGTGACATTAGCAGTGGAGTAATAAGAAGAAAAACTACAACCCTCAGAATCGCATCAAAATTTTATTTTTGGCATTTGCAGGGTTCCTGATAGTCTTCCATATTTTCTGGAAGGAGGTGAAATTGAGGTGAATGGTGGTCTATGGCTTAAAAAATGATTTTGTTGACTCTCTATCCTTTACAGACCTATCCGAACGTTCATTGCTTTGAAAATATTCTTGTGGACCTTTTTTGATTCATATTGTTCTTCATAACCCTATATCCCGTAATCTCGACACACCTCCATTGCAAATAGTGCATGTCTAGAAACCACCGAATCAAGACCTGATGACATTCTTTTTACTTTAGATGTCAGTGAAAAAGATAAAAAATGGAGTCAAGTTGATTGACTCTGTACTTCCCACATATAATAATGATTCCATTTTATTGTTTTCCCATTGCATGAAGCTATAGTCTGAAATCCCCTTGCAACCAAGTCCAACCTCCCGCAAAAAAACGTCCAACACAAAAACTCTCGTAAATAGTTTCTTGCATCTCCCTCCTTAGAAACTGGGACGCCACAGTTTTCATTCTGCATGCTTCAACTGAACGATGCAAAACCATCAGGAGCCTCTAAACCGTCTAAAGGCGAAGTAAGAGCTGTTTTTATAGTTTTAGTTTTTTAAATATTGTTACGCCGCCACTGACACGATTTTTCAGACACTGGCGCGTTTTCCACTCTCGCCGCGATGATCAATTCTGTGTCGAAATTTCATTTAAATCAATTCAACAATTTTTCCTTTATGCAATATACACAGAACGAAATTAAGCAATACTCGTACATGTATACATCACAAAAACTCTAAGGGCCGGTTTCCCAATGTCCAGTTATAAGTGTCAGATAGGTAGCTGCCAGATATCGTTTCTATGGATACAACTGTCAAATAAGATTTACGTGAATTCAAGTTTAACTTTCAATTGTTTAAACAAGTTATCTGACAGATAACCGTTAACTTCTAGATGAATACTTCACTGGACATTGAGAAACCGGCCCTATGTCCCTTGGTGTCTGTAATAGGCAAGGAAATGTTCGCATGGACTTCACCTCCACCAAATAAAAAACGTAGAAAATGATCAGGAACCCCTAAAACGCCTAAAAACAAGGTTTGAGCTGTTTTTATATTTTTAGTTTTTTATTATTGCTGCGCCGCCACTAACACGATTTTTCCAAAACATACACGTTTTCCATCCCCGCCGCGGTAGCAATACTGTGTCAAAATTTCGTTAAAATCAATTGAATAATTTTCGCGTTACACAATATAGAACAATCTGAAACAATACGCGTATGTCTGTATACATCGCAAATTCTAAGTCCCTTGGTTTCTATAATGAGCAAGGCAAATGGACCTAAAAAAGTGTATTATGCCGGTAGGTTTTTCATCCACAGATCAATGGATAGCCCATTATGAATACAACAAATTTTTCATTTTTCCAACCCCCCACCCCTCAACCACTCCAAATTCACCCCTGTCCAAAAAAAGTAGAAAATGATCAGGAACCCCTAAAACGCCTAAAAACAAAGTTTGAGGCGTTTTTATTTATTTTTTTTATTGGTGCGCCGCCACTGGCACCATTTTTCCAAAACATACGCGTTTTCCATTCTCGCCGCGGTAATAATATTGTAACAAAGTTTCATTAAAATCCATTCCATAACTTTTACATTACTCAATAGAGAACGATCCAAAGCAATGTTCCTATGGATTTATCAGAAAATTCTAAATCCCTGGTTTCTGGAATAGGCAAGGCAATGTTCGGATGGGCCTAAAAAGGGTATTATGCCGCTAGGTGTTTCATTTACAGGTCAATGGATAGCCTATTATGAGTACAACACATTTTTGAGATTTACCACCCCCCAATTACCCCAATTTAACCCCCACCCAAAAAAAAGTAGAAAATGATCAGGAACCCCTAAAACATCTAAAAACGAAGTTTGAGGAATATTTAATTTTTTTCCGATTTTCAAAATTATAAGAACATTACCAACTACGACCCCCCAGCATATCGCTGCCCAAATTTCATCACAATCCATGCAGCGGTTACTGAGATTACGAGGCTAGAAAAACGCGCACAGACAGACAGACCGACAGACAGACAGACAGACCGACGGAAATGAGTGACATGGATTTTCGTTATGTAGACATCATAAAACGCCCAAAAAGCGTGTTATCTCAAAATCGAAAATTTTCGCGATCACAATACTCCCCTCACCTACCGGTGTGGGAAGTAAAATAGTACATTGAGACCAGCACCTGTTCGTCTTCAGACGTTTCTTCTTTCAAACCATATTACATTAACAATGATCACGTAAGTCTATGATAGTTTACTTGAAATATTGTAAATACAGGAAGAATGAATGTGTACCTCCTGGAATGTAACATTTACAAAAAAACCCAATAGCAGCGTCTCCAAACACCTTTAATCATTATACATTCATTAAACCTAAGTCATATACTATATTGAAATGAGTGGAGCTTAAACCGCAGAAAAGCGAGAATAATTAAAATAAACGCAGGAGTAAATAAGTAAGTCAATCCGTCAGCCGATGCGGGACAAGTATGTGCAAATAATGAAGAAGAAGGGAAAGGGGGCAGTAGGTGCTCGTTAGGGGGATAGAAGCCCCCCGCGGCGGACTGTTTACCAGACAATGGTCTGTGAGGCCAGTCATGATGGGTATTAGTGGAGACAGAGGGGGGCAACAGCACAGTCATCCACTTCGGGCGCCCAATCAGCATCGCGTGCGAACTCGACGCACTTTTCTATATGGAAGTATGCCTACGTATACGGCATAGAGAGCCAGTCCTCGAATCTAACAGATATCTGATTCTATTTTATCAATCTATAGATTTTTTAACCTAAATGTTGTGTGTGATGAACTAATTGACGAGGATATTATTAAATACCATAATATTCTTAAAGAATTTTTGTGCGAGTCTAACTAATATGTTCCATTGCGTACTTTCTAACCTAAGCAACAATCTCAACAAATACGAGGGTTGGTCACTTATACCTCCGTCAATCCACCAGTTGGTATAGTAGAGCCCAGAGATATACCATTTGTGTACGTTTTGCGCTATATAAAAACTGCATACCATCTCTTAGTACAGTTCATCATTTCGAATAGATACAGTTTTGATAATATTCAATGGTTACCTTTATTTTACTTTCGTACTCGTAACCAATTCATGGAATGTGCTTTTAACCAATTTTCTAACAAAACGTAACCTTTTAGAATGGTGAAAATGAAACACTAAGTTGTATTTGAACGTAAATCTGTCGGATGACGTTCACGATGTATATTTTGACTGAACTATGATAAGACCGACACATTCCAGGATTATTAGTGACTCGATCGATGAAGAGGACCGGACTTAGTCAAATTGTTTAGGCAGGTATTGCTACCGTTATTGATAGCAACGCCAATCTGCTTTTATTTTTGTGCGTCACTTTTCTGTCTGAATCGGACGTTTTTTTCGGAAGTGTGACAATTAGAGTGTTTCGGCCTTGGGAGATAATGGGATTTCACAGCGATGTGAATTACCCTGCAGCAGTGAAGCTACGTCGGCGGTTTGTCATTACGGTGGTGAAAGTAGTGGCGGTTTGTCATTACGGTGGTGAAAGTAGTGACTATAGTACGGACACTGATAATGAATTTGAACAGAGGGAGGTGGAGGTAGACCAATTAAAACCTCACAAAAGGTTCTTAGCGCAGATGCAAAACAAATAGTATTAAATGATAATGAACTAACGAGCGATCCAGAGAATGAAAATAAGGGGAGTATGATCAAAAAGACGTCAATTCTAACACACGTTCCATATCCAACAGTATGTGAAATTTTGAGAAAGGGGCCACAAAAGAGGAAGCGTAGGTTTGATGCTGGTGTTTCAAAAGAACTAGATCCCACGATGACAAAATTATTGAGGAATATTGTGTACGAAAAGTACAAAATTAATGAACTACCCACAATCGAATCCGTTCAAAGACAATTGGCTAGAATGGGGTAAGAGTATCCAAGGAGTGCATTGCAGCGATGGATTAGGAAGATTGGGATTAGGTACAGAACTGTGAACAAACGAATGGCTATAATGGAAAGTGCAAGGGTTGTGGTATGGCGGCACGATTACTTGCATAAGATAGAGCAATACCGGAACGAGGGGAGGTCAGTGTACTACCTTGACGATACCTGGTATGATACCCATGATACCGCTAAAAAGGGATGGACCGACGGTACAAAGAAGTGTTAGCTAAAAGGCAAATAAAGGATCCCGTATAGTTATCTTACACTGCGGATCATCTGACGGCTAGGTCGAAAACGCACTCAAATTATGTGGAAAGAAAATTGAAGACTGCAATATAGACTACCACAAAAACATGGACTCGGGAATATTTGAGCAATGGTTTGAGTATACCCTTATTTCCAATTTAAAGCCATTTAGCGTCATCGTAATGGACAACGCAAGCTATCACTGCAAACAAAGGTACAAAATTCCGAATTCAACGTTATCGAAGGCGGAAATACAAGATTTTCTCATAAAACAGGATTTGTACTTTGAAGAAACTTACAAAAAAACTGAATTATTGGTCCTCCACACTGAACAGTTTGAGAAACAATTACTACGTTTACATGGGGATTCAATTCGAATTGAATACGATGCCATATCCAGCGTTTCCTGTGTTTACATGTTTAGTTTTCAGATCGATTTGAATCCATTTCGTGAAGTGGCGAGCAAGCTGTCAAAACTATCCTAACCTATAAATCTCACATAACCTACAACCTAGCCTAGTTTTCGTTGAGTACCCGACCAAGAATAACAAAACCGACGTACCCAAACTTTAGAACCATTGTGTGTTCACGATTTTGTTTTCTTTGTGGTTTTCGTGTTTAGAAAAGATATTACTGATTCAGAGAGACCATATGCGCAGTCGCCGATTCGGTTCCAATACCGCTGCCTGTTTACATGGATTTCAGTCCGATACGATCCACATTCGATCCCAGAAAAGAGCGGTATCGACCTTGAAACTCAATTCACTTTCGATCCAAATTTTGCAGTGTTTACATGCAGTATTCAATACCAAAATCGAATTCAGTTCGAATTGAATTCCACATGTAAACGTAGTAAATATGTCATAGAAAGCATAGCTAAAAAGTATGGTCATGATGTCTTAAGGTTGCCTCCCTATTTTTGCATTTTCAGTCCGATAGAATTAATTTGGGGACAACTAAAACAACGAATCGAACGTTAAAATTGAGTGTAGAAAGGAATAATTTACCATATGGTTTATACGGTTATATTGGAATGTCTCTACCATATATTTATCAACAGATAATAAAATTTCAAACATCTTGTTCAACAAACTGATGTATGAGCACTTTATGGATGGAATGAACATTTTCGTTGTTGCCCACTCCAACGAATTCGAACGCCCAGTCCGACCCCGTTCCCTTTCTCTGTCGGCACTTTTTGCGGAGATCCTCACTTTGTAAACAAATGGTATATCTCTGGGCTTTACTATACGCAGACAGCTGATTCACGCTTATTAGCGATCATCAGTGCGCCATAGGTCGATTGACGGAAATAGAGACCATCAATTCTTTCATGTCTACCAGACATGTGAAGCATGTTGTTGCAGGCGACAGAAAGGTTCTGCCGGTGCGCCATCTTGCAGAATCTTTCTGTCGCCTGTAATCTCAATAAACTTTGTAAGTATAAACTCCATTTTTTGCTTACCTGTTGCTTATGTTAATTCAATATTTCAGCCCTGATGATGGAGGCATAGTTCTCCGAAAGCTTGGAATTCAGTTTAAAGTGTACACTTCGCTTTGATATGTCTTTTGCCGCTTCCCAGCTATAGCTAATTTTGTTTCCAAACAAAGTCGGCAAACGACTTAGACTTGCCTATAGAGCCAATGATCTATATCACAAAGTACTATACTTTGTATTAGTGATGGGTTATTTCGAGATTTTGTAATATACCTAGGTATATTTTACGGCCTTAGCCGCCTTTCCGTTCCCACTTTCCAATTTTTTCGATAGCAGCACAACATTTTTTCAAATCCCTCAGTTCCATGGCTCCATTTATCTCATCCCTCCAGCTTCTTCTTGGTCGTCTTCTTTCTACTTCCCACACCGATGGAGTATTATGATTGTGAACATTTTCGATTTTGAGACAATGCACTTTTTGGGCGTTTTATGATGCCTACATAACGAAAATCCACGACAGTTATTTCCGTCGGTCTATCTGTCTGTCTATCGGTCTGCCTGTATGTGCGCGTTTTTTACCCTCATAATCTCAGTAGCCGCTGCATGGAATGCATATGCTGTGGGGTCCTTGTAGGTAATGCTGCTATAATTTTCAAAAACGGTGCATAGCCGGTGGAATAATTAGCAAAAAACAAAAAAATAAATTATCCTATAACTTCGGTTTTAGGTGTTTTAGGAGTTCCTGATCGTTTTCTACTTTTTTCTTTTTGGTGAGGGTGAAATTGGGGTTGGGAGTGGGGAGTTGTAATACTCAAACATTTGTTCTATTCATAATAGACTGTCCATTGACATCTGAAAAAGGTCCTAGTGGCAGAGTACCCTTTTTCAGGTCCATCCGAATATTCCTTGCCTATTACAGAAACCAAGTGACTTAGAATTTTCAGATGTATACATAGGAATATTGCTTTAGATCGTTCTGTATGGAGTAGCATGGAAATTGTGAAATTGACTTTAGTGTAACTTTACCGCAGTATCATTACCGTGGCGAGGACGGAAAACGCGTATGGTTTTTAGAAATCGTGTCAGTGGCGGCGCAGCATCGATAAAAAAACTAAAAATATATATGTTTTTTGGGGTTCCTGATTATTTTCTACCTTTTTTGGGTGAGGGTGAAATTGGGGTGATTGGGGATGGGGGGTTGTAAGATTCAAAAATCTGTGGTATTCATGATAGGCTGTCCATTGACATGTGAGAGAAGGACATAGCGGCATGATACCCTTTTTTAGGTCCATCCGAACATTACCTTGCCTATTCCAGAAACCAAGGCACTTGATTTTAATGAAATTTCGACACAGAATTAGTATCGTGGCGAGGATCGAGAATGGGTACAGTTCTTATAAATCGTGTCAATGGAGACGCAGCAATAATTAAAAAAAGACTAAAAATATAAGAATAGCTCAAACTTCGTTTTCAGGTAATATGGTGGTTTCTGATGGTTTCGTTTCATCCAGTTGAAGCTTGCAGAATAAAAACTGTGTCGTCCTAATTCCTACATGTATGCAAGAAATTATTTACCAGAGTTTTTGTGTTGGATGTATTTTTGAGGGCGGGTGATGATTCCGTTGCAAGGGGATCTCAGACTATAGCTTCGTACATGGGAAAATAATAAAATAATATCCCCGTAATCTGTACTGGGTAAATCAATTTGACTCCATTTTGTTCTTTCTCGTGGCACCCATTCTAATATTCGTCGAGGCCATTTTTGTTCTCCTCTTCTTTTCGTGTATCTAAACCATGCCAGTTGCTTTTGATGTATTATGTCTATTCGATTTGTGGCTGTTTTCGTTATGTTTAGAACTGCTTCGTTTCTAATTTTGTCTAATATAGACTTTTTGCAACTTCGTCATGAGACGTCTATTTCAGCTGACAGAAGTTTGTTACCATTACTAGTACTCATATCCCATGTTTCTGTCTCATAGTATTGAATTTACAGACCGTGTGACTTGTCTTCCCTTCTATAATTTCATTTCTGTTATTTCCTTCCTAACTGAATATTTAGAGGCTTCCACTTCCTTTATATGATATCGAGGTAAACATTCCGGGTCCTGCTTCCTGGTAACTTTTTTGCAGCTTTCTTATCATATAGCTCAAGAGCTCAAGTCATCCCGATCCTCAGCTATAACTACTTTGGTTACCGGCGAAATAGAGACTATATGAATAAGGTTCGTCAATCTGCATTTCCCGTATAATTGACTTTCTTTGTCTAATTTTGTAAGGCTTTATCTGAGTATATTTTAAAAAGAGTACGTCATAGACAACAACTCGGCCGTAGACCTTTCGAGGTGGAGAAAACGGATGTCAAGTGTTGTTCGTTTCGTATTCTCGTAGTGTTATCTATAAAGGAGTTTTGTATTGTAACCTCTGCTACTAGCACGCTACCGTAGGCCTTAACCAAGTCGATCAAAGCGAAAGGAACTTCTCTATTTCTCTGCATTCTTTTCTCGGAGGCTATTCTAAGAGATAATAAGTTGTCTATTGTAGACCGTCCTGTTCGTAACCGTGCTTGTTCTATTTTTTCTTCCACTAGGGTCCGGTTTCTCAATGACCAGTTGAAAGTACCAGACAGGTTGCTGCCAGTTAGCGTTTCTATGGATATTAACTGTCAGATAAGATTTACTTCAATTGTAAGTTCAACATTCAATTGTTTAAACAATTTATCTAACAGTTAACCGGTAACCTCCAGATAAATATTTAACATTGAGAAAGAGAAACCGGACCTAAGTCTCCTACTATTCGGGAAAATACCAATGGTGCAAATAATAACAGCGGTACACCTATAGTTTTGTAGGTTGTCTTTGGGACCTTTTTTTATTTCGACATTTTATAATATGTTAACCATCCTTCTGGAGGGAGCTCACCGTTAATACATCTTTCAAACAGCTCTCGAAGTTTTTTGTAACATTCTGTAATTAAGATATAATTTATCTGGTACTGTTCATAACCGGTTGTGAAATTAGTATGAGATTTACAGACTAAGCTGTTAGCTAATAGCCGAACAATCGGCACTTTAGGAAGTCGGCCCAGCTGACTATTTTTGAAAGCCAGCTGCTTGGTACTGGAAAAAAGCTTCAAATGGAGATTCCACTTAGAACGTAAACAGATGCATGGCACTTGCAGCATTGCTAGGTCTCAAAGACAAATTGTTATTTTTCGATGCAGAAACGGTTGCTACTGTAAAGTCACCATTTTTCTTCAAACTGCTAAACGGTGTTGGTAATAATAATTCTATTAATTAAATTGGTAATAATAATAAACTGTGAAACTCTAAACGACAGGAAATTAGCGATGATGGTTATATTAGTATCAGTAGATAAACCTATTGAAAAAGTAGCGTTTAACATAATTTTGTCTATCCCACTTTCCCGCCGTACGAGTGGACTCGTATGAGAGTCGCTGAAAAAAATAGAAAAGTATACAGGTTCAGATTTTCATACATCAGTATTATTCGCAATGGGAGGGGTGCCGGATAGTAAGAAAGGTGCATGCAACGCCACCTAAGAACAACAAGCTTACAGATCAGTATTTTCTTTAGAGCGTAGTATGCCTTAACCAAGGTAGTGTAGTACAGAATATCACAAAGGACATTTTTTCTAAAAATGTACCTCATTTTAGATTCAAAAAATGCTGGAATTTCTAATCCTGCACCTCTCCTGCCACTCTAATACCACCTATCCCGGAAAAAAATCAGAAATTTCTAAAACTCCTAAAAATTCGGAGTAGTTCAGAATTTATTCTTGTTCTTTGATAATTACTTTGACATCATTGCACCAATTTTCAGAATTTCTAACTACTGTCTCACATTTTACATTTAAAATTGCACCAAAAGTGGTGCAGCAGTTACTGAGGTTATTCAATTTCAAAAATACGCGTGGGAAGTAAAAATCCATAGATATGTCTTGAAGTGTAGAGTATTGGTATTGGAAAGTCCTTCATGAGCACACAAGTAACGAATTGGAATAGATTCGAAGAAGCAGAGTCCATGCTCTACAGACGTTGATGCATGCTGCGATTCCTGAAACGACTCAAGTTTTCATGAAACTTGCATCAGTTGCATAAGTTCCTACTCAAATAGAAACCTATTTCGATGCCTGAGTCGACTTGATATTTTATGCACGTTTCATGCAACACAAGAATAGTATGATGGAGTTAAATAGATATCGTATTTGCAACGACGTATACACCTATACATGTTGAAACCTGCATCAGTGTCACCGACTGGACGTCATGGCTCACCGATCAAAATGGGGTTCCAGACTCCGCATCGCTGATGCCAAATACGTCACTCAGTACTACACATGCTGCTACTTGCATCATGAAACGTAAGAGTCGATGCCTGCATCGCAGCATGCATCACTGTCTGTAGGCCGCTTAATAGCAATGTGATTGTTTGCAAGATCATTTTGTTATTATTTACCATGTGTTTACATTGTTACCGAAAATAACAACTATACTCATCACGCTCAAATCGTCTGTTGCAAATCGTACAGTACCTCACCATCTTGTTCAAATGTCTAAAATAGTCTATTTTTCACCTATGAACGGCTAAAATACAAAATTCACTCGAAAATCGCCCCATAAATACGCAACGATCCAACCAAAACAAAGCTGCCACTATCTGTTGTTTATACCTGTTCGCTCAAGATCGGCGGTCGGTCGACGAGATGTTGCCCAACAATAATTCTTGACTTTTGAAATGGCATACTCTATGATAACTTAGCTTTTTTCGCACTAATAGCAGCTTTTCTCAATTCCCTTTTTAAATATCCATAAAAAAAAGCTCAGCGAGAATCCCCACCTGAGCATTCACTGTTGGCTTCTAATTAATAGTGCTGTTCCTAAGTGGCGCCGGGAAACAGTAACAAAGCCTACACAGAACACGAGGCTAATGACCAAAGTAGTCGATGCCGATGACACAGAAGTAAAAAAAAATAAGAAATACACTGGATCAGTATTTTGCTCTGAGGCAATAGGCTATTGTGGGAGCTTTTTTCGCACTAATAGCAGCTTTTCTCAATTCCCTTTTTAAATATCCATAAAAAAAAGCTCAGCGAGAATCCCC
This sequence comes from Callosobruchus maculatus, assembly GCA_951848785.1. Taxonomy (NCBI): domain Eukaryota; kingdom Metazoa; phylum Arthropoda; class Insecta; order Coleoptera; family Chrysomelidae; genus Callosobruchus; species Callosobruchus maculatus. Next base: position 3,093,688 of record CATOUR010000142.1, on the reverse strand, counting down.
ACCTGAGCATTCACTGTTGGCTTCTAATGAATAGTGCTGTTCCTAAGTGGCGTCGGGAAACAGTAACAAAGCCTACACAGAACACGAGGCTAATGACCAAAGTAGTCGATGCCGATGACACAGAAGTAAAAAAAAATAAGAAATACACTGGATCAGTATTTTGCTCTGAGGCAATAGACTATTGTGGGAGCTTCCTTCCTCGCATGCTTCGTTGGGAACTTTAGTATTACTGCAATGACTGCAAAATACCGTCAAACCAGCTTTGACATTTACATTACGGACTAGTACTAAGAAAAATACAATGGTTTTTCCCAGATAAGATCTGGCAACATTCTGACCCACCATCCACCATCCTCAAGCAAAGCAGGACGGTTCAAACACACAACTTCTTCCAACCTATTCAAATTCGTTGGACACAAGCGACTTATGCCGCGATTAGTGACTACAGCGCAATGTATGGCACATTCACCACTTTTTGCAGCGAGACAGTGGCAGTACAGCAAGCAAGCAGCTGTTTCGTCAAAAACTAATATTTTTATGCCTTCTGGCGAACAATCATTCAATATTCAATTATTTTGTGATTTTATAACAATACTATAAATTAGGTTGATCAGGCCGACCAAGTAAGACTTCAGGTCTGTTTGTTGCAGTTTGTCTTTAGTCTGGTTATAAAATACCAGATGCTTCAATCATAAAGGATGTCCCAGCATGAGGTGTACAAACGAAACTGAGTGAAACTAGACCACAATTTACTACTGTTATTCCGTCTGCATTCACAAAAATTTGTTAGATCTAACGAAACATCCGCTAAGTTGTCCACACCGTCTACGTCAGATAAGTGTGCTTTTCCATGCTCCTGGACAGATAGCTTTTGAATCTTGGCGGGCGTGTGATAGTAACTGTAACACATGTGCCGCCGGTTGTCTTGAGCAGTAATGTGTCAGGCTGGAAAACGATATGCAGCTTTCGAGCTGGCTTTGTGTCATAGCCACCTACAACTGACAGTGCGAAACTTTGGTGCCACCTTTTGTTAATAAAGCATGCAGCATAACCCATCACATCACACCTAAAATTCCATCAAAGTCAATATCCGAATACGTCTGTGAAGTACAGTATCTCACCAAGGTTATCTTTTTAGAATAATAAGTAGTAAATGGAAAAATGACCCATATAACAGCAAAGTTTAAGGCATCAGTTGTGAAAATGTTCATTGTTTCAAGTGTTGTGACGCCACCCCAGCGTACCGATTTCGAAAAATGTTACAGCATTGTCTGCTACGACTCTGTGGCATAATGCATCTTAATTTTTGTTAAAAGCGGTGTAGCTAGACCGACAGAGATACAAATAGATACACAGTCAGAGTGATAGGAATAACCAAAATAGATTTTTGAAATATAATCATCATTAAAACGTCCAAGAAACATATTATCTCAAACTGAAAAAAAAGTGAGGCGATAGATCGAAAATTACACAAACAGTCCACTTCACGCAAGAAGATAACAGTGACGTCACACAGTTATTGTTGACGTACCGGCGTATTGCGCTGTGGTGTGTATGTCTAAAAAGTGTAGATGTATGTGCGCATGAGCATGTGTGCATCTGTGATTTTGCGTAACTAATTTTGTCCACGCACAAGTATTTTTACGTATGTGGTCAATTTTATGTTCGTTCTTCATCTTATGCACATTTGCTATATTTAATTGTATTTTAATTTGATGAGGAATAAACATTATTATATATACCGGCGCAAACAACATGGCCAGTGACACTGCTTACAGTCAGAGGCGTAACAATTGTTTTCTCAATTAGAATTTGAATAATAGCATAATGCAAAGCATAAGTGCATATCTTCACAGTAAATGTATATCTTTGGCGACATTGGACTTGGATAAATTGTAAAACCATACAAAATCAAAAACAAACCGCAAAACATAACTCACAACCAACCAAACGACGTTCCGCAAATCAACCTAATCTATCTAACCTACGCTACTGCATAGCAGCCGTCCAGCTGATTATGCGTACACGGCGCATTTATGTAAAAATAGCGTCACTGTTATCTTCTTACACGAAACAGACCTTATCTCGTACATGTAACCATCCATAAGTATCAAGACATTAAAGTATCATACGGGGATGAACTGCAAAATAGATTTTGGCTTTCCCTGGTACATACAAAGGTTGAGGAAAAGCCCGTCACATGCTTTGTCTCTATTTCATCACCACCAAGTTAAGATACTGCATCCATTTTTCTCCGAGTAGAATAAAAACGACAATATTACCCTCTCCGCCTCCCATAAAACCACAGCTGCTGTTATCTACAGTGGACATCCGAGATTTTCGCATGATGGCTGCAGCCCGGTCGTACCGATTCTCACACTCAACAAAGACCGCATCTTCGCCGTGCCACGGCCACGGCTACGGCTACGGCTCTACCACGTTATGCATAGTTCAGATCACGTATCTCTTAACGTCTGTCATTTGTCCGCGGCAGCACGACGTCACCGCGCTCGCGAGGCACATCATAGAGACAGCGCCGCCGCAAGGCGGCCACATAACTCACCGAGCGTCTTTTTTCATTTTAGGAGCCATCTTCATTTTCATAGAACACATACCGCTTGTATTATGTGTTGTAAGAGGCTGATCTACCAAGAAGACAGCACTATCGTCCCTTTTACATCCTCCCAAGCATCCCTCAGAACTGAGTATTGAGCCATCCTAATCTAGCGAGAAAGGTTTTGGTGTAGCTCAGCTGAGGAAATGCACAACAGGTGCTCAACAGTCTCATCTTCGTGTTGACAACTCCTGCTCAGAAAATAAATCAACCTCATATTGTAGAAGCGCTTCCTTAGCTGGCACTGTGTGGCTGGCTCGCGTCCATGGCTGAAATGTTGGCGTCAATCCGCTAATAGTAAGCTACATACACACTGGATAGCGCTCAACAGGTCAGCCTTCCATAGTGAACGACCAAGATCAGGTAGATACCAGGCGGCGAAAATCATCATGTGAGGGACAAGTCGACAGCGTCTTACACCGGAGCGGTCGGCCATAAAGAGGTGAACCGAACTTCTAAAGCCGCAGAGAAGGCTACTGGCCTAGAGATGCGGACCCGAAAACCGAAGAAAGATGCGACCTGGGCTCTGGAGCTGTATTAGAAGCAGCCAGTTTAGGGAAGAATTCCTGAACAAACCAGTGATGGTAGACGGTTAGACGGTATCCCCGTTGATACTCGTCGCACTGCTTATTACCATCCGCACTATTGGTGAGGTGAAATGTCTCTTCATCCTTAGTTGTGGGTCAGAGCCCCCTTTATCCTTTTCTCCGCCCCTTTTTTAAGGCCTGACGCGGTAAGTGAAAGAGCCCACTTTTTTTCCTCATGTCTCCTCCCATTTCACTAGCCTGATGGATCTTTTTCTGATGACTCATTATGTCCCTTATAAGATCGACATACAGTCTATTTGCGACAGATGTGTCTTCGGAAATTCACCCAAGTCACAAAATCTAGCATTACGGCCATGCTGACTGGAATAGACTGAGAGACATATTTTTCAGCTTTCCTTAGACCGAGGTTTGCGTTGCAAAACATGATGCCAACTGTCTGCTCAGAAATTACAAAGGTTATTTAGGTCGGCATGGAAGCATACATCCCGCTTACAATCAAATCATACAAACTATGTTACAACGATTGGTTTAATATAAGTCCTGTGACACAGCTCGTCTGTAAAAAGTTCTTGCTCACTGAACTTACAGAACCCACTGTAGAGAACAGACAGGCGGATATTGAGTCCAGGAGCAAATCAATACAATGAAACCGTCCGACATGCAAAACCCAAAACAATGCCAAAATAAAACAATAGGTTATGTCGCATCCCAAATGGCAACCATTCCTTCTGGCCAAAGAAATAGATGGTAACTTCTCGAGAAACAGCTAATCTCTAATCACATGTGAAGACGGAACACTAGCTACTGCTTCCAAGGGCAAATCCGAAGTATTTGCCAAGATATTTGCAGCAATTTTCACTATAAATGTCCCGAAAGGTTCCAGGTACCATATATATACGGAGAGTATCCCAAGCTATGAGCGTAATAACTATAACGTTTAGAATAACTAAATATAGTTTACAGAAACTAAAAAACGAAAAATACTAGTATGATTGTTAAAAAAGCTTCGAGCGCTCGACGGCACAAACCGCCTACAGTTTTTTAACAATCATACAATATTTTCTTTTTATTATTGTTTTAAACTCATTTAAAAATTATTTGCAACTTTTTAGACCGATGTTCTTTAAAACCGTGATTTTTAGTTTTTTAACTACATATATTGATTTTTAACTATTAGATAAATTTATCATTAAAGCTTATTTTTCAGTTTCTTTAAATGTTATTTATAATACTCTGTGAATGAAGAGGAATGATTGTTTTTGATCTATATTTGTAGCATCATCATTATCATTATTGCATAATCGATAATTAAAACTGACGACTTTTCTGAATAAATTTCACAAAAAATACCAACTCACAGACAGTTGGATGTCACGCTTTTTAAGCTCTCGTCCCTACGCCCAGTGGCGTATATAGAAATCGATTTCGGGGGGGGCCATCGGAAAAATTAAAGTTTATTTCATAGTGGCGTATTATAATCCTAACCTAAATATAAAATAACAATGTACTAATATTAACGAAAATAATTATACAAGGTAGTCCAATAAGTGCGCGGTGCTCTCTAGCGGCTATACCGTTTAAATTAGACGAAAATGTTTTGAATAAAAGAGTTTCTTTTCAAATGCTCTACGTTTACAAAATAGTTTTAAAGATGGCGGACTTCCGGATATACCGGAAGTAGGCATCAACTTCCTTAATTTAAATAGAACACCCTGTATATTATTACGTTTTTGAATTTAGCATCGATTTTTAGGTCCAGCTTGTTACCATTGTTTATGTCTACGAAGCTTATTTTCGGAGTTATTCAGCTATTTTTACAAAATTTGATGTTTGTAGTACTTTATAAACAAGAAAAGTTAATATCTCGAAAACTAAACGCGATAGAAAGATGCAGTTTTCGGTTTTGAAACAAGCAAGAAACGAACTTGTGTTTCAGTAAGATCATTTTTCAATAGAACATTAAAACAATAGACTAGTAATTTTCAGATTTGAAAAGTTCAAAACGTTAAAAACTTTTTTCAAATGGGATGGTATGATAAGTTTCACATCGGTGGATGCGAAATTAAATTCTCTTTTACATTTATCTCGGCACATGTAGTTCTATCTTTAATGGTTTTCAAGATATTTACGGTTTTGTAATTAGGAATTGGAAAAATCTTAGATGGCGTGGCTCGCAGACGAATCAATGGGCAGGTGTTTTGGTCCCTAATTCTAAAATGTGCTTTCGCTCCATCTAACTGTAACCACGTTATTCTGAAAAACTCCAGTGGTAAATTTTCCAATAGGTTTTCCAAATTTTCATTTAGAAAATTTTGGAAAACATTAGTTTAATATGTGGTTTCCAATAATACCACCCCAAATGCTTAGACTCCATGCTGGTTGGCAACAAACCTCTCAAAATTTGAAAAAGAAGGTTTTTAACGTTTTTAACTTTTCAAATTTGAAAACTGCTAGTCTATCGATTTAATGTTCTTTTACAACAATGATCTTACTGAAACACAAGTACATTTCTTGCTTGTTTCATAACCGAAAACAGCATCTTTTTATCGCGTTTAGTTTCCGAGATATTAACTTTTCTTGTAAAGTACTACAAACGTCAAATTTTGTAAAAATTGCTGAATAACTTCGAAAATAGGCTTCGTAGACATAAACAATGGTTAACAAACTGGATCTAAAAATCAATGCTGAATTCAAAAGCGTAATAATATACAGGGTGTTTCATTTAAAATAAGGAAGTTTATGCCTACTTCCGGTATATCCGAAGGTCCACCATCTTTGAAATTATTTTGTAAATATAGAGCATTTGAAAATAAAAGTTTTTTATTTAAAACATTATCGTCTAATTTGAACGGTATGGCCGCTAGAGAGCACCGCGCGCTTATTGAACCACTCTGTATATAACGCATATGCATAGTAGAAATGTAAATTTCTATTTTTATAGATGATAATTCTAAAGAAGCAAAGAAACCAAGATGTACTTCCTAATCAGACATCTATGATCGTTCAAGTTGCCCTATTTGCTTTATTATTAGATTACATTTTGATGTCGCTGCTAATTTTATTCAGTACTGTATTTTTTGACAACTACTTCAGACACTTCCCAGACGTCAAAACCGAACGCGTGGCTGGTTTCGGGGGCGCCCGGGCCTTATATACGCCACTGCTAGGTCTGTGTAGTATTTCTTCAAAATCGGAATTAAGAAAAAAAGAAATTCTCGGAACCGCTATAAATTTGGTTTCTAGGCATCTTATGGGCTTCTCATCATTTTCCATTTGTATTGTATTCATAAAGTACACCCTATTGCCTCAAAAATGATGTTGGTGATATTCAAACCTATCTTTTGAAGATATCTTTGTGGACTTCTCTGATACATGATACAACTCTTAATAATATAGCCTGTAATTTAGAAACTACTAGCTTGGTTGCTTAGTATCTGGACACATTTCCATGTAGCGTTGCAACTAATGTTGATCTAAACAAAGCTAAGCTAAGCACCTCTCTGGTCGGGCATCTTGTCTTTTTGCTGGCGGATGCCGTGCGTGAGAATCTCTTCACCATTATATGTTCCATAATATGATATTTATTGCGTTACCGATGCCACCCGCATTGTGAAAAATTGACCTCTCCTTTTTTCTAACATGCCGTTGTCATTGACTGAATCTTTGCGACAATTTTGGTAAACCTGTACCAATCTTGCGTGGCACAACAAAATATTTGGCCATCAAGGTTTGTCCAATCCCTTATGCTCCTAAGCTATTCGTACATCTTTCTTATGATGTCTATTTATCTAAAGATCTTTTTCTAAATAGTCAGCTCTAGAAACGGGTATTTATAACTTCCGTACGAAGTTGGGCTACTACTTTTCGCTTCACGATTAGCATTAGCTCCCTTTCTCTTCCATTTCGGTTTATATATGCTAGTTATTTAACCTAAGTGCAGAGTTTTGAAGATTTCCTGATCTCGAAAGCCTCCAACCGTTTCAGGATGTTCTTTGGTTTCCAGGTCTACAATTCTAGCAGAAGTAAATGGTACCATATAATAAAGAAGAGATTCTTGTTGCTGAGCAAAGCTCTTCTGCTAAACTCTGTATCTGAATACAAATCTTTATACATGGTACATATTGCTACTCTTCTTACTTTACCTTCAGTACAAGTACGTTTACTATTCTGCTCATCATTCTTAGATTCGCCTTTACTTAGACTTAATCTAAGTCGCTTCAAGTTCTTATTCTGTCGCTAAGATTTTGAAGTTCTTCAGGGATATCGGGTTCTAAGACTGTATCACCGGTATATCAGTGGTTGCTAGCAACTTGCTGCAGAAATTGCTTTACAGTAAGCGCTGGGCAGGATCCTTGAAGTCCATGAATGCTGCTCCTTCACTTCGTGGTACAAAGTAAATCCTATTAGGTTCCTAATATCTTCAAAACACGGTTATTGTGGTCTCTGGATCTCGTCTTTCCAAACCTTATTTTTACATGTGCATAAAAAAAGAAAGAAAAAATGCATGTGACCGATAGAGGGATATATTATGTAAAGATATAGAAACAGTACAGCTGCGTCCAGAAAAAATAATACCATTTAATGTTTGTTAACCTAGGTGTAGTAACAAAAATAAATGCGGCTGCACTTACAACTCGTCTCCTATAAGCTGAATATTCATTGAACTAATTGTTATAGGCTTTCTCTCCTCCTAGGGACACAAAAATAGTCTGACCTGTTGATCTCCGGCCAATGCCGCTAACAAAACGTTGTTACTGTTAACAAAAAACATGTTGAAGAAGTATTACGTCTCACCATTAACCAACCAGTTTGATATTCATCTTCCTCTTCAGGAACAATAAGCCAGGGGAATCCAGTTATCACATTTTCTCTGCAACCTGTGAACATACAGGGTATTCACTTGAAAGCATCCCACCCCGGGTTTCTCAAAACCGCTGATCAAAATAAAAAACGCCAAGACACTTCAAAAGATTTGTCAAGAGGGACGAGTTCTTAACCAAAAACTACTTCACCCTCTTGTACCCTTTGCCCACCAGGGTCATCCCCTTAAAAATTTTTAATGACAAGGGGTATCGAGTAATGTCCTGTCGAAGTTCTTTATTTTCACATTTGATACTCTAAAATCGGTCTATCGTTTTCGAGAAAATTAACTTGTTCAAATAGTATACAAAAACATACGAAAATATCATTTTACTTCCCACACCGATAGGTGAGGGGGTATTGTGCGAAAATTTTCGATTTTGAGATAACACGCTTTTTGGGCGTTTTATGATGTCTACATAACGGAAATCCATGTCACTCATTTCCGTCGGTCTGTCTGTCTGTCTGTCGGTCTGTCTGTCTGTGCGCGTTCTTCTAGCCTCGTAATCTCAGTAACCGCTGCATGGATTGTGATGAAATTTGGGCAGCGATAAGCTGGGGGGTCGTAGCAGGTAATGTCCTTATAATTTTGAAAATCGGTGCAGGGGCGGCGTAGTAATTAGCAAAAAAACAAAAAAATTAAATATTCCTCAAACCTCGTTTTATGTATTTTAGGTGTTCCTGATCATTTTCTACTTTTTTTGGGTGGGGGTGAAATTAGGGTGGTTGGGGGGTGGGCGTTGTAAATCTCAAAAATGTGTTGTACTTACTCATAATAGGCTATCCATTGATCTGCAAAAGAAAAACCTAGCGGAATAATACCCTGTTTTAGGCCCATCCGAACATTGCCTTGCCTATTCCAGAAACCAAGTGACTCGGAATTTTCGTCGGAATTTTCTGTTAAATATATAGGAATATTGCTTTAGATCGTTCCGTATTGAGTAACGTAAAAGTTATGGAATGGATTTTAATGAAACTTTGTCACAGTCTTACCACCGCGGCGAGGATGGAACACGCGTATGTTTTGGAAAAATCGTGTCAGTGGCGGCGCAGCAATAATAAAAAAACAAAAAAATAAAAACGCCTCAAACTTTGTTTTTAGGCGTTTTGCCTTGCTCATTATAGAAACCAAGGGACTTAGAATTTGTGATGTATACAGACATACGAGTATTGTTTTAGATCGTTCTATATTGCGTAACGCGAAAATTGTTCAATTGATTTTAACGAAATTTTGACACAGTATTACTACCGCGGTGAGGATGGAAAAATTGTATGTTTTGGAAAAATCGTTTCAGTGGCAGCGCAACAATAATTAAAAAACTAAAAACATAAAAACAGCTCATACTCCGCTTTTAGACAGTTTAGAGGTCGAGAGATCGTTTGGAATCGTTCAGTTGAAGCATGCAGAATGAAAACTGTGGCATCCTAGTTTCTAAGGAGGGAGACGCAAGAAACTATTTACGAGAGTTTTTGTGTTGGATGTTTTTTGCGGGCAGGTGGGCGATTGATTGCAAGGGGATTTCAGACTATAGCTTCATGCAATGGGAAAACAATAAAATGAAATCATTATTATGTGTGGGAAGTACTGAGTCAATCAACTTGACTCCATTTTTTCATTGCAATAAGAGCTCAGATTTGACCGTTATCTGCCCAACGATGATATAGGCAATTTTCAAAGTTTTCAAAGTTTGGATGACCTTCGTCAACGCATTGATAACCCACAACATGTTTTTGCAACTGCTAGCCTATATCATTGCTTGGCCAATAACGGGAAATACTTATTGCAATAAAAAGTGAGATTTTCTTGTGTTTTTGTAGATACACAAAGATTTTAATTTTCTCGAAAACGAGTCGACCGATTTAAAAAAATTAAACGTAAATATAAAGTACTTCGACATTCCTTTAAAACAAGGTATTAACTAATACCCCCGTCATTTAATTTTTTTCAGAGAACGATAATGGGGGCAGAGGGCACAAGGGGGTGAGGTAGTTTTTTGTTGAAAAGTTGTCCCCCTTGACAAATCTTTTGATGTCTTTCGGCGTTTTTTCTTTTAGTCAGCGGTTTTCGAGAAATCCAGGGTGGGAGGTTTTCAAATGGACGACCCCGTATGTTATATTTGCTCCATATTTATTTAGTGTTTCTTACTAAGAAATTGTTGACCGTTAGAGATCTCAGACTTCACGTGCTGCTATATATTTTCTTCAAAATGCTTTTGTTGCACCCCACCTTCGTTTTCTATAAAACATCCATTGAATCAGAGATGGTTCAAAATGATTTCACGAAGAAATATATAGTAGCTGATGAAGTACTATTATGAGCCTCATTATGTAGTTAAATTTCGTATCGACCATTTTTGCGTAAGGTGTTCTCATGCAAGTTGCAGTCCCTTGTTCAGTGGCAGAGAATATTCTCTTAAAATTAGAGACGGTAGTCAAAGTACCTCATACTTTACAGCATAACATCTGAATGATGTAGTATTTCTTGTTTTAAGTTTAGTAATGGATCACTTACTTGAATGTTTGTTAAATGGAAGAGGCCTCAGTAGTGATGTATTGGCCGCATACATATCTGGACTGGTCGGCTAATGTGGCCGCAGATATAAATAGTATCCGACTTTTACAGTAATGCCGGTTGTATGTATTGTATATGACTTCAACGGCAGGGTATTGTTTTGTGCCGACATTCGACAGTATATTTATTGCAGAGTGGCCGGATTCAACACCAACTTGATATTTATGATCGTCCACTCCGCCATCCTGAAATACGAGGTCTTGTTAGAAAGTGCTCTGAAAATCACTGTCATCAGTGGGCACTAAATGCAGGCTTCGACGACTTTGACGTTCACCCCTCTAAATATGTATAACCAGCACATACAGAAGCATTTTAAGATTTCAAGAGAAATAAATAGCTTCAAGTGGCTTGACTCAGTACTTCCTACGTATTCAAAAAGGTTGTGTTTCATACCCCATACTCACCGCTACTCTAATTTTACCCCCTACCCTAAAATATCTAAAAACGAAGTTTAAAGCAGTTTTCGAGGAAATTTGTTGGTTTTGCTAATTATTCTGCTGTCAATGCATAGATTTTCAAAAGCTAGCAGTATCATATATTTCTAATTATCACTGCAGCAGTTACTAAGGCTACGCGATCACAAAATACATAACTCTTTTCTCACCCTTAATGCGGCAAGAAAAAGTACACGTATACCTTCAAAACATTACTTGCTCTCCACACCACTCCAATTTCACCACTAAAACAGCTAAAAAAGAAATTGGGAGCCACTCTGAGAGTTCTGTTTTTTTTTAATTACTCCGCTGCCAATATACTGATCAGTATTGCAAACTATGACTCTCTAGCATTCCTCACCCCAAATTTCATCAAAATCAATAAAGCGTTTGCTGAAGTATCGCTGTTAGTATAATACTAACAGACTGACGAAAAGGTCTTCAGTTCCATATAGTCTTTTAAAAATCAATATAGGATCATCAATTAAATGACCGGAATCCCTAAAGATATACAAATAATGTTAAAAAAAGTCCACATCTATGCTAACATGCTTATATAAATATTTTACTAAGAGGCCAAAGTAAATTGTATGATGTACGCTTTTATTACTACAATGTCAAACAAAGGAAAGGCTCTGATAGATACAACAAGTTTTGGCGGTTTTAGACCTCCGCGCACTTGTATCACAATTTCGGGCATGATAAGCTCAGCATTATGCACCAACGCGATTTTTCTTCACAAATTTCATCAAATTCATGCAACTGCTGAGACTATAAGCGATTGCAAATACCTTAACGGACAGACAAACATCGGAACACAAAGAGAGGGAGTCAGGTAGACAACAGAAGAACGAAAGGCAATGACGTACGTTTATATACAGGGTGAGTCAAGAGGAACGCATCAAACCCTAGGAGTGTATTATAAGCGCGTATGTCTATCATGTTCTGTACAAAATTAGGATTATCAACTTTTTGAGGTATAAAGGTTCCAGATTTTATTCCTGCCACTGCGCTTCCGTCTGTTTCACTAACATCAATTTTTATGAAATTTTAGCTTTAGAGGTTGCGCTTCATTTATTTCCAATAAAAGGCGGTGGGTTTTGTGTGATGTTTAAAGTTGGACCAACATATCGTGTGCTTTTAAGGTAAATTAAAGCATACAGTTCATCGCAATATTTCCCACAAAAATCAAGTTCATCCTCCTATATTTCAATTATAGTATTATTGTTCAAATAAACAGCGTGCGTAGATAATGAGAAGCGACCCCCAAGTGAGATATAGGGAAAATTGGTATTTTACGACAGAATTACTTGTGTTCAGCCTTACAAATTAACAAGACTCTAGAAAAACTACGAATTGTGTGACTTCAATCTAATTAGTCGCTTACAACAATTTTAAGTTTTAAGTAACGAAAAAATGGCGTTAAGTGTCTTGACTCAGTACCTCCCATACACGGTGCTAACGGAAAAATTGGAGTTCCGCTATCCCTATACCATCCTTATCACAAATGTAGCGATTTGGAATTTTTTGTTTTTGTTGATTTCTCCGCCACTGACAAGAGTTCCAATAACTATACACTGTTCCGGGTTCTTACACTGTAGTGATAAGGTGTCAGGCTTTCATTAAAATCAATTCAGTAATAGCCAGATTACACAATAAAAAACGAAGTCTCTTAGTTTCTGAAACAGGCAAGGCAATTTTCGTATAAACCTAAAACGGTGTATTATACCTCTAGGTCTTTCCTTCATAGGTAATGGGACAGCATATTATAAATACAATAAATGTTTCAGTTTTACAACCCCCACACCCCCACTACTCCCACCGAAAAAAGGGAGAGGATGGGCAGTAACTAAAACGCCTAAGAACGAAGTTTGAGGAGTATTTAATTTTTTTTTGTTTTTTGCTAATTACTTCGGAGCCCATGCTTTGGTTTTGGAAGCATTACCCACTACGACCCACAGCATATCACTATCCAAATTTTATCACAATACATGCAGTGGTTTCTGAGATTACTAGACTAGAATAACGCCAACAGACAGACAGACTGATAGACCCACGGAAATGAGTGACGTGCATTTTCGTTATCCGCCACTTGAAGGTTTTTGTCTCTTTTTCAGTGTAATCCTGGGGTTGTCTTGAATCCGTCATGGTTTGCTGGCGCAAAATTCCAAAGCACATATTCTGAAAAGTAGGTTCCACATTCACGTTTCGGTCACCGTTGTAACCTTTAATAAAATACAAAATGCGTGACGAATTACTCAGTTTTTCGTAAATGACAATAATTGTCAGCTTTAGTTTTTGGCAACGATCTCTCTAGGTTAGCAAAAGGTTTATCTTTCAACATACGTAACTGATCGTAACACATCTTTCAGATTTTGAAACCACTGAATTTCTCAATTAGCTAATTAGCTTCATAGCTATTATGTAGAAAACAAAACCTGATTCCTGGCATAGCTGTGAATCAATATCACCTGTTCTAAATTCATTTTACTTCCCACACCGATAGTTGAGGGGAGTATTGTGATCGCGAAAATTTTCGATTTTGAGATAATATACTTTTTGGGCGTTTTATGATGCCTACATAACGAAAATCCACGTCACTCATTTCCGTCGGTCTGTCTGTCGGTCTGTCTGTCTGTCGGTCATCTGTCTGTCTGTCTGTCTGTCTGTCTGTCTGTCTGTTGGGGTTTTTCGAGCCTCCTAATCTCAGTAACCGCTGCATAGATTTTGATGAAATTTGGGTAGTGATATGGTGTGAAATTGTGGAAAATCGGTGTATGGCCGGCGGAGTAATTAGCAAAAAACGAAAAATTTCAAATATGTCTCGAACTTCGTTTTCAGGTGTTTTAGGGGATCCTGATCATTTTCTACTTTTTTTGGGTGGGGGTGAAATTGGGGTGGTTGGGGGGTGGGGGGTTGTAAAGCTAAAAAATTTGTTGTACTCATAATAGGCTGTCTACTGACCTGAGAGAGAAAGACCTAACGGTATAATACACTTTTTTAGGTCCATCCGAACATTGCCTTGTGTATTACAGGAACCAAGGAACTTAGAGAATTTTCCGATGTATACATACGAGTATTGCTTTAGGTCGTTCTGTATTTTATAATGCTGAAGTTACTGAATTAATGTTAATGAAATTTCGGCACAGTATTACTACTTTGGCGAGGATGGAAAACGCGTCTGATTTTTAGAAATCGTCTCAGTGGCGGCGCAGCCTCAGGGGGTTCCTAATCATTTTCTACTTTTTTTTGGGGTGGGGGTGAAACTAGGATGCGTGGGGGAGGGTGGGGGGTTGTAAATCTGAAAAATTTGTTGTACTCATCATGGGCTGTCTACTAACCTGAGAGAGAAAGACCTAGCGGCATAATATACTTTTTTAGGTCCATCCGAACATTGCTTTGCCGATTACAGAAACCAAGGGACTTGAACTTTCTGAGGCATACAAAATACATACGGGTATTACTTTGGATCATTTTGTATTGTGATGTACATGGAAACTTCTGAATTGACTTTAATGACATTTTGACACAGATTTATTACCGCGACGAGAATGGAAAGCGCGTATGGTTTTTAGAAATCATTTCAGTGGCGGCGCGGCAATAATAAAAAAACTAAAAATATAAAAAACACCTCAAACTTCGTTTTAGACGTTTTAGGGGTTCCTGATCATTTTAAAAATGTTTTTGGTTGGGGATGAAATTGGGGTGGTTCGGGGGTGGGGGTTTGTAAAACTCAAAAATTTGTTGTATTCATGATATATTGTCCATTGACCTGTGAAAGAAGTACTTAGTAGAATAAAAGACTTTTTTGCGGTCGACCGAGCGATGATTTGATTGCAGGTGCATCTAGACTATAGTTTCATGCTGTGGGAAAATAATAAAACTGTTATCATCGGAATGTGCGGGAAGTACTGAGTCAATCAACTTGACTACATTTTTTGTCAAACGTTTTGTACTTCGATAAAGGCTACAGATGTGTCGCAAATGTTAATTCATTTTTCAATGTATACTGTTTTTATTTATGAATTAGTGAACAGGGATGGAGCGTTATATATGTTTTTTATGTTCCTTTATAGCCTCAAATGTCAATCCGGACGCCTATGACACCTTTCTTTCTGCATAGAAAGAGATGTGTCAGGTATGAGATATATTTTCACGCGCAGAAACGCATTGTGTTCGTGTGTCTAATTTACATGAAAAATCGTCATTCTTTTATTCATAAGGAGCGGGGGTGGCCACTGCACATTGAATAATTTATCGCTTAATATTATTATTTGTATAGTTTTAATGTACGTATACGTGGAGACGTGAGTTAGAAGCTAATGGCATACTGTCACGTACTTTGGCTGTGTTTTTCAATTTTCCAGGACAAAAACTATTTAGTCTGAGTTTATGTTATTATGATTGTGATGTATGGTCCAATACATAACTAGCTAGTAGTGATTATTTATCTCCAAAAAGTCACATATTGAGCAGTAAGTTTGAATAAACCTGTCATTTATTGGTCCTGTTCCTTTTTATCACCGATGGTCGTGTCACAAGCTGCAAAAGTGTACCTATTTATTATATAATTTTATCTGTTCCATCGTGTGAGAATTACAATTGAGTTTTGAATAAAAATTTTTTTGTCATAAATGGAAAGATCATATATAATTTTTATAACAAAACTGTTTTTTTTTTCAAAAGTTATGTCAAAATAGAAATGGGTTTTTGGGTCCAGTACCGAAAACACGCCGACGACTCCCGAGCCGTGTGACGTCACCATGGCGGTCAAGATGCTCCTTTGGCCAACGACGTCCTACTCCGATACTATATTCTAGATTCCCAACCAATCGCGAAAATTCGTACTGGTAAACTGGTAGCTAGTGGATATTTGTTGCAGTACAGTCGATAAATGAAGCTTGCAGCTCGAGACGAAGTCTAAGATCGAAATAATTAGGTTTTTGGATGTTAGAAGTTGAAGTCAGATTACAGATTCCAGTAAGTAAGTCACTAGAAAAATAAGCGTAAGTAAGTACCTAATCAAATATGTTTCGTTGAAAAGATCTCCTTAATCGAAGGATGGCCCAGTGGTGGAGAGTCCGATAGTAGATCTCAGGGTCTTTGGATCGAACCCAGGCTTTCCAACTTTTTTTTTTATTTTTTTTTATCAAAAAATTTATTGATGTGCTTTTTGCACTTGTTACGCACATCTTTTCTACGATCAACATAAATATGTGTTTGAATAAAATTTTGTTAGACATATTACTTGCACTGCACAGTGCAAAAACTAAGTACCGGAGGCGGTGGACAATTAAAAAATCAGTGGAAATGAGGTTTGTCCGTCAATATCAGTCGCCATTATTTTTTTAAATGTAATAGTTGGTTAATAGAACAAAATCCTTTCATCCATTCAATTCATCCACTTTTAAGTTTTTTAATGTATAAAAAAGTAACTCAAACTCGTAATTGCATTCTGTTTGTCACTTGGTATTATTATTTATTTAACTTTGGGCAATGAAGCTTAACAATTAAATTTTCATAGATATTTAACAAGCACTGTGCAGTGCAAGTAATATGTCTAACAAAATTTGAATCAAACACATATTTATGTTGATGGTAGAAAAAATGTGCGTAACAAGTGCAAAAAGCACATCAATAATTTTTTTGATAAAAGACATAAGAAAAAGTTGGTACTGGTAAACCAGTACGAATTTTCGCGATTGGTTGGGAATCTAGAATCTAGTATCGGAGGAGTACGTCGTTGGTCAAAGGAGCATCTTGACCGCCGTGGTGACGTCACACGGCTCGGGAGTCGTCGGCGTGTTTTCGGTATTGGATCCAAAAACCCATTTCTATTTTGATATAACTTTTGAATTATTGCGAAAAAAAGAAAACAAAAACAGTTTTGTTATAAAACTTATATATGATCTTTCCATTTATCACAAAAAAAAATATTTTTTTTTTTAATTCAAAACCTAAATTGTCAAAACTCACAAACTTACACCAATTGAGCACGTCTATTCACGAGAGTTGTAACTAGATGAAATTGATTTTTTTTTCTTCAGCTTTGATAAGTTCAATCGGCGGTTTAATCACATAAGTATCTACCCTCAAAAGTTCCGAAACTTCTCGTAGATACTTTCAAAAAGCTATTAAGGATTAGAAATCAGATTTCTAACTTTTTCTTGAAGATAGCCTTTGGAATATCTAGTTTATACATTATTGGATTAAAACATAGGATCGCGGGCCGTTTGTATTAGTAGTTAGTTATTTTAGTCATGGGAATCTTGGAAATCATAAGACCATATTGCGAACGGGCAACAGCGCCCTGATCTACAAATCCACAGCCTTCTCTTTCTACACAAAAAAAAACATAGTGACAGTGACGTAAGTGCGAAATATTCGTCTATTAGTTTAGGTTGTTTGTGTGTTATCTTTTGATTTATCTGAGAACCATTAACGTTTAAGACATGAACGCTGAAAAAGGCGCTGATTAATTAAGTAGTTACATTGAAACCAAATTAGTAACAAATTTAGATTAACTGATATTTTGAAATTGAGACCTTATAAATATCTAGTTTATATAAACGTAGATTATAGATTATTGCAAGCTTATTATTATTACTTTTCTAAAGTCCCAAATACGACTAAATTTCATAGAAAGTTAGTGTTCATTTGACTCTAGCATAGTGTAGCAAATTAATGAATGTACTTGAAGATACTCATTATTTCAATATATGTATACTAGTATGGAGATTATTTTTGTTTACGTCTTCCGACGTTTACGTTATCTTAGGTATTAGTATAGTCTGGCAAGGGAGCTTGGAAATCTGATATATGTAAATATGTCTCAGCATATATAGTCTCTTGGAGCTTTCGAACTCGGTACTACAAAAGAATCCCATTTACAAAAACCAGGAGCTCGTTCGCACGACATCGATTTGTCTACTTCACCGAATGGGCTTTTTTACCGTGTACTGCAGTGGCGCATACATTTTAACAGACGTGCTCACACGTTGAGTCTACGAAAAATATACGGCATTTTCATCGTTCCGGTCGCGTGTTGTCACCGAAAATCAAACAACTGATTCGGGAACAAAACCTTTTCCTTTCATCTCTTCTTGACTGTCCCATTAAAGTCCGGTAAGCACTCAAATAATAGCGACAATAGAGTAAATCCAAAATTTTCTGTTAACTAATTTACGCCTGCTTTGACGATACCAATACAAAATTATAAACATATTTACGTCCATCTCGCAAGAAGACTTTTCAAGGATGAATCTAAAGCCCGAGATCGGTAGAAAATCGGTCTACAACACATCATTCGGTTTGCGCCGATTCGTTAAAATTACCGAAACGGTGAGTTGACCGCATTGGGCTGTAGGAGCCCGTTCATACGACAGCGATTCGGCTATTTTACCGAATCTTCTTTTTTACCGTGTATTGCGTGGCGCGTACATTTAAACGGATGTATTGACAGGGTGACAGTCCGTTCACACGATGCGGTCAAATCAACGTTTCGGTAATTTTTCACACGATGAGCCTACGAAACGC
Organism: Callosobruchus maculatus; assembly: GCA_951848785.1. NCBI lineage: Eukaryota > Metazoa > Arthropoda > Insecta > Coleoptera > Chrysomelidae > Callosobruchus > Callosobruchus maculatus. The sequence goes on along the minus strand of CATOUR010000142.1, from coordinate 3,075,124 downwards.
CAACGGCAATTTCGTCGTTTCGGTCGTGTGTAGTCACCGAAAACCGAATAGCTGATTCGGGAATAAAATCTAATCTGTGGTAAGCACCCAAATAACTTAAAATAGTGTGAATCCAAAGTTTTCTGTTAAGTAATCTACGCTTCCTTCGACGATACCAATACAAAATTACAAACGTATTTACGTCCATTTGCAAGAAAACTATTCAAAAATGAACCAAAAACCCGGGATCGGCTGAAAATCTGTTTACAACCGTTTTCTGGGTGAACATATCATTCGGTTTGGCCGATTCGTTAAAATTATCGAAACGGGGTGATTTGACCGCATCGTGTAAACGGGCTGTAGGGGGGTGTTGAGTTTTATCTCCTAAAAATGGTTAAGTTTTTTTTTATATGACTGGAAAACGTGAAGAAAGTCTCGATAGACATCCTTTTGCCTATCATCTACATACTTTATCGTCAAGCTCTATCTATCTGAATGGAGTTAGCCGCTCGTTCGCTTTTTCACATTTCAGATGTATCGAAAATACAAGTGCAATACTTCGTCCTCTGTAAGATCTCAGAATCACCGACTGTCAGTCAGTGTAGTTATTGTAAGTTAATGTTTGTCAAACATTTTGTAAATACTTTGATGAAGGCTAAAAGGCCGCTGAAATGACAGTCAATATATTTTGTCATTCAACATTCAGCACATTATATGGTTTTAAGGATGAATTAGTAAAACGCAATAAACTGTAGTCACGGGTCATTTGCCCAGTGACAACTGTTCAGAGTCATTCAAAAATTAAGGAGGAAAACATGTGGTGATGTGGAACGCGCTCTCGGCTGTCACACGTTAGAAGATTGACATTGACGTCTGACAGAAAAAAACACGAAGAAAAAATTGTTTGATGTTGGATAGAACATAACCGTGTAAGAGTATCATAATTCCATGAAGTTCAGATAAGTAATGTATTTGCTTACTACTACATCATATATTATTCCACTATTTTGTTTTTGTATGATCATGAGTAACTTTGCATAGGTTAAAACAGTTCCTTTGTAGTTCTTCGAGAGGTTTTCAGTTTTGCAAGAGGGAAAAAGGTAAGTAAGAGAACCGAAACTTAAAAAAAAGGAAAAGGTTTTTTTACAAATATTTACAGGTATGTTCTCTTTTGACTCTGTATTACTAGCTAATGTGGTCTGGCTACAATATTTAATGTACAATTGATAATATATGCAATAAATCTGACAGCTAAGACAATATAACGAGGCACGAGTTCTCTGATTTCCGTCTACTCTAGGTATTAGGTCCTGGGATTCTGCAGCGTGGTGGAGAGCAGACACCTTCGATTCGATGGTGTTTAGGTGTATCTGTTTCAAACCTTACTGATTCTTTTTATTTATATATGATATTTATTTTGTGTTTGTGGAAAAGTGGGGAGTATGCGGACGTTTCTAGCATTTGGCTTATTATTTATTTTTATTTTACATTTACTATCCTAACCATATTTCTATATATGACGATGAACAGATTCCTAACGCACCATGTATAATTATTGTTTAGACTGTGAATGTTTATGACCATTACTTTATACAAATATCAACTGTAAGAGCCAGTTAACCACTTTTGTTCAGACATCTTTGAATGGTATAATTCAACATATAAATATCAATTCCTTACCAGTAAAATATATGAAATGCAGAGCACTCATGATAATAAATACATTAACCAATGTGAGAATCAATCAATCAACATTCCTCTGTTTTGATTTAATTCTCTACTTTGATTTGGTACACATGCATGCTAAAAGAATCTGGTTATCAAGGATCAACATTGGCTCTAAATTTCGCCACTAGATATCTTGATCACGTTAAATATTTCAAAATATGGAACTCAATTTGAACAGTGACCCCTTACTCACTACAAGCAATGACCTATAACTAAATTTATTTATAATGGAATTATTATTTTTCGGCCTATTATGCACCTGAGTAACAACACACATCGTTTGTATTACCATGTATATATTTGAGCCTATGAAACGTGCCACGATCTACTATATTAATATTACCGTCGTCAGCCACATTTTATTTTGTCAAATTTCATCCAATTAGAGGTAGACATGAAAACGAATTTAATTTAATAGGAATTAGAAACGGTTCTAACAGTCCTCATTATTATTTGATGTACGGCTTGAGTTACTTTTTTTATTGGATAGATTACTAGGCACTTTTGAGACCAGTACTGCTCTATTAATCCCACAGTAGGTGTCTGTGGTGTTGTTAAAAAAATAATAGTGAAAGGGGTATGAGGTAATATCATCACTAATTAAATATTTACAGAATGACTTGCATTGTCGCTGTTTTGCATGGTGGTTCCCTCGCTACTTGTACCTTAAAGGCGCGTATCGATAATGCTTTCCAAACCCTCCAGCTGTGTAAATAGCAGGATACCATTTTGAAGCGCATGCCAATTGGAGAGCTGTAAATGCTCTTGTATTGTATTGTATCTGCGTTCAGATTCTACTTAGTTTAGTCTCCCAAACCAAAGTATTAAAGAGACTTCGTAGTGGCATGCTACGAGTGGCATATCATGGTTCTTGCGTTATACATTACTGTTGAGCTGTACAGGATGTCCCAGCATGAAGTGCACGAACAAAACTGGTTGAAAAAGGACCACAACTTATCGATAAAAAGGTGTTTAGAAAAATCTCAACTTATTGGTTTATCTTATATTGACAGTTCAGTTTCTAACTTCCTCGACAAAGGAGGGGTAAGTTATCAGAATCGGCCCGTTTTCGCAAGCCTTACCGAAATCAAAGTGCGAGGTATCATTTCCAAGGTAAAGTCATCTCTTGACTCATTTTCTGAAAAGGAAATGCTATGTTATATTATTATTTTTTCGAGTAACCCCACCATAACGTATAATCAAATCATAGATTTGCACCAAAGGTGGACCATAAGATAGAGAACAAAAACCACATTGTGACAGTGAAGTTTGAAATTATCTGGATCATTTTTGTGAGAGTTACTGCCAATTTAGGGTCAGAAAATTTGCTACTTTTTATTAATTTTTACTTCGCCATTTCGAAAGTTTTGCGGCATGCGCGGTAGCGTCTCCGACATAAAAAATGTGCTCTTTATTGTAGTAGCATTAGAATTTCACGGTAAGATATTTTTTGAGTCACCGCCACCCCCACCCTTTTTTTATCTTCTCAGCGGGATCAAAAACTAGATTTTTGTTTCTAATGATAGTCTTTTTATAGTGACCAAGTTTGAGGAAAATCGAAAAACTTTAGTTTTTTGATGTCCGTCTGATGTGTGTATGTCCGCGATTCCATTCACGATTACTCAAAAAAGCCTCAAGCGATTGCTACCGAATTTGGCTAACTTGAATTAACAATTTTGATGTCGATCGGACAATTAGGGTGGAAAACGGTCAGTGGTGCACACCAGTTGAAAGAGAATACGTCTTTATGTCTAAAACGGTATATCGCATGGTAATTTTATCTGAAATTGAGGGTAAAAAAATTAAATTCGGAAAAAAATGTTCCAAACTACACACACAGTGTCGTCTATCATTCATAATAACTGTTCAAAAATTGTACCGATTTCTACTAGATAATATTATCACAAGGTTATGGTCAAACAAGGACAGGGGATGAAGAACAACCACCTGAGTCGGGGAGGTTCCTAGAATGAGATCTACCCCGTCCAACGTCCACATTTTTTGTTTGTTCTTTTTATTTCATGTCATCATAACTTATGAAGCATAGCGTGCATTTTGTTGAAATAAAAACATTAGTAATACCTATAATAGATGCTGCTTACTACTAGTATTCTGTAATATAGTGTACTAAAGACGTAAAGAAATGTACAATGTCAAATGTAGAAGGTCTGTTGAGTGCCCCTATAGGTATTTCAAAAAAAAAAAAATTGAATAAGCACAAAAACCAATACAAAACAAAACTGCTTAATAAATTATTACAACTAATGTGTGAATACCTAGGTTAAACTTGTGGCTATTTGAAAAGAAATAGAAGAAATTGATAAAAAAAATTCTAGATGGTTTCCCCGGTCACCAGCTGTTTTCCACATTTCTCGTTTTTGTGGGATAAGCCACTCTAGCTCTCAACGCCTCATTTCATAAGAGCAATCGTTTTTTGCACGACGGCCTCATGGTGGAGATAACAGACATCACCAAGTGAATGACAGCACACCAATAGAGTGAATGGATCACCCAAGGAAGATGATAGAGGGCAAATAGCTTACCTGTCATTCTACTGAACTATATCGTGCATGCGCGACAATGGGTAGTACGGTTTTCCAAGCTCAGACACATTTTTTTATAGTCGGTTGCAATAGGTACCCTTTAACATGAATTACGAAAGATACTATCTTCTTCTTCTTCACTTCAGGTTTCAGGTACTTTGCCTGTTAACATACCCATCTCTTTCTCGGCCTTCCGATATTTCTTCTTCCAGAGCATTGATAAAATTTGGCTCTGGCTGGAATCCTATTTTCGTGCATTCGTTCAACATGTTCTTTCCATTTAGTTTTATTTTCTTTTGTTCTCGTTTATATTGAAGACGATCAATTCTGCTCTTATGTCTGTGTTTCTTAATCTGTCTAATTTTGTTCAACCTTTCACTTTTCTTAGAAATTTCATTTCTTGTGTTTGTATCCTTTTTTTGGAGGTTGTAACAGCTATCGTGTTATAACATTTGATTTGATTTATAACCTAAAATTCCTGCTTCTACAGATAACCTTAGATGCTTCCTGCAAGAAGATCAAAATCTTGATCAGTTTGCACCAAAAATACGAAATGCTCAGTCAGTAGTCGTATTCGTATAGGTGATATCTTTGTTGTTTTCTTTTCAAGATTACCATACTTGACTTAAGATTCCGATATTCTCACTTTCAAGAGCTTTCCACTTTTGAATAAAAAATATTCACTTAATTTAACCCTATGTGATCAAAAATATCACATTCTTGGTTTAAGATCATACAAGTCACTGCCTTAGTAGTGGCTGTATTTGTATGTGTGTACAAGTAAATACAAATACAAAAAATACAGCTTTGCACATATACAGTGTGAGTTTTTAGTACTGAATCGGTCGATAACTCCACTACTGTAAAAGATAGGTAAAAAAATTGTATATAAAAGTTCTAGCTGTGGATATGCTCCTTGCTCAGAAATTACTTTTGTTTATACAGGGTGATCCATAACTATGTTGTGATGCAAATGTATATTTTTTTAATGTGACACCCTACATATTATGCCATATTTAGATTCTACTAACAATCCACCTTCTTACAACATTAGGTATTGTAACATTATACAGCGTATTTCAAAACTTATGGCCATCTTTATATCCAAATCGCTGTCAAATGAACGTACTATATATCAAAAAGTAATAAATCAAAAATTACTTTTTTTACATGAAAGGCTCTAAAATATCCTCTTGTTTTAAAATCGGCTGTAAAAAAACGACGATACAGATTCGTATGATGTAGAATGCAAAATCCAGATTTTCTCTTTTTTTTCAATGTAATCCCAATATTTTATTATCCCAAAGAATTACTTCCAATATGCTCTTGTATCTTTGTATAGTACTTGTTGTACCTACATCCATTAGTTTCCGAGATATTTCGATTTTTCTGTAAATTTAAAATATATCTTCTATTTGTGACAAAAAGTCAGAAACATATATAGGATGTCCCATTAAAAATTTTGAATCGGACGTCATGTGATCAAGAACAAATATCTCATTGGGTGACACCGTAATAATAAAAGATACTATATTTGCTCTAATTTACACCCCTAAAATTATAATTCGGTACTACTGCCCAGTTCCGATATATTGCTTGTCTTAATCGTCGTGGGACGTATACATATATCCTTCGTCAAAAATTTATTATTATGTGTGTAGGTACTCAAAATTCCGCAAGGGAGCTTAAATTTTCCAAGATTTGTTGAGGAGAGGCACCATCAGAAAACGAGCTCGACTTCTTTGAGGGCACAGCTTTAAATGATCGATAAAACAAAAATGAGAAGCAGTTTTAACACCTTTATCACCACCAACGTTGCATTCACAGTCTGTTATTCGAAGCCATTGTCTGTTTTCCAGTTATTTCAAAAGGTATAAATAGTAAGACGCTTTCAAGGGATTTACGACCACAAGGGCGTTTTTATAATTTAAATGAGTCTTATAAATCGTTGGTTGTCTTGTAGTGGAACTCGCCACAAATTCTAAATAAGCGCCACCCGCATGTACTCTGCGGTGGTTCAGACGCTCTTCTAAGAAGCTAATGATTTTGTTCATTCCTTGCATCGAGTGAGGACGTGCTTGACACTTTTGATGACATAGATTCCACGACAAATCCTTTTCTACCCTGCAGTATCTCAATACAGGACCGTAGTAGAATGATTCTTTCAATATTGCGGGAGTTGTTTCCAGAGCTGTCATCTATAAACAGTTATCCACTCAATTGGCTGGAATACATTAGTCTAATAAAGGCTTCGAATCAATAAACAAATCCTTCTCCTTCCTTGTGTGCCATAGGCTTTCCGGCGTGTATCCAGCAAACACGATGTCGTTATACTAACGTTATTTTGACGACATGCATTATCACGTCGATAAAGAGGAATACATGACGTGTCTGTGACGGCACAATGACACAGCCCAAAGACGTCATTGAGTGCCGTGTTAGTAACGTCACCTAACCGCCGTCCCAATAACGTCACAAACGTGTCGTCTCAATATCGTCATGTACGTGTCGTTCCGTCGACACTATTTTATACAGCGACCAAGGCTGCCCAGAAGGTATCCTCTGATCGGCGCTGATTATTGGCGATGGTTACTTTGTCTTACTCTATGTCTCTCCAATAGTCAATGCTGATGTGACGATATCTTCTGGTGCAGACGTAGCTACTGGACAAAATAGTTTGGACGTAAATTACCTTATAGGATAAACGTTTATGAGATAATGCTGTGAGAAATCTGTGTAGCATTAATTTAAGTAAGGGTAATAAAATTATCTAATTCAAAATAAATTAATCATGTATTTCACAGTAAAGACAGGATACAAAATAATGATCATAGCTTTGCTAGCCTTCTATAGAAGCCTGCCTAAATCACAAAGTACTTTTCATTTTCAATCGGCTCAATCCATATAATAAGAGGCTACAATCTAATAAATCCACAATACCTGAGAAAAACACTGGACACTACACCTATCCTATTATTATTTAATATCCACACATACAGACACTGCACACACAGCACATAAGTTTAAAATCTCCGTCCCCAAGTCAAAGCTTCATCGCAGAAAACACAAGTAGAAAATGGCGAAAATGGCAATTTGTGCCTTGTGGTAATGATCGGGATCGAGATTAGCGGTTCGGCTGCAGTCGGATCGGGTCAGATTACATGCGATTCATTCATTGGTCTGTACCTTACGTAAGTTGTGCAGTGATTCATCAGTGAACTAAAGCGCGGTTAATACAAAATTACCTCATGCAAACATAAAATCTATCAATCAACGGAATAATTAGCCACAATTTTGTCGTATCTGCTTTATTTGGGATATACCTACGTTACCTAAGTCGACTATATTTTTGGATAATAATTTTAGATATTCTATTATCTATCTAATTAATTAATATTTTTTAGTACTTATGTGAGCATAGACATTTTTTCATAAATATATAAGGAAGGAATAAGAAAAATGAAATCATTAAGTTTTGAGATACATTTTCTCCCACCTTTATCCATTACATTTTGACGTGATAACAACGTCAAGTGACAAACGTTTATGTGACGTCATTAAAAATGACGTTAGTGCGGCGTCATTCATTCGGCATATGACGAACGTGACCAAAATTCACCACAATTCGACGTCATAATGACGTACATCTCCTTGCTGGGTAGGCGGTTGTATACTCTCGTGGCCGACGCGCGACGTTGTGTAGGCTGTCGTCTTCTGCTGTCCTTACAATAGGCAAGACGCCGTTGACGTGACACCAGTTTCTGATATCTCAAAGCCATGAGTAGTGTTTTCGACCTGAACCACTCATTGCTTAAATTTTACCCAATTAAAATTTCTTTCAGTAGCCTAGCCTTTAAGCATGTATCATGTGACCTAAGTAAGCTAGTTCGATCAGATGATCGTTGGCACGTTGACATGTAGTTTTTTGCTTACAGTCATTAATTCAGTCTTTTGTTACATTGAGATATATGACATTGACCATGCTCTTTTCCGATTCTATTTATTTTGTCCTTCGTAAAATTCAGGCCTTCCATGTTGTCTGCTATTGTTGCGGGATCATCAACGTATCTCAGGTTATTCATAGGGAAGCAATTTGCCCAAATACACGTCATTTATTGTTGTTGAAAAGTGAGTAATGACTCCTAAGAGCTTGAATGAGTGACTTCTTGGCAGAGCTTGATTGTTCATTAAATTCATTAAAGCGAAGCAGTGCTGCCAACCTTCTGCGTTTCAGCTAGACTGCGGAGATCGGTCTATTGGATTGGATTTGTAGTGCTTAAGAGTAGATGATTTATGTGAAGCAAAAACAATTTCGGTGCCAATACCGATCCCTGCGGAACCACAGCGTTGATGTTATGGGAGGAAGAGGAGAAGCCGTCTACCACGGCAGAGATTTTTCGTCTTGAGAGACAGTCTGCGAGCGACCCGCAAAGCTTAACAGGGAGGCCAAACTTAGGAAACATATATTTCACAAAGTCAGTGAATGCTTAAGGTTTTTGATGAAATTTGAAAAGCGATAATTATTTGATGTCGTTTTAACAAGTAATTCCTGAAAGTCGGTCAATTGGTGGCAACGTTTTTTTAGAGTAAGAGATAGATCTTTATCACATCACAAACGCGTCGGAAAAAGTAATATTCAAAATTGAAAGTTTTTGCGAATACAATATTGGCCTCACCTACGGGTATAAAGTAAAATTTAAATTCCAACTAACCTAGCTAGCTATGAGAAGCGGGTGACAGATTATTATTAGTTCACAAAATTATGAATAACATCCCCCTACAGAGTTTTTTAGCTCATTTGCCATTATGCTGCTACTTGGTCGTATTTTGTGTTCGTAGCTAAAATATCTGCTTGATTTTGAATTTGACGTGACCCATGAATTAATTTGAATAGTATATTTTTTGAGTTTTCAACATGCTCCTATTATACTACTGTTACGGGTAGATATTTGGTTCTTTGTATACTATAAAACAAGATGGTGTATATTTCATTCCCATTGAGAAATACCCCACTTCGCCTATAATTGAAATAAATTTTTATACCTTCGTTCGTATTATTTTGTCGTTTATAATGATCTATTCTAGTAACTATTTGCTATACGACCGTCAGCTAAGCTATGATAAGAGTAGAGCAGAAAATATTGAACGACATTCAAATGGAGTAGTCAGACAGGAATGCGTCCTTTCTCCGACTCTGTTTAATATACTCCGAAGATATAATTATTAATAATATTAATAATATTATCATTATATAAAAGTTATTTGGTTACTTAAGGCGCATATTCTAAAAATATTTTGAAATATACAGGGTATTGCGGGTAAGTAGGATAGTGATCAACTTGATTTTTTTATATGGAACTATAACTTTTTCTTAAATTCTTCTAGTTTCCATCATTGATCTTTATTCAACCCCAAAATATTTTTGGGATCGGTTGTGACGTTGCGAAGTTATAATTTATTTTCTATTAATTTCCGGATTTGCAAGGTCGCAAGTAATACGCCCAAATTGATATAGTCCTTCAACTTTTCTCAATAATATTATACATATATTTCAAAGTATTTTTAGAATATGCGTCGTAAGTAACCAAATAACTTTTGTATTTGACATTTTCTTCTATCAGGTATACTTTGCGAGATATCGAAGAATTACACACTAACTGGACACCCTGTATAAAGCAAAGCTTATACTAATGCCAAAAACAACACAAAAGATTAGAAATTTGAACATTCGCAACCCAGCAGTTGAACGTGTGAAGCGATCAATCGTATGTTGGAACATGTATAAATAAGAACAAAGATCTCTGTTCAAATAAGAATACGCATAGAGGAAGCAAGAACTACATCCATGAAAATGAAAAAAGTGCTAAATTGTGAGACGCTACCTATATTTTGTGCTGTACTATGCGATGGAAACGTGGACAATGAAAAAACAGGTACCAACGCCTCGAAAGTTTTGAAATGAGGATATATCTTCGAATACTGAGAACACCATGGATGGAAAAAACTACAAACAATACAGTATTATTGAAAAGAAAAAGCAAAGAGAAGTATTGCTAACTATAAGGAAAAGGAAGCTACAGTAAGTACCTGGGACACGTTATGAGACGAGAGAAATGTGAACAAATAATAAAAAGAAAAATCGTAGGGAAAAGAATGATTGGAGGGAGAAAACATTCGCGGCTGAAACGTTTGATGCATTTATATAATTGCTGTTTCTAAATTTCGAATTGCCTTGATGATTGCCAACCTCCAAAATCGGAATGGCACCTAAAGTAGAAGACAGTACTTTTAACTAACAAAGGTAGCGTACTCGGGTATTTACCCAAGTACCAATATGGAGTTTACCCATTGGGTATATACTGGGTGCAAAAGGGTGTTTGCCCAAATTTCAATTTGCCCAACTCTGCCTGTTAGTGATTCCGCCACTGGTCACCGCACCATCACTCCTTCGGCCAGCTGATCGCCCTGTAGGAAACCCATCAACACATCTTCAGATACGCCACTAACGTATAGAATTGGGTGAATGTGAATAAGAACTTAACTGCCGTCACGTCAGATAAAAACTGGCCCTTGTCATTAGACGGATTCTTGCGTGAAGTATAAATACATCACCTTCGCGGAGTTTTTTTGCGGCGCGGCGATACTTCGAAGAATTGCAAAAGAACCGTGTAGCGGCATTCCTATCTCGTGTAGTAATGAATATTTCAATAAATTTCAACAATTTTAATCCCATCTTAGATCGCAGTCGGCGATCGCAAATAAAATAGATTCCTATGGCCTTTTCAGTAGCGGACTTTGCGCATCCGATCAGATTTTATTCCAGCCCGTTTGGGTAGTCTTTCGCAAGTTGAGGCTTCATCTAAACGCGAATAAAACTGAAATATGATGTTCTTACGAAATGTTCAAATAGGATACTAGCTAATATAATAGAATCTCTAAATTCGATTGCACTTGTAGGAACACCCTCCTTCAAAAAAACCCTTAAGAAGATACTGAGGCTACAGTGCATTTAAAAAATGTATAGAGGAATTAAGTGGGAAATTCCTATCTTCTTGGTACAATTTTAGTGTCGGTCATAGGCACAGGTAAACTTTACCATCTCACCTGATATATGGCCCCTCATTATTCATTTATGATGGAGTAAAGGAAATGAATGACACTTTAATGAAAATGTAATTAAAACATAATACATTTATATGTTCATTGTTCATTACATTACATTTACAATTTAGAATAATATTTCATATAAAATAATATGAAAATGACATGTAATATCGTGTAAGTCAATATCATAAGTGGGCATTGAACTGATACAGCTATCACATTACGCTTGGAAGTCTGTTTCGTAATAGGTTATTGCTCAATCCCACATATCATGTATAAAATATTAATTAAGTATATAACTTAAATTAAAATACAAAAACAAAATTACTAATATATACTAACTACACTCATTAACCTTTGAGGAAGTAGTGAACGAAACGGCCAAGGAGTAGTGTTTCAGAAAATATTCAGGAATTGGTATAAAGTTAAATGTTGAATTTTTCTTCATTGCTTTGGATAAATATTTTAATTTCTTTTTTAAATAAGTGAAATTTCGATATCAATTTCAAAGTTTTTGGAAGCTTATTAAATAATTTGGGCCCGTAATATGTGAAGGAGTGTTGTGTAACATTTTTATGACTAAGGTCTGTTTAAAAATCAAGGTTAATATTCGACCGAGTATCTCTCACGTAGCTGACGGTAAATTTATATGATCATGAAACATTATATTTCAACAGTGCTGTAAACATATAGCAAATGTACATTTAGTAATTTAGATTCTTTGAATAGTTCTTTAGTTGGGTAAAGTTTGTTTTTTTATTCAAGACCATCTTTAGTATAATATTTTGAGCAACTTGTAGCAATGGAATTGTTGATTTGAAGGCAGCACCCCATACAGTAGCGCCTGTATATTTGGTTAGTTTAACGCATCAATATTTTCTGTTAAGCCGTAGTGTTTATTATAATAAATAGCGTCATTCACATGCACTAGCGAAAAGAAAGAGTAAATCTCCACTATCAGTGAGTGAAAGAGTTATTATTTGGAATGTCCATAATTACATAAAATGCAATTATTACCCGAATTTTACTGTACAAGAAACTGTCGACCAATGTTCCCAAATGACTGCTGTTGGAAAGTCCGCCATTTTTAAATTATTACGAAAGATAAAGGCTAGAGGCTAAAGTAAAACCTCCCAAAAAAAGTCCAGACAGACCAGTAAAAGTCCTTTAGGAAAACACCAAAAGTGTAATTCGAAGAAAAGTTCAGTCTTTTTATTTCAAAAAAGAAATATACACCCTAGGTAAGACTTTAATGGAGCTTGGCCAGCCTTCGGTTGACAACCAGAAAACTTTTATGGATCAACTTAGAAAATATGGATTTTGCATAACCGTAAAGCACTTTTAGAGGAAAGCGATGAAATTGTTTGATGGAGATGAAAATACTTGATAAGTATAAAGCAGTACCGAAGAGAGCAAAAGGAAATATTTTATCTTGATGAGATGCAGAATAACGTGTATATAGTACCAAAAATGTGGCAAGACAAAAATATAAGCAGTGCTTGCGAAGCTTTCATAGAAGGATTTCAACGGGTATTACGGTTTTGTTAACCTTTTAGTCCTCCCATATTGGTGATTACCACAGAACGTGAATTCGGATGTTTTTGAAGACTATTTTGGTGAAATAATAAAATATCTTCCTCCTCCTAAGATATTGAATTTGAAGATAATTTGCTAAAGAAGAAACTATTACATATATAGCAAATGTACAAACATCATTTTATGAGATACGCTGTAGAAGATATAGAGGAACAAAACATGGTGTAACTGTGGTGTGCATACCGCCATATCATTGCGAACGAAATCATATAATGGAACTAATATGGGCGCAAGTGAAAGGATTTGTAGCAAAACTTTAAGCTACTGTTGGATGAAGTTATTCAGAAAGTAGCACTACAGAACTGGTGAAAAGCAGAGCAGCATGTCATTAAACAAGAGAACAAAATAAGGAATTTTGACCACTTGATCGATCAGACCATCGACCAGTTAACTATAGCATCGAGAGAAGATGACAGTTTCTCAGATGGAAAGAATATTATTTTTTTATAATTTCATCTCTATATAATGTATTTTTTGTTTGCTGAATAAAAAAATAAAGATATAATACTATGAAAGTAATATTCTTTCCTCTACACAAGTATCCTACCTGGACGTCTCTGGTACACCATTTTCAGTGTTATTGAATAGATAACTATTGACAAAACCCATTAGTTGTCATAACCCGGGTAGCACTACCTGCAATTCATAAAAAGAAAGAATCTTGCAACGAAATCAATGGCAAACTATGAAACGTCGCTCAAGTGTTCGCTGCGTCAGTCAGCAGTCCCTATGCATGCCTAAAGAGCGTTTATTGCTTTCTATATTTCTAAGACAGACCATAAATTTAGAAGGAGGACAACAACTTTAAAGTTTTGCAGAAAACATCGCGGATGACATTGTTTACAGTCAGAGGCATAACAATTGTTTTCTCGATTCCAATTTGAATAATCGTATAATGAGTCTTGTTCCACAACAAGTTTCAATGTACAAACCACACAAGATAACTTGAATGCAAACGATCATCAAACGATATTCCGTAAATCAATCTAACCGGCGCTACTGACGACAATTTGGATGGCAGCCGATCAGCTGATTAAGCAAACACTGCGCACCTACGTTATGCTACAGGCTATGACTTGTCTTCACAGGAAGTTAAGGGTACATTGTCTCGTTCAGGCCTTGCTTAGATCCCAAAGGAGAAATAAGTCAAGCAATAATACACAGGATATTCTATCTAATAAATGCTGTTTTGGTGCTCCATAATCGATCGTTTCCAAACTTTATTAATACAGTTTATTTGTCATCTTCAAAACTAGGTAGTTATTTAAAACGGCACACAATTCAGGTACATGATGTTTTATATAATATATTCCGCAACTTTTGGATCTAGGAGGCCACGAGGGTTTTTATTGTTGGTTCCGTGGGTTGCCTGGTTTCGCCTTCCCATTACTACTCCTATTGCTAACACAGCTTTTGCTTAAGGTATAAAGAAATATTCAAATGTCTATACAAAAATTAAAATTTTGTTGCGCTACAAATCTATAAGAAACCCTATACAATTAAAATGTTCACTGGTTAGTTGACACTTAGTTGACAACCGCAAAACTAAAATTACATCTTTGCTTGATACCTTGAATATATTACCTAATATCCAACCATACCAAATTTCTCTAAAGGGATGCATAACGTGATGCATTCTCTATTCGCTGCCTGCGTCTTGATTTCACCAACAGATGTGTTTGAAATGTATGACGCTCAGCCAACTTCAATTGATTAAGTCTGCACGACGATATTTTTGCTTCTTTAGTTCACCGTTGCTCATTAAACATAACACACAAAGCAAACCACTATTCATTTGTAATAATTATGAAGCCAATGACGCTAAGAAGGATAGTACTGAGCTAGCAGTGTAGAATTCAAATTAAGTTTCGGCATCATTAGAACGCCATTGGCTAGTTTCTACCGATAGACCGACTATCGACCATATACGTATGAAAATTTGCATATATTATATATGTAGGAATGCTGGCCATCTTGATTTCTAATGCTTTCGCACTGTGAATAACGAACTGGGTGGACAATAAAGTGTAATTGCACATTTATTATATGCAATTATATTAACATCCATTTACGAACGTAGTCTTCTTAGTATATTAGGAAATAACATCATAAATACGTTTTCCGAAGTCTAGCTATGGTTATCAGATGTAATTTTGTTTTGCGGCTTGACAAAAGATTTTCCATAACTCTGAGTGCTAGATCAAGTTTCAGTGGATTGTAATAAATAGATGGAACGAAAATATTGTAAGCTGTCGCTGTAGCCTCCATATGGGCCCTTGATACAGAGCTTCCTGCATAGCTTTTCGCTTTTGAGTGCATATCCTTAAGTAAGCTATCTAGCTTACACAAGGGCTACGTACAAGTTTCATCATCATCATCATTCTTCCGCTAAGTTCAATAAAATCGCATTCACATTATGTATTAAGTTGATGAGGTTTTCAGGTCTAAAGGTAGTACCAGAGAGTAATAGTTAGGAATAGTTATATGCTATTAGAATAATAGTCTTGTACCAAACCATGATGGTTATTGTACTAACACACCAGCACTCACAGAAATATGAACAAAAGATGTAATAAGTTATGTCAAGTTAGTAAATCAAGACTTGTTACTTAGTAGTTTTTAGTAGTTTTTATGGAATTTGTTTATTAAAGACCTTCGTCCAAAGTAGAAATGTACAGACGTAGACAGCGCTTTAAAGAATTCAAAATTACGAGTATAACTGTTCCATCGGTATATACATATACATGTGTCTATATACATTGTTGAATAGTTTCCTGTTAGCTTTGATACATTCCTGTCTCTTACTGTGAATATCTTCCATCCACCAGTACGGAGCCACCTTCCTCACACGTCATTGCCTTCTAAAGTATTAGCCCAATAGCAGATATGCTTTCAGTCAAGGTTATATGATCTTTACCTCACATATAACTAGCTGCCTTATCAAAGCTTGCAAGGAATCTGGGTAGGTTATTTAAGAATTTCGTTCCTCTCTTTGTACAGCCTAGGCCAATGATCAATTAGTGTGTCACTGTATAATACCCTTCAGTTTTCTAACTTTTTTTGATAAGCTGCAGTGTAACAGGTAAGATCGATATAGGACACACTTGTACCTCTTCTAAAGTCTTCCGTCATTATGTACAACCATGCTGAGTTGTGATAGGTACTCGCCAAAAATCCTCTCTGAAACAGAGCATGTATATACTAACCTTTAGACAGATGTAGTTCTTCTTCAGCTCTATCACCTCTACCTCTACATTTTTATTGGGAAAGGATACCGCCACATCCTTCGCCTACGCTGTTCTTTTTTTCATAAGATTTCTGTTTGATAATGATAATATCGATGTTTTCAGTCATGGCTGTGAGGTTAGCCATGTAAGGAGCCCTTTAGACCTGTTAAGGTTAGCCTGGAGGATCCCTAGTGTCTGTGTACATTTTTAATTTTGGAATCCTTAAAACAGCACCATCTCAACAAAAATATATCAGCCACTGTGAATTATGTAGTAATTTGAGTGTAGATATGAATTCCTGACAGGTCTGAGCTTTTTTGGAAGAAAACTGAAGAAAATCTTAACGGAAAAGATATACTTCAGCCTAGATGATTATTTTTATTCTCTTTATGTCTGTTTTACAATGGTTTTATGTTAAAATAAAATGTATTGGCATTATTGATGTTGCTATTAGTATTGATCCATATATTTATCTTGCTATAACTAATCAGGTCTTCATTTCTTTTGTAAACTGTATTGCCTCATTGAATATATATTGCTTAGTTTACTATTCTTGACAGTAAGTTTTGGGCTCGGTTTTGGGCTTATTCTATTATATACTGCTTTATGTGAGTCTGGTTTGCTATACGCGATTTGCAGCATCTAGTATCCACAATAGGGACACATTCTAATGGGTTTCCAAATCCTGGAGCAGGATTTGCGCATGAACTCCATGACTGTCTGCTTAGCAGTGCTGTAAATTTCAGCTCTAACCCATGTTCAGTTTCATGGATTCAAAAGATTTTGTTAGTTGTCCAGACTTACTACCTTAAATAGTTATTCCTTTTGTGGTCTGAATCTCCCGAAATAAACAAAAATGAACAGGAACACCTAAAGCACCTAAAATCGAAGCTATAAATGCAAAAGTCGTCAAAAGGTGTAGCAGTATTTCCTAAGTTGTCTCATAGCATAACACAGCCAAAGTTTGGTCACAATTGGTGCAGTGGTTACTGTAACTGCATGGTGAGAGGAACGGTCACATGCCAGCAGTTCTATGATTTTATTATACTTTTTGAAGCACGTTGAGACTTTCAGGTAACAGAAGTGCTTTGAACACCATGACGGGAAGCTTTGTGGCAGTTTTGGCTTATGGAAAGTGGAAAATCTTTCAAAGCACAGCTAGCAACCTTCACTAACGCGTTAATTCCAATGCAGGAAAATTTGCCAGCAGGGAGAAACTGTCATGTATTGGAATGTTAGCAGCAAGTGGCCTGAAGCTTCAAGTGTCGTCGCTAGACCGATATTACCAATCTCCCTGTTTCCTTCACGTAAGATATAAGATGCTCGCACCAAGGTGAAAATGTTCCTGAAGTGAAAATAATGTTTGGTCCTAGAGCTCTTTAAGCATAGTAAGTAAATTGAGTGTTCTATTACAGCAACTCCTTTTGAATGCCAACTAGTGAGATCAAATGAGAGTATTTGGAGTTGACTCGACGCGTATATATGGGAACATGCTTCAAACAGACGTCTGTATGTCAGACCAAGTCAGGTTTATAAAAAATAAAAATCTCGAGGATGTCGAGGGTGTTCCATCTATCGCTCTGTTTGTCTGCCTGTCGCCGTTTATCTGCCCGCATAATCTCACTAATTGCTACACAGATTGCAATGACACTTCAAATGTAATTTGCTTTGGTACCAATTTAGGTATTGTTGTTCTATTTTTGGAAATACGATATAGTGGGGTCGGAGCAATTATTGAACAAAAAATTATCAGAAATGTTCAAAATTAGAAGTTTCCAATCATCTTTAATTTTTTTGTGGAGGAATGAAGATTGAATGGTGGAGAGAGTTGTGGGAAAGGAACCTTTTCCTGCTGCATTATAATAGGTGCAATCAGAAGAGGTGTAATGGTGAGGCTGAATGCTGTTGAAAATTGAAAATTCAATAGACAGCAGCCCTGCTAATATTCTATAGGAGGCCTGAGAAAAGTGCTCGGCATGTAACCACGTGAATACAGTTTTATTCCAAAACATTAGATACCACAAAATAAAGATGCCACTATTATAGTTAAGTATGCTTCATTAAATATAAAGATTACATAGAGATATAAACAGTGGAGCAAAGCCTATAACTTGCATAATACAGATAATTGTACAGTTCTATGCTTTGAACTTCCACCTTTCACGCTTCCACCCATATTTAACCTCAAATGTTGTATCGTGTATGGTAGTCAACATTCCTGTGGAAGAAGAAAAATGAGTGGGTGACCTCTTCCAATAATACTTTGAAAGAGTTTATTCATAATTAGTAAGATAATAAGGATGGTCTATTGAAAGTTATACCGAATACAACAACTAAATCATCAAAAACGAAAAAAACGAAAAATGTGGTTATTTTTACTAGTCATTCTTTACTAACAGTAGTTAGCACTACCGTAAATGACGTTAACGATGATTTTCGGTATTTTCGACGGAATTTTAAGTGGAAAAAACTCCCTATTGCCTAAAATACCCACCTCGTATACAGGTTGTATTCCTGTTATCTGTTTGATTATTTCAATCATTTGAAAACATTTTTGGATGCGTTTAATGTAACGTTACTAGATAAATATTAATTAGAAATTACAGAAAAACCGTAGATTCATGGAACAATCGATATTTTTTCGTCAAAATAACTCCAAAAACCTACACATCCTTACATAAACCAAGCGAAACACAGGGCTTAGCGGATCTTCTTTCGATATGGAAGCGTACGCCACTGAGCAGGCGCTGTGACAAAAATCTGTCGAAGTGGCGCATCAAATCGCAAATCCGAAAGACAAGCCCACCTATACGATGAAGATTCATAGCGACAGACCGTTTCAGCGGGTCGAGATTTTCAGATACATTCAATATCAATCGACAAACTAAATCTTTGCTCTGTGTATACTGAAAAAAACCAGATTGTTCACCTACATACATAAACATCAGAAGTGGGATAGTATTTCTTCAGGTTTGAGGGTACAAGTTTTCCGTCGTGCAACTAGAGCATAGGATGTGCTCAGTAAGGCACATATATTATCGAGAAGATAGAGCACCGTACTGTACAATCATTGGTCAATATATGGTAGTGTTTGATTCAATGTGTTGTATTTTTTTTTTGTTTCTCAGTATCAGCTACAAAGGTCATTAGCTGTAAAAATTTTATGCATCACAAATTATGAATTAAGAGCACTTGCATTTGTTATTACAATTACATTATGCACAGAGAGAACTTTAATCGCTACGATTAAAATTTTAATCACCGCAAATAAACTTTGTATCAAAATACGTGACAATTAAACTGTTTAATTGCTGCAATCGAATAGTGAATTCTATTTAGAATTAGTTGTGGTAGCGAGCAATATCGCATCAGTCGTTGTCAGAAAAATGTCACTGTGACTGTAGTTTAGTTTAATAGTTACCATTTAACCACGTCTCCAAGTTTATTAACTTAATTAATACCCTCAATTAAACAGGATTATTTATTACGGTTTACTTATTTATTTGTGACGTTCTTTTTGTCATTGTACTACAGATAATGAATTAAACTGCTATAACGAAAAAATTTAATACCAATACTGATTTATTTCTTAATTGAAACGGGTAATTCCTATACTCAATTAGAGGGATTAAAAAAAGCATATAGATTCAAAATAATCTTTATTCCTGGTAAAATAATTAAAAATCATTATAACAAACATTAAGGTCTTGAGTTGATCATAACAAAAAAAGTTATTATTGAACGTAAAACGTCTATCAAACTTACGAACACATATGTAAATGTCATTGGGAAATTGTTACATATTTTGATCTTACAGCAAATTTACCGGAAATGTACGACTCGTGTATTCCAAAGCCATATTTTACCACACACAAGGACACAGGCACGCACAAAAGTTATAGGAACACAGAATAGTATGTGATAGTAATACCGAACAGCGAATGCACCTCACATCTGTAACCGTGCTGTAACCACTAACAAGTAACGACTAAACTAACTGAAATGTAAAACAACAGTGAAGAGCATCTATCTCTATCGCACTCGTTTGCACTCTAGAAGAAAAGAGATGGAGCATGGTAAGCATCTCCCACCTCGGGAAACGACCGTTATGCGTATTTCGTGACTTATCACAGCTATAATATCCTTCAACTCTTACAATTAAAACACTTAATTGAAAATTGCAGTGTCTAAGATAGGAATACTCATAATGACAGTTACTGATTCATTATTATAGTAACTCTCGTTAACCATTACTACTAAAATGATTAATTGAAAGTATAGTAGTACTTAAGCCAGTTTAATTGTTACAATAATATGCGTTTTCTGTGATAAAATCGAAGTAATAGAATTCAGTTTTTATGACTGACTTTGAAGCTACATTTCAGAAACAGCATGCAACTTTAATATAGGCTATTAAAAATGTATCATTTAAACACTTTAACAGGGCTGGTTTTCTCAGTGTGTTTTCCAAAATATACCCACAAGTCTAAGGGCGCAAACACAGTGGAGCGGTTTGCTGCTTGCAGGTCCCCGCAAGCAGGCAGACTGCTTTCACTCTGTGTACGAAAGCATGGAACTCGCGCCGACCGGCGCTAAAAGTGGCATGTACTAATTTTATTTTAAAGTTCCCCGCTTTTCCTGTGGTCTGTCAAACATTCTTGCATTGATCCATGTGGACCATACTCTTTTAGGTACATTCAATATATGGAGATGCCGAATTGTGAAAATTTTCAGACACTGGATGCATGTTGGTGGGATAATAGGTACTCGTATGCATGAGATATTGCTATGTTTCCCATTCTTAATCGATGCAAACGAAGTGCGTCATGTCGTTTAAAGGATGTTGCTGCTTTTCATGGTGTTATATTAGGTTTAACTTCCTTTAGCTGATTAATTCTTCATCCCCGATTGGCATGGTTTTAGAGCTTGGAGAGATTACGCGTTATACTCTCATAAGGCCATCATTTAATCTTATGGTGGTGCTTAAGCGTTAAGTGTATACTATAGTTGTCTCTCTGATTTCGTTTCGATCACTCTCTGGCATTTATCAAAGAACATAATGCTTGGCAAAACATAAATTTGGAATGAGGGACATAGAATGAAGGAAGGAAGCATCTTTCGGTTTTTTGAGAACTAAATTTCTAAGTCGATGATTTTTAATTCTAAATAACACAATCTTCTCTGTACTGTATAAGACTTTCGCGGCCATGATCCGGTGAACTGTAGGCTCTTAGGCTGTTTGGCCGGCGTTCGCCTTAGCGTCGACGCGCTTCACTGCTTTACGTTTCGCCAACACGAGTGACTGGCATCCTCAGAAGCTTTTACCTGTTCGGGAGTTCCGATAAACTGGGTCAGTTTCTCTATCTTAGTTTGTCTTAGGTATGCAGGTCTGCAGCCTTCAGACAAAACAAAACCACAGCTCATCTGAGGTCCAAGAAGAAACCATAAGACTATTTGCACTCTTTGGTTTACAGAGCATTACTCGGATGTTTGTGGTTGAATTTCCTCAACGTGTGGTGCAGCACTTGAAACATTGTGATACATTCAGTGGCGGATTTGGAGGAGGGATGGTCTGCAAGGGTTATAGCCCATGGGGGCAAAATATTAGAGGGCGGCAATTGAAATGTTAAAATTAGAGCCAACCAAACTCGCGACTTTTTAATGAGAAAGCAAAAAAAAACATTATTTCAACGCAAATCTCATGGTCATTGGTATTCAAAAATATCTCATTTATTGTTAAGTGAGCTCGGCATTTTCTACCTCTGAATAGAAAGTCGTAGAATACGACGTCACGGTCATTACCAAATATTATATGTGGTTTATGGTTTTGTATTTGGATTGGTGTTTGGAATGGAGAGTTTTATGCTTGCGTCAAATGTTCCAATATTATGTTGTTGTTTAGGATTTTATTAGTCTAAAATTAAATGAATATGTATGTATAATACGTTGATACTTATACCTATTTGAACATTTTTGAAACTTCGTCAGGTGGCAGAATAATGTGACGGTAAACATGATTGCTTTTGGTTCAAAATATCTGTGGTTTGATTCGCGCAGTAGGAATTTTTACCACCCGGAACTTCCAAGGTTGCTACTAATCCTCCTTCCTTGTGTTTTATCACGGTTCTATTAGCTTCACCTGGTGTATATTTGTGTATGTATGTACTATGTACTCCTTTGGAGTTAATTTTGACCTACTTTAAACGAGCAAATTTAATTTAATCTTTGTACGCTTACCAAGAACCGGTGATAATACAATAATTGGATAAGCTTGTCTCATTATACTGATCAGGATCGCCAGAATAAATAATTCAAGCGTTAATTTATTTGAAGATTCGATATAATGGTGAAGGTGCCAGCTGTTAAATAACCTACATCACTTATTTTGGAAATGGTGAATGAGATACGTCAAATTACCGCCAATATTGATGATCTTCGTCTAGGCAGGGTAACGATGTAGACGAACAGATTTAATTACTACTACTAACTACTACTAACTTCTACAATATCCAGAACCGGTGACAATGCAATGATTGTGTAAATAAGTTTTTCTCATCGTAGTAGTTTAATCTCGTTAACCAGAATGAAGGAAAATAATAGTAGCTTTAAAAATAAATAATCCTATTTTTATGATAAAATAAAAGTATTGAGTAGGGGTAAGGGTTGCCGTAAGGGCGGCGTATTTTATAAGCCCCTGGGAGGCAAAAGCCTAAATCCGCTGGATACATTGGCAGAAAGCATTACTCAAATATTCTTTATGGTTTGATTTTAACTTGCTCGATAGTATGAATGAGTCGTGTGGCAAACAGAAACGTCTAATATGGTGGTGTGCTTTCTGATAATTAACCACCATTAACCATTTAAGCATTTAATCGGTTAAAAATATATCGTGATCATCGGAAAGCGGTCTCAGCAACCGACTTCAATAAATTCATAAGGAAAATAAGGGAGAAGTACAAGCTGCTATGAGAAAATAGTTACAAATCCTGAAATATTAATAAATTAGCCATAAATACATAAACTTGTATCTGCTATAATTTATGAAAATTAGTAGAATACAAGCGGTGGAGCAGTCGGTCGGTTGCGTTTAAAAATTTTAGAAATATCTGAGGCTACCTCAAGTAAGTAAAAAGTAAAAGCTTCGCTTTCAACTCTTGTTGGGCAGGTATAACAATTTTTTATTTTTATAACCTTCTTTTTTAGCCCTTCGTCTTAGTCAAGAAGTCATATCATTGTAGGTGTAATTTCTGAAACTTGGCTTGCGGTGTTCTCTGATTCATTGCGTTTCTATAATTGAAACTGTATCTGTTGAAATATAAGCTCAGTACTAACGTCTTACAACAATTATTTGCAAATATGCAGCATGCGAACTATAGACTTCATGTATGGCAAATGTTATATTGACCTGTCCTCTATAGCCTCACTAATGAAGAATCAAGAAACATAAAACGCACATAACCAAAGTGTAGGTAACTCTCAAAACCAGCATTCAGTGAACACGTCTGGAAGACACACCCAAGGAGAGTTCAATATATTAATCAATGGTAATAGCTATAAGTGAAGACTCAGAGGATCTGCCTACATAACATTAAACTGCTTTTGTATTTCTAATTCGTTAGTAGACTCATAGTGGGCGCTTTAGAAACAGATCTAATCAAAATTTTCCAAAACATTTTATCTTAAGGCTATTGTGTTGCACGTCAGGTTATGAGGCTACTCGCAATATTTTGATCCTAGGACAGTGATGCACTATTGGTTCTAATAATGAATTTATCACCAATGCATAGTCTACATAGTCTCTCATGATCCCCGATTCAGGTAGCAAGTTAGTTCTTAAAATAACAGAACCTGCTGCAATTGGCAGCTATCAGACCTAAACAATCTTTACAAACTGAGGCTACACAGTTGGCCGAAAAGTTAAAAAAGATTTTATATTTCAACAGATATGTCTTATATTTTCAGCTAAATTGTAGCGCGACGAAACAACAGATAATATATCAAAAAATTATCGATACGCCAATGGTAGACATCTGAAGACAAGGCCACCTACGATAAAGATTCATAGTGGCGGCTTTTTGCGGTCGCGCGACACAAAAGCGCGCAAAACGCGTCGCTTCGTCAGCGCCAAAACACAAATCGCCAGCAGATCGGGCGAACCGCGCATACATACATTCATCTCTCGCACCGCTTTCTGACTTATGAACACTGTTGCCAGATCTGCAAAATAACGTGTTATAGTACGTTTCCGCGGGCTTTCATAACTGTTTTCAAAACGTTTTGCGATTTTGGATTGTTGGTGTTTCCAGGAAACGCACCCAAATGTTTACATCTTGGCAAAAGTCATTTCCTAGTTTTATAACCAATTTTGTTGTTTAACATAAATCTTTGGTTTTGAATTTCGAATAAACTTCAACAATCTGACAATAGATATACTAAACAGCAACAGACTGCGCGTAGTCCATTTCAAAACGTTTTCAAAGTGACAGCTGGTGTTTAAATGATATTTCGATCTCGATACGATTCCAAAAATTAGCGAATCGACCTTGAACAGGAAACGTTTTGAAAACTTATCCAATGGACGTGACGATTGAAGCCCGTGGTAACATAGTAATATATTGAAAGACTCAAAACATTGCTGATGAAAAAAAATCGTCAAGTGAGTTGACGTATAAAAATTTTGGAGTTAGTAAACTTCCTACCATCCCTATTTTGCACCCATATTTGTGAACACTGTCTGTAATAATTTATTAAGTGTCGTTGGGCTAGTCTGCGTGCGATGCGATAAAAAAATGTCGAAACTGCAGATTCGTTCGGGAGTGGCACTCGTCAGCAAAAAAGCGCGACGCGACGTCCAAACGGCGAGGTAAACGAGGTATTATTAGTTTCTGTCTAATTAGCCTAAACCAGCATTGCTTACAACGCTATATACAGTTGACATATAGGCAATAGGCAACATTCAAATAGATCTGTAGAGTATAGAATATCACCAGCATTAAAAATTTTAAAAATGAACAAGCTTTATGGGTACAAAACATTTTGGATTGCCTCCACCCTCCCCGTCATCTAAATTTAATACCATATTGAAAACAGAAACGCCACGGAACGAAATTTGAAGCGGTTCTGTTGATTTTTGTGTTTTATTAATTACTTTAGCGTCAATTCAATGATTTTTAAAATTGTACTACCAGCATTACCTGCAATGATTAAACACCATTTCACACCCCAAATTTTATCCAAAGCGCGAAGCAGTTACCGACACTGCGTAATTCCAAAATTTGCGATACGACTCTCATGCTTGGCAAAAGAAGGAAAAAGATTCTCCAAAGTCCATAGATCAGTCTTCAAATGTAGTATTCGGATAGGTGTTCAAAGTACAAAATATCACTTGTTATGGTAACAGATAACGCTTTATGGAGTTAATGAAAAAGTTGAATCTAGGCAAGCTACAAACCTAGATCATGTTCCAGTCATCAACCTCAAACCTTTCGATGCAGATGTTTCTTCAATAAAGTTTGCAGTGACTATGCTATGTACGTCAGTCCTCTGAACACCTTTCAAGACCTTATGCCAGCTAGTCGTGCAACCTACTTGTTGGGAGGTCCGCTGCTTGGTACGCGTCCCTAAAAAGGGTCTTGGCCAACGTCTAAACACCTTTCTGTATGGTGGCGAAAATTGCCATGAACGGGAAGACTGAAATTACCTCTAAAAAACAATAGCATTGTAGCCTATTACATGCCACCATGTTCTTAGCATTGGTTGGGGTTTTCTAAGGAATCAATCCTTATTCATGATGGAGGATTGAAGTTTCCATTAACACCATTGTTCTCAAACTATCATTCCGGGCGACTTTGTAATGATTGCAGCAATGTTTCTTATGAAAAAACAAAGACGAAGAGATTTGGTCTTACTTACTTAGGGTCCGCAACCGTAGAAATGAAAGAACACCCTATACTGGACTGCAATTTTTTGTTCGTGTTATAGGTACCACTGCTTTACTAACCTCAGATCATATCATCACTAGTATAACGCTAGCATATATGAGACCCCACTGAGAAGCACTAATTGATGCTAACGGGACCATTCAGTTATACTGTGTAAGGCTAAGTATTTTGGAAGTCGCCGAAGTGAAATAGCTTCTGAAGATGCCATCCACTCGCGGTGGCGAAACGTCAAGCTTTAACGCTAATCGACGCCGGCCTAAAAGCCCAAGAACCACAAATTCATGGGACCATTCAGGTTGGATCAGTATATCTACGTCCCGAGACACCCATAATCGGATGGATCTTCAAAGCTTGGAAGAGCATATGCAATTTGCTGATATGTCCATATTCTATAGACTCTGCTAGGAGATATTTTCGACTAAATGGGCCGGTTTCTCAATGTCCAGTTAAAAGTGTCAGATAGGTAGTTGCCGGTTAGCGCTTTCTATGGATACAAGTGTACGTGAATTTGTAAGTTTAACCTTCAATTATTTAAACAATCTATCTAGCAGTTAACCGTTAACTTCCAGATAAATATTTAACTGGACATTGAGAAACCGGCCCTAAGCTGTCCAGACAAATCTAACATCAAGGGTAGCTAGAAAACATCGAATCTCCTATCCGTCGAATGGGCTCGTTACAAACGTCTTTCATTTTGAAAGCTTGACTGACTCTTGACTGAATCCCGTTGTAAAACATTGTGAGTGATTTTGCAATGTTGCATCGGTTGGCAATTTTCCGTGGAATATAATTGTATGTATCCTTACAATGTTTTAATATCATTTTCCTATACCTTTACAATTGAATAGGGGTTTACGGTGCAAATCAGCCTGGTATCTGCAATTGTATGGGACTCTACAATTATTTTACTGTAAAACGCATCCCGTTTGGTAGATACAATGATTATACAGGGTGTACCACGACAACTAAGACAAGCAATTTATCGGAACGGGGCAGTAGTAGCAAATTATTATTTTGGGGATGTAAATTAGAGCAAATGTAGTATCTTTTCTTATTATTGTGTCATCCAGTGAGGTATTTGTTTTTGACCACGTAACGTCCGATTCAAAATTTTTAATGGGACACCCTATATATTTGTGAATTTTTGTGTTCCTACCGATAAAACAATTCCAACAAACTAGCACCCTTGGGGTCTAAAGTGATTAATTCAAGAGCTACAGGTACTTAAATGACTGCACCACTACCATTATGTAACACTATCAGTCATTCAACCGTAAGGGGTACATGTTATAAAATACGTTAATCAATGGTTATAATCAATGGTAGTGGTACCATACTTTAAGTATGGTATACTTTAAGCTCTTGAATGAATCACTTTAGACCCCAAGTGTGCGAGTTTGTTGGAATTGTTTTATCGGGAGGAACAGAAAAAGTCACAAATATACAGGGTGTCCCATTATAAATTTTGAATCGGACGTCACGTGACCAAAAACAAATACCTCATTGGGTGACACAATAATAAGAAAAGATACTATATTTGCTCTAAATAACACCTCCAAAATTATAATTCGCTACGACTGCCCAATTCTGATATATTGCTTGTCTTAATCGTCGTGGGACACCCTGTATGTCATATTTTTTAAACTTTGACTGGCGCTTTTTTTGCACAATTGATCTACAGCGGTGTATTATAATATCTCGAAAATGCAAAAAGTGAAAAACAGAAATTTATTAGTTACAATGCTGTTTTTTTTCGGACGTATCGGATTGTCATAATTTAGTTTTTCAGACTAATTCGGTTATACACTTATGCTCTCATATGCTTCTAAGATGTGGTATGATCTCCGTGTTTGTAAGACGTTTCCTTTTAAAGATTATTGTCTATAACTGTAAACTACTAAGTAAGATGGAAAAAGCATAATAGCTTTTAAAAGTCAGCCTATTGGTGATAGACATAGTAGCTAGAGAACAGCCCGAAAGCATAAAGCCACTACGGTGATGCATGTAACTAAATAACTAAAATCAATTAACATAGTTAATACTGTATAGTGGCTATATTTTTTTATAAAGATAGAAATACAAATACTGAACGCAGACAAAACGGGAAGGGTTACTCTAAAGTTCGCTCTCAATGCTACCTTTGTGGCTTGCTCTTTGATGGTACTACTCCTCAGTAAATCATGGCAATTTCAGCCCCCATGCAGTATGCAGAGTACCGAGTGACTGCTCGCCGAGTGGGAAGTATTATGGACAGGTTCGTTGCTTGCCGATGATGAATTTCAGTGTTTGTTGAGTGCTCGTATAGTTCTGGTTGCTTATCTGCGTTTTTGCCGTATTAGGTTTAAATCAAATCTGTCGCTAGGGGTAACTCTGGTAAGCATACCTATCGTTGAATTACCGGATAGTTTTGTTCAATTTTTGCTGATCCAAAATTTACTGAAATCGACGCACCTGTTACTGGGAGTAAGTCAATGCTCAAAAACGCAGTTTGATGCAGTTCTGAGAACGTTCGTGTTTACTAGTGACGACTACACCAATTTTAGAGAATATAAAAGCAGTACTCAAAACTCATAAATTGGAGTGCGCGGCAAGGAGACAGATAGATCAAAATGCAGACAGTCAAGGCGCCGGGAATTAGTGAGATGGATTTTCGTGATGTAACTCATAAAACGTTCATAGACGTGGTATCTGAAAATATAAAATGATCGTTACTACATTACTTCTCTCATCTAAGGTATGGAGAGTATAACGAATGGCTTAGGACTCACGTAAAAGCTAGAAACCTGGCAATATTGGCGACCGATCTCGCATGCATACATTCATCTCTCGCGCCGCTCTCTGACTTATGAATGTCCCATGGGCTGCCTTCTGCCTTGCCGGACCATTACCGGACCCTTTTTTATTGCTGCCTTATATGCCCCCTTGTATTCATATGAGCCGTTTTTGCTGCCGGTGGGTCTGCGCTTTTCGACTCGTCCCATTATCATACACATCGATACAACAGGCATTATGCTTTGGACTAGATCGATATTCTATGGATCTGAGCCGGCTGAAAAAGGAACCACTGTTACATTTATAAATAATATAAAAAGAGGACTGTTATATGGTTATAATCCGAATATGGGCGCCTAATGTTTTAAAAATGGAAAGTATCTCAGGTATGGAATCTCAAATGGTAGACGCTGAGCCTGCACAGCGTGTCAAATCATTATCGATAACTAAAAACTGCATTAAGGCATGAAATAACCACCCGTGAGGACATGTAGATTGAATTGATATTTCCCATACATCAATAATTACATATCATGTTTCAAGCAAAGGAAACGCAAATTTCGAATGTTCTTAAAAATATAGCAAGTTTAGGCATTATAGCTAAGAAATTGACACCAATACTGTAAGTTTGGAAGTTATTATATTTAAAACTACCTACTCAATTCTAGCCACATAGGCCAGTTAAGCTTTTTTTAAAGTACCGCACTGGGTTTCATGAAATTTTGCATAGAATTACCGTATTAATGTGACTTGTGATAGATTTTTCAATGCAAATGTGTAAATTTTATATTTGCGGTATTTTCATTCACTCCTGTTTTGGCTGAACCAGCTGTCTATATGAAGTGTGGCGGTTCATTGCTACGCGGATGATCTAGTTATCCTAGCCAGAGAAAAATATGGAGAGACTATCTCTGGCCTCCTTCAACGAGCGTTGAACACAATCGATAGCTGGTGCAGCAGGGAACAAATATCTGTAAACCCCGGCAAAGCTATTGTTGTTTACTTAAAGACGGGATTTAGACAAGCTCCGGCTACCTAAAATAGCGGGAGAGCCGTTCCAGTTTGGGTAGGAAGTGAAGTATCTTGGACTTATACTGCAAAAAAGACTCACCATACGGCCCGACTTGTCTTCCAGACACTCTTGAGGATGTACTGCAAATCTTGGGGCGTAGCCCTAAACTGATTTTCTGGATATATTAGATGCTGATAAAAGCAATGGTAGTTGCTGTACTGTTGATGTCTGGTGCCAGAAATGTT
Organism: Callosobruchus maculatus; assembly: GCA_951848785.1. Taxonomy (NCBI): domain Eukaryota; kingdom Metazoa; phylum Arthropoda; class Insecta; order Coleoptera; family Chrysomelidae; genus Callosobruchus; species Callosobruchus maculatus. The sequence goes on along the minus strand of CATOUR010000142.1, from coordinate 3,044,977 downwards.
AGCAATGGATGGACAGTACGAAGCTGGCGGCAGTACAACTCATCGTCTGCTTGGCTATTACCATGTCTACTACACTACCTGACCAACACTGGTCAAGGAGACCCTTCTAAGCCTAACCCCTTTGTACATTTAAGTAGAGACAGGTGCCAGAATGGTCGCCCACAGACTGCTTGATAGCTTGATATTGGCAGACAGGACGAAAAGGTACTATGAATTGACACAATGGGTATTATGAGTGAAATTATAAACACACTAGACTCCACGGTTCCCCAAGCGCATACGGAAAGATCCTACAACATTCCATTTCTCGAGAAGAGACGAATGGAATAGGAGTAACAGTTTCATATCATCCTGCAATCTTTTGCGCGCAATAGTTGAAATTTCAGTAAACCTTGGAAGGTATACCACAACCTTCCGAACAGAAATGATAGCCATAGAGTTGAGAGTCGGGGAACTGATTAAAATGTCCCTAATAAAAAGATCTATAAAAACCTTTTGAGATAGCCAGGCTGCCCTGAAGGCACTAAGCTCCAAAAACCGGGTTGACTCAAGACTCAACTACATACATCTCATCAATGAACCTGGAACAAAGAACGGAGTAACTGGCCGACATACACGCAAGAAGAGGAACCAAATCTGTGTTTATAGAATCAGAACCATTTACGGGAATTGCGAAAAGCACTGACAAGAAAACCATCTCATATTGGGCAGAACGGAAAGGACTCATGCACTGACGAGATACATCAAGGCTACTACACTTGAAGGCGTTCATATTATACGACTCTAGTCGGCCTCTCCTTCCGAACATCATAGAATAGAGCAGGAATGATCTGCGCATTCTGATCGGTCTTCACGCTTATTTTTCTAGTGACCGCGACTATAGATTATGGTTGTTTTTCATGGGTTTCGGTCAACGATTGAAACTATAACTTTCCTTCACTACGTTTCGGTTTATTTTAATCTAAACCATCTTCATGTGCCTATAAATGAATAGGAAATGATCTGTATATAATAAAAATAAGAATAAAAGTACAAAAAAGAACAAAAAAAACACCATTAAATAGAATAATTATAAATTGTATGTGTAAAGTAGAAATATAACTAACTTTGAATGTATATATAAAACTTTTAAACATAAACTTAGTGATTTTATTTCCGTTTATTGAAAATGAATATAAAAGAATTATATTTACTAGGACAAAGAAAGTAACACTAACAAACCTACTTACGTTAATTTCAGATGTCGGTTACATTTGTGTAAAATTGTTCCGTTTATTGAAAATGAATATAAAAGAATTATATTTACTAGGACAAAGAAAGTAACACTAACAAACCTACTTACGTTAATTCCAGATGTCGGTTACATTTGTGTAAAATTGTTTTGTTTGTGAATCAGCCTCTACAGATTGAGAGGGCTGAATGACCAGTACGGCGTTTTTAGGATATTGTAAAATATATAATAAGAATATCTGTGTATTTGTGTCTAGAAGTTTTATATATACATTTATAGTTATAGTTATAGTTTTAGGCGTAGGTGTGTGGCGACCCCATCGCCCAGAGGTGATGGTACACCTCGCACCAACGATGGTGCATCGTGTACTATTAGCTCTGCAATCAGCCAAAGGGGGGAGAAGTGGAGTCACTTAGCTTCGCCCGCGCCCCCACATCGGAATATTTCCGGGAAACTAGAAATAGGTTCCCGAAAATAGGCGGCGCCAAATAGCCTCACGGCTCATGTTCCGTCGCTGGGCCGATGTTCCCGGTTACCGATAGGTGACAAATTGAATAGATTTGAAGTTAAAAATGCTCAATGGCTCTTCCAGCATCAGAAGTTCGTTTAAAAAATTTCGCTGCCACTCCTCATCAACACAAGCCGGCCTTCGCAGCAACTTCGCACTAACGACAGGCCCGAAGGCCAGAAAAACGTGTTCAGAACCGATTTTACAAATATACGAGGTCTTGCCTCCAACATAAACTCTGTCCATCAACATCTTCAGACAGAGAAGCCACACATTCTGGCTCTTACGGAAACTCAAGTCGGCTCTTCAACAATGGAAAATTGCTTCAGATATCCCGGCTATGACTTATACACCCGATTTAGACGTAGGTTTGGCGTATGCGTGTACGTTAAATCTGGGCTTTCTTGTCATCGAGAGGAAGAGCTCGAACAGGAAGGATTTGACATCATATGCCTTAAAATATCCTTCCAAAATCATTCCAAATTCATATGCTGCATCTATAGGCCACCAAGTAGTAACAACTGCAAAGACCTCTGAGAGAAGCTTTCAGCCACTGTGGACGCGCTGCAGTCAGGTCATCCTAATTCAGAGATAGTCTTTCTGGGCGACTTCAACGTTCACAACTCATACTGGCTCAAACACTGAAACAAAACGGACGACGAGGGACGTGAAGCTGAAGCCTTTGCGATTAGCTGCGGTTTGGAGCAGATAGTTAAAGAAACAACAAGAATCCCCAGCCGCCACGGAGATTTTGCCAGTCTGCTGGACCTATACCTAACAACTACCCCAACAATTTACACAGTGAAAGTAACCGCTCCACTAGGATCGTCTGACCATAACACCGTCTCAACACTATGCAGGATGCATTCTCCAGATCCCCACCATACAATGCCTCGCCGTGTCTGGCATTACGGATCAGCAAAGTGGGACGACCTAAGGGAATACTACCAGTCCTTTCCCTGGCACGACGTCTGCTTCAAGTCACGAGACCCATCAGCTTGCGCCCAAGAAATAACAGAGGTAATAATGTCCGGCATGGAGGCCTATATTCCACATGCCGTCAAGCGTCCCTCCAAAAACAAGCCATGGTTTAATCAGCGTTGTAGAGGCGCAGTTACCTCTAAAAACCAGCATTACAAGGAATGGAGGAAAAATCCAAACGCCGAGAACCACCGCAGTTTTATCGACGCCAGAAGCCACTGTAAACGCGTGATTGACAACTGCAAGGAGAAACACAACCAAAAAATTATTAAGAACAAGCTCCTATCATGTCCTAGTTCGTCCAGAACATTCTGGTCTGTAGCTAAGGCTGTTAGTCACAACTTTTCCTATACCTCAATACCACCCTTGACCAGAGAGGACATCGCTTCTGCTCCTAAAGAAAAAGCAGACATCTTAGGGAGGCTTTTCGCAGGCAATTCTACTGTAGACTTCCAAGGAAGCAATTCGACCACCAACATAAACATAAACTCGAGAATGGCAGAGGTCAAATTTCAACATCGAGATGTAAAAAGCATCCTCCAGAAGCTAAACACGAAGAAAGCTACTGGTCCCGACCAAATTCCAGCCATTGTCCTTAAACGCTGTGCCGATGAGCTTGCACCTATTCTTTGCAAGCTCTTCAAACTATCATATCAGCAAGGCGTGTTTGCCGCTTCATGGAAAATTGGCTGCGTACAACCCATCCCTAAGAAAGGCAAAAAAACCGATCCCACAAACTATAGACCTGTGGCTCTTCTCAGCATCATGTCCAAGGTTATGGAGACTGTCATTAACACACAGATCCTGAAATACCTGGACAATAATAACATCATAAATGATCGCCAGTATGGCTCCCGTAAGCACAGGTCTACGGGTGATCTTCTGACCTATGTCACTCACTTGTGGAACAGAGCCATTGAAAACCATGGCGAATCCCGTCTTTTTGCGCTTGACATATCGAAAGCCTTCGACAGAGTGTGGCATGAGAAACTTCTAGTCAAGCTTGCTGCTTATGGACTACCACCTCGCCTGCGCCAGTGGCTGAACAGCTTTTTGAACGACCGATCTCTGTTCGTTGTAGTCGAAGGCAGTTCATCAGACGTAATTTCAATAAACGCCGGTTTTCCTCAGGGATCTGTTTTATCCCCTACACTGTTCCTGCTGTACATCAACGAGCTGCTGGAAATAACATCCAATCCGATCTACATTACGACAGTACATTGATATCGTGCATGGAACCAGGCAAGCCACTATCATCCCAGGAGACGGTACGTCAATGACAGCAGCATGCCTCACAGATCAACGCAGATATCAAAAAAATTGTCGAGTGGGGATTAGTAAATAAAGTACAGTTCAGCGTACAAAAAACCCAGGCAACAACACTTACAAAGAAGTCTCACACTGGCTCACCAACATTGGAAATGGAGGGTCACCCCATAGACGAGTCACCTTCCGTCAAGCTTTTGGGGTCAACATCAACAACAACATGTCCTGGCATGACCACGTCGTCAGTATTGCTAAAACGGCATCCAGAAGCTTGGAGTTTTGTTCCGCTGTAGGAAGCTGTACACACCAGAGCAACTACTGCTGCTCTACAAGGCACAGATCCGACCACCGCTGGAGTATGCTCCCATGTGTGGGGATGCGCTCCCAAGCACTCTCTAAAGCTTCTGGACACCATCCAGAAGAGAGCAATTAGACTAATCGATACACCTAACCTCACAAAGGACCTCCATAGCCTGGAACATCGAGGAAGGGTGGCTGACCTGTCCCTGTTCTACAGATTCTATCACGGAAGATGTTCGAGTGAGCTCTCCCAGGTAATAACAGCAAAGGCCGCCCGAACGAGGAATACTAGAGAGGCTCTGCGAGCTCACCCTTACCAGGTCGAGGTCCCTACTCCACGAACCAGTCTCCTCCAGCATTCCTTTTTTTGGAGAACTTCGACGCTGTGGAACAAGCTGCCAGGGAATTTGTTTCCCGCCGGCTACAACCTGCAGCGCTTCAAATCTAACGTGCACCGACACTTATCCTCCCGCAGAGCTTCTACAGCGACATAGGCTTTTAGCCTTTGCGGGAGGCTGACCATAAAAAAAAAGTTAGTTATATTTCTACTTTACACATACAATTGATAATTATTTTATTTAATTGTTTTTTTTTTGTATTTTTATTCTTATTTTTATTATATACAGATCATTTCCTATTCATTTATAGAGACCTGAAGATGGTTTAGATTAAAATAAACCGAAACGTAGTAAAGGAAAGTTATAGTTTCAATCGTTGACCAAAACCCATGAAAAACAACCATGATCGGTCTTTACACAGGACATTGTCGTCTGAGAAACAACTAGATCTGGAACAAACGGAACAAACAAGAATAATCATTTCTGCTATGTGGAGGACAAACACGGTGTTCCTGTCCAGTACTGGAAAGAAGTTTCAGCCTCTCGGATTCACCCAGCTGAACTCTACTGACTTGAATGAAGTTTCATCCAACACGACCACCGCCTTGGTCAAAAGGTGTGGATTGTAGTGTGAACTTTAAATAGGTTGAACCATAATAGACACAATACACAGTGGATGAAGGCATAATCGCTTCGCTCACTTTCAACCTAACCTGACCCAAGTATCGCGTTTAGGGTACCAAAACAGCGGCTGATTCAGCCAGGGCCATTCCTGGGGTCATACGCGCCCTGATGCAAGCTAAAAATTGCCGCCCTTTACATAGCGGGAGATGAAATGGGGAGTAGATGGATTAGATCTGAAATCAGTAAAATCGATATACTCCTATATGAGATACCAGGTTATTCACGTTATCCGACAGGGAGCATTATGACTAAAGTATTTGATGAAAAAGAAAATAATAATTTCGCATGGATAGGCTACATTTTAAAAATATTTTCATGTTATACAGGGTGTCCCCAAAACACGAAACGTATCAAAGTTACGTTTTTTAAATAAAACACCCTGTATATTATTACATATTCGAATTCCTTGGTGAATTCTAGTGTGGCTTAAAGTATCACACCAAGGACTTAAAGCAAACCGTTTAGGTGTAAATCACCATTTTCGGTACAGGTAGATGTCTGAAAAAATTGAACATTGTAGAAATTATAAAATTTAGAAGGCTGTAACTTTGCCGGATTACTAAGGCATGAAATGCGTTAGCTTAGGTTAGACGGTCCAATTTCTATTACGTTTGTGCTTGGAGAAATCGGTCGAATAAGGAAACTTCAATCAGAGGTAACTTGATGTTTTCAAACGGGAATTCCTAATTTTTTTTCATACGGTTGAATGTTTAATTTGAGGACCTTCCTAATGATATAAGGGAGTCAATATATCAGTCTCCGGTATTTTTCATTTATTTTCAAATTTTCAACCAAATCGGTGTTTTTCATTGTTCCTACCTATAATCAGATGGGAGAAAATAATTAACTTAGAAGAAATATACAGACGAATTAGAGTAAAGAGACAAGATTATAAAATTTCTTTACAACAAATCACCTTTAACAGAAAGCACGGCGGCATATTTAAGGTCAAAGAGAATCTGGAGTATGACAGAAATAGATATTTTTCACAGCCTACTGGCTACTGTGATGCACTTACAGGTCAAACATTTTCAAAACAATTGAAAATCCTGAAATGGAAAAAAAACTGTCAGCGATTGTTGCTCCAGCATGCAATTATCAATAACATGTATTGGTGTAAGAAGGTAGTAATTTGCGTTAAAGATACCTCTGCAAAAATCAGCAAGATCGCAAAAAAGGAATACTGACAAATCAGATTTAGATTTTCTCTGTTCTAAAAAATTTTGGGCTCCATAACGTTCGGCGCCCTGGTGCCTTGCACCACTTGCACCACTGGTTAGGCACGGTCCTGAATTCAGCACATCCCCAGCAGCTGAGACAATGAGAAGTCAGTGGAAATGTATTTAATAGTACTATACTACTACTAGTAGTACTGCCATTAATCGGTGTTTTCATGTTGTGGAAGATATGTTTGCCCATAGTTGGGCTCCATCTTATATCGGTGTTAAAGCTTTCATGATACATATTATTATAAAAGCCGATAACTTTCCTCCACTAGACCGACTAGACAGAAAGGTCAAACCGAATCACTCACACATAAACAAGCACTCGGTTCTCATGGTCTCTTAATCCCGAAGCGATGGTATGGTCTGTCGGACCAAAATCCGGCATGTCATGCTAATAATTACCATTGTATAAACGGACGATGTGTTACATCTCCGGCACCCGCTGATCGCACGAAAGCTGCGCCCCGTGTGGTGGCTCTGCTCTTTGGTCAGCCGTCAAAGATTCTTTGCATGCCATTTAGATGATTGGACCAGCGCAGCGCGACGTTAGCTGGGGCGTCAAGCAGTTTACTATAAAAAATTACCGTTCTTTTTGTAATGACCGTAGATACAAATGCTGCTGTTTCTCGTAGATACGGAACAGCGATTGAAACAACTTCCTTCATCACGAAGTTTCTGTCTGCAATCCAACAAATCATCATCAGATGTACATAAAGTATAGCATTAACTGTGTATATTATATTCTAGATAATGCTGTATGGTAGAAGAGGGGTAGTCATTGCCGAAACAAAAACCAGTTAGGTAATAAACGGTTAATAATTGGGAATGCGGCAATTAAATGCACAAGTGGACTCTTTTACCTTTATTCCAAGCTTTCGGAAACTTATAATTCCACCTTCAGGGCTACAATAGAATTTGGAATGAGTCACAATCTCAAATAGGGGTTGTTAATACTTACAAAGTTAGTGAGATTACAGCGAAATGATGTTAAATGGGAGAGTTTTTACAAAAATTAGCACAATTTGTGTAAAACACAAAATCGTTGTCACGAAACATTGGATGTTGATACAAAGGACTTTAAACATTAAAAAACACATTAAAATCAGATATCTGTAGTAAAATCGGATATTAGTTTCTTAAAATAACCACGTGGAAATGTCGTTTTAAGACGAATGTCATTCAGAAACAATGACACTTGTCACATGTCTATCACTCATGACAGATGACATGGATCGAAATAAAGGACGGAGTGTTAATAATCGATAGAAGATCAATGATCCTAAAATCGAAGAATTATTACCGGCATTTTGGAATATTTTATTTTTGGAAAAAATAAGGACAAAGAGCTAGAATGTTCAAGTGTGACACCTAAAAGCAAGTGTAGGCATATATTTTAATGTTAGACAATAGAGAAAATGTATTTTTTGAAATAAGACTAGTTTAAAGTCTTTGTAAAGTTATATAAAGATTGGTAGTTAAGAAGGGGAAGTACTAATTTTGATTGCTGTTAGTTATAATAATATATAATATAATAAGGGTAATATTTGAGTTAGTCAAAAACCCAAAGAGGGGGGAATGGACTTAGAGGTTCATTAATCAGCATAATTATGTCAATTATGGGAAGGAATCTCTAATTTTTAAAGGGAAGTCAAATATTGTGGGACTGAATGGTATGGAAGATAATAATAGTGAAATTTTAAATTTACCTACACATGTAGATTATACTTATCAATTTTGGGGGAGATTAGTTGTTATAGTTGTATGTTTAATGCAAAATAAATGAGCGGAGTAAGGTTGTACTCAATTTGTTTTAAGGAAAATTTATTTTAAAACCTTATATTTATTGAGAAATTAGTTAATGGTGTTTGAAATTTGAAAGATATAGAAAATCTTAAATTTGGGAACACCAAAACTTGAGGGGGGATAGTGTGGGTAATAATTGATTTATATTTTAAATATTATATATCATTGACAATATTGACATTAAGGCCCGGTTTCATAATCATTCACTAATGCGTTGATTAGCAAATGCACCTATAAACTTAATCATTCCATTAAAGTGGTGCGCGTTTCATAATACATTTGGAAACGTCAATTAATTAACATGCAATAAAATGTGGTTGGTACACCTGAAAGAAGGTTTTATGCCACATTTTGTGCCATTTGAGCTACATTATGACATTTCGCTTAACCTGTAAAAGTGAATGTGTCATATTGTGACATAAGTTTTCGTGTTTGCAATTCTATTAAAGCATTATTACTCTTATTAGAAAGGTATGGAATCAAAGCAAAAAAAAAGCATCACGTGTGCGTGATAGTAACTTTACTAAAGAAGAGGAGCTGATACTCATTCGTACAGTAGCAATATTCAAAAGCATTATAGAATGCAAATTTACAGATAAAGTGAACAATCAGAAGAAGGTAGGTACCTGATGAGTGAGGATATAATACAGTCGTCTAGAAATACATATAGAGATGAATAAAGAAATTATCATGCAATAAGATGAATACTTGCTTTTAATTGTGCTCAAAAGCAGCTATGAATCGATGTAATCTGTTTTATCTTATAAACACTGATAAAAGTGTACATCCAATGGCAACTCAACCTTAACCTAATGAAATTCTGATATGTGTGTCAACTCTTAGACGTCATACAACATGTCAGATTTGTAGGTTGATTTTCGAATTAATGCGCTTTAACTGGCTGAGGGCGAGCCATTACCTTATTGGACAATTATGTCATTTTAATCTGTCACTTAGGGATTATGAAAACCATTTATTTCTTAATGCTCGGATTAATCATAATGCGTGAATTAAGTTTGATTATGAAACCGGGCCTAAAGGCCCTAAGGCCCGGTTTCATAATCATTCACTAATGCGTTGATTAGCAAATGTACCTATAAACTTAATCATTCCATTAAAGTGAGACGCGTTTCATAATGCAATTTGAGACGTCAATTAATCAACATGCAATAAAATGTGGTTGGTACACCTGAAAGAAGGTTTTATGCCACATTTTATGCCATTTGAACTACATTATGACATTTCGCTTAACCTGTAAAAGTGAATGTGTCAGATTGTGACATAAGTTTTCATGTTTGCAATTCTATTACTCTTATTAGAAAGGTATGGAATGAAAGCCAAAAAAAAAGCAAAACGGGCGCGTGAAAGTAACTTTACTAAAGAAGAGGAGCTGCTACTCATTCGTACAGTAGCAATATTCAAAAGCATTATAGAATGCAAATTTACAGATAAAGTGAGCAGTTAGGAGAAGGTAGGTACCTGATGAGTGAGGATATAATACAGTCGTCTACAAATACATGTAGAGATGAATAAAAAAAATATTATGCAATTAGATGAATACTTGCTTTTAATTAAGCTCAAAAGCAGCTATGAATCGATGTAATCTGTTTTATTTTATAAACACTGATAAAGGGAACATCCACTGGCAACTCAACCTTAACCTAATGAAATTCTGACATATGTGTCAACTCTTAAACGTCATACAAACGACAAGTCAGATTTATAGGTTGATTTTCGAATTAATGCGCTTTAACTGGCCGAGGGCGAGCCATTACCTTATTGGACAATTATGTCATTTTAATCTGACACTTAGCGATTATGAAAGCCATTTATTTCCTAACGCTCGGATTAAGCATAATGGGTGAATTAATTTTGATTATGAAACCGGACCTAAGTGAAGTTGGGGACGAGTCGGTAGTTGAGTTATTATTAATATGGAGTTTCTCGCAATAAAGTAAGTATGAATATATTGAACAAAGTTGGTTGATGTCACTTCGTTGGTTGGTCACTTTGATAAATATGTGCCATTTCTAAGAATAGACGTTTAGATAATTTAGGCTCTTTCTCCAGAATTTTTGCATCTTGGAAGTTTGCCGTATGGCCTGTTTGGTTAATATGAGCTGCAAGAGCATATCTTTCTGGATGTAGTCTGGCATCACTTTTATGAGATGTAATACGTCCTTTTAGTGACCTGGAAGTTTGGCCAATATATTCAAGATCTCAGTCATTGCAATTGATACTATAAACAATATTGGTTAGACCATACAGAGGGACTTTGTCTTTAACTTTTGAAAAAATTTTACTAATTGTTAATACTGATTTAGAAGCAATTTTACAGTTGAGTCCCCTGAAAAGTTTGTTAGGTTGAGGAGTAATATCTTTAATATAAGGCAAAACTGCAAATCTGGTCTGGGACTCAGAGTGATTAATTATAGGGGTGGAATTTTGTGAAGTAATGGGGGGTGTATTGTTGATTAAATTATTAGGCCTGTTATTTGGAAAAACAGTCATTTCAGTACTAAAAAGGATCTTGTGAACCAAAGGTTTAGGATATGAATTATTAATAAAGAGAGTTGCTGTATGTATAGATACATATTTTTTTGATATAAAGTTAGAAAAGGAAATAAGCCAAAAACTACTACTACTACTAACAACTTTAAATTAGAAGTAAATCTCGATTACATTCACGTATATAATAAAGTGCAACAGAGGCCAGCCCCGAAACCATACTATTAAAAATAAAAATCCAATAAATTAGATCTAGCTCAATGTTAGACATGTTAGTCAGTGATAACTTTCATTGAACAAACTTCTGCGATCTCAAACTTAGATCCCGGAGTTTAAAAATCCATACGAAACTGAAAAGGTGAAAACATAATAACAACAGTCGAAGGATTGTAATCCCAGAAGTATCTAGGTACCAACGAATTCCTAGGTACGTTTCAAAAAAACCGTCACACTCATTGCCATCGGACTGCTTATCTGCCTGTCTCTCTTTTGTCATATGTTTTTGCTCCTTTTATAATTTGCAAGGTACTTCACAAATGTTGATAGAATTCTTGAAGTAGGTTGTTATACTTTATAAAGGGTCTATGTGTTGTAAGTGGTTTTTGTGGCAGGGACTGTACTTGAAACTCCTAGCTGTGTAAATGGAGCGACCGTGGCTTTGAAGGGATTAACTTTCAGTCTCTCCCTATGATAACAGTCGTTTGTACGTTGCAGTCTGACGTTCATGACGTTGGCAATGGCACTTATGAATTTCTCTTGTACCTTTAATATCATTTCAACAGCATAGTCCTGGATGTAGGTACTGGTGTTGTCGAGTTCGTAGAGTAGACCGTCGATCACAAAGCTTTACAGAAGTAGGGAGTAGGAGCACCACTACCGGTTCTGTTTGAGGAGCGACGATGGCCATATGTGTTAAATTGTCAAGTGCTCTTCAATGTTCGTGAGAGTCCATACGACGATTTCTCTATTTCTCAATCAAGCTGTCTTCTAATCTGCTGACTAGCTTCTGGAGAGCTTTCTTGCGCAGGATTTTTCCCGCTGATAAGGGGTACCTGATAGTACCTCCTTTCTTGTATGTCTTTTTTACCAGTCCCTCTAGTGTCTTCGGGAGAAACGATAAGACGCTGAGTTGAAATGATTTAGGGGCGGAGTAGTTTGCTTTTACCTTTTTGGGAATGAGACTACCCTGCCTAAGTTTTTTGCAGTACCCACACCAGGCAGACAAAAAGGCGACAGTTTATACGAGGAGTGCTCCGTAAATCATGGAAAATGTTTCGAATAACCAACTCGGCGAAATGATAAAAGTACTTATCAGCAAAACAGAAAATATAGAAAAGGAAATAACGACAAATAAAAAGGAGCTAACCGAAGAAATTTGCAGCATAAAAGTAGACATAACACGGGAATTGGAAGAAGTTAAGCAGGAAAATCATCGCATACAAGAAGAGAATAACATACTTAAAGCAAGACTGGCAGCAGCTGAGAGGAAAATTAAGAAATATAACTTGGTGTTTTATGGACTTGAAGAAAATTTGAACAAAGTAGAGGAACTTGAAAAAATTCTGGTTATAATAAACAAAACCCTAGATCTGCATTGTGAAAGCGAGCATATAAGAGACTTCTACAGAATAGGGCAACATAGAGAAGGAAAAAATCGACCAATTACTATTGAATTTGTAAACTACTCGTTAAAGGCTGGAATCCTAGCTAACTCAAAAAAACTTAAAGGTAGTGGTGTTTCTGTTCAAAATGATTACGCTCCAGAAGACTACAAACGAAGAAAAGTTTTAGTAGAAAACCTGAAAATTGCAAGGGAAAATAATCTTACCGCGTCCATAAAGAATGATGCGCTTTTAATCGAGGGCAAAAAATATACCTATGAAGAACTAGACGGTGGATATGAAGTAAGGAGTCTGAACAAAAATATAGAAGCCCGAGCAAATAAAGAAATCAACAGCCAAATAGAAACAGATAATCCGGACAAGATTGACTTCAAAGAACTAATCAGCGCATCGAATTTAAAGAAACGCAAGGAACAACCAACTGATGCAGTGAATCAAGTGAAGAGATCTGCGAGGCTGAACAAAATGTCAACACCAGAAGAAAAATAATTGAGATCACCTGGTATAGTACCCTGCTTTAACCGTATGTAGACATTATCTTATATTATATTTTGTATTAGTTCGAAAGAAATTGTGTTTGTATTTTATTTGCTTATTTGAGTCGGAGCAAATGCCATGAATGAGTTCATAAGGTTATATCAGGGTGAACCTGTAGATACGTGCGTCGTGCAGGATACTTTTGGGTATAAGAACACAACAAATAGGTTTATAAATGAAGTAGGAGGTTTATGTTTGAAAATATTTCATGTGAATATATGTAGTATTTCTAAGAACATCGAAGAGTTACAAGTTTTTCTAAATAGGCTACAAGGCTATGAAATTATATATAATGGTGGAAATGTAACAAGAAATGACGGTGTTGTAGTCTATATTAAATCCAACGTGTTTAAGTCATACAGTTATGAACTAAGAAGTATCAATGAAATAAACATTATTAAGGTCACAGCAAAAATTGATAATAAGGTTTTATATCTGACAGCAGTCTACAGGTCACCTAGTACAAAAGTAAACGAATTTAACTCAGAAATAGATAACTACCTCGGCGCACTTGATCCTAGTGACATAAGCGTTTTTATAGGAGATATCAACATAAATATCTTGTCTCCATCTCAAGATACTCACACAGAGGAGTATCTTAATATAATGAACTCCTATGGTTACGTTTCTCAAATAAATGAGTATACTCGTGTAAGTAAAACCAGCAGTACCTGCATTGATCATTGTTTTGTTAAATCTAAAGCAAACAAAATTTTACCGATAGTCTATAAATATAATATGACAGATCATTTCCCTATAATAGCGCTAATACAATTGGATGATCACTTGAAGGGTTTGGTGAAGCAACGTAGAAAGGAGGAATTTAAGTACTACACCAATTACCACTGCTTACGCTCTGACCTTCAGAAGGAATCTTGGGAAGATGTTGTTCTCTGTTCAGATGTAAACGAAATGACAGAAACATTTCTTAACAAACTAAATTTTTACATTAATAAAAACACAAATAAAGTAAAAAGACAAATAACAAAAAAGAAAGGAAACGAGTGGATTACCTCTGACTTATTAAATAAAATAAAATATAAAAATCAGTTATATAATACCATGATGCAAAACCCACAGGAAACTCAGTTACAAAATTTATATAAAGATTGCAAAAATCGTCTAACTAATGAAATCAAGAAAGCAAAAAATAATTATCTTAGAAAATCAATACAAAGAAGTCATTCAAATAGCAAAGAATTGTGGAATTCCGTAAACACGCTGTGTAATAAAGAGAAGCCTGCAATAAAAATAAACGAAATCATATTGGAAAATGGTGACAAAAAAACAGACGCACAAAGCATCGCAGATAGTTTCAATATACATTATAGTAGCCTCGGTGAGATTTACGCGACAAAAGTACCAACACCACAAAACTTTCAAGAAGAGGTTTATTCTTGTGAAAAAACTATGTATTTGTACCCTACAACCAACGACGAAGTTCAAAATATTATTGTCACGTTGAAAAACAATAGATCCCCGGGCTATGACAAAATTAGAGCAGAAACTCTAAAAGAGATAAAAAATGAAGTTTTCTTCCCCCTTAGTTATATCTTTAACGAGATAATAGACACCGGTTGTTATCCAAATTGTCTCAAAGTTGGAGTTGTAAAACCATTGTTTAAACACGGAGATGCAACAAAGATGATAAATTACAGGCCGATTTCACTAATTTCAAACATTTCAAAAATCTTTGAAAAAATAATTAAACAGAGAATTACCAAATTCCTTGAAAAATTCTATGTCCTATCAAATAAACAGTTTGGATTTAGATCTGGGTTGTCAACAGAGGATGCAATCCGTGAATTAACAAGCCGTATACACAAGGCCATAGATAATTCAAAACCTGCTTTATGTATCTTTATAGACCTTGCAAAGGCGTTTGATACGGTTTGCCATAAAAAACTATTGAACAAAATCAAACACTGTGGGCTTAGGGGAAAGGTATATGATTTGCTTGAAAGTTATTTGCAGCAGAGGGTGCAATACGTTGAAACTGATGGATCACTCAGTTCACCAATTGAAGTGAAGTACGGGGTTCCTCAAGGAACTGTACTGGGACCTCTCTTGTTCACGATATATATTGATAGCCTGCTTAAATTGAACCTTGAGGGGAACATAATCAGCTATGCTGATGACACAGCGATAGTATACCAAGCCAACTCGTGGACGGATCTGAAGACTAAATCTGAAAAGGAAATTAAGTATGTGGCTAAATGGTTTCAATACAATACTTTGACGCTAAACTATGATAAAACTAAATATATGCCTTTTACATCACAGGTCAGCAGCTTACCCAATCTAGGCCCTTTAAAAATTACCAGCAGTACAGAAATACCCAAAACAGAGAACATAAAGTATCTTGGCTTAGACATTGATCCCCATTTAAAGTGGAACCTACACATAAAAACCCTAGTCAATAAAATTAGAGGACTGATAGGAAGGTTCAAGCATCTCCGAAATTTTGTCGATAAGAAAAACCTTCTCACTTTATACTACGCTTTAATAGAATCTCAAATTAACTACGGGATACTTTGTTGGGGAGGTCTGTATGACACATATTGCAAACATCTGGAGGTTGTACAGAAATGGGTTCTGAAAGTAATCTTTAGCAAAACTAGAATGTTTCCTAGCGACGAACTGTTCAAGATGGCAAAGGTTCTTGATGTCAGACAATTATACTGTCTGAAGATATTAACCAGCATGAAAAAACAAAAAATTCTTCTTGAGAAACCTAATCATCCTCATAGTACGCGGTTCAAAGAAAATTTTAATTTAGTCAGATGTTGTAAAGCAGTAGGTTGCCGCTCCTTTCTCTATGTTGCACCAAAGCTCTTTAACATAATACCAGAAGACATAAAAAGAAGCACAAATAATTATTTGTTTAAGAAAAAATCAAAGGCGTGGTTATTATGCAGTGATAGAAAAGTTGCTCATGATATCGTCAACCAGAGATAATAAAAAAAATAAATAAATAAAAAATGTTGTGTAATATAATCAGATAATATAGCTGTACTTTAGATGATAAGGAAAATTTTATATTATTCTAATTCTTTAATATTTGAGGCGCTAAACTTATTATTGTGTAAAAACATTGTATTGTGTGTGTGGAAGTGGAAGGACTTTTACCTGAAATGGACTTTATTTTTGATGTGGACTATAAATTCTGATCAGGACTATACACCCGAAAGAGACTTTAAACAGGACTATACACCCAAAAATGACATTCAAACACATCCCACATATAAGTACACAGGTACTTCTGTGGTTATCCTTGCTTTATTGACGGCTGAAATTTTAATTATTTATACTACTGTAAATTCTATATGTCAATAAACATTATTATTATTATATGTTTAAAACAAAAAAGTGCAGCCCGGGCTCCGACACACTGAGCTGCTGTTCCATTACCCAATGACTACTCCTCACACCGTGAGGTGAGCAATCACTGGGTCCGCGAATCGTGCGCCCTAAGTAGACGAAGGGACCCAAGGATGACTGCCTTCTGCATTCTGGCGGCTAAGATGTGCGCCGCCGCACGGCACATCGGTATTTTGCGCAGTGCAGAGAGCAGCGTATTCCTCATTCCACCTAGGGATCCAATGACCATGACCAGCAGACTTACAGTGTAGTCTGGCCAGAGCCTGCGAAGTTGTCCGAGCAACTCCTGATATTTGGTCCGCTTTTCCTCCTCCTTAGAGACGATGTTCACCTCGGCAGGCGCCGAAAACTCTATAACGAACATCGTCTTCTGTTGGTGGTCGAGAATGACTATGTCGGGCTTGTTTGCCTGTACAAGCTCGAGCGTGGGGAACGAGTAGTTCCAGTAAATCCGGCATCTCTCGTTCTCCACAACGGACTCTATATCCCCTGGAGCGTAAGGCAGCACCGGTGTCTCATCGATACCGTATGAGTGTAGTGGTGGTAGATATTTCACGAACCTGTGATTCAATCACTGATATTTCAAAATCACGAATCACGACTGCTGCCGAATGCAAGAGAAAAGCGTGACGTGATCACGGTATCATCTGAGTTCCTCCGTTCCTCGTCGCGGACGACCTCTGGTATCGCCAACGAAGTGGAACGGTACGCATTGTCAGTCATCGAAAGTCGTAAATCATGCGTGAATGAATGCACCTTCGCCCATACCCTTTTGGGCTTTTTTTGTTTTTTTTTCTTTTTTTGTCAAGAGCTGAGATGTATTGTTAGTTTTTTACTTTTTTTATTTTGTATTCAAGAATTATGCCTACGTTTGTGTTAAATATACGTTTATGACAAACCTCCAACCTCCAACAAATATTTTTTTTAAAAATTCAAATCATTTCCAAAATTTGCACACTCTGAAATGAAACTGAATTTGAATTTAAAAATGTAACCATAATTCCGCATCCAGCGAAAAGTTCGCAAAATCTATGTTATTTCACGATACCACTAACGCTAACCTATAACTTAGCACTCTTAGCAGTAGCAATACCACCAGCACAGCATTGCCAGCAATACTATGTTTCTGAAAGTCGTGATCACGTCACGCTTTTAAATCACTGATACTAGAAAGTAACGGTATCAAATATCATAGATATCGAGAAATCACGATATCGCTCATGCCTACTCCTTTCTTTGACCCTCTCTGTTCATACACGTCGAGAAATACAGGATTCACAGCTTGAAGGATACGCATGTACAAGATTCTGGTGAAGAGCTTGTAACACGCGTTCAGACATGTTATTGGCCTGTAGTTTTTGGGATCAGACAAATCTCCGGTCTTCGGGAGAAGCACGGTTCGACCCTCGACAAACCAAGCCGGAATTGGCTGCTCCTGATTTAGCCACGAGTCAAAAACTCTAGCTAAATGCCGGTGGCAACTGGGGAATTTTTTCCACCAGTAGGTGTTTATGCCATCCGGGCCAGGAGCTGCGAAATTCTTTGCGCCTCGTAAGGCGTCAAGAATTTCTTCCGTGTTTATCGGGTGACGCAGTACATTCAAGTTAGGAGTCCTCCTACAAACGGACTCGAACTGCGCCAAGGCCGGAGTGTCTGCTGAGAGAGGTTTGGGCTGTTCGTAAATGTCCCTCCAAAAGGCCTCCACGCGATCAGCAGTTGGCGGCTGCTCTATGGCTGGAGGCGGCTGTTGGAAAAGGCGAGAAGGTCTTTCGTAGAACATTCTGTTCTGCTCCAGACCTCTCGCCCGCGCCACCAACGATCGCTTAGCAGCGATTAGCATCCGTATCCTGTCAAGACAGTGTTGCTTGACAACAACCAGTACCGCTTGACTGAGTGTATGATGGTCGCGCCTCAACCCGTAGGCTATCTGGCGCACTCGGCGCGTAAATGGCTTCCCAGCCGCTCTATATTCCATCACACACTGGATACGGGATGCTTCCTGGCGAGCCAACTGGATTTTCGCTTCCATTTGGCGCACCCGTCTCTGTGCTCTCTCAACAGGAGAGTCTCTCACTCTCCCCTGTCTAGCTAGCCTCAGAGCCGCAGCGCAAATTCCGCAATTGATGCTCCAAATGTCAGAGGCCTCCGATAGACGTTCACCAACAACCTCATCCTCTCTCTTTAAATCTGCCAGCTTCAAGGACCTTCCGTTGTTATGCAAGGCCCTTCGGTCTCTGAAATCCCCAGGTGAGACGACTTGGTCGATTTCCCTCTCAGCGGGCCTTACCGGCGAGCTTTCAGCCTGGTTAACAGGCCTTCCGTCCGCCGAAGGGGCAGGCTGAGCTGGAGCACGAACATATCCCTGCCTCCGGAGGTACGATACATAATCTCGCAAATTCTGAGAGGTAAGCGTGCTATGCTCTGGGTGCATTTCACACCACCTCTCATACATGCGGGACATGTATCCCCTACGGCGCGGGCTACTGCTCTCGTAGCAGCTCAGCAGGTCATCCTTGAGCTCCGTCGTCCACCTAAAGCGGTTCATGTTATTGCGGGGGTCGTCATCAGGGCAAATCGAAGCACCGCCACCTTGCCCAACGCCGGCTTCCGAAACCGGCTCGGTGTGGGTGCTTTTCCTTCGAGGTGGTCGAGCCCGAAGAATGGGCCCGTCAGGTGGTTAGCCTTAGGGCCCGCAGCCGACATTTCCGGAGGCAGCCGTCCAAATTGCCTCCAGAGGATGGACCTGTGAAGGTTGCCGACCGACTTACATCCTTTGGCTTCGGTATACCCCTCGGTGTCGCCACGCACCGAATAGCCTGTTGATGTTGGGCGGCTTCCTGGGGGTTTATGAAAACAGCCGCTTCTAACATGAAGAACAGACGCTGTCGGAGTACCGCTCCTCACATGGAGATCCGTCGTGTCCTATTAATTGTGGAATAGCCGATCCTCTGGATGCAGACGCTATTCCACTGTGCTAGTTTTGGTCCGCCCCGGGTATTTCATTTCCCCGGTACCACCCATATCTGGGAGGCATTCCCCTATCCGCCACCTTGGGGAGGCGCCACTGAGAGGATCTAGCAACCCCTATTACTATTATTATTATTATTATTATAAAACGTTAATCGTACTTAAAAATTTGAGGATAGTCCTATGCCACTTCCACATAACCACCAGTAACAAGTGCCATCCATTTTTGACAATCTGTATATCATCTGCCTGTGTGAGTTTATAATTTGTTCTACGTGATATTTATTGTCTCTTACAAAAAACAATTAAGCTGGCAAAATCAGCGAGTCAACAGCAGTCAAGGCAGAAGGAAGAACAATAAGAGCAGAATGAATGATTGTCGCGTCGTGCTACAATACATGATAGATAGGCGCGATTCCATCTCTGCTACCACCACCATCAGACAGTCCAACAGCCGCTAGATGCCATGCCGACCAACAATGGGGCCATTTATTTGAACGGAGATCCATAACGGCACCTAAACAGCCCGCCTTTTTAGCCCACCCGGATTCCTATTCTTTAACACAGGGGAAAGCTTTATGGTCCTTATCAGGTGAAAAACTTCAATAAAATTGTCCAATTGGCGTTTTGAATCGCTCAACTGAACTAGGCATAGTCATCAAAAACATCTCAATCATCTACTATGGTAATGCTTTCTAAATTTCGCCGTTGGTAAGTAGCATGTTAATACATACAGGGTTATTCACGTTATTCGACACGGAGCATTATGGCTAAAGTATTTGATAAAAAAGAAAATAATAATTTCGAATGAATAGAGATCCATAAAGGCTACATTTTAAAAACATTTTCATATTATATAGGGTGTCCCAAAAACACGAAATGTATCAAAGTTATGTTTTTTTAAATGGAACACCCCGTATATTATTGCATATTCAGATTCCTTGGTGAATTCTAGTGTGACTTTATGTACCATACATGGGACTTAAAGCGAACCGTTTAGGTGTAAATCACCATTTTCGATATAAGTAGATATCATGAAAAAATTGAATATCGCAGAGATTATAAAATTTGGAAGTCTGTGACTTTGCCGTATTACTAAACATAAAATGCGTTAGCTTTGATGAGACTGTTAAATTTAAATTACGTTTATGCTTGGATAAATCGGTCGATTAATTAAGGAAACTTCGATCAGCGATAACTTGATTTTTTAAATCGCAAGGCCTAATTTTTTTATACAGTTAAGCGTAGAATTTGATAGCCTTTCTAATGATATCAGGTTGTATATATACCAATCTCTGGTAGTTTTCATTTAATTTTTAATTTTCAAACAAATCGGCGTTTTTCAATTTTCCTACCTATAAGCAACGTATCAGGTCATGAAATATAACAAACACATGTTAATTCAGTCAATAAAGTCACACTAGAATTCACCAGGGAATCTGAATATGCAACAAAATTCGGGGTGTTCCATTTAAAAAAACATAACTTTGATAGATTTCGTGTTTTTAGGACACCCTGTATAACAAGAAAATATTTTTAAAATGCCTTTATGGGTCTCTATCCATCCGAAATTATTATTTTCTTTTTTATCAAATACTTTAGCCATAATGCACCGTGTCGAATAACGTGAATAACCCTGTATAAAGGCGGCGCCAGATATGCGGCATTCGCCGAGTACCGAGCAACTGTTTGCCGAGTGGCAAGTAGTAAGGACGAGTTCGTTATTCCTTGCCGATGACCTATTTCAGTGTCTGGAGAGTGCTCGTGTAGTTCCCCTTGCTTGTCAGTCTTTTAAGCAACATCAAAGGAAATGAGCGTTTGACGTATTACAGTTGAATCTGCATCCACATATTCGTTCTGTTGCAAGCAAAAGTCTGAGGTTATGGGATAACTCTACTAAGCATACCTATTGTTTGTTGTCTTAGAACGAAGAAATAGAGTTTTATCAAATTTTAGAGTGTTATGAAAATGAATCTGTGATATGAAATGCATCTCTACCAATCCATAAATATCTGACCGATGTTTATGATGCTTGGAAACCCATAGAAGTCAAGATGGATCACAAATACATAGTCACAATATTGAAAAATAAAAGGGATTCGTTAATGGCATTTTTAGACCCTATTTTAACAAAGTGAAACAAAACACCTATACCAATACTGAATATTCGTTAATTCCACAGAGACTCCATTTCGTTACGAACCGCGAATATTTAAGGTGTTTGCCACTTGATGATTAATCCGCACACACCTGCCGTGTAACTCAACCACTTGTCGGCGAGCAGTCGCTTAAGCATCGGTCACACGAAGCGTGTGGCACGATACTCGCTGCGACTGAAAATTACTCGCCGCGAGTAAAATCGCTGCGAGTGGAATTGAACATGTTCAATTATATTATCGCCGTAAGTGCACTGTTCGCCGCGAGTCGTGTGACCAGGCACGTATCCAGGATTTGGTTTTGGGGAGGAGGGGGGGTCCAGATTATGGGTGTCACTTGGTTGACCTTTCGGGGGGGTCCAGATTAGAGTTGCCACCTTAAATCCTTAAATTTGCGGGGGGGGGGTTGCGCAAATTTGTGGATTCCATTTTTTAGACGGCATTTTATAACGTTTCGGGAGGGGGTCCGGACCCCCTGGACGTCTACGTGCACAAACGTGAAAAGCGTTTGGCATCATGAGTGAAGTGAAAAAGCGAGACACGTTGAAATGGGGCAATATCGATGTAATACGATTTTTAGTTGTGTACAAGAGATATGAAGAGATATGGGATACAAACGATATGAACTACAAGCGCAAAAATGCGCGTGAAGGTAGATTTTTGAAACCTTGCAGCTAAATGGCTGATTTGGATTTTGAGGTACCCAGTTAGGGCGATTTAAAAAGGAAAATATGAAATATAAAGATGCACGTACAGTTAAGTGGATAACATTTTTTGGCTAAGGAAGACCATACCAACCGACTCAGCCGATATTCCGGCAACTTTTCCACGTTCAAATGATCTAATTCGCGTGACGCACGTGAACTCAACTCGCTGCATCTGACAGGCAAGCAGCGAATGAACAGCGATTTTTTTTACTCGCTGCGAGTTTATCGCTGCGAGTAAACTCGCGTCGTGTGACTGATGCTTTAGTATTTGCCTAATGTCGCATGTGTGGCTCCGCTTCAATGTAAATTCTGTAATTTTGTTTATTGTATTATGATATAATGATAGGACTGTAATCAAGAGCAGAGTTCCTACGGACCGCTATGACAAATACTGACAAATTGAGAATTAATGCAGAAGTCATTGTATGGTAAAGACCCATACAAAACCTTCCCAGGAGTAGTTGTCAGAAGCCCCTGAGAAGTTAGTTATTCAACTTTTCTTGTATCTGTTACTTTATTTTCAATTTTCATAACTGAGGTTGTAGAGTCAAACTTTGATTTTGTAAAATCGCATTCCAGATACTATGAGCTTTTCAAAGTTTGTCTCTAGATTTGTCTTAGCTGTTACTTAAGTAATAAGGATCACCTTTCACATTTAGCTTATACATTCAATTGATACAGAGTGTCGCAGTATAAAGTGCTCGTCAATGCTGGGTGAAACTAGACCACAATATATCGACAAACAAATAATTAAAAAATCTCAAAAAATGCGTTTGCCATATATTCACAGTTTAATTTTTTTGTCCTTTTGTAGCATTGCATTCATTCAGTAGATACTGCTTAGTAAATTAAAAAGTCTGCCAAGAAGTCAGTGAGCTTCAAAAATGTTGTTTATTAGAAGTTTTAGACTTTTTATACCTAAATTTCAACGTTTGAAGAAATATCGCCATAACTATACTTTTTTACGTCGACCCATTAATCCTTATTAAATAGCCTATCCATAAAAAAAACTACAACGTTCTATCTTTAAGGTATAAGCCATGCTTTTCCGTAGGACGTTAAATTGAAGTGTCGGTGTATAAGCGACGTTTTTCTACAAGACGTTAAATTGAAGTGTCTGAGTAAACACTGATGATCAAAAAAGGTCTGTACTTAAGCAACTACAAGTAACAATCAATGAGCGAGGCTACGCTCACGCAGATGCTTCAACTTAACGTCTTGTAGAAAAGTTTGTGCTAAAGATAAAACACTGTAGTTTTTTATTTGACAAGATATTGGACGTGGATCAATGGGACGTGTCAGAAAAAAGTATGGTTGTGGGGGACATGTCCTTGAATATCAAAATTTATGAAAAACAGTTTTCTTCTGAAGCTTCTCCTTCTTCCTTTTCATACGGTAAGCAGCGCCTATGGGGTATTTTATTCGTTATTCGGAGCTGATTCCTACTCAAGGAGAGCAGTGTTTCAGCTGTTTTCTTGCATGGAGCTTTAATGAATGTTTTCCATAAACACATCCTGGCAACAAGTTTCACTGCTCCTTGTGCTGATGTTTCATACATTCCACGACCTGGTGTCTGATTGTGCTCTTAGGCACCCCCAGGGCGGGTTCTGCTCCAATGTATATAGCAGACGAGCCTAGTCTTGCTAGCTCGTCTGCCCTTTCACTGTCCCTTATGCCTGAGTGTCCTGGCACCCACTCCAAAGTTACTTTGTTGTGTTCTGCCAGCCTTCCCAGTTCTTGTAGACATTCCCAGACTAAGGGAGACGTAACTTTGGGCCCTTCTAGTGTCCTTAGTCTAGCCTGGATGTCTGTAAGTATTGCGATACTCTTGCTTTTGTAGGATCGCTCATTATTTATCCTTGCACAGTGCAGGATGGCGTACACCTCTGACTGAAATACCGAAGCGTATTTTCCTGTCTAGTTCCCTTTCCAAATATTCCCGCTCCTGTGCCTTGTTCGGTCTTTGATCCATCTGCATACCAGACTATTTCCCGATGCAGGTTGTTTACTTCACAGAGTTCTCGATCTCTAATTATAATCTCGAATTTCTTGTTGAATATATATTTCGGAGTTATGTGGTCCTTTCTGGCATCCATTATGGTATGCCCCACATACTCTGCGATTTGGTTGTGTCCAAGATCCTTGTAAATTCCTCTTGGTGGAGTTTGTAGTCTAGAGTAGCCCATTCTCGCCTCGCCCATTATTACAATTTGCAACGGAGGGAGGTCCAGGATGGTCTCTAAGACTGCAGTGGGTGTGCCTTTCATTGCACCATGCGAACGCCTCGATAGCACTAATGCCGGCTCTTCTTTTTACTCTTTTGAGCTGAGGACTCCAGGTTAGCTTAGAGTCTAGTACTACTCCTAAGTACTTAGCGCCCCTGACAGCTGTATTTGGCTACCCAGAAGTTGTAGAGGTCCTGGTCCCTCTACTTTTTTCCTTCTGGTGAAGGTTATTATGGATGCTTTGTAGGGACTGACGTTCAGTCCCTCCTTAAGTGTCCAGCTTGTTACAACGTTTAGAGCCCTTTGCATTTTATCTCTAACCGTGCTGTTGAACTTGCTCTAGAATTACCAGATCGTCCACATATCCTATAGAGTCCCGTATCCATCCTTGTCTGGAAGACTGATTAGCTCATCGACAACGAGGTTCTAGAGTAATGGCGATAATACGCTGCCTTGAGGGCATCCCCTCGTGACTCGGGCCATCAGTTCCTTCCATGATAGTTGTGTATACCACTCTACCTTTTAGCATGCAGTCAATCCACCTGCATATAGTGTCTTCGGGGCCTATTCTCCTCGAGGCTCTGGAGATGGAGTTTAGGGCCGTATTGTCAAAGGCTGCTTGTATATCTAAGAAGTTGCAGGGTAGCACCTCTTTGTGCATATTCAGCTGTCTGTACTAGCTGATGTAGCGCTGTTTTTGTTGATTTTACTGCTATGTATGCATGCTGGTCTGAATGTAGTGGTCTATCAACCAGGACATTATCCCTAATATGTCTGTCTAGCAGTTTTTCTAAGGTCTTCAGTACGAAGGACATCAGACTTATTGGTCGATGTGACTTTGCATCCCCCTGTCCAATTCTTCCAAGTTTGGGTACAAAGATCACTTTTATGAGTCTCCATGCTTTCGGCAAATATCCCAGCGCTAAGCTGGCTCTTAGAATTGAGCTAAGTCTACTTACAAAGAGGTCTGAGGCCTCCTGCAGAAGGACCGAATATATGCCTTCTGGTCCTGGAGACTTGTATGGGTCAAAGGAGTTTATGGCTCATTTTGTTTTCCCCAGATCAACCACTACACCACTATCTGTTCTTAGTGTATTTATTGAGCTGTGCGGTTCCCTCTAATCTATTGGGTATTAAGCATTACTATTTTTTTAGCTCACCTAAATGCCGGCAATGCTTCAAAATTTATGAGTATTTCAAATAAAAGGGACAAAAAAATTATAGTCAATATAAGAAAAATTTCTGGAGAGATTTCTTGTGATCCAGTTTCACCCAGTTTTGTTTGTGCACTTTCTACTGGGGCACACTGTAGTGCAATGATATTTCTCTGTGCAAGAAATTTTAAGAGCTGTAAGTTTTAACAATAAGGTGCGTTATCCAACTTGACAATTAGCAATCATAAATGTCTAGCAGAACATGGTGATCAAAAGCGATATATTTATGCATCCGCAAATTCCAATGTTAGATGCTTATTCTACAGGAGTAAAAACCAAAAGTGAGGGCTTAACCGAATATTTGAAACAATATTCTCACCGGCCAATTAAAAAACAAAAATGTGGAGACTGGCTCATCAATTACCAATTTAACAGCCCATCCACACTGACCATCAACCCAGCACCATGTGGATTTATAAGCACATTGTCATTTTCCCAAACTCGACATAACTATACCAGTGGCGTCGCCGAAGTGCAAACTGCAGGCATTATTCATAATAAATTTAGGATCACCTTTTGTAAAAATGAGACATTAGTTGTGCAACCGAGGACCGAATATAAATTAAGACATTCATTTCTAACCGATATGTGCATTGAGTGACCTTATATTGAACAGAAATATAAACTCTCAAAGCTAACTTCCTTTAAACGTTGGAAGCATTGAAATCTGGGTCTTCTCAATGTTAAGCATATCATTGGCTCAAAAGATTGAATGATTATGTTCTTAATTGTATCGAATAGAATGTCAGTTGGTTGACTGAAAAGTTGTGAAACCGAAGGACATGCCATGATTGGGTCATGCGTTCCGAAACAACAAATTCAGCATTTTAAAGCTTACTATTGAAGGGGTGATCGAAGTAAAATGTGTACCTGTACTCAGGCAAGACTACTGGTTGAAAAATACTAGTTGATAGATATTGGTACTCTATTATTACATCATTAGAATGTGATGCGGTTATATTGAGATTTTAGCAAACCTTCTCTATGGTGATGACACCAGAAGGTGAAGGATGAAATACATATATCCTATATAGATTGCCTCCAAATGACATTAAAAGTGTGTCCCCAATAAACTAGTTGGCTGCCTATAGGAAGGCCGACATATTAAAGGAAATATAAATAGGTGTGAGCCACAATCGATCAAAAACTCGTTATGAAGGGGCTGCCATCTCACTTCATCCTATATCTATACCTATGCACCTATGCTCACTTTACGTTTCTACTGCTGTGTCAATGCGAATTGGTATAGTCTCTTCCAAGGTAGTCGTGTTTGAAAGAGAACAATCTACATGAAGGAACTATTGTCTTACGTGATACTATGTAACGTGCCGACCGTTACATGTATGCATATCATTATTTTTCTTCGTTTCTCTGAGAAGTTATATCTCTCGCTACTAACTTAGTGTGTGAGTACCACCCCTGCCTTATTTCAGAGTTTGGTTGCATGTTTAATCTTATTATTACCCTGTTTTAGGTGCTCCATATATGCCTTACTCTTATGTCTACTACTGCCCGATAAATGTCGCTTTTGTTCTTAATATCAGAATAATCATTTTTATTCATTTATGTGGAAGGGTTGTAGATATTCTTTGTTCATATATGCATAATTGTTGAAATGGGCCCGTCGATAATTAGTTACATGTCTTATTTGTAACTATTTCATCCTACCACTTGTTTTCGCGCAGGCGCAATTAAGTTTCCGTCTGACATCGACAACGTGCTTGTGGTTCTCTCCCCTTTCTGATTTTCTGCCCCGTACTATGATACGTCTCCCCTTCACCATGTGCTGGGCGAACCTCTGGCCATGAGGAAACTAGTCTTGTGGAACCCTGACCCATCGCAGGTTCCAGTCTTGGGGTTGGATGTCCCCAATAAATTGACAGGTCATCGTAGGGTATTCTTCACTTTTGCTCCCCAGCAGGTATGAACACCCTCCACTGCTGGTACCTTTGGATACCACCTGGTAATTTCTTTTCTTCCAATAACTGCACTTTTCACTTAATCGTGTTGCATTTAGACTATGTATTCACATTTTTTTGTCAGGTAATACTTGTAGTTACTAAGCAGTTTTGTATCAAAACATTCATACAATTTATGCAATACATATAAGGGCACCTCGGCACAACCTCTTTACACTTTTGCATCTATTTCTTAATTTTAATATAGCAGGTGTTGGCATAAGTCACTTTCCCGATTTGCACGAGTAAAAAGAAGTGAAAGATGCAAACGACAAGTCAACGACCATTTTTGTCACATTACTACCGGAAGATTTCCTACTTTAGATATGTAACAAAATGTTAATATTATGTGCCCAAATTGGTGGCCATTTTGCTCAATACAACGACACCAGCAGCTGGCAACTGTGAAGCATGACCTACGAAGCAGTTAAGGCTGTTTTGCGAAGCTTTTTGAATTCCTCGTCGATAAATGTCCTTAATTATAGAATGTAAATACGCGATCATTTAGTAAGCCCCAAAGGAAGAGATCCCAAGGTGAAAGATCGTATGATCTAGCTGGCCACTCCGCTGCTCCTCGTCTGCCATTCCAGTCCCCGAACCGAGCATTCAGAAAGTCAAGCACAATGAGTGCATAATAGTGCGGCGGAGCACCGTCTTGCATAAAATGCTGAATTGTTGCTAACGTTGGGTCGTAGTCCACTTGCCCACGTAGGTCTGCCAGCAGTTCCAAGTTACAAGTAGTATAGCGGAAACTGTCTTATGCCAATCTCTGTACTCGCCTCTTTATGAAGTTGTTTCTATCCCAAAATGACAGATAGGTGCATTTTTTAGTATGCAAAATTGCCATAAATGTGGCCAATGCCTTTTGATAATGTAAAACAAAATTAATATTGTTGTTCAACAGTTCAACCCATCCCCATGCTCTAAACCAACTTAGTTTAGTAAGCCTGAGATATCTCTTGCTCTTCGGCTGTAGTTTAGACGGGTGGGGATGCTGTGACATTGAAGTTACGCACGTTACAACTCGCATTCTTAACCCCTAGTGCACAGAGAATACTGCGAAGCCCACTGTGGTGGCGGTGCGCCACTGAGCCGCAGTTAAACGGCCACACGGCGATGGTCAAAATAAACCCCACCAATTTATTATGGTGGCGTTTTGTGTCATCAAACAATCGCTAACAAGTAGTCCCAATTCCGAGAAACCCATATTCCCAAACAGTTTAAAATGTTTCGAACACGAAACCAAATCTATTGCAGGCTCTCACTATACGTTTCTTGGACGGAGAAAAAGACACACAAAAAATGTCAACCGGTGCAGGTACCTGAGCAGGTCCGTACTGTAGAAATTATGAAAAAAACGTTGTGGTTCTAACCTTCTCATGCTTCTCCACGCACACTGAGGTTTAGTTGGAAAATAGTTGTTGTTCTAAGGAAGACTTTTATAGCTATGTCGGATTTCTTCAGGCCCATGCAGCATGTTTGTGCTTTGTATGGTGTCACTCTACAGTGGCAAAAGATAATGTTTGTGATCTTAAGATAAACTATACACTGAAGAGAAAGAATGTCATCAATGAAAATGCACATCAAATCAGCGAACGTGAACAGTAGGTTTCCCGATGACGAGAGTCGTTAATACAATAAGAGGCCATACATCCACTTTCGTGTTCATCAACTGATATTTGCTATACATTGAGTCAATCACTGATCATGGATCCCTGTTTGCTAGTTGTTACACAATTAACAGAAGCTTATGGTTGCATTATGTCAATAAGTACTGACGAGGTATACATTATATGAATGACAATACTTTTTTTCTGGCATTAGATGACTGGGTTAGTAAGCGTTAGTATTATTTTAAACTGTAAATATCATTTATGTTTTTTTATGTGTGTTTGCTATTCATGAATCAATGAGAGCAAAATAATTATTATAAATAGAGACGGTACTGTTTTGTAATCACAAACCATTGACACATTAAAGTGTTTGTTTTCAAATAGCACCCCATAGGCTTTTCCACACAAATAATATCCCCGTTGTATTTAAAATCCTGTGATACGTATGATGTTACAGTTGGGGTGAGTTTTAACGGTTAAAGTACAAAGAAAATGTTTTAAAAGCATGGTATGATGGACCCTGTAGTACTTTCAGGAAAAGTCGCTCAGGTTTTGTTTGATCTTTGTTTTGTTACGAAAATATCACGTGTCAAAGGAATTCTAGGGCACCAGATATACATATGTAAAATAATGCATTTCGATACTGTGGAAAGGAAACAAACTCCGCTGTGAGCTTTTTAGAATATGGAGGAAGAAGCCTTCAACGGTTCTCGGACGGATACTTGTTAGACGAGCCACAGATGTTGCAGCAGACCTCTATAATGTCGGAAGCTACGGCGCCACAAATCCTATAACGTAGGTTAGGATACCCGCAGGGACTTTGCATGGTCGAAATTTGTTTTGCCTCCTGTAATTTGGGTGATAGCGCTCAAAAAACTATAAAAATTCGTGAAAGATGCAATTCTCTACCAGTTTGTGGGAAACAGACGGCAACGATCGCTTCTGCAGTTGGCTGTACCTTTGTGGAGTTTTGGACGGTGGAGTCTTGAATGGGATAATTCCAAAAAGTATACAGTAATCAAATATCGCTAATGCAGAGCAACTTAATATTACTGGAGTTCAAACGTTGTCATTTAACTAATGCTGCAATATTTTACATCTTGTCAGCTGAAATGTTGACATATTTAGTTTCCATGGTTGCTTCTCCGTGTATGCGGAGAACTAAAGATGTCTATACTTTACTTCTGGGTACTTTTTCTAGTTATTTATCATCCATAACTGCTTTCTAGAGAATAGACGTCGTTGGAACTCAATATATTCTTCATTAAAAGGTATCCCGAATCCAGACTCGTTGTACCTTTTACACGACATATCCAGATATGTGGGTGAATTAACTTTGAAAGTTTGGTTATTATTTATTCAGGTCAGTCAGTTGTATTCTGAGTTTCACCTAAAATTCAGGGTATGAGTGGCATCCACGTCAAGGAAAATCGCTACGCCAACGAAAATGTTCTTTAGCCTATAAGTTTGATTATAGCGCTCGGTGTTTCACTGTCCTTCCACAAGATGTTAGATTAGAACTAATCTACTACGTATAGAAAAATTCACAAATTAAAGAGGTTTGTATGAAGGATGGTCTTCCCTAATATATTATGGTAATCGGGTTACTGTTTATCATTACGACTTGAAACCTGATATCTGTTTTTCTTAATTCAATACTTAAGTAATTATCTGAATGCATATTCTTATTTTACATTTTATAAAAAGGCAGGACGATTGTTTGATGACATTGCTTTCCTTATCTTATTTATTTTAAGGATTTTGAACGCACTAGAATGCTAAAAGTACCCTTATGTGCTGCAGCCTCTATTGAAGTCGCCCTAAGTATTTTTGTTGTTTTCATAATCCCTTAAAAATTACTTTTAGCATTCTGATGGTTTGGCGCATTGCAACGAACGCACTATAAGTGCTTTACACCATTCACTGAGAGCTTCATCTAGTACTTCAAAGCAGTATCACAGACTTATTATTATAATTGTATTGCAGTAAGTTCAAATTATCCATTTGATGTCCCAAACAAATTTTAAGTTACGTTCCTGTGCATCTGACTCTATCGCCCTTCTCGGGTCTCACGATTCCAATTCTGGGATGCCATGTGACTTATGAGGAGTGTTCCTACAAACAATTGCAAGCACGCTTCTCCTTGTTTATTTAGGCAGATCGTATTTATATACATTCAACTTATATCGCATTGTTCAGCTAATTGTTTATTTACATATTCAACCGCCACTTTTTCTTCGCTTGCATTGTTGTTATTGTTCGCGAATTTGGATAATTGAACATTATGGATCAGTGCTATCTAATATGATTTATTATTTTTTGTTCTATGCACACATATCGTATCGTAGTAGTTCAAGTAGTAGTAGTACTTCGCAATATGTCTATGCATCTATAAAGTCTGTTCAAAAACTCCCACTTTCTGCGTTATTTGTAATAAAAACTATCTGAACGCGTAAAGGCTAAAAAGCGCCTCCCTGTGGACTACTACACCGATAGCGTTAAATACTTGGTGCAGATGTGCCTCCACCATCGGGCATCGATTATTAACTCAAGTGTTGTATGTGCTCTTATCAAGTGACCTTAACCAGTATTTTCTTAACCCTACGTGGGAGTTTGCTACGACCACTAAACTTAAGCATAGCATAACGATTCACGTCTTATGAAGTGGGTACTATAAAACTACAAAGGCAAACGGCTTGAATTCCTAATTTACAAGGGGTAGTCACCGATCGGGTTCCATCGTTCTATCACACTATTTAAAGGGGCACTCTATTGGTATCGGCGACGCGACGTCCAAGTTACTGCTTGGACGAGGATTAAGAAAAATATAAAGAAAATACATATTATAATAGCAACAATCGTCTTTATTGAAAATATACATAATGAATATCATACATACTTCAAAAGGCGGAGTCAACAATAAATGTATTCTTCCTTTCAACCCTCAAACAATAATTTTTTTATGGTCAGCCTCCCGCCAAGGCTGAAAGCTTATGGCTCTGTAGAAGAGCTGCGAGAGGATAGTGTTGCATGTTATTGTTGATGTTGATCCCCAAAAGTTATAGCCCATTATGCTTCTTTGTCCATAAATCAGCTTGGGCTTTGGAAATTACGGTTCAATTTTGTTCAAAATATGTCCATAAAGACGAAGGTCGACATCAATCTCAACACCAAGATTTATAACACTTTAAACGCATGGCTTACCCTATCTTTTTGTGTTAACATCATTAGTAACATTACTTATGGCATTCTTCCTATCAAGCATAATAGCATTTGATTTGTCAGAATTTAAATCTAGACAGTAATTTTTTGGGACGATTCTCGGATACCAAAAGTCATCGTTAATTTGATGTATCGTACTGTTGATGTTTTCTGTCTGAAAAGACAATTTGCGTGTCGTCTGCATATGCATGTATTGAACAGATGATATTGAAACAAGCGTGAGTTTGTGATGTACACTATGTACAACAAAGGTCCTAAGGTGGAGCCTTGATGCACTCCACTAGTGATTACCTTACAATCGAAAATTATGCGATTTAAGTTTCACGGTTGGATAAATAGCTACAAATAAGTTGTACTAATTCTTTTTAAAATCCATTGTATTCTATTATATCAAATAATAGATCGTGATTGGGTGTATCAAAAGATTCTGAATAATCAAGTGATGCCAATGCCGTAAATTTATTGGGATCAGTTGCCTCCATTATATCATCAGATATCATCAGTGATCTTAGGTAGAGTAGAATCGTGAATTTTTGAATAAAGCACCCAATAACCCTCTCAACATTAACTGTTATCACCAAAATGTTAATGGCCTGAACTCGAAGACATCTGTTTTTTATAATTCAGTGCTATCTCGGAAGACATGGTTGTCCAGCAACGTGTTTAACGCCGAACTATTTCCTGCATGTTACAATATCTACAGAAGTGATAGGAAATTATCAGCAATCAATGCATGGAGGGGAGGAGGAGTACTCTAGGCTGTAAAAAGCTGTTTGAATTTTGAACATTCGGATGTAAGTAATGTTGTTTCACTTACACCTAATATTGACATTGTCGGTGGTAAATTGACATTTGGTTCTTATGTAGTGTACGTATTTGTTGTCTACATTCCTCCAAACACAAGTGCTAGTGATCTTGAATATTTTCTGGACCAGTTAATGCTGTTAAATTTTTTATCGAATAAGGATGTTATTTTAGTAGGTGATTTTAATATTCCTTCATTTGTTCTAGATGAGAGTGAATCTAAGCTTAACATTTTAAAAAAATTTATGGAAGTATCGGACTTAAAGCAGTACAACAATGTCAAAAATACAAATGACCGGCTGTTGGATTTAATATATGACATAACTTGTCAGGCGCAACAAGACTCTTCATCTCTTGTGAAAGAAGACCGTCACCATCCCTCTCTTATTCTGCAATTCTCAGTAACAGCGCAGAAGAGTTATAGTTTTTTGCTTATCAAGTTTCGGCAAACGTCCACAAGCATGTAAACAAGACGTTTGGGTGCATTTTTGTAAAAGCTTACGCCACTCCAGTTGGGTGTCGGTTTCAAAAGACAAGTCAAAGGGCGCTTGTGGCAAGGTGTCTGCGTCGTAGTCACACATGGTACACGTTTAGTACCGTGTTACCACAATTGATGGCACCAACGGCATGCAGACATCTAGTGATTTGGACACTAGATGGAGGATTAGAGACATCCATTCGCAGCTTGTGCGTACACTAATCTTAACCCTCCGTTAGTCGCGTGGGCTACACTGGTAGACCACGCCCATTTATATATGCACCAACGCTCTATCCCACAGGTGGCTCTTGTGTCCGTTGCAGTACCTTTCGACAACGTTCCCAACAAAACGTTTAGTTGATCTGCCGTATTTACAGTGAGCGTATCGCAAGACTATTAGCGCCAAAATACGACTGGGCTACAATCGTAGACCGCGCGACTAAACGTGTTTGTGATTTTTTTCTCAAAAAGGTAGGTTTTAAAGGTTTTTAAGATACATTTTCATCGTGGTAAGTTGTTACTGTAACTACAGGGTGGCCTAGGTGGGGCTTTCCCCAGAAATCAGAAATATGTGATGCGACATCCAAAACTTATTCTGTGGTTATATTTGATGAGACACGTTTCCTTCGTTTGGCTGGTAAATTAAACCACAGTCGCTTAAAAAAATACTGATTATTGACGTTTCGGCCACTTCCACAGCATTACTCAAGGTACAAAATTTGACAAAGAAGATTTTTGACATTGGTATCATCTTTTATGTCCTAATCAATGTCAGTGTAATGAATGCATTTTGCCTTTATAAGGCTTATCACCCCGATGTAACTTTTTAGAAAACATAGCATGGGGAGCTCATCAAACCGCAAAGGTATCCTACTCCTCCTCAAAATCGAGCCAGAAATCTCGTTGGACGTTGTTCACGTTGTGCTCGAACCAGAGACAAATCAACAAGGAAGATTTGTGCAAACTGCGGTAAATACGCGACATCTATGTGTTGTGTGTGTAGAGAAATAAAAATCGATTTATTTGTACCACTTTTTTTGTAAAAGTACTGATCAGAGTTGTGCTTTTCTCATTTTTTATTTTTAATAAGCTGTAACGAAAGAATTACGTGTAAATAAATAAGGCATAAAAACTACGTTCATGTGTGTTTCTATTATATCGTCCTTAGTTTTATCATTTGGATTCAATATTTCAATATTTTGTATAACAAACACCGAAACACCATAAACTGAATTAATATGCAGAAATTATTTTTCACAAAACTATTTTGAGTAGGATGTCAAAACTAAAAGATGGGGCTACATATGTAGACCACGCGACTAAACTCGTCACTCGAGTACACGCGACTAATGGAGGATTAATACAGTTTGCGTACCTATAGTAGATTTGAATTGCTTTGCTCAGCTTGCATTCCTTTGTTGCCATCGATTGTGACAACAAGGTGTAGTTTGGTATCATTTATGGTCTGGTAACGAACGGATGTGGTGATGTACATAGCGTATTCGATCACAAAATGAGTAGCTGGTCTAACGAAGAAACTATATCCTTCCTGGAAGATTATCAGAACCTTGCGTTTAGAATCCCAAGGTTG
Organism: Callosobruchus maculatus; assembly: GCA_951848785.1. NCBI lineage: Eukaryota > Metazoa > Arthropoda > Insecta > Coleoptera > Chrysomelidae > Callosobruchus > Callosobruchus maculatus. Next base: position 3,009,657 of record CATOUR010000142.1, on the reverse strand, counting down.
TAATCATAGAGACAAAAATAAAGTGGCTGCAGCCTGGTATCGTCTGGCTGGAACAAGCAAAAAACCAGTCATATTTGAAAGCTAAAAATGAAAGAAGTATAACAAACCAAACCTAGTTGCCGCAACAAGCTCGGTGTCTGCCATGCTTACCTGTTCGGGACAAGCGTGTAAATGATTTCCAAAGGCAAGCCTAGCGTTTGTGTAGTCTTGGAGGCTGTGGAATCTTCCCGAGACTTGGCAAATGGGTAAAGGCGACATAAGATATCTGCAACTTCGTTTATATCGGTCATTGATGTGAAATTGAACTCTCCAAATTATCTAGTTGGCTATATTTAGTCGAAGTTTGCACACAACGGTTAGTATAACTGATATTTTCAATAAACTCGATATATTCAGCCGACGATGGCCTGTACAGATACTTCTAGAGCAGTCGACTGGTAAGTTGATTAGATAAGAAAAACAATTTCAGTAGCTCATTTAGATTTAACCTGATGTTCCTGTTTCGAATATTTGGTTATTCATGCATAGCTCAGTCGTAAAGCTTATTTCCAGTAAAATATCGCTCACACGCCTGTAGTGTCCGACCGAACTTTCGATTTCGGTTTCGGCCTAGTTTCGGCCAAAAAATGGGTTTCGGTTTAGTTTCGGTTTCGGCTGCCAGACAGCCTAAACTACGGCCGAGACCGAAACTGAATTCGATTGGGTTCGCGCAGCGATCGGACGCTCTCGGTCTAAGCTCTCGGTGCACTGAACGGCGAGCGACTACGTGTCATTTTTCTGAGACCCCGCTTGATGGACGTGTGATAATCATAAATTGCAGCGAATTTTATGGAATTACGAGTGCTTATAACATTATTTCACTACAGGTAAGTTTTATTCCGCTATTGATGTAGTTGAGTTAACTTTAGGTAATGAATGAATAAAACGGATTTCTCTAATCTAATAATAATGCATAAGTTATTGTACATTACGTACTAATTTTATAGGTTAGGTATCTGTTCAATTATTTTGGGTCAGTAGAAGTTTGTTGCTAATGCTCATGTGCGATGCACATAGACACTATAAAAAAAACAAGTCTTGTGTGAAGTTTACTATAACTGATAGCGAGGCGGGGTATTTTTTCAGCACTATTTTTTTGTTTGAGTATTCATCATCGATGAAATGTCACATAAAAATTATATTTGGCATTTTTTTGAAAAATGTCCAACAGATTCATCGAAAGCTATATGCAAACAGTGCAGTAAATTATATTCTTTAGGCAGTTCAGAGGCTAAAAGGCAAACTATTCATGGTTTGAAGTTACACTTGTCGAAATTTCATGAAACGGAACATAGACAATATTTAAAACGTCAATCGGAAATCGAATAACAAAAATTAGAAAGTAAAAAACCCAAGCAATGCGATTCATCAGACTCAGTTGTGGGCGCTAATAGTGGAAGTAAACTTGTGCAGACCACAATTCCTCACATGGTGGACGCGCAGACTTCAAAAACATCAAAATGGCCAGATCATCACGATATATCACGCAGAATTGATAAAGGTATCATGGACTTAATAATTGTTGATATGCTTCCATATACTTTAGCAGAAAGTAAAGCATTCAGGCGACTTAATTTTACAGATCCACATGCTCCTCAAAGGTACAACTTTAAGTCAGAAAAATATTTTAGAACAACTTTGATGCCCCAAACTTATGAAAAAGTTACAATAAAAGTTCACGATTTGATTGCCAAAAGCGAATGGATCAGTGGCACCTGCGATATATGGACTAGCCCTCCAAAAACGTGCTCGCTTCTTAGTCTCACTGGCCATTTCATTGTTGGACCAAAACGCCTTAAAGTTATACTAGGTGCTTAAGTACTACAAAACGACCACACCGGCTTGTACATTGAAGAAAAACTTCGAGAAATGATAGATAAATGGAATATCAGTAAAAACCTATTTCTTCTCTTGCGTGACAATGCAAGAAATATGGTTAGCGCTATGCGTGGTCAATATGAATCTTTAGGCTGCATGTCGCACACATCACAGTTGGTAGTCAAAGATGCACTGTTCTCAGAATTAAAGCACGAAACAGTTATTAAAACTTGCAGACAAATAGTAGGGCATTTCAAACTTCAAACGGAGCGAGCAGGCTTCTAGAAAGTTGATAGAATGTCAACAGCAATGCGGATTACCAACACATTCTTTAATTCAGGATATTGAAGTTAGATGGAACAGTACCTACAACATGTTAGAGAGAATGTTGGAACAAAAAACCGCCATAAATTTATATAGCTTGGAACACGGCCGTTCCGTTCTTTCTCCTACTGACTGGGAACTTATAAAAGATCTTACAAATGTGCTAAAGGTTTTTTATGAAGCTACGCTCGATTTGTCGTCTGATAACGCATGCATATCAGTTGTTATTCATTTAGTATCTTTATTAAATAGAAAGCTGCAAACAAGAGATGATTCTGAAGGTGAAATAATGAGAAAGATGAAAACACTGTTGCACGAATCCATGAATCAACGATTTACATACGTCAAAGAGCATCCTGCTTTAATTACTTCAACATTATTAGATCCCAGATTTAAAAATACTTACTTGAGTACTGATGAAGTTGATATTGCGACAGCAGAAATAGAAAACCATTTGAAGACCTGTGCAAGTAACGTTAGCGGAACAATAAGTGAAAGTTGTCATTCTGGGGACCCAGAACCAACTTGTTCATCTAGAATCGCATCCTCTGGAAACGATGAAGGGCTATGGGATGCCCATGATAAATTTACTGCTCTTTAATAGAAACTTCTGGTAAAGATGTTGGTGAGAGCTTACCACATGTTAAGAAAATTATTAAATCCTATTTATCGGAGCCAAGATTGCAAAGAAATGCAGATATTTATGCTTACTGGAATTCTAGTCCATTGCTCCCTTTAAGAAAGGTCGCGCTAAAATTTTTGTCGGCTCCACCGACGAGTGTTTCGAGTGAACAACTATTTAGTGCCGCTGGTCAAATTTATTCGGATAGAAGAAGCAATTTGCTGGGCGAAAATGTTGATAAGCTGTTGTTTCTCGCTTACAATATTAGGTTGTTTAATTATGAGTACTAATAATCGATAGTAATAGTGCATTAAAATTTGATTAATAGCTGTAGCTCAATGAATCTCATAATATTTTTTTAGCTTCAGTAAAAACTTTTTTATTTTCAAAAATATTCAGTTGTTATACTTAGTTAGGTCAAAATATAATTTTAAGGCAGCTAATTAACAACAGTATTGTATAAAATAACCAAAGTTTAGAAATGTTTAGTTCCTAAGTTGAAAGATATTATTTTTTTTCTGTACCTGTATTGTATGAAAAGTTGCTTTGTTTTGTACCTTTATTTATGTCGTTATTTCTAAATAATATTAAAAAAATGGTAAATAGTTGGTTCAGAGTAACACTTTATTTCTAAAGGTACAAATAATTTATTTGAAATAAGGTGTGATAACAGATTATCTATTTTCCTTCCTACAAAAATGACCTTGACATTATATTGATGTTTCGGTTTCGGTTTCGGTTTCGGCCTTAAAAAGTAGTTTCGGTCGGACACTACGCGCCTGTTATTCAGCACCTTCACCAAATTTAATAATACTAAAAATTGTGCTGAATGCGTTTTATACCAAAACTGTCCTGTGTATTAGTATTCTTCCAAGCATCAGTTAGTTACAACAGGGGCGCGTTGAAACAACATGCAGCAATAGTTGACTCTTAAAGACTGAACTGGCGGTTTAAATGCTACTGCATCCATTGCTACAACAAACAACAGATCAGACGCTCTCCTGCCCCGTCAAACAATGAATTTCATTATTTTTAATGACTCTTCAATGGTCATTAAATAAAAGCGATCACCTAGGTGGCGAACATATTAACAAAACGGAAAGCAATCGTTCCGCAACGAGAACCCGATGGGTGAGTGAAATTTATGTAAACTAATGGACGACCACTTGCGGAGAAGCACTAGATGCTTTCTAGACTAGTTCTGTTGAAATTTTAAATGGTAAATCATTTTCACGCGTGCTGACTCCGATACATCATTCTTCAAAATTTTTGTGTGACTGGATAGGCTACTCTGTATTAGTTAAACTTAACGCCAATGGAATAATTTAGGAGGTAGGTTATACAAAACAAAACGCTGTTCGCATTAGGCATTAGCATTTTTCTGATTGCGCTCATTTAATTCACCTCTCTTCAGTGAGCCGTGTGTTGCGCACAAAAGCATTTTTTGGGAACTAACGATTGGCCCCCTGTACCGCCACTGTGCCAGGGGTTCCGACAGGTTAGGTAATCGCACTGTTGATTTTTCTATTTTAATGCATGATGAGAAACATTCTACTGTTTATTTTATGTGTCGGCCTTAAAAATTGTTTTGTCTGTTTTACTTATTTTCGACGAAAAATTCAAATATTTCCGAAAGTAGAGAAACTTTAATAGTTTTGGTTTGAATGTTACTCTCAGCTTGAAAATCGTTATTTAGAACTTTACGAACAAATTTCGTTTCTTCCCCCTAAAGCATAGCCCCTAGCTGCTAACTTTTCTGATATTCAAACACGCATAACTAGTTTGAGGGTTGCTGTATATCTCCGTCAATCCACCAGTACGCAGACAGCTGTTTCACGTTTATTAGCGATCATCAGTGAGCATAGCTCCCATATGCGGCAGCATATCGAACCGCACTCTTCAAGAGGCCAAGCGAACGTACCGTGGCGTTCCACCAAGAAGTCTGCTACTGTTTAGCAGCGATTTTCATTGGTTTGTGGTTACCTTCGGGTGCCAGATGGCGCACAGGCAGATCTTTTCTGTCGCCTGCTCTCACATAACTGGTTTTTTTAAATAGCATTGCCCCTTTTTTAGCAACATTTAAGGTAAAATCGAGGGTAAAATTGAATTTCCTTTATATTGATATAGCACTTCATGGGGCTGTCACTGTTAGTTATGAATAAAATCGGAATTTGATGATTTTTTAGTATCTGATGGTAATATGTGTGTGACAATTGTCTATTTATATTAACAATGTCGTAGAAAAAGACTTCACATTCTATGTTCAATATGCCCGCCATTCTACTGCATGCATAGGTCCATCATCTTCTTGAAATTTTGCTCTATGTTCTCCAAAACATCAGAAGTCAATTGATTGAATGCCCTGATTATTGTAACTTTCATATAATCGACAGTAGTAGGTAGAGTTTAGCGTAAATTTATCCTTGATACAGCCCCACAGAATAATATCATGCTTAGTCAGGTCAGGACATCTAGCTGGACAGTTAATTGGTCCTCTCCGTGCGATCGACTTGTGTGGAAAAAGGGTCCTGTCAAACAAATTTTGAACTTCAGTTATACTGTGAGCTGGAGCCCCGCCTTGTTGCAGTCACATCGTTTGCCTAATTGCTAGAGGGACTTGTTCCAGTAATTCGTATAAATTGGTTTCTAGAAATTGCAAGTATTTTCTTCCCGTGAGTTGGCCATCAAAAAAATAAGGACCAATAACTTGATCACCGGGAATCTCGCCCCATAGATTCAACGACCATCTGTACTAAGAATATGTTGTTCGAAATTGGTAATCGTTTTCTGTGCTATAATAATGAAAATTATGTTGGTTCACAAATCTATTTTTGTAGAATGTGGCTTCGTTTGTAAGCAAGACGTACTTAAAAAAGTCTTGATTTTCCCCAATTCCCCTGGCAGAACTGTCTTCTAATTTTAAAGCCATTTTCAAATAATTCTTGGTGTAATTTAATTTTGAAGGGGTGATACCTATGTTTTTTCAAAATACTCCGAAAGGATGTTCTGTTGTTGCCTGTTGCTCGCCTAACGTCCCTTATGATCCCAGAACCAGGAATTCATTTTCTTCTGAAATTATCGTGCTGGCGTGGCTTCTAGTGTTGTAGTTAACTGATACTATTCTGACAAATCTTTCCTGAAAACACAGGCTCCGCATGTCGATGATCAGAAAAGCGTTGCGCGTCTACCTTCGACGCTAAAAAACTATTTCTGTGATATTCGCCAAGAAGAAGGACAAATACCATATCTATTACCTCTTCAGGTCTGAAATACGTTTTAAATGCGTAAAACCAATAAGTTTTTGTCAAAAACTTAGAACATAATCAATTTGACATCGTACTTGAATGTCAAGTCTTTCGGTGGTCCTACTACAAGCAAGTTGACGTTTGACAAAACAATATATATTTTCCGTAGCCTCCTCGGGTGACTTATAGCACCTCTACAAAACGCAAAGGTGCTCAGAGGTCATCAGATATTTTGAAAAAGGTATCATTTTAATAATAACTGCGAGGTTAACTAAATGTACTTCTATCACTTCTATCTAGTTTTATTTGCTTAGATATCCTTTATAACGTTATACCTTATGTTACTGAAAAATCAATAAACTCCGATTTTCTCTAAAACTAATAATGTCAGATCCATGAAGACGACTTCCAAAGTGAAATAGCTTCTGATGAAGATGCCATCCACTCGTGATGGCGAAACTTCAAGCTTTAACGCTAAACAAAACCGGTCTAAAAACCCAAGAACCACAAACTACCTCAATGAATATGAACTATACAAAGCTGGTTCTGGAATCATCGTGTTATGATTTATGAGAATTTTTTGTTTTCAACAGTGTTTTGGACATTGTTGTTAATCTCGTGTTTTGCAAGGAGCGTATTTTAGCAGGTAAGCATATCAGTTAATTAAAATGCTGTAATTCATGAAATAATGCATAGAGAAACTTGAATGGATCTTGAAAATAGCAAAGAAAAAACGTCTATCACATTCACTAGGGAGACAGTTGTTTGATATTGCATTTTAGTCACCCATATAAAGAAAATAAATTGATCTGTTTGAATTATTTTGTAGGTATGCCACAAGATGGAAATTGGACTTCTGTTTAGTTCATTATCATCACTCCTTAGTTAACTTTCTTCTATTGTTGATAAAATATGGTTTATTTCAGGATGACACATGATGATGAATACTTTCAAAAACTGAGTGAAAACCTGAAGCCTCTTTATAAATAAAAACTCTGTATGTAATACGAGCAATATTGATCCATACTGAGGTAGCACACCACTGGATAGTGTTTCACTAATCACCCTACCAAATGTACTGAATTTTCTGCTGTTCAGAACAAGCCCTGATATATCAACGGAAAATATATACAGGGTATTCTATGACGAATGGAAATACTTTAGGAGAAGCCTGTACAGCTCATTTCCAACAGAAAAGATCATATAGAATAGGGTCCGATTTTCAACTGTTTCTGAGATAAATTGATTTTTACAGATTTTCATTAAAATGAAGACCTCCAAAGGAAAACCCTCATAAAACAAAATTTTTTGTCAGATTTTGGAATTGTTGAAACTTTTTGGAAACTTCGGTATGGGGTCCCAAAATAGTATGATTTTAGAAGAAAACTTCAAGTTGTAATTTAAAATCGATTCGTCTTAAAAAGTAGCTAGGTAATCACTTAAAAGTTGCTGAGCAATCAAGCAGAACATGCAGGCCACGTTATAAGGTATCATGTATCACTAGTCGCCTTCCAGATCCGCCAATTATAATTGGTATATAATAAAAGCATGAACAATTACATTGTAAATTTGATCATTTCCATTGGCACTCGTGTATAAATGAGATGTCGTAAATAATCCAGAACGAAGTAGGTCTAAAATTAAGCATGATAACTTTAGTGAACACACTATGGATCAGCCATGAACGTACATACACTAAAGCTGCAATTGCAGATTTTGTGCTGGAGATCGACTGTAACGCACGCATGCGCAAATTAAAATCCAGTGGGCTGTGGTAGCTGCGTCTCTACTTTTAGAATGGGCAACGGCGTCGGTGTTCGCAGTGGAAGGTGTGGCGCACGGCGCAAACAGCTGGTCTGTATCCGTACCATTACGTGCCAGTACTCATTTTAAAGAAAGGCGATCTTGTCAGAAGAATGGATTTTTGTCGATGTATGCTTCATGTTGATGCCGAAGATAACTCCTTTATGTAGGATTCTTTGGATGGATAAGCCCGTACATAACTGAAAATCTACGGATGAAAGATACTTTATAATGTGGCCTGCATGTTCTGCTTGCTTGCCTAGCGAGTTTTTGAGACGAATCCATTTTAAATTACAACTTTAAGTTATCTTCTAAAATTATACAATTTTGAGATTCTGTAGCGAAGATTTGGTAACCCGATCATTTTTTATGACTTATCGAGATGCACATTATTCAAGTACCCATAACAAAAATTGAAAATCTGATGACAAGCTTTTGCCAAACGGTCTGTTGAAGTTTTGCGCTCTTGGAGATCCAATATGCCTTAAGACCTTAAATGAAATCTTACTGCCTATGTTTACCACATTTACAACAAGATTTTGGTACCAATGGATAACTAAAAATATGGGCATGTGTTTGCTGTAAAGCGCACGGTTAATTGCTTGGACATTTTTTAAGACAAATTCCTTTCTTTGTAATGTTTTTAAGTCACTTTTTAAAACATGCTGGTTTTGACACTATGTCGCCGTCGCGCAGTGTTTGATACATGGTCACTTTCTTTTAGTCGATAATGGCGTGATAGCATATTTTCTAAGGATTAATAACAAATATTCCAAAATCCGACAATAAAATTTGGTTTATTGCAGTTTTCGTTTGGAGGTCTAGATTTTAATGGAAAGCTGTAAAAATCAATTTATCTCTGAAACAGTTGAATATCGGACCCTACCTTATATGACTTTTTTGTTGGGAATAGAGCACCCTGTATAATAAAAATATAGAAGAATTCAACTAGTAGTTTTTGTTCTAGTAATAATAGCTACCTTCTGATGTGTGCAACTTTACAGTCACTCATTGAGTATCCTTTGATAATCATCTTGTTTAATGAGATAGAAATTAATCATTATTGTCAGCATGTTAAGCAAACTACGATTTGAAGTAAATTTGTTATTAATGCATGCTCTATCTTTATCATTTTATATTACATATTAGCTACTGATACTATGAAATATTTGCTTTTTCATTATATGAGAGGTACCTATATCAGATGATTCATTTTTCTCCACCTTTTATTGATAGATATAGGTAGGTAACATGTGCATTCATTGGTGTTGTTGGTATAGACAGTATATAGAACATATCAGGATTTAGTTTCTAGAAAGTCCCCACAATAGATCTCTGAACCCATAACTTTCTGTTATCTTCGCCTCCTGGCATCGGTCTGCCTCTTCTGTCTCAAATACTTGGAAAGTGGAATAATTTTTTCTCCACACCTATAATGACAAAAAGCAAACATTTTGAAGAAGTGCATACACAACAAATCTCTATTAATAGAGAAGTTAATAGTCATAGTATGTAGATTGTTTTGTTGCATATTGCGTATATCACTTGTTCCGGAAACTCATCTTTAGGTTATGTCAAACGATTACTGTTTTGATTCGTTCCTTGAACCCACCTGTATGTACATGTAAAAATCGTGATTATTACCCACGAATAGGCGTTGTGCTACTTTAACATGGATCAAAGGTGTTTTTAGTTGACCTCAGCACTTTGGAAATTTCTATATATTTTTACTTACCACAAGCAGATTCAATATAAAATGGATGTTATCACTCTCATTTCTATACAAGAGGATCCGGAATTAAGACACCTAAAATTCACCAAAGGTTGGTCACTGCAATTAACTACTTCACAAACAATATTTTACCTGAAGAAGTACATTTACTTCAAGCATCAAGTTTTACCACTGTTGTTACATTCCATGAGTTGGGTATTTATGATACTGGGCTATCAATTGATGAAAATGAAACTAAAAATGCTAAAAGCAATCCCAAATTCTAATCAAAACAAACAGCCTCTGTTAAAAGGTGAGGTTATGGTTTGACAGACACCATCACCAACAACAGTGACATAACATTTTCAGCAGAAAACATCTAGAGACGACAAGTATCGCCAACATCTGAAATGCGTCTCAGTATTCATTGTTACCAACATCGTGAAAAAAGTTAACTCATAGTTAAAGTTAAACATGACAAGTGCAAAGACACACAACTTTAAGCCTTAGTTAAAGTTAACCTTTAGTTAGTTAAACCAAAGGTTTACACAAAGCGGTGTTAGTGGTGAGGTGGGCCCACTGGAGGAAAAACTAATAGGTGTGAGCCACAATTGAGAAGTCGAGATGGATTATTATTGGCTGACGACCAACTCTCTTCAAATCTACTTATACCTTCGTCTCAGATGCGTCACAAAGCTTATGGAGTCAGATCTGCCGCGTTTCCACGTAAACACTTACGTTGCAATTAGTTTGAGTCTGCTAAGGGAATCAGATGATATTAGCGAACAGTAACATCAGTGATTCAGATCAACCTGCACACGTATTGTGCTGCGTTCTCATCTCCAATAAACAACTCACCTCGTCGAAGTAACAGCTTGCATCCAAATACATAATAAATACCTATTGCACTTCGCCAATACGCGCTGATAGATTGATGTTTTCAACATTAATCATTCGAAAATCAATTTGGGCCCGCCTGGCTTGAAGTCGCTTCCTGCGGATGACCCGCGCTGCCACAGACTTTAATGAGATTCATTAGCTGCACAAGGTGTAAAGTTTAACCTCAGCCTATATGAGAAAATGAAAAATGAATCTGTATGGGTATGCGGTCGACAGTTGTAAAATATTACGAACTGTATACTGGACGCCCGGAAATGATAATAAAAAATTCCGGATTCTGATTCATATGAATATTGGTCCGTGGATTTTATAATCTATGAGACTAGAACACCCTGAAGTGACTATTGAAAATATTTTTTTATTGATTATCTCAAAAATTCTTTAAGATAACTGTTGAGGACATGACTAGTGTGTGGCGGGTGGCGTAGCCCTTCTGTGATGAAGGTCGGGGACCTTTGATGGCGAGATAATCTTTTTTGCGTATATCAAGAAGCTTGGGTGTGTAGTTGTACTAATATGATATTAGTTTACCATCAGAATACTTAAATACTTAAAATTACACTGTCTTCAAGTGCCACCAAGTTTCTGAATTTGCGAAAAAAAAAACGAGAAAAAATCGTATCCCTTTAATATTTGTATTATACATCGGTAATATTTATTTTTCTGATCTTGGGCGTGTAATGGGGTGTTTTTCTCAAATAAAATGTAAGGTATAAGTTAACTATGTGATCGATTTTTAGAAATAGTTTATGAAGTTATAAGGAAAAATGGAGTCAAGTTGATTCACTCAGTGCTTCCCACACATTGGGGTGATACCGTTTTATTGTTTTGCCATTTCCATAGCATAAAACTATAGTCTGAGATCACCTCTCAACCAAATCATCGTCTCCGTAAGAAATAAGACGAAATCTTGTGTGTCTTAAGAAAAATTCTACCTCTACATAATTTAGATATTGAGATAATGCTTAATACAAATTCGCTCATGGGTGACGTGGTCACAAATATTGATCGATTAGCTTCTAACTTAGAAAGACGGACTTTGTTATTATTTTAGCATGTAACGTTGATGATCTTTCGAAAATATGACTAGATACAAACCAGATAAAATTTAAACCGAAAAACATTAAACATACTAATGTTATAATGACAACCGTCCCTTACGGGAGATGCCAACGTTCTGTATTAATAATATAATTGAAGACATAAACAAACAGATCCACTTTATTTGCCTAGAGAGTGATGCTTATTTCTTGGATACGTCAAAGTGCCCTCGCAGTTATCACTATAAAAATGAATCTAGTATGCTATATAACGACGGCAATCACAGACCATGCTATGAAAACTGCGTCAACCTCAGTCCAGGAAGTAGGACTAAGTTCCAACAGCACTACCGTCCTATCGCCTACTGTCTCAGGTGATACTTTTACAGCCACCATACCGACAACAGTTTTGCGAAAATTTGAACCATCGAAGCAAAATACAAATTTTTAAAGAAATACCTCGCACAGAAGAGTAGTGCTCAAGTAACAAGCCATGGCCGACTTTACTCACTAGGCCGGAGCATGAAATATGGCAACACTGAATCAGCGGGCCGAGTTTTCATTTGTTGTTATGTCATGTGTATTCTTCCAGGAGCAGAAAATATGGTTGGAAGGTGATTATTAATGTGTTTCTAATTATTTACCTGCACAAACGAAACTATAAAGATAACAAGATGCCTGCAAAGCGTGTAGTACCAGGCTGCAGCCCAGTAGAGGACATACCAAACCATGGCCCAACACAACCTTATTCCAGAGTAAAAAGAACGTTGCAAGGTGATTTTTAATGTGTTTCTACTTATTTACCTGCACAAACGAAACTATAAAGATAACAAGATGCCTGCAAAGCGTGTAGTACCAGGTTGCAGCCCAGTAGAGGACATACCAAACCATGGCCCAACATAACCTTATTCCAGAGTAAAAAGAACGCTGCAAGGTGATTTTTAATGTGTTTCTACTTATTTACCTGCACAAATGAAACTATAAAGATAAAAATATGCCTGCAAAGTATGTAGTACCAGGCTGCACTAGCAATTGTGCATCCAATAAGGGACATAAACAGAAGTGGGTGAAATGTATTCCTCGGAAGGGCTGGTTATATTTATAAGGATAAAGACAATAATTTACAAACATTTCAAAGGATAGGACCTATTTTAAAGCACAATGTGGTACCTATAATGTTTTCTGGACCTCCCAAATATCACAGAAAAATACAGTTAATAGAACTCATCTGGGCATGCATCTGGGGCATGCCTACGAAAGGATTTGATAGTGAAAGGGAATCAAGACCAGCAAGAATGGCTTCACAGTGACCTAATAGTGAATTTTTCTAGCTCAAGTGACAATTTACAAAGTAAATTGAGTGTTCGTTTAAGTGGAATTGGAAGTGGTAGCAGGAAACAGGTTGCATTTATTTTTATTTTGTAGTGTCTGACTGTGATGAAACAGACAACAGATGTAAGTGGTATTAGTAGTAGTAGTACTAAAAATTATTTTTCTTAATTTACTAAACCAGATGAACTCTAATACATATAAAATGTAATAATTATTCTGAAACTATAGGCCCACTATTTGACAGCTAAGCCACGTTGCCACATCTAAGGCTCCGGCCTAGTGCAGAGTCAGCCATGAACAGGCAGAACCTATGATTTCTGCTTTAACCCCAATCTACTGCTACTCAATTACGCAACATTAAATTAATACAAATCAAATTATCCAACTTACAGATGATATTGTAAACTATAGTTGAATCAAATGTCATTTGTCTGAGTGAGGTAGGCGTTAAAGCTGAAACTTTGAATGCTTTTGTATTGCCTGTTTTTTCTTTAGTAGTTTCCCACTGTCGAACAATGTACAACTGTGGAGGCGTTGCTTTTTGGGCGAAACAATGTATTTCTTTTAAGGCTATCTATTTAGGTAGTTTCTGTGTAGACAAGAATTTTGAAATTTTTGCTGTAGAATTAAGCGTTAAAATTATAACTTACATTGTCATAACTGTTATGAATCGCCAAGTGGTGCCAAAAGATTATCGTAGTAAAGATGATAGATGTATGTAGTTTTTGTATCACCCTAACGTTGAGCTTCTATTATGCGGTGATATAAATATGGATGCTCTTAAATCTGATTATGGATTTGATGTATTATATAATAAACTGTCTTCTTTCGATCCATTATCTATAGTTGACAAGCCTACACGCGTAACTGGTATACTTAAGCACATCTCTCGACCATACCTTCGTTAAACATTTAAAATTTTCTATTAAGATTGAGGATCGGATTGTAAAACAGTGATGATTGAGTTTATTCCTCAAAGTAACGATTAGAATCCTGTTTTAAAGTGTAAAAACGTTAGTGAAATAAATATTGTCAAATTCATTAAAGCCCTTTTGTGGAGAATTGGGGTAACTTGTATTAGATAGTAGCATTTCTGTGAAGCTTTTATGTATCATCTTTATGTAAATTTTCCGGAAAGATGTCCCAAATCAAAAGTAGACATACGTCTTGGGTTAATCAAAGCGTAATTAAATCGAATGATAATTTAAGAGATCTAGGAGAAGTGTTAGGAAAAACACGTTCTTGGCCTACTTTATAGTCAGGCTTATTTTAAATTGGGGCATCAATGATCTGGGCTTCAGTCTTGATTCTGTGGCTACAAGTCCAGTGACCAAACGCTCGACAGACTGTGAATAACAGGGGTAATTGGGAAATGTAGTTATCTACTCGTTTGTATCAAGATAACCTTCAAGTTCTTCTAATCTGACTCATCTTATTATTGGAGGCTCATTGTTTCAATAACTGGCATAATGTATCTTTTCACAGTCCTCGCCAGCTTTAAAACTGATTTCTGGAACTTTGCATTTAATATCAACCAGGTTGTCCTGTCTTTGGTTCCTCATCTTCAAAATTTGACACAGCTCGAGTTTTAATAGTTGCTTAATCGTTAGTTAGCTTAGCCAGCAGTATATTCTCCACATGTCCTAAGGATGCGTTTCTCTGAATGACTGAAGCAATTACGTTTCTCTAACTTTCTTTAATTGATTTGTGTCCAAATACATAACTTGCCACAAATGTCGTGCTCCACCCCAATATCCATTTTTAGTTATGACCTTAAATCAAACAGATACGTAAACTTTGACGATACAGGTACCTAAAGTTGTCAAGCTCTCTTAGGGTTTTTCAGATTAAATATACAAATGCAGTACTCTTCGAGCTAATCGCAAAGGTTAACAGGGAGGCCTTAGGACGGCAGCTTGTTTAGGAGAGCTACATGGAAAGTTGATAAAATGCATTTAAAATATTGAGAGCAAAGACGTGAGCCTTGCCAAATGAATGGATAAATTTGCTCCACACAAATGTGTGACGTAAGCCAAGAGATATCCAGTTGATCCTTGAAGTCGAAATCCATATTGTCTGTTGTTGAAGAAGTGATGGACCTTAAGGTATTTCATGAGCTCTTGGTTGCGTCATTTTACTGATCATAGATAGCAGAGCGATAGATCTGTAGTTGATTGGATCAACTTTGGTTCCATTTTTTGGCACCGGCTGAATGAAAGCTACTCGACTGCATACTGTGCGGTAGAGCGACTGAGTCAGCCTTCCATTTGCTCTGTGAGTACGAAGGAAACCTAGGTTAGAACCAATAAATTTTAACTCAGTACCAGGACCAGTAGAGAAATAGCACTACTGGAATGCTCTAGAAAATAATAGTTATAATACAATAAGGCTTAAAGCTGCAGTATTGAAGTGGAGAGATCTTTTTGAACAACTTTCAAAGAAAGAAAGTATAATGTTTTTTAAATGATGTTCTGTATCAGTATACAGTAAAAAACACGATATTTTTCTAATTCATATGCGTATATATTGTACAGACGGATGCAACGAAAGTAATTGCCGCCGTAAATAAAACTAATTTGCAAGTCTGTACGGCCATTATGGTTAATATTAAATTTGATTATCTCCATATTTCATCTTGTATTTCAGCACCTCCCGTACGAGTCCTAACGTTTACGGCCCCAAAGTATGGACAGAGATCGTGTTTATAATTTTCCCGTAATTGGCATTTATGGCCTTGACGCGCTACTAAAAGTTGTACCGTTGTTGTAGTCCTGTCCAAAGACCAAATCGCAAATTACCAGGGAGTATCAAGAAGTATTATCTTCTCCAACGTAACTGCGATGTGATCTTAAATGCGCTCCCAGTTGAGGTAGATGCGGCTGATAAACTTTATGTTTGCCCAACTGGTTAATAAGCGAATCCATCTAACAAATTGCCGACTCCGATATAATCTAGTGCTACTAAGTAGGTACTCGTATTATGAATCTGCAAAAATATACCTGCAGTCGCTGAGGTTGCTAGATATATTTTTACACTTATTATAGAGACTACTTAAGCAAAATTTGCCAAGTTGATTGTGTTAGTTATCCAATGTCAGATTCTCTTTTACATAAGTTTTTTCTTTTATACAGGGTGGTCCAATAAGCGCGCGGTGCTCTCTAGCGGCCTTATCGTTCAAATTAGAAGAAAATGACTTCTTTTCAAATGGTATACTTGTAGAAAATAATTTCAAAGATGGCGGACATCCGGATATACCAGAAGTAGGTATCAACTTCCATATTTTAAATGGAACACCCTGTATATTATTCCGTTTTTGAATTCAGCATCAAATTTTAGGTCCAGTTTGTTAACCATAGTTTATGTCTGCGAAGCCTATTTTCGAAGTTATTCAACAATCTTTAGAAAATTTAACGATTGTAGTACTTACAAAAAATGTTAATATCTCGGAAACTAGATGAGAAAGAAGGATCCGGTTTTCGGTTTTAAAACGAACCCGAAACGTGCTTGTGTTTCAGTAAGGTCATTGTTCAAAAGCACGTTAAGTAAATAGACTAGCAATTTTCAAATTTGAGAAGTTTGCAAGGTTAAAAACTTCTTTTTTTCAAATCGGATGACATGATAAGTTTTATATCAGTGGATGCGAAATCAAATTCTCTTTCATTTGTATCTAGGCATATTTGGTTCTATCTATGATGGTTTTCAAGATATTTACGATTTTGTAATTATTCCGTAATGGCACGTAGGAACTGGAAAAATCGTAGGTGGCGTGGCTGGCAGACGAAACAATTGGCAGGAAACCTCTCATCCAAAGTGTGTCGGCCTGTAATACTGAAATGTGCATTCGCTCCATCTAGATGTAACCACAATATTCTTGAAAAAGTCCAGTAGTACATTTTCCAGCAGGTTTTTCAAATTTGCATTTAGAAACTTTTTGAAAACATTAGTTTATTATACGGTTTCCAGTAGTACCACCCCAAATGTTTAGACTCTTTCCTGGTTGTCAACAAACCTCTCAAAATTTGAATTTACGTCGGTGTGAAAATGGAAATTATGCTAGTTTACATGGCCGTTAATAGTCACGGTGAAGCTACATTTCATAAGAAGGAAATTTAGCTTCATTCGTAAACAACACACTGTTAAAAAGGAGTGCAGCATCTTGGACTGGACCACGACCACAGTTACAGAAATGCATTCTGTTTTCAAAGTCTTGTCTTTCAAGTGCTTGATTAAGCTGCACGTGATAAGGATATGTTCTTCGTTAAGATCATGTTCACAGATGTTTGGTCAATACCCAAATAGCGACTAATTTCTGCTATAGTACTGCAACTACAATTGTGAGAACGTCAAACTCATTATCTTCATTAACTACATGTTTTCTCCCTCTCATATTTTAAGCCGACGTAAATCCATATTTTGAGAGGTTTGTGGACAACCGGCATGGAGACTAAACATTTGGGGTGGTATTACTGGAAATCACATGCTAAATTAATGTTTTCAAAAATTTTCTAGATGAAAATTTGAAAAATCGGCTGGAAAATTTACCACTGGACTTTTTTTAAGGATATTGTGGTTACAGTTAGTCGGAGCGATTGCACATTTCAGTATTAGAGGCCGAAACACTTTGGATGAAAGGTTTCTTGCCAATTGTTTCGATTGGCAAGAAACCTTTGGTGGCGTTGAGTCGCGCTGGGAGCATGTACGGGCCAATTAATTGGTCCCCAATCAGACCAGCCCACAGATTCATCGTGAATTTTTCCTAGAAACCGCGGACATGCCGTTGATGAGGGTTCGCTTCTTTCGGTGCCCAGTAATGATTGTTGCGCAGGTTGTAACTTCCCTCCCTTGCAAACGTTTTCTCATCAGAGTAAAGGATACTAGGTTAAATGTGTGCATTTTGCTCATCAACTGACTGTTGTGCTTACTGGGCGACAAGGATGCAGCCGAGACGAGCAAGCCAACCCCCCTCCCTTGTCAGCCAATGTGTGTGTCGCACAAGAAGCGGTGGCCGCAAGGCGTCGAATTAATTGCCTAACTTCAGGCGTCAGAAAGGACTACTTTCGGTAGCGCTATCTCCAAAACGGTTCGTTTCCGGACCCATGTTGCTTATTGAAAAATGATCAGCTCAGCGAGATCTACAAGATAATATAGGTGTGGACACCCTTAACACTTACACCCTGTATATTTGAAATATGACAACGTTGCCAAATTAATCCCGCCATCTCGTAGATGTTGTCTAGAAAATAGATATACAGGAAAGGCCTCACTTGAGGGTCCCTTAAGTGTCCCTCAAGCATTACTTAAGGGAACCTTCAGTATTACTCAATAGGCGACTATGTATACGACACTAAATCGCACAATTGCTGGATATAACTCCATTCAAAATATACTTAGTGTATTTGAAAGAGTTCGGCAATCACTGATGAGAAGATTGCCTGCTAGTACCCAAGCTGGTGGAAGTCTTTTTGAATATTTATTATAGATTGAGTAACTTACCATGTGTTTTTTTGATAATAAAATGTGGCTGTTGCAATTATATCATTCTGTGTCTTTGAAATGGAGCGGATTTTCAAAACTCAGCAACATAAAATATTTTTAATATGTTTCAAAGGATCATCACCCTTTAAATTTTTGCCGCATGTTTACCAAACACCTGAGGGTCTTGAGGTGCTTCAGCCCCTTGAATTATTTTATCTTTATGATGTATTACGCCCCTTACAGAAAAATATTTATCACCATAAAGATAATAGGTGGTCTGTGACCCAACCACTAGACGCAATCACCCGAATTTGTATCCTGACCATTCTCCTGAATACGTAGGTTTTCAATTCGACATTTATACCTTTTTGAGAAGCTGAGATTGTGGGCAAGCTTTTCCAGTGGTATGTATGTGCAGTGTCTTGGCAATATTTTGACTATTTTGAGCTAGATATGATTTTGTTGAAATGAGAATTATTTTGTTTTCTTCAATATCTGTTTTTTTCTAAGGTATTGTATCTTTTTACATATTTATGATGTCACTGAATTCACGTAAGCGTATTGAACTGAAATAAGTGAACACATTACTGATTTTTAACGTAGATTTTTCATTATTTTTACAAATAGTCCAGATTTTGTGTAATTCTTAGAATTATGTATGTATATAATAATAGTATTAATAATAATCTCTGTTTGTTATTACAAAATTGATGTGCAAATTACAAGAGGTTATACACAAAACAGTTCGCAAATACAAATAAAAAAATATATTTACAAAACGCTGAATATGCTCAAAAAATCCTCAAATTTATAAAGTTTTAATTTTACTAGCAGGTTACACAACGTTTTATTTATTTATCTATCTAAGCCATTCTCTTGACTGTTTTACCTCCACCCTCTCCCACTCTTTGTACTTATTCTTGGTATTGACGATTGTAGGTACAAGGTTTCTGAAGGAGAAAAGTGGACAAAACAGGCACACGTGCCCAGGTCTGGACTCCTTCAGGATGCCTTGTACGTCAGAAAAAAATGTGTTATATCTAATGTAATTGGTTGGAGAAATAAAATTGAATTGAATTGAAATTCCATTGAAATTGAAAAGTCTCAAAAACTATTGATTTTTGGTCATACATATATTAAGGTAATTTTGTTGCATTTTAGCCCCTATTATGATGCTTTGACAGGAATACGTCGAATTACATTAAACCCTGTTCAATTCCAATAAAGTTTTGGTTCCCTGAGCGCATATCATGAAGCAAGTATCATGATCTAGTTCAACATAATAGATTTCGGAGAAGTCTAATGCAAACTAATCGTAAGCGCAATGCCCGAATATTTTAATCCTTTGATTGAATCACCTTGCTTTCAAAGCACACATATTTTTTAATTTACCGTAGCAATGAAGAGCGCTATCGAATCGTTTAACGCATGACTAATTTCCTTTCCCTTGTGAATGCTGTTAAGTAGTTCTATATTAATTTCGAGTGATCAAATGGAAAAATGCGAGGACGATTACGACGCAAATTATTACAAATAATACTAGTGCGGTGCGATGTTCCAACCATTGCTGTTTAATTTGTATGAGAGCGCTAGCTGGTTCTTAAATGGTCATATCAGTTACGCAATTTTTCGATTGCATGAATGCATCAACAGAAAATACTACTCGTATATCAGGATATCTGTGTTTTGCGACAAAAATGTTTGTTAGTACAAAGTCCGTAAAAATTGGAAATGCCTTAGGCTCAGTTTCGCAATCGCTAGTTTACTCGTGATCAAAAAAATTAGCGGTCAGCGAAAACAATCCATTTCATATTTTCGTAAGCAGGGGCTTACGTCAAAAAAGCTTGGGTTATTCAGTAGTTAAATTTAAAACTTTGAGTAAACACTCGTAGATCCGTCCAATAACACGTTTAAGTGCCCACACACAAGTGAACCTGACTCTATATCTGAGTCCGTTGGGGGTTGTAAAACTGAAAAATTTGTTGTACTCGATAGGCTATCCATTGGTTCTGAAAGAAAGACCTGCCTATTACAGAAACCAAGGGATTTGTTGATGTATTTATCCGAGTGTTGCTTTAGATCCTTCTGTATTGTATGACGGTGAGACTATCAAGTTGATTTTAATGAAATTTTGACACAGGATTACTACCATGGCGAGGATGGAAAACGCGTATGGTTTTTAGAAATCGTATCAGTGGCGGCGCAGCAATAATCGAAAACCTTAAGATATAAGAACAGCCCGGACTTCGTTTTTAGGCGACTTGGAGGTTTCTAATCGTTTTCCACGTTTTATTTCCTTCACCATAACGAAAATTCACGTCATTTATTTCCTTCAATAACGTGTGGGAAGTTCTGAGTCAAGAGACTTGACGCCATTTTTTGGAAATTGTTCCAGCAGCGAGTCATAATCAAAATACAGACATCTCAATGAACGATCATTTATATCATTACATTACAGTCTATGCAAAATACATGAGTTATGACGGACTTGCTACTGTTCATATTTTATTATAATAGGTAGAATGTCTCTTTTCACGATAATTCACTCACTGCGGTTGGTCTATCTGTCAGTCTGTCGCCATTCTTCTACGCGTGATCTCAGTAACACTGACAACCTATGGGTAATCACATGAAAACTACTCAAGCTTCCGGTTTTATGTCTTAAAGGTCCCAAACAATTTTCTTCTTATTTTATCAGAGGTCAGTTGGGGGTGGGATTGGAGAATGAATAATGGAAAAACGCCTTCATGTTTTTCTATTAATTATATTATTAACCTTTGATACTTAGGCCCGGTTTCATAATCAAACTTAATTCACCCATTATGCTTAATCCGAGCATTAGGAAATAAATGGTTTTCATAATCGCTAAGTGACAGATTAAAATGACATAATTGTCCAATAAGGTAATGGCTCGCCCTCGGCCAGTTAAGCGCATTAATTCGAAAATCAACCTATAAATCTGACATGTTGTTTGTATGACGTTTAAGAGTTGACACACATATCAGAATTTCATTAGATTAAGGTTGAGTTGCCAGTGGATGTTCACTTTTATCAGTGATTATAAAATAAAACAGATTACATCGATTCATAGCTGCTGTTGAGCACAATTAAAAGCAATTATTCATCTAATTGTATAATATTTTCTTTTTCATCTAATTGTATAATATTTTCTTTATTCATCTCTCTATGTATTTGTAGACGACTGTATTATATCCTCAGTCATCAGGTACCTACCTTCTCCTGATTGCAAATTTGCATTCTATAATGCTTTTGAATATTGCTGCAGTATGAATGAGTAGCGGCTCCTCTTCTTTAGTAAAGATACTATCACGCGCACGTCTTGCTTTTTTTGCTTTGATTCCATACCTTTCTAATAAGAGTAATAATACTCTGAAAACTTATGTCACAATCTGACACATTCACTTTTGCAGGTTAAGCGAAATGTCATAGTAGTTCAAACGGCACAAAATGTGGCATAAAACCTTCTTTCAGGTGTACCAACCACATTTTATTGCATGTTAATTAATTGACGTTTCCAAATGCATTATGAAACGCGCATCACTTTAATGGAATGATTAAGTTTATAGGTACATTTGCTAATCAACGCATTAGTGAATGATTATGAAACCGGGCCTTATATAAAACGTAACTTAAAAGCATATAATTAGATTGTGGTGAAATTTGAACTGTACTGAAGGTACCCAGTCTAGTCACTTTAAGACCTTTAAACATTTTTCGCCATTACGGGTAACCAAAAGGTATACAGTGTGCACATTATATATGTAATATAAGTATATATCTCAGTAAATAATGATTTCATAAGAAAAATTGTATATGAGTTGTTCAATATCGTATTTCCCTTTAAATCGGTAGTATTAAATTGTTTTTGATCCCAAAAACAAATGAGTACCTACAGAAAAACATTTGATTTTTTTAAACAGCAGTATACCCTTTCATTTGGCTCATTTGATAGATATTTTTTCTCTTTTCAATGACGTACTCAAATAGAAGAAAGTATTTTAGAAATTTTTAAATTTTAATCAAATTTATTTCATCAATAACATTAATCTAGATATCTAAGATCTGTTATTAGGCCAGTAAATGTGGCAAGAAGTTATTATCGTCAAACGTATTGTACCTATATGGTACAATACGTCTGACGATCATCGAAGATTAGAAATGGTTCATTTAACAGAATCTGAGCGCATGAGTCTCATCCAAACGATTTACGGCCACATACATGATCTACCGAAAATAGGAAGCTTGTTTTTTTTTTTACTTCACGGCATCAACATCTAAGGTTATTAGGGCCATATTCTCCGTTCAGCCGCTTAAATGAAGCTTACGAAAGCTTGGCTTTAAATTAAAGCTTAGCTTATGTTATTTTTGTATGCACCGATATATCATCAGCTTTGCTTAGTTAAGCCGCCGGTAAGTTTGGCAACGTTGCTAATTTTTACCACATTGTTGTTTTGTGTCATAGAAACTTTATGTTTCATGAATCAACCGTCAGACGAAGTCTCAGCCAATTGTCATTTCGTACGGATTTATGTTTGTTTATGTTTACATTTCATGAAACATGTGTTTTCATGAAGTTTGGGTATTATCTCTGATGAAGTTGAAGATACTTTAAATTGTTAAACCGCTTGTGATTTGTACTATTACTTTCATCTTACGTTCAGTATATTGAAATTTATAAATAATTATGACTAAAAAAGTTAGTGCCCAATTTCATCGCTCCATAAGGGGTACATTTGGCTAAAAATTATAGTAGTAAAATAGGAATTATTATTAAATGTAACTACGTTTGTTGATAAAAGATTCATTTCACTAATTTCACAAGTCCTCAGGCAGACACACATACAGTACAGAATACAGATACTCAGAATCAAGATCAAGGTACTGAGAATTTGTAGTTTGTAGGTTAAAATACACCGTAAAGCCAGGCTTAGCGTCGCTAAGCCGCCATGGTTGACCGCTTAACTTTAAGCGCGATAAAAGGCTTTCAAACATGCGGTGCATACAAAATCTGCAACTTAAGCGGGATTAAGGCTTAAGCTTGGCTTATGTATATACGGAGAATATGGCCCTTAGCCGCATATCATTTTGTTTCCAAGTTCTTAGTTTACACAGGTGTGCATTTCTAGCTTGTTATCAAAATAAAAACTGCTATCCTACGTTTTTATTACTTCTGTGTCACCGGCATCGACTGCTCTGGTCATTAGCCTCGTGTTCAGTATAGGCTTTGTTACTGTTTTCCGGCGCCACTCTAGAAACGGCACTGTTAATTAGAAGCCAACAGTGAAGGCTCAGGTGGGGATTCTCTCTGAGCTTTTTTTATAGATATTTATTTTTGATTGAAAAGAACCAGAAACAAATTTCCTCCTCTAACGGGAATCACAGCCGGGACCTTCCGGTCACGGGCCCTCGACTCTAACCACTGAGCCAACCCACTCCCCGCTAGATTAATGTTATTGATGAATTGACGAATAAAGTTTCTAATCTTTTTAAACATTTTGTTATATTTGGGTATGAATATGTTATGTTATTGAAAAGGGAAAAAAGATCTCTATCAAATGAGCCTACTGAAACGGTATGTTGCTATTTAAGGTCAATTGTTTTTCGTTACTAATTTTTTTTCAAATCGAAGAACAACTAATACTGTCGTATTATGAGAAATAGAATCACTATTTTTCTGAAATCATACTATATTTAATACACAATGGGTACCCTGTACATATAACAACACGCAATCTTAAGGGTTTAAAGTTAAGATTCTTTTTTGTGTATCGGAAGGAAGGAGAATGAAGTGCATGAGCTTGAGGTCCGGCTGAGTAATAGCAATAAGTTGGCGGGACGTAATAGCTACTTTATCATTTTTTTATAGAAAATACGATGAGACTCTACTATGTGTCTAGAAGTATAAAACTTACGATAGTTACCACATCCTAAATATTGCTGTAAAGTGCTCTTATCAGCTCCAAATTATAGAGTAATGAATGGAGGATGATTCACCCGATAGTATTATTTATGAATTTTGCCAAAAAAGTAATTACAAAACGTTTCGCACCTCTTCCATCTTGATAAAGAAACGCATCGCAGTTTCTCAGATATCTCCCTTCACCAAATACGATTAAATCTGAACGCAAAGGGCGTTATGGGCAACTTAATGGAAGAAGAGGTAGTACCTATAATTACGAGCGGGTACCCGCTGAGATATCTTGTCACGATTGCTTTAAGTATAGTGTTTTGTTACACCAATAACCTCGGCAGCGGACCAAATGCACTGTTACATTGAATTGGCCTGTCGAACATGGTTAGATGCTCAGGTGGTTGCTCATGGTACCGATTGATACTTTATTAAAGGTAACTGATGAGAAAATCTGAATCAAGGATGGAGCCAAGTAGACTAACTTAGTATTTCGTCTGGACTAATACAGATCCAGTTTTGAAGTATAACTAAATAACACTTCTGGATACCTCAAAACAACTGGGCCGAGTAAATATGTATATTGCAACCCCGAGGTTCACTGCATTTATACCTTATTCGCATGCACGTATTTAGAGGAGGGGTCCAAGGGGTCCGGACACCCCCCCCCCCAAAAATTTATATACTGCCGTTCAAAAAATATAATCCGCAAAAATGCACGACGAGAGAAAATTGAAAAGGTGGCAAACCCTAATCTGGACCCCCCCCCCAAGATCAAACCCTTGATACGTGCTGCTTATCGGTACTAACTTATAGCATCTCTTGTGAAGTAATGAGGTGATATCTTTATTTTTTTTGCATATTAGCATAGCGTATTTGCTTGTGCGTTATACCTATACGATTGCACGTCCAGTAGAGCAATTTTAAGAATATAAAGCTCTTTCATCTGTGTCTCAGTGGTAACCTTAAGTGTAAATTTCTAATTATATCACAGGTGTCCCATAATTTCCTTACCACGTGATATTTTCGTAAGATGGTGTGAAAGGCCCACTTAATTTTCTTTTGTATCTGTCTTCATTACGAAGATATTACGCTTCAAACAAATACTTATTTTATTTACATGATGCTTCTGACTTTACGAAATCAATTGGTATGTGGTTTTGTATAAAATCAAAGGTACTACAAGATTTTAAATAAAATAAGGACTTATCTTGAGTAGGAAAGACTGTTGAGTTCTATTGGAATAAAAGACTGGGGAAAAGTTTTAAGGGTTGAAGTACAAAAAAGTATTTTGAAGGCATGGTATGATAGATACTATAGTACTTCCAAACATGCCACTCAGTTTTCGTTTGAACTTTTTTTGCTTACGAGAATATCACATATCAAGGAAGTTCTGGGAAAAACGGTATAATTTGACATTTTTCGCGATTACAGTACCTTCTCCGCCAGGGCAGTGTTGTATCTGTATTCATTAATAAATGCTTTATCAAATGCGGCCACTACAAAAGCAACTCCACATGTACATAGTATTGGCTAAATACATCATTATATGAAATATGCTAATATTATACTTAAATTTAGTTACAGCAGGTGCCTATGCATGTTTGTTATGGCTTAATGCTTCCGGGCCATTCTTGTACTCGTACTGTAGTATCTGAATTTTCTGTCGCTAATTTTTGCCCGCTATTAGGAATCTGTATCATATGAGTCGCTTATTTAAGAAACCCCACATGTCCCAAAATTACTATTTTGAGGACACCTGAAAAAACTGTTTTATTTGCAAACGACTTAAAGATCTATAAAAATAACTATGATACTTCAACATAAAGTATGTGTATCTAGTGTCAAGTTTCTAACAAAAGAGAAGTAAAAAATCTTCCGCTGCCATTGAACATGTGGGGTTTTCTTGCGAATCATTCAATTTTTTTAGTTATCAGAATTATAATAATATAATAATACAAAAAACAGGTGAGTTTTCATGATCATCGTTAGCTGCGTCATCAGTAGTTGGCCATTCAAAGATTTTTGGATATTATTTGATAAACACCACATGTCCATGATTTTTGCAAATCATTTTATTTGGTTAGCTATCTGAATTACAATAACATAATAATACAAAGACATCCGTTGTCATGAACATCTTCAGCTGTGGCACCAGTAGTTGGCAATTTAAAGATTCTTTGATATTCGAGAAACACCACACTTATTCCACAGACCACAGACATTCATATAATTTCAGAAGGAAGTGAGCTAGAACAAGTCAAAGCCTTTAAATATTTGGGAATTCTAATCCAGAAAGATGGAACAATGGAGAGCGAATTAAAAGAAAGGTTAATGAGGGCATCAAAAGTTTCCCATACCCTGAGGCGAGCATTCATAACAGAAAAAGAGATAAGCAGGAAAACAAAAATTACAGTTTACAATGCCATTTTTAGGCCTCTATTAACCTTCGGAAGTGAAAGTTGGCTATTAACAAATAAAAGTAAAATGCAACCTTTTCAAATGAAATATCTGATGAGATGAGTGAGTCAGTAAGGAGTGAGCTTGTCGTAAATCCGCCCTACAAAAAATTGAAGAAAACCATTTAATGGTTGGAATGGTTCGGCCACCTAATACGTATGGATGAAACCAGATACGTATGGATGAAACCAGACCAGTGAAAATGATATGGCAGGCAAAGGAGCAGAAGAGAAGAGCTAGGGGAAGGCCAAGAAAGACATCATGGAATGATCAAGTGGCTGCCCTACTGATGAGCAGAGGATTAAGCTGGAACGAAGCAGTTTGACGAGCTAGAGACAAAAGACAATGGGCAACATTTGTACATAAAACTGTAAATTAATGTAGCATATAGATTTGTACTGTACTATTAACACCTTACATGCGGTTATAGATTATGTATGTATGTATGTATGTATGTATGTATGTATGTATGAGAAACACCACATATCCAGGACTTGTGAGGTTTCTCAAATGAACGCTACTTAGACGTTCGCTGCACGTATTATATGGGTAGGACAAGTAGGATTTCTGCTTAAAATATGCGCCTGTCTTAGAAGATATGCAGTTTCTCATATAAATGGTTCATATGAGGTACATTTATGACAAATAAACTATATTATTATTATTTTTTTTCATTCTCTCACATTATTGTGGTAGCAGGAAATAAGGGCTATCGCAAAACTCATTCTTGATTGACTCACTTATAATAACAAATTATGTTTCTCGGTAGTTACTATTTTGTACGCTTCTAGGATGACTGATTCTTGTAATTATCTCAGAAATTAAGCCATGCTGCCTGAATTCTGCAGAGATATCTGGTGGTATGAGGCCTCTGCCAAGTCGGTATATTTTCTGATTTTTTCAGGAATTGATTTTTGTATGTCGTCCTCCAGGGGATGCGCAATATCTGTTAGAGTTATTGTTCTTTAAACTTTATCTGTTGTAAATACCAATAACTTGAAAAACTTCTCAGATAGTCTTTAAGTTCTTTCCTCCTACCAAATTATGATTGTACCATAAACTAGAATATCCACATTCAACGAATTAAATGTAGGATTTGTATATGCTCTGGCCGAACTACACTCTGAGTCTGCTAGGAATTGCCCTAGGTGCTCTGCACTGCGCAAAATGGCGGTGTGTCGGGCAGCGTCGCATATCTTAGCCACCAAAATGCAGTCGGCCGTCGGTCTCTTCGTTTACTTATGCCGGCTACACACCATCCGGCAGGACTGTCAGTTCGAACTGAACAGTACACCTGAAGACCGGTCGCCTGATGGACTGACGACTCTCCACACGTTCGAGAGAATCTGGAATATATCAATCTCAATCATCGACACCTGATCCCGTCCTCATTGAATCCTTCACTTTTTTGCTTCCTTTGGAAAACTACTAATCAAATTATTAATTTTTTTGAGGGCAGTCGACTTCGTACAAGAAGGATCAATACTCTTCCATTTTTCTATCAATTTCGAATACGCCACGGTCGTGATGATCTTTTGATTTTCTTGCCATAGACACGGCTCATTGTGATTATATCGCGATAAATTCTTTTAAATACGTATTTTCTCTTTCGCACGACATGGTAACGACTTCTGTACTAAACTGAACTGTTTGACCTGACGGCCTGATGTCCCGACAGGCAGCTGTGCCATACACACGTTCAGGCTTGCCTTTGAGTACGTCAGGCCGGACGGTCAGGCTGACCAGTCTTAACTGACAAGTCGACAGGAATATATATGTCGTAGTCTTCTAGTGTAAACCGTCTTTTCATGAAGATGTGAGGCATTTCATGAAGCGTCGGCATATTGTGTAAAATGAATACCGCAACACAAGCCGCCTAGGCTTTACATGTAATGAACTACTTCTCCTGACGTATAACGTTACAAGACGAGTTGACTAAATGTAACGGTCGGCAATTCATGAAGTGCCAACTTCCAGTGGGTGAATCGTGCTCCGCTATATTTTTTTGTTCAAGGTGCCACAAAAGTGGTTCCTGCAGTAATAAATAAATTCACATATTTAATTATTTTTTTACGTCATAGGTAAACTGATTTTGAATGTGTTTTTATGCCGTTTGTCATACAAGATGTTTGCCTTTTTAATGTTTGTAGTTTAGTGTTTTCTATTTAAAGTATTTCATATAGTTAAAGCAGTTACAACATTAAATGTATGCTTATTTGAAATGTTTGGTTAAGGTATTATAAATTTGTTTCAAATTTCACTTTATCAATATTATTTTTTATTGGAATAAATGTTTTCGTAGAATCTACTTGCTCTGATTAGAGTGGTCTACTTTTGTTAAGGTGGTCCACTCTGTATAGTACAGGTTTCAATATCAAGCTCGTATAAGTTGAAGTTGAACACACGATGCCTAACTTTGGGGCATTTCATGAAGCTTCAACCTCTTCAATTAGGCACTTTGTGTTATGCACAATACGACGGAATTATAATGGCGTTACAGGTAAGCCTAGGAAGGTAGTGTAGTCTCATGATTTTATATTAAATGCCGACGCTTCATGAAACGACTAGGTTTTTCATTAAAAAACGGATTGCATTGAAAGCCTACGACATATACACGCTCAGGCGACCGGACTCCAGGCGGACTGTTCAGTTCAAACTGACAGGCCTGCCGGATCGTGTCTAGCCGGCATCAGGACGCGCTATTCGGATCCAGTGATTGCTTACCTCAAGGTGTGTCACTGGGTAATGGGACAGCGGCCCAGTGTATCAGGGCCTGAGTTGCAACTTTTTTGTTTCTTAGTTATACAGGGTGGTCCAATGAGCGCGCGGTGCTTCCTAGCGGCCATACGGTTTAAATTAGACAAAAATGTTTTTAATAAAAAACGTTTCTTTTCAAATGCTCTACATTTAGAAAACAATTTCAAAGATGGCGGACTTCCGGATATACCGGAAGTAGGCATCAACTTCCTTATTTTAAATGGAACACCCTGTATATTATTACGTTTTTGAATTCAACATCGATTATTAGGTCCAGTTTGTTAACCATTGTTTATGTCTACGAAGGCTATTTTCGGAGTTATTCAGCGATTTTTACAAAATTTGACGTTTGTAGTACTTTAAAAGAAACGTTAATATCTCGGAAACTAAATGCGATAGAAAGATGTAGTTTTCGGTTTTAAAACAAGCAAGAAACGTATTTGTGTTTCAGTAAGATCGTTGTTTCGAAAGAATATTAAATCAATAGACTAACAACTTTCAAATTTGAAAAGTTAAAAACGTTAAAAACTTTTATTTTTCAAATGGGACGGTATCATAAGTTTCACATCGGTGGATGCGAAATTAAATTCTCTTTCACTTTTATCTAAGCACATGTGGTTCTATCTTTGATGGTTTTTAAGATATTTACGGTTTTGTAATTATTGCGTAGGAATTGGAAAAATCGTAGGTGGCGTGGCTCGCAGACGAAACAATTGGCAGGAAACCTTTCATCCAAAGTGATTCGACCTCTAATACTAAAATACGCTTTTGCTCCATCTAACTGTAACCACATTATTCTTAAAAACTCCAGTGGTGAATTTTTTAACAGATTTTCCAAATTTTCACGTAGAAAATTTTAGAAAACCTTAGTTTAATATGCAGTTTCCAATAATACCACCCCAAATACTTAGACTCCATGCTGGTTGTCAACAAACTTCTCAAAATTTGGATTTACGTCAATATAAAAATGTAAATTATGCCAGTTTACATAGCCGCTAATGATAACGCTGTAGCTACATTTCATAAAAAAGAAAATGAAAGAATTTCATAAGAAATGTATGTTAAAAAGGAGTACATCTTCTTGGACTCGAGCACGACTCCAGTTACAGAAATTCATTCAGTTTTCAAAGTCTTGTCTTTCAATTGCTTGATTTAGCTGCACGTGATAAGGATGCTATATGTACTCCGTTAAGATCATGTTCACAGATGTTTGACCAATGCCCAAATAGCGACTAATTTCTGCTGTAGCACTGCTATACGGATCTTTAACTACAATCGCGAGAATGTCAAACTCACTATCTTTATGTATTACTACTGCATGTTTCCTTCTCTCATATTTTACGCCCACGTAAATCAAATTTTGAGACGTTTGTTGAAAACCAGCATGAAGTCTAAGCATTTGGGGCGGTATTATTGGAAACCGCATAATAAACTAATGTTCTCCAATATTTTCTACATGAAAATTTGGAAAACCTGATGAAAACTTCACCACTCGTTTTTAAGAATAATATGGTTACAGTTAGATGGAGCAAAAGCACATTTTAGTGTTAGAGGTCGAAACACTTTGGATGAAAGGTTTCCTGCCAATTGTTTCGTCTGCGAGCCACGCCACCTATGATTTTTCCAATTCCTACGCAATAATTACAAAACCGTAAATATCTTAAAAACCATCAAAGATAGAACCACATGTGCCTAGATAAAAGTGAAAGAGAATTTAATACCGCATCCACCGATGTGAAACTTATGATACCATCCCAAAAAATAAGAGTTTTTAAAGTTTTTAACTTTTCAAATTTGAAAATTACTAGTCTATTGATTTAATGTTCTTTTGAAACAATGATCTTACTAAAACACAAACACGTTCCTTGCTTGTTTCAAAGCCGAAAACCGCATCTTTCTATCGCGTTTAATTTTCGAGATATTAACGTTTCTTGTAAAGTACTACAAACGTCAAATTTTGTAAAAATCGCTGAATAACTCCGAAAATAGGCTTCGTAGGTATAAACAATGGTTAACAAACTGGACCTGAAAATCGATGCTAAATTCAAAAACGTAATAATATATAGGGTGTTCCATTCAAAATAAGGAAGTTGATGCCTACTTCCGGTATATCCGGAAGTCCGCCATCTTTGAAATTATTTTATAAATGTAGAGCATTTGAAAAGAAACGTTTTTTATTTAAAACATTGTCGTCTAATTTAAACGGTATGGCCGCTAGGGAGCACCGTGCGCTTATTGGACCACCCTGCATACATACATATATCTATATTTTCTGTATATTAATTGTTTTACCAGAAACGTTAATCCATGCGTGATAGTCATTGACTCAATGTACAGTAATCGTAACTTAATGCACATGAAAATATAGAGCCTTTTATTTTATCAACGAATTTCGACATCGGTCGGCACGAACCTAATGTTAACGTTCCTTGATTTTATGCTCTTTTTTATTAAGACCAAGTACTTCCTTTGTCTAGTGTTGACCTGCGCCGCTGGTCTTCACACTCATAAACAATCCAGATTTGGCCGCCCGCGGTCTCGCACAAAATAAATCAAAAGCAGCCAAGTGCGAGAATCGGCGATCGAAAACAAGACGTGTACAGCGCAACAATACTTAAGATGGTTCATAATAAAAGTGATTACGGACCGGCCAGGGCGTACGAGTGTGTGATGTGTACACATATTATACCAAAGTCGTGACCAACTCTACCCACCGTGTAATGAGGGGGAACGGCCTGCGGCCCAAAGGTACTCTATCTGCTCCCCTCTCACTTACAATGGTGCTATATCTTGGGCTTGTTATCAGGGGCGGGGACCCACAACGAGCTCAGAGTGTTTTGTGCTTTGGAGCAGAATTCCCAGAATCTTCGTATCTTGACTATCAAAATACAACTCGAATTGATAGCCAGAGGTTCTGCTACTTAGAGATGTTATCTTATACGCTCTGATTCTGGGAAGTGTTAATGCGTAATTCCAAGATTGCTGTAAATATCTTGAAGAACAAACATATTTTTTTGCCTCCTCTTCTTATATCATAGGGCCGGTTGTACAATGCAAGCTTAAGCTTCGGTTTAAGGTAAGCCGAGGTTAGACCACAATGCTGGCTTAGCCACTCACTCCAAGCTTAAGACGAGCTTACCTAGGCGGAAGCTTAACGCGAACTAAGCGGAGGTTTAAACCTAATACAAGTGACATGATATGTCAAGGAGGAACCTTCAAATTGCTTGTCGCTTTATCAGGTCGTATTTTTTGAAAGATTTGTGTCTAAGTTAACAAAAGGCCTTTACGGAAACTGTGATCGGGTTAACCCAATCAGTTGGATCACTGATCCCGACGTTCGGAAAGTGATCTGGGATCGGTCAGAAATAGGGTAGTTCACTCTTGTACAGTAAGTGATTGCGATCGAATGATTCAGATCAGTAGCTGCTTTACTTTATCATCTATTTTTTATTGTTAAACCAACTTTTTCGTTGTTCGATGTCCGTTAAATTCATGGAATCAGAAATCCCACTTGACAGCTGTTTGACATATAACTGATCTAATCGGATCCAGATCAGTGGAGGAATTCTGTAACTCTAAGCGAAGCGATAGCGAAGCGATAGCGAAGCGATAACGACATTCTTCCAACGCTTTCGCTCGTTTCGGTATTCCATAAATGTCTTCGTTCAGACTCGAACATAACGAACGCAGACGAACAGTATAAGCGATAGCGAAAGATTTTGGATCTCGTTTGTCAAGTTTTGACGTTATTATTGCTGTGTGTCAGAGTGACAATTTGCTTGAATTTATTGGTGTACTTAATTAACAATCAATGAGTCGAAGAGAAAAAACTAATCCTTCGCAATAGTCGGCATTGCTGGATTTTGCAGAGTCTCATCCAGAGATATTAAGCCAACTCGTGAATGCTCGTGAGTCATCGAGCTCCATGCCGAAAGCGTAACGAAGCGTTAAACTTTATTTATGGAATACCGTCAAAAATTGTTTTCGTAAATGATTAGCTTCGTTTCCGCCTGCTTTCGTTACTATAGCGATAGTTACAGAATCGATCCACAGTGTTTCCGTAAAGGCCTTATGAGAGCAAATGAAAGAACAGAGACAGAAGCGGTTGTTGCCGAAATTTGACACAAACTGTCATAAGTGACTAACCAAAAAACGTAATTTTTCAGATGATTATGTCAGTACCTATTGCTTCATTGAGGCCAACTGTAGTGAATTTCATTATCAACCAAATTTAACTAAGCCGACGATTGTACAATGGGTGTCGACTTTAAGCCTAAGCTTAGTTAACTTTAGGTTTAACAAAGCCAGTGTTAAACCCGCATTTGTACAACCGACCCTTAAGTCATCATTCAAGTCAAAATCATCATTTTGACTTTGACCACACAAAAATTCTAAGATGATATTCTCCAATATAAAAGATTAACCAGCGAAATTATCTATATTGAAAAAAATAATTCAGTGAATTACAGACAAGATGTTAATGAGTGCCTTAAGCAATTCTTATGTATGTATGTATGTAAACGTCTTTATTTATTTTAAAGTATACAGAGTAGATAAACGGGCGGAGTTTAGCTTTCATAGCTATTCTACCACTCAAACCCAAACTCTTGTTTTAATTAACCAATTCATAATCTGTACTCTATTTTACGTATTTTCCGAACACTACCTATGTTCTACAGAAAAAAAACTTTAGATAATATTATGATTTATACGGAAGAACACCAAACGGTTTCCATCAGCCCATTCCTCAACTTTCTTCTGTCGAATGCAGATTTACGGGGTGTCCTAGATATCTTGTATAAACTAAGGGCAGAAGAGTCTTCGTTACTGGGTGTTGAAAATTTAAAATTTTTTCAGTTTCTTTCTTAATAAATAACTCTCTCAATTTTTGTCTTAAATTTGAAATATAAAATGCGCAATAGGGGCTACATAATGGGCCTATACCACATTTTTGGTTTATCGGCTTAAACGAACCCTGACACCACGTAGATGCCATAAATAATTTTACAAAATTTTTCTATCGTATTTATAACCGAAAAAAATTGCTCTAAATATTGAATTTTTTGAATCCATACACTTCCCGCCCAGGTCGCGACGTCACCTGTAGGGAACCAATAAGAGCTAACTGGTACAAAACAATAGCATCCGCTCGTAGTCATCGCACCACGAAAGGACGCTTCTCGTTGGTTCCCTACAGGTGACGTCATTATCGGCTATTTCAAATTACAGTACAATTTTCTTTTTAGTGTTATTCTCATTTGGATCAAGTTTTCTGCTGACTTTTTACAGTAAACGGTCCTATGTATCATCAAAAATAATACCGCAATAAATAAATAGACCAATTTGAGGTCACGGTATAGGCCCATTGCGCATGCCAAACGGTTGGCAGAATCTACAGGGTGCTATTTTTCATGGGTCTGTCATGCCCCCTTATCTTACCCCGAACTTTTTTGGGGTGCGCCGCAGGTAGATTCAAAAACAAAATGATTTTCCTATTTTGTTTAAAAACTTTTTGTCCTCATGTAATTTTTTTATATCTCCGATCCTTATCGAGAAGAAAACCAAAACAGTATAGGTTGATGAAAATAATGTATTTGAAATATACTCTAGTAGGCTATGGCTTTATTTGGATAGCTGTTTTGTTATATTAAATTTGACATGTAGCATTTTAAATCGTAAGTTGTGCCGTCAACTTTAGAGTTGCAAAGTGTTCTGTTCAGTGTAAGCAAAAGGGACAATGTCTTAACAGACATGTTGTGAACTCGTAAAATGCGTTACTCATTTTACGAGTTTCTCTTGGGATATCTTTAAGATCTTTAATGCAGTAGTTTCCCTTTGCTTTCTGCATCCTCATGCCGTTGACCAGATGGTATCTACTGGCACATCCGCCTTTAGGGGCAAATTGTCACCCCAAGGACAAGAAGGTGTCCTGACTCTTCTCAACTCGTCCACCCAAAGCTATTAGTTGAGAAGAGCTTAGTGCTTATGCCGACAGTAGTTCGGTTCCTTTTAGTCGCCTTTTACGACACGCAGGATATACGCCCCCACACGGGCAAAAAGGACATGACCCCTGACAATAACACCCTGTAGATTCTGCCAACCGTTTGACATATTGCGTTCCTTATATTCCAAATTTGAGCTAAATGCCTCAAAAAGTTCAGAGGGTTATCAAGAACCAAACTGAGAAATATTAAAATTCCAACAGCCTGTAGATTGGTAACGAAGCATCTGCGGACCTACGTTTATTTGAAATTTCAGTCTTAAAAAAGACCAAAGAATCTCCTCCATTCGTTTGTACATAATAATATTTAGGAACACCCCAATTTTAATTGTATGTGTTCTGCTGTTAAATTGTCGTTTTACTACTGTGGCCAGTGTTTTAATCAATATCTATCCATACTCTTGCCATATTCTTTGATACTATGAAAATTTCGACTTTCTGTAAGTGGAGTGGAAAAAATTGTTCTTTTTTTTTCATGTATATGCATTTTTCACCAATATACTTATTCTACCAAAGTAAATTTATTCTTTGGGCATTTGGCAAGTGTTACCTAACGTTATCAATCAAATAGTTACTGCTAGCTTATGTTTTCCTTTTGTTCCTAGTCGCCTGATGATCACTTCATATTATTCGAAATGTCGGATAAAGAAAAGTAAGATTTTGTTTCAATTCTGACCTAATCCTAAAAAAATAACAAGCAAGTTCGTCAAAGCAGGTAAACATCGTTAAAGATATTTCAGTATAGTCAAAAGTAGTATATTTTATCTTTCTGAGTTATTACAATGGCAAGGCATGCTAAAAATATAGAATTTCTTAAAATTCAAAGGTCAAGTAATACGTGTACTTGCCAAAGATGAATGGTCTTAAGATGCTAATATAACAAAATGTTATGATACGTTGTTTTAAATGATATGAACCGCATATTTTAGCTGAACAAACTCTAAAAAAGTTTTGTCAAAATTTGAATTAATTAGTTTAGAGTAACTTGTTGTAAGTTCCATTTTCCTTCGGTAATAAAATATGTAGTTGCCGGTAATGAGTTTGACATTTTATTGGTTAAATATGAAAAAGAGTGCCTAATTTAATCGTATTGTTTCTGTTAGCTAGTTTTCTAAAAAGCACTAAGTTTTATTCACAGAGACGCTAAGGAAAAAATCGTAGTGAGAAGGCCGATCGGAAAAATGCGTGAAGATATACCTAACAGACATAAATGTCCAAGTAAACCTGATAAATTAAGCTGAACTCGCCTTTTTCCATACACATAGCTCAAACCTGTGGCCATCTCTTGGTCAATGGTATCAGCACACGACATTTAGACAGCTTTTATTATGTTTTCTTGTGATGCCATTACGAAAAAAAGAAAGCAAATGGCAACTAAATTTGTGTCAAGGATACTTGTTAACAACAAACCAACGTATTCATGTTAATTTGATAAAAAAAGAAAATGTGAGTGCTGAACGTTATGAAAATTATTCAAGTATAGATGAGACAACATATCTAAAACTACTATACCTGATATTTATCACCTTCAAAGTCCTCCTATCCTGACTTAGATTACGCTGCCCTGACGAGATTCAATTTATCCAAAACAGCTATCGTTTCTTGCCTTTGGGTGCATAGCCAATATTTTTTCAGTTTATGTACATATAGAGCTTCTGCATCGGCCCCGAATGTATGCTTGGAATTATTAGTCGATAGCTTGGTTAGAAAGCGATGATTGTAGGCAAGCAAAAAGGTTTATAGCAGGCTGATAAGAGCTGTACGGTATGGCTTTTGAACAACAAACCTTTGGTTGGGGTTCGTGCAGATCATTGCCGGCTGAGTAGATACTTGTCACTAATAAGAGTGAGTAAAGCACCCTATTTGCTCCAGATGTTGGGAAGAAGAGAAACCTTCTTTTCACTTCGTGGGAAGATGTGCTATGTATCGTTAATCGCAATCTTAAGGTAAAGGTAATTGGCACGTCGGAATTTGAGGAAGAGTCACTATTCTCAGTTAACCTGGTCGGATTTACTAATGTTTATCAGGACATCTGGTAATTTCGACAGGGAGGCCATGAGTGTTTTTGCTGTTGGTCTTGTGGGGTCGGCAAAAACGGTCAGAGCTGGTCTACTTGCTCAGCTTTCCCTCCCCACCGATACTACTACTCCTACTACCGTGACTATTCCCGGTAGAAGAACGATAGGCTTCGCAGATAAACTACCCTTAGTCGCGACAGCCAAGAACGAAGTATCCCTCTCATACAAGGTAAACCGGGCCTTACAAAATTGTCCATTGGATCAAATTAAGCTTCAGAAAAGACTGAGGCAGTGATACTATGAGGATATCGAATAAAAGGTCGTTTGTTCTTTACGCCAGTATATGGCCCTCAAAAGGTAAATAAATCAGCAGGATCTGAACAGACTGTAAAGGATGTCACTGCTGAGGGTAGGCTGCAGTACCTAGAAAAACCTTTCAAGTATCGGTAATGGACCATAGATAAGTGGCAGCAGATATAATTTTAAACGACGGATGTTGCGCAGTGGACAAAAAGACTAATACCATCAATACAAGAATGGGTGAACTGCGAGCATAGGACTACTTGCTACTTCCTGATACATACTATAACAGCACATGGCCCGTTCCATATCTAACGGAACAGGGTAGGAAGAACTACCGATGACCAGTGCCGCCATTGGAAACAGCTAGACACGGCAGATCATACGCTCTTCGAGTGTGGGAGATAGCTCACATACAGTCAAGAAGCCTGAGCAAACTTACCGGAAGATTTGAATACAGGTAGCATGGTGAGACTGATGATCTTAAAATTTATTGGAAGACTATCCACTGCATGGTGAGGAAAATTTTAAACGCCAAAAAAGGCAGAAGATTGACGAGCTCGGACCTGATCTAAACTCATGTTAGGCCTTTACGGAATCTATGATCGGGTTAACCCGATCAGTTGGATCACTGATCCTGACGTTCGGAAAGTGATCTGGGATCGGTCAGAAATAGGGTAATTCACTCTTGTACAGTAAGTGATCGGATGATTCGGATCAGTAGCTGTTTTACTTTACCATCTGTTTTTTATTGTTAAATCATCTTTTTCGTTGTCCGATGTCCGTTAAATTCATGGAATCATAAATGCCACTTGACAGCTGTTTGACATATAACTGATCTATCCGGATCCAGATCAGTGTTTCCGTAAAGGCCTGTTATGTCGTTCGGCGAGGGTTCTGTGAATAATAGGAGAGCTTGGGGGTACGAAAGAGGCAACGGGTTTCAACCGGTAAGGCCGTGGTGGCATGTCGGATGGACGCAATTGCATCCATGCGAAATGACATCAGAGGACTCAAGCTAGTACAAGTTGGTGGTTTGCTCGGTATACCATCCTTATAATTCAAGGGATTCTCCCCCGTCGAGGGAACTGGAGGACCTTGTGACATTTTGTAGAGTATCAGGGCTTGTTCCTTTAGGCGAGTGTGACAGCAATGCCCATCACATTCTGTGGGGCAGCTCTGACACCAACCGACGAGGTGAAGAGCTCATGGAATTCGTGAGCTCCACTAATTTGGAAATTCTGTACATTGGTGACACTCCGACTTTTTGTAATAATGTGAGAGAGGAGGTCATCGATCTAGCATTAGGTACACTCGATATTTGCAATGAGGTGAGAAACTGGAGGGTTTCTTTGATACTACGACCAACGAGGAATTGACGTTGAAGCTGCTTATGGAAACACATTTCCCTGCCAACACGTCGTCCCTCTAGGGAGGACTGAATGATGGCACGGGAGATCGTAACATACGACAGAGTAGTAAGGGCAATAAATACATTTACACCATATAAAAGCCCTGGTCTGTACGGTGTGATTCCAGCGATATTACAACAAGGGCAGGAACAAATCGTTCCACGACTTGTGAGGATATTTCGAGCTTGTCTAGCCGTCGGCTTCACACCTGGAAGCTGGCTACTGGCCAAGATCGTTTTTATATCAAAACCGGGTAGATGTACACACCAGCTACTTTGTAGACTGGAGAGGACCTTGGAACAAAAGGAAGTATCCTTGGTAGCTTTCCTAGATATTGAGGGTGTGTTTAATGGACTAGTATCACGAGGTTATGAACAATGATCTAATTATTATAACCGCTTAGTGCATACAAAAATAAATGTACTGCTGCATTTCGTTACTTTCTACATCATTTTGTTTTTTAGTAATTTCATTCTAAAGTTTAAAGAAAGGAATTCAAATTCAGCCAATCAGTGCCAACTGCGCGAATCATCAGCAGTGCATTGTTGCCAAGAACAGCTCCGATTCGCAAAACATTTACATTTCACTTTACGGATCAGGAACCTTAACCTAGCTTTCGGAATTTCGGATCACGGGATATTAAAACCACAAAACATATCAGACGGGAACAGAAGACAAGATGGATCTCCTAGGGC
This sequence comes from Callosobruchus maculatus, assembly GCA_951848785.1. Lineage (NCBI taxonomy): Eukaryota > Metazoa > Arthropoda > Insecta > Coleoptera > Chrysomelidae > Callosobruchus > Callosobruchus maculatus. Next base: position 2,969,776 of record CATOUR010000142.1, on the reverse strand, counting down.
AGTGACGTCACTGCCCTAGGATAATTCAAATATTTTCCTTATTTTCACGGCTTTCCTGTACCCAAAAAAAATCGGAGAAAAAAATGAGATGCTTTTTATGACGTACTCTATCATATGCAACCCAAAAAGAAATTCATGATACTAGTCCATTGCACCACTTCCGATTCAATAAGTTCTGCCTCGGAGAGGCATGGGTGAGATCCTCCTTCATGGAATGGATCCTCTCCACCTTAGAGGGTCGATTGGCTACTGACATGCTGAATGACATTTCGCATAGCGTTGAAGTATCGCGGGGCTGCACGCAGGGCGGAGTCTTATCTCCCTTATTGCGGTGTCTGGTGGTGAATGAACTTCTGGTCAGGCTGAACAATATAGGTGTTTACGAGCAGGCCTATGCAGATGATCTTAGTATAATAGGGGTCGATTTGTGGCTACTGTTTCGGAGATAATGCAAGGCGCTCTGCGCATTGTGGAATCGTGGTGCAACGAGGTAGATCTATCGGTCAATACCGAGAAGACCGAGCTAGTTATGTTCACTAGAAGAAGGAAACTGGATGGATACATCTTCTTTGGAGCATCACTTGAACTTTCCCAATCAGTAAAATATCTAGACGTAATTCTAGACTCGAAGCTGAATTGGAGACAACATGTAGAAAATAAAGTCAATAAGGCACGTAATTCGTTATGGGAATGCAGAAGGGCTGTAGGAGTGAATTGAGGCTTGACTCCTAAGGTGATGTTCTGGCTCTGTACTACAATCGTTAGGCCGTCCTTATTGTATGGATCACTGGTGTGGTGGGCATGTGTGAGGATAGAGACAATCAAAGCAAAGCTAAATAAAATTCAACGCTTGGCTTGTGTCAGTATGACAAGTGCAGTACGCACAACTCCATTGAGCGCGTTAGAAGCACTGCTGAATATCCCTCCACTGGACTTGGTAGCTCCAGGGGAGGCAAGGGTGTCTGCGTTCCGATTGTGGAGTCAATGCAGTTGGTCCTTTGTGAATCCTGGGAGGGGACACTCTGCCATTCTCTCGGAACTGCAAAGGGATAACCCTATCCTACATATATGAGGCGTGATATAATTCCTCCTACGTATCGCTTCGACTGCAAATTTACCGTGAGATGTCCTACAGGGAAAGAGTAGGGGCCAAGCGGCAGGCGGCTTTTTGAGGGGAGAGGGCCAGTCTGGTGTACGGACGGCTCAATTACTGACGAAGGCTCCGGCGCTAGGGTCTGTTGGCCAAAAACAGAGCTCTCCCTCTCTCTTGGGGGAAACACCGCGGTATTCCAAGCAGAGATATATGCGATTTTAGCTTGTCTTTCGCATTTACGAAATTCAGGTGCCAAGCAGGCGGATCACCATCTGCTCTGATAGCCAGGCAGCATTAAAAGCACTAAGTGCTTGCAGGTTCACATCAAGGCTCGTTCTGCAATGTAGAAAGGTTTTGGATCACATTTCGGCGAGACGTCAGGTGTCACTTACGTGAGTGCCGAGTCATGCTAGAGTTAGTGGTAATGAAATGGCGGACGCGCTCGTAAGGCGAGGGTCGAGGAATAACTTGCTGGATCCTGAGCCGGCTTTGGCTGGCAGCGGGAACAATCAGAAGGAAAACAGAGGTGTGGTTGCAAAATCAGCATCTTATAGGATGGAGAGGGATCTCCGTACACTTCCGTCAAGCTAGAGAACTTATTTCAGGATCTCTGGCTAAGGTGGGACGGTTCTGTCTCTCACTGGGCAGAAGTCGACCAAGGTTACTTGTTGGCCTGCTATCCGGCCATAACACCTTCAAACGCCATTTGTATGTGATGGGGGTGGTAAATGATCCGACGTGTACACGCTGTGGCGAGGAGGAAGAATCCTCGGCTCACATTCTTTGTCGTTGTGAAGCCCTTGGGTATCACAGACAGACTATACTCGGTTCAAGGGTTCTTGAACCTGAGGATATAAGATAGGCAGGGACCAAGGCCATCCCCACCTTTGCGATGAGGGCTGGACTTGGGAACTAGGGTAAGAAGAGGTGCAAAAGGGCCCGTTGGTAGGCAGTTGTGGAAGAATTCGTAACATCATCTGAACACTATAAAGGAATGATGCAGCTGAATCGTAACTCAGTGAATTTGATGGCCAAAGCTTGCAATGATTATTTTTTGATTATATGTAGTAGCAGCGGCAGATTTTACCTAATCATGATGTAGTTTACGCTGCCTTTTAAAGAGAACCTAGGGCTATATTCGTACTTGAACTGTAATTTAATTGATTATATACAAGTATATACCAATATGCATTCCAAGTTATTTAATCTCGGCTTTAATTTAACAAACGGACTGTTCTGATGAATATGGTTTAATTTGTGAGACACTGAAGAGCAATTTATTATTAATCATGGGCAAGTGAAGACGAGCCAACATGCTTCATTCCATGTATATACTGTATTTCTGTTGCAGGAGGTATACAATACATATAACTTCAATACACACACACAGATAGCAGTATAGAAATTATGGACACCTCAGCAACAATCACCCATCTAGATTTTATTACACCCATTCACAATTGATAGCTTATAGGATTTCCACACATTCACCAATCTGGTAGACAATCTAACATGCTTAAAATTGTAGCCCATTTCTACAGAAGGCGCCGCCAGCTACTTTATTACTGCTGCCGTTTAAAACGATGATTAACATTACGTTCATATTTCATCTGTTATCTAAGTTCATTCCTCAGCGATGTTCTTATCCGTGTAACTTGATATTGATAAGATATCTTTTTGGTCGCAGGTTTTAGATGCCGCAGAGGGCTCTGGGATTAAAGATGGGCGCAAAATCTAGCAGGTACCTCGTGTTTGACCAAAGAGCTCTTAACCATCTAGATACGTTTTAAGGCTGTATGTCACTATTGTAATTTCCATCAATATAAGTTATTCTCCTTGTATGTAACGATTTTGTTACAAATATCGGAAAAAGCATGCGCATTAGTAGTACAGTTATGCCTGTTGAGAGTTATCGTTTCTGTCAGTCATTGTTGTGCTGTCAGTAAACTACTCCAACGCATGGCTTTCACTTTAACATTCTGTACATAATCTCTAAACTGTCTAGTTCGTAATCTGAGCTAACCTGATATCTGTGGATGTTCTTTTATTTCGAGGATGTGTGCTTCTTTTGGTTAATTTTTTGCGTAGAAGGTAGGTATTCGACAAAAAACGAATACATGCAAACAACAAGCAGACTAAAAATATCCAATTTTCATAACCATAGTTTACAACTGTTACCAGTAAAAGATTCTAATGACAGTAATTCAATGCGTACTTTTACATCCAATTCACCCTAAATATGCGGACAAAGGATGTAAAAGTGCGCATTAGCAAATGAGCAGTCAACCTATTTCTTCTCCATTTTTTCAGGTATTTAGAATGGAACATAGGACCGTGACATGCAGCTTTTAAGGCCAATTTTTAAAAAAATGAGAAATCCGAAGTCGGAACTCTACTATGGATAAAATTCAAGGCTTTTTTGAGCCAGCTGTTTAACCAACTATTGACAAGCAATACTATAATTTTTCTATGCAGGGGCATATATTTGGACAGAACACCTTCACTGACACCAGCATATGATAATTAAAAAAAAATTGAAGTCGGTTAACACATTTTGATGATCATTATTTCCCAGGGACTATTTGATTTCCCTAAGCATGATACCTACGTTCCTGAAGGGGTGTTCATAACTACAATAAATGCTGTATAGTAGCCCAATACCTCCCAGAAAATCTCTGTAATAACTGCTGTGTCAACAGCGAACAGCTAGTGTTAACTAAAAATGCCCCTGAATGAGTCTTTACATATACCTTAAGCTTTGAAGCTCTGTGCATGTTCTGCTAATGACGGGTAGTTGACACTTGGTGATGTTTTCTTTTATGTTTATTTTACATTTGCCTAGAAAATCCGGCGTTTTTTCCTACGAAGTATATCAGTATGGCTGGATTAAGTGATCATGATTACGCTTTAAATGAGGCAAAAATCAAGATAAAAATGTTTCTAAAATGGTCCTGATATGCAGGATTGCCAGTCCAAATATACTCCTAATTTTCTTAGGTTTTCTGTGTCCAAAAAAAACGGGAGAAAAATATGAGATGATTCTCATTCCATACTCTATTATATGCGACCATAAAAACATTATACTAGTCCAATGCTCTCTCTTGTGAGTAATACTTCATATATTTTATTAAGCTACATACATATTCTTATAAAAATTATAAAATCAATTCAGGCGCGGACAGGCATACTGAAACAGGAATGCCGCAATCAGTTTGGTTCCCTCGTAGTAATCTTTATTGGAAATGTTTTCATCGGCAAATCCCAGATTGGAACCACGAGAACACAGTGGTAGAAGAAGCATCGCCTTTTCCAGAACATTGTCGAATATGGTTGCGCTTAATCTTCCTTTATCTTCTCTGATCAAGTTGGGATCTTCTTTGTATATCTAAAAAAATGCTATCAAAGCAGGTCGATACTTCTTATTAGGGGTATTCGTTTCAAAGTTGTCTTTTAAAAACAAGCTCGCACAAAATTTGTAATGGATCAGTCTTTATGTAGTTAATAGTGTATATCAGAATGTTTCAGAGCTATATTGTTAGAGAAACATCATTGTATTATAAACATGTTTTATCTAAATTAAAATAAAATTGAATCCTTAACATAAACTTTACATTGTCTTCTAAATTTCTAAGTTTAACTTCAAACTTTAAACAAACATTTCTAGATGTATAGATATTAATGTTTGCAGCAATTAATTATTTCACCATTTAGTAGTAGGTGAAGATATTGACTTTATATTCCAGGGTTGTGAAATATTCGTCAGGTATGTCACAAGACCCCCTTTTAATTAAATTTTGTTTCCCAGATGGCGCCCAGTCACCATCTTGAAAGTTTAATCTCTCAATTTTACTCCAAAATATAGTATTAATGCAGCATTTTCATTATCCCAAGTTTCAAAGAATAAAAGGGGGCACATTAAAGAAAAGCATTGTATATGTATTGGTTCGCAGCCCGACGAACGAGCTAAAGTTATACACTATAGTTTTATTGACTTTCATCAGATTTACTAAGCCGATTCCTTTATGTATGAACTGTAAACTCTTGAAGATTAATTAGCACAAAAGATAATTCGGAAAAGTCTTTTAATTTTCTTTTTTGAACAGTTTTAAGTTGTCGAGGTAGAAAATTCTCTAAGATTCAGAAAAAAATGCATAACTCGCAAACTACAAAAAATTGCATAACATATATGGGGGTGATTCAGATACTTCTAGGTGTGCTCTATCTCTGGACGTCCGCTTGACACTATTTTTTGGGACACCCTGCATTACACCCACTTACCTGAATAATCGCCCTTCTGGCAGCCTGGTAGGATGGCGCCCTAACATTCTCGAGCCAGGGCCTGGTGGATGTCACCAATCGGCAGGATACCTTGTTTTCTATGTTCAATTTCTTAATAGTCGTTTGGATATGGTTCTTTATCATTGCCGCGCTGGAATCCACGGTCTGCTTCGGTACGATCTTTACTATAAAATACCTTTTTATGATGTTCTTGTCATCCTTCTCACAGATGCACTCCTCTATATCGCCCACATAAATTGAGGGGAGTCTCCAAAAGCTCATCAAAAGCTTGACTTTGTCCCAGGATTGCTTGTGTGGTGGTAGGGAGTCTCTAAAATGTGATAAGACAATTTATTGTGCGCGCGCTGTACGAAAGCAGTATGTACTAATAAAAAGTACCTCAAATCTACGTCAAAATTAATTTCATACCGACTCGACTTGAATCGCTAACTTTGTTAGCGATCATCAATTCTCGTGTTCAAAGTTGCAATCGCTGTATATTGAGTCACTATCGTGTTTTCTGAAGGTTAATCACTGTTGTCGTAAAATTGATTCCTTAGTGTTCGTTGAAGGAACGCATATTGTGATTCATTTTTTTTTTAATCTTTCGACAAAGGAGAGGTAAGGGCGTAAACACAGTGGAGCAGTGGACTGCTTTCACTGTGTGCACGAAAGCAGAGAACCCGCGCCGACTGACGCTGAAAGTGGCTTATAAATGCATGTACTAATGTTACTTTAAGGTTCGCTGCTTCGTCTGTTTCTACCTGCGAGCGGTTCGGTGCTGGACAAAGCAGGCTATCCGCTTTTCACTGTCCATGCATACTAAGTTATTAGAATCGACCCGTTTTCGCAAATTTTAACTAAATCGACGTGCGAGGTATCATTTCCAAGGTAAAATCACCTCCTGACTCATTTTCTGAAAAGAAAATGACATTTTATATCATTATTTTTCCGATTAACCCCCAGCACCCCTCACCATCAAATCATAGATTTGCACCAAAAGTGGACGAAACGATAGAGACAAAAACCTTTTTATGACAGTAAAATTTGATATTAGTTGGATCATTTTTGTGACAGTTACGCTATTTCAAAGTTCGAAAATTTTCTACTTTTTATGAATTTTTATTCCGCAATTTTGAAAATTTTGTGGCATGCGCGGAGGCGTTTTCGACATAAAAAACATGCTCTATTTTGTGGTAGCATTAGAGTTTCACGTTATGATATTATTTTGTGAGTTACCCCCGCCCCCTTTTGTAATCGCAGCGAGTCCAAGAACTAGATTTTTGTTTCTAAAAATAACCTTTGTACAGTGACCAAGTTTGAAGGGAATCGGCAAACTTTGGTTTTTTGATATCCATATGTGTATCTGAGCGTCCGCGATTTTCGTTTTCCAACGGTTACCCAAAACCCGTCAAGCGATTGCTCCCAAATTTGGCCAACTTGAATTAAGTCCTTTCGAGAAAAGGTTTTGGTGTCGATCGGACAATGGGGAGTAAAGAAGGGTGGGAGGTGCACAAAAAAATGTAATACAACATATAGATTTGATAGCACCAGTTGAAAGAGAATGTGCCTTTATATCTAAAACTATATATCATAGGTTAATTTTTTTTAAATGGGGGCTAAAGAAAATAAATAGAGACTCAAGACTCAAATGCCATTAACTGCTGTATTTCTGCATTAAATTGTTCGATATTAGGCGGTCATAAGTAATTTAAAGATGTCTACCTCAAAATAATATTACTATTTGATTGTACTCTTAAGGGTTAAAGGGAGTGGGGGTTTCACAAAAAAGTCCTATAACACGACATAGTACATTATTCTGATCCCAACAATCAAAAGACGGCGTGTTTTTTTGCTGGAAATGATAATCACATATCGCTTCTTTTTCCTTAAAATAGCGGCTAAAATAATTAAATAGGTTGAAATGTACAAATGTTAATAACTGCTGTAACAAAGTTCTGGTAAGACAAGCACAGGTGATGAACAACAACCACTTGAGTCGGGGAAGTTCCCAGAACGAAGTCTACCTCGTTCAAAGCTCACATTTTTTCTGTTTGCTGTATATGGATCAGTGGCAACAAAATCATTGCTGCAAACACAGATGCCATTCTTTACAGCCAAATCGTTGTAAGAATTACTGATTTTCAGAACTTTTGTCGGAAAAATTAACGCCGGCAGTTCATCAACTCTTTATATAAAACGCTGTTCTGGGCGAGGATGAGGATTGGGGCTTGTAACTGAGAACAATAGAGTATACGCATAGATCCATAGTTTGTATGTATTATATGCATAATTTAGCATTTGGGTTATCTAAATACGGCTTCCAAAAGGTAGAAAATTACACGAAAAATGTCATAACCATTATACAGATTTAACATTTTACGTACCTGACTTCGTCTACATCAAAGTCGATTTTTTCATAAATCCTCTCTTCATCTGGTGTAATTTGTTCTACGTAGTCATTGAAACCATTTATGGTGATATTACCTTCTTCATCTACTATAGTTTTAAATATATTGTTCATGTCATCCTTTATATCTGTTTTAGATCCCTGGGTTTTTTCAATCGTTATTTGAAAGTGGAGGATCCCTAGACGTATATAAACAATTTATGATTTGTGTATCTCCTGATGATACAGGGTCCTCAATAATTTCAATTCTATATCTGTGGTGGCGTCACAAGGGGGTATTATAATTAGGTATGGAGGTGTAGTTTTGCTGAAGCTCGAAAACGACAGACACAAATCAATATTAAATGACGAATGGCGGCATCTTAGACATGAGAGATTTTTAAAAGCACAAATAGGCCGTACAGTTTCATAGGGAAAATTAAGAGTCCATTTTTGGCCACATCAAGAGAGCATGAGTACTCAAAACGCCTTGTGCAGCTATAGAAGGCCTTTCAGTAAAGTGTCAGTATCATATTAATGATGATATCCACACCCAAGCATGTTGTGGTATATGAGATAATTTCTATTATGTGACCTATATCCGATATATGCCGCCAACGTACTAATTTCCAAGAACTATACACTTTTCTTCGGAGTACGGTCCTACAGTGTAGACAGTAGCGTGTAGTTTTATCGGCTCCGGTAATAATCTCGAAATAATTTGATAATTACGAGCTGTAGAAACAATTAAAAGTAATCAGTGGTTTATATAAGTGGTACTTAGTGTAGCATCACAAAACTTCTGCATTTTGTAAATAAGGTAAACTAGATATTAGGTATTATAGCGATTCCACGGACATTCCTCATAGACTCACCGATAAAAGTCCAAGGTCCAACGGCTCGACTGGCTGAGGATTTTTTGCGCGGTGGCAGAATTTGATGATAGGTAGGTTATTGCACCTGAATACATAGTTTCGGCTTTTATGTCAACGGGAAACAGGACTGGACTAAGCAAGAAAACGGTAAGAAAGAAAATATTAGTGGCCAACATGGAAGCAATAGCAAGCGTCCTTGAACAAATTAAGGAAAGTATAAAACAAATGAATGAGAAGCTGGACTCGTGCTCGAAATGAAACAGATGGGGGAGGAAAATAAGGAGCTGAAAATAGGGTTAAAAAACAAGAGGAAAGAATAAAAAGACTCGAGAGAGAGATAAAATAAGAAAAAAAATATAGTCATAAAAGAAGTAGCAGATGAGACAACTGAAAACGTCGAAGAAACAAGTGGCAAAATTGTTACAATTCTGCGAACAATGGGTGTAAGCATCAATGCTAAAGAGGACACAGAAGAAGTACGAGAACGATACAACAGAGAAAGAGAAAGGCCAATTTTAGTCAAGCTGATGAAACAGCCTACTAGGTTTATAAGTTTGAATAAGACAAGGAATCTAAAAGGTACAAATGCATGAATTGATGAGGAATATCCAAAGGAGGTGGGAGAAGATAGAGCAATGCTAAGGTACAATAAACTGGTAATCAACGGAGACATATACATATAAAGCACATGAAGTAGAACAAGGCAGCCAAATAGCTTGTGAAGAAACCCACGGTACTGCCGCGGACAAAAGAACAGTGTCTGAAAGATCGCCGGAGGGGGGCAGTTCTACAAAGCAAATCAATAAAATAACCCGAACAGCTCAAAAAAACTAACACATAAAGATGTGGTGAATTACAAAGCTGACGAACAGGGCATTGGACAAGGAATTGCTTTATTGTCAAAGAATAAGGAAAAAGATAGTAAAACACAGTTGGGAAAATGGAACAGGATTGACCTTAATAATCAAAAAGCGGACTATCGAGATGAAGGAATACGAGAAAAAGAGTGCTTCTTCTTCTTTCATGTGCCTTGTCCGGACTCCCAGACGTTGGCGATCACTATGGCGAGAGCATCCCTGTCTTGTGCTACCTGCATCAATTCTCCCACTGATCTTATTCCAGTCCAATCACGGACATTACGTAGCCACGAATGTTGTCTCCTCCCAGGTCCTCTGCGCCCCTCTATTTTTCCTTTAATGATAAGTTGGAGTAGTTGGTATTTTTCTCCTCTCAATATATGACCAAGATGGGCGATTTTGCGGCATTTAATTGTATTTAATATCTGTCTGTTAGTATTGGCTCTTCGAAGTACTTCCGTATTGGTGACGTGATCCACCCAAGGTATGCGAAGCATTCTCCGATGTAACCACATCTCAAAAGCCTCAAGACGATTCATTGTACCAACTTTCAATGTCCAAGATTCCAGTCCGTAGAGGAGTACCGACCAGACATAACACCGCGTCATTCTTTGCCGTATTTTGAGGTTCAGATTGTCGTCACACAGAAGTTGTCTCATTCTATTGAATGCTGAACGTGCCATTTCTATTCGGCATTTTATTTCTACATCAGGGTCTAAGCATTCTGTAATGATACTTCCCAGGTATTTAAATCTATTTACCCTTTCAATTGTGGAACCCTTAAGTTCCATTTTAATGTTGTTGTGGTCTGTGCGGCTGAATACCATGAATTTGGTCTTGTTGGCATTGATTTTTAGGCCGTATCTCTCTCCCACTGTGTCGATTCCATTGAGTAGTGATTGAAGCCCATCCATTGTATCCGACAATATAACTGTATCGTCAGCATACCTAATAGTTGTTATAGGCATGCCATTTACTTTCACTCCATAGTGTGAGAGATCATCCAGTGCTTCTTTAAATACACAGTCGGAGTAAAGGTTGAACAACAGTGGGGAGAGAATACAACCTTGGCGGACCCCTCTTTGGATGTTGACATCTGCTGATGTGATATTGCCTATTCTCACATTCGCCCTTTGTCCCCAGTACAAATTTCTGATTATCTGGATATCCCTCCCATCTAGCCTAACGTCTTGCAGCATTTCTATTAGTTGATCGTGTTTAATTCGATCGAATGCTTTCTCGTAATCTAGGAATAAAGCATACACGTCTTTGCGTTGGTCACGACATTTTTGTAAAAGTACATTGATACTAAACAGTGCTTCTCGTGTTCCAAATGCATTACGGAAGCCGAATTGTGATTGATCCAGGTTTTCTTCACATTTTCTTCTGATGCGTGCATGGATAATCCGTAGGAATGTTTTAAGCATGTGAGACATGAGGCTGATTAACCGGTAGTCGTTACAATATTTCGGATGTTGTTTTTTGGGTAAGGTTATGAATGTCGATTTCAGCCAGTCGTCTGGGATTTCTCCTGTATTATATATCATATTAAATAATTTCACCACGATGTCAATGTTTTCTTCGTTTATTAACTTCAGTACTTCCATCGGTATTCCGTCCGGTCCACTCGCTTTTCTGTTCCTAGCAACCGAAAGAGCATGAACTACCTCAGACTTCAATATTTCCGGTCCCATCTGTTCTTCCGTTGATAGAGGAACATCTGTTCTCACATCAGCAAACGTCTCTGCAATATAAGATTCCCATGTTCGTTTGATCTCTGATTCGTCCAGTATCAATTTATTATCTTTGTTTGTTAAGGATATGGGTGCTTTTTTCTTGTATGTACCGGTCAGCTCTTTAATCTTGCGATGCACATTGAAATCGTCGTGCAATTCATTCAGTTTCTCTATTTCTTGACATCTTTCCTTCATCCATGCCTCTTTTGCCAATTTAATCTCTCTCCTTATATCTTTTTGTAATTCTTTGTATTTATTGTTGTCGTCCTTCACTCTCCTGCGCTGTTCCATTAGCATCAATATGCGGTCTGTCATCCATTTCTGTTTCTTTTTCTTCTGTTCGGTGTGGAGATGTTGGTTGCATGTTTCTTCGATTTTAGCTTTAATGCTGTTCCAGAGAAGCTCTATACTGTCCTCTCGTTTGCTTGGGAGTTGTTCAAGTCTATTGTTGAGGTCTTCTGTTACTAATTGTTTTATGTTATCATCTTGGAGTTTATTTACATCAATAGGTCTTCTATAATGTCTTTTTTCAATAGCTTTTATGTTCAGTTCAATATTGCTCACTAGCGGGTTATGGTCTGAACCAATGTCGGCGCCAGGGTACGTCTTAACACTTTTGATGGCATTGCGGAAACGTTGATTAATCAATATATAATCTATTTGATTTCTTATAGGCTCTCTGTTGGCTGTGTCATTGTGTGGCGCTGTCCACGTATAAAGTCTACGGTTGGGTAGTTTAAACCAAGTGTTAGTTACAACCATGTCAGTATTTTGACAGAATTCGTAGAGTCGATCGCCTCTCTGATTGGGGTCGCCCAAGCCGTAGTTTCCGACCAAATCGCCGCGTCTACCCCGACCTATCTTGGCATTGAAGTCTCCCATTATGATAGTTATCTGATTGCTCTTCAGAGACTTCAGTACTCCATCAACAGACTCGTAGAATTCATCTATCTCATTATCGTATTTCTTGTCTGCAGTTGGTGCGTATAATTGTATAATATTAATGTCAAAGGGTTCCCCTCTCAGCCTTAAGAGCAACAATCTGTCCGATATTGGTACGAAGTTTGACACATATTTGTTAAGTTCCGCTGTCACCATAATTCCTACACCGTTACGGTGATGCGTGTCGTCGCTGTTTGAGTAATATAGAGTTCCATATTCATGCTGACAACTTCCTGATCCTGGCCAACGCATTTCGCTGATACCCATTATATGTATGTTAAGTCTTTGCATTTCTTGGCAGAGATTATCAAGCTTACCAGCTTGAAAGAGAGTTTTCACATTCCACGTAGCAATTCTTAATTTGGATTTCACTATTCTGAGCCGGGAGATTCTTCGCACCCCCTGCCCATCTACGGGCTGCCCGGGACTAGGGGCCATTAATGTTTTGTTCCTCTTCATAGTGATTTCCTGGGGAAAATATAATCAAGGTGGTTTCCCGTTGCCTTCCTTGATGTTTGTTCAGCCGCCCAATCTGGATACAGACGCTGTTTGCAGCCGCCCACTCTGGGTCTCTTCACCATATCTGGTTATCCTCACTTGGTTTAGCGTGTAGGTCAATACAGTTTACCAGGGTGTGGCGCTTGGAGCCATCAAGTGAGAATTGGTTGTCTCGTGAGGACCAGTTTTCCGAAGCCCCCGTCAGTCTGTGACTCTTGGAGTGACCGTCCGAAAATAAAGGTACTACCTCTACAACACTAACCCTACACCCTAAAAAAAAAAAAAAAAAAAAAAAAAAAAAAAAAAAAAAAAAAAAAAGAGTGCAAAAATCGGAAAATAAATAGCGTATTGTGTAGCAAATTGTGAATGGGTACATGAAATATGAGAGAAATTTACACAGCTGGAGCCCTTAGACAAGTAGTAAAAGAAGCTAAGCAGTATAAGATTGACATTGTTGCCCTACAAGAGACAAAACAATCAGGAACAGATATTGTAGATATAGATAGTATGATTTTATTTAAAAGTGGTGGAAGAGACCGTAGGATGGGAGTGGGATTACTCGTAGAAGAAACTATTAAAAAGAAGGTGCTGAAATTCAGTCCCATAACAGACCGAAAGTATTCTATAAGATTGAGAGGAAAAGATAGAAATATTACTATTATTAATATACACGCCCCTCGAAGACAAACAGGAGGACGAAAAAGAACTGTATTATGAGATGTTGGCGAATGAGTATGAAAAAATACCGAAACGAGACATAAAAGTTGTTATTGGGGATTGCAATGCTACGATAGGGAAGGAGATTATATACAGAACAATAATAGGGATTCACAGTAAACATGACTTGTCGAATGATAATGGGCAGCGATTGAGTGATTTTGCAGCAGAACGGGATATGGTAATAAGGAGCACACAATAATTCAAAGAAAGGAAATTTATAAAGGAACCTGGAAAAATCCTCCAACGGAAGAGTAGTAAATTAAATAGATCACGTGTTAATAGAAAGAAAACACCTAGACAAAATTACAAATGTAAGAAGTATGAGAGGAGCTGAGGCTGATTCTGGTCACTTCCTCGTTAAAAATATGATATAGAAAAATTTAAGGCGTTCGAACAAGAGATGAGTACCAACAAGCTATAAATAATAAATAAAAGATTAGGGAAACGTGCCCAGCAGGAGAAATCGATGATATGTGGAGACAGCTAAAACAGATAATAGAAGATACAAATGAAACTGTAATATCATCAACAACAATACAATCAAAGGGAAAAGAATGAAGATGAGGAATGCGAGAAATGTGAGGCAGAAAAATAAAGTTAGCTACTTATGCTAACAAATAATAGTGATCTAAATATCGAACTACAAGAGGATTAGGGAAAAAATGAAAGAATTATGCACAAAAAAGAAGAGACCATATAATGAAAACGTCGTAAGGAAAATAGAAGAAAAGTTTAGAGACAAGGGGATTAGGCCTTTCTACCAAGAAGCAAAGAAAATGGGGAGAGGATATTTTAGTAGGCATATATTTTCGAAAAACAAAGATGAAACGTTAATAGCGATACGAAATACCAGAAACATGGAAAGATCACTTTTTTAACCTGTTGAGAGAGGAAGAGATAGAAAACCAAGAAACTCAATTAGGGAGGGGGAGGGAGGGTGACGCAGATAGTTTGGAAGTTCCTAAATATGAAAAAATAGAAATCATAGTACGAGTACAAAACATGAAGAACAATAGAAGCCCTGGAGAAAGCAGTATAACAGAAGAAATGCTAAAAGTTGGAGGATAAAAGCTTAGAAGAAAGATCCACGAAATGATGTGAGAAATATGGTTAAAAGAATGAATGCCGGTAGACTGGCCAATGGCTTAATATGTCCGATATATCTATAAGAAAGGTGACCCAGCAATATGCGAAAATTACAGAAGTATCGCTGTTTCAGACACATGCTACAAGGTACTTGGACAGATAATAAGAAGGAGGCTGGACGGTTCTGCAGAAACAATTTTAGGGGAATATCAGGCCGGATTCAGAAGCGGGAGGAGTACGACAGATCAAATATTCATTCGCAAAGAACTACAAATAAGCTACGAATATAGAATGGAACTACATTTGCTTTTCACAGACCTTAAATAAGCCTACGATAGTATAAACACAGAGAAAATGTATGAAGCAATGGTGCAGCTAGGAATTTCAGGAAAACTCATTAGGCTAATAAGAATGACATTACAAAAAAACAACAACAGTATTACATGGATGGGAAGTGGGTCACAGGAATTTGAAGTGAGAAAAGGACTCAGGCAAGGCGACCTATCAACGATACTTTTTAATCTGACGCTTGAAGCAATAATTAGAAAAAGCAAAATCAAGGCAAAAGGAACCATATTTAATAACGAACACCAATGCATAGCATATGCAGATGACTTAATACTAGTAGCAAAAACAAATAAAGAGCTAGAGAAAATTACGGCAAGGATAGCTGCGGAAGCAAGGTGATTTGGGGTGGAGATAAATCAGACTAAGTCAAAATATATGATCATGGGGCAAATTGGAAAAACTTCCTATGAATAGCCGAACCTAACTTTTACGGCTAACAACATGAAATATACTTTTGAAAGGACTACGGAATTTATGTACCTAGGGGTAATCATAGAGCAAAAGGGACAGGAGAAACAAGAAATACAGGCAAGTATCATCAAAGGAAACCAGAAGTACGGAGCCCTGAAAAATCTTACGAAATGCAAATATGTATCCAGAAAGACCAAAGAGAGAATTTATACAACTGTTATAAGACCAACAGCGACATATGCTTGCGAGACGTGGACTATGAACAAAGAGGAGGCAGAAAAAATTATAAGATCAGAAAGAAAAATGTGAGACCTATTTATGGCCTAAGGACAAACGAGGGATGGACGAGAAGAACAAACCAGGAACTGGAAGATATGTATAAGAACCCCAGTATTACAGCAGTCATCAAAGCGCAGAGAATAGGGTGACTAGGAGATGTGGAGGGGCTGAATGGGATGAGAGTGGCAAAACTAGTTCTCAACCGGAGACCAATAGGAAAAAAAAGGCAGGGTAGACCAAGGAAAAGATGGCTGAAGGAGGCAGAAGATGATTTGAAAAAAATTAATATTAAACACTGTTAAAAGAAGACGGCAGACGGAAATAGGTAGCGTAGAATAGTGCAGGACATACTTAGAAATAGGTGGTGAAAGTATCCAAAGACAATTTTAAGTTATAGAAATTTTAGCGGTATAAGATCGGACAGTACTTATTACAATACTTCCTTCACCGGTATGGGAAAGTACAAATCAAAGTTTTATACGAAAAATATGAAGGTATCTCTGCCAATCTTCACCAAATCAAGCAACAGTTGCTGGGATCTAAGGACTCTGTTAGTTAGTAGTAGTAGTAGTAGTGGTAGTAGTAGTAGTAGTAGTAGTAGATTTATTTAGCATAACCGCTACACTATAACTGTTATCAAGAATACAAACTAACTTCATTCGCCGAGTATATTCATGAGATTACGTCACTAAGTTCTGTATATTCAAGAAACACTTTTTCAATCTTGTCTTGAATTCTTTCAAATTGGTACCTGATTTAATATTATTGTCCAATTTATTAAATTCATATAACCCTTTTTGGAACACCGATTTATTTGTGATATTGCTGTTGCAAATTTGTAGGTGAAAATCTATATTTCCATGGGCACTCGTCATACTCATATCCAGCAACTGTTTTGTCGTATCCACCCAGCGTGTAGGGGAACGGCCACGGCGCTGCCCACTCGGAGTATGACCCTGAACTACAAGTTCCTCCATATTATCGCTTCTGCGAATATGACCGAAGAATGGCGTCGACACAATGGAGGATAGTCTCTTTGGATTACCGAGCTGATCCAGTATGGAAACATTAGTTCGATGGGTGGTATAGGGAACTCTCAGCATTTCCTCCACGTCCAAATTTCAAAAGCATCTATGCGAGCTCAATCTGCCTTTTTAACAGTACAAGTTTCCAAGGCTTACAAAAATATGGAACACACAAGAGACTGAACCAGCGACATTTTTTTAGCTTTAGTAATGTTATGGTCACGCCACATTTTAGTAAGCTTTGTCATGGCCACAAGTGCCTGTTGAATGGGCCGTCGAATTTCATTTTCACAGCTACCCGTATCGAGCGAACCGGGGTACACAAAGCTTTGAACTACTTCACAACGGCCTACTGACTTTATTTCTCGATGATTATCATGCTCTCTATCTACGATCATAACCTTGGTCTTGTTGTAGTTAATACCAAGACCATATGCTGCACTGTGTTGTTCTAACATGTTTAATAGAGCTACTAGTTCTGCCTGGGAAGCAGCAATAAGGGTTGTATCGTCAGCAAATCTTAAGTTGGATATTTTGCTTCCGGCAATAGTTGTACCGCCATTCCAGTTGTCCAATACCCGTCTCATCACAAGCTCAGAGTAAATGTTAAATAACATCGGAGAAAATACACATCTCTGACGAACTCCTTTTTTGGTTGCTGTTTGACCAGACAGGTGGCCATCAATTCTTGCACGAGCCGAGCTAGACTCATTAAGTTGCTGTATAAGAAATACTAAGTGGTAAGGAACTCCCATAGAGATAAGGATTTCCCACAGTTTAAGCCACTTTACGTTAAAAACGCCTTAAAATAGTCCACATGTAGATAAAAACTGGAAAATAGTGCTCTCTGGCTTTTTCAATAATTTGTCTTAAGTTTGAGATCTATTCACGCGTACCGCGTCCTTTTACGAAACCTGCCTGCGCCTGAGAAATTTGCCAATAAAACCCTCCCCACAAGATTGTGAATTATACAATAATTCCTATTATGTTAGGTATATTTTTTTAGGTATTTTACATTATAGGTACATGCCGATTCTACTTCAGCTTCGGGTGGACTAGATGCTATTTTGAAAAAATGGTGAATGCTTTGGAGAATATGGTGGAGGCGATACAACAAACTGAGTATAAAGGTATGCATATAATTTGGAAGCCCTTGCCAGACAATAGCTGACTGCTTTCGTTAAACAGAAATCAGCTTCGGGTAACCACTTGTCTCCCTACATGACATTGTAGCTTGAAGAAATCTTGATGTTATGTTTGTGTTCAAGAGCTACGGTGCTCTTATAGCTCTTAGCTTATTAAAAAGTCTTATAATTATCATACCTGTAGTTCCATAAGTGATACAGGGCATTTTCTCTCCTAACCATTCGGAGCCCACCTCTACAACAAGTTCGACGTTGGCAAAAAAATCTTGACTTCTGGTAGCTACAAAATCGGCAAGCCCCTGCGAGTTTGAATGGTACATGGACTCGATAATGAACTTCAAGTTTACTGGCAACTCCATTTTGCTAAACTTGAAAGAAAGAAAAACAGATAACGGTACAACTCCAGATAACAGTAATCACGCACCATAACACGTATATAATTAGATTAAAAAAATAGAGAAATATTTAATATGGCAGAAAATTACTATCTGACAGAAGTCCTGAGATCATTCCTGTGGAATAGCAGATTCTACGGGGAGTTCCAGGTACAGAGCAGTCGATGGAGGAACCAGAAGTATGCTCACACCAGGATAGCGTGCTGGCGCCTCTTCTATTCAATTTGTAAACGAATGATCAACCTGTTGGCCCTGTCTACAAATAGTTTCCTCTACACCGATGACGTAGCTGTTACGTGCCAATCCCAAGACAGCGACGAAATCGAAAAAAGGTTAACAGAATCCCTAATAAGGATCGCCGATTACTACAAGTTCAACCAGCTACGCCCAAATCCAGATAAAACTCAAACCTGCTTATTTCATCTTGATACTGCCCAAATCCAGTTTATCTGGGTCTTACCTTAGGCAGGACTCTGTCCTATAAAAGCACGTAGAGAAGGCTAGAGCAAAAGTGAAGACGACGAACGGTGTTACTAACAATAACTCGGCCCATTCTGGCCTGTTGCGAATGATGTTCCTTGCCATGTGCTTTGCCCAGCCGAATATGCATGACCTGTATGTTCCAGATCGAATCATGTTAACAAAATGAGCCCTACCCTGAACAACGGCTGTAGGAGAATCACGGGCTGTCTAAAACCTATACCTTGTTACCACAATTGATGGCAGCAACGCCATGTGGATATCTAAGTGGTTTGGGTACTAGATGAAAGATTAGAGATTTTCATTCACACCTTACGCATACCTTGATCTTATAATTAGCGAACCTGTAGCAGGTTTCTTAAGAAGGGTGCCTGACAATATTGCTTTTGGTCAGTTTGTACTAATTTAGTGCCATCAATTGTAATAACAGGGGATATCTACCTACCTACCGATCAAAAAAAGCTCTTCTCAACCAACAACTTTGGGTGGACGAGTTGAGAAGAGTCAGGACACCTTCTTGTCCTTGCGGTGAGAAATTGCCCCTAAAGGTGGACTAACCAGGTGATACCATCTGGTCAACGGCATGAGGGTGCAGAAAGCAAATGGGAAACTACTGCATTAAAGATCTTAAAGATATCCCAAGAGAAACTCGTAAAATGGGTAAATACATTTTACGAGTTCACAACATGTCTGTTAAGACATTGTGACTATGATGATGATCGATCAAAACCACCTACACATTAACGGGAATAGCCCCTTCCCAAAATCAGAGGAAGGTTCATGTATAGAAGAACGAAGTAGACAGTCATTAAATAAGACATCCTCTATATGGGCACACGCCCGCAGCATCCAGACTTAAATCCAGGAAGAATTTCATTATTTCAACAAACCCACTGACAGTCTCCAAGTCAGTAACCAAAAAGGTACTGTGGAAGCGACAGCTAACAGCGTACCACATACCAACTTGGAACCCAACTCCCGGATAACAACTGGAATGGAGCGCCCGAAAAAGTCTCAACAGGATTAGATGCCAAATGGGCAGGTCTGCGAGGAGAACCAGATGATGGAGCATCTCCTATGTTGCCAATCCTTGCAAACCCCTTTCACAATTCAGGACCGACATATATTCAGAGCAATGACGCGTAATTTTAGTGTCGAGAAAGAAGCCGGATGACGCTTGGTGTTTGAGTTCTAGAGAGAGTTTGGATACTTTTTTGTCATTGCACCTTAACCCAAAAATTGAAGGGATCAAGGATAGAAGGGGGTATTAAAACGCAAGAAAAAATGTACAGGGTTATTGGTAATTTGGTACAGATATTTGGAGAGGTGACAGTAGAGATGTTGAGCCTATAACACCGTGTCCAATTCCTAATAGTTTCCAAGGTAAATTGAATTTCAAAGATTTTCATCAAAATGCAGGCCTCCAAACGAAACCCTTAATAATAAAAAATGTTATTTTCGGATTTTGGAATTCCAGTTTAAAGGTAACTTCAGGAGCTTGGAAATGCGAAATTGTTATCTTTGGATTTTTGGACTTATCTCCCCTCATCTTAGATACACATGCTGGAGAAAGGGAACAGGTGGCCACGCCTCTTCGCTAACACGGGAATACGTCTTCTCTTGGATTCTCAATTTCGCGCGCTATACCCTAGACCCTTAACAGACTATGCTAATCAAATAGACAAGATTTAAACCCTGCGAAAGTCTGTAAAACCTACGGGCATCCCTTATGGCGCACCGTACTGATTGGCTAAATTTGAATACCTTTCTTTGAACATTAAAATGAATCAGTATCCCTACTTTTGTATACACTAAGAGATTATAATGATTTAATCATTGTTTTCAAACCCAGCATGATACTAGCTCATTCTGCTTGCCCTGCCGTTCTCCTCTGCCCGCTGGCCTATACCTGATGTTCCGACGTTAACAAAATGATGAATGAGGTGAGGGGTCTAACTAGGTTTATAGTCGTAGATACCTTAAATGCTTGGAGAACATGAAACCAACACATCAAAGGACCTTTGCCGCAACCGGCACCACAACCGTAATTCCTGTTATTAATCCTATGTAACTTCCAAGGATCTCTGGACCATCCCTTTGTAGATGGATCCAAAACGTCAACGTGAAGCGAGGCGCATATCTGAAAAAAAATCAACAAATATAGCCAGTGTTGATCTAGGACCGAAAATAGTGCAGGGCGGTGATTTGTAGATTGGATCCTCATCCCCAGAAGGGATAATAAAAAATCCCTTCATCTCTCAGACCAGACCTGTCATATGTATCATTCATTCCCTTAGAAGCAGCAGGTAATTTGTAGCAAATGATCTGTTTCGGACTTTGATTGTCTATACAGTATACAGTACAACGTTTTTTGTATCAAACCCGGAGTTACTATATTCTGGACGTTATCTGCAAATTGCTGGTCCCCATATTAATGGTCCCCATATTAATAATTCATTGGAAGGGTTCGTGAAACAGAAGTTCTTATCTGAATTTTGGCAGGAAACCTAGTTCTGAGTATATTCTTCGTCTTCGGCTAAAAATAGTGAGAACCAGTTCTTAGTACCACCTGCACAATTTCTCAAAAATTTTACCATTTTTAATTCAAGTAGTGTATCCATAATTATTCGTAAATTCCAGGTTACCATATTATACTTTACATACCCGGAATTGTTTGCTATCAAAAGTCAGGCCAGACATACTTTTCATGAACTTTTCAAACAAACCATGGTGCCTGGATTTGAATTTGCAGAAGGACGGTGTAAAGCCTAAGGCCCGTGCCCGCCTGACATTAATCTAATACGTAGTAAATTTATGTCTAGTTTAACAAAGTAACTTCTGGGTGCTGGTTGCACCTGCTACTTTTTTCCGAAATTTCACAATTGTCCTTATTCTGTCAGAACGTAGTTAATGCGTAAAAATGTTCGTGCTACGATATTTTACGATTTATTATATATACATCATTTGATAATGATGCCTCATGTTTGAGCACTGTGTATTTTTGGTACAGTGACGAACTTCGGGAACGAAGAACATTTTCTGGAGTTTCTAATGATGTTTATGATTGAGGATGATAATCGAGTCACCTACGTAATTATTCGGTATTGGAGTAACTGCGTGACCTAAGTATGCCTTAAATTGCATGCATTAAATTATCGTTTTTAGAATTCAGAGGAATTTCGGAACATGGTTACACATTTTCTATACACGACTTGACAATGTTTGAAATGTGCACAGTTAATGAGCTTTACACAACTTATAGGTACGCTGATAAAATTATCATGCAAGAAAATGAACACGTCTTGTTTGCAAACATAATGCGATAAAATAATTCTGGAGAATCTAATCAGTTATGGATATAAAGAAAAGGATATTAAGACGGCAAAAGCTTCCTAGAAGCTCTAACATCACCAAGGACCCCTCTTAAACATTTAAAACACAATGTGCATGAGAAATATTACGAAAATTGATTACTTTTTTAACAGGTACTAATCAGTTTCTCAAGAATTCACTGGTTAGTTGGTGCATGGGCCAAAACAAATGATTAAATATTGAATATTCAGGAACCTGTGGAGAACATAATCGATATGAATAAAAATTTTTCACGAGATACTTAATATCTCGTTTTAGCTACATTCACCATATACTTGGGTATTAAAGAGAACGTAAAAAGATATTCATATCAAGCTTAAATAATTTGGAAAGGATTTCACCCCCACCACGCACACATACGTAGTGCAATTGCGCGGGCCATGGGTGAAGGTGCATTTCAATCACCACAAATTTAACGCACAACACAACCTAGGGTCATGTACTGGGAACTTTTAGGAATGGAAACGCCCTAGAACGTGGTGCGGTGCGTGTTGCAATAACAAGCATAGGCGTAGTTAAGTCCCTGAATCTAGGGGGGCTTAAGTCCCTGGTTCTGGCATGGCTCAAGTCCTTGCCTAGATACAATAAACAACATAATGAATATTATTTGGATTTTTGGGGGCTAATTTCATTTTTAGGGGGGCTAAGCCCCCCCAAGCCCCCACCTAATTACGCCTATGATAACAAGTGCCGGGATGGAAATGGTGCGCGCAGTAAGGTGAAAAGATGCACAGCATGTTGGCATAACTGGCCGCACGTCATGACATTACAGCATTCCATAATGGAAACGCACCCTTACGAATACGGCAGCTCTACTCAGCGGTAAGAGTTTTAATTCAACGATAGCTTACCATTATGTTAAACACTAAGTTTACTCAGTGGTCGCTTTGAGATGAGATACAGCAGTACCGGACAGTATCTGACAGACAGAGTAGTGGATCTTAGAATCATTACATTTTACTGTATCTTTGAGTTCTTAAATAATAATGGTCTCCGGATCACAAACATTCAAAAATTCTATGTGCCAATTTCTTGACTTCATTTTGTTGAGGGACATCAAAGAGGAAAGAAACATCAGGAGAAAAAAATACTTGTGGCTCAACAACACAAACCTTTCAGAGCCGCAAAATGCCGAAACGAGTATGTCGCAGCAAATGAATACGGCGCCTTGAGAAGAATAAAGTAGTACCAGTCTTAAGAAAAATAAAGTAGCACTAGCAGATAGCAGTAATAAGACAAAACCGGACGAGCAGGCCTTCTGCTCCTTTCTGCAAAACCAACACCAAAAACCTTCGTGGCCTCCCGGACAACGCCTTTCTATCGAACCTTCTGGTGGAGGCTAGCAGGTTCAACCAGTCCGGTGAGTATGATGATTCGTCTTCATACTTGGGCGTGCCAAATATCTGAAACCTAAGGTTGCGATACATATAACATAATCCAGGAAGTCAAACAATGTTTCGCTTTTCACACAGAATCTGGCTCCGATGGGGTCTTTTACTACATTCATGAGTGTTAACTCTTGACTCAGCAGGCATTGGCCGCCTATGAAAATCCCTACCAAGAAATTTGACTCATACCCTGCTTTTATTCATAATCCATAGCACATGGTTATTCGCTCTTCTACAAGCCCGCTAAAATAAACCTGTGCCTGAACGCATCTTCCTCTAGTCAAACTTTTGCCAGTTTTTTGTAAGCCCTCTTATGCAAGGGGCCGTTGATTTGGCGCCTACTATTGCCTAACATGTGTTCAAGGCCAATTTAAACCCTCTCCTTGCTGAGGGATCCTCGCTAATTCCTGGGCCAGAGTTGATCTAGGCCTCAGAGCTGCTTGACCATCAGCATACATACATACTATGTTCTGTTCTGTAAGCTGTTTAACTTCTACTTTGCCTGCCTCGAACAATATATCGAACATTTTTTCCTGGAGAGCAGTCGTGCATGTGCTAAGTGCAAAACCTCTTTGCACACCTTTACCTGCCAGACCGAATCCTACACCACTGGTCCTCAACTCCTTAGACTGTAATATACCAGTAAAACATACTAAGCTGAGGGACTGGAGATTGATCCCGTCCTGTTAAACCATCCCCGAGACCATCCCTATTAGGACTGACGGGTGAGAATCTATTAACTAGGTTTGAAGTATATTTAGATATTTGTACTTTAAATTATGTTATTGAGATACTGCTCCAAGAAAAATGTCGCTTTTGACAAGAAAAACCTTTCGTACAGAGCCCCATAATGCCTGTCTGTTAAATCCGTCAGTGGATCTACTTACCGTTTTTTTCTTTGGATCATTACCAATGCTAGCCAAAAGAACTGGCGGCAGCCTAACCTTCTTACCATCAATAACATGGTACCCAATATTGAAGCATTCGTACTTGACATCAAGCTTGTTCAACCAGTTTTCCACAAACTTGAGCATCTTCTTTGTTTCGTCCTGATACGCTATCTTACTGGATATAGATTTAATCTTTATGGCTTCCTCCAAGTCATCGAGAAATTCGCTTCGATTTGAGTCCACAAACTGCAGTATTTTGAGTAGTTCAGGCTGGATGTGGATCTTTTTGCTGGAGATTGCTGCATAGTATTCACCATATATGGAATTTGTAGTTTTCGTTTCACTATGTTCGGTCCGGTATGAATGGGGGTAGACCATTCTACCGATATTTATTTCTTGAAGGTCTTATGCAGGTAGGGAAAGTTCACCAAATAATCGGTGTAGAAAAATGTAAAAATATAGAAAAACGTCACAATGAGGACTTCAACAGACATACTGACATGTGTGAAACGTAATATTATGTATAACGTAGGAGCTGATTGCTCGAATTTTAGTAATTTGGTTTTGCCGCTTATTGGTATTGAAAGTATGTTGATATAATTGTATAGTGCTGATCTTCAGCCCAATATAATCGAACCGATAAAAGTAAAGTAGACAGAATACCTACGGAAAGAAAAAGTTACAAGTGATACCTACTTAAAAAAAAGTAAAAAATTCCTGAGGGATGAAAATGGTTTAACAAATTTTTTTGAATCATATTTAATAACATTTTCGTTCATTATGGACAAAAAAAATTCATCAAAATCGATCGACCAATTTGGGAGCTACGACACAAGAGCGACGATCGTTTTTTTCTTGGGAGGGATAATTAATTTTTTTTGTGGAGATAAATGTTTTTACTGTATTATATAATCAGCGAAAAAATGTATTTGTCGGGGGTAGGGGGAGGCTGCATTTTTGTGGACAACATTTTATTGATAACATTTTTACCAGCATTACGTGATCAGCAAAATACATTCGTCGGGGAGTAGGGGAGGGTACATTTTTGTGGAATAGCCCCCCCCCCCCCCCCCGAAATCAGCTACGCATTCAGTTTTGACGTCTCGAAGAGGCTGAAGTTAGGATTATAATACGCCAATATTATAATGTACGAAAATTTTTCCGATGCCCCCCCCCCCCCCCGAAATCGACTTCTATATACGCCACTGCCGCAGCCGCCTTAATTTCTTCCACCGTATAGATCTCCGAATTCTTTTCGGTGCTGTCCAGCTCCCATATATTATGTTCTAAGTCCTCGCACATTTCTTTCCTGTGCTTGGATCTTGAGGTACAGTAGCTTCTTCTTGGCTGCATATTCCTCCGGTAGTGCATTTATGGCTGCTTGAGGCTAGTGGTCTGCGCGTCGTGCGCGGGCGACACCTTATGCCGCACTTGAAGGCAGTCTGCCCTAGCACCTCTTTTTATGGTACTTTCTTTCAGAATGGCTTGTATCAGGCCCGTGTACCGCTATTCTGTGACGCTTTCCATGGTATGCAAGAACTCAAGTCTACGGGTAAGTGCCTCTTGGAATTTGCTGACATCAACGAAGGGCGCGTCCGTTGATATACTTTTCACTTTGTGTTTCAAGGCCATCCCAAAATAGATTTTCCCATGGTCACTGAAAGTTTCGTCTTCCAAGGCCTCCACCTTTTAATGCACTTAACTACGATGCTAGAGTGACGTTAATGAACCGACACGAAGCTCTTCAGCAGAAGGTGGGCAGCAAACCATCATTCAACATTACCATGTCCATTGCCACTATCCACTCGCATAGCACTCTCCCCCATTTATCTGTGACCCCCAATCTGCATCTTTGGCATTTAAATCGCCAAGAACAAGGACGTCTCGGCCCGCCTTAGCTACATCGTTCCAGAGCATCTGTATGGAGAAATACGAAACTATTTTTGTATTTCTCCATACATACTTATATTTGGAGAGCAGTAACAACAGAAGATCTTCAGTTTATCCAGGTTTATGAGTATACATATAGCCATCTGCACTAACTACCGAATTTACGACGATATTTTTTTTCGAATATACGCCGCTACGTCGTTGTTAATAACTGTACACTACTTGGATTAACTGCAGACCTTTTGGTACAACAGATAGCCTGCATTTTAGAGTGGTTAATTTTGACGAACTACAGATCCGCCCACTCTAGTACTTTCTCCACCGAGGTCCTGTCATGGACTCATGTAGCAGTTTGCTAGACCGTGATTCGTGATTGAGTCACCAGTGAGGTATCGGTCAGCATGGAGATAGACCTCACAGTTACTGGGACTAAGGACATCATGAATGAGAAAAGAATAGGGTATTGGTCCAAGGACTGAGCTATGAGTAACACCGTCCTTGATAGGCTGTGCTGTCAGCAATACATTGTTAAATTTGATCCGAAATTTCCTTCCCTCTAGAAAGAAAGGAGCCAAAGGGAGAGCACTTGTGGATTAATTTATAGAGGAGGCCATGCCATCCTTTGTCAAAAGTCTTCGGTAAATCCCCCGGTTATACACGCGCCATCAGCTTGACAACTGAAGCTCATCATTGATATGTCCAGACCGAAATCCGAATTGAAAGTGAGGAATTATGGGTATCTAATAAGTCTTCGGTTGTGCTGTGCGAAGCTTCTGTCGAAGAATCTTCTGGAAAATTATCCTCGGAAGAGGATCGACCAACAGTAGAACTGTTGTCACCACCTGTAGTATTGGCTCTGAAGTATCTCCTGACCGATTTTACAATTTGTCGCTCCTCATGGTCATCGAGGTCATCATTATCAAGATCATATAATTGGGTGAGAACTGAGATTTTCCATAGCATCAGCAAAGACCTCCACATCATCGCCACTTATTACTATTTAGGTGTAAATACCATGCGTCGTAGTCCATGAATATGGGGAAGTTTTTCAAGTTTGCTATTTCTGAGCGATTTCTCGACTTTCCAAATGGGATCATTATTTGAGCCAAGCATTCGCCGGGGGTGCAGTATCGGCACTCGGCAATGTCGGCAACCACAGACCACAACCATAGTAAACAACCAGCATAATATCTCTGAGAATTTCCCATATAAAAATGGTTCCCACAGAATTTGACCTTGGGATGATTTTACGGATGTGAAGTTTGGGTAGAGATGCGAAATGAAAATATCGATACCGGTACCAACTCGATATTTTTTAGCCAAATAGGCACGTTTGGTTCGTACAGAGCATTTTGTGCAACTGATTACAGCCCTCAATAATTAGGTATATAATTATTTTCGATACCGATACAAAAGTATCGATACCAGCTTGGAATGCCTCAAAAAGTATCGATGACAAAAATACTCGATATTAGTGCAGAAGTATCGAAGTATCGTTAGCATCCCTACAAAAAATCATAATTACCGCCAACCTGAGTTATTGTGCTGGTTGGTTACTATGCTGTGCACAGACCACAGACCTTTCACGGACCATGAACAAATGCGGCAACGCAGCAACGACGTCTGAGGTTTATTTGACACTTGACAGTCAGTCTGTCTGTTTGTGACAGTGACAGTCTGACTTTGTGTCTGACAGTGAATTTTTGAAATGTCGATATGGGGTACACAAATGTTCATTATTTTTGCTTGTTAAATCGCCAAAAACAATAAAACACAAAATAATATGGCTTAATGTGAAAGCAACACTGAATAGACTGCAAAATGTCTTTAAACGCTGCACAAGATATATTTGAATTGTGCCCTTTAATTGAAAATATCAGCATAACATTGTGTGCTAGATGTGAAAATGGGGTGAAACAGCTACTAGCTTTAGTAACAAGGTATGTAACACAGTTTTTTGTAATCGTATATAGTAATACGATACATTTTTAGCGAAGGGGATATAGTGCTGCATTACACCTATGGAGAATTGACACCAGTTGTAAGACAAATACCATGGTTCAATGATGCACAGAAAAAGATACAAGCTATATGTTTTGATCCATCAGCTACTTGGCTTTTAGCAGTTTGTAAGTATAAAACTAAACAGTGTGAACCAGTTCCATCTCAGTGTAGTTTATCCATTGTATTTAACACAGGTGCTACATGCATGTTTTTGTAATTGTTCATCAATAATTCCTCTCATGACTATTTTAATAAAAATCCACATTTATTTGAAATGTTCCTAACATAGTCGTAGTTAAGTCCCTAAATCTGAGGGGCTTAAGTCCCTGGATCTGGCGGGCTCAAGTTCCCGCCCTAGATACAAAGATTTAACAGAACGAATTATTTTAGGATTTTTGGGGGGCTAATTTCATTCTTGGGGGGGGCTAAGCCCCCCAAGCCCCCACCTAACTACGCCTATGGCTCCTAAGAATTTGGTACTATGATAATGATACTGTTTTTCTTTATAGCTACTGACAGTTCCCTATACATCATTCCTGCATTAAGTATTGTCGACAAAAAGCAAAAGGTTGATTGTAAATGGGCACTGAATGATGTAACTCATTTTCCAAAGTCATCTCAGGTACTAGAAGCAAAACCTACAAGTATCATGTGGTGGCAAACATTTGACTGTAACCAAAATGCTCTGGTGGGATTTGATAATGGAACTATTGTATTGATTAGTTTAACAGATGGAAGATGTCTTGGGAGTTGTAATATAGCTGAACCTGTAAAGCTATTATGTTTATGTCAGGACAATAGTTTGGAAACAGTATCTTTATTGGTATGTATTACTAATTTAAATCTTATGTTCCCTAATTTATCATGAATTCATTGTAGCTCGTATTTTCACTTAAAACTATAAGTTTGTACTCCTTATAATGATGCTAAGACTTGAACCCTAAGTTTAAATAGTCATAGGCTCCAATTTTATCAGTCATACAAGTAGCCTTTGCTTTGAAAGTGATGTGAGATATTGCAAACTAAAGTCAGGTTGCCACAAAATTACTGCGAATGTTTTGCCTCTAATTTTTTTTAAACGTAATGGTTGAGAAAACAAAATCCATTCATTTCTCAGTAGTTTAAGCATTACATTGTAAAAAAATGCTTTTGATAGCAAAAGGTGGGAAAGAAATTAAATTTGATGGGATGGTAAACATTGGTCCCCTGAGTGTTCACCTAAGTTTGTGACCTTGAAGGGTTGCCACTTGAGGGGTGGGGAGTGAAAACTCTGCTTCGTGACAATTTTTGAAAAATTGCGCCATTTGGTGATGTCGAAAAAAGCTTGGATACTATCATGTTGAAGGAAAAATATATTTTTTTTTTCATCCTAAAAGGTGCTAAATAAGGGGGAAAAGTTTTTACTTTTGCAAAAAAATTTATTTTACACAAAAAACATGTCCATGTATGTGGGTATGAGCCCAAGGGGCATTTGGTTAATATTTAAAAAATAAAAATTTTTCCAATTTCCCATAGTGAAAAATTAACCTAACAATATGTTATTTATTATGAAAATTGTATAAACAATTGAATGCAGCTGTTAGGCACAAATGAATATTGCATTTAACGCAGCTCACTCTTGATGTTCCATTTTACACCTTTGAGGTTTTTGGTCCATCACTGGCCAATGACCAATGGCATCATATCTCACGTCTGTTTGTCGGATATCTACTTTCAATTGTTTTGAAGGCTTTGTGGGTTGATTAAATGGTCGGCCCCCTCTTTTTCTAAACAAATCACTGCCAAATTTGAGTAAGGACTCGGAAATCTCAGAGGTGTAATTTGTATGGTCCATTTGATCTTTTATAGACAGTCTCTCCTGTACTCCAGCCAGCTGTTTGTTACTGCCATATTTATATATTTAAATACGATACTTTTTGCAACAGCACGGCGCGAGGTCGCAAACTTAGGTGAACATTCAGGGAACCCAATGTCTACCACCCCACCAAATTTCATTTCTTTCCGACCTTTTACTGTCAAAAAACCCTGACAGCCTGGACTATAAGTTTTTCAAAGTAAAGAAGTAACTTAAACTCTTAATCACATCAGTCTTCTGATTATCACTTGGTATCATTTATTTAACTTTGGGCAATGAAGCTTAACAATTAAATTGTCATAAAAATTCAACAAATAAAAATGTATACTAATTGCAATGTATACAAATAAAATAATTCTTCTAAGTTCTAAGAAATTTTACAGATGTTTTGTTGTTATAATCTTGAACAAAACTATAAATAATAAACAATAAATTCTTCTACAATAAATAAACTATGAATATAATTATTTTACATAAGAGTTCACACTTTGAGCAAACAAAAATAAAATTAAATCTTTTATTTCAATAAATTTAGAACTGCATATTCACATTTGCCAATGTTGGCAGCAGATATTCACATTCGCGTATTGAACTGGGAAAAGTTAAGTGAGCTCAGACTCAGATCTGAGATTTTGTGAAAAACGATGCGGCTATAACTATTGCTGATTCTGGTTTGTCACTTGTGACAGTTGTCAAATTTAGACAATGGTTGTTTCTGACTGTGGCCTTTTATTCGCTTTTACTGTTAAGGATGATCATTGGCTATGCTAGAGTCAAATGGGTAGTATCCTTTTATGAAATTCATTCTGGAAAATTGCAAAGAATATTCATAATGTTGCAACTATTTATAAATTCTTTTGATATATGTATGTAGTAGATGTTTATAAGACCTACATATTATAAAATAAGGTAATCTAAATTAGTTATTATTATGACTCTTTTGTAATTGCTTAATCAATTTGTCAACAGCACATTTCTTAGCAGTTCTGTCTTAGATGGCAGCGGTTCTTAGATAAATCAAAAGATAATGGCAGTCTATTTCACATAAGTAGATAACAGTGACGTCACATAATTGATGACGTAAAAATTGTTGTCTCAGTTTGAATAATAGCATTATTCAAAACATAAATATGT
Organism: Callosobruchus maculatus; assembly: GCA_951848785.1. NCBI lineage: Eukaryota > Metazoa > Arthropoda > Insecta > Coleoptera > Chrysomelidae > Callosobruchus > Callosobruchus maculatus. The sequence continues at coordinate 2,938,686 of CATOUR010000142.1, read as the reverse complement.
AACTTCACAACTTACGTCTTCGGAGACATTGGACTGAGGTAAATCGTAAAACCACACAACATCAAATACAAACCACACAAGATAACTCACACACTAAACAAAAACAGATCGATGTTCCACAAATCAATTGACCCACGCTACTGCATGGCAGTTGAACATGTGATTAAGCATACACAGTGCACATACTTAACTATGACGTCACTGTTATCTTCTTACGTGAAACGAACTGTACTTTTTTCATCCAGTGGTGGTGAAATTATCAAAAAAAACCAAGTACACATGCTCAACTTTACTTTTCAATATTTTCAAGGTATCCTGTGATTTTTTAATATTTATCTTACGCTTTCAGACGTAGCAGCTAGCTCTTCAAGCAAAGTAGTATTTTTTGTGTATTTTAAAATATATTTCTTCTCTATTTTGGTTTTATGCCTAATCAGAACATTTACGAGGAAGGTCATATTCCAATATTTCTTAGTACCTGAGGAATTATTTGTGAAAGTAACTGAAAAATAGGTGATGATCGCTGCATTAACTGTTAGTTTCTTATTTCATACTTGTCTTAATTAAAATTACCAACTAGTACAATATTTGATGAAGGTTATATGCTATATTTTTGATTAATCAACTTATTCAATGGAATTATAATTCATTTATGCTCCAGATAAATGCTGCAAGTGGGCAACAGTGGAAGCTGGTTTTAGAACATCATTCCTCTAGCTACATTTGGCCACCAGATGCCAATAATCAGGTAAAATTACTTTTAGTAATAAATCTGTAGTTATACAAACATTAGGGTTTTCTGGGATTGAAATCTGTATCCTATTTAAACAATCAGTAAATTCATGAGAGACATTTCAAATATCAAGTCCAACTGCACACTTAACATGGGGTCCGCACAGGAAAATATGTCTACTTTTTCGGACACCCTGCCTATTGACTTGTGAAACTATCTTTCAAAATTTCGTCATTATATTAAAGGACATTTGACAGATCAGGATAATATAGTTGAAAACATGCGAACCTGTAGGTTACCCTATTGTACCTATTGTGGCTCGCACCTATTTATAGTTCACCATATAAGCCCCACCTGTTGGTGAAGGCGATGGTAGTGTTGGGTAACATTTCCTATGAGGCCAGTAATTTTGAGATGGGTGACTCCGAAAGTATGAAACCTAGCTCTTTGACTATCGTTTCCGCTTGGAAGAGTGTAGTATACCTCTCGAGGTTTACTGGGATTTTAACTCTTGGATTAGTACTAACTACTTCTGCTCCTGTCCTGAGCTCTGAGTTGGATCCGCCAATAAATAGCGGAAGATGGGAAGGTGATATGAAACTATCACTCCTCTTCCATTCGTCTCTTCCTGGGAAAAGGACGCTGTTGGATCTTTCCGTGTGCGCTTGTGGAACCATAGAGTCCGAGATCATTGAGTATATGGTGGTTTATAAATTCACTCATAATACCCGTTGTTTCTAGTCCCAGTTCCTTTTTATCCTCTCTGCAAGTTGATAGCAATTTGCAGGCGACTATTTTGGCACCTCTCTCTACCTCAATGTATAGAAGGATTAAGTATAGGAGGGTCTTGATGGCCAGTGTTGGTTGGTTGGTAGTAGACATGGCATCAGTAATAGCCAAGCAGGCGATGCCGCTAGCTTGGTTCTGACTGTCCGTTGCAAACATTTCTGCCACCACACAACAGCATCATATACTACCATTGGTTTTACCACCATCTGATATATGGATTAGGACTAACGTTCTAAGATTTACCGCATATGATGCGAAGCTATAACATCATCCTCAGTTTTGGATCTCATCCGTTGTGTGAGCTGAAGCCTACTTTAGTATTTTGTACTACAACATTTTTTTTCCTGGGTTTTTACTAGCTTTACTTGAATAAGCAACATTCAGTAGAAACCAACAATTCTTAAGTCTCTGATCACTAGAATATGAATCCAAACAACATACCTCAAAATTTGTGTTATTACAATTTGTTGCATTATGTAAAAAATGAGTGAAATGAAGTGGATTTACTCAGTACTTCCCACACATAACGGTGATATCATTTTGTTATTTTCCTTTTGCATGAAGCTATAGTCTGAGATCCCCTTGCAACCAAATCATCGCCCGCCTGTTATCAAAAAACATCTAACACAAAAACTAGTAAATAGTTTCTTAAATCTCTCCGTGGGAAATAGAACGACACAATTTTCATTCTACGAGCTTCAACTGGATGAAACGAAACCCCCAAATTTCCTAAAAATGAAGCTTGAGCTACTTTTAGTTTTTTTATTATTGCTTCGCCGCCACTGACTCCAGTTTTAAAAACCATACTAGTTTGAGCAGTTTTTATATTTTTAGCTTTTTATTGTTGCTGCGCTGCCACTGACACGATTTCTAAAAACGATACGCATTTTCCATCCTTGGCACGGTAGTAATACTGTGGCAAAGTTTCATTAAAATCGATTCCATAATTTCCATGTTACTCAATACAGAACGATGTAAAACAATATTCGTATGTATTTATATCAGAAAATTGTAAATCCCTTGGTTTCTGTAGTAGGCAAGGTAATGATCGGATGGACCCAAAAAAGGGTTTTATGCCGCTAGGACTCTCTTTTACAGGTCAATGGACAGCCTATTATGAATACAACAAATTTTTCAGTTTTTCAACCCCCCCCACCCCCCAACCACCCCAATTTCACCCCCGCCCAAAAAAACTCAGAAAATGATCAGGAACCTCTAAAACACTTAATGTTCGGATGGACCTAAAAAAGTTATTTATGTTGCTAGGTCTTCCTTCACAGGTCAGTAGACAGTCTATTATGAAAGCAACAGATTTTACAATAATACAACCCCCCACCCCCCAACCACCCCAATTTCACCCCCACCAAAAAGAAAAGTAGAAAATGACCAGGAACTCCCAAAACGCCTAAAACGAAGTTTTAGGGATATTTATTTTTTTTGTTCTTTGCTCCGCCATCAATGCACCGATTTTCAAAATTTTAGCAGCATTATCTACTTGGACTCCACAACATATAGGTGCCCAAATTTCATCACAATCCCTGTAGCGGTTACTGAGATTACGAGGGTAGAAAAACGCGACAGACAGACCGACAGACAGACCGACGGAAATGAGTGACATGGATTTTCGTTATGTAGACATCATAAAACGCCCAAAAAGTATATTATCTCAAAATCGAAAATTTTTGCGATCACAATACTCCCCTCACCTATCAGTGTGGGAAGTAAAAACAAGGTCCACATCAAGCCATCAACAGACCATGTATCTCTTCTATACTTTTTGTAGACTGGCTTATTTTCTGTTGCCTTTCATAACTTTTTCAGTCTGACGATTCAACGCGCTCCAGACTATATAACCTGAAGCAATTGGGAGTGGACAAGCTGGCATCTCTGAGGCAGAGGTTATCAGATGCCAGAGCTGGTAGAAGGGACAGCCAAACCAGTGACACTACCAGTGAGTCATCACATTCGGAATCCAACCACTCAGTCCACTCTGGCCCGGAGTTGCTACCTCATTTGTGTGATACGTTTTTCGCGCCGCAGTATGCCCGAAATCGATATTTGTTTTCGGCTTTTTATAAACCCACGAGCTTGCTGACGGTAAGTCTTGTTATCTCTAAAAAAGTGTACTTTATGCACACACACAAAACCAGTGGCGGGTCGTTGGAGTTTTCTTCCTTTAGGTAAAGGGTATCGTTATCGCTCATTTACACTACAATGGGGTATTTTCCAACTGGCTAATATTTAATGTAATAATAATGTAATAATAATGTAATATATAATAATGTTTAATGGCTGAAATGGATTGCTTGTATCTAATTTGTAATGACGGCAGTGTTTGCTCAATTTTTTTCTGCCCACGTGGAGTAAAGATAGACTTTAAAAATCATCCCTTTGAAAAGAGCTCATTTAAATCTCTTAAACCTCCCGCCTAAGAAATCAACCAATCAAGAGTGATTTTTATGCCGGATGTAGATAGGATGTGACTATTTTAAATTTGAATTGAGCGTAGATTCAAGGTTGTCACGTTGCTAATGTTTTTCATAGTTTTTCTATAAAGGATGTAAACTTTATTTTATGTTTTATTATATGTTATGTAATTAGCAGTTTACTCTGAGAATGTTTCATAGTTACTTTTCACAGTTTTACTCGTCATTCGACAACACTCGTCTTTAACAGCCTGTCACTAGTGTCATGCATACATAACCTCCACTGATGTCACGACTGTCACGGTATCTCATTTAACCAAGATAGATCATGAAATGATGCAAACAAACATCTGTCAATATCAATACGAAGCGGAGGTTATGTCTATAGATGGAGAAAAGACGACAATGTACAGTCACATTCTAAGGATAGCTCCACGAAAGACTTATTACGTCACGCTTAGATTTATTACGTCACAGCTTTGGCGCAAAATTTTATGTTTAAACTTTGCAGGTGCTTTTAAGCCACTTCGCGTTCACAGTAAAAAGTAAAAATGTTTGTTACATGGTTTTTGGGGACTTAACATCAATATTCCGTCATAAAATTTTGTTCGGAAAATACCCCATTATTAATGTAATTGCTAAAACGTATCCTGTGTTGTCTTTTTGGTTCCATCGCACTTCAGCGAGTTCCTAATTCATTGAAAAACAGTTATTTTTATGTAATATAAGGTGCACTCGCCTGATCATTAATTCCCTAACACGGAATACGAACTAAACCTAACGTCTAACTGTAACGTTAACCGATAACCACCCGCAACCACAGTCTTCTATCGCTATTTTAATTATAGTAATACCTAGTACGGCCCCGTGACCTGCTAATTAATGAATTTACGAGGCGATTTTTCGTTAGGTAATCCTCGGTATACGTCAAAATGAATGCGGTTGCCGTCAGTTAACTTACCTTGATGAAAGATAGTGACTGGCTAAATTGTAACCGCTTGATGGAACCGCAAACTTTAGTAAGTTGAAGGTCATTAACCAAGTTACCGCCACTGCCTAATACTCATATATACCCTGTTACCCGATACTTTAAACTGTCAGCCGTGTCAACAGCGAACAGCTGTTCGGCTAGTGATAACTAAAAATACCCCAGATTGAGTCATGACGTATCAATCTTAAGCTTTGAAGGAATGCAGGGCTGTACTGAATGCAAGTACTACTAATAACAAGTAATTGACACTTGGTGACATTTTCATCTATGCTCTGAGGTCTATGCTTATTTTACATTTTCTCGGAAAATCCGGCGTGTCTTTCAGTATATCAGTATGGCTGGTCTGAATGATGATGATTACGTACACTTTAAATGAGGTAAGAAGAATGAAGATAAAAGCATTTTTAGCACAAGCTTCAGTTAAGCTACCTTATTATATTAATCTTACTCCATGTACTTACTTTATACTTGTTCCAATTGTACCTTGTACGTTTCAACCAATAAATATCCCACTAGTGATGCAAGCTATCCATTGAATCGTCCTTATTGCTAAATATAGGAGCATTGTGATAGTCTCTAACAATATACAAATCAATACAATAATATATTTCGTTTAACTAACCATTTTTGCTGCGAATTTCTGGATATTGAAGCAATTTCTTGTTTACAACAATAGTCATTACTTTTTGGCAAATATTCAATAAGAATATTACTAATACGGTCCTGATCGCAGGAATGCCAATCAACACCACTAGTAAAAAATTAAATTTGAGATACACTTCTTCGTCAGCTGATACCTATCAAATACACTAATTACATAATTTTGTCATATGCATCAGATGCGATGTTAAGGCAATTCAAAAACATTGTTGCTGCTTCAACCTTATATGTATAAAGTGTGACGCCCACGACAGGTTTTCCTTTAATATGAGGGCCGCTTGTGTTTTTATCCAGTTTCAATTAGGATTAGAAATCTATACCACCTCAAGCTACTGCTTACTAAAGAGGAGTTCTCACTATTCAGTTTCGCTGAATCATTTTGACTGATTCACATATTGAACGTAAGAACACATTGGCATTAAAACTGATCAGTGGGTTCGTACTTTCAGTTAAAGTGAAAGCCAGTCCTACTTTCCATTAATTTTGGCTGAATCAATATTAAAAAATGAATATAAACTGACGTGTGACAACCTCTTCTGTCATTAGTGAAATTCATCAGCCTTGGCACATCATGGTTAGACTATTATTTATGTGTACAGATCGTACAAAATGGTTTTTCGTTGGCGCGAGGAACACACTCATACGCTCTTGGAGAACTATAGGAAATATGAGTGCCTCTGGAATGTTCGAAGTGACTTATACATGATTTCTGTATGATTCACTATTTTCAAAAGCCAATGCTCTCAGTATATTTCCACTAGCACCCCATTTATTTCTGCTTAATATCCACTGCCTAACCCAACATTTACGACATTTTCTTCGTTTCATTTGGAGTAATACAGTTTGTAATATGTTTGCTAACAGCAAACACACCTCGCGAACAACGGGTTTTAATTTTCATTTAGTAATCATTTGGTATCTATCAAGAGATTATACTGATACAGTAATCCAGACCAGCTAATGTACTCCGCAAAACATGAAATGTTTTGAAATATACGTCGTTTTCATTAGTGCTTACCAACCGTGGAAATGGAGGGCCACCCCATAGTCGAATCATCTTCCGTCAAGCTTTTGGGGATCAACATCAATAATAAAATGTCCTGGCAGAACCACGTCGTCAGTATTGCTAAAACGGCATCCCAGAAGGTTGGAGTTTTATTCCGCTGTAGGAAGTTGTATACACCAGAGCAACTGCTGCTGCTCTACAAGGCACAGATCCGACCATCGCTGGAGTATTGCTCCAATGTGTGGGGATGCGCTCCGAGGCACTCTCTTAAGCTTCTGGACACTATCCAGAAAAGAGCAATTATATTAATCGATACGCCTAACCTCACAAAGAACCTACACAGCCTGGAACATCGAAGGAGGGTGGCTGACCATCCCTGCTCTCCCAGATAATAACACCAAAGGCCGTCCGAACCAGGAACACTAGAGAAGCTCTGCGAGCTAATCCTTACCAGGTCGAGGTCCTAGTTCGGGGAGTAAGTCTCCTCCAGCATTCCTTCTTTTGGAGAACTTCGACGCTGTGGAATCAGCTGCCGGTAAATTTGTTTCCCGACGGCTACAACCTGCAGCGTTTCAAATCGAACGTGAACCGACACTTATCCTCTCGCAGCCCTTCTACAGTGCCATAGGCTTTCAGCTTTTGCGAGAGGCTGACCATAAAAAAAATGATTCATTAAACCTGAATAATGAGAACAAACGTCGTTTTCGACACTCAATAGTGAGAACCCGACTTTGCAAAGTTGCTGCCTTGTTGAGCAGTTTCAGTACGATACAATGTTTTTGATGTATGTATTTCCTTAGGTCCATGCTGTTGACGTGGAATCGGCACCATTATATGTGCACAAGTTACCACAGAAGACCTCTACGATTTTGTTGACGGATCGGCTGATATATACTGTGAACGAAGATAGTACGATGATATCTATCATCAGCGCACAATTATCAGAGTGCAGATTAGAGGGAGACACAGTAAGTATGAATGTTTTATAGGACTTTTATCAACATTTTTTCTAGGGTTGTATTCATCGTCGGTTAAGGGTCCCTTAATGTTTAGGGTCCCTTAAGTAAGGTTTCGGGTTTCGACGGCTACTTGAGAGTCCCTTACGTAAGGCTCCGTTGACTAATACTTAAGTAACGAAATGTCAACATCACATGCCAACATGATATTTCGTTGCAGTCAAGGCGATTTTGTAGGTTCATTTTGGAGTATGGTGTTGTCAGTTTCTGTCACATCCCGAAAAATGTCCGGCACAAAACAAAAAAAAAAAGGTAACAGAAAACATCAAAATGCGTAGGCATAGGCATAACAAATTGACTTGTATTTAAGATATGACAATGTCGCCAAATTAATCCCGCCGTCTCGTAGATGTTGTCTATTAAACAGATACACAAGGAAAGCCGCACTTTAGGGTCCCCCAAGTATCCCTTGAGTATTACTTAAGGGACGACTATGAATACGGCCCCAAAATACAATTTGGTCAGCTTATACTAAATAAAGGTGGCTAATATCAAAATGATGTGTCAGCTGTAAGCGAACCCTATGTAAAAATCATTTCTAATAGGATCGACAACAAGTTTATGCCTGTTATAAATATGTACTATCTAACATGTAATTTACTTCAGGAACAATATTTTTAAAAATATTTCAGCTGTGTCCTGCAGTATTTTGGTCCATTTGTCAGCACATACCTCTTCTTTGCATAAACCATTATAGATAAATTTCCTTGTTAACTGGTTATCGACTTCGTTTCAACTCTAGAATTTCCGAATTCAGCATGTTATTCAGTCGATCCGTTCTTGCTTCTTCCTAATATTTATTTAGCGTATGGCTAAATCACAGGTACTTAAACTGCATTTACAGTGTATACATACATATATATGAACAGATTGAACAACACGTTACAAACAGTCATGATAATAAACAAACGATATTCATGTTCTATAAACAAACGTCCAGGTTACAAATATACTCAATTGACTCCGTTGTCGCAATCAAAAAGTCGGATGGAGAACCATTGTAGGACCTATGCGGACATTCCTCCACCAGGTGTTGGATGGTTTGTCTTTCAGCGCCGCAATCGCAATTTGGGGATGGTATTTTTCCCCACCTGAAAAGTGAGTCGGCACACCTGCCGCAGTTCGTCCTTATTCTATTGAGTGTTGCCCAGATTCGTCTTGGTTGGTTAAAGCCCTCCGGTTTGCTTGTGATGCACGGCATGTTCCGGTTGGCAGGTGTTGCATTTTTCTCCCACTCCTCTCTCCAACGTTCAGTTGTATTGAAGTTATTGTCAAGCAGTGTCTTTGCAGATTTTAGGGGCGGTTTTCTTGAGCGAAGCCTACTTATATCATTGTCGGCAACTCCAACGTGAGAACAGAGTGCAGGATCAGCTTTAATTTTTCTGTACTCCCTAACGAGAGCATGTTCACGGCGAATGTGTGGTGGAGCTATGTGGCTTAGTGCAGGTAGCCAATAAGTGGGCGTGGGCCTGATTGTGCCTGATATAATGCGCATAGTTTGATTGAGTTGGACATCAACACGGTTGGTGTGCCGGCTGTTAATCCACACCGGTGCACAGTACTCCGCGACGGGGTACACCAGACCCAGCGCTGTTGATCTAAGTGTGGACGCTGAGGAGCCCCATGTGGTTCCACATAGCTTGTATAGGATGTTGTTTCGGGTTCTGAGTTTGGCCGTTGTCTTCGTAAGATGTTCCTTAAAGCTTAGCGTTCTATCCAGTGTGACCCCCAAATACTTTGGGTGTTTATTGTGGCTGAGCAATCTGTCTTCAAATTGTATTTTAAGTTCGTAGTTAGCCATTCTGTTATTTAGGTGGAAACAGGATACCTCCGTCTTGACGGCGTTGGGCTGCAACCGCCAGTCGCGGAAATATCTTCCTAATAAATAATTATAAACACTGTTACTGGCAAACCGTACTTTCTACAGTGATGTCGACATTAGCTATCCAGCTGTTCATTTAGATACTTTTTATTGTAAAGGAAGTATTGTAACAACGATACAGGAAAAAAGGTAAAAACAAGGCCATCTGCGGAATGAGGCCAAACGAGCTGAATTTTTGCAGAGGCCTTCGTTTTGATGTTCCAATGGAGCACAAAACATCTCATATGCCTACCCTTGTGCATAGAAAGTCAAGTGTTATGAAAATCTCGCTTCCAGTGCATCTGACGTCGCAAGAGCTTATAACAAAACTCATGTAAAATAATATTCTCCATAAAATTGTGTATATACAGGGCGTGTCATTTTTATGAACATTGAGCTAGGACCATGAGCCTTAAAAGCTTCATTTTCAATATACAGGGTGTCAAGATTTACTTTTATTTTTGTTCTTTCTCAATTACGCCGCAAGAAGCTGGCACAACGATCTAAAATTCCTTGTCGGGAGGTTTTTTAAGACGAGAAATCCAAATTCAACCACAGTTTTGCTATCATGAATAGAGCGGGCCATCTAAGGCACATTGAATTCATATTAACCTAATTTGTGGTGGGGCGGCGGTGGCGTTAACGTATTTATTTGTTAAGAAATGGGCGTTCTTAAAAAAACTAATTTTTTCAAATTAAAAACAACTATACAAGTTTTGAGCAGCGCTTTGCACAGTTTGCCTATTGAGATGTCAACACGCTCTCAACATAAATATTATTTTGGATAAAGGTATATAGGTAAACCAAGAAATCTGTATACCTATTTACAAAAGGAGGATCATATAGGAAAAACGAACCTGGTGAAGTACTTCCATAATATATGTCATTTTTTACTCTAATACAAAGGTATTATATCTCACAGGTACTTATAATTATTATAGATGGTAAGAATCCTGTTTTATCAGAATGATGCAGTAACTAGAATATAGAATAATGCAGTAATTGAATGCCGTCTCTTCATTATTATTTGTCTGATACACCATCAAACCAGTGATCAAAGGTTGTGGTTTTCTGGATTCTGATTGGTTCTGCTAAGTCGACCGTCAAAGCTTCCGTCACACACCAAAATGCAAATTTCACCCATTTAGGATGGAAAATCAGACTGGAAAAGATACTAGATGGTTGATAATGGTCGATTGTATATAAAGCATGTCCTCTATTGGGCTGCAACCTAGTACTACACACTTTGCAGGCATCTACTACACACTTTGCAGGCATCTTTTTATCTTTATAGTTTCGTTTGTGCAGGCAAATAATTAGAAACACATTAACAATCACCTTCCAATCTTATTTTTTGCTCTGGAAGATTACACTAATGACAACAACAAACAAAAGCTCGGCCCGATATTCAGTGTTGCGATATTTCAATGCTCCGGCCTAGTGAGTAAAGTCGGCCATGGTCGACGAGAATGCTTACATTCTTCGGACATATTTACAGAAGCGATTATATGGAGAAACTTGTAGTTCAGGACAGTGGCGGCTCGGGACTCACGAGACCGGTGGAGCCAAAATATAAAAAATAACCTAAATTTATCGGCACCTTAAAAAATATAATAAAACAACAGTAAAAACACTTATCCAAAATTTTGTCTTAATATAACTTATGTGCAAAAACAAAAAATTGCTTTTAAATTGCCCAGTATGTAAAATCTAATCGTCTTTTCTTATTTTTTGCAAAAGTGTCAATAACTTGTTTGTTAGAGGCTAATGACCAATGTAGTCGATGCGGATGACACAGAAGTAAAAAAAAAAACTTGTTTGTTAAAATTGTCAATGTTATTTAAAAACTTTTTGTTGTTTCGTCAGGAATGATAGCAACAAAGTTAGCTTTATTTCGCTAGTCACCTCTCTGATAAACTTTAAGCATATAGTCCAACAACTCATTTTAAATTGTAAAATGATCTTTTAAATCCCTATCTAACTGAGAACTAAAATTTATTAGTTCTCGGTATACCCCTTTATTTACCGATTCCTCTGTTTCATTATGACCACGTAGTGCTAGTTCTAAAGCACCGCAAAATCAAATACAGTTAATTACAATATTTAAAATGTAAAGATTTTTGTCAACTTGTTCATTTTGTTTTTTTATCGATTCTCTATAAGCCGAATTTAACTGAGACAGTACATTTGATTTTCCAAGCAAAGCAAAGCTAAACGTATTATTTACGTGCACCCTGGAATTTTCATCCGTTTTAATTTTCCCACTAATTCGGTTACCCCATTCTTCGTCCAGGTAGGATCGCCACCAAACAAAAAACATGGGAAACAAAAAATGCGTTTTTCTTAAAACATCCACAAATCCAATTGTTTTCATTGTACCTATTTCGATTGAACTTCCGTACTCGGCTTTTAACATTCGACGAACTAGACACATTTTGCGTTTTTTGAATATCTAAATCGGGAAGCGGTCTTCCCAATTCCTTAATTTAAATTTTTTCCTCAATCGAGTATGGGGAAAACGGCTTTAAAAAAAGATCGCTAATTACTATTCATTTTGGCACTTTTCACTTATTACGAGTCACCACTAAATATTATTAAAATAACTTGCAACCTTCACGTCAGGGCGTGCAGCAGTTCCCTGGCTCCCTTTCCTATTAAAATCGCGCTCTGCGCATAAGATTAATATGACCTCATTTAACCTTTCGACTAGATGTATATAGCAGAATTGTCGGTGATTGGGGCCGCTGGCAGTTTGGCTCCGACACCGCACGCCGCGGCGCGCCGTGCTTTCACAGCAATAGTCCGGGCGTGTTTGGCGAAGAATTAGGATAATATATTGGATTTTTGTGAATGTTTAATTTTTGCTAAATAATTTAAAAAATAGGATGTTATATAATCATCAAAAGTAACACAAAAAGAGTTAGGTACTCGATTTGGCTCCCTAAGGCGAGCCGCCACTATTTCAGGGGGCGGCGCCGTGACCGTTCCCCTATACGCTGCGTGGATACAACGGAACAGTTGCCGGATATGAGTATCAAGAGCGCCACTGAACTGACAGTAAATCGTGAACGATGGCGAGCTACAGCTCTCAAAACTATTGATAATATTCGTGTCGGCAATACTCTAGCTCCGGCTTAATGTATTTTACGAGTTCACAACATGTCTGTTAAGATATTGTGACTATGATGATGATGATCTTGGAAATTAAGCATTCTAAGGCTTCATGTTCTTATCTCAATGTTCATAAAAATGTGAGGTCTATCACATGTCAAGCGTTGTCGGTTCAATATCCGGACACCCAGCATATACATGTTTTACATGAGACCAACCATTTTCGATATATAGTGGGAAAAACGAAATGTTTTATTGGGTAAATACTTTATTATACCGCAGAGCTATAACTATAAAAGTACTTTTCTCAATCGGTTAGACTAGAAAATTAAATTCCCACCATTGACTAAAAAAAAAAACATATAATGAATAATTAGCAACAGAACAAACATGGTATCTTCACACCACTTTTATGATGGAATGCAAAGCATTTACTGTTAGCTATGCTTGCTGCTCCAAAAGAAAAGTGAACCTTGAAATATTTAGATACCTCCAATTCATTAAGGCCACACTTAATAGACCTGAAAAATTGTCATCCTTTCCACCCAGTGGTGGATTTACTGTGGGCGAAGGAGACGTACGCCCCCCCCCCTAGACTCTAAAGGAAATGCAGATGCATATTATATTTCTATAAATACCAAAAGATAAAAGCTTCCAATTAATGCAAAATACTAATGTTTAAAATATTTTTGTTTCTTCTAAATTTGTATTATTTTTAAGTCCGCATGTCTACAAAGCAAACGCGAAGTCAGAGGCAAGTAGGCGAATCGGTTTCTGGGTACACCCCCCCCCCTAGAAGAAATCCTAAATCCCCTGCTCGACAGCATATTTATTGGGTCTACTACCAAGTACAGATTTAGCTAGGGAAAATCTACAACCCGAAGAATAAGGTTAGGATTTAAAAAACGATATATTACAGCCAAAAATAACACTACCGCCACCCGCTTCAGACGAACTACTGAATGCAATATCCGGTAGAAAAGTCGGGCTGCTATGTTCCAAGGTTTGTGACCAGTGTCCCGTCTGAACCCAGACAACAACAGAGCTGCAAAACATGGAAGACTTCAGTGACCTTGAGCCTCAAGAGTTTTTTTTTTCAACAGACGTAGAGCAAATATAATATGCTATATATTATATACGATTATACAGAAGAAGCGTTTGACAAAGATAATGTGTTGATCGAGGTCCTAGTGGAAACCGCCGAAGTCGAGAAGGAAGGCAGAGAAACATAACGCGTGTAGCAGCAGTTGCATAAAATGGTAGATTAATTAATGGAGCCTCGTTATGCATCAAGGAAGAAAAGCAATAACGAATGATGACCGGAGTCAATGCCCACAGTAAGAATGGCCAAATAGCTGGATTAATATAGGTTCTATTGTCAAAATGTAATGTCATAATTATGCCAATCTCCTCATGCAAGGTATAACCTTTGAGGCTGGCAATATTTGTAATACTCCTTTACAAATAAATGAATGAAATAAATGAATGAATGTTAAAAAACTTTTCTTTGATCGATACAATGCCAAAAAAAACGCGCCTTGCATTCTACCTCAAAGGTCGTTTGGAAAGGAATGAATTTTTTGTTATTGATTATTTATTAGGTATATATTTTTTATAAACAAGAAAAATTTCAATGTTGAAAGTTTATTTTTGAGTCTAACAGGTTAGGAAACATGTATAACTCCGCAGTATAATACAGCATTGCCTACTAAGAATGCGCGATCCCGCTTTATCACGCTATATCTCGAAAACGGTTGTTCGTACGAAAAAAAATTATGTTTTCTTATAAGTTCTTAAGACGTCAGATACAGTGGAAGCAAAATTTTCGCTAAAAACCGATTTTCATGACATTTGACCCTCGATATCTCAAGTCACACAAATTTAATGTAGTCATTATATCATCAAAATGAAGGTCTCTGCAAAAATTCAGCTTGTTGGGCTTCATTCCGTAGAGGCAGTTTTATACCTCATGAGATTGCATACTTTTTCCTACCGGTAATCATCGGTAGTCGCCGATAAGACGTTATAAACGCAGTTAGCCATCGAAAAATGTATCGACTCCTCGTTAAAAAACCCAGTTCTTCGTACCTGAGAAAAAAAATCGTTATAACCGAATGCTCGTTATGATTATTACTCGTTATACGCTGGCCCCACATAACAATTTCAAGCAAAACGCGGTTTGTCAAAAATCTTCAGGAGAGTTACTCTGAGAATTTATGGGTTAAGCACCGAACAATTTATGAAATTACGTGGAAAACAATATTATGGGCATAGTTCTGCATGTACCTCTCAAAGTGTAATGGTACTTAATCTTTTAGGAGTTTAACACTGAATCCCTAGTTGCACAGTTTTACATGGAAAATGACAATAAGGTGCTGCAATTGTTCAAATTAACAGATTTGTCTACAATTCGGTTGAAGAAGACTCGTGATGACGGCAGAAAGGAAAAATTGTTTGAATTACCAAAGACTGCTGATGATCTGAATGTACAAAAACCCAGGATAGATACATGCGTTGTTGTAACGCATAAATCGGTATATAGGATAAGTATTAGGTATGTCCAAATAATCCCATTTTTCGGACATGGGGATTCGATTATTAAAAAATTCTTATCTTGTATCCTAATTGTAATATTTTCAGGTGCTCTCCGATAAGGAAATTTGTGGAGTATGTGACTGATGAAAATGATCTGGAGCGAGCGGAAAAGATATCACTGATATTTGGCTTGAATATGCAACAACTCTTGGAAAGTTGTGGAGATCTTCTGATATCTAGAGGATCATACCATTCTGGTATAATTCTGTATAAACAGGCTAAAGTGCACTTATTGAAAAGGGTAAATGTACATATTTATAAGTTGGTTCGCTCGTTGATATGGTTTTCTCTAATAAGCTCTATTAAGTTAGCTCAAAGCTATCTACAATGATTCCTCCTTTAAACACAAGTTTTTATGTGTTGTATGGTAAGGTTGAGCCCCCCAACTCTTCTGGATTCCCAGCACTATTACCCTACACCCTAAAAAAGGGTAATCATTAGGAACCCCTCAAACCTCCAAAAACTAAATTTGCAAGGGTTCCAATACCCATTCCCTCAGCAGCCTTCTTAAAAAGTAGGTGGTCAGGCAAGAAGTTCAGGCAAATGATCCGTCCTATTGTAGCCGATTTTCACAATTTGAGATATGTGCATAAGGTAACTTCTAACTCATTCCAAGGTATCTACTCTGGCACCATAGTGTGTCAGAGGCTGAAATTAAAAGAACATGGAAAACTAGATCCTATAAACTCGTTTCCGTGTTTAATAATATACTTTAGTTTTTTGAAGTTTGTTGCCCTATTTATGGAACACTCTGGATAAATATTTAAACTTCGGGACTGATCCCTGTAGTCCGTTGGTTAGCTGACTACAGTGTGTCACTCGGTGTGTCATTTGGAGATAGGTATATCACTCTGATTTGTATGCATTTTATGCAGTTATGTTAAATGGTTTTGAGAATTGTAAATATCTGTTTCCTATGCCTGACGGGCCTCCAGTTTTCCAAGTCAGGATTTTTGGAAAAATGTCAATATAAATGCTGATAGTTCGAGATGTAGATATTTATTTATTTGTGTTAATAACTCATAGAACTAAACTTCACATTATGCAAATATGTCTGTATATAAGATGTAGGTTTCTCTTGAAATTTTCTGGACTACAAATAAAAAAATCGGGTGGGTTTCATTTTACATTTTCGGGGTGACCTTAGGGGACTAGGGGTGGTGGATGCTCAAAATAATCGATGGTTCCTTTCCTTTTGCTCACTTTTATTAAACGATATACACATAAGCCACTGTCTTCAGTATTCCATGACAACCCAGAACAAATCCCATCTATTCAGAGGTAAAGTGTCAGAACTGTCATATACGTCATGTCAACCAACCGTCAAATTCAAATTTAAATCTGATTTACCAAACATTATAGGTTCTCGTTAGTTTAATAGATTATTTTCTGGAATTCGGGAAAGTTATTTACAGATACGCTATGTAATTAATTATTCTGCCTATATGACATTTATTTACTGTTGTTACAGGTATTAAAATTGGCTGTGTCGGCAGATTGCAAAACTCTGCTGAAGTTTGTTCACTTGTGTTTAAGTGCTAGTAAAGTAGACATGTCTATAGCGACTAAAATACACATTGGCAATTTGGCTGTGATGGCTTATACAGAGCTGATATTAAGATATGGTGGCCAACAAAGGATTTGCAATACTAAGGATTTCATGTGAGTGTATATTTGAACATAAACATGGCCATCTCTAACGCGACAAATTTAACATGTACGCGTATTTATTTCGTACTTCTTTTTTTACAGGAACTTTCTAGTTTATGAAGAATATTATGATCAAATATTAGCGGTCAATGTAGCCTGCCAAGCTGGACATTGGAACATTGTAAATTTACTGGCCAGATGTCGTGGACTACAACCAGAAGTAGTTTCAGCCATGGGGCAAATCTTGCAGAGTGTCAGAGCACCGAAACCTACTGATAGAGAATTTGTATATGCTCTTTCAGAACCTAGTCTCACACAAAGCCTCCTGATTCTAGGTAACTAATCCGCTTTCAAGCAGTTCGTTAGTTCAAGACCGACATAATTGCAGTATACTGTAAGCTTCTGTGCTATATGTCTATATTTGTGGTTAGGTCACAGGATTGTATTCATAAATAAAGGGTTTCCCAATAAGAACGCGCGATCTTTGGCAACAGCGCATTGCAAGGTCGAAAGTCACACATGCGTTATCTTTTCCAGGCGTATTCAGTGACCCTTGACATTTAATATGGAGCGGTATACAATTGCACAACGTGTCGAAATCGTCAAAATTTATTACCAAAGCCAATGTTCTGTTCGGCAAACGTTCCGAGCACTTCGTCGAATTTATGGTGTCCATGATCGTCCTACCGAGTCCTCAATTCGCCGTTTAATGCAGAAATTTGAAGAAAGTGGTTCAGTGGTAGATCGACCAACGCCTGTACGTCAACGAAGAGTGAGATCCGTTGAAAATATTGCTGCAGTCCGAGAAAGTGTGAACGAGAATCCGAGACAGTCTATTCCGCGACGAGCTCAAGAAGTTGGACTTTCGCGGATGTCAACCTGGCGAATTTTGCATTATGACTTACACCTTCACCCATATAAGGTGCAACTGACTCAGGAATTAAAGCCCAATGATCATAGACTGCGGCGTGAATTCGCTAACTGGGCGCTAGAACACTTGGAGGGTGACCCTGATTTCGGGAACAAAATAATCTTTAGTGACGAGGCGCATTTCTGGTTGAGTGGCTTCGTTAACAAGCAGAACTGCAGAATTTGGAGCGACGAAAACCCGCGGGAGATTCACCAAGTGCCACTCCATTCCGAAAAAGTAACAGTGTGGTGTGCATTATGGTCCGGAGGAATAATCGGTCCTTATTTTTTCGAAAACGAGGAAGGAGTTGCACTTACTCTCACCGGTGAGCGGTATAGAGCGATGATAAGAACATTTTTGTGGCCGATAGTGGATGGTATGAATCTGACAAACACGTGGTTTCAACAAGATGGGGCGACGTGCCATACTGCACATGATACAGTGGCATTATTGCATGAGAAGTTCGAGGGGTCTGTCATATCGCGAAATGGCGACGTCAACTGGCCGCCCAGATCATGCGATTTAACTCCGCTGGATTTTTTTCTCTGGGGTTTCCTTAAATCTCGTGTCTATGCCGATAAACCACGGACTGTTGACGCTCTTAAAGCCAACATCAGACGCGAAATTGCTGCGATTAGGCCACATCTGTGTAATGAGGTCATCAAAAACTGGACTCGCAGAATTCGACTCACCAGGCAAAGCCGCGGCGGACATTTACTTGATATAATTTTTAAAACATAATGTCACCATACATGTTTTGAAATAAATATTAAATTATGTCCGTTTCATTTGAACTTTTAATTTTATTACACTTTAAAGGTCGAGCGCTCTTATTGGGAAACCCTTTATTTTGTTGGCACAAGGTATTAATATTTCAAAAGCTCATTTAGCGTAACAGATAAAATATCATAGATTATAAAGAAATAGGGTTTTGAATATCGCTGAGCAACTATAGGTAACTTCCGAAGTAAATGCCTGTCCATAATCCAAATTCAAGATAAGAATTGGCAGGACTTTTGAGACGTTTGCGGTTATGTGACTAATGAATTTGTGGTTCTTGGGTTTTTAGGCCGGCGTCGTTTAGCGTTAAAGCTTGACGTTTCGCCACCACGAGTGGATGGCATCTTCAGAAGCTATTTCACTTCGGCGACTTCCAAAATACTGACGGCTGGTGGACCTTTACCTGTATTTATACCTGCTAATGGTGACGTGGCCCAACCAGGTAGCGTTGGTAGCCCCGCCCCTTCGCGATATGGTAGTGTCTTCAGGTCCTTTAGGATGGGTATCCATGTCCGGTTGACTTTCTGTGTTTCTTCTTTCCTGTTGAAATTATTATGATGTTTCTGTATTTCGATGGCTTCTCTTTGAAGTCTGGCATGGTATGAAGACGTTGCGGCAAGAACCTGTGTTTCTTCAAACTTGATCCTGTGACTTCCCTCGTTAATCGCATGTTCGGCTGCCGCTGATTTGTCCGTATGGCCTAGTCGACAGCTAGCCTTATGTTCTGCAATTCTTGTGTTTATAGATCGCTTCGTTGTTCCTATGTATACACTCCCACATGTGCATGGTATGCGATATACCCCCGGTGTTGTGAGTGGGTCTCTTTTATCTTTCACCGTTCTCAAATATTCCTGTATCTTTCTTGTGGGCTTGTAGATGGTCTTGACGTTTTCCTTTCGTAACATTTTTCCTATCCTGTCTGTTATTCCAGGCACATAGGGTAGAAAAGCTTTTGCTATCGGTTTAGGTTCTGATTTTGTCCTATTTCTTCTCATTGTCCTTGTTATTTCTTTTTCTGTGTAACGATTTGCCTTAAGAGCATTCTTTAGATGTTCCAGTTCGGTGTCGAGTTCTTCTGGTTCGCACACTTTTCTAGCCCGTTCTGTTAAAGTTCTAATAATTCCGTACTTCTGAGATGGGTGGTGGTTTGATACTTTATGCAAATACCGGTCAGTATGAGTTGGCTTTCTATATACCTTGTGCCCTAATCGAGCTCCTTTTCTTGTTAGAAGAACATCAAGGAAGGCGAGATTTTTGTTTTCTTCTACCTCCATGGTGAACTTGATGTTTTCTAGAAATTCTTCGAGCTTTTCTCTTCCGTGATTCCATATGACAAACGTATCGTCCACGTATCTGAGCCATATCTTGGGCTTGTATTGAGCGCTCTTCAAGGCTGCCTGTTCGACCTTCTCCATACAAAGTTCGCTACCACCGGGCTTAGAGGGCTTCCCATGGCTACACCTTCAATTTGTTCGTACATGTTGGCGTCCCAGACGAAGTAGGTTGTCGTTAACACGTGCTTGAAAAGGTTTGTAATGTCTTCCGGAAATATGTTCTTGATGTGTTCTATTGCATCGTTTAATGGCACCTTTGTGAATAATGACACCACGTCGAAGCTGACCAGCATGTCGGATTCTTCCAGCTGTATGTAAACCGATAGCAAAAGCTTTTCTACCCTATGTGCCTGGAATAACAGACAGAATAGGAAAAATGTTACGAAAGGAAAACGTCAAGACCATCTACAAGCCCACGAGAAAGATACAGGAATATTTGAGAACGGTGAAAGATAAAAGAGACCCACTCACAACACCGGGGGTATATCGCATACCATGCACATGTGGGAGTGTATACATAGGAACAACGAAGCGATCTATAAATACAAGAATTGCAGAACATAAGGCTAGCTGTCGACTAGGCCATACGGACAAATCAGCGGTAGCCGAACATGCGATTAAGGAGGGAAGTCACAGGATCAAGTTTGAAGAAACACAGGTTCTTGCCGCAACGTCTTCATACCATGCCAGACTTCAAAGAGAAGCCATCGAAATACAGAAACATCATAATAATTTCAACAGGAAAGAAGAAACACAGAAAGTCAACCGGACATGGATACCCATCCTAAAGGACCTGAAGACACTACCATATCGTGAAGGGGCGGGGCTACCAACGCTACCTGGTTGGGCCACGTCACCATTAGCAGGTATAAATACAGGTAAAGATCCACCAGCCGTCAGTATTTTGGAAGTCGCCGAAGTGAAATAGCTTCTGAAGATGCCATCCACTCGTGGTGGCGAAACGTCAAGCTTTAACGCTAAACGACGCCGGCCTAAAAACCCAAGAACCACAAATTCATTGGACGATGGCCGCGAAAGCCTTACGCTGTATATGTTATGTGACTATTTGGGCAAAATATTTCAGTATTTTTTTGTCTAACTATTGGATCATCTAACAGTATATGCTCTTTATCTTTAAAATGGTTCTTTTGTAAATTACATCTAGATTAAGATAAAGTTATGAGGATCCTGCATCAGGTGTTCCCCCAAATGATTGATAAGGGACCATTTTCATTAGAAAAGTACTTAGAAATATATTGCTTGGAATTGATCCAAACCAGCTGGCGTCGGATTGACTTCAGATTTGTAATCATCAACCGCGAAATTCTACACGAAATTAGGCATGAATATTGCATCCGCCATCTTGATCTCTTGGAACCGGCCATATATTAGTGATCTCCATCATTCATGATCCTCTATTTTTCAGTAGTAGTTTTAAAGGATCCTATTACATTTCTAAAGCGTCAATTATGAATTCCTTAGACAAGGAAAGAGAGAGGACGGAACGCGCGGCTGACATCTTTGTTTCGTACCAAAGCGCTGGTCCCAGTGCCGTAGCTAATGGGATTAACATTACTGTTAAGCAGTTTGGAGAAATAATCTATTTTCAAATAAAATTTATTAAAATATTGTTATTCACGAGTTCTGTATGGTCAGTTTCACAATCCACAGTTCAAATTTAAGTAATTAACATTAACTTAACCGTGAATTTCCATTCGACCGATATCTTGTCTTGCAAAATGTAAGCTATAACAGATACGTCACTGGAAAACTCGTTGTATTTGAACCAAAACATGCCTTAAAAATTATAATTTTTACACTTTACATGCTCAAAAATGTTATGATTCGCATGTTAGTGGTACATTTGAAATTATATTTTGGATACATATATATCTCTGAACGAGATATCGAGATATTTGCATAAACTTCGAATCATCCAAAAAAAATGAACATAAATTTACCTGTGAAAAGTGGTTCCTGGCTCCTTCCTACTGCTGTGGCTTTTACAACCGCCACAATATTTTACAATTATTGGTTTTAAAGACGCTAAATATCACAAAAATATACTACCGTACCAAATTATTTGTTTTCCATCAAAATTTTGACAGCTAATCGTTTTCTGTCATAGCTAATTCATATAGCAATAGGCTGACGCGCGGTATCCCCTCTCTTTCCTTATCTAAGGTAAATTTAAATTGTCACATGTAATTTACATCTGATCCTTTTGAAAATACTGCTCAAAAAGAAGAAGAAGAAAGAGAGAGGTACTAGATATCTCAACCTTTAGGAAAGACTAAAAATTTTGTGCAATTTGTATATCATCTCAAAGATGGCCAAAATAGACATGTTTCCTGTTCATAACCTTAGATGTCTCACGATCCTCACGTGAGGATGCAATTTCAAGCGTGAATTCTGATTTTCTGCAGAAAATTCTTTGGCATACACATTGGCTCTCATATATACTTTAGACCGATCGTTTTTTATGATAAAAATATATTTTAGGGGTTCCTGGTCATTTTCTACTTTTTTTGGATGGGGTTAAAATGTGGGTGGTTGTGGTTTGGGGGTTGTAAAACTAGAAAACTTGTACTTATTATAGGCTGTCCATTGAACTATGAAGAAAAGACCTATAGCGCCATAACATACCTTTTTAGGCCCATCCCAACATTCCCAACATTGCTTGCCTATTACAGAAACCAATGAAGTTAGAATATTTTTATGGATACATATACCAGTATAACTTTAGATCGTTCTGTGTTGTGTAACCTGGAAATTATAGATTTGGTTTTAATGCAATTTTGTCACAGTATTATTACCGTGGCGAAGATCGAAATCGCGTATGTGTTTTAGAAATCGTGCGCAGCAATATTGAAAAAAATGAAGTCAAGTTGATTGACTCAGTACTTCCCACACATTACGCGATACCAGTTTATTATTTTCCCATAGCATGAAGCTTTAGTCTAAGATCCCTTGCAACCAAATAATCGCCAGCCCCCCCCCCTAAAATTGTCTTATGCCGCTAGGTCTTTCCTTCACAGGTGAATGGATCGATACTACAAACTTCTCAGTTTTACAACCCCCCACCCCCCAACCACCTCACTTTCAGCCTCACCCAAAAAACTGGTAGGAAATGATCAGGAACCCCTAAAACATCAAAAAACCGAATTTGAGTTGTTTTCGTACGTTTCGTCCTTTGATTATTGCTACGCTGCCACTGACACAATTTTTAACAAACATTCGCGTTTTCCATTCTCACCACGTTAACAATATACTGTGTCAAAATTTCATTAGAATCAATTTAATAGTGTCCACGTTACAAAATACAAAACGATTTAAACCAATAAATTCTCGTATGTATACAGAAAAGTCCCTTAGTTTCCGTAATAGGCTAGGCAATGTTCGGATAGACCTAAAAAGGTGATTTGTGTCGCTAGATCTTCCTTCACAGGTTAGTGGATAGCCTATTATGAGTACAAGAAGTTTTTTAATTTTTCAACCCCCAACCCCCGAACCACCCCAATTTCACCCCCACCCAAAAAAAACACAGAAAATGATCAGGAACCTCTAAAACAAACAATATACTTTAATCAATGGTAATAGGCAAGGCACTGTTCGAATGGACCTAAAAAAGTTATTTATCTCGCCAAGTCTTCCTTCACACGTCAGTGGACAGTCTATTATGAAAGCAACAAATTTTTTAATTTTACAACCCCCCACCCCCCAACCACCCCAATTTCACCCCCACCCAAAAAAAAGTAGAAAATGATCAGGGACCCCTAAAACGCCTAAAAACAAGTTTCAGCAATATTGATTTTTTTTTTGTTTTTTGCTGATTACTCCGCCGCCTATCCACCGATTTTCAAAATTATAGGAACATTACCTACTACGACCCCACAGCATACCGCTGCCCAAACTTCATCACAATCCATGCAGCGGTTGCTGAGATTACGAGGCTAGAAAAAAGCGACAGACAGACAGACAGACCGACGGAAATGAGTGACGTGGATTTTCCTTATGTAGACATCATAAAACGCCCAAAAAGCGTATTATCTCAAAATCGAAAATTTTCGCGATCACAACACTCCCCTCACCTATCAGTGTGGGAAGTAAAAACTATAAATTTAAAAACAGACCAGTGTAGCGATTCTGTAACTCTAAGCGAAGCGATAGCGAGGCGATAGCGAAGCGATAGCGACATATTTCCAACACTTTCGCTCATTTCGGTATTCCATAAATGTCTTCGTTCCGACTCGGATATAACGAACGCAGACGAACGTTATAAGCGATAGCGAAAGATTATGGATCTCGTTTGTCAAGTTTTGACGTTATTATTGCTGTGTGTCAAAGTGACAATTCGCTTAAATTTATTTGTATAGTTAATTAATAGCAATGAATCGAAGAGAAAAAACTAATCCTTCGCAATGGTCGGCATTGCTGGATTTCGCAGAGTCTCATCCAGAGATATTGAGCCAACTCGTGAATGCTCGTGAGTCATCGAGCTCCATGCCGAAAGCGTAACGAAGCGTTAAACGTTGGTTATGGAATGCCGTCAAAAATTGTTTTCCTAAACGATTAGCTTCGCTTTCGTCTGCTTTCGTTACTATAGCGAAAGTTACAGAATCGCTATACAGACTTCGTTTTTAAGCGATTTGGAGATTCCTGACAGTTTTCCACATTTTACTTCCCACATCGATAGGGGATAGGGGAGTTTTCTTATCGCGAAAATTTTCGATTTAAAGATAATACGCTTCTTGGGCGTTTTATGCTATCTACAAAACGATAATCCACGTCTGACAGTACCATCGGTCTGTCTGTCTTTTGGTGTGTTTCTAGCCGCCAAATCTCAGTAACCGCTGCCTGCATTGTGATGAAATTTGGGTAGCGATATGCTGTGGGGTCGTAGTAGGTAGCTAAAAATCATCAGAACCCTTCCAAACTTCGTTTTTAGGCGCTTAACGGGGTTTCTGATCATTGTCTACTTTTTTGATGCGGATGGTGCAGGGCTAGGAGGAATTACTGAAACAAGACACGTGACGCCATTTTTGTGTTCAGATATAAATAGTACATTATTACGTGAAAATAAAGCGGAATATATGTACTTAGATTATTCCTCATAGGATAATATAATCATTGTATGTTTGCCATACAATCAATGGCTATTCTATACGTCAGGCACCAGGCGTTTTTTTAGCAGAAAATCTTACGTGCAGTGGTTGTTGCATTGTTTTTAATTTTAGGTCAGTTTTCTCATGTGATATTCCAGTACATTCGTACACACGTGGACGCATTTCCAGTGGAAATTCTGTACCGACTAGCAGCCCAGCTGGATCCCAGTCAGCCTTGCGCTGTACCTCTTGTTAGTCGGATGTTCCATTCCAATAAACATTCTTCCAGTTTAGATACCACCATCGAAATGGTGGAGTTGGATAATCCGGACAGGAGTATTGTCACGGTCAAAGATATGATCGAGACCTTCCTTACTGTGGTGATATACTTGACGTGGAAAACTGAGAAAACAGGGTAAGTATGCTATAAGATCCATGAACGTATCACTAGTTAGATCCGCTGATAGGCGCACAGCAAAGTTAGGCCACAAAACAGGATGGCATAAGAAAAATTCCACATCCTGCTTTCTGTAGATGTTAGCCATGATGCATTCTTGCGATAGTCGTTGTTACTCACTGTTATTGTTGAAGCTGTTAGTCAATATCCTAACTGTATGACAAATATTCAATCAAATCCTGGTAATTTCTGGTATTGTTTCAGTGCACAGTAAAACTGAGTACATGATCTGATTGGGGTTTTTTAAATGGTATGAAGCTAACCTCTATATTTTCTGCCCAGCTGAAATATATTTGCAAAATTGGAAACCTTATATAACATTTTTTGGATGCATTGTAAATTATATTATATGCAGGTTCTATGGGCGATGTGCTCTGGTAATCGTGCTGCGATACGACTTGCGTAACGAATCCCAAAAAATATTGCCATGTGCATTGCGCCTTGGATCCCAAACGAGATGCGGTTTTCTGTCTTACGGTTGTATTTTTGTGTGTTATATTATTTTTGTTAGGTTTATCAATAATGCAGATGCATCACTTTTTTTTCCTAAGACCCCATAATCACCGACTTACCTATAAAGCTAGTTTTCAGCACAAAGGCTACAGAAGTAGCCGAAACGTTAGCAAACTGCTTATTTCAAGTCGATTAGTTTTCATGTTTTACTGTAAAAACGGTATTTGTTTGAATTCCAGATACGACTCTGCGCTACTAGACAGGATTCCTCCTCCAGAGGCGTCCCCTAATCGGCCCTCGGCACCCGCCCAACTTCCCGACCTTCGCCCCTTGAGTTGCGGATTCGAGCACGCCGTGGTCATCAGAAATGATGTGGCATACGCGATGGGTGTGTCTGCGGCTGGGTGCCTCGGTTTGGGGCCACTTTTGACCCAGAGCAGCCCTCCGCGGCCGGTTAGGGCGCTGACGGAAGCGGGCGTTAGAGTACTCAGCGTTAGCTGCGGTAAGAAACATACGCTGGCGCTGACTGAATACGGGGTGAGTATCCAAATAGCAAAAGACGTCTTAAATTAACAGTGCTGTTCCTAGAGTGGCGCCGGGAAACAGTAACAAAGCCTACACAGAACACGAGGCTTATGACCAAAGCAGTCGATGCCTATAACACACAATTAAAAGAAAACAGAGCTGTGCTGAGTGTGGATGCTTATTCGCCTATTTACCTTTTGTATTTAACTACTTTCAAGGAGAATTGTTCTAAGTACTTAGTTTCATGATGTATTTAAACCTAACATGCGGTGTATTTGCATTGATATACTGGGTATTTATAAACATTTGGTCGTTACCGTTGTCAATTAGGGAAAATCTTTAAGGCTTTTAAGTACTTATTGACGACGTTCGTTCACGAGAGTGTTTAGAGAGGTAGATGAAATTATTTTTGTTTTCAGTTTTGATACGCTTAATCACTTAAGTATCTTCCCCAAAAAAAAAAATCAGAAAGTTATTAACGATTGAAAATCAGAATTTAGTATTTTAGTAGTTAAAACGGTTTCGGAAATTAAGAGCCTATAATATTGAAAACTGGCAACACCACGCTGTTTTACAAACAAAGCTCCTTATCTCTCTTCTCAAAAAGCCATAGTGACGGTGACATATGTGCGCAGTGTTTTTTTTGTGGTGAGGGGTTAGGGTTCAGTTGCACTAATAGAGGCATATTTTTTAAGTAAGTACAGTTTTGGAATTAAAAAAAACGTGCAAAGATATCGCAATAATTTTATTTTTACATGAAAGCCTGTACCTTAATCTACTTTTCTACATAATTTCTGTCAATATTGAGGCACTTGTGATAACGTGGCACCAGTTTTTGAATACCCTCCTCATACAATTCTGCCGCCTGACTTTTTCACAACTGTTTTGACTTCGTTATCGTCTTGAAGACGCTGACCTCCCAGGTGTTTCTTCTAGTGCAGGAACAAATGAAAAGATTTGATGAGATCTTTGGTCTGATTAGCCACATGTGGACGGACATTGTCTTGCAGCAAAACGATGCCCTTACCAATTTGCCACGTCTTTTGTTCTGGATTGCACCACGCAGATTGTTCAATGTCTCTCAATAAGACGCTGCATTGATTGTCTCATTACGAGGCAGAAACTCCACAAGCAATACACCTTTTCTGTCCCAAAAATCTGTGCACATGATTTTCCGGGCAGAAATTGTTTACTTAAACTTCACTTTTTTGAGTGATGATGAATGTCGCCATTCCATAGACTGCTGTCTTGATTCTTGTGTGACGTAGGCCGCCCATGTTTCGTCACCGGTAACAATGTGGCCTAAAAAGTCTTCACCTTCATTGTGGTACCGCTCAAGGAAACTCAATGTACTGGCTAAAGGTTGGGTTTTGTGCAAATCCGTCAACATTTTCGGAACCCAACGTGAACACAGTTTCCGGTAATTCATGTTCTCGGTCACAATGTGATACAAAACACTATGAGAAATTTGAGGAAAGTAGTCACACAATGATGAAATTGTAAAGCGTCTGTTTTCTCTCACTTTTTCGTCCACTTTTTGCACCAAATCTCAATTAACGACCGAAGGACGGCCACTCTGTTCTTCATCATGCACATTTGTGCGACCATCTTTAAATGCTCTCACCCATTTCCTTACCATTCCATCACTCATAACATTTTGTCCGTAAACTTCACAGATCTCACGACGAATATCGATCGGTTTTACTCCTTTAGCACTAATGGCGTCAGTGCGTACACAAGTGATGTAGGTAACCAGCGCGCATGCGCGGAATGCCGATCGTTACGCTGCGGCGGCAAAATCGCAAAACGGTACTTACTTAAAAAACATGCCTAATTACCGCACAGCCTTAAGGCTTATTGTGCACCCTCATACAAAGGTATCAAACAGAGTCCCATCCTAAGTTCTTTGCGAACTTTGAGATGCATTGGACTATGCTCTTCCCTTCTGGCCCACTTTCAGGTAGGAGTTTCTGCTTTCACTCAAGACAGGACAGTCAAAAATAACATGCTTAGCTGTTTCCTCTGCCTCGCCGCACTTCCTGCATAGTGGGTTTGTCACTTCAATCCCCAGCTTTTGCAGGTATGCACTGAACGTCCAATGGCCAGTTGTAAATCCAACCAACTTTCGTAATTCGTGCCCAGTCTGAGAGCATCTGCTGTAGGGTCACCTCAGCATACGATACCAACTCGATATTTTTTTGCCAAATAGGCGCGTTTAGTTCGGTTTGATTACACCCCTCCATAATTATATAATTATTTTCGATACCGATACAAAAGTATCGACACCAGCTTGGAATGCCTCAAAAAGTATCGATGACAAAAATACTCGATATTAGTGCAGAAGTATCGAAGTATCGTTAGCATCCCTCCAAAAAATCATCCTAAAGGGGGCATGCGCGTGTAACTACCGCCAACCTGAGTTATTGTGCTGGTTGTTTACTATGCTGTGATTCTGCACCTTGCTTGGCACACCCAAGTTAATGTTACCTTGTTGGTCTTCGCTACTGTCTTTAGGGTATTGTGGCAGTCCCAAACTATATTTGAAGTATATAGTGGTTACTCGCCAAGGCCATCAGAGCCGCCCGGCTGTCTGTGTTTACATAGATAGTCTTTTTGCAGTATCCTTTATGTATGTATATTCTGCCGCATTCTAAAATGGTGGCTAGTTCTGCCTGGCAAACGGTCGCCAGTTTACCTAGGTCGATGCTTATGTTCCGCCCAGGCCTACAAGCGTATATGCCTTCTCCTGTTCATTTCCATTCGACATGTATCGAGGTTCTTCTAGAGCCCATTCTGGTCTATCACTTAGGTTGATTTTATATGGGATCTCGGTGTCCACGACCCTTGACATTATGTCGGGTTCATTTGAAGTTGAATAACATACAACATACATACGCAACATATGTCATAATTATTTTGAAACCTTCAGGAATTATTTGAAATTAAAACGTTGTTGCAAATCGGCATTGTTGTTACATTTTTTGTTTCAAATGTTTAACAGTGCAAACAATCCCTTTACATTTCTAACATAGTGTGGTTGTAACCTTTGCTCTTGTCATTTTTGTCGTCGTAGTTTTCTTGTAATTTTACTGTATTCTACCGTAATATCAATAAATAAGCTATAATAGTTTACCAATAAAACTAGAAAAATACGTATGCAGCATTTATTTGCTAAGGAACCCTCAACCTTCTATTGAAAGGTGACATCATATTAACTAACTTGATGAGATAGTCCTTGTATGTTCTATGGGAGAAAGTAGTTCTGTAAAAAAAAAGTTTCATTAGTCAAACATTAAATATAATCGAACAAACAACTAATAAAACATGCTCGATGGTTCTGCATGCAGGAAGCAATGCAAATTATGTGGACAATAATTAAGTTTTAATAAATTTATTTAACATATAATGTTTCAATCAGGGCCGAAACAACGCAAATTATGTGGACAAAAATTAAGTTTTAATAAATTTATTTGATATGTATAATGTTTCAATTAGAGCCGTAGCCAGCTATAAGGCAAATAGGAGCCCCCCTCCAAAAAAATTTGAAACACTGGTGCCTTATTTATACAGTAACAGTGCCTTAAATAGAAATGTGGCATATTGGCAAGCTTTACAACGGGTATCGGCACATTTATACCAATACAACGGTATACTGCCTTGGCAAGCCATGTGAAGCGCTTTTTCTCCAACTTCAGGTACTCACTAGGTCGAGATCTTGGGAAGGATAAGATCAACTGCTAGACAAACCGGGTTCTTCCGAATGTTTGTAGAAGATTCCACGCATTGGCAAAGTCTTAAAATCGACATCAGCAGATTTAACGCGGGTTTTTTTATCTGTGTGGGAGCTAGATTCGTAATGAACTGGTGTTACCTCCCCTTGTGGCTGAGTTTCTTAGCTGTCCGTGTTGCTGCCTTAAAAGGAAAGGCTCGTTCACCCAACGTCAACACACTGATTTTGATAGGCAAGTTGCGTAGCCTTGATTTTATATTTTTTGAAATTAAGATATATCTTGGATATCGGTAACCCTTTCCAATTTCTTTTCTGACGTATGTTGTGCTCTAATAACAACCCTGAACAGGCTTCTCTAAAGTACGTGGGTCAAGAAATTTTGAGAACCGAATCTTATGTTCTTTTAGCTTGATTAACAAACGTGTGTGCATGGACATTAAAGACGTTCGTTCGCTACGATAAAGTCAAATGAGCATGAAATGTATATTGTGAAATTTATTCGTGCCTATAAAAATGTTGCAAGGCATATTAATAGTTTTGCTATTATTCATAAATTCTTGTTATACAGGGTGGTCCACTAAGGGCGCGGTGCTCCCTAGCGGCCATACCGATTAAATAAGAGGAAAATGTTTTAAATAAAAAACGTTTCTTTTCAAATGCTCTACATTTAGAAAATCATTTCAAACATGGCGGACTTCCGGATATACCGGAAGTAGGCATCATCTTCCTTATTTTAAATGGAACACCCTGTATATTATTACGTTTTTGAATTCAGCATCGATTTTTAGGTCCAGTTTGTTAAACATTGTTTATGTCTACGAAGCGTATTTTCGGAGTTATTCAGCAATTTTTACAAAATTTGACGTTTGTAGTACTTTACAAGAAACGTTAATATCTCGGAAACTAAACGCGAAGCAAGGAACGTATTTGTGTTTCAGTGAGATCCTTGTTTCAGAAGAGCATTAAATCAATAGACTAGAAATTTTCAAATTTGAAAAGTTAGAAACGTTAAAAACTTTTATTTTTCAAATGGGATGGTATCATAAGTTTCACATCGGTAGATGCGAAATTAAATTCTCTTTCACTTTTGTCTAGGCGCATGTGGTGCTATCTTTGATGGTTTTCAAGATATTTACGGTTTTGTAATTATTGCGTAGGAATTAGAAAAATCGTAGGTGGCGTGGCTCGCAGACGAAACAATTGGCAGGAAACCTTTCATCCCAAGTGTTTTGACCTCTAATACTAAAATGTGCTTTTGCTCCATCTAACTGTAACCACATTATTCTTAAAAACTGCAGTGGTGAATTTTTCAACAGGTTTTCCAAATTTTCATGTAGAAAATTTTGGAAAACATTAGTTTATTATGCGGTTTCCAATAATACCACCCCAAATGCTTAGACTTCATGCCGGGTGACAACAAACTCCTCAAAATTTGGATTTACGTGGGCGTAAAATATGAGAGAAGGAAACATGTAGTAGTAATACATGAAGATAGTGAGTTCGACGTTCTCGCAATTGTAGTTAAAGATCCGCATAGCAGTGCTACAGCAGAAATTAGTCGCTACTTGGGCATTGGTCAAACATCTGTGAACATGATCTTAACGGAGTACATATAGCATCTTCATCACGTGCAGCTAAATCAAGCAGTTGAAAGACAAGACTTTGAAAACTGGATGAATTTCTGTAACTGGAGTCATACTCGAATCCAAGAAGATGCACTCCTTTCCAAAAGAGTGTTGTTTACGAATGAAGCTACATTTCTTATGAAATTCTTTCATTTTCCTTTTTATGAAATGTAGCTACAGCGTTATCATTAACGGCCATGTAAACTGGCATAATTTATACTTCTATACCGACGTAAATCCAAATTTTGAGATGTTTGTTGACAACCAGCATCGAGTCTAAGTATTTGGGATGGTATTATTGGAAACCGCATATTGAACTAAGGTTTTCTAAAATTTTCTAAATGAAAATCTGGAAAACCTGTTGGAAAATTTACCACTGGAGTTTTTAAGAATAATGTGGTTATAGGTAGATGGAGCGAAAGCACATTTTAGTATTAGAGACCGAAACACTTTGGACGAAAGGTTTGCTGCCAATTGTTTCGTCTGCGAGTCACGCCACCTACGATTTTTCCAATTCCTACGCCATAATTACAAAACCGTAAATATCTTGCAAACCATGAAAGATAGAACCACATGTGCCTAGATAAAAGTGAAAGAGAATTTAATTTCGCATCCACCGATGTGAAACTTATGATACCATCCCATTTGAAAAATAAAAGTTTTTAACGTTTTTGGTTTTTCAAATTTGAAAATTGCTAGTCTATTGAATTAATGTTCTTTTGAAACAACGATCTTAATGAAACACAAATACGTTCCTCGCTTGTTTTAAAACCGAAAACTGCATCTTTATATCGCGTTTAGTTTCCGAGATATTAACGTTTCTTGTAAAGTACTACAAACGTCAAATTTTGTAAAAATTGCTGAATAACTCCGAAAATACGCTTCGTAGACATAAATAATGGTTAACAAACTGGACCTAAAAATCGATGCTGAATTCAAAAACGTAATAATATACAGGGTGTTCCATTTAAAATAAGGAAGTTGATGCCTACTTCCGGTATAACCGGAAGTCCGCCATCTTTGAAATTATTTTCTAAATGTAGAGCATTTGAAAAGAAACCTTTTTTATTTAAAACATTTTCGTCTAATTTAAACGGTATGGCCGCTAGGGAGCACCGCGCCCTTAGTGGACCACCCTGTATACAGGGTGGGCCAATAGTGCGTGGACGGAGAATTGTGGGCTTACTAAAAAATATTTCAAAAATCTATCACTTGATCATGGTAGGGACCCTTGAGGGCTATAACGGAAAAATATTTTCACTCAAATTTTGACATTTATACAGGGTGATTCATATCAAACTTACATTTTTTTTAATGGAACTCTCTATATATTATTGCATATTTGGATTCCTTGGTCAATTCTAATGTGACTTTATGTATCATACATGGAACTTTAAACGAACCGTTTAGGCGCAAATCACCATTTTTGGTATAAGTAGGTATCAGAAAAAAATTGAATATCGCAGCGATTATAAAACTTAGAAGGCCGTGACTTTGCGGTACGACTAAGCATGAAATGCGCCACCTAAGGTCAAGCGGCTAAATTTGAATTCTTTTTGTACTTGGAGAAATCAGTAGATTAATTAAGGAAACTTCAATCACAGATAACTTGATTTTTTCAAATGGGAATGCCTATTTTGGTTTAAAGGATCAAATGTAAAATTTAATTACCTTTCTAACGATATTACATTCTTGATATCAGTCTTTTTTGGTTTTCATTTTATTTCAAATTTTCAGTCAAATCGGTGTTTTTCAATTTTCCTGCGTGCAAGCAACCTAGTAGGCCATGGAAAATAAACAAAAGCTCGTTAATATGGAAGAAAACAACTAACTTAGTAGAAAGATGCAAACGAATTCGAGTAGCGAGGCAAGAACATGAAAATTCCTTACAACATATTAGTTCTAATCGGATACAACAGCGGCAAGATATCTAATGTCAATGAGTAGCTGGGGTGTGACAGAAGCGTTTGTTTTTCACAGCCTACTAGCTATTGAGGTCTACTAGAGCTTGACAACTTTCCAAAACGATTAAGCATTTTGAAACAAAAGGAAAACTATCAGCGATTTTTGCTTACAGTCTAACATGTTTAGAATAAAATTTCACATTTAATGGGATAAAAAAATAGTCATTTCCGTTTAGGTAAGTCAAAAGTAAAGATATCTCCAACTGGAGCATTCTGAACATCTATTGAAATAATTGCTAGAATTTTCTAATTACGCTATGTTGTAATTGTGATCATTTCATGTAGTTTTTTGCAAACTAATTTATGTTCTACAATTCAAACAGACTGCAATTCATTTTCATTTTCCGCGATTTTGCTAATAAGTAGAAGTACCTGCTGAAGAATTTGAAGGGTTCCAGTCAGAGGTATCATTACTTTTGACTTACGGAAATGGCTACTTTTTTATAGCATTAAATGTGAAAATTTATTCAGATTTATTCAGAAGACATAGATATTCTACTGCCAGCAACAATCACTAGTAGTTTACCTTTGATTAGATATTTTTTTACTGACCTTGGAAATTGGCTCATAGCTAGTAGGCTGTGAAAAATGAGCGTTCTTGTTACCGCTATTGTTTCTGGTTAGAGCTAATATGTTGTAAGGAATTTTCATAATCTTGCCTCGCTGCTCTAGTTAGTTTGCATTTTTCTACTAAGTTAGTTGGTTTCTTCCATATTACCGAGCTTTTGTTTATTTTTCATGGCCTGCTAGGTTGCTTGCATGCAGGAAAGTTGAAAAACACCGATTTGACTGAAAATTTGAAATAAAGTGAAAACCAAAAAATATTGATATCAAGAATGCTATATCGTTAGAAAGGTAATCAAATTTTACATTTGATTCTTTAAACCAAAATAGGCATTCCCATTTGAAAAAATCAAGTTATCTGTGATTGAAGTTTCCTTAATTTATCCTCCGATTTCTCCAAGTACAAAAAGAATTCAAATTTAGCCGTCTGACCGAAGGTGATGCATTCCATGCTTAGTCGTACCGCAAAGTCAAGTCCTTCTAAGTTTTATAATCGCTGCGATATTCAATTTTTTTCTGATACCTACTTATACCAAAAATGGTGATTTGCGCCTAAACGGTTCGTTCGTAAAGTGCCATGTGTGATACATAAAGTCACACTAGAATTGACCGAGGAATCCAAATATGCAATAATATATAGGGGGTTCTATTCAAAAAAATGTAAGTTTGATATGAATCATCCTGTATAAACGTCAAAATTTAAGTGAAAATATGTTTACGTTATAGCCCTCAAGGGTCCCTACCATGGTCAAGTGACAGATTTTTGAAATATTTTTTAGTAAGCCCACAATCCTCCGTCCACGCACTATTGGCCCACCCTGTATAGTAGATATAAAAAAACATTTTATCTAAGATAGTTATTATTTTGACTCCATTGTAAAACCAATTTGTCAACAGCGCGTTTCTCAGCATTGACGTCTTAACGTCAAAGGTTCTCAACAAAGCAACTTAACCCAACCGACGAAGTTACTATCACTGTGGCTTTTTGTGAAGAGTGGGAAGGCTGTGGGTTTGTAAAAGACGTACTGATTTCAATATGGTCTCTTATTTACAGAAACAGTTTTAACTACTATGACTAAAATAACTAATAACTGATTGAAACAATCATCAACCCCATTTTTTATTCAATAATATAAACTACATGTTACAAACAATATTTCTAAACATTTGAATTCAAAACAATTCTAGTGTGACTTTACGTATTACATATGGAACTTTAATCGAACCGTTTATCCGCAAATCACCATTTTTGGTATAAGTAGGTATCAGAAAAAAATTGAATATCGCAGCGATTTTAAAACTTAGAAGGCCGTGACTTCGCGGTATGACTAAGCATGAAATGCGCCACCTTAGATCAGACGGCTAAATTTGAATTCTTTTTGTACTTGGAGAAATCAGTAGATTAATTAAGGAAACTTCAATCACAGATAACTTGATTTTTTCACATGGGAATGCCTATTTTGGTTTAAAGAATCAAATGTAAAAATTGATTACCTATCTAACGATATAGCATTCTCTATATCAATCTTTTTTGGTTATCATTTTATTTCAAATTTTTAGTCAAATCGGTGTTTTTCAATTTTCCTGTGTGAAAGCAACCTAGCAGGCCATGAAAAATAAACAAAAGCCCGTTAATATGGAAGAAACCAACTAACTTAGTAGAAAGATGCAAACCAAATAGAGTAACGAGGCAATATTATGAGAATTCCTTACAACATAATAGGCCTTTACGGAAACACTGATCTGGATCCGGATAGATCAGTTATACGTCAAACAGCTGTTGAGGGCTGTTCCAAATTACGGTACTATCACCGTCCCAGAACTGTTTTCATCGTCCTCCGCCCATTTTGTGTGTTTTTAGAACTGTAAAATGGGCGGGGCATGATGAAATCGGTTCTGGACGGTGATAGAACCGTAGTTTGGAACAGCCCTCAACAGCTGTTTGACGTATAACTGATCTATCCGGATCCAGATCAGTGTTTCCGTAAAGGCCTATTAGCTCTAACCAGAAACAATAGCGGTAACAAGACGCTCATTTTTCACAGCCTACTAGCTATTAGCCAATTTCCAAAGTCAGTGAAAAATATTTAATCAAAGGAAAACTGCTAGTGATTGTTGCTGGCAGTAGAATATCTATGTCTTCTGAATAAATTTTCACATTTAATGCTATAAAAGGGTAGCCATTTCCGTAAGTCAAAAGTAATGGTACCTCTGACTGAAACCCTTCAAATTCTTCAGTAGGTACTTCTACTTATTAGCAAAATTGCAGTCTGTTTGAATGGGCTCGTTCAGCATATTTTTTTTATTGCATATTCTAAAAGAGCGTGTTGAATTTAGTAGCTGTGCAAAATTTCAGAATTTTCTGAGCTCGCTTTCATATTCAAATAAATTACCAAAGTGGTGCAAATTTAAAACGCGCGGCACTTGCGAGTATGCGGCTGTGACGTCATTAAACCTTTCCGACCGGCCGGCTCGGCACCGCGTCCCAGCCACGCATCGTACGGGTGCTCGGTAAATAGTAACGCTGCGGCTAATGAGTAATGCTACTCGCTAGGCAAACGTTGTGAACTGCATACGCGTCTATTGTATAATTTATTTAATCGTTTCATCGATACGGGATACTTACCAACCTATTCGAATTCGTTGATACGGAGTATAATAATGGAAGGAAGACGGAAGAAGAAAAATTATAAATATTGTATAGTTCCCCACTGTAAAAATACGACAGTGACCACTCCTGATAAAATTTTTATTAGTTTGCCACGAAATATAAAAATCAGGAAGTTGTGGCAAAGAGCTATGCGTAGGAATGAATTTGTAAGCGATAAGTCAACAAAGCATTGCTGTGAGGACCATTTTAATGTAAGTATTTTTATAACTACGTGAATCGTGAATTGTATTATTATAAAGAAACCGCCCGGTTATGAAATCGGAAAGTGTATTGTGGGATTACGTCTGAAATTAAAAAAAAGTTTTCAAGCATTTGTCAATGCCATTCTAAAGATATATTGATGTCAGTTGTTCGCAGATTTTGCTGTTACTGGTACCTACACTAAAACGTAAGAGATACAAATAGATTTTTTTAATCCAAATACTGACCTAATCATATAACAATTATAAAAGCATTGTAAAAATCAATCCTTATTGATATATGATATGTGGAAGATGTGAAAGACAGTTTTCAGTCCTTTGATGTACCCAACATTCATATGTATTTTAATTATGTAGAAAAAATTGTTTTATATATATTATCTAGTTCTTTTGTATCATTTTTCTGTACCTATTTTGGGTCGAAAATCCTGGGTATTTAGCTTATATACAATATCCCAATGAAATGTGTATCTTAATCTTGTATATTTTGTTTTAGTTGGAGGAAGATGTTGAAAATTACATGTACTACAAACTAAATAAAAACATCTACTTCCGGCATATTAGAGGAATCGGCCTTAACAAAATCCGTATCACACATTTTTTTCTATCAGAAAACCACCCGATCAAATAAAAGATAGCGTCAACCAAAGCACTTACTAGTTGAACGTATTACAAACGTATGCTAGGCGCTGTCGCTGTACAGCCGCCAGCCGGTCTGGGCTCGCCGACAGACCTAATGACGTCACAACGATGAATTTTGAGCGCATGAAGTATTTTAATCTTTGAAGGCGCGTAACTTTTTCAATTCTCATCCAATTAAGTTGAAATTTTTTTTGTATGTTATATGTAAGTAATACTTCATGAAAATGTGCATAAAAATATGGTTATTGGAATTTCACTGAACGACCCTATTGTAAAACATAATTTAGTTTGTAGAAAACTACATGAAATAAACACAAACACACAACAAAACTACATGAAATAAACACATTACAACATAGCGTAATTAAAAATTCTAGCAATTATTTCAATAGATGTTCAAAATGCTCCAGTTAGAGACATCTTCACTTTTGACTTAATCGTTTTGGAAAGTTATCAAGCTCTAGTAGACCTCAATAGCTAGTCGGCTGTGGAAAACAAGCATTTCTGTCATACCCCAGCTACTTATTGACATTAGATATCTTGCCGCTGTTGTATCCGGTTTTTTTTTCCCATGGACCGTCGCTGGGCCGCAGCCCAGAACGAGTGGGTCATGTGAACCACCCCTTTCCCGGGACCGTCGTGCGACATAACTTCAGGTCAGGGGCTGTCTTTTCTTCCTTCGATCTTGTTATCTTCCACCCTACATCTCCCCTCCTCCATTAGAATGGAGATTAGGAGTTCGGGATTTGAATACCTGGTACGCTGTCCTCATCTATTCTACTTCTGTCTGGTGTCTCTAGCCATCGTTGCTCATTCCTTTTGGTATCTAGGATTTTTTTAGCCATGGTCTTGATGGCTTCCCACTTAGCCGGCGTTTCGAGCATTTGCTGGACTATATTGTCCGGATTTATAGTCGCATCTAGATGGTTACAGCACTCATTTCTGATATCCTCCCATCTCCGGCATTGAAAGAATACGTGCTCGGCGTCGTCTATATCCCCACAATACAGGCAAGCAGCGCTCTCACGTAGCGCGAATCTTGCGAGGTACTGCTGGAAGCACCCGTGCCCCGAGATCATCTGCGAGAGGTAGAAGTCTACCTCCCCGTGTCCTCTCCTAAGCCATGCCTCCAGATTTGGTATAAGCCTCCTTGTCCATATACCTTTTTCTGCCGTTAACCAACGCTGCTGCCACCTTTCAATCAGCAGACTCTCTGCTTCAGCTCTATCTCGCTTTTGCAGATCACTCCCCATGGACACCTTCAGGTCAATCGGGGGGATCCTGGCAATTACTTCGGCGGCATCAAGAGATACTGTGCGATACGCGCTGCATACTCTGATTGCGATTTTCCTATTCAACGCCTGCAGCTTCATTCTATGCCGCTTCACCTCCATGGCTGGCTCCCACATGGGGGCAGCATAGAGAATGGTGGAGTGTGCGACAGAACTCAACACCTCCC
Organism: Callosobruchus maculatus; assembly: GCA_951848785.1. NCBI lineage: Eukaryota > Metazoa > Arthropoda > Insecta > Coleoptera > Chrysomelidae > Callosobruchus > Callosobruchus maculatus. The sequence continues at coordinate 2,899,429 of CATOUR010000142.1, read as the reverse complement.
TCTTACTTGCTCTTGGACCACCTACATTGGGCATGAGTCTAGCAAGAGCCGCTATCAATTTGGCCGTCTTTTCTACTACCCTGGTGATGTGAACCCCAAAGTTCATCCCCTTATCTAACCAGACTCCCAGGTACTTCAGCGCTTGCTGCGGAACGATGGTTTGGCCCTCTACCCTAAAAATCACCTCCTCGATCTTTCTCCGCTTTGTGAGTAGCACCGCTTCCGTTTTCTCCGGAGCAAGTGTTAAGCAGCTCCTCTTCAGCCACTGACTGATCTCCTCAAGGGCCCAATCAGCCTTGTTCATGACGCTCTCTTCATCTCTATCAACGACAACAACAGCCAAGTCATCAGCATATGCAAGGGTAGTGACTCCTTGTGGCATATCTAAGTTTAGAACGTCGTCATAAAGGACGTTCCACATCACTGGACCTAGGATGGATCCCTGCGGGACCCCGCTGTTCATGGCCATCTCCTGCCCGCAGGGTTCCACCCTCACCCTCCGATTTTGTAGGTAACTGACAAGCAGTCGAAACACATATCTGTCTGATACAATCCTATCTAGCTTGCGGACAATAACGTCTCGTGGCGCTACATTGAAAGCATTTCTGACATCTACTGTTATCAGTGCACATAATTGCCTTTTTCTGTTTATAACCATAGATGCTTCATGGGCTATTCTCATGACCATACCAATAGCATCTATGGTCGATCTTCCCTTGCGGAATCCAAACTGCCTATCGCTTAAGCCTCCATTTGCCTCAATTTCCTCTAGAAGCCGTCCGCAGATCATATGCTCCAGCAGTTTACCGCATGCGTCCAATAGGGATATATTCCTGTAAGACGATGGAGTTCCTATCTGCCTGTCCTTCTTTTGTAGTAGGACGACATCCGCCAATTTCCATACCTCTGGGAATGTGCCGTTCTCTAAAATCCTATTAACTAAGCTTAAAAATACCTGCGGTAGTTCTCTTACAGCTAACTTAATTATCTCGGCCGGTATACCATCCGGTCCAGGTGCCTTATGATCTTTCAATCTGTCTGCTGCAGCGAAAAGTTCCTCTTCATCGAAGTGCCTTATGACCCCTGACATATGTACTTCATATTTCAAGTTGTCACAGATTGGAAACAGGGCCCTTAAGATCTCTAGTTTCTTCTCGGATGGTATACCTACACCTGATGGGCTCGCGTTTAGCCTCTTAACTACAATTTGGTATCCCTTGCCCCAAATATCCTGATCAACATCCGCCAGGAGTCGTTTCCAGCAGGTTTTCTTTGCAGAAAGAATCATTTTACGAAGAGTTTTCTTCATTTCCTTGTATTGCTGCCTTCTTTGAAAACGGACCTCCTCCGAGATATTGCTCCTCGACGCCAGCCTCCTAGCGCTTGTGCATGCCTTCCTAAAATCTGCAATTTCCTTATTCCACCAATACGTGGACCTTCTACTGCATGGGCGTCTCCTCGGCATTGACCTGTCGCACGCGGAAGACAGCACCGTGGTCAACTCCTCCGCAGTGGTAGTGTCAGAATCCTCCAAGCCTCTTTTCAGTTGTGCTGTAAAGTGTCTCTCATTTAGTTTTTTGAGATTCCAACCAAATCTTTCCTGGCCGAGTTTTGCTGTCAGATTTCCGCTTTTGGCAATGGTGAACGTTATGTAGCTGTGGCAGCTTAGGCTCTCTTGTTCCAGTACTTTCCAGCTTCCAACCCTTGAGGACAGCCTCTCCGTCACCAATGTAATGTCTATAATGGACTTTGATGCTCCCCTAGTGAAAGTTGGTTGACTTCCCTCATTTGCAATAATCAAGCCTAGCTCCGCTATCCAGGCCGTCAGGATGTCGCCTCTCCTATCGTTGTGCGTCATTCCCCATTCCGGAGCTTTTGCGTTAAAATCCCCGGCTATGATAGCTTGTTTACCGCTACGAATGATATCCTCCTTTAGATGGTCGAGATCTGCTTCAAAAGCTGTAACATCTGCGTTTGGGGAAAAATAGCAGCTGTATATCACACTATCTCCAATATCTATCCAGACATACCCGTTTCCTCCGCCAGTGTCGTACATGGGTATCTTGGAGTTCAGTATTCTAACTGCAGCATTATTTCTGAGGTCAGTCAACCAAACAGAGCTGTTTACTATGTCCCTACTGGGTTCTGCCACTATCAATATATCAGAATGCGTTTCGACTGCTGTCTCCAGTAACAAGTTATAAGCTGCCCTTCCCCTATCTATGTTGATCTGCAGTACAGTTAAATTCGGCATTCAGGTTTAGTGTAGCGGTCCTCCTCCGCCCCCTGTTCCTTCAGCCTGCTGCCGCCCGAGATCACTCAAACTTGTTCCAGGAATTGCTCTACAACCCCTACGACCTATCTGATGACCATCTTGTGCACACACTGGGCAGGATGGCTTCCCCGTGCACTCGCTAGCCCTATGCCCGGGCTGCGCACACCTAAGGCAGAGTCCTGTCCTGTCAGGGCCAGTGCATTCCCGCTCTACGTGGCCCACATTCCAGCACCTGCGACATCTGCCCAGTGGCTTCCGCAACCGTACCTCACATTGTACCAGCCCAATCTTCAACCGCCCAAGTTTTAATATTTGCTCTGCGGCACGTACATCTACGATCACCGTGGCCATCTGGCTACTACCATATCCTGGACGGAGTGAAGTCACCCTGCAACTGCGAATGTCTCTCACGGCTTTGGTAACTGCTTCTAGGATCTCCTCCTTAGTTGTTACCCCATCCAATTCCCTTATGTGGAGGACCGATTCCTTCATTGTGGTAGTAACCTTGACCCCTTGCAGCTTATTATTAATTTCTGACTGCAGTTCCACCGCCTTTCCTCTTTTTAGCTCTAAGAGAACGTCCCCCTGTTTTGTTTGTCTTATCTTAGAGACCTCTACCTTGATATTATCGAGATTGACATCTTTTCTGATGCCTCTGACAAGTTCGGCGTATGATTTGCCCTCTCCTTTTATTATCACCGCATCCCTGGCATGGCGCTTATTCTTCTTGATAGCTGTACCTTCGCCCTTCGATTTACCCTTATTGCCATCCCGCTTATCCGCTGGTCTGTATATATATAACTGTACTTCTGTCCCGCGAAACGCATACTCCAGAAGTTTTTCTAATTGTTCCCAGTTGTACGTGGGGACGTGGGGGAACGCTAACTTCTTCCTATTATGCCTTAATACAAGTTCTTTAAGTTTACAAGCGCTGTTGTAAACAGTCTCCATATCGGCTAACTGCAGTGGTTCTTCTTCAGCTAGCATATGAAAGACATATCTTTCTTTGACCTCTAGCGATTCCTCTCGTGGTGTTGTAATGGTATTAAGCATGTACGCCACCCCTCCCAAGGCCTGTCTTTGGGCTTTAAGGTCTTCTAATCCACCGTATCTTTCCTTAAACCGCCTGGCGATACCCCTTGACATCTCCAGCTCACTTGTGGTTATATTAACCAGATCTTGCTCCCACTCTGCTTGCATGGGGTCTCCTGTGGCATCTCTCACTCTTTGAAATACCGCCTTGGGCCATCTTTTCTGCGCCACCTGAGTAAAGTCTGCGTAGCTGACCCCCTTCTCTATTTCCGCTTGTATTCTTCGCGTCTCTTCTTCCTCCTTTTCTTTCGCCGCCTTTTCTGTCGGTAGTGGTATGTCTACCTGGACCTCTATACTTGCTGTGGATACCGTTTCCGTTTGTACCCCTTTGTCCTATGTCATGCTGGACCTCTGTCTGTCTCGATTTACCCTTTGTAGCCGGATTGCCGTCATTAGGATTTCGTTTCCTGTTCTCTTGATCTCCGTTTTAGTGTTGACAGTTCCTTTTAAGAACTCGTCCAACCGTTTAGCCTTCTTCAAGATGTCCTGTATTAGCTCTCCAAGCTCATCTTTACCGAGCTTAGCAACAGAGGCCTCCTCCTCCTCTCTCTTCCTCTTATAAGGCTCCGTTGGCTGCACCATAGACCCTTCGGTCTCCGCTGCTACCTCCTTTGTCCAGGAGTATGACCTCGCTCTTGGCAATCCTTTCAGTCCCGCGACTGTATTTCTTGGTGGACTCCTGCTCAACGACTCTCTTCTCTTGAAAGGATCCTCGATGCTTTCCCAGTCTACTTCCTTCCTCATACCACTTCCATGCCCTAGAGATACTCTCTCGTCACCTTCAGCTTTTCCTATTTTATTTGAATCCTCCATACTAGTTCCCACGAGTGTGGGGGAAATAAACAGTCAACATCTGCAGTGCCCCCCGTACAGATGCAAGGCTCATTTCTCTGAGAGGTCGCCCGGTATCTCAGAGGCTGCGTTAGAGACGGTACTCCCCTACCGCCACGCACTCCTCGGCACGGGTCGCCTGACACCTTGAGTTGGGTTCATGTCCATAGAATAGCCGTGTCGCCACCGAGTCAGTCCAGGTCGCAGTCAGTTCCATGTTCTATATTCGATTCCGTGTCCATAGCCAGGTTGTCGTCGTACTCTGTCCTGCCCCCCCCCCCCCCCCCCCTAGACGCAGTAGTCACCTAGGTGACTATCTGGGTCATTGTAGAATGGTGTACGATACCATAAAACAACGACCCAGTGAAGACATAGCCGCATCCCTTCTATGTCTTGCCTACTGGGTCCACGAGTGCCGAAGCACAACTATGCGCGCGCATGCGCACATAGCCCCCCATCAGTCATAGGGACGCACCGGGTTGGAGTTAGGCTCTCCTAGGTTTGTCTGTCTTGCCCAGGGTGTGATAGGCCTCCTAGTAACACAAGGGGTTCAGAGGCCATCCCCGGGGAAGCTGAGACTCCCCTCCCTCCGGTTAGATGTAGGGAATTTGCATAATCTTGCCTCGTTACTCTAGTTAGTTTGCGTCTTTCTACTAAGTTAGTTGGTTTCTTCGATATCAACGGGCTTTTGTTTATTTTTCATGGCCTACTAGGTTGCTTGCACGCAGGAAAATTGAAAAACACCGATTTGACAGAAAATTTGAAATAAAATGATAACCAAAAAAGATTGATATCGAGAATGCTAATCATTAGAAAGGTAATCAAATTTTACATTTGACTCTAAACCAAAATAGGCATTCCCATTTGAAAAAATCAAGTTATCTGTGATTGAAGTTTCCTTAATTAATCTACTGATTTCTCCAAGCACAAAAAGAATTCAGATTTAGCCGCCTGACATAAAGTGACGCATTTCGTGCTTATTCGTACCGCAGAGTCACGGCCTTCTAAGTTTTATAATCGCTGCGATATTCAATTTTTTTCTGATACCTACTTATACCAAAAATGGTGATTTCCGCCTAAACGCTTCATTTAAAGTTCCATGTGTGATACATAAAGTCACACTAGAATTGACCAAGGAATCCAAATATGCAATAATATATAGGGAGTTCCATTAAAAAAATGTAAGTTTGATATGAATAACTCTGTATAAACGTCAAAATTTAAGTCAAATTGTTTTTATGTTATAGCCCTCAAGGTTCCCTCCTATTATCAAGTAACAGGTTTCTAAAATTTATTTTAGTAAGCCCACAATCTTCCGTACACGCACTATTGGCCCACCCTGTAGAGATCTTATAAATATCTATGTATAAAAGAATTCATAAATAATCGCAAGATTATTACTATAACTTTTTTAAAGTCCCTGAATGAATTTCATAACAGAATAATACTCATTTGACTCTAGCGTAGCAAATGAGCCCTTGAAGATGAAGAATAGTGTCGTATCAGTAGAAATATCCAATAAAGTGTTTATATTTACGGCTGGATTATCGTCGTGAAAGCATTTAGCAACTTCCATTGCAGCTATACATTTATCGTTTCTTGTTTTTATAGCGTCTTTACAATTCTCTATTGTTACGGCTCCAGGATCGGCTATGCTTTCAGGTGCGTTTCCTTTCAGTGCTTTTATGCCTCCTTCCCAATCGAATATCAGATCTTTGTTTAACTAAAATACCAACAAGGAATAATAGTTTAACGTTTGGTAAATTACCGGTTTTGTTTATTACTCACCAGGTTGTAGGTGTTCAAAATACAATGGATATAGCACTGGAATATAGAAACTATGTTTATAGTATGTATAATAATAACAAAAGAGTATATTTTTGCTCTGCAAATTAGCGTTAGGTGTAATTAATTTTAACTGAAGATCTTAATAGTACAGTAGTACAATGTTACATTATTAGATTATGATATTGTGCATACTGTAAGTTACATCATTTCAGAAATTGGTTTTACTAGTTGACAGTGGTAAAAACTTGAAGAGCTAAAATTAAAGATATTAAAAATAAAAGAAATCTCTTTATACATGCTTAAACTCACAACATATACTGCTATTCGAAAAAATGGAGTCATCTTGATTGACTCAGTACTTCCCACACGTAACGGTGATACCATTTTATTATTTCCCCTTGGCATAAAGCTATAATCTGAGATCCCTTTGCAACCAAATCATCGCCCGCCTGCCCTCAAAAAAGATCCAACACAAAAACTCTAGTAAATAGTTTCTTAAATCTCTCCGTAGGAACTAGAACGAGACAATTTTTATTCTGCGAGCTTCAACTGAATGAAACTAAATGATCAGAAACCCTCAAATTGCCTAAAAACGAAGTTTTAGCTACTTCTATATTTTCAGTTTCTTTTATTATTGCTGGGACGCACTGAAATGATTTTTAAGAACCATACGCATTTTTCATCTTCGCCTCGGTAATAGTACTGTGTCGAAATTTCATTAAAATCAATTAAAGGTTACACACCTAAGAACGACGTAAAGCAATACTCGTATGTAACTGATACGATTCCTAAAAACCATACGCGATTTCCATCCCTGGCACGGTAGTAATACTGTGGCAAGGTTTCATTAAAATAAATTCCATAATTTCCATGTTACTCAACACAGAACTATCTAAACCAATATTCGTATCTATTTATATGAGAAAATTCCCTCGGGTTCTGTAGTAGGCAATGCAATGATCGGATGGACCTAAAAGAGGGTGTTATACCACTAGGACTCTCTTTCACAGGTCAATGGACAGTCTATTATGAATACAACAAATTTTTGATTTTTTACAACCCCCCACCCCCCAACCACCCCAACTTCAACCCCACCAAGAAAAAGTAGAAAATGTTCAGGAACTCCTAAAACGCCTAAAAACGAAGTTTGAGGAGTATTTACGTTTTTCGTTTTTTGCTAATTACTCCGCCGCCAATGCACCGATTTTCAAAATTTTTACAGCGTTACCTACTAGGATCCCCCAGCATGTCGGTACCCAAATTTCATCACAATCCATGCAGCAGTTACTGAGATTACGAGGGTAGAAAAACGCGACAGACAGATAGACCGACAGATAGAAATGAGTGACGTGGAATTTCGTTATATAGACATCATAAAACGCCCAAAAAGCGTATTATCTCGAAATCGAAAATTTTCGCGATCACAATACAATACCCCCCCTCACCTAACGGTGTGGGAAGTAGAAGTATAAATTGTAGTATATTTTGTTTGAAAAAACAAACTCTGCTTTTTATATACAGGGTTCGGCACTAAGGACGGACGTTTTTGAAATGGCTAGTACTCTTCCCCTATAAGGGCGAGAGCTTCACCAATCATGAACAACATGCGGTTCTCATTTTGCTCGTTGTGCGTGATCAGAACGCTCAGTGAGGCGAAGTTCAGCAGCATGTTGCCCAGCAGATCGAGTTGGACTGCGACGAGGGGTTTGTCAAACGCGTTTCACATTTAAGGCCTGGTCAAACAGAGAACGCGGCGGTCCGGCGTTCTCTAACAATACAATGGAACGCCGAACGCCGCGTTCTAGACCGCCGCGTTACAGCGTTCCATTGTATTGTTAGAGAACGCCGGACCGCCGCGTTCTCTGTTTGACCGGGCCTTTATAGAGTTTCAAACCGTTCCTGGAGCTCATGGTGGTCTTTTGTTGATCATGGTGGTCTTTGTTGATCAGTACACCACGAGTGCGAAGTGCACCAACCCAATGAAGGATGCTGTTTCTAGTAGGAACAGCTCGATTCCGATGGATGCTAGAAACTCGTGAGTGGACCGCTACCTACCGTCGCCTCTCTCGTCCTGATGGGGGAAGAGTACTAGCCATTTCAAAACATCGGTTCTTTATGCCGCACCCTATACATGAGAAGAGAACATCTATCAGCCAATTGTCTCTCTCATCATACTCGTTACTTTAAGCTATCAGTTTTGTTTCTTAAATTAAATGCATTTAATTTAACTGAAGAGATCCTATATACATTCATACATAAAACATTACTATATGTACTTCAGTTCAGCAGTAGTGGTATTTGACGCTAGTTAGTGAGACTTTTCAAAAGATTTAATATCATCGTACCTGGCATTGACAGTGTGATAAACATTTGAAGCTAATATGAAAAAAATTTAAAAAAAGTACTGATATTAATTCCATCTAAGCGAATCAGTTTTGTTGAAATATTCAGTTGTCTTTAAGCTTTCTGTGTAATTTTATGTGTAAAATAACGAAAATGATGGTATTAAAATGCTGAGAAACGCGTTGGTGACAAATTAATTAAATAAAATAACTAATTTAGATTAACTGATATTTTAAAATAGAGACCTTATAAATATCTAGTTTATATAAGAAGAATTTATAAACAATTGCAAGATTACTTTTGAAGCTTTTTTAAAGTCACTAATAAATTTCATAGAAAGTTAGTACTCCTTTGACTCTAGCGTCCTTAATAGGCGCTTTTAAGCTGGATTAGTTCGAAATATGTATTTTTGAAATTATTTAAGAGAAACACGTTAAGACGTACGAAATTTGAGTACATTTTAGTGTGAGTAGCAACGAAAAACAAATAAACCTGAAAGCTTGAAATTCGCAAACCTATGTTATCATCTGAAAGGAACAACGTCATTCGATTTAGGAACCATGATATATCATTAATTTATGTAAAAAATGCCTTTGCAACTAGAAAAGTCATGTTTCGGCTTAGTATATTGCTTCAAAAATATAGAGACCAAGCACAAGACGTTCTAGTCTATGAAAAAGGCTTCGATCGGGTAAAGCATGATGAGTTAATCAATTTAATTTACGACATAAACTTAAAAAATGTACTAGGAGCAAAAAGCAGCTCTACAGCTAGAAAATAAATTGACCACCGCTGTTCCCATTAGAAGAGGTATAAGAGTGTTGTATACTCTGCCCAGCCCTCTTCAACATGTACTCTGAAATCATTTTTAAGAGGGCACTAGAAAACAGCAAGGATGGTATAAAAGTAAATGGAAGGCTTATAAATAACATAAGCTATGCAGATGATACCGTCATAATGGATAATAGCCAAAGAGGGGTCCAAAATCGGGTTCATGAGATAACAGAACGGAGAGCTGCTTTCGGCCTTAAAATAAATACAGAAAAAACAAAAGCAATGGTTGTCTCCAAAAACTCAAATAGGCATACCAACATAAGTATATATGTTACGCTCAAAAGCCGAATTGGGGCAATGCCCGAAAAAAATACGCAGAACTAGTTTTGAGCAAGGAATATTTCCCAAACCCGAAATATTAATTTTATACGGCTATTGAGCATTACCAAATAGGCAGAACTAGTTTTGCGCATTTTGAAATGTACATAACTAGTTTTGCGCAACTTGAAATAGACAGAACTAGTTCTGTGGTACTGAATGGGCAGCAGCAGTTATTTTAAAAAGGTATGGTTTGTGTAGTTGCTTTGAATGTTTTTTGTTTCTACTTGTGGGAAAATGCAAGCTAGATTCGAATCCGAATTAGTTCGGCTACTTGAAGCTTACTACACAAAAACGTAATCTCATGACAAAAGATCATTACCTCACTATATCGAATGAACCTAACCTAACCATCATGTCTCTGCAATAAAAAATTTATCAACAATGTATCGAACAACAAATCTCCTCTACAATTCTAAATACCACATTACCATGCCAAAAATATATAGAACTAGTCCTGTGCATTTCAAGTTGCGCAAAACTAGTTCTGTGCATTTCAAGATGCGCAATCCGAGCGAACTATCCCGTGTATTAGCAAAGTGCGCATGTCATGTGTCCATGAAATTGAAAAGGATAGCGATACACTCGTAAATGCTGTGCATCATTGTATTGGAACAGTTTGCCTTATTCTTCTGAATTGGAAAAGCGTACTACTACTACTATACTGATTGTTGTTATTTATAAACATTAAATTGTGATAAAAAATGGCAAAAAAGTGTTTTCTATGCAATTCAGACGATGATGTTCTTGATTTTAACGATGAAACGTATAAAAACTGTTCGTTGAAATTAAATTTTCGTAAAAAGAAAAATTTTAAATACAGTGGTGTTGAGCTAACCAATGCATCACTCGATTTTGTAGGTTATCATACCACGTGCTACAAAAAAGTGACTGCTTTGGGTAAAAAATATAATGAAGAGTTTAATAACTTTCTTGGTGAGAATACGGTAAGTGCATAATAATTTAACCTTCAAAGCTATCTTAGCAAATACATCTTTTAAATTTTTTTAATTGTGAAATAATGACATGGAAGATTCATAAATTTATACATTTTTGATTGTGTTTCATTCAAATAAATCATTTCAATTTCACGGACACATGACATGCGCACTCTCTTTCATTCAATGGCCGAGCTACACGCAGCTGCGATGCTGCGTCCTTTGTTAATACACAGGATAGTTCGCTCTGACCTCTCTGGCGCACGTATTCACTGGCAGCAATATTTTGATCTTTAAAATTCGACAACCGGAATTCCAGACTGATTTTTTGCAGACAACTCTATATCGACGTGTTTGTAATAAAATTATCTTTATTGTGATATAAGTTTCATGCCTTAACCACACCGGTGCAAATTACTATTATTGATTTACCTGTTTATACCTGCCTACCCTATAGTTGAGACGGGAAAAACGTAGCCAACCTAACATTTGCATATTCTATGGGCTTCATACTTTCGATCGGTATGTGATTTGTCAATAGACAATTTTGTTAATACCAAATCAGTGAAATATTTAAAAAAAATTAATTTTTCAATATTTAATCAACTATATCCTGGACTGAAATTTTTCAGCCAACCCACTCGCGATATGTTTTTTAACGTATTGAATTTAATATAATTAACCAGTTTGGTGAAGGTCGTTCTATATACGGATCTTAGACTAATACGTTGATTATCCGATGATGCGTTTGAAATCTATTCATATCTCAATAACAAACTCACCAAAGCATTTTTTTCTTGGTTAAAATTGCCGTTTTGCATAGCATCTATTGCTTCTGAAATATTAAATTTGTAAATTTCTTTCCTACAGTGAATCTTAGAAACACTTACCACTCGTAGCTTTCGACTTATTTTGACAAGTATTCCGCACCAGTTTCTTGGTAGCATTAAATTGCTTTACAGTCATCTGAAAGAAATAAACTTTGTAATTATTGTATTGGGCCACAAGAAACTATATGTGAAAAAAAACCATCTCACTCAATAGCCAATACACTCACGCTAGATATACGATGAGTTACAAGAAACATGCACAAGAGTAGAAGTATGAATTTCATTTTCAAGTAATTGAGAAAAATTGATATCCTAGGTATAAATATTGATCGCCGAAAAAAAAGTTCACTTCAAATGGGATAATGTCATATTTTAGAGTGAACTTAAAAGTACATAATTACAAAAAATTATTGTGGGATGAGTAATTGATAGATTATACGAATGGATCTCATTATAAACTTCTATATAATTCGCATGTACAAATAAGTACCTATTTGCATATATTCTCTTTATTATTACGGCAAGACCTCGTTGACAGCATGCAATTCAATTTTTCTTGAGAGCATTGGTTTGATTACTGTTATAATGTCTAGTGACTATTGGTCCGGGAGGTGCCGTCAAATTTTGCCGAATCATTAGAGTGAGGCTGGATTTATTAGTGAAGGCTTTGGTGATGTTTATGAAAAAAATGTCTATGTTAGCTGGTCGAGATCATCGACCTAGGATTTTAAGAGTGCGTAACTCTCAAAAAAGTGTCGGGGTGTTTTACTGGAGTTGAAAATTTGCTAGTTGATGAAATTTTCGTCACGAAAAAATATGTTGGCTGCAAAATTTGTGTGACTTAGCGCCGGTTGCACACTTGCGGCTGTTTACCGTCCGGCGTCGTTGCGGCACCGCGAGTTTGGCTGCACACTACCTGCGGTCTTGTAACGGCACCGCATGAATCAGTGTTGCTTGAGACGTCAAAATGGAAATTCATAGAAGAAAGCGTGCGTTTTTTTGCTTACTTAGTGATCAAACATTTTATTTTGGAAAGTAACCGAAGATATTGGGTACATCCGTTTATCGAGTTAACTACTTACCAGAGTTAGATTTATTACATCCTTTTCGGATTTAAGAGCACATCCGGATGAATTTTTAATTACTTTTGGATGAGCATTGCCTCATTTGATGAACTTTCAGTGAAAATTTCGGATAAGATACGATCCCAGGATCCCTTTCGCCAAAGACCTCCGAGAATATTTCGCAAACTTTGATCCACGAACTCTTCTTTTTTACACGGTCGTGGTACGTTTCGGAGGCAATATTCCATATTTTTGGATAATTCTTATAAAATAAATAAATAAATATTCCATATATCTGGATAATTCTTAATACTGTCTATAAACAGTTCTACATCCAGGTTCTCTTCACAGGCCATCGTGAACGGTAATTTGCTGCACGTCAGCACCAAACCATTAACACAAAACTGTAGACCCAGAGATGCGGTTGCGGTGCCGCTGCGACGGCTCAAAACAGCCGCACCTAAAGTGCACCTTTCAATCCATCTCTTAGTACTTCAGCCCGCAATTCCGGTGCCGTTGCGGCACCGGACGGTAAACAGCCGCAAGTGTGCACCGGCGCTTAACATCTTAGCTGCGGACATGGCCATGTGTAGGGTGTATCAACAATGTATATGTGACATCCATCCAGGATGTCCAGTAAATGTGGATTCCTTGGTAGATTATAGTAATACTTTATGTATCACACATGATACTTAAAATGAACCGTTTAGCGCAAATCACCATTTTTGATATGAGTCGATGTTAGAAAAAAAAGAATATCGCATCGTGCATAAAACTTAGAAGGCTGCAACTTTGCGGAGTGACTAAGCATGAAATGTGTCAACTAACGTATTACTGTCAACTTTGAGTCCTTTTTGTGAGGTAACTTGATTTTTCAAATAGGTATTCCTGATTTTGTTTATACGGTTGAATGTAAAATTTGATAGCCTTTCTAATGATGTAGAATTGTCGATATCAATCTTTAGTAATTTTCGTTTCATTTAAAATTTTCAGTCAAATCGGTTTTTTCAAATTTTTATAGGTGATGATACTGAGAATTTACAGTTAGTTTTCTGTATAAAAGTAAAAAAAAGTGTCTTAGCTGACGCGACACCGTGACCTAAGATTTTAAGATTCTGCGAAAATCGGGAGTTAATATAACTGAAGTTGAAAATTTGCAGATAGTTGATGAAATTTTCATCCCGAAAAAATATTGTCACGACGGCCTCTTTCTCTTCACCAAAGAATCAAACTGGACGTAACTTTCACCGTTTTACTTCAGAACTCAATACAATATCTCTTAACCTTTTCTCAACTAGAACTCAACTGAACTACTCCGCTACCCGTAGCGCCTTATATATACTTCCTCGAACGATCTAGAGAATTCGATGACATTTCTAGAATCCATCCGTCATTCTCGAAAACTCTAGACGATTCGATGACGTTTACACTTCAAAAGATTTAACCTAGCACTTTGACTTTACATCATGTATGACAACCAATGACAACTAATACAAATACACGAATACCATAATATACAGTATGTTACAATATGTTAGCTGCAAAATTTGTGTGGCTTAAGGTGCATGATCGTGTATGGGAAATTGAAAAAATCGGGCTATTTACTGGAACTGGAGTTAATTTTTATGTCAATAAGTAGTATGAAAACTATAAAAGTTATCGTTAGCTGATACACGGGTGGGATTAAACCTGTTAGTTGCACGTTTGAACACCGATTTCACTAAAATTTTGAAATAAAATGGAAACTACAAGAGATTAGAAAAGACTATCAAATTTTACATTTAAGCGTATAAAAAATTATGTATTCCCGTTTAAAAAAAAATCATGTTACCTGTAATTGAAGTGTCCTTAATGAATCTACCGATTTCACCATAAAAGGAATTCAAATTTGACAGTACTTCGTAAGGTGACACATTTCATGCCTAATCACACCGCAAAGTCACAGCCTTTTAATTTTGATACACGCTGCGATATTCAATTTCTTGATAACATCTACTTATATCAAAAATGGTGGTTGCTCTAACGGTTCGTTTTAAGTATCATGTATGATACATAAAGTCGAACTATAATCGACCAAGGAATCCAAATATGTAATAATATGCAGGGGATTCTATTTAAAAAAAATGTAACTTTGATAAGTCACATGTTCATTATTGGACCCTGTATAATGGTAATTATTTTTGTGACATAAATTTTGTTGCCCAGCTAAGATGTTAAGTCGCAAAAATTTTGCAGCTAACATTTTTTCATGGCGAAAATTTCATCAACTATGTGCAGCGCGTCAGCTAAGCTACATTTTCTTCATTTTTGTACGGAAAACTAATCGACTGTAACTGTAAATTCTGAGTATAACCACCCGTGAAAGTTTGACGTTACCTCCCCGATTATATAGTCCAGTTGGGTAGTACTTGGTGTTTTACTAGTTATTCTACTGCTATTATATTATTTACTTTTACTTATGTCGCACCGTAGGTGAATTCCAAAACTGCTGTATTCATAAAATAGTACTGTTCGTCCACCTATACCCTAAAGAAATACCTCCGTGATGTTTTGTACCCCACAGACGTATCCGACATCTGACCATTGTCCTTGGAGACATATCTGGTGACCGGATTATTCTTCTCATGCTAAACGCGAGAAGAGCATCGTGAATTTTAGCAGTTTCAGTAACTGCTGCATCGGTATTGATGGTGTGTAATATAATATAAAATCATAGGAATGCTACATTTTTGAAAAGCGCTGCATTGGTCGCACAGGATTAGTAAAATAATCAGACATCCGAAAACCACCCAAAATTAATTTTTTTGACTTTTTCCCGAAATGGGTGACAGGATTAGTAGGGGTTTGAATGAATTAAATTTTTTTATACATTAAAAAATGACATTGGTGATACTATCTACTATTCAAAAATTGCCTTTGAATACATAATGGACTAGTATCATGGGTTTGAAAACAATGATTAAATCATTATAACCACTTAGTGGATACAAAAATAGGTGTACTGTTGCATTTCGTTATTCTCTGCACCGTTTTGTTTACTAATAATTCCATTTTAAAGCTTAAAGAAAGGAATTTAAATTTAGCCAATCGGTGCGATGCACGCCATACGTTATGAAGCAAGAGCAGCATTGGATGTACCGCAAAAAGACTATCTAAGTAAACACAGACAGCCGGGCGGCTCAGATGGCCTTGGCGAGTAACCATTATCCTTCAAAAATAGTGTGGGACTGCCACAGTACCCTAAGGACACTGGCGAAGACCAACAAGGTAACATTATCTTCGGTGCCTAGTCATACAGGAGGGGGCGTTAATAAGAGGGCCGCAGGTGTGCCAAGGAAGGCGCAAAACTCCCTCTCGTCGGACCAGAACCAACATGTGATATATCATACAACATGGTCGGACAGCTGTTAGCAGCTAATGCTAAATAAATTGACATCTACATATATATCTATTTTAGCCACCGGAAAAAAGTCTGAGATTTCACCACACAGAAATTTGTGGGGCTAATCATAAATGTATACCCATTGTTATTGAAAGAGTTCTTCTGTGTCATCGGCATCTACTGCTCTGGACATTAGCCTTATTGAAAGAGTTACTCCTAACCTAACCTAACCGAAATTTCATTCGTTGTCTGAAAGTAAGCGACTTAACGTATAGGCTGCTCCTACAGCCTTCGTCCACGAGCTAATTAAACATGTTATATTGATATGCGACAGATAAATACTAGCTGTTTTTTTTTCAGATATATGCGTGGGGATCAAACTCTTATGGTCAGTTAGGCCTAGGATCGCACGTACAGGAAAGTCCATACCCTCAGATGCTGACAACGATATCGTCAATAAAAATGATCGATGTAGTTGCTGGACAGTACCACAGTCTAGCACTTTCGTGCTCTGGAAAGGTGTATACGTGGGGTTGGGGAATTCATGGACAGCTGGGTCATGGTAAGGATTTAAGTAATGGTTTTCTGCCGTATTTGTCATAAAACGTTCCACGCGATAACAGTGTTAAGTAGTAACAATTTATGGTATTGTGAAAAGTATGTCCTTCTCAAAGATATGTACATTCAAATAGCACAGCTGCAGAAGACCAAAGAGTAAAACACTTGCACTAGGCTTACGGCAATGCGTATTAATACAATAACTATTATAGAAAAACGCTTCAAGTTACATTACATTACATTATTAAAGCTTAGTAAAATTAATTAAAAGGGATTAACCGTGTGAAAATGCCAAGTTATTTTTTACAACTACGTAGAATTGATCAAAGCTATGTATATAATAATATATCAAACCCAGTTTGCAACATAGCATACGATCAGACATAACTTTGATAAACACATATTACGGGACTGGGGAATTAATTGGCAGGCGTATTCTAATGATTTTTTCCTACCGTATTATGTAATAACATTTATCCACTCTATAACAGTGTTAAGTAGTGGCAATTTATTGTAAAAACTAAAACCTTCGCAAAGATACCAAAAGTAATACGTGCTGGGTACTAACCAAATCAAAAAGAACATCAAAAGATCATTAAAACCTAAAAATTTGAACGTTGTTTTATCTAACTGTCTGACTGTGTGCTGTAAGCAGTGATGCTAAGCTACATTATTACTATACAGGGTGGGCCAATATTGAGTGGACGGAAGAATGTGACCTTACTGAAACATATTTTAGCAATCTGTCACTTGATCATGGTAGGGACCCTTGAGGGCTCTAACGTAAAAATATGTTCACTTAAATTTTGATGTTTATACAGAGTGATTCATATCAAACATACATTTTTTTGAATGGAAAGCCCTATACAGGGTTGGGATAAAGTATGGAACCAAGCAAATAACTTTGGAACGGAAAGAGTGATATTGCTGAAAATTTGCAGGCAAGTGTAGTGACGTCTAGTGCGTCCGAAGACATTATGTTAGCTATTAATGTACTTCCGGTTTAACCGGAAGTACCGTCAACTTTTTTAATTTAAATGAGACACCCTGTATATTTTTGCAGATTTTAATTCATATTTTTTTTCCGAATACGTCCATAGTGGGTTTAGCATTAGTTTCTGCAAAACCGGGAAAGATAAAGCTTCTTTATCATTTCAGGTGTTTAAAATGCCGGTCATTCAAAGTCGGTTTTGGCGATCGCGTGAGAACTCACAAAAAACTGTGTCAACTTTTAATGATTTACGTCCCGACAGGGGTCCTATGACACGTTTGACGTTGACTAAAATAAAAAATACAAAAAAATTACCTCAAACGGGAAGACCGCAGACCGCCACGGACGAATTTGTGAGACAGATTTTTTAAGAAACAAATACTAAATCCACTATGGACGTATTCGGAAAAAAAAGATGAATTAAAATCTGCAAAAATATACAGGGTGTTCCATTTAAATTAAAAAAGTTGACGGTACTTCCGGTTAAACCGGAAGTACATTAATAGCTAACATAATGCCTTCGGATGCATTAGACGTCACTACACTTGCCTGCAAATTTTCAGCAATATCATTCTTTCCGTTCCAAAGTTATTTGCTTGGTTCCATACTTTATCTCAACCCTGTATATTATTGCATATTTAGATTCCTTGGTGAATACTAGTGTGACTTTATGTATCATACATGGTACTTTAAACGATCCGTTTAGGCGCAAATCACCATTTTTGGTATAAGTAGATATCAGAAAAAAATTGAATATCGCAACCATCATAAAACTCAGAAGGCCGTGACTTTGCGGAACGACTAAGCATGAAATGCGTCATCTTAGGTCAGACGGCTAAATTTGAATTCTTCTTGTACTTTGGGAAATCAGTAGATTAATTAAGGAAATTTCAACCACAGATAACTTGATTTTTTCAAATAGGAATGCCTATTTTTGTTTATAGAATCAAATATAAAATTTGATTACCTTTCTAACGATATAGGATTCTCAATATCAATATTTTTTTAATTTTCATTTTATTTCAATTTTTCAGTCACGGCCTGCTAGGTTGCTTACACGTAGGAAAATTGAAAAACACCGATTTGACTGAAAAATTGAAACAAAATCAAAATTAAAAAGCATTGATATTGAGAATCCTATATAGGTAGAAAGGTGATCAAATTTTACATCTAATTCTATAAACAAAAAAAGACATTCCTATTTGAAAAAATCAAGTTATCTGTGACTGAAGTTTCCTTAATTAATCAACTAATTTCTCAAAGTACAAAAAGAATTCAAATTTAGTCGTACCGCAAAGTCACGGCCTTCTAAGTTTGATAATCGCTGCGATATTCAATTTTTTTCTGATGCCTACTGATACCAAAAATGATGATTTGCGTCTAAACGCAGTCACACTAGAATTCACCAAGGAATCCAAATATGCAATAATATATAGGGGGTTCCGTTCAAATAAATGTAATTTTGATATGAATCACCCTGTTAAACGTCAAAATTTAAGTGAAAATATGTTTACATATCAAGGGTCTCTGGGGGTAAGACGTCAATGGTCCATACCATGATCAAGTGACAGATTTCTGAAATATGTTTTATAAGCCCACAATCTTTAGTCAAGCGGAATCGCACAGCAACCCTCTGTTGCATGAGTCAGTGAACTACACAGTCGAGCAAGTTCGCAAGCACACAAGGCCGCGGCTCGCATTGTGATCAAAATTAAGTCGTGCAATTTTGAAAACTAAATTTTTCCCTTTTAGACATGTAACCTCAAAATTAACTCCTGGTCAAACCCAAAAATTTCCGAACTTTAATCAGCTATGTCAAGCTAAATCCTCCAACTGACGAACTTGCTGCTCTTTGCTCTTCTCCTTCCTTCCTTTCCTTTTTCTTCCCTTACTTCTCCCTGACTTTGTCTGGTTTCTGGGTAACCAGACCTGACAGACCGATCGACCGACACGACTGCAACTAAGAGCAAAGGTCCACCGGACCGCTCTGACAGACAATGACGAAAAATGCCCACAATCTTCCGTCCACTCCTATTGGCCCTCCCTGTATAATATTTGCATGTTTCATTTTAAATGATTGCAAGCAGCCCAAAATCTGAGTCAGATAGGCCACCAAAATTTAATGAGTAGTTTCCAAAGTACGGGATCATAAAGTATAAAGTATATCCAAATCAGTAGTTCCACCTTTCGCTAAAAATTTTATTGTACGAAACTCCAGGTTTTTTCGGGATGAAGACAAACGGATTAGATTTTATGTTGCACATCTTTATAAATTATTTTATAAAAAAAAGCAAGTGATACCTAAAATACTTGTGTGTTATTTGATCGATTTCATTAGACGGGTTCTCACGATTCAGTTTCGCTGAATCAGTTTGACTGATTCAATGATACTGAACAGATAATGAACAGGAAAACACCCTTTCATTAAAACTGATCACTGGGTTTGTACTTTCAGTCAAAGTGAAAGCCAGTCCTACTTTTCATTCATCATGACTGAATCAGTATTGAAAAATGAATACAAACGTCAAACTGACGTGCGAGAATCTTTTCTGTCGTCATAAGAGTAATCAGTTTATGCTCTTCAAGGTTATGAAAACGTTTTCATGAATGCTGAATCAGTTAAAATGATTTATTAAAACTGAACAGTGAGAACAAACGTCGCTTTCGGTAATGCTGAATCAGTCAAACTGATTCGGTGAAACTGAACAGTCAGAACCTGCCTTAACGCTTTTAAATATAAAAATAGGGAGGCAAGTATCGGGTCATACCCAGATTTACGGAAAAAGTATATTCTTTTGACTTCTTCCAAGGTTTTTGTATCTTTTATTATTTAATAAGTATTATGAATTGTATTTCAGGTAACTGTGATAATTTGTTCTACCCAAAAGAACTCAATTTTCCCTTCACCGTCAAGCAAATTGCTGCCGGCCATGCTCATAGTTTACTACTAACAACTGAAGGAAAACTGTATGGATTCGGGTCGAATGTCTTTGGTCAGCTGGAGAGCTGTCAGTTAGACACAAATAAATCTACAGAACCAGTGTGGGTGGTAGTAATGCCAGATATGTATATGCCCATCGAGAAGATCGCCAGTGCGTATTTTCATAATGTAAGTGTCAGTGATATAATATATTGATTAAAAGATCATACGGAATCTATAAAATATGCAAATTGGCAATGTTTGACATACATCTTTTTGACACAGCAAGGTGAAGATATCAAATGTTTACCTTGTGTATGAATTATGTGGACGTGACATGTTTAATGTTATAAGGCAAGAAATAGATATAGAAATTTTGCAAACATTGCTTATCTCCTGACTCAGGATCTCATGACAGTTTTGACAGAAAATAGGGTTTTTCTGCGTTAACTGTTTTGTTTAAAAAAAATGGAGTCAAGTTGATTGACTCAGTACTTCCCACACATAATGATGATACCATTTTATTACTTCCCATTGGATGAAGCTGTAGTCTAAAATCCCCTTGCAACTAAATTATCGCCCAACCGCTCGCAAAAACAACATCCAACACAAAAACCTTCGTCAATAGTTTCTTGCGTCTCCCTCCTTATTAGGAACTAGGGCGCCACAGTTTTTTTCTACATGCTTGAACTGGTCGATGCGAAACGATCAAGAGCCTCCAACCCGTCTAAAAACGAAGTTTGAGCTGATTTTATGTTTTTGGTTTTTTGATTATGGCTGCGCCGCCACTGACACGGTTTTTAAAAAACAGAGTCGTTTTCCATTCTCGCAGCGGTAATAAATTCTGTATCAAAATTTTATTAAAATCAATTCAATAATTTTCGCTTTACGCAATATACATAGAACGAAATAAAGCAAAACTCGTATGTACAGATCACAAAATTGGTTTCTGTAATAGGCAAGCCAATGTTCGGATGGACTTAAAGAAGTGTAATATGCCGATAGGTATTTCTTCTACAGGTCAATAGACGGACTACTATGAATACAACAAATTTTTCAGTTTTACTACCCCCCACCCCCCAACCGCCCCGATTTCACCCCACCCAAAAAAAAATGAAAATGATCAGGAACCCGTAAAACACCTAAAAACAAAGTTTGAGCTGTTTTCATATTTTTTGTTTTTTTTTTATTATTGTTGCGCCGCCACTGACACTATTTTTCCAAAAAGATACGCGTTTTCCATCCTCGCTGCGGTAGTAATACTATGTCAAAATTTCGTTAAAATATAGAACGATCTAAAACAATACTCGTATGTATACATCAGAAATTGAAAGTCCCTTGGTTTTTATAATAAGCAAGGCAATGTTCGGATGCACGTAAAAAGTGTATTATGCTGCTAGGTTTTTCATTCAAAGATCAATGGACAACCCATTATGAGTACAACAAATTTTTCAGTTTTACAACCCCCCACCCTCCAACCAACCCAAATTCACCCTCACCCAAAAAAACGTAGAAAATGACCAGAAACCCCTAAAACGCCCAAAAACAAAGTTTGAGCTGTTTTTATATTTTTAGTTTTTTTATTAATGCCGCGCCGCCACTGACCCGATTTTTCCAAAACATACGCGTTTTCCATCCTCGCCGCGAGAGTAATACTGTGTCAAAATTTCATTAAACTCAATTGAACAATTTTCGCGTTACGCGATATCGAACGATCTAAAACAATACTCGTATGTATACATCACAAATTCTGTCCCGTGGTTTCTATAATAAGCATGCAACGTTCGGATGGACCTAAAAAAGTGTATCATGCCGCTAGGTTCTTCATTCGCATATCAATGGACAGCCCATTACGAATACAACAAATTTTTCAGTATTACAACCCCCCACCCCCCAACCACCCCAAATTCACCCCCACCCAAGAAAAAGTAGAAAATGATCAGGAACCCCTAAAACGCCTAAAAATGAAGTTTGAGGGATATTTGAAATTTTTCGTTTTTTGCTAATTACTCCGCCCCACGATTTTCAAAATTATAGGAACATTACCTACTACGACCCCACAGCATAACGCTGCCCAAATTTCATCACAATCCATGCAGCGGTTACTGAGATAACGAGGGTAGAAAAACGCGACAGACAGACAGACAGACAGACCGACAGACAGACAGACAGACAGACAGACAGACAGACAGACAGACAGACCGACGGAAATGAGTGACGTGGATTTTCGTTATGTACACATCATAAAATGCCCAAAAAGCGTATTATCTCAAAATCGAAAACTTTCGCGATCACTTCGCGATCACAATACTCCCCTCACCTATCGGTGTGGGAAGTAAAACACAGAATTCAAGCACTTCTTTTCACATGATGTCATAAAAATGTATTCTTCATCTATAATCAGTTGTATAGCCTTTCCCCGAAATGACGCCGACGCTCTCCAAAGTCATGTGAGTTTACCTAACATTTTTTCGGTTGGTAATCTGTTTAGAAGCAAGGTCCTTGTATCGCTGAAACAGATAATTTCTCGCGATAGCCGGGTTCTGCATTATTCTTTGTTATATAACTTTCCAACATTATCATTTTCTGTAATAATCGTCGTCATCCAGTTCATGTGAAATGAGTGGTTTATTTATACGGTTCGAACTTATGTCTTTTAAGATATTCCTTTACAATGGTCGTAGAAACGGTACAAATTTTACGGTGGGGTATCATCGACAGAAACAATAATTTTTACTTGCTGTTTTTTCTTTGATTGCGTCTCCTTTTTTACCTAAACTATAGGTTGTATTAATTTTTGGTAACAGCCGTTAACATTTTTTTGTTGCATGAAAACAAAACAATAGGGTACTTGCAGAAAAAAATATTATGTCATTTACGCGTTCCTTAGAGCCTAGTAAACATGACAAAATCACTTGTTTGGTTTTTTAGAATCGGCTGTGAGAGATATTCCAAAAAGTATTTCAAATGCCGGAAAATCCCGCGCAAACAACCTCTGACGTCAGTGATATCCTATAGTGATGGGATGTAAAGTGTTGATATTCGATATCGATAGCCAGTGCTAACCTAACATTTTGACATTGATCATTATAACCACAAAACACAGTCACACACAAAAGTACAAAAGTCAAAAGAACAAAAGTTAGGTTAGATTACTAATTCACTTTGTAGGGATGGGCTTGAACTAATTCAACTTTTACGGTAGAATCTAGATTCTATCTTTAGATTCATTCATAATGGGATGCGCCGAAATAAAATGATGGCTTCGATTAGTTGCGAATCTCGGTCACAAACAGGATGAACTGTGATACCTATCAGATATAAAAATGTATTGCAACGAAAATGCTAGTGGGTTAATTGCCTGTTTCAAATATGTTTAAGTATCAATAAATTGAGTCGCATTGTTAAAGAATTCAGATCATCTCTAGTTTGCAGTTGAATCTCACTGACCTGCGCTGTAGCAGTATCGATTGTCGATATCGATAAGGTACCTGTGACGTCAGCCCTTGTTTTAAGTCACGTGGAAAAATTTGAATATATCCTTATTTTATTTTGCAAATATCTTTTTTGGGCCATCAGTAAAATCATGTTTTTTGTTTCCTACTGCTTCCTGATATGGTTTTCTTTACGCTATGTATACTCCCGAGACGATTTCACGACCTCTGCAAGTACCCTATTCAAAAAAGTAGTTGAATAGGTGAAGTAATATCTTACTAATCGAATGGTAATGTACTGGGTATTAGATTATTATCTTGTTTTTGTCATATCCAAGCAACCACTCAGCCTATTAAAAAAACTGTATTGAATAGAGTTCAAGAATACCTACCTTTCATACAAGATGTCAGTACACCTCTCACAGTGGCGGCTTGTGGGGTAGTGCCATAGTGCCATGGAACTACATGAATTTTCTACAAATACATATTTTTGATCTCTTTAATATGTATATCCTGTGCCGCTTTTCGACGTCTTTTCTCTTATATATGAGATGGTTATTACGCTTCAGTGCATACATGCAACCACGCGATGCAACAAGTGCTAACACCTATCGATGCGTACTACGCGATGCGAAACTCAATCATATGGGCAACCGCGTACAGGCAATTTCTTGTTATGCCTGGACAGAGCGAAATAAATCCTAACAGCATCGTTTGTGAGCGACAGAGATAACTATATGCTGGTCGTGTTCACATATATTTAAATAAGACAGTCTAAGAAAATCTCTGCGTGCCTCTGTATTTCCAATTGTAGTCCAGTTCCAGCTTGCGCGATTTGTTTTAAGAGCTAAGCAGTTTCGCTTTGCTTATGTGTGATACTGATGTTTTTTTATGTTTGGTAATGTCTCAGAGTAACAACTGAATATAGAGGTAGTAAACAACTAATTCTAATAGGCCGACATCTTTTCTTACGTTGTCTTATTGACCACCCGATACGGCAGTCATAATTGTTTACTATCGTCTTAATTGTATAGTATTCAGAAATATTCCATTCTACGTTAAAAAAGACGGTATGTTGATTGTTCAGGAATAATTACAGCAAAATCAATAGATATGTTGACCTCTACTGCGTTACCGCATAATTCTTCATCATCAACGCAAATTCTGAAGTCTTACATAAATTTTGAGGAGCTGGCAACGCTGACATAATTTTCATGCGGTAGAAGCTCGACTGTCAAACGTTTGTTTTGTTTGTGCGTCTTTTATGCTTAGTCAGTAAAATCGAATTTGCCATTTGTTGGTAACTGTAGTGAAGCTTTACGGACTTACTGTGCTATATTCGAGTGTAGTTTAACAGTTTTTCGAGATGGAACTCAAAAAGTGCAGTGTTTGTAACATGGGTTGCATTCGGAGAATTTTCAGGTTAGTTGGCGTTACACCGCATTGAACAATTTGAACTGTCACTGCGAGGTCACAGCTGATCAATGTTTGGAGGCTGAAGTGTCAAAGATGATATCTTTGAGCACGCCATGCTGAAGTGGTTTGTTTACTACCTCTATGTCCAGTTGTTACTGTGAGGGTAATGTTAATTTTGTATTAGTAAATTTTGTGCGTGTCTGAAATTTGTTTTGCTATGTTATTTATATCATTGGAGGAAAATGTATAAAATTGGCACTAGAATAAACTAATTTAGTAATCTGTCGCTGGAAGAATGCTGCAAATTAAGAAATTAGATCGACAAGAAGCAGATTTAAAAATTGAAAATGTTAATGGTATTGGACCAAAATTGTGCTGTCATAAATTCTATAAAAATATGATGAAACCAATCCGATACGTGGTTCTGAAAGCGTTAGCCAACCGTTTTATTTTACTTGTGTTCTATTTGGAGGGGACGTAACTTGATCGAAAAAAGGCACAGACGATCTTCGCCGTATATGAGGGTAAATCAAATATGAACGGTAATTTTAAATATATTGAAAAACATATACACAAACCATACGATTAACATTTTGATTGTGGTCTCCTTCATTATGGACACACTTCTGCCATCCACTTGGAAGCTTAAATATCCTATCTCTATAAAAAGTTTAGGGGCGAGTTGTCAATCAACTGCGAACGTGGTCCTCGATTTCTTTATTTCCGTGGATTTGTTTCTCTCCAAGCGACTCTCAAACGTGCAAACAAAAAATAGTCGCAGCGAGACAAGTCTGGACTATAAGGAGGGTGCTCGAGGGTTTCTCAGCCCAATTCTTTAAATTGAACCGTTGTCAACAACGCGGTGTGTGGCCTAGCGTTGTCATGGAGAAGGATGACATCCCTAATAGGCATACCACATTTTTCTTTTGGTAGTGAGTGGGTTATGGTTCCGTTTCCATAATAGTTGTCGCTCAGCCGTAAGGATTATTGTGCACCACTAGTCAAAGGGACGAAACAAAGTTTCGTCGTAAGTTCTTTGCGAACTTTGAAATATATTGACGACTTTTGTACTTATTTCATAACGAAATAAGATTTAATTAGTGTGTGTTTGTGTGGACGATTTGTTACCGTTACCTTTATATGTTTTATTTTGTGTATGTCATATACTATTTTTCTTTTGACACGTTCTGTGCCTTAAATGGACTTATATAGAACCAATAAATCTATTGAATTGAATTGAATGCATTGGACTATGCTCTCCTGCCTTCCCATCTGGCCCAGATTCAGATAACAGCTCCTGCTTTCACTCAGGGTAGGACAGTCGAAGATAACATGCTTAGCTGTTTCCTCTGCCTCACTGCACTTCCTGCATAGTGGGTTTGCCACTTCAATCCCCAGCTTTTGCAGGTGTGCACTGAACGACCATATCTTTTGGTTGGGTAGGCGACTTTTGCTGACTGCAATCGTCAGCATTCACTGTTCATTGGACGTGTAAAAAGTCATTGAATAAGACCCCCCTTGAGTCACAAAAAACAGTTTCCGACAGAGAGACGAGTTTTGGCTTTCACCGAACAGCCTTTATCCCTCTTTCGCAATTCCCTGCTAGAGAATGTAATAATAGACCCAAGTCTGCCATAGCTGATACACAATTCTGTAGAGATTTCATCAACAGTTATTCGACGTCCGCGTTCAATCAGCTTTCGAACGCTATAGATGTTGTCATCTGTAACCTGTAACACTTGTCCTTGGACGTCGATGATGAGCTTCGTTTTTAACTCGTTTTTGCCCACCCTTAAATTCTCTGGCTCACGTATACACTCGATACTGAGACAGCGTAGTGTCCCCAAATAGCGTCTTCAAGAGGATGAAAGTTATCGAGGGTTTAACGCCGTCATTAATCAAAAACTTTATGGCAATGCGTTACGCAACAAATGGATGAACCTCTTGCTCAGTCATGGCTAAATTGAGAATAGGCTCAAGCGCGGCGGCTAACCGAGCCTATTCCCCACTCCTCATAAGCCAAACCACTAAGTGCATATTGTTAACGTCTTGCCCAGAAAGGCATGCTAAGCTTAAAATAAAAATTTCCGCTTATATTTGATTCACCCTTGTATACGAGACGAAAAATTTATATCGATTTAAAATTTCTGTTCTCATTTTAGCACTAAGCTTCTAAATTGGCACAAGCCGCCACTATCCTTTTTCCATTTCAAGATGTTTATGTCAGAAAGTGGTTAATATGAATATGGTTAAATGCAGTTATTTAAGTCCGTACTGTATAACACATCACTGAGACCCAGGTCAAATGAAGATTACATCTTTGGAAGAACGTTTGTGAGCCGTTCTGTGTTCTTTCTAGATTGCTGTCCGTGCCGACCAAGAAGTTTATACGTGGGGTGCCAGTCCACAAGAGGTGCGGCTATACCAGTCTAAGAACAACCAACGACAAAACGGTGTATCCTGTAAACCCCCGGATTCGTGGAAGTCAACTGTCCACGTCTATTCTAGTCCCAACGGCAGCCGGATCGATCAAGTCGCGGTGGGCTATCGACACTCGGCCATTTTGCAGAACGGGAAGATATTGTGGGGCAAGAACAGAGACGAGGAGCTGTGTCCACCGACGTTGCGCCAGCAGGATAACATGAACAGCATGTTCATGCAGAGGTTCTCGTACTTTTCATGTGGCGTGGATTACACGATGGCCATCGATCATACTGGAAAGCTTCTGGCATGGGGGAGTCCCTCGATGGCACAGGTAAGCTAAAGAGATGTTGCACACTACATTAGCATTCTGCGGTATTTATAACCAACTAAAATTGATATATGTGCTTCTAATACTTATATTGAAGAAATACACGATTGAAAATCTGGGGTCTAGAGTGCCGATATAAACTCATCGGACACAGTTAGCCGATAGTCGTTGACAGGTTGAAGTGAGGCCACAATATCCCTTACCTCCCACCCATTCTTTAGAACACGTGTTCCTTAGAATTGGCAGGTGTAGCGATTTTCCGCCAAAG
The DNA here is from genome assembly GCA_951848785.1 of Callosobruchus maculatus. Taxonomy (NCBI): domain Eukaryota; kingdom Metazoa; phylum Arthropoda; class Insecta; order Coleoptera; family Chrysomelidae; genus Callosobruchus; species Callosobruchus maculatus. The sequence goes on along the minus strand of CATOUR010000142.1, from coordinate 2,871,395 downwards.
TGGCGATTTCTTAACCGAGTGTGTTGGCATATTTTGGAAATTTCTATCGTCCGCTTCATTGGTTTTCCTCTCAAAAATAAAGGCTAGGCGCATGAAGCGGAAATATTGCCAGTTGTTTTAGATTTCGTACTGTGACCCTAGTGAGTCTTCAAAAAGAGAGCAGGCAAGTCAACTTGGCGACCTTCGTTATCGTCATTGGATATCATGTATCTATTTCTTATTACTGCGTATGCGCAAAATAAAGATAGCCACGAATTTCGTTATTTCTGGTGGTCCAAAAACGCCCAAAGTATCAAGATACACATTATTTGAAAAGCTGGAGATGATTCGCAATTACTAAATGGACCCTTAGAAGTTTTAAAATAAATTGATCTCATTGAAAATTTGTTTTAATTCCAATCAGATAAACAGAGTTAATTCTGAAATCTTATTTCATTGAAGTAAAAAAAAACAAATGCGTAGTAATGTTCAACTATTTTCAAGTCTATACTCATTTCCACCAATACCTGCATAAAATCGTTAAAATCGTTGAACTTCTGATACTGATTCTCTTTTTCCATGGTGTTTGCTAAAAAAGCACTTCATTTTCAATCCCTGTTTCCTTGGAAGTTATGGATTGAAATTGAGGACGAATGACTAGTTGAATGGTATTTCGATCAAACGCTACCTCAGTTACTGGAAGATGTATCACTGGCAACAAGTAACGCAATGGAATATATTCGAATGGAACCATCTAAAAATATAATCTAAACTAATAACTTTAGTTAAACAATTCCAGGACAAAACTCGGAAAATTTGCGGTGCTAACTCAATAAGACAAAACCTTGGTATTTTGTGGGAATTCGGCTGCTAATGAGAAGAAAGTTGGATTGTTCTTATAGATGAGACGGAAACTTTACTTGTAATCTTTGATAATAAGCGGAGCGATTCTCCAAGCCAGAAGATTCCCGTAATTTTCAGCTGAAGGTTTAATAAATACCCTGCATAATTTCTTCTTCATTTCAGACAATACTAGGAAAGCAAATGGATGACGACAATCGGAAAATGGAAGCAAAAGTTGTGTTGTTCAAAAACACGAAGCGGGTCGTACGATTTCCCGCTGCAACTCAGAACAGTACGAACTCTCTACCCATAGAAGTTCCTGGACTGCCAACTATGGCGATAACTTTCAATACCTCAAACCACAAACTGCTTTTTTCGAGGAACTTTATTCCTTATGCTATAAGACTAGTTGAAAATGGTCCACCTACATTCCAAGAAGGCAAATCAAGTAATTTTGACCACATCTATCATGTGCCTAAATTGAAATTTGGCCAGAAAACTTTACACTACGCCTTAGAAGCCTACTACGGTTACTACGACACAGACGGTATCTTGAATAAATGTTTGGAGGTGCACAATTACCAAGCTGCCGCCAAAATAGCGATGCTGGATGGTCATTTCGGCGATAGTCTAGGATTTCAACTCATCGCATTCAAAAAGCACATAGAAACGCTAGACTTGAACTTGCGTTCCATTTGTGTCAAGCGAAACATAGAAGATTCTGAGAAAAATCGAGACAACGTTGAGCTTATCGTGAAAAATATACGCGAAGACATGAATGAAAAGAACGCCACGATAGAGAAAATACCGTGTAACTCGCCTGCGCATATACTGAGTTCGAGCTCTTCCTTAGATAGCATCAGACATTGGGGTGAAGAGGAACACCAAGGCGGTTGTGAAAGCCCTTGTGAGGTGACCGAAGTGGGTGACATCAGACAGAATATTTCGCAGTACGTACAGTCTTTGAAGAACGACTCTGTGAATCCTACAATCATCAATAGCGTATCGAAGATGGTATCGGAAATCGATAACAATCAAATAAAAACGAAAGATGGTGAATCTGAGGTCCTTTTCAAAGATAAAACAACCAAAGAAACTATTGATGCGGCCTCTCATATTGTGGAGATTTACATAAAAAAGATTTACATGTTGGAGAATCACATTTTGATGCAGAACGTTCTGTTGAGGTGTATCGATTTTTGGCTGAAAAACAACCTTCCCGTTCCTGTTTTAGAGAGTGTGTTGTTGAAAAATTTGGATAAATACTTTTACCCGTTATCGATACTGTTGTTCTGTAAGAATATAGGAAATAACCTCGACGAGGTATCGAAAGAAGATACCATGGTCAAACCGACGTCTTCGGGATTTTTGAAAGAGTTCTCCACAAAGTTCTGCCTTCAGCTGTGTTCCATGGTGTTAGAGAATGTTGATAAATCATAGCATTCTTTAGAAAGACGAATTGTAGCCTTGGGTCACTGTTGATGCTGGAATCAGCGATTTGCACTAAGGAAGTAATGTTATAAATAGAATAAATAATTAAAAAAACAAAATACAGACATTAGAAGACATCAGTAGACAGTTTGTAGAAAGAACTAGTTGTAGCAATAACTAATTTTAATGATCGTCATATGACCAGTAGGTATAAACTCACCTGACTTAAACTCGCCTAGATGAATATTAATTGTAAAAATTGAATCCTGAAAATACTCACAGGTTCTGAAGTCAACTATGACCCAGGTGTATTTTTCTAAGAGCTAAATTATTAGTTCAAAACTAGTCATTGTAAGTGATAGATCTCATTAATTGACAAAACTATAGTATAAAATGCTTGGATTGCTATATAGTTTCCTTTACTGCCTTTAAATATAGATAAGATAGACATTAGTCATTAATTTGACTGTATTGCCTGATACTCTTGCTGCACTTTTCTCAAATATCAAAGACAAATCAATTTATTTTCCTCTAACAAAAACATGTCAATACATTCACGAGGTAGTTGAAACTATATCAACATAAACGGCTTACACATTAAGAGACGACATCTTGTTAGTCCGTGGCTTAGATACGTTTGATAGTGGTAATTTCACACGATACGATGTTGCTTGCTTATTGCTACCAAACTCTAAATAGCAACTGTCAGAATCATGATAATATTTGGACCTCTTTGATGCTAACCCTTTTTACTACACAGGTTCTCAATGTTGGGAGTTTTCTTCTGGGAAAGTACTCTTATACAGTAACATACTATATTATTATATGGGACAAATCCAAAATCAGAGCCAATAAATACATCAGCGACATGGGAACACGATACGAATGGATAAAAGTGAATAATAGTTATTTATGTATCAAGGGCTGAAAACAAGCGTTTATAGACCGCGAAATGTAAATAAAAGCCCGATACGCTAGGTGAGGGCTATCAACATTTAAGGTCCATAAACAATATTTACGCCCGAAATACATACAAAATTTTATGCACGATGGGTTTTGTAATCCTTTAATAATAAATAAATATTATGTTTACCTCTTTCACCTTCTGTGACTAGCTTATAATAAATATCGTTGCAACTTGCTTGAATTTTATACTTCGGTGGTATATATTATTGTTATATATTATAACACACCTTGTGTAGTCATCTGCCAAATCATTCATCTTCGTTCTACAGAGTCATTTAATAAAAATAAGTTCTACTGCAACTAATAACAGATTAGAAAACAATAATCGACACCTATGTCCGCGTTACCATAGAAACTAAGTACTCGTAAATAGGACGGGAATATATGGTCGCTATTTTCAACTACAGTTGGATTGCAAATCGCAAGTTCTATACGTTCGTACGTCAGCGGGCGAAAAAGAAGCCCGCGGGTGCTAGAGTGGCACTTTATGCCCGCTAAATGTATCAATAATGAAAAAAATATAAGGAAACCTTGAAATCGCTATGGCCCACTCTTCGGTTGGCGGTGATTTCCAAACCAAAGGGTGAACCATATTTATCAAAAATGCAAGTGAAACACTCTCTGTACTTTAAGATTTCACAGTCACTGACTTAGAAACTTGGTTTTCTAAACCAAAAACTAAAACTGTTAATTGGCATAACCATCAAACAATGTAAAAGCACAGAGGTGGCCGAAACAGCAGTAAAGTTTAATCTTCAAGCATATGTGGTTTTATTGATGGACCAGTGAAGCTCCACGAAACAGAAAGACAATCACTGGTTATGTTTCAGAAATGACATGTTTTGTAAAGGTCTTTGTGCAATATTTTTTTAATGTTTATTATTGTTGGTAAAAGTCCCAATATCATCTATAAATCATTGCAAACTAAACACAGTAACTGTATTTTCGTCTATAGAAAATCTAATTGAGATTCTAGGAAGAAAAATTGTGCAGCTATTAAACTAAATTCCCATAGTTTTGTGGCCATAAAAAGTCATACACATAAGTACACTTTTATCAAAGGCAAAAAATGTTGTTTATTAAATAGCTTTTTTAGGAAGGAAGACAACTTTTGGTGAAGGGAAAGCTTTTCTGTAAATCTGCCACTACCTTCAGGCCTATTGTCTTCCTGTTAACACTGAAATCTTCCAAACTGATACTTACACTTATGATGCCTGTTTCATACCAAAAATCACACAAATTTTTGTACAGCATGAGTCAAATTAGCACAAATTTTCATACAACTATTTAGGACGATCATGTATATTGCCTGTAGTAGAATGCATCTGTGTTTATATATACATTTAGTTTTTATTTTTGGTTGTGTTTTATTTATTTAGTTTTGTTATATTTATTGCAGCTATGTAAGTTTTATCCGTTTATAATGATATACATAGTATGACAAAATGACATTGAATTTTGTTTTTAGTTCAATATTTTCCCAGAAACAAGTGTAATAATATTGGAAGCTTTTGTACTATTTATGCTACAAACTGCTTTTGTATGAAATAATATAGAAATGTATTACTACGTGCCATATAGTTTAACTTTTTATTTACATCGAGTATACTAAATTTTATACTATTTTTATTATCTGGCAATATAATGTATTGATATATATATACCACGTAAAAGTGATGAAATGTCAGATGAAATATGTGACATCTTAAGCCAATCATTTGTTTACTTCAGCACTATAGCATACCAAATCACTTCTAATTTTGCAAACTGCATTGTATAGTTGAATTACCATTTTGTTACACGTACCATTATTGTATATGCGCAGTTATGTAGGACATACACTATATGTATTTTTCAAAATAAACGAAGCCTAAATAGCTACGAATGTTTATTGGAATACTTAATATAAATGCTCCCATTTTTACATTATAACCTAGAAAAAAATGAAAAATAAAAAAATTCTTATTTATAAAGAGAGGATAATCGGCACCCCAAAGCCTTCGCGGTATGAATAGAGCAGTCTGAACAACATTTCCACAAAGTATAATTCTTTATGATAAGGAGTTAACCAGCCACGTCACGTGACGGTTCATAAAAAAGATGGAGTGAGATCCAATTACGGCGCACCTTAGTTTCCTATAACCCAAACGAAAGATAAAAAATCAGGTAATATGTCGCGCAATGAAGCATTATATTTAGTGTACGAAAACTCGCCCACAACTCTTAACAAACTGTTACTATCTCTATATATACGGCGTTCGACGTTCTTTTGCGATAATTAACCATGTATATAAGGTTGCAAACTGGATGGCTACCCCTGTTGCATCCAGCACACCTTGATTGCTCAAAGCGTAGACTTGGCAACGGCGCTCAAGTCCTTGCAGCGGATAATTAGTCCCCTGATAAGCGCCGCACAGGCCTTGCAGGCGATTTTTCCGGTAATTACTGAACATTTGTCTAGGTACAATGGTAGACAGTATATCAAAATTCTTTTTTGGAATTGTTTGGGTCTAAGGATACTCCCAAAAAACGGGAGTTTCATCAAGTTTACCCAAATGAACGCATAGACGTGGCTCTGCTGCAGGAGACATTACTTACTCTGGGAGATCGCGTAGATTTCTCGAATTACGCTACTTTTCCACCAGAGATGTGCGAGGGTGTTACGAGGAATGTGTTTTTAATGAACCAATAAAATCGCTTGAATTACCTCGTTCGCTCAGCACAGCTATGTTGGAAACGGCTTAGCGAAGCCAGGTTTTTGTACGTACAAAACAAGGCATGTTGACGAGAAATGTGTTTCGAGAGATGTGTGTTAGATGTGTTGCGAGGCATGTGTGCTATATGGATGTGGGCGAGAGATGTGTGCTGTGGATGTATGCAAGCAAACAACGGGCAGATGCATCCCGCTCGCTGGCAATCTGAAAAAAGCCCGCTACACATCCTCGCGACGCTCATCTGCATACCATTTCACAGTTCTGCCACACATCTTCGCACCGCTCATTTTCCAAACCATGGCCGACTCTACTCACTAGGCCGCAGCATTGAAATATGGTAACACTGAATAGCGGGCCGAGCTGGGCCGAGCTTTTATTTGTTTTTAAGTCATTAGTGTAATCTTCCAGAGTAAAAAAGAAGATTGGAAGGTGATTTATAATGTGTTTTTAATTATTTACCTGCACAAACGAAACTATAAAGATAAAAAGATGCCTGCAAGGTGAGTAGTACCAGGTTGCACTAGCAATTGTGCTTCCAATAAAGGAGGGTGTCCAATTTTTCTCAAGACGAGCATTTCAAACAGAAGTGGGTGAAAGGTACTCCTCGTAAGGGCTGGTTATATTTATAAGAATAAAGACAATAATTTACAAACATTTCCAAGGATAAGACCTATTTTAAAGCACAATGTGGTACTTACAATGTTTTCTGGACCTCCGAAATATCACAGAAAAATACAGTTTTAATAGAACACATCTGGGCACACCTACGAAAAGATTTGATAGTGAAGGGGAATCGAGACCAGCAAGAAGGGCTTCAAAGTGACCTAATATAGTGAATTTTTCTAGCTTAAGTGAAGATTTACAAAGTAAATTGAGTGTTCATTTAAGTGGAAGTAGCAGCAGGAAATAGGTTGCGTTTATTTTTATTTTGTACCTAGTGTTTGACTACGATGAACCAGACATCAGATGTAGGTGGTATTAGTATCAGTGAATATAGACATTCCTTTAAATCAATAAATCATAAGTTGTTGGTGATTTGAGTTAGATTTTACCACTGTCATTAAGAATATCCTGTTGGTATCAAATTAAAAATATTTTGGCACACTATTTTCAAATACGTTCTGTTGATTTAATGATAAAACATTTTCTATGTCCAGCCAAAGAAAGTTTTCAATTTAGTGAGAGAGAATAAGTTGCCAATTTTACCACCATCCTAAATATTCCTCAAAACTTTGCAGTTCTTTAAAAATTGCACCTGACAAAAAATATGCCTTACATTACAACTGTTGCAGAGGGTTTATTTATTATTCTCGGAGAAGTACATTGTTTTACAAATTGATGAAATATCAGCCTGTTCTTGTTATTACAAAAATTATAGGTAGAACATGAAGGACAAAATTATTTGATAGGTATATTAAAGAGATACAGCTTATAGTTGGTAGGCATAACCCTCCCATCAGAGTATACAGCTCAAATTACAGTCCTTATTCACAATAGGTATTGTTAAAATTTTGATTTCAGGCCAATAGGTATAAAAGTAATTTTTTGGGCAATTGCACAAAGCAGTTTTAATGAAAATTGCAAAAGAATACATCAATATACATATAGATGAGTTTGTTTTAGACACATTTGTTCATGTAATCAACCCCAAACTGATGAAATTCTGCTTGAATTAATGTTGATAATGTAGCAAATATTTTTATTAATAATTACACTGAAACAGTTTAAGATAAAATACAGACTGACAAAACTGAAAAGAGGAAATCTAATGGAAATAAGAAATGTCCAACAGAAGGGAAAATCTCTAAATCTAAATACATGTACATTTTTATACATGTACTGGCATTTTTTACCATTCTTATTCTTTCAAAAAGTATTTTTTTTAATTTATCAACCGAGATGAACTCTAATACATATAAAATGTAATAATTATTCTGAAACCATAAAACAATTTAAATTTTCCGCGGAATGTCCGCCGTTCGGCCCACGGTAACCGGCCCACTATTTGACAGCAAAGCGACGTTGCCACATCTAAGGCTCCAGCCTAGTGTAGAGTCGGCCATGTCCAAACACATTTCTGGTGGAAACCACGTGGAAACGCCCACACTGCTTCGCAGCTCGGCTACATATCCTCGCTGCGCTCATTTTTCTATCACATCTTTGGTGGAAACGCAGCCTAATGATGTCATCCGCGCTGATAGACTGAACTTTTAAACAAGGAAAGAGAGAGGACGGAACGTTCGACTGACATTTCTGTTAACAAATGGCACCATGATGGCACCAAAAAACTACCAAAATTTACCCGTGATAAGTGATTCCTGGCTCCTTCCTGCTGCTGTGGCTTTTACAACCGTAAGCTGCACACCACAATATTTTACAATAATTGGTCTTAAAAAACGCTAAATATAAAAAATATTTTGGTGGCTATTCATTTTCGGTAACAGCTAATGACAGCTAATTCATATAGCATCAAACGGGCGTGCGATATCCCCTCTCTTTCCTTATCTAAGGACTGAATAGACGGGGTAGCAGGGACGGCAGAGATGTGGCCACAGCATAGTAAACAACCAGCACAATAACTCAAGTTGGCGGAAATTACACGCGCATCCCCACTTTTGGATGATTTTTTGTAGGCATGGTAACGGTACTTCGATACTTGTACTTCTGCACTAATATCGACTATTTTTTATCTTAGATACTTTTTGAGCGATTCCAGGCTGGTATCGATACTTTTGTAGGTGTATCGGTATCGAAAATAATTATATAATTATTGAGGGGTGTAATCGATTGTACAGAATTCTCTGTACGAACCAAACACGCCTATGAGGCTAAAAAATATCGAGTTGGTACCGGTATCGATATTTTCATTTTCGCATCTCTACCCCAACTTCACAGCCGTAAAATCATCCATAAATCCTCCCAAGGTCAAATTTTGTGGGAACCATTTTTATATAGGAAATCCTCAGAGACATTATGCTGGTTGTTTACTATGCTGTGATGTGGCTGAGATGCAATCCATCGAGGCAGCTTCTGTGGTGGTACTGGTGGTCAATATAGCAGGAGGCATCCCGTTGAAGATCGCATCGGTGTGAGGAGGAATCTCCTCCAAAGAAACGCGTTGATTGGGAGCTATAAAAGCTCCGTCTCGGAGAGTTTCCAAATATCCCGATCTTAGATGATAAGAATGAAACTGGTGCCGCTCAAATGGAATGGACAGGGTTTGTTCAACAAGCTTTACAACGTGCAGCCATTCTTCCTGTGCGGCGACCGGGTAGATCTTTCCTGCCTGCCGAGATTAGGCATAAATCATGACAAAATAAGGTCAACAATTAATAATAACAGCCGTATGCCCCGTGTCAATTGCGCCATTAGTTACGTAAACCTGGGTTAGATTACTTGTTTACTATGCACCGCAAACTGACAATTTTGACACTGTCACTGTCAAAACAATCTTGCGAACACAACCTTGGCGTATCTCTAATTTGGATTAGTTAAATCTCTTGACGGTGCATGGCTAGATGCCAAAGATTCGCAAAACGCGATTAGGGAACTACGACCAGAATCGCCAAACGGTGCAAACGGGTGTAAACAAGCAAAAAGATTTTGTCATCCCGACGATGATATCAGTAGGGCAACGAATCTTGTCCATGAAGTGAGAAAACGCACTTCATGAATCTCGAAATGAGCAGTGGAGCAACTTTCTGGCGGGAATGCTTGAATCAAATGTCCCTCTTTGGAAAGTAGCAAAATCGCTTAGAAATGACAAACGGGAACAATTTCCACATATCCATGGTCCTGGGATATTGTCTTCACGGCTGAAGAAAAGGTGGACGTTTTGCTGATCATGATCAGTGGCGGCTGGTGAGGTATTGCCACAGTGCCATGGCACGACCTTAATTTTCGACAAAAACATATCTATCTATCTCTTAAACTTTTCTGATTCTATGTACTAACATAGGAAACTATTCCAACGACTTTTTCTGTTTTATATGAAATGGTAATAGCGCTTCAGCGCATAAATGCTTGCACCAGGCACCACGTGGTATCGTGGCAAATCACACGATGAGAGCTGACGACGCGACGCGTCGGCGAGATATGACAACAGCCTACCGTGCCGTTTCTTATAAGGCACAAACAAAGTGAGAGAAATCTTATCACAAACGCTTATGAGTGCCCTCAGAGTAACTACAGTTGTTACTCTGACGCCCGTATGCACCGTTTGGCGATTCTAATCCTACTTCCCTAATCGCGTTTTGCTAATCTTTGCAATCTTGCCAGCACCGTCAAGAGATTAACTAATCCAGATTGGAGATACGGCAAGGTTGTGTTCGCAAGATTGGTTTGACAGTGACAGTGTCAAAATTGTCTGTTTGCGGTGCATAGCAAACAAGTAATCTAATCCAGGTTTACGTATCTAATCGCGCAATTGACTTACGGTGCATACGGGTGTGAGTGAGTGACAGAGACCATACAGAGACATCGCTATGCTGGACGTTTGGATAGATTTGAAATACGAAAATCCGAAGTAGATCGTGCCAGGCACATTACCCATATTTCCATTTATGGTTCACTATTTTTGTTTTGTTTCAGCCAAGGACGTTAAAACAATAGGGGGACGCAGCTATTTACATTTCGCGTTGAAGCCGCATAGTCACCTTCTAAGCGCACTGCAAAGTTGCCAAACTAGGCATTTTTCTAAGTAAAACTAAGAAAACAAGCAAGCTTATGAACAAAAAATATCATATTCAGTAGAATAATATAATATATTCATGAACAGTGGATTGATGTAGTGATTTTTTTATATGCAAAACGTTAGGATCAAAGTCTGATTTCGCTTTTTTGTAATATGTATTTGATAGTGTGAAGAAATTTTCATATGTCAACACGGCAACGCCGCTTGGCTCTCATTGCTAGTTGCCATGGAGTTTCTGCGGTTGCCAAACTGGGCAAATTTCTAAGGAGATTTACGGTCAAATTCGCCCCAAACATCGCGTCATTAAACGAAGAGGTTATGTTGATCCACCCACGCGAAAAGGTGCGAGAAATTCTCGCTATTCCACCGGCAACCCTGTGCTGCGCATTACCGACTGAGCGGCGCACTCGGATCGTCAACGGGTGTGAATTTCAATTATATTTGAAATTCCTGAGAATCGTTAAATAGACGGTACCTTATTCGAAGTCGAATCTATTTTGTGGTGTGTTGAGTGTGTTTCAGTGTTCAATTGCCTGATAGGCCCCAAAAACAGGCTGACGATCCGATAATAGTCATGGGTAGAAGCTGCTACATATGCAAAAAATGGGATTATCGGAACCCTAACTTGACCTTTTACAGGTAAGTGCATTCCTCTGCAGTAAAATTGATGGTATTGTAAAACCTCTGATTTCATTCCTATGTGCTACCTGCTGGGGTACATTTGAAAATAACAGTGTACAGTATATATGGGATCATCTTTCAAGTAAGGTGTCTATAAACAGTAAAGTTGGGCTTCATATTTTTAGAAATTACTTTAAACACCTAGATTGCTCCTGTTGTCATGTAGGAATACTTTAAGCATTGAGTTTAAGGTATGTTTACATTTATTGGGCTGGTACTGCATTATATAATTATATTATTTATGTCATATTATTTTACCTAGATAATTTGAAAGTGATTTCGATATCACATATTATACACAACTGTACCTACATATAAACACACCTAGCCTGAGTGTTACTTTCATATTCTTAAACACCTCATCCAGCTTGCTACTGTTGTTATAGGTATAGGAATATTTTTAATCTGTGCATGTTAAAATTTATTGGACTGGTACTGCTTTATATATATTTATGTCATATTATTTTACCTACACAACTGTATATAGTACTTACATATAAACAAACCTAGCTTGAAGTGTTACTTTCATATTTAACAAAATAAAATAAATTAAAGTACCTATCATTTTTTTGAGCTTTTTTATAATTAATAATATTTTTCAGTATTCCCAAAGATATTGTTCTAAGGAGGAAGTGGTTTGAGGCAATGGGAATGACTGAAACAGACCTACCACAATCAAAAGAAGTCTGCGCAGAACATTTTACCAATGATGACTTTGAAACGACACTATCAGGAAAGAAGCGGTTGAAAAAGAATGTGGTGCCTACTTTGTGTACTAAGGGAGGAGATAAAGTGTAAGTAGCTATATATAAATAATAAGACTTTAACATTTGGTAGGATTTAGAATATGATATAGTAACAAAAAATATAATTTAATCAACTTAGTTACATTCTAAGAAGCATGTTTTTCTTATATCTTTGTTATGTTGGAAATAATCCAAGAAAATCCATTATATCTGTGAGCACAGTTTTTTAGTCTGATGATTCTAAATAATGGTGTCAAAGTGGATAGGCTGCTGAACTGTACACTTTATGGCTCTAATTCAGGAAATTAATTGGAGTTATGAAATGCTACAATAATATGTCATCTAGGTGCATGTGAAACTTTTTTCAGTGTTAAGGGTACATTTGCTGAGACAAGTTGCAAAACTTGTAATGTAATGTAATTTTTCTTTGAGGTTTGAAGGAATAGCGAGTAAATAACTTGACTCACCTAGTTGATGAATTGGATACTGAGGTGTAATTGTTTTAGAGCAAAAGATAAAATAGGTACAATAGTGTTTAGCAAAAAATAATGTTAGCCCTGAATTGATAAGGTGTTGAAGGACCTTAACTGTCATTACTCTTACTAGTTATTTTAAGATGATCTTTAGTTTTTAGCATCATATACTAAGTATAAATTATAGGCTGTTCTATTTTCAAGGGAAATATATATGCAATATATTTTGTGTTACATATAAATACTCCAATGTTCTCAATCCTCAACAGTTTTTGCTCAGGAAACAGCTTTCAGAAATTTTTTTCAGAGCATAAAGTGAGCAATTTATATTTTGAATATAATAAAATAAATAAATAAAATAATGGACAAAAATAATTAATACAATTAATAATTTTTTACTGTTTAACAGCAATATCACTTATTTTGTTCCAAATTTTCATGACTAAATTATTATAATGTGTATAGTTTTTTAATCATTTCGCAAAACAGTATTTTGTGTTTCATATCACTTGTATCTCAATTTTTTGAAACTTTGTTACTCGTAAATTAATCTGACAACTGTTTAAATGGGCAGTATCACAAACAGACTGTTTTATCTATTGTTTTATAATGTTATAATTATATAATTTATAGTTATAATGATAATCATAATTTCAATTCTTATATAGAGACCATCCTTTGAAGGTAGCCAACAAATTTAATACTGGTGCTTCTCAAGAAGCTAGTGGTATTGAACCAGCTGCAAGGATGTACCTTTTTTATTTAGTAAAAATATATAAAATATAGATTGTCACCCTCATATACTGCTTTTTCAAGGAGTCTTTGCTGTGTGCCTGTATTTGCTCTGATTTGTAACTTTAGCATGAACTTAGCATCATACCAAGAATAAATTACATAGGCTGTTATTTATATATTTAATATACATACAATATATTTTTTATTAGATATATATACTTACATATGTCATTCACAGATTTGCTCAGTAAACAGCTTACAGAGATACATTTTTTCGGAGCATAAAGAATGCAATTATATTTTGAAATAAATGTTTCTTGGAAAGTTAATGTGAAAAAATGTACAAAGGCAGTTACATACAATTAATAGCCTTACACTGTTTTGTGATAATGTTACCTAATCAATATTTTGTTCTAATTTCCATCACTAAATTATTTTACTGTGTAGTATTTTTTGAACATATTGTCTTGTTGTTCATCACTAGTATCTTTATTTTTGGAAATATTTTTGCTTTCAAATTCTTCTGTCTCCATGGTCAAATGGATACTATCACAAATAGAATATTTTATCTGTAATCGTTTTTTGAACATATTGCTAAACAGTATTTTGTTGTTCATCACTAGTATCTTTATTTTTGGAAATATTTTTGCTTTCAAATTCTTCTGTCTCCATGGTCAAATGGATACTATCACAAATAGAATATTTTATCTGTAATCGTTTTTTGAACATATTGCTAAACAGTATTTTGTTGTTCATCACTGGTATCTTTATTTTTGCAAATATTTTTACTTTTAAATTCTTCTGTCCTGTCTCCATGGTAAAAATGGATACTATCACAAATAGAATGTTTTATCTATAATTGTTTTATCAAGTCATAATTATGTAATTATATTATAATTTTATTATGATTTAATTAAATTTTTAGGTGCCAGTACCCCTTGAAGGAAGCTTATTTCTTATCTGCTGCTGGTGCTTCTCAAGAAGCGATCTGTGGTGAACCAGCTCCTAAAAGGTATTTTTTTAATTATAGTTGTATTAAACATATAATTATGTAAGTTGTTAGCACAATATGGCTTTTTGAGGGTTTTTTTTTTGGTGTTACATTGTATACAACAAGAAAGTCCATTTTCCGTTACTTTGTCTTTTTGTGAGCTTTTAGTCATTCAGATTTTTGGCTTAATAATTTGATAAAAAAATAACAAGGTTCATTATTTCTGAAGTCCATGATTATTATATGATAATAAATACTACTTTGCATAAAGAGTCTTTCAGAACATGTAATATTGGGGTGGGGTATTTTTTTGTAAAAACATAAGATCATACAAAAAAAATAATGTTGAAAGACTTTCACAACTAAAGGCATCCATGATGCTGAACTTGAAATTTTTCAAAAATCCTTACAGAGATGCTCAATATAGTCGCCATATACAGATACAATTTTACTTTACAACCACTTATTGTAATTTACTATATACACTGAGTTAGAAGAAATATAAAAGTTCTACATCCACTGCGTCAGTTTTCTGCCTTGCTGTGGCAGCTGTCAAAAAACTTCTTTAACAAATATAAAGTTTATGAAATTATACGTTCATTCATTATGGGATAAATTCCAGAATATATCAAATTCGTGTTTTTTAAAAATATTAATAATCTAAAATTTTATTTCAAATTCCGATGACCTACCTGTTCCTAATTTTTGTTATACAATACTTAACTGTACTTAACAGAGCGCTTACCAAAATACAGATATTTTTATTTATCCTAAACATATAATTTGAACATATTATTACATAAGACGGTGCTAGCAATCATTCCTTAAAGACTTCAGGAGTCGTCCTGGGACACGGTGTATATATTACCTACATAATATCCATAATTTTGTACAAAGTCAATCTATTTCGCTTCTTTTTTTTAACTAGTTTATTGTTATGTCGCTGATTAGGTTGAGGAAGACGTCTATTTTGAGTGAAGCAGATGAAGAACTTGGTAAAGAAAACCTGAGCGTTTTTGGTATCACTCCAACTAGATCAGACTTGGTAACAATAACATCGTCACAAAGTTCATCCCACAACACAGCTGTAGCAATTTACTCTGAATCAGAAAAAATTCTACAGTCCCAGGGATCTGAGTCATCAACTACTGCTACTGCATCTGAAACAGAAGATATTCTGCTAAGAACAGTAGGGGAAAGAATTTTGAAAAAGGATAATGTTATTGGTCCTAAGTCGATCTTTCGAGGAAAACTTTCTTTGATTACCAACTCAAGATCATTGATATCAAAGCGACAGGTAAAAACTCCCAGGAATAAAATAAAAAGCCTCCAACAGAGTGTTAGAAGACAAAAGAAAAGGACAAATGATTTGCAATCAGTGATAGATATTTTGAGGAAGAAAGCATTAATTACAGAAAATGCAGAAGTAGCTATGAAGGTAAAGTATTTGTTATTGAGTGATATTATAACTTGGCTTATTTATTTACCTAACGATAATTTAAAATTCCCTCTCCCATGACTACCACTGTTTTTTTCATATATTTATCATATCTGGTTTTATAACTTGTAGATGACCAGTACATTGGGATTTAATGTACATGCATTCTATATTGGTATTGACTATTCACATTATTCAAATAATCTTTTTATCAATGCTGTGAACAGACAGTTGACATTTCAACAGATTTGTTGAAACAAGCTGTTGCTTGAGGTGGAAATGCGTCACGTTGAGTTACAAAAATATACCCTAATCGGTATAGGTAGCGAGAAAAACTGAAATTTCTTAGGGTAGATAAACAAGTCAAAAAAATATAAATAGGATTCGCTAATAAATAATATTTTACTACGTTATTTGCGATACTTTTAAATTCAGTTTTAACTAAAAATAAATTTATGGTCGATAGCTTTCCTAATCTCAAAACTCTCAGGGTAATTTCCATTGTTATTCGGTATAGACCTCATCCATACTCATTACACTTGACCCTTTTGATAGTATCCACACTAAAATCATTCATCTGTCCATAATATAATAGGGAATAACAATAGTCGTCTATACTTGGCTACCATCACGAATAAAACGTAACGTTGCCAACCATAGTAGCAAATAAAAAGTAGCCCTATCTACGATTTGCTATTCTGACATAACCTACTTCTAACAGAAGACATAACTCATGTTAATGTTGGAAACAAAATTATAAATATAACCATTTTTTTTTCAGGCGTCGCTTTCTGGAGCTGCTGGAGATGTAGTGAATAGATTATTAAGAGGATCCAGCAAGCAACAATACCCTCCAGCTCTAAGGTCTTTTGCGTTGACGCTACACTTTTACTCGCCAAAGGCTTATAGTTTTGTTAGGAAGTTTTTTAACAACTCTCTTCCGCACCCAGTCACTATATCAAAGTGGTATAGAAACATTGATGGCTCCCCAGGCTGGTGTGAGGAAGCGTTAAATGCTTTAAAAATTAAGGCGCAAGACGACGATAGAAAAATACTGTGTAATCTGGTTTTTGATGAGATGTGCATCCGAAAACAGGTTGAGTGGGACGGAAGGAAATTTCACGGTTATGTAGACTTTGGCACCAATATAGATAGTGATTTGCTTCCAGAAGCGAAGGAAGTACTATGCTTCATGCTTGTCTGTATCAATGGAAGTTGGAAAATACCTGTAGGATATTTCTTACTAGATGGTTTAAGTGCTTCAGAAAAAGCTACTCTATTAACGAGTTGCTTAACATTTTTAAATGAAAGTGGTGTAGTTGTGACGTCCATTACTTTTGATGGGACGCCAACAAATTTTAGTATGGTTTCATCGATGGGGGCAAAATTCAGCGATCCTTCCACAATAAGGCCTTTCTTCTATCACCCTATAACTGCGGCAAAGGTATTAATTTTTCCTGATGCGTGCCATATGATAAAGTTGGTAAGAAATTGTTTTGGTTCTTTAAAAAATCTAGAAGATCCAGATGGGAAACAAATTAGCTGGTCATATATAGATAAGCTTGTTGATTTGCAGTATGAAGAACAGCTACATCTTGCAACCAAAGTAAAAATGAGGCACCTTCATTGGACCAAGGAAAAAATGAAAGTTAGACTAGCTACACAAATATTAAGTAAAAGTGTATCAAATGCTCTAAATTATTTGTGTACGGATTTAAAGCATCACGCGTTCAGGGACGCCGAGCCCACTGCAAACTTCATTAAATTGTTTAACGATTTATTTGATATATTTAACTCAAAAAATCGATTAGCTAAATATAAGTACAAGAGACCGCTATCTCAACATAATAAAGCAGAAACTTATGACTATTTGGAAAGAATACGTTCTTATATTCTAAATCTAAAAATAGGTAATGAACCTGTAACACAATGTCCGCGAAAAACAGGTTTTGTAGGATTTTTGATATGCATTGAAAGTTTAAAGTATATGTATAATGAGTATGTAGAGGAGAAAAATTACTTAAAATACATACTGACGTACAAACTGTCGCAAGATCACCTTGAACTTTTCTTTGGAGCTATTCGCAGTCGAGGTGGACATAATAATAATCCTTCAGCCAAGCAGTTCCAGGCGGCTTTCAAAAAGTTAATTGTACATTCCCAAATAAGGGCAGGGGATACTGGTAATATAATAAATTTAGATGCAACTTCCATATTGTTTTGCAGTAGTTCTAGTATTACGAGAAATGATGATTGCGATGACTTGCAAAATACCCCTGAATCATTGGAGTATGAAACTAAAATCAGGGAGGAGATGATGAATTCTCAATATCTGACAGCACGCTCATGGGATTTAACAGATTATAGTAAAGATGTAGTGGGTTATATAGCTGGATTTGTAGTAAAGCAGGTAAAAAAAGTCGTAACATGCTCAAAATGCATATCTCTGATTCAAAGTGATGAACCACTTTCAATGCTACAGAAACGGAAGGAGTACAGTTGTCTAACCAAAGCTTCCTCAGTTGTAATTGACGTTTGCAAAGCAGCTGAAAAGTGTTTTAGATTCATTCATAAAACAACCAATATATTTAATAAGAACGTGATGACCAACTTATTGATGTTATTAATTACAAATACAATGCGTAATATCCCTATGCAGGTTTATGATGGTTTTGGAGATCATTTTTATGACGAGGATCCCTTAACAGGTCATGCTACAACAATAATTAAATTAATACTTAAAAAGTATTTCACACTGAGGATCCACTATGAATGTATGAAACATCTGGATAATAAAACGATTAGAGTACGCTCGTCATTAACCAAAATCATTCATTTTAAGAACCAATGATATTTAGACGCTTTTAAATTATGAAAGGTGTTGCGGGAAATCAGTATAGTGATCAACTTGATTTTTTTATATGGAACCACAATCTTTCTAACCTCGTTTATGTTCCATCATTGATCTCTATTTAAACCTAAGATATTGCCGGGATCCGTTGTGAGGTAGCCAAATTATAATTTATTTTCAATTAATTTCTGGATTTGCAAGGTCACAAGGAATACGTCCAAATTAATACAGGGTGACCTTTTAGTACCGGATCGGCATTACTATAAAAAATAGCGAAAAACGTTGTATATAAAAGTTGTAGCTAAGGATATGCTCCTTGCCCGAAAAATATTTTTAATTATACATGGTGTTCCATAACTACGTCGTGATGCAAACATACATTTTTTTAAATGAGACACCCTATATATATTATTCCGTATTTAGATTGCACTAATAATCCTCCTTCTTAGAATGTAAAGCATTGTAACATTATGTAAAGTGATGACCATTTTCATATCCAAATCGCTGTCAAATGAACGTACTGTATATCAAAAAATAATGAATCAAAAATTATTTTTTTCACATGGAAAGATAAAAAATATCCTCTAGTTTTAAAATCGGCTATAAAAAAAGCCCATGATGCATATTCGTATACGGGGTGATGTAGAATGCTAAATCTAGATTTTCTCTTTTTTTAAATGTAACTCCCAATATTTTATTACACCAAAGAATTGCTTTTAATATGCTCTTTCATATTTGTGCAGCACTTGTTATACCTACATCCATCAGTTTCTGAGGTATTTCGATTTTTCCGCAAATTTCAAATTTACCTCCTATTTGTGTACTGACAGTTATTTATTTTGCGGCAGTGCTATCGAATTTATTTTTTGTTTAACGAACAACTAAGTTATAAGGTCCTAATAGTATTTGATGAAGTCAAAACCCTGAATTATCGAGATAATAAAGTCAAGTATACGGAGAAAACAATTTTGTAGATGTGATGCATAATTATCAAAGCAGATTTATCAGGTAGGCTTTGAAATAATGCCAGTTTTCATAACCTGCTCAATAATTTCATACTGTGTGAACAACGAGCTTTAAATATGAATTTTTCCACTGAAGAACAAATAGAGGATATTTATTGGAACCTTTGACAAATTGTCCACCTGCCTCTAGAACATATCAACTAACAACAGCAATATCCAGAACCGAGGCAACCTAAGACTGATGCATTTGAAAGACCGAAGAATCGTTTTATTCGAATTGTGTGGATTAATATTTTATAGCCTACCTGATAGTTCTGCTTGATAATTATGCATGACGTTTATAAAATTGTTTCCTCGGCATAATTGACTAATTATTATCTCGATAATTCCGTGTTTTGACTAGATAAAATACTATCATGGCCTTGTAGTTTAGTTGTTCGTTAAGTACAAATAAAATCCGATAATATTTTCTAAAAATAAATGAATTTCAGTACACAAATAGGAGGTATATTTGAAATATTAAAAGCAATTCTTTGGTATAATAAAATATTTAGAGGTTACATTTTAAAAAAAGAGAAAATCTAGATTTTGCATTCTACATCACCCTGTATACGAATATGCGTCGTCTGCTTTTTTTATAGCCGAATTTAAAACTAGATAATATTTTTTATCTTTCCATGTGACAAAAATAATTTTTGATTCATTACTTTTTGACATACAGTACGTTCATCTGACAGTGATTTGGATATAAAAATGGTAATAACTTTCAAAATACCCTGTATAATGATACAATACATTATATTTTTAAAAGGGGGATTATTAGAATCTAAATATGGAATAATATAGGGTGCCTCATTAAAAAAAATGTATGTTTACATCACCACGTAGTTATGGATCACCCTGTATAATTAAAAATATTTTCTGAGCAAGGAGCATATATCCTTAGCTACAACTTTTATACACAACTTTTTTGCTATCTTTTACAGTAGTGGAGTTATCGACCGACCCGGTACTAAAAACTCACCCTGTATATTCCTTTAACTTTTCTCAATAATAATACTCGTATTGTACAAGTAGTTACCTAAATGCTAAGTGAATATTATTTTGGATGTGTGTCTACAGGGTGTTTTCGTGATAATGTTAAGTTATGGTAATTTGAAAGTCATTTTACTTTTGTTTTTAAATGTAACACGGTATGTTTTATTTAGTAGTATCTACTAAAACCCTATCTCGCCTTGTAATATTTTTTCGAATTTGCGGTGTTGCCAAATTATTATTTTTCCATAATATCAAGAAACATATTTCCGATTTTCATTAATAGAACGCACGGTATATTTTATTTAACAATGAAAGTACTACCTATAGTAATGGTTTACGGCGTGATCAAGTTTAACTGGCGTCCCTTAAATTTGTATATATATCTTAAGTTATGGATCAAATGAAGTGAGAAGGTGACAGAGGAGCTTATTTTCTATCAGAATGTGATAAACAGATTACCTGTGTCTGATGTGCGTTAAACGCCGAGGTGTCGTCCACATTTGCGCCTATAACCTGTATACAGAGTGATTGGTAATTCGGAGCATACCTTTGAGGAGGTGATAGTAGAAGTGTAAGCTAATAAATTGATCATATAATCCCATGTCCAATTCCTAATAGTCTACGACATAAATTTAATATTAGTATTAAAGTGCAAAACTGATCCTGACCAAACAAATCCTAATTGTCGGATTACAAGACTAAAAAAAAGTGACATGTATCCAAACATTTCGCAAGAGTCTTAAAATTAGTAAATGTATTCAAGAAAAGTTACCAAAAATATAAATGTATCTTTGCAGTAAAGACATGCCCATCAGTTAGCCATTGGTACTTGCAATTGCAATTTCTATAAAAAACTGTGAACAATTCAGTAGAAAAGAAGAAAATTCAATCATGTTTCAGCTAAATATGCTACTCCTAGGTGACTGAAAATGGGCAGTACGCGTCAATATATGATTACCATAATTCCTTGCATAAATTAATAATAACTTAGGAGGTAAGATATATATTGGAGACAAATTATGCATCTCTCGTCATATTCATAACAAAACTATAAGAGTCATGTCTGTAATATCAGCCTACCACAGCGTACAACTTCAATTTTTAAACATGGATGTTCATGTACTTATATAAGGTTCATATGATAACCTTTACGACACCCTTGACAGTGGTTTTAAGGTCGTCTTTATAATAATTCGGAATTAAATTCTAATTTTAATACTGATACTTATTATTACTGTACTATACCATTATCTACTCGTATATTGTTTTTTGTTTAGAGATTTAAGGGGTGATTGTAGTAACGACATAAGCTAATATTCGCCTCATTATAGTATCAATGGAAGAAGGAAAATCTGCTTTATTCAGTAAACTACCGCCGGCATTACCATTTACAGCAGTTTCGAGGCGACATCTTTATAATAATTCAAAATTAAATTAGAGAAATTCGTTCCCACTCAACATCACTGTTTCAATGTTTCATTCTGATATTAATTATTACTATAGTGTACCATTATTTATGTTGCGTCTTTGATTGCTGTAGTGTGCTATTACTTATTATTATTATTACGTATTTAATATTTATTTTTTGAAGTTTTTAGAGATTCAAGAAATTGAGTGTAAAAGCTGTAAGTTAAACTTTGAGACATGAATGGTACGTTGATAGTACTAGTAGAAGAAGAAGCTTTATTCAGTAAATCATCGGAGGCACCACCATCTTGTCTACTGGTCTAAGGGAGTGTCTTTAAAATAATTAAATATTTTATTTGAGCAATTTCATCCCACTGAATAACACTAATGTTTCATACTAATATTTATTAACAATAATATACCATTATTCAAATTACGTATTTAGATGTTTACTTTATCTTTTTTGTTTTTAAGGATCCAAGCTAAACTTCGCCACATGAATTCTATATACTATGATAATGTCAGTAGAAGCAGAAGAAGAAGCTTTATTCAGTAAATCATAGAAGGCAACACCATTGCCAATAGTCTTAAGGGAAGGTCTTTGTAATAATTGAATACTAAATTCGATAACATTTTTTATAGTCAACAACATTACTTCATTTCGATGTTTCATATTTATATACAGGGTGAGTTTTTAGTACCGGCTCGGTCGATAACTCCACTACTATAGAAGATAGCGAAAAAAGTTATATATAAAAGTTATAGCCACGGATATGCTGCTTGCTCAGAAAATATTTAGATTTATACAGGGTGATCCATAACTACGTGGTGATGCAAACATGCATTTTTTTAAATGAGACACCCTATATATTATTCCACATTCAGATTCTACTAATTATTTCCGTTCTTCGTATAGGCCATTGTTACATTATACAGGGTGTTTCAAAAGTTATGACCATTTTTATATTCAAATCGCGGACAAATGAACGTACTGTATATCAAAAAGTATCGAATCAAAAATTATTTTTTTTACATGAGAAGATTAAAAATATCCACTAGTTTTAAAATCGGCTCTAAAAAAAGCCCGAAACGTATATTCGTATACAGGGTGATGTAGAATGCAAAATCCAAATTTTCTCTTTTTTTTTCAAATGTAACCCCCAATATTTTATTATCCCAAAGAATTGCCTTTAATATGCTCTTTCATCTTTGTATAGCACTCGTTGTACCTACGTCCATCAGTTTCCGAGATATTTCGATTTTTCGGTAAATTTAAAATATAGCTTCTATTTGTGTACTGAAATTTATTTATTTTGAGAAAGTACTATCTGATTTGTTTTTTATTTAACGAACAACTAAATTATAAGGTCTTGATAGTATTTGATGAAGTCAAAACCCTAAATCATCGAGATAATAAAGTCAAGTATGCTGAGGAAACAATTTTCTAGGCGTCATGCATAATTATCAAGTAGTTTTATCAAGTACGCTTTTAAAAATTGACAGTTTTCATAACTTACTCAATAATTCCGTACTGTGTGAAAAACCAGCTTTGAAAATTAATTTTTCTATTGAGGGTATTTAGGAGAATCTTTGCGAAATTGTCTACTTGCCTCTAGAATATATCAACTACAAATAGCAATATCCAGAACGGAGGCACTCTAAAACTAATGCGTTTGAAAGATTGAAAAATCATTTTATCTGGACTGTGTCGTTTCATATTTCATAGCCTACCTGATACATCTGCTTGATAATTATGCATGACGTCTATAAAATTGTTTCCTCAGCACACTTGACCTATATTATCTCGTTAGTTCAGTGTTTTGACTTGATTAAGTATTATTATCGCCTTATATTTTAGTTGTTTGTTAAGCAAAAACAAAATTTGGTAGTATTTTCTCAAAATAAATAAATTTTATTAAACAATTAGAAGGTATATTTAAAATTTGTAGAAAAATTCAAATATCTCAGAAACTAATGAATGCAGCCATAATAAGTGCTATACAAAGATAAAAGAGCATATTAAAAGCAATTCTTTGGGATAATAAAATATGGGGGGTTGCATTTGAAAAAAAGGGGAAAATTTGGATTTTGCATTCTACATCACCCTGTATACGAATATGCGTCGCGGGCTTTTTTTATAGCGCATTTCAAAACTAGAGGATATTTCTAATCTTCTCATGTAAAAAAATAATTTTTGATTCATTACTTTTTGATATACAGTACGTTCATTTGACCGTGATTTGGATACAAAAATGGTCATAACTTTTGAAATACCCTGTATAATGTAACAATATGCTATATTGGAATAACGGAAATCGTTAGTAGAATTTGAATATGGAATAATATATAGGGTGTCTCATTTAAAAAAATGCATGTTTGCATCAACACGTAGTTATGGATCACCCTGTATAAATCAAAATATTTTCTGAGCAAGGAGCATATCCGTGGCTACAATTTTTTTATACAATTTTTTTCGCTATCTTCTACAGTAGTTGACCTATTGACCGAGCCGGTACTAAAAACTCACCCTGTATATTATTATTATAATGTACCATTATTCATATTATGAATTTGATAATAAACTTTTTTGTTGTTTGATTTTAGGGATCCTAGGAGTTGAGTGGAAAAATTGTATAACCCAAACTTCGCCACATGAATTCTATATACTATGATAATATGTCAGTAGAAGAAGAAGCTTTATTCAGTAAATCATAGAAGGCAACACCATTGCCAATAGTCCTAAGGGAAGGTCTTTGTAATAATTAAATACTAAATTCGATATTTTTTTCCAGTCAACAACATTACTTGATTTCGATGTTTCATATTGATATTGATTATTATTATAATGTACCATTATTCATATTACGGATTTGATAATAAGCTTTTTTGTTTTTTGATTTTAGCGATCCAAGGAGTTGAGCGGAAAAATTGTATAACCCAAACTTCGCCACATGAATTCTATATACTATGATAATATGTCAGTAGAAGAAGAAGCTTTATTCAGTAAATCATAGAAGGCAACACCATTGCCAATAGTCCTAAGGGAAGGTCTTTGTAATAATTAAATACTAAATTCGATATTTTTTTTCCAGTCAACAACATTACTTGATTTCGATGTTTCATATTGATATTGATTATTATTATAATGTACCATTATTCATATTACGGATTTGATAATAAGCTTTTTTGTTTTTTGATTTTAGCGATCCAAGGAGTTGAGTGGAAAAATTGTATAACCCAAACTTCGCCACATGAATTCTATATACTATGATAATATGTCAGTAGAAGAAGAAGCTTTATTCAGTAAATCATAGAAGGCAACACCATTGCCAATAGTCCTAAGGGAAGGTCTTTGTAATAATTAAATACTAAATTCGATATTTATTTCCAGTCAACAACATTACTTGATTTCGATGTTTCATATTGATATTGATTATTATTATAATGTACCATTATTCATATTACGGATTTGATAATAAGCTTTTTTGTTTTTTGATTTTAGCGATCCAAGGAGTTGAGTGGAAAAATTGTATAACCCAAACTTCGCCACATGAATTCTATATACTATGATAATATGTCAGTAGAAGAAGAAGAAGCTTTATTCACTAAAACATAGAAGGCAACACCATTACCAATAGTTTAAAGGGAAGGTCTTTGTAATAATTAATTACTAAATTTGTTAAATTTTTTTCCAGTTAACGACATTACCTACTTGATTTCGATGTTTCATATTGATATTTATTATTATTAAAATGTACCATTATTTATATTACGAATTTGAAAATAAACGTTTTTGTTTTTTGATTTTAGCGATCCAAGGAGTTGAGTGGAAAAATTGTATAACCCAAACTTCGCCACAGGAATTCTATATACTATGATAATATGTCAGTAGAAGAAGAAGAAGAAGCTTTATTCAGTAAATCATAGAAGGCAACACCATTGCCAATAGTTTTAAGGGAAGGTCTTTGTAATAATTAATTACTAAATTCGATAAATTTTTTTCCACTTAACGACATTACCTACTTGATTTCGAGGTTTCATGTTGATATTTATTATTATTAAAATGTACCATTATTTATATTACGGATTTGATAATAACCTTTTTTGTTTTTTGATTTTAGCGATCCAAGGAGTTGAGTGGAAAAATTGTATAACCCAAACTTCGCCACATTAATTCTATATACTATGATAATATGTCAGTAGAAGAAGAAGAAGCTTTATTCAGTAAAACATAGAAGGCAACACCATTACCAATAGTGTAAAGGGAAGGTCTTTGTAATAACGAATTTGACAATAAACTGTTTTGTTTTTTGATTCCAGCGATCCAAGGAGTTGAGTGGAAAAACTGTATAACCTAAACTTCGGCACATGCTATCTATATACTATGATAATGTCAGTAGAAGAAGAAGAAGCTTTATTCAATAAATCATAGAAGGCAACACCATTGCCAGTAGTCTTAAGGCAAGGTCTTTATAATAATTGAATACTAAATTCGATCTATTTCTTTCTAGTAACAGCACTACTTAATTTGATGTTGCATACTGATATTTATTATTACTATAGTGTGCCATTATTTATGTTCCGTATTTGATGTTTAATTTTTTGCTGTGCCTCTAGGAATCCAAGGGGTTGAGTGTAAAAGATATATGATGAACTAAGTAGTACCAGTACTACGAGTAGAAGCAGTTTTATTTAGTAAATCATCAATCCGGCACATTGCAATTTTTCGTCGTTCAACAACACTTAATAGATTCGGTGATTTATACTGATATTTGTAATTATTACCATAGTATTGTACCGTTGTTTATAATAATCGTTGGTAATGGTATACTGCAAAAAGGTGACCAAGTCAAAAAACTAGTTCCTCGTAAATGGCTGTTGAAAGTAATCATAATTTAAGTAACAAATCACTGAACGTGTTTTTTAGAAAACATAGAAATCATAAATGTTCACTGCGAGTTATAAAGAGAGCTTTGAAGAAATTAGACTATATGTATTTCTGACTTGGTTACACTTGATGTTGGGAAATATATTAATATACTGACTTGGTCAAAACATTTTATTATTCTTGAAATAAGGAACATAAACATAATCACATTTAAATCTAGAATACTGAATCAGATCTAGTTTGGTTGAGTTGATCATTTTACCTGCTACTTTATTAGACATATTAGACTTAGTTGAAACGAGCTGTTAACCAAACTGGCAAAAATATTTGAGTATTGACTTGGATAAAATCATTTGTCGTGGTTTGGTACCAAAAACGTCAAATCGTCGATTTTTTGACATATCACTTTTTGCAGTACATCGACGTATGATGTATTTGATGTTGAATTTTTATATTTCTTTTTTGTTTTGTTTTTAGTGATCCAAGCAGTCGAGAGTGTAAGAGCTATGTAGGCTATAAACTTCCCAACATATATCCTACTGTGATAACTGTAACCATTGATTAACACATTTATAACTGTGACTACTAGAAGAATATATATGCTTTGTTGAGTAAATAATGGTAGGATGACAAAGAATGGAGCACGAGCTAATTATGTAATTTAAATTAATATACATACGACGTTATATGTTGCAAAAATTAAAATGAAATTTGAAATATACATATACATTTAAAATACTTAATAAATAGGTGTTTTTAAGTAAGAGAAACATTTTTTATTACTATATTGGTTATACATGACATGCCTGTAAACGAATATTAATTTGTGTACAAATATGAATAAAATAATTTTTGCCACAGTTACTATTTTTTTATGTGAAGGCTGTCGATAGACTTGCAAAAATCGATAATTGGGAAGTTTCATTTTGATGAAAATTTTAAAGTTTATAGAAAAAACACATAATTGTTGACTGCCTGTCTGCTACTTTAGAAATTTCTACACTTAATTTGACGTGATTTAATAAGATAGTGACTTCCAATTTACCTACTGATTTTCGAGCCACTAATATTTTTCTTTGAAATAAGTTGTAGTCATTTTCTTTGCCAAAAATAATGTTTAAACCACTGCAAACGGAGCACATGCAGTGCATAGGTGCTTATGTATTTTTATCAGTTTTATTACAATAAAAATTAGTTCATGATAGTCTTTAATTACTTTTGACCATGACAGAGTATGGCTTTATAGAAATTTTATCTGTAAACATGATCTAGCACTATATTATATTTTTTTATTATTTTAAATGAAAATACGACTCAAGCGTACCTAGCTAACATATTTCGGATGCTACTAATGGTTGTATGACTTAAATTATTCTTTTTCGAATAACAATGACGAATTTGATTTCTAATGTCTTTATAACCTCAAAAAATACCAAAACAGTATACTCCTGATGTCATTATAAGTAGTTATTTGAAGGTATAAGTACAAAACTTAAGATATATACGGATACAATTCCACTTATGGTGATCTATTATTTTTTGTTGTGATACCCCAGAAAAATGCACTGCACTGCATTTTGACAACTTCAACAATTTCACGGAAAACAAAAGAAAGCGCAGATGTAAATATTTTGGCTTCACCATTAATACAGGATAGACTGTGACATGCTGCGTCCCCCTATTGTTTTAACGTCCTTGGTTTCAGCAGTTTCGATTTGTTATTTATGTTTGATGCTCATGTGGGCTTTTCTGATGGTTAAAGGTTTGAAATTTAGATCTTATTAGTTTGAATGAGTTGTGCGCTGTTTTTCGGATCGGTATCTCTTTTGTGTTTAATTAAAATTGTAATCTTCCCCTGGAAGAAAAACTGCAAATTAAAAAATTAGGATGTCCAACACCTGATTTAAAAATTGACTTATTGGTAGTGGACAGAAATCGCGTTGTCGTAAATTTAATAAAACTATTTATGATAAAAACAATTGGATAAGTGACTGTGATGAAGTATCCTCATTGCACAGCAGCAGAGCTTCACCTTATTCAGGGTCATATTAAAGGCTTCAACACTGCCTATGAACAGGGTGGGATGGATTGTGTAGTTACATCATGATCATAGCCGGTCCCAAGCCCGGGTAAAATGTGGAGGGTTGAAGGGCAAGGCTAGCGACCTACCCTTCGTAAAAAAGATGTATTGCTCAAAGAAACAAAAACCAGCCTCGGAACAGAACTGACCTTACGATGACGACACTGGCAAGGAAAAGGTATACGAAAAAGAACCATGAGCTAAGAATAGGTACATGGAACATTGGCTCATGGAGAAAAAAAGAACAGGAAATAATAGAAGAACTGGAGTCCCATAAGATTGACATATGCGCCCTGAGTGAAACAAAAAAGAAAGGAAAAGGAAGTACACACGTAAATAACTTTGCACTCTTCCACAGCGGAGTAGAGAAAGACAAAAGAGCCCAGGCAGGAGTGGGTCTGCTAATACACAAAAAATTTATAAATAATATTCTGAATATAAAATATATTAACGAGCATATGATGATGGCAGCACTAAAACTGGATAATACTACAATTTATATTATTTCTGTCTATGCACCGGATATTACAAAACGTAAAAAAGAGAAAGAGGCATTCTACGAAAACCTTCAAGACCTCTTGGACACTGTGCCTCCACGCAACAAAATAATTGTCCTAGGGGATCTCAATGCACGAGTAGGTAACACTCCCCTTGAAGGGGTGAAACAAAGGTTTAATGAAGAGGCACTTAATGAAAACGGAGAACAACTTATAGAAATATGCCTAATGAACAACCTCAGAATTAACAACACATTCTTTGACCACCAAATACAACATAAAATAACCTGGTCAGATACAAGAGGCCGCAACTCCATGATTGACTATATTATAACAAACAGAGAGATACATCCTAGAAACATTTTAGATGTGCGCACCCTTTCGTCAGCTAATGTAGGCTCAGATCACGGACTAGTTTTGGGGAAAATTAACTTACAGATCCTTTCCAAGAAAGTATTAAACACAAGGAAAGAAGAGCGATTAAATATAGAAAGTATAGAAAACGATGGGACCAAGAAGCTTTACGCAAACAGATTATCTGAAAAGTTAAATACACATCAGTTAGAGACACCTACGGACATTGATGGAATGTGGAAGATCATCAAGGAAAGTATCATAAAAGCAGCAGAGGAAGCCCTAGGAAAACGAAAAGTAACTAGCAACAAGCGTGAGTACAGGACACCATGGTTTGATGAAAGAGTAAAAATATTGGCCCAAGAAAAGAAACAGGCATTCTTAGCATATAAAAGAACTCAAACGCCGGAATCTAGGGAAGAATACGTAAGAATAAGAAACAGAGTCAATCGAAAAATCGACCACATCAAGGAAGAACACTGGGAAAAATTTACAAAAGACATGGAGCATGACCTATACGGATCCCAAAAGAAGGTGTGGAAAATGATCAAAAGACAAAGGAAAGACATGAATGAATTCGTGCATATTGACAGCATCACGGAAGATCAGTGGATCGAACATTTCACAAAACTATATGGAGAAACCTTAGATAAGGAAAGAGAGGGGATACCGCACGCCCATTTGATGCTATATGGATTAGCTGATACCGAAAATGAATAGCTGTCAAAATGCTGGTGGAAAACTGACGGTAGTGTCAAGGTGGTGTTTTTTGCGATATTTAACGTTTTTAAGACCAATAATTGTGAAATATTGTGGTGAGCGTAATGGTGGGGTGTGCAGCTTACCGTTGTAAAAGCCACAGCAGCAGGAAGGAGCCAGGAATCACTTTTCACAGGTAAATTTATGATCTTATTTTTTTGGTGTATCCGAAATTCATGCAAATATCTCGATATCTAGTTCAAAGATATATGTGTATCCGAAATATAATTTGGAATGTACCACTAACATGCGAATCATAATGTTTTTGAGCACGTAAAGTCTAAAAATTATGTTTTTAAGGGATTTTTTGGTTCAAATACAATCAGTTTTCCAGTGGCGTATCTATTATAGCTTACATTTTGAATAGAAATATTATGACTTTGCATTGTAATATATAATATACCAATACCCTTATACAAGGTGTGCATTTCAAGGGTGGCCTTTATTTGTAGTTGTATGAATAATAAAATTAATTTTCTTTCTTCCTCGACAGGTTTCCTAAAGATCTTCCTAGACATGATTTATGGATCAAAAATATGAGGATCGAAGGTTGGAAGCCTACAAGCAACGATAGGCTTTGTTCTAAGCATTTTGAACAGAATTTCCTTCATCAAACAAATCAAAAAGTATATCTTCTGAAAGGAGCAGTCCCCACCATATTTGACGAGCTTCCGGAATACTTACGTCCAAAAATTGTAAGTTATAATTCCTAGCTTACATTGTCTACGCTTAATCAATATTAAAATAATAAACATTCTAGGATTATTATAGATGGATAGATGGATAGATGGATAGATGGATAGTTGGATAGATGGATAGATGGATAGATGGATAGATAGATAGATCGATATACTTTATAGTCTAAGAATTTACAAGATTCTTATTGACAAAGCTATATAATAACAAACAAAACTTTTGGGATATTCACTAAAACCTGTGAGGAGGAAGTTTGTTATAAATCTTCACTCCATTGTATATAATTGGATCATTAATGAGTTATGATTTGGGTGTGATATTAATTTAAAATCATTCTTATGCCTTATGCCTATATTCTATATTTATGGTCTCAAATTTGGTTTTATATTTGAGTATTAGTGATGACGTTTCCAAAATAAACAGTGCAATAAAGTAAGGAGAAATACGATTACGAATGGCTGAATAACCATTTAAAAATTGATAGCTATGAAAATCAAAAGGCAGCTAACCTCAAAAATGTAATAATTTCTTGTGTTACAGTTACATTATTAAACAACTATATTTAGGTGTGTTTACTCGATACGAAATCAAAACAAAATGTTACTGTCACTTTTCCTATAAGATTCAGTCACTCATTCACATCTACTTAAATCATAAATTAATTTGTTCTGTCTTTCTTTCGGAAATAATGTTTCAAACATTGTCTAATATACAGCTCTGTTATTTTAGGCAAAAGAAAGAAAAAGACCCCGTGAACGTGATGTTCATCCAGAACCATCGCCATCAACCTCAGCTCTGGCTGCACAGGACGACTCTCCCCGGAAGAAGAAACTTAGAAGAGAACTGCTGCTGCAAAAAGATAAGAATAAGGAAAAAACGAAAAAAAACCGTGCCCTTGGTCAGTCACTGAAAAGAGCACACAAAAAAGTAGCCTCTTTAAAAATAATTGCTGAGGAATTAGAGCGACAAAATTTACTATCTCAAGAAAATTTAGTTTTAGTTCAAAATATGAGCAAGGTTAATATAGAAATATTGAACAGAAAAATGGGGAGAAATGTTCAATATTCACCTGAACTTAGGAAATTTGCCCTGAAATTAAATTTTTTTTCACCAAAGGCATACAACTATGTGAGAGATGTTTTTGACACTTGTCTCCCGCATAGCAAAACTATTGCTAAATGGTTTCAGAATGTGGATGCTGAGCCTGGTTTTACCAAGGAATCAATAAATACCTTAAGAAATAAGGTTCAATCATCTGACAGACCAATAATTGGTTCATTAATTATCGATGAAATAGCCATACGGAAACATTTAGAATGGGATGGAAAAAAATTCCATGGTTATGTGAACTGTGGTACAAATTTAAACGATGACTCTAATGCTTTAGCCAAAGAAGCTTTTGTTATAATGTTGGTTTGCATCAATGGAACTTGGAAATTACCTGTCGGTTACTTTCTTACAGATTCTTTGAATGGCAGTCAAAAACATTCAATTGTATCTCAATGCATCCATCTGATTGAAGATACGGGAGCCAAAGTTATGTCAATCACATTCGATGGTGCTCCATCTAATACCGCTATGTGTCATAACTTTGGATTCTTATTTAACATTTCAAATATACAGACAAGTTTCAGAGTTACAGATCACAATGTATATATTTTTTATGATCCATGTCATATGATAAAACTTGTTCGCAATGCATTTGGTGAAAAGAAAATCCTAATTGATTGTGATAACAAATTTTATTCAATGGAAATACATAGCGCTTCTAGAGAAGCTGCAAATAATAATAATAATAATAATAATAATAATAATCTTTATTTGTAAATTACAAAATGTTATACATAATGTAAAACAATTTGTGAATACAAATAGTGTCAATTAAACAATTTCCAAAAACGATTATAGCATAATGTTTAAATTCATGTTGAAAAAATCCTCAAGTTTGTAAGGTTCTAATCTCAGTAGCAGTTTATACAACTTTTTTTTGAATAATCTCAAATTATCGATTTCTTTTAACTTATTAGGTAACTGATTAAACAATTTCAAACATGTATATTGAGGCCCTTTTTCAACTAATGCTAACCTATGTTTGGGATATATATAATTGAACACCCTGGTATAGCCGCTTGTAGGCTCATATCCAGCAAACAGTTGTTTATTTTTAAATAAATATATGATACACTCTTGTATAAAGACACCAGTTGCTGTTAATATACCGAATTCTCTGAATTTCCCCCTACATGATTCCCCTAAATTCATTCCTAGTATATGTCTCAAAGTTCTCTTTTGAATTACAAAAATGTCTGCAAAATCACCGCAGTTTCCAAAAAAAAGAATACCAAATCTTAGCCTAGACTCGAAATTTGAGTGATAAATGACTTTTAATACTTTTTTATCTAAATAGTTTGCAACTATTTTTATCGAATAACACACATTACTCAGCTTGCCTCTTAAATAGTTTATATGATAGTCCCATTTGAGTTGACTGTCTAATTCAAGTCCAAGGAAGCGAATATTAGCTGAGATTGGTATAGTATTCTCACTAAAATTTAAAATGTTTGGTACTCCTTTTTTACATTGAGCCGTTCTAAAAAACATTGCTGTAGTTTTGTTTTCGTTTAGGATCAGTTTATTGTCTGAAAGCCACTTCTGAATATTCTTCATGCTGTTTGTGCCTTCAACATATAAAGTTTCCTGATTAGTAGCAGTTATGAGCAAGTTAGTGTCATCAGCATATTTTGTAATTCTGCATGCCTGGCACTTAATGCAGTTGTCAATATCATTCATAAAAATAATAAATAAAGTTGGCCCTAGAATACTGCCCTGAGGCACCCCAATTGTTGTTGTAATTTCATTGGAATGAGTAGTCATTTTTAGGTTTGATAGCTTAACCTTTTGTTTTCTATTATTTAAGTATGACTCAATCCATGAAAGTGCTGGACCTCTAATGCCGTATCTTTCTAATTTACTCAATAAAATACTGTGATCTAGACAGTCATAAGCTTTAGTAAGGTCAAGAAAAATACCAAGTATAATTTTATTCTTATCTATATCTGATATTATATTTTGAATAAACTGATATGCAGCTGTAAGCGTTGACTTTCCTTTAATATACCCATGTTGAGTATCTTTTATGAGATTATTAGAATCAAGAAAACTCCATATTCTTCGGTTCATTACCATTTCGAAAATTTTTGAAAAAACTGATAATAAGCTTATGGGTCTAAAACTTTGGAAAGACGACTGATCACCATTTTTCTTGTATACCGGTATGATTATTGCTGTTTTTAACTGATCTGGGTAAATTCCGTACTTTAGTGAATTGTTAATTATATATACTAGTGGGATTACAATATACTTGATACACTTTTTTATAATTATGCTTGATATCTCATCTTCACCACTGCTTCTTTTATTTTTCAGGCATTTTACAATATCTAAAATCTCATTTCTACTAACAGGCTCAACATACATGGAATTACTGTTGGATTCAATTTTGCAGTTATACATTAAACTCTGGGGCTTTGATAAACCTTCTAAAGATTAGAATTAGAGCGACAAAATTTACTATCTCAAGAAAATTTAGTTTTAGTTCAAAATATGAGCAAGGTTAATATAGAAATATTGAACAGAAAAATGGGGAGAAATGTTCAATATTCACCTGAACTTAGGAAATTTGCCCTGAAATTAAATTTTTTTTCACCAAAGGCATACAACTATGTGAGAGATGTTTTTGACACTTGTCTCCCGCATAGCAAAACTATTGCTAAATGGTTTCAGAATGTGGATGCTGAGCCTGGTTTTACCAAGGAATCAATAAATACCTTAAGAAATAAGGTTCAATCATCTGACAGACCAATAATTGGTTCATTAATTATCGATGAAATAGCCATACGGAAACATTTAGAATGGGATGGAAAAAAATTCCATGGTTATGTGAACTGTGGTACAAATTTAAACGATGACTCTAATGCTTTAGCCAAAGAAGCTTTTGTTATAATGTTGGTTTGCATCAATGGAACTTGGAAATTACCTGTCGGTTACTTTCTTACAGATTCTTTGAATGGCAGTCAAAAACATTCAATTGTATCTCAATGCATCCATCTGATTGAAGATACGGGAGCCAAAGTTATGTCAATCACATTCGATGGTGCTCCATCTAATACCGCTATGTGTCATAACTTTGGATTCTTATTTAACATTTCAAATATACAGACAAGTTTCAGAGTTACAGATCACAATGTATATATTTTTTATGATCCATGTCATATGATAAAACTTGTTCGCAATGCATTTGGTGAAAAGAAAATCCTAATTGATTGTGATAACAAATTTTATTCAATGGAAATACATAGCGCTTCTAGAGAAGCTGCAAACTAGCGAGGGCTTACATTTAGGGAATAAGTTACGTCGCGCTCATATTATTTTTTTCAAACAAAAAATGAAGGTTCGGCTTGCAGTTCAGTTACTTAGTGCATCAGTAGCCGATGCTATTGAGTATTGCGAAAAAAAGCTGAATCTTGAGGATTTTAAAGGTAGTCAGGCAACAGTTAAATTTATTAGAATTGTAAATAGCATTTTCGATATTTTAAACAGCAGAACCCTAGTAGCACCAGGTTATAAAAAAGCATTATGTCAAAAAAATATAGATCGATCTGCGGAATTTATCAATAGTGCAATTTTTTATCTTTCAAAGTTGAAATTATCTAATAATGAGCAAGTAATCATGTCTAACAGAAAAACTGGGTTTATTGGATTAATAATTTCATTATCAAGTTCTTTAGAATTGTACAAAGAACTTGTTTCTGAGAGAAAAACATTACTGTACCTTCCGTTGTATAAGATTAGTCAAGATCATTTAGAATTATTCTTTTCGTCAATTAGATCAAGAGGTGGCTGGAATAATAACCCAACCGCTCGACAGTTTCTAGCTGCTTACAAAAGGCTTCTGGTTCGAGCAGAAATTAGAGAGGGCGGTATGGGTAACTGTATTCCATTAGATCAAATCCCTATTCTAAGTAGTTCTACAAAAAATGTAAGGTCTGAAGATGTAATTAATAGTAGTTTATCTAACCATAGTTTAATAGACATAAATGAGCCTTCTGATGATCTAGAAACTATTTGGAAGGATCATGACTACATCATGAATGCACCTGTGATAAGTGAATGTTCATCCCAAATTGTGCAATATATTGCTGGTTATGTTTCGCACCAATTACAAAAAACAATAAAATGTGAAACATGTGTCACAGCATTGATTGGTACTAGAGATCGGTTTCTCAATTCCCTAATTGAATTTAAAAGCCACGGCGGTCTGACTTACCCATCAAATGATGTTATCAAGATATGTTTGAAATCGGAACATTTTCTGAGAGTTAATGAAAATTGTATTCACACCAAACATTTTGTACCTTTGCTGATAAGCAAAATAATATCAAGTTTTCTAGGCACCCCTATTTTCAGCTGCTTAGAACGTCACGTATTAGAAAATGATGTAAATCATATATATTTTTTAATAAAAGCTGTATGCACAAAATACTTAAATATCAGAATCCATTTTATTGTAAAATCTCGATCACAACAGGACAATCCAGTTCGGAGCCAATTAACAAAAATGATTCTGTTTAAAGGGCAGTAAAATATTGGTAGTTTTTGACCTTCGTGACTGTAATATTGACTGCCATCAATTGTAGGAGCAAGCGAAATGCCACGTTCCTACAAAAAATTTATTTTTGTTGAAGCACACAATACTGAGTTTCACCCAAACTTCCCCATAAGTAAATACATAACTGCAATAAATTAGAACTTACTGGAAGCAAGGGGTTAAGTGATAAAATAGAGTTGTAATTTCTATGTAAGTTATAGGACCTCACCTATATTGAATGAATTGTTCGTTTTTATTTACTACTAGCTAATCTAGGGGTCATTTTCTAATTTTGTAAATGTTTTGATTTTGGATAAGATTAAAGGACCTTTGTATTTCTAGCCCAAAACTTACTTTATTTCATGTCTGAGTTAATTTTTATGTTTAACCCCCCAGCTTTTTCATTAATTATTGCCACCGTCGCAAAAAGAAGTTATGTATAAAAAAGCCTCGTTGGAGTAATTAAAAATACTGCTCTTCATTACACACTACAAACAGCAAGTAACAGCGTAACAGCAAGTAGATTTTTTTACTGCATATGGGGACTCCGAGATTGAAGGCATCAAATTCCTCAATCTCGTAAGCTAATCTATAATAACAAAAATGTTTTATTGCTGCTTCTGTTTACAGTATGTAATAGACAGTATTTTATATATAAACATAATGTCAATAAATATAAATATACTATAGGTATTATGTGTTCTTTAATAATAAAAAATTGATTTACTACAAACTACAAGCAGTTTTTTTCTTTCTGGGTAGAAGTATAATCGTGTCTTCCATCAGTCATATACTGCAAATGAACATAACATGTTCATGACTGAATAAAATATATACATTATCAATTTTTATATATTATTGGCCACAAAACAGCAGTCGAATGAAAATCACGGTTACGGTAATGTTAGTCACTTAAGTTTTAATTGTGGATGGCGAAATTGGCCATATAGAAACCCTGAATAACAATATTTCATTAAATTTTATTTGAAAAAGATTATTTCTACAAATAGCTCAACCAGAACGTTAATCCCATTAGTTACGCCACTGGGAATAGCGCTTTGGTGCCATTTGGTATCAGAAATGTCAGTCGCGGGTTCCGTCCTCTCTCTTTCCTTGTCTAAGGGAGAAACAGAGGAGGAAGACGACAGAGAGATAAAGGAAGACGAACACAATGAGGAAATACAAATTACAGATAAAGAAATAGAAACGCAAATAAATAAATTAAAAAACAGGAAAGCGCCTGGTCCCGACGGAATTCACAACGAACTACTAAAATACGGAGGAAAAACGTTACAAAAATACCTCAAATATCTCTTTAACGGTATTCTGGAGACACAAAGAGTTCCTATAGAATGGAAGGACAGCCTAATGCTACCCATACTAAAAAAAGGAGATAGAACGAATCCCGGAAACTACCGAGGGATCAGCTTAATGAACAGTACGCTGAAACTACTAACGGCTATAATAAAGAATAAATTAGAGGAACAAATAGATATAGCCGAAGAACAGCAAGGATTTAGAAAAAACCGCAGTACCATAGATGCAACGTTCATTGTTAGACAAATAGTGGAGAAGGCGATAGAATATAATAAGCCGGCATACCTACATGTGTTTTGTAGACCTAAAAAGTGCATTCGATCGAGTCAAAAGAGGTGATATCTTGAAATTATTGGAAACACAAAGGGTCAATAAGCAACTAATTAGTATAATCGATGATATGAACAAGGACAACAGAACAAAAATCATAACATCTAAGAGCGAAACAGGTCTCATGCCCCTAAAGGGAGGAATACGTCAAGGAGACTCACTAAGCCCATTATTATTTAACATGATAATGAACAAAATAATATTAGAAGTAAAAAAGCGAGAAGGATTTAGAATGGGACCACATAAGATCAACATAGTGTGTTACGCCGACGATGCGCTCCTAATAGCTAATACTGAAGACGATCTGCAAAGACAACTCCACACTTTCAACACCACGGCCAAAAAATACAATATGGTAATTTCAGCGGAGAAAACAAAATGCATGGTCATCAGTAGAGAACCACGTAGATGTAAACTGGAAGTGGAAGGTAAAATTATTGAACAAGTGATGACATTTAACTACTTGGGCATTGACATAACCAGTGATAGGAACTTGAATACAGAAGTTAAAAGACAGGCGACAAAAGCAGGTAGAGTTAGTGGATGTTTAAGAGAAACTGTATGGAAGAACAAATATATGTCTACGGAAAGCAAGATTAAAGTATATAAAACAACGATGCGACCAATTCTAACATATGCGGCAGAAACACGAGCAGACACAAAGAGAACAAAACAAATCTATAACAGCATAGAAATGAAAACGTTAAGATCAATTTTGGGAGTAACTCTCAGGGACAGACACACAAATAAAAACATACGAGAACAGTGCAACATTAACAGCATCAATAAATGTATAAAAACCCGGAAGAAAGAATGGGACGACCATGTAAATAGAATGAGACCCAACAGATTGGCTCACATATGTAAAAATAACAAACCTTACAATCGAAGACCTCCAGGACGGCCAAAGAAAAGATGGGAAGATAATTTGATGTCAACAACAACGTCAACAACAGAGACGGAATAAGAGGCAGACAAACAGGAGAAATCCTAGTCATGCGAAGAAGAAGAGAAGAAGAAGATATTAAAGGCTTCAAGGTTTGGAAAGAAACCTTTGGAGAGGATCAGATCACAAATAAGGCGTTGAAGTTACTTTCGCCAAAGGCTTTGAGATCGTCCCATCAGTCCTCGAAAATTGCTCATCACATCGCAATATGATCCCTGACGTTTAATTTGGGTTTCGGTCTGAGTATAGCACGGAGTTGCAGGCAGTGGAGTGTGTATCACCAGCGGATTCAAACAAGACAAAAGTACTGGCATCTTGGTTCTGGACGTTTCAAAGGGGCCTTTGACAAGGTATGGCATGAGAGCCTCCTCTATAAATTAATTCAAAAGGGCTTCCCAATCTTCCCATTTTGGCTTCTAAAACTTTTTAAATCCTTTCTTGATGGAAGGAAATTTAGAATCAAAATTTGCAATACCTATTTCCACATTCCGGCCAATAAAGTGCATGGTGTCCTCAGGGTTCGGTCCTTGGGCCCATCCGTTATTCACTTTCCATACACGATGTCCCTTGCCCTCACAACAAATTAAGCAACAACCATCAACCGCCCATCACTACAAAAAATTTGGTTGCCATGTGTCAGTCGTCAAACTTGTGCGTCAAACGGTCAAACAAACGTCATAATTGTCATCAACTAACCTAAAAAAAAAGTTGTCCGTTGGTCGTTTCCCGAAATCCTGAATGCTTTGCTTTTTACTGTTTTACTATTTTGATATTATGGTTTGATAAAAAGCAACTATATTTAACTACTGGGAAAGTGATATAGCTGTGAAACGCCTTTGAATTTGTTTCCCAAACGTAAGTAGCAGATA
The DNA here is from genome assembly GCA_951848785.1 of Callosobruchus maculatus. Lineage (NCBI taxonomy): Eukaryota > Metazoa > Arthropoda > Insecta > Coleoptera > Chrysomelidae > Callosobruchus > Callosobruchus maculatus. Next base: position 2,831,061 of record CATOUR010000142.1, on the reverse strand, counting down.
TTTTAGTCAAGTTCTTACTCTATCTTCCTAATGAACTTCCTCAACTTTTCAGTGAAATGGCTAAGCATCATCCTGATCTTATATTCTGCCGAAAACAGCCTGGCGTAGCTATTGGCCGCCTTTGTGAGAAATGTGACGGAAAATGCGTGATTTGCGACTCGTATGTCAGACCCTGTACTTTAGTTCGGATTTGCGACGAATGCAACTATGGTTCATACCAAGGCAGATGTGTGATTTGTGGTGGCCCTGGCGTGTCAGATGCTTACTATTGTAAGGAATGTACAATACAAGAAAAGGACAGGGATGGTTGTCCTAAAATTGTTAATCTGGGAAGCTCAAAGACTGATCTGTTTTATGAACGAAAGAAGTATGGTTTCAAAAAGAGATAGTTTCATATGGTGGTGTTTATGGATTATTATGTTAATTTTAGTATGCATCCAATAATAATTTCTAGGACCATACACATATTTGTCTTTGCCATAATTTTTAACATCTTTTATACCTACTTATCTGATGCAACAGCCCAGATAGCACAATGACATCTTTGAGACGACTAATAGATGTCTGATCCAGTTATTCAAGATATCTCACAGACATCCGGTTATGTCTGATAGATGTCTAGCAGACATCTTCTGAAGGTTGTATGTGTAAAAAAAGTCATCTTTGAGACATCTTTAGGATGTCTTTTTTATGCTTTCCAGAACATCTTTGAGACGTCTAATGGATGTCTGATCCAGTTATTCAGGATGTCTCAAAGACATCCGCTTATGTCTGGTAGACGTCTACTTAATGTCGTTTGTATAAAAAAATGTCTGATAGACATCTATTAAACATCTTCTGAAGGTCGTTTGTGTGAAAAAAGACATATTTGAGATATCTTTAAAATATTGTCGAGATATCTTTGAGAAATCTTTAGAATATAATTTTTATGATTTCCAGAACATCTGTGAGACAACTAAAAGATGTCTTAGAGGTATCCAAATACATCTAAAAGATAGCTTAGAGATATCCATTCATGTTTATTAGACGACTAAGAACCTATAGAAATTCGGACATCTTCAAGACCTCCTCAAGAGATCTCTTGGATGTACATTTAAGATCTTCAGACATGTTAACCTTGACGCCACAAAAGTAAGGTCTTATAAGTCACACAAAATAATATGTGTTCCTTTTGCCTTTCCTGTTTCAAATTCAAGATTTCAGTTTGCAAAAGCATTAGGATATATGAATCAAAATTTGTATAATAATACTGTTGAATATATGTTTAGGAGTGATTTTTAGCAGATGTAAAGACTAATCAAATATTTATCCTGGATATCATGAAATCGAATTTTATGCACTCAACAATTCCTACTTAACAATAGTTGGTTTGAAAGACAATAGTTATAATTTTTTATGGAAGAATATTGTGTAATTTGGAAAACACATACAATATATCTAATTTGGAAAGAAATGATTGTTAAAGCAAGAAGAATTAACAACGTAAGTATTATGATTGGAACTAGGATTTGAAAAAAAGTCAATGCAGTTTAATTATTTATTTCTTTTGGTTTATTAATTTAGGTATTTTTCCTGTCACTTGCCTTTCTTAACCACAGCTGCACACAAGTTTCGACCTCCTTTCTGTCCCAACTTACATACATCCTTGGCATGTTCTGCTGCATCTTGAACAACAGAGTTGAGTTGAAATATAACAACCTCGACTTAAATGTTACTAAATAGCTATTTGCCTCATATTTGAAATGATTTTTGCTTAAATTGCTTTTTTTTTGTTTTTGAATAGTTGCAAAATGAAATGTAACCACAGACATTTTTACAAATAAATGAAAATAGTACGCAAGTTTACAACATACAGCAACAATAGGTGGATGAGGCATGAGCTTATTGAAAAGGAATCCAAATTTCCTAATTATCTGCTTACATAATACTGCCTTGGCAGATTTCAGGGTGTAGAATGGCCTTTTCCCCTTCCTTTCTAGCCAATATACAGCAATGCAAAATCGTTCATAATGGTAGTGGACTTCACCCTCTTAATAAAATTGTAGCAGTTGCTACCTCCTATTTTGGATAGCTCCAAGCCCTATAATTCAAGCCAGTAAAAGCAAATTAATGAAAAATATACACTCATAACAGTGATGGTTTGTCTCTAACTTAAACACTAATGATTCTATCAACATATTTTATAGAAAATTATACTTATTTGATTTAATAATAAAATGCCAGTCAACTGATTTATGATCATTCCAAGTATGAATATGTTTGTTTTCCAAAATGCAGAACACAAATTCTATCAGCAAAAGTAACAAAAATTATAGGAGGTACATATCATATATGTACATATATAATTATCAATAGACTTGGCATGCCATGGGTATATGCAGAAATGATTAATATTATCGCCATTGTTTTAAGACTTATGGGCATGTAATTATTCTCAGGATGGTGACAGAATATAGGACATCTGTTCAATGATTGTTATAATCTTAATAAACAGGTTAATAAATAAATGATCAAATTCAACCTACCAAATCTTGAAATTCTGCAGTTTTGTCCAAAATTTTTTACAATTTCATGAGATCATCTTCTGTAGAAATTGGGTAGTTGATATCATATTTGTTGAAGAAACTTTCTTTCACAACGGTTTCTTTATTATTTTGGACCTTTAAATATTGTACTTCAGAGAGTACATCTGTACATATGCTTCTAATTATAATATGGAGTTGCTCATATATATTCCTTTAAACTTTTTGTCTAGAAAAAGAAACTCAATTAGGCATGGAACATATAATCAGTTGCTAAAACTTCTACCATTTTCTTTGCATCGTAGGCATTCATTAGAACTTGATGGCAGATCCAAAGTAGCACTAACAAGGGCTTGACTGCCTAGAAAAAATATTAAACCAATCAAATTGGGAGACTATAGAAACTTCCGAAAATAATTACCTGATGCAACATTTTTATTAGTCAGACTGCTTGCTTCCTCTTGTCTGGACTCTAGAAAAATGAAATAAAAATCAAAACACAATTAAAGATAATCTATACCCTTAAGAATGTTTCTGAAAGTCAAATAAGTAAAAATCAGTAAAACTTTGAGGCTTGATACAGTTGCAGAAAAATTAGAAAATTTGTGAGGAAAATTCATTGTGATGAGCTGTTAGAGTACACAGATGAGGTCTTAGCTACCAGTGGATGTAAAGGCAAAGGCAGTGCAGCAGATACAAATGAGGATATATCATTGTTTGTTAATGTCACATGGTTGATGACAGTATACAAGGTGTTCAAGCTTATACTGTCAATAGCCTGTTTAATTTGCTGTGTTGAAATATACAGCAAATAAACTAGAATATACTTATATTTTACATTTGTGTAATGAAAAAGAGGGGGGACTAGTTGCATTTAATTGTCCGCTATTTGTCCGTCAAATTATTTTGATTGTCTACTTCGCTTAGAAGTCACTGTAAAATTCAAGAAATCACTAAATTTTAGAACACCAAAATTAAATGCTAAATTGGAAATTCAGTCTCTTTGAGCAAAATGTGGACAAACAAAATAATGTCTTGCATAATGGTGGACAAATAATGGGCAATCAAAGCAAACTAAACATGCTAATTAGAATTTGGAGTTAATTATGTGTAAAGGAAACAGGAAAAACAATGACAAAACTGAAGTAAATACAGAGTAAGTCTAAATAAGTATGAAACGCCTCAATTATCTCGGAAACCGGTTGCACGATTTTCATGAATTTTAAGGTATAGGGGTTTTGCAATACGGCCGATCTTACGATGGTATTTACAATGTTGTCGTATCTACCATTTTTCCGGAAATACAATAAACTTTGTTATTTCAAATGGATCACCCTGTATATTTATACATTTTTGAAATCCTTGAAAAATACTGATTATTTTTTGCATAATAGTTCCTATACCTAAACATTATAATTTCGGAAATCGGAGCTACAACTAAATTTGTATTGCATCCGCGCAAGTTAAATAAATTAACTAAATAAGATGCCTATGATTACTCTTGAAAATGCAGAGGAGTTGCAAAATATACTGCGAAGTTTCAAGATGCACATGGCTTGTACTGAAGTAAGTAAACGCTGAACATTTTGAGTATCTGACTATCTGCTGTAACCGCCTTCATGTTTCTTGAAGTTAACACCTTATTTTAACATGGGCAGATGCAATGTAAATTTACTTGCAACTCCGAAATTATAACATTTAGGTAGGTATAGGAAATATACAAAAGTGATCAGTGTTTTTCAAGGATTTAAAAAATGTAGAGAAATACAAGGTGATCCATTTGAAATAACAAAGTTTATCATATTTCTGGAAAAACGCTAGACCTGACAACATTGTGAATACCATAGTAAGATTGGCTATATTGTCTATTCCAAAATTCATGAAAATCGGGCAGACTGTTTCCCAGATATTTCATCCTTTAGACTCACTTTGTATGTGAACTCTAGATATACCTACTATAATTAGTAATAGGTACCTCTTTGTTTAGCTTTATCTAACTTAGGTGGGGTACGAATCGAAAATGTTTCATTCTCACTAGAAGATCCTGAAGCTTCATCGCTTGACAGAATTCTCTGGATACTCTTTCTTTTATTTATTGCTTCAGCATCAGTACTCAAATCGCTTGTCTCTTCAGCAATTTTTTTTGGCGCGCCTTTGCATAGCTATCTGTAAGTAAAAAAACAAAAAGTCAAAAATGCCAAGCATCAATGTATATAGCGTACCAAAAATTGCATGTTTGAACAGTTTCACTCGGTGTGAAGGCCAACTTGTATTCAACATTTCACAAGCCATGATTGCATTTATCAACTTTTCTCCTGTTAGTGGGGGCCAATGACATAATTGTCCTTTAATCCAATTAGAAGGAACAGCTTCAACAGTTTTATCATCTATGAATGAGACCACTGACCAGGTCTTTTTGAAATCCATGCTCCATGAAAAAAAATTAATCCATATGTTAAAGAATAACTTTATAAGTGAAATAGCTTTTTTTACACTTGAGCAGCTAGGTACTGAAGAATTTTCAGAACTCCAGTCAGAGTACTTTTGACTTGAGTTTTGACAGATTTGCATGCTTTTTTATATCATTAAATGTGAAATTTTATTATGGAAATAATAAACTGCTCACAACATTCTCTAGTAGTTTTTATTTTATTTCAAAATTTTTAATGGTTTTGGAAATTGCCAATCTCTAGTACATTGCAGTAGCTAGTAGGCCGTGAAAAAATCCATTTCTGCCTTACTTCAGCTACTCTTTGACCAAAGATATGTTACCGCCGTTGTTTCTGGTTAGACTTTGTTTGTTGTGAGTAATTTTTATAATTTTGTCCCTTTCTAGTTCTTGTGTATTTTTCAGCCAAATTAATTGTTTTCTTCTACATGAACAGGTTTTTGTTTATATTTCATGGCCTGCTACGTTGCTTATAGGGAGGAAAATTGAAAAACGCCGATTTGTTTGAAAATTATTATTATTATATTAAATTTTTTCCTGATATCTACTTATACCGAAAATGGTGATTTACACCTAAACGGTTCGCTTTAAGTCTCATGTATGATACATAAAGTCACAATAGAATTCACCAAGGAATATATACGGGGTGTTCCATTTAAAAAAAAACATAACTTTGATACATTTCGTGCTTTTGGGACACCCTGTATAACATGAAAATATTTTTAAAATGTAGCCTTTATGGGGCTCTATCCACCCAAAATTATTATTTTCTTTTTTATCAAATACTTTAGCCACAATGCTCCGTGTCGAATAACGCGAATAACCCTGATGTATGTTAAAAAAAATCATGCTAAGATTTGTTGGTACATAAAAGTTTACCAGAACCATGAAGTAGCAAAATATTCTGGTCTATTATAGAAGCTGTCAGAAATTTTACTTAATGCTTGATGTAGCATTGTGAGCTGTGCATGCATATGTGGCTCATCCTAACAATGGTGTACCAAAAGGGCCCGCGGTATGGGGGGCCCCCGCTCAGCCTCGACTACCTTAAGCAAGCTTTTTACATAATAACTATAATACTTATACTTAATTTTATAGTATAGTATAGAATACGTCTAAGCCTCATAATTTTTCAGAATCAAATTAAATATATTTTACTTATCAGTATCTATTTTATTGCAAAATTTGATAGTACTTCAACATCTAGTCGAAGGTAGAATCCAAGCCATCTAGAACAAGTGGCAAAGTTACACTGACACGACGTGTATCTATGCCGGTAATCAATGTATAATCATATTGAACATAAGGTCTATGAATTCTTACTACCTACTCAAAAACTCAAAAGAAAAAATCAAAATATAAAGTTAGGGTCACACCAATTTTTTTTCTATCTATAAACCAATTTGAAATATCACAATTGACAGTAGTTTCTTTTTCACCCAGTATAGGCAGTAGATATTTTTATGTAGGGGACCCAGAAGACCATGGCACACCACTGCATTCTAATAAACAATGTGTTAAAACTCAGAAAATTTAGATTTTTATGAATTTGTTTTTAAATCCTTATGCTTTATCTTAACTGTTTACCATTGGTCATGTTCATCAGAAAGTAAGATTCCTTCAGTGATCAGTCAATTTCTGATGAACGCCATGATCAATTGGAGTGCTATGGGAGCAAACTCCATTTTTTTCTACCATAACAAAATTTTCATCAACAGCATCATGTCATTATGAATATTGAATTGATTGGAACTCAATAACCTAAAACATATGAGAACCATCAACTTATGATAATGTTCAATGTTGTTCATCAATATCTACGTTTTGATGAAAGTGACCATTATTTGCAGTGAAGTTAGGTCATTCTCTAACTAGGAGCAATCTTTTTTTTGTTGTTGTTGTTGTGTGGGGGTAAGGGTTCAGTTGCCCTACTGATAATATGACACAGGTCAACTGATATAAACATGTAGATAAATCAGACAGCTTTCAAAATGGGATTTTCTGTTTATAGCATAATACTGTTACACCGCCCCCACTCATTGGTGCCAACTGTGGTACCAACTTGACCATGTTTGTGATGCATTTATGAGGAATGAGACCAAGCCTTAATATAAATGAATATGTGACCAAACAAAAGTTATAGAAAGTACAAAAAGTTGTACTGATTTAAACAAAGGACATGATTTCTTCTAAAATGTTGGAAGCTTCAGATTTTGAAGTAAATTTTTTAGACTTTATTAAATCGGTCTGGTAGTGATGTCATTCAACTTAGGATGTCAAGCTGAGTGGATGGACTCCCTCCTCAAGCACCATTTCGGTTTCTGCTAAAAACAAGGTCTTACCTGTCACAGTGTTGTTCAGGATCAGGTTGTTTGGTTGAAATTTCTTCCTATTGTTTTGTGTGCACGAGTCGTGGTCGTTTTCATAGGTCGGTGTCTACATTATCTCTAAATTCTTTTGATAATCATAATAGAAGACAGCATGCTTTATTGAATAACAAAACACAATTTCAGGTATAGACTTCATGTAAACTATTTATTCATATGTACATATAAATTAAGTAATTTAGTGAAGACTCTAAAGCTACCTTTCAACCACCTATAAGATAGTAGGTTATGAAAATAATGGCATAAGAAAGTGTCTGAGATGAATATTTTCATTGTACATGCATAAAAAATGTACTTAAAAGCATAAGCAACTCATTCTTGTGATAAAGGGAAATCCAAAAAGAAAACCTCAATTTTTTAAAATAATGATCATCATTAACTAAAGACAAAGCCTCGATCATGTCATCCCTGCACAGCAAAGTGACACAACTCAAAATTTGCATTTTCTTAGTTTCTGAACCTACATACTTAAAATTGAACGTACTTTTATCAGAAAAATAGTCATAAATGTATTTTCAAAAACCCCTAGATGGCACTTGTATCACTTTTCTTTGCACATAATATCAAAGCACCATATTCTAGAAAAGCGGCATTAAACGGTAGTGTACCCTCCGCCAACGTAGCACAGCGCATAGTAAGGCCTGTCTCGAAAAACGACACATTTCGTGTTGTTTCATCATAGTGGCTCCCATTCATTCCATGGTTTTCAAGAAAAAGTGACATATTTGGAGTTGTACCGCTTTTAAGAAACTTCTTTTTGGAGAAAAGTGATATAACTTAAATAAACTTTCTTTTTTCTATTATAACTTCACATATCATAACGAATTTATCAAAATGATTATCATAGATATCTAAGGGATCCTACAGCTCATATTGGAGTAACACAGAAGAAGGATATTGTTATTTATATTCAAGTAATTTACGTCAAAACCTTTCTGAAATCTTCAGACTTGTCTCCTGTAAAATCACCTTCTTTGAGATGTGTCAAGTTTATTCTGTGGGACGATGTTACTATTCATGACTGTGCAATGATGTCTTCAAATTATGGTTTTTAATTTTAGGCTTGATTCCAAAATAAAAAAAAATACTTTTCATGATGAAGTAATATTTAATGTTTTAGGACTTCATCTTTCATTTTTAGCAGCATTTTGTTTTGATACTTAGTATCAAATCCTCTACAAAATACAAATGTTTTTGTTATAACATGAAAACTTCGTTTTTTATCGTATGTCATATATCATTTAAAGATTATATTAGTGGTTCAAATCAATTTAATTAAATAATAAATAAGGTGGCTGTCCTGTTATAGGAACATATGTGCAAGTAGCTTTAAACAGCAAGCTTAAAAATGGTTTTTACGAATATAATGAATCATCAAAAATTTTGTTCAACTTGTAATATTAAAAAAATTAATAAGCAAGAGAGGAAATTTAATGAAACACGAGTATATGATTTTTACTTCCCACACCGGTAGGTGAGGGGAGTATTGTGATCGCGAAAATTTTCGATTTTGAGATAATACGCTTTTTGGGCGTTTTATGATGTCTACATAACGAAAATCCACGTCACTCATTTCCGTCGGTCTGCCTCTCTGTCTGTCTGTCGCTTTTTTCTAGCCTCGTAATCTCAGCAACCGCTGCATGGATTGTGATGAAATTTGGGCAGCGATATGCTGTGGGGTCGTAGTAGGTAATGTTCCTATAATTTTGAAAATCGGTGCATGGGCGGCGGAGTAATTGGCAAAAAACGAATAAAAATAAATATTGCTTAAACTTCGTTTTTATGCGTTTTAGGGGTTCCTGACCTTTTTTTCTTTTTTTTGGGTGGGGGTGGAATTGGGGTGGTTGGGGGGTGGGGGGTTGTAAAATTGAAAAATTTGTTGCTTTCATAATTGACTGTCCACTGACCCATGAAGGAAGACCTAGCAACATAAATAACTTTTTTAGGTCCATCCGAACATTGCCTTGCCTATTACAGAAACCAAAGGACAGAATGTTTTCTGGTGTAAACATACGAGAGTATTGCTTTACATCCTTCTATATTGTGTTACAAGGAAACTGTTGAATTGATGTTAATGAAATTTTGACACAGTATTACTACCGTGGCGAGGAGGGAAAACGCGTATGGTCGTGCCAGTGGCGGCGCAGAAATAATAAAAAAAGTAAAAATATAAAGACAGCTCAAACTTCGTTTTTAAGCGTTTTAGAGGTGCCTGATCATTTTCTGCGTTTTTTGGGGGATTGGGGGTTGGGAGGGGGGGTTGAAAAACTGAGAAATTTCTTGTATTCATAATAGGCTGTCCACTAACCTGTGAAGGAAGACCTAGAGACATAAATCAACTTTTTAGGCCCATCCGAACATTGCCTAGCCTATTACGGAAAACTAAGGGACTTTTCTGTACACATACGAGTATTGATTGCTTTAGATCTGTTTGTATTTTGTAACGTAGACACTATTAAACTGATTCTAATTAAATTTGACGCAGTATTATTACCGTGGTGAGGATGGAAAACGCGTATGTTTGTTAAAAACCGTGTCAGTGGCAGCGTGCATAGCAACAATGAAAAAACTAAAAGTATGAAAACAACTCTAACTTCGTTATTAGATGTTTTAGGCTGTCCATTGACCTTTGAAGGAAGGACCTAGCGGGATGAGACAATTTTAGAGGGGGGGGGGGAGGCTGCCGATGATTTGGTTGCAAGGGGATCTTAGACTAAAGCTTCATGCTATGGGAAAATAATAAACTGGTATCACAGTAATGTGTGGGAAGTACTGAGTCAATCAAGTTGACTCCATTTTTTTTGAAGACTTAGGAAAAATAAAGCATAAACGTTTTTTTTTTTGGTGCGAGGTTTTAGTTTTACTGTTCCTAGTACTGGTGGTTCTAAACATATGTATGAGAATTATGTGCTGTCGAATTATATTTGCAGAACAAATTTTCATGAGACTGCATAAGCACTGCTGATGCTGGGAAGTTGTGTGGCTAATTGGATAGGTGATGGAACCATTAATTCATAAATGCATCTGCCTTTGGTATTAAAAGTTTAGATTCTACATTTTATGAGCCAGGAACATTCACATTATGTAAATATTCACTGCTATGGTCATATTTTGTACTGTGGCGTGTTTTAAAAATTAGTTTGAGATAGCAGATAGAGTGTTGTTCCATTGATATCATTTGCAGTTCTTTTTTCAAGGAATTTGATATGGTAACCAATATTTGGACAAATGAATAAGAAGCCGTCTTTAATTGGTGGCACACCTTTGTGGGTTAAAGAAGCCACATTGGCAAAAAGAAGTGTGATTATTAACCAAACTAAACAGGCATGACAATATTACTTTGTATGGTAATATCGTTGTAGCAGAAACTACAAGAAATTGAGAATAACCATTGATTAACATATTTAGGTGTGTTAATCAATGGAATAACACAAAAAATAAAGGCCGTCCAAAGGTCTCTGGCAAAAGCCAAGCTGAAAATAGCTTCTTTCAAAAACTTGGTAGATCAAAATAAAGCACCATTTTATTATAAAGTAAAGTAAATCTAATTTATCAAATGAATAAAATCACAAAATATAAGTAACGTAAGTAGAAACGAGTAATTCTTATAAAAACAAATTAAAGCACAGCACCTTTTAACAGTTTAACTATTTAACAATTAATTACAAATGATGGCAATATTCTGATACTAAAATAGACTGAATTTCTTCTTTTCTTTCTTCAAAGTTGCATTCTTTTTCTGTGAAGCATCAGCAGACGATTCGTCGTCATCTAAATGTTTAACAGTATCACTTTTGAACAGTTTCAGTTTTTTCAGTTTCTTAAGCTTCTTTTTCTCTTTCTCATTTGTAGACTTTTCAGACTCCGTCTTTTCATCTCGTTTTGTTGTATATAGATTTATGTGATCACTGATGCTGCTGTCTTCTCGTACCTCGCGGATCCGATCAGACTCCAAACATTCGACTATATCATTTCTTTTTTCTACAACTTCAACCAACCTGAAAGTATATTTTAATAAAATAACAAGCCTGTATAAAAAACTATATTATCAAATTATCTATTAATTGAGCTTCATTACTACTACTCAATCAATGCGATTATATCTGAATAACATTTTGTCTGCCTTGTAAACATTTCTTCTAAGTTCAACAAATTTTATAAAAGTTGAACATTAAATTTTTTATAACTATGGCATTAATAGGTTAACTGTTTCCGAGTAGTACTTTGCTTCTAAATTAAAAATCTAACAATCATGATCTATGTTTTCTGGAATGTCATGATAAGGAAAGTAAAAACGGCGGAACCCGAGATAACAATGATAACATTTAGTTATTCTAAATACTGTTTTTTGAGTATAAAGATTTATAATAAAACCTAACATTTCAGCAAGCTTTCTGCATTGTCTTGTGTCACATGCTAGTTTTTTGTAATCCACAATGACCAGTATTCTGCTTCGAAGCTTTTCACACCTATCACCTTCGATCATATATAACTAGATAAATTATGCAGAGGATAGTTCTGAGTCCAAGACAGGGATAGATACACATAAGCGTCAACTCGCGTATACATTGGTAGATTTTAAATTTGGCCCGCTTCGTCTGTCAACGAAGGAAGAGACAGAGGTTAAACGGCCAGCGTTTAGGCGTCATTTCACGATTTAATCTTTGTTTACGTTGGTGGCTGTGTGTGTTTTGAGTAGTATTGTGCAAATTGTGATTAAAAACAATGGTTGGAACATGTTTTCTGTGCAAAAAGGAACATATACCGGGTGAGGGTCGATCTTGTCACACGTAAGTAATGTTTATATCATATTTGCAGTGGCGTAACTTTACGGTACGTGCTTGCAACAGTCTCTTAGCGCCTGACGTTCCTTTATCAAGTTTCCATTTGAAAAAAGCATATGGACAGTTAACAAATGCATCTCAGTTTACTATAAATATTTGTAAGTCTGCGGAAAAATATCTCAAAGTCCAGTTATCTTTTAAAAAACTGAGTCCACGATTTTTAAAAGTACCGACTTTTTGTTACATCATGCAATGAGGAATCTACCTCATACAGTTTTTGACACATTTGACAATCATTTATATGATCAGGAGCACTGTCTTGATCTAACAAAACTTGTTTTAAAAAATATTTTGGTTTAAGATTTCACCATGAAACCTCTAAGTTGAAGTCAGTTGAAAGGATCAGAAATATATTCACCATAACCATTTTATTTAAAAATCAATGAGAGGTATAGCTTGTAGATGAATAATCTTGAAATAGGTAAGGCACGAGCTGATGTAAGTTCTAACTTAGGACGTACAGACCTACTTCAAAAATAATAAATTTTGCTGAAGACAGCTTACAATGTCTAATCATCAGAAAAGTAAAGTAGTTTATTATGCGATGAACTTTTCACTTAGTGCTCAAATGGCTAAATATTCAATTGAAAAGTTTCAGAATAAGTTGTCTGTACTACTAGTCCACTGAATATATTGAAATTCATAATCAGAAACTTTCTGTTAGGTAAGGCATACTATGAATTGCAAGGATTCTTGAATAATCAACTAGTACTGTGATAACTGCTCAGTTTATTTACTTTTGTTTCATATGAGGTACTGTTGAACCTTCAATGTGAATATGTATTGTACACAATTTGACGAATATACGAATGAGTATACATTTCTGTATGTTTGTATGTTTTCATTAATTTTATTTTATGTATGTAATTTGTCTTATTATTTTGACAAGTTCTCTACCCTAATACGGTTATTTGGAACCAACAAAGATTATCTATCAATCTACATCCTTTTGGTTGCAGATCCAGTGCTCTGGTGGCTTTGTTTTAACACAAATTATATCTGTTATTGTTGAGTGATATACTATGATGACTTCAGTGACGTTTTTTGTCCTCAACTTTAAGCTACTTTATTACTTTTAAACGATTAATAAAATGTTTGTTTTGTATAGTGCTTCATTCATAAGTATTTTGATGTAACAGAGCTAACAATCAACTCCCATATTCAGTATATTGTTTTGTTAAAAGTGGACTGACGACACTGAACACATTTACATATCAATCTCAGATAGAAGTTCGTGACCCTCTTCCAAATGTATATGCATCCGCCTATGTCCTATCTAGGGTAACCATATTGGATGTTTACAAAATCCACTAAGATGATGCAAGAAAACAATCACTGTGTTGAATAGCTACCATTACTTATCTAGTTATATATGATCGAAGCCTATCACCGTCTGTCGCACAGGTGGTCATAAAAATAAAAAGCATGACAAACTACATCGTTGAGTTTTGGATGGACCATAAATCAAATATAACCCAAAAATTTGTGGTGAGAACACTGATTTTTCTCACCAGACTGGGTCGCAGTTTATGATGTCACACTTTTTTTTGTATATGTGCATGTATGGGCATATACTATACGAACATAAGATTCTTATCCGCACATTTTATAAATTTCACTTACATGGTACACCGCTAAAAATTGGCTGTTTGGAATATATTTTATCATTAGTTTTGACCAATTGTATTTTTCGAGTAACACTGTATGCTGACATTGCAAAACCCATAGTAATCACACTTGGCTATAAGTAAATTATGATTTATTTTGTCGAACGCTTTAGAATGATCCAAAAGCACTAAGTATTGGTGAAAAACCGTCGAAACACAGTTTTTTACCTATTAATGAATGTGGCTCCATTTATTGGCCAATAAGGAGCGAGCATAGAACCACATGACAGGTTTAAGAAGTTACAAATTTAATGATTTATATGGAGTAAACCGACCGGAAAAAGATTGCGTCCGAATCCTATTTCGATGCACCTCAGAGTAATAATCCTATCTTCTTATTATTCTGAAAATGACTCCTTAATCAGACCAAAAATGTGTATGAAGAGTAATAGATTGATTCCGATTACCGTATATTGGATCAAGAGGTGAAATGTACGTTGCATGGATTACAGCTGTTTCATATACTCAATTAAGAGCATGACGAGAAGCAATAAAGCGTGTTCTTCTGCTTTGTATATATTCTTGATAAATTATATATTCTAAAATAGTAGGTACTTCTAATATACTTTTTGTGCATGACTTTACCTTTGCAGTAACTGTTCTTCTCTAGCTTTGTCGGAGTCAGTTTTATTAGCCTCAGGCTGATGTAGAAGGCACCTCAGTTGATATTCAATTTCTGCATGTTCCTCTTCTAGACGTTGTTGCCGTCGTCTGAAAGTGAAATGAATAAAACATACACTTGATTTGGTCAGTGACTAAAATAATTTAAGTTCTGTGATCTATTTTTCAATGTTACAGAAATAGTGTAAATCTAAAGCATTAAAAATGTGATAACCACAATATTTAAATGTTTGATCTCATCTAATTGAAGGCTGTAGATATTTGTTATACAGCTTCCTCGACATATACAGTCCGATAATCAGAGCCTTTAGTAACCATTTTTATAAAAATGGTTTGCGTTTTGCTCAGTATGCTATTATCATATTAGTAAACTTTTGCAACAAATGGGAACCATAAGGATATTAATGAATGTAAGTTTTTGAATTGAAATTAATATTTATTGATAGATACTCACAGATACATAAGTTCAGTTTGCTTCCTGAAGAGTTCATTCTTTTCGTTCACTAACTCGAATAGTTGCAGTATCAGATCTTCTACTTCAATAGGTAAATCAGCATCTATAATAGGAACAGTAAAAAACAGATTAAGTATGTATGTCCTCTAAAAATTTGTTTGCAATCCCAGGGCGAATCCCGAAACCTTTTAAGGACTGACTGCTGGCACCGACTTATGTTATAATATGTTTCAGTTAAATATTTATCCTTAAAATAGTTAAAAAGTTGAAATGCCCTTAATTAGATCGGGAAATAGTAGTGTGCAGCGGTTAGTATCATATTCGTATGTAATGCGAACAACTGATAGTTGAGGTAAACAATCAACAAAAACATTAAAAAGGCCTGTTAGCGTAAGAGTACTAAACAACCTTCGTTTTTTGCTGTAAAAAGTGATTTCCCTTTCTTTAAGATAGCCACAAACGTTTCAATCATTTTTACAACAAAATTTCAAACGTTGATTTCTCTGTAACAAATGCGAATTTAGGATAATTCCTTTTGATATCGGTTTCACATTTCGAAACCTAAGTGCGACTTCTTTTTCCGGGATTCGTCCTGGGACACGGTGTATACACTTCGGGGTACTTGTCAAAATAATAAGAATAAAAAAGCGACAAAACGATTCTGTTTGTTTGCATTTTGAAAGAGCACAATAAGTGCCTTCGCGCACGAGTCGATTGCATGCATCGTCGAGGCGATTCCTGCCGCACGTTCACTCGGCTTCTCATGCAAAGCTGGAGCGCCACAAACGGGTCATTTTATAGTCGTTTCGAAACGTGCGTTTGCAATCTCCTCGTTTTCAATATCGTAACGTAACGGAAGTTCGAGTTATACTGTAAGCACTCCTGATTTTCGTAATGGTTTTTGACCTACTGTGATGAACTTCAGTTATTTTTTGTAGGATAAGGTCATTAAAACAAAAACTCCTTATTTTCCTACCTGCGACGTTTCGACTTATATTGAGTCATCCTCAGGCAACTAAAACAATTGATGGTGCAAGCTATAAACAAATTAACATAAACAACAGAAATACACAAAACCTAACACTGACTTTTCATTTTTTTATTGAAAAATGATGGACGGCACTTGCTAAAACGCACGAGTGATTTGATTTGTGTTACAAATAGTATAAAATGTACAAAACACCTCAAAAACAATAAAAGTATTTTTTCCCAATAAGTTGACTTACCAAAAAAACGAAGTTTTCATCGTTGGTATGGCAATAATCATCAGTTTCTTCTTCTTCTTCTTATGGTGCCTTGCATTAAGCGTTGGCGACTGCTATGGTTATTAGGTTTTGGTACTGATGTCTGTCCAATGCTGTGTGGAAAAGTTGTTCTGCCGTTAGTCCAGTCCATTGCCTAATGTTTCGAAGCCATGAAAGTTTCTTTCGGCCTAGCCATTTTCTGCCCTCCATTTTTCCGTTTAGGATCAGACGTAGGAAATCATACTTTGGTCCTCGCACTATATGGCCGAAATACTCCATTTTTCTTTTCTTTATGACGTTGAAAAGATTTCTTTCCTCGCCGACCATCTGTAGCACTTCATCATTTGATGTGTGACTGGTCCATGATATTTTCATCATCCTTCGGTATGTCCACATTTCGAAGGCCTCTATCTTGTTTATAAGATTCCTTGTTAGGACCCAGTTTTCACTGCCATAGAGAAGGACTGACCAGACGTAGCCTTTACAGAATTTCTTTCGTATGGATATATCCAAGTGTGGGTTACATAATAGTGATCGCAGTTTGATAAAAGCATTGCGCGACTGTTCAATTCTCGATCGTATTTCCATGTCTGGGCTAAGCCCTTCGTTGATCCAGCAGCCCAGGTATTTGAAGCTTGCTACCCTTTCCAGTGCCTCCCCATCCAGTCTTGGAGCCTGATTATCTGGTACTCCCTGCTTACTAATGACCATAAACTTTGTTTTGGTCTTGTTGATGGAGAGCCCATAGTTTTGGCATTCTGTGCTCACCCTGTCAATTAGTTCTTGGAGGTCTTCCATATTTTCCGCGAGCAGGGCTGTGTCATCAGCATATCGGATATTATTTATAGTTTCTCCTCCTACTCTAATGCCTTTACCTATATTGTCTATGGTCTGAAATATCTTTTCTGAGTAGAGATTAAACAAGCATGGAGATAATACACAGCCCTGTCGTACCCCCCTCTGGATGGGAATATCACGTGAGAGCTGGTTGTTTACTCTGACGCATGCGGTTTGGTTCCAGTACACGCTTGCTATTAGGCGTATGTCTTTTCCATCTAGGTTGATGTTGCGTAGATTCTCAATAAGTTTGACATGTTGCACCCTGTCAAACGCCTTTTCAAAATCTATAAAGCAAACGTATACCGTTTTACGAACCTCACGGCATCTAGCCAGAAGATTGTCCATACAAAACAGAGCTTCTCGTGTCCCCATGCCACTTCTGAATCCTAGCTGTTCATCACTGATTGCCTGTTCACATTTGTTATGTATTCTGTTTTGAATAATTCGTAAGAGAAGTTTTGTACAGTGACTCATTAGGCTAATAAGTCTAAAGTCGCTGCAACTTTTAGGATTTGCTTTCTTTTGTATGGGAACAAACACAGATTTCAGCCATTCATCCGGAATATTGCCACTGCTGTATATGTTGTTAAACAGGTCAGTCATTGCTTGTATGTTATTATCATCGAGAAGTTTTAGCTCTTCGCTGTATATTTCGTCCAACCCAGGTGCTTTATCGTGCTTCAGTTGTTTGATTGCTTGTTCTACCTCTGATTTTAAAATGCTTGGACCAGTTTCTACATCAATAGGCTGAGGAGCAGGTCGTGTGTCCTCAAAGAGTTTACCAATATATGCTTCCCACTGTTTTATTATGTCTTCTGTATTGGAAAGTATGTGTTGGTTCTCGTCCTTTATTATATGCAGCCCATTATTCCGTTTTCTTCCTGTAACCTCCTTCACTTTTTTATGGATATTAAACTCATCGTGCTTTTTTTGTAGGTGTTCCATTTCTTTGCACTGTTCTTCCATCCAATTTTCCTTCGCTTTCTTTATCTCATTTTTTATTTCTCTATTAACCCTGTTGTATTCTTGCTCGTTTTTATTCTTAAATGTTCTTCTGAGTTCCATTAACTGAAGTATTTCATTTGTCATCCATTTTTGCTTCTTCTTTTGAATAGTTCGTTTTAAGGTTTCTCCGGCGCTCTTTATTCCATCACGAATTTGTTTCCATTTTTGATTCGTGTCAACAGTTTCGTCTTTATGGAGGTTTTCTCTTATGTTATTGTTCATAATTACTTGGAACTGATTTCTCTTAACTTCATCTTTTAGTTGTCTCATATCATAACTTGTTGTTGTTGGTGTTTTGGTCATTTTCTTAAATTTAACCAACATTTTGGTCATTAGTAGGTTATGGTCAGAGGCAACGTCAGCACTTGGATATGTTTTAGTACATTTGATGGCATTTCTGTAACGACTATTTATCAGAATATAATCGATTTGATTTCTTATGATGTTATTAGAGCTGTCCTGAGGCGATTTCCAAGTATATAGTCGTCTTTCAGATTGCTTGAATAATGTGTTTGTTATCACAAAAGAGTGTTCTTGACAAAATTCAATGAGTTTTTCTCCTCTAGGGTTTCTCTCTCCGAGTCCATATGCTCCAGTTACAGCTTCTGTTGTTTCGCGTCCTACTTTGGCATTCAGATCGCCCATAATAATTGTGATTTCATTTCTTTTGGTATGTCGTAGTACTTCTCTAAGATCTGCGTAGAAGTCTTCAATTTCATTTTCTGTACTTTGCGCGGTTGGCGCATACACCTGGATTATGTTAATATCTGTTGGTCCATGTAGAGTTATCATCATGACCCTTTCAGAGTAGGGGATAAATCTTTTTATGGAATTATTAAGCGCCTTATCTATTATGATTGCTACTCCATTTTCATGAACATTGCGGCAATTTCCTGAGTAAAAAACAACGAATTCGTCGCTCTTAATATGACCAGACTCGGTCCACCTTGTTTCGCTTATGCCTAGCAGTTGGATCTTTAGGCGTCTCATTTCTACTTTGATGTTTTCCAACTTTCCTGGTTGGTACATCGTTCTAACGTTCCAGGTAGCCAGTTTACGAGGTTTATGATTTTTTGTCCACCCGGGGATTCTTCGCACCCCTGTCCCATCGAAGGGACGCCGGGGACTCGGGGCCATTCCTTGTGTGTAATTCATAGCAGTTTTTCTTGGGGAACGGTAGTGCAGTAGGACCCCTCGTCTTTCTGCACCGCAGTACTGTAGCCGGTTAAACCATAATTTGATTGTCGCCTACAGTTTCCTGGTATTGAGCCCTTAGGGAAGTAATTCTTCGATGACCTCAACCCAGTACTGATACAGCTGCTGCTCTGTAGCAGGGTGCTTTTATACTATCCCTAAAAGCAGGGTTGCCACCTGCGCCAGGTCCGCCGTATCGAAGCCCTTCTTCTCCGTCGTCACCGCCGGTGTGGTCTTCATCCGTGACCCTGGACAAGGGGCCCTTACAGGGTGCTATCAGCCGGAGCCAGCTGAACCCAGGTTTTTTAGCGAGGTGTTACTCCTCGATAAATCATCAGTTTAACTATATAAAATTACTGGAAAATACGACACTACCAACGGTTTTAAAATATAACATCATACAACAATAATACGCACAATAAAAACGAATTAAAATAAACAGGAACAGAATAAAATTGGAAATGTGCCTGCACACCAAAGACGGGTAGGTATGAGTTGAAAGAAGATGTTACGCGTTTTTTCTTTGTAAAACATATTTTTTGCGTTTTTCAGCCAAAACCCATAGGCGGAGTACGGAAAGTAGATAATGATAAATAGAAGTTAGGGTTTATGATAAACGTTGCTTAAGGCATTAATATCCTGTCTGTAATTTAGTGATTTGTTTTTTTTGGATGTGTATCAATCTTTTAGACAACATCTTTTGATAACTTAAAATTGATGTTTTGTCGAAGTCAAAATGGTGGTTTTAATTTTTTACATGCTGTACTAGAGCGGTGGGAGCAAAAATGTTATTCATCCAACATTCATCCCTTCTGTGTTCAGCTATTCTGGTTTTTATGTATAGGCCTGTCTGTCCTATATAGTAACTATTGCAATCCTTACAAGGGATCTTGTAAACAACGTTAGACTTTAACTCAAAAGGTGTTTTTCCTTTTTTTGCAGTGAAAAACATTCTCCCTATGGTATTTTCATTGCTGAAGGCAATTTTTATACTGTCAGAACTCAAAATTTGTCATATTTTCTCTGATAAATGTCTCATATATTGAATTTTGAAGTATCTGGTACTAGTAGTAGGTGGCTTATTTAAATTATCAACAGCTGTGTTCCGATTAAGGATCTTATGAACAAGTGACATAGGGAAATTGTTGTGCCAAAGAAAAAACCTGATTTTATTTAAAGCAATAGGATGGAATTCAACATCTGATATGGTCAGCGCCCTGTGCTTCAGATTTTTAATAATGTTAAATTTTTGTCGGAAACTGTGAGATGAATGAAAACTTATAAATCTACCAGAAAAGGTTGGCTTCTGCTACTTTTAGGTAGTTATCTGTCGAACGTATGATTTTTGTGTTCAGAAAAGAGCATTATTCTGTTCCACCTCTATAGTAAACTGTAATTTATTATGAAAGGAATTAAATATATTTAAAATATCATCCACTTTGTCCCTTGGAATAGCTGTAACAATATCATCTACATACCGTTTGAAGAAAGGGATCTGAAAACTTATAAGGCTCAAACAGTAAGACTGCAGCTTAGTCATTTATCGGAGAAAATAGGACAAATTTTGAGTTATGACAGTATAAAAATTGCCTCCAGCAATGAAAATACCGTAGGGAAAATGTTTTTCACTGGGAAAAAAGAAAAAACGCCTTTTGAGTTAAAGTCTAACGTTGTTTACAAGATCCCTTGTAAGGATTGCAATAGTTGCGATATAGGACAGACAAGCCGATACATAAAAACCAGAATAGCTGAACACAGAAGGGATGAATGTAGGATAAATAACATTTCTGTTCCCACCGCTCTAGTACAGCATGTAAAAAATGAAAACCACCATTTTGACTTTGACAAAACATCAATTTTAAGTTATCAACAGATGTTGTCCAAAAGATTGATTAGTGAGATGATACACATCCAAAAAAAATAAATCAGTAAATTACAGACAGGATATTAATGCCTTAAGCAATTTTTATCATAATTTAATCACCAAATTACCTAATAGATGAACCAAACCCTAACTTCTATTTAACATTATCAACTTTCCGTACTCCGCCTATGGGTTTTGGCTGAAAAACGCATAAAAATATTATGTGTTACAAAGAAAAAACGCTTAATATCTTCCTTCAACTCATACCTACCCATCTCTGGTATGCACATTACCAATTTTATTCTGTTCCTGTTTATTTTAATTCGTTTTTATTGTGCGTGTTGTGTGATATTATATTTAAAAACCGTTGGCAGTGTCGTATTATTTCCAGTATTTTTATCTAGTTAAACTCTGATGATTCTTGCCATACCAACGATGAAAACTTCGTTTTTTTTGGTAAGTCAACTTATTGGGAAAACATACTTTTATTGTTCTTGAGGTGTTTTGTATATTTTATACTATTTGTAACACAAATCAAATCACTCGTGCGTTTTAGCAAATGGCATCCATCATTTTTCAATAAAAAATGGAAAGTCAGTGTTAGGTTTTGTGTATTTCTGTTGTTTATGTTAATTTGTTTATAGCTTGCACCATCAATTGTTTTAGTTGCCTGAGGATGACTTGATATAAGTCGAAACGTCGCAGATAGGAAAATAAGGAGTTTTTGTTTTAATGATCTTATCCTACAAAAAATAACTGAACTTCTGATTTTATAATTAAATGAGATAGTCTTGGTTAAAAATGTATAAATTATTATACACCCGTGTAGGACTATAAACGCATCGACCACACCGCCGATCGACCCGTGACCGGATGGCAGATGCGCTAATTACAGGGATCGAGCAGAACGACCATCTCTTACGACTATAAACCAAGGCCGACCTGATCGACCCATGTGTGGAGGCGCTAAGTTTCGAAAATACTTAGCAAGATAATTTTTGGAGCTAGGGGGTTTGAGCAATACACAGCTTTTCCTAATTTGAGAAGTTATTCAATAGCTTGTAAACCTTTGACCCGCGTCACACCCAGTGCTTATTAAACTTCGCTCGTTGGCTTCCGAGAAGAACAGTGATGTAATAGTATTAATATGAACTAGTAGTGTTGGCCTATTCAGCCGGCATCGATGGGGTTCGCTACCTGTTTCGCCAACTCGTGTAGATGACGTCTTCAGAAGTTATTTCTTGTTCCGATGACCCCCGAGAAACTCCTAGGCCATCGCTTCTGAGAACGACATCCACTCGTGTTGGCGAAACGTCAAGCAGCGCGGCGCACTGACGCCAAGAGGCGGAATGTCTGGACGCCGCGCCGTTGAAATAGCCTAGTTCATCGGACCATAGCCGCGAAATCCTTACACATTACAAGAGCCGATCTCTCCTCTTCCCAAATATTGTTCTTAAACTTTTGCAATGGCAACTTATCTTAAGAACACGGAGGTTGCATTTAGCACAAGAGATAAATATTATTTAAATATTTTTAAAACCTTGGGAACTTGAGGTCAATGTAAATATAGGGTGAGTTTTTAGTACCGGATCGGCCGATAACTCCACTACTGCAGAAGATAGCGAAAAAATTTGTATATAAAAGTTGTAGCCAAGGATATGCTCCTTGCTCAGAAAATATTTTGATTTTTCAGGGTTATCCATAATGGTGATGCAAATATGTATTTTTTTTTGAATGAGGTACCCTATATATTATTATTGCATGTTTAGATTCTACTAATGATTCCCGTTCTTAAAATATAAGATATTGTTACATTATATAAAATATTTCAAAAGTTATGACCATTTTTATATCCAAATCTCTGTCAAATGAACATACTGTATATTGAAAATTGGGAATAAAAAATTGCTTTTCTTTACATGAAAAGATAAAAAATATCTTCTAGTTTTAACACAGACTGTAAAAAAATGTCGCCGAAGATATTCAAACTCCCCCTTATCTTTTTAAAAAAATGAAGTTTCGAACTGATGTCCACAATCTAAACTTACGTTTCCGTGGTTATATTTCTCCTCCCGCCCATAGCACAACAGTTTTCCAAAGATCTTTTAGCTATAACATATTCAAGATATACAATAATATTCCAGAGTTTTTCAAATTATATCATCCAAACCAGTTCAAATTAGAATTTAAAAAATACATAAAGCAAACAAGTGATCTTTAAAACATAATTTTTATAAATTTCTTCACGCTTCAATTACTATTTACCAAAAACGTAATATTTTCATTCCAACATGTTCTTTTTTATTTTTGTAGTTATCTAATTTGGCTTTATCAGGCAATTATGAATTTGTTTTTCTATTCACACGGCTGGACTAGATCATTCTAGGAATGTTTCCAGTCCTTTTTGCAGCACATTTATGTAATAATTAAGAAGATTTCGTTGATATGGCATATATGTATGTTGCTGTAAATAAATAGATATTATTATTATATACAGGGTGAAATTGCATGGAAAACCAGATTTTCTTTTCCTTAAATGTAACCCCCATATTTTATTATACAAAAAAATGCTTTCAATATGCTCTTTCATATGTGTATAGCATTTCATATACCTACATTCATCAGTTTCCGAGGTATTTTGTTTTTTCTGCAAATTTTAAATATACCTTCTATTTGTGTAATGAAATTTATTTATTTTGAGAAAGTACTGCGTGGCCAACGTAAATTGAACAGCCAAAAGAATGCAAAGAATGAGGTGAGAGAAGTAAGGACGTTGCCATAACTTTTAATAATTTCAGCCTATTTCCTTCTTTTGCGACTTGTTTTATTTTATATATGTATAAAGGAAACAGCAAATAATTTATATTCACTTAATACCCCTTAATTACAATCGGCAACAGCAGATTTTATTCCCCACCTTAAAGATGGACAGCATCGAGATTGGATAACCGCAGCAGACGATATTTAATATCTCTGTCATACTTATGTGTTTTCTGTCCCTTTTTAAACTCGATATGAATAACGATCGCTACCTGAGGGAGCCTCCCGGTCGCCTTCCGGCCCTTCCTCATTCCGCAAGGTCAATTTACGATGGTCACACAGTAGTATCGAATTTTATTTTTATTTAGCGAACAATTGAATTATAAGGTCTGTACTGTATGAAAAACCGAGCTTCAGAAAAATAATTTATTCCATGGAAGAACAAATAGAGGGTATTTAGGAGCGTCTTGGAGAAATTGCCTACATGCCTCTAGAATATATAAACTATCAAACAGCGATATCCAGAACGGAGGCACTCTACAACTGATGCATTTGAAAGATTGAAGAATCGTTTTATTCGGATTGGGTCAGTTATTCATAGCCTACCTGATAGATCTGCTTGGTAATTATATATCACCTCTATAAATTGTTTCGTCAGCATACTTGACTTATTTATTATTTCGATAATTCAGGGTTTTGACTTCATCAAACACGATTATGGCCTTATATTTTCGTTTTTTGTTAAATAAAAATAAAATTTTATAGCACTTCTCAAAGTAAATAAATTTCAGCACACAAATAGAAGGTACATATTTAAAATGCAGAAAAACCGAAATATCTCAGAAACTGATTGATGTAAGTATATAAAATGCTATACAAATATGAATGATCATATTGAAAGCAATTTTTTGGTATAATAAAATATGGGGGGCTACATTTAAAGAAAAAGAATATCTAGTTTTTTCCATTCTACCTCACCCTGTACATGAATATGCGTCGTCGACTTTTTTCATGTAAAAAAATAATTTTTGATTCATTAATTTTAAATATACGTTCATTTGGTAGCGATTTGGATATAAAAATGGTCATAACTTTTCAAATACCCTGTATAATGTTACAATGTTGTTTGCTTTATGTATTTTTTAAATTCTAAATGGAACTGGTTTGGATGATATAATTTGAAAAACTCTGGAATATTATTGTATATCTTGAAAATGTAATAACTAAAAGATCTTTGGAAAACTGTTGTGCTATGGGCGGTAGGAGAAATATAACCACGGAAACGTAAGTTTATATTGTGGACATCAGTTCGGAACTTAATTTTTTTAAAAAGATAAGGGGGAGTTTGAATATCTTCGGCGACATTTTTTTACAGCCTGTCCTGTGTTAAAACTAGAAGATATTTTTTATATTTTCGTGTAAAGAAAAGCAATTTTTGATTCCCAATTTTCAATATACAGTACGTTCATTTGACAGAGATTTGGATATAAAAATGGTCATAACTTTTGAAATACTTTAAATAACGTTACAATATCTTATATTTTAAGAACGGGAATTATTAGAAGAATATAAATAATTAAATATGGAATAATATATAGGGTATCTCATTTGAAAAACTGTATGCATTACCACGTAATTATGGATCACCCTGTATATATCAAAGTATTTTCTGAGAGAGGAGCACATCCTTGGCTACAAATTTTATATACAACTTTTTTCGCTATCTTCCGCAGTAGTGGAGAAGTTATCGAACGAAACGGTACTAAAAACTCACCCTGTATATTTACACCAATCAGTATGTTAAGCTGTATTCATAATTCTGGCATTCGTTTACCTGGGTTACCTTCTTCGCTTCCTTCACACTTCTGCCTAATAATTTTCTCTATACGAACGCCCTGCCTTTCCAGTCCCTGCTGCTGTGTCTCTATCAACTCCAGTTCTTTCTTGATCTCTGCCATTGGAAGACATCTGACTGTTCTCCTTACTATCACTGGACGACTGGGAGCCTGCCCTTTGCGCCGTTTCCATTTACCAGTAGTGCTTTTGTCTGGCAGGGATGTCGGTTGACCTGAAAATACATAAAAAATAATCAATGGTAAGAAAAGTTCGAATATCCTCTCCGATTTCCCCTCTTAACCCATCGTTATATGCCATGCCATGCCACTCCATGCCATGGCTTTCCGAGCTATAGGGAGCTCGAGAATCTATACAATTATAATAACAACAAAAGTACTTGTCCTGGCTGACTGAACTTTTTGGATAATCGTATTTCACATATCCAACGTTTTTTGTGTTCAACCAATCCCCTACTACTTTTTCACCATTTTTTACCCTTACAACATAGCTACTGAAAATGATCCTATTCTTAGCTCTCATTGATTCACTGAAGTCACTCTAGAGAGCTTATGCAGTCTCTGTCTGTCCGTCCGTCCGTTTGTCCGTATACAAAAGATAGCCAAAACTACAGGTGCTAGAGAAAAACTAAATACATATTCGGAATCAGCATGAAAAAACTAGTCCAGTTTTGTCAATATCGCTTCGGGTTAAAAAAAAATGAATTAAATTACGACAGGTAACTGACGACGTATTATGAACGGTGTATTGGTATTCCTGAAGCACAGGCAGCGTGGCCGAGCGGTAAAGACGCTAGACACCAGTCCGAAAGGGCGTGGGTTCGAATCTCACCGCAGTCAACAACTTTTTTTTTCTTTTTAAGATTAAATGTTGAATGTATTGATTACTAGTCCGGAAAAATCCGGTTTTGCCAATATAATAAAAACATTAAATTTTTATACCAACAAATTTCACAGTGAGAGCGCCAATTCAATTTACCCAAGTAAATTCTTTCCTACTTTTTTTTTCCTGAAGGCATACGACAGTATAACCGACTAGTATAGAAAGTACAGGATACCAGCATGGCTAACGACAGTCCTTTAGGTTACTTCAGTTCTTTCCAGGTTATATAGAGGGTTAAAGGATTACTATACAGACCGACAGGCTGACTTCATAATGTACATAGTCATTAGAGCAAATTTATTTCAAAATATTATTTTTTGCATATTTTTGAGACTTATTTAAAATTTAGGCCAACTAAATTTTAGATCTCAGATTCGAATTCAGCTCCTCAATATGTTGGATTGAGACACTTCCTCTTTTTTCTTGTCTTGTTTGGAGTGCTGTGCACTAATGTCATCGGAAAGTGATAAACATAGAAGGAGGCACTATCAGGAAACAGAGGATATGAAGCAATACTAAGGACTCGTGAGATCATTTCCGCAATCATAGGGAACAATCGTGTATAGATTGACTTTCTTGCAGAGTAGTGCAATTTCACTATGATCTGTGCAACGGGTACTTTTCCACGCAAGATAATGTAATTTATTCTCCTTCAAATTATAGCGACTTTTTCACATTTCTTTACAGCTATTTCTCTCCACAATTTCTGAAAAAGGACAAATATTTTTTGCAATTTTTGGAGACTTATCCAAATCTATTTATTTTTTCGTCGTACGTCTTTTTGAATTTCGTACATACATAATTTTTTATAGTTTTTTTTCTTGTATATTTCAACTTTAATTGCTTTACAATACGCATACTACAAAATGGTACAAAAACTCAGCATATAACTAATTGCGGTAGGAGTGGCGTACAGGTCTCCATCATAGGCCCTCAGGTTACACTCCCCATTTATGAGACATTATTTTACCCTACTTAAAAAAGAGTTATTGAAACCAGTAATTCAAAACTGAGCTTTGGATTTCAGATACAAATTCAGCATGTCCAAATATTGGATTGACTCACTCCTCTTGTTTTCTTCATCGTTTTGTAAGACGATGTCATCGACAAGGGATAAACATGGGTTGAGGGGGATCTCCAGGAAACACACGGGTATGGGTCAGACTAGGCTGATATGAGGACCGACTAGCTTTTGGGTCGATTTTTTTTATGTTCAATTTCACTTCTCTGCTCGCTGAAACAGAGTTCGTTATATGCAAGCGCAATAAACTTTAGGCTTGAAGAACGCTTGTTCGTAACTTAGAAAAATGCTCCCTGAAACCGAATGCTCGATATAAGAATATTGTTATAAGCGAGTCCGAATGTTTTGTATATTTTCAAAATTAAGTACTCACTGTTCAATTCCTGACCTTGTCGCGTTCTGTTCGCCTCATCTTTCACTAACTTTTCCTTTTCAAAATCATTGTCATAATTTGCTTCTTCTCGTGTTTCATTGATAATCGGACTTAAGGATATCCTGTTTGTGAATATCTTCCTACCAACCACATCATTTTGAGAAAAGTCTTCATTTTTCGACGGGGTTGATGAAGCAGCAATAACAGGAGGAGGTGGAGGGGCTTTCTTGCTCTTTCTGTATTTTGGTGTTGATCTAGGTGAATGGTGCTAAAAAGAAAAGTAATTATATACAGGGTGGGCCAATAGTGCGTGAACGGAGGATTGTGGGTTTAATAAAAAATATTTCAAAAATCTGTCACCTGATCATGGTAGGGACACTTGAGGGCTATGACGTAAAAATATGTTCACTCAAATTTTGACGTTTATACAGGGTGATTCATATCAAACTTACATTTTTTTAAATGGAACTCCCTATATATTATTGCATATTTGGATTTCTTGGTCAATTTTAGTGTGACTTTATGTATCACACACGAAACCTTAAACGAACGGTTTAGGCGCAAATCACCATTTTTTGTATAAGTAGGTATCAGAAAAAAATTGAATATCGCAGCGATTATGAAACTTAGAAGGCCGTGGCTTTGCGGTACAACTAAGCATGAAATGCGTCACCTTAGGTCAGACGGCTAAAATTGAATTCTTTTTGTACTTGGAGAAATCAGTAGATTAATTAAGGAAACTTCAATCACAGATAACTTGATTTTTTCAAATGGCAATGCCTATTTTGGTTTAAAAAATCGAATGTAAAATTTGATCACCTTTCTAACGATATAGCATTCTCGATATCAATCTTTTTTGGTTTTCATTTTATTTCAAATTTTCCGTCAAATCGGCGTTTTTCTATTTTCCTGCGTGCAAGCAACCTAGCAGGCCATGAAAAATGAACAGAAGCTCGTTAATATGGAAGAAACCAACTAACTTAGTAGAAAGATGCAAACTAACTGGAGCAACGAGGCAAGATTATGAAAATTCCTTGCAACATATTAGCTCTAACCGGATACAACAGCCCCGAGATATCTAATGTAAATGAGAAACTGGGCTATGACAGAAGTATTTGTTTTTCACAGCCTACTAGCTATCGAGGTCTTCTAGAGCTTGACAACTTCCCAAAACGATTAAAAATTTTGAAACAAAAGGGAAACTACCAGCGATTTTTGCTTACAGTCTAACATGTTTAGAATTTCATATCTAATGGGATAAAAAGATTAGTCACTTCCGTTTAGTTAAGTCAAAAGTGAAATCTCCAACTGGAGCATTCTGAACATCTATTGAAATAATTGCTAGAATTTTTTAATTACGCTATGTTGTAATTGTGTTTATTTCATGTAGTTTTCTGCAAACTAAACTATGTTTTACAGTTCAAACAGACTGCAATCCAAGTTTCATTTTCCGCGATTCTGCTAATAAGTAGAAGTACCTACTGAAGAATTTGAAGGGTTCCAGTCAGAGGTATCATTACTTTTGACTTACGGAAATGGCTACTTTTTTATAGCATTAAATGTGGAAATTTATTCAGAAGACATAGATATTATACTGCCAGCAACAATCACTAGTAGCTTTCCTTTGATTAAATATTTTTTTATTGACATTGGAAACTGACTAATAGCTAGTAGGCTGTGAAAAATGAGCGTTCTTGTTACCGCTATTGTTTCTGGTTAGAGCTAATATATTGTAAGAAATTTTCATAATCTTGCCCCGTTGCTCTAGTTAGTTTGCATCTTTCTACTAAGTTAGTTGGTTTCTTCCATATTAACGAGCTTTTGTTTATTTTTCATGGCCTGCTAGGCTGCTTGCATGGAGGAAAATTGAAAAACACCGATTTGACTGAAAATTTGAAATAAAATGAAAACTAAAAAAGATTGGTATCGAGTATGCTATATCCTTAGAAAGGTAATGAAATATTACATTCGATTTTTTGAACCAAAATAGGCATTGCTATTTGAAAAAATCAAGTTATCTCTGATTGAAGTTTCCTTAATTAATCTACTGATTTCTCCAAGTACAAAAAGAATTCAAATTTAGCCGTCTGACCTAAGGTGACGCATTTCATGCTTAGTTGTAGCGCAAAGTCACGGCCTTCTAAGTTTTATAATCGCTGCGATATTCAATTTTTCTCTGATACCTACTTATACCAAAAATGGTGATTTGCGCCTAAACGGTTCGTTTAAAGTTCCATGTGTGATACATAAAGTCACACTAAAATTGACCAAGGAATCCAAATATGCAATAACATATAGGGTGTTCCATTTAAAAAAATGTAAGTTTGATATGAATCACCCTGTATAAACGTCAAAATTTAAGTGAAAATATTTTTACGTTATAGCCCTCAAGGGTCCCTACCATGATCAAGTGACAGATTTTTGAAATATTTTTTAGTAAGCCCACAATCCTCCGCCCACGCACTATTGGCCCACCCTGTATATTTTATATAAGGTAAAAGCGTATTTTTACATGCTATGATGATAAAACAGATTGCATAATGACTTATATATTAAGGACATACTCGTATATAAACATGTAAAAAATCACCAACACGACAATATTTCAGGCTCAAAAAATATATTGCTTTCAAGCTAACAATTTTACTTAACGAAAACCCCCAAAAAGTTATTCCGCATTAAAGGATTCAAGTGTTTGGGTTATAATAACGATGTAATAATTGACCGTTATATACAACATAGTAGACTCTGTATGTTTTCTCATGATCTGTAAATGCTGACTGCGCACAAACACCATTCGTTATGTTTATGTAAGAGCACAGTACACAATTGAAGAGTCCAATGCAAGAAGTGCCTAAGTCACATTTTCATCAATTATAGACTATCAGTGTCAATGATGCTAACTTTTTGTAAGCTTTCTGCTGGTATATCTAAAATTGTTGTAAAATGTACCTAAGTGATTATATGTGCATGAGTTTTTTAAAATAGTTTTCGGTTGAGCTTTAAGTGGACAGCGTTTTAGTCACTTATGAATGGCCACTTCAACGCAAAATAGTTTGTGGTTTACCATTCGTTTTACCATTCACTGAAATCCAAAGAAAAAAGTACCTAAGCCCATTTTTGAAAAATAGAACATCTTGGACAGGCCACTAAACTAGCCTTTACTCTCCATCGTTTCCAAAACAGAACAATCGATGGCGTATGCTCGGGCTGCTGTTCCAAATGCTGCAAGGCTTTTTCTAAAGTGGCAAAATAATCTCGATTAGAAATGCGTTCGATAATTTGCTGGTTCTTGGGCTGTTCGGTCGGAGTCGAGACGCTTTGCCGCCTTGGCGCCGGCACGCTTCGCAAGCTTGCCTTTACACATTCGTACTATTATTCTATAAAATTAATGCAAATACATGCAAAAGAAAATCATATGGTAAACCCGTGCATATTTGTTAAAAAGTCAAAAGCCTAGGTGGACATTTTATTTAGGCAACATTTAATCACAAGGTTACCCTCACTTCCTCAGTTTTCTTCAGTCTCGTGAAAGCATCCTTGGGAGTATTTTTTGATGGTTCGAGGACGAATTAATGAAAAGAAGCACACACGTTGTTATTCCTAACGCTTACGTTGAAATACTGTCTTTGGCAGAAACATGTAAGATGTACTCACCACACTATGACTGGGACTAGAAGTCAGCGAACTACCAGGAGACTCATCAAGTCTGAACGAAGGAATAGGAGGTCTGGGTGCCGGCTTCTTACACCTAGCACTTCCATAGGCACTTCCGCTTGAAATAGATGAGTTTGAGCCGAAGCCACTCCTGCCACTTGGAGACAACGTCCCACAGTGATGAGCACTCCTGGGTTTGGCTTCTGGGGTTCCGCTCGGATACCTAGTGACACGGTATTTCAGCATTATTCGGGCACTACTCTAACCAGGTTATGCCGGCGACGATTAAGTATTTTTAATTCACAGCTTCCTTGGTATTGTTTCCCTTATACACAAGTCATATTCACCTTATTAATGAGCTTATGTGGAAAGGTGTACCAATTAACGGCTCCACACAGCTGATAATGGTTAAGGGGTGACTCTAGATGAGTAGCATATTATAGTTACATACGGAGGAGGTAAGACAAGTCTGTGACTTTGAATTTCCCGCGCTGTGACTTTTTAGTTTAAAATTTCAAGCAACCTGCGTCACTTCGTATATTTTCAACAACCACTTAAACCAGTTAACCTAGTTAACTTTCCCAAAAAAACGCTCCTGAAACGAAAAACTCAATATAATACGGATGTGTTCTACGACGTTAGCCGCCTTTCCAGTTTTCATTTTTTTCAATTGAAGCACATCTCCAAATCTATCAGCTCCATGGCTTCATCTATCTCGTCCCTCCAGCTTCTTCTCGATCGTCTTATTTTTCTTCTGAATTGTTTGGTAACCTACGGAATACTATTTTTCTTCCTTCTCGAGGTTCCTATTCTAATATTTATCGAGGCCATCTATGATCTCCCATTCGTTTTGTTTTCCAAACCAAGTGAGTTGCTTTTGATTGATACTATCTGTCAGATTTGAGTCTGTTTTCGTCATGTTTCGTTTCTAACTCTATCTAATCTCGCAACTCCGTCTTAGGAAGTCCATTTCAGCTGACAAAAGTTTATTACAGTTACTACTACTGACATCCAATGTTTCTGCCCCATACGTGATAACAATTTCAAATATTGTTTTGTGTAGTATTTTTTTCATTTCTATGGTGATGTTCTTTTCCCATAATATTTAATTTAGAGACCATGTGACTTGTTTTCCTTTACTTATCTTCTTTTTAACTTCATTTTGGCTGTTTCCTAGCCTGTTGGATATATTTTTTTTTTATTATATTATAGAGGGTGTTGGATATTGGTCCCAAATATTTAGAGGTTTCAAAAGTTCTATTTCGTACTTCCATTGTCTATATAATTTTAGATTACAACGTTTCGATTGATTTGGTATCTTCAATCGTCTTCAGTTTTACCTGTATATATACCTGATTTTCTTTGTCCAGTGTTGTAAGGTTTTGTCTAAGTATATTTTAAAAAGAATAGGTGATAGATAAGCTGTAGTAAGCCCGAAATCATATTCAATAGTGAAACACTGGTCAACTGCCACATTGCCGCACTAGTACAAGTTACGCTGAACCAACAGGTCGCCCAAAAGAAGTCGTTACGCTAGAATTCATCTATATGAGTTACATCGGACGATGATGATGGAAGACTGAAAGAGTGTGAATTGGATGTACGCATCTCAACTGAGCCGGAATCTGTCTGGAGGGCGGGTACTTGGTTGCTTACAATTAACTATAAACACAACAACACTATGACCACTTCAATAGGTTGATTGGGGATGTTCAGTCGTCATCCAATTTTTTTTTGCGTCGCTTCATTACCGTACCGCACTAGATGCCAAACATTCCGTTTCTCGGAAAACGTCAAACAGGTAACAACTTCTGAGGATGGCAACTACTTGTTTTGGCGAAACGTCAAGCAGTAGAGCACGTCGACGCCAAGGCGATGAAGTGAGTCGCCTCCGGCCGAACAGCTCAAGAACCAACAGGTCATTATTTATTTTTCTATCTACTCTTAAAATACGAGTATGTTTATACGCTAATGTGTCATAAACGCCCATGTTATAGTTCTGATTTGATGGATAAAAAGTTTTGAATTTTTATAGGTAGATACCTATGTGATTAAACTTATCAAAACTGATATTTCATATAACAACAACTCTTGTGAAAGAACGTCCTGAAGGGCATTGAAAAAACCTTATTATTTTGAAGGAATAGAAAATGAGCAAACACGTTGGACTAAATCAATGTAAAGGAGGTTATGTAGAAAAATAAAATGATCTTCTCTGGAAAAAGGTTTTCCTTTAAAAGTCACAGACTTGCCAAACACCCTCGTTCTACAAGTAGTATATTGAAATGCCGGTAATGATGAAGAACTTCTCGAAAATTCAGAACAAATCGGAATTCAGTTTGAGGCCGTAAAGTGTCTGAATGTCAGCTAGTCTATTGGTCTGGTTCAATACATTATGGAAGGATGGAGGGAAAGTAGTATATGCGGAAGTGTGGCTATTTTATGAGTCTGGAATGAATTTAATATAGAACATTATGGTAAACAAATATTATAAAGGATGTCCAGATATTCGACCGACAACGTTTGACAGGATAGACCTCATATTTTTATGAACATTGAGACCGTAACATGAAGCCTTAAGTTGTTTAAGTTTTAAGAAACAGGGTGTCAAAGTTTTACTGTTATTTTGTTTTTTTCTCAATTATTCCGCAATAAAAAGGCAAAAAAGGCACAACGATCTAAAATTACGTATCGGTGGGTTTTTTTAAGGCGAGAAATCCAAATTCAACAACGGTTTTGCTATCATGAATAGAGGGCGCCACCTACGGCATGAGATCACGCGGGTAAAAAAATGGCCGCAGAGAGCTAGACCGACGCAAATGGGTGACATATTTTCGTGATGTAGGCATCAGGAAACTCACCCAACTACGGTCTATGAAAATTCGCACTGGCTGTCACTTTAATATTGACAGCTATAAATTTTGTTTAAAAAAACTCAAATTATATATTGATGCTAAATGGATTGCACCGCCGCGTGCCATTCACATTATTTTAGATTAAAATGCTAAAAAGATGTACTATCCAGTAATCTTCCAAAATAGTGACTGATGATAGTTAGCTATTGGAAATATTGATTCAAGGGTCTGGGGTATAGCGCGCGAACTTGAGAATGCAAAAAAATACGTATTCCCGTGTTAGCTAGAAGGTGTGGCCACCTGTTCCCTTTCTCCAGTATATGAGAGGAGTTAACTCCAAAGCTCCAAAGGTCACAATAAAAATGCATTTCGCATGTAGAAGCTCCTGACGTTACCTTTAAACTTGACTTCAAAAAGCAAACTAAAGAATAAAGCTTGTGCTAGGGTAACACAATGGCCTTGTTTTGGTATCGTGTTTGGTTATTAAATTACAGACATTTGAAGAATGTGTTGCCCTTCACTAAGGTCTTGACTGTCACATTCTAAAATTTTATGTATGTCACTTAAAAAACAAGTGAGTTCTGTTCTACATACGAATCCGTGTTTTACATGACAAATACATTTTATGTATATACAGGGTGAGTTTTTAGTACCGGCTCGGTCGATAACTCCACTACTGTAGAAGATAGCGAAAAAAGTTGTATACAAAAGTTGTAGCCACCCACACCCACAAATGAGACACCCTATATATAATTCCATATTCAAATTCTACAAATGATTTCTGTTCTCCCAATATAGGGTATTGTTACATTATACAGGGTACCTATTTCAAAAGTTATGACCATTTTTATATCCAAATCGCGGTCAAATGAACTTACTGTATATCAAAAAGTGATGAATCAAAATTCATTTTTTTACGCGGATGAATAAAAAATATCTAGTTTTAAAATTGGCTATAAAAGAAACCCACAACGCATATTCGTATACAGAGTGATGTAGAATGCAAAATCTAGATTTTCTCTCTTTTTTTAAATGTAACCCCCAATATTTTATTATACAAAAGAACTGCTTTTAATATGCTCTTTCATCTTTGTGTAGCACTTGTTTCGGCTACATTCATTAGTTTCTGAGATATTTCGATTTTTATACAATTCTAAATATACTTCTATTTGTTTACTAAAATTTGTTTATTTTGAGAAACTACTATCAAATTTTATTTTTGCTTAACAAACAACTGAAATATAAGGCCATAATAGTACTTGATCAAGTCAAAACACCGAATTAATGAGATAATATAGGTCACGTGTGCAGAGGAAACAATGATATAGACGTCATGCATAATTATCAAGCAGATGTATCAGGTAGGCTATAAAATATTAAACGACACAGTCCAAATAAAACGATTCTTCATTCTTTCAAACGAACTAGTTTTAGAGTGCCTCCGTTCTGGATATTGCTGTTCATAGTTGATATATTCTAGAGACAAGTAGGCAATTTCTCAAAGATTCTCCTAATTACCCTCAATGAAAAATTAATTTTTAATGGTCGTTTTTCACACAGTACGGAATTATTGAGCAGGTTATGAAAACCGTCAATTTTTCAAAGCATACCTCATAAATCTGCTTGATAGTTATGCATCACGCCTACAAAATTGTTTCCTCAGCATGCTTGACTTTATTATCTCGATGATTCAGGGTTTTTACTTCATCAAATACTATCATGACCTTATAATTTAGTTGTTCGTTAAATAAAAAACAAATTCGATAGTACTTTCTCAAAATAAATAAATTTCAGTACACAAATAGAAGCTATGTTTTAAATTTACCGAAAAATCGAAATATCTCGGAAACTGATGGACGTAGGTACAACAGGTGCTATACAGAGATGAAAGAGCATATTAAAAGCAATTCTTTGGTATAATAACATATTGGGGGTTATATTTGAAAAAAAAATGTGGATTTTGCATTCTACATCACCCTGTATACGAATATGCCTCGCGGGCTTTTTTATACCCGATTTTAAAACTAGATGATATTTTTTATCCATCTGTGTAAAACATATGATTTTTGATTCATCACTTTTTGATATACAGTACGTTCATTTGACAGCGATTTGGATATAAAAATGGTCATAACTTTTGAAATACCCTGTATAATGTAACAATACCCTATATTGGAAGAGTAGAATTTGAATATGGAATAATATATAGGGTGTCTCATTTACAAAAATGCAGGTTTGCATCACCACTGTAGTTATGGATCACCCTGTATAAATCAAAATAATTTCTGAGCAAGGAGCATATACGTGGCTACAACTTTATAAACTTTCTTCGCTATTTTTTCTGCAGTAGTCGAGTTATCGACCGAGCCGGTACTAAAAACTCACCCTGTATGTGTACCCAGGCCCATTAAACATTGTGAAAAGTTCTTCATATAGCAACTCCAGCAATTTCAATAACAACTCACAGTCCTTTCAAAAAACCACTCACCGCAAGAATCACCCCACAGAGACAGACATAAAATTATACGCGCTACATTAATGAACTTCCCGTGTCAATTGCACGGAAACACTACTGTTACTCTGCTGAACACACTTTGAAAGCGAACTGCAAAGAGTTTAACGGCCGAGTACACCGGGAAGTGAAGCTCCCACTTTAGACACTGTCACTGAATACCTAAACAACCGGCGTGACTCACTAATTTGCCGCAAAAAAGGGCCGCCGCCGCCTCTCATAGTATTGAAACAAGTTCTGCTAGTTTATTTCTGGTGTAGTGGAAGAGTTAACTGTGCACGGTGTGTCGCTTCAACTGTTATAAAACTCCATTGTCTATAATCCGGTTGCCGTTGGACTGAGGCCACCATTTCAATGTTCATTGTTTTATTTTATATATTACAGTTATTTGTTTATCTATGTAGGTAAATTATCCGGTGAGGT
Source organism: Callosobruchus maculatus (assembly GCA_951848785.1). Taxonomy (NCBI): domain Eukaryota; kingdom Metazoa; phylum Arthropoda; class Insecta; order Coleoptera; family Chrysomelidae; genus Callosobruchus; species Callosobruchus maculatus. Next base: position 2,793,633 of record CATOUR010000142.1, on the reverse strand, counting down.
GTATCATTAAAAGCCTACCGCATAAAATTATATTATATTCATACTTTCTATCACACGCTAAAATTGCATACAGGGTGTTACCGATCAATATTCTCGCATTAGGAGTTAAATAGTTCTCCGTTAGTCAGAACTACTAATCTACTAGAGATTTCATGCTCTGGAAAAAAAACGACAACTTTTCTGGATCAGTTTTTAAGCGGCCTTATACAGGGTGAGTCCTAATTTGATACTTTTTTCAACTATGTGTAGGAGTCCTTAAAATTAACAACTTTTTCAAATAACTTTTTTCAGAAAACTGAAAAATAAGCGAGATACAGAATAACAAAAGTATATCTAGGGTTGTATCATATAGTGCAGTAGTCACTTTTTGTTTATCGTTATTAATTTTAAATTGGTAAATCCTTAAAGTGGCACATTATGAAACAACTTTTAGGATCTACCAATTTAAAATTAACTAATACAAACTGAAAGTGACTAGTGCACTAATTGACAGGTACAATGCCTGATCGATAACACAAAAATCCGAGCGAAAAGCTAAATATAAACAGACTAGGTACGTCTTGATACACAAGCCCAGATTTACTTTTTTCGATTCTGTATCTCGTTTATCTATCAGTTTTCGGAAAAAACTGTTTACTTGAACGACTTATATTCACAGTTAAGAACAAAGTAAGTAAGAAAAAAGTATCAACTTAGGACTCCCCTCACCAATAGACTGTCCACTGACCTGTGAAAGAAAGATCTAGTGGCCTAACACCCTTTTTTCTTGGGCGGGTGAACGATGGTTTAGTTGCAAGGGGACCTCAGACTATAGCGTCATGCTATGGGCAAATAATAAACTGGTCTTCAATAGCATCGTCAGATCCATTTAGTAAATTATACTTGGAATATTAATTGTTGATATTATAAAGCAAACTATAGGATTCAAATAATTATCAGTTGATAAAATAAATCTACTTTTCTCAAAATACCAGTTTTACATTTTCGCTTGAAACTTGTTTCTTTAGTCAGTCAGATCAATTTTTCCGCAAATTTTGAATCAATAGTCAGTACTTCAAATACTTGAAAAATGTGTTTCAATCAGTGTATGGCATTTGAAGTACTATACTTTGATGTGGCATTTATATTTGATCTTTCAAAAACTATATTTTTGTACATAAGCAGTATTTGTATTTGGTGTCTGAAAACAGAATAAGGCTTGAGCCAGTACTTCCCAGATTCTTTTTCATCATATTCCAAATTCGACCCCTTATCTGCGGATATGATCTATAGGTACCAAATGAATAATAATCAATTACTATTGGCAAGTCCACACACGATTTTTCGATGTAATATGAGATTTTTTTACTCCAGAAACATCACAGAAAATTGATTTCCGAAAAGTATCTACGTTCGGAAGCGACATCAGCCAGAAAAAATGTTAGACAGGACAGGTAAATTAACGTTCAAGTAGAGGTTTTTATGTGGCACTGATTTGTATAGACCAGCATTATTTACAACGATACACGGAAAGGGTATCCGGATACTAAACGACCGGGCTAGTAGTTTCAAAGTTACAGGTGTCATGATTGCGAGGTGTAAATTGTATCAAAAAATTAATGCATATATCTTCAAAGGCAATGTGCGGTTAGGTCTGTACACCACGGAATATCACCAAAGTAATCTTTTTAAGGCAATTAAATTAATGCGAGAATCTATTCTGGGGGACGGTGACGGTAGGTCACCAGGATTTCCCTTAACCTGACCATGAATGTGGTACACATTTCTCACTAGGTTGGGACAATTGAACACTCAGTTCAGAGGAATCCTTGGGAAGATGTAGAAAGTGCTGAATGGGGCCTAACTGCTGTAATCCTGGCAGATCACCCTCTTCCAAAACAGAATACATAAGGCTAGATACTCCTTTTTTTACTTCAAAGATTGTTGTGTTTCACATATCTTTCACCCTCCAGGCAACACCAATCTCATCTTTCCGAAAAAATTAAAACTTGATTAGGTATCCTTAAAACGCCTAAAAACCAAGTTTGATGTACTCCTGCGAATTTTGATGATTTTCTGAATACTTCGGAGGCTGCTGCACTTTAAAACATAACAGTCGTACTACCGATCCCAGAACGTATGACACTCCAAATTTGATAAAAGAGGCTGCGCTGTTAGGAAAATGGACCAGACAGAGACAGATCGACGGAAATTAGTCATATTATGATAAAATCGGAAATTTCGCGATTACAATACTATTCTCACCTACAATCGTGGAAAGTAAAAAAGTAACCCAAATATTCAGAAAGTACTTCAAATACCGACGTTAAATCTATGGGGCAATAAGGATTGCAAATAAATGACAATGAAGGTAATGAAGCAAACGAAAACATCTTAAGAGTGTGGGATTATTGTAGATAATTTGAAAGCAATGGAATCTATAAAAATATTCCTACCTAAATAAAACAAGTCAGATCAGCTTCACTCAAATTGACTCTCATTGCGACGACTAATATTAAAAAGAGGATTCAAAAATCTATTGTTCAGTGAACCCGTCAAACTCAAAAAGTTTCGTATTAAAAATTAAGAGCAATAGGACTTTCAAATAGGCTCTTTAACTAAATATTGTCAAATCTTAAAAACCCTGATATTCAATGTGGTAAAAAAGCAGCTCCTTGTTATGTAGTTCGAAAACAAAGGTGTGAGAAAACTTTCTAATGTAGTATTCTTTAGATGGTAAAAGTCAAAATATTTTTTCCTACATTTACGCAAATACCATATAGAAAATAGCGTCCACGCGAAATCTAACTCTGATATTTGAAGCTTGGAGGTTCGTTGCTGTTTAATTTCATGAATTTTTATTTACCAGTAATCTGCTTACCTCTTCAAACCTGAACATATATCGGCGTAGAATAACGTCCACTTTGAAATTTCGCGGCTAAAAACTGAATACCTAATAAAAAATTAAATACTGTGTGAAAACTAAGGTGAAAACGTATAAACTTGTTTTCGTAAAACAAGTACATGTACAATTAAAATGTTTGTTATTTCTTAATACTCATGTGTGGTCGAGACTGAATTATTATTTCTTGTTAGGTTGAAAAATGTGTGAGAAAACTTTCTAATATGGTATACCTCAGATGATATCATAGAAGTCATAAATATTTTTTTAATACATCATGCAAATGCAATATAGGAAATCACCTTCACCCAAAATTAATTTGTGAGCTCTGAAACTTGGAAAATAAACTTCACTTTGTTTAATTTCAGTAATTTTTGTAGGACTTTATCTACAAGTAATTGACTTGCCTCCTCAAATCTGCACTTACTTAAACCATCCTAAACCATTAACCAAAACAACGCTTGAAACACTAAGCAGGTCGAATCAATGCTTTTGATCTAATTATGATAAAAGATGATCTGCATATTTATTTAATTAGTTGACCGACATGAAGTGTACCTTTAAAAATTTTGACCTGCCAGCAACAGAAAAAGATAATAAAGGTAATGCGAAATATCCAGTGCCGTCCGCTCGCACTAAAATCACATAATAGTGAGCGGTAATGACAGTAATAACTCACGCAATTGAAGTCTGCTGCACGAGCCGTAGACGAGTACTGTAAATCAACAAGAAATACTAACACTGTCATCGTTCGAATTAGCGTTTGACGTTTCATAACTGAAGTTCTTATAGCGTCTATTTCATCCTATGCATTTCCAAGAGATCGGTACTGATATCCAGTAGGAGGTGTTCATAACTCACGGTCCAGCCGTGTAACGCTGTCTTTTGGTAGGTAGTATAACCTGTTCAGAAGTAGTTTGGTAATGGCTGTTTAACTTAACGGGAGTAGAGATAGAGAGATATCGGCACATCAAATAGCGCCTACTAGCGGTAATAACGTTAGGTGTTATCGTCCTTAACGTAATGCGGTATGACTAAATGCACCACTTATCGGAAAACATTTTAACGTTACGTTAAAACAAATTTCTTTCTTTAACATGTGACAATAGTTTTGGTTTACTCATTTATTGGTTAGCTTATTTTTATTTTAAGATAAATGGCTAAACTATGTACATCAGAGGAAGTGACTTGTATTATGCTTTATTTCAGTTTGCAATCCAATGGATTTAATTTTTCCGCATCCTCCAAGTGAGTCACATTGCTAATCTGTCATCGGCTGTAAACCTTAATGTTTTCTCCCCTCTACCACTGATGTTCATATTTTGAGATATTTCAAGAAAAACTAATAATAAATACTCCTACATTTATCCTCAATTTACCAAGTCCCATCTCAAAAGCACAGAACATATCCCCTTTTCAAAAAAAGTTGTACATACTGCGCATATCTGTTCACGTTATTTGCGAATAGCGCTTTACCTTACTCATTCGCAAATTACGCAATGCAGTAACGTTATTTACGAGCATGGCGCTAAAAATCGACTCGCGCATATCGCAACTATCAAATTAACATAGGCGCAAACAGCGCATTACAGTATTTGCATTACCGATATCTCTCTAATAGTATATTGTTCGAATGACGGTAATAATCAACAATTGAGTTATGACCGTTACTGCGAGTTGAATACTATACTTTATCTACGACCGAAGCAATTAATGGCATGACTTAAATACAAAATAATTACGAATTATTGACAACTTAACCTCACTTCTGTAAAATAAATACTGTACACCGTCGAATTAGCGTTTGACGTCTCATGGCAGGGCCATCTTTGAGGTTATTATAGAGTGTATTTAATCATAAGCGTTTCCAAGAGATCGGTACTGGTATCTCTTAGGCGTCATTTATAACCCACGGCTGGAGTTATGAAAAATAATTCACGCTGTTTACAGGTAGAATTACATTTTGTGGTGATCCGGAACGCGCCCCTGGCTGCCATACGTTAGAACGCACTTTTAGCTGTCAGGCGGCCGAAATTTGACATTGACGGCAGTGAAAGATGATAGAAAAGAAAAGCGATCCAAATTTGTTAATTGTTATAATATAAGTGTATGAGTGTAGTCATTCGATGAAGTTCAATTAAGTAATTTATTTGATTATTACTATATCATATATTGTTAAGATATTTTGATATTTGTCAGATCATGAGTGACTTCATAGAGCAAAAATTCCTTTCATTCTGTGAGTCAACGCAAAAGATACTGTTCTGTGATGCATTTTATTTTTCTTTTTAACTTGGGAGTCCTTGGAGACTAGTTGCCATAGTTTTTGTTGTTTATTTATTACGGGAGGTGATTGTTTAGAAAAAAACGTAACAAGCTGGAGGCCAAAATTTCAACAAAGGGTTTTTGAGTATTTTTCACGAATATCTGCAGGTATGTTGTCTATTGTCTAATGTGGTCTGGTTACAATATTTAATGTATGTTTCATAATCTATACTATAAATCCGGCTTTTAAGACGATACTATATGGCGTTGGGTCTCTGATTTCCGTCTACTCTAGGTATTAGGTCCTGGAACCTTGGTGGTGTTTAGGTGTATTTATTTCAATCCGTACTGATTTCTCTTTATATATGATATTTATTTACGGAAGGTCGATAACCTAGCAATCACCCAGGTTGGGCCTATTCCAATTACATCCTTTATCTGTTGGTTATATTTATTTATTTAGCATTTCCGCTGAGACACGTGTGCTTGGCCGTTTCGATAAAGACGTAAATATGCCGGCTATGAAAATTTTCGAACGGACATTTTAAATATTTTACAAAGTTTTTAATCTTTAACTGTAACTTTTGTATCGTTATGTAAAATTCCTGTGTGTTAGTCAGTGTTAGTTAACGTGATTCATGCAAGATATGTGTCGATACTTGCTTTCCTGGCTTCTTTTATAACATCATCCAGCAACATCCTCACAAACTGTTCCCTGAAGAAGGGATCAAATGATCCCGAAAGCTTGGAAATAGAGTTTTAAGAGTACATTTTGCTGTTTATTTGCCGCTACCCAGCCATCTAGCTCGTTTTGTTTCCTAACAAATCGGCAACGATTACCCGCTCGTAAAATTTATTTATTTATATATGCTTATATTTTACATTTTTCCACATATTTTTCTCCCTGACGTTGAACAGAGACCTAACCCACCATGTATTATTATTATTTATCATTTAGACTGTGAATGTTTTTAACCATTTCTTTATTATACAAATATCAATAATAAGAGCCAGTTTACCACTATTATTAAGACAATTTCTGAATCGTATATTTCAATATATCAATATAAATACTTCACCAGTAAAATATAGGAAATACAAAGCACTCATGATTGATAAATACAAGAATCAAGTAATAAACCCATATCGTCAACACTTAGCACTCATGACTAATAAATACAAAACAAATGTTAAGAAACAAATAATACAAAAACAATATCATAACATTTCTGTGTTTTGATTTCATTCTCTCTGAGTTGGTACACATGCATGTTAAAAGAATCTGGTTATCACTGGCACACACACACCATTGGGTTCTAAATTCCACCACTAGACGTCTTGATCACTTTGGCTATTTCAAAATTCGGTATCGGCTTTGACAGTGACCTGTTGCTCACTACATGTTCAAAAATAGTTTGGTAATCGCTGTATAACTCAATGGGAATGACGGAAAAAGCTTGACTAAACGCTCGACCTTCAATGATATTGGATGAGTCAGGTTACAATACCCTAATGTAAACTGAGAGGTGAAATTCGGTCAAGTATAGGTTTTAATGCCACGCTGATTTCATAAAGTTGTATAGACCAGAATGAGTTGCCACAATACCAGAGAAGGATACTAAGCAACTAAGCTAGTAGTCTCCAAGTTGTAGGTTATAGAATGTAGTGCATCTATCAAAAAATTCCACACACAAGTCCTCAAAGGAGATGTTCGGATAGGTAAGTGTATAGAATATCAGAAACGTCCCTTTTAAGGCAAATTAAGGCAAGTATTTTAATAATATGAAACTTACTGTGTGGGAAATAAAAATGTGAAAATACTTACTCTAAAGATCTTGGCGCAGGCTGTGGAGCTTCTCTTTCTTCAATGGTTTCAGAATCATCAGGATCAGATTCAAAGGGATTCAAGCTGATCCTGGGTGTAGGTATTTTTTTTCTCCTAACAGGTATTGGGGGTTCATCAAGGTCTTCGTCTTCCTCGAAGGGATTTATGCTTATTTTTTTTGGATACTGTCTTTCTGGAGTCCACTGAACTTTGTCCTTTTCATCAGCCAAAATCTTCTTCAATCTGGAAAATACATTTTTCAAAATTAATATGCACTGGGTATGTTACGCACTTTCGAAATAGACTCCCAATGACCAGAACTTTTCCAATTCTGACTTGCGCTTCAATAATTTTGATTCGGAGGTTTTATCTCTCATTGGGGATATTAAAAAGAACTTAGAAACTATACAAAGGGGGCTATACAGAAAAAGCAATAAGCTTACACAGAGTTTTCGTTAAGGCAGAAAATAGCAAAAATGAGCTGGCATCGGTTAGGACAGATTGGAGTTATTCAAAATAATACACGCTCTATAGCACATCTTTCCAATCCTAACGAACTTAATACTTACTTTTCGAATTTATCCACAATTATCAAAACGCCATCTCAAATGAGTTTTTTGAAGAGGTATAATGACTGCATTGCAAATAGCAGGTTTTCTTTCACGCCAGTCCATACTGCATTAGCTACGAAGTATCAAATCTGAGGCTGCTGGGCATGATGGTATACACAAAAAAAGCTATCAAAAATCATAAAAGTCAGTTGGTACGGAGTTATAGTGCTTTGCCGCGTTATACGAACAACTTCTTTTGTAAGCAGATGTTCTATGAGGAGGTATAATGAGCAGTTGCCTGTTTCTAATGGATAAGCATATTATGCTATTGCCTTAACCCTTTCGATCCCAGTTCTTTTTTTCTGCTGCAAAACTGTTTTCATATATTTTACTCATTAGATCTATCATTAAGTGGTCCTCTAGATAAGGATTTTTTATTTTTCTGCCGATTAATTTTTGAAAAGAAAATCCGGGATTTATGTGTCCCAACGGGACTACTGGGTGGGTTACGTTTGTCCCAGTGGATTTTGATTCAAATAAAGACATTACAATAAATAATATAACATTGTGTATTTATTGCGTGAAGTATGAAATTTTTGTTATACAGAAGCTGCCCAATGCAGTCCTCACATAATGAAACATCACAGGCTGTGCATAAAGTTTTTACTCGTTTTTCAATTTTTATTCTTGTACCATTCATTGTGGTAACGGCTTCTAGACGAGCCTTCAACAGGAAGACGGTCTCCTAAGTTACAGTACATAAATAGGAAAGTATATTTAAAATTTGCAGAAAAATCGAAATATCTCAGAAACTGATGAATGTAGGTATAACAAGTGCTTTACAAAGATGAAAGAGCATATTAAAAGCAATTCTTTGGTATAATAAAATACTGGGGGTTACATTAAAGAAAAAGAGAAAATCTAGATTTTGCTATCTACATCACCCTGTATACGAATATTCGTCCTTGGATTTTTTACAGCCGATTTTAAAACTAGAGGATACTTTTCATTTTTCCATGTAAAAAAATAATTTTTGTTTCATCACTTTTTGATATACAGTACGTTCATTTGACAGCGATTTGGATATATAAAATGATCATAACTTTTGAAATACTCTGCATAATGTAACAATACCCTATATTGGAAGAACGGAAATCATTAGTAGAATTTGAATATGGAATAATATATAGGGTGTCTCATTTAAAAAAATGTATGTTATGGATCACCCTGTATAAATCAAAATATTTTCTGAGCAAGGAGCCTATCCTTAGCTACAACTTTTGTATACAACCTTTTTTGCTATATTTTACAGTAGTGGAGTAATCGACCGATCCGGTACTAAAAACTCATCCTGTATGTATGTTTTTTTGCACGGTTGAGTTGAAAAATACCCGAAGGGTAACATTTCACCTTTTTGGTTTTGATGTATTTTAGTTAAGGCTCTATATCTATAGGATTTACCTTGTTTTGTACAAAATCGGATAAAGACCATTATTATTATTATTGTTATAAAGAGATTTAAACGCTGCGGAAGATGTACACGTAATTGTCCGTAATGTATGTGTAAGGGTATAGGAATAGGATAAATCAGCCAAAAGAATGTTGATAACATTGTACCCCAGCAACAAGCAGCAGATCGACAGTTGTTTTTTTTTCCTTATTAGTTCCGACATGAAGACGAAGTATTGTAATAACCGTCTGGAAACTCTGGACCCCTCTCTAACTCTGAAATTAGTGATGCAATATAAATGAAATCTTAACAGTAGGACGAAAAACTGTAGTTTTCGAAAAGTTTTCTAATAGTGGCGGAATAATAAAAAAATTATATCCCTTGACCTATCTCACCCTCCTTAAGGCTCAATGCCGCGCGCTCCCCCTCAGCAAAGGTCAAAAAAGGAATTTTTAGTAGGTCTGTATGCAGTGCAAGTACCCCCTTTCTTGCTTGACCTGTAGGCAGCACAAATTGCTCCTAGTATAAAACCTGGCTACTCGTAGCAAATTGTGCTCAGACTATAACCAGGCTCGGTGTTACGTGATTAAACCAGGCATAGAAAGGTATTTCGGCACGAGAGCGCTCGTATTGGTTAATCGCACGTCAGTCGACATTGAAAATGACCAATAAAAACTAAAGGGTTCGCCTGTCTGGCTCAATATATATACCTCGTACCTTCCTCAGTTATCCTCTCGAAAATTTGCATTATGCAGATGACCTGGCTCCAGCGTACAGAAATATCAAGTGAGACATTCTAGAGTGCACACTAAGTGCCGATCTTCCAATCCTGGGATCATACTTTAGCAAGTGGAAGCTAAAGCCAAGCATGAACAAAACAATAACATCGTATTTTCACCTCAACAATAAAATGGCAAAAGAGAGATAAGGATATACTTAACGGCACCTTGCTACCCTATAATCCCACATCCAAATACATACTGAGTAGGTGTCACACTGGATAGCACACTGTCGTTTGAAAAACATTCAGTCCATCGCAAACAAAGTAAACAAACAGCAGAAATAACATTCTGCAAAAATTATGCGGAACCTCTTGGGATGCCTCCGCTTCTACGCTCCGTGCTTCGGCCCTGAGCCACTGTTTCTCTGCGGCTGAATTTTACTCGCCGGCGCCGGTGTGGCTAAACAGCCCACATAATACACTGATATACACCCAGTTAAACACTTCTATGAGAAGTATTACGGGATGCATCAAATCAACCTCAACTTACTGGCTACCAACACTCAGCCAAATTGTTCCACCATCCATCCATCGAGAAAACGCCCTTCTGAAAAAATATAACAACATCAAAACAAATCCCTCACTGCCAATCCACGAACCACGGACCTGATCTGTCCTTGCGCAAATTATGGTCCAGAAAACCACCAATTACAACATCTCTTCAACTTGAGTCTGATGGTTTTAACCCTGCAGTTATATGGGCAGAAATTTGGGCGACACAAACACCAGAAAAAGTGAGCAGTAATCTAACTGTTGGTCAAGAACCCCCTGGTTTTGAGCTCCACCGGAAGGGACGGTCGACCCTAAACAGACTTTGCACGTCGCATGGTGTGTGCGCTGATTCGTTATTTAAATGAAACAAGCGCGAGTCCCCACGATGCGACTGTGAAGCGGAACGATAAACTGTCAGGCATATAGTGCAAGTATGACGTATGTGGCCTTAGATCATATCCAGGCTAAAGGACTTCCTCCAAGCGAAGACATCAGCCGTATAGTGGATTTCCAGGATCGATATTGACTTAAAGCCTAGTTACTATTTAGATCATTTTTTTTATTTTGTGTTGTCTGTCTTAACTGTTGTAATTTTTTTGACTTTTTTCATGTGTACTATAACCATACGCTAAATTAAAAAAAGTCCAGAAATAGCCGCGAAGTTGCCTATCATACGCGCCTCAGTCATCTTGTCTCGTTCAAGGTGTATAATAATAATAATAATAATAATCTTTATTGCCCAACAGAATATATAAATTCCAATAATAGGACAATTCAAGTGAATCTCCATTGTACACGAGTACTGTACATATAAACTAAACAAACATAAAAAACAGAAAATAGAAAAATAGAAAAAAAACAGGCTACGGCCTTGATTATAACAAAAAATAAACATAAGTAAAAAACTACATGGCAAAGTTGATAAAGTACAACATAGAAAATGATTTTCTCAATTCCTTAATACTGGTGAAATTAATATCACAATTGTCAGCGATCAAATTAAACTTGGAACACATACTATATACAGGAGAACTTAACAGCATATTCGTTTTCGCGGTGTTCAAGAAAAAAGTAGAATTCTGCCTTGAAGGTCGAGCTGGCACACGAAAATCTAATTTTGATAAAAGATTTGGGGAGTTTATCTCATTATTAACCAGTTTGTGGAGGAAGATCAGAGCACTTATATGTCTCCTTAGTTCAAGCGGTTCAACTTCAAATCTAGATAACAACACCATATGATCACAGCCTCTCTCCGGATAAACACCATCTACTTTAAAGGACAAGTACTTTAGAAATTTACGTTGAATATTTTCGATGTGGTGAGAATGAGTCTGATAATAAGGGCACCATATTACCGAAGCATATTCAAGTTTTGAGCGGACCATTGAAAAATAGAGGGTTTTTAGTGTTGCCGTGTTCGAGAAATATTTACAGTTTCTAACCAGGAAGCCAAAAGATTTACTAGCAGATGACAGTGCATTCTGGATATGATAGCTGAAGGTGAGCTTTGCATCAAATAATACCCCCAGGTCCTTCACTTCAGTAACACGCTCTAGTGCGGTAGAATTTAAGCTGTATTGGAAATCTATGTACAATGATCTTCGCGTAAATGTGCAAATTTTACATTTCGAAACATTCATGAGTAGTTTATTAACCTCACACCATTCCCCAATTTTGTTTATATCGTTTTGTAATTCGAGACAGTCCTGCAAACTATTAATACGAGTGAAGAGCTTTAAATCATCTGCAAAAAGAAGATGATGGGAGGTTAAGTCATTTGAGAGATCGTTTATGAATAGCAGAAAGAGTAATGGCCCTAAGTTTGCCCCTTGAGGTACGCCGGATGTTGCGATGTAATGTGCTGATCTGAAACCATTGTAACAAACATAATTTGTTCTGTTATCTAGATATGAAATGAATATTTTCACCAAATTTTTGTCAAAGCCGCACAACTCCAATTTATATAATAATATTGAGTGATCAATTTTATCGAAAGCTTTGGAAAAGTCTGTGTAAATGACATCTACCTGACCTCTGTCATCCAAAGCTTCCGCCAGGGTTTGAGATATTTCAACTAAATTTGTAATAGTTGAACGGCCCTTCATAAATCCATGTTGAGAGTCTGATATTAAGTGACTGGTCTGGAAATAAATAAGACGATACAGTGTCATTTCAAATACTTTAGAAAAGTTGTTTAGAATTGATATGCCCCTATAGTTTGCAATATTAGCAGTATCACCAGATTTAAAGATTGGACATATTTTTGCAATTTTCCATTTATCCGGGAACACACCTGACCTTACTGCACAATTGAATATACTTAGTAAAGGCTTCACAAACACAAATGCCCCATCTCTTACTAAAAAACTAGGAATCATATCACTTCCTGTGGTGAATTTATTGGGAAGATTCTTTAGTGAGTTTAAAACCTGCTCTTCAGTAAGCACTCCTATCGTTATATTTGAGCACTCATTTGTCAAATATGAGTTATCGTGATTTTGCTGATTTGAGCTTTTAACGTGAACACTTTTAAAATAATCTGCAAAACCGTTCACAATTGACTCTGGATTATCGTAAACTTCATCGCCAAGTTTCATTCTACCGGGAATCCTTGTATTATTTTTTTTCACATGAACATAAGACCAAAAGTGGTTCGGATTTCGGCTAAGATCATCTTCCATTGTCTGCACATACTTCCTGAATGCCGAAGAAATTTGTTGCTTAACTAAATGACGCACTCTAGAATATTCTGCATAAATATGTGGCTGTTTACTAGATTTATATTTGCAATGTAGCTTATACTTTCTTTTGATATTTTTTATTAAATCTGAAGTATACCACTTAGGGTAACCCCTTTTCTTAGCTGTAACTTTCGGAACATATAAGTCAAGAACCTGATACAATTTTTCGTAAAACAAATCACACATTAAATTAACATCTGCGGCATTATCAAGAAAGGACCAATCTAAATATGTGAGTGCGTTATATAGCCCTATAAAATTCGCCTTCCTGAAGTTATAATAAAAGCTAGAGGGATTGCATTCGAAGTTAATTGTTTCACTACTAATATCGCATATAATAGAGAGCGAAGGATGATACAGATCCTCATGAATTAATGGTGTGGTATCTCTAAGCGTTTGAACAACCATATCACTTAACACAAGATCTAATATTCTCCCCATGGAATTTAATATATTACTGCTTTGAAATAAATCTGTAAACTGGATAAAGTCGTTGAATATGCTATAATGTCGGTCAGAGATGTCTCTGCTAACATAATTCGTGATATTGAAGTCTCCCATGACAAGAACATTAGACTGGTGAACTAAAATCTGGCCAAAAAGGTCTAGAAATATTTCGAAATCGCCAAGTGACAGTTGTGGAGGTACATAAACAACATAAACATGGAAATTACAAAAATGGATTCTAAACTTAGCTCCAATGATATCTATCAATGGCAGTTCATCACGGAGTATTTTCAAATCAATAGAGTCCATCGAAAATTTTTCACAACGATATGCTAAAAGAACACCACCTCCCGACTTTGTATTCGTTTTAGCGAAATCACGATCACAACGCACTACACTGAATTCAGGCGAGAACAGCTCAGAGCCAAGGACGTCCTTGCACAACCAGGTTTCAGCCAACGCGATGAAGTCGTAATCGGATGCTAGAACTGAAGTATATAACTCGTTCACCTTCGTGTTTAAACCCCTAACATTTTGAAAGTAAGCGTGAATGGGAGATACTCTGTCAGGCTTTACTAGTTTTCCTTTATAATAGTCGGGATATTTCGCACATATTTTATTTTCAGACCGGCCTCACCCTTGGCAATGCGCTCATCCAGTTCTTGCTTCACTTTTTTATAGCACTCTATCTGTCGTGGAGTGCGATCAAACGAGATACGTAGTCTGGAATAAGCGGTATTATTCTTCAGCTTGGCTGCACCTCTGATACAGGATAAGACATCAGTTTCATCTTTCAACGTAATTTTAATTGCCCTTGGTCGGCCACCATCATTCAACTTCCCTAGGCGCAGAGGTCGGATTGAATCTATATCAATATCAGTAGATATACATCGAAGTACTGATTTCACTTGCTCGGCGTCTGTGACTCTAGCTTGCCTGCTATTAGGTTCTGCCTGTTCGGTCATACCATAAACAATTAAATTCCTCTTCCTGGCATTCCTGTCGCTCACCTCCTGAACTATCTGCTCGAAATCAAATGACTCGTTAGAAGGTATTAATTGATTCTTTGCAGCCTTTAGGCTGCGTATTTCCTCTTGCAGAGATATTACCAATGCTTTCAAATCAGATAAAGATGAACCGAAGTTACTGCAATTTTTACAAGTGAAGTTTATATTGGCCCTGTTCTTTATAGTTTTGACATCAGTCATGGTAAGATCAGCACAAGCGTAGTAGTAGTCCTCCTTGCATACATGACACTTCACGAATTTGCTGTCGTCGCCAGTTTTAGAGCAGCAAAAACACGACATATGCATTGATTGTGGCATTTTGTCCTTAGAATGCAGCTCACCGATAAATAACTAAATCTGGCAACCCGCAATTGGAGCGGCGAGTACCACTGGTACCATCAGCGTGCGGAATCCAGGGAACAGAATAGGTTATGTAGTACGCGAACCTTAGATTAACTGGTAATCCGATGGAAAATTATACTAGATTAATGGCTGACCTTAGTGGTTTGCGTGTCCAGTGTCTTCTTGGAAATTCCACCAAAATTTCTCGATAAATAACTGTATTAAACAGACTTAATTAACCACGATGGATCCACAACGTTGCCACGTTCATTCGTATAGCCGAATGTCGTGTCGTTGGCATATACCCGCACACGCAGCATAGATGATTCGGTAGTAACATATTCAAAATGAATAATCGGGTTAACGTAGTGCCTCACGTGAACGTAGTCTGGAATAAAAATTAAGAATATCATAAGTTTACAAAAGAATTAAGTAAGTACTTATAATGTCAAATGTTTTGAGAACATAAAGCCGAAAACTTCTTGGTTGCGCTACGGCTATACAAAGGTCGGTAGATCAATTCCCAAGTTAGACGACTTTTTTTCCTGATTTCACTGGCTGTAGGTAAAAGAAATAACTTTTTGTAACGTGATAAATAAAAAACTAACTTAAAATCTTTTAATAAATTAATTTTTGTGTCCCCCCCTTTCAAAAATTTAGGAACCGCCACTGCTAAAATTCCACAACGTTCAAAGAAAATTCCATGTTACTAAACTTTCTCGCTAATTACTACACTGGATACATTTCGCAGGACTAAAAAGAGTAATAACCCTATAGCCACTAGTTAGATGCATGGTATTTTAACCTAGACTACTGTCTGCCTAGCTGTCATTTGGTATGCGAATATTAACTCATATTACGGCAATAATTCAGTAGTTACTCAAAACTCGTACGTCGAGAAATGAAACGTTGTATAGTTTTATATTTATAGTTTTAGACAGAGGTGCAATCAACCTTTTAATGTTTTTATTTTCAATTTAAAGTTAATTGTTTATTTTTGTATAGGTACTAGCTCTTGAGAATTCAGAGCGGAATACTAGGCCCGGGACTAAACATGACAAAGAACGTTCTTTACATTCATGCATTTTTGGGCCTTTTAATGTTTCCTCTTCTTTCTACTTTTTAAGTCATACCTTCAAGTATAACCCCTATATCCAACATTTTATATGTATGTACATATACTTATAATAAATAGCAACCTTAACTTTACATTTTAAACAAATTTACAATGTAACGTTGTAACAGTTTTTTGTTGTTAAGTTGTCAGTCTGGTTCAGTATCTATGTATTTCATATGTATATACTTAAATAGAGAAATACAAACAATTTTACAAAACTTCTTGCACTGCTTCATTCTATCACTCGAGTAACTTTACAGTTTTCATCTAAGCATTTCTTTACCAACAAATTTATTGTTGTGCTTTTTGCACATATTACACAAATCTTTTTCTAGGACAGAAACAAATATGTTCTTGACACAAATTTTATTAGACAGTTTACAAGTACAACAGAAATTACTAATAATTTTACTTATCTGGATTATTCAATTTTGATATCGCAATCCGAGCAATTGGCGACTGATATTGATGGACAAACTTCATTTCTACCGATTTTTTGAATTTCCCTCTGCCTCCAGTACTTACTTTTTGCATTAGCCTAATAAAATTTTATTCAAAAACACATCTATGTTGATCGTTGCAAAAAAATAACGTGTAAAAATCATATCAAAAAATTTTTTGGTAAAAGAAAATTAAAAAAAGTTGTCAAGGCCTGGGCTCGAACCAATACCGCTTGAAAACGGACATTGTCGGGTCGAAAGGCTGACGCGCTTAGACGTTGAGCCAGCACGGTCTGCCGAAAACGTTGCTTCAACAAAACATATTTGATTATGTGCTTTATTATTGGAATTTGTAATCTAATGAAAAAGATATTTACGAGGATATTTATTTCGATCGTAGACTTCAGCTGCAAATTCCATTGATCGTCTATTGTGCAACAAATACACATTGGTTACATAAGTAACTATTTTCACGGTCAGCTGGGAATCTATAAAAAATAATGGTAAGAGGTGTCGAATTGACACGTCGTTGATGAAAAGAGAAAATATAACATTCTGAAGTCACACGGGTTCAGGAGCTATCGGCGTGTCTTCGGTACTGGATTCAAAAATCAATTTTTACTTTGATATAACTTTTGAACTATTGCAAAAAAATACGAAAAAATAATAGTTTTGTTACAAAACTTCAAGTGATCGTCCAATATATCACAAAAAAATTGTATTCAAAACCCCCGTCAAAACCCCAATTGAACTGTTCCTATAAAGGATTGTAAGAGTTACTGGGCATTTACGAAAGTGCAGGTCCATTGCGGGCAGTAGGCATCAAAATTACAGAGTAATGCCCAAAATGGGCACTGGTGTACAAATTTAGGGTAAGCGGTTTACCCCTCGTCGTGCGTCTTCTCACTTTTGATTGTTTATAATGGTAATATTATTTGTATAATATAATAATAAAAGGTCATTTAAATGTGTGCCATAACTGTGCCATAAGGATGACAAAAAATCCAAGAACAGGCTTCGTAGTATTCCAATACAGCCTGTGCACCTACCTATTCAAATAGACGAAGTACAAAATGCATAACATACTTTATCTGTCTCTTAGTTTGCCTTTCCTGGACAAATTTTTGATCTTTTTTTAATTTTCTCGCCGATGGTTGGGCGAAATGCTTCTATACGAGTAGATGAAAATAGCTAGCTTTCGAGATATCGATTTCAAAAGTTGTAACTTGCGTATGTGAGAAATGCCATAAAATGCTTGAAATGCATTGAAATTTACGCTTATAATAAAGGGCAACTTCTGTTAGTGAAGTATTGCAGGATACTGGAGATAAGGATTTTTGCTCATGCTTATACAGGGTGAGTCAAGCTTAACACCTCGGACTTTTGTGACCAAACCATACCACTTTTCGAAAAATCAACTTTGCGATTCTGTGTACGTCGAGTTGGACTACATTTTAAAAATAATGACTTTTATACAGGGTGTCTAATAAAAGCGTGACATATCAAAGTTATATTTTTTGAAATGGAACACCCTGTATATTATTGCATATTTAAATTCCTCGATCAATTTGGGTGTGACTTTATGTATCACACATGGGACTTAAATCAAACCGTTTAGGTGCAAATCACAATTTTTGGTATAAGTAGGTGGCAGAAAAAAAATTGAATATCGCAGCTGTTATAAAACTTAGAGGGCTGTGACTTTGCCGTGTCACTAAGCATGAAATGCGGCAGTTTATGTGAGACAGTTGGGTTTGAATTACGTTTGTACTAGGAGAACTCGGTAGATCGATTAAGTCGACTTCAATCTGAGATAACTTGATATTTTCAAATAGGAATGCCAAATTTTTTTATACAATCGAATGTAAAATTTGACAGCCTTTCTAATGATAAGCAGCTGGAGTACGATAGAAATGGATATTTCTCACAGCATACCAGCTGCTAGAATATTCTGAAGATTGACAATTCACAAAACCATTATTATTAATTTTGAAATGAAAGGAAATCTACCACTGAATGTTGCTAGCAGTTTAATAGCTTCAGAATAAAATTTCACATTTAATGATTTAAAATAAGTAATAACCGATACCTGTGACTGGAGCTCTGCAAATTCTCCAGTGCCCATAACCAAGATCGCCGAAAATGAATTTAAAATCTGCTCAAATTACTAAACATAATTTACCTGGCAGAAAATTAAAATATGATCTGTCAGTATTCCTTTTTTTGCGATCTTGCTAATAGATACTGAAAAATTTAAAGGATTACAGACAGTCAGAGGTATTGTTACTTTTGACTTTGACGGAAATGACTACTGTTTTATACCATTAAATGTGAAATTGAGTTCTGAAGATATCAGACTGAAAGTTTTGCTTTCATTTCGAAGTTTTTAGTGATTTTGGAAATTTTTATTCTCTTGTACATTGCAGTAGCTAGTGGGCTGTAAAAATTATCCATTTCTGTCGTACTCCAGCGTCTTTTCGACCTTAGACATGTTACCGCCGTTGTTTCTGGTTATAGTTGATTTGTTGTATGGAATTTTTATAATATTGTCCTTTCACTCTAGTTCTGCTGGATATTTTTGCTAAGTTAGTTGTTTTCTTCCATCTGAACACGTTTTTGTTTATATTTCATGGCCTGCTGGTTTGTTTATAGGTAGGGAAATTGAAAAACACCGATTTGATTGAAATCTCGAAATTAAATGAAAACTACTAGAGATTGATATTCACAACCCCATATCATTAGAAAGCTTATCTGCTTAAATTGCACATTTGATCGTATAAAAAACATTAAGCATTCCCATTTGAAAAAATCAAGTTACCACTGATTGAAGTTTCCTTAATTAATCTACCGATTTCTCCAAATACAAATTTAATTCAAACTTGACCGCCTAACCTAAGCTGACGCATTCCATGCTTAGTGACAAGGCAAAGTCACAGCCCTCTAGGTTTTATAACCGCTGCGATATTCAATTTTTCTCTGATATCTACTTTTACAAAAAAATGTGATTTGCACCTAATCGGTTCGCTTAATGTCCCACATAAAGTCACACTAAAATTCACACTGGAATCTAAATATGCAATAATTGTTCAAATATGTATGTTGATATGTCACGCTTTTATTAGACACCCTGTATAAAAGTCATTATTTTTTAAATGTAGTCCATCTCGACGTACATACACTCGCAAAGTTGATTTTTCGAAAAGTGGTATCGTTTGGTCACAAGAGTCCGAGGCGTAGATTAGCAAACAATAACGTATTATTTAAATTTTAGGCAATTTAACTGGAAAAGTTCGGTATTCTTATCACTTTAGCCTTTTATGAAAATTCTTCATGATTTTTTCTGTCCAAGACATATTACAAACAAAAAATACCTTCGAAGAGGTGTTGGTTTCGTGTCCTTAGGCGGCATAGACGTTTCGTTGTTATCTTCATCCTCATCTCCAAATGGGTTCAGCTCAGTGGGGTAGTACTCTTCGGTTTTTTTCTCAGGAACTTCGTCTCCTGTACGTGAAGTTTCGGCCACCTTACGTTGCTCGACTGCACTTTCATCTGTCGCCGACTCATCTATTACAACAACATCACTTGAATTAATTTCGATAACTGAATCGCTTGCTTCACTGCGAAGTGCCGAATCGTCAGCACTGTCTTCAGGATTCCGGGTTAGATCTATTATTTCTACAATATTACTCGAATCATTTGTAAGTTCTTCAGGAGATGTGATCAGCTCACATTCACTATCAATAATTTTTGAGCTAATTTCTGAATGTTTACTATTCGAGTAATCTGGCTGTTTTGTTGCTTTATACTCTTCGATGGCACTAGTTCCATCCTCCTGTAGGACTTGGGTATTAGCAACTTCTTCACCTATTCCTAAATCTTTGCTATTGGAGTAATCTAATTCACTTGTTTTATTGTCCTTGAAGTTAGTAGTGCAAACTTCCAGACCTACTTTAGTATCAGTCACTTCGCCAGTAATTCCTAAGTCATTGTTGTTGGAGGAATCACTTGTCATTTTCAAATGATTTTTACTACTAGTGCAAACTTCCTGTCCTATTTCAGTATCAGTCACTTCTTCACTAACTCCTAAGTCTTTGCTGTTGGAGGAATCTAGTTTATTTGTAATTTTGATGTAATTTAGACTACTAGTGCAAACGTCCTGTCGTATTTCAGTATCAGTAACATCTTCGCAAATTCCTAAATCTTTGCTATTTGAGTAATCCCTTCCTGCATAATTGTCATAACTGCTGCTACTGAATTCCTCCTCTTCATTTTGACTATCGATAACATCATCACTCACTTTTGATTCTCTAGTATTCGAGTACTCTAGTCTTCTTGCTGCTTTAGTGCCATTACTGCTACTGGTGCATTTTTGTTCTACTTCTGAGTGCTTTAAAATGTCTTTATTCTGGGACAACTTGACATCATCAGACTCATCTTTGGTAACATCTTGAGTTTCCTCGAACTTATGGCTAAACTTATCACTAACACTAGGTAAACCACTGTCATAGTTCATTGTTTCTACAACGTTTTTAGAGGCACTTTCACTATCGGCAACTCCGAGCGCTGTATCGTATAAGTTCTCTTCATTACCAGAATCACTATTCGAAGTCATTTGGCTTTGGATGAACTGAGACCTCGCTTCGGTGAACTCGTTCAAAGCTTTGGAGGTCACGCTTTCCAAGGCCGTTTCGAACAATGTGCTGTAATCGTCCGGTTCGTTGCTGTGTGTCCTAAGATTGGCGGTTTTTTCTTCGTCGCTCATAGAGCGTTGCAAGAGGAGCCTCTCCGTGGTGGACTTCTCCTCATCAGGACACACCTCACAGCATATTTCGCCACTCTCGGTCTCGTAATAATTGCCAACAGTGAGAAGACTGCCACAACGCGCGCATTTGAAGCAGGTGCGGTGGAAATGGAGCTTGCCTACGTTCAGGCGTTCTGCCAAGAAGACGGGAAGCTCGCATCTGGCGCAGCGCTCCTTGCGGAGTATGCCCGCCCCTGCGGTTGAGATCTGAAATGAAAAAATAAGCTGTTAGCCCACGCAACAAGTATCGTATTCAATATTTCCAATTTTTTTAAATTCAGAAAATTTTGAAATATAAATTTTGGAAATGTATTAGAGATTTCCGGACTTTTTTTTGTGGCACTAGGAAATTTCCCATCAGCCATAAACAAATGATTTAAAAACATATCTTGAGTATCAGAAGAACATTTCAGAAGAGTGATAACCACACGATCTAACTTTAATGAGGAGGGAAAAAGGATATTTGAGATATAGGGTGAGGTCGCCTATATTGAACCAAATTTTAAAAAAATGTCCGTACATGTGTGACATTAAAAAAATTAAATAAATTGATAACACAAAACTAATCTCTCAACTTTGAGGAATATTTTGAGTAGCATAAATTATTTTTATATTTGTAAACAACAAGAGAAAAGTAAAATTAAGATGGTGGTGCAAATGGTCCATTTTAGGCAACCGGGCGCTCAAATTGAATTCGTGGTCTCCTAAATTAGACCTGCCATCAGATGTTGACAAAGTAGGTATAATGCTTACAGGAAAACAAATTAAACTGAAATGAACTAATTTCTATTTAAGAAAAGTTGTAAATACCGAAACATTTTTTTTAACAATTGTTAATAAAATGTGTAAGAAAATAAGCCAATTCTATGTTTCTGTACTGCACCAAGCGTGGCAGTGTAGGCACTGACTCATTTCAACTTTGTCTTCAGTCTTGACTTCAGAACAGAACCATGAGAGTTCAGGTTCAGGAGTGTTAGAAATTTAGAATGGCCTTAATTGAACCGGGGTTCAATTAGAGTTCTTAGGTGGTTCAATATGAGAACCTAGCTCCAAAATCGAGATTAGCCCCATATTTAAATAAGTTTTGGACAACGTTATTGTTAGGTAGCGCTATCTTATAAACAAATTCTAAAATTGAAAGTAAGATTTGAAGCCTTGAAGTTCATAAAATATAACTTTGTTCGTGGTCAAGATCGTCAACACTTCACAGATCTATATTAAGTTATCCTAATCCAAATTGCAACTGAGCCACAAAAAGGTTCAAGGTGTGGTATCGAATACCCGATGGCAACATTTCCAAGTTTTGCAGGAAGTAACAGAAACGGCAGAGGTTCAATTTGGGAGACAGTCCAATATAGGCGACCACACCCTAAACAAGAATACACAGTCTTCTCGCCTAGGGGCCCGTCAAGAGTGAAAAGGCATTTTATTTTAAACACACACGAGGGTCACGGTAAAAGGATAAAAATGCATAAAGGTATAGAAACAGAGATGACTATTAAGCCTACCAATCGACTCTAAATTCTAACCCTGGACTTTTATAAAGCAGATTACACAGATCTGTGTAACGAGGGTAGGGAGAGTTTATTAAATGGAAGAGAGAGCCCAATCTTCAGTAAATTTAAATATAGATTATTGCAGTGTAACAAGTGTTTGGTGCATCCGAAAAATATATGATCAAGGTCACCCTCAACATTACGTCATCACGCTGTTTAGAATCTAGCAAGATGAGAGGGCAACGCGCCGTGGTCCAGTTTCATACGCACAATACAAGTTATATTTTTCCTTGGAATATTAAAATTATTATGCCAATAAGATTTTGATATACTGGGCTGAATTAATGAATATCTTGACTGATTTTTTGAACAATAATGCAGCCATTCTCAAGCCGACTTCTTTAGCAAGTTATATTTGGTAAAACAGTTCGTCCCCTTAGAGCAAAGTCCAAGTCACAAAATGTAAATTTTGTGATGTTGTAAACTGAAAAATTGCTTGATAAAATTTACATAGCCATATGAAAATTTTGAAATTTTTGAGATGTTGTAAACTGAAAATTTGCTTGATAAAACTTACATAGCCATATGAAATAACTGGTTATAAGCTGCACTACTTGGAAATGGGATAATCTTTATGTTATAGAAAATGGTGGACATATTAGGACAAGTCCATCGCCTCTGGTGGTATACTAACTCGCATACTACAGATCAGAATAATGCTATGTCCTCGGATGCAGTGTACTAAACATGCGAAGGCAGAACTAGTTTAAGGCCATTATAAATTTATAAACCCAAAACTCCAAAACGACATGTCAAAACTAATCCATCACCAACACAGAAAAGATAGACTAGTTTGAATTTTGGGAATTTATGATAATCCCTTCAGTGTGGACTTGGTATACTTTTGCAGTAAATTCGGTGATCTTTAATATATATGTACGCAATCGCAAAATACGGCAAAAACGACAAGAGACAAGTTGTAGTCTCCAAATGATAGTGCAGCTTGGAGATCAGTTCTGTTAATAATGCTCAATTTTGCCAGTTCATCTGCCTTTTATTGGGGGCCAGATCGCTATGTCCATTGATCTAGAATATTTTAATGATTACGTTTTTCATGGATAGCTTGACCAAAAGTTGTTTAATTTGTAAAACATAGACCATATATGAAGACGATCTGCAGTGATTTATGGCGTTAAGTGCCGTCAATACCGATTGGGGGTGTGAGAAAACAACAGCTTTTCTTATATTATGACGGGTATTGTATTAAAGAGCCTGATATATAGCCATGGCTTCGGTTGAGGATATGGAAAAAAAACATTTGGTAATTTGAACATTGCCGACGTATCAGCATTAGAGACATAGAAAGCGCATCCTGTTTCAGAAACTGCTGGATGCATCGGTATAGATATGTACATATCCAGAGAGATTGTTACGCAAGGACAGAAAAATGTCTAGTTGCTGGAAGGAGTGGTTGAGGCTTCTTTTTCTGCCAGTAGGAGTTGGTAAGGTCGAAGACTTGCAGACTTTGAAATTTAGAGTAACAGGAGCAGTCCTTCATAAATGCAAAAAATCTTAGTTCCCCCCTCACCCACTTTGCTCTCCACTACAACCTTACCATCTTCCGAAAAACATGGAAAGTGATAAGGAAACCCCTAGAACGCGTTACAATGAAGCTTGGAACAGTTTTGGTGAGGTGCTTATTGAGATTAAGCTAAGCTGTTAAACAAATAGCAGCAGAGAGGAAGACCGACGGAACAAAGTGGCATACATTTTGGTGATGTAGGCATCCTAAAACGTTCATAGGCTTACTGTCACAAAAATGTTCACAATTACAATACTCCTCTCACCTATGGGCTTATTTCGCCCTAAAACTGTCACACACTGCTTTGGGCTCCAAAAAATGCTTCATATTCCAACATCTACAACACGAGACATCAATGTTATAAATATAGGATATAAAAATAAATTGGATGGATTTACGTTGAAAATTTGACTAACCACCTATTTGTTGGTTTTGTGGATTGTTTCTAGTCAAGTTCGCATGCTTTTTTCGACCACAAAAGGTTTTGTATGACCAAAAATGTGTGTTAATTACACGAAAAATTAAAATTAATTCAGTTAATACTGTTTATTTAAAAAAGTTTTTCATTATTTTGGAAATATTTAGATAGATTGAATTTACATTATTTATATATTTTAAATTTGGTGTACCAATATTAAATATATAATAATAATAAATAAACAATATATTTTATGGTTAAAAAATACTAACACGTTTCGAAGTTCAATGCGCTAAATAAAAAACTTAAGCTCACTGTACCCCCAAATACTGCAACAAACGAAAGGCATAGCCAAAAGGTGGAAAACTGTCAAAATTATAATTGGGTTTATTATTAACATGCAAAACTGATCAGGCTTACAAATTATTTTCGCTATTTTTTGATCCACTGAAAATTCAAAGGTGGCAGGTCATCTTTCTGTTTGATATATAATAGTTTGGCTAGACTTCTTTTAAGCGGAAACCGAAAATGGGGGTTAAAAGTAGTGTCAATCGACTCGGTTTGACGTCCTGAGACAAACGAGACCATTCCCAGACCGAGGAAACGCTCCGGTGAAAAACTACGGCACTTCAAAGTTTCAGTACCTAACCTAACTTAACCCGACCGGTCAAGTTATTGAGGTCAAAATGTGTTAAATGGGGTTTAAAGTAGTGTTAATTGACTCGGTTTGATGCCTTAAGCGGGATTAGACCATACCCAGACTAAGAAAACGGCCCGATAAAAATCTACGCCTCTTTGAAGTTTCAAACCTAACCTAAAAACGACTTCAAAATTTCGATATTTTTTCCACGAAATATATGGTCAGTTCGAAAGTACTTGGCGAGTAGGGTACAACGACACCAGAAGCAACTTCAAGAAATGAAAAATAAAAAAAAGTTATGACGCTTTGAATTCTTAATGTTCCTAGAAATTAAGTAGGTTTAAGTTGAATTAGGTTTGTTCACTTGCATAGATAGGGGAGCCTGGGGGGCTGCCCCCCCCCCCGCAGCCGTTACTAATTTTGTAAATTTGGAATACTCTATGCAACATACTCCTAGGTAGGTAGGGTAGGTCATCTGTTCAGTTTTTTCAGTGTGCCAGAATAGGTCCTAGGCACAGACGCTCTAAGACCTTTTTTGGCTTAATTTCCTAAACTGAGGATCAAAATAAACGTTTTTTGCAGTCTACTAATTGATACAATTCGAGTCAGGACATCAAAACGAGTCGACTGACACCTCTTTTTAGCCCGAGCGTATTAGTTAGGTTATATCAGGTAAGGTATTGAAATTGCCAAGTTTTAAAGTTGCGTAGATTTTCACCGGAATGTTTCCTCACTCTGGAAGTGGTCAAGTTCGAGTTACGATGTCCAGCCACGTCGATTAACATCCATTTTGGCAAGGGTCAATATATTCTGACCCATACATAAATCTTTGTAGTACACATGAGAAGGAGCGATGTTAATATGACTACTTCTATATGGTTAAAAGATCTACGTTAAAAAATAATAATTAAATTTTGATGCGGTGTTTAATAGGTGCAAGCTAGATATTTAAAAAACTACAAAGTGCGTGTAAATAAAATGTAACTTTACCTTCTAACAAAAAATTTCTGGTTTGTACTGTCCAATAATGTCCAGAGTTTCCTCCTATAATAAACAGTGTGGGTTACAAACAAAGCTCAAGCTGGATGAAAACACAACTGATGAGATGATATCCTTGTGCAATGTACCTCCAAATGTAGCGTAGAGTGCAACTGTAGATTCAAATGAACCTTCAGGTCCCTTTGGCAATGGTTTATAAGGGAAAATAAACTCGTGTTTTGACTCCCCTGAAATCCTTATCAATGTACAAATGCCTAGTAGTGCATATTTTCAAATTCATTTTGACATCCATGGTTTTACTTTGATAAAGACTGCAAGCATACCTGGTTTTAACAATGGAAGCCACCTCTGTTTATGGTTTGAAAATTATATTAAGAACATTAAAATAAGCTTCAACACATGCATGAATATTCGTAATGTTACAAATGAAAACTATATAATATACTTGACATATACTATGTATATTGATAAACATCCTATAACAAGAATAGCTCAACAATCTAAAACATGATCAACCAAGTAAATGCTTCTATACAGGTACCACAAACATTCAAAAATAAATTTCTATGAGTGAAACACCTTATGGAGGCTACAGTTCAATGCATAGAACAAGTCGGACGAAGTAAGGAAGAAAATTCGAACATGACCATCTCTGTAATAAGGAATAGTACAGAATTTTATAAGAATAACTTACAATATTTTTTGTACTGCTGTATATAAATGGCAAACAGGAAACGCGTTATGTTAGGAGGGTTGTCAGTATATCTTGGAAATTAGAGTTTATTTTCTGAAGTTATAATGAAAGTCACACAGATAGCAATACTTGACCACATTATGACCACAACGCGCGGGTCATAGGCTCAGGGTCAATTGTTAAGGAGATATGCTAATCCATGCTAATTTCTGTGTTCAAGTATGTTAAAAACATACAAAAAAAAAAAAACAGAAAGTCGATAGATCACCATTCCATTGAACTGAAATTTATAAACCACACGTTATGTATTCTAACGTTCTAATAATTTGCCAGTTTAATAATTTGTACCACATACTCTTTAGAACAAGGGGAGGCAACGTACCACTAACTATAAGAGCATGCACAGCTTTTAGGCTATACCGTTGATACAAATCAATATCATTCAGTTATGGACTGCATTCATATAAACATTTTTATGAATACCTATTTTACCTGGAAAAAACATGCAGGAAAAGTATCACATGACTATGTACCGAGGAGGAGGAAACACAGACGTATGTACATAATGGTCTCTCCAATACAGCACTTTTTTATTGTAATTTCCCTACTGACAAAAAGTTTGGCCTGTTTATTTTAACCAAACTTAATTTGATACAGCATATGTGAGGAAAAGGATGTCAATTTTACTCCAATGTGGTTAGAAGTTAGAAAACATTTACAAACTTAGATTTTCAATATTTTGTATTCGTGCATACATTCTAAAAAATATTGAAAATTATAAAATTGATTAAAATCAACAAACCGGTAACAAATTTTGATTCATGAGTTCAATGTACCGTAGGTGGCGTCCTCTATTTATGATAGCACAACCGTAGTTGAATCTGGATTTTTCGCCTTAAAAAACCCCCTGATACGTGATCTCAGATCGTTGCACCATTTTATTGCGGAATAATTGAAAAAAAAAAATAAAGATAAAAGTGAAACTTTGACACTCTGTATCTTGAAAATTAAGCATCTTAAGGCTTCATGTTCTTATCTCAATGTTCATAAAAATGTGACGTCTATCACCTGTCAAGCGTTGTCGGTCGAATATGGAGAGTATATACTATTTAAATCACGTAACTTCCATCAAAAACTGGAATCATTTTATCTGCCTGTTGTCTGTGTATTTTTTGAATACAATAATAACTCATAAAGTACCAATACTAGGTGTTTTTGTAATACAACTTTATCTATGGGACATAGATGATTTTATGTGCAAATATGGAGTCTTAACTCCACTTCTGAATAATTAGATGTTGATATCAATGTCGGTGTATTGTATCAACGATATATCAACGATTTGGTTGTTTGTAGGTTTGATAAATTTAAATCGATTTTTCTGATATACTTTCTATATAGATAAAGGGTCTAGCCAAAAATGTATTGATAATGTTAGGACAGCGATAGCAGAATGACGTGTGAAGCAACACAAAGAATATGTATACTTGAGATCTTGAGAAGTTACAGCAATCTAAATAATTACATAGCTATTTTTTTTGTCACTGAGTCGCCATGCATCAGTTAACATTTTATCAATAATGTAAGCAATATACTAAACTGGATGAAATAAGATAGAGGTAAAAAAGGCACACATATTCAAATGGTTTAGATACTAGAAAGAGGTTCACATGAAAAAGTAAAAAAAATAAAAGACTGTGGTCAAAAGCAACCTTGAAAGATACATTCTGTTCAACTATTAGCACATTCAACTTTCAAGATGCACATCAAAGCTGAAGTTCTGTATTTGTTACGGATTGGAACATAGCATTTTAAAGGAAAACAAACAGGATTGATCATTTGAAAACCTCCTACCACCGATTTATCGAAAACCACTGATTACGAGAAAAAATGCCGAAACACGTCAAAAGATTTGTCAAGGGGGACAACTGTTCAACCAAAAACTACTTCACCCCCTTGTACCCTCTGCTCCCCCAAGGTCATCCCTCTAAAAAAATTTAAATGGAGGGGTCTCTAGCAATTGCTTGTTTCGAAGGTCGTTTGAAGTTCTTTATTTTGGCGTTTGATTTTTTTAAATCGGTCGATTGATTTTCGAGAAAATTACAAAAACCTTATGAATCTTAATGTATATTAAATGTAATCAACTGTCACGTTGAGAGTGCTTGGTCATTTCATCTGCAGAATAATTAGTTAAGAAAAATATTTTGTTGTTATGATCCAGAAATTGACTAAGCATCTAAATAAAGTTTTGGATTTGTTATGAATGCGTACTTATTACCAACTTAATTATCAAAGATATATGTAACTACTCCATACAAAAAAATGACTTTGTAGCATCGTTCGTAAAATATGTAAAAGTAGGTAGACACCAAAGACTCTAAATAGTACCTAGATACAATTAATACTTATGTGTGACACACGAATTTACCCAAGACATAATATATACACACCTAAGTTACCAATAGAAATGAGGCATATGAAATTAAAGCTGCAAACACGTCGTAGTTATTCCTTACCCCACACTGTTTATTATACACTTTGTTTTCAACATTTTGTGAGAAATTTGTGAGTAATCATGGCAAAAAGCAAAGAACATGCACATGCATAAGCTTTGGACTAGGGTTGAAAATTATTGCTCAGTTTCATGTTAAAAGTCTTATAAAGATTCAGTTTGACATTAAAAACTATACTGAATATAAGTGATCGATAAGTTATCGTCCATTTGGGCTAGTAGTCAGAAATACATTGCTTTTGAATACTACAGATGCCGTCCAAGACAGTATTTTATTTAATAATTGTGTTTTTTACATTTTAGGCAAAATTCACAGTATAAAATTGATCACTCAAAAGTAGTTCAAATACTTCATGCATTTACCATTTAAGCGGATAGCAAATTAAAAAAATATGTGGTGACACAGAATGAGAGATTTTTTTTAAAATAGAGCATTTATTCTAAAAATATATTTTTAAAATGAGGGAGCTATCGTAGTTTTATCCATTGGCCTGTGAAGTACTAGAATCAAATATGTTTGTATAAGATATAGTACCTTGGCAGCAGGAAAAAATGCTATTATATAACTGTTTTTTAGCCTTATGATATGTATAAGCTGGTAGGTAAGGCGCGTATAGAAGAAAATTAATTCTAACTAGAACGTTATTGCACGACAACGTACTAGTTGTCAGAGTGAGCAACTGAATGCAGCGCAGTAGTATCTTAAATTCTAGTCCGGAGGCGTGGGTTCGAATCCCGCTGGCATACGGTTTTTTCCGGCATTTTCTGGTAGCACCTTGATTTGAGAGCCCCACATGCGGGCAATAGCATGAAACATGGTATAACAGAAGATAGTGGTGCATTAAAACAGTTAAAAGGATATTAAGCTAGATCATCATCATAGTCACAATGTCTTAACAGACATGTTGTGAACTCGTAAAATGCATTTACTTATTTTACGAGTTTCTCTTGGGATAAGCTAGGTACTCTATATGAATATGATAGGATAGAATAACCCAATGCAATATCTGCATGAATTAGACAGAATGTACAAATTATTTTAATAAAGCAGTAAGCTAATGAGCTAAAAAATCTGGAAAGACGAATTTTGCAAAAAGGTTTTGTTTTGTTCATCGGGAATCCAATTTTCCTATATGCTATTTCACAAAACATTCAAATGAATTTATAAGTGACATAGTTCTTGCCTTATGAATTAGTAACAATCTGATTAATAACGTGACCAACGAAAAGTTTGAAATATCACTTGGAAAATGGTAGTCGAAACTGAACAAATGATATTTGGTGAAGAAATCAACCTCTGCCATAATTTTCTCATTCAGAAAAGCAATAAATAAGATCCAATGATGCCCCAATGCCCACCATCAACTTCAGAAAGCAGGATCGAATAGTTGGATATTAGCTCATTGGAAAATTCTAACGTGCACATCATATTACAATATCTGATATAATGTATAAGATTTGAGGTGGAAACATCTTTATTGTACTTACGAAAAATAAGCGAAAAAGCAGGCAGGAATGTAAGCAGGAAAAACACAAAAAATATATCAACCTTATAGAGGTGTTCATCTACTTCCTGACATTACCTATAGGAAAGCCACCAAGTAGAAAAGGAAAAGTGAAATAAAACATAATATAGTAGTTTGAATAACTAATATAATAGCGACCAAAACTAAAAGGGTGTCATGGTTATCATAAATCTAGAAATAAACATGATCGATGTAATTTTTAAAACTTATTATTAGTTTTTTTTTATAAAATGCTGTACTTTAATAAGGCTCACACAGGTGGCTGAAACGCGAGCAAGTGAAGTTTATCCTCAAGTGTATGAGGTTTTCACTCGAGGGCTAGTGAAACACGATGAAACATCATTAACTCTTTTCTAAATAATATAAAACTGAATAATGGGATGAAAGTTGCTCCGATACTCTTAACTGTTGCGATATTTTATTCTTTTAAAAACAATTCAACTTGTACTTCAAATAACTGTGAAGATCTTTATGTTAACCCAATGTAAATAGTTTTTTGGGTTTCATTCTTAGATTTATCTTTTATGTGACATTAATGCAACATAAAAACTTACAATAGCGGTTCGTTAAACAAAAGACATGTTCATCATTGACACTCTTTGCATCTCTCTCTGCATTATATGTGATCTTGCTGACTTGCAAAATAATCTTTACAATGCGAGTACAATTAAATTATCATTTCAGAATGTTTGTTGTTCACAACAGGCATTTCTTTTGTAGGCATTTCAGATGATGGTGAACATTTTTGAAATCTGAATTCAATCAAGAGCGTCCTTCACTGTTATATCGACCATATCCATAACCTCAAAAATTTTTGAGTTTTGTTTTCGCCACCAACCGACACTAACTCCCAATCTCTATATACTAGTGTTCATGACTGGTGAAGCAGATGAATTTAATTATTAATTATTATTAATTTAAAATTTCCAATGTTGTACTAATCTGCCATGAGGCACGATAAAACACAGGAAAAAGGACAAGAAAGAAGGTGTAGGGACTATTATCTTCTTTGTAAAAAGCAATTTGTCATGGACTGATGGCTGCATACTACGGCAGATGAATCAGATGTTAAAACTACTAACGTAGTAGTGCTACGAGACCCGATAAAACACAGGTAAAAAAAAACGGCACAGAAGCGTGACAGCACATTGCACAAAAATATCAACACAACCAAATAAAACAGCAAATCTATCTTACTTTTGTTAATGGACTTGAAGATGTTGGTGATCCTATACCATCTGGCGACGTTTGGGCAGGTCTCTTAGATGCTACTCTGGATGTGGAAGAACCTGCAACATACAGTTTCGTTAACACCAAAAAAGATCAGGCTATTATTTATGATTTTTAACAGACAGACTGTAAAAAATTAAGGAACTATGTGATGGTAGGTGACCCTAGTGGTGAATTAACTACGTATGAAAACCATCTTTCAAAAAGCAGGTTAATTTTCCAATAATAAAAAAAACAGGTCCTTAGTTATTTTGAAGAAAAACTGATTTTTACACCTTTTTTTTACTATTTACACACCCACACAAATGCGCGAGAGGAGTTGTATAGTTATAAAACATTTCGATTTGGTGACAGTTTTATAAACATGGCATGATACCCTAGGTACGAAAATATAATATCTATGTTTTTCTTTAAGCGCATGTAACAATATTACTTTCGGCAATATATTTTGTAGGAATATCCCATTATTTTACTAGTATCAAAATCATATTGCAGAATATACCATAATAATTGGCAACAACCAGTGGCGTAAATAGACATAGTCTCATTATGGGTAGGGAGTAGGTAACTACTATAATCGTAATTAAATTGAGGTATGATTGCACTGAAAACTTTCTTGCAAAAATTTCTCAAGGATTTCGCTTGAGTATCTGTAATTCATCTTACACACTTAAAAATAAAATCTCAGTTCAAGAATTCTGATAATCTTCTAAAGATATACTTGCGACAAGAACATCTGTTCTCGCTGTAAGAAAATTTACTTGAGAAAATTATGATTAACTTGAACCAAGAAAAATATATTTTTGATTTCGATAATACTTTTAAAGATATATTCTTCACAACTAAAATTTCAATACTCTTCGGACAAGGTTTTGAAGTTTTACTCTGGATATCATACTTTGCAAGTGAGCTGCTGTAACTTCGATCAAGAATACAAACAGCTTGACAGTTTTGGAACACCTCTATTGAGAATATGATAATCTTGGTTCATGTACTTCGATAGATCGCCACAGGCCTCATAGTTCTTTGTTAATAATTCTTAATTTAGCTGTGTCTGTTATATTGTAATTCTCTCAAGAAAGGATTTTTGCATAGTTTGGGTTGTGTATACCTCATACAGTTCATATGTAAGTGCCAAGTATGTGATATGCACTATATTTATGTTAGTAGTTGTGAATGGAATATAAAAAATGGCGGACGGGTAACATATTCTTCTTGTTCAAAGGTACAGGAACTACACACTTTTATACTACATGGTAATTAGTCGGCTTTTTTCAACATGGATTTGGAAAAATACGTAAAACTGCCGAATGCAGATGCCCTTACATGCTTTTTTCAGTAAGACCTAAATTTTGAGCTGTTTGCGCCAAGATTCAGAAATGCTTCAGTCAATATATAGTATTCTTATGGGAGATATACTCATTGTTTTGTTTCTAGGATCATAGTTTGCTTGATTTAAGATTTCAGTATTCTTCCTTTCCAAGACTCTCAGTTTTGAATTGAAAATATTCACTTAATATAGTTTTGTGCATGTAGGAAGATATGTTATACTTCGATGAAAGTATATATTCTTTGTCCAAGAATTTATTTTTGCGTGAACGAATAAAGGATTAAAAAACACGTTGGACTAAATAAATCGAGATAAAAGAAGATGTGCGAAAATTAAATGTTTTTTTTTCAAAACGAATAAAGATTTACTTTGAAGGTCATAGATTTATCAAAACACTATCATATAAATTCTGAACTCAGAACATAATAGACCCCGTAATAAACCCTCCAGTACTAGTAATATTACTACGTTTCCACGGGCTTTCAAAACAGTTTTCAAAACGCTTTAAGACTTTGGATTGTCGGTCTTTCCACGATAGATTCCGAAACGATTAGCTAAACGCATTTAAAACAACCCTTTTCACAAATGTCATTTCCTAGTTTTATAACCTATGTGTTTTGTTGTTTATCATGACTCTTTAGTTTCGAACTTCGAATAAACTTCAATAAACAGACAATAATAGTGTTATTAGACAGAAACGCACTACGAATGGTACACTTCAAAACGAAAGTGACAGCTACCGTTTTCACATTTGGATCTCGATACGATCAAAAAAATAGCGAATCGACCTTGAACAGGAAACGTTTTGAAAACGCATCCAATTGAAGTTTCCACGATATATTTCAAAACTCAAAACAATTTGAAAGCCCGTGTGAAACGTAGTATACACTAACTTTGCTGATTTCTGTCCGTGTGACTCTCCGATACAGTTGCCATTTTTGTCACTGCACAACATAAGTAACGAATAGCGATTGTCTACCGCAATTTTGGGCGCACAATTGGACATGATTATTATCGAACGGCTATGTACCGCACAAAATACACATCATAACATGGTTACACGCACCTTGTAGCAACTGAAAATCACATGTTGATTGTTGAATAGGGATTCCGAGATTCGGATCCAAACAATAATGACATAACACAGGAAATTGGGGAGAACGTAATTATAAAGCCCAACGGATTGAGTCCATTATATGCGCGCTTACACAAAAAAGAAAAATGGAACAGGATGAACCGAATATTTTCAACCGGAAATTGATTCTGCCGATTGCATGAAAAATTACAGTAATTCTGAATAACAGCACTGCAAAAGGAGGCTCAGCGATTTTTCTCATACTAGAGTGCATCCAGATGAATATACTTGTACATATAATATTTTTAAAATGAAATAAAGTATTTAACTTTTTCAGCAAAATCCTTTAGCGAAATTATGAAATTAGATACGAAAAAGAATATCACATACGCGTAAAAAATGTATACTCCTCTAGAAGCCAGAGCAAATATGTAGTCTACTTCTGTGTTACCGATCTAGATAGTTCCTTACAAAAGAAAAAACGTTGCTATTTTTAACACGTGGTTTTTATTTAAGGATTTCTGTGAAGATCCCTCTGAGTCGCTTAATGCAGCGACCAACTACCCCATTTAGTATTGATTATAGAGGCAAGGAATTGGATCTACAGAGAATCTAAGCTATTATAATATAGGGTAATATATTGGAAAACATCTTATCTGTGGCAAATGAGCTGGAGTTCGATGCCAAACCCCTTTCAAAAAAAAAAAAAAAAAAAAACTGGAAAGCATATGTCATACGGCTTGCGTCTTCACAATTTGTATAACAGCTCTGATTTTATTATTTCATTTGCCAAAAGGATGTTTTTTGGATCTCAACCAATCCTGTATGTTTCCCTTCCTCCATGAAATCGTGGGAATTTTTGCAACGTTACGGCTGTGATATACGAAGCGTTGCCTTCAACCTCTTTCAGACCTAGGGCCTCTGACAAGTGACCCAGTTTTTAGTATTTTTCTAAAAGATACCTGCACGCGTGTTTTCTAAATCTAAACATGTTTTTTTTACAACGGTTTTTACAACGGCATCAACTGCTGTGGTCATTAGCCTCGTGTTCTGTGTAGGCTTTGTTACTGTTTCCCGGCACCACCCTAGGAACAGCACTGTTAATTAGAAGTGAACAGTGAAATGCTGAGGCGGGGATTCTCGCTAAGTTGGTTAGTTTTAGTATAGAACAAACATTTCTTGAAAAAATCGGATGCGATAACTAGTAATGCCAAAGTTAAATAAATGCGAACGATTTCACAATGCCCAAAGCGGCTTGCATTATCTCTGAAACAGTACCCATGATTCGACATCTAACTACTATGCTAAGATCATCTGCATAGGCCTGCACGTAAACACCTATATTGTACAGCCTGACCAGAAGTTCATTCACCACCAGACACCACAATAAGTGAGGTAAGACTCCGCCTTGCGGGCAGCCCCGCGCTACTTCAACGCTATGCGAAATATCATTCAGCATAGCAGTAGCTACTTGACCCTCTAAGGTGGAGATGATCCATTCCAAGAGGGAGGACCTCACCCCATACCTCTTTCGAATCGGAGGTGGCGCAATTAAACGCACCCTGAATATCTAAGAAAGTTACCAAGGCCACTTCCTTTTGTTCCTAGTGAAGGGCAAGTTCGGCTGACTTACGAGCCTGATAAGGAAACTGATAGGCATGACTGGCTCACCCTTCCAGAAGTCCATCTCTTAGGTGCCTATCAATCAGCCTTTTCAAAGTCTTCTGCAAGAATGAAGGAAGGGTAATCGGTCTGAAGTCTTTCGGGTGTCTATAACTAACTACCTCTACCCGGTTTGGTATAAAAACGATCTTGGCAAGTAGCCAGCTTCCATCAGGTGTGAAGGCGGCAGCCAGACAAGCTCGAAATATCCTCACAAGACGTGGAAAAGCCACTCATTCATTCCTTCAATCACGTAAGGCTTGAAGGGGGGAGGAGGGGTTTGACAAAAATCACGAAATATCACAAGAGGGGCGAGGGGTCTAGTAAGACATCACGTGTATTTATTTTTTCGTCGAACACATAATTTTATATACCAATCAAATAAACCTGCAACCGTTCGGTCCAGGCACTTTCAACATGGTTCTTAATTTCAGAATAAAATAACAACATTATACTTTAAAGATAATATTCGAAAAATGTTTCTTTGTAGGTACTAAATATACACGTGATGTTGCGTAGGGGGTGGGTAGCCTTAAATCTCACCACATATCACCAAAGGGGAGGGGTGGTTAAAAATGCTAAATAAAAGATCACTTGATTAACGGGCGGCCCCAAATGATCTAGAATCGCGAGCGTCCAAGCCTAAAACGTCATTTTGCCATTTGTTACCATCGTGTTTCGGTACATATTTCATTCGTTTTAAAAGGTTTTTGCATTCGTACAAGCGTACAAAGGCGGTCACCGTATGTATTGTACGAACGTAATTTATGACCGAAAACCTATTTCCTGGAGGCTTCGAGCCATCTCCAAGGCGTACATGTCTATTAGACTGCTGACATATTTATTAGAAGCGCGGACAGTCTGAATAGGTTTCCTGATGGGTTTTTCAACATAAGGACACCTAGCTGTGAACCAATCGGACACTCGGAGGGCAATGTGCACAGAACTTGAATAGTGAGTATCAGCACCGAACATACACATAACAAGTGGGTCCTATAGAAGAAAACAGCTCAAATCTCTAATTAACAAATCGTCGCCACAGATTGGCGCTAAATTTCGATGGAGAAAGGAATGGTGCACGAAAACTGAGTATTTGAAAAAAAATGTGATAAATGGAATGATCATATACAGGGTGAGTTTTTAGTACCGGCTCGATCGATAACTCTACTACTGCAGAAGATAGCGAAAAAACTTGTATATAGTTGTAGCCACGGATATGCTCCTTGCTCAAAAAATAATATCATCTAGTTTTAAAATCGGCTACAAAAAAGCCCGCGATTCATATTCGTATACAGGGTGATGTAGAATGCAAAATGCAGAATTTCCCTTTTTTTTTCAAATGTAACCCCTAATATTTTATTATACCAAAGAATTGCTTTTAATATGGTCTTTCATCTTTGTATAGCACTTGTTGTACCTACGTCCATCAGTTTCCGAGATATTTCGATTTTTCGGTAAATTTAAAATATAGCTTCTATTTGAGTACCTACTGAAATTTATTTATTTTGAGAAAGTACTATGGAATTTATTTTTTATTTAATGAATTATAAGGTCATGAAAGTATTTGATGAAGTCAAAACCCTGAATCATCGAGATAATAAAGTAAGGTATGCTGAGGAAATAATTTTGTAGGCGTGATGCATAATTATCAAGCAGATTTATCAGGTATGCTTTGAAAAATTGACGGTTTTCATAACCTGCTCAATAATTCCGTACTATGTGAGAAAAGAGCTTTAAAAATTAATCTTTCCATTGAGGGTATTTAGGAGAGTCTTTGAGAAATTGCCTACTTGCCTCTAGAATATATCAACTATGAACAGCAATATCCAGAACGGAGGCACTCTAAAACTAATGCGTTTGAAAGAATGAAGAATCGTTTTATTTGGAGCGTGTCGTTTAATATTTTGTAGCCTACCTGATAGATCTGCTTGATAATTATGCATGACGTCTATAAAATTGTTTCCTCAGCATACTTGACCTGTATTATCTCGTTAATCCAGTGTTTTGACTTGATCAAGTACTATTATGGCCTTATATTCTAGTTGATTGTTAAGCAAAATAAAATTTGACAGTATTTTCTCAAAATAAATAAATTTTAGTAAACAAATTGAAGGTATATTTAAAATTTGTAGAAAAATCGAAATATCTCAGAAACTAATGAATTCAGCCATAACAAGTGCTATACAAAGATGACAGAGCATATTAAAGGCAATTATTTGGTGTAATAAAATATTGGGGGTTACATTTAAAAAAAGAGAGAAAATCTAGATTTTGCATTCTACATCACCCTGTATACGAATATGCGGCGCGGGTTTTTTTTATAACCGATTTTAAAACTAGATGATATTTTTTATCTAACTGTGTAAAAAAATGATTTTTGATTTAACACTTTTTGATATACAGTACGTTCATTTGACAGCGATTTGGAGATAAAAATGGTCATAACTTTTAAAACACCCCGTATAATGTAACAATACCCGGTATTGAAAGAACGGAAATCATTCGTAGAATTTGAATATGGAAAAATATATAGGGTGTCTAAAAAAAAATGCATGTTTGCATCACCACGTAGTTATGGATCACCCTGTACAAATCAAAATATTTTCTGAGCAAGGAGCATATCCGTGGCTACAATTTTTCTATACAACTTTTTTCGATATCTTTTATAGCCGACCGAGCCGGTTCTAAAAACTCACCCTGTATAAGTTTTATAACCACTGACTATAATCTAGTTTTATTGTCGGTATTTATAATAAAACTATTGTTTTTTCGCAATAATTCAAAAGTTATATCAAAGCAAAAACTGATTTTTGAGTCCAGTACCGCAGACAAAAACAAGTGAATGCGACGTCAACATGTTGAGTCTGGTCCAGACGCTACGTTTTCCACAACGTTTTGTCTGTGCAGTTCAAAACGTTGCAAACAAAACGTTGCGTGTGGATAGAAAAACAGTGCATTTTTGAGAACTGTGCGGAGACGGTACAGTTGCAGCGATAACTGAGCTGGTGAGCATGGATTGCCCAGACAAGTCGGTGCGTGTTGACATTGGCACATTTTGTTCGCTAATTTAACAAGAATGGCAAACCTTCGATAATTTACTGTGGGCTTTCGACTGATTTGATCGCGTTGTATGGAAGTTTCCAATGAATTTGGCGTACCAAATCCAACAAATACAGTAAAAAATAGCAGGTATATTAGAATTTGTTAGAAAAAATCGAAGAAAATGTTGCAGATAGAAAATTAATTTTTAAAAGGGTAAGGAGTAAAAGGGTTAGCAAAAATAGATCTCGTCGACTTGTGACTTGACAATACAATATCTACAAGCGTCAGCCCTTCACCCCAAAGTTAGGGTTAGAACCCGAACCCTGGGATCGATCTCAGGGCTTGACAACTTTTTTATTTTTTGGACCAAATAATGTAGTGCTATACTTTGCATATGTTATACACATTTTTTTTAAGATTGAAATAAATATGAGAGTAGGTGGCAGAAAAGTTCTGCCTGTGCGCCATCCGGTACCCGGAGGTAACGGCAAACCAAAGGAAGTCACCGCTAAAAAGCAGCAGACTACGGCGGAACGCAAAGGTGCATTCGCTTCACCTAACTAGAAGAGCGCGCTTCTAGACCAACTGCATATGAGAGTCTATATACGGTTTGGTTCGCCGTTACCTCCGGGTACCAGATGGCGCACAGGCAGATCTTTTCTGTCGCCTACTCTCACATGCTTTACATGTCTGATAGACATGAAACTTATTATGCTCTCTACCTCCGTCAATCGACCTATGGCGCACTAATGATCTCTAGTAAGCGTGAAACAGCTGTCTGCGTACTGTTGGGTTGACAGAGATATAGAGCAACCCTCGTGACATTTTACAAGTACTACAAAAATAACTAATTATTTTACTTTTTTGAATTATGTTCAATAATGATATCATAATCACAGCAACTGGCTATTGATGTTTACGGATTTTTTAAATTCTAGTGCCTGATGTGTATGTACTGTGCATCCGGTACTTACTTTTTGCACTAGTGTAAGTAAAATTTGATTCAAAAACATATTTATTTCGATCGTAGACTTCGTCTCGAGCAGCAAACTTCATTCATCGTCTGCCGTGCAACAAATATACACTAATTACTCAAGTAACTATTTTCACAATTAAAAATAAATAAAGGTTTTATTTCTTGAAACGAGAAACTTTGTACCCGGACTCGGGTGCACGTCAATGTATTATAGGTTATGCGTTTTCCTTCTCATTGTAAATATTGCTAATACTTCTTATTGAGCCAATTGTCACATTGAAATAATACGTGTACCAATTCTAACAAGTACCTCTTTCCAAAATGCCTCTCACTTTCTAAAATCTTGACAGAATTGTAATCCATCGCATGGCCTGAATGATGAACATGCGAAGCAAAAGCACACTTCTTAGGGTGAAGTCTGGCATCAGTTTCATTGGAGGTTATTCTACCCTTGAGGGCCAAATCACATAATGTGACTTAAAACGAAACGTTTAGGTGTAAAACACCTTTTTTGGTATAAGTAGGTATCAGAAAAAAATTGAATGTCGCACATTTAGAAGGCTGTGACTTTGTGAAATGCGTCAGCTTAGATTAGACTATCAAATTTGAATTGTTTTTGTAGTTGGAGAAATCGGTAGATCATTTAAGGAAACTTCAGAGATAACTTGATTTTCTCAAATGAGAATGGCTAATTCTTTTTTATACGATCACATGCTAAATTTGATAGCCTTTGTAAAAATATAAGGTTGTTAATATCGATCTCTGGTAGTTTTCATTTAATTTCAAATTTTCTAAGAAATCGGTGTTCTCCAATTTTCAATTTTTTTGGAAACATTCCTATTTATTTTTATAATATATACCGTATTCAAATCCAAGGTGCAGAAGATTGTAAACAAATAGGATACCACGCACGCCGCCCGAGTAAAGCGGCATTCATTGCTATTGGCCGAAAGGCAACAAACACCTTGTCGGCTTGCCGCTCTGACGCCCGTCTGGGTTGTTGAACAGAGTACAGGGTTGTATTTCATTCAGTTG
Source organism: Callosobruchus maculatus (assembly GCA_951848785.1). Taxonomy (NCBI): domain Eukaryota; kingdom Metazoa; phylum Arthropoda; class Insecta; order Coleoptera; family Chrysomelidae; genus Callosobruchus; species Callosobruchus maculatus. The sequence goes on along the minus strand of CATOUR010000142.1, from coordinate 2,752,276 downwards.
CTCAGTGTATTTATCATTGTGTACGACACGTCGTTAATGATAGCGTACATCGTGCTTTTATCATCGCATACCTGCCGTGTTCTTGTGGGAATTTTAGTGTTATCTGTGTTGTACTGTTGTTTTAATAGTTATTAGTAGTGTGTTTGTGTTATTCCCCGATAACTTCAAGGAGATATTGAAGGATGTCTAGTAGTACAGACACTGCAGATGAATCCATGGATGTGGCTACAAGACAGGATTTAAGTCTACCAAGGAAGAGGCTTAGTAGCACAGACACTGCAGATGAACCCATGGATGTGGCTACAAGTCAGGATTTGAGTCCACCAAGGAAGAGGTCAAAAAAGAGCCATTCTCAAGAGGTTCGTCAAAAGGGAAAATTTCAACGAACACCTAACGCGCAACGAACGCGCGGCGCCCACACAGCGCGTGTTCGCGGCGCGCAGATTTGTGTCCACCTTAAGATTTTTGCCAACTTCTGTGCAAAGTTTATAAAATAATTGGGTATCTTCGGAGTCTGATCACTTTCACTTTCGGAAGATGCCTCCGGTGCCGGCGCCGGCCTGTGCCATGCTGATCGCGAGATCTTTGCCGGACGATGAAAACAGACCCAGCCGCCTTACGTTGTCGCCGTCGCGCGTCGGTCGTAGTGCCACAGCTGGAGAAAGCGCGCCTCGCAGTCTGGCCAAGCGTAGGTTATCCAAATGACACACACAATCGATTTGTGCGTCTGCTAAGCGTTATGCCTAGTTTACACTAATGCTAGCTTTTAAGACGGTGCCTTTTTTCGTGCCTCTTGATGCGTGCGTTGTAGCGTAACTATATGACGCATGGGTCCCCGCATTCGCTTTTCAAAGCGCAACGGTTGTATGCGTCAGAACGCAAAGAGACGCAGGGTTTCCCGAGACTCATGGGAATTTCGGTGGGCTACCCTACACGGCTAACTGTTGTCTCTTCGCATTTTTCAGGTTACAATAAAATGGGACAATGACAAAACTATCGAGTTTATCGACTCCTGATTATAAAAACAGAGTTTTTAATTCTGTCCGAAAATTATGTGCAAAATACAGTATAACCCCAAAACAAGTCATGGACAAAACTGAGAGCTTCAGCTCTTACTACATACTAAAAGTGGAAGTGCAACCTCCGAAACATACAGACGCAGTTGGTTTGCCTATGCCTCCATATTGTTTTTTTTTGCAGTATTACAATATTCCTTTTTCAGAAATTCCTGTATACCTTTTTAGATCCATCCGAACATTGTCTTCCCTATTACAGAAACCAAGGGGGCTTAGAATTTTCTGGTGTACATACATACGAGTACTGTTTCTGTAATGTGTAACCTGGAAATGACAGAATTGATTTTAATGAAATTTCGACACAATTTTATTACCTGCGAGGATGGAAAACACGTATGGTTTTTAGAAATCATGTCAGTGGTGGCGCTGCAATAATCAAAAAACTAAGAATATAAAAGCAGATCAAACTTGGTTTTAAGGCGTTTTAGGGGTGCCGGATCATTTTCCTACTTTTATTTTGGATGTTGTGTTAATAGGCTGTCATCAATTGACCTGTGAAGGAAAGACCTATCGGCATAACATAATTTTTGGGGGGGGGGATGATTTGATTGCAAAGGGATCTCAGATTAATTTCGTGCTATGGGAAAATAATAAACTGGCATCACCGTAATGTGTGGCAAGTACCGGGTCAATCAACTTGACTTCATTTTTTCCTTTTAATGTTCGCGACGATACGCCTTATGCTCATAATTTTGACTATTAAAAACTTGCTGTGATGCGATACACACATGCCTATATGTCATCAAGTTTTTTAGATTAGTTCTAAAAAATAGGTTTGACATGGTGACAGTGGTAGCACGATTCTCAATTTATTATACATGTGGATCTCAAATCCCCCGGTGTCGCGTCGGCGCATAGGCAAACATTTACGAGAATATTTTGACTGGCATTTTTTATAGGTTATACTTAATGTTTCCCTTAGGGATACAAAAGGTCAGCCTTTCATGATGTGCTGAAATTTTTGCGTTAATAGCTTAACTTGAAATTGCATTAAAACTACCGGCCAATTTGCTTAACCACTGCTTTGATATGTACATAAATATAATCTTTGATAGTTAAACACCTTGAAAAGAAGTATCGACCCGATTATAATGACATTTTGACAACTTTTAACTACTGCAGTAGATATGATCAATTAACTGAGTTTATAGGGAATTCAAAAGTATCATTTTTGACGGTTTGGATATACTTGTTATATTCAAACCTTAGTGAGATGAGCTTAAATTGGCGAAATAAGTTGGGAAACCATCAAAAACTATCCGTTGCCCAACAGTATATGGAGAACATTGATTATGGCGCAATACATGACGTTTTCAAAACTTTGTGAATGGGAGTTGGGAACGACATATCCGCAAAACTTTGAAATAAGTGTTATAGTGAAAACCTACTTTTGTCTTAAAGCTAAAGGAGCATGGTAAATATCCGATAATATACAAGCTGCCCATTTAAAAAGCAATATTTTTCCATACAATATCTTATCTATAGTTTCTCGCTCAAAATTTGAGGAAAAATTTAACTTCCGATTAAAATACAACTTTCCGCCCTACAGAAAACGAGGCGATTTCTGGATGGAATCAAATTAACCATAAAGCTTTAATGGGGAAGTAGTTTAATACATTACCAATTGCATATGTTATTGCATGCATACTATATTGTTTACGATATTCCATTTGCTAACATAAGAAGTACAATGGTGGTACTCTAAAGGCAATGACTCCATCCATAAAATCAGGACAAACAGATGTTTACACCTTTAATGTCTTTCTAATTAAATTCCCAAACGTTATTTAGTCATATTGCCATATGCCTGCCTCAACGCACTCCCAAGAAAATGTTAATGTACGGTATCTTAAGATAAACATACCATATTTTGGCGTTGATTACTTCCGGGTAAATAATGGATTCATTATCAATATAATACTTAATGAAAACAAAAATAGGTTATAAGTATCTGAAAACGAGTGCGGCAGTAAGGTTCTTGATTTGTGGATTGGTACATTGTGATGGGGCAAGAGAGTTTAAAAAAATACCTTAAGTACCTTTTAATCATTCATAAAATGTTGTTCTATTATACTCACAATAAATTGAAACCCAGAATTCCATCAAGAATCTATCATTCGTCTTATAAAGGACGTAATACAATGCAAAATTATATGAAATGGTAATGCTCCCAAACTTTGAAAACGATTCCAGAATCCAGACTATTCATGAGTTGCTCGTTTTTAATATCACAACTCTAAAGCGCCTATTATACTTTCTATATTTTTTACTATATTGCAGATAACAGTAGATTAGATTGAGGTGAATCTCTGTCTGCGAAACTTTTTTTTTAACTTTTATCGTAACTGTAACTTCGAAACCTTTCATGTCTTTAAACTGATAAGACCCTTCAATTTAACTGATACGTACAAGCATTTCTAAATTAGTGAAAGTAATTTAACTCATCATCCAAGCACCAATCGTCAGTAATTACACTTTTTTTATAATCAAAGATGGACAAGCAGATAACACATCTTTAAAGCCGCATTAATCTAGACCCAACGCATTTGTCGGATATCTAACCGCTCTTTGACGTGATACAATCAGATGTTTTCATGCTCTATGTATTAGCAAGGTCAGTATTCCACTGAAATGACCATGCAGAATACGTGTCTCTATCAAGAATTCTTGAAGACTAGTTAATTTACCTGCTTTTTTCACCATGTTATATACAATAGATGTTAAAAATAGTTTGCTGACCCGGTTACGTATCGACCACTATCGTTTCTTCTATGAATTATATTTTTGGTAACTTTGATATTTTGAAGATTCTTATTTATTGTACAGCATTCGCACTCTATAATTTATATATAAACAAGTACAGATATTACAAAAGATTGTGAAGTACTAAATAAAATGACTCACGGGGCCACACTTTCGGACGGAGCGAATAGTCTGATCGTTGATCAGGTGTTTACACTGAAAAGATTATATTTTAGATGCTTGTATTCCTGGATATGTGTGGGGTTTTTAGCTGTCTATGGATACTCCTCCATTAACGTGTCAGCTTTACCACAATACTAGTCATACAGCATTTTTTATTCCTTTATCAAGACAGCTGACCTGAGTAGGTGTTGTGGCAGTATATAGTAGCCATCAAAAGGTCAGAGTGTACTTGAAGGACCCTGATATAATCATCCACATTGTTTGGTTTAGCTAAGGGAACACTAGTTTTGGATTGTTCATCCACCCTGCAACACAGTAGCCAGCAGTAGAATATGCCAATACTAGAGGAATTTCTTTGAGTTACCCTGCCAAGGCGTTTAACCTAGTAGTTCTGGGCATAGGAAAGCCAATATGTTGTAGTTGACGCCAACTGCAATGTTTCACTGTTTAGCCTTCATGGGTACGGATCTTTTTTGTCTAGGTACACAGTTCACACAGTACCGCAGTTCCATAGCAAATATTGCAGATTACCGAATTAGGTCATTTCCTGTTTTAAGTGTAGTAGCACTGCGTAATCGGCGTTGTTTGTAAGAACGCGTAACGATTATTGATCTTTAATGATGTTACTTTGCTTATCTTAAGTATAAAATTTGACAAAAAATTAATTTTGAATAACTGAAATTGTATATCACTGCCTACGCTCTCCAACAGTTCAACAAATAGAATGCGATTTTGAGACAGCTTTTATGTTGATTATCCATAATAAAACTTGCACAGTGCTGCCAATTTTGTCGCAAGTTAGGTAGTTATGACTTTTTTCCAGAATGCTTATAGCTGTATTAAAGCATTGTCCCCGAAGGAAGATCTTTACGAACTAGCTATTGATTAGCTATTACTATTAAATATACAGGATTATTCACGTTATTCGACACGGATCATTATGGCTAAAATATTTGATAAAAAAGAAAATAATAATTTCGGATGGATAGAGACCCATAAAGGCTACATTTTAAAAATATTTTTATGTTATACAGGGTGTCCCAAAAGCACAAAATATATCAAAGTTATGTTTTTTTAAATGGAACACCCCATACATTATTGCATATTCAGATTCCTTGGTGAATTCTAGTGTGACTTTATGTATCATACATGGGACCTAAAGTGAACCGTTTAGGTGTAAATCACCATTTTCGGTATAAGTAGATATCAGGAAAAAATTGAATATCGCAGAGATTATAAAATATGGAAGGCTGTGACTTTGCCTTATTACTAAGCATAAAATGCGTCAGCTTTGATAAGACTGTCAAATTTAAATTACGTTTATGCTTGGAGAAATCGGTCGATTAATTAAGGAAACTTCGATCAACGATAACTTGATTTTTTCAAATGGGAATGCCTAATTTTTTTTATACGGTTAAACGTAGAATTTGATAACCTTTCTAATGATATCAGGCTGTGGGTATCAATCTCTGTTAGTTTTCATTTAATGTTAAATTTTAAAACAAATCGGCGTTTTTCAATTTTCCTACCTATAAGCAACGTAGCAGGCCATGAAATAGAAACAAAAACCTGTTCAGGTAGAAGAAAACAACTATCTTAGCTGAAAAATACACACGAATTAGACCAAAGGGACAAGATTATAAAAATTACTCACAACAAACAAAGTCTAACCAGAAACAACGACGGTAACATATCTTTGGTCAAAGAGAAGCTGGAGTATGGCAGAAATAGATTTTTTCACAGCCTACTAGCTACTGCAATGTACTAGAGATTGGCAATTTCCAAAACCACTAAAAATTTTGAAATTAAATAAAAACTACTAGATAATGCTGTAAACAGTTTATTATTTTCATAATAAAATTTAATATTTAATGATATAAAAAAGTATGCAATTCTGTCAAAACTCAAGTCAAAAGTACCTCTGACTGGAGTTCTGAAAATTCCTGAGTAAGATCGCAGAAAATGAGGAATGGATTAAAATTTGTTCAAATTACAAAACATAACTTAAATAGCAGAAAAGTTAAATCTGATTTGTCAGTATTCATTTTTTGCAACATTGCTAATAGATACTGAAAAATAGAAGGGCTCCAGTCAGAGGTATCGACTTCGACGCAAATTAGTACTTTTTTACACCATTACATATGATTGATTGCGTGCTGGAGCAACAGTCGCTGGTTGTTTTGGTTTCATATCAGCGTTTTTAATTGTCTTTGAAATTTTTAATCTCTAGTAAATTGCGGTAGCCAGTAGACTGCAAAAAATATCTATTACTGCCATACTGCAGCTTCTCTTTGGCCTTAGAGATGTTATCGCAGTTGTTTCTGGGTGAGTTGATTTGTTGTAAGGAATTTTTATAATCTTGTCCCTTTAGTCTAGTTATTGTGTATTTTTCAGCTAAGTTAGTTGTTTTCTTCTACCTGAACAGTTTTTTGTTTATATTTCATGGCCTGCTACGTTGCTTATAGGAAGAAAATTGAAAATCGCCGATCTGTTAGAAAATTTAAAATGAAATGAAAACTACTAGAGATTGATATTCACAACCTTATATCGTTAGAAAGGCTATCAAATTCTACGTTTAACCGTATACAAAAAATTAGGCATTCCCATTTGAAAAAATCATGTTATCGCTGATCGAAGTTTCCTTAATTAATTGACCGATTTCTCCAAGCATAAACGTAATTCAAATTTGACAGTCTCATCAAAGCTGACGCATTTTATGCTTAGTAATACGGCAAAGTCACAGCCTTCCATAATTTATAATCTCTGCGATATTCAATTTTTTCCTGATATCTACTTATACCGAAAATGGTGATTAACACCTAAACGGTTCGCTTTAGGTCTTATGTATGATACATAAAGTCACACTAGAATTCACCAAGGAATCTGAATATGCAATAATATGCGGGGTGTTCCATTTAAAAAAACATAATTTTGATACATTTCGTGTTTTTGGGACACCCTGTATAACATGAAAATATTTTTAAAATGTAGCCTTTATGGGTATCTATCCATTCGAAATTATTATTTTCTTTTTTTATAAAATACTTTAGCCATAATGCTCCGTGTCGAATAGCGTGAATAACCCTGTATTTAATCGTAATGCAAAAGTCATTCATCATTACAAAAAGCCAGTATATTATGTCACATTTATTTAAATATACCCTTTTGAGAGCAGAACCTCATCGCCAGAGCTTAGTTTTTTAGTTATAAAACCTTTAGCCTGAAAATGGAATCAACTATGACGACTGCCAAACTACAATACTATGTATGATGATGGACCTCACTAAAAATAAAACATCAGGCTCTACGTAATTTACCATACAGTTGGATGAACTAGAAAGTCTTGTAACCTATAGAGGTGAAATCTCACGTCCCGTCAAAGATACCAAATTGATTTATTGAATAATTATATAAGGCCGTGGATGGTTTGCCAAATTATAAATCGCACGTTTTGTGCCATTAGTTACATATGTATGCGCAAAGAGATACTTTCTAATAATCTCTCATGTATTTTGAATATGGAATAATTGGCACTCCTTTCTGTCTAGGTACGACTAGTTTCTTACATACATATTATAAGCATTTGCATAATCTAAAATTTATATTATATCCGCTGAATCAGCTTCTTCTGCCGACTATACATAACTTCTTTGTTTTAGTATTTGAATTTCTTATACCCGGTGATTCAAATTCGATCCACAGCATCGGTGTCTCGGTTAAATAGGTGCAAAGATGTGTTGTCAAGGTGCTACTAGAAAAAATGCCGAAAAAAGAACCGACTGCCAGCGGGATTCGAACCCGCGCCTCCGAAATTCTAGTCCGGTGCTCCAACCAACTGAACCATGGCGGTCATGGCAATCCAGCCGGCGAAGCGATCCCAAGAAGCATCGAATTCTCTTCAAGCCCACTGTCGGCTCCACTTCCGCCATCTTCTGGTAGTACAGAGCGGCTCGTATCTGTGCATCGAAGGAAATCTGTTGGGTCAGTATTGGTCTCTGACCGCGTTCGATTCCAGACGCCACCAGGTCGAGCCAGCAGACAGCTCTGCGTAGGGAATTAATAACATGTTTCATGATATTGCCCGAATGTCGGGCACTCAAATCAAGGTGCTACCCGAAAATGCCAGAAAGTCGGTTCTTTTTCCACCATATTTACATGAAAGAAACGAGGTGGCTCACATTTTACTTGTCACCAAAACTCTAACCTCTAAATGTCACAGCTGTAAATAAATAAAGTTTCAAATATCTGTTTTCACTGTTTTCAGTACATTAAGACAAAATATATCTCCGCAATAATAGAAAAGGTAAAGGGACAGAAAAGGTACGGTAATATGAACAATATGTATGGCTTCAGATCTAAATTAATACATATGTTTATTCAAAAGAATGCATTCTAAATTCACATTTGGGCAAGTCAAATTGCAATCACATTGCAAGGAACATTGGCATTTATGCTCCTCTACATTTTGTATTATTGTGGACCTGCTCATGATTTCTTACTGCACATTCATGTGTCGTCGCTTCACTCCTTTATAATACGTACCTATATAAAATTAAAGTTATAATTTTCTAGTAAAACAACAGTCATAACATGGGCATTAATAAAATAAATAATACATAAATACATAATATACAAACATACACAAAACGGAAGTAACACAAAATAGGAAAGTAAGGTTAGTGATCCAAAAAACTCGTCGGAGCACAGTCACAAAACCAAGCTCTGGAGAGGTAGAGAGGGAACAAATATCCTCAGTGCAAACTCTCCTGATTTAGCGAATAGAACGCTCATGAATTTGAGGTGAAAATATCTGAGAAGATGTGTGAAAGGAACGCGCCTGAGGACGCAATGCTAACTTAAGGCCCGGTCAAACAGAGAACGCGGCGGTCCGGCGTTCTCTAACAATACAATGGAACGCTGTAACGCGGCGGTCTAGAACGCGGCGTAGGGCGTTCCATTGTATTGTTAGAGAACGCCGGACCGCCGCGTTCTCTGTTTGACCAGGCCTTTAACCTATAAGACGCGTTCGAGTCGAATTGTCAATTGTCGAATTCCAGCTGATATCTGTCAATAGTATCGTATTTAGTTTCAACATTGCTTGTGCAGGGCTCAAATATTAAATTTACGAAGGTATGTTACAGGTTCAAATTATCTGCACTTTTTTGCCATTTTTGTTAAGCAATTTCATAACAAATCTGTGATCAAATAAATGTGTCCCACATAGATTAAGACAAGCAATATATCAGAACTGGGCACTAGTAGCGAATTATAATTCTGGGGGTGTAAATTAGAACAAATGTAGTATCTTCTCTTATTATTGTGTCACCCAACGAGGTATTTGTTTTTGGTCACGTGACGTCCGATTCAAAAATTTTAATGGGACATCCACTATATTTGTGACTTTTTGTGTTCCTTCCGATAAAACAATTCCAACAAGCTAGCACACTAGGGGTCTAAAGTGATTAATTCAAGAGCTACAGGTATTTAAAGGACTGTACGACTACCATTATGAAACACTACCAAAATAATTTATCTGTAGGGGTACATGTTATAATCAGTGGTAGTGGTCAGGGCCGTATATAAGGGGGGGTTTGGGGGGTTCAAACCCCCCCCCCCCATGAATATTCCCATGAATGAAATAACTACTAAAATAATACAAAATAAAAATAATCAAGAACGCTTTCTCCAAGCTTAGTGATTTATTTTACTACTAACCAATCCCTTGGCGCTCATAACACATTAGCAGCGATACAATCTATACAGATTTTAAGCAAATTAAGACATTACATATTCTTTTATACATGAACCCCCCCTAAGGTCACCATGAACCCCCTCCATGGTCAACGCCTAGCTACGGCCCTGGTAGTGGTACCATCATTTAAGTACCTGTAGCTCTTGAATTAATCACTTTAGAACCCAAGTGTGCTAGTTTGCTAGTTTGTTGGAATTGTTTTATCGGGAGGAACACAAAAAGTTAAAAATATACAGGGTGTCCCATTAAAATTTTTGAATCGGCTGTCACGTGACCAAAAACAAATACCTCATTGGGTGACACAATAATAAGAAAGGATACTATATTTGCTCTAATTTAGAGCCCCAAAATTATAATTCGCTACTACTGTCCAGTTCCGATATATTGCTTGTCTTAATCGTCGTAGGATATGAAATTTGAGAGCAAATTTCGTATCCTGTTATACGGCTCTAAGTGACACTTGGCAGAACCGGTTCGAATAGTAGTTTCGGAGAATGGAGAGGTAAGATCAAGCCAATAAAATTATTGGACCCATCAGATTTAATATCACTTTCATCAATTCATTATTTTGATGCATCAATTTAACCAGATCGTTATACTTATTGAAATAAGATTTTCAAAATAGTATTATTAGTTTAAAATTGAAATTACTTTTCTTTGTGGTCGAGGTCATAGTTCATGAGAATACGTTCGTAAATGAATAATTTCAACCTTATCTAGAAGATTATTTGGATTCTCTCTGATGTTATGGACTGTTAAATGACGTCATTAATTTGATAAGAATGAGGCGATCATGTTAATGATAGAATAACTCATTAGACTAGTTCAAAAACTAATCAATATATCTATTGCAAAAACCAATCACATTCAGAGTCACGGTGAAATATAGGCAGTAGGTCAGTATCATGTACATCTATTTTTTAAAAACTGTTACCTTAGTGGTTGCCATTTTCAGTAACATATAATTACACGGTCATTCAAATAGAGATAATAATTTGAATCATAATTAAATCTAGAAATCGTGAATCGTGATACGTTGCTAATTAAAAATTCTTTCATTGACGGGCTAGGCCTTGCGCAGATAGGCAGATAAAAATCTCATAAATAAAATTCAATTATTAATTACAAAGTATTGTAAATCACGATTTCATATAAATTTCAGTTGATTATAAGTCAGCGTGCAACCGACAGTGTATGCTATAAAGTAGCAACCATGCATTATATTGTAGATACAAAGGCATAATGACCCGAATACCGTTGATTTCAATCTGACCTTTAAATATAATGATAACAGAACAGATAAAATATCAAGTCAAACACATATGACCTAATGTATGGAGATGTAATTCAGGTAATAATCGTGTTGATTTTTACACAAGACCTTGAGGTTTCTCTGATATTTGAACCAATCGACGGAAATAATACGTTTTTGTTATAATTTGTGCCCGCCACTTTTTTTCAAATAGCACTCAATAGTTTCCCTACACAATTTAAGTCCTTGTTTTATTTAACATCTTGTATTGCCTTTATAATTTTATACACAAACCTTTTTTTCTTCGCAAAGCCAATATTTCTAAAACCAGAAAGCTTTTACCAAGGTCATGTCGATGTTATCTGATTGATCTGAAGCGAATCTACCTGCTATGTCACTCTGGCGTGTTATTTCTGGGACACGCTGTATACTTGAGTATAAACTTTATTGACGTTTCGGCCACGTCTGTGGTCTTTATTAAGGTACAGCATTTGAAATATAAATGCTTTGGGTAAGTGACAACTGTTTCCTTACTTATTCAAATTGACTTGTTGTTGGTAAATAAATTATTGAAATGTCAGTGTTTTAAGTACCGATCGAAAAAATTAGTAATTAAAGTAGAACAAATGTATGCCGTGAAATGTTGTTTTCGGTTGGGGAAGACATCAACCGAAACTTTTGAAATGATTGAAGGTGCATATCTGCATATTCAGATGATAGTTCTTCGTGATGTTTAAGTGGTATGAGAACTTTAAAGATGGTTGTGATCAGTTGAAGATGAGAAAGAGAATTTAATTTCGCATCCACTGATGTAAAACTTATCACGCCATCCTATTTAAAAAAAGTATTTAACGTTTCAAGCTTTTCAAATTTGAAAATTGCTGGTATATTGATTTAATGTGCTTTTAAAACAACGATACTACTGAAACACAAGTATGTTTCTTAATCGTTTTAAAGGCGAAATACTAACATCTTTTGTAAAGTAGTACAAAGGTAAAATTTTCTAAAGATTGCTGAATGACTTCGAAAATAGGGTTCGCAGACTTTATGTCTATGGTTAACAAACTGGACCTAAAAATCGATGCTGGATGCAAAAACGTGATAATATACGGGGTGTTCTATTTAAAATAAGGAAGTTGATACCTACTTTGAAATTATTTTTTACAAGTAGAGCATTTGAAAAGAAACGTTTTTCATTCGAAACATTTTCTTCCAATTTAAACGGTAAGGCTGCTAGAGAGCACCGCGCGCTTATTGGGCCATCCTGTATATTTCATTGTTATACTATAGCGCCAGTGTCGTTTTCTGATACATCGTTGTATATCACACTATCAGGATTTTGCATATATAATATCAAACTGGCTTTATGGTTATCACATTCAGCTAACATCGAAGTTAAAGTAGGTATGGTTGTTTTGGTGTGAGGGATTCGGAAATAAAATGGGCCTGAAAAGTGGTTTACTTCTGTGAGGGTGAATTGTTGTTTTCGAGGACGATAAGCCTTTGAAGGCAACAAAGCTAAACTTTGATGCCGAGGAGCGGTATGTTTCGTGAAGTAAAATGGTAGCATCCTGTATATATCCAACATTCGCCTGTCGACACGAACCCATCAATTTAAGAAGAGCTCGTCGGCATTGGCAAATCCTGAATTACTGCCTTTGCGAAACCCACCCAGCCATTTTGTTACGAGATGTTAACGATCTGCAATGATCAGTACCTCGACGTGACCATCTTGGAAAGTATGTCAATTGTCTTGGCATGTCTCGATGCACCGCGACTGACGTAACACCAAATGGATGCGGTATAAAAAACTTCTCAAATGGCGAGGTATCTGTGATATATGTATTGCCAGACATGCGGGCTCGTAGATATACGGCAATTTTTTATCGCAATTGAATGGAAATAACCTGCGATCTGGGTCTATGTGACATATGGAAAGGCTCTACGAGGCAAGGATAAACGTTGGTAAATGCGTTTCAGTATATTTTTACATAGTTCTGTTTTAGTAATGGACTTGTGACATAGAGTTGATTTAAATACTTAGTCTGATTCAACCTCAATATAACAAAGTCCAATATTTGCCTAGTTCTACATGTATGTGTCCAAAAATGAACATTAATAACAAAAATAAATATTTGACCTAAAAAGTAACTTGAACATGTATAAGAACATTCGAAATGCGGAATGTATTCGACAATCTAGTCAGCAGACAAAAGCCTGCTGGGGGGGGTGTTCCATTTTTTAGACGGCATTATATAACGTTTCGGAGGGGGGGAGGGTCTGAACCCCCTGGACCCCCCTCTAAATACGTGTCTGTTTTAGAATACTAGAAAATTCTTCACGTCTCATCCCAAATTTTCTCTCCCAAATCCTGAGATCACAAAACAGTGGTTTGCACATCTAGGTAAAACCAAACTGAAGCGTCCAATGCAAGAAGTGCCTAAGTCACATTTTCATCAATTATAGACCGTCAGTACCACCTATGTGAACTTTTTGTAGCTTTCTGGTATTGTATCTAAATTTTTGTAACATGTTCTCAGTTCAGTGCAACACGTGTTTAAGTCCAGCCAAATATTAGTAATGGATTCAATGGAAGATGAGCCTAAGTACACAGTTTGTTAGTCACTATCAATTACCACTTCAACGCTAAAATTGCCTTAGTCCACTAGCATATTATTTATGCGTAGTTTGTGGTTTATCATTCGTTCTTCCATTCGCTGATAGAGGCATGCTCCTAGTGATTTATTATGTCATTCAATTTGTCTAGTCGTTGAGTTCAAAAATTTTGGAGAAATAGTACAAGAAACACAGTAAGTGGTTTTTAAGGAGTGTTATCAACACAGCAGTTTCTAAGTTGATTGGTAGTGCAAACAAAACAAAAATGCTTAACAAATGTGACATTTAAAGCCATTTTGTGAACAAGTTTTCCTCAAGTGAAAAAATGTTTTTTGGCGAATGGTTTATCTTTACTTATCTAGGAAGAACGTGTGATGTTTAAAAGTTTATACAATATTAAGAGAAGCTCTTTTCCACACACCAACTGGCACAAAAATAATGTAAAAGATAGGTATTATAAAATATGTATGCTATAATGACAGCGACTTGAAAATGACAAATAGATGAAGAAGATAAAGAAAAATCAAACAACACTACATTATTTGGATTCATATTATTCTGTATGAGTAACAGTTTATGGAAATATAAACGATAAATAAGTGCATTAATAAAACTACATAATATAAATGCACATATATAATGCTTGGAGGATAGGATGTTCCCAATTTTGCATAAAGATCAAACTCGTTTATCATCGGATCATTTCTATATTTAGATATGTTGCGTCCAATGTTATAAGGTCATATAGTTTCAATATGGAGATTCTTTTTAACTGGAAATATTTAGGATCTTATAATGCTAACATTCCTATTTTTATGTTATTTTTGGCTATACTTTACGTAAAGTTAAGGAAGTGGTCACTAAGAAAAGTTGCCCGTGGTTCGAAGGCTGAGATATGATTTTAATATTGACAAAACACAGCAACTTGACTATGACATACATACTGCAAAAGGTTCAAAATGGTTGCTACAGAATTTGTTTAAAGCCCAGAAAATACAACCGTTTTAAGAAAAAGAGTAGTTAGTGATTGAAAATGGAAAAATTGATAAACGTACTCCATCGTACACTCCTAATATCCAAAGCACCTCATTTACCTAAGAAGAAAATCCTATCTAAGCGTAACTCACAGGATTTAAATTTCACTTGTATCATATTTACGAATTGCATCTAATGTTTCGTCTGTCCATATGTATGAAATACTTCACATTGCTGTTACTGTACGCAGTGATGCCAACGGTACCTTTGAGGTAGAACTAATCGAGTAGTTCAAAGTAAGTGTTAAAGGTGAAAAAATATATGTACATAGGTATTATTTAAAATCAAATTTACTCTATGCACGTTTTTAATAAATTTCTATACATTGTGCAAAAGATTGCTTGTTTCATATTATGTTCTGCATATCTTTATTATCCTGTTCTGTCTGTGATGAAACTTAAATCGTACGTGTGCTTCATTTTTATAACTTTTTTAGACTTATGATTAAATACATACTACCATCGGAGTATTACTTGCCAATATAGATTCATCATCTTGATTGATGAGTTTGGAAATTCTAACCCTGTATTCAGTATAACTAGCGACTGTACGCTATTACGAATATTTTGATAGAGGCAACGCATACTATTTTGCAAGCTCACTGTTTTTGAGGGGAGCAATCCTTCAAAACATGCAGGCACTACCCAGTACCCATAAAAAAGGATATATAGTGCTTCCTAACCTCAACAGGATATCCACGAAATGGTGTTACCTGTCAAGTGGCAGAAAAATTACAGCTCCCACTCAACCTGCCTCTCCTAGGGGGTTGTTGAAAATATATTCTTGAAATGGAAATGTTATTCTTATGGATAACTTTATTGAAAGGTGTTTTATGGTAAATCGAATATCTATTGTTAAAAAAGAGCAATAAGAAACATGCTGAAAATGTCGGCAAGACAATCATGCAGAGGAGAATTTGAAAAAAAAGTAACATTCGAATAGTAACTGCAGTATACATCCAGGAAATGTTACCGTTTGTATTTAAAAATAAAAATTATTCTGATGCATATTCACAAAAAAAAAAAGTTATGAGATCAGATATTGAATTATACATATCCAAATCATCATCTAACACTTACAGAAAAAATGTGAATTACAGCTGTATAAAAGTTTTAAACTACCACAAGAAATCAAAAATATTAGCATTTTGTGCTTATTCAAAAAGAAAATCCACAAAATGTTAATTGAAATGGAACCTTACAGCCTTCAGGAATATTTTGATGCATCACTGAGTTTTTTCTTTTTTTTTTCTTTTTTGTGACATATATTTCACATGGCCGTGGTAATTACATTTTGTGTACCACAGTTATTTTGAAATAAAGAGTTGTTTGTTTGTTTAAGGCTCAACTCAACACAGTGTGGTTTCTTTGAGTCGACTAATTGGTTGCTCAGAAATAGCAGACAAAATAGCCCTTCTTTTTGGACGGAGTACATCGGATTCTAACCAAATGAAATGGTGTGATGTATAGCACTTTCTGATATAAAATAAAAAACAATTTTTGTGTTTATTTGTACATAAGTTACCTTGTGGACAGGCGAATGCTTGGTAAAACTGTGACAGGTATGTGAGGATCGACAGACGGTCTGGTACTTGGTACTCTACCATGTCCTCTGGATCGAGAAGTGCTGGAATGTTCAGATATTGCTCTGCAATTCTGAATGCCAACTCGTTGTTGTGGTAGATATCATCTTTATTCAATTTTGGGAAGTCACTGCAATATAAAAAAAACTGGTTCAGATATATTTGGATATCCACAAAAAGTAAAAAATTACAAAAATAATTCTCATTTTTTTTTTGCTCATATTAAAAGCAATCAACATTATGTCAATTATTAAACCCATAACAAATTCTTTCTCGTCTCCAACAGAGTTACGGTAGGAAATCTCAGAGAATCTATGCGAGTTGCTGTTTTTGTCCAACCTATACTTCTAACATATTGTGATATAAGAGGTTATTGATTTGGACACCACTGCTAGTTAGAATAAATACTATTATTTAATAGTAATAAGCTTGAGGTGTAACATGGGATCTACTCACACAATAAAGGTGGAAAATAGTTATACGAGAAAAGGGATCTATCTATATAAAGCTGAATTTAGATTCTGCGCAGCACTATGTCTTTTCTATCTATTTTTTCCATGACCGATTCAGTACCTCAATCCCACCCCCCTCCAAAATAACATAAAATTACAGAAATCAACAAAAAATAAAATGGAGTCAAGTTGATTGACTCAGTACTTTCCACACATTCCGGTGATATCAGTTTTATTATTTTCCCATAGCATGAAGCTATAGTCTAGATACTCTTGCAACCAAATCATTGCTCACCCGATCGCAATTGTGATATTCTCTAGGTACTTATTTTACAGGTAATGGACAATCGATCATGAATACAATACATTTTTGAGTTTTACAACCCCCACCCCCCAACCACCTCAATTTCACCCCCACCCAAAAAAAGTAGAAAATGACCAGGAACCCCAAAAACGCCTAAAAACGAAGTTTTGAGGAATATTTGAAATTTTTCGTTTTTTGCTAATTACTCCGCCGCCCATGCACCGATTTTCAAAATTGTAGCAACATTACCTACTACGATCCCACATCACATCGCTACCCAAACTTCATCAAAATCTATGCAGCGGTTACTGAGATTAGGAGGCTAGAAAAACGCCAACAGACAGACAGACCGACAGACAGACCAACGGAAACGAGTGACGTGGATCTTCGTTATGTAGGCATCATAAAACGCCCAAAAAGTGTATTATCTCACAATCGAAAGTTTTCGCGATCACAATACTCCCCTCACCTATCGGTGTGGGAAGTAAAAAATCACAAAAATGGGTTTTCAAAAGTTCTGACTAGAAAGGATTAAATAAAGTCAATGCGCCGATTTGAAAAATTAAGAGCTTTCATAACATGCTCAATAATGGGCCTATACCACATTTTTGGTTTATTGGCTTAAACGAACCCTGACACCACGTAGATGCCATAAATAATTTTACAAAATATAACCGAAAAAAATGGCTCTAAATATTGAATTTTTTTAATCCATACACTTCCCGCCCAGTTCGTGACGTCACCTGTAGGGAACCAATAAGAGCTCACTGGTACAAAACAAAAGCATCCGCTCGTACTCATCGGACCACGAAAGGACGCTTCTCATTGGTTCCCTACAGGTGACGTCATCATCGGCTATTTCAAATTGCAGTACAATTTTCTTTTTAGTGTTATTCTCATTTGGATCAAGTTTTCTGCTGACTTTTTACAGTAAACGGTCCTATGTATCATCAAAAATAATACCGCAGTAAATAAATTGATCACTTTGAGATCACGGTATAGGCCCATTTCGTACTGTGTGAAGAACGAGCTTTAAAAATGAATTTTTCCATGGAGGGTATTTAGAAGAATCTTTGAAACATTGCATATTCGCCTCCAGAATATATCAACTATCAACAGCAATATCCAGAACGGAGGCACTCTAAAACTAATCCGTTTGAAACATTGAAGAATCGTTTTACTCGGACTGTGTCGTTTAATATTTCATAGCCTACCTGAAATATTTGCTTGATAATAATGCACGACGGCTATAAAATTGTTTTCACAGCGTGCTTGACCTATATTATCTCGTTAATTAGTGTTTTGACTTGATCAAATACTATTATGGCTTTATATTTTAGTTTTTGGTTAGGCAAAAATTAAATTTGATAGTATTTTCTCAAAATAAACACATTTCTGTAAAGGAGGTCCACTTAAAATTTGTAGAAAAATCTCAGAAACTACTGAATGCAACTATAAGAAGTGCTATATAAAAATGAAAGAGCATATTAAAAACAATTCTTTGGTATAATAAAATATTGGGGGTTACATTTAAAAAAAAAGAAAATCTAGATTTTGCATTCTACACCACCACCCTGTATATGAATATGCATCGTCGACTTTTTTACAGCCGATTTTAAAACTACAGAATATTTTTTATCTTTCCGTGTAAAAAAATAATTTTTATATAGGGTGTCTCATTTAAAAAAAATATATGTTTGCTTCACCACGTAGTTATGGATCACCCTGTATAAACAAACATATTTTCTGGGCAAGGAGCATATCCTTAGCTACAACTTTTATATAAAACTTTTTTGCTATCTTTTCCAGTAGTGGAGTTATCGACCGATCCGGTACTAAAAACTCACCCTGTATGTACGTTTTAATGAAGACTAAATTATTGTCATATAATTTTTGCGTTAACAAAACCACAGTTTTTAAACCTAATATAAAATCAATGGGATACACGACGATACATGGACTTTAATAAAATATGAACAACATCCAAGTGGGACTATAAATTTCCAGTACATGACACTCATGCGTCTAAGAAACGTTACCTCACCGCAGCTTGCAAGAAAAATGCTTTACACGGCGTACTACATGTTCTAAATGCAGACCATGCTTGAACATAAATGATATAGCCTAGTTATTATATTTAGAAAGCCTTTTCTATCCCTGCTGCTTTCGTGCAAATTTCAAGATACCAAAGTGTTATGTGACACTTAATATCAGATATATACCATGATGAAACGATTCTGTTTCGAAAATTAGTTTCCCCGACGATGACATGTTAATTCTATTCAGTTCTAATACCTCTTTGAACAACCTAGATTTAGATCACATCGAGGCTGTGTAGAAAACAGGTCCTGTCATTGAAAACCTACATAAAAAGCAGACTTTCGAAAACAACTCGAAAAGTCTAGCGTATTTGCTGGCTGCTAGCCGCGCATGATACTGTATAAAGGCAAGAATACTCCTGCTTGGAATACCCATCCGAAAACTATACCTTGCCTAGCTAATAGAATATTCTAAGCTGTAATGGGAAACTCGACGATTATAAAAAGTTAAACATCAGGTAGGTGCAGAGCCGAGTCACTGTTTAATGCATACATATATCTCCTGCCGGTTTTCCACTAAACGGACAGTTGAGTTTATGTTTTGTTTGTGTTTTCTGGAATCTAATAAACAAAAACAAAACTGAAACAAACTTAAAAGTTTTGTTTTGGGGGTGGGTTGGCCCAGTGGTTAGGGTCGAGGGCTCGTGATCGGAAGGTCCCGGGTTCGATTCTCGTTAGAGGCGGAAATTTATTTCTGGTTTTTTCAACCAAAAATAAATATCCAAAAAAAAGCTCAGCAAGAATCCCCACCTGAGCATTCACTGTTGGCTTCTAATTAACAGTGCTGTTCCTAAGTGGCGCCGGGAAACAGTAACAAAGCCTACACAGAACACGAGGCTAATGACCAAAGTAGTCGATGCCGATGACACAGAAGTAAAAAAAGTTTTGTTTCCATCAAGCGGACTAACTTATGGTCGAGTTTCGGTTTTGTTTTCCGTCCTTTTCAATTTTCAGGAACACATACTTTTCAATAATCATCAAGCAATGCTTCGAGAAGATGATTTCCTTTTTCCTGGTTTTGGCTGGTTTATGCTCCGATCTTTGGAAAATATTAAGTGACTAGTGCATTTTTAGAATGTACCAGTGATTTACTATACCACTGATGACTGATGGCACTTGGCACCTTGGCAGTACAAAGTATCGTGAAAATGGTTTACCAAAGATGGCTTCAGGCAGAGCACATTTTCACGCATAACCTCAAAATCACAGCTTAGAACTGTAACTTATGAATAAACCCTTTGAGGAAAACAAAATATGAAATTTCTTGGAATGAATCAAATCTCAGTTATGCGACACAGCTGATTTAGAAAATCGCGTATGTGACGGATTCATCTGTAATGAAAATGTGCTCTGTCTGAACAAACGGCACCTTAATTCATTATTAATATTAAACTATAGTTACATAAACTATTTGGTACACATCTGGACAGCAAAACGAAATATGTATAGTCGAACACTCTCAAGAAACACAACACAACCGTTTCCATCAGACAGACTCGAGTTTCAAAACATGTAGAAACCTTCTGATGTTACCGCTTCCGAGCGGGACCCGAAACACAGAACTCGACCTGTCGCAAAACACAACAATCTTCAAAAAGTTTGAGAATTGTCGCAGTTTTGTTTTCCTCGGCAGGAGTTTGTGTTTTGTTATTGTTTTGTCCGTTTAATGGAAAACCGGCATCCGATACAAACAACTGCAATCCAGGAATTTTAGAAACGATAATGACTGACTGCTCTACAATGTGAAGTATGGAACTATGCTACTGTCGCCGATTTGCGCTGATCAATTTCAGTCCAGTAGTTACAAAAGAACGTGCTGTGCTGTGTCACCTCACCCGCGCTATACATGTCTCAATTTGCGCCTTGCTTAAAGCTTATTGAATCCTGATTTTAAAAATCATTCCGTTTGATATCGGCTTCACATTCCAAAATCTAAGTGCGATTACTTTTTTCGGGATTCGCCCTGGAACATAAGATATATCCGTTTGGCTGGTAGATTGGAATGCACAGAGATCTCACAAAGGTAGAAAAACAGGAAACATGACCAGAACCAGACATTTCGAATGTGATGCCAACGCCTTCTTCAAGTGGATAAAATACCATTTCTCCAGTGTGGTAACACCACACCACAAGACATTGTCTTGAGCACCAATACAAAAAACAAAAATGGAAAAAAATCGTCTACAAATACAGTGTACAAATGTTGTACGATAAAACAATAATAGTCGAAAATGACAAGTTACAATAATCCATCAATATTTAAAAAATTCGGTCGGACCAACCATTGTACACTACAAATTTGCCGCGAAATGATTTTGACAGCTTCAAATCCGTCCGACCAGCGGTTGTATCCGCTGACTGAGAGATGGCGCAGACACCGTAAATAAGTTTGTTAATATTACACAGAGGCGTAGCAAATAGAGCTTAAAAGGCGCGAAATCCAGCTGTTTGGGAGTTGGTACTTTTGTGAAATTTATTCAGGAAAGTTGGCAGTTTTAATTATCGTCTATGCAGTAATGGTAACGACTATGCTATGAATATTGATCAAAAACAATTATTGTTCATCGTCATTATACAGAATATTAATAAATAGTTTAAAAAAACACGCTTTAATGATAAAGTTAACTGAAAAATTAGAAGTAAATATAGTTCAAAAAAAACTAAAAAACATGCTTTTAAAGAACGTCAGCCTAAACAGTGAAAAATAATTCTTAAAATAAGCTTGAAACAATAATGAACGAAAAATATTAGTATGATTATGAAAAAAGCGTGGACACTTTGTGCCATATTATTCGTAAATCGAGCACCCGCCCCTTTTTTACAATCTAAATAATATTTTTCGTTCGTATGACACGCTACGAAATTTGCTATGAAATTTTATAACAAATTTGTCATGAAATTTCATAACATGTCACGAGTTTCTGGGGCAATATTTCAGATGAAATTTGATATCAAATTATTTAGAAATTGATCTAAAAGCTAGCAAATTTCATATCAAAACCGCACGTAAAAGTGCGCAGAAGAAGAATAATGGAGTCGCCATCTGTCAGAATTGGCGACAGTCAAAAGCAACAAATTACATGATGAGACAAATGTATCACCTCATTTCTTGAGGCGAAAAACTCACATCATATTTACATGAAAGAAAGAGTAGATAAAGACATACTATATCTCCGCAATAATAGGAAAGGTCAAAGTGCAGAAAATGTATGGTAATGTGAACAATATGTATTGCTGCTAAAGGCTTCAGATCCAAATTAGTACATATGTATCAATTAAGTTTAACATCCTTTTATACTTATTTTTCATTCTAAATTCCAATTTAGGCAAAACAAATGCAATCACATCGCAAGGAACATTGGCATTTCATGATTCTTCATCGCTGCACACATTCATGTTTCATCGCTACTTTCCTTTATAGTATGGAAAATAATAATTGTGCTTTTCATGATTGTTATGAAAAACAAAAGTCAGATCATAGAATTTGTTTTAATAAAATAATAATACATGGGTACACAATCTACAAACACAAAAACGATCCAAAAAACTCGTCGGAGCAAAACTACAAAACCAGGCTCTGAAGGGGTGAAGAGAAACACATATCCTCAATTCAAACTCAGGAGAGAAAGGAGGATCTTTCGCGAAGGGAACGCATACGAATCTGAGGCAAAATAATATAACGTGAGAATATCTGAGAAAATGTGTGAAGGAACGCATTTAATAATGACGCAATGCTAACATAACCTATAAAACGCGTTCGAGTCGAATTGCCAATTGTCATCATCTGATATATGTCAATAGTGTCAACCCAGTATTGGCAACAGTCATATTTAGTGTCAACTGTGCTTGCACGGGGCTTAAATTTGTTATTAAATTTGAGATGGTATTATACAGTTTCAAATTCTCTGCACTTTTTGATACCATTTTTGTTAAGCAATTTCATAACAAATTTGCAATCAAATTTGGTATGAAATTTGATAGCAAATTTAGTATCATGTCATATGGATCTAAATTTGTTGAGCTTACTTTGAAAATTACTTTATTCTCACTTTACTTTTTAGCCCAATGTTCCCTAAAAGCGTGTTTTTTGTTTTTTAAGCTATATTTATTTTCGATTTTTTAGTTAACTTCATCATTAAGGGGTGTTGTTTTAACTGTATTTATCATTATATTTAGTGATGCTGCTTCCCAATTATGTCACCTATATATATGCAAATGTCCCAAGTTCATAACGTAAGTATCCGTTTAGCACAGTATAGATTCTGTTTCTACCTAAAGCATTTGAGGGCGTCATAATGGCAACATTATTCTTCCGCTATTTCATTTTCGATATCTTGATCATATTATTGAGAAGTTGTGATACAATAACCTACTGAGTGGCATCTTTTCTTCACGTTTCAGTTCTATCACGACTGAGCTACAGGGGTATTATGTGTATGTGTATGTATAACATGGCGTATTTTACATGTCAGAAGGTTCACAAAATAAAAAACAGGCGGCTTTATTATAACGTTCCGAGAAAGCGATACAGCTAACAAGTCATATCACTTCACTGACCACTAGCACGGCATAAATGGTCGTTCCTCATATTTGTATATGGGAGTATCTAGGCGACGCTGACGTTGCCTTCAGACCGGCATGCGGCCTAGTGTTCGTAGACCGCAGCCTATGACACCGTCTGGAGCGAAGGGCTCTTATACAATCTGTACCGTATCATACCCTGCAAACAGTAGGCACCCTAATAAACAATATGCTTTCAGCCAGATAATTCCAGGTTGTCATGATGGGCTCTGATACCAGCAAAGTGAGACACTTAAACAAAGGATTACCCCAGGGCCCCGTTCTATCACCCGTCTTGTTCAATATATACATACAGGGTAGTCCAATAAGCGCGCGGTGCTCTCTAGCGACCTTATCGTTTAAATTAGAAGAAAATGCCCTGGATCAAAAACATTTCTTTTAAAATGGTCTACTTGTAGAAAACAATTTCAAAGATGGCGTACATCCGGATATACCGGAAGTAGGTATCAACTTCCTTATTTTGAATGGAACACCCTGTATGTGATTACATTTTTGAATTCAGCATCGATTTTTAGGTCCAACTTGTTGACTATAGTTTATGTATACGAAGCCTATTTTCGAAGTTATTTAGCAATATTTATAAAATTTGACGACTGTAGTACTTACAAAAAATATTAATATCTCGGAAACTAGTTAAGACAGAAAGATGCGGTTTTCGGTTTTAAGACGAGCTCGAAACATACTTGTGTTTCTGTAAGATCATTGTTCATAATTATGCACGTTAAATAAATAGACTAGCAATTTTCAAATTTGAAAAGCGTGAAACCTTAAAAACTTTTCAAATGGAATGATATGATAAGTTTTACATCAGTGGATGCGAAATTAAATTCTCTTTCACTTTTATCTGGGCATATGTGGTTCTATCTTTGACGGTTTTCAAGATATTTACGATTTTGTAATTCGGACGTCAAACTCACTATCTTCATTAACTACATGTTTTCTCCCTCTCATATTTTACGCCGACGTAACCTCAAATTTTGAGAGGTTTGTTGACAACCAGCAAAAGAGTCTAAACATTTGGGGTGGTGTTACTGGAAATCACATGGTAAACTAATGTTTTCAAAAATTTTCTAAATGAAAATTTGAAAAACCTGCTGGAAAATTTACCACTGGACCTTTTTAAGAATAAGGTGGTTACACTTAGATGGAGCGAATGCACATTTCAGTATTAGAGACCGACACACTTTGGATGAAAGGTTTCCTGCCAATTGTTTCATCTGCGAGCCACGCCACCTACAACTTTTCCAATTGCTATGCGCCATTACGGAATAATTACAAAATCGTAAATATCTTGAAAACCATCAAAGATAGAACCACATATACCTAGATGAAAGTGAAAAAGAATTTAATTTCGCATTCACTGATGTAAAACTTATCATATCATCCCATTTGAAAAAAAAAAGTTTTTAACATTTCAAACTTTTCAAATTTGAAAATTACTGGTCTATTTATTTAACCTGCTTTTGAACAGTGATCTTACTGCAACACAAGTATGCTTTGCGCTCGTTTTAAAACCGAAAACCGCAGCTTTCTGTCTTATCTAGTTTCCGAGATATTAACATTTCTTGTAAGTACTACAATCGTCAAATCTTCTAAATATTGCTGAATAACTTCGAAAATAGGCTTCGACATAAACTATGGTTAACAAACTGGACCTAAAAATCGATGCTGAATTCAAAAATGTAATAATTCAAAATTAGGAAGTTGATATCTACTTCCGGGATATCCGGATGTCCGCCATCTTTGGAATTATTTTCTACAAGTCGACCATTTGAAAAGAAACGTTTCTTATCCAAGTCATTTTCTTCTAATTTAAACTATAAGACCGCTAGAGAGCACCGCGCGCTTATTGGACCACCCTGTATATACCTCGGATCTCCCTCAGTTATCCTCCCGGTAATTCACATATGCAGATGACCTGGCTCTAGCGTACATGAATACCAACTTTGACATTCTAGAGTCCACACTAACTGCCGATCTTTCAATCCTGGGAACATACTTCAGCAGTTGGAAGCTAAAGCCAGGTATGAGCAAATCAATAACATCGTGTTTTCACTTTACCGGCACCTTGCTACCCTATAATCCCTCACCCAAATACCTAGGACACTATCGCTTAAAAAACGTCAACAGTCAACGGAGAGTAATTCTTATTCCAATTGTTTTGTTTATTTCAAGTAAATGAGACGCCCCATTTAGGGATATTTAAAAATAAAAAATAGAAGTTATAAGCAGGAAATAAATGGAGATAGATATTATCATTTAAACATATTTACCAATTATTTTGTAACTGTTTATCATCACACATAGAAAAGGAACAAACATGCTGAGTTGTAATGATGCAATGAGTAAAATATCAAAATTGAAAAATAACAACTTCCAACCAAAAACTGTTAAACATCGCGGATCGTTAACAAATAGGGAGGTTATAAAATATGGGAGGAGATGGCGGGGTTTGGGTTGCTCAAGAAGATTTTACATTTGCAAAGCACTTCCTGAAGCTAACCTCACATGCTCACAATTGAAATCAAAAGTTAAAAGTCTGAGATATACTCTATTTTTGTAAGTCTTATGAGGTCGAATGCTACGCTTTCTAAATATTTACCTAGTTTTTCAAACTGTGGGTCGCGAGCTCCTGGGAGGTCGCAAAGCCTCTGTAGGGGATCGCGTAGGACCAATCAATCAATGAATTTCAAAAAAGTAAGATATATTAAGAAAAATGTAGCAAAATGATACTGTCATGTTACTAATACAAAAATGTTAACAAAAAAATATAATCTTCGAGTACTTGTTCATTTTAATGTGAAGTTTGTTCAATCAATGTCTCTCATCGTGGATCCGTTTTTACAACAGTAGGTACCAAATCATTTTCCAAATTTAAGCGATTTGTTAGTTTACTTTTTATTTGGGTCAGTGATGAAAATACCAACTCGCACAAGTGCGAGGTAGATAATCGAATCGAACACTCCAAAGCATCGGTTGTTAATTCCGGGTATTCTGTTTCCCGTTTTAACACTGAAGGTATCCAAATTTTCAGACTTGAACTGCAAATGTAACATCCCATCGTCAGATAATTCCAACAGATTCTCTTTGAGCTTAGTTGCTAAATTTGCCTCATTTATAGCTGCATTTAAAAACCCGTTTAAGATCCATTATTGCCCAGTGTTGTCCGATATCTCTTGCACTGAGAAGTAATCACACAATTCTTCCTCGCAATGATGTAACACCATTTTAATGCCAGATATTGTATAAAAGTTGATGCTTATCTCGCATCCGACTTCTTCAATGAAAGACTGTGTCGACGAAAATGAATTACAGTTGTCTTGATTTATAGTTGATGATCACAACTAATTTTTTTTATAAAGCCATGCAGTTTGTCTTTTGCTATAATATCATATTAACATACTAATATTTCAGCACGAAATTCCATAACCCTGGTCAATACCTTGCCTTTTTATAAGCGCCTAACCTCTGCATGATAAAACAAATTGCGGTGTAATACCCCTATATTCACAAACAATATGCTTGTATTTGTTTGTTACTTATCAGTTGGCCCCGGATTCGATTTGAAATTATATGTTATTTATATCCGAATCCTAATAACGCAAAGCCTAAAACTTTCGGTCCCGAATTTTTTTTATTGATACTAGGGGGGTCGTGTCATGAATAAGTTTGAGAAACACTGACCTAGACTATATACTAGCGCCATCTCAAACAAATAATAAAAACATGATTTTACTTACAATATGTGCAGCTATGTAACTTTTTCTACGTGTGTCACAGACAAATAACGAATAATGAACTAGACATTTCACGAGAAAAGCGACCGGAATGACAACAAAACCCGAACTCGATTCATTTGCAACGTTATCGATTTACATTCATGAGGACAAACGCCTTGAACCCAACCATATGACATTTTTCATGTCGCATACCATTAACACCTATAATCATGAATTATGCTATAATAAAAGTGATTTATTTATATCTTTTAGTTCAGATAAGAAGTGCATAGTTTTGTGGTCATTTTCAGCTTTGATATTATAAAATATACTTAAGGAAAATGATAAGGAAATCCATTAATTATATTGAATAATACTTTCAATTACTTAATTTTACTTATAGAGAGGTCCCCAAGGTAATACGTCGACAGACTGAGGTAAGTTGCAACAGTCTTTCTTCTATTCGAAAAGGAAAAACTACATTGTCCATTTATATTCCGATCTTGACTTCTTCGCTTGGATCCATTTGATAGAAGAGAGCTGAGCGATAATTTTGGGCACGTATTTGAGGCACCTTGAAAACTTGTCGAATACTCTTGTTTTGTGATAGCTAAATAAAAGTTAACTCCTGTCTAAACTCTGAAGAGGCGTGGGAAGTTCACCAATACTGCAATTTTTAAAACAATGATTTTTTGAAAAAAATATCCTGAGGCATTTGGAAAACTTTATATTCTCAAATTTAAAATTTTAGGAATTGGAAGATACAAATGCTAGTTTACTACATCGGATTTGAAACTCTGATACGAAAGTACGTCGCCATGTGTGCAAGCTTCATGCATGTATACTTATATATTATAAAATAAAAGTACCTTAACGTATGTACAGATTTTTATGACCCTTTTGAAATCCAAAGAAAAAACAAAATCTTGGAAAGTAAAAGTAGACCACCAGCTTTTACTTAATGATGCTCACTCTAAAAGTGGCAAGACAAGATTATAACAAATCAAATGATTATTCGAAAAGGCAATATTTTCAGAGAGAAATACAAACTTTAAAAGTTTTTTTCTCAAAAACAAAAAAATGTGACTTAGGCACCTCTTGCATAGGACCGAGATATTTGTATATCTGTTTTCTATTCAACGTGTCAATAACTTTAATATTTGGATTTTTACTTACAACCATGAAGTTAATGTTAATGCGGAGAAAATTCATTTGCTGCTATTCTATCTGGAGATAGTCATTTTCAATAGGTTCCATATATTAAAGTTGTAATTTTTTGTAATAAAATGTTTAGCATACTCATAGGAACATACCTTTAACGTTTTACCGCATATTCAATAAAAAGAATTCAGTTAGAGATGCTACTTAACGAATTTTAATTTTGAATTTCAAGATACCCAGTGATTCCACATTATATGGTTTCAAGTAAATTTTCTAATTGTTATTATTATTGCCTGAAAAATAACCATTCCTTTGCGCATACGGATTAGTTATGGGATTAAGCTAAAAAAGGATGCATTATACGTAATTAAATAGTTATGATATAAAATCTTACATTAGGTCCGGCCTGAAGCGGTGTATTATGGCACAAAATGCTAGTCCGTCCCTCCAGGATGTGGTCATATTATCGATTTTGACTCCCGGGTAACCTTCTGTCATCTTCCTGCACCATAATTCCAATCCTTTGGTTCCTTTTCTTCCACTCATGGCAATGGCACTTCTGTAAAAAAATAACCATAAACTGAAGGAAACAAACTTTGTGAAAAAATAGGAATATTCAAATAATTATTAGCAACTGAAGTACACTTTTCTTCGGTGTTTCTAAGAATACTTTCTAAAATCTGTTAAGGTACCCGTTTATACAGAGTATCATATTCTTTGGGAAGTATTCTCAGACAATTTAGTGCAATACTCTACCCAACTCTGATTAGAGCCGGCATACTCCGACGTAAACGTATACGTTATGTATAACGAAATGTTATACATATAAAATATACATATTTTTTGATGTAGGTCCAGTGACAGCGGAGCAATAATCATAAATAATGGATCTCAAGCATTGAGCAATAAATTTTATCTACTCTCATTAAGTTAAACAACCATCACCAAACTACTTCTGGACAGGTCTACTACCTATAAACAAATTGAATTGAAATTGAACAAAGTGCATTATTTTTCATAACTCACGGTTCAGCTGTGGAAGATTTGTCAAGGGGAAAAACCTTTAAACCAAAAACTACTTTACCCCCTTGTACCCTCGGGAATTTGAAAATCGCCTTGTTTGACCAATAACGGGCAAGATTTGATACTTATTGCAATAAAAAGTGGTATTTTCGTGTGTTTTTGTATTCTATTTGAACAAGTTAAGATACATAAAGATTCTAATTCTCTAGAAAACGAGTTGATAGATTTTAAGAAACCAAACGTCAAAATAAAGGACTTCGACATACCTTTAAAACAACATATTACTTGATACCCCTTGTCACTTAACATTTTTAAGGGGATGAACCTGGGGAGCAGAGGGTACAAGGGGATGTAGTAGTTTTTGGTTAAAAAGTTGTCCCCTTGATAAATCTTTCGACATGTCTCGGTGTTTTTCCTTTTAATCGGCGGTTTTCGAGAAATCCGGCGTGGGAAGTTTTCAAATGAATACCCTGTATACTGGGTACAACAAAATAATAATATTCAATTATTGAAAGCGTGATAAATCGCAGTGTTGCCATGTTTTCACTCGGCTTAATATCCCGAGAATCTGCATGGTTTATTTGTTAGTCATCAATATGTCTGCGATGTATAAATTGTTCTATATTAGTGCATGATAAACAGCAAGTCGATATACTTGACTCAATGTCTCTCATACTCCCACTGATATGCAGGAGCAAGACATGGCAAAGTCGCGAAGAGTCCTTTGCTTGATGAGCGACTATGAACACGGCTTATGAAGTGTTTCCTTGAGAGAAGAAAGCAATAAAGAAAAGGCTTTTTAGTGCTTTTCTTTGAAGAGCCTGAATGCAAAGAGCTGCATTACCATATCTTCAGCACCAACTAAAAAAAAAAACTGCGAAGGCAGTTCTATTCGCACGGCAATAAATTTCGCAAATGATTTTTATAAGCTGGCTCGGTCCATAAAAAATTAACGCAGCTAAGCCGCCTTGCCGTCAGATAATTAAACGAGACTTTCTTTGAACTTTGACATACCGTATACGAACTGGTAGGTCCATGAGATCATCATGGACACGGATTCTGCAGCCTGATCACATAAAAATGGCGCCAAGAAGACTAACACACTTTTTTTATTCCACTATATCTCAATTTCAAATTATATATGGCATATAAGGCGGGCCAGAACGTTTATGTATACCCATCAATTTTTTGAAGTAAAGATACTGATATCTAATACAAATTCAATTCAATTCAATGTATTTGTATCTCTAATGACTTACAAATATTGACACCTCGAAAGCAATGCTTGTATGAGGTATAG
Organism: Callosobruchus maculatus; assembly: GCA_951848785.1. Taxonomy (NCBI): domain Eukaryota; kingdom Metazoa; phylum Arthropoda; class Insecta; order Coleoptera; family Chrysomelidae; genus Callosobruchus; species Callosobruchus maculatus. Next base: position 2,721,399 of record CATOUR010000142.1, on the reverse strand, counting down.
GCATATACACATACGATAATTTGGCTAACCTATTGCATTTATCCTATCCGTTGAATGATCATGGCTTCTATTCAGTTTTGGAGTTAAATCCGTCCTGTCTTTCGCCTGGAGTGAAACGAACCTTCTGTAGCCTTACACATTCTTTGTTTCTTGAATAAATGCATGTATATGATGTCTGCTACACAAAAATTTTATTTAAACAAACAGTTGCGCGAAAATTTACGATTTTTTTTGAGCGATTTAGGGGTTCCTGGTCATTTTCTACTTTTCTTTGAGTGGGGGTTGGGGGATTGGAAAACTGAAAAATTTGTTGTATTGATAATAAGCTCTCATCTGTGAGAGAAAGACCTAGCGGCATAATAATACACTATATAGGTTAATCCGAACATTGCCCTACCTATTACAGAAACCAAAGGACTGAACTTTCTGACGTATGCACATATGAGTACGAGTTAAACATCTTTAGATCATTCTGTATTGTGTAACCTGGTAATTACTGAACTGATTTTCATTAAATTTCGACACAGTATTGCTATTGAATGGAATGGAAAACGTGTGTGGTCTTTAGAAATCGTGTCAGTGGCGCCGCTGCAATAATGAAAAATCCATAAATATAAAAACAGCTCAAACTTTTTTTTTAGAAGATTTTGGGGATACCGTGGGCCGTGGTAGAGATCGATAAAAATCTAAGGTTTTTGAAAGTTGTGTTAGTGGCCAAGAAACTAAATCTAAAAAGAAACAGTACAATACAGCAATACTGTCCAAACTCTGCTTTTCGCCACTTTAGGGATTTTTTATCATTCTATACTTTTTTTGGAGTAAAATGAGCCAACGTAGGACGGGGTCTCGGATAGGGTGGTTCTGAAACCACGCAACAGTTTTCGTTGTCCTTTATAAAGATTGATACTGATAATAGTCTGTTTTTAAATATCAGAAAATCAGCATGTCATGTGATAAGGGTATCAGTTCAAGATTGCAGGATAAATACTGTGTCGTCCTTGTTTTTCTGCGGGCGGGCGATGGCTTAGTTGCAAGGGGATCTCAGACTACAGCTACATGCTATGGGAAAATAATAAAATGGTATCATTGTAATATGTGGGAAGTACTGAGTCAATCAATTTGACTCAATTTTTTCGTTCGGCAAAGTTAAAAAATAAAGGACAAACACAGGAGTAGCTCGAAACTGAGTACTCTGCTAAGGGATCATGCGATTACTGATAAATTGAAAATACATAAAGCGGCCTACACACGTTGATGCATGCTGCGATTCCTGAATCGACTCAAGGTTCTATGAAACTTGCATCAGTAGCATAAGTTCCTACTCACATCGAAACCTGCTGCGATACCTAATCCACTTGATATTCTATGCACGTTCCATGCAACACAAAAATAGTAGGGTGGAGTTATTTCTTTGCATCGACGCAATACTATACACGTTGCAATACTTGAAACCTGCATCAGCGTCACCGACTCTGCGTCATGGCTCACCGACCAAAATGGGATTCCAGACTGCATGGCTGCAAGCCGCAACTGATGCCAACTACGCGATTCAGTACTACGCACGCTGCTACTTGCATCATGAAACGTAGGAACCGATGCCTGCATCTCAGCATGCATCAACGTCTGTGGGCCGCTTAATCTATTACGTGATTAAACACGTTTGTTGACCCCACAAATATACTGTTTCGCTTTTTCTATATGCGTTGTATCATTTTTGTATATTTGACATTATTTAAATAGCAAAAAATTCCGATTCACAAAATAAAAAAAACCTCCTACAAATCTATCTACCTGAATTATAAAGGCTCCTCTGAAATGGCCATTAGGAGGAAATAGAACAGCTTTCTGGAAACGTGTGGAAACATAGACGCCAAATTCATTACAAGAGACTTCTACACCGCTTGTTGTAAAACAAGCAAAAGAAAAAGTGAGAAAGTTATGCCTAACATGTATCGTAATCCGTACCAGATGTTAAATACCAGTAGTGTCGCGTAAAGCAAGAGAAAAACAAACGGGAACATCGACTGCCAACGCAATGTTCCAGATGTTACGGAAGACTGGCAGTATCTGCATCTGCACTACCTCCGCATCAGCCGGAGACAACAAATCGTCGAGACGATCCTTTCCGTATGATACTGACCCAGTTGTAAGGAACGCTAGAGGAGATGCTATCGCTATCATAGGCCTTCAGTTCAGTCAACAACTGCATTCACAGCAAAAAATGGGTGGAATAACATCGTATAAAAAATGTACGTTTCACAGTATCCGTAAGAAAATTCAAAAATTTCGCACAATAAACTATGCAACTTTGAAATGTGTTTGGAATTACCTCATGGTTCAAGTACATTAAGATGTAAAAGTTCTCTTATTTACAGAAAGATGGATTATTCTTAGTGTTAAATTAAGTAATACCACAGATTCAATATATAAGACCTGAAATACCACATTTTTTCATTTATACACGATAAATAATATACTCTTCCCCACTATGAGGATGGATTCGTACATTATAAATATAGTATGTATGTGTAATATTTCATTAAATAACAGGTAATAAGTAAATGGTGTGAAAATACATTGTAAAGTTCTATAATTTATTCTTTCGAACCCGAAAACTATTTCGCTAACTAACTTATCATCTTCTGCGATCAGCGGAAGATTTAGGCTGTCTATTTCGTTAAAGGCGCTAACAGAGGGACACTGTGCGAAAGGAATCAGTGTCACTTTAATCGGAAACAATCGGCTAGAAAAGCTTGAGCTTACATCCCATGCCAAGAAATAACAAAAGCTCAACTCACTCTCTCATATTTACTTACTCTTTTGGATCGCATGAAACTCTGGCATCTTCACAGAAGAGTTCGCTCATGCCCAAGCAGTGCAATGAACGAGAGTATCAACTATAGGATACCTTTTCTCTATTTTTGCACGAGGGCTTTCTAAAATATTTAAATATGCCCATTGGCCATTTGCTTTAAGTATTTCTCACATAATTAGTCAAAATAAGATGCATCTACTCGTTCCGTAATATGAGACACTTCCGGGCATTAGTTTGGTCAGAATAATTGCAAAACGTTTGAATTTTCAGATAATACGATCCGTAATCCTTGGCTCTAGAACCTGAAAAGTGCAGAAATGACGCGACGCTCTGGCTTATCGAAGACATCGCCTTGATGAGTTTCCTTCGTAGTTTGGCTTCTGATTAGTATTTGTGGTCCTCCTGTGCGACGGTTTATGTAGAAAAACCATTTTACCGTCCAGTAGCTGGAAAGAGCGAAACCTAGCATCACCGCACATTTACTAGCCACCAGAAATGTTTCTCATACGCAAGGTTAGATAACAGAAGATATACATAATAAAAAGGGTCACTCTATGTTCCTCCCTCAAAGCAGCTTTTCTCGCTTACTCTTTGATGGTGCTTTTTCTCAGAAAATCTTGGATCCCATGCACTGCACAGGGAGGAAGCGCAGGCTTACAAATCGCGCGCAACCATCGGTCGCCGGATGTATCGTAGTTCTTGGAAAATAGCAGTTATATTAGGCGTCGTGTGCGAGCTTCGTACATTAAATAATAGATAAATACAACGAGTTATATAGACTATCTCACTTCAAAAAAAAAAAAAATCGGCCTCGAGGGCCAATAAGTTTTTATACAAGTTTCATGCTTATGTATAGCGATAACAATCGATATTTGCGCAAAACTGTACTGTTGCACTAGGCTCTTCATTGAAATACACCTCCCAAGCTCACAGGCCACGCTGTTGGATAGACAATCTACACAATCGTGCAGAATAAAAATGCGTCATCAGTACCTATTGCTAAAATGGCATCCCAGAAGCTTGGAGTTTTATTCCGCTGTAGGAAGCTCTATACACCAGATCAATTATTACTTGTGCTCTACAAGGCACAGATCCGATCATCGTTGGAGTATTACTCCCATCTGTGGGGATGCGCTCCGAAGCACTCTCTAAAGCTTTTGGACACTATCCAGAAGAGATCAATTAGACTAGTCGATACGCCTAACCTCACAAAGGGCCTCCACGGCCCGGAACATCGAAGAAGGGTGGCTGACCTATCCCTGTTTTACAGATTCATGGAAGATGTTCATGTGGGCTCTCTCAGATAATAACTCTAAAGACAGTCCGAACGAGAAACACTAGAGAGGCTTTACGAGCTCATCCTTACCAGGTCGAGGTCCCTATACTCCCCGAACCAGTCTCTTCCAGTATTCCTTCTTTTGGAGAACTTCGACGCTGTGGGATGAGCTGCGAGGGATTTGTTTCCCGAACGGCTCCAACTTGCAACGTTTCAAATCTAACGTGTACCGATACTTATCCTCTCGCAGCGCTTCTGCACCACCATAAACTTTCAGTTTTTGCGGGAGGCTGATCATAAAAAGAAATGGTGCACGCGGCCTCTAAGGTAACATATGCCAGGTGAATCGTATTTAATTCGGAATTTAAGCGGAAAGCCTCTATAGGAATGCTGCAAAGGACCCTTCTTGTCTGTTTGGCGGTTCTGGTCAGATACAGCAGAGATCGACTGGGCTAATCGTTGTTGGTATAAAGGCGAACCGCATCGCCAAGAACAAACACCAGAACCCATCATCGCCTACTCTGATTTACGTACCGTGACTAAACATCTTCCGATGCATCGGAACCGCGCGAATGTGACAGTGGTTACCAAGATAACAGAGTCGCAGAGCCGCGATGCCCAACCAACTATAAATTTACAGATCCCGTTTACCGTTGTAGCTCTCTATAATGCATGGTTTCGGTTTGGGGTTTTTTCTGGTTACATTATGGTTGGTCTGCACGATAGCCGTATAGAATAGTGGCGTTTATACCCTGGAAACTGAACTGGTACAATAGGATAGCAATATTGAAGAAAGTAGCTAACGAAACTTGTAGTTGAACAAAAATAGGGCATCCGCGAGTTTTGTATATGTCGTACTGTGCTACCCATTTACACCAGATTGACCTGAGTACATCTCTTTCTGTGTAATCGATATGAGTTCTACTTAGCTACTTATTTCTCTGCTGATCAAATCCCACTCACAATAAGATCTCGTATCAATAGCATCTAACTAATGAAATACCACAACAAGAAGTGTCACTCAAAGCTCAGTAGTCAATGCAGCCCCTCTCACTCTCACACCAATGATACTCTTCCCCAGTAAATTTTAGTTTCCGTGCATTAAACAGGGCGAGTAAAGGGCGGTGGGTAAATATTCAACGGATAGGACAGACAATTTGGGTATATGTCTGGCTTGTGAGACTGTGAGATGTTTGGTGGTCACGCTGTGCTGTGTGTACTACTGTACAAGATATTTACTAACCGGTCGGCAGAAAGGCACTGTTGTATTTTCTTTAGATTTCTTTCTACATAATATTATATGATTTGTTAAGGTCCGTACAAAGATGTGCGCTGTGCCACGCGTGAGCCGCTCGCACACCGTTCGTCGCGTTTTTTTTTTTGATATAAACATACGAGTATTGCGTTAGATCGTTCTGTATTGTGTAACGAGAAAACTACTACATTGATTTTGATTAGATTTTGACACAGTATTATTACCATGGCGAGGATGGAAAACTGGTATGGAAATAATAAGAAAAATTAAAAATATAAATACAGCTCAAACTTCGTTTTTAGGTGCACTGCTGTACATCAACGAGCTGCTGGAAATAACATCCAATCCAATCTACAGCTTCGCAGATGACAGTACATTAGTGTCGTGCATGGACCCAGGCAAGCCACTATCATCCCAGGAGACGGTACGTCAGCGACAGCAGCATGCCTCACAGATCAACGCTGATATCAAAACAATTGTCGAGTGGGGATTAGCAAATAAAGTACAGTTGACAAAGAAGTCTCACGATGGCTTACCAACCGTGGAAATGGAGGGTCACCCCATAGTCGAATCACCTTCCGTGAAGCTCGTGGGAATCAACATCAACAATAACATGTCCTGGCACGACCACTTCGTCAGTATTGCTACAACGGCATCCCAGAAGCTTGGAGTTTTGTTCCGCTGTAGGAAGTTGTATACACCAGAGCAACTGCTGCTGCTCTACAAGGCACAGATCCGACCATCGCTGGAGTATTGCTCCCATGTATGGGGATGTGCTCCGAAGCACTCTCTAAAGCTTCTAGACACTATCCAGAAAAGAGCAATTAGATTAATCGATACGCCTAACCTCACAAAGGACCTCCACAGCCTGGAACATCGAAGGAGGGTGGCTGACCTATGTCTGTTTTACAGATTCTATCCCGGAAGATGTTCGAGCGAGCTCTCCCAGATAATAACACCACAGGCCGTCCGAACCAGGAATACTAGAGAAGCTCTGCGAGCTCATCCTTACCAGGTCGAGGTCCTTACTCCCCGAACCAGTCTCCTCCAGCATTCCTTCTTTTGGAGAACTTCGACGCTGTGGAATCAGCTGGCGGGGAATTTGTTTCCTGACGGCTACAACCTGCAGCGTTTCAAATCTAACGTGAACAGACATTTGTCCTCTCGCAGCGCTTCTACAGCGTCATAGGCTTTCAGCCTTTGCGGGAGGCCGACCATAAAAAAAAAGGTGTTTTAGGGGTTCCTGATCATTTTATACCTTTTTTGGATGGGAGTGAAATTGGGGTGGTTGAGGGGTGGGAGGTTGTGAAAGTGGAAAATTTATTAGACTGCATAATAGACTGTCCATTGCCTGTGAACGAAATACCTAGCGGCATAATATACTTTTTTAGGCGTTTTCTAACATTTTCTGACCTATTACAGAAACCAAGGGACATACAAGTATTGCTTCACACCGTTCTGTATTGTGTAACCTGGAAATTAATTTTAATGAAATTTCGACACAGCATTATCACTTGGCGAAGATGGAAAGGACGTATGGTTTTTAATTATGTCAGTGGTGAAGCTGCAATAATAAAAAAACTGGAAATACAAAAACAGATCAACCTCCGTTTTAGGTTTTTAGGGTCCCGGATCATTTTCTACTTTTTTTTAGATGGAGGTGAAATTGGGGTGGTTGGGGGGTAGGGGGTTGTAAGACCAAAAAATTTGTTGTAGGAGAGGTTTGGCGATGATTTGGTTGCAAGGGAATCTCACATTATAGCTTCATGCTATGAGAAAATAATATATTGGTAGCACCGTAATGTTTGGGAAGTACTAAGACAATCAACTTGAGTTAATTTTTTTGATTCTGTATCTCTTATTATTTATTGTCCAGTTTTTGAAAACAAGTTATTTGAAAAAGTTGTTTATTTTAACGACTTGTATACTTCTAACGTTAGGAAGATATTGTATCAGCGCCACTTGCTAACCATCGCATGTCGATGCGGTGTAAACCCGTCTTTAACTCAGATATGGTTGCATCGTAATTTATTGTGCTTTAATAATATCCTATGAGATGGATGGGGCGGCAGCGGTGCTGTTCTTTGTTCCACGGTCACGAATGGTTATCTTGTAATTTGTAGCAAAGTATTGGTAGAATCGGAAACTTGTTATATGGGGAGCTCTTCGTACCACCGCACCTTTGGGCAAACAACTTCACAACGACGTTGTTGCCTTTTAGATTAAAAACTCCACCGAAGTGATTTCCTCTGTATGCGTTCATACGGTTAGTTTGAGAGCTCGCTAAGTAAAAAAAGTTCACTCGGTAAAGTAAAAATTTTGTCATTTGCAGATTCGGTAGGTATCAACATAGGGATAGGTGAGTGAATGCGCTGTGGATGTATAAAGTAAGGGTGGGGGATTAAATATGCAATTTTTTTCGCATAATTAGTGACGGAAATATTATAAGAAAGTAGGGAAAAATAGTCAGAAGTATAGGCGAAAGGTAAAGAGCCGTCAGAGGGCGCTATAAGTTGCGAAATTATGTCACTGGTACACTTCTGACAATTTACATACTCATTCTATGAGTCAAATTGAAAATAATTACAAGTCGTCAGAAGGCAAGGTGGACGAATATCGGAGATATTATCGATAGTAAGAACATCGATGCTCCACTCAATTTATCATTATATCTAGAATTTTAGATTTTAATGACTTTTTTACACAGTATTATTACCGCGGCGAGGATGGTAAACATTTATGATTTTTAGAAGTCGTGTTAGTGGCGGCGAAGCAATACCTAATAAAAAGAAACTAAAGATATAAAAAACAGCTCAAATTTCGTTTTTAGGCGTTTTAGGGGTTCCTGATTATTTTGTACTTTTTTTGGGTGGAGATGAAATTGGGGAGTCAAAAATTTGTTGTATTCATAATAGGCTATCCATTAACCTGAGAAAGAAAGACATAGCGTCATAATAGATTTTTTTATGTCCATCCAACAGAAACCAAGGGACTTAACATTTTCTGACGTATACATACGAATCTTGCTTCAGCTCATTCTGTATTGTGTAACGTAGAAACTATTGTTATTACCCTGACGAGGATGGAAAACTTTTATGGATTTTAGAAATCGTGTCAGTGGCGGCGCAGCAATAATAAAAAACTAAAAATAAAGAAACAGCTCGCTTTTTTTGGTCGAGCAGGCGATGATTTGGTTGCAAGGGGATCTCAGACTACATTAGCTTCATGCTATGGGAAAATAATAAACTGGTATCACTGTAATGTGTGGGAAGTACTGAGTCAATCAACTTGATTCCATTTTTAAAATTGACATTGAGGTTATTGAGTCCCCATAGTATTTCGCAAGCCTCTACTTTTTTTCGCTAAAAAACCCGCGTTTAATCAGCACGAAAAAAAGTTTTCCTACTGTGCTAAAATTTTGAACCTACTTCCAGAAGATTCCATTCAGCTTTAACTTTAGTTTAACAAATATACGCATATCTGCTTTAATATGTATAGTCCTAGATTGTGCAAAAATATGTTCACATGTAACCTCTTGAAATCCCCATGTGAGTCATATGACCTTATACTCGTACTTTGAACCTGCTCACAGAAGCCTCAGTTCAGTTTTCTTCGCGATTACAATAGTTCCTCTGGCAACCGGTGTGGAAAATAAAAATTCATAAAATAACAACTCCGTTATATTTCAGCTACTATTCAATTTTTTCAATTTTATCGTCTCTAAAATAGAGAGTATCGCGAAGCCGGAGAGGCTGTCTCCTTTATTCCTGAGAAAAATGGTGGTTAAAATTTCTTATGGTACATCCAGTCCTCTTAATAAGTTTGGTCCAACAACAATTGATATTTATTACAGATAATGTTTTCAGGTATTGGACTTGAAATTGGAATGGTGGGGAATTTGGTAACTCCAAAGCTTTGTTATTACCGGTAATGTGTGGCAAGCACTGAGTCAAGTCACTTGACAAAATAAATAAATTTGTTCATTAACTTTTTTCAGAAAACTGAAAAATAAGCAAGATATAGAATAAAAGTATATATGGCTAGTGTATCAAGATGTCTGTTTAGTTTTTTGATCAGATTTTTGTCAAATCGATTAGGCATTGTACCTGTCAGATAGTCTAGTAGTCACTTTTGTTTATCGTTGTTAATTTCAAATCGGTAGATTTTAAAAGTAGCACATGATCATGAAACAACCTTTAGTATTAACCAATTTAAAATTAACTATAATAAACTGAAAGCGACTAGTACACTAATTGACAGTTACAGTGCCTGATCGATAAGACAAAAATCCGAGCAAAAAACTAAACATAAACAAACTAGGTACGTCTTGATGCACAAGCCCAATTTACTTTTTTTGATTCTGTCTCTCGCATATTTTTTGTTTTTGTAAAAAAGTTGTTTATTAAAAAAAAATATCAACTTAGGACTCATTCTGTATAACCTTAAACTTTGAACCTGCTTACAGAAGCCTCAGTCCAGTTTTTCGCGACAACAATACATTCCCTGACGTGGAAAGTAAAAATTCATAATAGAAACTCCTTTTTATTTCAGCTACCTCTCCATTTTTCCAGTTTAATGGTCTCTAAAACAGATGATATCGTAACCCCTGCATGCAACTGCCTCAATCGCAACGCTTCATGGATCGGAACAATCACGTGCATGCAACTCCATTCATTACAAATTCCGATTTGGCGTGATTTCCAAATAAAAGTCGAAATTCCAGAAATTTCGTAACACGACAACAAACTGAGATCCGAACCGAACGTGTCCTCGAAGGACGTAGAATCGAAAGTATTCCGGAGCCGGAGAGGCTGTCTCGTTTGTTCCCGAGAAAAATGAAGGCCGGGCCGCGCGAGATGCATCTTATCACGACTTCACGTTACAAACCACGTGAGAATCGTTACGTTTATGAAGCACACTGATTACTATCCATGCTGAACTGAGCTTTGTATTGCGACAGTTATTCGTTGCAGAAATGATATCTTGGCGAGTGTTATGTAACATTTAATAGGTGTAAAAAAGTGGCGCAGTTGTTTTGTGCCCTAAATTTAGGCCGCAGTCTCACAAGCGAACAAAACTTACATTCTATGGATGGTCAGACTGGTCACGTGTGATCAACCAAATCACATTAAATATTGTTGCCACAATGAGTATGAGTATAATATTAAAAAGATTTTAAGTGAAACAGAGAACAGCAACGAATTCGAATGGGTGACTCTGATGTTGCCATGTTTCACTTATTGAGATTAAGCACACATAACAGTGATACCATCTCATTATTTTCCTATTGCATGAACTGTCTGAGATCCCCTTTCAACCAAATCATCGCCCGCCCGCCCTCAAAAAAACATCCAACACAATTACACTCTCGTAAATAGTTTCTTGCATCTCCCTCTGTAGAAAATAGGACAACACAGCTTTTATTCTGCCAGATTCAACTGGATGAAACGAAACGATCAAGAAACCCCAAATCACCTGAAAAAAGAAGTTTGAGCAATTTTTGAATTTTTAGTTCTTTCATTATGGCTGCGGCACACTAGGCATTTCTTTCACTGGTCCGTGGACAGCATCGTATGAATGCAGCAAAACTTTCAGTTTTACTATCCCCACCCCAAATTTCACCCTCACCTAAAACAAAGTAGAAAATGATCAGGAACCCCCAAAAGGCCTAAAAACGAAGTTTACAAGAATATTTGAGCTTTTTGTTTTTTTGCTAATTAACTCCGCCGCCCATGCACCATTTTTCAAAATTATAGCAGCATTACCCACTACGACCTCTAACCATATCGCTAACAGAAATTTCATCAAAATCCATGTAGCGGTTATTGAGATTACGAGGCTAGAAAAACGACAACAGATAGTCAGGCAGACCGACAGACAGATACACCGACGGTAATGAGAGACATGAATTTTCTTTATGTAGACATCATAAAACACCCAAAAAGTGTATTATCTCAGAATCGAAAATTTTCGCGATCACAATAGTCCCCTCACCTATCGGTGTGGGAAGTAAAAAATCAAGTCATGCTTTTGTCCAAGTTTTAACTCAATTAAGTAATGGTAGGTATAAGGTGTGCTTACACTCTGTATCAAGAAAATTTTTTAAATAGATCCTTGTTTTGTATTGTTTGGGTTATCTTTAAAGTTGTTTGAAAGGCAACGTTATATTTGCATCGTGACCCTCTAATGAAAACCACATATATTTGATATAAACTTCACTGAAATTCCGGCTACGTCTTTTAAGGATCATATAGAGGTGGTCGAAACTTCAGTAAACTTTATCGGTTTGCATTAGAGAGTCCATGAAATACAATCCAACAGAGACAACCACAAGTTTTAAAAATTACATTAACCTCGCGTTTGTTCTAGATTCCTTTAGTTGTTGTTGCTTTTGAAAATAAATTGCGGTAGCATAGTAATGAATTTGTTGTATCTCTATGATCCAGCCTTGATATTGTGCCTCACAAAAATTGGCAGACAACACCTTGTATTTCTTATTAGAAAAAAAAGATGAATATGTTCTTATGAGAACCTGCGAAAAGTCTTGTAGAAATGAGAATGAATGGAATCTTTGTATTTCCAATAACTCGCGTAGATTTGAAATTGCTAGAGTTACCATGGGAGAAAATTCGTAGTTCTCTCATTTTTAGTTTTATATTTAATAAAAAGTGTCTTTCAATATTTGTATCAGTACATTTCACTAAGCTTGGTTCAAGAATGATGTTGCCTTAACCCACATCCTCTCTATCACAACAATTCTACTCCCTCTCGCAAAGACCCCTAAAAGGCTGAAAATGAGGTTACCGGCAATTGGCATTTCTGAGAATTTTCATATTTTGCGAATTACTTCCATGCCACTCCACTGATTTCTAAAAAAATTACAGCAATACCCATTACGACTCCACTATGACTTCTTAAATTTCACCAAAATAGGTGAAGCTCTTACTATTGGTAAAGTGGAAACAGACAGACAGATGAAAATGAGTGCCAAAAGTGATGTAGGTATATACTATGTATATGAAAATGAAAACCTGTCCTTGTTGAATACTCTCCTCACACAATATGATGGGGAAAGTAAAAATAAAGAGTGCTCAGATTTCCTCAAAGTTACAAAACCAGGAGTTTTTGTTTATCCTAATATTTAAAAATTGCGCAATCATTTTGTTTTTTATAGCAAAGGCATGTAATTTTTCTATATATAATTACTTCAAGTATATATTGCAAGATAAGTCGTATATACTCACTAATAGCTGCATAGTATTTCCGCGGAATGAGAAACGTACAGGCATAAACCTAAATAAAGTGATTTTGCCGATGGTGATTCATTCACAATTCGTTTAGCTATGAGCACAAAATAAGTATTTTATTTACTCTTTTGCGGATAACTCATAAACATTCTCCAATCCAATTAATGCATGTTTCCAAGAATCGTCATTTATCTTAGCAAGGCCCCTCAAGATCATTTAAAACTTCGCGGTATGGAGAAAAAAGGGTTAAATTTTATCGCTTTCCTTATTGAATCATTCCATACTTGAAACTATTTGAGGAATCCTAATTACAAGCGAAAAGTTGATTTGTTCCTATTTTAAGTTATTCCTAGAATACGTAGCCGTAGCACGAGACTCAGGACATTCTTTTTAATTTTTTTGTGCGCTTGGCAATAAGGTCAGATTGTCCTGTGTTGTCTGGTCAGTGAGTTTGAACCTGATCTAAATTGCAAACCAAGAGTAGTGTGTTGTTTAGAAAGCGACTAACTCTATGAGCTATGAGCCTCTCAGTAAAGCTCATGTAATCACATAGTCATAGACATTAAGCTGAAGGTTTCATGGATACCTTAGGTTTCTGGTTATTTTAAAGCTATATTTTTGACAGTGGCTCTTTTAGGCAAGTGAAATCCGAACAGTGAGAAAAAAGGGTTGCGGTTGATGGAATGCAGTAGGACTAAATACGATAATAAACAAACTCATTTGCCATAATTAATTTATAAAAAGATACGACAGATCAATAATGGGTGGACCCTCCATGTTGACCAATGCACTCCTCTAGCCTACGCGGCATACTCGTAATCTGGTTGTTGATAAACTCTAGAGGTACCGCTCCCAAGCTGCCCTCATAGCATGTTCTAGTTCGTCCAGCGTGTTCGGAGGATTGGGTAAATCAACTATGTATTGACCCATCCAATCCCATACTTTTTCAATTGGCGATAAATCAGGAGATCGTGGAGGCCAGGGGAGTACCCAGGCCTCAGCTTCCTGTAGGAACCTCATTGATACCGTTGCAATATGAAGACGTTCACAATCTCGCTGGAAGAAAACCTCTTCGAGGCCTCGGACATATGTAACGGCAATCAGTTCTAACACCTCATTCACAATAGGACGGTGTACATGGCGCACAACAGCAATCTGGAGATCACGTCGTTCATCCCGTCGTCGTCTTACGCGTTGGCGTCCGTCATGTATCCCCAGACAAAACCTAGACTCGTCGGAGAAGGCCGTCTGACGCCACTCAGGATGCCATTGTCGGTGTTCTTGGCACCAATCTGACCGCGACGATGAGTTGCAGTGAGTGGAAGCACTAGATGCGGACGATCCTGATCCTTAGCCCATTTCATTCAATCTGTGGTACACCGTGCGGATTCGAATGGGCCTCCCTATAGCTGCATACCAAGCGTCAGCAACAGCTCGAGTGGATCGCATTCTGTCTCGAAGGGGCAGTAGTCGTAGATGACGATCTTGCCGGTCTGTGGTTTTTCTACATGCTCCAGATCCTCTACCTCGCTGCATTCGCCCTTCTGCGATCCATGCGCGCCATGGTGCTACAACTGTATCCACGCTAGAGCAAGAAGCGGTTCTCGATGGCCTACCGACCCTGTTCAAAGAGGCTTAACTACGTAAACTCTAGAGCTGTCGTCTTCTAGGGGGCATCTTCACACAGCCAACTAGTCTCTCGTCAAATTTGTAACAGACATCATCATTTTTGAATCGACAAAAAGCCATGCTTTGTTTTTTCACGTCTAGAGTTTTTTAGAGGTGCCATATTGGTAAATAGCGTCTGAATGAACAAAAAATGTTACATGTGTGCTAGAGATAGTACTGCCAAGATGTGTACAGATTTTCAATGCAAATGTCCCTTTTTTTCTAGGTGTTCGGATTTCACTTGCGAGTAGTATACATATATAATACTGGATCCTCGAATTTTCAAACTAAATACGTTGTTCCTGTGAGAATAACATAAATTATGTATTGTAAAATCGAGTACAGAGAACATTTTTAAAATGTCTGACAGACGCTTAAGATGTTATTATCTGAGGACGTTTCAGACAGTATATCTACCAGAGAACTGGTCAAATTTGTTAAGGTCAAATACACATCTGACCCAGTTATTCTGCATCACTTAAAAACAGTTTTTAGTAATATTGTCTGGATAGAATAAATAATGTAGTTGAGTAATTAAAATAGGAAACTATAAAATTCATAAAGTTCATTATCTCATTTTGAAATTGAGGAAATAGTTAATTCCATACAGAGCTAGCAACCTCAGATAGCATTGCGTAAGTATGCTATATCATGATCTATAAGCTTCCGTTTATCATCATCCAGAGTCGCAACAAGAAAAGGTTCACGAATTTGATTCCTATTTCCAAGAGGTATGGTTAATAAATTCGCCCCTACTATCGGAACAGAATAACGAAATGTCACATTTAGATTTATTTATTTATTTATTTCCCAAAAGATAATTCCAATAAGAGGGTAATACATACTCAGTATCATAAGACTACCTAAGATACAAAAAAATATATAAAAAGTAACAAATGGTATTAGATAAGCTAAATTTAAAGTCGCAAAACGGCATCAAACCAATCTCATTGAATCTTGTGAATTGCATAATACTTCTCACCTGACTTTTCGATTACATATTTCATTTAGACTAGAATTATTAATGTCACAAGCATCAGAGATCAGATTGAAGTTGATGCAAATAGAGTACATCGGAGATTTAATTAAAGCATTGGTTTTGGGGGTTGCTTGATAGAAGGTGGCATGTTGACGAGAATTAGATTGCGGTAACCGAAACTGAAGTTGGGACATCAAATATATTGAGTCCACCTGGTAATGCACAAGTTGGTAGAGGTACCTTAAGCCATGATTTACTCTTCTTAGTTCTAATGGTTGAACATCAAATCTTGCTAACAGTAATCTATGGTCTAATCCTCGTCTTGGATAAACTCCATCTAATTTATAACTGAGATACTTGACGAATCGTCTTTGCACATTTTCTAGGACCTTCATGTGGACCTGATGAGTGTATGTATATAAATGTATAATATGTTATTGAAATAGATTCATTATCACAGTACTGTTAAGTCTCTGCTTCAACCAAGCAGCGGATTCCAATCAATGTAAATGTATGATAGGTTACACAACAGGTGGCAACCCACCATGGCGAAATTCATGAGGAACTCCCGTGGTGAGACGCATCCAATGTTCCAGGTTTCGGAGCGCGTAATCAATACATACCTTGACTGTATTTATGTAAACATGTAAAAGGCTGATAGAAACATGTGCGTTTCAGAGAGTCTAATCCACGAATCAAGGTTGAATTAACCATAATAACAATAAAATACATTTAACTGATTGAAAAATCATTTGCAAGCGATTAATTTCATCTAAGCAGCTAGTTACGGCCAGCGAACATATGGTATAAGCTCACAATTCAGATAATATAGATGTACGCTTATGCAAATGGGAGTTGGTGGGTAAAATTTGTTTCAATTATCTGCCTTTTAATTAAGCAGTATTGTTGAAGCATTATCGGTTCATCTGATTTATAATGCTAGTCTACATGTCTGCAGTCTGCAGTGTTCTATGCTCCCAGCTATTATATGCGAGGCAATGAACTTACGTCTGCAAAAATAGCTAAATATAATTAATGTTTATAGTATACAGGTAATTGTCTGAGAATACGTCAGAACATTTAGAAGGTTCATGGTGATTACGAAAACCCGTTGTTTTGCAGTTTAATTAACTAGGAAGACCACCGTCTGAGAACCTATTTTAGGCAAGTCTTCCCAAATCTCGAAGTTTTCTCATATACGTCACCTATCTACGATCTGTAAATGATATGCCGGCTGGCCCATGCGAATGATCAACAAGGGTTGTGGAAAAGAATATGATACATTGAGCACCTTCTTTTTGGCCTGTCCCTCTATTTCGGAGGAGCTTTGGTCTATTATCGCCAGCGAAAGCAAGTTCTGCTTCCAAGACTAACTTTAACAGTTTGGAGTTTAGATTGACTGAACATAGTCTTGAGTAGGTAGGCCGTGCGGAGTACATACAAGGAGTCTGAGAATTGCTGCTACTAAGTGGTGCTACTAACTATTATAGTAGTAGTTATGGGGAGGCGAGGCCAGACAAGTAGTCCATTTGCCGATCCACGAAATTAACACTTTTTGTCGAATCTACCAGACCTCCTAGTGAAGGTCAGTATACTCAAAGTTGCGATTCGCAAAGCACTTGCATAAGAAGTAAAAAAATTGCCTTCTTCCCAGCAACTTCACCAGATGGAGGATTGGGTTTCTTACCACTTTTGTAGGATAAATGTCTCCTCAGCCGGTAATGGCCACCAAAAAATTAACCTTTTGCTTGACTGCAGTAGTCCTCTATAACCAAGCTTCCGCCATTTCATCGCATTCACTTATTTATGGTGACATTGACAAGACGGACGCCTACTAATGAGCATGTCAAGGCCAATGCTTTTTTTTAGCCTTTATCCCACCCAGGTTATCTGTTCTCGGTACACCAATGTGTCCAGGGACCCGCAGACAGCGTCATATTCTTGTAGGTAGCGTGCTAATTTCAGAAGACCAGAGCAGAATTTCTGGGTCAGAGCTGTTCAAGCATTCAGATTTGCTTGCCTATCAGAGCATGTTATCGTCAGTATAGGTACTGTTTAACTTCTCCTGAGCGTACCACCATGCACTCTTTTTTCTTTTTGACTTTGGGAGCAAACCTATGCAGTCAGTCTCTTAAATAAATAAATGATGATTATATAGTGGTATATGATAAATAACATATAATATAATAATAGCTTTTTTTCGAGCATTGACATAAGCTCAGAAGTAGCAGTAGTAGTAGTATCTATATTCCAGAAATAACCTAACTGCCCTAGGAAATAGAGTAGACGAATAACAAATGGGCTGAGACTAGTTTGATCGCCAAGGGGCCTTTCGAGTTTCGAGGCACTTCATTTAGATATACAACACATGCCATGGTTAGATAAGATGTAACACAAGGATAACCGTAGGGTAAGCCAAAGTACAGTGGCCAAAGCTAAATATATAGACCTGTTTCTCGAAGGTAGGTACTGCATAACAATATGTGCCAGTTACAATATCGTTCAACAAAAGACTATATTTCTACAAAGAACTGCTCCTGCTTTCGGTAATACTTCTGGCATTGAAAAAATATATGGTTCGGTGTTCCAGGCACATGTCGTTTTTCACACATATCAGAGTCACTCATGCCAATTTGGCCAGAAACGCTGGGTAACGACCATGTCCAAACCTCAAGCGACTGTACTAATGTACCTTGTGTTTCCTCATACTTCGCCACCCCTCTTATGTTTTTTGTTTGAAGAGATACAAAAAATGTTTTATATGAAAGTTTTATAGTTTTTTCTTGACATTCCGAATTTGGCAAAATAAAACGAAAAAATAATAAAAAATGTTTTTTTTTCGTATAAAGTTTTATTTTTTAAAGGGGACACACTGTACAGTATATCATGGAAAGAAATATATTTTTCTCCTGTTTTCAAAAATATAGGGCTCATTCACCTTATTTTGAAAGGTTTTCAAAATATTTAGCATCAAGGTTTCTGAAATGTGCAACTAAACCTCAATCCACTATAGCCGATGGCGATCAAAAAACGATTGAATGCGGTAATGTTTTGTGTCATTCTGACATTTTGCTAAGATAAAAAGCATCGCTTTGTTAAAAGTGCAAATAACCAAAAATTCCGTTAATTATAATGAAAATCAAAAACTAAGAATTATACGTTTATTTTATAAAAATAATAACAAGAAAGAAGAGAGTATAGGGCATTATTTGGCGAACCTGTGCCTTCAAGAAGCATGTTCAGATAAACAGAAAACAACTTCAAGTTTTATTTTCATTATAATAATATAACGGCATTTTTTTACAATAAAACTGGAAGCTATTTGCACTTGTAAACAAACCGATGCTTTTTACCTCGGCAAAATGTCAGAATGACACAAACATTACCGCATTCAATTGTTTTTCGGTCGCCATGGCTATAGTGGATTGAGGTTTACTTCCACATTTTATAAACTTTGAGGTTAAATATTTTAAAAACCTTTCAAAATAAGGTGAACGAACCTTAGATTTATGAAAACAAGAGAAAAATATATTTCTTTTCGTGATATAATATACAGGGATACAGGGTGTCCCATTTTAAAAAAACAACTTTATACAAAAACAAGATTTTTTATTATTTTTTCTTTTCGTTCGTATCAAATTCTAAATGACAAGAGGAAACTATAAAACTTTCATATCAAAACTTTTTTTCTATCCCTTCAAATAAAACAGATAGAAGGGGTGGCGACGTATGAGGAAATACCCGCCACGTTCTTGAGACATTTAATATCCTTATACCATGGCTTGGCTGGAATTTCTTCCTGTATTGTACAATATTGAGTTCTTTGCACTTTAGCTTCAAGGCCGAAGCCCGTTCCACTGGATCCAGACTCCTTAAAACGCAACCCGTGATGAAAACGAGGGAGGGGGAGGCTATACATGGTCTGATCTCGGCTGATTACACATCCTCCAATACAGAGTATAACCTCTTATTCAACTAACGAGATCGTTAATAAATCCCCGTATCACGTCGCAAATGATGCCCCACCTAGAATGCTTTATTCTCTGGTTAGGCGATCATCGCTACAAGTAAAATACGATGAACAAGTGCGCACTCGGCTGTTTACATGGCCGGGTATGATGTAACAAGCAGAGCACCTGAATAGCGAGCACACCTGTTCCTCGGCTCATAATTTAATTATTTGTTTTCGATTTTTATAATGACCGAGCTCTCAGTATGCTCTGCCTTGTGCCGTTAGTCCGAGTCGATTAAGTAGAAAGTCCTGCAACTTGCAAGCTGAGAGTGCTGGAATGAATCAGAACTTCTTGCATAGTAATATCCGAGAATAGCCACCATAGAGAAGCGACACAACCTGTCGGCACCTTTGATGTTCGGCGGGTCACTATTTGGTGACCTTGAATCGGCTTGAACTGACACGCATCCACAATATAGAGCAATTCCACGACCATAACCTCAAACGTCATGATCAGCTGATATTGGGCGGCCGCACGTGGAGTTTGACCGTTTGACATTTGTCCACAATAATCCCGCGCATGCGTTATGAAAATCGGTCCCTGCTGTGTCGCTCCTCTGTGATGGCTATTCTCGGGTAATGTCGTTGTTTTTTAGATATGTTCACATCAACATTCTGGGCATATCAAAAATATCTGTTGGAAACTTGAATGCGATGCAACAAAAAATTAGATTATAGCTTGTATCTACTCCCATTAGGTTATACAGCGATTACCATTTAACTTTTGAACCTATAAACAAACAGCGTTAATAATTTTTTATAACTCACGCTCCAGTAGTAGGATATGAACAACGCTTACTAGATACCAGTACTGATTTCTCGGAAATCCATAATTATGATTAAACACAACCTATAATAACTGCAAAGGTGACAATGAGACGTCAAATACTATTTCGCCAGTAAATTTATTTTAGTGGCAGAAGTGAAGTTAAGCTGTCAAGAGTTCATGATGATTATGTATTTAAATCATACTATTGATTACTTCGGTCGCAGATAAAATAGAGGATTGAACTCGCGATAATGGTATGTAATAACTCACTTGTTGATTTGCACAAACCTCAACTGCGGGAGTTATTACAGTCATCCATTATTCAAGTATAGCTCAGACACGATAAAATAAATTAATTACAGGGAGTATCGTAGTCGCGAAATTTTTCGATTTTAAGATAACAGTTGTATTTTTCAGACGTTTTTTGATGTCTGTATTCATAGAGTAATGCCCCAAAAAATGAGGTTGGTGAAGTATCTGAGAACATTTTGATGGGATGATGGTATATGCTGTTTTAGTTCTAAAAATCATTACTTTAGCGGTGGTGTAAGTAGCAAATAACAAAAATCCTCACAGGCCCACATTTTTTTCATTGATTTACGAAGTAAGGTTGGTGAGGGATGGGTGAAATTTGTTATATTCATAAAGATTAGTATGCAAAATTGGAGATTTTCGTTAGTTCAATCCCCCTTAAAACGATTAGATTTTTGTTATGGGAAAAATGCGAAATCATTTAAACATAAAGGTCACTGTCTCGAATCTTTTTATGGGATTCATGTAGTAGGACGGATAATTAAAAAATCAAGTAGCTCTAAGACACAAAGCGTTTTCTCATTATTGGCAGCAAATAAAGTTCTTCACGTATCACTGTGATTGGAAAGGTTGTTCAGATCGAAGACTTTTAGCAAAAATAATGAAATATCTACTTTTCTTGAGCGATATGCCGATATGTCACTGCGCAGTTACAGCACGACAGACAAATGTGTGCCTATTATCCCTTATGCTCCTGTTAACATTTCTATCAATATCGATAAGAGATTTTTAAGACTACGCGAAGAAAAAATGGAATAAAGAACTTGGTTCTTATCATCTATTTTCAAGTTGGCTATGCAGCTATATCTCGGATTTATCAGCAACATGAGCTTAATCTTCCTCGGCTGTATGCTTGTACGCTTTCTTGCATTTCTACATACAAAGAACATTCCGTACGTGCGCAAGAAAATAATGCGCAACGTAGAAGCATGGATGATGTTATTGTTTGCATCTTGCAAAATGTTAGTTACGGCAAGGTGCAGCATGAGATTCATTTAGTTGCATTTCGTTATTTAAGCGTATCTCGTACAGAGGTACTTACTATAAGTCATTCAGTTTCAAAATATCGAGCAGTTTGATTTGTACGATTGTACCTTTGAAAAGTAAGATTTATTATTAATTATTTAGAAAGAGAACGAAACGAAGCACACTGACTTGGTACTTCACGAGCACAATTAGGATCTAGCAGACGAAGCAGATTTTTTTTCGTAATACACTCAGACAGAACAAGACGCTTTTAGAATCGGGAACCTACTTGACAGACGTTACAGAGAGAATGTGATAGAGATGTTATGTTTCCAACATGTGCTCGAAAAATAGTACAGCAAAATAACATGCTATGGATAACACTCACCGTATCGTCACTCACCGTGGGTCAAACGAGACCACTCCCAGACCAAGGAAACATTCTGGTGAAATACTAGGGCATTTTGAAGTTTAATTACCTAGTTTGATTTATTCAAACCGGTCCAACTATTGAAGTCAAAATGGGTGTTAATCCGTTAAACAACTCTGCCTGACATCCTGAGTCGAACTCAACTAGTTCCAGACCAAGGAATCATTTCTTTGAAAATCTGCGCCACTTAGAAATTTGGAAATATGGATACCTTGCCCAAAATATCCAACAAAACTTTTTTAGTTTCCACTTCCTATAATTTCGCCACCAACTGGCAACACCGCATCTGGGACACTTGTAGCATCTGTCAAACGGGTTATCGATTGTAACATAGCTTTGTTCTGTGTACTACAAAAATGTGTTGAAAATACAAAGCTTTAACAACTAAGAAAAAAGTGCATGGATCGCAAATTTTATTTTTGAAAAATACACAATAGACCATTACGATGCTGCGATTACGTTAAGTACGACATTTTCCCAAATTACGTGGGACCTCATTGTGCTGTAGCACCAGCATCTTTTTTTGCAAAAAAAACACCGCTATTACTTCTATACGAATCTAATGAGGCTGTAATCCTGTTCCTGTTCGCACATTGCAAGCTACCCCAAAATTATTGATCAAGGTGCACCCCATTACTGAGCATAAAACATAATAACCCTGCAGACTGCACATACTTGGAAGATATGAATTTAGTCAGTATCGCATATAAATTTCATACCCAAGCTACACTTTGCCAGAGATCTATTCCATGCAACTGATAGTAACATGTTCCCTAATTTTCAGAAGACACATGTAATTAATGTTTTATTTATTCTTGGACACAGCATCCACAAGCCCACCTAACGACGGTAAAGAAAATATCGGTTATTTTAACGTAACATGCACGATAACCTAAAAAAATACACATAAAAGAATGCCGCCTCGCTGATACAAAACGTATCAACAAAAATTCGAGGCCTGTAAATGTTCAAATCAACACCATTACCTAATACTATTCAACGCTTACAAAGTGAAGGTAACGCAGACTATGAACTTGTGACACATTTCTCAACCGGTTATATGTATGTGTGAATAAATTATTTATTCAAGTAATGGTCCAGCTTCGAGCCTTTCTTCTAAAACAAGCGCGCCTGCTTTAGAATGAGAGTGGTACATGGAATCACCATTACTCGTATTATACATTTATAGAAAACAAAACTATAACTATTCTAATAATATTCAGTTAGTTGACCTGGTCGTTGCAATTTTAGATAACACAAATCAAATTACATTTCTCTTTGGAAATTAATATTTATACGACATTTTTAACACATATTTAACTCATGAGAAGCAAGAGATTTTCTCTAGGGTGATTGGTCACGAGCGCGCGCGGTTTGATTTTTACCTGTTTACAAAAAGGGTGCCTTCATCGGCACCGGTCACTTGCGCGCCGGAAGAAAATTAAGCTTGGATATTCCTAATGACCACATCCCTTTTATTCTTCCGAACTTTCATCTGTCTTTTTACGGCTTGCGGTACTTACAGTTACTTCTAAGATTATTTAAATGACTACCCGGCTTCTGTAGGTATATAAAACTACCCTTAATGAAAATATTTCAGTAGTTTGAAGAAATAAACTCTTTAATCTGTATATTACTTATTTCTTTATTATCAAATGAATCAATCAATTCGCTGGATCAAAACATCTACGTTTTATTTAAATACATTGAGTTTAATTAAATTTTCAACTTTTCAAGGAATATAGGTTTAAATTAACTTTTCACTTAATACTAAATGAATATTACCAGTCTTCGACAAGTTAGAAAAGTACCACATGATGCGAATAAAGCTGACAGAAAGTGCTGCTAATCTACATTACGCATTATAATTCATGTCAGCCAACAATATTACGACATAAGTAAACGAAAACCGCCCCGCGCGCTTGTGATGTCCCACCGGCCTGCCTATTATCCAAAATATTTTGGATCCAAAATATTTTGGATAATAGGCAGGCCGGTGGGATTAGGACAAATCTGACCGCGGCGCGCTAGTGTCCCATGGCTCATCTGGTGATCGAAATATTTTGCGCGCTTCTGACCGGTGGGATTAGGACCAATCTGACCACGGCGCGCTAGTGTCCTATGGTCTTCTCTAGAAACCTAAATAACAAATGAGGACTCATGAAAAGTTTCAATATCTTAAATTAGCGCATGCATTAAATTGCTCATGTCCATATAATGGTCAAATGCATTCTGTTCATCATCATTGGGTTGGTTTGGTAATCCCCGGAGTTGCCCAAAAGGAGTTGTTACTGTAGAAGTCATCTATAGAATCCAGAAAACCACAACATCTTGATCTTACAGTTTAATGGTCAGAAATTTGGGCAACCCAAACACCAGAAGAAGTGAATAATCTCACTGTTGACCGAGAACTTCCTGGTTTTGACCTTCACCGAAAGGAGTGGTCGACATTAAACATAATTCGCACGTCGCATGGAGCGTGTATTTATAGTTTAAACGGAACAATCGCTAGTCTCCACGATGCGACTATGGAGAGGAATACTAGACTATAGGGCATATATTGCAATAATACGGCCTTATATTGCATATCCATGGAACAACAAGAGCTTCTTTCAAGTCAAGCCATCAGAAGTAAAATCGAATTCCAGGCTTGGTATTAACTTATGTCCTTATTACTGTTTTGATCATAATGTTTTTTCATGTGTACCACAACTATACGTAAAATAACTAAATCGATAGAATCAGTGGAAAGATATTCTACGATAAAACAAAATGCGTGAGTTGACTGAGGCTGTGTAGGCATCTTAACTGATCGGGTGCCACACAGTTTGCCCGAATATTAACATAACAAAAACTTCTGAGATGCAAGAGAGTTCCTTTAGAATTCCAAATAACCGATGAGCATTTATATATATTTTTATTATTATTATTTTAATTTGTATAGTGCTAATATATTAAACTTTGAAATTGTGTGCAGCACAAGCATTCCATACACATTATTAAGAATTTGGGTTGCCTATATTTAGATTAAAGCACAACCATAATATGAGAACTTTTAACGCTAAATAAAATCAATGTTTGATGCACTATAAACAGGGTTTATGTTATGATTAGATTTTATGAAAATAAAAGTTTGCCTATAAAATCAAAGATACAGCAAGATTTTAAATAATATAAAGACTTAATTTGTGTAGAAAAAACTATTTGTTGCTATTTGAAAAACAAAAGTTGATGGTGAGTTTTAAGGGTTGAAGTACAAAAAAAAATATTTGAAAAGCATGGTAAGGTAGGTAGTACTTTCAAAAAGCCCACTCAGTTTTTGTTTGAACTTCTTTTGTTACGAAAATATCACATGTCAAGGAAATTCAGGGACAACCTGTATACAAATTAACTTTAATAAAATACTGTAGAATGTAGTTTCAATGTACAAGTACTTTGATTTTTTGAAAGTCGAGGACGAGATCCCATGAACCAGTTTTCCAGACTATTTCTGGACATATGAAAGTCGAGAAAACAAGAACAATATTTGAATTCTCCTAATCAGATGGCGCCACCTGACACTGAAAATAACAATAAATGGGCATAATTTGTGTTGTTATCATGAAAAGACGACTAAAATTCAGAAACAGCTACAGGCTAAAACGTTGACCCGTATGCAGCAAACATGGCCATGCAAGTTTAATTCCCTAGACATTTTAGACTATTACTTCAAAGTCAAAGTATGTGAGATAAAATTAGGGAAAAGATAATGCCGTAGTTTGTGGTACATGCAGGAATATCACAAATGGCATGGTTTGCCAAAGCGATTATGGCGTATAATTCTTAAAGAAGTATTCACGTTATACAATATAATTTCTGAAAATTATCCTGCGGTTGCCTCTTTATTTCTTTCCGCTTTACTGGCCCATCATTAAAAACCACATAGGATGAAAGATGAAGTTTTACTGACATTTCAGCCACCTATGTTCATCACAGAAAAAAATTCGACAAAGAATTAATTTTGATTTTTTTTTCATACTTTGTACAGCCTCTGTGGCCGAAACGTTAGTAGAAGTTTATTTTCCAAAATATGTGGTTTTTTATTGCTGGCCTAGTAAAGCGTGATGGAACATACACTTGTAAATTTAAAATCGTGAAATCAATCAGTTATGACTGGTAGTAGCGAATCCAACGAATTCGAATAGGTAGAAGCAGTAAACAACGGTTTTGTTTGGACCCAC
The DNA here is from genome assembly GCA_951848785.1 of Callosobruchus maculatus. NCBI lineage: Eukaryota > Metazoa > Arthropoda > Insecta > Coleoptera > Chrysomelidae > Callosobruchus > Callosobruchus maculatus. Next base: position 2,695,450 of record CATOUR010000142.1, on the reverse strand, counting down.
TATGTCAAGCATATTATAAATATTGTGTTTATCGTTGTGTTTATCAAGCAGCTTGATGCTCGTAGCAGTCGTAGCAGGCAATTAGGGAGGTAGAGGATGGGAGGCAAAAAATAGCAAAGGATAACTTGGCCACGTTGCCAGATCGTCTCCGTGTAAACCTATTGTATTTTCGTTGACAACTGACAATATAATATATATTTTGCAGTCATTGCAGTAATAGTAAAGTTGAAAGGAGGAAAATCACAAAATAGACTTTTGCTCCAAAGGAAGATACTGATCAATTTATTGTTATTATACAGGGTGATACTTCTTTGTCAACTGTACATAGAAGTCGTTAAAATAAACAACTTTTTCAAATAACTCTTTCCCGAAAACTGAAAAATAAGCGAGTTACAAAATCGAAAAAAGTAAGTCTTGATTGTGTAATGTGTATCAAGACGTACCTACCTAGTCTGTTTGTATTTAGTTTTTTGCTTTTTTAGGTTGACCGTTTCGGGTTCATTGTTATAGTTTAGAGTAAAATTTGGGTTTTAACGGTGCAAAAAGTATTAAAAGATCATTTTTAACAATTCCACAAATTTAATTCCCGCGGATTTCTGTAAAAAATAGCATCGTTTTTGTGAACACAGTGAATAATAATATCTGGGCCTTGCCAATATACAGATGCCTGTTAGAGCATGGACTGAGACGAGCCGATTAACAATTGACTAAACCCCAGTTAAACCATTTTAACCTCAACAATTGAACCCGTGAGGTTAGTTACTGAAACTTAAAAATACCATAGTAGTTTTTCAGCGGCCCGGGAGTGGCGTCAACACACAAACCAATCTCACCCCCATTTCGGTTTCCGCTAAATTAGGTCAAGCCAATATTTCTGAAAAAACGTGACAACGTCGCATCAACGGAAATCCCACCATGACCCTTTCCTTTTTTCACCCTTTATTTACCAGACGACAGGTAGCGGACTCGCTGAGTTCTATTGTTTGTTTTGGGTGATGCGTGGAAACCATCGGTAAGAAATGCCAGTGACGTCTCAAAAGGGGTGTAGCTCATGGAGCGAGATAATATTATATTCATGTATTTCCATTTCGTTTACGTTTCTATTCCAGCTAATTCTCACGAACATGCAGTTTTTTTAGCTAACCGCGTATCATAAAACTGAGATTTGATATTTGATCAAATAAGAAACGTTTCGAAGTCAATGTCACTTTAAATTTGTTTTTCCAGTTTTACGTAAAATGAATTATTGAAAAAAAATTTATTTTGCGCCGTAAACAATTTATGCTAAATTTATAAAAATAGTAGAATTTAAATAAATTTATTTTATACGTTTCTTGTCTTCAAACTTTATTATTCATTTGTGTACCAGACGGTTACCTGTTGCAGGTTCCCTTCTTCAAAATGTTTCGATCTGTAATGATAGTCTCGAAACTGGGAAGATTGCGATACATAATGCTCATAAGTACCCGTTCCCATATATTATAGTTAATGTGTCTCTGTTTCTAAGGCAATAATAGGTAATACAGCAAATTTATTACTGCACTGCCCGTTGCTCCAATGTGAGAATCATACACTCCGAAGGTGAGAAGCCTGACAAAGGTGATAAAACCTCCCTTTTATATATTTTCAGGGCCAAATTCTTTCAAATACCAAATCATAATCACTAAGTAGATGGGTTCTTCAAGTTGTATTTTTTGTAGGTCTGTTGTATTTAAGTTTATTTTTAACATTATCTGGTAATAGAAATATGTATATTGAAATATATTGAAAAAGTTCAGTGTAAGTTTTCATTTAATGCACCCCAATGTAACTACTTAGTAGTGTTGTAGTTCCCTTTCAAATATTCAAACAATTAGTGGACCCGCATGGTACATAAAGAGTCCAATAAATTTGGACTGGCTGCGATTGGTCGTAAATCCTATGCCACGAGTATTTAAGATCTGGCATCTTTCATTTTTTCCTATCACTCTGTAATAGTTTCTCTTTTCTATATCCTCAACGTAATCGTCATTATCTTATAGCCACACCGTTACATGCTTATCTCTTCAACGTATCTTGTTACTATTATTATTATTACATAGAATAAAGAAGAAAAATGTGCAGCCCGGGCTACTGCCCGCCGAGCTGCTCTTTCGTCACACGCTGACCATCACTCCCTCAAAAATAATATAATGTACGTCTATGTCTGTATAATAAAAGCTCTTTAAATCCAGCCGATTTCTGTCAGTTTCTGTAAGCAATAACATTGTCTTTGTAAACAAGTGGTAAATCATAACACCAGGATCATGGATACACTCACATGCCTGTTAGCGCATGGGCTTTGCTTCTTCTAGCCTATTCGAATTCGTTGAGCGAATCCCTCTCAAGTTTTTTTGTCATTAAACATACACAACAAACGGTATTTTTTTTCGATTTCCTATTTCGCCGTCCAGCTCATAATATCAAATGAAATGAAATACTGAAGTTGTTTCCACCTGGACTTAAACTCTTGATGGTGTCGATCGCTAGATTTTGCCAGCGCACATTTTTTATCACTAGCCTATAAAGCCGCATGGCGTCTTAAATACTTCTGTACATCGTGATATATGTACTTTTGTAGATGATGTAATGAGTCCGAGGGATGTTGTTTTCCAGTCATATAATCACGTTTTTTTAATTTTCAAAATTTATTCAGAAACTAAATGCTAAAAAAAGCGGAATGGTGCATTACAACTATTTTCGTACGATTTAAGAGGATATATCGGTGAGTTTCAAATGCGTCACCTATTTATGCAACACTGATTGACTTGAAATACCTGTATGTGCTATGCCAAATACTTCCCAATGTGTTTTACGTACATGAACTCTGTAACAAGAAGTTTTGATTGGAACAATTTACACCAAATATATTTAGTACCGCATGCCTTTCTCGACTGACTGCTCAGGTAATTCCCACATTTATTTGCATATCTAATTACAGCATATAAAAACTACAAGCAAAATTAACGCGGATGGTTCATTTTATTGCTTCTATCCACTCACTTTTTCATGTCTACATTAATAATAGTCTTTGGACACCTGTTCGCCAATAACAAATTACAAGAACATGTTAAGTCTCTTCCTTCTTATGATTAAAAACAATCAATTTTAATTTATTCCCGTTTTCTATAATAAATTGTTTCCGTGTATACATAATATGTAAATTGTGCAATATGTCATGTTTACTATATAACTCCATTTAGAAGAATCTCAGTGATTTAAGGATTCTGAAAAAATATGAAAATGTCAGTTTTAACTACTAATTATGGAAGTGAAAGTCAGAATAACATCTCTATAAAACTGTGCTTCTTTATACATTTGGCTCATTGGCATCTCATGAAAATCTTTGTTTCTACCTATAAGCCATACTGAAGGGGTAATGAAGAAGGACAAGAAACTCAAGTTTTAGGCTCAGAAATTATTCTGGATGTGACTGATTCAGAGCCTCTTAATTTGCTGATGAATCCTTATAGGACATACTACAAAATAGTAGTATTTTCAGGATTGATTTTAAGAGCCTCGGAGAGTGATATGGACCACATCAACTGATTTGGGCCTTGTAAGAAGTTATTAATTTATTATGCTTAATGCTTATTTACGACTTGAAATGTAGTGGATATAATAAACAACCAACAATATAAATAAACCGTAGGAGAACTCGCTTTCTGGCGTGGGTTGCAATAATTGCTCATCACATCATATTACATAGAAAATCTCATACATATATAAAATGTGAATAAAGTGAACATTATAAAAAATATTGGTGTCATCCAAGTAACTGTATAAAACCGGGATAGTTCAAAGTAAGTTAGCTGATATATATCAAAAGAATTTTGACATATTTAGTGTCAGAGTAAAGTTAAGGATAACGAAAATTAAAAAAAAAAATGGAGTCAAGTTGATTGACTCAGTACTTCCCACACATTACGGTGATCCCAGTTTATTATTTTCCCATAGCATAAAGATTTAGTCTGAGATCCCCTTGCAAAAAAATCATCGCCAGTACCCCCCCCCCCCCCATCCACCCCAATTTCACCCCCACCCAAAAAAGGTACAAAACGGTCAGGAACCCCTAAAACATCTAAAAACGAAATTTCAGCTGTTTTCATATTTTTAGTTTTTGATTGACACTGACATGATTTCTAACAAGCATACGCGTTTTACATCCTCACCACTGTAATAATAATGTGTCAAAATTTCATTACAATCAATTTAATAGTTTCCACGTTACAAAATACAAAACAATCTGAAGCAATAAATACTCGTATGTATACAGAAAATTCTGTCCCTTAGTTTCGGTAATAGGCAAGGCAATGTTCAGATGGATCTAAAAAGGTGATTTATGTCGCTAGATCTTCCTTCACAGGTCAGTGGACAGCCTATTATGAATACAGCAAATTTTTAAGTTTTTCAACCCCCCACCCTCCAACCACCCGAACTTCACCCCCACCCAAAAAAACTCAGTAAATGATCAGGAACCTCTAAAACACTTAAAAACGAAGTTTGAGCTGTTTTTATATTTTTAGTTTTTTTATCGTTTCTGCGCCGCCACTGGCACGATTTATAAAATCCATACGCATTTTCCATCCTCGCCACAATAGTAATACTGTGTCAAAATTTCATTAAAATCAATTCAACAGTTTCTTCGTTACATAATATAGAACGATCTAAAGCAATACTCACACGTACATCGGAAAAAATTCTAAGTCCTTTAGTTTCTGTAATAGGCATAAGGCAATGTTCGGATAGACCTAAAAAAGTTATTTATGTCGCTAGGTCTTCCTTCACAGGTCAGTGGGTAGTCTATTATGAATACAACAAATTTTTCAATTTTACAACCCCCCAACCCCCAACCACCCCAATTTCCACCCCCACCCAAAAAAAGTAGAAAATGATCAGGAACACCTAAAACGCCTAAAAACGAAGTTTGGGGAATATTTGAATTTTTTCGTTTTTTGCTAATTACTCCGCCGCCAATGCACCGATTTTCAAAATTATAGCAGCATTACCTACTACGACCCCACAGCATGTCGCTGCCCAAATTTCATCACAATCCATGCAGCGCTTACTCAGATCACGAGGACAGAAAAACGCGTACAGACAGACCGACAGACAGACCGACAGACAGACAGACAGACAGAAAGACCGACGGACAGACCGACAGACAGACAGACAGACAGACCGACGGAAATGAGTGACGTGGATTTTCGTTATGTAGACATCATGAAACGCCCAAAAAGTGTATTATCTCAAAATCGAAAATTTTCGCGATTACAATACTCCCCTCACCTATCGGTGTGGGAAGTAAAATTACTTGTACATTTTTGTACTTCTCAGTGATAAGCTACTACTAAATGATTTGATTTTATTAGCAGGTGGTTGTTTTACCAATGTGCTTTTCTTTGAAACAAAAATTTCTTTACGAGTAATTGGTACGAGATCATTGTATAAATTGACCAATAGACATTGACAATTTACTGAGACTTAGTTTCTTGCTGTCTTGCACTGTTTGAAAGAAATTGTTTTTTATGTTGGAAAAGCTAGCTCACAGAAAAATAGCTGACGAATAATCCATCAATCCACTTTTAAGATAGAATTTGTGGGAAACACATAATTTTTTTCGAACATTATTTTCATAGTCCAAGTCTGTACAACTTTCAACTTACTCAGATATACATGAGCTACTCCTCTTCAGGTAACGGTCTCATAAGCTACACGAGCCTGCACTAAAAAATAAAAGTAAAAAATAACATTGAACTTTTGTCTTTTATATATGCCACTAAGATCCTAATTATGTCGCAAAATACAAGTAACTATCAAAATGACTAATTATAACCAAAGTTAAGAGCAAATTCGTGATTTCGCTTGAAATGATAAAATCTGGATGTGAATTATTATTAGCCTCAATTATTCTGTCATTAACTTTACATCTTCAATTGCTTCCTTCTTACTTTTACTCATCTTCATTGCACGTCTTTGTAATGATCACTGATTGAATTATGAACATAACTATAGAATGACCAAATTTCAACGCATTGGTATTGTCAATGCCTTGGCCCTGAACACAATGTAAGATTTCACAAAAATTAAGTAAATATGTTTATGTAATTTAGGATTTATCCAAGACAGGTGTTTTTAAAGAAATACAACCAAAAATAAGTTCAAAGTTGAACATGAAGCTGCTAATAAAAAAAATTATACTTACTTCGAGTTTAAACCTATAATAAACCTATAATTTGTAAATAAAATGTATACTGTTGATTCATACGAGGTAGCCCTAGTTAACATCTTAAGTGATGACTTGACCTCTGTTTTTAGCTTTAGGTAGAGCCAGGCTGATGATGAAACCGATGTATATACTGCTTGACAATAAAATTTTAACGCCCAGTGAAAAGCGAATATATGGCACGTAGAGGTATGTAATAATTATTGAAACAGATTTATTGAAAGGAAAATTTAGTGACGTGCTTCAGTTCAATAAGATGGTTGATGTTTAATGTTAGTAGGTTCCTCCAGGTTGATCTTAGATACTTCCCGGCCTAGTTGCCATTCATCTATTGTAAAATGACGTAGTCGTCATGGTGGCTTGCCTATTATGTTGCCAAGTGACAGATCACGTGCCCTTGCTGGCAATGGAATAAGGTTTACATTAGATTATTGAAGAAAGTGTCAGATATCAGCGTATGAGGTTGAGAATTATCTTGCTGGAAAATGGAATTCTGCACGTACCTGTAGGAGGTAAGATCGTGCAACAAGTTGAAATACGTTACTAACGCTGGCATGAACGTGCTTTTTTCTGTCCAAAATAACTACAGCTGATCGCTATGGTAACCCACAGCATGATGCCCCTGATTAGTACAACGTGTTATATAAGAAAACTGATGTTTATCCATTCGCCGTCTTCTATGGCCATCATAGGCCTACAAATAATCTACTGGAAGCAAGGGTAGAATCGCTATTAGGTGAGAAACACGATTGAGCAAGATTCATCTACGTGCTTGTTTATCGATGGGTATTATGCGCGATTGAACAAAAAAAGTTACTTCCGTAAGTTTTCGTTAAATTGTATTTTGCTATTGTTACTACTGATCCAGGAGACATCTATCTGGCAAAACTGTACTACCTGCACCGGCAGAAGACAAGTACTTCTAACACTGAAAAGACCTCGTATCACATCAGGGGTAGTAACGTACTGCCACCAATCTTTAGCCCAAGCTCCAGACAAAAACAATGTTGTCCAAGGTGGGTTAAAGGGTGCAACAACAACAAAGGCGGGGGTGGGTTGGCTAAGTGGTTACAGCCGAGTGCTCCTGTCCGGAAGGTCCCAGGTTCGATTTCCGTCAGAGGGACAAATTTATTTGTTTTTTCAATCAGAAATGAATTTCCAAAAAAAAGCTCAGTGAGAATCCCCACCTGAGCGTCAGCCTTCATTTTTGGCTTCTAATTAACAATACTGTTCTTAAAGTGGCGCCGGGAAACAGTAACAATGCCTACACAGACCACGAGGCTAATGACCACAGCAGTCGATGCTCCTTTACAGAAGTAAAAAAAAAACAACAAAGGCAACCGTATAGTGGACGGCCTAGTCAGGAAAGCTGCTGACCAAAGAATTTTAGGATCATGTGATCTTTCTGGAATGTCGACAACCACAATTACGGAAATAGCCACAAAAATCCCATGCCCGAATAGTAAAACGTTGGGAAGAACTACAAAGATGCCGTTTACTATGGAAACCTGCAGGTGTTGGCATGGCAATATCCAAGAAATACTTAGAGATGACAAGGTCAAACTTACGTCTCATAAGAGAATTCCTGACTGGCCATTGTAAACTCAGGAAACATCTCCACATTATGGAGTTAAGTGACACACCGACATATAGAATGCGCGAAAGAGAAGACTAAAATGTGAGTGGCATAGTTATCTTCTATTAGAAAGTGTGCGTTTGCAGAGTTTTGGCCTACACCTGCACACATAAGGATGATGTCCCCTAGGACTTGCCCACCTTCCTAAAATTGGCAGGATGGACAATGACCTGAGAAAACAACTCCCTGGGAGGATCCACAATGGGCCAGTTGTGGCCTATTGATCCACTGTCAAAATTCCGAAGCTATAAAATTTAATGCGGGTATTTCATTAATTGAGAAGATATCGCTCAGTTTTTCAACTTTGCTTTAACATATTTCATTACATTATTCCAATGTCCTTAAATACATGCAAACTAGAGAAACCATTATTATGGATACCAGACTACCAGAGGAAAATCTCCGTTCAAAATCGGATTGCCACTACTCTACTGGGTTGTTCGAAAATTACTGTATTTTCCAACACTAATGACTTCCTATAGACAAAACTGCAAGCTGGAAGAACTCAAATCGTAGTACGGCTCCTTCCCACATATGGTTACGGTACACACGTATATGAAGTCGTTGCTTTTCTTCGCAATGAACTTAATGATTCATTAACACTAATTGAGTTCTAGTTTATTAACATGACTTCTTTAATGGGTGTTCAGGTTTTCAAATCCGCGGTCATTAAATTTCTAATGAAACACTATACTACTCAACGTACAATTTTATTTCTTGATGTACTCGTAATTACAAAATTGCGACATATTAGGAGCTTTCTCTTGGCGCCATATTAATGTATGAAGAACTATATAATTCTGAATTACCAAGTTCAATTACATAATTAAAGTAATTATAGGATGTCAACTGGTAATAACGGCATTAATAAAATTATTCGGTCAAATGCTTGTTATATGATAGCAGCGTTCAAAGATAATCTGCGCTTTCACACGCTCTCATTAGAATCACATGTATGTTTTTTGGGAGTTTGTAACTCTCCTTTGGGTAAGAGGTCAGATCGAACAGTGAACGCCACAACTTTGCCGCGAAAACAATTTTCATGGCCTCAAATCCATCGGACCAGAGGTCGTACCCGCTGACCAAGAGATGGCGCAGACACCTTAATGTTACACAGAGGCGTGGCGACAAGAGGCTAAAAGGCGTTACCTCCAACTGTTCGGGGGGTTGATATTTTTTATGAAATTTATTCAGGATAGTCGACAGTTTTAGTCATCGTATATATGCGATTATGCTAATATGCTATCAGTACTGATCAAAAATTGTTCATCTTCATTACACAGAATATTATAATAAATATAGTTTAAAAAAACTAAAGAAACAAGCTTTAATGATGAAATTAAATAAAAAATAAATAAATATAATCCAAAAAACTAAAAAACAGACTTTTAAAGAACATCGGACTAAAAAGTTAAAAATCATTTTTAAAATAATCTGTTTTCACAGTAATATGTACTAGTATTTTTCGTTCATTACTGTTTTGAGCTTGTTTTAAAAATTAATCAGATAATATTATGCGATGTATCGCACTCTTTGAAATGCCTGCTTTGTTTGCTAGCTCGTCAGCTGTCAGTCGATGATCATCCAGTATCGCTTTGTGAATTTTCTTCACCATTTCTGGAGTCGTTACCTGATTTTGTCGACCACTGCGAGGATCGTTTTGACAGCTCGTACAGCCTCATTTAGAGCCCGCTACCCAATATCTCACTGCTATTGAATTAAAGTAAAATCTAGTTCAGCTTTTATATTGGTTGGGCTGACGTCTTTCAAATAGAAGTTCATTGTATCGTATAACGATCACCAATTTTCTCCATATTCACAAATGAATTAAAACGTTCACTATTGCTGTATAAATGTATATCTTCTAATACTGTGATGTTTATCAAACAACCGCCACCATCTCCACGTCAGGCGAGGTATTTAAGGGACCCCCCTCGTATTGACCTAATCCAAGTAATAAAGTAGAAAAAACTCTTAGATTTCGGATGTCGTATGCAAAAGAATTTCGCTACGAATTAAAGAATGTTATAGTGACAGAGATAGAGAAGTTTCTAAAATAAGCAACGTTCTTCGACATAATGCGATTGATTTTTATACAAACAAGTACCAAAAAGCATTCATAATCCCTCAAATCGGTTCTGCTCCATATCTATGCAGCTATAGATGCAATGTGCAATCTAGCTATCTAGCACGCTGTGAAATTCCGCGCTCTCAAACAAACGAACGACTGCAAAAGCACGATCAGCTGTTTTACTATGCCTTCGAAGGCGCTCTGTGATCAGATGTGAGCTAGTCACGGAACGTCAACTCTATAGTTCAGTGAAGAAGGATGAGAATTTTAAACATGTACGTAAGGTATACATACCACGTTTTTTATTGGTAAGCTCACGGAAAGGAAAAAAATCTACGTCAGTTAGAGGGTCCAGATTGACCATGGATGAATGAATGATTGAGATCCATTAAAGTGGTTACCAGGGCATAAACTATCCGGTGGTTTGTTTTGCACGCGCTTTCAGTATTCCAGGTAAAAAAATCTGCTACAAATAATAGGCGCATACATCTGGTCACTAACAACCCCTCAAAAGCTCAATGAAAACAGAAATATACGCCTGGAAGATGTAAGAAAGGTCGTCCAATCTCTGAAAAACATGGGTCTGTTTTACAAAATTTAAACTTCATGTAAGTAGTACCACAATACCTATTGGTACTTATCCTGAGTATGAGAAACATAATCATATCACACAATAGCATTTAAAAGAAAGGAAAAGAAGGGTAGGTCGACGCGACAAATGACCATTGCAATTGACGCCGCATACCCAAAAAAACCTCCCATTACGTGCAGGTGTTATCTGAAGTTTATTATAGCTTCTCAGTAGACCCACAAACAGTACCACTTGCTCTTTGCCTAAAGAGAGACAGACATGTTTCTCTGTAACTGCAGGCTCTATGAGACTTCAAGCCTGGTAGAGCTGTTGAGAACACTACTACCAGCCGAGAGAGCGTTGATTTTGTATCCAGAGTCTTCAGCTAACCTTCTAACTAAAGTCACGGTATTCCAATATCTGATTCGGGGCTACGTTGTTCGTAGAACCCCTTCTCGCAATAATATCCGCAAATTGTTACCTTGCTGTCAGTGCAGATAATTGTCTGGGCTCCTCATTTTCTTGAACATGAAATACACAAGCTAAAACTGTGACTATTTCTGCCTGGAATATCGTGCTGATCTCTCGAAAGTCTCGTTTTGGGTCCAAAGACCCCGCGTCATGGTGTCAGAGCCCACATTAGTAAGTGAAATATCCGTGGACCAGAATCATCCCCCTCCTTCATTCACTTACCGGGAGGCGATATCATTTCTTGCAAACAGCATGTAAATTAAAACAATCGTCTACGTCTAAAACAATTAGTTTTGGAAGAAGATCTGTCTAGGTTTTGGGTGTTCAACCTGGATGCACAGTGACAGTAGGACTTCCTTGCTCTGGCGGCTCTTAGTATCATAGTTTCAAATGGATAGGTCCATCGTAGAATATGTGTAGAATATGTAGAATACGAACAGATGCATTTTGTTCTGGGTCCTTAAGGCTGCTAAGGTTCTTCGTGGTCACAAGCCGCACCATTCCTTCTTTATGGATTGAGTCCTAAGCAACATTCAAATGAAATGTAGGATTATAGAATTTAATGTATATTTTCCACCACATTTTATCATAGAATTGTTATCATTTAATCCCCCTCAAGCACCAATAGCTCAAGAAAAACTTCCCAATTGTTTATTTATGTACTTCTAGAATCAGCATTTTGTGAAGGTTTCCGTTTTGATTTAGAATTATTACAGTTTTTTTCCATCGCCCATGGCCAATAAAGTCCAGTATTAAAGAGCATACATAATTATGTCACGCTACAGTCAAATCTGTATACAAGGGCTAAGTAAGGGGATGACTACCTAAAGGTTCTCAAACAGAATTAATAGATTAATCGACTTACCTTAAGGAAGATTAATCCTAATTTTCCGAGCTTGTCCGAAGATATAATTATACGTTGTAGTTTCCGTGAAATCTACTTGTCAGCACGATGTTCCTAAAAATAACAATAAACGAATAACCCCCTCTCTATTTCATCCGCCTACCCTAGACGCTACTGCTACCATCTCATTCCGTTGAAGTGCTATTGAGAAAAAAATCGCCTAACCAACGGGAGATACAGGGCGGGTGGGTAATTATATCTTCGGACAAGCTCGGAAAATTAGGATTAATCTTCCTTAAGGTAAGTCGATTAATCTATTAATTTTCCTTCGCTTGTCCTCGATATAATTATACGTTGTAGCGGTTCAGAGTAAAGAGGGCGATTTTTTTTTTTTTTGAACAACATATATTAATTCAATATATTAGTATATATAATATCATCCGAGGTCAATATGGAAAAATATATATCCTTTTTAATATAAATTTACAATGAAAACCTCAGTTCGTACATAATTATATGTACCAAATATAAGTCTATGAACGTAGATAACATACACACCCTACATATGTATTTCTGATACCAACAACATTAATTCCACAGCATTAATCACACACCAAAGAAACAAAAAAAATATATATTATACACGTGTGTACAAATGTATAACACACACATATAATAAACATACTAATAATTGTCTCGGCAAAGTTATTAGGATCTTCCAAGGACCTATTATGAAATGCAAATACAAGTCATTAGAGTTTGATGAACAATTATAACAATGTTTGATGTATGTCTTCCAGCTAAATCTCGTTTTACTTTTTTTTTTTTTTTTTTTTTTTTTTCTTTCACCAACTTATACTGATCTGTGACCAAGCTGCATGGAATACTTCTTCATGAGTGAGCATGAGTTGTTTTTTTTTTGCGATATGGTACTCTTTTTCATGCAAAATTCTATAGTAGACGCAATATTCAATTCCGGTTCATTTCTAAAATAAGAAAATATTAGATTCGGTTGATATCTGCCCAGTCTAGATGTTTTTGATATGATTTTTTTTTTTAATTTTATCAGATAATTTCTGTATGCTTTCAAACTCCATTAATGTTAAAGTTTGAACCACCGACGATAAAGTTGACTTAAACTCTTCTAGCAGTATCAGAGCCACACGTATAACATGTTTATGTGTTAGATTTTCAAATGCTAAGCTGTGTGACGGATAACATCTGCCCTGTTAGAGATCTGGATTCCAGGTCTGCCATGTTTGGGTCTTGATGGATGTCTATAAAAAAAAAAACTCCTCTAAAGTTTCTACATATTATCTTTTCTTCGCTAGAACTGATTAGAATTAGGAATTTAAAAACGGAGGAGTTTCACTTTCGGTGAAATTAACCTAGATATACTTCAAATTTATACACAAAAAAAGGTCTTGTTTGTAATTACAAAATTTCCAGTAGTTTCTGAAAACAAGCTGAGTACTGTTCCGGGGGTCCCTCTATTAAAGAGGCTATCATCATCATTTCTATAACGTTTTCTGGTACCTGTCTGAAAATAGCGCTGTACAATCCCCCTGCCAGCAGGAAAAATCTGCTTGTACAGAGGATCACTCTGTTAAAAAAGGAGAACTGAGTATACATACTCATTAGGCTAAAAAATGACGTTATTATTATTTATTATTATTCTTTCTTTTTTTTTTTTTTTATAGTGGAAAAAAAATGGAGATACCAGGGTTGTGTTGACCAATCTAGATTAACGACAATTCCTGAAGCCCTTTATTGAAGATTCTCTCTTTTCAGAACTCTATTGAATATGGGGAAAACATACAAGTAGTACGTGTAGCCCAATTTATTGTAAATGTGTCAGTAGAAGGATTCTGGGTCCGGAAAACCGGAAATAAATTTCTGAATTATATTTATTTTTTTTTTTTGCAAATGAGTTTATTCCGGGATTATCAGTTTTTTTTTTTTTTTTTTTTGCTCGAAACTATGTAACTTGTTGATTACATACTCTGTATCTACAGAAAGCGACCTCGATCCTTTATCAGCTTCTTTGTTTTCCAAGTACAAGTATAGCTACCATATACTACTAATATACTTTACTCCTCACACCATTGCCAAAGCGCTTTCACGGTTTCATTTAACTGTGAATACTTAATAATACTACATGATTTGTTTATACAAGAAATGGCAGTTTGGTTATCAACTCTTAATAGTATACGAATATTAGTTTTTTTTTTTTGATCGCAAGACCTGATTATGCCGACTTAATTTCTAGATAATTAATATGCTTGCATTGATCCTAAAAACTCATGGCGAGTAATTTCTCCACAAGAGGCACCCCCACCTGTTGGAGATGCATCCGAAAAAATGTCCATAGAAGAAGATCTAGGTTTAATATCTTGCCATATTCCAATCTCTGTAGGTATATCACCATTGTAATTCTAGCAATAATTTTTCTGAAATAACCAATTTTCCATTAAAAGTTTAGTTTTTTTGTCTTATTTTTAATCTGCAAATCAGTTTTTAATGTCTTTTTTGTTTTTGCAGTGACATCTGCATATTTACTGCATCACATTCAACTCAAAAACTGGCCCGTAGCCGATCTAAGTAGTAGCAGATCCTAATTTTATCAAATAACCTTAACCTTTAAGAGGATTACGGTTATTCCAGTATTCTCCCGAGTATTCTTCATACATTGGAATTTATCCTTTCCTATTACTAGGATATCGTCTAAATAGAACAACTGTCAATACGCCTTTGAGTGTAAGTCTTTCCGCCCCTGGTTTGAGAACTTTGATGAAAATATAGAGAGCTACCTTCAAGTCAAAGGCAAGACAAGTGAATTAATACAATTTATTGTCGAATCTGAACCTTAAAAATATTTCATGATTCTTTTTAACGAAGGATTTCGAGCCTCTTTTGGAAAGATATGCATCTTTATTTAATAATTTTAAGACTGTTCTATGACCCTCACTTGAAGTGGGGGGCATGGCTGAATCTATTAATTAAATTCAACTTAAATCTATATGTTCCTTGTGGTTTTGGAATGAAAAATAAATTAAAATGAAGTGAATTTTAGAGTAGGAGGACATATTTTGCTACCTCCAATCTTGAATAACTTATCAATTAACTAACTTTGGTATTCAGGGAATAGGTTATCCGAAATTCTTACATAGTAAGTTCGGAATTTTGCATTGGCATAAATTGAAAAGGAATAGATATCACTCCAATCTGTAGTGTAGTGAGTAAGCACTATCTACTTGACGGCTGGCGTCCGAGCGTTAGGCGCGCAGTCAGTATGTATTGGCGGTTGTTGTGTTAGTACGAATAAACGTGTAAACAATAGCTCTGGTTTTTCTTTTCTACAAAAAAAGGAGTGGATATTACACATACTAAGACTTTCTGGTTTTCCAATTTTGCAAATATTTTGATAGGTTGCCAGCTTAAGTAATATATATGTACATGCATGTATACACTTTGTATGACTTTGTAGCATTAGCTGGCTTCTTTCTTACAATATGCTGATGGTGAAAGACCCGACTTCCTCTCCCCCTTCTCTCCTCTTTCTCTTGAATTTGAGTTGAGGGAGGTTGTAGTTTCAGTAACGATGATTGTGTATGCCCGCTGAGTGCTAGCTAAGTTAGCAGGTTTCTAACCTTTGGTACAATCTGAATTCTGACGAGGAACTCAATTGACGGTGTAACGAACGGATAATGCACGTTAGCAAAATAGGTTGTGAGCTTCAGCTGGAAGTATAAGGTTGCTTGATTGTTCCTGCACAAACCTTAATGCTTCTATAACATTTGCGATTGCCCTATGCACCTAACCCTACAGCCATTTGTTGTTGTAAGTGATTTAGGAATCTATAATGACCATTGTCTTTCTTTTTTTTTTTTATACAGTGAATAATTTCGCCACTAATTTGAGGAAAGGTAATGCCTTACAGTTGCTCGGTACTTTATATTCTCCTAAAAATTCCTCTCTTTGATTCTTTGTCAGCCATTTCTGCAAAAAACTACTCGAATGAAATGATATTTCGTCATGTATTGGCTGCCTACCTTAAATTCAAAATTTGGTTTGAAGCCGAGGTAGTAAAAAAAAAACGGTTCCGGCTTTGAGGCGTGAAGCGTCCATGCTCGTTGGTCTAAATAAGCCGTGGAACACTTTTTGTCTTTTCCGTCTTCCGATGAGTCTGAGATTAGAACAGGAACCCACCAGCTTCGAGGATTGTTCGAAGAATATATGCCTTCTGCTTACTACTTAATACCAAAAAAGGAATAAAGACTAACGCATGCTAATCTTATCTTTCCTACGAAGTGTTCCTCCTGCTTAACTGTTTTTTGGACCAACGCACATTAGTCCAGAAAAAAAACAGGATCAACAGATGAACAAGGAAATAATTTCATCACATCTCCCAACTCGATCTTTTACCCAGAACTAACGAACGCTAATTCTGTTTTTGTTTAGCAAAAAATGCCGAGCCAATACAAGGCCGTAAATAAATAAAATCGAACGACTTTACTTATTTGAACGAGTTTCTGGAGATATTATGCTAATGCATATGAATTCTACTACCCCACATATAAATAGAATCGAACGATTCTATTTATGCTAAAAAGACAACGAACGTTATCTTAAGTGGGAATGAATATGCACCACACTGCGACCGCGGTGATGCATATATGTTTACGGGAGGTTGCTGCATTAACACTATAGATGACTCCTCCGTACCTAAAAAGAATATATTTGTCTACAACATTAAGGCCTACCTGATGATTCGAGATATGGAGATATTATGCTCCCATGCATATGAATTCTACTACCCCACATATAAATAGAATCGAACGATTCTATTTATGCTAAAAAGACAACGAACGTTATCTTAAGTGGGAATGAATATGCACCACACTGCGACCGCGGTGATGCATATATGGGAGGTTGCTGCATTAAAACTATAGATGACTCCTTCGTACCTAAAAGAGTATATTTGTCTACAACATTAAGGCCTACCTGATGACTCTGATGAACTGTCTGACGATAGGCAAACCTAAGAATTCTTTTCACACTGGATTTGTAGTAGCTTCCTCCTATGCCTCTTGATTTCCTTATGTGGAGCACGCACACTGCCTTTTTTCGACATATTTTTATTGCGAAACACCTAAACAGTTTGTAAACTGCGGAACGTGTTGTGTTGACAAGCACGAATAACGGAATGAGATGGTAGCAGTAGCGTCTAGGGTAGGCGGATGAAATAGAGAGGGGGTTATTCGTTTATTGTTATTTTTAGGAACATCGTGCTGACAAGTAGATTTCACGGAAACTACAACGTATAATTATATCGAGGACAAGCGAAGGAAAATGCTTATTTAACTATGTATTTCTTCCGAATACTCCGCCGTTTCACTTGTTTACCTGCTACCTCTTTGTTATGATAAACTTTATCGCCTTCATGTCTTAGTCACCTTAGTCTAAGATTTTATTAGATGCTGTAGGGATACCACAAAAAATTGTGAAATCATATAACAAACCAGTGTCCAGGTTAGTTTTCTTCGAAAAAAATAATTCATATTATGACTTCTTGTTACCCATTTTTTGTATTCCTGCCCTATAACATTATGTAACGGTCGATGGCGTCCGCGAGTTGTTTATCGGTTTGGTGAAGTTAATGAAAAATTGAAGCGGAATCAGGAAGAAGCGCTCTTGGATTAATAGGTAGGTACAATCACTCTATCGGCGAGCTCCTTATTATAGATTACAGAAGAAAATTACTAGAATTCTAGTTCTACGATGAGGCTATCAGGACGACCACCCTTTCCGTTTGACAAGAAAACGTATACCATTGGCGTATTAAGGGGAGCTCGCTCCCCAAAGCTTAAAAGAGTATGCATGCATGCATCAGAGCTGTAAACAATCATAACTTCACTACCCACACAATAAGTGAGGGTAGTACTGTAATCGTTAAAATATTCAATTTTGAGGTTCAAAACCTTATCATACATCAAGAAAATCTGTCATACCGTTTTGTCGGTCTGTCTGTTACCAGCGTAACCTCAATAGTCTACCGAATTTAATGAAACTTGTGATGTGATGAATGCGGATTTAAAATAATGTATAATGTATACATGTTTATTATAATTCAAGAGTTGAGTGGAAGATCACTGTACAGTGAACTCCCACTTGTGGCTTTCAGATGGTCTGTATCATTCTAGTTACTTTTTTGTTGCGTTAATAATATTCCTTATTCAATGCTGCTTGTGTTATTTTGGTCACATGTCTGAAAATAAAGGCATCTATGATACTTATTATTTTTTTAGCCCGGGCTCCGACACAACGAGCTGCTGTTCCATTACCCAGTGACTACTCCTCATACCGTGAGGTGAGCAATCACTGGGTCTGCGAATGGTGCGCCTTAAGTAGACAAAGGGACCCCAAGTATGACCGCTCTCCGCATTCTGGCGTCTAATACGTGCGCTGCCGCACGGCACACCGGCATCACCCGCAGTGCAGGGAGTAGCGTACTCCTAATTCCATCCAGGGATCCAATGACCATTACCAGCAGACTTACAGGGATCTTAGGGTCGATATTCACCTCACCAGGTGCCGAAAACTCTATAACGAACAACGTCTTCCGTTTGTGGTCGAAGAGTACTATGGCAGGCTTTTTTCCCTGTTACAAGCTCGAGCGTTGGGAACGAATAGTTCCAGTAAATCCGGCATCTCTCGTTCTCCACAACGGATCGACCCTATAGCCCCTGCAGCGTATGGCAGTACCGATGATCCATCGATACCGTATGTAAATGAAGATTATAAGTACTGTCCCAAGTTTTGTTTTTGTCCGTTCATAAGGTTTCCTGATCATTTTCCATGTTTTCCGGAAGGGGGTGAAATTTAGGCGGCAGGAGTGATGATAAAATTTAAAATTTTGTTGTATTCATAGACTTAAAAAAGACGTTGATGATAAACTACCCTTCTCAAGACCTATCCGAACATCGTTCGTTTTAAGGTAGATATGTGGAATTTTTTGATACATACATATTACATTCAATAACCTTATAACCCGTGATTTCGAAACCACCACACACACGATAAAATCAGTGCCGCATAAAAACCTGTACCTTAACGCTTATCTACGTCACCGGCGCGAGTGATTCTTTTTTGCTGAAGATATACCCGAACGATTTAGAAATTTCGGAGAATAATTTTTAGTGGTGTTCCTGAATTTAGAAGTCCTATAATACATTAAGCTACCGTATGCAGACTTATTGAACCACATTTGATTAATCAGTACATATAGTGTCCTCAGGTGGGTCCTTCTCACCAAATTCAGAATATAATGGAAAGCAAATTATACATTTTTTTTATTTGTTTTGTTTTATACCTTTTGGTCAGCTGATTTGACTTGATGCAATTTATAGGATTTCGAGCTCCAAATTACTTTTTTAGAAAACACAAAAAAATTCACGGAGTCTACGCATAGACTCTGTCCATACTTGAACTTTTTTTTTGTTTTGTTTATCATTGTCTGCTTTAATCTGTGACTTGCCCATCGTATTTGCAGGAAATAGTTTTCTTTATGTAATCGCATTATTAAAAACGTTTGTATTAATTGTCCACTCCTTTAAGTAGTCGAATGATAGGTTAACGGAGAGGAGAAGAATTTTATTGTCCGAGGACAATTCTGACTAAACCGAAACATTTCACCAACTCCAAATACGTCGTTAGAGTGCCGATTATCATTTGTAAATTGCAAATTCGTGAATATTTTGCTTGAATCATTTATACCGGTTAACGGAGGAGAGTAATATGACTTACAGATATAATTTTATTTACATTTTCTAGGTGAATTTGCAATTGTCTTCCAAGCACAACAAAGTCGCAAGAAATTATTTACATGGATTTAAGATTGCTCCGCCAAGTGGCGCTGCCATTATAAACGAATTTTATGAATTTGCTAATAGCTTTGAAGGAAGAGAAATTTTGATGGGTGGTACATTTGATACTGAGAAAACCGAATTTCAAATTTCATCAATAATATAGACAACTTTAGATAATAATTACAACATCAGGGGTATCACATGACCAGGTAGAGAGATAGCTAACGGAGGGGAGATTTTACTCCCTTTATTATTTTTTTCAATGTATTTTCCCCACTGTAACTTTTAGCTATATCGGAAACATTCAGAAGGCTAAAAACTCCACGAATTTTTTTGTATATAACGCGCGGTGAGTTGGTGCAAATGGAACTGGGAAAGTGGGTAGTGTGGGGAATATAGTAACTCCAACTTTTTTGTTATTAGCAAGAATGTGTGGGAAGTACTGAGTCAAAACACTTGAGGCCACTTTTAGCTTCGACCTTCCATAGAGTCAACGCAATATTGACTATACTGCAGCACTAATTAGACACCGAGAGATAAATAATTGTTTATCTGACCTTCAATGGTGCACTATAAAAAGCTCAGAAGGTGACAGGGTTTAACGTACGGCTGCTTTAAATACACATTTAATTCAGTAGTGTCGTTGTTACTTTTTCAATCGATAATAATTTTATCCAAGATCAATTAATTAGCTATAGACGGTTTTTATATCCTGTTCACAGATTTATGTCAAAATGTATCGAGCAAACAATTTATGGGTTCCTAAGTGACGACTTGAATTGATTTGAGCAGATTTTACAACTTCAACTATTAATCCCTTCCTAAAATACATTTTTGTACTGAGTGAGTCATTGATTGCGCGGAGTAGCATAAATCTCTTTATTTACAAAGATAAAAATATAATCTTGAAGACAAAAGGTGTAAGATAGATGATGATGAGTACTTTAGATACATTAAATTTATGAGGTTTTTTGAAAGGGACCCAAATTTAGTGGACTATATTTTTGAAAATAATTTAATACACATTGACCGAAAATAAATAAAAAATTGTTTAACACAAAAAAAAAATAGCAAGACCTAGTACTTTTATAATTCCAGCATAATTGACACTACAAATAAAGGCAACGTTGTATACAGTTTTAGCATTTTGTGATAAATGTTATTCATTGGGCTCATATGTTTTGTTATTAGTTGGTTACGCACAAAACCGAACGGATGACATCAAAAATTGAATCAGTTGCCACTTGAGTGTTCCTTAATACTTAAGTACATACTGTTTGGTGTTTTACAGTCCTTCGATACACAAGTAACAAAATGTCAATTTTGGAGAAAGGTGTTGTCAGTGTATTTCACATCCGGAAAAACACCCGGCAGAAACACGAAACATTGCCCCAAACCAGATAACAGAAAACATCAATATGCGTAGGCATAAGCATAACAAATTGGCTTATATTTGACACAGGACAACGCCGCCAAATGTTTTCATTCCCTCTCGTAAGTGCTATTGCTATTCATATTTTATTGGTTTCTTCAATCATATAATAACGATATACGAGTGACATTTAAGTACTGTAAAGAGGAAATAGGATCACAAGAACACACTTGTACAACCTCATTTAATTTATACTATACTTGGATGGGAGGAGCTGCTATATTATATATGAAGAATCTAAAAGTTGATAATCCAAAAATATGTGATAAAAATATACAGGGTGAGTTTTAAGTTGATACTTTTTCTACTGTGTATAGATGCCGTTAAAATAAACAACTTTTTCAAATACCTCCGGAAACTGAAAAACAATTAAAATTAAAAATATAGTATATGTTCATTATTTTGTATTACTCATTATCTATTGTTTTTATTCACTGGCAAACTTATTATTATTATTTCGATAATAATCGATAAATCGTTAAATTCGATGCTGACCTATTAGCGTAATTACCAATCGTAACATCCTACAATTAGTTTAAAATACAAAGAATTAATCCGAGTGAAATCAAGAGACATGCAGTAGAACTCGTTCACGTACAGTTCTACATTTCCATTTGGCTTATCTTAGATGCTAAAAATAAGAAAGTAGCACCTACGTGTTAGTAGAAATGTCACGTGCAAAACGTAGAATACAAGATATGCGCTGCTCAATGTGTACGAATGAAAGTAAACATATGTATACCAACAAGCATATTGGTGAAAACCTACAACTTTCATTCAATTTACGATTTTAGCGAACAAGCGGTGCAACCTGTGCCGTTTCATTAGTGTATGCCAGTTAAAATGGAAAACTAGTTCAAAGCCAGAAACCGAAAGTGTGTGTAAAGTTAACAATTTATGTAATTTGTGAAACTTGTAGTCTCTCTGATCTATCGCGCTCCACTAGCCCAACAATAATACTAGATATGCTGAAAGATAAACCTTTACTGATAATTCGGCTACCTTTGGTCACTTTACCAAAACACAAAATACATCAACTGCTCTTTTTGCGAACTTCCTAACTAAATCGGTGTGTCTAAAATCTTATAGAGCACAGAGTGCTGCACTTTCATTGTTGATAAATCCAAATCGGTATCTTAGGATAAAGACTCTGTCTGTGTTGTGCGTGAATAATGTGACACACAGACTGCAACCCTGTAAGACGAGACATCTCATTCGTAATCGAACAAGGAACCATAAAAAACCTGGAAAAACTTATAGCCCATCATAGCGAGTCACTGAAGGTTAAGAAATACAACCGTAATTCAACTTTATATAGGCACATTCCTTTATTTATTAATATTATCGTCCTTGTGTAGTATATTTTTACACTATACCCTGACTCCCAAGCGTGTTCACTGATGATTTTGGTTTTTCCTTCAGTTATAAATGGTCTGATTGAGGACAAAACTTGAGGAGGACCAACAAAATAGAACTGCTTGATTTAACTGTGCTTTTCTAGCAGAATATCTCTTTCCTTATATGAACTGAATTTCTTTCGACACTCGGTCACAACAATGGAAAGTAAATAGATTTAATAAAATATAGCGTCCGCGGCGGCGCTATACGGTAGCTTCTAAATAATTAGAGAATGAATGAAAGATGCCTAAAGGCGCATGCACACCAAACGCGCACCTTCTGTGCCGAGTAGAGCAGTGCGTTTGGTTGTCCTCATTGTCAATATGGGCGATACAGATATTGCTATTGCCGCCACTGCATTTATTTTAATAAGCGATGCACTGGAGAAACAAAAGAAAAAGAAGAAGCCGCCAGTTAGACTAGTTAAGTAAGCCGCCGAAAAAACTATGGTGACAGAAATCTCTTCAATGATTTATTCTTACCTGGATCTGCCTAATTCAAAAACTTAAGCAGAATGTCAACTGAAGACTATCTATTAGTAGGATCCCATAATTCGGGCTTCGATTCATAAAAATATCAATCGAATAATTATCTCATGATTCCAGTTGTTTATTTCTTGGTCATTTTAATACTTTAAGTTTTAAAACACGGAAGAAATATTGACTGCAGACGGCAATAACTGACGAATGTACCGTCTGATAAGCAATGTCTGCTTTTGCTACGTCCAAACTGCAAAAAAGTTTTGCGCCTTATAGAGCGGCGCGGTGCATTTGGTGTGGATGCAACTTAAAATCGCTCTCATTTAGCTATTTTCAGAAATTATCATTAAATCAACCTAGTGTGGAAGCTTTAAGATAATATCTGACTTTTCGAGCCATAGACGAAAAAAGTTTACTAGACAGACCGATGCAAATGTAATATCGGCCACAGACGTTACTCTACCGGAGAGGCTGAGGTATACCTGCATAGACCAACTGCGGTGTAGGAAGACGGTAAGATATGCCGGAAAGGTCAGGTCCACCGTATGGTGTTTCTCAAAAACATTGATTTTCGATTTTGCTCCGGTCGCCTGCACAAGTTGAAATACTTGCACAGGTACATACACCGTAGTGCGTGTGGCCGGGATAATACGGTTTCTCTTGATGCAAACATTAACACCCCCTATAAACGAAGCGGTTGTAATAGTGCATCCGCATCTTTCTTTACGACGGGCAAAAATGCAATTGCAATATTTTACTACAGTATGATTGTAGAAGCACAATTTTTTGTCAACTTTACGGTTGATTTGAATCATTTACTGCGGTTCATCGTAGCCTTCGTTTTATGGTCTGGAAGGTACTCAAGCGATGTTTATGGCTATCAGTCTTTACCATATAAATACCTGGTACACCGTTAGAACAGTTATTAATAGTGTCAAGGTATAGATGGATTATCTTTGCTTATTTTGCTCAATGTTACAGAAAAGACAAATTGTCAGACTAAATGCCCATCTTTTCATCAGAATTCATCGCTATTCTCCGAACGCTTGAGAATTGTACGATGCAACGCGAATTTGTTTTTTCGTTTTGTTGACTCCATCTCCTTAGAGTAACTTCGTTCGAGAAACACCCGGCAGTAAATTTTATGGCAATAATCTCTCAAAAAGTTAATCACCCAAAACTATAGTTAAACATGGTTATGCATTAAACAATCCTCTTTGCAGACCGTTCCCTACCCAGGGTAGTACTGAAATAATTTTTATATTAAACGGTAGGATTAATAACGCGGACTTGTGATATCAGCTAAAACAATTTAAGGATTTCAATGTTGACTACCACGGTGATATGTCTAGAGGTTTTTTTGATAAATGATTTCAAGATAAACTTTTACCAACATGTCAGTGCCAACACCTCACACAAGGCGTAGCCTTCGAGGTGGCAGTTATTTGTGCTGTATAGTACAAATAAATGATAGTAATAATACAGAAATTGTTACGGATAATGCCCCGACACATTCGATATTATTGGAAAACACTTGGCTTAGAAAAGCTGAGATATTAAATTTCTAACAAAACGAGATATCACAGTTTCATCAGCAATTAAAACAAAATGTCAATTATTGGAATTAGTGAAAAGTTACAACTTTGATAAAAAGTATATCATTGAGGAATACTACGCAGTCAGTCAGTAAGTCTCCCACAATATTTTGTATTTTTAATCCGACTGAATTAATATGGAGCGGTTTAGCTCATCAGCAGTTATGAATTGTATTACAGGTCAGGTACATCTCAATAAAAATGGTAAAACTGCATTGAACATGAACTAAGAGTAGAGTCATAATTTTTCAATACACAGTCGAGTGAAATATTATTAACCTGAATGATAGCGACTGATCTGTATCTGATTTTGACTTGCGTTAATTTTGTTTTATTTCCTCATTTTTCATTTGTATTCTCAAAAAGATTGTTAGAATGCAAGTTTGCATCAGGTTATCAGGTTGATAATTATATATTGAAAATCTAATAGGCAACCGCGTTTAATATTCTTTTTTAATTTTAGTGCGGCCCATCTGCTTTCAAATCCCGCACGCGCACGCACAGTTGTGCGTTGTATAATAAATATTCCTCCCATTAAAAGAAATTAGCTACTGTTTGAGAGATTAGTGCCATAAAAATGTGTACTGTTAGGTACATCTCGAACATTTTTACAATACTTACTGCTTTCAAAAAAGTGGTATACTATATTTAATCACTCTTTTGTCGTTGAAAGCATCGTCAATTTTAACTAGCTGTTGTCTTTCAGATAAATAGTTTGAGAGAACAACCTACAATAGCGTAGCCCTAAACATGTTTGACAGTGGACATAAGGTAGATTTAAGGGGCCTGGGTATGAAAGCCTAGAAATAGCAGAGAAGCTGACTAATGTAATAAGCATGGATATAGGCCCGATTGCAACCATCTTGATACTCACTTTATTTTCTCAAACATTTCGTGGGTACCTAACGTGTCCCTCCGATCGGAAGTAGACGATATTAGGTAGTGCATGTTATGACGGCTTGCACGCATTAGGTATATAAGTCAATAATGAGGACCTAGAATTTAGTCTAAGTCTTCCCCTGCTTGACGCTAACCTAGTGAAACATTAAAAAAATTGTCTTAGCGAGTGACTGGAATGTACACATTGTGTGTTTGATGTTAATTTATGTATATCCTAGATCTTCCTAACTGGGACCAATATCGAATAACTTCGCTTTTAGGAGCAAACTTATTGAACATAAATGTAATATTAAGCTGAAGAATTAAATACTGCTGAACTGTGTGCTTTACGCCACTGGAAAAATACCTACAAACTTTTACCACTGATAATCACCATCTGTGACCGAGAAGCTATGAGCATTATCTGGAACCAGTGTCATGTTTGTTTTCATAATTACTAAGCACACACAGTCGTAGGCTTTCCAAACAGGATGATTTTCAGGCGAGATTAGAGCATAGAGTATGAGGGCTTAGACAATATTTGACTTCTAATTAGTCTATTTTTGTTAGTGGAGTACGACCACTTTTCTTCTAAGTAACTGTAAAATTAAAACCTCAAATATTTCTTGCTTTATTTAGGTTCATTTGCTTTATGATAAAGACAAATTTATCATACAGTCAAAGGTATTTTTAATATACTATACATGACAGTGATGAAGTTAACAATATCACCTTTGAGATTCGTAGCATCTGTTGGGGGTGCTTGAAATTATTAATTAGATGATAAATTTTACTTCGAATACTCAATACAACTCGCGAGCTCTTAACGACTGAACCAATTGTTTAGTTTCGGAATTTTCTATGTTTTATATAAAACATTTCCTGCTTGTTCATTATGTATTTTCAATTAAGCCTGAGTGGGACATCGACAAGTCTTCAATCCTACGCAGAAAACTATATATAGTTAAACAGATTACAGTTTCAACTATGTAAATTGTTATTCCTATAGGCAACTCGTCGTTTTATTGACCTTTTCGACGTTGTTAATAAAAGTGATCAGTATTACTACCATTACATTCAAAATCTCCATACAAGCAAATGACCTCATGAATATGGAGAAATATTATAGTAAATTATACAACAGTGTATCGTATTTCGATACGACAGCTGATAATGCTGCAACCAGTTCTCCTTTGCGTGGTTGTTATTCTTTGTTGGTTTTATTTTACATCTGATATCTATTTCATTTATTTATAGCGCTATAAACAGTATTACACACTATTATTTTCTACGGTGCTAACCACTTTAATACCTCTTAAAAGCAGAAGCGGCAAGACGATAAAAATATTCGGCCTAGCAGCGAAATGGTGATAAATAAAGCTCCTGTATACATAATATAGGGTGGAACACGTTTGTATTGAAAAGAAGTCATAAAAGACTACAGTATTGTACAAGTGTTATTTGATTTTTATTCAAAAAGAACAAATTTTTATGATAGTTGAACTATCTTCATGTAGTTTTCTTACGGGATATAGATTATGTCTCTAATCAATGATTGTATAAAAAAGTTTTTATATATAAAAATTGTTTAATATTTTGTATTTCCCATAATACTGCTGTCTTCGGTTGTTTTTGCTTCAGAAAATAAATGACAAAAACAATTGATTTTATTAAAGAGCGATATACCCTTTCATTAGACTCATTTGATAGACATTTTTTTCTCTTTTCAGTGGCATAAGATGTTGGTACCCAAAACAAGACAATTCAAAAAATTAAAAACGTTAAGTTTATTACATCAATAACATTGATCTAGTATGAATCTACTCGTTTCTACAGATCCTGTGTCCCTAAACCGTTTCAAAGTCTTGCTAACTACTGACTGGGTTATGAGCTCTCGATTTGGATGACACATGGAAAATTTCACATGCTTCTACTTGTGTTCGTTTTCCACCAACTTATTAACAATGTAAGACATATTGATATGACAGTAAGTTTCTGCCACTTTTACTGGCTTACTAACAGATCACATATATCTAGTTTAATGTTAATAGTGTAATAAACTTAATAAAGTTTCTAATTTTTTTAAAACACTTCCTTGTATTCGGGTATGGACATGTTATGTCACTGTAAAGCGAAAAAAATCTATCAAATAAACCGAATGAAAGGGTACATTCCTATTTAAAAAAAATAAATTGTTTTTCGTCACTCTCACTCATTTGTTTTCTTGAAATAAAAACCACTGAATCCCACCCTATTATAGCCGGCCATAGGACACTAGCGCGCCGCGGTCAGATTGGTCCTAATCCCACCGGTCAGAAGCGCGCAAAATATTTCGATCACCAGATGGGCCATAGGACACTAGGGCGCCGCGGTCAGATTTGTCCTAATCCCGCCGGTCAGAAGCCCCCAAAATATTTTGGATAATAGGCAGGTATGTGGACAGCAGCGCGCGGGGCGGCGAGGTAAACTTATGTCTTATAATTTTAACCGATTATAATTCACTCGTCATTTTTTGGGATCTTGCTAATAGTTACTGAAGAATTTGTATAATTCCAGTCAGAGGTATCGTTACTTTTGACTTGTCAGAGATGAATTATTTTTTTATATTATTAAATGTGAAATTTTTATTTTGAACATACTAAGTTAATCTGATCACTATAATAGATGCGAATAAAGAAGTTGGTATGGTCAGCAGACCCAAATGTCTTTATAATACACCAAAAAATTTTAATTAATCACAACGTGTTCTAATTCGTCACGAATTTGATAGATTTCTTGACGGTGTAAAAAGTCCGAGAAATTTACCTTCACAGCTTGTTTTTTGGGAGCATCATGGTTGTGCTCATTATTTCTTTTAAGAACAATCTCTTCCAATTGATCCATCAGCAAAGATACTATGCATCCTCTTCTAGAGCATCTGTGGGCTACACCATCACGGGTGGTTCCTTTATCTCTTCGACTCTTGGGAACGTATACTTTTCAAGGACTATTAAATTCTTCCCTTTTACACTTAACAGAGTCTCCATGATGAAAAAGCAGAACACAAACAATACTCACAAACAGCAACCAAGTATTGCAAACTACTGAAATATTTTTTATATACCTACCGAAGCCGGGTAGTCATTTGAATAATCTAAGAAGTAACTGTAAGCTACCGCAAGTCGTAAAAGGACAGATGAAAGTTCGCAAGAATAAAAGGGATGTGGTCATTAGGACTATCCAAGCTTAATTTTCTTCCGGCGCGCAAGTGACCGGTGCCGATGAAGGCACCCTTTTTGTAAACAGGTAAAAGACAAACCGCGCGCGCTCGTGACCGAACACCTTATAGCCAATACGATATTATACAACTTTTATATAAAAAAGTGTTTTATAGTTAAGAGTATATACTTGAGCAAAAGATTCTTATTCGTCTGGCATTTTATTTTTATGTTCGAGTACTATAAAATTCAAACATACAAAATAATATTTACGTTATCTTCTCTTAAACCGAAGACATTTCACCCAAGACATTTAAAAAGTCATTATTTATATTTTGCGTAATATAGTGTTTATTCGTAAACCAACGGGATTTAGATGCAAAATTACACCCATAATGTTCTTCAACTTGCACCGAGTAAGTAAGTGCTTGGTTTAAGGATATAAAGTCAATAAAATAGTAATTGTCCTTAAAAGAAATTCTCATAACATAATGTAACGTATAATATGTACAACTTTGTAACAAAATATAAAAATAATAGTTCCGCAAAGTACGTTTCATAATAAACGTTAGTAAGTCATATGTTTATCTTCCAATTTTCAATAATTCACATGCTAATTTTTAGAAAGGCAATAATAAATATCCGCTACGTGCAGCTAAATTAGACGATTTTAATATTGTATAATTACTTCGACACGTAATACTCCGCTCATCCAGGTAAGTATGTGTCTACGAGAATAAATACCGCTACCTACTTTGAAACTTATCGGTTCTTGTGGTAATCAATTTAACATTTAACAAAAAAAAAAACAGTTTTGTGATACAGAACACATATACAGGGGGTAGGCAAAATGTGGGTAGCACCAGACACGAGACCCGTGGAGAGTAATATCCCGAGATTATAATTCGAGTGTTTCACAGAGGGATGGGGCTCGGAGTCGGGATCCAGAAGGGCATGCTTCTGCCTGGATCCAGATAAAGGAGCGCAAAGAAGCTTTCTTCTTGGGACCTGTACGACTTCCTTCCAGGAAGACATATACGCCATATTGACCAGTGTCCTGGACAAACATTTATGTCAAGCAGCAGCTCTGAGAGCTAGATCAGCTCTAGCCCAGGAACGTTCTGCAGCTCTTCAGAAACTAGCACGACACAGAAATGTATCCTGTTATAGGTTCCCGAACATACTGGTGGATGGTTAACAGCCTTTGCACCGGGACTATGAGCCATGCTAGGAATTAGTAAATACCAGGTCAGTATTGTCCTGGGTGAAAAAAAAAACGTTTATAGCAGGGTCGGACGTTTCATGTGACATTGGAGGTCATGGTTATAAGACCTTGAAGGTCACCATTAGATAGCCCCCCTTGAATCCCTTCGTTTACTTTAAATAATTTGTCTAATTCTAATAATAGATTAGAATGAGACACCTTGTAATTACATCATTTTCCGCTGTTTTATTCTTAGATCAAAATTAATGATAGGTCCTCTCCAAACCAGTCTTTGGTTTGAATCGTGTTTAGAGCTAGTTGGATCCCAAAGCAAATTCGACACCCTGTATATTCTAGGAAAAATATTTACAATGTTTTTGACATAGGCAATAACCGGGTAACCTTAAAAAGTACGCTTCTATTTTGGATTTAAAATTGTTTGAATACAAAAATAACGTGAACTCAGTGATAACCTGTTAATCAGTACTTTCTTTATCTGCAATTAGTAAGCTAGAATAGTTCATTTTCTATAATAGGTGTGCCATCAAAGAAGCGAAGAGAAAATTACTTCTGGCTGCGGTAGCACAACTTCAAGCAGAAATATATATTACGTTCGGACGTAGGTCACAAATCACTTTGCATATGAATTGGATAGATAATATGAGTTAAACGAAGTATGTACTCACCAAGACAGGTGCAGCGTTAATATCTGTAAAAGAAAATAATTACCTGTTAAAATTATAACACAATGCAGGGCACGGCTGTTAGTTTATTCACAAGCCATTGCTATTTCCATAAATAAATTTTAATTGTCAAGCAAACTGATATCCTTTGTACATGCCGCAAATAGCTTTGACATTCATAAAAAAGAGCTTGATGAGTTTAAGGGTTTAGATTATTTATATCATCAAAGCCAGTTAAAGACTGCTTATTCTACCAGATTCACGGTTTTGTTTAATATTGTCACCATGTAAGTTGATTTGGTACTTCCAACACAGTTTCAAGTTACTTACGCAAACAATTCCAAACATATGAAAAGCTTTTCTTATGACGAAGAAGGATTATTAAGAAATGACACAGATATGCATATAAAAAAATGAAACTCTACGAAATATTTCTGTGCACGCGACTTTTGACTCCTCAAAAATAATTCATTTCAAACGTGTCCACTATTGCGCAAACTCCACACGCTGTAAAGCTCTTGTATCTTTGAGGCAGAGTCGAAGCTTAC
Organism: Callosobruchus maculatus; assembly: GCA_951848785.1. Classification (NCBI taxonomy): domain Eukaryota; kingdom Metazoa; phylum Arthropoda; class Insecta; order Coleoptera; family Chrysomelidae; genus Callosobruchus; species Callosobruchus maculatus. The sequence goes on along the minus strand of CATOUR010000142.1, from coordinate 2,664,330 downwards.
CTGCTATGAAAATTTTATTTATAGCGGATTACCTTCTAGGTTAAGGATTGGACAGACTAGTATGATTTTTCGTAATGTACTGTCATAAAACGTCCAAAATAAATGGCACTCCCGACTCTAGCAACAATTTTGAGGTTCCTATAAAAAAATTTAATGCTCAGGAAACCCAAAAAGATTAAAAACTAGATCTGGACGAGCTCTAGGACGTATTTCTTTTTTGCTAATCATTCCTCCGCCAACCCACCGATTTTAAAACGATATAACAGCGTTACCTGCTTTGACGCTACAGTATTTTTTCAAAACGCTATTTACGCTAAGGTATAAAAAAGAAATAAAAAAATAATTATATGGATTACATTCAGAAACAGAAGAAAAAATAATTGAAAATAGACCCTTACACATTGAAACATTAAAAAACAAAGTACTGTTCATTTTCCAAAACACTATGATTCTTCCATGACATTATTTTAATGTATTTCTAAACAGTTGAATCATGTTAAACATGTATGCTATTTCAAATTTGTATTCAGCACAGCAAATACGGTATAGCATAATATAAAAAAATAAAAAAATACCTATATGGATTACATTCAGAAACAGAAGTAAAAATAACAGAAACAAAACAAAATTTAAATTTTAATCACAACAAAAAAGCGACGGATGTTAGCTTGTGAGAAAGTACTTTAGAAACTTGAATATTGATACATCTAGGACTTAATAGCTACCCAATATAAAAATAAAATACACAACTTTTTTACTTCACATGTCCACGGTATAGTTAACGAAAAATCGTTGGATATGCCCAATGTAAGGCGTTTGTTCTTCGTTTTAAGCTGCTATTATTCTCCGACCAAGTCTTATAACATAGAAACCAGGTTGCGTACGCCCGCCTCAGGGAAAGTGTTAATTAGTTAAAGCAATCTGGTTGCAAAACGTTTTGTGAAATTATGAAATGAATCAAAACAGTTACAAAAATGACGCCCATTATACACAGTACATTGAATAGTGAAAGTTGCCGACACCTTAAAAAAATCTCGGTAACCGCAAGCTTCCATTGTTTTATCAGAATAATCAGCGAAAACCGGCTGCGGGGACAAAAAAGGCGGAGGCGCTCGTTTGATAGAATTTTGCCGGATTAAACACGTGTTCTGATACACGCCGATCGAGCCGTTCAATGGAGTGTGGACACTATAGTCCAGTACAACATGCTAAAAATAAGGGGAAAATTTTATATGATAGATATTTTAATACCAATGCACATTATAATTTCCAGTTAATTAATTCATATGCATGATAAGAAACTAAATATTCTATAAAAATAATAAATTCTCGATAAATATAGTGAGTGCGCGATATAAAATGTATCCGCTTGTTAAAATAATAAATATTCGGTAAAAATAATAGATGCTTGACAAATAAAACAATTTCTACATGCCAAATTCATATCCGTCCTAAATTATTAAATATTCGATAAAAATAATACAGACTCATAAATATAGTGATAGCTCAGTATCAAATTGAAATGTTTGTTAAATTAAAAAATAATAGAGCTTAATTTAAGGATCGCTCAGTACCAAACTCGAATGCTTATTGAATTTAAAATATTTGTTACAAGATAATGAATGCTAGATAAATGTAGATTCAACAAACTGATGATACTTATTCTTCTGATAAACACCAGGTACTTTTTCATGGAAAATAACCAAAACAGTGACAAAAGAAACACTTATTCAGTATAATATGTAATACAAGATGAACTCCTGCAACTCAAAAATAATAGCATGTTTTCCGGATTTCTGGTAGCAATCTCATACGTATAATATAAAAGCGTGTTAATAACAGTAGTAATCCACTTTTCTTAATTCAAAGGAGAGTTACAAGCTCACAAACACGCAAACAAACATACAAGTGACGCACAGACCCGACCATCGCTGAAGTATTGCTCCCATGTGTGTGGATGCGCTCCGAAGCACTCTCTAAAGCTTTTGGACACTATACAGAAAAGAGCAATTTAGATTAATCGATACGCCTAACCTCACAAAGGACCTCCACAGCCTGGCACATCGAAGGAGGGTGGCTGACCTATCCTTGTTTTACAGATTCTATCACGGAAGATGTTCGAGTGAGCTCTCCCAGATAATAACACCAAAGGCCGTCCGAACCAGGAACACTAGAGAAGCTCTGCGAGCTCATCCTTACCAGGTCGAGGTCTTTACTCCCCGAACCAGTCTCCTCCAGCATTCCTTCTTTTGGAGAACTTCGACGTTGTGGAATCAGCTGCCGGGGAATTTGATTCCCGACGGCTACAACCTGCAGCGTTTCAAATCTAACGTGAACCGACACTTATCCTCTCGCAGCACTTCTACAGCGCCATAGGCTTTCAGCCTTTGCGGGAGGCTGACCATAAAAAAATAGAAGCGTGTTGAAAAAAGGAACGAAGTACCACAGGGTCTTTTGTTTCATTGACGGAAATAGGCTTCCGCATAGCCAAACTATGTTTTTTTTGCAACCACGCACTTAAGGGTCTAGGGTATATCGCGCAAACTTGAGAATCCAAGAAATGACATATTCCCGTGTTAGCGAGGAGGCATGGCCGCCTGCTCCCTTTCAGTGTGTGTGTCTAAGATGAGGGGAAGTAAGTCCAAAAACCCAAAGTTAAGGTCGAAAGGTCCAAAGGTCACCATAAAAATGAATTTCGCATTTCCAAGCTCCTGACGATTCCTTTAAACCTACAGTAATGATTCAAAAAGCAGATTGAAGAAGAAAGCCTTCGCTTTGCCACCTATTTGGCCTTTTTGATATCATGTTTGGTTGTTAAATGACAGACAATTGAAAAATGTATGATTTTTCATTGCGAGTTTTTTTAGCACACCAAAGAAGTTTTTGAGAAAATCGCAAGTAGTTGTCGTTCACTAAGGTCTTATCTATCACCTTCTGAAATAATGTGTATGTAGTTTGAAAAACAAGTGAGTTCTGTTCGAAAAGGGAATTCGTGTTTTAACATGGCAAATACATACAGGGTTGGGATAAAGTATGGAACCAAGCAAATAACTTTGGAACGGAAAGAGTGATATTGCTGAAAATTTGCAGGCAAGTGTAGTGACGTCTAGTGCATCCGAAGACATTATGTTAGCTATTTATGTACTTCCGGTCTAACCGGAAGTACCGTCAACTTTTTTAATTTAGATGGGACACTCTGTATATTTTTGCAGATTTTAATTCATCTTTTTTTTCCGAATACGTCCATAGTGGGTTTAGCATTAATTTCTGTAAAAACGGGAAAGATATAGCTTCTTTATCATTTCAGGTGTTTAAAATGCCGGTCATTCAAAGTCGGTTTTGGCGATCACGTGAGAACTCACAAAGAAGTGGTCAACTTTTAATGATTTACGTCCCGACTGGGGTCCTATAACACGTTTGACGGTGACTAAAAACAAAAACACAAAAAAAATTACCTCAAACGGGAAGACCGCAGACCGCCACGGACGAATTTCTGAGACAAATTTTTTAAGAAACAAATACTAAACCCACTATGGACGTATTCGGAAAAAAATGATGAATTCAAATCTGCAAAAATATACAGGGTGTCCCATTTAAATTAAAAAAGTTGACGGTACTTCCGGTTATACCGGAAGTACATTAATAGCTAACATAATGTCTTCGGATGCATTAGACGTCACTACACTTGCCTGCAAATTTTCAGCAATATCACTCTTTCCGTTCCAAAGTTATTTGCTTGGTTCCATACTTTATCCCAACCCTGTATGTATAACTGTGTATACCCAGGCCCCCTTAAGATAGGCGGTTGATCAAATAACCATTTGGTAGGGAAATTCGTTATTGTACTACTAGTCGTATGATACTACACCTATTCTAGCTGTAGCTTCTAAAACCTCAAGTGATAGTTCAAAAACGGTCCCGTTAATTTTCCAACTCTTCAATTCTAAATTCAAACTGACAGATATAAATTACACCTAACAGTTTGAAATTAGAAGTGACGAGTTGGAAAATGAACTTGACCGTTTTGAATTATCACTTGACGTTTTAGAAACTACAGCTGGAAAAGGTGTAGTCACGAGTTAATGTGAACTTTGAAAGGCCATATATCTCGGTTAATATTTAAGTTCACAATACCTGGTTAACAAGTCGTGTTTCACTGAACTATGAAGCAATCAACTGTGAACAGCTGAAGACGAATTATTTTATACCTGGGTAGAATGGAAAGTTGCAGAGATGCAGCTACCGTGAAAAACTAACAACACAGAAAATGGAGGACAAATGTAAATACCAAAACTAATCGCAAGTTCATCGATGCCAGAAGCCGCAGTAAGCGGGTCATTAATAGCTGCAATGAAAAGAACATTCAGCAGATTTAAACAGGCTTGTCTTATGCCTCAGCTTCTTGCACAGCTGTATTTCAGGCATTGTTTTTAAACTAATGTAGAATCGAATGATTAAAATAAATGCCTGATAAGTCAACCATCAACTACAACCTTTTTACATGTATGGCCAGAGTTCGACTCGAGCTCATTTGTATATTATGGGCATCAAGCCTATGGCTTTTTGCAGCGACTAAGCAACGCTGCCAAAAAATATGAATGTGTGCTTCCATTTTTCAGACACATTGTCATTTTTTTACGTTGAATATGAATTGGCAACAGGAATTTTGATTTCTGTAGTGTCTTTAGCTTGTATTGTTGTTTGGTACCTATCTGGACTTGGATAATAAACAATGGAACAATAATTAAGAAAAGGCATAACTAAGGAATCACACAAAAACACTCTGAATATCCTTTCAAGGACAAACTTGTTATTATCTGGCCATAACATGGTCAGACGTCATCTGTATGTGATAGGGGTGGCAAGCGATCCGACGTGTGCAAGCTGTGGCGAGGAGAAGAAGTCCTCGGCACACATTCTATGTTGATGTGAAGCCCTTGTGTATCAAAGGCAGACTATACTAGGTTCAGGTGTCCTTGAACCTGAAGACATAAGATGGGCAGGACCCATCAAGGCCATCCTCATCTTTACGATTAGGGCTGGACTTGAGAACTAGGGTAAGCAGAGAGAAGCATATAAGAGACCGCTTGTAGGCCTATGCACTGGTAGTTCTAGTCACCAGAAAGCCTATCTCATTCCTTCATTCATTCATTCAGGTGTATTTAATAATTAAGAAAAGGTATAAATAAGGATTCACTCAAACGTTTTCTGGATATTTTTTCAGGCATATACTGGTTACTATAAAGTCTCTCAAGACAGGAGTAAGCTTTTAGGATCGGATTATAAATATGTTTTTTTGAGCGAAGACAGACATCTACCAACTACGGACGCATCTTCAGCTTTTAGATAAAACTTTAAAATCCAGGTCCACCCTCCCGACCAATAGTGACTTTTCAGATTTTAGTTGTTCTTTGATGTTGTGTAACGAAATCAGTACAACATTCTATTTTACCAGGTTCAGTTTAACATTATGCTCTTCTACTGATCGTGTGTCCTCGTTGAGTTGACAAGTGGTTTCGCTTGAATGATCTTGATCGAAATGGTGAAGAATTTAGGGCCCATCCGAATATGTGAGTAACTTAGATGCTCACGAAAATAAAACGAAGACGCAGATCTGAGCCTTGCGGATAACCAGAAGCTACGCCAGCTGGAAATGATGTGTTGGTGTTTGCTAGAACATTTTGCTGCTTATTCTTGAGGTAAGAGCCAAAAGACTATCAAAATTATCGAAACCCTTAATGTTTCAGCTTAGCGTGGATTAAGTGATGGTTTTTTCTAAAATTTGTTCATTCTCGGAAGGATACGTCCACAGGACATCTGATACCGTACATCAGCCACATGTGGATAGAACAATTGAGCTTCGTGGTAAGTCTCGAATAGTTAAGCTAGATATTTCGAAGGCACCTGAGCTACGTGAACGATTTTGTATAGTTTTCTCAGGGATTGTGAATAGATAGGCTTTAAGTATGTTTAAACCAATGTCGGTCTTCCCCCAATATGATTTTTTGAACATCCTTTTATAATTATAATCTTAACAAGCAAGACGATTGCCATCTTTGACCTTGAAAAGTTGCGTATAGCAGCAATTTATCGGTCATAAAGACGTTCGCATAAGCATGTAGCAAACTCGGGGATATCCCAAAGTTCCATATTAACAACTGCACAAATCGATAGTGTAGTAGATCTTTATTATTAGCATAGCATATACATATAAGTTTATTATTAGCATAGTGCTATATACATATAAGTTTACAATTAAGTATATACTCAAATGCTTAAATATCAGGGCTCATCATGACACTGTTTAAAACAAAAAACAATTTACGTATGTAAGCAACGCCGCTACTTGTACACATAAAATAAATTATATCTGTACAAAAAACGCTTTAGAACACAGGAAAGAACTCGTTGAAGGACCCTGATTTATATTAATTACTTTAAATTAAATAACTCAATTAATCGCTCTTCAAAGGCTCATAATCTTGGGCTGTTTCCATGGAGTCTGATAATTTATTATACTCATTAATTCCATGATCGAATATATTTAGTGTATAATTTAATAGGGTTCCACTACAGTACCTGCTGCATACATACTACACTGGTATATTATACTGCAATTCAACAAAAAACTCATGTTCTGTAGTAATTGTAGTTTTTGCACATCAATACTGTTACACATGAATAATATAGTTGTGCAATGATAAAAATGTGGTTTGATGACGTTACTAATTCTATACGCAAAGCCTAACTGCTCAGCGATTTGCTTAGCGATATAATCAACATGTTTAGCAAAACTAAATGTTCGTCTATGATAACACCTAAATATTAATTTCAGAATCACGCTCTAACGACGAATTATTTAATTTTACACAACTGGCGGTTCTCACATTATGTCGGTTTGTAATAATCATGTATTTAGACTTTTCAGTATTAACTAATAAAGAGTTTTCGTCAATCCATTTGCTAATGTTGTTCAATACAACGTTAACCCTACGAGCTACTTGATCTAAATCAGTTCCAAACGCATAAAGAATAATATAATCTGTAAATAAATGCACTTTGCATCCATGAAAATCAACCAAAAAAATGTCATTTGTAAAAAGTATGAAGAGCAATGGTCCTAACACACTTCCCTGTGGTACTCCAAACTCAACAGGTATATTACTGAAAATGTTTCCATTTATTTTCACATTCTGATACCTCTGAAATAGATACGACTGAACGACGAAGCGTTTGTGCAGCCACGGATGTACTGGAAACGCCCACATCAATGGTAAGTGCATTGTCATTCCTGCGGCTACCTCAATTCCAAGTATGCTTGGTATTGAGTTTATTATTTCAGGTGCGCCACTGACCATCCCGATATGAGATTCGCCGTATGCCCATGTGCACATTAAAGGTAATAATTTTTATGTCGGCTACACACGTTCCGGCAGGCCTGTCAGTTCGAACTGAATGGTCCGCCGACGTCCGGTCGCCTGAGCGTGTGTATGGTCCGGTCGACCTGTCACTTAAGACTGATCAGGCGGCCGGAGAAGAATCACATATATGTTCGTCCCTCCGTCCGGCCTGACGTCCGGTCGCCTGAGCGTGTGTATGGTCCGGTCGACCTGTCAGTTACGACTGATCAGGCGACCGGAGAAGAATCACATATATGTTCGTCCATCCGTCCGACCTGACGCACTACGATTGGTCCATTCAAAAAGAAAGGGACAGACAGCTGGTGTTTCCACGACATTTGGATCTCGATTCGATCCCAAAAAATAGCGAATCGACCTTGAACAGGGAACGTTTTGAAAACGTATCCAATTGATCTTTCCACTATATAGTGAGTAATTCTTCGATATTTCGCAATATATACCTAATAGAAGAAAATATCAAATACAAAACTTATTTGGGTAAGACGAACATAAAAATATTTTGAAATATACAGGGTGTTGCGGGAAAGTAGGGTAGTGATCAAATTGATTTTTTTATATGGAACCATAACTTTTTTTTAATTTTTCTAGTTTCCATCATCGATATCTATTTAACCCTAAAATATTTTTGGGATTGGCTGCGATGTTGCCAAGTTATAATTTATTTTCTAATAATTTCTGGATTTGCAAGGTCGCAAGTAATACGTCCAAATTGATATATTTCTTGAACTTTTCTCAATAATATTATACAGCGCGTTACTTGAATATTAAGTGAATATTATTTTGGATGTTATCAGCAATGCGCATCTACAGGGTGTTTTTGGCAGAATTTTAAATTAAGGCAATTTGAAGGTCATTTTACTCTGTTTTTTTAAATGTATGTTTTATTCTAAATCGAAATATCTACTAATACCCTATCTCGCTTTGTAATATTTTTCTTCGCGTATGCGACGTTGCCAAGTTATCAATTATTTTACCAAATTTCCAAACAAATATCTATGATTTTTATTAATAGAACACACTGTATATTTTATTTAACTTAGAAGTACTCCCTAGTAATGGTTTACAGCGTGAATAAGTTTTAACTGGTGTTCATAAAGTAATAAAACCGTTTTCCCTACACATACTGCCTATTTCGAATACCAGCTGGAACGAGAAAATCTATATCTGCAGGTTTTCTAACATGCAGAATTCAAACATTATAACAGCAGCGTTGCCAGATTTACCACTTTTACGTTACACGTCATAATTTTGTTATTTTCAATAAAATCCTCTACTAATCTTTATTGCAATAAATTGCGCATGTAGAATTTTGTAGGATTTCATAACTTCAAAATTTTGTTTCTATTGATTACTGAGGTACGGCAACACCACTTTTTCAGTAAAAAGTACCGGAACGCTTGAGTATCCTAAACTGCCACCGCTGAAGCGAAAATTATCAATATCAGAGAGTTTTTTTACAGCAAAATTCAAAAATGCTAACATCAGTGTTGTCAGATTTACCACTTTTACGTTAGACTTCATAAATAGGGCATTTCATTCAAAGTAATGACGTGAAACGTAAAATTGGAGAATCTGACAACGCCGATGTTAGCATTTTTGAATTCTGTATGTTCAGAAACCCCTAAGTATTATAGAATTTCAGCGCTCCAGCTGTGGCAGTTTTGGAAATATTCAAGCGTTTCGGTACTGTTTACTGAAAAAGCAGTGTTGCCGTATCTCAGTAATTAATAGAAACAAAATTTTGAAATTGTGAGACTTTACTAAATTCGACATACGCAATTCATTGCAATAAAGATAAGTAGAGGATTCTATTGAAAATAACAAAATTATGACGAGTTACGTAAAATTGGTAAAATCTAGCAACGCTGCTGTTAGAATTTTTGAATTCTGCATGTTCAAAAATCTGCAGTTATTGATTTTCTCGTTCCAGCTCCAGTTTTGAAGTTATTTAAGCGTTCCTGTACCTTTTAATGACCTGGTATTCGAAATAGCAGTATGTGGAAGGAAAACGGTTTTATTATTTTAGGAACAGCAGTTAAAACTTGTTCACGCTGTAGATTATTACTAGGGAGTACTTCTATGTTAAATAAAATATACAGTGTGTTCTATTAATAAAAATCGGAGATATTTGTTTGAAAATTTGGAAAAATAATTTATAACTTGGCAACGTCGCAAACACGAAAAAAATATTACCTACAAGGCGAGATAGGTTATTACTGGGTATTTTGATTTAAAATAGAACATACATTGTTATATTTAAAAAAACAAAGTAAAATGACCATCAAATTGCCGTAATTTAAAATTCTGCCAAAACCACCCTGTAGATGCGCATTGCTGATAACATCCAAAATAATATTCATTTAATATTCAAGTAACTCGCTGTATAATAATATTGAGAAAAGGTGAAGGAATATATCAATTTGGACGTATTACTTGCGACCTTGCAAATCCGGAAATTAATAGAAAATAAATAATAACTTGGCAACGTCGCAACCGATCCCAAAAATATTTTAGGGTTGAATAGAAATCAATGATGGAAACTAGAAGGATTTAAAAAAAGTTATAGTTCTATATATAAAAAACAAGTTGATCACTATCCAATACTTTCCCGCAACACCCTATGTATTTCAAAATATTTTTAGGATATGCGTCTTAAGTAACCAAATAACCTTTGTACTTGACATTTTCTTCTATCAGGTATACCTTGCCAGATATCGAGAAATTACACACAAAATGTTTTAAAAGCCCGTGGAAACGTAGCTGATATATTTCACATTCCCCTGAACGTGTGGAGGGCCGTCAGCCAATCAGAGGCGACGGGTCTTTAGGCGGCCTTGTTCAGTTCGAACTGACAGGCCTGCCTGAACGTGTGGGGGCGAGGCGACCGGTCTTCAGGCAGACCGTTCAGTTTGAACTGACAGGCCTGCCGGAACGTGTGTAGCCGACATTAGTGTGTTTACCTTTTGTGTTGTTTAATATTTAAGTATGCATATGTAACATTTTATCATAAATACATGTGTTATAAAAAGGTGCGCCATACTTGTTATTGGAGAGCAAGAATTCGGCGCTCGAAATAACGCAATCAAGCTATCGATTACGATATTGACCGATAACAATACACTGACAAATGGACTAATACTTCTTTCACGCTCATTAGACAGCAATGTGTCTGAAAGGAGAATTGTAACAAAACGCGTGCGGTAAAACTATCCGAAGAATTCTTATATTTCATAGACGGATATTGAGAAATAAATCACCAGCGGTAATAAATCATTTGCATTTGTAAGCTTAGCAGGCGCGGATTAATACTTTGGCGAGTTAATACTTCAATGCAATTTTTATTCCTTGTCCAAAATGAATAACCGTACATTTCACGTCAACAGCGTAGGTGGGGTGATTGTAAATCCGAAATTTTTAGATTTCGAGATCGAGATTTTATGATCATATCACGTTGGTCTGTGCTTCAGAAGTTCATTACACACTACGACCCCACATCAATTCCCTATTCATCACAATCCAAGCAGCTGTTACTGAGATTATGGCAATAGACAGACAGACCAACAGACAGGCAGACACAAATGAGTGACGCAGACTTGTCATTATTTAGATATAAAACGCCCAAAAACCATATTATCTCAAAATTGAAAATGTTCGCGATCACAATACTCCCCTATCCCCTATCGGTGTGGGACGTGAAATGTGAAAAACGATCAGAAACCGTTTTTATATTTTTAGCGTTTTAATTATTGCTGTGCCACCACTAACACGACTTCTAAAAACAATAGTGTTTCCCATTCTCGCCACGGTAATAATATTGTGTAACAATTTCATTAAAATCAATTCAATAAATTCCAGGCTACATAATACAGAACAATCTCAAGCATTACTCGTATGTAGGTACACATCAGAAAATTCACCTCATCTTGTAACTCGCAGGTCAGTGTTCTGATGTTCTGCATTATGCCGCTAGGTCTTTCTTTCGCACGTCAATGACAGCCTGTTATTATGAATACAACACACTCTTCTGTTTTTCAACCTCCCACCTCCAACCGCCCCAATTTCACCACCAACCAAAAAAGTAGAAAATAATCATGAATCCCCAAAACGCCTAAAAACGATGTATGAGAAATATTTGAAATTTTCTGTTTTTGCTATATCTTCGCCACTTATGCACCGATTTTCAAAATTATAGCAGCATTACCTTTTACTACCCTACAGCATATCATTACCCTAATTTCATCACAGTACATGTAGCGGTTACCGAGATTACGAGCTTAGAAAAACGCCAACAGACAGACAGACCAACAGTTAGACACACCAACAGACAGGCAGACAGACGAAAATGGGTGACGTGGATTTTCGTTTTGTAGATATAAAACGCCCAAAAACCGTATTCTCTCAAATTCAAAAATTTTCGGGATATCAATATTTCCCTCACCTTTCGGTGGGAAGTAAAAAGGGCCACTCCTAATTGGCGCATTGTTAACGTTTATGAGACTTTGGAATTTTCTGTGCAGTACCCTTACGCAAAAGCCACTCTTGCCATGCTCTAGGTCTAGGGGATACACACTTGAAGGCCTTATTTTTCTTCTCTAATTTTTTTAGTTCAGTGGTCATGCTTTTAGTAATTACCGATATAACGTTTGAAAGACCAGTAAGCAATTGTCGGCAAGAATGCACTTTACTCCATCTGCATACTGACACCGCGAATGTACAACGAACTTTATTACGGGTTTATTGATCGAAAACAAATAAGTCAATATGGAACCTATATTGACGTAATATATAAAGGCTATAGTAATGCCTTTGTTGTTTATTGATGGATAAGGCGATAATAACGACAACTTATGGACATAATAAATGTTTTGCATTACAACTGCATAAAAATGGCGCATACAGACGTCAACAACGTGAATAATTGCATCTATGAATCGTTTATATAGAAGGCTGAGAACGTTTAGAATGGTGTATGTCTCTATGGTGACATTCAAATAGTGTGAATGTCGACAGTATAACACCAGAAGGCATTAATAATGGCTAGGTAGTCTACTGCGGAGATTATTATTTATATGGAAAGATACATGCGAGAGGCATTAATGGCCTTTCCTCTCCCTGCCCGACACAATGCTAGCTCCTTAAATGTTGGATATTCTATACTTGCATCCTTGTTTCTTCCACATAACGACAAAAAAGCACATGATAAATGGAAGGAGAAGGGTCATTTTTTGATGTTTTTGGCATAAATTTTCTGCAAGTAGCTCATAAATCTTTGTTGCGTACCAGTGGATTTTGATTTCAACTCACGCATCAATTCGGATATTTTGACATAGCTAAATATAATCAAGACGGCAATCTTTCGGTCTGACAGGATATCTTAACCATATTTGTAAGCTAAGTTGCCGTCAATTTCTTTATTTTTTTCAAATCTTTGATGCTTTAATATTATTTATGCCTCAAAATCGTCAGAAGTCAATGAGGGTTCCTCTAAGTCTTCCAAATAATGCAATTTTACGAATGCCACAACCTGCAATGGTTAAAGGCGTAGTTTTAGGCCAGCTTTCCACCATTTCACCGTAATTATATTTTTTAAACGTAATAGATTCAATGTCGCTTTCCACATATTTTTTTCATTAATTCTCGGCTGCCTTTGGCACACGAAAAAAGCTGCTGGTCATGACCAAATTCCAGCCATTGTCCTTAAACGCTGTGTCGCTGAGCTTGTACCTATTATTTGCAAGCTCTTCAAACTATCGTATCAGCGAGGCGTGTTTCCCGCTGCATGGAAGATTGGCTGCGTACAACCCATTCCTAAGAAAGGCAAAAAACGATCCCATCAACTATAGACAGTATGGCTAGGTCTACAGGTGCCCTCCTGGCCTACGTCACTCACTTGTGGAGCAGAGCAACTGAAACTCATGGCGAATCCTGTGTTGTTGCACTTGACATATCGAAAGCCTTCGTCAGAGTGTGGCATGAGGGACTTCTGGTCAAGCTTTAGCTGAATAGCTTTTTGAACGACCGATCTCTGTTTGCTGTAATCGAAGGCTGCTCATCAGACGCATGTACAATAAACGCCGGTGTTCCACAGAGCTGCGGGAAGTAACATCCAATCCAATCTTCGGTTCGCAGACGACAGTACATTAAATATCAAGCATGGAACCAGACAAGCCACCATCATCCCAAGAGATGGTACGTCGGCGACAGCAACATGGCTCGCAAATCAACATAGATATCAAAACAATTGTCGAGTGGGGATCAGTGAATAAAGTACAGTTTAGCCTTACGTTGGCTTACTAACTGTGGTAATGGAGGGTCACCCAATAGTCGAGTCACCATCCGCCAAGCTTTTGGGGATCAACATCAAGAATACATGTTCTGACACGACCACGTCGTCAGTATCTGTTCTGGTATAACAGCAGCAGTTGCTCAACTACTGCTGCTCTTCAAGGCACAGATCCGACCATCGTTGGAGTATTGCTCCCATGTGTGGGGATGCACTTCGAAGCTTCTGGACACTATCAGAAGAGAACAATTAGGTTAATCGATACGCATAACCTCACAACGGACCTCCACAGCCTGGAACATCGAAGAAGTGTCGCTGACCTGTCCCTTTTAGAGATTCTGTAACGGAAGATGTTCGAGTGAGCTCTCCCAGATAATAACACCAAAGGCCGTCCGAACGAGGATCACTCTGCGAGCTCATCCTTACCAGGTCGAGGTCCCTACTCCCAGAAGCAGTCTCCTCCAGCATTCCTTCTTTTGGAAAGCTTTGACGCTGTGGAATGAGCTGCTAGGGAATTTTGTTTCCCGATGGCTACAACCTGCAGCGTTTCGAATCTAATGTGCACCGACACCTATCCTCTCGCAGCGCTTCTACATCGTCCGAGACTTTCATCCTTTGCGGGAAGCGGAACCATAATTTTTTTCAAAAAATAAAATTAGGAAAATTCATTATTATCTGATAGTCTATTTCTTCACTTGAAGAACGTCGAAAAAATCATCTGAATATTCCAAAAAACGGCGGAGTTATTAAATAATAATATCTGTATGACGTCACATGTTATTAATTGTTCGCGGCAGCCACAGTTTGGTCGGGACTCCGCTATGCATACGCTGCGCTGTACAGTATGCGACATTTAGACTTGAGTGGAACGGCGAAGGTGTTTGTTGTAACGGGCAGACGCTAGTATATTTTTGAAGCATGGAGGAAGGTTACGTTCGTGGTGATTCTAGTAATCTTCCTAAAGTGGATGACATGATTATGGACTTTTACTTCCCACACCGTTAGGTGAAGGGAGTATCGTGATCGTGAAAATTTTCGATTTTCAGATAATACGCTTTTTGGGTGTTTTATGATGTCTACATAACGAAAATCCACACAACTCATTTCCGTCGGTCTGTCTGTACGCGTTTTTCTAGCCACGTAATCTCAGTAACCGCTGCATGGATTGTTATGAAATTTGGCAGCGATATGCTGTGGGGTAGTAGTAGGTAATGTTCTTACAAGTTTGAAAATCGGTGCATGGGCGGTGGAGTAATTAGCAAAAAACCAAACATTTTAAATATTTCTCAAACTTTGTTTTTAGGCGTTTTAGACGTTCCTGATCGTTTTCTACTTTTTTGGATGGGGGTGATATTGGGGTGGTTGGGGGTGGGGGGTTGTAAAGCTGAAAATTATTGTATTCATAACAGGCCGTCCACTAACCTGTGAAAGAAAGGCCTAACGTCATAATACACTTTTTTAGGTGCATCCGAACATTACCTTGGCTATTACGGATCGTCGAATTTTCTGATGTATACATGCGAGAATATTGCTTCTGATCATTCTGTATGGTGAAACTAGGAAACTATAGGATTGATTTCAATTAAATTTTCACAGAGTATTACTAAAAACATAAAACTCAATTTTTTGTATTCATAATAGGCTATCGATTGAAATATCTGTTTGGTGTTTTTATGGTGGTTTTTCTCGGTCTAGACATTTCTAATAATACAAGTACCAATAAACTGCAGTGTATCGTTTTGTCACCGTCGGCGTCGCCTACCCTACTGAAAACAAGGAGGCCGGCGGCGGCGCGGTGGCTTACGGGAGCAGCATCCTCGACAGGGCATACACAGGCTTGCGTTGTGTGGTGTGATGTCACAGCAGCTTCGCGCGGAGGATACGGCAATTCAAACTTTGAAGGACTATAACTTTTCTATTAATGGAGATAATTACAAAATTTTTTCGCCGTTGCTCTCTAACTCTTTAGGACTATCTGATTAACTAAAATTTGAAAAAATGGAAACTTCCTCATTAAGTTAGTAATAACGAGATAAAAGAGTTGTCAAAAATAATTATTGTAATATGTATCAAAATCCTATCAAAATCTTGTAAGCCCATAACTACTGAAAATTATCTATTCTTAGTCAAATTGCAGTATGGTCGACCTTATTTGTAAAGGAATCATAGTATATTGCCAACTTCAACCTTCTATGGGGTTTTATGAATACCAAAATTATGGTAGATGCTTCATGGCCAAATTCTTCCCAACTTCTCCCAAAATCAAAAAAAGTCACAAAAATCTAAAGTGCTTAAAACCTAATAAAGTTTCACATTCACGTGTTATTTCTCATGAGTGGTGGATTGCATTTAAAAGAAACAACAATACTCGAATGTCGTAGACAAACATATTAATAATATAAGGTCGTTGCTTTCTCAGTTATAGAGTGGCTAATGATTATCTCAATACAGGACGGAAATAAGTGGTATAGTTTTCAGTATGCAGATATGAAAGATCAAAAGACTGTAATACTTCGAAATCGCATTTTTTCGCTTGGAAGTAGAAACAGTAATAGGCAGTATCCAGATATAGCTGTGATAACCTATCAAGATCATTGTAGTAGGTACAAAGAAGACCGACCGCATTTCCTTCATCATTTCTTCTATACGTATGCACCCATAGTATGCCTTCATACAACCACCTACGCATCTCTAATCTCCCGAGCCTCCTATGCAAGTCCATAAACATCCACGGCTTATCTACGGTGGACCTGACGGCGCGACATGAAATGAATGTATTCGCCAGTGACGGTGGACGGTTATTTTTTCTTAAAGATTTACCATGGTTTCACTTCAATTCCGCAGAATTGTAAATTTCTGTTTAACATAAACCTATAAAGAGCAGACTGCCTTAAAACATTCCTGATACACAGATAGTGGCAGGAACATACAGCGAACCAGTAATATTGGTGTATGGTTCAGGTCTTTCTTAAAATGATTTCAAATCTCCCGGAAAAATGGTATTTCATCTGGAATACAACGTTTAAAAAACATAGGTTATATTGTTCAGATCACGAAAAACGTTTAGTCAAACAATCAGTTAGGATTCCAATAATCTCGCCTAAAAGAGTATAATTAACTGATTGTTTTAAAAATAATTTTGTTTTTCAATTTCGATATTTTTTCGATATCTTGCATTCGATCCTGTTTGTAGCACTTGTAACACTTTGTAACTTGCAATTTGTTGATTATTCAATTTTAATATATCATGTACGTGTTGCAACTAAATCATTTCTATTGTCTTTTTTTAGCAGAAAGGTGTATCCCGGGCTCCGACACACCTAGTTGCTGTTCCACTACTCAGCGACTACTCCTCACTGTCTTCTTAAATTTGGCGGCTGAAATGTGCGCCGCCGCACGGCGCACCGGCATAGCGTGCAGTACAGAGAGCAGCGTATTCCTCACTCCACCTATACTGTATTCACAGCTAAGCCAGACCAAATGAAAACAAGCCAGCGTGCGTGATCGGCTCATGTCGGTAGGGTCCCTAATAGTCCAGTACACTATGTGTGAATTATATGTTATAATCCGGCAAGTAAAAACCCCCAAGACTGACTGGAAATCAGATCCAAATATGCGATGTCAGGTGTTCATTGCCTAAATGATCATTTCAAACTGGCAACTGGCTACTTTTAAGTTGCAATGGGTTAATGGGGCAACTCTTTTAAATAGTAATATAAAATTCCATAATTGCACTGGACTATAGCTAGCGCGTTCGCCGATGGCAGCGGACAGTAACCACGCTAATGCTGCATGCGACTGTTTATGTGTAGTCTGTCTTGGGATTGAATACAGTATAGAGATCCAATGACCTTAACCAAACAGTGTAGTCTCGCCAGAGCCTGCAAAGTTGTCCGAGCAACACCTGATATATTTAGTCCACTTTTCCTCCTTAAGGTGCATTTCAATGAACACATATTTGACGCGCAAAACGACTTGGATTCATATGCCGGGAACTTGTAGGAATGGAAACGATCTAAAACATGTTGCGGTGCATGTTGCAATAACATGTGCCGGATGGAAACAGTGTGCCAGATAAGGTGAACAGAGGCACAAAATGTTGGCACGACATGCCGCGTGTCATGACATTGCAACATGCCAGAATTCAAGCGCACTCTTAGAGACGATGTTCATCTCGGCAGGTGCCGAGAACTCTATAACGAACAACCAGTAAATCCGACGTCTCTCACAACGGACACTATATTCCCTTGATCGTATGGCAGCTCCGGTGTCTCATCTATACCGTATGAGTGCCTTAAATAATAGTAGAGCATTCGTAAAGCCACATTGTGCCGATGGACCTAAGCCGTTCCAGCGTACATGCCGACAAGAGATACATAAGCGCCTCTGGCGCCTGTCGGCAGGCTCAAAAACGAGTGTCGAATATACCTACGCCATAACCCTGCTACGGTGTACCAAGGTGTTAAAGACAGCGTCTTGGCAAGCCATTATAGAGCCCTCAGTCTCCGACTTCAACCCACTAGTCTTTAGAAAAGAGAAGGTTGACTGTTCAGACAAGCCACGCTTTCCTAGATGTTTGTAAAAGATTCCATGTATTGGCTTATCTTTGTGAAGACTCAAAAGGAATTCGACTTCGGCAGTTTTAATGTGGGATTTTAATTGTGCGGAAGCAAGTTCCGTAATGGACTGCTGACACTTCCGCGAATGAGATTATTATTAAAGGCCCTGATAGGTTCGATTCCTGTTAATTCTGATGTAAAATAAATCCCAGTAAGACGACGACCTTTCCCATTGCCTACCATAATCTCCAGATTTACTCCCACCTCCTTCAAGTTTATCACTATTCCATGGTACCGCCGCACAGACCAAAAAGGGAACGTATATGCTCTGATAGTCAAGCAGCTTTGAAAGCGGTAACATCTCCGTAGGCTAGATCAGCTCTGGTCCATGAATTCTATCTCTGCTGTCCTTCAGAAATTAGCACCCTACACGAATGTGACACCTGGCTAGAATAGCGGTTAAAATTTCCTGCGCTGGACCAGTTGCCATGCTAGAAATTAATAGCCACCAGGTCAACCTTGCCTTGGTAGAGTGGGCCTACAATGAACTAGCGAAAGCTTGGATAGTGAGAGATGACTGCAGGGGAAAAGGTTTATAGCAGGTTTGGTCAGAGGTAGCACGCTATCGCTTTTGAATAAAAGCAGTGAATCGCTAAACCTTCGGATAGGGTTTGGTGGTGGATTTCAAGAGGAATCATATTAGGTGAGCTGGAAAGCCACATGCAGACCTTCACCAGAAGGACTCGTAGATTCAAGATAAAGGAGTTCACCAGAGGGTCATGAGGGTTTTTGGGGTTGAATCCGTGGGGTCGGCTAAAAGGGTCAAAGGCCTGGCTTAGTCTTCCCAACAGGGTTACTACTAGTTAAATGAAGACGGATTATTGCCATGTCGCTTTTTCTCAATCTTTGCACTTAGGCTCTTGTTCATCCCCATCCAAGAGTTGTTCTGACGAGTCGCCTATGGGGACCACAAGTGGGCGCATCTGGTGCTTTATTAATTACGTCCTCGAGGAGGCCATGCATGCATTGTTTCCATATCTGGTTTCTAGATTTCGCTCTTCTAACCAGAAAAGCAAATGCGACTAGAATATATAACGAGCGCAAACTATGCTTGTTTACAGGATTTGAAAAGTGCCGTATCCCGAGCAAGGCTCGTTTTATTACTAGCAGAACATTGACTTAAAATTGTATATTAGTCAATGAAAGTTTATATACAAGTCTTTCAATCCCTTCCAATGTATTTTCTCATTAATTTACGATAAGATAGTCATTGAAACTTCCTGATTCCTACAATTGATGATCAGAATTTGACGACGATGATTAATAGCTTGGGACTACCTCCCATAATATCTGTAGCTTGGACGAATAAGGGCATTTATCTGCATAAAACGAGTTTTGAGAAAATTGAGGATATGTAAAAAAATATCAAAGTTGTTTTTCATTGACGTTTAATTTGGAAACGTTGCAATGCAGGCCAAAATCTTTGTGAAACATAAAACTATTTTATTTATTGATTATTGTTAGTAGATTATTGTTAGCTACGGCGCAGCACATTAGTCTTATACTAATTCAGGCCCTGCTCTAATGATTCGTTTAGACCTTTGTCTTTCATATGACTTCTTTGGAAATATCTTTGGACAGACTCCTAGTGACAGCTGTCAAAGTGTCACCCTATTTTCATTTAGTATTGTATTACATTTCATTAAGGAAAGACTCAAACCACAACAGCGTCTCCAAATTATTCAGCTATATTATGAAAAGAATCTTTGCGTAAGACAAGTTTTTCGTGCACTTCGTGCAACATATGGTGTGCATCATCGGCCGAGACTACTATCGCCAATACCATCCGCAAATTTGAGTCTCAGTATACGCTATTGGATGATGCGAGACCGACTTGGCCACATACAGCCAGAAATGAGGAGAATATTGCTGCTGTACTGAAGAGTGTAGCTGAAGACCGTGAGGAATCAATTCGACGTCGATCTCAGTATTTGGGCTTATCGTATTCGACAACTTTGCGTATTTTACGTAAGGATCTTGGTTTGAAGAAGACTTCAAAGAACAAAAGCCAGATTGTTCAACAATTGAAGCCTCGAGACTTCAATTTACGCTTTAATTTCAGTCAGTGAGCTCTGAAACAGCTTAATGAGGATCCGCTGTTTTCGTGTCGAATTTTGTTCAGTGATGACTGTGACGAGGCATATTTATGGCTCAATAGATACGTCAATAAATAAAATTGCCGTATTTGGACGGATGAACAACCCAAAGAGACACTCGAACTACCGCTGCATCCTGGAAAATGCACTGTGTGGTGTGGTTTATGGGCCGGTGGAATCATCGATTCATATTTCTTTAAAGACGAGGCCGGACAGAACATCACAACATCACCGTCAACGCAGAGCGTTACCGCACTGTGATAACAGATTTTTTGTTGCCTGAAATTGAAGTCTGTAATGTCGGCGACATTTGGTTTCAGCAAGACGGAGCTACGACACACACAGCGTGCGAAATAATGACTTTATTAAGGAAAAATTTTGGTGAGCAGATAATTTCACGTCTTGGACCTGTCAACTGGCCGCCTAGATCGTGCGATATTACACCTTTGGACTTTTTCCTATGGGGATACGTAAAGTCAAAGATCTTTATTGATAAGCCAGGCACAATTCCGGACTTGGACTTGGAAGCCAACATCGCTCGCATAATTGGGCAGATACCGGTCGCAATGCTGGAATTAGTGATCCAAAATTGGACCCTCCGAATGGACCACCTACGACGCGACGCAGCCACGGCTAGCATTTAAATGAAATTATTTTTTAAAAGTGAATGTCAAAGATTATTTTTGATTTAGTTATAGTAAAGATTTTGTCGTCGAACTCCATTTTATGTATTTTATTTAGAATTTAAAAACAAAGGTCATAATGAATCATCCTAGACATAGCCATTACATACACGGAAGTGTCTATACTCAGACCGTTTTACATACTATCTATTCTCCAACGAAATAAGCTTTCTTCTGACTTAAGACCGATTTGTTCGCGCATTTGATTAAATCATCGTTTTACGAAAATTTCCACATAGGGGCCTGTTCGTCCAAGCCACAGATATACAGGGTGAGCTTTTAGTACCGGATCGGTCGATTACTCCACTACTGCAGAAGATAGAGTAAAAAGCTGTATATAAAAATTGTAGCCAAGGATATGTTCCTTGCTTAGAAAATATTTTGATTTATACAGGGTGATCCATAACAACGTGACGATGCAAACATACATTTTTCTAAATAAGACACCCTATACATGATTCTATATTCAGATTCTACTAATAATTGCCGTTTTTAAAATATAAGGTATTCTTACATTATTTAGAGTATTTCAAAAGCTGTGACCGTATGCAAACATACATTTTTCTAAATAAGACACCCTATACATGATTCTATAATCAGATTCTACTAATAATTGCCGTTTTTAAAATATAAGGTATTCTTACATTATTTAGAGTATTTCAAAAGCTGTGACCGTTTATATATATCCAAATCGCTGTCAAATGAACGTACTGATGTATACGAATCAAAAATTATTTTTAACATGGAAAGATTAAAAATATCGTCTAGTTTTAACAAAGGCTGTAAAAAAAGTCGTCGACGCATACACATATACAGGGTGAGGTAGAATGCAAAAACTAGATCTTCTTTTTTTCAAATGTAATCCCCGATATTTTATTGTACCAGAAAATTGCTTTTTATATGCCCTTTCATATTTGTATAGCATTTAATACACTTACATTCATCAGTTTCTGAGATATTTCGATTTTTCTGCAAATTTGAAATGTACCTTCTATTTGTTTACTCAAATGAATTTATTTTGAGAAGGTGCTATCGAATAAACGAACAAGTAAAATATAAGGCCATAATAGTATTTCATGGAGTCAAAACCCTGAAATATCGAGATAATATAAGTCAAGTATGCTGAGGGAACAATTTTATAGACGTTATACATAATTATTAAGCAGATCTATTAGGTAGGCTATGAAATATTAAATGACCCAGTTCGGATAAAACGATTCGTCAATGTTTCAAATGCATCATTTTTAGAGTGACTCCGTACTGGATATCGCTGTTGATAGTTGATATATTCTAGGGGCAAATAGGCAATTTAGCAATGATTCTCCTAGATATCCTCTATTTGTTCTTCCATGGAAAAAATCATTTTTAAAGCTCGGTTTTCACACAGTACGAAATTATTGAGCAGATTATGAAAACTGTCAATATTTCAAAGCCTACCTGATAAATCTGTTTGATAATTATGGATCACGCCCATAAAATTGTTTCCTCAGTGTACTTGACTTTATTATCTTGATGATTTAGGGTTTTGACTTCATCAAATACTATCATGACCTTATAGCTTAGTTGTTCGTTAAATAAAAAACCAATTAGATAGTACCTTCTCAAAATAAATAAATTTCAATACACAAATGGAAGCTATATTTTAAATTCACCGATATATCGAAATATCTCGGAAACTGATGGACGTAGGTACAACAAGTGTTACATTCTTTGGTATAATAAAATATTGGGGGTTACATTTGAAAAAAAGAGACAAAATCTAGATTTTGCATTCTACATCACCCTGTATACGAATATGCGCCATGGGCTTTTTTTATAGCCGATTTTAAAACTAGAGGATATTTTCAATCTTTTTGTGTAAAAAAGTAGTTTTTGATTCATTACTTTTTGACATACAGTACGTTCATTTGACCGCGATTTGGATATAAAAATGGACATAACTTTTGAAATACCCTGTATAATGTAACAAAACCCTATATTGGAAGAACGGAAATCATTGGTAGAATTTGAATGTGGAATAATATATAGGGTGTCTCATTTAAAAAATGCATGTTTGCATCACCACGTAGTTATGGATCAGCCTGTATAAATCAAACTATTTTCTGAGCAAGTAGCATATCCTTGTCTACAAATTTTATATACAACTTTCTTCGCTATCTTCTACAGTAGTGGAGTAATCGACCGATCCAGTACTAAAAACTCACCCTGTATGTCGGATAAGAGAAACCCAGAAGACATACTCTTCATGAACATATTTTTCCACTTCTACGATATATAGTCATACATATTCAAAACTCATCATGTTCGTCATTAACATCCTGCATCAAATCATGAGAAATATATAGAAGTCACACTACTTCTGAATAATATATATACCTCGTACATGTATAGCCAGTTTTTCTCATTTTATCGCGAACGTTCAAATGTGAACATAATCAAGTTCTCACTGTTCGTTTTATCTCAGTGTTTTAATAACAACATGCAGACTCTTGAGATTCTGCAACCGTATACATTATTTATTATCAATACAGGATGTTGGTTCTGAAATCTCCCACATGATATATTTACATGGGCGCTGCCAAGGGGGGGGGGGTGGGGATCGACCTCCTAGAGATTCTAACATAATTTAATAAACGTAGTCTTGAAACAGGTACTGCTAAATAGAAGACGAGTAGGTATATCAATAATTCAAATCACACATTGCTGTATAAGTGTAAACTAAACCAACCTATTTCTCCGCAGTTTTTTGCACTAATGTATAGAAATATATTTTGAGAGCAAATTTACCTTTGCTGTCCCCTGAAAATTCTATGGGTAGCATCCATAAAGGTAAAGTACCATAAATTTACTACCTTCTCCATTAATATAGAATAAACATTGAATCAACGCTTGATGATTTTTAGACAGTGTCCTCGATATTTATTACAATAATAATTTTGTTGTCACTGATCCATGATAAGCAAACATAACAATAATAAACGATTATTACGATGTACAACTGAGGTACCGATTTCTTCTTTCATAGACAGCAAGGTCAGTTGAACTATCACCTATTGAACAATTATGTAATACGATAGGCAGAAGGCTGCTACGTACTAATGTTAATGCGTGTGTGTGTTGAATATGAAGACGTACATAATATATTTAATTTACTAGGTATTTTCAGACTTCGTTTTTAGCAATTTTAGGGGTTCCTGACTTTTTATATATCATATTCAGGAAGAGAAGATGGGGAAAGAAGAGGACAAACTTTTATTCAATTATTACTCTTGAGGGCTATACCTAAAACTGCGTAATTATAATCGAATTTTGATACCTGATTACTGGGAATGTGTGGGACGTACGGGATTAACCCATTTGTTGACAGTACTTGCAGAGGAGCACTATTGCTACGTATATCTGAATTTTTTGGATAATATAAAAGTCCTTTCTTGTAATTTAAAAAACGAATATTTGATTGGGTAACTGATTTTGAATGTACTATTTGGCAAATGAAATTATGGACAAATGTCGTACTACTTACGTATGACGTACAGCATGCATTTAAGTATTATTGCTGTCAACCCTGGTAGTATGTCCTTACCTGCAAAAATGAAAATAGTTGAAACAAAAACAATTAAAATAAACCAGTAAAATGCATAAGTGATCTCAATCACCTTTTATGTTCGAAGGCTCAATGTTACGTTCGAAATGTATCTTCTCGCTAGTTCTAATAAAACCATACGTTGGTTTGCAAGAGAATAGTAACGGTACAACTAAACTTTAGACGAATTGATTTTATAGATTGAACCGAAGTTTTGCACTATCATTGGTGATGTTAATGATAGTGCATTTTTTTACACTGGTTCAGTCAATCTTTGTTTTATTTTAACTAAGATGCAGAACTAGACAATGGCGGATTTAGTGGAGGCAAGGGGGGCGTACGACCCCCCTAGACTCTAAAGGAAACACGGAAGCATATTATATTTAAATAGATATAAAAAGATAAAAGCTTTCTACCAATACAAAATAATAATGTTTAGAATGTTTGTTTCTTCTAAATTTGTATTATTTTTAAGTGCGCTTGGCAACAAAGAAAACGCGAGGTTAGAGGCAAATAGGCAAAACTCGGAGGTGAATCGGTTTATGGCCCCCCCCCCCCCACTAGAAGAAATCCTAAATCCACTCCTGGAACTAGAATATATGGGATAAATAATACACGCTAACATAGCTAACATAGTCTAACATAGTAAGAGAAGAGTTAGGTCTGTTTCAATGAATTTTCATTTTACTTCCCACACCGATAGGCGAGGGGAGTATTGTGATCGCGAAAATCTTCGATTTTGAGATAATACACTGTTTGGGAGTTTTATGATGTCTACATAACGAAAATCCACGTCACTCATTTCCGTCTGTCTGTCTGTCTGTCTGTCGGTCTGTCTGTACGCGTTTTTCTAGCCTCGTAATCTCAGTAACCGCTGCATGGATTGTGATGAAATTTGGGCAGCGATATGTTGTGGGGTCGTAGTAGGTAATTTCCTATAATTTAAAAGTCGGTGCATGGGCGGCGAAGTAATTAGAAAAAAACAAAAAAAACTAAATATTCCTCAAACTTTGTTTTTAGACGTTTTAGGGGTTCCTGATCATTTTCTGTGTTGTATTCATAATAGGAAGTTCACTAACTTGTGAAAGAAAGACCTAGCGTCCTAATACACTTTTTTAGGTCCATCCGAAAATTGTCTTGCCTACTACAGAAGCCAAGGGATTTTGCTCGGAATTTTCTGATGCGACTATTGCTTCTAATTGTTCTGTATTGTGTAACATGGAAACTAATGAATTGATTTCAATGGAATTTTTACACAGTGTTACTACGGCGGCGACGATGGAAAAAGTTTATGATTTTTATAAATCGTGACACAGGCGGCGCAGCAATAATAAAAAAGCTAAAAATATATAAAACTTCGTTTTTTGGCGCCTTAGGGGTTCCTGATCGTGTTTAATTTTTTTTTTGAGTAGGAGTGGAATTTGGGTGGTTGGGGGGTGTTGTGTTTCAGACTATAGCTCCATGCTATGGAAAACTAATAAACTGGTAACACTGTAATGTGTGGAAAGTACCGAGTCAATCAACTTGACTCCATTTTTTTATGTTCTGAAACATCTTACTCCAGATGACTACAAAGCCTTGAAGATATTAAAATTGTTAGATTTTTAGCAATATTGTTAATTTTTCTTACAAAAAAATAAGACCTAAAATGTCCCAATAAATTTCTATTACTCATTTTTTACGACAAAAAATTATCACCTCAATTCAAACTTTGGCAATCTCCTTTAAATGTCTGAGCTCCTCCACCATTCATCTATGGTAAATTCGAACAAAATTAAGAACTAATAACAGGTACCACTTTGACCAATATTTCAGCTTATTAAAATGCTATAAGTAACATGAATGGATTGAATAACACCAACAGGAAAATTAAACCGTGAGTGCGGTGAACCAAATTTGTCTCGGTCACTATTACCAAACAAATGAATAGTAGGCACACGATATAAATGCTCTCACTTTCTTCAGACCTTCTTTTAGATAAAAACTTTTTTTATGTCGATGTAATAAATTGTTATGTCGATATTATTATGTAATCACAATACCCGAGAAAAATGTCTTTGATGCTGTTTTCTGAAACATCCATCGCACCGACAGATAAGTTGTCCTCTAATAATTATTAGATTCGTAGTAAAATCGAAGCAACGTGAGGCATTTCGACTTTAATCTTTAATGCATCATCGATGTTCAGAATGTTATATTGACTACTGTCTACTGCTACTGCTTTTTAGATTATACAAATATACATATTGCTTGCGAAGTTTCATAAGACTCATTAAACGTAGTTTTTAGTTTCTACAGTAACCGTTGGACCATATGTTTTCATTCTTAGGAAGAATAGGTTTTCGGTAATTTCATTTCATTTAAATGCCTTTAAAGTACATCATGCCCTAAAGTATTTTTTCCTTAGGTCTATTTTATTATTATACATCATAGATCATTCCTAAACGCCGGGTTTCTCACTTCCAAGAAGTACAAGACTCCAATAAAAACAAAGTTTTATGGTTGTATAAAAAATAGTGTGCCAAATTTCAATCATCTACATAAAAATTGTAATCACGTTATATATAAACTTTTCATTGTCATCTACAGAACTAATATCGTTTCAGGTTCTTATTTCACCGCATCGAGATTTTATGCAATTATTTATTATGTTTCTGTATTTATTTAAATAGTAAATACACATTTTCACTTAATTTCGAAGCAATAAAAAGTTTTAAAAACTATTGTGGATAGAACATAAATTCAAATATCAAAGCACCCCAAATATACGGCACACTATTAGACATAGTTAAAACACTTACTATTTTCAGGTTATTTTTGTAGGGTGTGGTAAATCTTATAGTCATTGTGAAGCAGTAACTAATCATTTTTTTATTCTTTTAAATTACTTAGTGCGGCTAAAGAGTAACTAAATGCAATTTAGTCACTCAGTATTTCCTACACATTCTGGTCTTGTATAGCGTTGCGCGATAACATTTCTGCCTTATTAAGTATCTCAACTTTTAATCTATAACTTTGGTAACCTCGCCACGCACTGCAATAGGAGATGTTAAGCCTAAAGTACACGCCGCGAGTTTACGAGCTAATAAGCCGGCTTGTAAAAAGCCGAAGAGTCGGCGAGTGAGCTAGTAATCGAGTACACAGAACATTTCCTACTCGCTCAGTAGCCAACTAGTTGGCGTATGAAAACCACGTCCGACATGTTCAAATCCAATGCTACTAGCCACTTGTGCACAAGCTAGTGCAAGTACACGTAGCTAGTTTACAAGCTAGCTCGCCCAAGGGCCGGCGAGTGGCGAGTAGCTCGCCGGCAGTTCAGCTTTTTCCAGGGCGTTTGTACTAGCAGCTAACGGAGCGAGTGAATCGAGTACACTGGGCTTGTTTAACAGCGCAGCGGCTTGTAAAAAAAGTCTGCTAGTAGCTAGTCAACACGCCGCGTGTACTTGAGGCTATATGGCATAAATATTAATATGTAACATTATTTTAATTTCTTTCGGATTGTTTACAACAATCCTGAGTGAACTCAGTTAGTTGTACCTTAAAACGCTAAAAAATTAAGTGTGGAGCGGTACTAAGTTTTTTGAATTCCAATTACTCCGCCGGCCACGCACGGTTTTTCGAAAACATAGCTGAAGTACCTACTATGACCCCGCACCCTAACTCATCTCAAATTTCATCAAACTCGAAGCCGCGGTCACTGGGGTAGAAAAATGGCGACAGAGGAATATTCCAAGACAACGAATAGGGTATTTTACGAGTAGTTGAAATTATATTTACAACGGTATTGAAATATACAGTAACAAGTCTATGGAAACAGGGGTGGTACACTATTTACGGTGCAATGGAAATATTTGATCTTGAGTTCAGACAAACATCTAGGGACTATACACAAAATACATATTATTGCACATCATTTTGTTACGTGATTCATAGGAAGTGTTCAAGGCGTATCTACTGTACCAGAACTACCTGAAAGCAGAAGTCAGGTAGTCGGAAGCATTTAAAACCATTTGTCAGTAATTACTTTTTCGTAGCGAAAGCAATTAACTGTTTATATCCCTTTAAAGAAATGGAAAGTTTTTTTTATTGGTCTACGTTCAAAACAGTCTATGATTGGGGAAAGTTCAATATCTGCGAAAACGTATTTCCTCCTTGCGGCCATAAAAGACAAGTTAGTTGTATAAAAAAGGCCAGTCGGACTCGATATAAAAGTGAAACTTCTAGTGCAGCTAGTTTAAAAAAATATAACGTAAAATCAATGGAATTACGAGGCAATACACTTTCTTTGTGCATTTTCTATCCAATTAGCAGATAAATGTCGATAATTTAGCAGTAACCAGCACGTTTTATTTGAAAAAAGAGTGCTCAGTAGAAATCTCGCCATAAATTTATTTCAGTTTCGCTGAAATCCGTAGCATGACACACATGTACAGATTTCATTTACATTTTTAGTCTTATCAAATGGCCTTCACCGTACTGTTGAAATGACCTCTACCAGTTTTCAAGAGTTTTTACATCATTAAGATATTCTTAGTTCCTCTCTCATGGTTGCGGTAACAACAAGTGTTGACCGGCTGTACCCAAACTATTAAGCCTGGCGCTGACCTGCAATTTTCGATTGCGCAACTATTTGGTTGCATGAGTGACTACCACAAAGTTAAGCGGAAGCGCGCTGATTTGCAACTAAAAATTGGTGCAACTATTTAGTTTGTATTCGGGCTCAAATCATATGGTCGCACAGTAGCGCGCAACAGTCTTGAGTAACACTAAATTCAATGCAAATCCGCTCACTTGTACTCGCAACTCTCATGAAATCGCACGATGCGATGGCGTCACAAGAGCAGCGAGGTAAATAGAATTAATTTCTTTTTTAAAAGAAATTTGTTAATTTAAGAAGAACACAGTACTTGAATAACTAATAATATATTGAGAGAATACATAGTTAAGTATAAGTAATATATAGCTTCTTTCAATTTATCATCTAAATTTTTCTGGATGAACTCGCAAGTCGTCATATAATTTTTGTCCTTTGCTTGAGCAGTCATTGGATGCAGTCAGAATTTTGTGTTATAAAAATGCAACTCAGTCTTGTAATTTTACAAATACTTTGTGAAAAATTGAAATACGTGCATTTTTTCGTAAAATGCTCAAGTATTTTTAAAAAAATTAGTAAATATACAAAACTATGGTATTTTTGTTAAACTTTACTGGGGTTTTACAATATGAGATCGGAAAATCGCTCCAATAGTGTTTGTAATTGTTTTGTAAAAATACCCACGTTTTTTTTCAGTGCTAACTGGCACCCTCTACAAATGGCATCCGAACTTATCTCGAACAACCCCCGAGTTCCTAATTTCGAGCCATTACGTCGTATTGTATTGTATTGTATAGTTTATTGGGGCTATTTATAATTATTAAATGTTTACACAGGTCAAGAATAAATATCAAAATATATGTAAAAAAAATATGAGTAGCATTAAACATATAAATGTATAAATTCAATTAGGAAAAATAAAATAAATAACGAAATACACAAATACATATCAAGACTAAGGAATGATTAACAAGTATGCAGAAAACATTTTTGTTGTTCTGGAGAATAATACGCCAGGTCACCGAAATCATTGCTTAAGTACTATTCAAAAGAGTAAAACGCTTTCTCGATTAACCTTTAATAATTATATTCCTGAATGATTTTGGGCATATGTTTCAGATGGATTCTGGAAGAACATTATAAAAGAGAATTTCATAGTAATTAGAGCCATTCCTGGTTTTTGTTAGTCGGCTTCTAGGTAATATGAAGTTATTGTTATGCCTTGTGTTATACTCGTGGATTTTACTATTCTTTACATAGTCATGTAAGTTGTTTTTTACGTACTCTAAGCATGTTAGTATGTAAAGTGAAGGTAATGTCAGGATCTTTAGTGCAATGAAAGTTCCTTTGCAAGGGACAGTATACTTAAGACCAGTCATGTAGTTAATGCACCTTCTTTGCAACGAAAACACCATTGGCATATGAGCTGAGTGGCCTCAGTTCAAGAGAGCATATGACAACTTAGACTAAAAATATGTATAATAGCTTTTCAGCAAAATAGGCAATGAAACATCCAGTTCATTTTTTTATTAAGCAAAAAGGAAATGGTAATTACAACCTTGACACCCTGTATTATCAACTTTTGCAGTGACATGTGATTGGTTAAATCTCAACACTTTTACCCAAAGAATTTACAGTTTTGCTGTGTACTGACTGTGTAAAGGTGTATGATATTTTTACATTTACAATAGAGACGGCATAATTTGGCGGTATACCTTTCATAAAAAAATGAACGTCCTGCAATGTAGCTTGAACATCACAATGAAAAACATCTGTAGAACCATTTACGGTACTACGTAAATGCGCTATACCGCAAACGTATGGGATAATGTGTCATTCTGCCAAGGTCGATTGTTCTCGCTAGAAAAGGAGAAAGACAGGTTTATAGCTGCGTCATGCAAAACAGGAAAAATATACACAAGGCATAGCGTACCCCAGAAAAACAATAATTATTCATCCGTCAGAGCCAAGATTCGGAATTTAGTATTCGAATAATGATAGAAGCCGCTAAACACAGTAAGCTCTAATCTGATCACAGTGTGAAGATACTATACTAAAATAATAGTCGACATAGTCATGGAAATCATCCAAAAAGGTTTTCAAATTATTGATTATTATTATATGGATTTCTAATAGAAATCGAAAAAAAAAATTGAGGCGTTTTAGTTATTGCTATAATTTTTCATCACCAAAGTACCATCTACATATCTCTTTATAACAAATGTAGTTCAAACTCAAAAATATATTAGTTACAAGTGTACTCGTAAACGGAAACCGTAATTTAAATTGTTTGATTCACGTTTGCTAAATATACTACTCGCAAGTAAAATCCGAACACTGAGAAAAAAGTGTTGATGAAATGCGGGACTAAATACGATAATAATAAACGAACTCATTTGCCATAATTAGTTTGTAAAAAGATTCAACAGGTAAATAATGGGTGGGCCCTCCATGTTGACGAATGCACTCCTCTAACCTACGCGGCATGCTCGTAATCTGGTTGTTGATAAACTCTAGAGGTACAGCCTCCCAAGCTGCCCTCACAGCATGTTCCAGTTCGTCCAGCGTGGTCGGAGGATTGGGTAAATCGCCTATGTACCGGCCCATACAATCCCAAACGTGTTCAACTGGCGATATATCGGGTGATCGCGGAGGCCAGGGGAGACCCTGACCTCAGCTTCCTGTAGGAACCTCATCGATACCCTTGCAATATGAAGACGTGCATTATCTTATTGGAAGAAACCCTCTTCGAGGCCTCGGACATATGGAACGGCAATTGGTTCTAACACCTCATTCACATAACGTTGCGCAGTCATTGTGCCATGAATCACAAGTAAGGGTAACTTGCAGTTGAATGCAACGGCACCCCAAACCATCAGACCAATAGGACGGTGTACATGGCGCTCAACAGCAAATTGGAGATCACGCCGTTCACTCTGTCGTCGTCTTACGCGTTGGCGTCCGTCATGTGCCCCCAGACAAAACCTGGTTCGTCGGAGAAGGTCCTCTGATGCCCCTCAGCATGCCACTGTCGCATGTCGGTCTTGGCACCAATCTAACCGTTGGCGACGATGATTTGCAGTGAGCGGAAGCACTAGATGCGGACGATATGATCCTAGGCCCATCATTTCACTCAATCTGTGATACACCGTGCGGATTCGAATGGGCCTCCCTATAGCTGCATATCAAGCGACAGCAACAGCTCGAGTGGATCGCATTCTGTCTCGAAGGGCCAGTAGTCGTAGATGACAATCTTGCTGGTCTGTAGTTCTTCTACGTGTTCCAGAACCTCTAGCTCGCTGCATTCGCCTTTCTGCGATCCATGCGCACCATGCTGCTACTGTAGCCATGCTAGGCAATTGCTCTGAAAGAAGCACCACATTCTCGTTGGCCTATCATCCAACGAATTCGAATTTATTTGAATTCGTTGCTATCATCCGACCCCGCCCCCGTTCAAAGGAGCTTAACTGCGTAAACTGGGGCTGTTGTCTTCTAGGGGGCATCTTTACACAACCACCAACTAGTCTCTCGCCACATTAGCAACAACTATTATAGTTGTTGGATCGACAAAAAGCTACGCTTTGTTTTTACACGTCTAGCGTTTTTTAGAGGCGCCATGTAGGTAAATAGCGTCTGAATGAACAAAAAGTTTACATGTGTACTAGATACGGTACTGCCAAACTGTGTACAAATTTTCGATGTAAATACCCCTTTTTTTCTAGGTGTTCGGATTTCACTTGCGAGTTGTATATACATATAAACCAGGTTCGGAAAGTGAATGGGACATAAGTTGGAAATAACTTTTGGGGACAACAGTTATCTTTATTATTTATGAATGTTGGCGCAACATAAATTTTGCTTAATAAATAGATACCTCTACATCTGTTATCCAAATTTATTTTCTTATCAGGGCCAAAAACTTTTTACAAAATCAAACGATGAATTAATTATGCTAATGCTTACTTAAGTATCGGTTGGATATAGATACATATTAAGCAGGAATAAAAAAAGGTCCTCCACAATCTTCGGAAGACGATGGTAAAAGGAGTTTGACCTGGTGTCCCTGGTGAAGGTAAGCCAATTGGCAGTGGCGATATGCTACGATTTTATCTTAGATAGCTTACTCGAATATCTTTATGGTGAAACCTGTAGTATTTTGAAAAGAGTCCTGTCTTCGCTGGTTAAGCCTGTGGAGTTACTTCCAGCTGTGCCAACTAAATGTATATCTTTATGGTGAAACCTGTAGTATTTTGAAAAGAGTCCTGTCTTCGCTGGTTAAGCCTGTGGAGTTACTTCCAGCTGTGCCAACTAAATGTATTGCTGTATTCAAAATCAGTCCAGAAGCTACAGAGAGTGAAAGAAAACATTAACATGGTCTTAGGGGAGAATAAATTGCTGATTCTTCAGAAGCTTGATAGAAGAATTAGGACCGATAGCAGCCCTCTCTGAATAGAGACATACTCTGAAGTGACTTTATCTGATAAAGTCCTATTGCATAGACGTCTATTTTAAGATAAGCGTGGTGTAAGGACACCATCGGTGTAAGTAAAGCTTACGAAAGTCTAGACATCATATTGAATATTTTTTGGGACTTCTTAAACTCAAATACAATCAGAAAAATTTGTAGCTCCTTAAAATGGAGTTTATTCAAACCAAATCAATTGGTTATTAATTGTAATACCCTAAAGAATAGACCATAATAACTATTTTCTTGAAGTGGAGCTTTAAAAGGCGATTCAGGATTTTAAAGGAAACATCGCCATTTCAAACTAACAGAAGAATAGCTGAAAATTCTTCATGACTTCAAACTACTGATTTTAAACTAGAATACAACTCACTAACAGTAACCATTGATTAAGGTATTAACGGGCAGTAACAATTACGTTGCGGCTGTAACCCAGCTCTTGATTTTCCTCTATATTTAAGAAAACTTTTCTCTGTGGTAGCGATTTAGTGCTCACTTTTTCTGGTCTATCACAAATGATAAGAGTCTTGATATAAAGAAAATGCAGCAGTTCACGATTGTCGAGTATATGAATTCTTCGTGAAAGCACAAAAACAGCGAGGAAGTAATAAAAATAGCAGGTATGAGCAGCCAGTAGCGATTAAGCCTATGAAATGGTTCCATAAAAAACAGTTTCCGTGGCAATTATTCATGAGGGCAGACATTAGCTAAGATGAGAAAAAGATACTATAGTGCGAATGACGTTGACGTTTTGTTTCCAATATTGATAAAATACTATTGGATGATACTTATTAACATAGCCCTCAATACCCAATGGAAAGCTTTTGCTAAACAACACCCAATAGAAAAGCTTTGTCAAAGTCTTTGATAAAATATGCATGATAAAATCGGGCCTAAATCCTTCATCGTTAGGGCGTAGACACAATGGAGTGGTTTCCTGCTTGCAGTTTCCCGCAAGCAGGCAGACTGCTTTCACTGTGTGTACGAAAGCAGAGGAACCCGCGCCGACCGGCGTTGAAAGTGGCTTATAAATGCATGTACTAATTTTATTTTAAGGTTCCCCGCTTTGTCTGCTTCTACCTGCGAGCGGTTCGGCGCTGGACAAAGCAGGCTACCCGCTTCCACTGTGCATGCATACTTATAGTTACAAAAACAAGTTGTGGGATAACATGGCAGCTTTCGACAATGCGTTGACGAAGGTCCTCCAAATTGCCCGTCAGGAATGTGAAAATTGCCTATGTGTATCATTGTTTGGGCAATAACGGGCAACATTTGAACACTTACTGCAATAAAAAGTGATATTTTCGTATGTTTTTGTTTTCTATTTTTTGATTGATTTGATTGATTGATTTGATTTTCTCGGAGATGTATCGACCGATTTTAAAAAATCAAATGTCAAAATAAAGGACCTTTGAAACAAGATATTACTCGAAACTCCTAGTCATTTAATTTTTTTTAAAGGGATGATCCTGGGGGGCAGAGAGTACAAGGGGGTGAAGTAGTGGTTAAACAGTTGCCCCCCTTGACAAATTTTTTGACGTGCCTCGGCGTGTTTTCTTTTAATCAGCGGTTTTCGACAAATCCGGGGTGAAAGGTTTGCAAATGAACACCCTGTATAGTTGCATAGGCCTTAAGCGCAATGCATCTCGTGACTCGGCAAATGCAGTAAGAGGTAATATGAACACATACAACCACTACAAAATGAAGGAAATTCGTAATTAGTAAAAATTGACAATAGCAAACATTACTAAAACAATTTAATGCGTAATGGAGAAGTTTACTAAAAAATTTTTATCGATTCAAAAGAAAATATAAGAAAAATAAAAGAAAAGCGTGAAAGAAATATGAATATATCTCTAAAGACAAAAAAGTTAAATGTTTCAAAGTCGCGCTCCGCAGAAATATTTTTGGCACGACAGACCGAGTGGTGTGACGTCATAGCTCCGCAGCCAGTGCAGGCGGCCGCTGCCGCTGAGCCACACGACGCGACGCACGTATCAGACAACGCACACATGCACAGCGTGGTGGTGGCGCCGTGAGCTGAGCAACCAATCGTCTCATTTGTTTTGTAGTTTAGTGCATATCAAATAATATTGCTATGATGAGTGACATTAAAAAAGGATGTTATAAAAAATATTGCATTGTTCCGAAGTGTGTGGCCACAACGATTAAAACACCTAATAAAGTTTTTTCCCACGCACCTTTGCATGCAAAAGAAGTGGTGCAAAGTGATGAAACGGGATTCAATAATAACAAAAAGTATAAAATATGTTTGTAAGGATCATTTTGATGCGAGTATACCATACCTTCTATTGATAAGTATTAATTATTATCAACTATATATGGATAGCTTCACTGGTTGTTAAAGATTACTTTACCCAATAGTAAACTAGTTAGTTCATTTTTTTTCAATTTATTTGTACCTATTAATGAGTTACAAATATTGCCACCTCGAAAGCAATGCTTGTATGAGGTATAGGCATATACACGTACGATAATTTAGCTAACCTATTGCATTTATCCTATCTGCTGAATGATCATCATGGCTTCTATTCAGTCTTTCGCCGGGACTGAAACGACCCTTCTGCAGCCGTCCACATGTCTTCGTTTCTTGAATAAATACATTAATAGGATATCTGATACATAAAATTTTGACGTTGCGTATGCTGAATTACTTTACTGTGTTATATATTTCTATATTTTCGGATTCGTAACTTATGTTTTTGTTGATACAGCTTGAAAATGATACTGAAAATCTAATCAAATATAAACTACTTGGTGGTACACTAAAGCTGAAAACTGAAGGCTGCCCTCATAAGTTTGACTGTCAAAAATTTGTTCATCCTAGAAGAAAACTCTGAGCATATGAAAAAAGGCGACGCGCAGAATGTTTAGAAAATTTATTGCAGAACGATGCTTCATCTACCTCAAGTTGGCAACCTTTCGAAGTAATTCAGTGTCATTCAATATACAAAGAGCCGGATGTACTAGAAAATCCACTATCTAAGGATTGCACAGTGAATGTATCAGATATAATCCCGACAACAATATTTAAACAAAGTGCAAGTTGACAGCCAAGTTAAACAAAAAGATCAAAAAGTGCAAACAATCATGAGAAGGAAAAAAACGAACGATACAGAATATAAGTGTCTGATGACCATCCGCCAATCACCCGAGAGTTCTCCTTCAAAAGAATCAGTATCTTCTAAGAGTTGCTACAGTTCAGTCAGTTATACTTTAAATACAACAGTCATCCCTCAGTATTGCAAAGAGACAATAACAAAAATATCAACAAATACTAGTTTTTATTTGCGTTTACCGGAAGGCGTTTATTTTCTCACGAAACTATTATCTTAAAGCGTTTCTAGGTCAATAAGAGATATTTTAATATGACTTTGCCCTTTTACAAGTCCTTCTTCCGTTATGGTAAAAAACTAAAAAACACTTATTTAAAAATCAAATAATGTACATACAAAACACTCTACAGCTTCCACGATACCACGATACACAGATCTACGGCAGCGCGTGGCACAGACGGCTGGCTATGCGGATTGCGGAATCGTGACGTCACAGCCAAATTGAAGGCGGCAACTATTTCGCGCAAAATATGCAAACTTTAATTATTGATTTTTCTGCCATTTATTGACGGATTTCAAAAATTTTTTCACTGACTAATTACTTTTCGTCTATATTTTACGGATACGTAACTGCTTATTTTATTACGAGTATCATGAGACTTCTCCGAACGAACAACATACCCATGTAAAATTAATTCTAGAAGTCTGACTAGTTTATCAGTTTTGCATTTTTTTTTTCTTGTCTCACAATGAACGATACCTAAAATTTTCTAATTCTCCAGTTACCTTGGTTGGTGCATACTCGGCACTGAGTTCGTTTATGTGAGATTTGCGTTTCATCAAGTTGTTTGATGCTATGGTTTAAAAATAGCTAAAGTTATTTTAGTAGAAGGGCATAAACTAAAGAGTGTTGAATTTAGTATGTTGTTATGTTATATATTTAAAAATCAATACCACTAACATAGACAAGAAAAGAAGGGTACGCCTAATAAAGACGAACCGCTTAAATTCCGTTAACAAGCCACCACTGATCGGATGCTGGCGTGCCTTCCCGGTTATTTACAAGAGCATTTTGTTGTACGAAGTTCGCTTGCAACGCTTAATATAATTGTTATTTTTCAAGAAACTTAATATACCCGGGAGCAGATGATCTCGCGCGATATCTAAGCCTATACTTCTACCCTGCATACTACATAAGAGCTGAAGATTTGATAAGAAAAGGTACCATCGGAGAACGAGCAAGTAAGACGACACACGGTGGGATCAAAACCAAAAAAGCTGGCGAAAAATCGAAAAACCAAGTAATTAATCTGAAATTTCTTGCTCAGAGGTTTTTGAGATCGCTGATTACGAATTTAATATCAAATTTACTGAATTTCACCCCATTCACCCCTAATTTACCACCCCCTTGTATGAAAACCCCATATTTCACATCGTACTTGAGTCACGCATCGTTTCATATTTTCGGGGTCGCTGATTACCAGTATGGTATCAGAATTGCGATCTTCAGAATGACGGACTCTTTATGCTGAATATAACCTCTTCAAGGAGTGAAAAACTTCAGTAAATGGTACTTAAACATTTTATTCGGGCTTTTAGGGGTCGCTGATTACAAATCCTGCATCAGAATTGTAAAAAAACTGTTTAATATAGCTTGGATTTTTTTATATCTGTTAAATAATAAATTTTGTAAAAGTTTTCACAAGTTATTTCTTTCAACTTTTTTCATTTCTAACAAAAAAACGTTAGAACACGGAGGGGCAGCTGTGGGCACTTTTTTGGAAGTGGTTGATTATATCTTTACCAGCAAAGAGGTTTTGCAGGGATGCAATATTACTTTTCGTCCAAAACATATCGCATTCTTACAACCTTCATTCATAAAAATATATACAGCAGATGCTTACTACAAATTACGTTTTCGCTTGATTATAAAAAAATTATTACATACCATTCGAAGATGATTGCATTTGAACCAACTGCAATTACATGATAAGTGAATTTTTTATACAACTTTGAATACGAGCACTTATTTCACGAAATATTAGCATTTAACAACAAACGAACAAAGGCCAGTAGCAATTACAAATTTTACAGTCTATAGAAACAAATATAACTTTTTCTTTTCCTATCCAGTAAGTTTTTTTCATTTTAGCCAGCTTTTTTGGATTTGGTCCCAGTGTGCCACATTGAGTTCGGTGCTACTACAGAGGAAGTTTTGATATATTTTCCTTTGTTGGAAGTGTATCAGTCAAAATCACTTGTCGTAGTTAGTAGAAGTGTTGGATTGCTTAGTTCACTGTATCACTATTGATTTGGGAGTTGAAAACAATACCCCGCTGCTAACGTAAGATAGGCATGCTGTGTCTATACAACGCAGCATTAACAACAAGAATAAAGTTTTATTTTCTCTAACATAAATCTAATCCAATCGTATCTACGTCCGTTCCTAGTAAGCTTGTCACAAGCTATAAAAATATATAATTGCATTACAGTTAAGACAGCGCTTTATACGATATACGATTATTAATCAATATAGCATACAACCGTCCGTTCAAGCACAGCTGTAAACCCAGTAACCCATTAAATTGGCGACTATTACCAACGATTTTATTTATAGTATCATATAACTAAACAATTTCCTCGATATTCAGCATATATATAAGCTTCTATAAATATTTCTAGTGCGGTGAAATTATTTAGACGTTGCGTAACGTTCATTAAGTAAACGGAGTGATTACTGTAATGTTTTAGAAACCCTCTCAGACATTATTGTAGATTGATAGGTAAACTAAAAATCGATATACCGCGGATAGAAAGATGAATAGCATGAGCTTTGCCCATGGATTTGTGATGTCTTAGAATATGGAACGAATTGCTTTTGGATTCTGTATAGTGTCGTCAATTACACTGTTAGAAGGAACACATTGGCTCTAAAAAGCTCCAAAGTAACCTCTGCACTAGTCAAGGATTGCTAACAAGAGCTGGGTAGGCTGATAGAACACAACAAAGTAACACTGGAGTGGGTGCCAGGACACCCAGGTATAGATGGTAATGAAAAGGCATATGACCTTGAAAAAAAGAATCATCTGCCTTGAGCATGACGCAGAACCTGCCTTGGGGGTGTCCAAAAGCACAACTAGATACCAGGTCAGGGAATGGAGGAAACTTCACTACAGGGAATATTCGGACTTAATGCCTGGGTGGGTCTTATGTGAGAAATTATGCACCAAAACTCCATTCAAGAAAATAGCTGAAGGACTGCTTTCTTTGAACAGGATTCAAGCGGTGCCATATCTGTAAAATCTTTATGACTTGTAAAAAGTACCAAGCGTTGAATGATTCATTTCAAAATTGCATGACAATCTGAGAATCCGTTTAAAAGTAACAGTGGCTAAGTGATGCTAATTAAGATCTCCAAAACAATGAAAAAAATAATTACATGTGTAGATTGTTGTTGTTTTTTATGGGAAAAGAAACGAAGCGAAAGGATGGCTAGACAGTCGATATCCGGACTCCACGAAATATAAACGATCATTGACTGGTATGCAGAATTTAACTTTAATCATAAAATCACCGAAAATGCACCACGTTCTGGCAGGACGAAAGAGGTGAGTGAATCGGAGAACCTCAAAGAAACTAAGTAAGTGTGCAAAATACTTTAAAAAATACTGTTAATTTTTCAAAAAAATTGATCTTATTTTTACATAATTTCTAAAAAAATGTTGGCATACCTGCCTAGTTTTATTTCATCTTGTGAAGAACGATAAGAACCTTGTAAAAGTGTGAAATTTCTTCTCTAGGCAATAAAGTTTTGGAGGCTTGATAATATAACAAGAGCCAAATGTATTCTTAAATATGGATGTACAGTTAGAACTCCTCTCTTGCCTAATCTCAAATATATTAAAACTTGGTTTTTTTATTTAGGTAGTGTTTGGATGAAATTTTTTAGGGATTCATAATTTCTTAGTTTTAATGAGGCTAGAGGAAACATTTTGCGAGGTTCTAGTCTCAACGTGAGAAACTGATATTAACGTAAATTTTCGTATGAATAGTAGGCTCTAACATCGTGTGTTATAAAAACAAAGAAATACCACTATATTAATAAATCGTTAGCCATACGCCAGTGGGCAAAACGCACATCATACATAGGCACGTTTTTAATGACCATATGAGCGAGACGTATTTTCCGGTCTTTTCAGTTCTGACCTCAATCCATACTTTTCACACACATTTAAGTTTTTTCAGCTAGTTAAGCCATTATTGCGCACGACAAAATTACATAGGAAAAGAGCGCTAGTCGCATTTAACATTTTACTATTTGACACACAGATACTGCAGTGGTGTAGGTGAAGTCGAGGTTCGCTCCGCCTTCAAATAAGGGTCTTTTGGCATCGAGCAAGTGTAGGTTTTGTGCCACTTTGACCCTTCTCTGCTATAATGATGCTTATATAGACTAAGGTCCAATTAGCATCTAATGCCCTTTAAAATGATTCACCACCTTAAATAATAAATGAAATATGTTTTAGAAGTTTCAAATTACTTACAAATTTGGATTTTAAAAACAAAATACCGAGCAAAATACAGATTTTGAAAAACAGAGATGCCTAGACACTTCACAAGAGATTCATTGACACGGAAATCCTTGGATCAACTAACTCAGAAGGGCTAAATGCTTAAAAAATGTAAAGACCTAAATGCATAAGTTTTTCTAACTTCGGATGTTACAGGTTGTCTGTTACTATTTCTCACATCTCTCAAGTTTCTGGCCATTTTAGTGGGTAGGTAGAAAATATCTAATTTAATTTTTCTAAACATTTTTGTAATTGAAATACCGAAATTATACATCCTATCCATTGTAGGGCATAGACAAAACAGTATCAATATTTTAAGCATTACCCAATAATTTAAGGTTTCAGATAGAACTTTCCGCGTTTCTGGAATATATTCAATATAAAATGTCTTATTCAGGTTCAATGTAGCCCATATCTTTGTAGTTATATGTCTTTTCAATTTTCCCTTAGATTACGACGCCACTGAATGCAAGGTGTGCATTATATGAGCACTGTTTAGCATCTAAGGTAATTCGCCAGATGACCTTCGATTTCTTCTTGGTAATTTATTGTTTATCTGCAAGCCTCAACGTTAATAACTGCAGACAACATGATGCAAATGGAAAAGTAAATTGATGCTAACCATTTGTTTAACATTTTAGTGTTAGCCTTGCATTGCTGAGAGAAATTTTATTGTACATACCCAATCACGGTATAGGATGAGACTAACAATATTCACTACCAGTGTGAACCGCTCTATCTGACGAATGTATTTTTTGTAGGGCTTACGAGGCCAAACCCTGAATATTGTACCGCAAATACTATAATCCAAGTTAGATTCACTCCCGTGAAGAAGATGCGACCTTATTGGCCAGCTCTTGATATATGGCGTTCAGCTCCCGAAAAAAAAACTCCATCGCGACAATGCCTTTGCATGCAGAGATTGATTTTGTGCACAATTTCAGTCACAAGTACAAACAATGTGCGATATTGTTGTTAAAGACGTCTCAAAATACCCACCCAAATCCACTCTCATGTATTCAAAAGCAAGCTTATGGATTATATCGTGCATTTGAAAACCCCAGTTCTTCCATTTCATTGTGCCTTTGTAAAGATAAACGACCAGATGATAAAAATTATGAAGGCGCTTTTACTTAGTACCTGTGGACCAGTCATCCCTGCAGGTAGATATGCCAGACCTAGAGACAGGTCTGGAGTCAGGCTGGAGCACCTCATACTATACTAGTATCTTCAAGTCACGGTAGTAACAATGGGATACACCCAGTAGGTTTTGTTCACAAAATTTTTTGTAAAAGAGATGCAGCAAATGCTGTTGATATAAATTATAACACGGGTTGCTGGAAAACAAAGTCGATGACGATAGTTTTAAGAGTCATTCAATTCGGACACAGAAGGCGAATTGTACAATTGTATTTATTGGGTTTTTATCCATAGTGCCTCATCAACGCCCAAAAGACTCTTTTTTTTTACTTTTCTGCTTATAGTGCTTTCACGGCACTGTCAGTATTTTGAGAAACCATATAGTTTGTTATTACCGTTTACGAAAAGTGTGTCAACATTTCATCACAACAGATTCGTAGTTTCCAAGTCATCGGATTGTCTTAACAGTTTTTTTAATTATTGTATTTTCTTGGCATACTAAATTAGGTTTGCAAAAAAATTAGTTTTCCAGTGTCAAAATTATAGATGGCAACGGAAAGCCTCAAAAGCATAAGAAGTTCGGTATAACCACTTCTAAAAATGACAAAAAACCTCTAAACCATTTCAGAATGAAGCCTAACCGGTTTATACCTCATTAAAACCTACCTCGAGGAAAAATAAAAAATATGAGTATAAAAGTATTCATTGACAAAGACTGTTTAAGTACCTACGAATAGTTATAACTGAAATATTACACGTTCAATTTGTTATTTTTGCTAATTACTACAGAAAAGCTCTTATTTACGAAAACAGCATTACCCATCATAGTACATGGACCTATAAATTTTATAGAAATAGGTGTAGCAGTAATTGAGAACACATGGTAATAAAACTAAAATCGTGCATGAGTGATAGCATCATATCCTTTACCACCTGGCTAACAAAAATTTGTAAAAGGGGTGATACACGTACGAGCAAGTACGCGTACTTATGGCTCGACAACCTTTTTCGCCTGTGTGTCACTGTAAGTACGCGGACTTTAAAACCGTCGCGCAAACCGCCGGCGATCCAACTAGTTTGAAATCTTGCTCGTAGCTTGTCTCGGCTCGTACTGCGAGCCGCGAGCCGACACTTTGTTTCGGCAGGCTATCGTTGCGCAACGCTTGTTGTGTTTGGCGTTTGTTAAAAGTTTTGTTTATTTACGAAAATTATCAAAATGAGTGATTTCAGCTTCACGTGTGTCACCGCGTCGAGCCGAGTAAGTTCGCGAACTTAAAAACCGCGTACTTAAAGTTCGTACATGTGCCACCCCTTTTACATGGCTGGAAATTCAAGAAATAACTTTCTGTGGTACGATTTTAAGTCGTCCTCAGAATGATACCAGTGGCAGACTGGTAATCAAACGTAATAGTCAATATAGTAATTGAAGGGAAAGT
The DNA here is from genome assembly GCA_951848785.1 of Callosobruchus maculatus. Lineage (NCBI taxonomy): Eukaryota > Metazoa > Arthropoda > Insecta > Coleoptera > Chrysomelidae > Callosobruchus > Callosobruchus maculatus. The sequence continues at coordinate 2,620,362 of CATOUR010000142.1, read as the reverse complement.
CTGAACAACACAAAAAAGCTTAGTGAAAGAGGTACCATACGTCTGTCTTTTCAACAGATTCTTCGTAACAATATTGTAACATCCTGTATATTACATTGCTTATTTGGATTTGTTAATGTTTCTTTCACAATGACTAGGTTAGATTTTTTTGATGTGTAAACGTCATCGAATCATCTGGAATTTTCTAGACTGACAGATCGGCATTCTCGAATGTCATCTGGGTGTCTGGAATCTTCTAGATGGTTCGATGAAGTATATAAGGCACCACGAGTAGCGTGGCAGGAGTCAGTTGAGTTGAGATCTAGTTGAGATAAGGTTAAGAGACATTGTATTAAGTTCTGAAGTAAAACGGTGAAAGTTACGTCGAGTTTGATTCCCTGGGTGAAGAAAAAGAGGCCGTCGTGACAATTGGTGTCGGAAGTGTGGGATTATCCATCGAATCAAATCAGGAAAAGGAGTTAAGAAGTAAGAACAGCGTCAGTCAATGCCTGTAACCAGAGCTATGGCGTCCGACATGAGTGCATTGATGGCTATGATACAAGAAATTAAGGCAGATATGAGAAACAGCATCGAACAAACAGCCGAAATGAGAACCAGCTTAGATAACCAGGCAGCCGTTATGCAAGCAACCGTCGTGGAGCTAAAGCAACACCAGGACGAGGCAGTCGTGAACCTAGAAGAAAAACTCAAGCAACACCAGGACGAGGCAGTCGTGAACCTAGAAGAAAAACTCAAGCAACATCAAGATGAGGTAGTCGCAGGTTTGAAGAGTGACTTGAAAAGTGGACAGGAGCTGGTAATGACCAGATTGGAGGAGCAGAGGCAAGCCGTAAGTCAGGCGTTAGAAAATCAAGATCAGCGTATTAGTGCTATAGAGACATCGCAAAAGATCGTTGAGGAACAGCTGCAGCAAGTGAAGGATCAAGTGAAGGAAATCGTGAGAGACGAAGTGCGAGAACTTAGTGGAGGTGAGCGTGAACAACTACAGCAGGTGAAAGATCAGGTCAAGGAAATGATCAGAGAGGAGCTGCGAGAACTTAGTGCAGGTGAGCGTAGTTTAACAGCTGCAGCACCCGCTTTTTCTGATAGACACAGTGGCGTAGTAGCAAAGCCCTATCCGTACAACGGCAAAACGTCCTGGGACATTTACTATATGCAATTTGAAAATATCGCTCGTATGAATAACTGGTCAAATGAAGAAAAAGCTTGTGTGCTTACATCCATGCTAAGAGACTCTGCCGCAGCTATTTTGGAAAATCTCTGCGCATCAGACCTACGTGACTATGATAAGATAACATCTGCACTAAAGTTACGCTTTGGAGATGCACACTTAACAGAGCTGTTGCATGGCCAGTTGCATAACCGGACACAACAAGCGAAGGAAGATTTAACCACATTTGCATACGAAGTCCAAAGCTTAGCTAAACGAGCATTCGTCAGCAGTCCCATCGAGACACAGGAATACGTCGCTGCTCGTCAGTTTGTCGAAGGAATTGCAGACCTTGACGTCCAGAGAATCGTAAGACTATCCAGTCCCAGAACCTTACAAGACGCTTTGGTCAAGGCTCTAGAAATTGAAGCTGCCACAAAAGCTACGAGAATGACACGGAGGGTGCGCTCTTTAGAACAAGATGATGAAGTAGAAGTCAGGGCAACAGCGTTCACTCCAAGAAGAAGAGGTGGTACCTTCCGAAGAAACCCAGTTCGCACAAATCTAGAAGGACCTGAGAAGTTTACGTGCTGGAAATGTGGGCAGAAGGGGCACCTTCGAGTAGGCTGTCGCATGCAGGTGGCAGAGAAGTCAAGGGAGGCTAGTACTAATACTGATAATGAGTCGGAAAACTAGAGCCGGCCAGTTTTAGGGGGCAAAAACTGGCTGGCCATCATGACGAAAGCCCCATGGTCATCGAAATTGAAGTTAATAAAATTGAGAAGAGTCCAGTAGTTGAAGGTTACATAGAAAATATACCATGCAAGATGTTAGTCGATACCGGAGCAAATGTGACTATAATAAGCCCTAACATATACCAAGAAATTCGAAGGAAGTTGCCAAGCAGAACCACGCAAACGGATAGAATGTTGCTGAAGACCGCTAATGGAGACCGTATACCAGTACTGGGTGTTGAAGAATTAGAGATTCGCATTGGCAGTTTCGGTAAGAAGCATCCCATTTTAGTAGCTTCAGTCACAAATGATTGCATCCTTGGTGCTGAGTTTCTGCAGAGCTCTGGCTGCGTAATAAACTTCACTGGTAATACCTTAAGCATTGGGGATTCAGAAGAGATTTCATTTAGCTGCCGAGCTGTTCATCTAGAGGAAATGAACGTTATGGCACCAAGGAATTTTACAATTCCACCACAGAAAGAGATTGTTATACCCATATATGCACATAAGGCACTTGAACATAACCTTACCCCATGCGTTTTTGAACCAGATCCTACGCTAGGTTGGAATAAACCTATTTTATTAGCCAGAACAATAACGGATTCTTCAAATATGTTAATAAGGGCCGTGAATGTATCCAGGAATTCAATACAAATCAAGAAAGGTACGCCACTGGGTAGACTAGAACCAGTAGCATGGATACGAAGGCTAGATGGCGCGGAAGAAGAAGATGATAGTGACTTCACCCAAATCTCGGATAGTCTTCAAGATTTGTATGATAGAAGCTGTGAGCATTTGCGACCCGAACAGCAGCGGAAGGTCCTGAAGCTACTAAGAGAATTTCATTCCATTTTCGCTAAAAATAATGATGACCTAGGGCGAACCCATCTGGTACGTCATAAAATTAATGTAGGAGATGCCCAGCCAGTCAAGCAGCCCCCAAGAAGAACTCCATTATCTAGGATTGATAAGTACAGAATATGGTAAAAGATATGCAGAAACGAGGAGTAATCGAGCCATCATCTAGCCCTTGGGCCTCTCCGATAGTCCTTGTTAGGAAGAAGGACGGATCAACGAGGTTTTGTGTGGATTACAGGCGGCTCAACGATTTGACCAAAAAGGATTCATATCCTTTACCAAGAATTGACGACACTTTGGATGCAGTTGGAAATTCTTCATGGTTCTCCACCTTGGACCTGCAAAGTGGGTACTGGCAGGTTGAAATGGATGAAAAAGATAAAGAGAAAACGGCATTTACATCGTGTGCTGGGCTATGGCAGTTTACAGTAATGCCTTTCGGTCTATGCAATGCACCCAGTACCTTCGAAAGATTAATGGATGTTGTACTACAAGGTTTATCTTGGAAGACAGCACTGATATATCTCGATGACGTTATTGTGTTTGGAAAGGATTTTGAAGAAGAGCTACTCCGACTAAGACAAGTTTTCCAGCGGCTTAAGGAAGCGAACTTGAAGCTAAACCCTAAGAAATGCCATCTTTTCAAAAGGGAAGTAAAATACCTCGGACATCTGTTAACCAAAGACGGAATCCGGACGGATCCAGAGAAGGTGCAGGCTGTGAAGGAATGGAAAGTACCGTCCAACACTCATGAGGTACGAAGCTTTTTGGGACTGTGCAGTTATTATCGCAGATTTGTGAAAGATTTCTCTACCATCGCCAAACCATTATTTGCCTTAACTGAAAATGGTAATAAGTTTTATTGGGACTCCATCTGCCAAGAAGCCTTCGACACATTAAAAACGGCTTTGACCTCCTCACCGATACTAGCTCATCCTACAAGGGAAGGAACTTTCTACTTGGACACAGATGCTAGCCAATATGCTGTTGGAGCTGTCTTATCTCAAGAACAAGATGGCATCGAAAAGGTAATTGGATACTACAGTAAAACTTTGCACAAAGCGCAGAAAAACTGGTGTGTGACACGAAAAGAGTTGTACAGTGTGGTGAAAGGGATCGGAAATTTCCACCACTTATTGTACGGAAGAAGATTTGTCGTGAGAACCGATCATTCAGCTTTGCAGTGGTTAATGAAGTTCAAGAATCCAGAAGGCCAGCTTGCTCGTTGGATTGAATTCCTCCAAAGCTATGACTTTGAAATTCGTCATCGTCCAGGAAAGCAACACGGAAATGCCGATTCTATGTCACGCAGGCCCTGTGATGAAGACTGTAAGCACTGCTCGAAAGAAGAGAAACAACGAGAATTCGACATAAACACATTAAGAATAGAAGCATTTGAATTGGAAGGAACCAAGATTTCACTAGAAACCTTCAAGCAAGCTCAGTCACAAGACGCTGAGCTAGGGTTGGTTATTCATTCGCTATTAAATGGAAACAAGCCTAGTCAACAGGAAATAAGTGCTATGAGTCCCATCACTAAAGCCTACCTAGCACAATGGGACTCACTAAAGGTAAGTGGTAACCTCCTGTACCGAATCTGGGAGGATACTGATGGCAGACATGCTAAAGAAAAACTTGTAGTACCAAGGAAATTACGGAAAGCAATTATGGAACAACTACATGATAGTAGCAGTGGGGGTCACTTTGGCATCAGGAAGACCCTGGAAAGAATCAAGGAGAGATTTTACTGGGTTGGCTGTCGCGAAGATGTTGAAAATTACTGTTCCACGTGCGATGTCTGCAACTCAAGAAAAGGTCCAAGTATTCGTCAACGATCACGCATGCAGCAGTACAACGTTGGATCGCCGTTTGAGAGAATCGCCATAGACATTTTGGGTCCTTTGCCGGAAACCAGCCTTGGGAACAAGTATCTGCTTGTTGTAATGGATTATTTCTCTAAATGGCCAGAAGCAATTCCTGTGCCCAATCAAGAAGCAGGCACAGTGGCACAGGCTCTTTTAGAACACGTGGTGTCCAGATTCGGAGTTCCTAATGAACTACATTCAGACCAGGGACGAAGCTTTGAATCGGAAGCCTTCATACAGCTGATGAGAAAACTCGGAATTCGGAAGACTAGAACAACTGCTCTTCATCCGCAGTCCGACGGTATGGTGGAACGCTTCAACAAGACAATCCTAGATTACCTATCAAAATTCGTTAACGAACATCAGTCTGATTGGGATACGAAGATTCCTCTGGGAATGTTGGCCTACAGATCAGCGGTGAACGAGTCAACTCGGTTGAGCCCAGCGAAGATAATTTTTGGTCGAGAACTGCGGCTGCCTCTGGACTTAGCTCTTGGTCCACCCCCAGAAACGGAACGCCGTCTTCCATGCGAATGGGTGAGCGAGCTTCAGGAAACGCTCTGGGATATCCATGAGTCTGCTAGAGGAAACATCCAGTCTGCCAGCGACAGAATGAAAGCCAGATACGATCTGAAAGCAAATCGCCCAAAGTTCGTCGAAGGTGATCTGGTATGGTTCTACAATCCACGACGGAGAAGGGGTAGATGTCCGAAGCTACAACGCCATTGGGAGGGACCCTACGTGGTGATGAAGCGCCTCAACGACGTAGTCTACAGGATACGTATGGGTAGTGGAAAACCGAAGGTCGTCCATAGCGATCGCCTGTGGCCATACAAGGATCGAAGCGAACTGTTCGTCGAGGACGCCGAACGCTAAGGGGGGAAGAGTGTAACATCCTGTATATTACATTGCTTATTTGGATTTGTTAATGTTCCTTTCACAATGACTAGGTTAGATTTTTTTGATGTGTAAACGTCATCGAATCATCTGGAATTTTCTAGACTGACAGATCGGCATTCTCGAATGTCATCTGGGTGTCTGGAATCTTCTAGATGGTTCGATGAAGTATATAAGGCACCACGAGTAGCGTGGCAGGAGTCAGTTGAGTTGAGATCTAGTTGAGATAAGGTTAAGAGACATTGTATTAAGTTCTGAAGTAAAACGGTGAAAGTTACGTCGAGTTTGATTCCCTGGGTGAAGAAAAAGAGGCCGTCGTGACAATATCTATAATATATAGTTTTCCATCGCAAATTTGTATCATACTGATTACAGGATATTCTATGGGCGTAGACACAGTGGAGCGGTTTCCTGCTTGCAGGTCCCCGCAAGCAGGGAACCCGCGCCGATCGGCGTTGAAAGTGGCTTATAAATGCATGTACTAATTTTATTTCAAGGTTCCCCGCTTTGCCTGCTTCTACCTGCGAGCGGTTCGGCGCTGGACAAGGCAGGCTACCCGCTTTCACTGTGCATGCATACTATCTACGTGTAGCTCGCCAGCCGCTCCCAACAAGAACATACTACGTGATTTTATATTGGCCTTATTTTATATAAAAATCTTAGGTATATACAACGTTGTTCCGGCCAACCCGACCCTTCAATTATTTAGTTCTATTTCAATAAATCCAACCCTGCGCGAACAACTATAACCATAAAAAAGCACCTAATAAATTTTCCGGCCTGACTGACAAAGCCGAACCCAGAGAGATGTAGATGTGCTTTTCTAGATATGATAGAAATAATGAAGAATGAAGGGAGTAGGGAATGTTATGAGGATCCCTACATCTCGTTCTTAAAGGATATGCCGCCCACTAATAAGCTGGCTTGTTATGGCTGGCCATTTCTCGTCAGTACAACCATGGTGTATAAACATAACGCCCTATCATATGCTATATAATAAGGCAAACAAACAGGTAATAAACTAACTTTATACATTTTGCTGCTGTGTAGTGAAATAGATATGTACACACCAATATTTCAGATGCAATTAACAGTAAAAATACAAGCACTTGTGATAAGAAAGTTATCATTAGACACTGATTAGCTCCGCAATAAAATAGAGTAATATGGGAAATATATTTTTTTTAGAGATAGCTGAAACGAATGTGGTCTTAGATATCGCTACTTGGAACCACCGTACATTAACACTTTGTTAACACTTTGTTAATGTACGGTGCTTGGAACGTACTTTTAATGCTAATAAGGCTATACAAAGTTGTTTCTTAATTTTTCTCAGTTAAAAGTCAAATTTCCATTGCAGCAGTAATAAAAAATGTAGGTAGTATAAATCAATCACTGTATAATATTGAAAATAACTATTTTAATGATATCTTTATGGCAGGTCACTGTTATAGCTGTAAGTGAACAGCTTTATCTTTTTAGAAATATGTACCGGCGAATGTTTCCTTATATTTCGCCAACCCTCGTATCTTTTTTATTTGACGAGATAGAAAAATGTTTGTACATGAAAGTTTTATAGTTTTCTCTTGTCATTTAAAATTCGATACGAACGAAAATAAAAAATAATAAAAAATGCTGTTTTTCGTATAAAGCTATATTTTTTTAAATGGGATACCCTGTATATTATATTACAGAAAGAAATATATTTTTATCTTGGTTTCAAAAATATAGAGTTCGTTCACCTTATTTTGAAAGGTTTTTAAAATATTTAGCTTCAAAGTTTCTAAAATGTGTAAGTAAACCTCAATCCACTTATAGCCGGCGGCCTTTCAAAATAAGGTGAACGAACACTATTCTTTTGAAAACAGGAGAAAATATATTTCTTTCCGTGATATAATATACAGAGTGTTGTCCCTTTTAAAAACTATAACTCTCAGTCTATTAGTTTGTTACAAATTGGCTCTCAGTCTATTAGTTTGTTACAAATTGCACATATTCATCTAATGAGTCACACTACATATATTAAATATTTTCAACTGAAACCTGTATTCGTAAAAAAATGGATGCTTGCACAGAAAGTTATTTTTAGAAACCAGCTGAAAGTAGTCTAGCTACCAGGTTAAAAATACAAATAATGTATTCCGATACGCAAATTCTTACCGATATTTTTAGTCTTCAACTCTTTACGACTCAAGCCTATAACAGTGTGAAATATATTCGGTATTTCGATAGTTCTCTAGCTTGAAAATGAGTTTATATCAATGCATGATAAAACTTCTTGGATGCATTTTACTTCCCACACAGACGCAGGCGAAGGAAGTACTGCGAATCGGAATAAATTCGAATTTCAGCTTTCATGATCAGGAAAAACCACATCACACATTTCTTCCTTCTTTGAGTGCTCGGTCACCTATACCTTGCCGTATACAACATTTACAGAGACATGCCACACGTCATTCATGATCTATAAGCAAATTACAAAATAGTAATATTCGCACCTATCCTGGCATATAACCATACGCGCTTGAGCTAGACAGAGGTACAATAGTTAGCTCTTCAACTGTACATAAACTATTATTTGATGCGTTATATGATGCGTATTCGAAACAGTGTTGCTTTTAAAAGTTTGAAACAGCTATCCCTTAGATCTTTCGCCACTTATGGTAACATTGTTCATTATCATTATCTAAAAGTATATCTTGATATATTTGGTGGTATGAGTTAAATCCGAAGTTGAATCACTTTATCTTCGCGATTTTAAGAAATACCACCGTCTTTACCTTCCTGTCCATGTTTTATGTCTCGATCATTACTTTGCACTGTTCATTTTGCTTTACAGCCACATCTCCGTAGCTTGCCGTGTTCCTTTTTCATAATCTCTTATTGAACAAGTTTTACTTGTTAGAAATAAAACACTGTATATCATACTTGCTGTCCAAATGCTCACGCTACATAGTGGCCAAACAAACGGCTAAGGCTCCTTATATCAACTACACACACTTCTACGTGCAATTGAAGCGTCCAATGCAAGAAGTCCCTTAGTCACATTTTTCTGTTTTTGAGAAAAACGCTTTTAAAGTTTATATTTCTCTCTAGAAATATTACCTTTTTGAATAATCATTTGATTTGTTATAGTCTTGCACTTTTTACTTTTAGAGTGAACCACATTAAGCAAAAGCTAGTTTAGTGATCTCTTTCAAAGATTTTTTCCAAAAATGGACACTTTTTTCTTTGATTTCCAAAAGGGTCAAAAAACCTGTACATACTAAGGTATTTTTATTTTATAATATATGGGAATACAAAATAATATTACAAATACAAAAGTTTCATAAATATGTGTGTCAGAGTCTATTGCTTCATCAAGAACTTGATTTTCTGAGCCAGGACGCATATCAGATGTACCTATTATTATCCGTAGATCAGATATGTAATATTTATAAGAGAGAAATGTGATAAAATTGACAGTTTTGCTTTATATGATAAAATTTTTAGGTTATCTCAGCATAAAACCGGATTTTCCTGTAAAAACACAATATTATCGACAATATTAAAAACCCACTTATCTGTGTTTCTTCTACTTTTTCTCCACAGTTTTTCAACTACAAACGGTAAGACAAATTTGGTGAAATAATAAATCACCAGGAGCACGTTCCTATCAGTGAATGGAAAAACGAACGATAAACCCCAAACTAAGCATAAATAATATGCTGGTGGACTAAGGCAATTTTTGCATAGAAGTGGACATTCATAGCGACTAACAGAACGTGTGCTTAGGCTCATCTTCCACTGAAGATATTTTATCTAGTATTTGGCTGGACTTGGCACATGTTGCACTGGACTGAGAACTATTTTAAAAAACTCATGCTCATAATATAATCCCTTAGGTACATCTTACAACAATTTTAGATATACTACCAGAAAGCTAACAAAAAGTTCGCATGGATGGCACTGATAATCTATAATTGATGAAAATGTGACTTATGCACTTCTTGCATTGGACCTTTCATTCATTTCAACTCTTACAATTCAGTACCTCAGCGCATATCCCATACATTAACTGAGGCCGTTACTAGTGCCCTAATGACTCACGGGTCACGAACCTACAGTTTAGTACTTCAGCTTTGAGAAGTATACTATAGGTCGTCCAAAACAGTTAGGCATAGTACAGCCACGGTATTGTATCCTACTTCTGATCAAGTCAAACTATGTATATATCACCACCCATATTTACTGGTGAAATGGTCACGCTACGGCGGAGTACTCAAACAAACCATTTCACATACTCTGTCTAGGCCGTGCCGCCAACACCAGTCACCGTCACAATTCCCCAGGATGACATCGATATAGTGCACATAGTGGATATAATAAAATTATAATAATAGCAACAATAATAATCGCAAAACAGAACAATATAACACAATACATGGGGGTGGGTTGGCTCAGTGGGTAGAGCCGAGTGCTCAGTACCGGAAGGTCCCGGGTTCGATGCCCGTCAGAGGCGGAAATTTATTTCTGTTTTTTTTTTCAACAGACGTTAATTTCCATATAAGAGTGGCGCCGGAAAACAGGCCAAAATTGATTCCAGTAATAGCATCCACAGGAACATGCGGCTGTTAAAATATTTGCATGTATAAATAGCTCCTAGGAAGTCTTCTAAATGAAATATTGAATGATTTTCAGTGTAAAACTGCATTCACTGCAATGCCATCAAATTTCATGTCCGATTTACATGTTGAAGAATAGCATGGTGACATAGCTTTACAGTTAGTACGAACTGTAATCGTAACACCTTTACTATAAAGCCTTATAACATTTCCCTCCGGACGGAGCAACAGAGCGAAACACCGGAAAATTAAAATTTTAATCACGAATTCCTTCACTTGTATATTTACTCATCATTTTCACGTAGATCGTGGGAAAGTCCATTCCTGCGGTATTCTGTTAATTCCATTTGAGCAGTTCAGTCGCGTACGCAATGCCAATACGACCAATCCTCTTGGAATGGTTTCCTTAATGAGGAAGCAGACCTACGTAATAACCTTTATAATCTTTAACTGATTCTCTAAGCACCATATACATATATGTATAATACGTAGAAAAGTGACTTAATAAGATAGCTCTGGTGTTTAGGGGATATTTGCTGGCCATATATTTGTGATTCATGACCAGTTGCACTTTCCAAGCTAATAGGTGAAGAAAGTATTATTATCACGACAAAAATTGAGAGTTTGACGAAATAATGAAATAAAAACATTTTACCATCATTTCAGTCTCCTCTGTAGGTTTCATCAAGGTACAAAATGTATGACAAAAAAAATTATTCCAAATAAGTGAAATTATATTTTTCCAGAACGTGAGGAAGGAAGAAAATTTGTTGAGAGAGTATACTAGGTAGAGGTGTGCTTCCAGTGTCCTCTAATTTTCATTTCTACCCTTTCAAAAGAGGTACTAAAAATTATTCAATCAGTTTGCCTGAGCATGTGTCCGGTTACGACAGAGGCGAAAAAAATTACTATGAAATGTTTTTGGTACGAGAATTTTTTTCAAAACACGGTCAGTGGTATCCCAAAGGTCTAAGATTGACGTGTGAGAATAATTTATGGTTTCCTAATTATTATTCCTTAGCGGCTACAGAAACAGTATAGGCACGAAAGTACATCGTAACTTTCGGAAATATATCTACGATTCAGTTATCTTGTGAAACGACAGATAATTTCTATTGTTTTGTGTTTGTTGTTTCTGAAAAATTGGTCGAGTGAAGTGTGTGAACACTAAACACGTTTAAAAGAAAAAGCTAAAAATGGCGTAAATTGGCTTGACTCTCCCTTTGGAGCAGTTCTAAAGATATTTGTATTTTGGAATTTTGTTATGCCCTAAATTCACTCTAGCAGTTACTCCTCTCATCTATAGCGTGGTATAAAAAAAGTCCACAGATATTTCTACTGAAAAGCAACAGGGGTGTAATGTATAGAAAACTTTCAAGCTAATTTTTTATGGTACAGTCCTTTATGAGTGCAAAAAGTTCACCCCTTCTCAAAGACACGGAGACACCTAAAAACTCCTTTGAATTTGTTTTGACCCCTGTAAAAGTTACTGTGGGCCGACACTGGGTGTCTGCTTTATGGGCAGTGATTTTGAATCACGTTGACATTTTCAGGACATGATTTTAACGCCATGCTGGTATACAAAAAATAATCGCTAGTAAATGGTGTCCATATGAGCAGCCTGTCATCTACACGACGCGACGTCCACAGTTAACGAGTGACCAGATCCGACGCTGATATTCTTTTGTCTTTTATTTATCGGCTACTGGTAGTGAATCACAAATGACATCACTGCATTTTGCTGCGAGAGATTCACATCGAGGCGAATGACCAACATTTATTAACTATAATTAAAACTGACTCGGCCAGAGTCCAGAACCAGATCTTATTTTTGCAGACTGTGATGCCCCTTAGCAAAAAGAAGCAGTCACATGTGACCTGGTTTGTAGACAGATTTTAATCTACAGGGTACAGTAGCAGCGTGGAGCAAGATAGGTGGTACCAAACAGACTTTTTTTCAAACAACACGTTTCTGGATTCAACTATTTTAGTGCCTTGAGATAAAGATTTAGTCTAAATTGTAACTTCCGGCGATCCTCATACATACATGATTGGCAAAGTTAGATCTGGAGCACGAAATCTCCTATGCAACTAACAGAGAAGCTACATACTCGCAAAGCTATTAGTTAAAAAGAAACACCTAATCCCTCATTCATCCTAGATCCTACATTCCCACTACATTCACAGCCAGGTGCAGTAAGAAAGCAGCTATGGTGGAGCGCATTGATGTCTTACTCAAATTTTGCCAGTTTATAAGTATGCTTGTAGACAGCTTTTGGCATCAAAATTGCCACAACTCGCCAATCTTTGGCATGTATGAAGAAAAATCGACATTTCTGGAGACTAACGCAGTTGTGAAGGTGCACCACCAGAAGTAAAGAATAACGATAACGAAGGTCGCCCAATTTTACTTGCCTGCTTTCTCTCCTTGAAGAGCCACTATAGACAAAGCGTCAATTGTAAAACAACTGACAATATTGCCACTTCATGCGGGTAGTCCTTTTTTTTTTTGAGGGGAAAACCAATGAAATGGAACAGCCATAAGTTGCCAACTAAATGTGTGTTTTCTACCACCAAACGTCGCTAGCTCGGTTTTGACATCGCCACTTTGGCGGAAAATCGCCACACCTCTGGCCTCTGGCAACCCTGCAGAACGCGTCTTCTAAAGAGGAGGGAGGAAGGGGAAGTTATGTTCTCTTTTCAACCTGTTTATATCGGCAGTCTAGATCCCTGTTTGTTAATCGAGTATAGGGTGTCCGCTAATTGCTAGTCCACGGCACAACTGCAGATTCAATTTTAGGTTAAAAACTGACTTCAGCGTTTTTTATAGTATTTAATAACCAAAATACATTTATTTGTACGGATTGATAGAAATAGTGCCACCTCGAAGGTAACTCTTGTGTGAGATATTGGCTTTGAATAGAAAAAGTCACATTAAAATGTATCTAACCTATCCTGCTCCGTCAGCACCGATCTATTTGAGTGGTCTCCAGCTTCCTTCCTTCTTATTGTTAACACCAACCATGTTCTACAAATAACACTTCTGCTGCAGATCATAAGCCATTTCTTCTCATATTCTTTGGTTGTCTAAAAATTTTAGGCTTGAAATGTTGACGCATGGTGCTTACGTTTTATGACATGGGGACAAAGTTGTAATTGTAACTTCGTTTTTGCTTACCAACTCAGTAACAGGGTGACGCAACAGTTTGAAATTAAATCCGTTCTTAGTTTAGATGCCACTTGTAGATGACTTCCAGCTTTTTTCATAAAACTGTATACTTTGTAAATGTCAGTCCGAGTACCGTTGTCAACTTCCTCCCAATCCACTTTTCAATACTAATGCCCCGTTCAGACGCCTCCTTCATTTTCTCCCCATTATTATACCCTCTCCCCTTGCCTCTTACCGTCTTACCTCGCCACTCTACCGTGTTTGTACCCTAAGAAGGGTATCACGGTCAACAAACTCAATACGCAATAACAATTTTCTGCGATTCGCGCTGTCACTGATATCGATTATGTAAATGGAAAAGGAAAACGATCGCCGGTAAATATCATTCACAGCTATTGGACGGATTTTATTGTGTTTTAAATCTGAAACAATCGATTAGGGAAGAGAAAAGGTGTTGTTTCATCAGGACAATGCACACAATGATGACAAAGAGTCATCCGTTGAGCTAAGAATGGCTACCTTATCCACCATGTCCTACACATTCCCCAGGATTATTTCCTGTTTCCCAACCTAAAGAAATAATGCCTAGGTGGTAATGACGTCGGGTTGAATGAAAACAAAGTTCTTTTCGAGAAAGCAATGAAACATGAACAGCGTCTTATATTATCTCAAATGCTTTCCGCGACTACAGTACTTGCTCAGCTTGCTAGAGTGGAAAATACAATCGATTGGGCATGTAGCCCGTATGTGTAGTGCAAGCGTCCAGTGTTTGACGTTACGTAAAGGAGCGATATTTCGAGTTACAGAATCTTTTGAATCAGAACACTCCTCTCCTCTCACGCAAGGGAAATGAAATGATTGGTCCATGTGTCTGGCGAACCCTGTATATGGAGTGCCATGATGCAGCACATCTACTGACGTCTTTTTAGGCGGAAGGCGCCTTTTATAGGCGAGCTGAGCACATCTTCGTACAGAGTAGGTGCTAATTATGCAAATTCTCGTGTTGGAAATTGTCCTACATAGCTTTGTTATTCTATTTTGTTACATCGCTCGATTGCTCTTCATATTAGCAAGCAAATTAATACATAAAATGCTTGTTTCTCATGCATAAGCATAGTATATATGAATACTAAACATTGGTGCCAAACCGTTAATACATGCGTGAATATTAGATGCCGTTTTCTCGACTCTGAGAGAAGCTGCTAAACCTACAGAATGAGGAAATCAAATCCTGGATATTTATCATTTATTTGAGGTTAAAAAAATGGTGTTAAGTGACTCAGTACCTCTCACACATTCTCGATACTAACAAAAATGACTTGCTCCCTCCCCACTCTCCGCACCATCCCTGTTTTACCGCCCTATAACGGAGGATATTATCTGTCAAATTTTATTGGACCAATATGCATATGATGCATTGAAGTACGAAGAGACTTCTTAATTCGAGGAACGCCACTCATAATTGAAGACACGAATGGACATAGGTGACATGTCACAAAATAATTATTCTGAGAAAAATCGATTTAGAGATTTTCGATTGGAACTTTTTTATGCACCACATTTGACACATAGTTGACATATAGTTCAAGTATTTTTAGAGCTTAGTTATGTATTTTCTTCGTCTGTTTTATTGTACTTTGGAGACACTTTCATATTTCACGGGAAAATGGACTTTGAATGTACATGACACCTTTATACATGAAAAATTGGCATAGCCTGTATTAAAAGCATATAAAAAACATACAAACATTGCTGTTTTTTATTGCAAAAAAGACACAAAACTTCAAACTAATCTAATCGATAATTGTTTTTTTTCTTTGGATGCCCTCCGTTGTCTTCAAACATTTTTTCATGGAACCATATTTATACTCTTTCTTACCTTGACTCGTTTATCCACTGTGAAAAGTAAAAAGTATTGTACATAACACCTAAATATTGATGTTATTCATGAAAATAACACAACAAAGGGACTTAAGAATGAAATAGAAGCATATTTTAATCTTATTGAATAAAAAATACACATTTTTGAAAAAATGTTACATGACACCTTTATCCATTTGTGTCTTCAAATGTATTTTCCTCTAGACATCACTGACTACATCTTAGTAAAAAAACTGTTTCAACAACAACACCCTTACACTAAAGCATAACAAAACAGTATGACATAACCTCAAGCTCATGTGTCATGCTGCGAAATCTAGAGAGAAACTTTACTCTTAACACTCTTAACAGTGGATAAAGGTGTTATGTTACCTAGACTCCTTTATCCACTGTGAAAAGTAAAAAGTATTGTATATAACACCTTATCACCTAAATATCGATGTTATTCATGAATATAACATAACAAAGGGACTTAACAATGATATGGAAGCACATTTTTGGCTTATTGAATGAAAAATACACATTTTTGAAAAAAATTTACATGACACCTTTATCCACTTGTGTCTTCAATTATTTTCCGAAGTCATATCAATATTTGGGAGTGCATTAGCAAAATCATATGAATGCACGAGTTTTTAAGCTGATTTTATAAATTTGGAAGGGGTGACATCAGATTAGGTACTAAGGACACTGCTTGTATTGCCGCATAAGCGGAAAAAATAAAATATCATTGTTGTGCATCGTTTAACTGGGTTTCAAGGGTACATGAACGAATCCTTCAACCCAGGTGGACTCCCCCACCACAAAGCAACATCCTCTCCAAAAGAGTAGAAATCTAAATCGTAAACACCTTAAAACAAACTGATCAGTTTGAACGTTATTCGTTTTCTGACGATTAGTCCACCGCGGCTGTCACGATTTTCAAAATTTCATTACGACGAGGCTATTATAGTTTTCAAGACACAGTTTATAAGTTTATCGTAGAATTAGTTGACAGTTATTATATGTTGAAAGGTAACGTTCGGTTAGGCCTGTAAAGTAGTATCACCAAGGTCATTTTTAAGAAAATTCACAATACCTTATGAATACAGCTTTTTGCGATTGCAATACCTAGGTTGGATATGGGAAGTAAAAACTAATAAGTAAGGAAGCAGCTTTATTTATTTTAAAGAATAATAAATGTCATAAAGCAGCAAAATTCCAACTTTTGATCAACCATATAGGCGAATATTATTTTATCTTGTTACACTTTTCTTTTCGAGTTATAGAGGGGTCAAGGTTTACTGGCCAGGCAGACTGAACAAAGAGATAAGTTTTTTGACCATTCGAGCAAAAAATGTGCATAAACCATTTTTTACAAATACTACCTATTTTAGTAGGTACTAAATAAAAGACTTACAAATTCAAAGTGCTGAAAAAGCACGGGAAGTGAAATGCACCTAGTTATCTGCCTGCTTTCATCTCCGACTCGCAAATCAGATTTGGCTTTTTATTGATTCAAGTAAAAGCCTTTCAGAGATGTGTGTCAAATATCTATTTTTAGACGTAACGGTGATTAAGCATCTGATTAACGCTATTATCGACACCACACCATGAAGTATCTCTATTTAGCCTTGTCATTACATAATAAAAAGTACAAATCAACAGTTCACGGATACAGCAAACAAACATGAATGCCCGTCATCTAGCTTAGACTATCTGGTTTTAATATCAACAGACCAGTTAATCGAACGTTTCAATTGATTTTTGCCCTCTCTACTGTCAAGCAGGGACCTATTGGCATACAGAATTTGCTAAAAGATGAAAAAATATTCACGAGCTTTTTTAAAACAGCCCTGGAAATAACTCAGCTAGCCTCTGAATCCAGTGTTTGTTTAGTCTCTTACTAGGCAAACAGCCTAGCGCGATGCATGCAACGAGGCACGATTTGGTCCTGTGGGGTACGTTCGAAGTTGGAACAGCCACAGACTACTATGCTTCAGTTAGGACAGAGCATAATATACAGAGTGATCAATTAATACTCCGAAGTTTAATACCTCCGTTATTATGAGCGATACAAAAAACTTGTAGTAGTAGTTGTAGGTAAAGCTAAGATCTACATTTTGAAGTTATTTTACAATATACATGGTTATTCATACCGTCATGGCATACCAAAGTTGTGTTTTTTCAAATGAAACAACCTATATATTATCCCGAATTTGAATTGTGCTCGCTCTCCCTATTCCGGAAATATAGAGTTTTATCAGGCTATACAGAGTAATTTCAGAGATATGGCCACTTTTACGTGAAAATCTTAATGAATTCATCACCCTGTATCTTAAAACATCAATAACTGGAAGCTTGATTCTCAATGCTTGTATAATTTCGTAGTTGTCTAGTTTTGTATAAAGTTAAGAAGTTTTTGCTTTGATTTTGTATACATAACTTTCCTTGTTATTTTAAATGGAACACCCTGTTTGTGTAACGATTTTGACCTGCTGTGACGAACTTGGTTGTTATTTTTTAGGGTTAGGTCAGCAATAAAACAAAAACTTTTTATTCTTTATCCATGCGACGTTTCGACTAATATATATATAGTCATCATCAGGTTCAGAATGCCAAAGTTTTCATCGTATGAAGTAACATGTCAAGAGTATCGCTGCATATAGCTAAAGACACTGCCCACAATAATAAAATTCAACGAAAATTTGTATACATACAACAGTGTCACATACAGTTAAAATGTAATTAAAAAACAATGAAAAATTAGGTACAGCACTCCATAGAAGATTGACGAATCGTCGCATGGATAAAGAATGATAAGAAGTTTTTGTTTTATTGCTGACCTAACCCTAATTTTACTTATATATTCTTCGTATGAATTTTAGCCCTAAAGAAGGCGTAAAATAATCGCCGAAACGTCTGCTCTTTGAGTTAAAACCTTTTGCATTAATTTATCCCAAAATCCGAAGAAACCTTTCTTACTAAAAGAAAAACTTGTATTTCAACTTTCAACTGTATTAGCTTAAGAATCTATCGCATCTTTTCTACGGATTTTGAGAAAAATCGACAACATGTATTAGAAGTACTTAATTTTGGTCGACTTTATCGACAGGTCTCTGAGTTTTGTATTTTGTTTCAATAGTTTAGGCCAAAAACCAATCCTAATTATTATAAGATAAAAGCATGATTAACCACTATTGCAGCTATAGTTTGTTTTGATAAAGTAGGAATCATTATACTCTGTGCAAACAATCAAAGATCTTGAAACCATCTACAAATCGTTACGACCGATCGGTGAGATCCTTTGAGTTTATGGTCAAAATACCATCGTTGCACCTTTCAAATGAAAACAGGATAACCACTAGATCTACAAGATTTTTAAGCTGGCCGTTCGATCCAACCGAGTCTAACGACTCATTCAACGACAGCGCAACATGCAATTGTCGGTTCGACGCGCGGGTATTTGTACCAAAAAGTCGGCAAAGTAGATATTGCAGATTGGCCCGTATGGAAAATCCGATTTGCACCATATACAGGGTGGGCCAATAGTGCGTGGACGGAGGATTATGGGCTTGCTAAAAAATATTTCAAAAATCTGTCACCTGATTATGGTAGGGACCCTTGAGGGCTATAACGTAAAAATATTTTCACTTAAATTTTGACGTTTATACAGGGTGATTCATATCAAACTTACATTTTTTTGAATGGAACCCCCTATATATTATTGCACATTTGGATTCCCTGGTCAATTCTAGTGTGACTTTATGTATTATACATGGAACCTTGAATGAACCGTTTAGGCGCAAATCACCATTTTTGGTATAAGTAGGTATCAGAAAAAAATTGAATATCGCAGCGATTATAAAACTTAGAAGGCCGTGACTTTGCGGTACAACTAAGCATGATTTGCGTCACCTTACGTCAGACAGCTAAAATTGAATTCTTGTTGTACTTGGAGAAATCAGTAGATTAATTAAGGAAACTTCAATCACAGATAACTTTATTTTTTCAAATGGGAATGCCTATTTTTAGTTAAAGAATCAAATGTAAAATTTGATTACCTTTCTAACGATATAGCATTCTCGTATCAATCTTTTTGTGGTTTTCGTTTTATTTCAAATTTTCAGCCAAATCGGTGTTTTTCAATTTTCCTGCGTGCAAGCAACCTAGCAGGCCATGAAAAATAAACAAAAGCTCGTTAATATTGAAGAAACCAACTAACTTAGTAGAAAGATGCAATCTAACTAGAGCAACGAGGCAAGATTATGAAAATTCCTTACAGCATATTAGCTGTAACCGGATACAATAGCGGCAAGATCTCTAATGTCAATGAGTAGCTGGTGTATGACAGAAGTGTTTTTTTTCACAGCCTACTAGCTATTGAGGTCTACTAGAGCTTGACAACTTTCCAAAACGATTAAACATATTGAAACAGAAGGAAAACTATCAGCGATTTTTGCTTACAGTCTAACATGTTTAGGATGGAATTTGACATTTAATGGGATAAACAAAATAGTCATTTTCATGCTCAAACTGGAGCATTCTGAACATCTATTGAAATAATTGCTAGAATTTTTTAATTACGCTATATTGTAATTGTGTTTATTTCATGTGGTTTTCTGTAAACTGAATTACGTTTTACAATTTGCAATTCAAGTTTCATTTCCGCGATTTTGCTAATAAGTAGAAGTACCTACTAAAGAATTTGAAGGGTTCCAGTCAGAGATATCATTACTTTTGACTATCGGAAATGGCTACCTTTTTATAGCATTAAATGTGAAAATTTGTTCAGAAGACATAAATATTCTACTGCCAGCAACAATCACTAGTAGTTTTCCTTTGATTAAATATTCTTTTACTGACTTTGGAAATTGGCTGATAGTACACAATACGTTAGTCAATGCTAATAGCTAGTAGGCTGTGAAAAATGAGCGTTATTGTTACCGCTATTATTTCTGGTTAGAGCTAATATGTTGTAAGGAATTTTCATAATCTTGCCTCGTTGCTCTAGTTAGTTTGCATCTTTTAGCTAAGTTAGTTGGTTTCTTACATATTAACCAGCTTTTGTTTATTTTTCATGACCTGCTAGGTTGCTTGCCTGCAGGAAAATTGAGAAACACCGATTTGGCGGAAAATTTGAAATAAAATGAAAACCAGAAAAGATTGATATTGAGAATGCTATATCGTTAGAAAGGTAATCAAATTTTCAATTTGATTCTTTAAACCAAAATAGACATTCCCATTTGAAAAAATCAAGTTATCTGTGATTGAAGTTTCCTTAATTAATCTACTGATTTCTCCAAGTACAAAAAGAATTCCAATTTAGCCGTCTAACCTAAGGAGACGCGTTTCATGCTTAGTCGTACCGCAAAGTCACGGCCTTCTAGGTTTTATAATCGCTGCGATATTCAATTTTTTTCTGATACCTACTTATACCAAAAATGGTGATTTGCGCCTAAACGGTTCGTTTAAGGTGCCATGTGTGATACATAAAGTCACACTAGAATTGACCAAGGAATCAAAATATCCAATAATATATAGGGAGTTCCATTCAAAAAAATGTAAGTTTGATATGAATCACCCTGTATAAACGTCAAAATTTAAGTGAAAATATTTTTACGTTATAGCCCTTAAGGGTCCCTACCATGATCAAGTGACAGATTTTTGAAATATCTTTTAGTAAGCCCACAATCCTCCGTCCACGCACTATTGGCCCACCCTGTATATCAGAATAGATGCCAGATGTAAGGCAACTCTTTTTTGCTCCGTAGCTACGCATTCTTGCCAGCAGTTTTAGCCGAAAATTAGTCATGTTGCGCTGTCCATGCATCGGCGTTCAGTGCAATTGTTGCAATAGTATTCCGAAGGATTTACAGATTTTTAAGAATCTTTCACCAATTATCAAATATGGACACTTCTCACTTTCGTTACTTCTACTAGTAGTAGTATATAATTATGTATATAAGACATTAGGAACATTATTGTCCTTCTCCTGGCCCTTTTAGTGAAACTTAAATTATTCTTCTTCTGGATACGTCCTGGTGAAATTTTTAGGTCTTATGTTACAAACTTATAGGTCTTTGCTATTCATAGCATTTCGAGCATCGTGTTGATGTAAGCAATAGCAATGACGGAATTACAAGTTGAAGACTTTTTACTCGACTTTTTACCAACCACGAGATATCATCAAAAATAGCTGGTATAGATTTGGGTCTCATTTTTCCTCTTAGGATCATTTTAGAGGCTATATCCAGCTGCCACAAAATAAACGCGCAAAAATTCGAATTTTTTTATTTGGAACCGGCAAGGCTGAACGTAGAATCATATTCGTGAAATCCAATGACACCAGCTCTTCTCAAAATTTTACTTCATGAATCTATTGTTATTGAAAAAGCTTTGTCGCCTATTAGGAATGATGTCTGAAAAAGTTCGCTGACGGTTGGGGCACGTAAAGGCTGAGTCCAACGGCGGGCGCGTGGAGTGGCACTCCGCGCATCAAACTTGCCGGTTCACGTGCCGTGGAGTAGGGCAGAATTGGCGATCTTCGGTCGGCGTGATAAGGTTATAGTCAGACTGCATCCGTCTTTGACCGATTTTATACACTGCCGTAAACGCGCGACCCAATAGGCCAACTCTGACGAATTTGTGGTCATACTTCACGTTGGCGGGGAAGAACTATTGTAGTATGAAATACCTTGACTACATAATATACTATTGAAGTGGCGGGAAAAGTGTAAGGGTGAATTTCATTTTTCAAGAGAAAGAGACAGGGAAAGAGAGAGAGTTTTACGGTACTTCCAAAACTGCTGAAGTAAGAAAAATATTTTTCTGCATATTTCACACTAGACTAACTTTTTTCTCCCTACTTAAAAGTTACAAATATGTTTGTTTACTATGGTCACCAGCGGTTACAACACCGCATTCATTGATCCACATTTTGGGTATATCTATACAATACTGTCAATATAAATATCTATGTTTTTTTATTGTCGTTGGTTCTGGTACATATTGAATGTAGTTAGGCATGCAACAACACAACAATTTTTTAAAATTTATTTTCTCAGATGATTTTTCTACCTCCACCATAATTATTTGATAAAAACTTGATGAATACACGTATACACTGGCGTACACTGCCGAAAAAAAAACAAAAAGATTTGTTTTCTAGTACGTGTACGTCAGTACGGGACGCTTCAACTGTCACCGTCTTCATTAAATTTGTCGTGTTTGTTTTTTCTATCGTTTTCGGTCGTGTACGCCAGTGTAAGAAATCGCTGAAAGACTGATGCACTCTGACCCTACTATATAGCCCCGTCTACTCTCGGTAAATCAACACGGTTCAAAGAAAGTCGCACGCTACAAGCGTCGATGGATTGGCCCCACCACATTTTGGCACACCAACCGTGTCTCTCAACCCTCTACCGAGGATTGCCGCTCCACGCGCCGTTGGACTCCGGCTTAATAAATACTTTCGGCCATATCGCCAACATTATGCTCCGAAATTCAGCATAGTCTGGCAATCTCGATATAATAAGTCGATTATTACTCATCTCGGATTCCTTGATTACTAGCATGAGACCCATTTCCAGAAAAAGAACTAAACCATTCCTCAAAGGAACTGCTGCTACGATTTTGCCTGCAGAACCTGTGTATCAGTCGGGTTTATCCTACAGTGAAGACAGAGGTGAAGGCGTTGTAGAAAAAGTAGAGGACGACTGTTCAGATGAATCTTGTATACTGCTGTCCGAATAACACAGCCTCCATAATTTTTTATGCATTATTTGTATGTTGCAAACAAACAAACAAACAAATGAATGAATATTTTCTCGTTTTTCAAAATATACCAGGAAATATACGCTTTTTATTACTTCATTTGGTGTACTAAGTACAATTTTTGACCATATTATAATTACATATTTACACTGTTCGAAGTAAATTGAGATTGAAATATCACTTTGTTCGGACTTTTAGTATAAATAACCCAATGTGAGACGTTCGAAACTACTTGAGTTGTACAACCTTTCGTACGATAAACTGCACAGTCTGTGGGCCGTTTAAAATTTAAGGGGCCAATGCAAGAAGTGCCTAGGTCATATTTTCATCAATTATAGACCAGTTTATCAGAGCCATCTACGCAAACTTTTTCTTAGTTCTCTGGTAGTATACCTAAAATTATTGTAACATGTAACTAAGAGATTATATGAGCATATGAGTTTTTTAAAATAGTTCGCAGTCCAGTGCACATGTGTTCCAGCCAAATATTAGGTAAAGTATCTTCAATGGAAGATGAGCCTGAGTCCACGGTCTGTTAGTCACTGTGAATAATGACCAATTCAACGCAAAAGTTGCCTTAGTCCACTAGCATATTATACTTCGATAGCCCCGTCCTCAAGATCACCCTGTAGTATACGTTTCTTTTAGCTCGGAGGCGTAATGTTTAGATAAAAAACTGCATAATTATCCTACTTCTGCCGTCGACCCGCCTAGGTCTTCATTACGTTTTTACGCGTCGTGAGGTGTATGTTTACGAAAATGACGAACCAAAAACGGAGTGAGTGAGTTCAAATTGGTTCAAAGGAGAAGTGAAACGGAAGATGAGAAAACTACATGGCTTGCTGGACAACTTCACATCAAGTAGGTGTACACATATTTTTCATTTCATGATTTTGAAAGAGACATATATACAACAACAATGACTAATCCATTGTTCATCAGATTGTTGTGTTAGAACAACGAATTTGAATATCGTTGTGCTAGAGAGGGTACTGATGAATATGAGTAATATCTACTCGCGTACACGCTCTAGTATGGGATTTCCACCCTTGCTTATTCACAATGATTAATACATTATTAGTGAAGACGTAAAATCATTTGTTGAGCGTCAATATCTCATATATGGCGGAACTAAAGTGTTTTAACGATGGACTAATACATTGTTTTAACCATAGTATGTCACTGCCTTTCAAGTAGTCGAGTAGAGAATACGAGTAATATCGATTCTCTTGAGTCTTATTATGAGAATGAGTCGTCAACATGGGCTATAAACAACAATCAACATCGCCAAAAAAAAAAAAAAAAAAAAAAAAAAAAAAAAAAAAAAAAAAAAAAAAAAAAAAAACGATATTGATTGCATGGTTTCATTGACCATAAATTAAGGAGTGGCCTCAAGAAGATCAATAATATCGTTTTTCTTGGGCCGCTCATGTGTTTACGATTGTGTCGTGATTTGTTTGTGCTTTCGTCAAAATGCCGAAATTGAGGAAATGGACAATGCACGATTTTTCACAAAGTAAGTGCTAATTCCTAAATACAACGCTTCCAAAAGATTCGTCAGTAACTACGACGACATGCTTACATGACAATTTTTCCTAGGGGTCCGGGAACCTCTCCAATAGCGAACTTAGTTTATTAGAAGCCCTCGTATCTACGTACTGACAATTTCATCTCATTTTCGTAATTCAGCGTGGGGGACATTATGCGAAGTATTGGAATACTTCAGAGAAGAAAACTCACTTAGATTCGTCAATTAATCCTAACAGTAATAAGACTTTTGTAACAAAAGTTTTTTTCCGGACAACTTTTAAATACTTGAAAAACTAGTGTGGACACTTTCCGTGAATCTGCACTGCATTATATATCATTGAATCTTTAACGATGATTTCGAGGTAATTAATTCAAAATCATACAATATAATCCATATTCATGGACCCAAATTTTGTTTTATTTCTGTATATCAGTGCTGATGTTTCCACTGAAGCCGCAGCTAAAATGGGGCATAAATACCAACCGTTTCTACAATCATGAGTAAAATCTGATTGAGACACTCAACCAGCAGCTAAATGGGGCCAAACACGTCAACTGCTTCCACAATCATGAGTAAAATCTGATTGAGACCCTGCAACCGCAGCTACAGAGGCCCACAGTTTCTACAATCAAGTAAAATCTGATGGAGACACACGAACAGAAGCTAAAGCGGCCAACTGTCGGAGTTTCTACAATCATGAGTAAAATCTGATTGAGACACACAAACAGCAGCTAAATGGGGCCCATCAGGTTCTATAATCATGAGTAAAATATGATTGCGACGCACAAACAGCAGCTCAATGGGGTTCACCAGTTTCTACAATCATGAGTAAAATCTGATTGCGAAACACAAACAGCAGCTAAAAGGGGCCCACCAGTTTCTACAATCATGCATAAAATCTGATTGAGACGCGCAAACATCAGCTAAATGGAACCCACCAGTTTATAGAATCATGAGAAAATCTGATTGAGACTGACAAACATCAGAAAATGGGGTTCACCTGTTTCTACAATCATGAGTAAAATCTGATTGAGACACTCAAGCAGCAGCTAAAGGGGCCAATAGTTTCTACAATCATGAGTAAAATCTGATTGGGACACATAAACAGCAGCAAGAGGAGGCTCATCAGTTTCTACAATCATGAGTAAAATCTGATTGAGACACTGAATAACATCTAAATGGGGCCCACCAATGTCTGCAATGAGACACTGAAACTGCAGCTGAAGGGGACCGTAAATGCCACCAGTTTCTATAATCATGAGTAAAATCTGCTTGATACATTAACGAAAATGGCAAGCATCAGGAATATGGGAACATGGGTAATATCTGGCTTCAATTTCCTTTGAAGTAACAAAAAAAAAAAAGATAAGTAGTGGCCCTACCAGTGAAGTAGTTAAATATGAGCAAAATATGGTTGAGAATCTCTATTATTCACGCTGTGATGTCATCAATGTGGTGAAAGCTCGTTCACGCACATTGAAGACAAGCCAAATATGGCTTTCTTCAGTCCGCGAGTCTTATCTCCTTTCAGCTGACAGTGATTCGAAAAGTCATAGGTACTAACACTAACGATTTCAGCACATCCTAGTAAACACCCAGTTCGCATTGAATGGGGTTTCCAAACAAATGCAGCAAACTGAAAGGATGGAATTTCAAAAGTCAACCATGCGGTTGATATCGTACCACAAACGTGGGGTAAAAATAATGGTTTAATTATTGTATCTTAAGAACAAAAGGAGATAAAATTTATGAAAGTATTACTATTACACAAACACACTTATTTGTTGTATTACCTGTTTGTGTCTTGCTGTCCGAAGCTTGACACACTGATACAAATACGCGCTCACAAAACCTTCAAGGCCGCATGGGATGATAACTCTGGATATTCGCTGCTAAGTAATTATTAGTGAGACTGTAGAGAAATACTATCTGTCCATGCCCATTGCCTAGGTAACACCTCCTCAATGTGATTTTTGCTGTTAGTAGACAATGTCCGCTAAGGGAACACCTATCTACATTACGAAGTTAAGTGAACCCCCTGTCTTATCAATGTGAACACAAAATAGGGAGACTACTGCTGCATCCCGTGAAGGTCTCAACCCATCGCACCGCAACTTAGTGCGGGTTTGGAGAAAGCGCTGTTAGCATCGCTTCCTAAACCGAAAAGTAGGAAGGTCCTGAAATATTTCCAGACCTTACAGCACTTATTGCAGTCTTATCTATCTAACGGCTTCGACAATTTTCTCCTGAACATATAAAGTTTCTCAGGGGAAGGGAACGAAGTTGAGCGACAAAAAGGAAGGGGAGCCAGCCACTGCGCCATCCATTTTCAAGAAAATTTTTAAACCTATTAAGAACCATTCAAGGTCACTGGGGTTTCTTTATGTATTTCACCCCGAATATGTTTTATTCTTTGGAAAAGACAAACCAAACTGCTATAATAATGTTAATCATTCGATGCAACTTCCTGCATCCCTAAGGTTCTTTATAACAAAAAAAAAAAAAAGTTCTAAGGTTACATTTAGTACGAGTACTAATAACACGTCCGTACCACTAGAAAAATCCTAAAAAATCAATAAGAAACAGAAATAATATAAAAATTAAGAGATTTTGCCATCTGGTTCCTCGTCATCCTATTGTCAGCACTCCCAGCCATTTCATACAGGTGGGCTCACATGAAAAAGCTTTAACACCAAAATTAATAGCGTTATAGCGGTCATAAATTTGCATTCTAAAAATGATGACTTGCATTAAGCTAAGAGCAGTGTTTCACATAAAGAAGTGAAACGTCATTAACAAGTTAAATACCAATAGAATTATTAGAATACAACATTCACCAAACCACTTTTCAAAAAAAATTGGTTTTGGCACTATCTAATCGATTCACTTGCTTTCATCAGAGCCAAAAATGGTCCACTGTCTGTCTCTTGACACCTTGATCCTCAATCTTCCGATATAGATGTGTTAACTGGGAAGAAATGTTTTTCAAAGCATTCCCACATTTCTCGCTTCTACCGAGGATTTGAAACCGAAAATAACAGCGGAGAAGGCACAAGGAATCGCAGTCTACCTGTTATGGAAAACGCAACCTGGGTTTTAGTATGGAAAACAACAAATAGCAAATCGCACCTGTTTTTTAACGACAAATCACTCTTACTTCCACCTTGCAGGAAACCTCATCCTCTGTGGAAGAGCCTTATCCTGCATCTAGATAAAATAACATGTTGACCAGAACTTTAAGAGAATTGATCAACTTTTACTTACGTCCAAAAAACATCACGACCCAGCCACACCACAAACTGTAACCAAAAAGGCTTAATGTTGGGTGTTGGGACACACGTTGAAACCTTAGACATACCGCAGGGTGAAGTGATAGGTCAAAAGTTTTTGTTATGTTTTGTAACAGACCCATATTCCTGACGATTTATATTTTGCAAAATCATTGATAATAAAAAATTGATAATGAATTGTGATACTACTAAACTAAACTAAACTAAACTTACACATTACATAGGTGTACATTAAAATACAAGCATGAAAGATTATTGAAAAAAAAAAACTTCAAGGCTGAACAATTTCCAGACTTGTTCTTTCTCTTTCATTCGAATTATAATCAGATCGTGAAACCATCTTCAAACATCTACAGGGTGATCTCGAGGACGATATCAATCTTTATAACTAACTATAACTAATGTTAATTGTTAAACATTCAAAGAAAATAATTATGGTATTTTTTTGCCAAATTATTATTAATCTTTTTCCTAGAAATGGAACAAACCTGTAAAATAATACGTACATATATTTTTGTTTGTTTGTTCTCTACCCAGACATAAATAACAGATTATGGAAATCAGATCGAAGTACAATCTCTGAACATCTACAGGGTGATCTTGAGGACGGGGCCATCGAAGTATAATTAGAGGTTAAACGACTTACCTGTAAGGAAGTTCAATCCTCAATTATACGAGATAGCCCCGTCCGAAAAGATCACCACCCGCCCGCCGCTGTTCCCAAAATTTCTCGATCTGATAACAAACGAAACGTAATGAAGACCTAGGCGGGTCGACGGCAGAAGTAGGATAATTATGCAGTTTTTTATCTAAACATTACGCCTCCGAGCTAAAAGAAACGTATACTACAGGGTGATCTTTTCGGACGGGGCTATCTCGTATAATTGGGGATTGAACTTCCTTACAGGTAAGTCGTTTAACCTCTAATTATTAATGCTTAGTTGGTGGTTTACCATTCGTTTGTCCATTCGCTGATAGAAGCGTGCTTCTAGTTGTTAGTCACTGTGAATAATGACCACTTCAACGCAAAAGTTACCTTAGTCCACTAGCATATTATTAATGCTTAGTTGGTGGTTTCCATTCGTTGATAGAAGCGTGCTCCTAGTGATTTATTATTCCACTCAATTTTCTAATTGTTTATAGTTGAAAAATTGTGGAGAAATAGTACAAGGAATGCATGAAAGTACGTTTTTTAATATTTTCGATAAAATACTCGGAGCGTTTCTATAGGAAAATCCTGTTTTATGCTGAGATAACCTAAAAATTTTATCACATAAAGCAAAATTGTCAATTTTACCATATTTCTCTATTTGTAATGTATTTTGTACACTCATATATTATAAAATAATACTTTATAAGGTATGTTACAGGTTTTTATCACCCTTTTGAAATCCAAAGAGAAAAGTGCCTAAGTCCAATTTTGAAAATAACAAAATCTTGGAGAGTAAACCACTGAACTAGCTTTTATTTTAGGTCACTCACTCTAAAGTAAGAAAATACAATATTATAATAAATCAAATGATTATTCGGAAAGGTAATATTTCCAGAGAGAAATATAAACTCGAGTATAAACTTTTCAAAAACGTTTTTCTCAAAAGCAGATAAACGTAACCTAGGCACTTTTTACATAGGGATATTCAATTAGAAACAATAATAAGTTACTAAGCGCTGCTCCTAGCAATGATGAATATAATTTACAATATTTAATGCCAAATGCCGAGTTATAAAATTATGTATGGACAGAAGCGCCAGTGGACACACCGACAAAAAAAAACAGCATATCCAGCAAATGACTAACACACATTTCAACGTAGTGCAGACATCATCAAACGCTTAGAGAAATAATTCTTCTCTCTAGAGGGAGTATTATTCAAATATCATGGTACATGGATATATTACCGCGTTGACAATTTTCTGTTTATACTCATTTGGATATATAGGTAAACTATAATTCCTTGAGGTTGAACTGTTGGAGTACTTCTATTAGCATTTTAATGTATACCCCTTGATGTGCTTATAGTTACCGTGTAATTAGATATACTATTTTATTACCATGCTAGAATTTTGGAATCCGTAAGGTTCATTCGCAGTTACAACTCCACAGATATTTAGACTTTCGACGGAAACCTGGCAACGCGGCAGCCCACTGTTTCTATAGCACGTGGTGCCAGCCCTCTAATTTGTTTTTGTTGTAGTAGCAGAGTGTTGCGTTTTACTGCAAATAAAAAGCGTGTTGGTGCTTATATAAACTATAAATTGATAAAACTGACTTTGTAGTGACAATGAGGTCTAGAAATAAGTGTGTAGTGTGTGGTAATTCTGATCCAGGAAACATAACCTATCACAGGTTAGTATGCATCTGTTTTGCTGAGCAGTGGTGTAGAAAACGGGGTAATGCAAAAATATCTTTAAAAGATAACCATAACTGGCTAGATAACACGAAATATTAAGTGATAAATCTGGTACTTCAATGAATATTTTTGTCAAATGAATGAAGTAAACGAATCTTTTTTTTATATTGATAAGAGCTGATGAGGATATTGATGCTTAGATATCAGAATTGAAGATTGTGATTATATGCTGTGTAGAAATTTACCTATATGGCAATTTTCTGGCTTTACAGTTAAAAATTGACAAAATATCTGTTTTTGCTTTCCACACTGATAGGTGAGGGGAGTATTGTGATCGCGAAAATTTTCGATTGTGAGATAATACTCTTTTTCGGCGTTTTATGATGTCTACATAACGAAAATCCACGTCACTCATTTCCGTCGGTCTGTCTGTCTGTCTGTCGCTTTTTTCTAGCCTCGTAATCTCAGCAACCGCTGCATGGATTGTGATGAAATTTGGGCAGCGATATGCTGTGGGGTCGTAATAAGTAATGTTCCTATAATTTTAAAAATCGGCGGAGTAATTAGCAAAAAACAAAAAAATAAATATTGCTCAAACTTCGTTTTTAGGCGTTTTAGGGGTTCCTGATCGTTTTCTACTTTTTTGGGTGGGGGTAAAATTGGGGTGACTGGGGGGTGGGGGTTGTAAAATTGAAAAATTTGTTGCTTTCATAATAGACTGTCCACTGACCTACTTCTTCGGAGTAATTAAAGATTATGGGTATCTTAATGATCCATTAGGTATCTTAAGCTTGTATATGTAGATGATTTTATTAATATAGATTAATTTTAATAAAGTTTTTATCAAACTACAAGCGTTTTATTCCTCAAACATGTTCTACAGGTATCCATTATTTCCCTTTTTGCGTTATAGAAACGAAGAGCCGCGGTCCGCCCTGTGTATTATTAGACAATATTTT
The DNA here is from genome assembly GCA_951848785.1 of Callosobruchus maculatus. NCBI lineage: Eukaryota > Metazoa > Arthropoda > Insecta > Coleoptera > Chrysomelidae > Callosobruchus > Callosobruchus maculatus. The sequence continues at coordinate 2,589,318 of CATOUR010000142.1, read as the reverse complement.
CCTTAATTTATATTGTGTACCGGGTGAGTCGACGATTGGGAAAGTAAGATTTCGCTCATTTCATGCGGTACAAAAAAATCTTGAATACGTCAGTAATAGGTTTAAGGTGTACAATTTTGAAATATTTTCCAGTATACAGGGTGGCTCAAAAACGTGTGACGAGTATAACATATTTTTTTTAGATGGGACACTATTTTTTATTAACTTTTCTATTAAAAAATGGGGTGTTCCATCTAAAAACATATGTTATACTCGTCACACTTTTTTGAGCCACCCTGTACACTCAAAAATATCTTACAATTGTATACCTTAACGATACCAAAGCTTTCATTTCATATACAAGATTTTCTTATATCTCTTAAAATAAGAGAGAAGTCTTACTTCGCCCAATCGTTGACTCACCCTGTATAGGAGCCTGAAACATTTATAAACAATTAAACAGCAAACAAAATAGTGCTACATTAACTATGACAACCTAAAGCCTACCTACTATTTTACACAGTTATTTTAAACTTTAACTCACTATCGATGATTTATGATATTATATACGTAAGAGATTTTTCCAATAATAATAACAACATGCCAATGACAAGGATCACGCAGTCCACACTGCCGTCGCTAGATCCATCATGCAGAAAATACGGGACGCCACTGGTATTTATTTAGCGTCGCCCACTATCGCCTAGCAACCTCTAGATTGTTTATGTTTACATATACCTATTTTCAGTTACTCTTAGTCCAAAACAAACCTGTATAATTGTATGTTTATGCTCCCTCTAGAGAGAAGAATTATTACTCTGAGATCAAACGTCAACCACAAGACTGTGGGAACTAAAATAAAAAACTTGGCTTTGTTTTAAGTATACACTCAAAGATATTACCAGGGATATTACATTCCTTAAAATGTTTTAACATTGTATTAAATAATACAGAACGCAGAAAGTTATACTAGCTATACAGGGTGAGTTCTAGATTTATACTTTTTTAAACGGTGTATAGATGTCGTAAAAATAATTTATCAAATAACTTTTTTCAGAAAACTGAAAAATATTACGAGATACAGAATAAAAGTATATCTAAGCTTGTGTATCAAGACGTGCCTAGTCTGTTTATGTTTATTTAGTTTATTGCTCGGATTATTGTCAAATCAATTAGGCATTATTGTAGTACCTGTTAGATACTGCAGTAGTCACTAATCTTTAATGTTCGTAATTTTAAATCAGTACATCCTAAAAGTAGCACATTATTATGAATCAACTTTTAGGATTTACCAATTTAAAATTAACTTCCTATGATAAACTGAGAGTGACTATAGTACACTAGTTGACAGGTACAATGCCTTATCAATAAAACAAAACTCCCTGCAAAAATCTGAGCGAAAAACTAAACATAATTATATGTATAAACAGACTCAGTATTTACGTCTTGATACACAAGCTCAGAGTTACTTTTTTTTAATTCTGTACCTCACCTATTTTTCAGTTTTCGTAAAAAAGTTATTTGAAAAAATTGTTTATTTTAACGACTTCTATACTACATACCAGGACTACTTAGAACTCACCCTATATAGGAGTATTAAAAACATAAAAACTACATTGTTTATATACCTATAAAGACTCTTTAGTAAGTTCTAAATATTGGCTTATATCTACTCTAATTGCGCCTGGATAGGTGACTACAGTTGGTTTTTAGCGAGGTTTTTAGTTTCATTATTTCAGTGGGCAAATATTTAGCAAAAAATAGACTTTATATGCACTGTGGCAAATATTTGATCCTCTAAACTAAACTAAAAGAACATATTTTATGATATTAGAGGTATGTTGTGCCATGTTCAGTGTCGGCTCGACTGGTGTTTTTGCATAAAAAATGGCTGCTAATTTAAACTTTAAAATTCCACATCTTCTATACCTACATGTATAATGGGTGCGCACCAACGGTGCCTACTGGAAGTATGTATTCCATGTATAATTATATAATATGTATATCTAAAAACTAGCAGAGGCAAGTCAGGCAGGGTGGAGATAGAGCGATTTACCGAGAAAGTAAAGACACTTTTGTGAGCTGCCCTTGTTCACCAACAATTTAGAATATTTGAAGGATGGTTACACAGTCTATGCTCTACATGCTGGTTCTAAAAAACAAGGGTAAGGTGAAACTATTCTACATTTCTAACAGTTCATATGCTTTTTCGCATTTTTTCTTTCTTGCTAAATGTTGTGAGCAATTTGTGTACCTAGGTACATGTTTTTTTTTATTTTTTAAATATAGTACTGCCTATGTATAATCAAATCCAAATTAGGTTGTTATAGAAGGCTCCCAAAAAAGAATTTATTGTTCTTTAATATGATGGCGGCTACTACAGAGCATAAATATTGTAAAATTGATGATTGTCATTCGTGAATCGTAGATCAAAGTTAGATAAAACATAAATCATAAAATCATATGCAGAGATTATTATGACATATGACAGAAATACTAATTTAAATTCCAAATTCATCAAGTTTCTTTTTGCATCATCAACTCTCAATACATAGAGTATTAATTATTAACGTCACCAAAACAATGTGGAAAAACACCATGTACACATAACTTTTTCGCAATAAAACAAACACATTGGTGTATCTAGCGATTGTTTTCAGGGTTAAAATGAAGGAAATGCATTGTTTTGAACAGTTAAGTACAAATTCTATAGCGCGGGAAAGATATAACGCCGTGCGGGCGTGCGCGGGGTTTTAGGGGGGACAATTGCCCCCCTGCTTTACCTTATAAATGTACACTCTTTCTTGTAACCCTAGTTAGGTACAACAAAAAATAAATAGGCACCTCATCACAACAATCGATAAATGCCTTTATGTAATGTATGCATAACTACGTACCGTATTTCAATAGATAAGAGGTGACAACGATGGGTGTGATGACACTTGACAGTTACAGTAGTTAACAACAGTCCGGTAGCACTGATAACGAAAAACACGTGCGTTTGATAACAGCGAACAACAATAACGAACAGTCCTCTACGAACGACAGCGATCGACTGAACGAACGGCGGCGACGGCTGACGAAGTGACGAACTCGCTAAGCTCGGTGGTTTTCGTTGACGGCATGCATGCCTGCAGCCGTGGTGAAGAGTGGCGGAACAATGTGGGGATGGAGGAAGGTATAGGGTTGCTAAATTTTTAACGGCGACCAGTAGTGTATGTAGAAATTAATTCCGGTAGGGACCGTAAGCGAAATTTGCTATTGAATTTCATATCAAATTTGCTTACAAATTTGTCATGAAATTTATTAACTGTCAACGGGTTTTTGAGCCAATATTTCAGATGAAATTTCATATGAAATTTGATACTAAATTATTTAGAAATTGTTCTAAAAACTAGCAAATTTGATATCAAAACTGCGCGTAAAAGTCAACGAAATGTCAACACAGATGGAAGGGGCATGCGTGCCTTGGTTTGCGGCTAGCGCTATTCAGGGCAGACGGTAGAAGATTATTTGCCCAAGCGCCAAATAGTTGGTTTATAGATGGCTGTGTTTTTCCCTGACGAGTTCTATCTCTCTCACTGACCTCTCTTATGGGTGCCTTTTCCTTTCGAGCTCTATCTCTCTCACTGACCTCTCTTTCTTATATCGTTCGCAAAGACGGTAGATTGTTTAAATGGGAAGGGGCCATTCATGGCCGACTGTACTCACTAGGCCGGAGCATGAAATATGGCAACACTGCATCTGGGGGCCGAGTTTGCATTTGTTGTTATGTCATGTGTATTCTTCCAGGTGCAGAAAATATGGTTGGAAGGTGATTATTAATGTGTTTCTAATTATTTACCTGCACAAACGAAACTATAAAGATAACAAGATGCCTGCAAAGCGTGTAGTACCAGGTTGCAGCCCAGTAGAGGCATGGGTAGAGGACTATCAAACCATGGCCCAACATAACCTTATTCCAGATTAAAAAGAACGTTGCAAGGTGATTTTTAATGGGTTTCTACTTATTTACCTGCACAAATGAAACTATAAAGATAAAAAGATGCCTGCAAAGCGTGTAGTACCAGATTGCACTAGCAATTGTGCGTCCAAAAAGGGACATAAACAGAAGTGGGTGAAAGGTATTCCTCGGAAGGGCTGGTTATATTTATAAGGATAAAGACAATAATTTACAAACATTTCAAGGGATAAGACCTATTTTAAAGCACAATGTGGTACCTATAATGTTTTCTGGACCTCCCAAATATCACAGAAAAATACAGTTAATAGAACTCATCTGGGCATGGCCTGGGGCATACCTACGAAAGGATTTGATAGTGAAAGGGAAATCAAGACCAGCAAGAATGGCTTCACAGTGACCTAATAGTGAATTTTTCTAGCTCAAGTGACAATTTACAAAGTAAATTGAGTGTTCATTTAAGTGGAAGTGGAAGTGGCAGCAGGAAACAGGTTGCGTTTATTTTTATTTTGTAGAGTCTGACTGTGATGAAACAGACATCAGATGTAAGTGGTATTAGTAGTAGTAGTAGTTCTAAAAAGTATTTTTCTTAATTTATTAACCGAGATGAACTCAATACATATACAATGTAATAATTATTCTGAAACCATAGGGCCACTATTTGACAACTAAGCCACGTTGCCACATCTAAGGCTCCGGCCTAGTGTAGAGTTGGCCATGGGCCATTCCATCTGTGTTGACATTTCGTTGGTGAAAGTGCGGAGAAGAAGAATAATGGAGTTGACATCTGCCAGAATTGGCGTCTGTCAAAAGCAACCAATCACCAAATGGCTCACATTTTACTTCTCACCACAAAACACTAACATCCAAATGTCACAGCTGCAAATAAAGTGTGACATAGATAAATAAAGTGCTAAATACCAATGTTTCCACTGTTTTCGGTAGATTAACACCCGTATGCACCGTTTGGCGATTCTAATCCTAGTTCCCTAATCGCGTTTTGCTAATCTTTGGCATTAATCCATGCACCGTCAAAAGATTAACTGATCCAGATTGGAGATATGGAAAGGTTGTGTTCGCAAGCATGTTTTGACAGTGACAGTGTCAAAATTGTCAGTTTGCGGTGCATAGTAAACAAGTAATCTAATCCAGGTTTAAGTAACTAATCGCGCAATTGACTTACGGTGCATACGGGTGTAACACAGAATATATCTCCGCAATAATAGGAAAGGTAAAGGAGCAGAAAATGTATGGTAATGTGAACAATATGTATCGCTGCTTAAGGCTTCAGATCAAAATTAATACATATGTATCAATCAAGTTAAACATCATTTTATACTTATTTGTCGTTCTAAATTCAAATTTAGGCAAATCAAATAAAATTGCAATCACATTGCAAGGAACATTGACACTTCTGCTCCTCTACACTTTGTATTATTGTGGACCTGCTCATGATTTTTTATCGCTGCACATCCATGTGTCATCGCTACATTCTTTTATAGTATGGAAAATTATAATTGCAGTAAAGTAATAATTAATAGATAAGTACGAAATATACAAACACACAAAAGCGAAAATAAGGTTAGTGATCCAAAAAACTTCTATTGCTGCTGCGCAGCACTGACATGATTTCAAAAAACCGCACGCGTTTTCCATCCCTGTCACGGTAATAATACTGTGTCAAAGTTTCATTAAAATTAATTCCATAATTTCCACATTTCTCAATACAGAATGTTACAAAAAGGGGAAGGAAGGGCTCGCTATAGCCTATGTAGCAAGAAGTGGGGGTGGTTTCATGAACCCCCAAATAAAACAACTCAGAGTGTGGTTCTTATCTTTTGGAATGTAGAAGCGATATGGGCGTCTAAACATTCACTATTTAGCAATTTCCTATGACTACGGGGTGTGAAGCTACAACTTCACGCTGAAGCGATGGATCTCAATCTCATGTGAATAGGTAAGATGTTGCTTAAAGTGTTACTATACATGTAACTAAAAATTATACCTTTCTTTCAGGTGATCTCTGACTAAAGTCTTGCAGCACATAATAGGAGTATCTATGAAACTTAACTAACTATTCCACCATTATCTGTTGCGTCCTGGGCTAGATGTGTGGAAGTCCAAATAGTCTAAGAGCATAACATAAGCAGGCATGCAAGCAGACAGGTCGTCCTGAGACCCAGTCCTGCAGCTAGTTGGTTATCAAGCAGGTGAAAAGCGATAGCTATATGGCAGCAATGCAAGCCCTATAGCAGAAGAGAAGCAGTACAAGGACTAAACACAAAAAAGACGGCCTGCGAACAAAGTCAAGCATAAGAAGCAGGTAAGCAGGTAAGCGCTAGATCTGTTAGAAATGGCTGTGTTGAGGTTAGGGTACGCACCTTGGATGTTGGGTGGCCTTATAGAGATTTCCCTCGTAGAGAACCTTTCAGATTCAACTAGATCCCACCAATGTGGTAATACAAATCCGTGCATGCAATATTCTGAATCGTCGGTTTTGCTACTCTTTCTTTTCCGAAAAATCTGCGTAAAGCGTGGTCGTCTGACCTTATCAGAAAAAAGAAGATGGAGAGGAATGACCATAAACCCATCACTTCCTCCTCCAGACAATTGACAGGTAGCCAAACTCTGTTGGCTTTCCTTCAACTGTACATAGAAATTTTAATGTTTCATGTACCCATTATCCAACCTCATTCTTATCTGTCAGACAGCAATAAATTGTACACAATGCGAAGTTTGCATTAAATAGTTTGTAATTTTTAAAACAAAAGGCAAGATAGCTTAGACTGCTATGACATGCCAGAATCCTCTATAATTAAGGTTGTTATAATATATGTTGTTTACTATTTCAGATGGTGTCGCATAGTCGATAGATGGGAATATAAGATGTAGTATGCTTAAATGAGAAGTATTGTACATTAAAATTATTCAATAAAGTGGTCTGCAGTACTTGTGTCTTACAACTTTTATGTGGCTGCTTAGAAATATACAATCTACCACGAATCATCAGAAAATTCTAAGTATCTTGGTTTCTGTAATAGGCAATCAAATGGACCTAAAGAAGGGTATTATGCCGCTAGGTTTTTCTTTCAAAGGTCAATGTACAGCCTATTATGAATACAATAAAGTTTTGAATTTACGAGCCCCCCCAGGCCACCCCAATTTCAGCCTCATCAAAAAAAAAAAAATAGAAAATGATCAATAACCCCTAAAACGCTAAGAAAACGAAGTATGACAAACTTACGATTTTTTTTTAATTTTTGCTAATTACTCCGCCGCCCCCGCAGTTATTTTCAAAATTATTGCATGTCGGTTCCTAAGTTTCATCACAATCCATACAGCGGTTGCTGAGATTAGGAGGGTAAAAAAACGCGAACAGACAGACCGACAGACAGACAGACCGACAGACAGACCGACAGACAGACCGACAGACAGACCGACAGACAGACCGACAGACAGACCGACAGACAGACCGACAGACAGACCGACAGACAGACCGACAGACAGACCGACAGACAGACCGACAGACAGACCGACAGACAGACCGACAGACAGACCGACAGACAGACCGACAGACAGACCGACAGACAGACCGACAGACAGACCGACAGACAGACCGACAGACAGACCGACAGACAGACCGACAGACAGACCGACAGACAGACCGACAGACAGACCGACAGACAGACCGACAGACAGACCGACAGACAGACCGACAGACAGACCGACAGACAGACCGACAGACAGACCGACAGACAGACCGACAGACAGACCGACAGACAGACCGACAGACAGACCGACAGACAGACCGACAGACAGACCGACAGACAGACCGACAGACAGACCGACAGACAGACCGACAGACAGACCGACAGACAGACCGACAGACAGACCGACAGACAGACCGACAGACAGACCGACAGACAGACCGACAGACAGACCGACAGACAGACCGACAGACAGACCGACAGACAGACCGACAGACAGACCGACAGACAGACCGACAGACAGACCGACAGACAGACCGACAGACAGACCGACAGACAGACCGACAGACAGACCGACAGACAGACCGACAGACAGACCGACAGACAGACCGACAGACAGACCGACAGACAGACCGACAGACAGACCGACAGACAGACCGACAGACAGACCGACAGACAGACCGACAGACAGACCGACAGACAGACCGACAGACAGACCGACAGACAGACCGACAGACAGACCGACAGACAGACCGACAGACAGACCGACAGACAGACCGACAGACAGACCGACAGACAGACCGACAGACAGACCGACAGACAGACCGACAGACAGACCGACAGACAGACCGACAGACAGACCGACAGACAGACCGACAGACAGACCGACAGACAGACCGACAGACAGACCGACAGACAGACCGACAGACAGACCGACAGACAGACCGACAGACAGACCGACAGACAGACCGACAGACAGACCGACAGACAGACCGACAGACAGACCGACAGACAGACCGACAGACAGACCGACAGACAGACCGACAGACAGACCGACAGACAGACCGACAGACAGACCGACAGACAGACCGACAGACAGACCGACAGACAGACCGACAGACAGACCGACAGACAGACCGACAGACAGACCGACAGACAGACCGACAGACAGACCGACAGACAGACCGACAGACAGACCGACAGACAGACCGACAGACAGACCGACAGACAGACCGACAGACAGACCGACAGACAGACCGACAGACAGACCGACAGACAGACCGACAGACAGACCGACAGACAGACCGACAGACAGACCGACAGACAGACCGACAGACAGACCGACAGACAGACCGACAGACAGACCGACAGACAGACCGACAGACAGACCGACAGACAGACCGACAGACAGACCGACAGACAGACCGACAGACAGACCGACAGACAGACCGACAGACAGACCGACAGACAGACCGACAGACAGACCGACAGACAGACCGACAGACAGACCGACAGACAGACCGACAGACAGACCGACAGACAGACCGACAGACAGGCACACAGACCGACGGAAATGAGTGCCATAGATTTTCGTTATGTAGACATAAAAGGCCCAAAAAGTCTCTTCTTCAAGTGCCATGCTTATTTTAAGCGTTAGCGACTCCCATTTCTACGATTTCTCGATATCTATCTTGAGCAGCGTGAAGCAGTTCATCTGCCGACAGTCCAGTCCAATGACGGAGATTCTTTTTACGTCCAATTCCCCTCTTACCTTCTATCTTACCGTTCAAGATAAGACAGTGTAACGGTTCACCCGTTTTCAAAATTATTTTTATATTATTTACTTGGCTACCATATACAAATAGTTTACAACTTCCATTTTTAGCAACTGCTTCCTCATTATACTAGTTCCTTTTTATAACTATTTTGCTTCTCACCGCTACCTTTTTCCCATCTCTACTCCCTTGAGCTGCAAATATTGTTAATTGTACACACTGCGCAAGTGCGCACAAATTTTGGCTAAGATCTGATGAGTGGGGAATATGCCCTCTCTCTCTCACTACCGACATTAACCTCTATAAAAATGGGTAGCGATAGATCACTCATACTTTTTAAAATAAACAGTTAACAGCTAATGTAATTATGTCTCTCTAAGACAATCTTTTGTGTCTGTGCCATTATGTCTTAATCAAGGTAATCATAACGATCTAATTACTAAGCTTTCCCATATTTTCATTGCTTCTGCATATTTATTTTAGGAATATGATTTTGTGTAGGAATGTGATTTTTCCGATTTATATATATTTTTTTTCCATGAACATGTGATGGCGAACATTTTAATCTTTAAATATCAAGTCAATCCTACACTGTATATTTATTAATTATCTAACAAAAGAGTCGCTGAACACTATTCTTTATTTCTAGCCATATATTTTTGTGTTACGATGCCTTATCTTGTGTGTATTTAATGTTTCACATTTTTTTTTATGACATTCCTTACGTAAAAATACCTAGCACTCAGATTTGCTAATTGAGAACGCAATGAAAAGATCTTTTGGACATTTTTGTAATTTTGTTTTACAAGGCGTGAGGAAAAAGTTTGTAAATTTTTGAACATACTTTGTACATTTATTTTATTTATCACTATATATCTGAAAAGATCCGGTAGGACTGAAAATGCAAAGTGTTTAAGAATTTTTTTTTAAACTATTCGCTCTTGTATATATCTATATTTTTTTTTTAATCTTTACCATGTGAACATTTGAAAGTTATCTGCTTTTTGGCTTTTTAATTCCCCCATGCTACTTCATAGATTTGTTTCTGAAGTATATGAATGCAATTTATCAAAATGTAAGAACGCATGAAGATCCATACTTCAGGAACAGATCGTGAAGTCCTGTGAAGTTCTCCACAAGGTGCTAATACCAGCCATAACTCTTTCACAGGAGAACCACCCTTTTTGTCGGGGTGCCACAATGAAGCCACTTTTTTTTGGTCGGGGTGCCACCATGAAGAACACCTTTTTGTCGGGGTGCCACCATGAAGACCACCTTTTGTCGGGGTGCCACCACCAAAGCCACCTTCTTTTTCTCGGGTTGCCAAAATGAAGACAACTTTTCTTTGGGGACACCACACCTTTGGGGCACCACCTGAACTCCTGAAGAAGGAAGTCCTCATGGTAGTGCCCTTCCGAAAGGAAGGTGGTGCTCCAGAGGGCTGGCTTCAGGAGTTCAGGTGGTGCCCCAAAGGTGTGGTGTCCCCAAAGAAAAGTTGTCTTCATTTTGGCAACCCGAGAAAAAGAAGGTGGCTTTGGTGGTGGCACCCCGACAAAAGGTGGTCTTCATGGTGGCACCCCGACAAAAAGGTGTTCTTCATGGTGGCACCCCGACCAAAAAAAAGTGGCATCATTGTGGCACCCCGACAAAAAGGGTGGTTCTCCTGTGAAAGAGTTATGGCTGGTATTAGCACCTTGTGGAGAACTTCACAGGACTTCACGATCTGTTCCTGAAGTATGGATCTTCATGCGTTCTTACATTTTGATAAATTGCATTCATATACTTCAGAAACAAATCTATGAAGTAGCATGGGGGAATTAAAAAGCCAAAAAGCAGATAACTTTCAAATGTTCACATGGTAAAGATTAAAAAAAAAATATAGATATATACAAGAGCGAATAGTTTAAAAAAAAATTCTTAAATACTTTGCATTTTCAGTCCTACCGGATCTTTTCAGATATATAGTGATAAATAAAATAAATGTACAAAGTATGTTCAAAAATTTACAAACTTTTTCCTCACGCCTTGTAAAACAAAATTACAAAAATGTCCAAAAGATCTTTTCATTGCGTTCTCAATTAGCAAATCTGAGTGCTAGGTATTTTTACGTAAGGAATGTCATAAAAAAAATGTGAAACATTAAATACACACAAGACAAGGCATCGTAACACAAAAATATATGGCTAGAAATAAAGAATAGTGTTCAGCGACTCTTTTGTTAGGTAATTAATAAATATACAGTGTAGGATTGACTTAAATATACAGTGTAGGATTGACTTGATATTTAAAGATTAAAATGTTCGCCATCACATGTTCATGGAAAAAAAATATATATAAATCGGAAAAATCACATTCCTACACAAAATCATATTCCTAAAATAAATATGCAGAAGCAATGAAAATATGGGAAAGCTTAGTAATTAGATCGTTATGATTACCTTGATTAAGACATAATGGCACAGACACAAAAGATTGTCTTAGAGAGACATAATTACATTAGCTGTTAACTGTTTATTTTAAAAAGTATGAGTGATCTATCGCTACCCATTTTTATAGAGGTTAATGTCGGTAGTGAGAGAGAGAGGGCATATTCCCCACTCATCAGATCTTAGCCAAAATTTGTGCGCACTTGCGCAGTGTGTTAACAATATTTGCAGCTCAAGGGAGTAGAGATGGGAAAAAGGTAGCGGTGAGAAGCAAAATAGTTATAAAAAGGAACTAGTATAATGAGGAAGCAGTTGCTAAAAATGGAAGTTGTAAACTATTTGTATATGGTAGCCAAGTAAATAATATAAAAATAATTTTGAAAACGGGTGAACCGTTACAACGCAGCAATTCATATTTGGGACCACGAAGGATATGCCCTAGATATTCTAATTTCCTTCTTTTCACCTGTTGAAGAAGCAAGCGATCGTGGCCAATAGTTCTTAAAACTTCCTCATTTCGCGCTTTTCGAGTCCACGGTATTTTAAGAAGTCTTCTATAAATCCACATTTCAAGCGCCTCGATCCGATTCATAGAATTGGTCTTTAAGGTCCAAGTCTCGCAACCGTATAGGAATACTGACCAGACATAACATTTAGCTAGACGCTCTCTCAGTCGAATATCGAGAGAGCGATTACAAAGTACCGATTTTAACTTCGTTAATGTCGATTTCGCCATTCCTACGCGTGCTTTTATCTCCTCATCAGGATCCAAGGACTCGTTGATCCGGCATCCGAGGTACTTGAAATGATGTACCTGTTCTAATCGTTTTCCATTCAATAACAGTGTTTTAGGGCCCAGATCCATTTTATTCACAACCATGAACTTTGTCTTTTTCAGGTTTATTGTGAGACCCCACTTCTTGCCTTCCTCACTTATATTATTTAGCATATGTTGAAGATCTTCTATGTTTTCTGCCAATATCGCTGTATCATCTGCGTATCTAATATTTGTGACGACTTCGCCTACAACTTTGACTCCACCCACTGCGTTGAATGACGTCTCAAACAATTCTTCAGTATATACGTTAAAGAACATTGGTGATAGAACACAGCCTTGTCTGACACCCCGTTTTATAGAGATTTTGTCGGTGTGCTTATTATTTATCGTAACAGTAGCGGTTTGACTCCGGTAGAGATTTTCAATTAGACGCAAATCTTTTTGATCTACGTTGATGGATTTAAGTCTTTCCATAAGCTTTGGGTGTTGGACTCGATCAAAGGCTTTCTCATAATCGATAAAGCATATGTATACAGGCTTTTGTACTTCCCAGCATCTCTGCAACAGAGTTTGCATTGCAAGCAAAGCTTCTCTTGTACCCATTCCGCTCCGGAATCCAAACTGTGTGTCGCTCATAATTTCTTCACATTTTCTGCTAATTCGGTTTTGGATTATTCTCAGTAGCAGTTTTAAGGCATGACTCATAAAACTAATAAGTCTGTAATCGTTACAAGAGGTAGCGACATTTTTCTTCGGGAGCGGAATAAATGTAGACACCAACCAATCTGGTGGAATCTCTCCGGAGTCGTATATTTTGTTATATAGACAGGTAAGTAGCTTGATGTTGTCTGTGTCCAGAAGTTTGAAAAATTCAGATGGAACGCCATCTGGGCCTGGTGCTTTTCCATTTTTTGATATTAGGTTAGATGGGCCAGTGTTGTTATCTCAAAATCGAAAATTTTCGCGATCACAATACTCCCCTCGCCTATCGGTGTGGGGCATAAAAGTGAGAAGGGTTGTGGGTCAAGAAGTGGCATATTGTAGTCAAAACCGTGAAGAAGAAATCTTCACTAAAAGATCTCTATATAACAAGGTGGTCAATGCAACTGGTTCATATATATTTTAGGAACTTTGATTTTTAAATTACTATATGGTCTTTGAACAAAAGATAATGGTAGAATCGTGATGCCATCGCTAAGTGTCCGAGAAAATGAGGTGATTAGAACGATAGAGATGGGACTTTTCCAACCAATGAGTGAAGATAAATAGAGTTAGTTCATTTTCAAAACGAATGAACCATTACGACATTATTCGAGCGTGTTAGGGCTAATTTGGATCCCCTCTCGATGAATCTTTGATTTCGTATTGAAAATGCAAAACTTGCAACTACCTGTCCCGCCACTGTGACCAGTTTTCTGGCAGACACAGGGCCACAGAGAAGTCCTCCGGTGGCGCTTTTATAAAAGACCGGCCAATAGCCTGTTTGATCAAAAGGTACGAGAGAATGAGAGAATTGGCATTGTATGAGGGGACCATCGACGTGTTCAGACCCGACCAAGGACGCAAAATATCTCACCTTAACATGTAATTCACTAACATTTTGTTTATGGAAAATTACACAATTCTTTTTTAATGTAGTAAATTATTTGAACATTAGTTACATGAATCGGTGATTGTTATAACGATTTATGATCGCAAATTAATGGCGCAATACGTTAAAACAATAAAAGAAACAAACCATGAACGCACAAGACGGATATACGCTTGATTATTTGTCATTGATCCGTGAACATACAATGTAACAGAGAAGAGCAAAGCCATCAGCTAAAAAGAAACACCTAACCCCTCATACATCCTACATTCCCACTACATCCACAGCCAGACGCAGTATGAAAGTGAGATTATATATCCCCCTAGGGGTCTAGGGTATAGCGCGGCAAATTGCGTGGCCGCCTGTTCCGTTTCTCCAGTATGTGTTTCTAAAATGATTGGAGGTAAGTCTAAAAGTTCAAAGGTAAGGTCAAAACGTCCAAAGGTAAAGTACAAAGGTCACCATAAAAATGAATGGAATGCATTTAGAAGTTTCTGACGCTACTTTTACTTACAATAATGATACAAAAAGCAAATTGAAGAAGAAAGCTTGCGCTATGTCACTTTGGTGGCCTTGTTTTGATATCGTGTTTGGCAGTTAAATTACAGACATTTGAAGACGATTTTACTTACCTGCTCCATAACAAGAAGGATCACTTCAAGATCTGCCCTTAAGATGTATTTCTTATTCGCTTCCTGATGGCACTCTTCCTCGGAAATGGAACATTCCGTCTCCGGTCCAGTGTACAAGCTTAAGTACACTAACGTATGCCACAAAAGCGACGATTGCCAGATTTATCGGGGTTGTTATAAAATTATTCAATGTTCGCGAGCTTCGTACATGAAATGTGATGTGTTATGTAGATTTTTATTAATCCTTGAGCAAGACGTTAATGTCGCCGACGACAAACAAAAAGATTGCCACTGTAAATAAACCAATCGGCACGATGCTACCCGACTAGCAGCCGCGGTTCAAACTATTTATCTATATGTAACTCACTTCAAAGAACCGATGCCACGTGACCAATTATGTCTACGTAAGGTGATACTGGTAAAATACGGAGTTAATCTGCTTGATACTATTTTGCTTGTAGTTTTATTAAAGAGGTCAGATGATAAACAAACAAATAACCATAGAAGCTGCCGATAATTACAGCAATTATATTTACATACTGTGCCTTTTAATATTCCATTTATATTCCGTTAGACGTATAGAATTCCAAAAGAAGCAAGTGAAAGAGTATGTGTTACGACCGACGGTCTACAAAGACGCACAACGCGAAAATAGTAAAATAAAGTGTCTTATAATGGTTGCATGAGCTCCGCAAAATTCTAATTGCCCACAAAAGGAACGGTTAGAGGTGTTAGGGGTCAGAAACGAACACGTATACCTACATAACTATTCCAGTACAGTTAAAGCAGCTCGACCACGCTTCCTATCCATTAAATAGATGCAGCTGTGTTTTTATACCCAATGTTGATTAGCTTGTGTCAAGTCAGAGTAATTGTGATAGCAGTAGTAGTGATAGTGATGGGAAGGCGCAGCCATGTAACTATAGGCCAAATTTGTTCCTTCCCATCGATCCAACACTAAAAACCTCCAATGCCTACTTGTTTATATTTTTGCGAGGGACGTTGCCGATGCACTTGGCTAATCTGAGCAAGAGGCTACCCATGAACCACTCAACTGTCACGCTGGAACCATGACGTACAACGGACCTCTGGCTCTTCTGCATCCTACATCTCCCCTCCCCTGCCGAGGCAGGGCTGAATCATCTCGCCTTTGGTCTCTTCTTTCTTCGCATTCCTTAGTCATCATTAATCCTTTAACATAGCCTTGGACCACTTTTCAGTTGCCTGTACTCTCCAACATCGTGCTGATCAGGTTATCTGTATATAGCGTGATGCACTCAAAAAGCGTAAGCGCAGCATCATCCCTTTCGCTACAGTACATGCATTTGTCATCAATTGCTTTCCCGATTCTCTTTACATGTCCTGTCAAGGCCCGTGTCAGGTAATAATCAACAGCCATATGCTTGCAGGCTATCCAATCCTCTATATTCGGTATTAATCGTTTAGTCCACTGCCCCACGTGTACCGTCTCATCCCATCACTCTGCCATTGCCTAATAGCTTTCCGTCTTTCCTCATGTCTTACTAAGCTACAAGCTTCATTATCCCGATTGTAGAGTTTTCTCCATTCGTTTACCAGTAGGTATATAGGCACGATTCCACTAACTACTTGTAGAGCCCGTGTCCAGTGCAGTCCTATATCCGCTCACAACTCTTAACAACATTTTCTTTTGCACTCGCTCCAGTGTGATACGGTGCTTATGTTTTGACAGCGCTACACCCCATGTATAGGTGCTTCATATGTTATTGTAGATTGCACAACGTAATAGATAAGCTGGCGTTTTGAGCTGTTAGGACCTCCCACATTTGATAGAATTCTTACCAAAGCCGTAACAGTTTTATCAGCCTTTGATGCTACCTTTTTCAGATGCTCTCTAAATATTCCATTACTATCAAACACAATGCTAAGGCATTTAACATACTTTTGAGGCTAAACAATAGGTCCACAGCGTGAAAGTGCCGCCTTAGCATGGCCGTTTCGGTTTTTTTCAGGCGCCAATTCCATTGCCTACTTGAGGACTGCATTCTGTCGATCTTACCAGGCATCCCGATGAGGATTAGTATGTCATCCTTCTTTAAACTCTGCCTAGTCAAATATTTTTCAACCCTAAGGTTTTATATACATGTCAGCGCAGTAAGTAAAACGAAGTCTCATTTACCTCATTTGATGGTATGTTGCTACTGCTTATCTGGAATCTCTCTGAAGTATAATGATTTCTCTGGTTCCATGCATCAGGAAGGATAAAGATTCATGTGAATATTCACAGAAAAATAGCGAAATAGTCGCCGAGAGAAACTGATGCGAAATATATCGGAAGCATATATATCCACCATTTACCGAACTACAGAGCATCTATACGGGTTATTCACGTTACTGGACATGGAGCACCAGGGCTGAAGTGTTTGATAAAAAAAATAATACATTCGGATGGATAGTGACCCATTAGGGCTACATTTTAAAAATATTTTCATGTTATATGTCTCTACGTCTCTAAAACGCGAAACGTATCAAAGTCATGTTTTCTTATTAGAAAGAAAAACCAAAACCATGGTGAAGAATTCAAGCCTTGACGAAGAAACCGAAAAGAAGGTATGCAAAAGTGAAGCACTGACTCCTAAGCTTAATGCGTTGCCAAAAATCCACAAGCCTAACGTTCCACTTCGATCCCACGCGCAATAGGTTCGCCTACTTACGAATTAGCAGAACACTTAACTACATTATTACAGCCATACGTTGGAAAAACTGACTCGTACATCAAGGACTCAGCCTATTTCATTTCGAAAATCAAAGACATACAGCTGGAAGAATCCGACATGCTGGTCAGCTTCGAAGTTGTGTCATTATTCACAAAGGTGAAATTAAACGATGCAATTGAACACATCAAGAACATATTTCCAGAAGACATTACAGACCTTTTCAGGCACGTGTTAGCAACAACTTACTTCGTCTGGGACACCAGCATGTACGAACAAATTGAAGGTGTAGCCATGGGAAGCCCTCTAAGCCCGGTAGTAGCTAACTTTGTAATGGAGAAGGTCGAACAGGCAGCTTTGAAAAGCGCTCAATACAAGCCCAATATATGACTCAGATACGTGGACGATACGTTCGTCATTTGGAATCACGGAAGAGAAAATCTAGAAGAATTTCTAGAACACCTGAACAGCGTGCATGAAAACATCAAGTTCACCATGGAAGTAGAAGAAAACAAAAAACTCGCCTTCCTTGATAATAATATTAATAATAAGAGAGATTATGTGTCGTACCTCCGGAGGCAGGGATATGTTCGTGCTCCAGCTCAGCCTGCCCCTTCGGCGGACGGAAGGCCTGTTAACCAGGCTGAAAGTTCACCGGTAAGGCCCCCTGAGAGGGAAATCGACCAAGTCGTCTCACCTGGGGATTTCAGAGACCGAAGGGCCTTGCATAACAACGGAAGGTCCTTGAAGCTGGCAGATTTGAAGAGAGAGGGTGAGGTTGTGGGTGAACGTCTATCGGAGGCCTCTGACATTTGGAGCATCAATTGCGAAATTTACGCTGCGGCTCTGAGGCTAGCTAGACAGGGGAGAGTTGAGAGACTCTCCTGTTGAGAGAGCACAGAGACGGGTGCGCCTAATGGAAGCGAAAATCCAGTTGGCTCGCCAGGAAGCATCCCGTATCCAGTGTGTGATGGAATACAGAGCGGCTGGGAAGCCTTTTACGCGCCGAGTGCGCCAGATAGCCTACGGGTTGAGGCGCGACCATCATACACTCAGTCAAGCGGTACTGATTGTTGTCAAGCAACACTGTCTTGACAGGATACGGATGCTAATCGTTGCTAAGCGATCGTTGGTGGTGCGGGCGAGAGGTCTGGAGCAGAACAGAATGTTCTACGAAAGACCTTCTCGCCTTTTCCAACAGCCGCCTCCAGCCATAGAGCAACCGCCAACTGCTGATCGCGTGGAGGCCTTTTGGAGGGACATTTACGAACAACCCAAACCTCTCTCAGTAGACACTCCGGCCTTGGCGCAGTTCGAGTCCGTTTGTAGGAGGACTCCTAACTTGAATGTACTGCGTCACCCGATAAACTCGGAAGAAATTCTTGACGCCTTACGAGGCGCAAAGAATTTCGCAGCCCCTGGCCCGGATGGCAAAAACACCTACCGGTGGAAAAAATTCCCCAGTTGCCACCGGCATTTAGCTAGAGTTTTTAACGCATGGCTAAATCAGGAGCAGCCAATTCCGGCTTGGTTTGTCGAGGGTCGAACCGTGCTTCTCCCGAAGACCGGAGATTTGTCTGATCCCAAAAACTACAGGCCAATAACATGTCTGAACGCGTGTTACAAGCTCTTTACCAGAATCTTGTACATGCGTATCCTTCAAGCTGTGAATCCTGTATTTCTCGACGTGTATGAACAGAGAGGGTCAAAGAAAGGAGTAGCTGGCTGCAAGGAGAACCTGTTGATTGACCGATGTGTCACGCAGGACTCTGTGCAGTACAAGCGAAACCTTTCTATGGCCTGGATTGACTATCGCAAGGCATTCGACAGCACGTCTCATGACCTCATTGTGCGGCTGTTGGAATGTCTTTCGGTGGATAATCAGATAGTGGGATGCATCAAACAACTGATGCCACTCTGGAAGACCCGGTTTACCATAACGTCAGGTGAAACTCGGGTTCAGACAGAGTTGGTGTCATTGAAAAGAGGTGTCTTCCAAGGAGACTCCTTGAGTCCCTTGCTCTTTTGCATCTCACTTTTGCCTCTGTCCATAGCGCTGAGAAATACTAAAGGATACAGCTGTGGCACGCCCAATAACCGGTGGCACAAGGTCATCCATCTGTTTTATATGGATGACCTAAAACTTTATGCCTCCGGCCAACGCGAACTACAACAATCGCTGAGGGTGGTGCAGGAGTACAGTCATGCTATCGGAATGGAGTTCGGGACAGACAAATGTGCATTGGTTCATCTCAAGAAAGGACGAAGCGGAGATAGTGGAGATGAGGAACAGCTCGTTGATGGGAGCAACTTGCGACAACTGCATGCCGGAGATACTTATACCTACCTTGGAGTGGCGCAGCGTCATGTCCAAGAGGCAGCATTGGTTAAAGAGTGTCTCCGCCGCAAGTATTTGCACCGACTCCGGCAGATCTGGTCGTCAGAACTGTCCGGCAAGAACAAAGTCGCTGCCACAAACATGCTTGCGGTCCCATTGTTATTATACACCTTTGGTGCTATACACCGGAAAGTGAACGAGCTGAAGGAAATCGACACGAAGATCCGCAAAAGGATGAATATGGAGAGCATCCTAAGTCCTCTGTCCCGCGAATATACCTCCCGCGACACCTGGGAGGGCGTGGACTATTGAGTTTGGAGCGTCTGCACAACAGAGTAGTACTGGCCACTGCCTGCTATGTAACAAACAGCACCGATCCCCTGATCCGCTTGGTGCGAGAGCACGAGAATGCGGGAAAAGGAGCCTTTCTTTTTAGCGCAGCGAAACGAGCAGCCGAGGAGCTCAGCCTCACACTCGACTTCAAGCGGAGGTGTCAGCAGTCCATTACGGAACTTGCTCCCGCAGAATTAAAATCCCACCTTAAAACTGCCGAAGTCGACTTCCTTTTAAGACTTCATAAAGATAAGCCAATGCATGGAATCTTCTACAAACATCTGGAAGAGCATGGCTTGTCTGAGCAGTTGACCTTCTCTTTCCTAAGGTCTAGTGGGTTGAAGTCGGAGACTGAGGGCTTTTTAATGGCTTGCCAAGACGGTGTCTTCAACACCTTGGTGTACCGTAAAAGGGTTATGGGTGTACATGTACCCGACGCCCTTTGTAGAGCTTGCCGACAGGCGCCAGAGACGCTTATGCATCTCTTGTCGGCGTGTAAGACGTACGCTGGGACGGCTTACGTCCATCGGCACAACGCGGCTCTACGAGTGCTCTACTATCATTTGAGGCACTCATACGGTATCGATGAGACACCGGTGCTGCCATACGCTCCAGGGGATATAGAGTCAGTTGTGGAGAACGAGAGATGCCGGATTTACTGGAACTACTCGTTCCCCACGCTCGAGCTTGTACAGGCAAACAAGCCCGACATAGTCTTCTCGACCACCAACAGAAGACGATGTTCGTTATTGAGTTTTCGGCGCCTGCCGAGGTGAACATCGTCTCTAAGGAGGAGGAAAAGCGGACCAAATATCAGGAGTTGCTCGGACAACTTCGCAGGCTCTGGCCAGACTACACTGTAAGTCTGCTGGTTATGGTCATTGGATCCCTAGGTGGAATGAGGAATACGCTGCTCTCTGCACTGCGCAAAATACCGGTGTGCCGTGCGGCGGCGCACATCTTAGCCGCCAGAATGCAGAAGGCAGTCATCCTTGGGTCCCTTCGTCTACTTAGGACCCAGTGATTGCTCATCTCACGGTGTGAGGAGTAGTCATTGGGTAATGGAACAGCAGCCCGGTGTGTCGGAGCCCGGGCTGCACTTCTTTGTCTTTATTTGCCAAACCACTAACATTAACAATACATCGAAAGAACAACAACAAAAAAACAATCCCAAGGATAGTTTGACAATAGGACGAAGTTCAGCTTTGAATACGTAATTCATCGCTGCTCTTCCACTTAACCCGAAAACGTCAAGACCATCTACAAGCCCACAAAAAAGATACAGGAATATTTGAGAAAGGTGAAGGATAAAAGAGACCCACTCACAACACCGGGGTTTTATCGCATACCGTGCACGTGAGGGAGTGTATACATAAGAACAACGAAGCGATCTATAAACACAAGAATTGCATAACATAAGGCATAAGGCTAGCTGTTGACTAGGCCATACGGACAAATCAGCGGTAGCCGAACATGCGATTAAGGAGGAAGTCACAGGATCAAGTTTGAAGAAACTCAGGTTCTTGCCGCAATGTCTTTATACCATGCAAGACTTCACAGAGAAGCCATCGAAATACAAAAACATCATAATAATTTCAATAGGAAAGGATACAGAAAGTCAACCGAACATGTGTACTCATCCTAACGGTCCTGAAGACACTACCATATCGCGAAGGGGCGCGGCGCGGCTTCCAACGCTACCTGGTTGGGCCACGTCACCGTTAGGAGGTATAAATACAGGTGCAGATCCACTAGCCGTCAGTATTTTGAATCTCGCCGAAGTGAAATAGCTTCTGAAGATGCCATCCACTCGTGTTGGCGAAACGTCAAGCTTTAACGCTTTGTTTATATGACTGAGCATACCGCACAGGCAGAGCCTAAAACCAGAGTATCGCGGCTGCTGTGAAAGGGTTATGTTAGGTGAAGTTTGTTAACGAGGGATTTGAATGGGCGAATACCCGCAGGCCCAATAAATACATCTCCTGGCAGTCCATTCCAAGCCTTGGACACCCTGGAAATAAATGTGCGGTTGTACCGCTCGGTTCTTGATGTATGAAGAACCACCGCCTTAGGATGAGATGCCGCGGTCGCGCGGGTGCATCTGATAGGTGCGGTGAGCAGCGGAATGATAGAGGATAGCTCAGAGGAGCAGATTCCGACTGAATTTCGATAGAAGAGTGAGAGGTCCCCAAAAACATGCCGGTGAGAATGTGGCTGGAGGTGGCGCGTTAAGGCCGGGTCGCCAATTAGTTGAATTGCCCTTCTCTGGACGGCATCTTATAGATAGGGTAGTAGGGGCAGCAGCTCCCCAGACATGAGAGCAATACTCCAGACCAGGTCTTATCTGGGCTTCATATAGCGTGAGGAGGTTACATGGTGAAAAGTACCTTCTGCCTCTGAATAGGTACCCAAGCTTTTTACCAGCAGCTGTTGCAATTGACGCAACGTGTTCGTACCAGATCAGATTTTCTGTAATGTTGACTCCTAACAGTTTCAATGAGTGACTCCTTGGCAGAGCCGGGTTGTTCATTAGGACCTGATGTTGGCTTGGGCACTTCTTGTTAGATAGCATACAATACTGGGTCTTGGAAGCATTAAATTTTACCATATTTTAGAACCCTCAAGCGGTAATGGTATCGAGATCCTTTGAAAGTGAAGCTGCTACTGCCAGTCTTCTTCGTTCCAGCTCGAGCACAGAGATCAGTCTATTGCTCGTGATGCCCGCGTGCAGCGTACTGTCATCCGAAAAACTATGGATTGGGTTTGTAGTGCTGGACTCGTCAGAAAAGGATCCAGCAGGCTAGTGGAGTGAAAGGGGACACAAGGAAAAAAAGTGTGTTCTTTCACTAGCTGTGTCAGACCTTGGCTTATGGCAAATGCTTCGTCGGCGCGCCCCGCTGCGTCAGTTTTGTTGGAGCCCAACCAGACTTCATTATGAACTTTGAAGTCCCCAAGAGAACTACCTCTGAAGACGGATAGTTAATGTTCAGAAAGTCGATCTTTTCGGACAGGTAATCAAGGTCAGTACAGTTGTTATCCGAAGGTGAACGGTAGAAGCAGCAAATGAACTTGGGGAATGGTTTGGTCGCTAAACGACGCCAGCCTGAAAACCCAAGAACCACAAATTCAATGGACAGATAGTATTTCCCTACAGTCTCACTAGTAATTCTTTAGCAGTTAAACATCCAAAAGTATCATCCCACGCGGCCTTAAAGGTTTTGTGTGCGCGTGCTCTTAACAGTGTTGTCATAGCTTCGGACAGCAAGACACAAACAGGTAATAACATCACAACATATAATTTATTGTAATACTTCCCTAAAATTTTATCTCTTTTTGTTCTTAAGGTACAAAAATTAAAACATGTCTTTTCTCCCACGTTTGTGGCACGATATAAACCTAACGGTTGACTTTTGATCCAACATTTATTTTGACCAAAGATTCCCTCCTTTCAGTTTTCCGCATTTGTTTTGAAACCTCATGCAATGCGAACTGGGTGCTTACTCGGATGTGTTTAAATCGTTAGCGTCAGTACCTTTGACTTTCCGAATCACTGTCAACTGAAAGGAGATAAAATTCGCGGACTGAGGAAAGCGATATTTGGTTATCTTCAATGTGCATGAACAAGATTTCAGCACATAACGTCATGAATAGAGATTATTAGCCAGATATTACTCATGTTCCAGTACTTCACTGGTAGGGCCACTCCTTAACTTTTTGGGATTGTAGAAACTGGCGAGCCTCCTTTTGCTGCTATTTGTGTGTCTTAGTCAGATTTTACTCATGATTGTAGACACTGCGGGCCCCCATTTAGCTATTGTTTGTGTGTCTCAATCCGATTTTACTCATGATTGTAGAAACTTTTGGCTCCTTTAGTTGTTGTTTGAGGGTTCAGTCAGATTTTGCCCATGATTGTAGAAACAGTTGACGTTTTCGGCCCCACTTAGCTGCTGTTTCAGTGGAAACGACAAGACTGATATTCAGAAATAAAACAAAATTTGAGACCATGAATATGGATTATATTGTATGATTTTGAATTGACCACCTCGAAATAATCGTTAAAGATTTGATCATATATAATGCAGTGCAGAATTAATAGAAAGTGCCACACTAGTTTTTGATTCAAATATTCAACTACACATTTCGTTTTGTATGTAGATATAGTTCTGTCAATAACATTTTTGTAATTATTTGACAATAAAGTATATTTCTGTCTATTAAAGGATAAAGCAAAGAAATCATTGTTCTACGCCTTTCACACCAATCCCAGAGTGAAGTGATATAATTTAAATGAGGAAATCTAATGTCCCACCATCTATTTATATGTGATTTTTCTTCTCTGAAGAATTCCAATCCCCCGCACGATGTCCCCACGCTGGATTACTAGCATCCGATAAAATTGTCAGTACATAGGTACGAGAGTTTCTAATAAACTAAGTTTGCTATTGGAGATGTTCAGATGTTCCCTGACTACCAGGAAAAATCGTGATGTAAGTCATGGCCAATTATAAGTGTGTGGTAGTAGTTACCGAAGCATCTTTTGAAGGCTTTGTATTTAGAAGCTAACGCTTACTTTGTGAAAAATCGTGCATTGTCATTGTCGTCAGCATTTCCTCGATTTCGGCTTTTGACGAAAACAAAAAGAAATCACAACTTAATCGTAAACACTTGACCGCACGGTACGGACGTCTAAAACATAATGAGGCAACAACGGGAAGGGGGGGATCGCGGGGAGGTGGAACTATTTTTTTTGTAAACGAAGACGCCCAAAACGGGAACTGAAGTATATACTACAGGGTGACCTCGAGGACGAGGCTCTCGAAGTATAATGTAAACTTAAGGGTCTAGGGTATAGCGCGCGAAATTGAGAATCCAAGAAAATACGTATTCCCGTGTTAGCGAGGAGGCGTAGCCGCCTGTTTCCTTTCTCCAGTATGTGTGTCTAAAATGAGGGGAGGTTATTCCAAAAGTCCAATGGTAAGGTCATAAGGTCTAAAGGTCACCACAAAAATGAATTTCGCATTTAGAAGCTCCTGATATTACCTTTAAACTTACAGTTATGACTCAAAAAGCAAGTTGAAGAAGAAAGCTTGCGCTATATCACTTCGGTGGCCATATTTTGATATAGTGTTTGGCTTTTAAATTACAGACACCTTTAGAATGTATGGTTTTGCATTGCTAATTTTTTGTACACTAAAGAACTTTTTTGAAAAAATTCACCTTCAGCTTAGTGGATTTTCCGTTAGATGTAACAAATTGTTTTGTGAATAGAGATGGTATAGCCAACTTGATTTTGAATGACAAGAGTGTTACAAGCTCACAGACCCACATACAGGTGAAGCTAATAAAAGCATGCTAAAAATTGTGGACATAAATTCATTAATACTGGGTGATCAGTCTTCTATGTCACTCATTATATTTCCAAAGCAGAATGTGTGATAACTTCAACTACCTACCTTAATTTTTTGCTATACCACGATTCCACCTATTCTAGCGTTTTCCAGAAGTCTGAGGTACACATACTTTGGACGTTGCTTCGAAAATACGCGATGTTTTGGCATAGGGGTTAGTTATAGGCTGCAGCTTCTACTCATTACTACGACTTTTCTTTTGCTATCCAAATCACTTCCGAAAAGGATCCTATATTGACTTATTGATCTTACTACCATAGTCATCTAACACTATACGTGGAGGCCTGCCATGATCGTACCGCCGCCGTACGGCTCGGTATGTGGTCTATCGCTGGGTAAAGCTCAGAACAAGCACCTATTTGCCCAAGTTAAAATTCATCATTTGAAGCAGGATCTCTCATTATAGCGGCTTGAGACGGTCAATAGCCAGATTTGCCCGAGGCAATCGCGGAAGTCATGCAAACCTGGTACCGCCAGCGCGGTAGAAAAAATGAAGCAACTCGCGAATTCGTACCAGTGTTTCGTGTCGTATAACGTGTGATGTGACGGTACTTGGCGGTACTTTGTTGTGTTATACGATGCATGTTATGCAGTCAGGCAGTGATACATTACTATTAACACGCAGTGTGGGGTCACTGTGTCGAAAAATGTGGTGATGGATACATGAGTATAAGCACAGCGTATAATCTGTCATGTCAAGTCAAAGAACGAGCCAAGTTCCTCGAAACCACCAGACAATTTAGATAGAGGGTCGGGCACACACCTAAAATTTGTAGTTTTCATCAAAAATGCTAGGTTGTTTCTGGCATCGATATTCATTTACCTCAGGTGAAATAGTAATTAATAAATCCCATAGAAACTAAAGCGAAAGAATAAACTTGTTCCAAACTATAGCAAAAGCTTAGAAATAGGATGTCTAGCCTGCCATTAGGTACAAGGTTATGAAATATTCTAGAAGAACAATTACACCTACGTTCCATCGCGATGTTATAATGTTCCACTGATGCTTTTGTATTATGTGGATAATGACGTAGTAGCATATTTTCTAAGGACTAATACCAAAAATTCCAAAATCCGACAATAAAATTTTGTTTTATTAGAGTTTTCGTTTGAAGGTCTTCATTTTAATGAAAATGTCTAAAAATCAATCTAGCTCTGAAACAGTTAAAAATCGGACTCTTTTTGTTGGAAATCAGCTGTACAGTCCTCTCCTAAAGTATTTCTTTTCGCCATAGAATACTCTGTATACTGTGCACTGATGCACACAACTTACTGTGATAGTGGTCCATTCTTGCTTCAAACTCTACCTGAAAAATTCATAACGTCGAATTTCGCCGTTCTC
This sequence comes from Callosobruchus maculatus, assembly GCA_951848785.1. Classification (NCBI taxonomy): domain Eukaryota; kingdom Metazoa; phylum Arthropoda; class Insecta; order Coleoptera; family Chrysomelidae; genus Callosobruchus; species Callosobruchus maculatus. Next base: position 2,562,574 of record CATOUR010000142.1, on the reverse strand, counting down.
CCCTTCCTTTTTCCCTATAATATCTCTTGATGAGATCACATGTTGTTTATTACGCCCTGTCATGTCTAAATTATGAAAACGTCAAAATTTGCTGCGCGAAAATTATCTTAAAAATTAACACACAGGTAAATGGAGGGCTATGGACTTCGTGGCTTCCAGTGCACATTCCTGGAAGTGAGTGGCAGTGGAGGAGACGAAGATTGGCGGATAATATTAGAGCGCAGGTGTGACACTAGATGGACCATCAGAAGCTACAGGGAGTTGTGTTAACGAAATTCAAGTATAGTATGTGCTATATGGTTGAGTGGAAGAGCACTATTGTAGTGAACTCCGCCATTTGGAGTGTATCTCTGTATGCTTCAATAAAGTCTATTATTATTATTATTATCCGACTTTCTAAGTTCCTCTCGCATAATTGCGGTAGCGACAAGTGCTGACGGGCTGTGCCAAGTCAGCACCCTGACAATTGATCGGAATTTAGGAAGGATCGCACAATATTACAGGTCTTTAGGATTACAGACTTTTGGAATGCTTTGTGTAACTTTTCGTCCAGGCCTAACTGTTGAAGGTGTTGTGTGAACGTGTCTGGTGTAAGGCCTGAGACCGACCGTTATTATTATTATTATTATATTTTTATAATTTTAATGATATCATGGTGATTAGGTGTAAGAATAGCGCTTCGCTAAATCTTGCCCCTAATGTCTCCCCTGATGTACCTTGTACGTAGGTGTATAAATAAAGGCGATATTATTATTACTATCAGCATAAATTGCTAACAGATTAATTTTAGGTTTTTTAAGGCCACGGGTAAGTGAACAGTTTCCTCTATTTGTTGCTGTTGAACAATTTTTTTAAACCTTATAGTTTATACATATATTTTGTTACTTAAAAGGTACCTATGACATAATCCTTAGCAACGTGTATACAAATTTTACAACATTATGAAATATTTTTCTAAGAGCTCATGTTTTGTGTTATAAGATTATATAGACACCATTATAATTTTAATATATTTTTCTCCATATGTATATTTTTTAGTTCTGAGGATATACATATTAATATTACTCTGTTTATTGTAGATACATTTTCCTTTACTTCCGATCATTTTGATTATCTTTTATCTTGAACCTCAAGGCAACACTGATTTCATGAAAAAGACCCATGTGGCACTACTCAAAACGAGGACATCTGAATAAAATTTGGAGGCGATAGTCTCATGTAAACAAGTATTTGTTTTTTCTATTATATTCCACTTGAAAAAGTAAGTTGAATATGAGTATGCAATTTTCAAGTCATTTTGTAAATCAAAAACACCAAGCCAAATACATCTTGTCAGGGTCCTCAACAGCAACTAACAACGGACATTTTTGTTGATAGGGATGCTATCCTCTTTGATAAATACTTCTAGATGAAGTCTTTTCTCCCTGGACGTCATCACGGAACCATTCTTCGTGGGGTTCCTTCGCCATAGGGATAGATCCCTTCTGACTCTCCCTGGAGCAATGTCTAGCTGCGGAAGATAAGTTTTTTATAAACATATTCATTCCGATAAAAAATTAGTTTTAATAAAATTTTGTTGAACAACATCCTGCATTTCATTTCTCCACCACAACTGACCTTGGCACCCCATCACTTATAACCAAAGTGGTCTCTAGCAAAGCCCACTGACCTACCAGTTGCTAGGTAACTTCTGTGGAGCTGTATTGCAACTGCAGTGTTTCATAGCAGTTTGTAGATATACGTTGTGCATATATGCATGCAGTGGGTGAAAAAATGCTACATCAAAACAATGATAATCAAAATTAAGTTAGTACCGATAAAGTAGATCAGTCACCAAGTTACGGTGTAAATAGTCAATGACTATCGCATGAATCCATGTTTGCCTGTTATTAACATGATTAACTTTGACTCAAATACCACAGCTTGCGACTGCTGTGCATTCTTTAATATAGAAATTCCAGAAATGTTTTAATATGAATGAATATTGTATTAACGGAGAATTTCTTCATGTTTTGCATTTATAGTTTAGTCTTGCTAATTATACCATTCCAATGTTTGTCGTTATTAATCTGCTATCAGAAATCATTATTACAACCACCAATATGCAGAACTTATGTTCAAATTATTTTTTACAATTTTTAAATAATACAATTGGGATGGAAGCTAGATGAAGATAACATTCAGTAGTGGAGGAAGGGGCGTATAAGCAATTATAGGATAGTATTGACGCAAATACTAGCAATAGTATTAGACCTACATTATATTTCGTGTCATTGATATATCACGAAAAAGCGTCCTACAAGGTAGAATAGAACCTACTGCCCAGTAGCTCGAAAGATACAGAAATTGAGTGGAGGGGCGGACCTATTAAGTCTGATTCATCGTGATTCCATAACTAAAATTATATCTATTGAAGTAAAAATACTTTACCGACATTTCTGCCATTAATAAACGACAAAATATTTGATATTGATTTCAAACAAGTAGTGTTAATTATAAGCTACCATAGGGAGCAACTTGTTTGAGAGCTAACTATGTATAATATGAGAACATTAATATTTACAGCTTACCGCTTACTTGACAGGGGGGCCATGGCATATGGCTTGCACCTATTCTTTGCAAGCTCTTCAAACTTTCGTATCAACGAGGCGTATTTCCCATTTCGTGGAAGATTGGCTGCGTACAACCTATCCCTAAGAAAGGCAAAAAAACTGATCCCACCAATTATAGACCTGTGGCTCTTCTCAGCATCATGTCTAAGGTTATGGAGACTGTCATTAACACACAGCTCCTGATATACCTGGACAACAATAACATCATAAATGATCGCCAGTATGGCTTCCATAAGCACAGGTCTACAGGTGACCTCCTTGCCTACGTCACTCACTTGTGGAACAGAGCAATAGACAATCATGGCGAATCCCGTGTTGTTGCACTTGATATATCGAAAGCTTTCGACAGAGCATGGCATGACGGACTTCTGGTCAAGCTTGCTGCTTTTAGACTACCACCTGTCCTGCGCCAGTGGCTGAATAGCTTTTTGAACGACCGATCTCTGTTTGTTGTAGTCGAGGGCTGTTCACCACACGTATTTTCAATAAACGCCGGTGTTCCTCAGGGATCTGTCCTATCCCCTACACTGTTTCTGCTGTACATCAACGAGCTGCTGGAAATAACATCAAATCCAATCTACAGCTTCGCAGATGACAGTACATTAGTGTCGTGCATGGAACCGGGCAAGCCACTATCATCCCAGGAGACGGTACGCCGGCGACAGCAGCATGCCTCACAGATCAACACAGATATCAAAACAATTGCCGAGCGGGGATTAGCAAATAAAGTACAGTTCAACGTACAAAAAACTCAGGCAACATCACTTACAAAGAAGTCTCACGATGGCTTACCAACCGTGGAAATGGAGGGTCACCCCATAGTCGAATCACCTTCCGTCAAGCTTCTGGGAATCAACATCAACAATAACATGTCCTGGTACGATCACGTCGTCAGTATTGCTAAAACGGCATCCCAGAAGCTTTGTTTTGTTCCGCTGTAGGAAGTTGTATACACCAGAGCAACTGCTGCTGCTCTACAAGGCACAGATCCGACCATCGCTGGAGTATTGCTCCCATGTGTGGGGATGCGCTCTGAAGCACTCTCTAAAGCTTCTGGACACTATCCAGAAAAGAGCGATTAGACTAATCGGTACGCCCAGCCTCACAAGGGACCTCCACAGCCTGGAACATCGCAGGAGGGTGGATGACCTATCCCTGTTTTACAGATTCTATCACGGAAGATGTTCGAGTGAGCTCTCCCAGGTAATAACAGCAAAGGCCGTCCGAACCAGGAACTCTAGAGAAGCTCTGCGAGCTCATCCTTACCAGGTCGAGGTGCTTACTCCCCGAACCAGTCTCCTCCAGCATTCCTTCTTTTGGAGAACTTCGACGCTGTGGAATCAGCTGCCGGGAATTTGTTTTCCGGCGGCTACAACCTGCAGCGTTTCAAATCTAACGTGAACCGATACTTATCCTCTCGCAGCGCTTCTACAGCGCCATAAGCTTTCAGCCTCTGCGGGAGGCCGACCATAAAAAAAAATTCATCAGTAAGTGGCTGTAGCTGTATATTGTCTATGATCATAGTTTGGTTTTTATTGAATTTTATACCATGTTCCCCCTTATATTTTGTAGATGTATTTATACACATACATCCTGGCGGTAGGGTTTTTTTGACAGCAAAATGTCAGAAAGTAATGAAATTTGGAGAGACTGTAGACATTCGTTCCCTGAACCTACACTTAAGTTTGCGACCTGGGGCTCCGCGACGATTTTCGAAAAATAACGCCGTTTTGGTGAGTGATATCATATCGATAAAAGCCTCAAATGATTTATGGAGGAACAAAATTCTGCATAGTTTTGGTCTTACATTTTTCTTGTGCGATCAATAGTTTGCGTCCTACAATGCACCAAAGTTAGGGGTTGGTTTGTGATTTTCACTAAAATCAGAATTTCATCGCAGATTAAGACGAAGAAATTTGTCACAAAGTCGTGTAACGTTCTTGTTTCTCTAAAAGAATGTTACATCCTCATTTCTTCACTATTTGCAGTTGTCTAAACGCACGAATTTGGATTAAAAAAATACGACATTTATGGACACATCACTACCTACTACCGATATGTGCTGTTGCGAAAAATATCTTATTTGTGCATAATTTTAGTAGAAATGATACTACCTCGACGTTATTTAATCAAGATGCCGGGAGAGGGGGGTGACAAATCTTTCATGACGGTTTTCGACAGATAGCGCCTTTGCGGTAAGTCCAAAAAAAGTTCAAATATTATATGAAGAAATGAAATCTCCACATTTTGGTCTTTACATTTTTCGTGTGCGACCAATAATTTCCACCCTACATTGCGCCAAAGTTAGGGGTTGGTTTGTGGTTTTCACTAAAATGGGAATTTCAGCGCGGATTAGCACTAAGAACTTTATCAAAAAGTCGTGTAACGTTTTTGTTCCCCTAAAAAAAATGATATCGTCTCATTTCTTTGCTGTCTGCAGCTGCATAAACGCACGCATTTGGTTTTTAAAAAAAAATACGACATTTAGAAACACATCACTACCTACTATCGATATGTGCGGTTGCGGAAAATATTATTTGCGCATACTTTTAGTGGAAATGATACTACTCCGGTGTTACTTAATTAAGATAAGATTCAATTTGTGATCTCTGGGGGTTGCCGCTCGAGGGGGGGGGGAGTGGAAACTGTTTCGTGACGCTTTTCGTCAAATGCGCCGTTGTGGTAAGTGCTATCGAAAAAAGTTCAAATAAATTATGGAGACAATAAAATTCTCTACAATTTTGTCTTAACATTTTTCTTGTGTGACCAATAGTTTCTATTGTGCAGTGCATTTTTACTAAAATCAGAATTTTAAGCGTATTAAGTCGAACAAGGTTATCAAAAAGTACTGATACGTTCTCCTAATATAATAAAATTTTTCATATCTCTATTATCTGCAGCTGTCTAAGTAACACATTTGGGCTAAAAAATACGACATTTAGGAACACATCGCTACCTACTCCCGATATTAGCCAATCGTTAAATCCTACAAACATTTTTTGAGCGCAAAAGGTCAGAAGGAAGTGAAGTTTAGAGGGATGGTAGACATTGGTCCACTGAACCTACACCTAAGCTTGCGATCTCGGGGGGTTGCCGCTCGAGGGGTGGGAGTGTAAAAATTCTGCTTGGCGAAATTTTCGAAATATAGCGTCGTTTTGGTAAGTGCTATCGAAAACAAGGTTCAAATGATAGAATTCAATTTGCCACCTCTGGGGGAACTTTGTTTATTTCTTAAATCGTTTAAACCTTTTATTGACACCACTTATCAAAACGAAGCTAATTTCATTTCTTCCCAACCTTTTGCTGTCAAAAACCTTTTCTACAACGTAACGATTGGACTATTTTTTTTTATTTCTGTGTCATCGGCATCGACTACTTTGGTCATTAGCCTGATTGGACTATAAATAGGACAAATAGATATGGAGTAAAAAATGCGAAATAAAAATTTTTATGATCATCTAGTAACGTAAAGTATAGCTGTTTGAGCTTTGACCGCCAATGGCCGGTAATAATGTACAGTCATATGTACAGTTATATGTCATACGACAATGGTAGATTTTGGAAGACCAGAGTTTACCATTCTGTGACCTTTTGTTCCAGGTTTTGAATTCAAAATACTACGTCTATCGTAAGTTGGCAACACTGGATGCCTCAAGGTGAATTCGCCATGGATCATATTCACTCTAAGATATTTCCATAATTCATATAAATTAACGTGTATAAACATCACATCAGAGTTCCACTCCATGTATGCTAAAGCGTTCCGTGTCGGTATTTAGCTGTTAAATTAATTACGTTGGTTACAGCGAGGATATGCGCTGGTACGCTTTTCAGAAATCGTCAGAGATAACTTCCTGATGTGAAATGACCGATGAAATTGTTACAGACTGAAGATTTACAACCATCTACAGTGTTCAGAGATAACTGATAAACTGATACCTCGTATACATTTATTACAACTTCCAACAAGAAATTGGATCGTTCCTTCTTACTTAAAAATCAAAAAGATATTAGTCGGTTATACAGGCCATAAACTTTGATAATCGCATAGCATTTTATGAACAGAAATAAAGGAGTGAATTTTTTTGCCCAGTACTTAGCGCAAATTCCCGTTTTGCATAGCGGCTCCCGTTACCGTGTTTACCTTTATCGTTGTCGTAAAGTAAAAAACTATGCAGGATCCTCTCGTAGTTAGGGAGCAGCTATCCTGAAAGTCGCAATAAAATAAAAGCTCCATACACTCAGCTTGTCTCTGAAGACAATGAAGCTGTATTCTGATTACATTGGATATTACGAGGATCAATTTTTCCCGGTCAATGGAAAGACGCTTATATATTCGGAAAATCTTGATGTTCAATCAACCCTTTAGCCACTCCGGATTTGATAAATCGATGCAGCATGCAGCGGTTGCTGTGGCTACTAAGGGACGAAATTATAATAGAAAATTTTCGCGGTTTAATTATTTTCAACACGCTTTTATTAGCTTCACCGGTAACCTGTATGTGGGTGAGATTGTAAATTTACATTCCTTTGGCTTACTACTATTTCTATTCATCAACAGCACTGCCAACAGTGTCAACGTCATTCTTTCCCTTCCCATGCTTCTGGAAAGATAGTTGTTGAATCTTATCCGTCGTGTGTTAGTAACTGCAACTCAGCGCCATACGCTGTCTTAAACTGTATACAGCTATCCATCTGGTTTTGTGTTAACCACCTGCAACTGACGGTGCGGAACTTTGGCGCCATGTTTTGCCTGAGTTGGGATTTGCATTTAACAAAACAGGCTGCTCTGTGTTCTCAGTTCTCGACACTTTGACTGTGGTAATAAAGTTATGAAAATTAACAATTTTGCAGGATGTAGCTTAAATTCAATTAAAAATACACAAAGAATAGTTAAAATAAAGTTGGCAGCTCTATGATTCACAGTTAGGTATTGTGTCAGATGGCCGAATCAGTTTGTCCGTTATCAGTTAGAGATGAACCTCGTACCGGTCAACCACAAACTGCGCGACCTGCCACAAAAATTACAGAAATTAACGACATGCAAAGTAGGCTTAAATACCGGACACTGTCAACTTCATCGGGAACAGTCATGCCACACTGAAAACGCCGACTCTCGTCCATCGCTGAAGCCAAACAGCATCGGACGCGGTTAGTATACTTGATTGGGTGACCGTGACCGCTTGTAAAGGTCTGGCAGATATAGCGCTACAATCAGGACAACGCTAGTTTATAACTACAAAATTAATGAATAAATACATAAAAAAATAGAAAAAGGTTTAGCGATAAAGTTAACTAAAAAGTTAAACGAAATTATATTTAACTTTTTAGTTCGATGCTCTTTAAAAGCGTGCCTTATTAGTTTTTGAAAACTATATTTATTGCTGTTGTTTTTTGCTAGCAAATATCAACGTTAAGTATTTTCTCTAATTTTAATGTTGATCTCAGTTTAAACTGTTTTTAGCTATTTTAGAAAGCCCTGAAGATGGTAATAAACATTGCCGAAAGCTGGCAGTTAATAGCAGAGTATCTTTTATGCAGTGACTGTCCTTTTTTTTAAATCCTGGTCACAACCCCAAGATCTTCTCCCCTTTTTATATTATGAATGTACAAAAAAATAGCCTCACTATTTCTAAATTTAACTTATTTAGCGTACGTTCATTTGGCAGCGATTTGGACTAAAAATTGTCATAACTTTTGAAACACCCGGTATAATGTTAGAATACCTTATACTTTAAGAACATGAATTATTAGTAGGATCTAAATATGGAATAATATATAGGGTGTCTCATTTCAAAAAATGTATGTTTGCATCACCACGTAGTTATGGGTCACCCTGTATAAATCAAAATTTCTGAGCAAGCAGCATATCCTGGACTACAACTTTTATATACAACTGTTTTCGCCATCTTCGGCAGTAGTGGAGCTTTTGACCGATCCGGTACTGAAAACTCACCCTGTATTATATTGAACAAGACTGGCGATAGAACAGAGCCCTGGGGTAATCCGTTATTTAAATGTCTTACATTGCTGGTATCAGAGCTCATGGCAACCTGGAATAATCTGGCTGAAAGCATCTTGTTTATTAGGGTGCCTACTGTTTTGTAGTGCTTTTCTCCAGACGGTCATAGGCTGTGGTCAGGTCTACGAACACTATGCCAGTGTTAAGCCAACAACATTGATACCCGCTTTCAATAAAAGATGTGATGGGAACATATTCTCATCGAGAATAATCGCTCAAGGGGTTTGACAGAGACGCTGACTAGCACGATGGGGCGACACTCCTCCAAAAGTTCGCAGTCTTTTCCTGATTTCAGTAAGCTAATTATCTTCGATTTTTTGAATAGTAGTAGTAGTAGTTTACCAGTCTTCAAAACACCTGCAAAGCATGTCCCCAGCCACTCTCTTGTGCGTAGTCCACAGTGAACCATCAATTCTGGAAGAAATCCATCTAAACCTGGGGATTTCCCCGCTTTCATTCATTCGATGGCGGTGGCTATTTCAGTTGATGAGAAAGGTCTCGAGTATTCAGAAAGCGATGTGCTCGTTTTCTTGATATGTCTGAGTTTTTTTTTCGTTCCCTTTGTGAGTTCTTTATGGCATGGAGATTCTGATGTTTTGACGATGTGTAACGCGACTTGGTCAGGTGACACCGACTGCCATGTCTGCCTTTGCGCTGCGTAAAGTCTATTGAGAAGTTCGTCAGACATTTTATGGTCGCCACTTTCTGAAAATTCCTCATACAACCTATCGCTATCTTCGTTCCAACCTGGAATGTGAGTTTTACGGTAACGCCATGGTATGGCCCTCTTTGCAGCTGCTATTATGGCTCAAGTAAGGCATTTGTAGTTACCACTGACTGACGGGAGGGATGTATTTTACTTTACTGTCTAATATGTTATGGTAAGTTCCCAGTAAGCCTTTTTTAAGGTCCAACGAGGCCTTGGCGTAGAGTGTATGATTGGTAGTTGGATTCCTTTTTCAATAATGACAGGTCTCTGTTGATTGCGTGGAGATGTCTTAAGAACTCCTCAAGTAGCGGGAAGTGGTTTACTATTATTATCTTGTGAAAAAACATAGGTCTGGGTTTGATTCAGTTTTCCACGGTGCTGACTTAAGAGTGCCACGATCTTTTGTGTCAAAAAACTAGAGGCATGACTATTTCTAAAAAAATGTCAAGTTAAGCTATTAAGTGTTTGTTTACTGAACGACTGAATATTCATTGCAAATTGGTTATTATTTCGCCAAAAAAGCAAACTAGCTATTCTATCTGATTCTTTATCAGCAAACAGTTTACGTGTAGTATGTAGTAAACAAAAATCACTTAAAACGTGAGACATACGAGTATTTATTTTCAAAATGGAACTCAACAGTAGTAAATTGTATGACAATATTTCTTAGATAGTATCGAAAACGGTTATTTTGTTAGCCCGAAACAAGCTTTGTTTTCGCAATACAAGCATTTCCGTGGACAAAATTCTTTAATGAAGACAATTTAAGACACCAATATAAACCAAAGACTGCATAACAAATTTTACAGTTAGTGGAATCTCTTGGTAAACTTTTTGAAACGTCTAATTTGTCTATTATCAAACAGTATTTACTGAAATACTAAATGAGTCAAGAAACGTATTTTGAAAAATAAGCGGAGCAATCACATCCTGTTTACAAAATTGTAGGCGTTGAGTCACGTTATCTAATTTAGCTGAGTATGGTTTAGTGAATGAACTTCAATATAATTATATGTAATGATTTTGATATACGGTTCAGCATAGTTGCAGTTCAATTTGTACATAAAGGTCGTCATATTCAATATTATTATTTTACACAGACAACATGAAATTTATAGACAACAATAGTATAGAAAAGATTTGCATTAACAAGACAATTGAAGACGACAAATCAATCGAAACGACGTGAAGCTCTGGAATTTTATTGACAGAAATTTATCGAATTCCCTAACTTTTAAAAATTTCCTAAAACCACAGTTATACCTGGTTATACATTAAGCAACCTTTATTGCGCACGGTTCTCTGCCCGGGCTAGTACTGAAATAATTTTTATATTAATAGCAAAACTTATTAGTGAGATTATCATTTCCGTACAATGTCGAATTATTTAAATGTTTACATGTTTATTTGTACTCTTGTCGGACTGTACGGAGTGTCATTTTCTTAAAACGGTTGACTACCTTATCTTCAATTTAGGTTGAAAATAATGATTTATTCCGAAACGTGCGCTAGTGATTAGTGCTTTAAGTAATAGAAATAATTAGAGGTTAAACGACTTACCTGTAAGGAAGTTCAATCCTCAATTATACGAGATGGCCCCGTCCGAAAAGATCACCCAGTAGTATACGTTTATTTTAGCTCGGAGGCGTAATGTTTAGATAAAAAACTGCATAATTATCCTGCTTCTGCCGTCGACCTGCCTAGGTCTTCATTACGTTTCGTTTGTTATCAGATCGAGGAATTTTGGGAACAGCGGCGGGCGGGTGGTGATCTTTTCGGACGGGGCCATCTCGTATAATTGAGGATTGAACTTCCTTACAGGTAAGTCGTTTAACCTCTAATTATACTTCGATAGCCCCGTCCTCAAGATCACCCTGTAGATGTTCAGAGATTGTACCTCGATCTGATTTCCATAACCTGTTATTTATGTCTGGGTAGAGAACAAACAAACAAAAATATATGTACGTATTATTTTACAGGTTTGTTCCATTTCTAGGAAAAAGATTAATAATAATTTGGCAAAAAATTACCATAATAATTTTTTTTTAATATTTAACAATCTGAATTCAAACTAACATTGGTTATAAAGATTGATATCGTCCTCGAGATCACCCTGTAGATGTTTGAAGATGGTTTCACGATCAGATTATAATTCGAATAAAAGAGAAAGAACAAGTCTGGAAATTGTTCAGCCTTGGAAGTTTTTCCTTTTTTTTTTTAATTCAATAATCTTTCATCCTTTTATTTTAATGTACACCTACATATGTAATGTGTAAGTTTAGTTTAGTAGTATCAGAATTCATTATCAATTTTTTATTATCAGTGAATTTGCAAAATATAAATCGTCAGGCATATGGGTCTGTTATAAAACATAACAAAAAACTTTTGACCTATCACTTCATCCTGCGGTATGTCTAAGGTTTCAACGTGTAAGCCTTCCCTAAAGGCCGCGGAAGTGGAGGCGTTTCCAGTGCTCTGTGCTTTAAATACAGATGTGTCCCAACTCCCGACATTAAGCCTTTTTTGTTACAGTTTGTGGTGTGGCTGGGTCGTGATGTTTTTTGGACCTAAGTAAAAGTTGATCAATTCTCTTAAAGTTCTGGTCAACATGTTATTTTATGTAGATGCAGGATAAGGCTCTTCCACAGAGGATGAGGTTTCCTGCAAGGTGGAAGTAAGAGTGATTTGTCGTTAAAAAACAGGTGCGATTTGCTGTTTGTAGGTTTTCCATACTAAAACCCAGGTTGCGTTTTCCACAACAGGTAGACTGCGATTCCTTGTGCCTTCTCAGCTGTTATTTTCGGTTTCAAATCCTTGGTAGAAGCGAGAAATGTGGGAATGCTCTGAAAAACATTTCTTCCCAGTTAACACATCTATAGCGGAACATTGAGGATCAAGGTGTCAAGAGACACATTCGTAAACACATCAGCGGCCCAAGAAAAACGATCTTACTTACCTTCTTGAGGCCTATACCTTGATTTATGGTCAATGAAACCATGCAATCAATATCCGATTTTATTTTGGCGATGTTGATTGTTGTTGATAGCCCATGTTGTCGAATTATTCTCATAATAAGACTCGAGAGAATCGATGTTACTCGTATTCTCTACTCGACTACTTGAAAGGCAGTGACATCCTATGGTTAAAACCACGTTAAAACAATGTATCAGTCATTGTTAAAACACTTCAGTTTCGCCATATTGAGATATTGAGGCTCAACAAATGATTTTACGTCTTCACTAATAATGTATTAATCATTGTGATTAAGCAAGGGTGCCATACTAGAGGGTGTACGCGAGTAAATATTACTCATATTCATCAATACCCTTCTAGCACAACGATATTCAAATTCGTCGTTCTAACACAACAATCTGATGAACAATGGATCAGTCATTGTTGTTGTGTATGTCTCTTTCAAAATCATGAAATGAAAAATATGTGTACACCTACTTGATGTGAAGTTGTCCAGCAAGGCATGTAGTTTTCTCATCTTCCGTTTCACTTTTGCTTTGAACCAATTTAAACTCACTCACTTTCCGTTTCGGTTCGTCATTTTCGAAAACATTATTCCTCACGCTAGCGCGTAAACAAACGTAATGAAGACCTAGGCAGGTCGACGGCAGAAGCAGGATAATTATGCAGTTTTTTATCTAAACATTACGCCTCCGAGCTAAAATAAACGTATACTACTGGGTGATCTTGAGGACGGGGCTATCGAAGTATAATATAAAAAATAGAGCAACAGAAGTTATTGCAGTGATTATAGCGTACCTTTAACCGTATACTTTTCCAATAGATCAGTATTTGTATCTATTTGTAGCAGGCAGGCGTTATTCATAACTCACGACTGGAGGATAAGTTACGAAAAATAAATCACGCACTTTGTTGATGGGTAACATTACATGTAAAAAGTAGTTTAGTAATGTCTGTATAACGTAATGGAGGTAGACAGACTTCATTATGTCACAGTGTATTGGCCGAAGTGTTAAATTTATGTATTTTTCGCGTTTTTTACCTAAAAAGTACAATTTCTAAATGTTGCTACGCTAAACGGAACTGGTTCCCGGATATCAGCGCGTAGCAATTAGCCAGTACATCTCTTCAAGCTCCCAAGTATAAAATTTGTGTCTAAACAAGTTGTAAATAAATTAATGGTAGGTGCAATGGTTGAAAATACTGATATCTAAACTAAATTACATCAGTCCAGAAGTCAAGAATAAGCAAAATACAGCATGGCAAACTTGTCGTTGTACCAACGGTAACTCGTAGCCACAGTCACTAAGTTTTACGTAAAAAAGGTAGCAAGTAGGTATGCTTTCATTTAGTATACCGTGAAACAGTAAAGGTATACGAACTAAGAACGGATTTGAAATCCTATCCGACATCCTCCTCAGAACATCCCGAGTTCCTAATTTCAAGTCTTTTGCTCTGTTGATGGAAGAAAAAACGAAATATGAGTTACAACTGCGACATCCTGTATGATTCGTATAATATACCTCCTAGCAGTTAAATTCATACATAAAAGTAATCATATCATTATTATTAGTTTATACAGCCAATATTCAATTTACAAACAACAATAGCTGTTCACGTACGGTATAGAAACGATCGTATTAACTATAATCTACTCCAAATTGCAAAGTGTCTAGATCAACATCCATGAAGCTAGCTCAGTTTAACGCTCTCGAAACCTCTTCCTGGCATTTCAAAGCTCGTCTGCTTCAGACGGACTTTACAGATTTCATTGTATAGTTGGCTATTATGGTATTAGTGAGAATAATAACCATAATCAGATTCACTTCCTACTTCCCTGTTCACTCGGATTGTGCTGCGTTTGTTGACTCCGGTCACCTCCTTTCTCAACAGTATTTTTGTATCAGGCCAAGTATCACAAGCGGAGTCGTATTTATTATTATTTTTCTGCAGCCGTCCCGAAAATAGGAGTTTCGGTATGATTTATTAAATCGAAAGTGAAACCTTACACAAATCGTACCGAAAGTAATACATCATCCCGAATGTTCTATTTTTGGGACGGCTGTAATGTTCATAAGAAACACTTATAGTATCTATCCCTACTATTTGTTAATATTTTATCTAATAAACGCCTACGGCTAGCCCTGGATACTGCCTAGTCATCCCGTAAAATATCACTTTCGGGACTTGTTACGTAAATAACTATTGTTATGTAGTTAGACCACACGATTACGAAAATAAAATGTTCGAGTTGATGCATATTTCGCAAAAGATCCATTAGATCTGTAAATATTACAATTTTTCCTACATATTTGTTAACTTTACGATTACTATCTTTGTCCTTTGCTGTTAGAATAAATTGCAAATCCACCAAAATTTTTAACATCATGGATTACGTAGGACATATACTTTATGTTTAATTTGCACACCAGAGGTGTGTTCTGATCTGTCTATGTATCTTTCTTCATGTCTGTCTGTCTATCGGTCTATCAATCTGTCACCATTCTTATCCGCGTAATATCAGTACCTACTACACTAAATTTGACAGCATGTGGAAAATGTTATATTGCTAGGTTTTCAAGAACATTCCAATGCAGAATCCACGAATATAAAAATTAGAAAACGTGAAAATCAGTACTCAGCAAACTGGTTTAGGAGCCAGGAAACAGTTTGTAGTGAGATCACATTTTTATAGTACACAAAGAGGATAATGGTTATAAGATAAAGGTAAAAAGTTTGGCTTCCATTTATAAATAATCAGTGGAGTGTGATCAAGTATGGTTGGATATACCTAAGGTAGAAATATGAGAAACATGATCAGTTCTCTTTATTGTATAACCACCACCACCACTACCAGGAATTGTAAATTTTCATACAAAAGAGAGAAACCGATTCTGATCAACAATCCCTCTGACAAGAAGTCACTCACTCAAGCTTTTAGTAGTTAACGTTACAGAAAACGTCATCTAGCACGAACACGTTGCGTCAATTGCAGCAGCTGCTAGCGGCTGTTCAGAGCCAGAAAGTACTTCCCACCATCCAACCTTCTCACGCTGTATAAAGCTCAGATAAGACCTGGCCTGGAGTATTGTTTTCACATCTGAGTAGCTGCTACCCCTAGCTATACTTTATGAAGTCCAAAGAAGGGCAATTTCAATAGTCAGCGACCCAACCTTATCACGCCACCTTGAGCACCTTTCTCACCGGCGTGCGGTTGGTGACCTCTTACTTTTCTACCGGTACTCAAACGGAATCTACTCCTCCGAGATATCCTTTATGATTTTGCAGCTCATCAAGCCTATTAGATGCACCCGCGGCACCGCTGCATCCAAGGCGGGTGTTCTTCATACAACAAGAACCGAGAGGTACCACCGCACTTTTGTTTCCATAGTGTACATGGCTTGAAACAGACTACCAGGAGATGCATTTTTAAGAGTGTTAGATAGTCAAGTCCCGCGTCAACAGATTTCCTCTAACATAACCTTTTCATAGGCAACCAGCGACTCGATTGAACCAACATTCGTTATAACTGCAATTTGCATCTGATACACAGATGGCTCTAAAACAAGGGAAGGCGCTGTATGTGATATGGACTAGGTAGTCCAACCGTTACGTCGTAAAAATGACTTTTGACAGCAAAAGGTCGGAAAGAAATGATGACATTGGTGCCCTGTATCTACACCTAAGCTTGCGATCTCGGGAGGTTGCTCGAGGGGTGGGAGTGAAAACTCTGCTTTGCAACGATTTTCGAAAAGTAGCTTCGTACCGTCTGGATTAAGGTTTCTGACCCTAAGAACAAATAAGTGGGCCGTGGGTAAAAATGTCAGTTTCGTTCAAACACAACTACATAGCTGGCATATCCAAGAGCGTCGGTAATTGTTTTTCTTGTGGGGGCGGGGCTAAGTTGGTATTTTTTTTTTGATGGGGGTAATATTTTTCTTGGTTGGGTTTCTTCGATATAATAAATATTTCATCAGCGTGGGGGGGGGGATATTTTTTAGCGACAGCGGCATTACCTGATCAGTAAAACGCATGTGTCAGTGCGGGGGGTTCATTTTTGTGGATCAAGGTCTTACGGCATTATAATGGGTGATTTTTAAGAACTTTGATTTTGAAAATTGAAGAAAAAACACATACATTTTGCAAAAGTGAATTAAATCTTTATTTGGATCGATAAACCAATGCCTGCCATTTTTTTTTAAAGATTATTTTATGCAAATGTTGACCGCGGTTGCGCTTTAAATGGTCCATCCTCGAGGTCCAATTTTGGCACACTTTTTCCAACGTTGCGGCCGATATTTCGTCAATAATGCGTTCAATGTTTCCTTCCAAGGCAGCAATCGTGTTTGGCTTGTCTCTATAGACGAGAGATTTAACAAATAAATCTAGTGGGGTTAAATCGCACGATCTTGGAGGCCAATTTTATTGACGGGGCAAAAACGTGAGATTAATTGTTCACCGAACTGGCGTCTCAATGGGTCCATGGTTTCTCGTGCGATAAGGCTTGTGACACCGTCCTGTTGTAACCACATATCGTCCAAGCCCAATTCTTCCAATTTGGGTAGAAAAAAGTGCTCCAACATTGAACGGTATCTTTCTTCATTGAGGGTAACGTTACATCCTTTGTCGTTTTTGAAAAAATACGGTCCATTGATACCGCCGGCTCATAAACCACACCAAACAGTGAATTTCTCAGGATGCAATGGCAACTCCTGAATTGCCTCTGGCTGCTCGTCGGACCAAATTCGGCAATTTTGCTTCTTTATGTAGCCAATCAGCCAAAAATGGGATTCGTCGCTGAAGATAATTATTTGATAGAAAAGCGGATCTTCTTCGAGCTTTTTTAAGGTCCATTCACCGTAAACACGACGCGATGGTAGGTCGCCTGGCTTCAGTTCTTGCGTCAGCTATATTTTGTACCGTTTTAGGCCAAGATCCTTGCGCAAAATTTTCCAGGTGGTCGAATAACATAAACCTAATACCTGTGATCGGCGACAGATAGACATTTCTCGATCCTCGTCAGCACTGGCAGATACAGCAGCAATATTCAGTTCGGTCAGATAGATGTGTGATTGACCAAGAGGAGCGCTAATAACGTGCCGTCGGTGCCTTGGCGTCTTCAGTCAAT
This sequence comes from Callosobruchus maculatus, assembly GCA_951848785.1. NCBI lineage: Eukaryota > Metazoa > Arthropoda > Insecta > Coleoptera > Chrysomelidae > Callosobruchus > Callosobruchus maculatus. The sequence goes on along the minus strand of CATOUR010000142.1, from coordinate 2,545,130 downwards.
CACGTGACGAGACACTGACTGGTTGAGTTCGACCTTAATGCGCTGCAAGTGCCCGTTTTTTTTATAGTCTTAGCACTGTGTGCTACTTACAAAGCAGGCAACGGATTGTAGCTGGAAATAGGTACATACTAGCACTGCATACATACCTACTAAATAGCATTTTTTTCTCTCCTTTGCTCGGGGGGGGAGGGGGGGGGGCGCGTGGCATTGCGCCTTAAAAAGCAAGCGCCCCTGGTTCCATCCGTCACTAGTTTACCATAGTTTATTCACGTATTGCCGCTCCCAATCTGTGTCGTAGAATATACAAAAGTACAATGCCAATCAAAAAGCATTTTGTCCATGGACAAAATGCATTTTGAAAGTCTGCTCCTCAGTTGTGGTCCAAATGCTGTGCAAATACTCACCCTCCCCACTCTACAAATACAGAGGACCTTTTCATAGTCGCCGCGCTCCTCTGGCATTTACGCTTTGCCTTCGCGGTCTGCTCAACTATAAAGAAAGTCACGTTCGAAATTATCTTTCGTCAAAACCAAAAATTAATCGCCACTTCAGTAATGTAATGTTGTCTTATCGATGAATAATAACACAGAACAACCTATCTTCAGGACAACTATAAAAAGCACATTGTTCATTTGAGGCTAAGAGCGATCCATAAGAAAACCGGAAAAATCTTACGGATGCTGTGATATCAGTTACGTAAGTAAAACCACTCTCCATCCAATTTACATTTCATGAGACCACAACAGTAACTAATTACCGAGGCATACGTAGGCATAAGCTATCGCTATTGAGATCGCGGCACATTAGGCGCTTCCAAGTGTTTCCGTGGCGTTAATTGGATTACGTTATCACAGATAAAATATCCAAACAGACGGCAAGGTTTCCTAATTTTCGGTTGAATGTCCGGGACATAACGTTTTCATACCGCTTTTTGGAGAATACGTAACATGGCACAGAACTCTTTAAACCTCGAGGTGTCTACGGGGGTCAGACATTAAGTTTTACAATAATGTAGTTATGTAGAGTGATTTGCTATTTGATACATTTTGAAGATTTTGGCATACCATGGACCGCAAAGTCTTGATGATGTAACTTCATTCAAAATGGACCTGGTTTGTTTGAAGAGTTCGGCAATCACTGATGAGAGATGAAGATTGTCTGCTTGTCTCCAACCTGGTGGAAGACATTTTAAAGAGAGATTGAGCAACTTACCATGTGATTTTGATAATAAAAGAAAAATGGAGCTGTCGCAATGTTTTTTATCATGTATCTTTTAAATGGAGCGGTTTTTCAAAAATCATCAGATCAAAATATGTTCAAAATGGTTCAAAGGATCATCCTTTAATTTTTTGCCGCATTTGTATCGAACACCCTCTGTATGAGGTGCTTCAGCCCCTTGAATTATTTTGCTATTTTTATGATGTATTACACCCCCTCCAAAAGTATTTACCACCACAAGGATAATACATAGGTGGTCGATGGCCCAACCAATAGACTTAACCTCCAGAATTAAAATCCTGGCTGTGCACCTGAATGTAGGTTTTCAATTCGACATTTATACCTTGTTGGGAAGCCTAGATTATAGGCATATTTTTCCGGTGGTTTTTATGCGCAGTGTCTTGGCAATATTTTGAGCTGTTGAAACGAAAACGAAAATGAGAATTATTTTATTTTTCTCGTCATCTGTGCTTTTGTGAAGTATCGTACCTTTTGAACTATTTATGAAGGTATTGAATTAGTGTAAGCGTACTGAGCTAAATCAAATGAACATGTTGCTGACTTTCAACGTAGATTTTCCATTGTTCAGACAAAAATGCCATATTTTGAGTAATTATTAGACTATCCTTGTAATTGAAAAAGCTCATAAACTATTGACTTCTGTCCATACATATATTGAGCAAATTTTGTTGCATTTTAGCTCTACCATCATGGCCTGATAGGAAACGTCGAATGATATTAAACCCTGTATATGGGTTTAACCCTTAACTGGTGACCCTTAGTCTATGAGACTTTGCCGCAGCAGGCCGCTCTATATACCTTCCTAACTTCCTATCGTTCAGTAAGCATTAGTCTGTGAACAACAGGTTCTTTGAAGATTTTTAATTTCCAAGATATTGACGTCACAGAGACTAATAGACCCCGTGTCACCATAAATGTCTGCACTGACGGCAACGGAAAAAAGTGAAACTAGGAATTATTGTTACATATTCCTCTCAAGATTGAGAAGAAAGGCATCGTATGTCTGTTTTTTGTATAAAACATGTTGCCAGAATTGTTGTTTGTGACAATGATCAAAATTACGATTTTTTACCTAGTACACGAATTGTGTGTTCCAGTTATATTGCAAACCAGCCTTTAGTTTCTATTCTGTTTAGGGAGTTAAGAAATACCAAAACATGTATGATTTTCAATGAAGCTTTGTAATGTGAACGCCAGCACAAGTTTTACTGTACCTATAATGTACCTATAAACCTTAAAAAATGACTTTTGCCAATAATATTAAAAAATCCTGTAATGGAGTCTACGAGACTCCGTGCCACAATTAATGTTACAGAAAGCAGTGTGGAGTTAAGTATTGTTTAGTCTGATCTATGTATGAGTTGGGGCGGTCTTTACAGGGGATTACATAAATTAAACTGCTATTCATGTCTTTTCTTAAATGTGGTTTACAGTTACAGTTTCTTGAGATACGCCTTTCACGCTCAGGATGGCAGCACAGTATCGGTGGTGCTCGGACCAGCCATGAACCTCGTCGTTCGGTAATTGTGATCGAGGTGGTTTGGAGCAGCTCTAAAACCTGGTTATTACCTTAAACACATTCGAGTGGCCGGACGTCGGCTGACGAGGGCCTTTGCCTGCACAGGGCACAGGCAGTACCGCGGTACCAGCGGCGACGGCGGCGGCGTAATTGTGGGAGAATGGTCCACGTCTACGGATATCGCTTGTCAGCGGGTGGTCCGGTCGAAAACGGAGCGCAGAGCTGGTTGGCGCGGGCCAAAGGAGCACCACACACACCACGGATCCAAGACAGTGGATCGATGACTAGACAGCAAACTCGGTCTCAAGAAATCAATCGACAAAATTGAGTTTCAAGCCTAAGTATCCCAAGAAACGTTTCAGCAGCCTACTACCTCCATGGAGGTTTTAAATCAAGATCAATTTGTCCTATCCACAAGTTATAAGGAGTATCCATAAAACCTATTTCATACGGCCATCAATAGTCAATTTGAACTGTAAAGTTTTAAGGAAGCTTTATGGTGGTCCCATATAAATTTTGTTAAAGCTGTTTTCCACTCACAGCTGTCTTAAGACTTACCGAGTTTAAGAAAGCTTTCAAGAAATCCTAATGATTTTAAACAGGTGAAGGAAATTACAGACATATTAAAACTACATATTTTCCAAGTCAGATAGGCACAACTAAAATCTTCCTTCAAAACTTGTTGGCTTTAAGGATGCTTATGATGAGATAGAAGGGTTTTAAGTAGATCAAGCTACCTTAAATTATGTTTTTGTTAGATAGGCTTCGATAAAACTAAAACTTAACAATGGATCCAAATTTAACAGGTGGGGCAAAATAAATAAAAATGGGCATTTCAAAAGAAAAACAAACAAAATGGTTTGGTGATCAGGAATACCAACGTAATTTCAAAGGCTCAACTCTGAGAATATTAATGCACAAAAACACAAAATCACTGTTCAGTTTGTCAATTGCAATACCACGCAGAATTGCCAACATCAGCAGGTTAACCAGCTTGAAAAATATTACGGAACAAGAAATATACTTTAAGGTTAACTATTTTAAAACAATAATTGGGCCAGTGTCAAGTTCATATTATTCATACGCATGAATTTTAAGGTGGTTTTAAGAATATCTTGGAAATAGGCGTCTATCTCGCCACACTTTTTGAGTTACTGGTTGCCGCAATTATTTTATATACCTAATTGTATTTAATAATAATACAATTCCTAGTGAGTATATTGATTGAACATATATTGCAAGTCAGCTCTGCCATTTTGAAACTACTATATACGCGACTTTAAATTTTAACCTAAATAGAAGGAGTCAAAGATACTTTAAGACCGAATAACGATAAAATAAAAGATACAATTAGACACAGTATGGGGCGGTTCACTGGACAAATCATGTTTTAAGGAGTCAGCATCCAATGGTGCAGGCTTCTGCCTGTAATGTAAAGGAATGCAAATAATCTGAGGACTTGCACAACTTTCGGTGCATGGAGGTAGGATTTTTTAAAATCCGTCTATTCGTTATCGAGAAAATGAGAAATACCTTTTTTTTAGACATTTTATTTTAATAAAGCACACAATAAATAGTCAATTAAGAGAGGCTATCTCTCGCAGTGTCACCCAGATAGCCCCATTAGGATCATATATTTGTTCTAAAATACACAATTTCCAATGTTATATCTACGTGGGTAAAATCCTCTTAAATGTCTGAACATTATAATTAACGAATACATTTGAAACATTATACCTACAGAAATTCTGCAATCATTTTACACTCATCATAATATATGTATATTTTTGATATATTTAACATTAGGAACTATTCATAATTCAAAACAGGTTTGTATATCTACAATTAGGAATCACAATAAACATTTGGATGGAAACAAAGACGTCACTAAAATATGCACTACTTTGTTAGAAACAAGCTTTATGAATATTTGGTACAAAAGAAAGTAATATATTAGTTTCACATACCTTTTTATATCTTAATGTGTTCAAATAGAACAAATACGCACGGAATTCGGAAATATCACTTTTTATTGGAATAAGTGTTCAAAATGTTGCCCATTATTGACCAGACAATGATATCCGCGATGTTCAAATTCCTGACGGACAGTTGCAAAAACATGTTGCGGAATATCGTGGCAGCTTTCGATGGTGTGTAACGAAGGTCATGCAAACTTCCAAGTTGGCAACTAAATACAATAGATTTTAAATAGCCCCATAGAAAAAAGTCTAATGGCTTCAAATCAGGACATCTAGCAGGCGATTCTATGAGCCCTCTTCGCTCTATGAATTTATCTGGAAATGCGTCGTCAAACCATTGTCGAGATGGAAGGACAAATGTGGAGGAGCGCCGTCTTGCTGAGAATAGATTTCAGCCTCACCAGATATAGCGTTTCCATCCTCTTCCATTTGATTTTCAATGTTTTCAGTGATAATCAGATTGACGGTATTTCCCAACGTATCCAAATAAATGTCACCACTTAAATTTCCATTGATAAACAATGGCACAATCACTTTGTTTCCTAAAATGCCTGCCCATTCATTAATTTTTTGGGGCTATTGGGTATGTCCTTCTACAAAAAATTGAAGATTTCCATTGTTCCAGTACCTGCAGTTATGCTCATTACATAAAATGTGCATTCATCAGTGAGGCAGATATTCTGTACGTGAATGTTATTATCACTAATTGCTGTAACCATTTGTTCACAAAACTCAACTAGCTATCGAAATCATCTTTGGTTAACGCTTGCACCATTTTCATTTTGAATGGATAGAATTTATGGAGTTTAGTAACTGTATATATAGAACCAAATCAAATATCAATCGCATCCACAATTTTGCGTAACGAAATATTAGTATTTATGCCAAAAATAACCCACAACCTCAACTTGAGAGCGGCTTCATGCAAAACTCAATACAAAGTGATATTTTCGTTCGTTTTAATTCTATTTGAGCTCATTTAAGAGCTTCGCTACACACATTTATAAATATGTATTTGCCATGTAAAACATTGATTCGCAAGTACACGCACAACTCACTTGTTTTTTAAACTATATACATAAAATTTCAGAACGTAAAAGGAAGGAAGGAATGAAGGACAATTCAGAACGATTTTTGCAAAAAAAATTTTAGTGTGCAAAAAAGGTCGCAACGCAAAATCATATATTCTCCAAATGTCTGTAATTTAACATCCAAACAAGATATCAAAACAGGGTCACTAAGTTGACTTACTCATTATTGTAAGTTTAAGATATCATCACAGTATCAGTAGGCCACCGGTCGGTCGCTCTCGGCTTCGCTCGATGCGAAATTGACTTTGCGGTCTTCGGACATACCTCCCCTCATTTTATTTTAGACACATATGAGAAAAGGCTAACACGATAATACATTTTTTGTTGGATTCTCAAGTTATTCTATATTCTAGCCCCTTAAGATGTGTAACGATTTTTCTAATTTTCTCGAGAACGACTCAATGTTCTTTGAAAAATCAAGCGTCAAAATAAAGGACTTCGATATACCTTCGATATTTAATTCGATGACCCTGGGGGGCAGAGGGTACAAGGGGGTGAAGTAGTTTTTGGTTAAAGAGTTGTCCCCCTTGACAATTAACAGCGTTTTTTCTTTCAGTGGTTTTCGATAAATCAGTGATGGGAAGTCTTCTAAAGAATACCCTGCATATACACGATTGGCAAGCCGCGACCTGAAATGCCGATATGGACACATCGAACGCAGATAGCTGATAGACCTTAACAGTTTGAAGAGAGAATACATCATCTTCCACCTCCCACTCCATTCTTTAGCAGACGTGTTCCGCCAAAGTGGGAACCTCAAAACCAAGTTACAGACCAAAACTCGTAGCTGAGTGATTGGCTGCAAAACATACAGTGAGATGGCGACTTTTGGCTAATATTCCTAATCTCTATTTAACGATTTAACTATAACGATGGCGAGCTACAGTTTTCAGAACTATTGATAAAATTCGTATCGGCAATACTCTAGCTCCGACTTAATGTATTTTACGAGTTCACAACATGTCTGTTAAGACATTGTGACTACGATGATGAATCTTTCATTAGTTTTCCTCTCAAAAATAAGGGCTAGCATAATTAAGCGTCAATATTGCCAGTTGCTAGTTGCTTAACAATATTGATTCTTCAAGGAGCGAGAGAACAGACAAGTAAAATTGTTCGACATTCGTTATCGTTATTGGGCATCATTTACTTATTTCTTACTATTGCGCATGCTCAAGATGACGATATATTTCTGGTAGCCAAAAAACCCCAATGCCTCAAAATAAAAATTATTTGGAAAGCTGGAGTTGATTCGCAATTAGCAAATGACCATTAGCAGTTTTAAAATAAATTGATCTCACTGAGAAGTTGTAATTCCAATCAGATGACAAAGACTTAATACTGAAAACTTTTTTTATTGAGGTAAAAAAAACAAATACAACAAACAAAAGGAGTAGAAGGTCCGACAGAATGAAATTCTCCAGGAGGATATGCGGAATGTTAGTATTGGTTCGTTGAGGGTGACAAACATTTTCAAAGGCGGCCTATTCGCCTGACTTTGCATCCGATTTACTCCCACCTGCTACTAAAAGAGGTATATGATGAGAAAAACTGACGTCTAAAGACAGAAATTGGCAAAATATGTCGTATGCTTAGCTAGCTACCATCAAGATGAAGAAAATAATACCGCGCTTGGTAACTGGAGGGCTATCGAGAAGTTTTAGAGAGCATGCCACAAAATAGTGTCATAATTCAGTTGGAAACTGTCGATGGTAGATGTCTATTGAAGTGTTCTGTCTAATAATGTATTTTCCCTGACTAAATAACTGCCGTACATTTATTTACTTGAACGAACTGTTCACTCTCATAAAAAGGCCAGCGATGTCATACAGTTGATCTGGTAAAAGACTATAAAAATTACCGAGCTGAGCGTTGTATTTTAATGTCGATTTTAATTACTTTCGATGGTATCTACCGATATTTAGGCACGTCTGTTAGGTAATGTCACGAGAACGCTCAAGGGATGATATCATTGATCTTTTCTTAAAATGAACCCGCTATACTTCCTGAGATAAACACGGTAGATATACATATATGTAGGTACCGAATTCTAGGCGCTATGAACTAACTTCTGTGCGAGAAGCGAGATTCTACACCTTTTTAGTACCAATGGGAACGTACTTACCCAAACGAGTTTTCGGCTGTTGGTCGCTCTGAAGAACCCTACAAGTTAATTATGTGCTTAGCCGATACTGCCGTGTTGCGTTATTGTTCTCAGGATTTGTTCTTCTTTCGTTACCTGATTCCGAATTTCTTGTCTCTTTACCTGCTTTGTTCACCTATTTAGAGGTTGGTAATTTATCCCTTGATCATGGTGGTACTATGATGAGAAGCCAGTGATTTACATCATAAAGTTAACGCCCCTTAATGCTGCTTTGTACAATATACTTTCTCTGATACATTCAAGTACCTTATAAACCTTCTAAGAAAGTTTGTTGGCATTACAAAATGCTTCATTCCTTCATTCGTTGTTTTTAACATATATTTTAATTGCAAAATATTAAAATTTGACTATGTTTCCTCATTATAAATACTGTCACTTTTTTCCGTTCGTGAGTTGGTCACCTTAGTATTTGAGGGTAGGTCGTCTTTGTCTTTCTATCGAGCATTAGTCCGGTAAGTACCAATTTAAGCTTGATGAATTTATCACATGATATTATTATTATGAGTTTGTCTTTCACAGGTCAGTGGATAGCATATTATGGATATAACCAATTTTTCAGTTTAACAACCCCCTACTGCCCAACCACCCCAATTTCACCCTCACCCAAAAAAGTAGAAAATGATCATGAACTCCTAAAACGCCCAATAACGAAGTTTGAGAATATTTGTATTTTTTTGTTTGTAGCAAAAAAAGGGCTGGCCATATCCATGTGTTTGGTCTCATGGCCCTCAGTTCTATGTTTTAGACTTAAAGTTTAATTTAAATAAGTACAAACGCAACTTTAAAGAAAATACTAGCTTTCGCAGTCATCATCCACGACCTCATTGAGTAACCTTAATTTATGCATAATTTAAAGACTATCTGGTGACCAAGGAACAGGCACGTAGCCAGAGGTGGGAACGCCCCCCCCCTTCCCCCGAAAGTTACAAATTATCATAGTGATTTATATATTTCTAAACTGTTGAAACTTTTATGCTATAATTACGATGAGCGTAGAAGAAACCATCTGAAAAAGTTTGGACATGGTCAATTTTAATGGGTAAAATATTCATGGGATCGAAACATATCTAAACAAAACTTTTAGGGTTTCTAGGTATCCACTATCTAAGTTCTAAGTGTTGCTCGTAAAATAATTGACAAATAAACAATATTAACAATTATTTCTAATAGCACTACTAACTAGTCATACATAATTGAAGAGCTAGATGTACCACTTCGCAGTTTATGCCAAATTTCCTTGTTTTGGTGTTGATGAGAGTAAGAAAATTCTGAAATAGGTGAATTTATGTACACATATGAGTATTAGGTTGAATACAGTTTTTGCTCAGAATTTAGTTGCAACAACTTTACACCCAAGTAGGGTATAATGAATATCTTTTGACTTTAGTTGTTTGATATGGTAATATATAAACACCATTAAATTAAAACATGCAACACTACATTCATATCGTTTGGATATTATATATTTGATATAGCTTCTTTTTTTGTATCAAACAATGGATAATATCCAGCCAAAAAATATATCGAGCTCAAGTCCCCCCCCCCCACGTGCTTGGGGAATATGTAGATAAATACAGGCTTTGAATCTTTCGAATACTCAACAGGTCCCTCCTTGGTGGGGCTGTCACCTCTTTGGTTTTTTCGTCGCTGGTAGGAGCCACAAAACGTTTTTTGCTCTAATGGTGACACTTCTTTACTGCTCCTCCTGGATGTTTAAGAAACGGAAACCTAACCACCCCTCTTTTATGTTCGCCAAAAATGGTGATAACCAACGAAGTCCTACTTCTAATACACAAGATGTCCTTCAGTAGGATCTTGTTGGTGATACCTGACCCCCCCCCCCCGCAGGTCCCCTGCAAGTGAAATCCTGGCTACTGGCCTGCTTCTGAATAAGTTAGTTAAACATATGAGTACTCGGTAATCGCCATGCTTCAGTTTAAGTGCAGCAAATGTCATAATTCTTATCAGGGTTCAAGCGCACTTTAATGATACTCTGAGATATTAACATCCAACACTTTAGTCATTTTTAAGTTATTAAAGACAGATTAATACGTATCATAAAAAGTTAGGACTAGAGCTTCCAAAAATTGTTCCACTTTTTTTATTTGAACAATATGCGCATGACAGGCCTGAAGGTTCCTAACAGAGACGTTCAGTCGTTTTTCAGAAAATCATGACTAGAGTCAAATCGTTCCATGCAGTCTCGGAGTGAATTGGCCACCACCTCCTAAATAACCGACATAGAACAGGAGCTTCTTAAAACTCTGAAAGCTCAAAATATTATTTAGATACACAGACAGAAAGAACGTAGTATCGTGAAATAAAAAATGAAAAACTAATGCCTAATTAATGCCTATGAAACACTGAGTCTATCTACTTGAGTCATGAGACCCATGACATGACTCAGTTATAGGGTTCCTTACCAGGCGTACATAACAGGTAATGAGATAATAGGTACCAGATCATTCTAGAGTCAAAGCTATCGAAAATTGTACCATATTTTCATTTGAAAGTACATCGATATACATTTGCAAAGTTTGGAAAGTACAAGCTCTTACCACGATCAAATTTGCATAAGGTAGGTGAATTTCACGCAATTTCCCCATCTCACACCAATCATAAAAAAGTAGTCAGTACTTCCTGCACATTACGATGATAATCATTTTATTATTTAGTATGGAGCATGAAATCCCCTTGCAACCAAGTCGTCGCCCGCCAGCCCGCAAAAAAATATCCAAAACGAAAACTCTCGTCAATAGTTTCTTGCATCTCTCTCCGTAGAAACTAGGATGACAGTCTTCATTCTGCAATCCCCAACTGATATCCCAATCACATGGCATCCGATATTTAAAAACAGATCACATTACCAGTATAAATCTCTAAACGGTGATGAAAAGTTCTATAGATATAAGAAATGCCGGGGTTTCCCAGCCACCCTATCTCAGACCCCATTCTACCTCGACTCATTTTGACCACTCCAAAAAAAGTAGAAGACGATCAAAGATCCCTAGACTACCCACTAAGTTTCGATGGTTTTTACGAGTATATTGTACTGTTCCTTGTTTAATTAATGTTTTACCCCAAATCCAATTTTAAAAAACTATAGACTTCATCGATCTTTACCACGAACCACGGTACAGGGCTTAAAAATTTAATTGCCATCAGTTTAGTGACGAGTTGCACACATTATAGAATTATCTAGAACAATATAATTTCAGAATTCTAAACTAGAATTAGGGCGCATTAGGTTCAGGCTGAAAAATATTATTATTATTTTTTATTATTATTATTTATTTGTACTGTTACTTACAAATAATTGCCACCTCGAAGGCCAGGCCTTGTGTGAGGTATTGGCATTTATAACTTGAAAATGTACATTTGAAATTTTGCTAACCTAACTATGCTGCTGCTTCCACGTTGCCTCCCCTTGTACTGCTATTCGTACGCCTTTCGATGGTTTGACCTTCAGTAGATCCACCCTGAGCAGCAGCATGCATTCGTCATAAATTTTATCGATGATCCATTCATTTTAAACTTGAAATTTGGATGTGATGTCTATTACATCGTTCCTGTACAGGGAAAAGGAGAGCCCATTACGAATACGCATTTTTCAGTTTAACAACCCCCTACCCGAGAATAACAAAACTGACGAGAGGCGACAGCATAATTTTAATCCTATATCCGCATGCCCCAAAAATGCTGTTTTGCAGTTAGTTGCTTACAGTGCGGGTCAGCCGAGAATATTTGTTAGTTCCAGATTCCAATATTGTTATCAACTCAAACTCTTGTACTACAACAATCTGTCAGCAGCATGGCATGCTGTTTCAACATCAAACAATAGCTTTCAAAGGTCATTGAAATTGACCAGTTCGGCATGAAAGGGAGATCAAATATGCCACTGCCGGCTGTTACTTGTCGGTAGATATGTTGTTTTGTTTTTTGATAATTGCTGCGCAGGCGCTGCCGCTGAAATAATTTCTAAAAACCATAGGTACGCGTTTTCCATCCTAGCCACGGTAATCATTCTATGTCAGACTTTGACTAAATCAATTCAATATTTTCAGGCTACACAATTCAGTACGATTTAAAGCAATACTCGTATGTATACATCAGTATATACCGGGTGTCCCACGATGATTAAGACAAGCAATATATCGGAACTGGGCAGTAGTAGGGAATTATAATTTTGGGACTGTAAATTAGAGCAAATATAGTATCTTGTGTTATTATTGTGTCACCCAATGTTGATGTTTTTGGTCACGTGACGTCGGATTCAAAATTTTTAATGGGACACCCTGTATATTTGTGACTTGTGTTCCTCCCGATAAAACAATTCCAATAAACTAGCACACTTGGGATCTAAAGTGATTAATTCAAGAGCTACAGGTATTTAAAGGACTGCACCACTATACCATTATGAAACACTACCAAAGTACTTCAACTGTGGGGGTACATGGTGGGTACATGTTATAATCAATGGTAGTGGTACCATCCTTTAAGTACCTGTAGCTCATGAATTAATCACTTTAGATCCCAGGTGTGCTAGTTTGTTGGAATTGTTTTATCGGGAGGAATACAAAAAGTCACAAATATACAGGGTGTCCTATTAAAAATTTTGAATTGGAAGTCACGAGACCAAAAACAAATACCCCATTGGGTGACACAGTAATAAGAAAAGATACTATATTTGTTCTGATTTATAATTATTATTATAATTCCCTACTACTACTGGCCAGTTTCGATATATTGTTTGTCTTAATCGTAGTGGGACACCCTGTAGAATATACAATCCCTTGATTTTTGTAATAGGCAAGTCAGGTAAGGTTCGGATGAACCTAAAAAATCGTATCATGCTGCTCGGTCCCTTCAACCAACCCAATTTCTCCAAAAAAAAAAAAAAAAAAAAAATAGAAAATCATCAGGAACCCCGAAAACACCTAAAAACGAGGATTGAGGATTATTTTGTTTTTAGCTCATTCCGCTGGCCATGTACCGATTTTCAAAATTTTAGCAACATTACCATATGACCAACTACGCCCTCACAGCATATCGCTATCCAAATTTCATCACAATCCATGCAGCGATTACTGAGATTACGAGGCTAGAACAACGCCAACAGGCAGATAGAGAGACAGACAGACATACCGAAGGAAATGAGTGACGTAAATTTTCGTTATGTGCATATCATAAAGCACCCGAAAAGCGTATTATCTCAAATCAAAAATATTTGCGATCGCAATACTCCCCTCACCTATCCGTGTGGGGAGTTAAATTATGAAAATTATGTATAGAGGTGACGTTGGACATTTTTCAGATCCCTCGTTATTTGGTTATATTTTGAAAAAAGATCACTATGCTCAAATTGCTCTATGGAAACCGATTTCTTTCCGAAACCCAGTGCGATTTGATCACAACCTTCCAAATGAAGAATGCCATCAAATTTTCATGAAAACTGAAAACTTTATATGGATGCCGAGTCATTCTATTTGACAATTCAATATTGTATTACATAGCTGTTGATGAGGTGAATAATGAGTATGGGTAGCCGAAAGCTCTGTCTCATTGTAACATATTTTATTATTGGATCACCTACCGGGCGTGGACTAGGTGGGTACTCGTTACGAGAAAGTAGTAGGATTTATTATTCTTTAAATTTAGTAACAAATTGTGTCAAAATTAAAATAATTGCTTGCCGTTGTTTACAGGTTAGAAACTTTTGTTTTTGACGGAGTCATTAACACAGATTCGTATTCAAATTTATCGGTTTTACTTCTGAGAAAAGTGATATGCACCGGACATGTTCGATGTCTACCAATGAACGATAGAAGAAAGTGCACAGTTAGTTATATTTTACGTTTGTTTACCAATGGATTTATGAACATTGCTACATACAAACAGAACTGCACGTGTAGCTTGAACAGATAATTGAATGTCAATCTGAAATTAACTGCTGGACGTATTCCTGTGCGTTTTTTAATAATCAGTGGTTGTTTATCTTGGGAGAATTAGGTTAGTTATAAGAGAATGTACCACTTGTTTAGACTTATCGCCTTGTCACCGCCATGACCATCTCTTGAAAAAACATTTTACTTATACTTGATTTTTTTTAATTAATTTTTACATATTTTTATTTTGTTCATTTGATTTTCTATTTTTTAAGATCATGTTATGTAATAACCAACAACAGATAAATATACAAACTGTGTTCATAATACATAAAAGTAGATTACCTCCGTATATTGCACGTATTAATACATATAGTAGAAGATCCGAATATAAGACGACCTTCATCGAACTGGTTAATGGATGAAAAGCATTTTATATTAAATTTAATATGTTAAAAAACATTTCGCGAGTAGGCTGGCTGAAAAATTTCAATCCAGGATATGATTAATTAAATATTGAGAAATTAATTTTTTTAAACATTTCACTGGTTTTTGGTTAATAGACAAATCACATACCAATTTCCAATTTTTCATGCTCATAAGGTGGCACCAGGCTCAAGAATTTTAATAAAAGCCTCTGATACCGACGTTTTGATAATTTTTGTTGGCAAATATGCGCAAAATTTCGGAATCAGAAATTTGGCGAGCGAATTGAGCAACAAAGAAGACAAATAACCAGCATCTCGATTGCATTAATTGAACCGAGTTAGCATTGAAGTTGGGATCGACGTTATGTGAAAGTTTACCTGCTTTCCATGCATTTACAGGCTCCGATTATACGGCAGCATTTTATAATAAAGGAAAAGTAAAACTCTTTCAAGCTATTTTCCAAAAATGAAAAGTTCCAAAGGGTTTTCACGTCGTTAACAGATGAAGCCGATAGAAGAAAAAATGGACATCGTTCAAGAATTTACTTCTAATATATATGGCATAAAGAACTGCACCAGGGTAGATGATGCGAGATTGGATTTTTTCAAAAAATTACTCCGCAAGAGAAGACAGCGAACAGTTTTTAAAGAAAATCAAAAGTTTTGACTCTTAACACAATACCATCATGCTGGAGATCATTGCAACAAAAAATTCTAAGAACCATTTTTGTCAATTCCATGTGGCTTAATGCAACAGACCCTGTATGCGTGAAACTGCAGCCTGAAAACTGTGGCTGGTTTTTCGACGGTTATTTAGTTATTATAGTTAACATAGGAGACATAATAGAAACGACAGAAAAAGAAGTCGATGACGAAGAATTCTCAGAAGTTGAAGATCGAACTTTTACTTCAGATGAATCTGATGCAGATTAACGTTCATTAATTTTTTTTGTTTTTTTAATTAAAATACCTCTGTATTTATATTTAGAATAACATTTTTGTATATAACAAAACATATTTATTATTAGTGTAAATATACATTTATTTATTTATTTATTCGTTTTAGTTTTTTGATGACTTCGAACTTTTGCTTTTTTGGTTTTTATTTACGCAGCTGATAGAACAAACACAATTTTTGAGATAAGTGTTATATATGTATCACTATCACTTTTTGATTTAAAATATGAATATATTTTAATATCACATGCAATATATACACACATATGCAAGTTATTAATTAATGAAAAAAATATTTATAACATTCATATATTTTGATTTTATGAATCCTACACATTTCATATATCTTTCATTACTTTTTTTTATTTATGTTATTGGCTCTGATATGAGATCAACTGGCCAGTTCTATTTTGGATGGACATCTATTTTTTTTAATAATACGAACATTGTTTTATATTAGTTATAGTTGAAAGTTACAGTGTTATTTTTAGTTTTTGTGTGCAAAAGTTAGGAATATAATAGTTTATATGCACAGTTGTTTTCACTAGCTAGTATAGAGATCATATTAGCAGGTAACGGAATATAGTTTGACAGTCTGTGATACAGGTCTGTTACCTCATCACTGATCAATTGGCATTCTAATATACAGTGTTGAGCAGTACCAATCTCTCCACATCTGCAGTGAGGGTCACCGTCTAGCCCTATTCTAGTTTTGTGTTGAGGGCTTAAGCAATGACCGCACCTCAATCTGCAAGGTGTTCTCACAAGTGGTCTATTCGTTTCTCTCTTAAACCAGGGATCTGTTCTTATGTTCTGCTGGATCTGTTTGTATATCGTTCCGGATGGATTTCTATGGTAGTGTTCACTCCACTTTTCTTTCAGGTTCTTGTTTAACTTTTATTACTTAATAGCTTAATAACTTAATTTAATATTAATAAATTATTAGTGCTCCAAAATATTGCACTGTTTTTAAGAGTGTATCGCTATCCTTTTCAATTTCACGGACGCATGACATGCGCACTCTCTTTCATTTAATGGCCGAGCTACACGCAGCTGCTATGCTGCGTCCTTTGTTAATACACGGGATAGTTCGCTCGGTCCTCTCTGGCGCGCGTATTCACTGGCAGCAATATTTTGATCTTTAAAATTCGACAACCGGAATTCCAGACTGATTTTTTGCAGACAACCCTATATCGACGTGTTGGCAATAAAATTATCTTTATTTTGATATGAGTTTCATGCATTAACCACACCGCACCACAAATTACTATTATTGATGTACCTGTTGATACCTGCCTACCCTATAGTTGGGACGGGAAAAACGTAGCCAACCTAACGTTTGCATATTCTATGGGCTTCATACTTTCGATTGGTATGTTATTTGTCTATTAACCGAACCAGTGGAATGTTTAAAAAAAATTAATTTTTCAAAATTTAATTACCTCACCATGTAGTGGATGGTCTTCCAATAGACTTTATGGGAGATCATCAATCTCACCATGTTATCTGCCTTCAGATCTTCAGGTAAGTTTGCACAGGCTTCTTGTCCGTATGTGAGCGACCTCTCACACTCGAAGAGCGTATGTTTCGCCGTGTAGGGCTGGCCGCAATGGCGGCACTGGTCATCAATAGCTCTTCCTACCCTTTCTAGATACACTCGGAACGGGCCATGTGCCGTTAGAGCCTGCGTCAGAAAATAGCAGGTAGTCCTGTGCTCGCAGTTTACCCATTCTCCCACTGCTGGTATCAGTTTTTTCGTCCACTGCGCAACATCCGTCCTTTGAGACCATATCTGTCGCCACTTCTGTATGGTCCGTTGTCGGCAGTCTTTCCGCCTCGTCTCCGTGTCTCCTTGTGAGACGTAAGGGTGGTAGCTTGCAGTACTAAGCCGAACGAGCGCTTGAGGAGAACACTGCTGCCCTGGAGATACTCTT
Organism: Callosobruchus maculatus; assembly: GCA_951848785.1. Classification (NCBI taxonomy): domain Eukaryota; kingdom Metazoa; phylum Arthropoda; class Insecta; order Coleoptera; family Chrysomelidae; genus Callosobruchus; species Callosobruchus maculatus. The sequence continues at coordinate 2,527,934 of CATOUR010000142.1, read as the reverse complement.
GAGTTTGCCGCCTCTGCACCTCTGGATAGAAAAGAGGCGTTGTCGACCTGCCTGAGAAAGCGTGGGTGGCACGACAACCGCTAGTTGGCCACACCAGAATAGAGCTTGTCGTCCTTTACGGAGCTCCTGTGTGGTGTAAAGCCACGAAAAGGAAAAGGTATCAGAAGTTCTTGGACAGCTTTCAGAGAAAGTATCTGCTAAGGGTCGCCAGTGCTTATCCCACGGTGTCTACAAGGGCTCTGCAAGTTATAACGGCGACACCACTGATGTCGCACAGTGGACGTCCTATTTCCTAACACAGACACTGTCTGGGCATGGCCCTTTTCGAGTGTATAGGAAAAGGATAAGACGGGTGATGGACGGGAGATGCCTGCACTGCGAGGCGGAAGACACTGCAGAGCATGCTCTGTTTCTGTGCAACAGATGGGGGCTATACAGACAGGAGGCAAGTGAAAAACTGGAGGGTGAGCTAACCCCAGAGACTATGGTCCCGCTGATGTTATCCAGCGTAGAGGCGTGGAACATTATACATGAGATGGTAAACAAGATACCCTCTGCAAAGGAGAAGGAGGAACGATCACAAGATTAGACGAAGATAGTAAGATATTCCTAAGTGGTATAATGTATTACCTCATCTCACACTGCGAAGAATATCATTCACGATGATGCCCGGTGCAGATGGAGAGCAGAGCAGAAGTAAGAAAGAGGGAACTTTAGCCGGTCGGGCCGTGGTGGCATGTTGAATGGACGCAATTGCATTCGTGGGACATGTGATCAGAGGACTCAAACTGGTTCAACGTCGGGCGGACAGGCTCTCTTTCACACCTGTGGGTGTAAGAGTGCTTCTGTCCTTCCGATCAAGTCGATTTCCTAAACCCTCTATAATCAAAAAAAACACCAGAATAGAGCGATTCACGAGGAATAACACCCTGATGTCGTCATTCAGAGTGGAAAGAGCCAAAGATACCTTAAGTCTAGATAATAGATTCTCACTAATCATACCTGATAAGGGCTGAACACTGTGGCCACAGCATAGTAAACAATCAGCACAATAACTCAGGTTGGCGGTAATTACACGCGCATCCCCCATTTTGGATGATTTTTTGTAGGGATGCTAACGATACTTCGATACTTCTGCACTAATATCGAGTACTTTTGTATCGGTATCGAAAATAATTACATAATTATTGAGGGCTGTAATCAGTTGCACAAAATGCTCTGTACGAACCAAACGCGCCTATTTGGCTAAAAAAATATCGAGTTGGTACCGGTATCGATATTTTCATTTTCGCATCTCTACCCAAGCTTCACATCCGTAAAATCATCCCAAGGTCAAATTCTGTGGGAACCATTTTTATATGGGAAATCCTCAGAGATATTATGCTGGTTGTTTACCATGCTGTGCTGTGGCTCCTGAATAAAGGCAGAGAGACGCTCAAACCTTTGCTGGGGGTTCTTACAGGCCATTGCCGGCTGAACGGACATTTGTCACCCAAGATAGTGATTGGAGACCCTATCTGTTCCAGATGCTGGGAGAAGGACGAGATGAGCTGAATATCACAACCTCAGGAGTTTCGATATTCGGTGACGGATATAAGGAAGCTGTCACTATATTCCGCGAGAAGGCTGGACTGGACATACTGCGTCAAGAAGTCTGATAGGTTCGAGACGGAGCTTTTTAGGATGTAGGCTGTTAGTGTCTGCAGTGCTGGTTCAGTGGGATTGGCAAAAAGGGCCAAAGTTGGCCTTCTTGCCTGGCTTCATCTCCCCATCCGTACCACCCCTACTACTATTAACCGCTAAACTTTGTTTCAAGGTTTTAGCTGCCTTGGGGAGACAAAGGGTTTGGAGAGTGACATTATGTTTCTTTTTCTGATTCATCATTATCCTGCTACTTTTATAGTGATTATATAATATAACGACACTAACGAACGAAAAGCGAAATAGCGAATACACAGTGACAGTTTGTCAGCGGCAGAAAATGCAACCGCAACATAACCCATAGTTTTTAAATGATACGGTTACATGTGAAGAAACTTGTTTTTATCATAACCACCCTGAGTTAAAGTTCCAAAGTATGCAATGGACGCATAAAGGTAGCCTAAGACAGAACGTCAAAACTGTTAAACGCGCTGGTAAAGTGATGGCCAAACTAAGGCTGCGTTTCCACCAAAGAAGTGCGAGGATATGTTAAGAGGTGTTTTTACCGAACCAATACAATCGCTTGAATTACCTCGCCTCGCCCAGCACAGCTCTGGCAGAAACGGCTTAGCGGAGCGAAGTTTCTGTTCGCACAAAACAAGGCATGTTGGCGGGGAATGTGTGCGATTGATGTGTTTCGAGAGATGATGATCGCTTCAAACTATCTCAGCAACGTAACCAACAAAGCGACGGTGCTTTGTTAGAATTTAATTACAATCTAGTTAGTCGTTTCTCATTTACAGGATTATTAACGAATCAATAAGCCGTTTCTTTGGTGTGTGGACAACTATTCATAAATACAAATTTCAAAAATATAGGGTCGGTGATGATAGAATACCATTACGAAATAACGTTTTGCTAGTGGCGACTCAGCAATGTCAAGCCGTTAGACGTATTTTTTTAGCAGTGTTAAAAACGAAGCAATCTATATTAGTTTATTAGTTCAGTACCAGTACTTGTACACATGAAAAAATGTACATGCCTTAATATTTATAAGTATTCAATACCTCGTTTTTGTACCTTCTCTGTCGATTATACTCCTGGAATACAGCAGATTTTGAGAAATTATAAAGGCTTTTTGTTTAAACAAGAGTAGTAAACCCACAAACAATTTCATGAAAAAATTTTACCTATACAATATTATTACGGTAGAGGTTCTAAAGGATCCTGGTTTTTTTTACTTTACGAGTTATAGAGTGGCCAAACAAGACATATCGCCATAACATCAGACTTTCCTAACGCGTATCAATGAACCCGGCGGTATTGTTTATTCATTAAGTTGGTAAAATAAAACATGGACGTAGCGGAACTTTGAACTAAACACGTAGAAAATTTTACTGGTACCCATAGTTAGCTCAATGGCCGAGAAAGATCCGAATAATTTACCAAACCGCGAATTAATCACGTAGATTGATGAAGTTGACAAACGTAATAACTATAAAGTTTAATACAACATACCAGAACTATACCCAAATAAGTGTTCACACACCAAAACCCTGTTTTCGTTTATTAAATTACGATCTATAAGAATTGATTTTAGAATCAAATAACATTTGTAGCCCTCCTGGCATAAAAAATAGTTGATCCTACACGAAAATCACACTGTGATTATCAAAATATCATCTTTTAGTAACTTCTTACCATAATAATACTAACATTGGAAATATCAGCTTTAAAAATGTATAACACAAAGAGCTAGGAAGATCATATTATGTTTAAAAAATCAAACCAATATAGTTTTCGGGTTTGCAGGTCACTTTTATGGGTTTTACATTCTCTTAGCTGCTATATGGTGTTATTTAGTCACCAACTAGTTAGAAGTTTCTAGCAAATTAGTAGCTAGTTATAAATAAAATCATAAATATTACTAACGAATTAAATGTCCAATTAATATTCTCATAAAAGTAACACAAAAAACGGAAGGTCGTTACTGATTTGCCAGAATTGTTTTAATGACACCTTTATTGACTATAAGTTATTTGGGTTGCAGTTGAATTAATGTAATAGAACATAGAGCTAAGTTTACCTTTTATATTTTTTCTTTCTATATGAGAGCAGTTTTCAAAATCACAAGTATATAAAATAACCAAAAATCATCTAGTACAAAACCGGTATCATTCCTAAACAATGGTTACTTTCTACCTCTTGTACTATCCATGAAAGTGCGAACGCTAAACATTGCACAGATTACAGAACTATTTCTCTGATCAGCCATACTCTGAAAGCATTTATAAAAGTAATACATGGTCGTCTACGGACAAAATTGGAAGAGAAAATTGACGACAGCCAGTTTGGTTTCAGAAATGGACTAGGCACTAGAGAGGCATTATTTGCGATTAATGTATTAATACAGAGATGTTTGGATGTCCATCATGACATTTATGTATGCTACGTTGATTTTGAAAAAGCTTTTGATAGAGTTCGCCATCAGGAATTAGTCGAAATACTTAAAAGCAAAAATATAAACAACAAAGACTTACAAATAATAACCGACCTTTACTGGAACCAACGAGCACAAATAAAAATCGACAATGAGCTCAGTTCGGAAATACAAATTAAGAGAGGCGTAAGGCAGGGATGTGTTCTGTCGCCAGTGCTTTTCAATCTATACAGCGAAGCAATATTCGAAGAAGCTTTACTATCGGAACCAGAAGGAATAACAATAAATGGAAAGGTAATCAACAACATTAGATTCGCAGACGACACAGTAATTTTGACAAACTCAGCGGAAGAACTTTAAACTCTGCTGGACAGGACAAATACGTTTTGCGGAGAATACGGTCTTAAAATGAACACCAGAAAAACAAAATACATGATTATTACAAAGAAACCCAATGTAGCTGCAAATATAAACTTAGAAGGTCAAGCACTCGAACAAGTCAAAAAGTGTAAATATCTTAGACCTTAGAAATAATATCAAGAATTGAAATAGCACAAGCAGGATTTGTAAAGCTAAAGAAAATACTATGTAATAAAGACATCTCTTTGGAATTAAGAATTAGAACTCTTAGAGGTTACGTATTCTCAACATTGTTGTATGTATTGAAGAGCTGGACGCTAAAACAGGAATATATAAATAAATTACAAGCATTCGAGATGTGGTGTTATAGAAGAAGTCTAAAAATATCTTGGACGCAGCGAAAAACTAATACAGAAGCTTTTAGAGTAATGGGTAAAAGTTGTGAAATTGTTAAAAATATAAAACTGAAAAAACTGCTTTATTTAGGACATATAATGAGGGGTGAACGATATCGTTTGTTACAAATTATAATGCAGGGTAAAATAAAAGGAAAAAGGAGCGTCGGCAAAAGAAGAATATCATGGCTGCGAAATTTAAAGGAGTGGTACCAATGCAGTTCCATAGAACTATTTCGAGCAGCGGCAAATAAAGTAAAAATAGCATTCATGATTTCCAACCTCCGACAGGAGACGGCACTTAAAGAAGAAGACGAAACAAACAACTGAAGCATGAATACAAAATGCAATGGTAGCCAGTTGCTGCCCTCCGCTCCGCTAGCATTGCTACATCTTCTTTAGGGCTACGACAGGGCCATACTTGGCACCCATTGATTCATAATAATAATGGTACAACGACATATATCCCACTACTTCCGTGTCAAAGCTATTAAGTGCAGTAAAGGTCTTTTCAAAAACCATCATGCTGAACACAACACAGACATAATATTATAAAAGTATAGTAAATTAACAGAAAGTATTGTATAAGTATTGTCTTACATCTCGGAATGAATCATTATATAAATTCGCATACTTGTACTTATGTTACGGTTGACCATAACGTTAATAAGTGACCTTCTAGCTCCCTCATTGTAATCTAATATACACAAAACAGCAATAACAATTTTCTAGAAATATCTTACTATAACGATGAACGTTTTTACTTACCACACCGTAAATGAGGAGAGGAAAGAAAGTTTTGTATTCATAATGGGCTGTTCACAAAATTACACTGGTTATATTTTATACTTTATAGACCTATCCAAACATTGTCTTGCACTGAGTTTATGAAATTTGATATGATGTGAAATCGTACTAGCTAATTGTGATCCAATTTGAATAACATTGCATTTGTGGTGAGGTAATTAGCAAAAAACGAATGTCCTTCGGAATCGCTATAGGTCTTGTTTCTAGATGTTTCGGATTATTTTCCTTCTTTTCCTGAAGAAAGTGATATTGGGGTGAAAAAGAGGATGGCTGATTAGAGAAATCGAAACCTTTTTCTTATTCATTAAGGGGTACCTTACAAACCTATCTGGATATTGTCATGAAAGGAATTTTTACACACATTTCACTTCAAAATCATAAATGTAGTAGCAGTAGTTGTGATGCGGAGCAGAAGTCGGGCAAGTTGGCCACCTTTGGGCTTTTCTGACGGCTCCACAGGACAAACACTAAAAACCCTCAAGGCTCCTAAAAAGCTCCTGCTTGTCGAACTTACCAACCTCTTCACAAAAGTTAGTACGTCCGACCAGTTCACTGAGTATAGTGACTTCTCCCCAAACTTCATCATGTCAAATATCTGAACTGAGGTTGCGAAACGCGAAAAAAAATCATATAGGTAATTTGGGGACTACTAGCTTTGTTCTTTAGTATCCCGACCGCCTTCCAACGTATCGTTGCAAATAATACTGTGGGATAGTGAAAACGTTCCAGATATATCTAGCAGTAATTTTGTGGCCCTATTTCTCAAAAAGTTGATTTCCTTAAATGGCCAAAAACATGTATTATACAACGCAGTGTCGCGTGCCAGATGTTGAGGAGAGAACCATCCAGGGTTACACTAATGTTAAAGAAGAAAACCAAATGTGGTTACCTATTAGATTTGTAATGGATATCAGAATCAAATTCAGATGACTCGGTATCATTCAGGTTGATGATAATTCCTTTCGGTCGTGTATTTAAAAATGATGACTCTACTTTTATTAATGCAGTTTCATAATTTTTCTTGAGTTATTAAATGTACCTGATCTCTAACAAAATTTATAACTGCTAAGCTTTTGGGGTGATTATTGTACTTTTTGATATTTATTTTTTAAATGGCTTCATATCAATTCAATCGGATTAGAATTACAAAAATTGGGTAGAAGTCTTAAAACTTCGCACCCACTTCTTCGCTCCATTTCATCAACGATATAATTTTTATGGAAGTTGTAGCTTTTCACTAATTCCAGTCACCGACTTTTTGTTTTAATTTCTGGTGAAATTGTGACATTTTGTTTTGTAAGAAATTCAATTATCTCAGCCTTTCTAAACGAAGTGTTAGGTGTTTTTTCCAATAAACTCAAGTTTTTATTTCTCTATTTTCTTTATTTCTTAAAGCGCCGATTACTAGCGCACGTTTCCGGGTTAATCATGATCATTTTTTACCTGAGCCAAAGATAAGGTTTTAAGAAAATGACATTTCGTATAGTCCGACAACAGTACAAGTAGACATATAAATATAAACTTTTAGATAATTCTATTTTTTACGGAAATGGTGAAGTCACTGATCAGTTTTACTTCTAGTATAAAACTTGTTGCAGTACTACCCTGGATAAAGAACAGTCTGTAATAGGGGTTGTTTAATGCATAACATTAACTTATGAGAAATTTGAATGCAATAAAATATACTGCCGCGTATATTTCGAACGGAGTTACTATACAGGGTTGGGATAAAGTATGGAACCAAGCAAATAACTTTGGAACGGAAAGAGTGATATTGCTGAAAATTTGCAGGCAAGTGTAGTGACATCTAATGCATCCGAAGACAGTATGTTAGCTATTAATGTGCTTACGGTTTAACCGGAAGTACCGTCAACTTTTTTAATTTAAATGGGACACCCTACAGGGCAGATTTTAATTCATCTTTTTTTTCCGAATACGTCCATAGTGGGTTTAGTATTTGTTTCTTAAAAAATTTGTCTCACAAATTCGTCCGTGGCGGTCTGCGGTCTTCCCGTATGAGGTAATTTTTTTGTATTTTTTATTTTAGTCACCGTCAAACGTGTTATAGGACCCCTGTCGGGACGTAAATCATTAAAAGTTGACACATTTCTTTGTGAGTTCTCACGCGATAGCCAAAACCGACTTTGAATGACCGGCATTTTAAACGCCTGAAATGATAAAGAAGCTTTATCTTTCCCGTTTTTACAGAAACTAATGCTAAACCCACTATGGACGTATTCGGAAAAAACGATGAATTAAAATCTGCAAAAATATACAGGGTGTCCTATTTAAATTAAAAAAGTTGACGGTACTTCCGGTTAAACCGGAAGTACATTAATAGCTAACATAATGTTTTCGGATGCACTAGACGTCACTACACTTGCCTGCAAATTTTCAGCAATATCACTCTTTCCGTTCCAAAGTTATTTGCTTGGTTCCATACTTTATCCCAACCCTGTATACAAATTCATAAAATCAGTGCTGCATAAAAGTCTATATTTGTACGTTTATTTACCTCTCTGGCTCAACATCACTCTTTTTTGGTGGCTGATAATACAGCTCTTGAATGTACTCACAATTTCGGAAAACAATTTCATTTCATTATTTATTATCTGTAATAGTGTCGAGGTAGGTGTGAAATTGAGAGGGTGGGGAGAGTTGAGGATTTAGTTCAAGTTTCTTGTGATTACCGAAAATGTATATGAAGTAAGCTGAGTCAGCTGATTTGACATGACTTTAGCAACTTATAAATTATTACCAAGGTATCGATGCTATACCCCTAGGAATTTCAATTATTTCTAGTATTTTGAAGGTAAGATGTTCCACTGCATATATAATAATCGGCGTCTATGCCTATTATAATAAGTTCTTTACACAATAGATGCTGTTTAGCGCTTAAGCTCGTTATTATTAGACTTACGATCCATTGTTTGGATCCAGCGTTTTGTTTGACGGTTTAATTCATAAAAAACCTAGCATGGTGTAAGAGAACCTTGCGTATAATAAGTAAATAAAACAGAATGTGTGTCATTATATGGTATTTTGCCATTGCATTGAAACTATGAATTGGCAGTCGTTTAAAGGAGGAAGTTATGTAATTCTTGAAAACAAATCCAAATTAGTCGCTTATTTACGAGTCAACGAACTATAGTGTTGAGCAAGGTAGCAATGACGAGAGATTTGGGAAACTATTACATTCTCATAGAATAGGAGTGTGATGCTGAATATATTTGCATTTCATTCTACTATAACTAAGGTAGTATTACCGTAGGCATTTTTAATTTAGGATAAAATGTTTATTGACGTTTTATGGTGTTTACTTCAGGACAATCAGTATGACGCGTTGAAGTTTATTTTATTCTTTATCAGCGCCTTCCTGAATTTCATTTGATGTTGGTTTCAATCAGATGCTAAAGGTATTAATCACACTCTTTGCTAACAGCTTATACTATTTTTGCTTAATGTTAAATCCGATACAAGGAGTTTCGTTAGCCTTAGGGCGCACACACAGTGGGGCCGGTTAGCCTACGTGCAACTGCGTGCAGGTACCGCATGCAGGCTAACCTGCTCAACTGTGTTTTCGACTGCTTACCAGCGTCGGAAGCCCGCTTGAACGCCTTTGTAGTAACAGAAATTTAGTTTGTTACCTGGTTTCGTCTGATGGGCCGGTCGAAGATGAATATCGATAAAGAGTTACTTATAGCTTCAGTGTTTGCAAAATCCCCTATTTGGGATAAAAGACACAAGCTGCACTATAACCGCACTGCGACAGAAACATATTGTAAGGAAATAAGTGCCCCTCAGGAGAATATTTTCCAGTGTTTTTGCAACTGTCCATCATTGTTTTGCCAATAATGGGCAATATTTTGAATCCTTATTGCACATTTCCTATACCATGTCTAGGTGCGACTGGCCAATTTTTGTACTCTTTTCCTTGTCTGTTTTCACTGTACCAAGCACTGGTGTGCTTGACTGCGTGCGGAACCGGCGCCGGTCTGCTTCTACATGCGAGGGAGCTCGGCGCTGGCCAACGCAGTCCAACGCAGTCCGACGCTGCTAACTGCCACTACTGTGCACGCCTACTTAGTATGCTCTCTCTTAGATTTACTTGTGCTGAGTTCACACTAACTTTTTAGTGGACGTAAAAAGTACACGACATAATAAAAAAATTAAGTTAAGTAGGTTGACTCAGTACTTCCCGCTTGCAACCAAATAATCGCTCGCTCGCCCGGAAAAAGAATGCGTTATGCCGCTAGGTCTTTCTTTCACAGGTCAATGGACAACCTATTATAAATACAACAAATTTTTCAGTTTTTGAATCGTCCACCTCCAACCACACCAGTTTCATAGCAACCCAAAAAAGTAGGAAATGATCAAGAACCCCTAAAACGCCTAAAAGCGAGGTTTGAGTTGGTTTTATATTTTTAGGTTTTTCATAATTGCTGCATTTCTAAAAACTAGACGCGTTTTCCATCCTCGCCAAGTTAACAATACTGTGTCTTAATTTCCTCTAAATCCATTCCATGATTTCCACCTTGCACAATACATAACGTAATACTCGTATGTATATATCAGAAAATTTAGACAATTCTAAGTCACTTGGTTTCCGTAATAGACAAGGCAATGTTGGGAGGAATCTAAACAAGGGTATTATGCTGCTAGGTCTTTTTTACGGGTCAATGGACAAGACAAATTTTTCATTATTACAACCCCCGCCCCCCCCCCCCCCCCCTTACCTACTACGACCCCAAAGTATATCGCTGTCCAAATTTCACTACAACCTATGCTCTGGTTACTGATATTGCAAGGCTAGGAAAACACCAACAGACCTACAGACAGACACTCAGCCAGACTGCTGGAAATGAGTGACTTGAATTTTCGTGACGTAGACATCCTAAAACGCCCGAAAATTATCTCATAATCCAAAATTTTCGCAACTACAATACTCCCCTCGCCTATTGGTGTGGGAAGTGAAAAGTGCCCCTAATGTAATGAAATGTCGCAGATTATGGCAATGACAACCGCGCACAGCCATACTTTCTGTTATTTGACACAAACTCATAAATGGAATACATCTGGTTAAGGCCCATGTGTATTATACCAATCAACAGCCGTAATTGGTGGAGGACTTACCATCGTCAACGCGTCAACAGTATCGCGTTTTCTAAAGGTTGACTAGGCTTCGAAACCTAACGAGTGAAGAAAATGATTTTCACCTTACCCAAAGTGAGCTCAATGATATCACAATCCTTGTTTGAGAAGATGTGAGTGCATTAAGCACGATGTCCCTAGCCCATGACAGCACTGTTTCGATCTTTCGGATCTCATCAGGTGGACCTACAAATGCTGTCGGGATACGGATGTTTTCGGTCCTATTTAAACTGGTTTGCGATATGCGACGACGCTGCATGCTTTAACTGTGGGGCTAAGGACGATGACTGCCATACTTTTTCCATTGCCAGAAATGGACAGATTTCAGAGTACAATGTAGTAGACGAGTTTCTACAGAGATCAGTCCTTAAAACATTGTTACCTTTATGCTAAAATCCGAAGAAAACTGGACAGCAGGTTCAGAGATGACAAAAAGTATTTTGGCCATAAAAATCATGGAGAGCAATTGCCTACACAGCCTTATGCCTGATTCCAGAATGAGTAGATAGAAGCCTAAGTCTGCTAATAGGAAGGCACCCTTAACAACGACGCAATGCTAACGTACTCCCATTGTTGTGCGGAGAAGAGGCAGTAAGCAGAGATTTTTTACTGGGGTAGGACCACACGGTCGCCGTAAAAAGCGGTGCGTGCACCGAAGACAACGAGAAAACAAACAACCATCACGTCTTTCCTCTGCTAAAAACAAAAAAAAGGTGGATCTAGGAAAGTAGGTAAAGCCCGGCACAAGACTGATTGAATTATACTCGCGTGCTCGAGTGCTTCTTTTTTAGAAACATGAAGAGGATGATCCCAATTGGAATGGGGACTCATATGCCCCACCCTATGCCAATTCCTGGAAAAACTAATATGATCAGAAATATCTAAAATCCCTAAAAGCTAAGTATGGAGCGGTTCTGAGAATTTTAATTCTTGGCTATTATTCCTACAGCACAAATATAACATTGTTACCTTCTTTTTGGGTGCATCGCCAGGCTCATAGTGCATGTCGTGGAGTGACACCGGGAAACCATCGCTACCCTGGTATCATCAAGTGCCTGATATTTTTCTCGAGTAGTGATGTCGTTTTAGTTCTTGTGTTCTTGATTCCTACTCCCCCGTTCTTCATGTTGTGGAGATTAGGGGTTCGGTGTTCTCCTTTTCTCTCATAACTTTGATGATCATACCCTCAACTGCTCTGAAATGTGCTTCGCTGATAATTATACAATATATGATGTTGCCAGCATGCCAGCATCTAGCGTTATCCCTAACTCCGACTACAGCGATTGCCTTATTCCATTTCATCGCGGTATATATAGGCGGGCGGCACTGAATTCGGCACCATCTACCTGCATTTTAATCCCGACGCATAAATTCGGCACTAGACCGCGGATTAGAAAATTTTCAAGTACACGAACTGGGCACCGCTTATCGATGTTCAAATCACATCAAAGATACTTACAAGAATTATATGAGGTGTGAAATAAAATACATGGTTAGTTCTTTTTAAAATTTGTTTACATACATTATATACACAGATGTACATTACGAAAAATTTATTGTTTATAAAAATATCCTAGACATTTGACAAATTGCAGTCTTTCTATTCTATTTCCTATATAATCGCTAATTTTTTGTTCTAAGAACGCCTGTTTTCTTTTTGTTTTAGGGTCTTTAGAACGCACAGGTTCTTCAATGCTATTTAGTTTGAGGTATACCTCTGTTTGACAATTATTCAACACATTAATTAATATGAGTAAAGAAGGATGTGTTTTATAAAAACATTCATTAAATTTGGAATGAAATGATTCACAACAATTAGTTGTTCTCGTAATGGAACTAGTGCAACTAGCCCATATGTTAGGAGGAAACATAGATTCTTCATTTATATAGGTATCAACTAAATAATCAGAAAACTCGACTACCCTGTTTTCATTGGGCTGGATACCCATAAGATCTAGAGTAAAACAATCTGATACTTCGTTAGGATGCAAAAATGGTAAACCGAAAACATAATTTAGCCATTGTCCTACTTCATTATTTGCAGAATTATACTCTGAAGCTAAACCTAGTTTCTGCAGTTTTCTGTACCGGCTTTGTGCCAGATGAAATCTACACCCTATTATTGACACACTAGGCCAAACAAATTCTTCAGCGTTGTGAATACTTTTCTCAAAGTCTGACACAATAAACTTGGGATTAAAAACTAAATTTACATCACGACACTTCTTTTTAATTATTTCAAATATGTTTATATAATCTGATGTCCCATAGTCCACGCTTTTGCTTCACACGTTCTAATGTAACACCTCCAAAAACTTTCTTCAGTTTTAAGAACTTTTGCAAAAGTAAATTTGCCACCATCAACGATTAGAATTTGCTTGCCACGTTCACTAGTTTCAACTATAGTATTCATCATTAATTATTTGTCAATATAGATGTATACGGCACAAGTAGTTATAAAATACTGTCTGAATTTCTTTATAGAATAACATATTTTCTGCAAATATGAGAAGGGGGTGCTGTCACCCCATTGGTCATTCAAAGGTTGAGACAAGTTGGCGTAATGACTCTTAGGGAATTCCTAACAGGGATTAGGAACGGAGTAATTCTCGGGTCGTTATCTGACTTAAATATGTGATTAGGCCGATGGTGCCCAATTCGTGCATCTTGTGCAGGTAAACATGGGGTGCAGGCGGTTGGGGATTATAACAGTGCCGAATTCGTGTACGCCCATATAGGCATCGGTGTCGTCCTTTTCTATTCCTGCGGTGTATACTTTAAAACATCCATGTCCGATAAGAAACTTAGTCAGTAAGTAGCTGGTTCTTCGAAAACGACATTCCAACCATTTCTTCAAATTTGGGATTAACCTTTTCGTCCACTGTGACGAACAGTGATTTGCATCCCACTCATCCTGATAGCTTCTGATGGTAATGTCTCTCTCCGTAGTCTTGATTTCGGGCTCATTTTGCACCCTCCTGTTAAGTCGGCATCCTTTTTCGATCTGCATAGTTAATGGAGGGTCTCGAGTGATCACCTGCAGCACTTTACCAGAGACAGTTCTATACGCACATGTCACTCTCAGTAATGTTCGACATTCCAGCCTTTCTAGCATCACCCTGTAGTTATTCATTCGTGCTCCTCGAAGCCATATTGGCGCGGCATTCACCACGCCACGCAGTATAACTCTCTTCTTGTACTCGGTCCACCAACGTTTGGGAGTATCCTGTTCAGAGAAGCCAACCTTCCCTCAGCCTTTTTCATTTTATCCTTAATGTAAGGTCCAAATAGTAACTGCTGATCTATGGGCACACCAAGATATTTATTAACCTCTATTTTCGTTTTCAGGACAGCCCCAGCAGGTTTGAAAACGACATTTTATGCTGCTTTCCTCTTGCCACCTAACATTGTTACTTGCTATGGCTTCATAGCATGTCACTCTCAAAATTTAATCAAAATCAGCGGTTACTCGATTATACGCGGGTTGAAAAATGGCGCCAGACAGATTAACACACAGTCGCACAAGTAGACGTGCCGACGAAAATGGGCGACATATTATACTTTTATTAAGCAAACATCATAAAGCTTTCAAATTTCCATATTATAATATTTCCCCTCTTCTACCATTATGAGAAGTAAAAAAGATGCAAGCTGACGGAGACACGTTGAAACACCCAATCTCTCCTTTGTAATATTCTTGCACTCGAGGTACCCATTTATGTTCATTGCACCGTGACTGCAAACAGGATATGCACAATAAACATTTCATACAAAGACACCTGTCCATCACGGTAGAACTTGACGATTACCAATTCTATGACGGTCTTTCTACGCACGCACTTCCTTTGTGCCCTGTTGTTACAATAAGGAGCTCATCGCAAATGGGAAAACTGTTTCGTACGATACTCACAAGCGCATGATGGCATTTGAATACGATAGGTTGGTATAGATATAAAAATAAATTCTCAATTCCAGAAGTGATAATCTTGTCAATATAGACTAGCATGTTGAACCTTCCTTCCCACTTTGAGACAGCTCACTTGATTAGGCAATTGTGGTTTATTAGATCCAAGAAAAATGCATTTTCGATTTTAGTATTCATTTTAACGAAATATAATCTGAATCTTCTTCTTTATCCCTATCCCTATTCTGGAGGCCGTTCTTAATAACTGATTAATGGAGCAATTATACCAATCATTCAAGTATCTCCACCATGACTGTGTTCTCCTTCCAATCGCTATTTTTCCTTCGACTTTTCCCTCTAATAATGGTTGAAGTAGATGATATTTCTCCCCTCATAACGTGTCCCAAGTCCTGCAATTCCCTTCTCTTTATAGCTAGCGATAATTATCGTTTGTAACTTTCTCCACCCATGATTTTATGAGCTTTAAAAACTTGACGCTTCAGATAAGCCACTTAGTAAGGTTCACTGATACTTTGAATTAATTGCAACTTAACGTCTGTGGGGCAGATAGAATAATAAAAAATAACAAAATAATTACGTAATTAATTTATAGAATTCAAACTAAAGAATAATAGTATAGAATAATAGTAGTTGAAAAAAATTTTCTTGATTTATATTGCTCTTGACCTTTGTAAGAATCATCGTTAATATTTTTCCTAATGTGAACACTACCCAGTTATGTAACTTCGTTTTCAATTTTCACCACATTGTTAACTTTTCTGATCCAATTGATATTGCTGGTTTAATCAGATCGGCTACGAATGTTAAATCCAAACTAATTTATTAGGATTAAATACGCAAAAATATGGTGGCAGCCTTATAGAACTGTAACGCCATTCCATAAATGATAGTAATTAAGTATCATTATTTGGTAAAATAAACAATCCTCTGTATTCTGAATTTGCTTTTTTCAAGACAAGTATGTATTTTGAACTTTATGGGATTGATAAGTTTCTCCGCTTTGTCTAGATGTATATGTTATATAGATGAATTACTCTCTATCATTATGCCGAGCTATACCATAGCATTCCTGCACTATAATGGGATGGCTTGATCAAGAGACTATATTCTTAGCATCCAAGGCTTCTCAGTTCCGAATTGAAAATATAATCAAAATTATAGTATTCCTTGTTCGAGATTATTATCAGCTTGCGCATTTAGGAAAATGTGGTATACCCATGGATGTCTTACCCAAGGTATATCTGAAAAAGGTACATATTCTTCTTCTTCTTATGACGCAGTCTCCTTTCGAAGGTTGGCGATCCAAATAGCTAACGTAGTCCTAGATACGGCCATGCGAAAAATGTCAAGCGATGAGCAACCAAACCATCTTCGGACGTCTTTCAACCAAGAATTTTGTCGTCTACCGACAGACCTTTTACCTTGGACTTTTCCTTTTTTCTTTTCCAATGTAGCATCTAGAGTCCAACTCTCACATCCGTACAGGAGAACCGAGAAAATGTAGCATCTGACCATGCGTATCCAAAGTTTTAGGCTGAGATCTGACCTTATGAAAAATCTTCGCATACTCATAAATGCCTTTCTGGCCTGTTCAATGCGGCATCTTACTTCTTTCTTCGGGTCACATGCCTCATTTACAATACACCCCACATATGACGATACTGGGCAAAGGCAACGGCTTTAGTTTTTGCGGTATTTATAAGTAGGCCAAAGTTTTCACTGCATCGTACCATACTATCTATCAGCTTTTGTAAGTCCTCCACATTCTCAGCTAACACAACGGTGTCGTCCGCATATCTGATGTTATTGATTATTTTCCCGTTGATCTTAACTCCATACTCCATTCCTTCCAGAGCTTCTTTGAAAATAGCCTCAGAATATATATTAAATAAGAGCGGCGATAACACACAGCCCTGTCTTACCTCTTTTAATCATCGCCGCTTCTGATGTTGTACCCTCAACGTTTACTGCTGCGTTTTGCGTCCAATAGAGATTTCCGGTCTGAAATTATATTTTAATCTGTATGCAGCGTGTTTATTTAGACTGTCCCCCTAAACCATTAAAAGCATGGCAGTCAGGTGGACTAAATCAGTACTTCCCAGGCATTAATCGAAATCGATATTTATGTGTAAACTCCCAATGATTCCACCCACACATTCTCGATAATAACAAAAGTTTTGAAGTTACCACCTACTTTCCCCATTTATTCCAATTTCATGCTCATACCTGCTCTCAGAACCTGTAATAAGACTAATAAGTAATCAAATATTATTGGACAAGTGCCTTATGATGAGACGGACTACCCAATTCAAGGAACACCATTGAAGATAGTTTACCGCAACTGTAACAGGATAGGTATTAGCCATCAAAAAAGGTAAACAGGCGTTCAGGCATAGGTTCTTATGTGGTAGCTGTTATAGATTTTATTTAATTTATTTGCAAAATATGCACGAGAAGGGTGTGCAGATAGTAATCAACTTAGCTAGTAGTTTCCAAGCTAGATTATATAGGGTTATGGAGTGTGTCTGAGCTAAAATCTGCCACAGACCTTATCTTTGAAATGATAACAAAAATTAAAAGGCGCCGTGATACGTCGATTTATATTTCGAAAGGGAACTCTTTCACCGAGTACGTCATTATTATGCCATCAACCCCCTGACCCACAGCAACTTCTAATCTAAATTCTTGAATGAGGCCACCATACTTGTCCTACATCATTTTGAAGGGAATTCATTGACAACTGTGCGATTGAAGAAATATGGTGATTATCAATATTAAGTAGGTATTATTCTAATTACGTGAAATATTATCGTAAGAAGGATTCCAAATGAGAGCCATTTTATTCCATACATATGTACAGGCGATATTTAAAATGTCTTCGACTGTTTTTATGGGGACATTTGAAATCCAAAGTTTATATTGCGCAGCCCCGTCCTATGGAGGATCTCCACTGTGACTCCGGAGATGTTGAGAAATGTGCAAAGATGTTTTAAATATGGCCTGTACGATTGTATGAAAGAAAATGGCTGACATTTGGAACCTTTCCTACGATAATATTACAGGTAATGAAATCTTATTCAATCTCGTTTAAGATTTTGAAGTAGGGGTTGCTGAAGGTGAGGGGGTTGATCGCACAATGACGTATTCGATGAAAGAGTTCCCCCTCGTAACAAAAATCGATAAGGTGGGTGGCAAATTTTAGCTGGGACACAGTGTACAATGTCATTAACGTATTTGTCTAAGACGACAACCTTTTATGGATACAAAAAATACTGAACTATTCTGTCCTCTACCCTACGGAAAAATAATGTCCTGTAACCTCAAAATATCTAAAAACGAAATTTTTGGTGGCTCTATGAAGTTTTATTCAAATCAGTGCAGCAATTACTGAGATTACGGGACCGTAAGAAAATAGTATATCCTCCTTATCATTAGTATGGAAAGAAACATGATTTTGAAGTTACTATAGCTCCAACCAATTTTACCGTCTCCCGAAAAAAAAAAAACAAAACTTACCAGGAACCTCCAAAACGCCTGAAAACAGAGCAGTCTCCGTTTTATCTGTTTTTTGCTTTTTTGCTGTTTACCCCGACACCACCTGACAAAAAGATAGCAACAATCTTACTATGGCCCCATAGCTCAAACCCCAAATTTCTTCAAAACCCGTGCAGCCGTTACCGAGATTACACGGGCAGAGAAATTACCACAGGTTACTATGTATAAGAAGTAAGAGGTTAAACTATGACGCATTCAAAGAATACTGCCATTTAGGTATATTAATTTGACGTTATAGTAAGCTGCTGAGAGCAGATTTTTGTTCAGTCCCATACATAAAAGCTGTATGTTACGATCCTACTTTCCATCCTAAATATTGGACAAAAAATTTGACAAAAAATATCGTGAAAACGGAAATTATTTGTTATTTTCCTTGTAAGCAACGACGAAATAATATGTTTGTTACAAATATAGAACAGGGCATGCACATTAGTAGCACAGTCATGTCATTTGTCTGTTGAAAGTTCTCGTTTCTGTCAAAGTCACTTTTGTGCTGTCAATAGGTCACTCCAACGCATGGTTCTCATTTTCACATTCTGTACATAATCTGTAAACTGTCAAGTTTGTTTGTTTGTACGGCCTTTACGGAAAATATGATCGGGTTAACCCGATCATTTGGATCACTGATCCTGACGTTCGGAAAGTGATCTAGGATCGGTCAGAAATATACTCTTATACAGTAAGTGATTGCGATCGGATGATTCAGATCAGTAGCTGCTTTACTTTACCATCTGTTTTTTATTGTCAAACCAACTTTTTCCTTGTCCGTTAAATTCATGGAATTATAAGTCCCACTTGACAGCTGTTTGACATATAACTGATCTATCCGGATCCAGATCAGTGTTTCCGTAAAGGCCTTTATTCTAACATGATATTTGTGGTTGTTTTCTCATTTCGAGGATTAGTGCCTGATGTGGTTAACTTTTGCAAAGAAGGTTGTTGTTCGACACAAGACAAAAACATGCAAACTAAAAATATTCAATTTTCACAACCTCAGCTTTCAACGGTCACCAGCAAAAGATTCTAATGCGCAGTTTTACATCCAATTTGCCGAAATATATAGAACACGCGTCCTAAATATTCGGATAAATTGGATGTAAAAATGTTCAGTAGCGAATGCGCAGCCATCCTATTTCAATTCTATTTCTTTTTCTATTTTTTGTCAAATACTTGGGATGAAAAATAGGACCGTGACATACAGCCTTAAATACTCATTACAGGTTAATTCCAAATTGAGGCAAATTTGTAGTGATAATGTATCAAGATCCATGACATTCTATTTCTTTGGATGTTTGAATATTCTCTTGTAATACGCCTTGTTCTAAGATACTGACAATGAAACATCCTTTTTTAATTGGTAATCAGTTGGTTGAATCGGGGGGTCAGAGTTGGACTGTCCGAGATACGAGGAAATTAACACCAAGTAACTGTTCTCTGATTTATCTGCTTTGTACCCTTTAACAAAAACTTTCACACCCGGCAATGGTATTGCCCTGGGTATAAAAGTCGCGAAGAGTGAAAATGCAAGCAGCTTGGCAGTCAAATAACATGTAAGTAAGCCCGACTTTAATTTGAAGCCATATTCGGCCCGATCCGCGATAAGATCTGGCAGCGGCTCATACAAAAAATCGCCATTTGCATATTATGGGCCGGAATAAAATAAAACAAAAGGGCACTCGAAGAGAATCGGACTTGGGAGAATAATAAAGCTATATTTTATTCCAGGTTTAATAATTAGTCGAATTTCTCCCATGTATTGTTTGCGAGCGTCCAATGAACTCGGATGGTATACAGGGTCATTGGTCATTGATATGGAGTCTAGTTTATATGGATAATATGGAGCATCACGCATATATGTACTCGGATTTTAAAAATGGGGTCAAAGTAGTTTCACACGCATTTTTAAGTAAACCGTGCTCACAGTTGTGTCCACAATAGGAAGATTTTGTTTACGTTTAAAAATCACGAAAAATTGTTGGAAAAATGAACACATTAGGTGTCTGAGTTACTCGTTCTTAGTAATCGCGAAAATGATAAATTTTGAGAAGTTTTTGGAGGTTTTTTGATGCCTATGTCGCGAAAAAAATGTATGCAACTTATTTCCATCGGTCGGTCTGTCTGTCTGTATGTTGTCATTTTTCTGACAGCGTGATCTCAGTAACCGCTTTACCGATTTTGATGAAGTTTGCGGTGTGACTTGCTTCGGGGTCATAGTAGGTAATGTGGCTACATTTTTGCAAATCGACGTAATGGCGGAATAATATTTGCAAAAAATAAAAACTCCCAAACCTCTCTAAACCTCATTTTAATGCGTCTCAGGGGTTCCTGGCTATTTTCAATTTTTACTGGGAGGAGGTAAAATTGGGTGGCGCGGAAAGGTATGGAAAGAGGGAACTTCAATATTCTTTCTGTATTCATCAAGGACTCTCTTATCGTTTAAAAACATACATTGTTACAATCTATTTTTCACAGCTCTATCATTATACTACCTTTGAAGATATACTGGGTGTCCCACAATTTCCTTGACACGTGATATTTTCGTAAGCAGAAACTGTTCAAGCAAGAACTGAGTTGGAATTCTGAAAATACTGCAGGGTCTATCATACCATGCATCCAAAACATTTTTTTGTACGTCATTCCCGGAAACTCACTCCCAACTTTTTGTTTTCGAATAGCACCCAATAGGTTTTGCTAAATAAATGATATCCCTATTTTATTTACAATCCTGTGGTATCTTTGATGTATACGCACACTTGTTTTTTTCATAAAATCATAAGCGTAATATAAATAACATAAGAATCTATTTGTCGTCTAATATTTTTGCAAAAATAAAAAGGGATAAAAAATCTGAGTGGATTTTTTAGAGTACTAAATGATCTATTTTACCATGCTTTGCAAAGAATTTTTTTTATTACGAAAATATCACGCCTCAAACAAATCCTTATTTTATCATAGGCTTATGAGTTTACGGAAAAAAAATGGTTTGTGTATGAAATCAAAGGAATTGCAAAGCGCAGCCCTCACAAGATGCAGGCTGCGGCTGCCGTTCACTAACTGCCGCTAGGGCGATAATGTTCATAGCCCTTTTCGTATCTAAACCGGGCGACGGTTCCGGTGCACTCGCCGTGTGTTCTAATGCGGAAATTCGCGGCTATAGGACTGATCGTGATCGCCCATACCCATGCGGGGACGGACTGCCAGATGATGGCTGAAAAAAAATGGAGTCAAATTGATTGACTCAGTACTTCCCACACAATGATGATACCATTTTATTATTTTCCCATTGCATGAAGCTATAGTCTAAAATCCCCTTGCAACCAAATCATCGCTCACCCGCCCGCAAAAAAACATCCAACACAAAACTCTCGTAAATAGTTTCTTGCGTCTCCCTCCTTAGGAACTAGGACGCCACATTTTTTGTTTGCATGCTTCAACTGGACGATACGAAACGATCAGGAGCCTCCAAACCATCTAAAAATGAACGAACGAACACTGACACGATTTTTCAAAAACAGACGCGTTTTCCACTCTCGCTGCGGTAGTAAATTCTGTCTCAAAGTTTCATTAAAATCAATTCAATAATTTTCGCGTTACGCAATATAGAACGATCCCGTATGTATACATTACAAATTATAATAAGCAAAGCAATGTTCAGATGAACCTAAAAAGTGTATTATGACGCTAGGTTTTTCATTTACAGGCCAATGGACACCCTATTATGGATACAATAAATGTTTCAGCTTTACAACCCACCACCCCAAAAACATCCCAAATTCACCCCCACCCAAAAAAGTAAAAAACGATCATCAACCCCTAAAACGCATAAAAACAAAGTTTGAGCTGCTTTTATATTTTTAGTTTTTTTATTATTGCTGCGCCACCGCTGACACAATTTTTTCAAAACATACACGTCTTCCATCCTCTCCACGGTAGTAATACTCTGTCAAAATTTCATTGAAATCAGTTCAATAATTTTCGCGATACGCAACATAGAACGATCTTAAACAATATCGCATGTATACATCACAAATTCTAAGTACCTTGGTTTCTATAATAAGCAAGGCAATGTTCGGATGGACCTAAAAAAGTGTATTACGCCGCTAGGTTTTTTCATTCACAGGTCAATGGATGAATGCAACAAATTTTTCAGTTTTACAACCCCAACCACCCCAAATTCACCTTCACTCAACAGAAAGTAGAAAATGATTAGAAGCCCCTAAAAGGCCTAAAAACGAAGTTTGAGCTGTTTTTATGTTTTTAGTTTTTTTTAATATTGCTGCGCCGCCACTGACACGAATCCTAAAAATCATAAACTTTTTCCACTCTCGACGTGGTAATAATACTGTGTGGAAATTTCATTGAAATCAATCCAATGGTTTCCTAGTTACACAACACAGAACGATCAGAAGTCAGAAGCAATACTCGCATCTAAGATACATCAGAAAATTCGAAGTCCCTTGATTTCTGTAATAGGCAAGGTAATGTTCGGATGGACCTAAAAAAGTAGATTATGACGCTAGGTTTTTCTTTCACGGGTAAGTGGACAGCCCATTATCAATACAACAAATTGTTCAGTTTTACAACCCCCCACCGCCTAACCACCCCAATTTCACCGACACCCAAAAAAGTAGAAAATGATCAGGAACCCCTAAAACGCATAAAAACAAAGTTTCAGGAATATTTAAATTGTTTTGCTTTTCGCTAATTACTCCGCCGCCCATGCACCGATTTTCAAAATTATAGGAACATAACCTACTAAGACCCCACAGCATATCGCTGCCCAAATTCCATCACAATCCATGCAGCGGTTACTGAGATTACGTGGATAGAAGAACGCGTACAGACAGACCGACGGAAATGAGAGACGTGAATTTTCGTTATGTAGACATCATAAAACGCCCAAAAAGTGTATTATCTCAAAATCGAAAATGTTCGCGATCACAATAATCCCCTCACCTATCAGTGTGGGAAGTAAAAACAGAAGGAGTCGCGTGAAAGTTATACATTAATAAATTATATTAATAACCGTGGAATATACTATTTTTTAATAAAAATCGTAGGAGTAGGTAAATAACATAATAGGTTCATTTTAAGTTTATGATTTTATATCGCGGTATACTAGGCAAAACGAGAATTTGTGGACAGTTAACCAACTTCATACGTTGGAAGTAACAGGTCAATCTACTTTGCTCCATTTCTTCGAATATTCAGAGTAGTCCAATTGCTATGCAGGCTGCAGTTTATTTCATAGACTGCATTAGAAACGCGCGCACGTATCAAATATGTACAGACTCACAATGTATTCCTCATAGCTGACAGCTATATTTGTACGTATAGCATACGGTTATTCAAAGAATACGTGTAGAGACGGTGATAACAATTAGTACCAACAACACCGTGATGACAAAAGCCATCAGGTACTATTTCATTAGAAACATTGTAACGGGCGTTCTTAGAAATCGATGAATGAAGACTAAACACAAACGCACACATTCAAATAATGCATTCACATACAATTTTAAATTCCTGATGGATTTCACTTGCATTGTTCTCTGCACACGGGTACTATCATCCTGCACACAGTATGAATAATAATTTGCATATATTTTACTAGCGTGCGTGTATTGGAGAAGCAATTATTAAGAAGAGCTTGTTCCCAATCGCTAGTGGCCTATGTAGCACATGCAAGCGTATGTGTATATTGTTCTCCTCGAATTAGGGATAGGCAAATCGAAAAAGATAAGTATACTCACTTGATACTTTAGACAAGAATAGTAATTTATAACACCAGTAAGCGAGAAATTTCGATAAAACTGTTCTACCGACCTTTTCCGCATATGTACTGAAATGTGTCTGTGGTCCGCTGCATCTTCTGTATTCTGTATTGGAAGGAGGACAATCTGCCAATACCATAGCACTTAGGCCACTTGCAGGGATGGGCGACGTCGACAATGTCATGTCGACAATTCAGTTGTCTACGCGTCAACTATGGTGTCGACGTCGACTTTATAGATGACGTTACAAGTGTTGACAATGTCGACAATTAGTTCAGTACAAAAACTATAGCTACAGTCCTTTCGTTTGAACATGTTCGAAAGAAAAAGTTAGACAAATGTTTAGTGAGACTGTGAGATCACTTTTTTTTTATTCTTACATGGTGAAATGGCTACTAGCGATCATCTTTTTCTTCTTCTACGTCACTAGGATCGAACGCTGAATCGGCTCCAAAATACCCCAGTATTCTTACCTTGAAGGGAAAAATATAAATGGACCAGCATTTTTGAATGCTCAAAGGACAGTGTGTTTCTAAGAGGCGAGCGAATATCTCCCCAGTTTGAGAACAATCGCTCAAGTTGGGCAGAAGAAGCAGGAATTTTTAGTAACCCTCCCAATACTGGGCACTCCATCTGAGCCATCCTCCAAAATATCAAAGGTTTGCATACGTTTTTGTCAAAAAGGGTAGCAAATATTGGTAAAAAAATGGTTGTCAGTCTCACAAGAACGAAAAATGATAAAGTTTTAGTGGAGGTACTGACGCATTTTAATGGTTTTAATGTAACTTCCAGTAAACTCAGTGATAATTTTTAATAATAAGTCAAATACGTTACCTTTTCTAGTATTGAATTTATCCCATTTCTCTATGCCTTGGTTTTCAAGCTGTCTAAAGAGGAATGCATTTATTTTGGCGGTGTGAGCAGACGTTAGCTTCGAATTATCATATGTAGGGTGTAGAAAATATGCAGATAAATCATACACGTTAAGTGCCATCGAATTTTGATTTATTACAGTTTGTGTTGCACTTCCTGCCACTCATTTTTCAAAGTTCACAATTCACAATCTAACACAATCAGAACAAGTGACCATAGCAATCGGATAAATATCAAACCTAACCTCAAACCTGCAACAATTGTTGACATTGCCGACATTGTCGACGCATTGTCGACACGTCGAGGTCAACAATAAAAGTCGACGCCGATCGATCCCAATATCTTATACCTACTAGGTAGTGTCGGTTGTAGCTCTTCGTGGTGGCTAATTTTTGTATGAATGACTGGAAAAGTTGGATCTGGGTTGCGAAATCTCCAATGCAGCTAACAGAGGAGGTACATACCGGCAAAGCAAAAAGAGACACCTACCCTCCCATACATCTTACACCCCACTAAAGTCACAGCCAGGCGCAGTAGGATGGTGGAACGCATTAACGTCTTATCTCAGCGAGTGTGGCATGTTGCCAGGAACCAGGTTATAAGTACGCCTGTACCAGCCAGCGTTTGGCATAAAAATTACCAGAAATGGCCAATCTTTGGCATGCATGAATGAAAATCGCCTGAAATGGCGACTTCGCAGTTGTGAATGAGAAAATTGCCAAAACCGCAACGCTCAGTACGATATTCTGGAGGTGAGGGTGACCTCTGATCTGACCTACCAAACTGCAAAAATATGTCAAACTGAAATTATCCTAACAAGGTCACACTTATTGTAGAAACTGAAGGATCGTGATCCTCTCGAACTGCCAGGTCATTTAAAAGTCCTTGGACTCCTGGAGGAGATTACATCAAAACTGGTATGGGGCTGTTTCAACACTCTCAGCTAGAGCTTCACGCAACGCTGTAAATCTCAGTTGGATACCAGGTCACGAAGGTATTGGTGGCAATGAGTGTACAGTTGAGATACATAAAAATTACTACGTATTTGTTTTTTTACATCAATAAAAAGTATTTTAGTATTCTATCTATCTGATTGGAACTTATTTTAAAACTTCTAAGGGTCATTTCCTAATTGTGAATCAACTCCAGGTTTATCAAATAATGTTTACTTTAAGACATGGGAGCTTTTTTGGGCCACCACAAATAGCGAATTTCCTGGTAATCGTTATCTTGAGCATGCGCTTAATAAGAAATAGATAAATGTTGCCCAATCACAAAACAACTGATAATATAGCTCCTTCGTGTGGCTGACCCTCATTTTTAAGGGGAAAACCAATAAAATGGAAGTTGGAAATACCCGAAGGTTGCCTAATGACTGTGTGTTTGTTGACCACCAAAGTCACTCAACATTTACTTATTTAGATTGGTTAAAATCATACAAATACGCTTTAACTTACTCGAAATTCGAAACCTTGTTATTAACATCGTTGAGATGTAAGAAGTCTATCATTATCTATTGAAATGCGCATCAGTGGCGGCGGAGTAATAAAAATAAAGACGAGAACTCAAATTAAACTTCGACTTTGATTCTTTTAAAATGCAAATTGGTATACT
The DNA here is from genome assembly GCA_951848785.1 of Callosobruchus maculatus. NCBI lineage: Eukaryota > Metazoa > Arthropoda > Insecta > Coleoptera > Chrysomelidae > Callosobruchus > Callosobruchus maculatus. The sequence continues at coordinate 2,501,399 of CATOUR010000142.1, read as the reverse complement.
CCAATTTTTTTTATTCGCATCCTTCATTAACAATAGTGATAGTGTAGTGTATTTATCGTTCCAAAAATAAAGAGTTAAAAATACATCCCAACAGTATGCTAAGTAATGTATGAAAGTCCTTTGAAATAAGGATTAAGCTGAGCAAACCTAACAGAAAATTTAAAAGAATTGAAAATGACTCTGTAACTACGAAAATTAGGTATGGCCAATCTTTATGATTTTTGGCAAAATACACGGTGCTCGATTTAACATATACAAGCATCTTATAGACCTCTGATTATGTACTGAAATTAGTGCAACATTTTGAGAGCTCAGTAGAATTTTAGGCAATTCTTAAATATCTCAGCCTTTTCTAGTCCTTAATTTAGCAGAACCTAGCATAACATGATGTTTGAACACCAGACGAATGCGTAATTCGCCAATCAAATATGGATTTTTTCTGGAATTAGTTCCCAGCAGGCTGGAAATCGTCTTAATACCTTTACTGGGTCCTTGATACGTGTAATCTGAGTTTGCACCGTCGCAGGTGGTGAGCTTAACTTTTATCAGCCCAAAAACTGTCAAATTTTTGCACTTTTTTTGGTTTTTTGGTTATAGCTGGAAAATGATGCGTCGGTCGGACGGAAAATGTCATTCTATGCAATATTGGAAAGGACTAAATTTTACGTCGAATGACATCTAAAACTTTTAAGTGGGTTTAAGGTAGAGCCTAAATCAACAGTTTCACAGCCTAAGAACTGCCAAATTTTTGGACTTTTTTTAGTTTTTTGGTTGTAGCTGGAAAATGATGTGTCGGACGGAAAATGTCGTTCTGTGCAATATTAAAAAAGGACTAAATTTTGCGTCGAATGACATGTAAAACTTTTAAGTCGATTCAGCAGTGGAGCCTGAATCAATAGATATAGAGCGGTCAATTTCTTTCATTTCAGTGCCAAACTAACATTTTGCGACTATCTAAGACTACATATTTTTAAAGCTGATACTCCTATTGAAAAGGCTAATGGAATAAGAGATGTAGTAAATAGAATTTTACGTTACATATATACCCCAGTTTTAAAATTCAATCATATTCACATATATAATTTTACAACAATTTCAGATGTTTGCTTTTACTTTACCCTTTTGGCTGGACTTCGTTTCACCCCTAGTATATGGTCAAGCTATATATCTTTCGAAAGAATTTTACGAGTATATAGTACAATGATACAGACGTAACATCTGAGAATGAAAAATGAGAAGGTTATGGTACTTTGAATTTCTAAGTATTTACTTTACAGCACCCATCGTACATATCTATGGAAAAGATAAGCAACGACTGGAAGTAAAAGATAGAAAAATTATGATATTGTCCATTCTTTATGTTAAATCTGATGGGGCAATGTAGATAATCAACAGCTCGTTAGTTTAGTTTCAATTTGGCTTATGCAGGCGCAGTTACTAGATACCTGGAGGTCCAGATGTCCGCAGAAAAAAAACTTACTATGATATTTCAATGCTCTAAAGCAACAGATACCCTCAGATAAGATTGTCGCCTGTACGGTTTTTCTCATAGCGTGTCCCGGTAGGCTGCAGGTTTTTATTTTGCTCTTTGAAAATGATGATACCTAATTACTTCTCCGGGATTTTTGAGAAACTGAGTTGACTCCTAGGCCGCCTTTACCATCGTTTTGGAAGGTTAACCTAATGCGGCATCACCAAAGAGTACCAAATCAGCTGAGTGCCTTCGCCGTAGAAGCAAGTACTCTTCTGCAAATGTGGTATTCACTGAAGTGATGAATGCAACCATGCCGGATGCCGAAAGAGCAATTTCTCTCCAACGAAAAGAACAAAGGACGGCTCATTTCTATGCTCTGTGAGAAGTTGCTACAGCATGGGTTTATGATAAGGCAAATTGTTGAGGATGCTGACACTCTTATTGTCAACACTGCCATTGAATTGGCTGGTAAATTTGCGACGGTCATCATAATTCGGGAAGACACCGACTCATTGATCCTATTAACCGCCAAAGCACCAAATTCGTCCAACATTTTCGTTATGAAACCTGGAAGAGGAAACTCTCATAATACGTTCTACTCTCCCAAGTACTTCAACTTCTCGTCTGTTGTCAAACAGAATATACTGTTCTTACACACGATCAGTGGATGTGATGCAACCTCTGCATTCTGTCGCCAGGGTAAGTTGGAGTTTGTCAAGTTTCTTGAAAAGAACACGACATTGCAAGACACTGTCAGGGTCTTCCAAAAAATGCAGCTGCTTCTCAACATATTCTGCGGGTGTACCTTCAAATCCAGGGCTGGTATGATGGATCGAAGGTTCCTCTCAGCTGAGGTTGGAGGAAAATGGATCTTGGCATTATCCCCATTAAAAATACCAAGGAGCCAGCTCCAGCTGAAATTTTGTGTCCTGCAAACGTACAAAGCAGTCTACAGGGAAGTGCAGCTGCCGAAAAGTAGGCATTAAATTATCAGTAATATGCCTGAGTTCCAACGGCCAATCGTGCTCTAATTCAGTACCCGTTGAGGATGACATTTTAGTAGAACCAGAAAAAGTTGAAAATAGTTCCTTTGAAGATGATCCAGCTGAAGAGGCCCTCAATATGCAACCGCGCTTTTCGAGCTTTTCAGATGAAGGACCATCAGCGTTTAAGAAAATACAAATATGAGTGCTCACACAGAAACATCTGTCATGTCGTCAAATACCCACACTTTGATTCGATGAGATACAACAATGTTTTATCCAATGGGAAGAGTATTTGATAACTAACTATAGCCTGTTGTCGATCCAACGACAAGGATCATTGAATTCAGTATAAGATACTTTTAATTCAAATACTGCTTACTAATGTCTCAAATAGCATAGACAATGTGGCAAAGGCATGAAACGTTGTGTCTATTAAAGTTGCCTTTTAGACAAGATTAATCTTTTTATTGAACTAATTATCAAGAAATGCTATTATACCAATAATTTTAAGATGTATATTGAAAACAAAATAATACTTTAAATGCATTATGCGCTAATATTACTATTGGAATGATAGTAGATACCATCAGAACGAATATAGCCTATTTTGAAATCATTAGCTTACCTGCAATTGCCTCAATCTTGAAAGGTAAATTGTTTAAATATCACGGTTTTGGAACAACTGTAAATATAGTTGAAGTGACAGAAAGGCATCACCCTAATACTAACTTGAAAGCACAACAACACTTTTTTCTGTGCCCACGGATTTCTGGCCCTGGCTGGTATTAATATCAGCTTTTGCCGATAGTCCTGTTTAGTTATCTATTCATTCATTTATTTATATATTTATTTATACTGCGTTTACATTTATATTTCATTAATAAACTTGTAAGTGATGTTGTTAATTCATTGTTCCTAAACTATTAAGAAATATGATTAATTCACTTATTACTGAATTCTTATTAATAACACTTATTAAAGATTTGATGGTAATACAATACATTAATAAACTTAACAATCTTAGTCAGGATATGCTAATTTGGTACAAAATTTTGATATGATTTTACCTTACGTGACTTCAAATGTCGAAACGACGAAAAAAACGATTTTAAATGAATTCCAAATTTGAAATTATAAATGACTAAACCTAATAACTGTGGTATCTATTTAACATGAAATTTCATTCTCTACAACTTTAATTTTATGTATCTTTTGATGGGAGTATCTCTTTTCAAGATATGTGGTCTTGGAAAGCCGCAAAATGTAAGTTTGCACTAAACTATGATTTTTTTATCACCTTTAGCATTAGATTTCGGCTATACGGTGAACCAAATTTGATGCTTTATATACCATTTGTCGTTGTTGATCCAAAAACAGCAAACATAAAGCACAATGAGCATACATAAAGCACATGAACAGTATGATTTGCTTCAGTTAATAATTATTTTGAAAATCGGTGCATGAGCGGCGGTCTAATTAGCATAACACAAATAATTTCAAATATTCCTCACAGTTTGTTTTTAGGCGTTTTAGAGGTTCCTGATAATTTTCTACTTTTTCTGGAGTATTCAAAATGAGCCAAGGTAGGATGATGGGGTCTCGGATAGGATGGTTGGGAAACCCCTGAATACTTTTCATTGCCCTTTTAACATTGATCATGGTAAAATAATATTTTTTAAGTATCGGAAAATCGGCATGCTGTGTGATTAGGATATCATTGAATATTGCAGAATAAAGACGGTGTCATCCTACGGAGAGAGATGTAACACTCTATTTACGAGAGTTTTTGTGTTGAATGATTTTTTGCTGGCGGGGGATGGCTTAGTGGCAAGGTAATATCAGACTATAGCTTCATGCTATGAAAAAGTAATAAAATTATATCACCTATATGTGTTTGACGTACTAAGTCAATTAACTTGACTCCATTCTTTTGTTCAGCGCATCCACGGCATTATATCAGCGTCAAGAGGTATGTTACATTCCCATGGTTCTCGTTCACCACACATATACATTTACAGTTCACCAACGCCCCATTTCCGATCGAATGCACGCATGCATGCTCAGAACCTTGACACATCAGAACCCTTCCAAGAGTCATATTGTGGTTTCACTTTATTTCTCGGCTTCTTGTACATCAGCTGGGGCATCTGTTCACACAGGCTATAATTACACGACGTCGGCGTTGTTTTAGGCATAGGCGTTACTGTAAAGTCTCACCTCCTAAGAAAGCCCAACCCCCCATAAGAATGTGGTGTTAGAGGCTGATCTTGTGGAAAAAAATGAAGTCAAGTTGATTGACTTAGTAGTTCCCACACATTACGGTGATACCAGTTTATTATTTTCCCATAGCATGAAGCCTTTGTCTGAGATCCCCTTGCAACCAAATCATCGCCCTAATTTCACCCCCACCCAAAAAGGTAGAAAACGGTCAAGAACCCCTCAAACATCTAAAAACAAAGTTTGAGCTGTTTTCATATTTTTAGTTTTTTGATTATTGCTACGCTGCCACTGACACGATTTCTAACAAGCATACGCGTTTTCCATCCTCACCACAGTAACAGCAATATGTCAACATTTCATTAGAATCAATGTAATAGTTTCCACGTTACAAAATACAAAACGATCTAAAGCAATAAATACTCGTATGTATACAGAAAAAGTCCCTTAGTTTCGGTAATAGGGAAGGCAATGTTCAAATGGACCTATAAAGCTAATTTATGTCGCTAGGTCTTCCTTCATAGGTCAGTGGACAGCCTATTATTAAAACAGCAAGTTTTCAGTTTTCCAACCCCCCACCCCCCCCAACTACCCCAATTTCACCCCTACCCAAAAAAACTCAGAAAATGATCAGAAACCTGTAAAACACTTAAAAACGAAGTTTGAGCTGTTTTTGTATTTCTAGTTTCTTTATCATTTTTGCGCCGCCACTGGCACGATTTATAAGAACGATACGCATTTTTCATCCTCGCCACGGTAGTAATACTGTGTCAAAATTTCATTAAAATCAATTCAATAGTTCCCTTGTTACACAATACAGAACCATCTAAAGCAATACTTCGTATGTTTACATCAGAAAAATTCTAAGTTCTTTGGTTTCTGTAATAGGCAATGTTTGGATGGACCTAAAAAAGTGATTTATGTCACTAAGTCTTCCTTCACAGGTGTCAGTGGACAGTCTATTATGAAAGCAACAAATTGTTCAATTTTACAACCCCCCACACACCAACCACCCCAATTTCACCACTACCACAAAAAAAAGTAGAAAATGATCAGGAACCCCTAAAACGCCTAAAAACGAAGTTTGAGGCATATTTAAAATTTTTCGTTTTTTGCTAATTACTCCACCGCCCATGCACCGATTTTCAAAATAATAGGAACATTACCTACTGCGACACCACAGCATATCGCTGCCCAAATTTCATAACAATCCATCCACCGTTACTGAGATTACGTAGCTAGAAAAACGCGTACAGACAGACAGACAGACCGACAGACCGACAGACCGACAGACCGACAGACCGACAGACCGACAGACCGACAGACCGACAGACCGACAGACCGACAGACCGACAGACCGACAGACCGACAGACCGACAGACCGACAGACCGACAGACCGACAGACCGACAGACCGACAGACCGACAGACCGACAGACCGACAGACCGACAGACCGACAGACCGACAGACCGACAGACCGACAGACCGACAGACCGACAGACCGACAGACCGACAGACCGACAGACCGACAGACCGACAGACCGACAGACCGACAGACCGACAGACCGACAGACCGACAGACCGACAGACCGACAGACCGACAGACCGACAGACCGACAGACCGACAGACCGACAGACCGACAGACCGACAGACCGACAGACCGACAGACCGACAGACCGACAGACCGACAGACCGACAGACCGACAGACCGACAGACCGACAGACCGACAGACCGACAGACCGACAGACCGACAGACCGACAGACCGACAGACCGACAGACCGACAGACCGACAGACCGACAGACCGACAGACCGACAGACCGACAGACCGACAGACCGACAGACCGACAGACCGACAGACCGACAGACCGACAGACCGACAGACCGACAGACCGACAGACCGACAGACCGACAGACCGACAGACCGACAGACCGACAGACCGACAGACCGACAGACCGACAGACCGACAGACCGACAGACCGACAGACCGACAGACCGACAGACCGACAGACCGACAGACCGACAGACCGACAGACCGACAGACCGACAGACCGACAGACCGACAGACCGACAGACCGACAGACCGACAGACCGACAGACCGACAGACCGACAGACCGACAGACCGACAGACCGACAGACCGACAGACCGACAGACCGACAGACCGACAGACCGACAGACCGACAGACCGACAGACCGACAGACCGACAGACCGACAGACCGACAGACCGACAGACCGACAGACCGACAGACCGACAGACCGACAGACCGACAGACCGACAGACCGACAGACCGACAGACCGACAGACCGACAGACCGACAGACCGACAGACCGACAGACCGACAGACCGACAGACCGACAGACCGACAGACCGACAGACCGACAGACCGACAGACCGACAGACCGACAGACCGACAGACCGACAGACCGACAGACCGACAGACCGACAGACCGACAGACCGACAGACCGACAGACCGACAGACCGACAGACCGACAGACCGACAGACCGACAGACCGACAGACCGACAGACCGACAGACCGACAGACCGACAGACCGACAGACCGACAGACCGACAGACCGACAGACCGACAGACCGACAGACCGACAGACCGACAGACCGACAGACCGACAGACCGACAGACCGACAGACCGACAGACCGACAGACCGACAGACCGACAGACCGACAGACCGACAGACCGACAGACCGACAGACCGACAGACCGACAGACCGACAGACCGACAGACCGACAGACCGACAGACCGACAGACCGACAGACCGACAGACCGACAGACCGACAGACCGACAGACCGACAGACCGACAGACCGACAGACCGACAGACCGACAGACCGACAGACCGACAGACCGACAGACCGACAGACCGACAGACCGACAGACCGACAGACCGACAGACCGACAGACCGACAGACCGACAGACCGACAGACCGACAGACCGACAGACCGACAGACCGACAGACCGACAGACCGACAGACCGACAGACCGACAGACCGACAGACCGACAGACCGACAGACCGACAGACCGACAGACCGACAGACCGACAGACCGACAGACCGACAGACCGACAGACCGACAGACCGACAGACCGACAGACCGACAGACCGACAGACCGACAGACCGACAGACCGACAGACCGACAGACCGACAGACCGACAGACCGACAGACCGACAGACCGACAGACCGACAGACCGACAGACCGACAGACCGACAGACCGACAGACCGACAGACCGACAGACCGACAGACCGACAGACCGACAGACCGACAGACCGACAGACCGACAGACCGACAGACCGACAGACCGACAGACCGACAGACCGACAGACCGACAGACCGACAGACCGACAGACCGACAGACCGACAGACCGACAGACCGACAGACCGACAGACCGACAGACCGACAGACCGACAGACCGACAGACCGACAGACCGACAGACCGACAGACCGACAGACCGACAGACCGACAGACCGACAGACCGACAGACCGACAGACCGACAGACCGACAGACCGACAGACCGACAGACCGACAGACCGACAGACCGACAGACCGACAGACCGACAGACCGACAGACCGACAGACCGACAGACCGACAGACCGACAGACCGACAGACCGACAGACCGACAGACCGACAGACCGACAGACCGACAGACCGACAGACCGACAGACCGACAGACCGACAGACCGACAGACCGACAGACCGACAGACCGACAGACCGACAGACCGACAGACCGACAGACCGACAGACCGACAGACCGACAGACCGACAGACCGACAGACCGACAGACCGACAGACCGACAGACCGACAGACCGACAGACCGACAGACCGACAGACCGACAGACCGACAGACCGACAGACCGACAGACCGACAGACCGACAGACCGACAGACCGACAGACCGACAGACCGACAGACCGACAGACCGACAGACCGACAGACCGACAGACCGACAGACCGACAGACCGACAGACCGACAGACCGACAGACCGACAGACCGACAGACCGACAGACCGACAGACCGACAGACCGACAGACCGACAGACCGACAGACCGACAGACCGACAGACCGACAGACCGACAGACCGACAGACCGACAGACCGACAGACCGACAGACCGACAGACCGACAGACCGACAGACCGACAGACCGACAGACCGACAGACCGACAGACCGACAGACCGACAGACCGACAGACCGACAGACCGACAGACCGACAGACCGACAGACCGACAGACCGACAGACCGACAGACCGACAGACCGACAAACCTACAGACCGACAAACCGACGGAGATAAGTGACGTGGATTTTCGTTATGTAGACATCATAAAACGTCGAAAAAACGTATTATCTCAAAACCGAAAATTTTCGCTATCACAATACTCCCCTCACCTATCGGTGTGGGAAGTAAAACATTGATAGCAATTTATACATACATAAAAAGATATTTTCTCAATTCAGGAATTCTGAATAGCCTTTTAAAGGTATACTAAGGACAACAAAATCTGTTCTCGCTCTGAGAAATTTTTCTTGATGAGGAAATGATAGTTCATTTAAATTTATTTTAAATGTGCTCTGGCAAGGAATATAATTTACTTCACAACTAAAATTTCATCACTCTTCCACCAAGTATTTCATTAAGTTCTAGTAAGGATATATTTTCCAAGTGAGCTCCTATTATTCCAATCAAGAATACAAACAGCTTGAGAATTGTGGAGTACTTCTTCTGAGAATATGATAATCTCTTATTTGATGCACATTGACATATCGCCACAGGCCTCATAGCCATTTGTTAATAGTTCATATTGTGTGTGTGTTGTTATACTCTCATAAAAGGATTGTTGCGAAATTGAGTTGTGGGACCTCATACAAATGTTCGCGTGTTTTCTTTCTTGCTCATATTGTTCTGATAACCCTTGCAATGGGCCTGTAATCTCAAAATACTTTTAGAACCTGCAAAATTTGTTTCGTATTAAGTTAAATGTCAGTTATTTGCAAGCTTCGCTGTTGGGGCTGTTTGATTTGATTTCCTTTTGCTGGGGCGTGTGGATAGTTTATTGGAATGATACCAATTTGTTACCATCGAGCGCATCATCATCATCTAGTAATACAGATAATGCTATTATCGTTATCCCATTAAAAAAAAATTCTGATAGATCGTCCATTAAAAATTGGCTGTACTTAAAACTGCCGTTCAACGGCAGCCTACTAAAATGCCGTTGGCAGATGTGACGTCATTGAAATGACGAATTTGACGGCTTTGTGATCGCTGTACTTAAACTGCCGTCAAACAATGGCGCACTAAAATGCCGTTTACAGCTGAGACATCATTGAAGTGACGTATTTGACGGCTTTACATTCGCCGTGATTAAACTGCCGTCAAACGGTAGCCCACTGAAATTCTGCTATATTTTATTATCGGTTATATTGTTTTTGACTTTTTGCATTATAGTTGTGACAATTGTTGCTGAATTATGAGAATCCAGATATTATTGGCATTGACTGGAGTAAGTTTTCCGATTAGTTTTGAGCCGCTCAATGGACAGACCTGTTATTTGAGCAAGGACCTAATGTATTGTAAAATCTTAAAACGCTATGGGCCAATGATACTGATGGTGTAATTGGGAATGTAAACAATAGTGCCGAGAATTTGACTCAGTTTTTCATTGCAAGCAATGATGAAGTGTTTGTTATAACTGAGCAGACCGCAGAGGCAGAGCAAATACCAGAGTACCGCGGCTGCTGTGAAAAGGTTATGTTTGTTAATGCGTGATTTGAATGGGCCAGTACCCCCAGGCCCAATAGATATATCTCTTGGCAGTCCGTCCTGAGCCTTAGACACCCTGGTTCTACCGCTCGGTTCTTGATGTATGAAGAACGACCGCCTTAGGATGAGATACAGCGGTCGTACGCGTGCATCTGATTTGTATTTGAAAGCGAAAATCAAGTTTCTGTTGAACAACCTGGAGTATTTGACCAGGTGCTTCCTCCAGGCCAAAGCAATACGAATAAAGCCTTTGTATTAGATAATGCAAATCTATCATCCCAGTATCAGTTATCTGGAAAACCATATGCGGCTGGTGACAAGGCGATTTTGGTATAAGATAATAGAAATCCCTCATCTCTAAGACCATGTTCAGCAATCATCTTATTGAAAAGTTGGAGTCAGTGGTATATTACATTGCCTATCATGAAGATGTCTGTTCCAATAAAAAAAGAGGTCAACCAAAAGGACAAGACAACAAGATTATCATAGAAAAAGGAAAGAAGTACTGTAATATCTGTGAAAAGATCCCATAATGTTGCATGATCTATTTCTCTGGGTAAAGTTTTCAATAAAAGTCTGGAACCGAACACCAAATTTTAAATTTCATGGACAATTAGAGAAAGAGACTTGAAAATTGCGTTTTGTCCATTAATACAAATTTTTAGGAGGACAAAACTGGTACAGAGAAACCAAATCACAGAGAAAAATATTTGGGATAATATACTCATGTGGGATCTATGGAACTCAATCGCAAAACTTGGTACAAGAAGTTGAAAAACAACTTGTAAAAAATAAAAAATCTGTTGGACATAATGCAGTATGTGTAGACGATTATTATTATTATTATTTTTTTAAATTATTTTGATCATTCCCAGCGCAATCAAAAACATATAGTTCCTTTCTAGTTCCATACTTCACTATAGTTTGGCACAGTTTTCTCACGGATTGCGGCTATTATTTTAGCTCCCGAAAGAACAATAAACGAAAATTAAATCGCAATCAAGATGCATTTTATCCATGGACTTCAGTCAAATCAGATCAAATCTAAGTATGATTTCCTACCGAATAGCACAGAGACTAAATGCATCTTTTCTGACTTGCTGCTCAGAAAGCGTAGGTATTTGATCATAGGAATAATCATGAAGTTGTTGGAACGCCATTTCAGCGGGCTTTCGTTTGACGGCAGTCTAAATACAGCGATAACAAAGCCATCAAATTCATTACTTCAATGACGCCACATCTGTTAACTGCATTTTAGTAGGCTGCCGTTGAACGGCAGTTTAAGTACAGCGTTAAAAATTACCTTATGATTTAGTTTATGAATATATACTTTGTGATAATGTGATACGAACGTGTGAATGGGTGTAGAATATTATTACACGCTACACATATGATGAAATCCTGTTTATTTTCCACAACAAAGAGAACGCACACCACCTCAAAATACAATTTGGGCATGTCACCAACGATCAGTCCATAGAACGCCTTTACGTCAGAGTCGACCAGGTATCGAATGCTTGGTTCTCTGATGTATCATTCAAACATCGGTACTAGAATCATTCTTGGGCTGAGTCACTGCGCCGGGGATGGTTCTAGAACCGAGAACTAGAACAACGCTAATGACTTCCTACATGTGACTGTGTGGCAATTGATAATATTAGCTACGCCGATGCTAAGGTGGGAGGGAAACTTATCCATTGAAACTTCGTTCCACCAAATTACTTATCTAAACGTGCTAATTGCAAACAATAAACTATTCGCCAGAATGCAGTTGCACTAATAATAATAAAATATGAACTTGTTACCGTTTTCCTGTGTATTTCCTTTACTTTATCTCGCAGACACGCCTTTACAACATGGGTTATTCGTCAAACTGAACCAACCGAAAGACAGCTGGATCAAGGGCAAGTACCAAATAACTAATAAAGGCAAAGTGTATACCGCCTTTTATGACATACCATACGCAAGACCGCCAATTGGCCAAAATCGATTCAGAAATCCACAACCCGTGGAACCATGGTGTGGAGTGATGGACTGTACCGAGCCCAAAAAAGTGTGTTTGCAAGGGATTGTTGTGAATAACACGATACCAGTGGGTGAAGAAGATTGCTTGGTGCTCAGTGTGTATACACCTCGGGTTCCAGGAAATCGTGCCAGGTTATCGGTGGTTGTATGGATTCATGGAGGATTATTCGTGACAGGTTTGTAAAAGCTTCAATAGCAAAGAGACGTTCGTTCGATTGCAGTCCCGTAATTTTAGAGATTATGATAAAATACGGTTAGTCTTCCAAAGACATACAGCTTCTATGAAAGTACAAGTATTCGCGAAGTTTCACAAGAAAAACAAGAAAACCTTCTCCAAGATGCAATGCAATTGCTAATGGTAGATCTAATGCAATGTGTGACTCAGAAAGAGTTAAATTTTGAATAAAATTGATATAATGGGGATTTCAGATGACCAAGCATCGTATCAGAACCCATCAAATACATTATTACTTGATTGCTCCTTGTACACAACGTAAAAAGAGTTAAAATCTGTGCTCAAATGGACCAGATAGATTCATTTTCTAAATTTAGGTACTTCTCAAAAATGGATCCTTCACTGGTTTGAAAAATGATGCTAGAAGAAAAAATTCAATTCAATGTAACACTTGTATACTATGGATCGAGGGATTGATATGCACATAATACTAACTACTAATAATACTAACTTGAAATGTAGTGGAAATGCGAACCCATTGACCCCAACAACTTCTCCATTTTTTTAAAAACTTTCATGGCGTAATGGGAAATTGGAAAGCTCATGTACTAAAAAATTGCAACTGGCCATTTTGTGTTGGCGACAGTCAGTGGTGTGAGTCATTTGTTTTCTAACGTGTTGTATTTATTTTCTATATACGCCAGAAGCTGTTTCTGCTGTTTCTTATAACTAAAACTGCCAGTCAGGGAAACTGTACAAAGCATTGGCTTTTAATTCCTAATGCGAATTTTCTTGAAGCAAATTGACTATTAACTTTTTTAACCAAATCTACTATTTTATCGAAGTTTTGGTACTTGCGCACAAAGAACAACATGAGGTTACAAGAGACAAATTTCTCATTTTCGTTGACCTCGGCGTCTTTGTCTTTTTTACAAATTCATTGAAATTCGTTAACTGATTTTCAAAAAGTAAACATGGTAGTCGGAAGTGTTCAACAGGAAACACAAAGACACTCTAAGTTGGAGACCCTTAACTAGCGCTATGGTAATACTTATAGGCATTTCTCGTTTATGTATTTTTAGAAGGCAGTGCTTTGACACGATTTTATTTGAAACTTAGATGTCATGTGCTTCAGCCATACATTTTCAAAGCGTCCTTATATTTTACGTCCATGACGCGAGAGTGTTTGCCTTTCTACTTAGAGTGAATTTATATCCAAGCTGAGTCAGATTGAGATTCTACAGGCTCTGTTGCACTATATTTGCGGTCACGGGTCATAATATTTTGCCTAATACAGTTGCGCTCCCAGATACGGTGGTACATACGAATTACTTTAAAACTGACGAAATCAGCTAGACAGCCTGGTGATGTCTTGAAACGCTCACAAATCGACACAAAGGTCATACAATTTAGTACTTGGAAATAAGGGGGTAACAGGAAAAATGCTTTCGGCTTTGGAAGCGAGTAAATAAATAAAAAATTTTGTTGACTTTTCCAAGCACTTTGAAACCTTAGCTGTTGTGTGTGCTATATAGAAATATTATGGTTTTGATCCTACTGCTGCAAAATGATTCGATCCTAATCTTTCTGTTGCCAAAAAACTTTAGTGAAGCATTCCACTTGAACGCTTAGGTTTATGGCTTCTGGTTCAGGTATTTTCTTGATTTTCATTATCGTTTTGTTTATTATTTTGTTTATCGGCTCATGAAATATGAACACGTGTCATTAAAATTACGTGAATCTAATTGGCTCAGCATGCAAAAACACAAACACATGATGCATGCCTGAGAGGTGTTAATAATTTATCTCTTCCTCACAAAATTCAAATATGTCTATGGAGAATTTCGTAGTCTATGTAGACTATATCAACGTCTTTTAGTATTCTATTTTCATTTACGGGTTATCTAGCTGTTTTACGTTACCTTCTTTTACTGCTCATACATCATTTTAACCTATTTTGGGCCTCTTTTGACTCGCCATAGTCCTCAGCACGCATACTACTTCGATAATCATACCAACTTTTATACTTCTACTGACCCGATAGACGCTGTCCGGTCTCAGCTATGAATCTGGAATAAACAATAATTATATGAAAATCACAGTATTTATTGAAATGCTTTTTGAGATGCAACATTTTTTCTTCCGTTTTCGAATACGTAAATAAATAATCATGATGAATTTGTCAACACGGAGCAGGCCATGTGGAAAACATAGATTATCAAGATTGATCCCACAAACTGGTGGCTGGCCGAATATTCCGATAACGATTGACAGGCGAGAGACCTCACTTTTCTATGAAATTTGAGATAGAAACATAAAGCCTTGAAATGCTTAATTTTTAGGCTACAGGGTGTCAAAGTTTTGATTTTGTTTAAGTTTTTTCTCAATTATTCTGCAATAAAATGACACAACTACCTAAAATTAAGTATTAGGAGGTCTTTAAGGAGAGAAATCCCAATTCAATAACGGTATTGCTGTCACGAATAGAGGGCGCCACCTACGGCACATTGGACTCATTTAAATTATCAAATCGTTTTTTCGGTTTGGTGCATCAACGTGAGTATCAAAAAAATTGTTTCCTTAATATGTTTTACGTGACAAATGTGTACATTTTTTAAGTCCCTATATAGTATATAGGTAACCGTTTTCGAGACAACCTTCACTGTCATTTTCAATGTTACTGAATTATTGGTTATTCCGCACAAATGAATATTGGGATCATACCATTAACGAAGTATTCTTGAGCTTCAACATCACCTATTTTAAAATTAGATATGTTTGAAATATGCTATTTGATCTGATATTATTTGTTCCAGAATACCGGTAATTCTTTCGATCACATTTTACAATACTAACTGGGGTCCTCGGGAAACCTTAATAAAGTTTATCTCGAAAACGGTTACCTCTAGCGATTTAACAAAGTATACCTTTTTTTACGTAAAACATATTGCGGAAGCGATTTTTTTAATCTGTAGAATAATTGAGAAAAAATGAAAATATAAGTAAAATTTGACATCCTGTATCTTGAAAATTAAGTATTTTAAGGTTTCATGTTCCTACCTCAATGTTCATAAAAATGTGAGGTCTATCACCTGTCAGGCATGGTCGGTCGAATGTATAATACAATAGACTATGAAAAAGCAAATGAATTTTTATAATTATTATTGTAAAAGTTGCGGCTGAGTAATTCTAGCAAGTAAAATCAAACGTTTTTAGGGCCGCTTACCATCACTTTAATAATTCATTGCTTTTATTATTATCCAAAGGTTTTTCTGAGCATAAAACAGATTAGTCTCATGACGGGTAAAATTATATGCATAAGAAACTTGAAAATGCATGGGAGTACTGGGTCAGTCTACTGAAAGCCATTTCATTTTTTCCTATTTGCTTTTGCGTGGGTCTTGTTTCGAATCCTTAAAAGGATAAACTTATTATACAGGGTGTCCAGTTAGTGGGCAATTCTTCGATATCTCGCAAAGTAGACCCGATAGAAGAAAATGTCAAATACAAAAGTTATTTGGTTACTTAGGACGCATATTCCAAAAGTATTTTGAAATATACAGGGTGTTGCGGGAAAGTTGGATAGTGATCAACTTAATTTTTTTATATGGAACTATACCTTTTTTATAAATTATTCTAGTTTCCAGCATTGATCTCTTTTTAACCCTAAAATATTTTTGGGATCGGTTACGACGTTGCCAAGTTATAATTTATTTTCTATTAATTTCCGGATTTGCAAGGTCGCAAGTAATACGTCCAAATTGATATATTCCTTCAACTTTCCTTAATAATATTACACAGCAAGTCACTCAAATATTAAGTGGATATTATTTTAGATGTTACCAGCAATTTGTATCTACAGGGTGTTTTTGGCAGAATTTTAAATTAGGGCAACTTGAAGGTCATTTTACTTTGTTTTTTTAAATGTAACACCCTGTATTTTTTATTTTAAATCAAAATATCTACTAATACCCTATCTCGCCTTGTAATATTGTTTTCGTGTTTGCGACGTTGCCAAGTTATAAATTATTTTCCAAATTTTTAAACAAATATCCCCTATTTTAATGTATTTTAAATAGAATCCTCTACTTATTTTTATTGCAATGAATTGCGCTTATCGAATTTAGTAAGATCTCACAATTTCAAAATTTTGTTTCTATTAATTACTGAGATACGGCAACACCGCTTTTTCAGTAAACGGTACCGGAACGCTTAAATATTTCCAAAACTGCCACAGCTGGAGAGCTGAAATTCAATACTTGGGGGTTTTTGAACATACAGAATTCAAAAACGCTAACACCAGTGTTGTCAGATTTACCAATTTTACGTTATAATTTTGAATGGAATGCCCTATTTATTAAGTCTAACGTAAAATTGGTAAATCTGACAATGCTGATGTTAGCGTTTTTGAATTCTGTATGTTCAAAAACCCCCAAGTATTGAATTTTACCTCTCCAGCTGTGGTAGTTTTGGAAATATTTAAGCCTTCCGGTAGCGTTTACTGAAAAAGCGGTGTTGCCGTATCTTAGTAATTAATAGAAACAAAATTTTGAAATTGTGAGATCTTACTAAACTCGATATGCGCAATTCATTGCAATAAAAATAAGTAGAGGATTCTATTTAAAATAAATTAAAATCGGGGATATTTGTTTAAAAATTTGGAAAAATAATTTATAACTTGGCAACGTTGCAAACACGAAAAAAAATATTACAAGGCGAGATAGGGCATTAGTAGATATTTTGATTTAAAATAAAAAATACAGGGTGTTACATTTAAAAAAACAAAGTAAAATGACCTTCAAGTTGCCGTAATTTAAAATTCTGCCAAAAACATCCTGTAGATACAAATTGCTGGTAACATACAAAATAATATCCACTTAATATACAGGTAACTAGGTGTATGATATCATTGAGAAAAGTTAAAGGAATATATCAATTTGGACGTATTACTTGCGACCTAGTAAATCCAGAAATTAATAGAAAATAAATTATAGCTTGGCAACGCCGCAACCGATCCCAAAAATATTTTAAAGTTGAATAGAGATCAATGATGGAAACTAGAAAAATTTAAGAAAAAGTTATAGTTCCATATAAAAAAATCAAGTTGATCACTATCTTACCTTCCCGCAACACCCTGTGTATTTCTAAATATTTTTAGAATATGCGTCTTAAGTAACCAAATAACTTTTGTATTTGACATTTTGTTCTACCAGGTATACCTTGCGAGGTATCGAAGAATTACACACTAACTGGACACCCTGTATACCATTTACTGAAACAAACCTTCCGACATAATTTTTATTTTTTGCTAGGTTCATCGCATTTTGTGATCGACAGGATTGGAAAGTATGATCCAGGCTATTTTATGGATGAAGACGTAATTGTAGTTTCGATCAACTACCGTTTAGGAGTACTCGGTTTTCTGACCACCCAAGATTCTTCACTGCCAGCAAACTTAGGATTGAAGGATCAGAGGTTAGCGATTAACTGGGTACATCACAATATACATTTATTTGGTGGTAATCCTGATGACATTGTGATCTTGGGGCAAGATGCAGGAGCAGTGTCAGTTGGCTACCAGCTCATTGGAAACAAAAAGGATTTGCCCATTTCAGGTATGACAAGTGAGCTCGGGAGAACACGAATAAATAAGACCGCATTCGCTGAAATAAATGAACCTTTCGGCTATTCCTGTAGCCTTTCTCAAAGCATAAATTGGTTGAGAAACTGTGATTTGGATTTAGTGACATTTATTGATTGATAAGGGGTTGATCATATTTTGAGAACTAGATTCCTAGTATTCTTAGTCAATGTTAAAAGTACCTTAAAGAACCCAGAGTGTTGCAACTTGAATGTTGATAAATCTTAGAAGTGCTGCGTCTCGGTCGCTCGGTCTCGGTCACTTGGTTTCTAAAACTGGGTCTCGGTCACTCGGTCTCGGTCACTTGCTCTCGGTCACTCGGCCTCAGTCACCCGATCTCGGTCAGTCGGTTTCGGTCAGTCGTTTCGGTCACTCGGTCTCGGTAGCTTAGTCTCGATAACTTCTTCTCGGTCTCTCGGTCTCGGTCACTCGTTCTCAGACACTCGATCTCGGTCACTCGATCTCGGTTACTGGGTCTCGGTCACTCGCTCTCGGTCACTCGGTCCTTGCAACTCAGCCTTGCTCACTTGGTCTCGGACACTGAGTCTCGCTCACTTGGTCTCGGTAGCTCGGTCTGGGTAGCTCGGTCTCGGTCACTCGGTCGCGCCACCCGGTCTCGATCACTCGGTCTCGGTTACTCGGTCACTAGGTCTCGGTCGCTCGGTCTCGGTGACTTGGTTGCGAAAACTGAGTCTCGATCACTCGGTCTCGGTCACTCGATCTCGGTCATTCGGTCTCGGTCACTCGGTCTTGGTCACCCGGTCTCGGTCACTCGGTCTCGGTCACTCGGTCTCGGTCACTCGGTCTCGGTCACTCGGTCTCGGTCACTCGGTCTCGGTCACTCGGTCTTGGTCACCCGGTCTCGGTCACTCGGTCTCGATCACTCGGTCTCGGTCACTCGGTCGCGGTCACTCGGTCTCGATCACTCGGTCTCGGTCACTCGGTCTCGGTTACTCGGTCTCGGTCACTCGGTCTCGGTCACTCGGTCTCGGTCACTCAGTCTCGGTCACTCGGTCTCGGTCACTCGGTCTCGGTCACTCGATCTCGGTCACTCGGTCTCGGTCACTCGGTCTCGGTCACTCGGTCTTGGTCACTCGGTCTTGGTCACTCGGTCTCGGTCACCTGGTCTCGGTCCCTCGGTCTCGGTCACTCGGTCTCGGTCACTGGGTCTCGGTCACTCGGTCTCGGTCACTCGGTCTCGGTCACTCGGTCTCGGTCACTCGGTCTCGGTCACTCGGTCTCGGTCAATCGGTCTCGGTCACTCGGTCTCGGTCACTCGGTCTCGGTCACTCGGTCTCGTTCACTCGGTCTCGGTCACTCGGTCTTGGTCACTCGGTCTTGGTCACTCGGTCTCGGTCACCTGGTCTCGGTCCCTCGGTCTCGGTCACCCGGTCTCGGTCACTGGGTCTCGGTCACTCGGTCTCGGTCACTCGGTCTCGGTCACTCGGTCTCGGTCACTCGGTCTCGGTCACTCGGTCTCGGTCACTCGGTCTCGGTCACTCGGTCTCGGTCACTCGGTCTCGGTCACTCGGTCTCGGTCACTCGGTCTCGGTCAATCGGTCTCGGTCACTCGGTCTCGGTCACTCGGTCTCGGTCACTCGGTCTCGGTCACTCGGTCTCGGTCACTCGGTCTCGGTCACTCGGTCTCGGTCACTCGGTCTCGGTCACTCGGTCTTGGTCACTCGGTCTCGGTCACTCGGTCTCGGTCACTCGGTCTCGGTCACTCGGTCTCGGTCACTCGGTCTCGGTCACTCGGTCTCGGTCACTCGGTCTCGGTGTCACTGGGTCTCGGACACTCCTCCTCGGTCACTCGGACTCGCTCACTCGGTCTCGGTCACTCGGTCTCGGTCACTCGGCCTCGGTCACTCGGTCTCGGTCACTCGGTCTCGGTCACTCGGTCTCGGTCACTCGGTCTCGGTCACTCGGTCTCGGTCACTCGGTCTCGGTCACTCGGTCTCGGTCACTCGGTCTCGGTCACTCGGTCTCGGTCACTCGGTCTCGGTCACTCGGTCTCGGTCACTCGGTCTCGGTCACCTGGTCTCGGTCCCTCGGTCTCGGTCACTCGGTCTCGGTCACTCGGTCTCGGTCACTCGGTCTCGGTCACTCGGTCTCGGTCACTCGGTCTCGGTCACTCGGTCTCGGTCACTCGGTCTCGGTCACTGGGTCTCGGTCACTCGGTCTCGGTCACTCGGTCTCGGTCACTCGGTCTCGGTCACTCGGTCTCGGTCACTCGGTCTCGGTCACTCGGTCTCGGTCACTCGGTCTCGGTCACTCGGTCTCGGTCACCCGGTCTCGGTCACTCGGTCTCGGTCACTCGGTCTCGGTCACTCGGTCTCGGTCACTCGGTCTCGGTCACTCGGTCTCGGTCACTCGGTCTCGGTCACTCGGTCTCGGTCACTCGGTCTCGGTCACTCGGTCTCGGTCACTCGGTCTCGGTCACTCGGTCTCGGTCACTCGGTCTCGGTCACTCGGTCTCGGTCACTCGGTCTCGGTCACACGGTCTCGGTCACTCGGTCTCGGTCACTCGGTCTCGGTCACTCGGTCTCGGTCACTCGGTCTCGGTCACTCGGTCTCGGTCACTCGGTCTCGGTCACTCGGTCTCGGTCACTCGGTCTCGGTCCCTCGGTCTCGGTCACTCGGTCTCGGTCACTGGGTCTCGGTCACTCGGTCTCGGTCACTCGGTCTCGGTCACTCGGTCTCGGTCACTCGGTCTCGGTCACTCGGTCTCGGTCACTCGGTCTCGGTCACTCGGTCTCGGTCACTCGGTCTCGGTCACTCGGTCTCGGTCACTCGGTCTCGGTCACTCGGTCTCGGTCACTCGGTGTCGGTCACTCGGTCTCGGTCACTCGGTCTCGGTCACCCGGTCTCGGTCACTCGGTCTCGGTCACTCGGTCTCGGTCACTCGGTCTCGGTCACTCGGTCTCGGTGACTCGGTCTCGGTGACTCGGTCTCGGTCACTCGGTCTCGGTCACTCGGTCTCGGTCACTCGGTCTCGGTCACTCGGTCTCGGTCACTCGGTCTCGGTCACTCGGTCTCGGTCACTCGGTCTCGGTCACTCGGTCTCGGTCACCCGGTCTCGGTCACTCGTTCTCGGTCACTTGCTCTCGGTCACTCGGCCTCAGTCACCCGATCTCGGTCGCTCGGTCTCGGTCACTCGGTCTCGGTCGCTCGGTCTCGGTCACTCGGTCTCGGTCACTCGGTCTCGGTCACTCGGTGTCGGTCACTCGGTCAAGGTCACTCGGTCTCGGTCACTCGGTCTCGGTCACTCGGTCTCGGTCACTCGGTCTCGGTCACTCGGTCTCGGTCACTCGGTCTCGGTCACTCGGTCTCGGTCACTCGGTCTCGGTCACTCGGTCTCGGTCACTCGGTCTCGGTCACTCGGCCTCGGTCACTCGGTCTCGGTCACTCGGTCTCGGTCACTCGGTCTCGGTCACTCGGTCTCGGTCACTCGGTCTCGGTCACTCGGTCTCGGTCACTCGGTCTCGGTCACTCGGTCTCGGTCACTCGGTCTTGTTCACTCGGCCTCGGTCACGCGGTCTCGGTCATTCCGTCTCGGTCACTCGGTCTCGGTCACTCGATCTTGGTCACTCCGTCCCGGTCTTTCGATCTTGGTCTTTCAATCTCGGTCTTTCGATCTCGGTCTTTCGATCTCTGTCTTTCGATCTCGGTCACTCGGTGTCGGTCACTCGGTCTTGTTCACTCGGCCTCGGTCACTCGGTCTCGGTCACTCGGTCTCGGTCACTTGGTCTTGGTCACTCGGTTTCGGCCTTTCGATCTTGGTCTTTCGATCACGGTCTTTCGATCTCGGTCTTTCGATCTCTGTCTTACGATCTCGGTCACTCGGTCTAGGTGTCTCGGTCTCGGTCACTCGGTCTCGGTCACTCGGTCTCGGTCACTCGGACTCGGTCACTCGTACTCGGACAATCGGTCTCGGTCACTCGGTCTAGGGTACTCGATATAGA
Source organism: Callosobruchus maculatus (assembly GCA_951848785.1). NCBI lineage: Eukaryota > Metazoa > Arthropoda > Insecta > Coleoptera > Chrysomelidae > Callosobruchus > Callosobruchus maculatus. The sequence goes on along the minus strand of CATOUR010000142.1, from coordinate 2,479,127 downwards.
TCACTCGGTCTGGGTTACTTAGTCTCGGTCACTTGGTGTCGGTCACTGGGTCTCGGTCACTGGGTCTCGGTCACTGGGTCTCGGTCACTGGGTCTCGGTCGGTCGGTCTCGGTCACTCGGTCTCGGGCACTCGGTCTCGGTCACTGGGTCTCGGTCACTCGGTCTTGGTCACTCGGTCTCGGTCACTCGGTCTCGGTCACTCGGTCTCGGTCACTCGATCTCGGTCACTCGGTCTCGGTGACTCGGTCTCGGTCACTCGGTCTCGGTCACTCGGTCTCGGTCACTCGGTCTCGGTCACTCGGTCTCGGTCACTCGGTCTCGGTCACTCGGTCTCGGTCACTCGGTCTCGGTCACTCGGTCTCGGTCACTCGGTCTCGGTCACTCGGTCTTGGTCACTCGGTCTCGGTCACTTGGTCTCGGTCCCTCGGTCTCGGTCACTCGGTCTCGGTCACTGGGTCTCGGTCACTCGGTCTCGGTCACTCGGTCTCGGTCACTCGGTCTCGGTCACTCGGTCTCGGTCACTCGGTCTCGGTTACTCGGTCTCGGTCACTCGGTGTCGGTCACTCGGTCTCGGTCACTCGGTCTCGGTCACTCGGTCAAGGTCACTCGGTCTCGGTCACTCGGTCTCGGTCACTCGGTCTCGGTCACTCGGTCTCGGTCACTCGGTCTCGGTCACTCGGTCTCGGTCAATCGGTCTCGGTCACTCGGTCTCGGTCACTCGGTCTCGGTCACTCGGTCTCGGTCACTCGGTCTCGGTCACTCGGTCTCGGTCACTCGGTCTCGGTCACTCGGTCTCGGTCACTCGGTCTTGGTCACTCGGTCTCGGTCACTCGGTCTCGGTCACTCGGTCTCGGTCACTCGGTCTCGGTCACTCGGTCTCGGTCACTCGGTCTCGGTCACTCGGTCTCGGTGTCACTGGGTCTCGGACACTCCTCCTCGGTCACTCGGACTCGCTCACTCGGTCTCGGTCACTCGGTCTCGGTCACTCGGCCTCGGTCACTCGGTCTCGGTCACTCGGTCTCGGTCACTCGGTCTCGGTCACTCGGTCTCGGTCACTCGGTCTCGGTCACTCGGTCTCGGTCACTCGGTGTCGGTCACTCGGTCTCGGTCACTCGGTCTCGGTCACTCGGTCTCGGTCACTCGGTCTCGGTCACCTGGTCTCGGTCCCTCGGTCTCGGTCACTCGGTCTCGGTCACTCGGTCTCGGTCACTCGGTCTCGGTCACTCGGTCTCGGTCACTCGGTCTCGGTCACTCGGTCTCGGTCACTGGGTCTCGGTCACTCGGTCTCGGTCACTCGGTCTCGGTCACTCGGTCTCGGTCACTCGGTCTCGGTCACTCGGTCTCGGTCACTCGGTCTCGGTCACTCGGTCTCGGTCACTCGGTCTCGGTCACCCGGTCTCGGTCACTCGGTCTCGGTCACTCGGTCTCGGTCACTCGGTCTCGGTCACTCGGTCTCGGTCACTCGGTCTCGGTCACTCGGTCTCGGTCACTCGGTCTCGGTCACTCGGTCTCGGTCACTCGGTCTCGGTCACTCGGTCTCGGTCACTCGGTCTCGGTCACTCGGTCTCGGTCACTCGGTCTCGGTCACTCGGTCTCGGTCACTCGGTCTCGGTCACTCGGTCTCGGTCACTCGGTCTCGGTCACTCGGTCTCGGTCACTCGGTCTCGGTCACTCGGTCTCGGTCACTCGGTCTCGGTCACTCGGCCTCGGTCACTCGGTCTCGGTCACTCGGTCTCGGTCACTCGGTCTCGGTCACTCGGTCTCGGTCACTCGGTCTCGGTCACTCGGTCTCGGTCACTCGGTCTCGGTCACTCGGTCTTGTTCACTCGGCCTCGGTCACGCGGTCTCGGTCATTCCGTCTCGGTCACTCGGTCTCGGTCACTCGATCTTGGTCACTCCGTCCCGGTCTTTCGATCTTGGTCTTTCAATCTCGGTCTTTCGATCTCGGTCTTTCGATCTCTGTCTTTCGATCTCGGTCACTCGGTGTCGGTCACTCGGTCTTGTTCACTCGGCCTCGGTCACTCGGTCTCGGTCACTCGGTCTCGGTCACTTGGTCTTGGTCACTCGGTTTCGGCCTTTCGATCTTGGTCTTTCGATCACGGTCTTTCGATCTCGGTCTTTCGATCTCTGTCTTACGATCTCGGTCACTCGGTCTAGGTGTCTCGGTCTCGGTCACTCGGTCTCGGTCACTCGGTCTCGGTCACTCGGACTCGGTCACTCGTACTCGGACAATCGGTCTCGGTCACTCGGTCTAGGGTACTCGATATAGATCACTCGGTCTGGGTTACTTAGTCTCGGTCACTTGGTGTCGGTCACTGGGTCTCGGTCACTGGGTCTCGGTCACTGGGTCTCGGTCACTGGGTCTCGGTCGGTCGGTCTCGGTCACTCGGTCTCGGGCACTCGGTCTCGGTCACTGGGTCTCGGTCACTCGGTCTTGGTCACTCGGTCTCGGTCACTCGGTCTCGGTCACTCGGTCTCGGTCACTCGATCTCGGTCACTCGGTCTCGGTGACTCGGTCTCGGTCACTCGGTCTCGGTCACTCGGTCTCGGTCACTCGGTCTCGGTCACTCGGTCTCGGTCACTCGGTCTCGGTCACTCGGTCTCGGTCACTCGGTCTCGGTCACTCGGTCTCGGTCACTCGGTCTTGGTCACTCGGTCTCGGTCACTTGGTCTCGGTCCCTCGGTCTCGGTCACTCGGTCTCGGTCACTGGGTCTCGGTCACTCGGTCTCGGTCACTCGGTCTCGGTCACTCGGTCTCGGTCACTCGGTCTCGGTCACTCGGTCTCGGTTACTCGGTCTCGGTCACTCGGTGTCGGTCACTCGGTCTCGGTCACTCGGTCTCGGTCACTCGGTCAAGGTCACTCGGTCTCGGTCACTCGGTCTCGGTCACTCGGTCTCGGTCACTCGGTCTCGGTCACTCGGTCTCGGTCACTCGGTCTCGGTCACTCGGTCTCGGTCACTCGGTCTCGGTCACTCGGTCTCGGTCACTCGGTCTCGGTCACTCGGTCTCGGTCACTCGGTCTCGGTCACTACGTCTAGGTGTCACTGGGTCTCGGACACTCGGCCTCGGTCACTCGGACTCGGTCTCTCGGACTCGGTCACTCGGACTCGGTCACTCGGTCTCGGTCACTCGGTCTCGGTGTCACTGGGTCTCGGACACTCGGCCTCGGTCACTCGGACTCGGTCACTCGGACTCGGTCACTCGGTCTCGGTCACTCGGTCTCGGTCACTCGGTCTCGGTCACTCGGTCTCGGTCTCGGTCCCTCGGTCTCGGTCACTCGGCCTCGGTCACTGGGTCTCGGTCACTCGGTCTCGGCCACTCGGTCTCGGTCACTCGGTCTCGGTCGCTCGGTCTCGGTCACTCGGTCTCGGTCACTCGGTCTCGGTCACTCGGTCTCGGTCACTCGGTCTCGGTCACTCGGTCTCGGTCACTCGGTCTCGGTCACTCGGTCTCGGTCACTCGGTCTCGGTCACTCGGTCTCGGTCACTCGGTCTCGGTCACTCGGTCTTGGTCACTCGGTCTCGGTCACTTGGTCTCGGTCCCTCGGTCTCGGTCACTCGGTCTCGGTCACTCGGTCTCGGTCACTCGGTCTCGGTCACTCGGTCTCGGTCACTCGGCCTCGGTCACTCGGTCTCGGTCACTGGTCTCGGTCACTCGGTCTCGGTCACTCGGTCTCGGTCACTCGGTCTCGGTCACTCGGTCTCGGTCACTCGGTCTCGGTCACTCGGTCTCGGTCACTCGGTCTCGGTCACTCGGTCTCGGTCACTCGGTCTCGGTCACTCGGTCTCGGTCACTCGGTCTCGGTCACTCGGTCTCGGTCACTCGGTCTCGGTCACTCGGTCTCGGTCACTCGGTCTCGGTCACTCGGTCTCGGTCACTCGGTCTCGGTCACTCGGTCTCGGTCACTCGGTCTCGGTCACTCGGTCTCGGTCACTCGGTCTCGGTCACTCGGTCTCGGTCACTCGGTCTCGGTCACTCGGTCTCGGTCACTCGGCCTCGGTCACTCGGTCTCGGTCACTCGGTCTCGGTCACTCGGTCTCGGTCACTCGGTCTCGGTCACTCGGTCTCGGTCACTCGGTCTCGGTCACTCGGTCTCGGTCACTCGGTCTTGTTCACTCGGCCTCGGTCACGCGGTCTCGGTCATTCCGTCTCGGTCACTCGGTCTCGGTCACTCGATCTTGGTCACTCCGTCCCGGTCTTTCGATCTTGGTCTTTCAATCTCGGTCTTTCGATCTCGGTCTTTCGATCTCTGTCTTTCGATCTCGGTCACTCGGTGTCGGTCACTCGGTCTTGTTCACTCGGCCTCGGTCACTCGGTCTCGGTCACTCGGTCTCGGTCACTTGGTCTTGGTCACTCGGTTTCGGCCTTTCGATCTTGGTCTTTCGATCACGGTCTTTCGATCTCGGTCTTTCGATCTCTGTCTTACGATCTCGGTCACTCGGTCTAGGTGTCTCGGTCTCGGTCACTCGGTCTCGGTCACTCGGTCTCGGTCACTCGGACTCGGTCACTCGTACTCGGACAATCGGTCTCGGTCACTCGGTCTAGGGTACTCGATATAGATCACTCGGTCTGGGTTACTTAGTCTCGGTCACTTGGTGTCGGTCACTGGGTCTCGGTCACTGGGTCTCGGTCACTGGGTCTCGGTCACTGGGTCTCGGTCGGTCGGTCTCGGTCACTCGGTCTCGGGCACTCGGTCTCGGTCACTGGGTCTCGGTCACTCGGTCTTGGTCACTCGGTCTCGGTCACTCGGTCTCGGTCACTCGGTCTCGGTCACTCGATCTCGGTCACTCGGTCTCGGTGACTCGGTCTCGGTCACTCGGTCTCGGTCACTCGGTCTCGGTCACTCGGTCTCGGTCACTCGGTCTCGGTCACTCGGTCTCGGTCACTCGGTCTCGGTCACTCGGTCTCGGTCACTCGGTCTTGGTCACTCGGTCTCGGTCACTTGGTCTCGGTCCCTCGGTCTCGGTCACTCGGTCTCGGTCACTGGGTCTCGGTCACTCGGTCTCGGTCACTCGGTCTCGGTCACTCGGTCTCGGTCACTCGGTCTCGGTCACTCGGTCTCGGTTACTCGGTCTCGGTCACTCGGTGTCGGTCACTCGGTCTCGGTCACTCGGTCTCGGTCACTCGGTCAAGGTCACTCGGTCTCGGTCACTCGGTCTCGGTCACTCGGTCTCGGTCACTCGGTCTCGGTCACTCGGTCTCGGTCACTCGGTCTCGGTCACTCGGTCTCGGTCACTCGGTCTCGGTCACTCGGTCTCGGTCACTCGGTCTCGGTCACTCGGTCTCGGTCACTCGGTCTCGGTCACTACGTCTAGGTGTCACTGGGTCTCGGACACTCGGCCTCGGTCACTCGGACTCGGTCTCTCGGACTCGGTCACTCGGACTCGGTCACTCGGTCTCGGTCACTCGGTCTCGGTCACTCGATCTCGGTCACTCGGTCTCGGTGACTCGGTCTCGGTCACTCGGTCTCGGTCACTCGGTCTCGGTCACTCGGTCTCGGTCACTCGGTCTCGGTCACTCGGTCTCGGTCACTCGGTCTCGGTCACTCGGTCTCGGTCACTCGGTCTCGGTCACTCGGTCTTGGTCACTCGGTCTCGGTCACTTGGTCTCGGTCCCTCGGTCTCGGTCACTCGGTCTCGGTCACTGGGTCTCGGTCACTCGGTCTCGGTCACTCGGTCTCGGTCACTCGGTCTCGGTCACTCGGTCTCGGTCACTCGGTCTCGGTTACTCGGTCTCGGTCACTCGGTGTCGGTCACTCGGTCTCGGTCACTCGGTCTCGGTCACTCGGTCAAGGTCACTCGGTCTCGGTCACTCGGTCTCGGTCACTCGGTCTCGGTCACTCGGTCTCGGTCACTCGGTCTCGGTCACTCGGTCTCGGTCACTCGGTCTCGGTCACTCGGTCTCGGTCACTCGGTCTCGGTCACTCGGTCTCGGTCACTCGGTCTCGGTCACTCGGTCTCGGTCACTCGGTCTCGGTCACTCGGTCTCGGTCACTCGGTCTCGGTCACTCGGTCTCGGTCACTCGGTCTCGGTCACTCGGTCTCGGTCACTCGGTCTCGGTCACTCGGTCTCGGTCACTACGTCTAGGTGTCACTGGGTCTCGGACACTCGGCCTCGGTCACTCGGACTCGGTCTCTCGGACTCGGTCACTCGGACTCGGTCACTCGGTCTCGGTCACTCGGTCTCGGTCACTCGATCTCGGTCACTCGGTCTCGGTGACTCGGTCTCGGTCACTCGGTCTCGGTCACTCGGTCTCGGTCACTCGGTCTCGGTCACTCGGTCTCGGTCACTCGGTCTCGGTCACTCGGTCTCGGTCACTCGGTCTCGGTCACTCGGTCTCGGTCACTCGGTCTTGGTCACTCGGTCTCGGTCACTTGGTCTCGGTCCCTCGGTCTCGGTCACTCGGTCTCGGTCACTGGGTCTCGGTCACTCGGTCTCGGTCACTCGGTCTCGGTCACTCGGTCTCGGTCACTCGGTCTCGGTCACTCGGTCTCGGTTACTCGGTCTCGGTCACTCGGTGTCGGTCACTCGGTCTCGGTCACTCGGTCTCGGTCACTCGGTCAAGGTCACTCGGTCTCGGTCACTCGGTCTCGGTCACTCGGTCTCGGTCACTCGGTCTCGGTCACTCGGTCTCGGTCACTCGGTCCTGGTCACTCGGTCTCGGTCACTCGGTCTCGGTCACTCGGTCTCGGTCACTCGGTCTCGGTCACTCGGTCACTCGGTCTCGGTCACTCGGTCTCGGTCACTCGGTCTCGGTCACTCGGTCTCGGTCACTCGGTCTCGGTCACTCGGTCTCGGTCACTCGGTCTCGGTCACTCGGTCTCGGTCACTCGGTCTCGGTCACTCGGTCTCGGTCACTACGTCTAGGTGTCACTGGGTCTCGGACACTCGGCCTCGGTCACTCGGACTCGGTCTCTCGGACTCGGTCACTCGGACTCGGTCACTCGGTCTCGGTCACTCGGTCTCGGTGTCACTGGGTCTCGGACACTCGGCCTCGGTCACTCGGACTCGGTCACTCGGACTCGGTCACTCGGTCTCGGTCACTCGGTCTCGGTCACTCGGTCTCGGTCACTCGGTCTCGGTCACTCGGTCTCGGTCTCGGTCCCTCGGTCTCGGTCACTCGGCCTCGGTCACTGGGTCTCGGTCACTCGGTCTCGGCCACTCGGTCTCGGTCACTCGGTCTCGGTCGCTCGGTCTCGGTCACTCGGTCTCGGTCACTCGGTCTCGGTCACTCGGTCTCGGTCACTCGGTCTCGGTCACTCGGTCTCGGTCACTCGGTCTCGGTCACTCGGTCTCGGTCACTCGGTCTCGGTCACTCGGTCTCGGTCACTCGGTCTCGGTCACTCGGTCTTGGTCACTCGGTCTCGGTCACTTGGTCTCGGTCCCTCGGTCTCGGTCACTCGGTCTCGGTCACTCGGTCTCGGTCACTCGGTCTCGGTCACTCGGTCTCGGTCACTCGGCCTCGGTCACTCGGTCTCGGTCACTGGTCTCGGTCACTCGGTCTCGGTCACTCGGTCTCGGTCACTCGGTCTCGGTCACTCGGTCTCGGTCACTCGGTCTCGGTCACTCGGTCTCGGTCACTCGGTCTCGGTCACTCGGTCTCGGTCACTCGGTCTCGGTCACTCGGCCTCGGTCACGCGGTCTCGGTCACTCCGTCTCGGTCACTCGGTCTTGGTCACTCGGTCTCGGTTTTTCGATCTTGGTCTTTCAATCTCGGTCTTTCGATCTCGGTCTTTCGATCTCGGTCTTTCGATCTCTGTCTTTCGATCTCGGTCACTCGGTGTCGGTCACTCGGTCTAGGTCACTCGGTCTCGGTCACTCGGTCTCGGTCACTCGGTCTTGGTCACTCGGTTACGGTCTTTCGATCTTGGTCTTTCGATCTCGGTCTTTCGATCTCGGTCTTTCGATCTCTGTCTTTCGATCTCGGTCACTCGGTCTAGGTCACTCGATCTCGGTCTTTGGGCCAATCGGTCTCGTTTACTCGATCTCGGTTACTTGGCCTCTCGATCACCCTAGAGGCTCTAGGTCTCTCGTCTCCTCGATGTAACTGTCTCTCGGTTGCTCGGACTACCTGTATTTCGGACTCTTGGTTTCTCGGTCTGCTACCTTTCAGTCTATTTCGATCTCTCAGTCTCTTGATCTCTTGATCTATCGACTTCTCGACCTCAAGCTCTGGATCTTGAGCTCCCGATCTCTCGATGTTTCACACTCGGGTTCGGTTTTTGACATAGTCTGTTTCTTGTAGTAGGAGGTGCTTATTGTGTTGAGCTAAAAATGTTGTAATATGAGTGAAATACAACAAGATTTTTTCTCTAAGTAAGATATAATATTTTTGAATGTGAAGATAATGCAATACGTAGCATTTTTTTAAATTAATTAAATCGTTAAATTCTCGTTATTATAATAATTACAATTCTCATAGTACGCCAAATTAGAATTTTTTCTGGAATTAATTCCCAGCAGGCCGGAAATCGTCTTAAATATCTTCTATTGGGTCCTAGATACGTATAGTCTGAGTTTGCACCGTCGCAGGTAGTGAGCTTAACATTTGACAGCACAAAAACTGTCAAATTTTTGCACTTTTTTTAGTTTTTCAGTTATAGCTGGAAAATGATGCGTCGAACGGAAAATGTCGTTCCATGCAATATTGAAAAGGACTAAATTTTACCTCGAATGACATCTAAAACTTATATGTGGGTTTAGTGGTAGAGCCTAAATCAATAGTTTCACAGCCTAAAAACTGCCAAATTTTGGGACTTTTTTTAGTTTTTTGGTTGTAGCTGGAAAATGATGCGTCGGACGGAAAATGTCGTTCTGTGCAATATTGAAAAAGACTAAATTTTGCGTCGAATGACATCTAAAACGTTTAAGTCGGTTAAGCAGTGGAGCCTAAATCACTAGTTAGAGCGGTGAATTTTTTTCATTTCAGTGCAAACTAACATTTTACGGCTATCTAAGACTACACATTTTTAAAGCTAATACTCCTATTGAAAAAGCCAATGGAATGGGAGATGTAGTAAATAGAATTTTATGTTACATGGATACCTCAGTTTTAAAATTCAATCATACTGACATATATAATTTTACAACAGCTTCAGATCTGTTTGCATTTACTTTACCCTTTTGGCTGGACATCATTTTACCCCTGGTATATGGTCAAGCTGTATATCTTTCGAAAGCATTTCACGAGTATAGTACAATGATACCAGACGTAACACCTAAAAATGAAAAAGTTATGCTACTTTGAATTTCTAAGTATTTACTTTACAGCACCCATCGTACATATCTATGGAAAAGATAAGCAACGACACCAGTCACAAGTCCTGGGAGTGAAAAATAGAAAAATTACGATATTTGCCATTTTTTATGTTAAATCTACTGGGGAAATGTAGATAAACAACATCAGGTTAGTTTAGCTTGGATTTGGCTTACGAAGGCACAGTTACTAAATACCTGGAGGTCCAGATGTCCGCAGAAGAAAACTCACTATGATATTTCAATACCCTAAAGCAACAGATAGACTCAGATAAGATTGTCGCCTGTACGGTCTTTCTCATAGCGTGTCCCGACAGGCCGCAGAAGATTTTTATTTTGCTCTTTGAAAATGATGATACCTAATTACTCCTCCTGGATTTTTGAGGAACTGACTTGCCCCTAGGTCGTCTTAACCATCGTTTTTGATGGTTACCCTAATGCGGAATCAGCAAAGAGTACCAAATCAGCTGAGTGGTTTCGCCGTAGAAGCAAGTACTCTTCTGCAAATGTGGTATTCACTGAAGTGATGAATGTAACCATGCCGAAAGAACAATTTCTCTCCAACGAAAACAACAAAGGACGGCTTATTTGTATGCTGTGTGAGAAGTTGCTGCAGCATGGGTTTAAAAGCATGGGTTTAAAGCAAGGCAAAGTGCTGAGGATGCTGACACCCTTATTGTCAATACTGCCATTGAACTGGCTGGTAAATTTGCTACGGTCATTATAATTGGGGAGGACACTGACTTATTGATCTTATTAATATTTTCTACTCTCCCAAGTACTTCAACTTCTCGTCTGTTATCAAACAGAGTATCCTGTTCTTACATGCGATCAGTGGATGTGATAACACCTCTGCATTCTATCGCCAAGGTAAGTTGAAGCTTGTCAAGCTTCTTGAAAAGAACACGACATTGCAAGACACTGTCAGGGTCTTCCATGATGAAGATGCAGATCCTGAGGTTCTCATTTCTGCAGGTCATCAGTTCTTGGCAGCCCTCTATTCGCCTAAGGCAGATGTGACCTCCTTGGACCAAATCAGTTACGAGATATTTTCTCAATCTCTAACAAAGCCAACTTTCGAACTGGCTTCCCTACCTCCAACGAATGCAACTGCCACTCAACATATTTCTGCGGGAGTACCTTCAGGACTGGTATGATAGATCGAAGGATCCTCTTAGCTGGGGTTGGAGGAGGATGACCTTATCCCCATTACAAATACCAAGGAGCCAGCTCCAGCGGAAATTCTTGATACTATGTCCTGCAAATGTTCAAAGGAGTGTACAGGGAAGTGCAGCTGCCGAAAAGTAGGCATAAAATGCTCAGTAATATGCCTCAATTGCAACGGTCAATCATACGTTATTTCAGCACCCTTTGAGGATGACATTGCTGTATAACCAGAAAAAGTTGAAAATAGTTCCTTTGAAGATGATCCAGTTGAAGAGGACCTCAATATGCAACCGCGCTTTCCGAGCTTTTCAGATGAAGTACCATCAACGTTTAAGAAAATACGAATATGAATGCTGCCACAGAAACATCTGTCGTCTCATCGAATACTCAGATTTTGATTCAATGAGATCTTACATTCAGTATTCCTTAAAATACAACAATGTTTTATCCAATGGAAAGAGTATTTGATAACTAACTACAGCCTGCTGTCGATCCAACGACAAGGATCATTGAATTCAATATAAGATACTTTTAGTTCAAATACTGCTTACTAATGTCTCAAATAACATAGACAATGTGGTAAAGGCATGAGTTGTTGTGTCTATTAAAGTTGCTTTTTAGACAGGATGAACCTTTTTATTAAACTAATTATCAAGAAATGCTATTGTAACAATAATTTTAAGGTGTGTATTGAAAACAAAAGAGTGCTTTAAATGCATTATACGCTAATATTGCTATTGGGACGATAGTAGTATTTTGAAATAATCATTAACTTACCTACAATTACCTCACTCCTGAAAGGTAAATTGTTTAAACGTCACGGTTTTGGAACAACTGTAAATATAGTTGAAGTGACAGAAAGGCATTTCTGTGTGCCCACGCCCATCAACTTTTGCCGCTAGTCCTGTTTAGTTATTTATTCATTTAGTTATTTATATATTTATTTATACTGTGTTTACATTTATATTTCATTGATAAACTTGTAAGTGATATTGCTAATTCATTGTACCTAAACTATTATGAAATATGATTAATTTACTTATTACTGAATTCTTATTAATAATACTTATTAAAGATTTAATGGTAATACAATACATTAATAAACTTCGGAACGGCGAAAGAAACGAATTCAAATTAATTCAAAATTTGGAATTATAAATGACTAAATTTAATAACTATGGTATCTATTTAACATGAAATTTCATTTTCTACAACTTTAATTTTATATGTCTTTTGATGGGAGTATCTCTTTTCAAGATATTAGGTGGTCTTGGAAAGCCACAAAATGTAGGTTTGCACTAAAGTACTATTTTTTTATCATCTTTAGCGTTAGATTTTGGCTATACCACTGAACCAAATTTGATGCTTTATATACCATTTGACGCAGAATTTAATCTTCTTTATTATTGAGTGGAACGAAATTTTCCGTTAGATGCACCATTCTTCAGCCACAAGCAAAAAACAAAAAAAAGTGCAAAAATTTGACAGTTTTTAGGCTGTCAAAAGTTAAGGTCACCACCTGCGATGGTGCAAACTCAGATTACACATATCTAGTATCCAATAGAGGTATTAAGACAATTTCCCGCCTGCTGGGAATTAATTCCAAAATCCGTTTTTTTTTCGACTCTTATTTGATTGATTATACTAGTATATTGATCTTCTGTGGTCTGTGTTGCTAAAATTTATTCATGCACTTGCAGGAAAATTACAGTTTTAATCATTAGATAAATATTACAGTTAGAAAACTTTGATTCTAGGAGCTATTATGCTGAGTGGCAGTTTGTTGTGTCCGTGGGGTTATCAACGCAATCCCAAAAACTTCGCCTTCAAGATCGCCAAAAAACTTGATCCCAAGTTCACTTCAAGCAAGTCTGCAGATCTGAGGAAGCTGCTTTTAGAAACATCAGCCACTGAGCTATCAAAATTTGGAATATCACCGTCAGGCGGGATCTTGGATGAGCACAGTCATATTTCGCAAGTGTGGGTTCCTACGTTGGACAAAAATGGGACATACTCAAGACCACATACTCATGCAATAGAAAAAGGAATGTTCAAGAGGGTACCAATACTTATGGGTTTTAATTCAGAGGAAGCCCTTTCTACAAGCATTTCAGGTTACAATTTTCACCAGTTGTTTCTAAAAGCCTTTGAGTGGGAGCAAGATGCTTCATACATGATTTGGAAAAGCATGAATGTGAGTAAAATTAAAAGAAGAGAAGTTGGTCTAGCACTCAAGAAGTTGTATACACAGAATAGCTTTTTACTTGATATACCAGCTGCATTGCGATATATTTCTGATTCTTCTATCAATCTGCCTGTAATAAAATTTGCGGAAAGTGCTTCAAAGCACGTGCCAGTGTATTTGTTCGAAAATGCACATGTTGTGATGCCACATTATCCTCTAGGCGTTGAAGGTGTTGGGCATGGAGAGGATATGATACACTATTGGCAGAATCTCGTGAAATTCGAACCGACCAGAACAAAATATATGAAGATGTTGTCAAATTTTATTAAATACAAAAGTCCCCTACCTGAAACAATGCTTTTTGAAGATCGGATTCTGTTTGAGTTTATGGAACTGCCACAAGTTAGACCGGGTGACATCTCTTACCTATGTCTGCTTGGCAAGACCCACGAAATAAGAAAAGATCCTAGGAGATTCTCGTTGTTAAAAAAGATACTGGAAAAATACTTACAAAAGCCTGTAACGGTTTACTAATAACTTTATTACAGAACCCGAAGTACGGCATTTAACACATCGAGTTTTTGATATGTGGTTTTTTTTATATAGTTGGTGTTTAAATATTTACTCTTGGTGCCAAATGCTTGGTGTTAGGCATGTGAATGAGTATAATTAATAAATTGTTAAAGAGTATCAAAGCAAAATAAATGTAATACTTGCTTGCAGTCGACAATAATTATCGATGTGCGCTGTAGATTTTCCCTTCACATATCACATAATAAAACTTTGATACGATATGTAGCGAAACACGCCTGACTTTTCCCCAAAGGATAAGTGTAATTTCATAGATCGCATACTGGCATGATTTGAATAGGTAAATTGAAAAAGTTGCTTTTCGAAGACTGGATTCAAGTTTGGGTTTGTGATGTTTAAATGGAGTGCCGTTTCTAAATAAATTTTACCATACCCCAACAATGCATCGAAATAATTTTTTACTAAAAATGAAAACCGTTAACAGTTTTTTAAGTAAAAATAAGTTCCACCAAGTTAAATTTTCGAAAAACCAACTTTCCATTATATCATGTCAACAAAAAGTTGCGGTAGTAAAAGTGCGGCCGCAAAAGAGAAGTAGAGTTGGCTCAAATGTATGGCTTCGCCTGCTCATCACAGCTACTATTATCTTTTGTGGTGATCTTTTTGATATCTGTAACAGTATATCTTTTTAGCCCCGCTAGTTACGCAATGTGAACTCCTTGAAGTGGAACTGATTCATGTTGACTGAATGTAACTGCATTCCTTGAAAAACAATTTTTGTTTAAGATAGTGAACCTAAAACTTTGACAGATATGAAAAAACTGCAGCCAGCCTTATCATAAAAAAACTTAGTAATGTATGAGTATCTCTTAGTACAAAATTATATGTCAAATTTTGAACAAATTTGACCACATTTAACTCATCAGTTTTGATGCTGTTCATGTAAATCTAAATATGCAGTCATATATAAAAGAAATAAATAGAATCAGCATGAACTACTTTGATGTATATTTATTAATTCATATATTTCTTGGTATTTATGCGTGCGCATATATTGCAATCTAACTCCTCATCTTCACTTAAATAATAACATACTTATTTCTTTACTTCTTGTCAATCTATTTTACCAAAGCTCTTTCATTTATGCAGCTTCTGTAGAGGCTTCCAGGACAATAATGAGAAATACGAAGGTAGATTTGTCGTGACTCAGAAGATCTACGGACGACCATACGTGTGGAGGGTGAAATGATAGTTATGAAGGAAGAAATAAGATATTTGGGGGTCATAGTAGATAGAAAGAGAAATTGGATCCCTTATACAAAGAGCATGGGGGGACAATAGGAAATTAAGGGGAATCGTACAGCGGAATATCGGGCTCCATAAAAAGATAAAAACCTAATCTACGAGCAAGCACTGCAAGGAACGAGTCTGTCGGGTGTTAGGAAAAAGCGCGAAGGATAACAGAGACATGCGTCGTCTTAATGCGGTGCAGAGGCTATGGAGTTCAACGATTACGAAACTAAGAGATTGGGAGTATCAAATGAGATAAAACTTCTGGTGTTAGCAGCGTATGAAAGGTTTCTAGAAAGAATAGTTCATGGATGGGCGATAAGCGATAAGATAGAGTAAGGCTGTAGGGGCGGACATGACATACCCAGGATGAAAAACGAACGACGAGGAAATAAATGAATAAAAGAGTTATGCTAGGCTAGATTGGCAAAGTAGATGGGATGTTAGCGACAAGGTGAACGAGCTGCAGGAGATATACAGGCAGGTCGGGGAAGACCGCCTGTTGCTCAGCTTCAAAACTGGGCATCTGATCACTGGTCATGGGAACTCCCTGGTCTACTGGCGCAGGTTTAGGCTTACGAGTACGGGCGGTATGTGTGATTGTATGAATATAGAATGGATGAGGAGAGTGCAAGACACGTGAGGGAGGAATAAAGATGGAACGCATGCCTGAAAAGAAATATTGAATAAATGAGGAACTTTGAAATCGCTACCAAGGGAAGGTGGAAAGCAAGAAGGGGCAAGTAGTGAAATCGTGGAACGAATAGGCGGAGAGGGGTAACCCCATTGCCTTTTACGAGTTACGATGGTGTTAGGATAGCTTAGATTAAGAGAAAAATTTATTTGCCATATAGTATGCTTTTATTAGAAAAGCTGGAACGTAGGAGTGAGAATAATTTAGTTAAGAGAAAATTCTGTTTAGTTTATAGCATGTTTTTCAGAAGAGAAAGGACGACCGAAAGAAACAGGAAAGACAAAAAGAGAAAAAAAACAAAAATGAAATATACAAAGAAAGATAAATATAAAAATAAGGAAGGGTGCAGGATAGTATGCAGAAGAATCGCCTACACGCCCGCTAATTTGATAGATAGAGCCATTGGGGTTGCCTTGGTAATTTCATCAGAACCGGTGGGAAAAAATTTGGGAGTAACGTTTATGTTACAAAGCAGGATACTAAAAACAACAGCATGTTTCGACGTTATCGTCCAAGCACTTACCGCCTTAATTGCTTCCTTGAATACGAGATACTTGTAGACTGTCGAGATCTGCAAAAATGTCTAGTTGGGATATCGTGTGTACTACCCAAGGGAGAATGAAATTCTCGTGAAGGTTCAAAAACCCCGGCGTCAAAGTCCACCTTTTATCCTTCTTTATACCACTTGTCCTCCTCCTTTGGTGAGCTGCTGATCACTCGTCTCTCACTTTCCTCCTGTTGTATACTCCACCATAAATTTATAAGTGAAGCGATACGTAGGAGGTCTCATGTCACCTGTCTATAAAGACAATTGCATGAGCAAATTCAAAATAATTTTTGAATGCCCCTTACATGGGTTTATAAACACCCATCTCCTTTGGCTCCACAAATGGAATGCACAGGCTCTAGCCTCTCCTTGAACCACTACACTACGTTCAAGGAAGGGATATCAAATTCCCTCTGTCTCTTTCTCGTGAATATGTATTAACAGACTCAACATACATTTTTTTTCAAAGTCAGCCTCCCGCAAAGGCTGAAAGCCTATGGCGCTGTAGAAGCGTTGCGAGAAGATAAGTGTTTGTGCACGTTAGGATTGAAATGCTGCAGATTGTAGTTGCCGGGAAACAAATTCCCCGGCAGCTCATTCCACAGCGTTTGAAGTTCCCCACAAGAAAGAATGTTGGAGGAGACTGGTTCGGGGAGTAGGGACCTCGATCTGGTAAGAATGAGCTCACAGAGCCTATCTAGTGTTACGCGTTCGGACGGCCTTTGGTGTTATTAACTGGGAGAGCTCACTCGAACACGTTCGGTGATAGAATCCGTAAGACAGGGACCTCTCAGCCACTCCTCTTCGATGTTCCAGGCTGTGGAGGTCCTTTGTGAAGTTAGGCGTATCGGTTAGTCTACTTGGTCCTTTCTGGATAATGTCCAGAAGCTTTAGAGGGTGCTCTGGAGCGCGTCCCCACACATGGGAGCAATACTCCAACGATGGTAGGATCTGTGTCTTGTAGAGCACCAGTAGTTGCTCTGGTGTATACAGCTTCCTACAGCGAAACAAAACTGAAGCTTGTGGGATGCCCTTCGAGCAACACTGATGACAAAAACTTGACTGAAGGTGACCCTCCATTTTGTAAGCCAAAGTGAGACTCCTTTGTCAGTATTGTTGCCTGAGTTTTCTCTTGTTAAACTGTATTTTATTTACTAAGCCTCACTCGACAATTGTTTTGATATCTACGATGATCTGTAAGACACGTTGCTGTCGCCAACGTACCGTCTCCTGGCATGATAGTGGCTTGCCTGGTTCCATGCACGGTATTAATGTACTGTCGTCTGTGAAGCTGTAGATTGGATTGGATGTTATTTTCAGCAGATCGTTAATGTAGAACAGAAACAGTGTAGGGGATAGGACAGATTCCTGTGCAACACCGGCGTTTATTGAAAATACGTCTCGTGAACAGCCTTCGATTACAAGAAAAGAAAACAGAGATCGGTCGTTCAAAAAGCTATTCAGCCACTGGCGTAGGTAGGCGTTAGGTGGTAACAAGCTTGATCTGAATTCCTTGATGCCACACTCTGCCGAAGGTTTTCGATATGTCAAGTGCAAGAACAAGTGAGAAATACCCTAAAAAGAAGCATGGTTTAAGGATAGAATGTACCTCCGACCCTGGGCTGGCAGCCCTTTTTCGCTGTTCGTAAAATTTATTTTCACAATGTCAACCCCGGTTTTATTGCCCTCAGATTCAAAAAATCCCGTGAAGATCGTGCTTTATAAAGATAAAACTCAAGCATAATGAAAACTTTGAGAACTTTTTGCACATATTTTGGATTTCAGTCGATTTGGCAACCGCACTCGGAACTTGCCTATACCAGAGAGCGCTGAATACTGTTTACGTCTTTATTTGAACTTGCTGGGGCATTAGACTCATAATCGTTGAAATGGCATAGTAATTAATGATTACTACAAGTACGTACATAAATAGGTCATTATATCAGTGAACGCAAAACTGGCCGGTAAACAGTTAAACGCCGCCTCTAAGCTTGCAATCACAGTAATTTAGGTCTCTGTAAGCCATAAACAAATAATTCAACACTTTTATTTCTGAGTACGTGAGAACCGGACACTTGTCAATAAACTGTAATGCAAAAATCCATTGGCGTAGATAGGCTACTGGGCACACTAGCGTAGAATTTGTAGTGTAACCGTGTCCAAGCGTTCTAGATTCTAGATTTATCCATAAAACTCCCCTCACCACCACATACGTATAGTAACACTTAGGCCCAGTTTCACGATCGTTAGTTAACTAGTGGTCAAAAGGAAACTAGTGGTTAGCAAAAATAATCCATTTCATAATCCACGGTATACGTCAAAAGCTCTGGTCAAGCAGTAGTTATGTTAACCCAAGGATGCGGTATGGGTTATTTTGGCGTTTATTGTGGTCAATCGATGACAGCTTTGGAGGTTATAGAAATATGGATTTTGATACTGACGTCTAAGACGTCGATGGATTTTGATTCTTGTCTTTAATGACATAAATCAAAAACATGAATAGAATGGTTAGGTTTCTTTGTCAAAGGGTTAGCCTTTATTCACGGAACACCATTATGGCAGTGCTCTGAGATCAATCCGTGGTGCCAACTTGAAGATAATAAGATCAGCCATTGGTTTTCTTTGTGAAACAGAGCTCTCCTATAACTACTGGTTGACTTCCATCTGTCGGTCAAGTGATTACTAGGGGTTACCAATGATTGTGAAACTGGGCCTTAGGCCTTAGGCCCAGTTTTACAATCGTTAGTTAACTAGTGGTCAAAAGAAAACTAGTGGTTAGCGAAAATAATCCATTTCATAATCGACGGTATACCTCAAAAGCTCTGTTCAACCAGTAGTTATGTTAAGCCAGGGATGCGGTATGGGTTACCTTAGCATTTATTGTGGTCAATCGATGACAGCTTTGGAGGTTATAAAACATGGATTTTGATACTGACGTCTAAGACGTCGATGGATTTTGATTATTGTCTTTAATGACATAAATAAAAAATATGAAAAGGAAGGTTAGGTTTCCTTGTCAAAGGGTTAGCCTTTATTCACGGAACTTGCCAACTTAAAGATAAATAATCGTAGCCATTGGTTTTCTTTGTGAAACAGAGCTCTCCGATAACTACTGGTTGACTTCCATCTGGCGGTCAAGTGACTACTAGGGGTTACCAATGATTGTGAAACTGGGCTTTAGTAGCGCCAGCAACATCCTGGACTTATTCTGGGGGAAATCGATACTATTTACGATATAGACATTGCGCAATGACTAGTATCATGTATTTTTTATGATTGCATATCATAGAATATAGCATAGGATCCTTCTCAAATTTTTTGGGCACGCGAAAGCTGAGAAAATGAGGAAAATATTTGCCAATCGGAAGACAGATATGTGTGCCGTGTTGCTGTACTACCTGATAAGGTGGTGCGTAAGTATATTGACTTATGTTCCCGTTTCATTGATCCGTGATTCGCTGACCGTGATCTAGGTTAAGGTTCGTGATCTGTCAATCTGTCCCGTTACTGCCGTCTCTCAATAGTGACAGTCTGCACGTCAATCGTTGTGGGGCGTGTTAAATGTATTAAGTCTTTTTCGTCTAGAGTCCTGTGTCAGAAGTATGGACACGCTCAGTCGTATTGTACTACTTCACCAAAGTGCCTGAAATGTCCCAAGACCACATGACATAATTATAATATACGCGCCGTTAAACGGAATTGGGGTGCTCAAATGTGGAAACTGTGGTGGGGATCACTCAGCAAATAGTCCCTCCTGTAGATTCACGCCTAGCAGGAATCTGCAGATCATCGCACAATGGCGAGTTAACTCATACGCCGACGCGACGCAGCCAAGGATGCAACCTTTACTTCACCTGCTGCTTCGACTGCTCAGCGCTCAAGTCCTTGCAGCAAATAATTATTAGTTCCTTGATAAGCGCCACACAGGCCTTCCAGGTGATGTTTTCGGTAAATGTTTACGTTTTAGTCAACCGGAATCATACAGCAACCGTCTGCTGCGCGCGTCAGTGGACTGCACAGTGCACAGTCCAGCAAGTTCGCAAGCACACAAGGCGGCAGCTCGCACTATGATCAAAATCAAATCGTGCAATTTTGAAAACAGCAACAACAACAACAACAACAACGATTTTTAACCTTTTAGATATCTTTTTGTAAAGGTTTTTGACCTACTGTGATGAACTTCAGTTATTTTTTGTAGGATAAAGTCATTTAAACAAAAACTCCTTATTTCCCTATATGCAACGTTTCGACTTATATTAAGTCATCCTCAGGCAACACAAAAACGAAGTTTTCATCGTTTGTATGGCAATAATCATCAGAGTTTAACTAGATAAAAGGGGTAAATTTCGAAAACAAAAGGATGTTTTGATTGCATTATATGTCAATAATGGTATTGGAAGGATTATACATATCGTCAGAACGAATATAAAATTATTTTGAATTTATTGGCTTACCTGTGATTACTTCGTATATAAGGATTGAATTCTTTCAATGACATGGATTTGAAACAATTGTAAATATATTTAAAGTGATGGAAAAACATCCAAATACTAGCAATTAATTGGAAACGCAACAGTGCTTTTTCTGTGAACGAACTTTCTCCTCTTTGCTCTTTTCCTTCCTTCTATTTCTTCTCTGACTTCTCCATGACATTGTCTGGTCTCTGGATAACCCCACCTGACAGACCCATCGACCGACACGACTGTAACTCAGAGCAAAGGTCCACAAGACCGCTCTGACAAGAATTGACGAATCTTAGTAGTAGTGTAGATTCACTAAAGCCGATTTAGATAATTTGCCTAAGGTTGACATCACGGTTGTTTATCTCAAATGGTCGAGGTCAAACAATGTTTTGGTACGCACTCCAACCGCTAAGACGGCGCTATCGATGATCACGCTCCCAGCTATTTGTCATTTGTATGGTACCCGAATAAAATTATGCATCGTTTTCCTATAAAGGATGAACAGGTAATTTAGGTTATAAAAACCTTTGTAGGGTAAAGAATGATGAAAACATGGAATTGCATTATTACAGGTCTGCGCGATCTGTCTTCAAAGAATCCAAAACAATTGAGATAACTAGAAGTGGCTTATTTTGGAAATATTTATTCTTAGCTTAAATATGGTAGGTATAATCTTTTGGGGCCAGTCATCATTTGCTATTGAAATTTCGAATTTGTCAGACTTTTCAGGAATCGATTATTCAGGTATTTATATATGTACCACCTGTAACGTGTTGAAAAAGTAAAAGGCTTGAATGACATCAAATGCATTGAAATCCCTCAACTTCACTGCAAAAATAAGATATCTGCAGAAAAAATACGTGATTTGGAAGAAATGTTAGACTACATTCTTCTGAAGCATTTGGCTTTCTATACAAATTCTATCAAATTTGAGCAAACAAAAGCAGAGAATGGCTGAATTATGTATGATCATCGCAAAAGTTACTTCTATACATAGACCCTTTGTAGCTTAACTAACTTTTGCACATAGACCCTTTTGTATTGCAATGGGATTTGGCTTATTTACCTTTTAAAAATGTTCAACTTGTTTTCATTTTTATATATTATTTTGTTTAGTTTCAACTTTTTTTGTTAACATTTAGTATTGCATTGAACTAGAATAACTGACCATTTTTAGTAAAATATACCATTATTTTTCCATTAAAAGCAGGTTTTCTCAATTATCTTTGAATTCGTTTTTTCGCACTTAGACCCTTTGTAACTTATGGTCTTCAATTATGATTTTTCGGATCTACGATTTTTTTGAGGTCAAAAGTTATTAAGAATAAAATACTGCAAACTTGCCTATGCCAATGCCCATCTCTTTCCATTTGATATATCGCAAATAATATCGCCTTGCACTCATGCTGGGATAAACTGTTTTACCGGTTTCGTAATTCATGTAAACGACAGTTAATAACAAGTTTGTTATTGTTATTATCCGCAATAAGGATTTATTATATATCTAAATCATTGCGTATGCCTCATGATGATTAACTGAAGGCAATGTGTGGATTACTGCTCAAACGATATATTGATCTGATTGCTGCAGTGTTAGTTCAGTTCACCGGTTCAGTTACTTAGAACAATGCTGGTTATTAGAAGAACTGACTATGTAATTCTTTTCACTGTCAAAGAACCAAGAGCTGTGAGCTTTATTTCTGCTTTCCACTCAGAATTCACTCAACTGTTTACTTTGTCCGTAACCTGTGTGATAAGGACTAACCTTCAGTTTCAGACCTATGAATTCTTTTTCAGCTCAGCTCCTTTTATCAGCCAATGGTTTGAATTATCCTTACTATACACATAATTATATACACTTACATATCTTACACACCTAGAGATGGGGGTTCCAATTTACCAATCAGAGAACTGCTATTAGCGATACTTTGTACTAATAGTAGTAAGCCTTGTATAGCCCTATGTTTATATTGTTGGAAGAAGAGGATACACCATGGATTAAAACAGAACATATTTAACGGCTGAAAAGGGAGTCCGCTACACACCCGCAATCCGTAAAGCATCCAGGAAAGCCGTAGGATGGAAGCTTTTCAATACGTACAGCAACAAGTTAGTCTTCAAAGCACATAATATGTGACGTTTTCCGAGGGATCGTCAGCTGGCCTTCGATATCGTAATATACAGGGTGTTTCAGAACTATTTTTAGTACAGGGCCCCATGTTCGGAAAAGTGTCCGTATGGTACTACGGCCCTAAGAAGCGTTGAAATGTAGAAAGACGATGAATTGCCTAAATAACCTTTAATGCATTCACTTTTTGCCTTTTTGTACATGATATCATCACAACAGTTGTTCAAAATGTCTTCCTCCAACCTGAATACACCGATTTAAACGTCGCACATGGCGGACTTGACTAAAAATTCGATACACGTTTTGAGTGATTTCAAATGCTGCTGTAATTCGTCCGATTAAGTCTTGCTCTGTTTCTACTGGAGTTTCGTAGACTAAATACTTTACATGTTCCCACAGGAAAAAATCTAGCGGCGTTAAATCAGGTGATCTAGGAGGCCAAGAAACGGCTCCACCCCTAGCAATCCAACGGTGTCCAAACCGCTGAGCCAAACCCTTACGTACTGGTACAGCAAAGTGAGCCGGCCGCGGCGCTCCATCGTGCTGAAACCACATTAGATGTCGAACGTTTATTGGAACATTTTCAAGAAGTTCTGGAAGAACTTCCTCCAAGAAACGCCGGTAAATAGGTCCTGTTAACCGTTCCGGTAGAAGGTATGGCCCAATCAAATAATCATAAACAATACCTGCCCATACATTGACAGACCAACGTTGCTGATGTTTTCTTGGAAAAATTGCATGGGGATTTTCTTCGTCCCAAACATGGCTATTGCTACTATTAAAAATACCGTCTCTTGTGAACATAGCGTAAAAAATTTGGTTGTCGAGCGATTTTTTGAAGAAGCCATTCACAAAATTGAACTCTACGCGATAAAGGCGCTATGGAATGCAGCCACAAAAAAACAATCTTTGTTATCATTTTTAAAGATAACAACACATAAGCGCCGGTAAATTCTCCGACAGAAAATGTGGTTTCAGCACGATGGTGCGCCGGCTCACTTTGCTGTACCAGTACGTGAGAATTTGACGCAGCGGTTTGGGCACCGTTGGATTGTTAGAGGTGGAGCCGTTTCTTGGCCTCCTAGATCACCTGATTTAACGTTGCCAAATTTTTTCCTATGGGAGCATGTAAAGTCTTTGGCCTACGAAACTCCAGTAGAAACGGAGCAAGACTTAATCGGACGAATTACAGCAGCATTTGCAATCATTCAAAACGAGTATCGAATTTTTAGTCAAGTCCGCCGAAATCATGTGCGACGTTTAAATCAGTGTATTTAGGTTGGAGGAAGACATTTTGAACAATTGTTGTGATGATATCATGTATAAAAGGCAAAAAGTGAATGCATTAAAGGCTATTTAGGCAACTCATCGTCTTTCTACATTTCAACGCTTCTTAGGGCCGTAGTACCGTATATGGACACTTTTCCGAACATGGGTCACTATACTAAAAAGTTTTCTACTGTTCCACTAAATAACCCCTAGAAGTTTGATCCTATAGTTCTGAAACACCCTGTATACAACCTGTCATTGAGTCTAATGCCAATGCTTAGGAAAATTTCACAAGCTTCTTGAAACTGCCTATGCCTATTTTGGATCCTTGTTTAGTATCAGCTGGTTTATATGAATTTATAAAATCAGAGACACATATTATAAACCTGTACTTGGGCGCTTAGCTTTCTGGCGTCCAATCTATCTATTTTCTTGTCGGTCTTGTTCTAGAATGACAAGTCTCGTCGATGGATTATCATTGGTTATATATTACATGTATCCGCAGATATCAGGGTGAAACTGGGATAGTGCGGTGAGTGGGAAATTTTGTAACTTTGGTTTTCGTTTTTACCGAAAATGCGTGGTATGTACTGAGTCAAGCCACTTGAGGTAATTTTTTCAAGAAAATTTGGTGTGTCTCAACAAGTTTATATAGGTTTTATCTGGGAGAGCGTAATATTTTCCATCAAAAGTGTAAATCTCGTCATTATCAACGATAAGGATGAAAAGTTGGCAATTTTGATTTTTTATTGTGAAAAAATATATTTTATCACACTATATTTGCCAAAATTTAGACTGGTGTATTTAGTACCCAATTCGTTTTAATTTTTGTAAGTCCCGCAGGTGGGTATAATTTTGAGATCAGAAATATTTAAACTTTGATTTATTATGTGGCGTACAGTATTTTTTTGAAGACGAGACATTTCAATTTGCGATAGTTGAAATCCTGTATATAATAGAACTTCAAACTTGTCTCGCGCGGTGTGTCAAATATAAAACTTTACTTCCCACACCGATAGGTGAGGGGAGTATTGTGATTGCGAAAATTTTTGATTTTGAATACGCCTTTTGGGAGTTCTATGTCGGTCTGTCTGTTGGCGTTTTTCTAGTTTCGTAATCTCATTATATGCTATAGGGTCGTGTAGGTAATGCTGCTATAATTTTGCAGATCGGTAATTAAAAAATAATAAAAAACTTCAAATGTTCCCCAAACATCGTTTTTAGGCGTTTTAGGGGTTCCTGATCATTATCTAATTTTTTTCCGGTGGGGGTGAAATTGGGGTCGTTGAGGCGTTCGAGGTTGTGAAACTGAAACATTTGTTGTATTGGACATCCCATGAGATTAGGATATCAGCTGAACATTGCTACGGAGGGAAGTGCAGCAAACTATTTACGATAGATTTTGAGTTTGATATTTTCTTTGCGGGAGGGAAGGCGTTAATTTGGTTTAAAGGGGATCTCAGATTCTTCATGCTATGGAAAACTAATAAAATGGTATCATCGTAATGTGTAAGATGTATTGAGTCAATCAACTTGACTCCATTTTCTTCGACAACTCGCGAGGGGATGAGGGTTGAATCCCCCTAGAGCACCCTAGTAAAAATCCATGGTGAAACTAAGCATCAAATCTATGGAGAGCTGGAACATCCTATTGTTAAAGAAGGTCTTTGTACAGAGCGCCTCAGACACAGGACGTGAGTCATGTATGGCATGCATATGTACGAGAATGACTATTTTGCAATTCATGGGTAGGTAAAATGAACTGAACCAGTAGCTAAATAAGTATCTTGGCATTTATAGTGAGATGTATAATTATTTACCTAGACACGGTGCGTATTGTGGTTAATTACCACACGAAGATAATGTTGGATAGTATTTCAAAGAATGCATTGTTCTGAATAGCAATACGTATAGTAAGTATGGGTGATTTATATATCAATATACTCCTTGTGAAATCTAATGGCTGCGAAGTTTGAGAGTCAGTGGTGATCTACTGGGATTTTCAAACAGCATCGTAATATTAAAAAAAATAGGTCTTCTATTCTTATATGTATGTGAAGACCAAATTGGAATAATTTTCAAGAGGATAGGATAGGCTTCTAGTTTCGCATTTTCATATATAAAACATCATCACCTTCCCTCGTCATTGCTCCAGCTACACTTAATCTGTATGTACGATTTTTTCCACGATTCCCTAACGATTTTAATATTTTAAATGAAAGACTAACTTGTTTTGGGTTTCTTTGCTAGGTAGCATTTGCATTTCCTTATCATTGCTACCCATTAATTTGGAAATACCAACGTATGCGTTCTGAACGATGACGTTTAAGTGGCAAAATATTTTGAAAAATATCGAATCGTGTATCATTCTGACATCTGACTGATATTTTATCACAAACCACAAAAAATGTATGGTTCTGTTCTCGTGTCGGTGAAGTAGTAATTAAAAGAAGTGAACAATAATCAAACTTAGTCTTTATGCCGTTAAGAGATCTCTGATGATTTTCCAGTTTTAGAGAATGACTAAAATTGGAGTATAGACTTTCTACCAGTCTAAAATTGTTACATTTGTAGGATCCTGTCCCTTTCCAGCGTAGCCGAACGTGTTCGGTTGCCTTCAAAAGACAAAAGAAAAATCATTTTTGGTAACTTCGAAGTAAAAAATGTACCTTAGAAAGCGTCGCAAATAAAGTAATATAGTTTTGGCACTTGTTGCCACCGTAACGGAACGTAAAGGCATTTATGAATGAAATAGTTATCAATAGACAATAAAAAAAATGAAAAACTACAAAAAAAAGCACTGCAGTATGAACTTCACTATCACGTACGGACGTGACTCAAAATTATCGCCCATTATTATGGAAGGGCCCAGTAAAACTGCACTCAACGTAAAAAGTACATATGATAATAATAATAGAAAGCTTAGAAGTAACTAAAGTGTTCATGCGAAATTTCTACTATATTCTTGCTACATGGGGAAATCTTATGATTCCTAGGCAAATCCTGATTAAATCTCTTGAGGCGGATTTACCTAAGCAACAGGTTTCATAAACCTTTTTTTCCAAAACAAGTTTATTGAAGCATATTGTTTTAAAACATGTTGCAAAACATTAAGTCGACCATGATAACGTGGCTATAAAATATGAAAATTGTTTTAAAACATTTTTCATTAGGATTTACAGCCTTTTTCAAAACATTGTTTTATAACAAGCTGTTTTACAACTTGACGCATAGCCTAAATGCGCATTTTTATCCTTGGTACATTCGAATAGATTCAATTAATTGTAGTGACATCTCTGTAATGTACATCCCAAGGAAATTCCGGTCCTTTTGTGTGTATATCGTAGATCCCCATTATGTGCACTCCTTGCACCACACCATAAATCTGGGACTATTTTGATATTTGATTTTGGAAATAATCAAGTTTTTGGGTGTTTTATGATAATTATCTACTATCACTAAAATTCATATCATCATCTTTATACAATTTCTGACGATCTGTCGCCATATTTGTATTACTGGCATTACCCTGAAAGAGCTGTTTCCTTGACAACGGAATTACGCCTCGGTCAGCTAATTAGAATTAATATAAACTTATTAGCGGAATGATAATAATATTTATCCATATAAAGAAGTTTATTAACGCACGTGATTTATACGGCACTACCTTCGATGGAGCGCTGAGTTTGGTTCTCCCATCCCACTTCCTGAGTTTCTATTTCTGCCAGGGCCGGTTCCAGCATACTTTTGTGTAATTTTGTATTACTTCTTAGTTCACAAACCATATTGAGAAATACTTTCAACATACTCGTACATGAACATGTATCATTTCTGCATAACGTGACATTATGTACCGAGCACTACAGCTGCCAGCTCTTTGATAATACAGGCCAGTATCCATCTGTAAAGCAGCACTAAACTTAGGCGACCGATGATTTGTGATGCCATAATAAATAACTGACATCCAGATTAGATAGATGTGTTGAAAGAACAACTAATTTCAGTACCAACAAACCAAGTTTGCCATTATAGGATATGTTCAAATAAGCGATATGTAAATCGGAATGAGAAAAGAATGAAGACGGCAAACTCTCAGTCTGGATGAGATTTCACTAAACCTTTATCATTCTAGAATTATTACGCGTTTTATGCTACTGTTTGAGATTCATTGCAAAGTTAAGATGCTTGAAAGAGATTGATAAGGAGTTCCATTGTCTCACGAAGTGGCGTTTTGATTGGTGTGATATCTTGCATTGTCATTAAGTCATAAAACATCCCCATACAGACTAAATGTGCTTTGTCTCTTCCGTCTAAATAGTAGCCTCAGGACAGTATGATGACTAAAGATATGAAGCTATCCATTGGTTAGAAGTAGAGTGGTCCTAAGATTGGTGTGGATAAATATTTTATATTGTCACTTGGTTTGATTGAATAAGAACCAGAGGCTATCCAGCACGGAATGTGGCTGGTGCATAGGCCACACGATGGGCCCTTTTGCGCCTCTATCCGCGCTAGTTCCTAAGACCTGCCCTTTTGGCAAAGGCAAGTACATTCTTAGGTCCTATCCGTTTTATCTCTATTGGTTCCAAGGTTCTTGAGCCCAGCATAGTCTGCCTGTGATAACCCAGGGTTTCACAGCGACACAGGATGTGTGCCGAGGATTCTTCCTCTTCACCACACCACGTGCACGTTGGGTCGTTGACCACCCTCATCACAAACAAGTGACGCCTGAAGGTATTGTGACCCGTTAATAAGCCTGCTAACAATCTCAAGTTACTCCTATCCAGAGAGAGACAGAATCGTCCTATTCTCTCTTCAGGCCCTGCTAATAGCTCCCGAGCCTGACGGAGATGACCAGAGATGTTGTTCCATCTCAGAGAGTGTTGATTCTGGATCCACTCTCCAGTTGTTTTCCTAACCAAATTTGCAGACAGTCCTAAGGCTGGTTCCGGGCCCACAAAACTGTTTCCGGATCCCATCCTGGCTAGATGATCCGCCATTTCATTACCCTTTACCCCAGCATGCCCAGGTACCCACATCAGTGATACCTTGTGTTTAGCTGAGATGTCGTCAAGAGCCCTCCTGCACTCCAGGACCAGTCCCGACGTTATTTTCCAAGCACTCAGTGCTTTGATGGCTGCCTGACTGTCAGAGCAGATAGTAATCCGCCTCCTAGACCCGTCAATTTCCCGAATACGATTTACGCAGGCAAGTATCGCATAGACCTCAGCCTGGAATACTGTGGTGTGCCCCCCAAGAGGGAATGAAAGTCTTGTACGGGGCCGTAGACTCCCGAGCCCGAGCCCTCTCTAGCGAGTGAACCGTCTGTGTACCAGACCTGTCCTCCTCCTTCGATGAGCTGTCTTTCCCTAGACTTCCATTCTTCCCTTGACGGAAACACCACCGTAAATTTGCGATTGAAGCGATGCGTAGGACAAACTGTATCGCTCCTCGCCAACAAAACAGGACAATCCTCATGCAACTCTGCTAGAATCGTCGAATGTCCTTTGCCTGGATTCATAAAAGTCCAGCTACCCTGACTCCAGAGACGGAACCCAGCTTTTCTAGCTTCCCCTTGGATTACCAGATCCAAAGGAGGAAGATTCAATAGTGTTTCAATGGCACTCAAGGGTGTTGTGCGCACTGCACTGGTTATACTAAGACATGCCAAACGTTGGACCTTATTAAGTTTGGCTCTTGTTGCCTCCGTCTTTATACAGGTCCACCACACTATGGAGCCATATATTAGTGACGGTCTGACTATTGTAGTGTAGAGCCAGTGCACCACTTTTGGGCTCAGGCCCCAGCTACTACCGACAACTCTTCTGCAGGCCCATAATGAGTTTCGGGCCTTGCTTACCTTACAATCCACGTGCAGCCTCCAAGTCAGCTTGTGATCCAGTATGACTCCTAGATACTTTACTGACTGAGACAATTCAAGTGTCGTTCTGAAAAAGGTAGGCCTCACGAGGCCTTCCATCTCCCTTTTCCTAGTGAACATAACGAGCTCCGTCTTTTCAGCGTTCACTGACAGATCCACCTCATTACACCACGTTTCCACAACACGCAGCGCGCCTTGCATTACCTCGGAGACTGTATTAATGAATCTACCCCTGACCACTATGCTCAAATCATCGGCATAGGCCTGTACGTAGACCCCTGTGTTGCTTAGTCTCACGAGTAGGTCATTCACCACTAAGCACCATAATAGAGGTGAAAGAACACCGCCTTGTGGGCAGCCTCGCGCCACTGCAACGCTATAGTGTATGTCATTAAGCGTTGCAGAAGCCACTCGGCCCTCTAGAGTAGTAAGAATCCACTCCACTAGGATTGGAGCAATTCCATGTCTCTGTAGGGCGCGTCTTATCGAATTGGTAGTGGTACAGTTGAACGCACCCTCGATATCAAGAAATGCTACCATAGCCACTTCCCGTTGATCCAACGTTTTCTCCAGCCTGCTGACCAAATGATGAAGTGCCAGCTCAGCTGATTTTCCCGCCTGATATGCGAACTGATAGGCATGGATTTCAACCCTTTGTAAGGGCCCATCCCTGATATATCTATCAACCAACCTCTCCAGTGTTTTTAGTAAAAACGACCAAAGGGTAATCGGTCTAAAGTCCTTCGGACGAGTATAGCTACCTCTGCCCGGCTTAGGAATAAAAACGACCCTTGAATGCAACCAGCTCTTCGGTGTGAAGCCAGTAGCCACGCAGGCGCGAAATATCCTAACTAGGTATGGTAGGACCAGATCCTGTCCATGTTGTAGCATGGCTGGAATGACTCCATCCTTGCCTGGACTTTTGTATGGAGCAAAAGTATTTATCGCCCATCTTGTGCGGTCATAAGTGACGACTTCTCCTGCCATCTGCCATTCCTCTCTATGAGGACGGCGGAGTGGCCTATGTGCACCTGTCTGCTGAGCGGCAACCGATCCCGGAAAGTGCACACTCATCAGCAGTTCAAGCGTTTCCTCCTCGTTATTGGTTCTATGACCGTTCGAGTCCGTCAAGGTCCCCAACTTGGACTTGGTGTCCTTGCTAAGGATCCTATGCATCCTTGCCGTCGCAGGAATATCATTGATGGACCTGCAGAAGTTCCTCCAAGATTCCCTGGAGGCCCTCCTGACTTCCCTCTTATATTCCTGTAGCTTTATCCTATACTCCTCCCATTCAGGAGTACCTTTCCTGTACCTAACTCTCGTGAGTAGTTTGTGCAGGGACTTTTTCCTGGTTTCTAATTTCTTAGTCCAGAAAGTGGCATTGCCCGCCACGCCCACTTTGCGTAGGGGACAGTTATCCTCAAAGGAGGCTCGGAGGTCCCTACACAGGGAATCAACTGCCGCCTCCAAGCCCTCCCCTTTACTGAGATCCTGCTCTATAGGACGGAGCCTGCTGCCTAGGTCCTCTTTAAAAGAAGCCCAATTTGCTTGCCTAGGATTTCTAACAAGGATTCCCTCTTTTTCCCCGTCAATCCTAAACGTTATATGTCTATGGTCGGACAGTGACGGTTCCAAGGATACTGTCCAGTCCTTGACCTCATTACAAATACCGACCGTGCTCAGTGTCACTTGGTTTACTGGAAAATGTGTCATTACTAGCTATTAACCTCCAACATAGTCATAGCATGAAAATGACAAATAAATGGTTAGTTATAACGCTAAACTTAAATTATATTGTAGTCAATACAACAGCGATTTGAAGGCCATTGCATTTTGATTTCAAATAAGATTCAGTTAGTACGAGTTCAAAGAACATATTCAAAAATCGGTTCTACCATTTAGATTGTTCAGTTCAAACAAAGCTATTTCAAAAGAAATACCAAAGGTATAAAGGAAGGGCATTGTTACATATCTATTACTGGAACACCGAAGCGAACTATGTTTTTTTAAAAAAATGATGGCACAAATTTTTCTGAAGCTATCTATCAGATAAAGGTTGTAGAGTACATCTCAGAGATATAACATTTGTGTACTATATTTTGCGCTTAGTTTTACTGCAGTTTATGTAGCTTAAGGCAGAATATTTTAGTGCCATCACGGCCTATTGCTGGTTTTTGTTAGGTTTTTTTCGACAGGCTGCGCTATTTTGGTTCCTTATCTTCTTTGTGGAGCTTTCCACATGGTAAACAAATGTTATACATATAGATGGGCCGCACTATACCATCATGTTGGCTCTTGCAGCTAGATAGATAGTACATTTTATTTAAATAATACATATACACGCCATCAGCTACTTAAATACCATTTTCAATCTGTAATAAAAGTTGCATAAGCTCCAAAGGGTTTTTGTTACTTTTACAGAAGAAATAACAAAATTTAATGTCAGATAAGCTAATATCCGATGATTCAACCATAAAATTTATTGAACTACAATTAATTTGAAATATTATGTACGGGTTTTGAATTAGAAACATAGTGAAAACATTTTTATTCAAAATAACAATGTTACCTTCTTTGGAAGAGGAATTGAGGACACAATTATAATATTTTTCCATTGCACAGTATTTTGTTTATTGCATTATCGTTAGAACAGGGATTCCAAAACATCATTTTATCATTGTCCGCAGCCTTATTATGTAAAAATTTGTGACAGTGGTCGCTGAACAGATGCCGAGCAACAGCGACACGACAGCAACAGGTCCGTCAAAATTGTAGCTTATATGCTGTTGTCTGTCACGACGACGTCGCTGCATAATACGAATTTTACGTTTGACAGCAGATATTGCGCGATTTTCGGCCGTCGCTTCTCGTCTGCTTCTCTACTGCTTTTTTTGCCAGAGCTGGTTCTTTGCCGTTCTGTGATCATCTGTGATCTGTCATCTGTTAGACCATCGATATCGGACACAACAGAACAAGGCTGATGATTCAAATATAACAAACCTGGCAATAGATACGAAGGGTCTTTAATAAGTCGTGCCTGTTGGAATTTCCCACGCAGTGACTTTGGCGCTTATTAACTGTGCGTTCCGATTCGAGCAGCAAACGCAGCACCTTCTGCATGCATAGAAATCCGTTCCGATTCAAAAAGCTGTGCATATGCGACATCAGCGCAAAATGAATCGGAACGACTTTATGCGCAGGGCATGCGCGTGACTGAACAGTGGTTTGACATTCGATTTAATTGTAAGCAAAAAATGTCTTTTATAATTTTATAAAATACTATTGTAATATACATGTTTTACAAAAAAGTTGGTTTTATATGCGTAACTGTTCTGCATGTGATGGCAGTTTTAGAATAGACAAGGTTGAGGTTAGGAATGTAACAATTTCCTATACAAAAAACTGTATTGTAATTCATAAATGATAAACATGAGTAGATAAAAAAAATATATATTTCTTTCATATTCATCACAGATAGCTTAACCTAGCATCTAAAATATTTATCACATAAAACTAAACAACATATGGCATCTCTCATAAAAAATAAATAAACAATAAAAATAAAATAAAGAAGTAATGAGGTAAACAGGCAGCACAAACAGCTAAACTGAAACCTGAAGTTCAAACATACAAAACAAATGAAGAAAAAATATGCTGTGCCACCTGTCCCTTATGATCAGTAACCTCTTAATAGTCTTAATGTAGCATCACCTGTTCCGCTGAAAGTGTTAGTGCGGCCATGGTTAGTGTTATAACTTCATTCGTTTCTTATACAAATACTGGTACCTCATAATAGTGTTCCATAACTTCCATCGCTTCTTTTCTAGTTTACTACTACACAAAATAGGGTAATAAAAATGAACTAAAGTCGTTAAGCTGGCTTATAAGACCAGACAAAAACAAAGGTTAAGGTTATGTTATGCTCACAAAACGTTCCGATTCGAACATTAAACGCATCAGACATCAATCGCATCAACTACTGCTCGTTTGACTGGCTGCAGTCTATGCCATGTCTATGCGTTCTAAAAAAGCGGAAGTGGGCGTGGCTATGCAGTGCTGCTGCTACGCCGGTTGATGATTCGGAACGCTTTTCTGCGCAGCATGCGCATGATGCTTGAATCGGAATGCACCCTAACTAGTATCTGTCATTGGACTGCTGTAGAATTTTGAATAAACTGCGCAATTAAGTTTATGCTTGACAGTCATTGAAAGCAGTTAGTCTTTTTTTTCGCAAAATATATTTTGTTACTGATCAAGTCTCCCGATCAAGCCAAATTAAAAGGTGGTGACCTTAACCTAGACCCCCAAAAACTATATCCTGAATACGTACCTGACTCAGTTCCATTACTACCACACGAGTACAAGTGACGCTAACCACTCAGGTTTCCCAAAAGGACTGGGTACCAGGGTACACTAGATATCCATAAAATTATATTGGACGATCCAAGACTAAAACTGGGTGGGTTGGCTCGAGTTATATGCATCTCAACTGGGGGAGTTCATTAAATTTTGCATGAATATCTAGATATGAGAAAGTGGTGTGCGAAGAGTACCACGACTGCTGACCAGAGCCATGCGAGCTCCTCAAACGTGTGCTTGGGGATCTCAGATGCAAATCAGTTTCGTTACCATACATGAGATACAGAGCCATCACATCAGATCAGGAATGGGTCTGTCTGTGATTCATATCGATTACCTCGAAAATGGTAAAACAGAGACTGCTGAATATTATACACAACTGTTGGATATAGGTATTTGATATTATTTTAAACCATAAATGAGTGCATACGAGCATAGTTACTACGGAAAAATGTTATGAATTCAGCTACGAACTGCTACTTATCCATCATATTTTTCAAATGTAGCCCCATATGACTAATTTCCACTTCCAAACCTAAAGAAATGGCTAGGTGATCGGAAACTGTGGTCGAATAGGCATCTCAGCACGTGGATCGATCTGGTCGACGCGTTGACGTATTTGACTCCACCTTCTCTGTGGCGTTGGTTGACGTACGAAATGCTCATTCAGAGCGATCCATAAGACTGTCGCGTCTGCCATCCGCATAAAGCCTAGTTCAGATGCACACGACATCCGACGATACGACAGTACGAAACTGTCCCTATTGGTTGAAATATTTAAAATTATGTCAAATCAAAATATTTGAACCAATAGCAACAGTTCCGTATCGTCGGATGTCGTATTGTCGTGTGCATCTGAATTAAGCTTTAGTCGATCGGCTATGTGGTTGATGCATTTATATATTAATTCATAAATTTCAGTTTACCCTAGACCTTTATCTTATTTAACGATTACACGTAATATTATAAAATCAAGACTGACAGGATAACCTCAAACATTTACTGCCACCAGACGCGCAAGACGCACGGACCACTCGAACTACACTTCCATTCGGTTCGCATGAAATTGAAAACGCATGTCTTGAGACGCTCAGTAAACGACCCGTTAGCGGCGTTCCAATGCTTTGTATGAGAAGCCGGCAGCCTTATTATGTAAAAATTCGCGACAGCGGTCGCTGAGCAGATGCTGAGCAACAGCGATATGACAGCAACAGGACCGTCAAAATTATAGGTTATATGTTGTTGCACTGACAATAGATCCACTAATGTTGTTGTCCGTCAGGATGACATCGTTGCATAATACAAAATTTACGTTGGACAGCAAATGTTGCGCGATTTTCGTTAGTAGCTTGTCATCTGGAAGATACGTGATAAGGCTGCGGGTAGACGAGCGTCGCGAATCGCGTCGACATCATAGCCAATCGCCCCACGTGCGGAGATGCTAAGAGATTGTCGTTGAAACTTGAGCTTATTTGGAGGGCCTCGGAAAATCTTATAATTTAGAAGAAATAAAACGATTAGCAAGAAAACACGTTGGACTACATGTTTTTTAAAGTCAATGGCTTATCGGAACATCCACGTATATACATAGTGTACGTCCAGCACATTTCCGTAAGTGTGCACACTCCCTTGGAGACGCGCACCCTTAGATCATCGTCCTAGAACCTACCCTGCTTTTTCTATAAGTTCATATTCTAATTGAATGCATAAATCATTGTATTAATCTTGGAACGGTTGTAAGTCTGCCCACTGCTCATATAAATTCAAATGGCACATAACTGTTGAAGTTGAACATACTGTGCGTCCAAACTAAACGCCAGCCAACATTGTCGCACGTAACCAACCGAAAAGTACACGCCTTGAATGGTAATTATCTTTACTAGGACCCATTGTTTTGTTTGTGTATACTCTACTAGTGAAATATCGATGATTAAGCAGTGTATGATGTACTACATCCCATCATTGAAACGATATACCTAGTGTCCCAGAATTTCCCTGACACGTGATATTTTCGTAACGAGATAACCGGTTCAAGCAAGAACTGAGTTGTAATTCTGGTGAACCTATAGGTTCTATCATACGATCCGTTCAAAACATTTTTTTTGAACGTCACCATCGAAAACTCACCCCCAACATGTTCAAATAGTACCCAATATAGGTTTTCCTACTTATTTCATTAAAAATGTTGTGATACCTTTGATGTTAAACGCAAACTTTTTTTTTTCGTAAAATGATGATAAGCATAATATAAATAAAATAAGAATCTGCTTGATGCCTAATATTTAAAAAACTCGTCACACCAGGCCAAAGAATTATTTTTAATCCTTTTTAAGTGCGGAAATATTACGCTTGCTTAATAGTTGTGCCACGAACCACTTTTCTGTTTTTTCCTAATTAAGTCCTGAAATCTTAATTTCATTTACATTGTTGCCGTATGAGCGAATAATGTGATATTAAGTCTGCAACTACAAGGCAACTGCTTTTAATTTGAGGTTCAAAGATCATTGATCAGATTTATCCCTAATCATACAAAGTTAAATACAGCACTGTTTTGTGCATTAAAGTTGCAGAATCACCACGTGTTAGGAAGTTAGGTTAGGTTAAGTTGAAAGTGAGTGGGGCGATTATGTCTCCTCGTCTACTATTCTATTGGGTATTGTAGCTCACATCTATTTAGAGTTCACCGTACAATCAACACCTCTCGACAAAGGCGATAGTCGCATCGGGTGAAACTTCCTTGAAGTCACCAGGTTTCAGTTGGGTGAAGCCAAAAGCCTGAAATCTTTTTTTTTTAACTTAGATGATAAAATCTTGGGGTTGTGGCCAAAATTTTGAAAAAAGAGACTGGGTCACAGCATAGAGGAGACTCTGGTGTTAACAGCCGAGCTTTCGGCAATGCTTATTGCCATCTTAAATAAATTTAAATTTTAACATGTAAAGGTCGTTTCTGTGTGTTTGTAATTTACAACGATATGTTGTTTGTTTCCTGACCTTTTAGTGGAAGACGCCATGATAGCATAAATTTTAAAAAATTTTTGGAAAAGTTGTGACGATTATTATAGCTGCATTAAGAACTCGTTTGCACTCAATGCAATTGCTGTTTTTAAATTGGCAAACCTCAACGTTAAAGCCCTGAATATGGCAATAAGAATTGCCGAAAGCTTGGCTGTTAACACCAGAGTCTCCTCTATGCTGTGACCCAGTCTCTTTTTTCAAAATTTTGACCACAACCCCAAGATTTTCTCATCTAAATTAAGTCTTTTGGCCATAAGCTTCCTTCGTGGAAAGGATAACAATATATGCTCCGCTGTTTCGTCGTCCATATAGCAGAAACGACAGTTTGTCCAGACCTATCGCCCGCAGGTGGCTTCTCAGACGGCAAATGTCCCATCAACTGACCAATCAGAATGCGGAGACCATTCCTGCTCCATCCTATGAGCCTCGGGGGAGGGGGGCTGACCTAGAGGGGTATGGGGTATGGTATGAACGCCTTTGAGTATAAATAGTAGCTCTAGTGTATTCTCGCTAATGCAGGAGTGCTTTCCTCTCTGTCCAATCTGAGATGCTTTTCTTGGCAGTGCTTTTCGCAATGCCCGCAAATGGCACTGGTGCTATGGACACAAATTCGGTTCTTCCTCTTGCGAGTGTGTCGGCCATTGCCTTTTACTCCGCTATGACCTGGAACCCAAGCCAAAGTTACTTTGCTCCTTGTTCCAAGTTCATTGAGGAGATGTATGCAGTTCCATACGAGTCTTGAGTCAACCTGTTTGGAGCTCAGTGCTTTCAGGACGGCATGGCTATCTGCAAATATTTTTATAGATTTGTTTGTCAGGGGTCTTTTGTTAAGCTCCCTGACTCCCAATTCTATGGCTGTGACAGTTCTGCTTGGAAGATTGTGATATATGTGGTATACCTCCCAAGGTTTACTGAGATTTGAACTCTTGGATTAGTACCAGCAAGCTACTCTCGTTCTTGTCACCAGTTCTGATTTGGAGACGTCCGCGTTGGAAAGTTAGTCTGCAAAAAAAAAAACAAAAATAGTGTTTTGGCACAGCTGGATGTCATTTAGTGCAGATTAACTCTTTGGCAAGTATGATGTGCTTTGGCAAGGCTACATAGGTGTCCAAAACGTCAGTAAAAAGTATGAGACACAATAGGATTACGCAGAAAATGGTAACAAAAATAATATTAGCTGTATAATATGTGGAAGAATTATAACTAAATTTTTTATGAAAGTTTTCACCGTAAAAATATGGTACAACTTCTATATTTGCCTAGAAATTGCGACGCGAGAATCGCGCAGAAGTACAAAAAGTGTTTCAGACATACGACAGATTTGTGACAAGTCACCAGGCCATCTGTCGTTATTTCTTTGGCTCTGTTAGATTACGTTTGGTATGAAGATAGCTTCGGTTGTTTTGGTGGTTTATTGTGGTAGGGATTAATGACAACAAGTCATATCAAACCAAGCGTGCATGTGCGTATGACATGAATTTACAATAATTTTTGGCCGTAATTTATCACTGTATCATGCGGGGAAAATTACGCCGAAAACTTTAACGCAAATTATGTCTATAATTTCCGGCGTAATTCTATCGTGCGTCATGTGGCTGTTATACAGTAAAAGACCTTTTGGTATTTTCTATTTATATTAAAACCGTAATCAGAAAATGATGTTCTTAAAGACAGTATTAATTTTATCGTGACCTTTATAAAACAAAACTATATCCGTATATTTACGCTCCGCAGTATTGCTTAACGTTTTTGCAATATCGAATCTATTACCAAGGAGAATCACTTTCAATGAACTGCGCAACTGTATCCGTTGTCGTGGTTTTCTTGTTTCTATTTTAATTGAATTATAAAATTCATGTATTTCCTGCAATTCTCCTATCCCATAAATACTCGATCATTTAACCATTTGCGGTCGAGTAAGAATGCAATTTGGTTTGGAAATTAGATTACCACGTCATAAAAAAGACACCCATCTGTGGACTGGGGCATTATGGCAGTGATAATTTATGCATATTCGTACAGTGTGGAACAGCAAAAACAAAAATATTTATTGTTTCAGTTATGTAAATATTTATAAAAATCGTAATACAACCTCAATTTTAAATTTTACAATGGCTCGCTACAATGAAAAAGCTTCATGTTTACGTTAAACTTCATTCCAGTGACGAAATTATATGACTCCCAATTTTTTTAAGAGAAGTGGGAGCTATTGTATCGAATGAATCGCCAGCATTATATGGTACCTAAAATCATATTTGATGAAATTTTCCTTGCCACAATAAAAGCAACAAACAGGGTGGCCAGTAAATGACGATAGTAATTTATCCTAAACTAAAACAGGACGGCAGTATACAAATATTGTTTTTTGTATGTCATTTGATTTCTCGATCACCTCTGAATATAGCCTTTTTTTTCGGAAAGAACAAATATTCTATATTATGTGATTGCAGAACGTATAAAAAAATTACCAATCTCCATTTTGACATCCGCATAACTCAAATATCTATCTACCTGACTATCCAGTTTTTTGTCATTGTAAATGATGTTTTGTAACATGGAAGGAAGTGTGAAGCAGTGCACCAATTGTTAGAATAAGGATGTAGCAGATACCTAATCTAAATCAATTATTCATTAGCAGGATGTAATATACGCATACATTGTTAGATATTCCTTTTTGTTTTACATTACATGTGAGGAATGCAATAATAGAAAGGAAATACTCATATATGTATACGTGAATACGAAGGCTAGTCTTTTTATAATACAAGGTAGTATCTAAAAATATTGTAACATGCTGTATATTATGGTATTGGTGTATTCTGTGTTAGATGTCTTGTATGACATAAAGTCAAATTGTTTCATTAGATATTTGACGTGTAAGCGTCATCGAATCATATGGAGTTTTCGGGAATGACGGATGTGCGTTCTCGAATGTCATCTGAATATCTCGAATTCTCTAGATGGCTCGATGTGTATATTATAAGTCGCCAAAAGTAGCATGACGAGGGGTAGTTGTTGAGAGAAGTTAAGTTGAGATAAGGTCAAGTGATTGATGAATCGTGAAGTAAAAATGTGAAATGTACGTGCAGTTTGATTCCCTGGGTGAAGAAATTGCGGCGCTCGTAACATCGAATCAAGCTAGGAGAAGACAACAAGAAGTGAGGACAGCGTCAGTATATGCAAGTAACCAAAGCTATGGCGTCCGAAATGAATGCATTGATGAATATGATACAATAAATGAAGACAGAAGTAAAAAACAGATTCGAAAAAGGTGAGGAAAAACTGAAGCACCACCAAGACGAGCAGGCAGCTGTTATGTACCGTCGCAGACTTTGAGGAAAAGCTAAAGCACCAGGACTAGGCAGTAGTGAACCTTGAACAAAAGTTGAAGCTCCAGCAAGACGAGGCAGTCGTAGGTTTGAATAATGAGCAGGAACTGGTGACGACAAGGCTGGAGGACCAGTAGCGCCACCAAGACGAAGCAGTCGCAGACTTGAAGAGTGGACAGGAACTGGTGATGACTAAA
The DNA here is from genome assembly GCA_951848785.1 of Callosobruchus maculatus. Classification (NCBI taxonomy): domain Eukaryota; kingdom Metazoa; phylum Arthropoda; class Insecta; order Coleoptera; family Chrysomelidae; genus Callosobruchus; species Callosobruchus maculatus. The sequence goes on along the minus strand of CATOUR010000142.1, from coordinate 2,438,816 downwards.
CTGGAGGAGCAGAGGAAAGCTGTAAGTCAGGCATTAGAAAATCAACATATTGTGCAACAGAGTTATCACAAAAATACGCTGAAGAACAGCTAGCGACATCACAAGAGCAGTTGAGGAACAGCTACAGCAAGTGGAAAATCCAGTCATGGAAAACGTCAGAGAGGAGCTGCGAGAATTTAGTGCAGGTGATCGTTGCTTAGCAGCTGTATCATCCGCTTTTCCGGATAGCGACAGTGGCGTAGCAGCAGAGCCCTATCCATACAATGGAAAAACTTCATGGGACATCTATCATATGGAATTTGAAAACATCGGACGTATGAATAACTGGCCGAATGACGAAAATGCTTATGTGCTGACATCAATGCTCAGAGACTCTGCAGCAGCTATTCTGGAAAATATCTGCTCGTCTGATCTACGTGACCATGATAAAATAACATCTGCACTAAAGTTACGTTTTGGAGATGCACACTTAACAAGGATATTACATAACCAACTATACAACCGGACACAGCAATTCAAGGAGGATCTAACCACGTTTGCATATGAAGTACAAAGCTTAGCTAAACGATTTTTGTCAACAGTGCGATCGAGACAAAGGAATACATCGCTGCTCGTCAGATTGACGAAGGCATTGCGAACCTGGACGTTCAGCGAATCGTAAGAGTATATCCAGCGCCAGAAGCTTACAGAACGCTTTGGTCAAGGCTCTAGAATTTGAAGCTGCTACAAAGGCCATGCGAATGACACGGAGGGTGCGCTCTGCAGAACAAGATGATGAAATAGAAGTCGGGGTTACATCATTCGTTCCAAAAAGCAGAGGTGGTACTTTCTAGAGAAACCCAGTTCGCGCAAATCTGCAATCCAGGCCGTACTCCGCATCGCCAAGAAGGCGGATGTAGTAGTAAATAGGCAGCGGCAGCTCTGTGCGCTGGTAACCCTAGATGTAGAAAATGCCTTCAATGTTGTGCCCAGACAAAGGATTTTGGAAAAGCTCAGCCTCTTTGTGTCTGAGAAGTATATCTTCCGACTGCTCATCAGCTACCTGCTGACGCGAATAGTTAGGATAGACGAAAACAAGACCATCGAAATGAACATCGGTGTACCGCAGGGGTCAATTCTGGGTCCCACACTGTGGAATTTATCTTACAACGACGTCTTAAAACTAGAAATGCCACAGGGAGTTATCACCATAGCATATGCGGATGACCTAGCCTTGGTGGTGGTGGCCAGGAGCGAAAACGATTTTGAGGTTAAAACTAACTGGGCAATTGAGTAAATCAGCTGTTGGATGAAGAGTAATGGGCTGGCGCTTGCCGCTGATGAAATAGAAGCGGTTTTGCTCACAAAAAAAGAGAAAAATTAACTCATTTGTCGTCGAAGGGCAGATCACACAACCAAAAGCTAACGTTTGGTGAGCATGTCAGAAGAACGATAGAAAAGGCAACGATACTGGTATCAGCCCTATCTAGAATTATGCCGAATATAGGGGGATGCAGAGCGAGTAGGAGAGCGGTGGTACTGAACTCGGTGGCGTTCTCCACCATACTCTATGGAGCACTTGTGTGGAAGTCAGTTCTTTCGGTCAAAAGGCACCGAAACAGATTGGGCGCCGTCAACAGAAGGATGGCGATTCGAGTCAGCAGCGCTTACAATACCATCTGGGCTGCCGCGGTGGATGTGATTGCTAGCATTCCGCCAATAGATCTAGTGACCAGTATGCGGAGTGAGCTATACGGAACTCCAGACACCGAACAAAAGGAAGCTGCATATCAGAGGCTAGTCAATTGTTGGCAACAGCAATTCAGCAAATCCAAGAAGGGTGAACGGACCAGAAAGCTTATCACCGACATCAAAGTATGGGTTACAAAAAGTCATGGGGAGATCGACTTCCACCTCACCCAGATGCTCTCCGGCCATGCTTCCTTCCGACAATACCTATACCGTTTTGCCATCTACAATGATCCAGCCTGCTTCTACTGTGGTAAGAACGACGACGTGGCGCACACTTCTTTCCACTGCTGTAGGTGGCAGGAAATCAGAGGGAAGTGCAGCTCATGCCTTAGCATTAGGATTAATCCTAGAAACAACGGCGCTCTCACTGTGGAATTTGTTGGTATAAAAATTTAATTTTTTTTTAACCGGAAGTGATATTGACAAAACCGGATTTTTCATGCTGATTCTGAATCTGTATTTAGATTTCCTTTAGCACCTGTAGTTTTGGCTATCTTTTGTATACGGAGAGACGGATGGACGGACGGAGAGACAGAGGCTCTGCATAAGCTTTCTTCTTACTGTGAGAACTAAAAGCAGATGAATATGCGAGCAAAGTAGAATCTATGCAAGACACAATAAACTCTGTGCAGGAGCAATTTGACAGAGAGATGAAGAAATTGGTGAAAAAGAACGAAGGAAGTATTGCCGCGGTTCAGCAAGAACAAGGACTATCCATAAGGAAACCTACAGCAGACAGAAATAGGAAGAATTTGCTGAAGAAGAACAAGAACATCTTGAGAAAGCTCAACGAAAAACATGACAAAGAAGTTTCTGCTTTGAAGGAGAAAATCAAGAGATTGAAGGTTTTGGATAAGCTGAAGAAAGCAGAGAAGAAATACGACCAAGTTAAAGACGAAGGTGCGACGCTCAGATGGAGGCTGAGTACGTATCCTGTAGAAAGAACCTGGACAACGCGATTGCTGAAGTCAAAAAGGTCGGAGTCAAGGAGTTCAAGTCCAAGTTAAGAGAGAAGGTTATAGCACAGCTGTTAGGCTAGATCTTTGACATGTATACGCTATAACATGTAAAAGCGTGAAAAGTGTGTGCAGTTTGATTCCCTGGGTGAAGAAAAAATGGCCATCGTGACAATATATATCTCTACTCATAAAGGAGATGCAGAACCACTGAGCATGTAGGGAGAAATCAATAGCTTCAGTTTTGGACAATTTGGGCCTCTTTGGGGCAGCGTAATCATCATTAGGGGTGGAGTATTTAGACACGCAAAATAAAAACTACCAGAACCTCATAGCAGAGAATCAACGACAAAATTTTTAGAACAATTTTTTCATTGATTCCTTGCTACGACTTCTTAACATCCCTAAGTAGACTACCTTTGCCTTAGATAACGCTGCCTTGAGATCTAAAATAGTCCGAAACTTAAGTCGACATTTATCAAAGTTTTTGCCTATATGCTAATGTCAATTATCCAGTTTCTATTTTACTTGAAACTGCATATGTTATCTTATATTTCTTTACCTACCTTCTATATAACGACATAATGTAGTGTTAGAAGACGTTCTTCCTAAGCGCCCACTAAAGTATATCATAGTGATTTCAACCGTAAAGTTAGAAGTTTGGTTACTGTAGGTACCGTATGCTTTTTTGATAGAAGTAGCAGTCGTCATTTCATTTTCTTCACTACATATCATGATATCTATCATTGTTGATACTAGAGTAATCCTTTTTTATATTATTTAGTAGATTGCTATTCATTTCCAAGGCAACTCATTAAGAAAATATTATTAGCTTTGATATCTGAAAAAGCATATGGAAAGAAATAATTCTCGGTAAACAACTGAATACATCGTTCATATATTTTATGTTCGAAAATACGTTTTTCTTTTTATAATAATTTAAAATGATTAGTCGGCTTATTAGATATTTGAAGGATTTGGTCATCAAGCGCGCACTACATCTTCAACCCGGTGTTCACAGGATTAAGCTCACCATGGTGTGGAAGTAAACGAAGCTAATATGCTACTTACAAGTGAAATGCGAACAACAAAAAAAAGAAGCGATATTCGCATTAAACATATATGCAGAGCTCTAGTGCACATCTAACACTTCACGTTCATTGAGACATTACTTACCTATAAGGCACTTCCAAAAAACCCTGTACCTCTAAGAACAAAGCATGGCCTTTTAACGATCGAAAAATTATATATGCTGAAAATTTAACGAGAGACTGGTTGGTTGTGTAAAGAAACCCCCTAGAAGAGGTCAGCCCCAGTTCACGAAGTTAACCTTCTTTGAACGGAGTCAGATTGTAGACCAACGAGAACGTGGTGCTTCTTTCAGACCAATTGCTGTATCACCTCATCGCAGCGTAGCTGTAGTTATTGCAAAATGGTGAGCATAGATACCAGAATTAGATAATTAGATAGAAGAAGCTAGAGTTTCTGGAAGAGGTAGAAGAAATACAGATTAGCAAGATCGTCATCTGTGACTACTGACCGTTCGAGACAGAATGCGATTCACACGAGCTGTTGCTAATGCTTGGTATGCAGCTAAGTGGAGGCCTCTTCCAATCCGCACTGTGAAATACAGATTGTGTGAAATGGGCTTCAGATCACATCGTCCTCATCTGGTGCTTTCACTCACTGCGAATCATCATTGCCAATGGTTAAATTGGTGCCAAGAACACCGACAATGTCATGACGAATCGCATTAAACTGCCTTTTCCGGCGAGTCCAGGTTTTGTCTGTGGCGGCCTAACGTTGAGTAAATCAGGTGTTAGAACCATTTGCCGTTGCATTTGTCCGAGATCTCGTAGAGGGTTTCTTCCAGCAAGATAAGTCTCTAAACTACAAGAGTGTTGATGAGGTTCCTACAGGAATCTAAGGTCAGGGTGCGCTCCTACCGTAGTTCACAACATCGTTGGTAGCGTCTGAGCTACTGGACATTTGAGTAACCAATTTAAGACAATACGTAATTCAGAATAACAGTAACAAAGACAAGCTAGACACCTTAATCAGATATAATAAATAAAAATCTGGAAATCAAGGTAATAACTACATTGCGATGATGCACACGAGTTAAACGCCTACATCGCACTCTGCTGTGGGTCAAGTAGTCTGCGACCGGACGTAAGGGATTGATTGCAATTTGACCAATACGCCATATAACTCTGACATCACCTCTGTCAATATCAGCGCTCTGTATCCAAACAAAAACAAATCCAACCTAAAAACCCATAAATAAAAGTCGTGTACTGAGCTGAAGCTTACGACGTGTTTCTCAGGCATGCTAAAATATAAATACAACATCAACAAACAATAACAGACATCAGTAAACGTAAAATCCTCAAACTCAAACACTGTCAAACGCTTAAACAGCCCTTATTGATGATAAATCAGCGTAAGAAATCACAAAAGTACAAACAAAAAACAACTGACTCTTTTTCACACATGCTAAATGTCATATACAGAAAAGTTGTTTGGATACAGGAACTGATCAACCATAACAGAATGGCGTTCTGTGACGTAATCAGTGATGTGGCGTATAAGGGTTGCGTTGCCCAGCTGTTATGATGGCGTTAGCGTTAACGCCACGCACGTTACTTGTTTATTTGCACTCTATCATTTATTTAGATATACTGCAGCTCGTACCTCAATCTGGCCCTAATTGCTACTCGTAGGGGGGCAGGTATCCAATCCCCATCCTCACCCTTCGAACCTCCTGGTGACAGATCGCGCAAGCACCTGGTGACAGATCACGCAAGCACGTGGCACGTATAACTTGCTATCAATAAGAAGTATGTCCTCTTTGGATCCAAGTTCTCACTCTAATAAATATCACAGCACTCAAAAATCAGTTAAAAGTGAGCATCAATTACCATCCATTACTGTCCGGTTGGCACATAGGCAATTAATTACGTCCGATTCCTTGGAGAGATCGTGTACGAGAGAAAAAAAATCACCAGTCACGAAAAGCTCGGCGTATATTAGCTTTGTGAGGTCGTGTAGAGCCTGTCTTTTTACGCCCGTCCATAATATGCAGTAAAAGTACGAAGTCCGTTAGAATAATCATACTTTATAAGCGATCTATAATTTTCCGGAAACCAAAGAGGGCAGGTAACTAGATGCGTAGTAAGACTATGTATCTGTCATAACATAGTCTAGGAAAATTTGGCAGATGATATTATTATCAGTAAATAACGGAGTCGAGTAGAGCACAGCAGTGGCGTAACTTCTAATTCGGGCCCCCCGCAAGATACTTACCGCCCCCCACCCCGCAAGAAATGTTCTGTGGCTTCCTTTTCATAGTATATTATGTATGTATACATATAGTCCTAAGTTGATTCTTCTTTTAAACTGTATATAGAAGTTGTTAAAATAAACAACTTTCTCAAATAACTTTTTTCGAAAACTGAAAAATAAGCGAAATACGGAATCAAAAAAAAGTAAGCCTGAACTTGTCAAAACCTAGTCTTTTAATGTTTAGTTTTTTGCTCGAATTTTCGTCTTTTCACTAGGCACTGTACCTGTCAATTTATTAGAGCACTAGTCACTTTCAGTTTATCGTTGTTAATTCTAAATTGGTGAATCCTAAGAGTTGCATTCATAAAAATGTACCGCTTTAAGATTTACCGATTTAAAATTAACAAAGATTAACAGAAAGTGACTACTACTATCTGTTAGGTGCAACACCTAGTCAATAAGACAAAAATCTGAGGAAACAACTAAACACAAACAGACTAGGTACGACTTGATACACAAGCCCAGATATAATTTTTTTATTATCTAACTCGCTCATTTTTCAGTTTTCTTAAAAAAATGTTTGATAAAGTAGTTTATTTCAACAACTACACAGTTAAAAAGGTATCAACTCATCTGGACTCACCCTGTATATATTGAATAGAAAATCTTGAGGTTGTTGCCAAAATTTTGAAAAGAAAAACGAGTCACTGCATAAAGTAGACTATGGCGTTCACTGCCAAGCTTTCGGCAATGTGTAACGCTATCTTCAGGGTTTTAACGTTGAGGTTAGCTCACAAAAAACAGCAATGTGCTTTGATTCACAGACTTTCAAATGCAATTCTCAAAAAAAAAATGAAGTCAAGTTGATTGACTCAGTACTTCCCACACATTACGCTGATACCAGTTTATTATTTTCCCATAGCATGAAGCCTTAGTCTAAGATCCCTTGCAACCAAATAATCGCCAAAGCCCCCCCCCCCCCCTAAAATTGTCTTATGCCGCTAGGTCTTTCCTTCACAGGTCAATGGACAGCCTATTATCGATACTACAAACTTCTCAGTTTACATACGCGTTTTCCATTCTCACCACGGTAACAATATACTGTGTCAAAATTTCATTAGAATCAATTCAATAGTGTCCACGTTACAAAATACAAAACGATTTAAACCAATAAATTCCCGTATAGTATACAGAAAATTCTTCAAGTCCCTTAGTTTCTGTAATAGGCTAGGCAATGTTCGGATGCACCTAAAAAGGTGATTTGTGTCGCTAGATCTTCCTTCACATGTGGACAGCCTATTATGAGTACAAGAATTTTTTTAATTTTTCAACCCCCAACCCCCCCAACCACCCCAATTTCACCCCCACCCAAAAAAACGCAGAAAATGATCAGGAACCTCTAAAACGCTTAAAAACGAAGTTTGAGCTGTTTTTATATTTGTAGTTTTTTTATTATTTCTGCGCCGCCACTGGCACGATTTATCAAAACCATACGCGTTTTCCATCTTCGCCATGGTAGTAATGCCGTTTCAAAATTTCATTAAAATCAATTCAACAGTTTTCTCGTTACAACGATCTAACGCAATACGCTCGTATGTTTACATCAGAAAAAATTCTAAGTCCTTTGCTTTCTGTAATAGGCAAAGGCAATGTTCGGATGGACCTAAAAAAGTTATTTATGTCGCCAGGTCTTCCTTCACAGGTCAGTGGACAATCTTTTATGAAAGCAACAAATTTTTCAATTTTACAACCCCCCCCCCCCCCACCCCCCCACCCCCAAACCACCCCAATTTCACCCCCACCCAAAAAAGTAGAAAATGATCAGGGACCTCTAAAACGCCTAAAAACGAAGTTTCAGCAATATTTAATTTTTTTAGTTTTTTGCTAATTACTCCGCCGCCTATGCACCGATTTTCAAAATTATAGGAACATTACCTACTGCGACTCCACAGCATACCGCTACCCAAATTTCATCACAATCCATGCAGCGGTTACTGAGATTACGAGGGTAGAAAAACGCGACAGACAGACAGACCGACAGACCGAGAGACCGACAGACCGACAGACCGACAGACCGACAGACCGACAGACCGACAGACCGACAGACCGACAGACCGACAGACCGACAGACCGACAGACCGACAGACCGACAGACCGACAGACCGACAGACCGACAGACCGACAGACCGACAGACCGACAGACCGACAGACCGACAGACCGACAGACCGACAGACCGACAGACCGACAGACCGACAGACCGACAGACCGACAGACCGACAGACCGACAGACCGACAGACCGACAGACCGACAGACCGACAGACCGACAGACCGACAGACCGACAGACCGACAGACCGACAGACCGACAGACCGACAGACCGACAGACCGACAGACCGACAGACCGACAGACTGACAGACAGACCGACAGACAGACAGACCGACGGAAATGAGTGACGTGGATTTTCGTTATGTACACATCATAAAACGTCCAAAAAACGTATTATCTCAAAATCGAAAATTTTCGCGATCACAATACTCCCCTCACCTATCGGTGTGGGAAGTAAAACGTCAAAAAAATTTGGCTAATTTAACTCGATCTCTACAACAACACAGGTCACACAAATAACACCAAAACATACGTTTAAAATACAAACTAAATAACGACCTTTACATAAATCACCCGAAAAATTACAAAAAATTATATTATGAAAACACATATTTTTCGATTTAAATTTTTTTAGAAGGTCGTTGTTTAGTTTGTATATTACACCTATGTGTTGGTTGCTTGTGTGCCATGTGTTGTAAAAGACATCGAGTTAAACTAGCCAAAAAATTTTTGACGTATGCTGTGTTGCCGTATTTTTCTATTTACTACGGATACTGCGCCGATTTTTTAGGGTTTAGTTCAAAATGTATTACTTTTTCAATGGTAAGTATGTATCACAGGGTACATAGGTTGAAGTATTATTTGTAAAACATTCTAACATACAAGGAAAGCGACCTCCCAATTCAGTATTTTTTGGTGCGATGGCGCTTGAGGACCCTGGCCCCCCCGCAACCACGGGCCCTGCGGGCCCTTAGTTACGCTACTAGAGCACAGGTTTTATAAACCTTAAATATACAAAAGTTAGAAGTGTACACAGACTATGTACCGTAATGCGAAAAAGATGACGATTCTATAAAAAGTACAATAATAATACTTTAAAAAAAGTTTAGTCAGATTATAAATGTAACTAAACACTACACCACCTACAATAATTATTGTTTTTGAAACTGTTGCTGATGTTGGAATTCACACCATACATAAGAAGATTGTTTCATATATCAAAGACTCGACTATAGGCACAAATTACTGGCGCATCAAATATCGATATGGTTCTTTATGAAGTATGGACTGGAAAAGAATTTGGTGGAAGAAGTAAGGGCAAATGATTTATATTCACTTAATATCCCATTTATCTACTTCACAATACTTATATCTACAACCGGCAACAGCAGATTTTAATCCCCACCTTGAAGACGGTCTAGCATTGGGATTGGCTAATCCCAGTAGGTGACATTTAATGCTCCTATTATACTTATGTTTTCTATCTCTTTTTGAACTCGACGTGATAATGAAGACCGCTACCTGAGGGAACTACCGCTATCCTTCCTCATGCCGCGCTTGTCAATTTACAATGGCCACAGGGTAGTTGTTTCCTCTGATGTTTCTCAATGATAACCCATATAAAGCTTATCCATATACAGACTCCTGACATTTTGTGACATTAACGTTTCTGCGTAACATTCTATTCTAGGTATTTCATTTGATTAATTTAAGGGGTGTGTCATAACGTTGTCGATGTGTACCAAAAGGGAATGCGTACCATACGACGCTGCACTGCTTCCAATAGGTTATTGGTACGCACGACAATTGATTCCCAAACTTTTGCATAACAAGGAACAGGTGTCCTTTGAACGATATGATCTCTCCATCATATATAGTAAATCCTTCCCCCAGGAGTTAACGTTATGGGTGTCTTCCGACCAGGTTAAGCGACCGTTAGTTTGTCTTCAAGATCAGTGTGATTAGACACCATCTCCGGAATTTACTCGGCAAGATCAGTCTGGTATATATATCTTGTCTAGCCTTTTTTATAAGTTAAATGGAGGAACTATCGGCCCGACGAACAGTTGACCAGTCATAGACTCTTTTGAAGCACTGTAAAGTTCGTGACAGTATTACAGACCTTGATGTCATCTAAATACACAAAATAGTAGAGGAAATTCTCATAGGATCACTCGTGTCAAGAGAAATAGTGTCGGACACAACAGATCCCTGTGGACCACGCTTGTGACACGACGGGTAGGTGAATGTCTATCTCCAATACGTATATAATTGTAAGTTTCATAGTATTTTGTTTGTTTGAATAGAGTCTCTATTATGTGTAATTTTTATCAATTCCCATTCAATTATGTTAGGGACTTAATAAATGGTGTGAATAGTAGCCTTCACAGTAATACTTTCCGAGATACACATAATGCCCTCAAAAAATCGAATTAAGGAAAATAATAAATAAATACTGCAATAAAGTGAAAATATAGAAGCGCCTCAGCTGCATGATCTATGATAACTGTAGTAACTAAGTAGCATTGTCCTATTGACAGTATCGGACCGTGTGACTTTTAATTCTTGAAAATGAGACAGTGCCTATGAATACATCTAATCTTTAACAATTCTTATTTAATCATTTTAGGGATATCATAAATGATATGAATAACAAACGTAGTTATGGCATCTTTCTTATAACGTTAAACTACCGAAAAGTAATTTAATTAAATAATACATGACGATACTAAAGACAACGGAACATTTTTTGCATTCTGTACTAAAGGCGGACAGGCTAGCTGAAGCATTAGTAAAGTCTTTCCTTACAAACCCATATTGGCATATTCATTTATTCATTCGGCGTATTGACCTTCATGGATTAATATTTTAACATCAAGAGCCCCTATCTGTATTACAATGACTATAGGCTAGATTTTTAGGTTTGAGACGTACCAATTGGTATGATTTTGATTTTGATTAGAAGTTGCCTAGACACACGTTTTCGTTTTTAGAACTTCTACTTAACATAGTAAGCTTGATGTTTAAATAAAAAATAGAAATGACAAAATAGGATTCAACTGTATCATTAGTTGGGATTGGCGCGTCTGCCATTCGCACTCGGGTCGAACAACATTGTGTATACAGGGTGTTCATTTGAAAACTTCCCACCCCGGATTTCTCGAAAGCCGCTGATTAAGAGAAAAAACGCCGAGATACGTCAAAAGATTTGTCAAGGGGAACAATTTTTTAACTAAGAACTACTTCATCCCCTTGTACCCGGTCCCCTCCTCAGAATCATGTCCTTAAAGATTTTGAATGATTAAATGACAAGGGGTGCCGAGCAATACCTTGTTTTAAAGGTATGTTGAAGTATTTTTGTATTCGCCGCGTTTTTAAGTACCCAACCGAATTTAATTAGGATTTGTTTGTCTATTAGCTATAAAAATTGTCTAGTCTATTAATGGTACAGGGGTTTCATATTCTTTACCCACTACCTTGCCCCCCTAGATCCTAGGCTGGCGACGGCCTTGATGCTTAACAATAATTAGAGGATAGAAGATATAGAAGCGATTCGTCCTAGATGTTTTTGATTATAATTTAAAATTGTTACATTAAATGTGCAATACAATGGGTACTAGTGGAACAGCTAACATAATAATTATACCCTTAATTTTTTGGTAAAATTATATTCTAGAAAGGAGTGTATATTTTTATTTAATGTGTTGTGTAAGACTTTCGTGACCATGATTTGATGAACTGTTGGTTCTTGAGCTGTTTGGTCGGAGTCCTTGGCGTCCGCGCGTTTCACTGCTTGATTATTTGCCAACACGAAAAGTCGGCATCCTCAGTGTGTCTCGTCAACGAGACACAGGTTCTGGCTACTACCTTCTCTTATTACAGTCCATTGAGATTTATAAACATAAAACCAACTTCAACAACACAGAAGAAGCATATAAGCTCAACAGAATATGGATACCCGCCTTAAGAGTCGCAAAGATTCTGGGATGGGTAGGAGTTCCACGGGCATCGGGGGTGCACAGCGCAGCCGCCTCCACTCCTAATCCGGAGTATATAAGTGCCAACCCTGCCTGTGATGCGGTCTCAGTTTCTCGAATGCGCCAAACAGGTGAAATCAGCTTTTGAGGATGCCGACCACTCGTGTTGGCGAAACGTCAAGCAGCGAAGCGCGCCGAAGCGAAGGCGGCAGAGCGTGTCGACGCCGGCCGAGCAGCCTTAGAATCAACAGTTCATATTTTTGTTTATTTAGATACCAGATGACGTGAGAGCCCTTATGGAGTAGCAAAACCAATGACGATAGCAAAAGCTTATGATAAAAGTGAGAGCTGGCATCCTTGAATAAAGGTATTCACTGCTAGTTAGTAATTTAGGCTGTGTAGTACACACTAATAGTAGAATGTATGGCCAAGCCTGTTTCCGGCGGAACTGCGTTGTTTTCTTTCCAAGTATCGTGACTGAAGAACAAAAAAGGTTCTGATTATCTAAAGGGAGGTAAACTTGTGCTCTATAATTTCAGTTGTTCTTATGTGGAATGGTTAATCAGGATACGCTGTGGTCAATAACAGTACTCGTGATTAAAAATGGCGTCAAGTGGCTTAACTTAATACTTTCCACTCACACAGTAAAAAATAGGTGGACTAATATCCTAGGTGTAATAAATGCACGTTTTGCAGTACCTACCTGTATGGAAATTCAAATTTTTATAGAATGAACTATGCAACTGAAATGTAATTGAAATTACGTTTCAATTCAGATACTTTTAAGACTTTTACTTACAAAACGATGGAATATTCCTTGAAAACTATTGTAATTCGCGATACTCCGTGTTGAAGTATTCTCATTCACGTCACAGATTAAATTAATGTAGTTAGGTATTTATACATTGGCAATGACGTCATCTATAACGTTTCTCAAAAGCATTCTTTGAACCTCAATCCTGATAAATCGTACTTTACTGTTTTTTTTGCCCAAAAAAGTTGAGAAATGTCATTGCAGATAGATTCAAAGTTAAAATTAGTGGTTTTCTTATAGATAGGCAAACTGAGGTAAAATGTTTTAGGCTAGCATTTGATGAAGATCTTCGTTTTAAGAAGCATATAACCAACTGTATCAAAAAGCTTTCAGCTAAAAAATGTGTACGGTTATAAAGGCTTGTTGAATGGAAATACTAAAATCTTACCGATGCCTTAGTGGTTTCTCATTTTAACTTTTGTGATGTCTTGTACGATAGGTGCACAGATGAACATGATACAAAAAGAACACAAAAAGTCCAAAACTCATGCTTACGGTTCCTGGCATTCGACGCGGAAACAGCGTATTACACAAGTTGCTGGAGACAAACCAGTTGAATATGAGAGACCGAAGAGAGTTACGTAGCGCATGCTTTTACTACGAGGTTATAACAACTAAAACTTCTTCAAATTTGTATCATAGAATAATTTTTCTATAAGATGCACACAACGTTAACATAACCCTGTATATTTGTGACTTTTTCTGTTCCTCCCGATAAAACAATTCCAACAAACTAGCACACTTGGGGTCTAAAGTGATTAAATCAAGAGCTACTAGGTATTTAAAGGACTGTACCACTACCATTATGAAACACTACCAAAATAATAGGGTTGCTCTATATGGCAGAATTCCTTCTGTCTTACTCACTACCAAAATAATTTAACTCTAGGGGTACACGTTATAATCAATGGTAGTGGTACCATCTTTTAAGTACCTGAAGCGCTTGAATAAATCACTTTAGACCCCAAGTGTGATAGTTCGTTGGAATTGTGTTATCGGGAGGAACACAAAAAGTCACAAATATACAGGGTGTCCCATTAAAATTTTTGAATCGGACGTCACGTCACGTAGTTCCGATATATTGCTTGTCCTAATCGTCGTGGGACACCCTGTATAAGATAAATTAACACGAAATAAGTAAATAACCAACACATTACTTCTCTTTCACCGAATACGTCATCATTTTGCGATCAACTTCTACTTCAATATCTTAAATGAGACCACCGTACTTGTGTTACATCACACCATATTTTTTATTAACTTCCATAGTAGTAAACCAATCTTCAATCCGATTACACAGTTGTATTTGTCAATAAATTCCCTCAAAATGATGTATCGCAAGTATGGTGGCCTTATTTAAAATTTTGGTGTAGGGGTTGCTGGAGGTGAGGGGGTTGATGGCACAATAATGACGTACTCGGAGGAACAGCTCCATCTCGGAATAAAATCGACGTGTCACGGTCATTTCAGAGATAAGGTGGGTGGCAAATTTTAGCTGGGACACACTGTATGTGTATAGAACTAGGCATTGATAGATCTATTTATTTTCCTCATATAGTTATCTATATTCCTTGTGTAATATAGAATTCCTACCATTTGTGCTGCAATATGCATCGTGTGTTTCCCAGGTTACCCCACGGTACATGGGAACCCAATCGCCGGTCTGATTACTTACAGTAAAGTCTAAGTCGCCTCAGTGCCCTGAGGACAACTAGTGCAATCGTGGACGAAAGCTCGGGATTTAACGCAAATCAGACGTAGATTGCATCTGAAGTGACAATGCCAGCGGAAGTCTCCAACCATACCAATATACAATGCGTCATAAGAAAAAGAAAGAAGTGCATCGCTTTTGAAACTAGATCATTGTATTGCAATTTACAGAAAAGTACATCGCAATCTATCGATATGTCACTGATTTCGCTTTGTAAGCTTTCCAATAACATTTTCTCTTTGAGCTCATGACATATTTAGAAAAAAATGCATTTTCTTTTGAATCCTTTGATATGTAAACTAGGACAGTGGTCAACATGCATTCGATAGCGTTCTTAACGCTTAACCAGTACACAGCTACTTTTAATACTCTGACACGAGCACTGACAGAGTTTTATATGTTATAAATTATTACCATCAAACTTTAATGACAAAATATCTTCTAAGATGACATCTGGCTAGACCATTCAAGGTGCGTTAACCCTGTAGCGAAAATACGATCTCAGTTTTTTTATTTCAGAGTGCGCTTCAACAGAATAATCCAAATCAAAAATATAATATTAATATCAAAATGATCACTCAATAACTGACAGTATAAGTTACAGGACCACAAAAAACTGTTTAAATATGTTGATAGGTTAAAGCACTTACAAGCTTAATATTAAATATCAAGCGAACGCATAACTGATTTATACTATAGATATAGGGAGAAACACATTAACTATATAATAAATGACACCAAAAGTGACGGAAATTTTACCTACTGACAAAATTTGTTTCCTTAGATCGCTAGCCGTAGAACAAAAAATAGCAACATATTCTGTCGTAATTACGACACATGATATGCAAAGATTAGCTCAGTAACGAAGAGGCACCACCAAATTTGGTACTAAAAACATAATGTTCTTTAGGAGAAAGCAACAATGGACTAGTATCATGTTCTTTATGACTTCACATGATAGAGTATGGCGTACGAACCTTCTCATATTTTCCACGATTTATTTGGGTACGGCCGGTACGGACACTTATCAGTGACAGTTGGCACGTAGTTCCTTGTGGGGCGCGTTGGCTGCATCTTCTTTTTTCGTCTGGAATCCTGGCCTGTTTTCGTTTTTATTTTAAAGTATTGTTTATCAGTATTTGTTACGTTTTTTAAGTTAGTTCCTCATAGGCAATAAGGATGCGTAAAGTAGATAGTGGATTCACTAAAGCCGATTCAGATAATGTCCTACAGAGATGAAAAACGGGAACAAAAGAAGTTTCAAAATATTTAAATGAGTTTGCGGTCATAAACAACATAATAATTATATCATTGCACCGGAAACATGCAAGGTGGATCTCCTTTTCCAGTCGCAGGGATCGACAGTTTACGCTGTTCGGTATTTCTTGGAATAGCAAAGAGTATAGGTAGGTTAAGCTCTATCGTCATGAAGGCAAAAAGCATAATAATATATTTTTGATTTTATTATCTGAAAATAAAAATAAACTTGACAGCCCAATATTCAATGCATATCTATACAGGGTTGGGATAAAGTATGGAACCAAGCAAATAACTTTGGAACGGAAAGAGTGATATTGCTAAAAATTTGCAGGCAAGTGTAGTGACGTCTAATGCATCCGAAGACACTATGTTAGCTATTGATGTACTTCCGGTTTAACCGGAAGTACCGTCAACTTTTTTAATTTAAATGGGACACCCTGTATATTTTTGCAGATTTTAATTCATATTTTTTTTCCGAATACCTACATAGTGGGTTTAGCATCAGTTTCTGTAAAAACGGGAAGTCGACGAGGCAACAATGCACTGCTAACGTATGGCGCGCTTCGCATTGATTGGCTAAATTGGAATTCTGTTTTTCAAACTTCAAAATGGGATTACTGGTATACAAAATGATGCAGAGAATAACGAAATTCAGCAATATACCCATTTTTTATGCACTAAGAGGTTATAATGATTTTTTCAAACACGTGATACTAGTCCATTGATTTTGTTGTTGAGACATTGAATACAAATTGTGAGGCTGCAAACTCTTACGCTTGGACCAGTTTAACAAATTGAAACGACCTAAAAGAATGTCGTTGGAGAAGCCATGAGGTCAATGTTTTCGGTTTTCGTTCCTAGAATGAACCTCATATTGGTGATGCCTAACAATATAAACAAATTCAAGCTTTGATCTAAAAAATCGAGAGTATGGTTGATGGGTGTTTTTATCACTAAACTGTCATTCGATGTACGGATGATATATGTAGAGTTTCCTAGTTTATAATTATGGTCTATTATTGTGAACCTCCGGTTAAAGAAATGATGCGTTTATGTTTGTTAGGAATAGTTTATGCGCAATCACTTAATTATCAATGCGATGAAACACAAACAAGCTAAGCATAAATGGCCTCACAATAGGCCTTCGGGGTATTCCCGACACAAAATGTATTTTAGTTGACTTAAAGCCACGGTATTCTAGGTGTGGCTCTACTGTTCCACCCAATCAAAAGCATTGGCGAGGTCTCTGTAGACATCAACCTGACCTCCATTATTAATAACTTCACATGCAACTGTGTAATGGCCTTTCAGTTAAAAATCCGTACTGATTCGCAATCAAGATTTCTTTGAGGTAAATGATTAGAATCTCTCAGAATTATTTGGAAGTATTTCAGTTTATAGAATACCCACAGCTCTATAATTCTCTATATTTTTTGACAAGACTAACTGTTGCTTTGTTGCAATCTGTAACAAGAAGTTGAATAAATATTGCTATTATATTGTTATTATTATTAGTTTGAGACCCTCTTTCATGATAGACGAAATTCTAATAGCTGTCCAGGTTTTAGGAAACACAGCATTCTAGGTGTTAAAAATCATGTAAAGAACATTAGTACTATTGATCAATTTTATAGGAGAAAAGCGGATATCATCTGGACCTGTAGCTCATTTGGATTCTCTTTATATTAGAAGGTACTTTCGACTAAATCTATTATAGGTATCTTTGTACTTCAGTATTCTCGACTATCTATGTGTCAAAAATCTATACGTGATAGCAATCCGTGTCACTTCAATTACTGGTGTAGGTCAGTTTCGCATACATCACACAAGCTGAAAGCATAGCTGGACACGTTTGTTATCTTTCTAGACCGTTTTCATTGAAATGGTGGAAAAAGTAACGACCGGACGTGTGACACATTCTAAAGACGCGTAAAGTGAAACTCTATCGATAGTGCAGTACAAATAGACTGTTCCCTTCTGTAGGGGAAATTACTTTAGTTCAGTGGAATCAGATAGATTAAATATTCGAAGAGCTATAGAAGAGTTCAAATAATAAGTCATTTATTTCCCTTAAGGCACTATAGTTTATAGTTTATTTGAGAAACCACACGTTTTAAATTCCAAATTCAAATTTTAATATAAATCATAACTGAAATGCCTAAAAATAATAAGTAAAATAAGTAATAAAGTATGAGTAGCCTTTAGCAAAAACGAAAATGGTCTGCCTTTGTGAGAACTAAAATGAAATTGCGGTTGACATATGAGGAAAGCTTGGTAGTATTTTGTTTGTTCAGTATAAATTGAAATAATAACAGACGAACAGGTCAATCTTCATTGACTTCGTCATCATTGTCCATTTATGATGAATATTTGGTATTCAATATCTTTTTCGCACAGATTGTTACTTTTATATCACGATATGTAACGACTATGGAAAAAGATTTGACAACTATAGATATCCCCAACCTAAAGTCGTTTTTAACTAAGTTTTTCTCCTCCTCTAGGAGGTTTTATAAAGGTTTTATCTTCTTTTTTGGCACTTCTTCGGCAAGATGCCGTACGCCAAAGATTATTGTAGTAAAATGGTCACCATCCTTTATGGTCTTTGGTCAGTATATTGCTCGGTATATTGTCTCCATCAAAAATCTTAAGACTGTTATACGTTATCCCCTGTTCATCCTCCTTACACTAGATATCACGACCGTCCATATTGGTGAGCTGAACTGTCCGCATGTTTTCCCAGTTAGGTTGCGGGTCAGATTCACCCTTTATTCTTTCCTCACACTTTTTCTTCAGATTTTTCTTCAAATAGTCAATAATCCGGCATCTTCCTTAAAGACTGCCGGTGTCAAAAAAGGAATCCAACGTTGATCCAACTAACTACAGACATATAGCTCTGCTTTCTGTGAGCATCAAAGTGATGGAGAAGTGTATCAACTAAAAGCTCATGAAATACCTTGAGCTCCATTACTTAATCTTGACAGACAATATGGATTTCGACATCAAAGATCAACTGGAGATCTCCTGTCCTAAGTCACACTTATGTGGAGCAAACTCATCCATTCGTTTAGCGAGGTTCACGCCAGTGCTCTCGATATTTCAAGGGCTTTCGATAAACTATGGCATGTGGCTTCCATCCAACAGTCTTCCTGTTAAACTGTGCCTTTCAAAACTGTAATGCTGAGGTCCCGCAGAGATCGGTATTGGCTGCGACATTGTTTTTGCTCCACATCAAAAAGCTGCTCCTTAGCCCTATAAACCCAATCCAATCCACAGTTTTGTGGATGACAGTACTTTGCATACAGGCATCATAAGCAATAGACCGATCTCTGTGGTCGAGCTCGAGCGCAGAAGCTGGCTGCGGCTGCTTCGCTGTCAAAGGACCTAGAGACCGTTAACGCTTGGAGACTCAAGAATATAGTAAAAACAAAAAAAAAACAATGCTTCTAAGATCCAGTACTGTACATTTTCAAGCAAAAGGTGCCCATGCGAGCACCCGATTTTAATGAACAATCTGTCGCTTGCAAGAAGTCACTCATTTGAGTTCTTCAAACTCAACATTACAGAAAACATTGTTGTTGTTTCATCAACTGTAACCGCTGTTGGAAAAAAGGTCGTATACCTATTCAGAACCAGGTGGTACTTCTAATCATCCAACCTTCTTACACTCTATAAAGTTCAGATAAGACCTGGTCTGTATTATTGAGTATTACTCTCATAGCTGTGGACCTGCAGCCCCTACTAGCCTGACTATACTTGACGGAGGCGCGAGAAAAGCAATTCGACTAATCGGTGACCGAATCCGCTACCTATACCCTCTTTCTCACCGCCGTGCGGTTGGAGACCTCTTACTTTTCTACTCGTATTCAAACGAAATCTGCTCCTCTGAGCTATCCTCTACAATTCCGCCGCTCATCAAGCTTATTGGATGCACCCGTGGGACGCACCCGCGGGACTGCATCTCATCCCAAGGCGGTCTTTCATCATACATCAAAAACCGAGCGGTACGACCTATGGGTACGACCACACATTTTGTTCCCAGAGCTTCCAGGAGATGCTTTTATTGAACCTACGAGTGTTCGCCTATTCAAGTCTCGCGTCAACAATATTCCTCCAACATAACCTTTTATCCGAGGGGTAAAAAGCTGTGGATTTCTGGTGTACACGCTTGAGGATTTCTATGGATTTCCGTGGATTTCCGTGGATTTCCGAGGATTTCCGTGGATTTCCGTGGATTTCCGTAGATTTCCGTGGATTTCCATGGATGTCCGTGGATTTCTGTGGGTTTACTGTGCCAGTACGCATGCGCAAACACGGATGTCTCGGCTGAAACCATCTTGATTTCAGTTACCTGAATTAATAAATTGAAGATTTTTTACAAGTAAACCAGTGAAAACATCAAGGACTTCTAGTCATGGTTCTTTTAAACGTAAAACAAGGAAGGCGCGAAGGCGCACATACTCGTACATTCTTAAGAAAAATGAAGTGAAGTTGATTGACGCAGTATTTCCCACATACGTATTAGGGTGATACCAGTATATTATTTTCCCATAGCATATCATCCCCTTGCAACCAAATCATCGGCCGCCCGAGCAGAAAGAAGTTTGTCATGCCGCTAGGTCTTTCTTTCACAAGTCAATGAGTTTTCCAACCCTCCACCCCCAACCGTCCCAATTTCACCCCCAGCCAAAAAAAGTAACCCCTAAGGCGCCTAAATACGAAGTTTGAGCTGTTTTTATATTTTTAGTTTTTAACTTGCCAATCAAAAAAGGGGTAAGTAATTAGAATCGGCCCGTTTTCGCAAATTTTACCGAAATCAGCGTGCGAGGTGTGTCCTTTCCAAAGTGACCACCCCCCACCTTTAAATCATAGATTTGCACCAAAAGAACAAACACCCCTTTATGACAGTTAAATATGAAATTATTTGGATTATTTTTGTGACAGTTACTGCCATTTTAAAGTTGGAAAATTTGCTACTTCTTTGGATCATTATTCCGCCATTTTGAAAATTTTGCGGCATGCGCGGTAGCGTTTTCGACATAGCATAACATGTGGTACCCCCACCCCACCCCTTTTTTAATCTCGCAGCGGGGCCAAAAACTATATTTTTGTTTATAATGATTTATATAGTGACCAGGTTTGAAGAAAATCGGAAAGTTTTAGTGTTTTCATGTCAGTCTGTGTCTGTACGTCCCTGATTTCGTTCTCCAACGATTACTCAAAAACGCCTCAAGCGATTGCTCCCAAATTTGGCCAACTCGAATTAAAATAGAGGTCCTTTCGAGTTGAAAAGGTCTTGGTGCCGATCGGACAATTTGTAATCGAAAGGGGTGGGGGTGCACAAATAAATCGTAATACAACATGTATACAGGGTTATTCACGTTATTCGACACGGAGCATTATGGCTAAAGTATTTGATAAAAAAAAAAATAATAATTTGGGATGGATAGAGACCCATAAAGGCTACATTTTAAAAATATTCTTATGTTATACGGGGTGTCCCAAAAACACGAAATGTATCAAAGTTATGTTTTTTTAAATGGAACACCCCGTATATTATTGCATATTCAGATTCCTTGGTGAATTCTAGTGTGACTTTATGTACCATACATGGCACCTAAAGCGAACCGTTAAGGTGTAAATCACCATTTTCGGTATAAGTAGATATCAGGAAAAAATTGAATATCGCAGAGATTATAAAATTTGGAAGGCTGAGACTTTGTCGTATTACTAAGCATAAAATGCGTCAGCTTCGACGAGACTGTCAAATTTAAATTACGTTTATGCTTGGAGAAATCGGTCGATGAATTAAAGAAACTTCGATCAGCGATAACTTGATTCTTTCAAATGGGAATGCCTAATTTTTTTTATACGGTTAAACGTAGAATTTGATAACCTTTCTAATGATATAAGGTTGTGCATATCAATCGCTGGTAGTTTTCATTTAATTTTAAATTTTCAAACAAATCGGCGTTTTTCAATTTGCCTACCTATAACCGACGTAGCAGGCCATGAAATATAAACAAAAACCTGTTTGGGTAGAAGAAAACAACTAACTTAGCTGAAAAATACACACGAACTAGACTAAAGGGACAAGATTATAAAAATTACTCAAAACAAACAAAGTCTAACCACAAACAACGGCGGCAACATATCTTTGGTCAAAGAGAAGCTGGAGTATGGCAGAAATGGATTTTTTCACGGCCTATTACCTACTGCAATGTACTAGAGATTGGCAATTTCCAAAATCATTAAAATTTTTGAAATAAAGTAAAAACGACTAGAGAATGTTGTAAGCAGTTTATTATTTTCATAATATAATTTCACATTTAATGATATAAAAAAGTATGCAATTCTGTCAAAACTCAAGTCAAAAGTAGCTCTGACTGGAGTTCTGAAAATTCTTCAGTACCTATTAGCAAGGTCGCAGAAAATGAAGAATGAATTAAAATTTGTTCAAATTATAAAACATAACTTAAATGGCAGAAAATTTGAACCTGATTTGTCAGTATTCCTTTTTTGCAATATTGCTAATAGATATTGAAAAATAGAAGGGCTCCAGTCAGAGGTATCGACTTCGACGCAATTTAGTACTTTTCTACACCATTACATATGATTGATAGTTGCGTGCTGGAGCAACAGTCGCTGGTTGTTTCTGTTTCATATGAGGGTTTTTGATTGCCTTGGAAATTTTTAACCTCTAGTAAATTGCGGTAGCCAGTCGACAGCAAAAATAAATACTACTGCCATACTCCAGCTTCTCTTTGACCTTAGGGATGTTATCACAGTTGTTTCTGGGAGAGTTGATTTGTTGTAAGGAATTTTTATAATCTTGTCCCTTTAGTCTAGTTAGTGTGTATTTTTCAGCTAAGTTAGTTGTTTTCTTCTAGCTGAACAGATTTTTGTTTATATTTCATGGCCTGCTACGTTGCTTATAGGTAGGAAAATTGAAAATCGCCGATTTGTTTGGAAATTTAAAATTAAATGAAAAGTACGAGAGATTGATAATTCACAACCTTGTATCATTAGAAAGCTTATCGAATTCTACGTTTAACCGTATAAAAAAAATTAGGCATTCCCATTTGAAAAAATCAAGCTATCGCTGATCGAAGTTTCCTCAATTCATCGACCGATTTCTCCAAGTATATACGTAATTTAAATTTGACAGTCTCATCAAAGCTGACGCATTTTATGTTTAGTAATATGGCAAAGTCACAGCCTTCTATATTTTGTAATCTCTGCGATATTCAATTTTTTCCTGATATCTACTTATACCGAAAATGGTGATTTACACTTTAACGGTTTGCTTTAGGTGCCATGTATGATACATAAAGTCACACTAGAATTCACCAAGGAATCGGAATATGCAATAATATATGGGGTGTTCCATTTAAAAAAACATAACTTTGATACATTTCGTGTTTTTGGGACACCCTGTATAACATGAAAATATTTTTAAAATGTAGCCTTTATGGGTCTCTATCTATCTCAAATTATTATTTTCTTTTTATTTTCTTTTCTTTTTATCAAATACTTTAGCCATAATGCTCCGTGAATAACGTGAATAACCCTGTATTTGGTAGCACCAGTTGAAAGGGAATGTGTCTTTATGTCTAAAACATGTTAATTTTTTCTGAAATGGAAGCTAAAAAAATTAAATAAATTGAAATACTCAAATGTCATTAACTGCTGTATTTGTGCACTGAATTTTTTGATATTAGGCAGTCGTAAGTAACTTAAAGATGTCTACCTCAAAATAATATTACTATTCGTATTACTATTCGATTGGACTCTTAAGGTTTAAAGGGAGTGGGGGTTGTACAAAAAAATGTCATATTGGTACATTGGTACATATGACCCCACAAGTCAGAAGACGACGTGTTTTTATACAAAAAACGATAATCACATGTCGTTTTTCCCGAAATAGCGCGTAAAAAAATAAATAGGGTGAAATTTACAAATGTCAATAACTGTTGTAACAACGTTATGGTAAAACAAGAGCGGGGGATGAACAACAACCACTTGAGTCGGGGAAGTTCCTAGAACGAAGTCTATCTCGTTCAACGTCCAGATATTTTTTATTAGGGCTACGCTGCCACTGCCACGGTATCTAAAAATCATAAACGTTTTCCATCCTCGCCATGGTAGTAATACTGTGTAAACATTTCATTAAAATTGATCTAATAGTTTCCACGTTACACGATACAAAACGATCAGAAGCAATAAACGTGTGTATACATCTGGAGGTTCTTTGGAACGCTTGGATTTCTTTGGATTTCCTTGGATTTCCTTTGGATTTCCGTGGATTTCCGTGGATTTCCTTGGATTTCCTTGGATTTCCGTGGATTTCCTTGGATTTCTTTGGATTTCCATAGATTTCTGTGGATTTCCATGGATTTATTGGATTTATTCTAAAGAAATGGATTTCTGGTGTACACATTTCGAGCAGCTTTTTACCCCTCGCTTTTATCAATCAATGAGAAAGTGGTAGTAGTCATAAACAAATAGATAGACGGACTTTTTTAGCGCACATTAGCACTTCTATTGATCTTCTTTGCTTTTTTAATTTTGAAAAACACTATAATATCGTGACATATTATGTCTGAGACCTGGGCTTCTCAGATAAATTCATGCTTAATACTAGCACGAAACCGTTATGCGAGTATGGGTTGGACAAGTGAAATGTCTCTTTAAAAGATTCGTTTATTCAGACGAACAAGTTAGGCTAAAAAAATTCTCAAATAAACGATTCAGCTGTTATTTTCAGTCAAACACGCGACACAATACCTAAATGAATGATTACTGAATTTAATTTATTGAATAAACTGGAGGCATATGAAGTCTTAGAAATGAAAAAGTAGTCAAACACCGTAGCGAATAGGGATAGAAGCGCAACTGCAAACGGCTTGCTATTTGCTTTAGTTTATTTTAGAGATTATGTGACTAACCTATCCCTCCAAGAAGTAGTACACGCTCTAGAATCCAGTCTATCTTCCCTTTAAGATGCTAACATAGTTCGCCAATATTCTTCAAACTTGGTCACATTAGAAACAAAAATCTAGTGTATGGGCCCGCTGCGATGATAAAAAAGCCGTGGGGGTGAAAATAATTCAATAAATAATGTGAATAACGTGACATTCTAATGCTACCACAAAAATGACCGCGCATGCCGCAAAATTTTCAAAGTGACGGAATAAAAGTTCATAAAAGAATGAGTCAAGTTGATTGACTCAGTACTTCCCACACATAATAATGATACAATTTTATTGTTTTTCCATTGCATGAAGCCATTGTCTGAAATCCCCTTGCAACCAAATCATCGCCCACTCGCCCGCAAAAAACATCCAACACAAAAACTCTCGTAAATAGACTCCCTCCTTAGGAACTAGGACGCCACAGTTTTGATTCTGCATGCTTCAAATGGATGATGCGAAACGATCAGGAGCCTCCAAACCGTCTAAAAACGAAGTATGAGCTGTTTCTATATTTTTAGTTTTTTTTATTATTGTTGCGCCGTCACTGACACGATTTTCCAGAAACTGACGCGTTTTCCATTTTCGCCACGATAGTAAATCCTGTGTCGAAATTTAATTAAAATCAATTCAATAATCTTCGCTTTACGATATACATAGAAGGAAATTAAGCAATACTCGTACATATATTTAACCCTTAACTGGTAACGTGCCGTCTGTGAGACTGCAAGCAATCTTAAATTCGACCCTACAACAAAACCTTACCGCATTTCTGGTCAATGACCTCATCTAATCCTCCAGGCATTGGTATCCCTTTTATATCCTGTTTATCAATAAGTTTGCATAAACAACATTCCAGATGTGCTTAGTTGTTAGTTTGGTTCAGTCTGCGAGACGGCACGTTACGGTTTGCGTTATAATTTTTCTCAACTGGTAGTCATGGCAGGTCTGTCATTTTTTACCAAAATATTTTTATAGGTGTATTGCTTTACTTCTTTACTCGTTATCAATCACAAAATATATAGATTTGAGTGTGGTCAAATTTTTTTTTATTATCTTGGTCCTAAAAATTTGTGCGTGTGTTCTAGTTAATAATTATCATATATTTTTTTTTATATCACATGTTCTGCTACTTTATACAAAATTATTATTAAAGGATATATATCCAACAAATCTTCATGCATTTTTTCCAAAAAATAAATAGGATAATTTGATTTTTTAAGCTTCAAAGAGGTTACAGTCTCACAGACTGCACGTTACCAACTATGCCCCGAACTTGCACGTTACCGGTTAAGGGTTAAACATCACAAAATTCTAAGTCCCATGGTTTTTGTAATAGGCAAGCCAATCTTCAGATGGACTTAAAAAAATAGTATGCCGCTAGGTATTTTTTTCATAGAACAAGGGACAAACTATTATGAATACAACCAATTTTTCAGTTTTATAACTCCTCACCCCCAACCACCCCAAATGCACCCCTACCCAAAAAGAAGTATAAAATGATCAGGAACTCCTAAAACGTCAAAAAACAAAGTTTGAGCAGCTTTTATATTTTTGGTTTTTTATTATTGCTGCGCCGCCACTGGCACGATTTTTCCAAAACAAACGCGTTTTCCATCCTCGCCGCGGTATTAATACTGTGTCAAAATTTCATTAAAATCAATTCATGAATTTTCGCGTTAAGCAATATACAACAATCTAAAACAATACTCGTAAGTAGACATCACAAATTCGAAGTCGTTTCTGTAATAAGCAAGGCAATGTTCGGATGGACCTAAAAAAGTGTATTATGCCGCTCGGTTTTTCATTCAAAAGTCAGTGGACAGCCCATTATGATTACAACAAATTTTTCAGTTTTACAACCCCCCACCCCTCAACCACCCCAAATTCACCCCCACCCAAAAAAAGTAGAAAATGATCAGGAACTCCTAAAACACCTAAAAACGAAGTTTGAAGCATATTTATTTTTTTTGTGTTTTGCCAATTACTCCGTCGCCAATGCACCGATTATCAAAATTTTAGTAGCATTACCTACTTGGACCCCACAGCATATCGCTACCCAAATTTCATCACAATCCATGCAGCGGTTACTGAGATTACGAGGGTAGAAAAGCGTGACAGACAGACAGACAGACCGACAGACAGACCAACGGAAACGAGTGACGTAGATTTTCGTTATGTAAGCATCATAAAACGCCCAAAAAGTGTATTATCTCAAAATCGAAAATTTTCGCGATCACAATACTACCATCACCTATCGGTGTGGGAAGTAATAGCAATCTTCCGAACTTTAAAATGGCAGTAACTGTCACAAAAATAATCCAGATAATTTCGACATGAAGCGGTTTTTATTTGCTATCTTTTGGTCCACTTTTGGTGCATATCTATGAATTGATGGTGGGGGTTACTTGGAAAAATAATGACATAACATACCTAGCATTTTCTTTTCAGAAAGTGAGTTAGGAAATGATTGGAGATGACACCTCGCACGTTTATTTCGGTAAAATTTGCGGAAACCTGCTGATTCTAATAACTTACCCCTCCTTTGTCGGGGAAGTTAAAAAACCGGTTCGGCAAGTGGTTAGTCTATGTGCTGTGCTGCACCCAAGGACGAAGTGTCACATATTGCTTATATTGACGGTTGTCTGTATCGACTGTATCAAGAGTGCGTAGCATGTCTGGGTGTCCTTAAAAAGAGTTGAAAACGCCCTGGCAGTGCTGCGGCTGCCTTAACGACTGCACTCGGCATAAAAGAATCGCGGTTATTGTTGCCGCACTTTTTCTGTGGCCTCTGGGTGGCCGCAAATGGTCACAGTCAACATGACATGATCGTCCGTGAGACATAACGGGTTCAGTTGCGAATTTATAGCGGACCCCGACAAATTGTTCTGTTACATCGAGCTCCACTAAAAACGTACTCACAAAGAAAAGTAGTATCAATTTTAAACTAATAATACTATTTTTACACTATGATAGGTAGCGTTGTATATAAACTATCATACGGTAGAGTTGCGATGAGTATATTGTAGTTTGAATACATATATTTGTATACAAAGCGGTATAGTGAGTGGAGTTAGTTATTTATTTGTTCATTTATTTATTTATTGTCCGTAAGACATGCATTTACATGTCATAGGACTTGTCACATAATAAATCCTTACAAACTATCATAGCCACTGACAGAATAATAACATTGCCCAGAAGAAATTCTTTCAATTTTTTCTTAAAATATATATACAGATTGACTAAAGCTAGCTTGACTAGCTTTAATGTTATTCGGAAGTTGAAGATCTTGGGTACCAACACATTTGGTGACATACTACTCAACACAACCTATATCTGGCATAAGGTACATGCAAGCGATCACTTTGCCTTGTCCTAATATATCTATCTGACTATTTAAAATAAATTTGTTGTAGTATGAGAAGGTGTAAGTAGCCGTCTCAAATATAAGTAATGAGGGGAGTGTTAATATTTTAATTTTTGTTAATATATCTTTACAGGCTGCCATACATCTCAAAATTCTTTTCCAGCTTAAAGACATTTTTTGCATAATATGATGAGCAACCCCAAGAGCATAACTCATATTTCAACCTGGATTCCACTTGAGCAAAATATATACATATGTATTGTCACGACGGCCTCTTATTCTTCACCCAGGGAATCAAACTCGACGGAACTTTCACCGTTTTACTTCAACCTTATCTCAACTAGATCTCAACTCAACTGATCCCTACGCTACCCGTAGCACCTTATATATACTTCATCGAACCATCTAGAGCATTCGATGACATTTCTAGAATCCATCCGTCATTCTCGAAAACTCTAGACGATTCGATGACGTTTACACTTCAAAAGATCTAACCTAGCACTTTGACTTTACATCATGTATGACAATCAATGACAACTAATACAAATACACGAATACCATAATATACAGTATGTTACATTCTTCCCCCCTTAGCGTTCGGCGTCCTCGACGAACAACTTCGATTCTTGTATCACCACAGACATCAGCATAGTCGACCTTCGGTTTTCCACTTTCCGTACATAACCTGTAGACTACGTCGTTGAGGCGCTTCATCACCACGTAGGGTCCCTCCCCATGGCGTTGTAGCTTCGGACATCTACCCTTCCTTGCGTCGTGTGTTGCAAGACCATACCAGATCACCTCGTAACTGTGATATTCTTTGCCCAACTTGCGATTCTCATTTTCAGCTCCAGCAGAATTCTCTTTTCCTAGCTCTGTTATCATTCTCTTCAGTTGCACCTTTTTGCCTTGACGACTGTCACCTCTCGACACTTCCTTCTTCCCATTACTCAGGCTATTCTCCACTTCCTCTCTGAACCTGCTGAGTTCGTCTTCCTCCTGCGCAATCCTGTTCTTTTGCTTAACATTCTCGCTTCTGAGTTGCGTGGTCTGTTCAAAATCCCATGATGAGTTCTTGAGTGCAGCGCCAAGCTCTGCTCCTATCTTCGGGTTTTCTTTCTTCAGTTGCGCCAATCTCTGTTCTAACTCTGCATCGTAAAATGGCGTCGCTAATACTGCGGACACACCCTTCTTTGTATCTTCAGTGACCTTATTCAGTTCTCTCTTCTTCTTATCAATCTCAACTTCCAGCTGAGTAATCTTCTGCTTCCCGTTACTGTTTCTATTCTCCATATGCTTCATCCTGGAGCTACCGTACTCTGCTTCAGCCAATGCGTTTTCCAGCTCCTCTTTCAGTCGAGAATTCTCGTTTTTCAAAATCACCAGTCGCTGTTTAGTCTTACTATCAACTTCTCTTGCTTTAGACAAATCTTCCTTTCGCTTTTTCGCATCATCGACCTCGGCGCTCAAATCTGTTCTCAGCTTCTTGTTTTCTGCTTCAAACTGCGCCAACCTTTCTCTCAACTCATTCTTCTTGATACCGACCCTTTTGGCTTTATCAATTGCGTTGTTCAAGTTCTTTTTACAGAATGCATACTCAGCCTCCATCTGATTTATCTTCTGTTTGAGCATTGCATTTTCATCTTTAACTTGGTCGCATTCCCTCTCTGCTTTCTTCAACTGATTCAAAGCTTTCAATCTCTTGATTTCGCCCTTCAAAGCAGAAACTTCTTTATTGAGCTTCCTCAAGGCTATTTCGTGTTGTTCGTCCTTCTTCAGCAGATTCTTTCTATTCGTTTCAAACTTGCCTTTAATATGCATACTTCTCCTTTCCTGAGAGGCAAGCAACTGCTTCATCCTATCCCTGTCTGCTCTAAGTTCCCTCATGGCTACTCCGTGTTGTTGTTGAAGCTTGGCAATACTTTCTTCATTCTTCTTTACTAAATTCTTTATGTCTCTGTCAAACTGCTCCTTCATTGAGTTTATCGTGTCTTGTATAGATTTCATTTTGTTCGCATATTCATCTGCTTTTTCTACATCCGCTTGTATCTTATCAGCCTGGGTGCGGCAGCCTATCCTAAGATGCCCCTTCTGTCCACATCTCCAGCATGTAAACTTTTCAGCTCCTTCTAGGCTTGTGCGAACCGGGTTTCTTTGGAAGCTAGCACCTCTTCTTCCTGAAATAAACGGTGTGGCCCTGACTTCTGCTTCTGTATCTTGCTCGACAGCGCGCACCCTCCTTGTCATTCGCATGGCTTTTATGTCAGCTTCAATTTGCAAAGCCTTGATCACAGCATCTTGTAAATTTATGGGACTGGATAGTTTTACCATTCGTTGAACTTCCGCGTCTGCAATGCCTTCGACAAACTGACGAGTAGCAACGTATTCCTGTGTTTCTACGGGGCTGTTGACGAATGCCCGTTTCGCTAAGCTTTGGACTTCATATGCAAACGTGGTCAGATCCTCCTTGGCTTGCTGTGTCCGGTTGTGCAGTTGACCATGGAGCAGCTCTGTTAATTGCGCATCTCCAAAGCGTAACCTTAGTGCAGATGTTATCTTATCATAGTCACGTAGATCTGATGAGCAGAGATTCTCCAAAATAGCTGCAGCAGAGTCTCTTAGCATGGATGTAAGCACACAAGCTTTTTCTTCATTTGACCAGTTATTCATACGAGCGATATTTTCAAATTACATATAGTAAATGTCCCAGGACGTTTTGCCGTTGTACGGATAGGGCTTTGCTACTACGCCACTGTGTCTATCAGGAAAAGCGGGTGCTGCAGCTGTTAAACTACGCTCACCTGCACTAAGTTCTCGCAGCTCCTCTCTGATCATTTCCTTGACCTGATCTTTCACCTGCTGTAGTTGTTCACGCTCACCTCCACTAAGTTCTCGCACTTCGTCTCTCACGATTTCCTTCACTTGATCCTTCACTTGCTGCAGCTGTTCCTCAACGATCTTTTGTGATGTCTCTATAGCACTAATACGCTGATCTTGATTTTCTAACGCCTGACTTACGGCTTGCCTCTGCTCCTCCAATCTGGTCATTACCAGTCCACTTTTCAAGTCACTCTTCAAACCTGCGACTACCTCATCTTGATGTTGCTTGA
Organism: Callosobruchus maculatus; assembly: GCA_951848785.1. Lineage (NCBI taxonomy): Eukaryota > Metazoa > Arthropoda > Insecta > Coleoptera > Chrysomelidae > Callosobruchus > Callosobruchus maculatus. The sequence continues at coordinate 2,407,522 of CATOUR010000142.1, read as the reverse complement.
GTTTTTCTTCTAGGTTCACGACTGCCTCGTCCTGGTGTTGCTTGAGTTTTTCTTCTAGGTTCACGACTGCCTCGTCCTGGTGTTGCTTTAGCTCCACGACGGTTGCTTGCATAACGGCTGCCTGGTTATCTAAGCTGGTTCTCATTTCGGCTGTTTGTTCGATGCTGTTTCTCATATCTGCCTTCATTTCTTGTATCATAGCCATCAATGCACTCATGTCGGACGCCATAGCTCTGGTTACAGGCATTGACTGACGCTGTACTCACTTCTTAACTCCTTTTCCTGGTTTGATTCGATGGATAATCCCACACTTCCGACACCAATTGTCACGACGGCCTCTTATTCTTCACCCAGGGAATCAAACTCGACGTAACTTTCACCGTTTTACTTCAGAACTTAATACAATACCTCAACCTTATCTCAACTAGATCTCAACTCAACTGATCCCTAAGCTACCCGTAGCACCTTATATATACTTCATCGAACCATCTAGAGCATTCGATGACATTTCTAGAATCCATCCGTCATTCTCGAAAACTCTAGACGATTCGATGACGTTTACACTTCAAAAGATCTAACCTAGCACTTTGACTTTACATCATGTATGACAATCAATGACAACTAATACAAATACACGAATACCATAATATACAGTATGTTACAGTATATATAGCTTTTACCTGACACTCGGTTAGTGTGGTTTTTAAGTTTCTCATGACAAAAGACTGCGAGTTCAGTTTTGAAATGATAACATGGCAATTCGCCTTTAAAAATAAAGTAAAAAATTATTATCGAGACAGATCCCTAAATATTCCGGTTTCATTATTTACTTTCAAATTTAATGGAGCTAATTGTGCATTGTGGAATCTCAGTATTGATGTTTTGTCTGGATTAAGATACAACTGACGATTTGAAAGCAATTCATCTAATACATATAACTAGTCATCACACCTACCGACTAAGTTCTTATCACAGACATCAGACATTAATGTAGATGTGTTACTCGCATATAATATGAACTTTGCGCAATCAAAACATTCATCTAAATTATTTATGTATAAACTAAACAAGATTGGTCCCAACACAGAACTCTGTGGCACACCTACATTGATCGTGGTAATAGTTGATTTGAATTGCTAAATTACATTATCCTTTCTATGAGTCATAGAGACATATTGACTTCTACTACTCAAAAACAATTTAATCCAAAGATAGGAAGAGTCACATATTACAATTCGAACAAGCTTATTGAGCAATATACATATTATGATCAACACAGTCAAACGCCTTGCTGAGATCACAAAATATTCCAACAGGGCATTCACCAGCCTCGACACAATCAACTACTGTCTCAAAGAAAAAGTGAATGGCGGTGATCGTAGATCTTCTACTTCAGAAACCATGTTTAGTTTCGGAGAGAAACACTGCTTGCCAAGAAACAACACGAGCCTGTCCAGAAACCATTACTCAAAGTGTTTTGAGAAGCCACATGATACTGTCACTGGTCTATAATTAGTGATAGATGAAAGATCTCCTTTTTGTAGATAGGAGTGACCTTGTGTTACTTAAGAATATGAGCAAATTCTCCACAACAAAAGGAAAGTTTGACTAAATAGGTGGAGGGTTTGATAGTATATTTCAGAATAATTTTCACTAAAAAATTTGGGATATCATCTGGGCCACTACAGTACAATCCCAAGATAGACTTCAAATAAACAGTCGCATGCAACATTCGCATGGTTACTGTCCGCTAACGTCTGCGAACGCGCCAGCTATAGTCCAGTGCAATTATGAAATTTTATATGACTATTTAAAAGCCCATTGCAACTCAAAAGTAGCCAGTTGCCAGTTTGAAATGATCATTAGGCAATGAACACTTGACATTGCATATTTGGATCTACTTTCCAGTCAGCCTTGGAGATTTTGACTTGCCAGATTATAACACACAATTTACACATAATGTACTGGACTATTAGGGACCCCACCGACACGAGCCGATCACGCACGCGGGCTTGTTTTCATTTGGTCTAGCTTGGCTGTGAATACAGTATAGACTTCTTGTTTTTCAGCTTCTTATTAATATGTTCTAACAATTCTGTTTCGGTGTAGAGACAAAGCAGCATCCTCCTCGACGTGCTGTTGCACATCACTAATAAGTGGAGTATTGACTTTGTGAGACTTTTTGAATTAACTGTAGAGGAACGTCGCTGAAATACTTATTGATTTCATTCAATTTTAGTTAAGTTATCTATAGGGAAATGCTTTTGAGACGGTTTTTGTTTGGATAAGTCGGACGCCACTTTCCAAGTAGCTCTTGTGGTATTGCTTGCGTTGAAAATTCTATGTTGATGGTATTCCGTTTTAGTTTCTTTCACTAACTTCTTAAGCAAGTTTTTTGCATCTTTATAAATAGACAAAAAATCGTAATCTCAGTAACCGCTGCATGGATTATGATGAAATTTGGGTAGCAATATGTTGTGGGGCCGTTGTAGGTAATATTGCTATAATTTTGGAAATCGTTGTACGGGGGGCGGAGTAATTAGCAAAAAACAAAAAAAATCAAATATACCTCAAACTTCGTTTTTACGCATTTTAGGGGTTCCTGGTCATTTTTTAATTTTTTTTGGGTGGGGGTGAAGCTGGGGTGGTTGGGGGGTGGGAGGTTGTAAAACTAAAAAATCTGTTGTATTTATAACGGGCTTTCCATTGACCTGTGAATGAAAAACCTAGTCGCATAGTACACTTTTTTAGGTCTTAGAATTTGTGATGCAAACATTTACGAGTATTGTGTTAGATCGTTCTACTGTATGTTGCGTAACGGGATAATTATTTAATTGATTTTAATGGAATTTTGACATAGAAATACTACTGCGCCGAGGATGGAAAACGGGTATGTTTTGGAAAAATCGTGTTAGTGGCGGCTCAGCAATTATTAAAAAATTAAAAATATAAAAACAGCTCAAACTTTGTTTTTAGGCGTTTTAGGGGTTCCTGATCATTTTCTACTTTTTTTTTGGGTGGGGATCAATTTGGGGTGGTTGGAGGGTGGGGGGTTGTTAAACTGAAAAATTTGGTGTATTCATAAAAGTTTGTCCATTGACCTTTGGAAGAAATACCTAGTGGCATATTACACTTTTTCAAGTCCATCTGAACATTGGCGTGCCTATTACAGAAAACAATTTGGTGCTGTATACATACATACGAGTTTTGCTTTGTTTCGTTCTATGTATATTGCGTAAAGCGAAAAGTATTGAAATGATGTCAATAAAATTTTAACACGCAAGAAACTATTTACGAGAGTTTTTGTGCTGGAGGTTTTTTCGCGGGCGGGTGGGCGATGTATTGGTTACAAGGGGATTTCAAACTATAGCTTCATGCAATGGGAAAATAATAAAATGGTATCATCATTATGTGTAGGAAGTACTTAGTCAGTCAACTTGACTCCATTTTTTTCTGTTGGTTCACTGCTTTAATGCGTTGTATGGATGAGGGTAGATGGTGCATACAATTTCGATTTCAATGCATTTCTTCTTCTTTTTTTCCAGATTTGGCTTAGAAGAAACTAAGGAATTTATGATGGAAAGACTCAGCATAGAGCAAAGAACAAAGGTTGTTAAATTTCATTTTAAGGGGCAACATGCCATTATTTTGACACAAAGAGCATATCGTAATTTCTTGAATCGTTCGACGTCCTCCTCCTAGCAATTTATCGATTGATGCAGCCTTTTTAGCAATAGGGAGGGTACCTAAATAATCTTCCACGTCCCGGAAGGCGTCATGTAGTGTGAAGTCGACCAGGCGATGTTCTCAGCAGTTAGAGATGTCTAGGCGATCTTTGGCCTATTTTCATCTGTATGAGCATGTCAGCACACAAAACTGTAGGTTATGGGGCACTGAAAATCCAAGACTAATGGTTGAATATCAAATGTATCCTGTTAAGTGCACGACAGCATAGCATAATAAAAAGTAAAATAACCAAAACAATAGCACAAAGGATTATTGGACCATATTTTCGTTTTTTTTTTCAAAAACAATGGACGCGAGACGAAGTACTATGGATGGCATTCCATACCGGCCAATGATTGAATTTTTGTAAGACCATAGGTGAAGGACAATCCAGAATTGTGGTTCCAACATTATGGAGCCAGGGCTCACACATCCCATCAAACTATGGCTGTCTTGAAGAATATTTTTGGCCAACGAATAATATCACGTTTTTCAGATTTTAACTGGCCACCGCGTTCGCCCGATTTAACCGCAGCGGACTTTTTTCTTTGAGGCTACCTAAAGAGCGAGTATATGCGAACAAACCAAGGACAATACAACAACCTAAGAACAATATTCAAGACGAAATTAGGGCAGTTGTGCCTGCAATTCTAGCAGATGTTGTGAAAAACGCTCTAGAAAGAACACGTCAGGTCGGAGCTAGAAGCTAACAATGGAAACCACCTGTTTGATATTATTTTTAAGATATAGTGTAATCAAATTTTCAATCTAGGCTCTAAATGGTACTGAGTGCGGAAATTAAATAAAATTAGAAAGACAAAAGTTATTGACCAATTAACCTATAACGCTAATTACGCGAAACCCTGTTCTATACTATTATAAAAAACTCGAGTGGCACGTCTCCAGCAATACCCATATTATTTGGGGGAGGGCGGAATCCGCTGAATTTGTCTATGCTACCTTCTGCCATTGCACAATTACTAGCAATGTAGCAATGTAATTTTACCACGATAAGTTTTAATTTTATAACATTTAGTGGAACTGAAAGCAGATTGGGAATTTTGTGTAAATATTTTATTATAAAAGTCTCATAAAGTATAAAATACATATAAAATTTCTAAATATTTGTGTCACTTAGGTGTTAGACGAAATAGTTTTACAGGAGGTTCTTCTGGCCAGATAAAATATTTCTGTTGTGGTGTCTGTAACGATTCTGCGAAGAAACCTTTTTCTGGAATAAAAAAAACAATAGGTTAGAAATTTCCAAAGATATCAAACATTCTATAGTCCAAACAATTATTTAACCTCATAACTCAGTCTAAAATATTCATAATTGAAAAAACCAACAATGTTTTTTCCAAATCCTTGTAAAGGGTTCGTGTTAATATTACATTCTAAGGTTAAATACCAACATTTTCGTTGCAAAGGCTTTCACTGAAAAAAAAACTTTTATATTCGCTTCGAAACATGACACCTGTAAGATTATTTCATTTCTGATTAAAAGATCAAACAATACTTTTTATATAAGAAAGAGAGTTAGTGTTTTTATATGCACTGCTGGATTGCGTAAAATGGATCGAGATATTTCAAAATTGCTTTTTTTTGAAACAAAAGTATGTTGCGCATGCCGTAAAATTTTCAGAATGGCGGAATAAAAATTCATAAAAGGTAGCAATTTTTCGAACTGTAAAATGGCAGTAACTGTCACAAAAATGATCCAAATAATTTAAAACTTTGCTGTCATAGAAGGTTACTCGGAGAAGTAAATAAATAAATATATATAAAATAAAAAAAAGTTAATAAGTTCAGAGTTGTATTTAAGTCATTTAAATATGATGCTTTTGATTTCGTAGAAATTTGAATCCCAAATAAGAAATAAGAGTTATAGAAATCGCGTTGGTATATAGTATGTATTAAGCAATTATTGCTTGTAAATATATTACCAATACTACTAAATATTATACTACTATGGATTGCAATATAACCAAAATATGGGGCATCATCCTGTAATCTTGTTCACCGGCCGTGATAAACATAACCTAATATCAATAAAGGAAGTGTCAAAGAACGTAGATACGTGTTTTACATCTTACACCTGTAAGCTGTCATTTCATCTCAATTAGAGAACCATGATTAGATATATCTACCGTAATTCAATTTATATTGCGTTATGCATGGGCAACATCGAATAGTAATGTGAATTTAATAACTCTCCATCACCATTACTTCGTTCGTGTTGACAGCAGGTTAATGCGATTACATTGCTCTATAGTCCGGAGGTTAGGGTCTTCATGTTTGCACTTTATTCTAACTTGATGGAATTTGGCACAACGGAACGTTGCGTCTATCCGAATTTGATTAAGAGGTAATGCTCAAGATGGTTCGTTTGACTGGGTTATGTAATGGTGAAGCAATCAATAATTCAAGGTGCATATATGAAAAATTTCGAAAGCTTTGTAATGTTTGGACCAATCGGACGTGTTATATATATAATGTAAATAAGCCATCTAAAAAACGAAAAGTTTCTCTTTTGCTTCAATAGAAGCATTATTTGGTTGGGGTTTTTGAGATTGGATATAAATAATAAAACTGTAAAACTAAATAATTCTAAAATAATTGTCATGAACTTTCTGTGAAGAATAAACTCGCTCTCTGTGGTAGTCGTTTGACCCAGATCTGGTAGCCAAGCGATTAGGTAAGAATTCCGTTATGCGCAGGCTGGCAAAGAATCAGAAGAAATAACGTGTGCCATGAGAACACCACCTATTGCGGCTCTGGCGTACTTGCTGTGTACTTGCTGACCCTGCACCTCTGGATAAAAAGGAAGACAACGTCTGCTTGTCTTAGAATGATTGATAGAGGAATCTGGCCACACAAGACAGAAGGAGACAAATATACGATAAGCCTAGTTAGTACATTATCACTCTGACGATTGGATGAGGGGCGAGATTAAACTCCAGCCCCACAGCTTGCTCGGAAGCATAATTCATATCGACCGTAAGGCATCGCTCTTAGGAAAGGACCCGAAAATGTCCGAGTAATGATCTTGTATCCAGTACTCTTTATTGCTTAGAATCTGCATTCCTAGATGCTCGTTAGAAGTACGGCCAAAGGTTAAAAATAAATAAATATAATTGTTATTAAGCGATAAATATTAATCTGATCTATTATCAGCAATTATAAAAGAAGTACAAAAACCTTTCTACACTTATAACTGGCCCGTTAACTTCTTTTCGGAATTAGGGAGCACCTTCATCGAAAGTTCAATCAACAATTAGAAAAGGAATCAAAATACCAATACAGCCACCTTCTGTTTCAAGAAGAAACGTAGTAATTAAAGGAAGAAGAAAATGAAGCAGGAAGAAAAGTTAAAGGAATATCTATACAAAAGTTGAAGGTACTACACGCTTAAAAATTTGTGTTGAAAATAATGTAGAACTAGGGAAAAACAAATTTTCAAAATGATTTTTGTTTGTATATGCAGCATTATGTCTACATTCTTCAATATCCGCTTTATAGAAGTTGTAAAAAGGACGGTTCTTGAGCAGTTCAAACCAATCGCAATGTTTATTATTCAGATTGTGATAGCAAAACGGCCGTCATTTTGTTTATTCTTTTTATAGCATTGATTTGTAGTGTTTTTGAAACGCGACAAAATTGTTACTTATCAGTCTAACCGTATTGTTGCGTAGGATGCACAAAAACTAATCATGTCTAATACGTGAAGTGTCCTTATATGTATAAAGAGCGTGCACTATCACAAGGAGCTTGTAATCATGAGAGCTCGACAAATAACAGCCGTTCCACTCCAATTGCCTTACGATAGCTGACGCTCGATATGAACATGCTGCCCGGCAAACATTACTCTGTTGTGCGACTTCTTGTATGAGGATTATTAAAACATTGGCAACTCTTAATATGACTGTTATTTTTTAAGAATCCTGATATATTGAAATAGACAAAAGACAAATTTTTGAGGCAAATACTTAGGGGATTTAGAAATAAAATTTCTATCGCGAGACAACTATTACCTAAATTGAAATTTCTTAGACAATTTCTAAACACACGCTGTTTAGAAACATTGTATTACTCTCTTGTGTAGTCCCAGCTAAATTATGGCATCTTAGGTTGGAGAGGAGTGCATCAAACTCATTTGAAGAGCATCAGTTCCTTGCAAAAATGTGTTTTGAGTTATTTATTTTAAAGAACCCACCTCTCAAATAATTTATTTAAAGAATCTCAGAAATTTGATATCCGACAACTATACAGCTATAACATATTGAATTTCGTCCACAAACATAAAAATTATATCAACTTCAATAGCCATGAACATAATACACGAACCAAGAATAGGGCCTTAAGACCTCCTATATTTAAGTCAATAGGCCAAAAAAGTTTAATATATTTATGTTGCTGAATATACGATTTACCTCCTGCTTCATTGAAATCTATAAAATCTCATATGCTATACAAAAAATGTCAAACAATGGATAATGGGCACACCCAGATATATTTTTTCAAATGTTTTTAACAGGTTTTTGAACTGACACACTTATAAGTTTTTAATATAATTAGTATTAGTTTTAATATATGTATGTTTAAAATATATGTATGTATTGCAATGTAACCCACGCACAAGGTCAGCACCTTCTGTGGGTCAAACAATTTCTCTGTATTGTTGGTGAATAAATTATTATTATTATTATTATATTATTATTCGACCACCGATGGTCTCGCCTATACTGCTAGCCTGTATACTGGATAGGGATACGACTTGAAATTTGCCAAGATTTGATGACGAAAAGTACCAATAGAGAGTGAGCGACAAGGGCAAGTTTGAGGGTGATAGTGACACTATTAATTCGTGCTATCTATACTCAGTTGTTACCGGATATGTCCACTAGGTTTCCAATATAAACAGTCAACATATCAAATGGGTGTGGAAACTGAGGCAGTGGATGTCCAAATGTCTGACACCAGGAAATCTATTGGCTGTATGCTGAATTTTCATATTTGATGAAAGACGTATCCATAAGACGTATCCTGGAAGTTCCTTATGTTCTGTAGGGAAGATACGTGATAATGTCTATAAAATCTTTGCTTAGACTAAAGAATTTCTTGTATGTAATGTAGGAATATAAATACTCTGGCAACTATAAGTTAGATATGAACTTCAATTCGATCTTGCACGCATGACCTTATACTCGAACGAACTTCGTCAAAATTAAGTAGAAAACAAATATTTTTCTGAATATATCACATAAAAGCACTTTTGTGTCATCTTATATCCCACGCAAGTAATATACCTACTTCCTAGCAATAAATTGAAATTATAAGGACGAACAACAGCATTATTATAATTACCCAACAGCCTCGCCTGATTTCTTTTCTGTGTTACCTCTCTACAGATGAACACTTCAAGGCATCGTTTTTTCTTCGACTTTAACTCAAGACATATTTTTTCTGCAATTTATTTAATTTCATTCGCTTCCATAAGCACTACCGATGTTGTTATCCTTGAAAAAATTATAAATGCGAAATGAATCATTTATTTATATAGAGATATCAATCAATTCCGATAATGAGACTAATCAAGAATGGTAAATACGGAATGCAAGCTTATTTTGCTTTAACATATCACGATGGAGAGAGATCACAGCTTCAATAAATATTACATATATTCTGTCAATGGTGTTACAAAACATGGTAAATTTTTAATTTTGCTTTTACTTCCCACACATCGGTGTGGCTGGGTCTCGAACCAACACCCATCAACGCCTCGCACAAAACACAGGCAAGCGTTGTCGAACACCATACCACTCGGCCACCCGCCATCTCGGCGAAGGGATCGCCTCAACGGTACATATTTGATTTGGGATTCGGTACTTTTTTACCGGGATCTGTGATCTAATTTCAACCATTCAAAAAGATATTTATTTCGATCGTTGACTTCGTCTCAAGCTCCAAACTTCATTGATCGCCTATGTTGCAACAAATATACGTTTTAGTTACAACTGTTACAAGTATTTTCATGAAGTACGTCACACGGGTTCGGGAGCCGTCGGCGTGTTTTCGGTTCTGGATTCAAAAACTCATTTTTATTTTGATATAACTTTTGGATTATTGCGAAAAAAAAACAAAACAAAAACAGTTTTGTTGTAAAACTTATGTTTGATCTCTCCATTTATCACAAAAAAAAATATTCAAAACCCTAATTTTTTGTCATCATTATCATTTAGCAGAAGAAAAAACCAGTGATCAAATGTACAGTTTTTGCGGAATCTGATTGGTTGAAATTAGCAAATAGCTAAACTTTTTGTTAAACAAGCAAATGCAAGTGTTTACCCATTTAGGATGAAAAATCAGACTGGAAAATATATTAGATGGTTGATAATGGTCGATTTATATATAAAGCATGTCATTTTTAACCTTTTTGAGGTAAACTTCAAGAGAAATCAATAGTTTTCAGAGTACTTTGACAGATGCATGTTCTTGAACGGGCTGTTCTGATTGGCCAAAGCCTTTGTTAAAATGTGCCTGTTGATAAAATCGGCCCTAAAGATATGAAAACAGTTCAAACTTCGTTTTTAAGCGTTTTAGAGGATCCTGATCGTTTTCCACTTTTTTTTCTGTGGGGGTGAAATTGGGGCGATTGGGGGTGGGGGGGTTGATAAACTGAGCAATTTGTTGTATTCATAATAGACTGTCCATTGACTGTAAAAGAAAGACTTAGTAGCATAATACACTTTTTTAGGTCCTTCCTAACGTTTCCCTTTCTATTACAGAAACCAATGGACCTAGAATTTTGTGATGTAGATACATCGCACATAACACTATATGGATATGTACATCCACAGAATGTACATTAGATATTCCAGTTCGAACATGTGTATTCTGAATATTCATAAGACGTTGAATGTACGTACATATGAAAAAATGATATAGTATGTATATTCACGTAGGTATATTCGTACGTGAATATACATAAGATGTTGGTCTAAGTATCATATATACACCTAGTAGTTTACGCCTGCGCGAAGGACAACTAGTGCCGCCATTGCTGATTTCTGGCGATTCCGCCGTTCGCATCCTTAGTCGTAGTTAGCGTATGTGTGCTGGTGCCGGTTGTGCCTGATTACCTGATCAAGTGAAAATTTAAAAATTTGTTGTATTCGTAATAGACTGTCCACTGACCTGTAAAGGAAGACCTAGCGACATAAATAGCTTTTTTAGGTCCATCCGAACATTGTCTTGCTTATTAAATTTATTAAAATTTGGGGTGGTTGGCGGGTGGGGGGTTGTAAAACTGAAAAACTTGTTGTATTCGTAATGGGCTGTCCTTGATATGTCAATGAAACCACGGAACTTAGAATTTGTGACGTATACATACGAGTATTGTTTTAGATCGTTCTATATTGCGTAACGCGAAAATTGTTCAATTGATTTTAATGAAATTTTGACACAGTGCTACTACCGTGACGAAAATGGAAAACGGGTACGTTTTAGAAACATCGTGTCAGTGGCGGCGCCGAAATAATAAAAAAACTAAAATTATAAAAACAGCTCAAACTTTGTTTTTAGGCGTTTTAGGGGTTCCTGATCATTTTCAATTTCCTTTGGGTCGGGTAAAATTGGGGCGGCTGGGGGGTGGGGGGTTGTAAAACTGAAAAATTTGTTGTAGTCATAATTGTCTGCCCATTGACCTGTAGAAGAAATACCTAGTGGCATATTACACTTTTTTAGGCCCATCTGAACATTGGCTTACCTATTACAGAAATCAATTTTGAGATGTGTAAATACGAGTTTTACTTTATTTCGTTCTACGTATATTGCGTAAAGCAAAAATTATTGAATTGATTTTAATGAAATTTTGACACAGAGTTTACTACCGCGGCGAAAATGGAAAACGAATCTATTTTTGAAAAACCGTGTCAGTGGCGGCCCAGCAATAATCCAAAAACCAAAAATATAAAATCAGCTCAAGCTTCGTTGTTAGACGGGTTGGAGGCTCTTGATCGTTTCGCATCGTACAGTTGAAGCATGCAGAAAAAAACTGTGGCGTCCTAGTCCCTAAGGAGGGAGACGCAAGAAACTATTTACGATGGTTTTTGTGTTGGAGGATTTTTGCGGGTGGGTGGCCGATGATTTAGTTGCAAGGGGATTTCAGACTATAGCTTCATGCAATGGGAAGTAATAAAATGGTATCATCATTATGTGTGGGAGGTACTGAGTCAATCGACTTGACTCCATTTTTTTTTTCGGTAGTTGTTTGGTGTTTAGGAAAATTGTGATGTTACATATTGCTATATTCAGCCAGTTTCTTGCAATCATTGTACAATGATAATGTAAAGGAACTTAGTCCACTTGTATGCACCAAGTACCAAACGTAGTTTGTTCTCGATGGTATTTTTTCGGTAATAAGTTATTTAGTTGCTAAAAAACGTCAAGTGATTTGTTTTCCATACATACAAACAGTTTCCACGTCATCACACTTTAAAACAGCTTAAAATGCTCACGAATCCCTAACACAGCTAAAAACGAAATTCGGAGCATTCTGGGAGTTTTTGTTTTTTGTTAATTGATCCGCCGCCAGTGCATTGATTTTCCAAAAATTGGCAAATTACAACAAACTCAGGGAACAGGTTACTAATATTACACAAATCCAGAATACTCGTGTCACCTATGGTGTGATAAAAAATCTAAGTACCCCAATTTCAACGCCTCCCCAAAAAAGTGGAAAATACCCAGAAAACCCTAAAACTGCCGACAGACAGACAGACAGACATATATAGACAGTCGGACGGCATGGCAGTGCAGTGAATATATTGTTTCCACTTTCATTATACTAGTTCATGGTCTAGTACGCATACTGATGTAAAGGTGTCATAAAAGATAAGGACTTAGTGCTTAATACCATCGAACATACACAAGACAAGGAGAGTTACCTGGTATCAGTCCTTTAAGTACATATTACAGGCCAAGCGCCTGAATTGCCTACCATTTATTTACAGGACATTCTGCAACGCCAATTCGGCAATGGTCAAGTACACAATTTCTTTCATTACTTCGTTGCCGATGGTTCTGCACGATATACAGGTTGTGCCAGCATAAACGAATCTGGGTGAAGCTAGACCACAAATAATACATTGACAAAAAATATTTAAAACAATCTAAAATAACTTGTTTGCCTTTTAATAATAGTTGACTGTTTTTCTCCTATACATTGTGTGCTTTTTGTTGAAATAAAAACATTGTTAATGCTTAATAATTCATGCTGCTTAGTGATTAAAGAAGTCCGCCATGAAAAGTAAGTGAGCTCCAAAAATGATTATTTATTAGATGTTTTAGAATTCTTTTAACCAATTTGGATTTAGGAAATACCCTCATAACCGTAGTTTTTTTATCTAATCCAATTAATTCTCATCCAATATCCTATCGAATAAAAAACTACTATCTTCTATCTTTAGCACAGCCTGGGTCATCACTGTTTGCACAGACATTTCAAATTAACGCCTTGTAGAAAAGCGTCGCTTACACTGGCGTTTCAATATAATATTGTAACATAACGTAGAAAAAATTTGTGCCAGAGATAAAACGTTGAAGTTTTTTTTGTAGACAGGATATTGTATGGGGATTAATGGAACGAGACAAAAAAAAGTATCGTTATGGGGGGTATTTCCTTAGGAATCAGAATTTGGGTGAGAAAAGTGAAAGCGATGCTTTTCTACAAGATGTTAAATTGAAGTGTTTGTGTAAACGACGCTTTTCTAAAAGACGTTAAACTGAAGTCCCTGCGGAAACACCAAACAGCGATGATGCAAAAGAACGTCTGTACTTGATCTTAACGTTAGACGTTAACCCTAAAAGCTTGTAGTCTTTTTATAAGATAGGATATTGGATGAGGATCAACAGGACGTAACAAAAAAATAAGGTTATGGTGGGTATTTCCTTGAGATTTGAGAATTAGTTCAGAAGAAGGTTTAACATTCTTTTCTGAAGCTCACTTACTTTTTTTGGCGAACTTTTTTACCCGTTAAGCAGGATCAATTATAAGGCATTATTAGAGCCGGTTGTACAAATACCGGTAAATCTCAAGCTTTGTAAAACCTCAGCTTAGCTAAGCTTAGGCTTAACGTTGACATCCGTTGTACAATCGCCGGCCTAAAGCAACGCGTACTGTCATAACTATCTAAACAGGAACCTCTTCTGGTATGCCAGTGTGATGGTTTGTGTCAAATTCGGGCAACAGCCGTTTCTGACTCTGTTATTTTATTTGCTCTCTTTGTTAAATTAGACACAAATCTTTCCAAAAATTCATTCTAATAAAGTGACAAACAACTTAAAGGTTCCTCCTTGACACACTATGTCATTTCTATTCAAACGACAGCTAAGGTCGAGTTAAACTTGAGTTTACGTAAACTCGTTTTAAGTTTGGAGTGGGGGGCCAAGCCAGCATTGTGCAACGGACGTGGTTTAACGTCGGCTTACCTTAAAACGATGCTAAGGGCCGGTTTCACCGGTCCCTGATAAGTGTCAGATAGCCTATCTGTCAGATAGGCCCATACAATTATATGGCGTCATCTGACAGATAGACTATCTGACACTTATCAGGAACCGGCAAAACCGGCCCTTAAGCTTGCATTGTACAACCGGCCCTTAGTGTTTTTATTTCAACGAGATGCACGCATATAAGGCGAACACATTTTTTGAATTATCTATTTTTATATTTTTTCCATCAATTGTGGTCTAGTTTGTGCACTTTATGCTGGGGCACCCTGTATGAGCTTGTGCTCCTACAATGTATACTGGATGATAGTCGAATTTCTAACTGAGGGAAAGTACCATGGGAGCACCTGCGAGAAAGCTTCCAGTAACCCTTCTAGTTGTGTGCGTATTTGATGGTGATATCAAATTCTCTTTAATATGAAGGTTTTTTACCTGCATCCTTGATGAATTTACCAAGCGTTCCTGGATTCCTCTCGGTGCAGGCAAAGATGAACTCTTTGACGTCACAGTATCTTGAAAAATTTCGCATGGCTTCCAGCAAGTCAGCAAACAGGTCCTCATCGTATACAATATCAGCAGCAATTATAATGTCAATTTCTCCTATTTGTTTGCATGTTTCTTCGACAACGTCTTCCCATGGCAAATTAAAAATGGCTATTTCAGGCTTGCGACCGGAAGAGTGATATATGCATCTACAGAATGGTGTGCCGGTTAAACAATAGCGAAATACTAAGTTGAAATGAATAAGAATATGAGACGGTCGTGTTCTAATTTGTGTGAAGCTATTGTATGCTGTTGTTTTGCGTACTGTGCTAAAGTGTGTGTGAACGCTAAACATTAGCTACGCAAAACGGAGGTGTAAGAGGGGCAACAAGTGTAATTACCCCCAAGGCAATTGTCCAATTTTCTTTGTTTTGATTTCAACAAAGAGACAACATACCTAATTTTGTCCCATCATGTTATTCTAGTTATACTTTACTGTTGAATTGATGCTTTAAATCATAAACTATTTTGAACTGAATCAGATTTTATTCAAGCTGTTATACCAGGGTGGATTAACTGTATGCGAAATCGCATAATAAATAATTGCAAAACATGCTCTAAAGTCTAAAACCATTTGAAGGCCCCCATTTCAAATCAAGCAAAGAAATTACTGCTTGACAGCGACAAGCTGCAAGAGCGGGCAGAAGTGAATAATATCTGGCAGATCCACTACGCACGGCTCCTATAGGAGAGCCTTTTTTGTTGCAGTTTTTATCAGGCCGTGCCTTACTAGTAGGAAATACATCAGCGACGCGCGTATTGACCTATCACGTAGTGATTTATTAAAATAAAAGTATTAGTATGTTTATGTAGGCTATGGTATTAGGTATCAAAACGGGTTTCTCGAGAAAGCGATTAGGGAGATGCAAGAAATATTGAAGGTAAACTTTCAGGCTTCAAAAACAAAGATTTAGATGTGCTTTGCCATCGCGTTGCCTTGAATATATTATATCAGTTGTTAGCGCAACTGATATATTTTTATATTTGTAGCTATGTCGAATTCCATCATAAATATACAATATAGGTAGTATAATTTTGTGCTTTCTTATAGAAAATTTCTTAACAAGTTATGATCGTTCGAAACATCGAATACCAATATTATATTATTATAATATATACTTGGATCATTTAACACTCGCGATGACTGAGGTCGATGAGGTGCTTGAAAGTTAAAATCACATATCAAAACACGCTTTGTTTGGAAATACAGAAACAGTCGTGATATATAATGTCTTGTCTTGTCAACGACATTTCTGAAGTTTATGGAGTTATCGTTATTTTGTATTAGGATCATTTTTTAATGTATCTGTTGTGGCAGTTATTTTCTTGATCACTACTTGCGTGTGATTGAAATCACATATATGTCCTGTTTCTAGTGCATGTTTTAACAACCGGCGCCATACTTGTTATTTCTAAAATCCTTTTTGTGATGTTCTATTTTGTTTCTAAATACTGTTCAGTTTGACTAATATAAATTCCCTCGCAGTCTGCACAGTCAATCCTGTACACAACATTTGTTTTTTGCCAATCCTCAGTTTTTGGTTTCAATTTTGAAAATAATTTAGTAGAGCCCGTTCACACGACACCGACTCGGCTATTTTACCGAATCTTCTTTTTTATCGCGTAGATACTGCAGTGGCGCGTATATTTAAATGGACGTGTCGTTTCTGTTGCATGTTGTCACCGAAAACCGAATAGCTGAATCGGAAACAAAACCTAATCGGTGATAAGCACCTAAATGAGATCTTTGAGTTACAATAGGTTGAATCCAAAATTGTTTATTAACGTGTCGTTCAACGATACCAATACAAAACTATAAACGTATTTACGTCCGTCTCTCTAGAAAACTATCCAAAAATAAACCGAGAACCCAGGATCGGCTGAAAATCTAGTGTGAACATTGAATATATCATTCGGTTTGTGCCGATTCGTTAAAATTACCGAAGCGGTAATTTAATCGGTAAAAAACTGTATAGTATAGTGTATGCATACACATTGCCACTAATCACCAATTAGGTTTTATTCCCGAATCAGCTATTCGGCTTCCGGACTCATCGTGTGAACACGTCCATTTAAATGTACGCGCCACTGCAGTACACGGTAAAAAAGACGATTCGGTAAAATAGCCGAATCGGTGTCGTACGAACGGGCTCTTAGTTGTACTAGGAAGGTCGATGTGCAATTTTTACATTATGTGGTTTCAGGTATTTCTCTATTCTATTGTCTTTTTATTTCTGTTCAGTACTCTATTCTGTGTTGTCTTTCGATATAAATGCTGTGCATTATGTTTTTAATAATTCGTTTGAAAAACCGTGGAGGGTACTTATTTTCAATCAATATATTTCCAACTTTCTCCAAATCACCAGGTCGCTTCTCTCCCAATAGCATAACGGCTCTATCTACGAGACATGTTACAACATTTTTGTTGCAAAAGTTGGGCACAAAGGACCCGTAGTATAAGTATCGTCCAGACAATGCGCCCCTTGTTACTACTTTGTTTGAATTTGTTCTTCACCTTCTCGCATATTTTTTTAGTTATAACAAACCTGACTGCTAACCATCACCAAGTATATTATATTTCAAGATAATACGTTCACTAACAAAACCGTAGTTAAAAAGCATAGGGCGATGACTATATAAAAATAGGGTTCTTGTGACTGTTGTTTATCGCTAATATGTAAAAATAATGCTATGGGTTTTAGTCAAGTCACCTTGAATGACATATCAAATGACATCTGAAACGTAATTTTATTGATCGTTTTTCTACTATCTCCTAGACAGAACATAAATCTTTAAAAATATAGCAGCACTATCTACGAGTTAATTAAAACAAACTCACGGAAATGGCAGACATGGACTTTCGAGGCACTCATCAAAATGGAGCCAGATTGATTGACTTCATTTGCTTCACCATCTATATAGTTAGAAGCTTGCAGGTTATAGGTAATGGAATTTATAAACGTGGGACATTCAAAAAGTGGAAAATGATCAGGGACATCTGAATGACCTAGAGACAAATTTTGATGTTTTGATATCGGTCGATTGTTGGGGACTCACGGCAAATACTATACAATTCCATATCCGTCGTGGTGATAGTAGTGTCACTTTGTTATCAAGTGTAGCATCAAAATATAAAAAAATACAAAGGTAAGCCTTCAAAGTCAACTCTCGGAGAGGTCTACAAAGTACAAAATATCACCAAAGCTGTTTCAATGTAATGGAAAGTTCTTTACGGATAGAACAAAAATGGACGATTTTACCTGCCCGGCACCCCAATTTTACCTCTTCCGAAAAAAATAGACCCCCAGTTTCCTGTACCTAAGTATAATAGAGATGGAAGGACGAGGCTTTTCACAGATAATCTTCCCCAAAGATAAATAATAACGAAAATCCACACAGGTGGCAACTCTAATAATAATTATGTTATACTTACCTCTCGGTTAGTTTCATGGTCCCATCAGTTTCATCTCTTGACTCAGCATTTTCTTGCTCAGTGTTCATTCTTACATTATCATACATATTTTTCAATACCGACGGATGACAGTCAGTCAAGTATACAGCATTTGGTATACATTCTGTGGATAACACTAAGCCTGTTAAACCCAAGCCTGAACCAAGTTCTAGTACCTTTTTGTCTTTCCAAAGATCCTGATTCGATACGATCCATTCTGATAGAGCCAATGCTGCCTATGGATCCATGAAATCATTACAAATTATATAGAACAAGATCATAAAAGAAAAAACTAATTGATACTCTTGGATTCAATGGAAGCTACTCTACCATTTTTTTCAGAGAAATTATATCTGTAGCTCATGAATTACTTTAGCAACTATACCGTACAGACTTAATATCATACTACTTGATGTCCAAGTTGCCGTTATTGGAGCTAGCTAGCTAGCTACACTATATTGCTTTGCTGACATGATTTGCAAAAACAATAACCTTACTTAATTTCTAACACGATAGCAAAATGTAGTGAGGTTTTTCAGCCCCCTCTCCGCCCTCAACTCAATTTGACTCTTTCAAAAAGGTAAAAAAGGTACGCCTGAAACACCTAAAATCAAAGGTTGGGCGGTTTTAATATCCTTCGCTTCTTGAAGATTAGATCATTATAATACGCGTATAAAAAATCCGTCCTACAGTAATATGGCGCCAAATTTTCATTACCACAATGATAGTTTCGAAGTTATGTCATACGACTCATACGAGTATTATATTACAGTAGAACCCCTCTAATCCGCCCTCCGCTAGTCCGACGCTCCGGTTAGTCCGACCTTGCTTCAGTGACATTTTGTGGATCGAGGAATAGAGAGACACTGCAGCTAACTCTAGAATTTCGTGTGTTAAACAAAAATCTATGACTGATGTTTTTACTAAACTACAAAACTAAATTTATTTAATGCTTTTAAACAACGTTTATAAACTGCGTACATCACTTATTGCCACGCCCGGATCAACCATGGGGCTAAAGGGCTGGAGCCCCGGGCCCCGCGGTTTAGTGGGACACCGCAAGGGCTATATTATTTGCATGTTATTCATAAAGGGCCCCTTGAAACTATAATAGCCTCGGGCCCCATGTTTAACCAATAAAGGCTATTTGGATAATCCGACCTTTTTTGGGTTCCGACCATACTCCTAGTCCCGAGGGCGACGGATTAGAGGGGTTCTACTGTAGGTGTAATATGGTGTTATATGGTACACTGATGGCTCCAAAAAATCATTAGGTACAGGAGGAGGCATATACGCCGGTGGTAGGCGTTGCGGAACGTAAGTATCCGCCTAAGACCCAGGTAAACTGGCTACAGTTTTTCAGGCAGAAATAGCCGCAATTTTGGAATGCGGCAGAATGGATAAAGGATACTGCAAAAAGACTATCACAGTCGGGCGAGTAACTGCTATACTTCAAGAATAGTGAGGGACTGCTCAGGGCTTATTCTAATGGGCAGCTGAGCACAAAAGTGTAGTTGAAAAGAAATTTGGGTAATCGAATATTCAAAATTGGGTAGTAGGTTTTTTAATGCTTTTCACCCACAAAATATGGTCAAATTCATAATTGAGGTGCAGGGGCAGGGCGTAGCGAGGATTTCATTTGGGGGGGGGGGGGCAGACAGTGGTATTAATACCGCCAAGGGCGTAGCGAAGGGGGCGTTTCGGGGGTATTTTTATTTGAAAGACCTTCTTTTATTGAATCTACAAAAGTGTTGTCAGCTCAACTCAAAGGTTGCACGGTACAAAAACGTTTATTATGGAAAAACAGTTATTCGTTTACATTAGCAGACATTTTTGAGGTTCATTGCAAAACCATTTCAATAGTTGGCCTGCGCAATTTTATCTCCCTTTTTGTGAAACATCTTTCTGTGTACACGGAAGAGTGTAGCGAAAGATCTCTTCTATGCTACTTGTGCAAGGCTCTGTCAAGGAAATTAGAATTACGTTTCTTGTTGCAGGGAAGAGTATGTCTAGTCCCTTAGGTTTTTTCTTGTCCCAGCCTTGTTCTGCTACAAGTTATATGTACCATAGTTCGGCTTCATTATTGAAAGCTTCCAAATGGTGGTAATGACAGAAAATTTGTGATTTCTATTTAACATCCGCTTTTGACAACATGACACTGGGATCTGAGACGCAGTGACATCAAACCAAAAACAGGCAAATCTTTATCAGCAAAACGCTGCTTCAGTATTAATATAAGATATAAAGGTACCTATCTAAATAGAAAAGAAAAATCGATTGCTTCCAAAAATCTCCTGGAGACTTAGACCGGTAGGTGGAGCGTGGTGCAGAACCTGTAAATATGATTTCTAATGACATGTAGTTCTGGCCGAACTGCTTGAAATAATTTTGAATTCCCTGTTCTCGTTGCTACGATAATCCTATATGATAGACGTCATTTTTTTTTGTTAAGCGGCATCAACTACTATGGCTATTAGCCGCATATCAACACTGTTTTAATGATAGCTCACAAATGGATTAGTTACGTGTAAGGTGGGCATGACAGAAATTATATTTTATAGTACAGTTGAGTACTTCTAAGCCACTGTATAAGTTTCGTTACTGTGTCTACTGTTGGTGACAGCATGGCTTTCATACTATTCGGTAGTACACACTCTGCTTGCTCTTTCGCCTTCATAGCAACGGCACTCTATAAGAACATGACGTACAGTAAGCCTAGTCTCGCATATATGACAATGAGGCAGGTCTATCCTTGCAAGGATTTAGGAGTGTGTTAGTTTGGTATGGCCGATACGGAGTCGAGTTAAGATACTGTTGGCGCCTGTGAATATTTTTCGGTAATATCGTCGAGCTCAATAAAGGTTTAACAGTTTTTATCGCTGCGTTACTATGGTTCCATTGCTCCTGCCACCTGTTTCGTAATATTTGTTTAAAATATGCTTTTAGATCCTCAGGGCGGGTTGGTATATTCAATGACACATAATTAGCTGTAGCGGATTTTGCAGCTGAGTCTGTTATCTCGTTGCTTTTGTTTCCAGTGTGGCTAGGAATCCAAGTTAATATTATAATTTTATCCTCTCTTTGACTTATCCATGTGTCCATGTTGGTCGTCTTTGACTGTAACGCACTAGCAACAGATCGCAATATGCCCGAATCTTTGGATGTCAATCCAACGCATATAATGAACTCATGTGGTGTTCATGTGCAAAGTTAATCAACTACCTCCTCTCAACTGTTGTTATAGAACTTTTAGCTACATTTTTCGGTTCGATCGATCATAACTTATGGTTGCCCATAGCCAGCTAGAGGGGAGGCAGCTGCCCTCCCTCTGCCCGCACCTGGCTACGCCCTTGTGGAGGTGCCTATTCTGTTGTATTTAAATTTAATCTAAGAATTGGTGCGTTTGAATTACTTATTAATCATGATTTGTGATCATGTGCCATCAGCTTTTTGATAATCGGTAAGTAAAAGACATCCAATGGGTACCTAGCTGATAAAAATCCTTAGAATAAACCCTGAAATTACCTGAGTACCCAAAAGACACTGGCGAAGACCAACAAGGTAACATTGTCATAGGTGTCTAGTCACATAGGAGTACGCGGTAATGAGAGGGCTGACAGGTGTCCTAAGGAAGGCGCAGAACTCCCTCTTATCTGGCCAGAACCAGCATGTGGTATATCATACAACATGGTACGGACAGCGGTCACCAGTTGGGTGTCAAATGAACACCAGAAGCGCTGGGACAAAGTGGTGGGGATAGTTCAGTCTAAGAGGATGCTGAGGGGACCCTCGTGTTCTAACAGCGCGGAAGCTCTCAGAAAGTTGGTTGGAGTTATAACTGGCCATTGGATGTTTAGTGCACACCCGCAAAAGCTGGGGATTGAAGTGGCAAACCCACTAAGCAGGAAGTGTGGCAAGGCAGAAGAAACAGCTAGGCATGTTATCTTCGACCGTCCTGCCTTGAGTGAAAGCAGGAACTCCTATCTGAATGTAGGCTAGAAGCGAAGACAGGAGAGCATAGTTCAGTGCATCTCAAAGTTCGCAAAAAACTTAGGATGGAACACTGTTCGATCCGGTGATTCGATCCTATTGACTGGGGATGCACAATAAGCCTTATGGCTGAGCGGCAAGTATTAGGGCAACTGAACACTAACCCCCTCACAATCTCATAAAGTGTGATATTTATAACAAAATTGCGCATAATGTGCTCTTCAAAAGCTATAAATTTCGGATAGGCAACAATACAGGCCCTTATGAAACAAAAAAAATTAAGCTTCCCAGTTCCCCTCCTCCCGCCACCTTAATTTCATCGCCTCTCGGAAAAATGGGAAATAATCAAGACCCCAACAACGCCTAAGAAAGGGGCTTAGTGCGGTTTTGACAATAGTTCTCGTTTAGTAGGTACTAGATATATCACAGCATAGGTATCACACTCCAAATTTAATCAAAATCTGCACTGTTACTGAGATTGCGAGGGTAGAATACCTAATAGTCACGCAAATACAGACCGCCGGAAATGAGTGATATAGATTTCACGATTAAAACCTCAAGAAACACTAAACATTGAACATATAACTCTATACAGGGTATGGTCCAATAAGCGCGCGGTGCTCCCTAGCGGCCATACCGTTTAAATTAGACGAAAATGTTTGAAATAAAAAAACGTTTCTTTTCAAATGCTCTACATTTAGAAAATAATTTTAAAGATGGCGGACTTCCGGATATACCGGAAGTAGGCATCAACTTCCTTAAATGGAACACCCTGTACATTATTACGTTTTTGAATTCACCATCGATTTTTAGGTCCAGTTTGTTAACCATTGTTTATGTCTACGAAGCCGATTTTTGGAGTTATTCAGCAATTTTTACAAAATTTGACGTTTGTAATACTTTACAAGAAACGTTAATATCTCTGAAACTAAACGCGATAGAAAGATACGGTTTTCGGTTTTGCAACAAGCAAGGAACGTATTTGTGCTTCAGTGAGATCGTTGTTTCAAAAAAACTTTAAATCAATAGACTAGCAATTTTCAAATTTGAAAAGTTAGAAACGTTAAAAATTACTTTTTCAAATGGGATGGTATGATAAGTTTCACATCGGTGGATTTGAAATTAAATTCTCTTTCATTTTTATCAAGACACATGAGGTTCTATCTTTGATGGTTTTCAAGATATTTACGGTTTTGTAATTATGTCGTAGGAATTGGAAAAATCGTAGGTGGCGTGACTCGTAGACGAAACAATTGGCAGGAAACCTTTTATCCAAAGTGTTTCGGTCTCTAATACTAAAATGTGCTTTCGCTCCATCTAACTGTAACCACATTATTCTTAAAAACTCCAGTGGTGAATTTTCCAACAGGTTTTCCAAATTTTCATTTAGAAAATTTTAGAAAACAGTGTAATATGCGGTTTCCAATAATACCATCCCAAATGCTTAGACTCTATGAGGGTTATCAACAAACCTCTCAAAATTTGGATTTACGTCGGTATAAAAATGTAAATTATGCCAGTTTACATGGCCGTTAATGATAACGCTGTAGCTACATTTCATAAAAAAGAAAATGAAAAAATTTCATAAGAAATGTAGCTTCATTCGTAAACAACACACTGTTGAAAAGGAGTGCATCTTCTTGGACTCCAGCACGACTCCAGTTACAGAAATTTATTCAGTTTTCAAAGTCTTGTCTTTCAATTGATTGATTAGCTGCACGTGATAATGATAAGGATATGTACACTCCGTTAAGATCATGTTCACGGATGTTTGACTAATGCCCAAATAGCGACTAATTTCTGCTGTAGTACTGCTATGCGGATCTTCAACTACAATTGCGAGAATGTCAAACTCACTATCTTCATGTATTACCATGCTTACTTCGCTCATACTTTACGTCCATGTGAATCCAAATTTTGAGAAATTTCTTGACAACCAGCATGGAGCATTTGGGGTGGTATTATTGGAAACCGCATAATACACTAATGTTTTCCAAAATTTTCTAAATTAAAATTTGGAAAACCTGTTGAAAAATACACCACTGGAGCTTTTAAGAATAATGTGGTGTGACAGTTAGATGGAGCGAAAGCACATTTTAGTATTAGAGGTCGAAACACTTTGAGTGAAAGGTTTGCTGTCAATTATTACGTCTGCGAGTCACGCCACCTACGATTTTTCCAATCCCTACGCCATGATTACAAAACCGTAAATATCTTGAAAACCATCAAAGATAGAACCAAATGTGTCTAGATAAAAGTTAAAGAGAATTTAATTTCGAATCCACCGATGTGAAACTTATCATACCACCACATTTGAAAAAAAGGTGTTTAACGTTTCTAACTTATCAAATTTGAAAATTGCTAGTCTATTGACTTAATGTTTTTTTGAAACAACGATCTCACTGAGGCACATTCCTTGCTTGTTTCAAAACCGAAAACCGCATCTTTCTATCGCGTTTAGTTTCCGAGATATTAACGTTTCTTGTAAAGTATTACAAACGTCAAATTTTGTAAAAATTGCTGAATAACTCCAAAAATCGGCTTCGTACACATAAATAATGGTTAACAAACTAGGCCTAAAAATCGATGGTGAATTCAAAAACGTAATAATATACAGGGTATTCCATTTAAAATAAGGAAGTTGATACCTACTTCCGGTATATCCGGAAGTCCGCCATCACTGAAATTATTTTCTAAATGTAAAGCATTTAAAAAGAAACGTTTTTTATTCCATATATTTTCGTCTAATTTAAACGGTATCGCCGCTAGAGAGCACCCCGCGCTTATTGGACCACCCTGTATAAATATATAATGCCTATCTATTTTGTATAATAAATATATAACCACGCTTCAAGGCTTTTTGAACACCCTATGTAGGAGTAGCACGCATATTTCATAGCATCTGCAAAAACAACAAAAAAAAGTACTACTACCTACATTCCATATTACCAAATCATACCTCCCAAGTCCTCAAGCCTGTTGTTCCATCTGATATAAGAAAACCGCTCTCTTTCAAACTGATAATTCTCCCCCTACCTCCGACACTGTAATGCTTGAAAAAACTGTCCGTCGATACTTTGAGCGCCATCGTGTGGCCGTATGCTGAATATAAGTCGTCGTGAATATCAGTTCCTTCTCTGTCCAGGCGGTCGATTATTTTCTTGAGAAAATGTTTCTGGTAGTTGAGATTTATCGGATGTTTCTGAACTATTTCTGAGTTTACAGTTGCGTTTAACAGTGCTTGTTGGTCATCGTAGCTCAAGTCATCGAAAATATTCTACGGTAGTTTAAGTATAAATTAGAGTGCGGTAAGGTAAGAGGTAACGTAAGACGTAAGAAAATAAACCTGTGGAATCAGATGAGAGTGTTTATAGTCGTAACGTAAGAGGTAACGCAACACTCTCATCTGATTCCACAGGTTTATTACCTTACGTCTTACGTTACCTCTTACCTTACCGCACTCTATTTAATCCCTTAGGTTGTAAGGCAGAATTAGGTATTATCAGGATACTTTTTACTTACCTTCCATTTGATAGAATTCACTGGTACGTTACACAAGAACTGTTTGGCGATAAAACCTATTTTGTCAGCTAATGGGCTTTTATTTTTATTCATCTTAATGATAGAAAAAAGTATATTTACAAAAATAGGTTAGAGGATAGAGAAACGTGTACTCCTCGTGTACTTGGTCCAGCCTGATTATGGAGCGATGTAGCGATGATCATCAAGCGTCTCGACAGAGGGCAGCACACATTCACAAGACAGACAAGCATGGATAGTGATGGGTATTGCCACCGACGATATCTTTTTTTAAGCTAAAGTTACATTTACGAGTGAATCGTATACGGGTACTCGTACAGGAGTACGAGTACCATTTACATTAAGTTCAGAATCGTATATGCAATTGAAGTGTAGTTAATATGGAGCCCAGTAAAATGTCGAATGTCGAATTTGGGTTAAAACAACCTTAAAATCAAGGAACATTGTTGGAATTGAAAAAAAAGTTATTACCTGAGCAGGGAGATGAATTCAAGAACTAATGACTCTCTCAATGTCCAAAAAATATGTTATTTCAAAATAAAAAATTTTCTCGATCACAATACTCCTCGGTGGCAACGAAATAAAAGTTGATAATTTTATTCATGAAAATATATCGATCCTAACCTGTTTTCTGAGAAGCAACAATTTTTTTCTTCCCTTGGTTATTTTTACGTCGAACGTATGTTATTAATTTTTTTCTTCACTGTTTCTACCGATATGTTTAGGATATCTGCTATTGCAGAATATGCTTTGTTCCTTGCATTTATATCTCTAATCTCTATATTCCCTACTTCTCACGTCCCATAAGCACTTCATATTGTCGATAAATTGGTCGATCTTACCAGGCGGTAACTTGTTTTCAGCGATCTTGGATAAATAAAAAACTATTTCACTCCTATATAGACGTAGGCCCGTAGGTACTCGGATCTCTCGCAACTTTGAAGCCGACAGTGCCGACACGTATACGATCTACGAGTTTACCAGGGCAGCGAATCGAAAAATGAATAAATTGAAACAAAAACAATTTAGAAAAAACTTTTATTTAACACACACACATATATATGTAGCTATTGTTTGTTTATATTCATCTTACTTGTACATATGTACCATTTTGGTTTAATCGTTCTACTGTCCAGTTGTTTGACTTGTCATAAGTATTTATTTATGTACAATATGACCAATAAATTACTCTACTCTACTCTACTCTATTTAGTTAAACAGAAATTTTAACACAATTAACTTAGCAGATTCAGTTAGTCATTTAAATAGATACTAGTTCATTTACACAAGTTTTTATGATTACATAAATTGTGTATAATGAGGCATAAGTTAACATCTCAAAGAAAAATTTTATTTTTTTCTTTTTAGAGCATTTAGATAAAATCTTTTTTTTTATATGTTTTTTGTTGTAATTTATTTTTTGCTTTTTAGTAATTAACTTGCATGTATATTCTCTATACTATAGGAAGGCATAAAAAACTTGAAAACTCCGCAATATTGGATTGGGAGTGATGTCAAAATATTTTTATAATTATTCTCGGCAAGCCCTTTTATTTGATACCCATATTGCAGAAGTGCATAAAAAATAACTATTCCGCCATCTTGGATGGTCCGCCATGTTGGGTTTAGAAGGACGTCACATTATTTTTCGGGTCGCTCTCAACAGCAGGTCCTAGCATTGGATACCAATGTTATAGAAGTGCATAAAAAACAACTATTACGCCATTTTGGATGACTCGCCATATTGGATTTAGAATGACGTCACATGATTTTTTCAGTTACTCTCAACAAGCCCCTCCATTTGATACCCATATTATAGAAGTGTATAAAAAATAACTATTCAGCCATCCTGAATGGTCCGCCATATCGAATTCAGAATGACGTGACATTTGTTTTCTGGTTACTCCCAAAAAGCCCCTTCATTTGATACCCATATTGTAGAAGTGCATAAAAAAAACTATTCCGCCATCTTGGATGATCCGCCATATTCGATTTAGAATTAAGTCACATTTGTTTTCGAGTTACTCTTATACTCTTAAAAGGCCCTTTCATTTGATACCCACATTGTAGAAGTGCATAAAAAATAACTATTCCGCCATCCTGGATGGTCCTCCATATTGGATTTAGAATGACGTCACACTTGTTTTCGAGTTACTCTCAAAAAGCCCTTTCATTCGATACCCATATTGTAGAAAATGCATCAAAAATACCTAACTATTCCGCCACCTTGGATGGTCCGCCATATTGGATTTAAAATGACGCCACAGCTTATCGTCCATTGCCATCCAAACTAAACGTGGATACAAAATTTCAGCTCAATCGGTTGAAGATATCTGATTTGAAATTGAGTAGCAAGATTCCACCGTACATTGTGTACATTGCAAGTTAAAGAAAAGCTTTTATCTACTCCCATTACGTTAATTGGCCATTACCAAACTACTTCTGCACAGTTTATACTACCTATAAACAAACAGCGTCTGTTATACCTCATAACTCACAGTCCAGCCGTGGGTTATGGACACCGTCTACTGGATACCATATACTGATCTCTTGGAAATGCATAGGATTAAATAGGCGCTGTAACAACTGCAAATAATGTCACTATGAAACGTCAAACGCTAAATCGAACCGTGACAGTATTTATTTAAGTGACAGAGAAGTAAGGTTAAGTTGCCAATATTGTGTAATTATTATCTATTTAAATCGCACTATTCATATATTCGGTCGTAGATAAAGTATAGTATTCATCTCGCGGTAATGCTAATAACTTACTTGCCGATTTGCAGCATGAGCCGGAGGCGTGAGTTATTACCGTCATTAGCGCATCGTTGAACAATATACTATTATCTACCCCCATTAAGTTCAGCAGCCTTACCAAACTACTTCTATAAAAGTAATACTACCTATAAACAAAGAGCGTGTGTAATATTCCATAACTCACGCTCCAGCCGTGAGTTATGACCACCGCCTACTGGATACCAGTACCGATGTTTTGGAAACGCTATAATAACTGCACAGGTGGCCATTCCATGAGACGTCAAGGGCTAATTCGACGGTGTACAGTACTGTACAGTATTTATTTTACAGAAGTGAGATTAAGTTGTCAATATTGTGTAATTATTATGTATTTAAATCGTACTACTCATATATTCGGTCGTAGATAAAGTATAGTATTCAACTGGCTGTAATGGTAATTAACTCACTTGTTGATTTACACACTCGCCTCCGGAGTTGCTGCAAACTTCAATGCGTGAGTTATTACCCTCATTACCGCATCGTTGAACAATATACTATTATCTATTCCATTCCGTTAATCAGCCATTACCAAACTACTTCTGAACAGGTTATGCTACCTACAAACAAACAGCGTGTGTTATATTTCATAACTCACGGTCCAGTCGTGGGCACAGGGTACAAGGGGTAAGTAGTTTTTGGTTAAAAAGTTGCTCCCCTTGACAAATTTTTTGACTTGTCTCGCGTTTTTTCTTTTATTTGGCGGTTTTTTGAGAAATCCGGGGTTTTCGAATGAACAACATGTATTATGAGTTTTTTGCATTTATGCATCACTAATTTCAAAAATTTGTATCGATCGGCAAAATCTGCAATGATGATGATTACATGGAAGGGTCCAGGGGGTCTGTACCCCTCCCCCCTCCCCCCTCCCCGAAATGTTATATAATGTTATGCCGTAAAAATCTAATCCACAAAAATTCATCCATCCCCCCCCCCCCGGGCGGCGAATATTTTGTTGCGTATCCCGCAAAATTTAAAGGTGCCAAATTTATCTGGACCCCTCCAACCTCAATAAACCCTCCCTCCCCCGCCGACGAATATTTTCTAGCTGATCAAGTCTCCCGGTCATGCAGAATTATAAACTGACCCCCAAAACTTTATCCTGGATACGCGCCTGATATGTATTATGTATCAAAGTTACAGGTATGCCTTCAAAGACTGCTTTGGGTATAGGCATGTACTTTTATAGAATATCACCAACAGGTTAATTTTTTTCAAGGTACGACTACACCCATGGTGTGGGAGGTGAAAGAAAATTTTCCAAAATTGAATGTTCATGATAATTTATAGCTGACATCAGCTATTGTTGAAAATTCTTATTTAAACAGGTATCAACATATCTTCGAATTATTTCAAAAAGTGCAGAATTTTACCAGAGTATAATATACAGAGTACATAATTATGTTAAAGAAGTCCCAATGGTAGATGGATTGGGATCTATGATATACGTTAAAACAGATTGAAAGCACAAGTACCTGATTTCTTCCTGGCTATCGGACCTCAACCTTTAATGCCGTTTGAAAGTAAAAGTTAAAATTTTTAAATGATCACTATACATTGAATACCTTAAATAAATAGAACGTTCTCTGTTTAGATATCTGGGCTACCTTGGGTAAATTGATCCTTAACGTCACACTCCAAAGCAGCAGTCTCTGAAAAGGTTTAGTTTAAAATCTGTGCCCTGATGGTAGTTGATTCATAACTAACGTCAAACAGAATCATTTATAATGAAAATGACGATAAAGTAAAAATATCAATGTATTAGTCGCAGCTGTTTGTTACACTTGATACTTTTTGAAGCAAAAAGGATGGCATTTAGCGAAAAAAGTTTTTTATCTCATCTATATGCATTCATATGATGTAATAATTATGGCCAAAATTCGTTGACTGGGCTCAGAGCTACAACTTCATACCCAAATTTAGCCAACTCCCACCATTTCCCGTTTCCAAACCTGAAGAGATATGTATAGGTGGTAGGAGATTCGGGCCGAATGAAGAGGCTAATTAAAATTGAACTAAATCTATCGGGCTCAAACGAGATCATCTAGAAAAATCAAGTGAGGCTTTACCAAGAAAAATGTGTACCTCTAAATATCATCATCAGCGATGACATCACTGAGGTATGCATGAAGCACAAATATCAGTATGATATGCAGCAAAAGAGAGTGAGTTTGGTCCGCTTAGTAAATAAAACACATGTATTTTCAGGACACATAAACCTTGCTTCAACAAAAATTGGAAACTGAACGAACTTCTGTGAAACCCTCTTAAATCAAGATAAAGGAAGGCAACCGCAAATGACTACTTGTTCTTCACATTTGATGGTGAACTAAAACTCACGTAAGTATGATTACTGCTGAAATTACAATACAAAGTAATTACCATTGGCCCTGGAAGCCAGAATTTCCTGTACGGTGCATTCGGCTGGAAAATCAACACTGCTTTGCCCTGCTGTTAATGGTTTACTGTTGATATTGGGAATTTAACTAATTCGAAACACTATACAATCCGACGTCCCTCCCATTGATAGATTAAATTGAGGACTTGTCAGAAATAATCGGTGCGAAAAATTATTTTCTATCAGCTGAGGCCTCCCGATATCATTATTCTAGTAATTTAAGAAATCAGTTAAAATGTCGCCGACTAGTCCAAGAATAGTACAGCCCAACTATGTAACATTAGTTTACAAAGTGAAAAGTTCCAAAGAAAAAATGCAAACAGGTGTTTATAATTTGTATAAAAGTTTGCAAATAAATAAATAAAGATATAAAATAAAAACCTCTCATGATTTTTTTTGACAAACCATGTTGCATGGTTCTATTTATGGGCAATTTTTCGCTTGGTAAACAAATAATATTATATCGTTGTGCCCAGGCGCGTACACAGGATTTTCGTTGATTAATTGCAAAATAAACAAAAAGCAACAGCAACATAGCATATATATGAATGGATAGGTGGATCAGTGCTAAGCCGGTCAGTCGATAGAGGTCCACATCCAGCCAACAAAACAAAAACTGCCAACAAAACAGCAACACAACAAAACTGAAAGTTTTCGAAAGCAAAAACGAATTATCAACTGCTGTCCACATATAGTCAATAATTAGTCAACTTCGTGGCCCCCGATAGAAAACGTAGATTGCTCAAAATTGCAAATCGGGTTTTCTATTATTAAACTAAAAACGAAAAACATTTTTGGGTTAGACCCAGCCTAAAGAACCGACACAAAAGCTATATTGAGGAAATATTGGGGGGTTTACGAAAAGATGATGCCGGTGTTAGTAGAGAAATGCGATCTAGCTTTAAAAACTGTATAAGAAGAAATAGTTCCGATAATGAAATTATAATGCAAATCATCGGACCCTCGGAAGAAGCATCACAAAGTATTCCTAATTCCTTTACGACGTCTGCCCTATAGCGATTTTATAATCAGATTACATAGACACCTAACTTCTGTATAAAGTTCAATTCATTTTTTGCACGTATTTTCAACACTCTATTTTATTTATTCACACAATATAGTCCATATGTCCGTAGCCTACATCAACGGGGCAAACTGAACCAGGGATTTATTTTATCCGTCTCTAGTTCAGCCCGTATCAGACCAATAGAGTTTCGAGAAACGGGGACAAAACATCAACAATTGATATTTTCCGACCGGCCACGTGAAAATGAAAAGTTACTGGAAATACCAACAATTTTTTTTATAACTGTGCAGACCGCGTAGGCAGAGCCTAAATACCAGAGTACCGCGGCTGCTGTGAAAGGGTAATTTTTTTATTTTTTTATTTATTTTTTATTTTGTAATGTAATACAAAATAGCGCCACCTCGAAGGCCATGCCTTGTGTGAGGCATAGGCGAATAGCTATATATTACACTACAATTTGCTAGGTATATACACTCAATACTCAAGTTATCCAATATACCATCTTATCTGCAGCTAGTTTGATTAACCTTACTTTCTGTTTTCTGTTATTTCATTCGCCCTTCTTCGTAAACCATAGACATGGACCACAACTGAAGCTGCAGCAGTATAAGAGGCTATAATCTTCCATATTTACCAATATGTGAACATTTTGTACTTAAAATTTTGACGTGATGTGACAAATGTTAGAACCAAAACTTTTTTTTATGTTAGGGGAAGTTTGTTAACGCGGGATTTGAATGGCCCAATATCCGCTGGCCCAATGAATACATCTCCTGGCAGTCCATTCCAAGCCTTGGACACCCTGGAAATAAATGTGCGGTTGCACCGCTCGGTTCTTGATGTATGAAGAAAGATCTGAGAGGAGCGGTGAGCGGCGGAACGATAGAGGATAGCTTAGGGGAGCAGATTCCGTTTGCATAGCGGTAGAAGAGTGAGAGGCTACCAACAACACACCGGTGAGAAAGTGGTTGGACGTGGCGCGTTAAGGCCGAGTCGCCAACTAGTCGAATTGCCCTTCCCTGAACGGCATGTAGTATAGACAAGGTAGTAGTGGCAGCAGCTACCCAGACATGAGAGCAATACTCCAGGTCAGGTCTTATCTGGACTATAAATAGCGTGAGGAGGTTACACAGTGAGAAGTACTTTCTGGCTCTAAATATATACCCATGCTTTTTACCAGCATCTGTTGCAATTGACGCAACGCGTTCGTGCCAGATCGGATTTTCTGCAATGTTGACTCCTAACAGCTTGAATGAGTGACTCCTTGGCACAGCCCGGTTGTTCATTAGAGCCTGGTGTTGGCTTGGGCTTGGGCACCTCTTGTTTGATAGCGTACAATACTGGGTCTTGGAAGCATTAAATTTTACCATATTCTTGAGCCCCCAAGCGGTAATGGTATCGAAACCCTTTGAAAGTGAAGCTGCCACTGCCAGTCTTCTGCACACAGAGATCAGTCTACGGATCATAATATGCCTGCATGCAGCGTACTGTCATCCGCAAAACTGTGGATTGGATTTGTAGTGCTCGAGAGTAGATCATTACAGAAAAATATTTGCCAGAATGTTTTGGTTTTGTTGCCAGAAGGTTGGGAAAAATTGAGTTGCTGTTTCGTTTTTGTTTTGTTGGTTTGATGAAATGACGAATTAGAGTATCAATGCATGTGTTATCATGATTTTTTCCCTCCAGTATCTATACTATAAGTTTCTCTTCGTATGCCGATAGGCTAGAGGTTAATGCTGACGCACATGTGCGAGTTTTCGCGTAGTTATTTAGTATGTCGCTGTGATTTGCTAGTTACTAATACTTAATCAAATATTATTATCTATATTGAAATATTTTGAAATTTCGGGGGTTTAACTCGATAACCCTCCCCCCCCCAGGTACGCGCCTGGTTGTGCCGTACTATACAAATATTTACTCCGACCTCCAACGCCTGCCAGCATCAGCGATAGTTTTGTGAAATTATTCTCCAGAAAGAGGCAACTGTATGAAGCAGAAAGATAAAACTTTGGGCTAAAGAGCTAACAATTCATTATTAGTATGAACCTATGGCTCCGGAAAACCATAATTTGAGGAATTAGCTTTTTAAACTCCAGTGAAAATGTTGGCTCAAAATAATAAAAAAAATGTCTTGTATATCAAATCCGGGAAACGTGCAATTATAACGTTTTCTGCGCTCGGATTCGTCTAATCTTGCGAGCGTTACAGAAACCGCATTTTAGTCAAGAGCCAGTGATTAGCAGACTTACGGTATTTCAGAAAACTTCATATTGATGCTAGGTATACTATATTCGAAACACTATACAATCCGACGTCCCTCCCATTGGGGATTCACTATCCCCGGCGACCGACGGCGACGGTTCGTTTGTGCGTGGGCGGGAGTCCAAAGGCGCAAAAAAGTGGGCTCTGTTACGTCATTTTAGCCGCTTTAATATAATGTTCTTCCCAACAGCATATTTTGTACCGTCCATGGAACAGTCACGAAACTGTTCGGATCGTTTGTGGTGCACATGCGTTGACTTTGGATGGTTTCGTGACCGTACAAACAGGAAAAT
This sequence comes from Callosobruchus maculatus, assembly GCA_951848785.1. Lineage (NCBI taxonomy): Eukaryota > Metazoa > Arthropoda > Insecta > Coleoptera > Chrysomelidae > Callosobruchus > Callosobruchus maculatus. Next base: position 2,372,993 of record CATOUR010000142.1, on the reverse strand, counting down.
CTGTTGGAACGGTTCCTTTTCTTATTTCACTGGACTCGTGTCAGTTCTGACAGCTATCAAAAAAACTAACCCTCGATTTCATTTCAAAAGCCACCGTCAAAAGCCAAGACGCCAAGTTTATTAAAATTGATCGGGGCCTGAGTTTTCTGACGATGACTTGGTGTTAGTCTATCCACCACAACTGAAAAATGGGTATTATTTGGGTAATTTTAGCCATGAATAATGGTTGCCATCCACAACCAGGTATTCTTGTAGCTCTATAAACAAAAAACCTGGGTTATGTTTTCGGTTCCTTTTCTTATTTCACTGGACTCGCGTCAGTTCTGACAGCTATCAAAAAAACTAACCCTCGACTTCATTTCAAAAGCCACCGTCAAAAGCCAAGACGCCAAGTTTATTAAAATTGATCGGGGCCTGAGTTTTCTGACGATGACTTGGTGTTAGTCTATCCACCACAACTGAAAAATGGGTATTATTTGGGTAATTTAGCCATGAATAATGGTTGCCATCCACAACCAGGTATTCTTGTAGCTCTATAAACAAAGAACCTGGGTTATGTTTTCCATAAAAATGACCGAATTTATCATAACATACCATGTATAACACTATTGTTTGATTCCATTTCCATTTTTGGCTTTGATGAAGTTTCGACCAACAAACGAGCCAGCCAAACAACAAGCAACAGCAAAAACAAAAGAAGAAAAATAAAATCATACTCAATCTTAACACTCAAGACTCAAGGAAGCAAGAAAACAGAAGGCGCATAGAAATGACAAAATGAAATTGTGCGCCAAGCGGGCAATTTATTTCTACTGTGCATGTCAGTCCTCACAGTCCTTACACTCCTTACTCTGGACCAAGTACCGATTTGACCGTACAGAAACCGTCCCATGAACGGTAACGAAATCTGTTGGAACGCTTTATGGACCGTTTCATGAACGCATTTCGCGTCCTGCGCATGTCCGTGACGATACATCATACGGTATTCAGACTTGTTGGAAACAACCTATATTCTAGTATGTAACTTTTCTTATACAAAAACCCAACGGGGGACACCTAGTATTCACAAAGTTATTATAAAAATGTAGTTTTTGAATGCCTGACGCCTAGGCGGGTTCCAACATACTGGCAGACGCTATAATGTCTCTGTCGTGCTGATTAATCAGCGTCAAAAAAGGCTGGTTTCTAAAATGTGATCTTAGCAGTTTTAATTCACTGAAGTCATACCTTTTTTTAATAAAAAACTCAATGGCAGACACTTACTCCGGTTCCTAATGTGTTTTATAAAATTTCAAAAGCTGAAAATTTTATAAACAACTTACGTTATTTTAGCAAGGATGAAAATGATACATGTTATTCACATTATTATTATAAATATAGTTTTTGAATGGCAGACTCCTAGGCGGGTTTTCTCTCTGCCGTGCTAATTAAACAGCGTCAAAAGTGGCTTGCAAAACGTAATGTTAGCGAGGCTACCACTTTAGTATAATGAAGTTTATACCTTTTTTATTAAAAAACTTAATGACAGACACTTATTGCGGTTTCTTTAGAAGCCACGTTTGACGCTGTTTAATTAGCACGACAGAGACACATTATAGCGTCTGTCAGTATGTTAGAAATTCAATAAAAAGCGACCAAGTCATAGAGCATTCTCCTAGTAGGGAATTTGATGACAAAAAATTTAAAAACTATTTCAGATTTAATTGTGTATCTCAATATGGCGAAACTGAAGTGTCTTATAGGATGTCACTGCCTTTCAAGTAGTCGAGTAGAGAATACGAGTAACATCGGTTCTCTCGAGTCTTATTATGAGAATAATTCGACAACACGGGCTATCAACAACAATCAACATCGCCAAAATAAAATCGGATATTGATTGCATGGTTTCATTGACCATAAATCAAGGTATAGGCCTCAAGAAGGTAAGTAAGATCGTTTTTCTGGGGCCGCTGATGTGTTTACGAATGTGTCGTGATTGTTTATGCTTTCGTCAAAATGCCGAAATTGAGGAAGTGGACAATGCACGATTTTTCACAAAGTAAGTGCTAATTTCTGAATACAACGCTTCCAAAAGATTCGTCGGTAACTACGACGACATGCTTACATGACAATTTTTCCTAGTGGTCCGGGAACCTCTCAAATAGCGAACTTAGTTTATTAGAAACCCTCGTATATGTATATGTACTGACAATTTTATCTTATGTTCGTAATTCAGTGTAGGGGACATTGTGCGAAGTATTGCAATTCTTCGGAGAAAAAAACTCACTTAGATTCGTCAATTAATCCTAACAGTAATAAGACTTTTGTAACAAAAGTTTTTCCGGACAACTTCTAAATACTTGAAAAACTAGTGTGGATACTTTCCATGAATCTGCGCTGCATTATATATGATTGAATCTTTAACGATGATTTCGAGGTAATTAATTCAAAATCATACAATATAATCCATATTCATGGACTCAAATTTTGTTTTATTTCTGTATATCAGTGCTGTCGTTTCCACTGAAACCGCAGCTGAAATGGACAATCATGAGTAAAATCTGATTGAGACACTCAACTAGCAGCAAAATAGGGCCAAACACGTCAACTGCTTCCACAATCATGAGTAAAATCTGATTGAGACCCTGCAATCGCAGTTACAGAGGCCCACAGTTTCTACAATCATGAGTAAAATCTGATTGAGACACACAAACAGCAGCTAAATGGGACTCACCAGTTTCTAAAATCATGAGTAAAATCTGATTGAGACACACAAACAGCAGCTAAGTGGGGCCCACCAGTTTCTATAATCATGAGTAAAATCTGATTGCGACACACAAACAGCAGCTCAATGGGGTTCACCAGTTTCTACAATCATGAGTAAAATCTGATTGCGAAACACAAACAGCAGCTAAATGGGGCCACCAGTTTCTACAATCATGCGTAAAATCTGATTGAGACACACAAACATCAGCTAAATGGGACCCACCAGTTTATACAATCATGAGAAAATCTGATTGAGAGACAAACATCAGAAAATGGGGTTCACCTGTTTCTGCAACCATGAGTAAAATCTGATTGATACACTCAAGCAGCAGCTCAAGGGGCCAATAGTTTCTACAATCATGAGTAAAATCTGATTGAGACACACAAACAGCAGCAAGAGGGGGCTCATCAGTTCTATATATAATCACGAGTAAAATCTGATTGAGATACACAAACAGCAGCTAAAGGGGGCTCACCAGTTTCTACAATCATGAGTAAAATCTGATCGAGACACGCAAACATCAGCGAAATGTGTTTCACCAGTTTCTACAATCATGAGTAAAATCTGATTGAGACACTGAAATAACATCTAAATGGGGCCCACCAATGTCTACAATGAGACAGTGAAACTGCAGCTGAAGGGAACCGTAAATGCACGAAAATGGCAAGCATCAGGAATATGGGAACATGGGTAATATCTGGTTTCAATTTTCTTTGAAGTAACAAAAAAAAAAATGATAAGTAGTGGCCCTACCAGTGAAGTAGTTAAATATGAGCAAAATATGGTTGAGAATACCTATTCTTCACGCTGTGATGTCTTCAGTCCGCGAATCTTATCTCCTTTCAGCTGACAGTGATTCGAAAAGTCATAGGTACTAACACTAACGACTTCAACACATCCTGGTAAACACCCAGTTCAAATTGAATGGGGCTTCAAAACAAATGCAGCAAACTGAAAGGATGGAATCTCAAAAGTCAACCATTCGGTTGATATCGTACCACAAACGTGGGGGAAAAATAATGGTTTAATTGTTGTATCTTAAGAACAAAAGGAGATAAAATTTATGAAAGTATTACTATTATACAAACATATTTATTGTGTTATTACCTGTTGGTGTCTTGCTGTCCGAAGCTTGACACACTGTTACGAACACGCGCCCACAAAACCTTCAAGGCCGCGTGGGATGATAACACTGGATATTTCGCTGCTAAATAATTATTAGTGAGACTGTAGAGAAATACTATCTGTCCATGCCCATTGCCCAGGTAACACCTCCTCATTGTGATTTTTGCTGTTAGTAGACAATGTCCGCTAAGGGAACACCTATCTACATTACGAAGCTAAGTGATCCCCCTGTCTTATCAATGCGAACACAAAATAGGGAGACTGCTGCTGCATCCCGTGAAGGTCTCAACCCATCGTACCGCAACTTAGTCTGGTTTAGCGAAAGCGCTGTTAAAATCGCTTCCTAAACCGAAGAGTAGGAAGGTCCTGAAATATTTCCAGACCTTACACCACTTATTGCAGTCTTATCTACCTACCGGTTTAGACAACTTTCTCCTGAACATATAAAATTTGTCAGGGGAAGAGAACGAAACTGAGCGACAAAAAGGAAGGGGAGCCAGCCACTGCGCCATCCATTTCCAAGAAAATTTTTAAACCTATTAAGAACCATTCAAGGTCACTGGGGTTTCTTTATGTATTTCACCCCGAATATGTTTTATTCTTTGGCAAAGACAAATCAAACTGCTATAATAATGTTAATCATTCGATGCAACTTCCTGCATCCCTAAGGTTCTTTATAACAAAAAAAAAAGTACCAGGGTTTACATTTAGTACGAATACTAATAATATGTCCGTACCACCAGAAAAATCCTAAAAAATCAATAAGAAACAAAAATAATATAAAAACTAAGAGATTTTGCCATCTGGTTCCTCGTCATCCTATTGTCAGGACTCCCAGCCATTTCATACAGGTGGGCTTACATTAAAAAGCTTGAATACCAAAATTAATAGTGCTAATGCGGTCATTAATTTGCATTCTAAAAATGATGACTTGCATTAAGCTAGGTGCAGTGTTTTACATAAAAACGTCATTACCAAGTTAAATACCAATAGAATTATTAGAATACAACATTCACCAAACCACTCTTCAAAAAAAAAAAAAATTGGTTTTGGCACTATCTAATCGATTCACTTGTTTTCATCAGAGCCAAAAATGGTCCAGTGTTTGTCTCTTGACACCTGGATCCTCAATATTCCGCTATAGATGTGTTTACTGGGAAGAAATGTTTTTCAAAGCATTCCCACATTTCTCGCTTCTACCAAGGATTTGAAACCGAAAATAACAGCTGAGAAGGCACAAGGAATCGCAGTCTACCTGTTGTGGAAAACGCAACCTGGGTTTTTAGTATGGAAAACCTACAAATAGCAAATCACACCTGTTTTTTAACGACAAATCACTCTTACTTCCACCTTGCAGGAAACCTCATCCTCTGTGGAAGAGCCTTATCCTGCATCTACATAAAATAACATGTTGACCAGAACTTTAAGAGAATTGATCAACTTTTACTTACGTCCAAAAAACATCACGACCCAGCCACACCACAAACTGTAACCAAAAAGGCTTAATGTCGGGAGTTGGGACACATCTGTATTTTAAGCACAGAGCACTGGCCACGCCTCCACTTCCGCGGCCTTTAGGGAAGGCTTACACGTTGAAACCTTAGACATACCGCAGGGTGAAGTGATAGGTCAAAAGTTTTTGTTATGTTTTATAACAGACCCATATGCCTGACGATTTATATTTTGCAAAATCACTGATAATAAAAAATGGATAATGAATTGTAGTACTACTAAGCTAAACTTTTACACATTACATAGGTGTACATTACAAAAATGATGAAAGATTATTGCATTTTAAATAAAAAACTTCAAGACTGAACACTGTCCAGACTTGTTCTTTCTCTTCCATTCGAGTTATACTCAGATCGTGAAACATCTACAGGGTGATCTCGAGGACGATATCAATATTCATCATCATCATGTTAATATGAATTCAAATTGTTAAATCTTCAAATAAACTAATTATGGTAATTTTTTACCAAATTACTATTATTCTTTTTCCTAGGAATGGAACAAACCTGTAAAATAATACGTACATATATTTTTGTTTGTTTGTCTTCTACCCAGACATAAATAACAGGTTATGGAAATCAAATCGAGGTACAAATCTCTGAACATCTACAGGGTGATCTTAAAGACGGGGCTATCGAAGTATAATTAGAGGTTAAACGACTTACCTGTAAGGAAGTTCAATCCTCAATTATACGAGATAGCCCCGTCCGAAAAGATCACCACCCGCCCACCGCTGTTCCCAAAATTCCTCGATCTGATAACACACGAAACGTAATGGGGACCTAGGCGGGGGGACGGCAGAAGCAAGGTCTACAGTTTTTTTATCTAAACATCACGCCAGCGAGCTGAGAGAAACGTACACTACAGGGTGATCTTTTCGGACGGGGCTATCTCGTATAATTGAGGATTGAACTTCCTTACAGGTAAGTCGTTTAACCTCTAATTATGTTTATGTTTTTATTTTATTTTCAGGCATTCCAAATGTAGTGCTTTATTTGATGAAAACAAAAAACACAATTTTAACAAAAACAGGAAGAGCGTGCATTTTACTGTTTGATGAAATGAAAATACAAACTATATACGACTACGATAAAAAGAATGACACGACATACAAAGCCTAAATTTCGAGGTGGCAATATTTGTATTTCACTACTATACAAATAAATAAAAACTAAAATAAAAAAATTATGGCACGAAGGATTTGTGGAAATTGCAAGCAACCCATATTTTATGACTATGACCGCAAAATGACAAAAAACCGTATTTTTAAAATCATTACATTACAAAGTTGGGAAATATTGGGTGCTTTGTATATGCCCTGAATTGCGACTTGGGTCACTTGGGTGGAAGTAATAGAGGACTTCTGAACAGCTTACTATTTTTTAAAATCTATTCACTAAACAACCAGTCCATGTATTTGCAGACACTCAGCACATGATCAAACTTCTAAGAAATCATTTTCTTGATAGTGGTTACCTAATAAATGGCAAATGCATAAATTTAAAACCAGTTGTAAATCTGTTACATAGCACAGAAAAGCTGGATTTAAACATTGCCCATAAGCTTAATGAAGATCTGTTAACAGTGAAAGGTAGGGTACAGTCTTTTTGTGTATAATATTAATGATTATTAACTTACAAAATATTTCTGAATAGAGTTTTTTTAGGTCCACATTGGCAGAAAGTAAAATATGCTACAAGTTATTTTCTCACACAATTTCAAAAGCCATATCTAGAATGGGCATGCTTGGTCTTTATAATAGTGGAAATGTAATGAAATTTTTGTTAATTTCGTTACACGTCGTCTGTGACTCCTTTTATAGATCAATTCTTCTAGGATAATGTTCAGTTGACAGGTAAATATATGTTCCTCCCTTATGCTTTGCCTTTATGCTATTAAACGAACCACTTTTCCTTGCCTATAGATACTCATAATACTTTTGGTATTAGCTTCCTAGCCTAAGTGGCCTATAAAATAGCGACTGTCCGAATATTCAATGCAAGCAAGTGGTACTACTATTCCGAGGTGTACGGGTTGTCTACACATGAGGAATAAGTAAGTCTCGATTATTTTGTTACTTATATGACTTAACTTTGCAAAGTTGTTAGATTCATTCCTTTAGTGCATTTTCCGTTCCCTGTTATGAATTTATTTCGTTCATAATAGTAATTCTGTCCCGATCTGTGATTCAGACTATAGCTACTTTGAGAGTTTGGGTTGGCAATGAAAAGTCATTGGTGACGTCACAGCCCCCTCTATTGCCCCTGTAAGGCTGTAAGGTTCCCATATTTTTTGTAACACGTATGCAATAAATATGTTGGAGTCTCGGACTTCGACCTTCTCTCTCTGCGATCTGCCTTCGAACTTCTTCTTCCTCTTCTTCTCTCGATCTCGACTGGTTCAGGTGTATCGTGTTAGCTGTTAGCATTCCGCCATATTTTAGATTCTCTTTGTAGCGATTTTCTCATGAAATAAGATTCTATTTATTGCCGTGAGCTTTAACTTTGAAGTTCATCCACTCTCCTTTTGCGAGAGTTCTGCTGTTTGAAGTACCTAACCCTATAACACGTTCAGTTATTCGTGAAGAAAAAGGGGGATATAGCATATTCCGCCATTTGAGTTTTGGGTCACTGCGTTGTTACAACCAGCGACTGTTTTGTATCTTGCTAGCATTTTGCTATTGATATCGAACCTTTAGTACCTAGAATCGATATCATTGATTTTAGTTTCATTTTCTAGTTTGGTTGTGAATGCCGTACTGTTTTATATGTGTTTTCTAGCTAACCAGTCATCAAGTGTGTGGATCCGCTTCCCTCAGCGTATCAGTGCAATAGAGACACACGTTGAGGAACAGCTAGCGACGATACAAAAGCACGTTGAGAAACAGCTGCAGCAAGTGAAAGATCAGGTCAAAGAAATGGTCAGAGAGGAGCTGCGAGAATATAGTGCAGGTGAGCGTAGTTTAACAGCTGCAGCACCCCTTTTTCCTGATAAACACAGTGGCGTAGTAGCAAAACCCTATCCATACAATGGAAAAACGGGGTAGAATGGGAGTTCGCATTTTTTCTGATTGTCACTAAGACAAAAGGAAATTATTCTTTCCTGCATAGATACTAAGGACCAGGGAAAATTTCAAAGCCAGAATGATATTTTGGTGCTGTTGTGATTTGAAGCCACCAATATTCAAACCCAAACACAAAGTATTAATATATTTATTTATTTATATTTTATATATTTACTATTTATATTTTATATATTTACTATTTGAAGTTTTTTTTTAAATCGAAAACAGAACCAGAAGGAAAATCATCAGAAAGATTTTTGCTATGTGTATTTGTACACAGCGACAGTATTTTCGGACATCCGTATTTATCTTTCGATTTTTAAACGATTGCTTTTTGAAGTCAGTTAACTGCAATTTTTCACAATAGTATTGAAAATATGATTATGGCTATCAGAATGCTTACTGTGATATTCTTTGGTGATCCTCCAATCTGGCTAATCGGTCATTCCTTTGTTTTGTTTCAGCTTCTCTAATTTATCCATTCTGTAGTGTAGATGTTTGTTGAAAATGAATAAATTGTCTCTTCACACAAATCAGATGGTGTTGCAAATTACAAATTCACAAAATTGGTACGCAGTTAAGTTAGCGCCATGTGAAAACACCGACAGCCGACGACAAATACAAGGCTATGGATATACGCACTTCGCGCATTACACAAAAAGAAGACAAACAGTAGCGATATGTAGGTATATATGGGGAGAATTGTAAAAGAGGTTTTTTGCCATCGACTTGCCGCACCCGTAAATATGCTGACTTTACAGTTTTATACATTAATAGTCAGCGTTGATGCAACTTGCCGTAGCTGGTAAGTAGAAGTAGTGCCAATGCCGGACGATGTCGGCAGTCGGCCGACCATATGCCGATTGACAATGTTTGCTGGAATGGTATCTTGCGCAATATTGCCTACAGACGGTACAACCTTTTTCCGTTTGTACAAAATATTTTCAAGTATTTTAACTAATTTCAATTTCGACTACAAACAATCAATTATATTGCACAAACCTAGGTATTGCGCAATAACACTGAGCGTGTATGGCCCGCTTTATGCGGTACTGAGATAAATACCATTAGAATTCGAAAATAACTTACGCTATGTGAGAGCAGCAATATGTTGAAGACGGACGTGGACGGAAGACAAAATTGGAAATAATATAATATCTTTTTTTGTAGACCTAATCCATTTATTATTGCTTCTGGTTCTGGTGTGGGTGGCAGTGCCGTAGAGAATACGAAATTTTTAGGTCAGTCTGAAACAGATAATTCCGGCAATACGTTTTCGATCGCTTCACACCTCAAAGTAGAACGCAGTTGTTGACCTATGATAGATCCATCCATTATATTTGGTGAGATGGACGAGCGCCAGGGAGAAAACGGGGTCAAGTTTTTTAACTAATTTGCGAGAAATAAAGAGTTTGGAATAAAATGCGATTCAGCGAGATATATGATCTCAATTCGTTAGTGTTTAATTTAATATTAAACCGATCCGTAGAACCCTTGTTCTTGGTAGCAGTACTGTCGTTTGATATATCTGTGTGGTTTGGTCCAGATAGGAAAGTCATGAGAAATAAAAGAAATAAAAGAATAAGAGAGGTAGGAAGGAGGAGGAAGTGGGACGGTTAGACGGAACAGCTTGACACTCGGTGACATTGGGTTTATTGCTGAGCCTGTTGTTTCACCTCCACTGAGAGCCTGTACAAATAAAATATTTTTCGCAACAGCACATATCGAAGTTCCTGTGTATCGACGCGCTCCTAAAAGCCTTACTTTTTTATAAGACCAAATGGGTTCGGTTTAGACAGCTGCAGATAATATAGAAATGAAACAATATCACTTTCAGTGACAATGTTACAGAACTTTTTGGTAATGTTCTACGTCCTAATCAGCGATAAAATTTTGATTGAATGAAAATCACATATCAACCCCTAACTTTGGTGGTTGTAGAATGAAAACTATTGGTCGCACACGAAAAATGTAAAGAACATAATTGTGCAGAATTTTGTTTTCTCCGTAAGTCATTTAACCCTTTTTCCGATAGCACTTACCAAAGCGACGCTATTTCTCGAAAAGCGTCGCAAAGCCAGTTTTCACCTACCAACCTCCCCCCCACGCGCTGTAACCCCCAGAGGTCGCAAATAGACTCTTATCTTAATTAAACAGCTCCGAGGTAATACCACCTTCACTGAATTCATCTACAAATAAGATATTTTTCGCAGCAGCACATATCGCAGTATTTAGGAACGCGCTTCTAAATGCCGAGCTTTTTTATAAGACCAAACGCGTTGAGTTTAGGCATCTGCAGATAATATAGACACAAGAAAATATCATTCCTTCAGTGAAAAAAAAATGTTACAGAAATTTTTGATAATCTTAAACCGCAATTAAATTGTGATTTTATTGAAAATCACAAATCAACCCCTAACTATTTGGGGATCGAAAAATGGAAACTGTTGGTCACACACGAAAAATGTAAAGACCAGAATTGTGCACAATTTTGTTATCTCCATAATTCATTTGAACCTTTCTTCGACAGCACTTACCAAAATAAAGCTATTCTTCGAAAATCGTCGCAAAGCAGAATTTTCACCCCTCACCCCTCGACGATGTAGCTACGGTGGGCCAAGACGTTCTTGTTCTTGGCGATTTAAATGCTAAAGCTGCAGATTGGGGGTCACCAATCACAGATAAAAGGGGGAGAGTCCTAAGCGAGTGGATAGCGGTGATGGATATGGTAGTGTTGAATGATGGCTTGCTGCCTACTTTCTGCAGAAGAGATTCGTGTTCGTTCATCGACGTCACTCTAGCACCGCAGGAGGTAGCTAAGTGCATTCAAAGGTGGAAGGTCTTGGAAGACGAAACTTTGAGTGACCATAGGTACATCTATGTTGAGATGGACATGAAACAAAAGTTAAAAGGAGGTCAACGGAGTGCCACACGCCTTTCGTTGATGTCAGCAAATTCCAAGAGGCACTTACCCCGTAGACTTGAGGCCTTCCATACCATGGAAAGCGTAACTGAACAGCGGTACACGAGGCTGATGCAAGCCGTTCTGAAAGAAAGTACCATCAAAAGGGGTGCCAAGACCGCTATGGTACCGTACTGGTGGAATTCGGAAATCGAATCTGCTAAGGCGGACTGGACTGCCTTCAAGTACGGCGTAAACTGTCGCGCACGCGACATGGAAACCACCAGCCTCAAGCAGCCATAAATGCACTACAGGAAGAATACGCCGCCAAGAAAAAGCTGATAAAAGGTCTGATCTGTACCTCAAAATCCAAACACTGGAAAGAACTACGCGAAAACTTAGAACAGGACATCTGGGGTGAACGGTACAAGTTGGTCACCAAAAGGATGATAAGCAATCGTCACCGTGTCTACTAAGTAACGACAGAAGAGTAGAGATAGTGAGAGAGCTCTTCCCAAGTATTTCAGAAGCTTGGAAGACGGACAGCACCGAAAAGAATCCGGAGACCTTTACGGTGGAAGAGAATTAGGCGATTGCGGGGAAGATGAAAAATGGTAAAGCTCCTGGGCCAGATGGTGTCCCTCCGGAGACCATCAAGGTGATAGCATCTACAGCACCACAGCTGCTATCTGGTCTATTCAACCACCTTCTGAGTACACAAACCGTACCAAAGGCGTGGAAAAGGGCCGACGTGGTATTGCTTAGCAAGATCGGAAAACCGCCAGAGCTTTCTTATTCATACAGGCCAATTTGCCTGCTAGATACCATCGGAAAGCTGTACGAAATCCTGATAAGGCAGAGGCTCGAGAAAGAGATCGAAAAGGCAGGAGGACTCTCGCCATGCCAATTCGGTTTCCGCTCGGGGAGGTCCACCATCGATGCCCTGGAAACGGTAACGAGAATTGCGGAAGATACCAAGAAGAAATGGTGTGCGTTGGTGACGCTGGATGTCCGCAATGCTTTTAATACGGCCTCGTGGAGCATGATTATGGAGGAACTAGGAAAGCTGAAGATTTAAAAATACCTAAGGAATCTTATAAGCAGCTACCTAGATTTCAGATCAATTTGCATTGCCGGAACCGAAATCTCTATGACAACAGGGGTGCCTCAACGATCTGCTTTAGGGCCGTTAGTCTGGAACATCCTGTATGATGGGGTGCTGAAGCTCTCGCTGTCCAGCGGCGTAAAGACGGAGGCAGACGCCGACGATCTGGCACTTGTTATCGTGGCAAATGAACAGGCAGAGCTGGTTCATAAAGCCAATGCATCGCCGTGCAAGATTGACAGATGGATGTGCGATCACAAGCTTAAGCTGGCTCCTGAGAAAACAGAGGCAGTTATAATGCGCGAACCAAGGAGCAAGAGAGCTAACATGGTGTTCCAACTAAAGGGGGTGCAGGTCACACCAAGCAAGTCCATAGTGTACCTCGGAGTCACACTGGATAACGAGAGGTGTTATGGAGAACACCTTAAACGAGTAGTGACAAAGGCTGAGAAGAAGGCGGCAATACTTTCGCGACTAATGCCAAATATAGGAGGGCCCAGTAGCAACAAAAGGGCACTACTGTGCCAGGTTGTACAGTCGGTCCTCCTATACGGAGCTCCTGTGTGGTGTAAAACCACGAAAAGGAAAAGGTATCAGAAGGTCTTAGACAGCTTGCAAAGAAAGTCTCTGCTGAGGGTGGCCAGTGCTTATCGCACGGTATCTACTAGAGCCTTGCAAGTTATAACGGCGATACCGTCATTACACTTGCTGGACGAAGAGAGGACACTGATCCGCCATGGTCAAGCAGGCAATGCGATAAGCCGCGCTGAGGCTAAAAGGCTGACAGCAAGTAAGTGGCAAAGCATATGGAACGAGACCACTGATGTCGGGCAGTGGACGAAACGACTAATACCGTCGATAAAAGAATAGGTGGAATGCAGTCATCCACAGACGTCCTATTTCCTAACGCAGGCACTGTCTGGACACGGGCCTTTTCGAGTGTGTAGGAAACGGATAGGACGGGTGATGGACGAAAGATGCTTGCACTGCTAGGCGGAAGATACGGCCGAGCATACCCTGCTTCTGTGCGATCGATGGGCGGCGTACAGACAGGAGGCAAGTCAAAAACTGGATGGGGAGCTGACCCCAGAGACTATGGTCCCGCTGATGTTGTCCAGCGTAGAGGCATGGAACATCATACATGAGATGGTCAACAAAATACTCTCTGTAAAGGAGAAAGAGGAGCGGCTTCAAGGATAAATGAGGATTGGAAGTTATTCATAAATGTGTTTTAATCATTGCCTCATCTTGCACTGCGAAGAATATCGTTCACGATGATGCCCGGTGCAGATGAAGATATAACATCAGAGGTAAGGAAGAGGGAACGGGTTTTAGCCGGTCGGGCCGTGATGACATGTCGGATGGACGTGGTTGCGTCCATTGGACATGTGATCAGAGGACTCAAGCTGGTTCAACGTCGGGCGGGCAGACCCTCTCTCACACTTCCGGGTGTGTGAGTTTTTTCTGTCCTTGCGATCAAGCCGATTTCCTAAACCCTCTATAATAAAAAAAACGTGGTTAGTGTCGGTCGCTTCAAGGTATAAAAACTCTGCGGGGTCTTAGACTATAAGACATTAGTCGATTCTATGACGCACATGTGACAGCCTCGAAATCTGTAGATGTGTCGAGGCCAGTTACATATGACAAAATTAACTCATATATCACCAACACCTTATACATGTTACAATATTAACAATGGCATAACAAAGATCAATCTTGTTTAGAGAACGAATTTGTGGTTCTTGGGTTTTTAGGCCGGTGTCGTTGAACGTTGAGGCTTGACGTTTCGCTACCTCGGGTAGGTGGAATCTTCAGAAGTTATTACACTTCGGCGACTTCCAAAATACTTCCTGAAGTTCACAAAATCTTAGATATAAGAAAGATAACTTTGTTCCTCGCATGATATTAATAAGCCATTTTTTAAACCAGGCAACGAAAAGTAATAACAATTTACCAGAACAGTACTTCACAGAAATATCTATGCAGCCTTTCGATCCCGTTCTTATTGGGTGACATACTCCCTCTAAAATTCCATTTGTGTTAGGTATGGTATTACATCCGTCAAAAACGCAGTTACTTAGTTATTATACTGTTTCTACGAGTGTAACATGCACTAATACTCACAGGTGCCACACACAAAAAGTCTAGGCTGATTATCAGGTTATATAGGTGGCCAAAATAGAGGTCCTTCGTGACCTAACTAACGATTTTGATAAGCCCAATAGTACCAAAGCCCAAAGTGTATGAATCAATGTTGTTGCCATAGCTTAAGAGGAACGCAAAAATCAAAAGCAAATTATGCTGCAGAAAATAATTATAGGATTGTCCATCAAGGTATGCTGGTAAAAAAAGGCCCAATCAAATAGTCACTAATGATACCGATTCAAACGTTCATTGAGAGAAAGGTCTTCCTGAAAATATGTCTCTGTAATAGAATAAGGATTTTCTTTGTCCCAATTATGATCACTGTGAAAATTAATCATAGCTACTCTGGAAAAATGCCTTTCGTCCCTAAGCATAATGATGGAATAAAAATGAGTACTTTTTGTAAGTTTTTAAGATATCGTCTACAAAATTGCTTACGCGGTTCACCCGGTTGACCTGAACTCATTTTATATGGTAACGATACAAGAAGGACTCTTTAAATGTTTCCCATAGTGTTTTATGGCAAATATTCAATTCTTTACCGACCTTTCGCGTACCAGTTGCTGGATTTTCTTCGACCGCATGTGAGGCCCTTCAACTGCGACAGTTCGAACTGTACGTTTCCCTATAGCAGTTTTATATTAAAAAAACTGACAGATTCAGTCAGTCGATGATGAATGTTAATGAGCACATTTTACCTGCGAGGACACAATGAGGATAACTTGATAAAGCCACCGCGCTCCCTCAGAATTACCATTGCCAAGACGACAAAGGATTGGAATGCATCTGTATCATTTCCAGATTAGAACAGTTATTCTCCATTTTTTTGGCACAGTCTACCTTTTGATCAGCGGAAGAATAAAAGCCAACTATCAGAGACTGTCATAACAACCAAACAACATTCCCTAGAATTATTAAAAGTTAGGTTGCTTAATTTTTTTGTAACTCGATGGGCTACGAATTGGTTTTTACTTTGTAATCCAAAACAAAGTATGATATGAAAAGGCATCAAGCGGCGAAAAGTTGTGTTTTCCTTTATTTTATCTGAAAAACCATGTTTAGTTTTTTTAAGCTCAGTAGCTTACATTTTTTAATAATATTATTCGTAGGATTGTCTCCGAACCACCACTGGAAATCATAATTATCTCACACTCATTGCCGACTTAGCGTCTCATTGCAGTGAACAACACTGCCAAATTACAACACAGTCAGCTTAATGACCTTTAAGATGTTAATAAAAAATAAATTATTTGTTTTCCAAACTTTGGCACCTTATGTATCTTGAAGACTCTTTAGGACACCTCTTTATATGAACTTTTCTACTCAAATTTTGTTCCGAAATAAGCGCTTGAAATTACTGCCTATGAATAAACAACACTCTGTATATTTATTTAATCAATATCTTCAAGTGAACGCATTGACAATGTAATCAAAAGTAGGACCTTCCAAGTGACATGGTTACGGAAAAATGTGATATGTCAAGCCAAATGAGCTTGATACATACATTCTTTTAAAAGACCTATTTTCTCCAACATTAACCATGACAATTTGGCACTTTCCATAGGTCATAAAAATGTTATTAACATCCGATCAATGCCTCTTAAGTTACAGGGAGATCAAGGAATAATCAATTTTGATCATCACTTCACTACCACCACTGAATAGATTTTAGAAAATTATAAAGCTTTCTCGTTAATAAGTATAAGGTTTCCACGACCATGGTCCGATGAACTGTTGGTACTTGGGCTGTTCGGCCGGCGTCAACACGCTCCACTGCTTTGGACTCAGCGCGCTTCGCTGCTTGTCGTTTAGCCAACACGAGCAGTTAGCATCGGACGCCGACCGAGCAGCCCAAGTACCAACAGTTCTTCGTCAATGCCTAATGAAAGTTCTGTGGCTTGCACAAGGGTCCGGGGGTCTACGAGTATCTGCATAAAACAAGTTTTGAGAAAATTGAAGATTTATGAAAAAAAAGTTGTTTCTTATTGATGTTTCTCAGTCGAGCGAGATGGTATTTTGGAAACTTTACAATGAAGACCCAAATATTCGTGAAACATAAAAAAATTTGGTTTATTGATTTCATTGTTGGTAGGTCTTTGTTACTAAGGCCCTAGTACATTGGTCTCAAAGTAATGATATAATACACAGTTAGGATCTGAAAATGGTTAGGATTGATTGTCGTGTAAAACATTAATTAGCCCCTTTTAATCTCGTCAAATAATTTCTCATTACCTAAGTTTGCTTACAGTAGCAATAGTGAAAAATTTAAGCTCCTTAGTCAGACCCATTTGATTCAAATACATACATCTTCTGTGAAATGTCCGTTGAGTAATGTATACCAGTATAAAATAAAGAAACTATTAGTGTGAAAAAAAAACAGAATAATTCATTAGCAAATACATATCACAGATGAGAGATTGTGTCTAACAAATATGAATTACGAGCACTCATCATTTTCTAACACAGTAGGATGAACATCTTCGTTGTCACCGTTGCTGCCAGATTTTAGATTTAAATAAAATAGTTAACTACTCTTCAAGTTTATTTTTCGGTAGTGAAAGTGGGTATAAATCGTGTGGGTTTTCTTAACTAGGACGTTCTGTACTCAACTGCCCTTTTTTCTTTTTATATTTCTTCAAACTGGTCTTCAGTTTTGAAAGTTAATTTCTAGAAAATTCTACCGGGTTTTTCTTTTAAAGTTACGTTTCACATGGCACTATGTCTTATATCAGAAAAAAGTATTACACATTTTTCAAAATAAGCAGACAGGACCTACATTTAAAAACAATTATATATGTATCTATGTCACACGTAGGTCGTTTGATATTTTTTGTTTGAAAACCGAATGACGGCAGAATATAACATGGGTCCTAATATTTCTTATACTATTGGTGCTAAATTGTCAAAGTGAAGCAAAACCCAAAAAAGGCAGAAAGGCTCAAGCCCATATTGGTCCAATTTAGTGGGCCTATATTTCAAAATAGAACCATTAACGTCACGTAACAGGTCGAATTAGTGTAGATAAGATCGTGATAAAAGAACCTAGGATATACATGGGCCTTTACATACACGAAAGTCTCCATATTTAGGACTTTTACATACTTTTTATTCTCTAACGAAATAACCTTTTGACTTTTAACCTACGTCACTGGAAAGAGCGTATTTGATTGAAGTTGAGTCCAGAACATCATTTTAAGAAAATTTGCACAGAGGCCCTTGTCCGTCCAAGCCACAGAGTTGATTTATTACTTCGCACACCGATAGGTGGAGATGCAAGAAACTATTTACGAGAGGTTTTTGAGTGGGATGTTTTATTTTGAAGGCGGGCGGGCAATGATTTGGATGCAAAGGGATCTCAGACTATAGCTTCATGTAATGGAAAAATAATAAAATAGTATCACCCTTATGCTTAGGAAGTACTGAGTCAATCAACTTGACTCCATTTTAAGGGGCAAGGTATATATCAGAAAGATTGTTACACAGACAGGCAAAAGCAAATAGATTCGTTTTTTTGCGTGGAAAGATACATATGTAGATCTACCACTGTCATAGTACTACGTTAGAACTTTTTATGTGGGACTGTGTAATTCTGGTTATTACACAGGTCACTGGGTAGACGGCGCTCTTGCATCAGCGCCAGCGGAGTTGGAGTCAGCGTACTCGATTCACCTGGCTCTCATTAGAGAGCCATCCTTCACAATCAATTATATTCCCTGCTGGTTCTCCGTCGTGCCGGGATGCAGCTCGCCCATTTTCTCCCGAGGGACAAAGACCTACAGCACGTTATCTCATAAAGGACACTTTGTGCCGGAATATTTATTTTCATTTTAGATGTAAAGCGCTATCGAGGCTTTCTCCTGTATTTTATACGAGTTCTGCATCTCGCTTAATGATCACGGAAACGTTATACTGTCTAAACTGTTTTAGTCTAGCACTGAGCATAGACAAGTCAAAAAGTGCCACTTGGCATCGGTCCCTTCAAGTGGGCCCTTTAGGGGCAAACTCTTGAATTCCCAATGCCGTCGTGCCGTCCTGTTTATTTATAGGAGTATTTTAATTGTTTTTTGTTTTTATTTTCATGCTTACATCCGCATGTGGATTTCTCAGTTTAAATTCGTACCAGAAAATGTTGGAAAAGGTGGGCGGCCGGCGAGACTCGAACCCACGACCCCCAGATTGGTACACCGACTCTGTCACCAGTTAAGCTACAATCTCCCTGTCAGCTCAGCTTCGAAAGCATCGTCTGGAACTACGCGGGAGCGGGTCCGCCTGTCGATTATAGTGGCTGTATACAAGGCAGTGGTGACAATAGAGACTTAACTCCGCCCACCAATCATGTTGTTGCTAAATCTTTTCAGAATCATATAAGGGATAGGTGTATGGCATTAAATATACATTCAGGAATAAATTCTTAAAAAATTGACCTTAGAATTAAAAAGGAACTTCGAATATTCCCTCAGTACTTAAAAAGGTAAAGAATGTATTCACCATAACCCATTCATCCTCAAAAGAGGACTAATGCAGAAGTTCCCGCTTTTTGAGACCACCACAAAAGCCATCGTTTAAGAGATAATACTAGGTATTACATTTCATGAAAAAAAGTTTCAAAAGTCCACTGAACATTCCTTAAAACATAAAACAATATAAAAGCCAAACACGTCATGTAACTCAAATGCAAACAACAAAACAATTTACAACAACATGGGGTGCCAATGAAAAATGATACACCCATTGTCGCCACTGTTTCGTATACAGTCACTGTACCGTAGATGGCACTCTCGCGCCATTTTCTGGTACCACCAGCGTCCCGCATCTGTGACATCAAGTGATCTGATGGGTCGGTATTGATCTCCAACCGAGTTTGATATAGGTGTTCAATAGTTTTTATTTTCATGCTTACATCCGCATGTGGAGTACCAATGTTGGGGTCCTGAATTCGAGTCCCGCCGGCCGCCGACTTTTTTCGTTATCTTCTGGTACGAATTTAAACTGAGAAATCCACATAAGGATGTAAGCATTAAAATAACAATTCAACACCCTCCGTACACAGAGGTATCGATGCTAGCCCGGACGAGTGACACCTAGATCGAACGCGGTTGGAGATCAGTACCGACAAATCAGATCACGTGATATGCGAGCTGCTGGTGGTTTGAAAGAGGATGGCGTGAGAGAGTCGTCGGCGGGCCCGTTTGTCCGTAGTTCTAGCACAGCATAATAAACGACCAGCATAATATCTCTGAGGATTTCGTATATAAAAATGGTTCCCACAAAATTTGACCTTGGGAGGGTTTATGGATGATTTTACGGCTGTGAAGTTTGGGTAGAGATGCGAAAATGAAAATATCGATACCGGTACCAACTCGATATTTTTTAGCCTCATAGACGCGTTTGGTTCGAACAGAGCATTTTGTGCAACTGATTACACCGCTCAATAATTATATAATTATTTTCGATACCGCTACCCTACAAAACTATCGATACCAGCTTGGAATCGCACAAAAAGTATCTAAGATAAAAATACTTGATATGAGTGCAGAAGTACAAGTATCGAAGTACCGTTATCATCCTTACAAAAAATCATCCAAAGGTGGGGATGCGCGTGTAATTTCCGCCAACTTGAGTTATTGTGCTGGTTGTTTATTATACTGTGGTTCTACAGTTCTAAACGACGCTTTCGAAGTTGAGTTAACAGGGCGACCGTAACTCAACTGGTGAGAGCGTCGGAGTACCAATCTGGAGATCGTGGGCTCGAGTCCCGCCGGAATTTAAACTAGAGGAGTATTCTGTTGTGCGACATCGGCGATAACTACATTACTTCTTGTACGAGGACTAATAAAGATATATGCAATACACCAATCCGAGAATGTATCAAGAAATAAGGAGACTGGTGCTACAGTAAAAAACTGAAATATTTATTTAAAGATCTTCAACAACGTTTAGTTTAAGGATATTAAACGAACTCCATTCTGTTAAATTCCATCCCTTATCTGCTTATCATAAACTTCTCAGATACGGCGTTATATAGTTGAAAAAATTATTCAAAACTCCAATTGGTTTTTGTCAAACACTGTATTCTGAGAAATGGTTCCAAGAGAGCTGAGCCGTTAGAAAGCAGTGTGTTTTAATAGATTTTCTTTTACTGGTGGACTACTGAAGCGCGATGAATAAAACAGGAGCGTAGAGGACCGGTTTTTTTCTGTTGTCCTTGTCGTACGTGAAATCGAGTTCTTTTGCTTTTCAGCAAAATCTTGATGAACCTGTTACAACCACCAGTCCGTGTTTCACTTTCGTGACCCTGTAGTGAGATAGATAGATAGATAGTTTAATTCATCACATTTTGACAAGCATTTCAATTGTGTCAAGTCATAGTATAGCAGCATGTTATAAAGACAAAGAATAATTAAATAATAATTAATGAAACATACACTAAAATGTTCGTATGCAGAGAATTGAGGTTTTGAATAAAAAAAATTTGTCATAAATGAAAAAATATATAAGTTTTATAAAAAAACTGTTTTTGTTTTCTTTTTTTTTCGCAATAAATTCAAAAGTTATATCAAAATAAAACTGGGTTTTTGAATCGAGTACCGAAAACACGCCGACGGCTCCCGAACCCGTGAGACGTCACCATGGCGGTCAGCATGCTCCTTTGACCAACGACGTCCCACTCCGATACTAGATTCTAGATTCCCAGCCAATCGTGAAAATACTGGCTGGTAACTAGTGTATATTTGTTGCAACATAGACGCAGTTGGCAGCTCGAGACGAAGTCTACGATCAAAATAAATATGTTTTTGAATGTTTCAAGTCGGATTACAGATTCCAGTAAGTAAGTACCTAATCAAATATGTTTCATTGAAAAGATCTCCTCAATCACCGGATGGCCTAGCGGTTAGAGTGACCGATAGTGAATCTGTGGGTCTTTGGATCGAAACCCAGACCTTCCAACTTTTTTTATTTTTTTTTAACAAAAACAATTATTTATGTTTGGCACTTGTTACGCATATTTTTTTCTACGATCGACATAAATATGTTTTTGATGTTTTTAAATCAAATTCTATTTCAGATTTTACAAGTACTAAATTGGCGTTTGTGGAAACTGTGCTCTAGTAATGTAACGAATGTCAATGTCACATTTTTGACATTCGCGGATGCGAATGCGAATGCGAATATCTGCTACCAACATTCGCTAATGCGAATATCCAGTTTTATATTTATCAAATAAAAGACAATTTTATTTTTGTTTACTTGGGGTGTTAACTCTTATGTAAAATAATTATATTCATAGTTTATTTATTGTAGAAGTATTTGTTCATTATTATTTTTAGCTGTGGCCAGGAAGATAATTATAACATTGAAATTCATAGAAGATTATATTTTGTTTGTTTCTATTGCACTTATTTTTGCTTGTTAAATTTTTATGAAAATTTAATTGTTAAGCTTCATTGCCCAAAGTTAAATAAATAATAATACCAAGTGATAAACAGAATGTGATTACGAGTTTGAGTTACTTTTTTACATTAAAAAAAATGAATGGATTGAATGGATGAAGGGATTTTGTTTTATTAACCAACTATTACATTTAAAGAAAATTAATGGCGATTGATATTGAAGGACAAACCCCATTTTCACAGATTTTTTGAACTGTCCACCGCCTCCTGTACTTAGTTTTTGCACTGTGCAGTGCAAGTAATATGTCTAACAAAATTTGATTCAAACACATATTTATGTTAATCGTTAAAAAATGTCCATGACGAGTGCAAAAAGCACATTAATAAGTCTTTTGATAAAAAAAATAAAAAAAGTTGGAAGTTGGGTTTCGATCCAAAGACCCTGAGATTCACTATCGAACACTCTAGCCACTACGCCATCATTCGATTAAGGAGGTATTTTCAACGAAACATATTTGATTAGGTACTTACTTATTGGAATCTGTAATCTGTCTTCAACTTCAAACATTCAAAAACATTTATTTCGATCGTAGACTTCGTCTCGAGCTGCAAACTTCATTCATCGACTGTGTTGCAACAAATATACACTAGTTACCAGTTTACCAGTACGTATTTCCGCGATTGGCTGGGAATCTAGTATTGGAGTAGGACGTCGTTGGTCAAAGGAGCATCCTGACCGCCCTGGTTACGTCACACGGGTTCGGGAGCCGTCGGCGTGCTTTCGGTACTCGATTCAAAAACCCATTTTTATTTTGATATAACTTTTGCATCATTGCGAAAAAAAAAAGAAAAGCGAAACAGTTTTGATATAAAACTTATATATGATCTTTCCATTTATCATAAAAAAAATTTCTTAATTCAAAACCTCAATTACCTAAAAAGCTACAACACATTCATTTTAGAGTTCTGGCAGGCTAAATAGCATTCTTCAACTGAATAAAACGGATTTCTAAGGAGGAAAGCTTTTATATGCTTTTTGAATAGATTGAGCGAGAGAGCTTTGACAGCTTTTGGAAGGAGGTTCTATAGACCAAGTTCAGGAGAGTTTTTTTCTGGGCTTGTCTAATCGAAATCTGGGTTTTCTAATCAGATCAGCTGAGCGAGTCTCGTAAGAATGAAAATTTGAATTTAAATTGAAGTCCAGTTATTGCTTGTGAATATATACTAACTGATGAAATATGTACAGGGATAGCAACGCCATGATTTCAAAAAAATATAAAGTGCTGTTTACAATTCTCTCGAAGTCCAATACCAGCAATTAGCCTTACAGCTTTTTTTCTAAAGCCTAAAAATATGCAGTATGTGGGAGAAGTTGTCCCACAAAATAATTGCATAAGTGAGCGTAAAACAGAGAATAGTATACAGTCAAAAGTGAAGGTGGTCTAACTAAGGTTCTTAGTTTTCTAATTACAAATGCGGCAGAAGAAAGTTTACTTTCCAAAGAGGTGGCATGAGCATTCCATCTCAAAGCGTCACCTATGTATAAGCTCAGGATAGTGACACTATGGCCATGAGCAACCCCCGCAGAAGACGAAAATATAATTTCTTGCATCTTATCTTTGTTAAGTTTCAAATAGTTTTGGTTAAACCACATCTCCGTCCCTCTGTCAGCTGAACTCATCTTAGTTGATAACTCATCAACTCACTTGGCCCTGCAGCCCAGTATAGTGTCATCAGCATAACCCACATACACATACTAACAAGTAGCCAAATAAGTCATTGACATATTCTGTAAAGAGCAAAGGCCCCAAGACATATCCCTGAGGCACCCCACTCTCCACAGCACCTACTTCAGACATACCACCACTCCAGCCAACACTTTGAGTTCTGGAAGTTAGGTAGGAACTAAGCAAAGACAGAGGTAGCCCTCGTATTCCATAACGTGACAGCTTGTCAGGTAACAGCATATGGGAAACATAATCGAAGGCCTTATTGATATTACATAAAGCAAGAGTAGTAAGACCGACATGATCCCCCTTTTTAGGGCCCTCGACTATAATAATAATAATAATAATAATAATAATAATAATAATAATAATAAGCCCCCATCAGGTGCTAGAACGTTGACGCTCGTTTGGGGGCTTAGAAAGTGACTTTTTGATGGGCAAGCTATGTCGGTTGATGGTTCATCGGAGGCTTTGATACCACCGCGGAATTATGCCGACAGGGCTTGTGATCAAAGGGTCACTTCAACCAAGGCTAGCACACCCAGGAAGCTGGGTGCTAGGTAGACTTTACATACCCTACCGAGCACAAAGCTCCTTTCCCCAAGCTATTCTGACCTCGGTCAGATAGGGATTTGGCAAATCCGGGGAGAAATGCCACAGAAGGCTGAGCGCCGGTCCTTCTGTCACATACCGTTATTGCGCCCCACACTTCAACGACCTCAACAGGGCATGGCTGGGGAACGTTGTGAGGGGTACGCAACCGGGGGGCTCGCCTTAACCGGCCGGCCTGCGAGGAGAAAGCCTCAACAAAACCCGACAGTAAAGTCGTAAATCCTCCGGAGCACCTTGGGCCAACTTCGGAGTAAATATAAGTCCCTTCTCTCCTGGAATGGGCGTCACCCGGGAGAGCGACATTTAGATCGTCCCTACTCGTGGGAACACGATGGATAGAGTTAATTTTATGAATAACCAACGACGGCCTAGGGTACGTCGATTAAACTCACCCGAACCCCAAACCCAAACAGAACAACCCATAGAACACAACCCAGCTGCGGATGTTTTGCCGACGCAGCCGGCAACCACCAAAGCTGGTAAACCAAGACAGCGATTACAATGGACCACAGAAATGAACAAATCTGTAATGCGCTGTTACTATACTGCCACAAAACTAGAAACCATCTCTACAGGCTACAGGCACGAGCTGCACAGACTATTTACGACACAATACCCACATCTCTCAACACGTGTAACAGAACAAAGACTTATCGACCAAAAACGCGTCATCACAAAGAACAACCGTCTTACACCCCAAGAACTGCAAGATATAAAAAATCTTGTATCCAACGAAATGAATATCGTCCAACCAAATGACTCCCTAACCACTGAACAGATTGTGGAAACCCAAAACAGTGATACCCAAACTAGCCAGACTTCAAACACAGCAAAAACTAACAACACCAGCATACACTCAGAACTAGGTCCAGAACATGACCAGGCACTAGATACACCAGATACAACAATCACTAACCTACCTTCCACAATCATACAAATCCAAAACATCACTCGACCATTTGCCGTGACACAATCTGTCGAGCAAGTGATGAGTACGCAGTATAACAAATGGTGCGGCACCAATCCTGCACTACGAGATCCCCTGCCCAGACTAATTTTTAAAAATAACACTCAACAAATATTACATACAGTAAATGCTAACGTAATACCACAATTCATAAGGGACGACACTAACCTGGAGGACATCCACACAGTTATATATGCTGCCGCAGCAACCACTCTCATAGTTAATGGCCAAAAACTCTCAAAGCGGTCTAAACACCAGACAAGCAATAGGACTAAGCCTAAATGGCAAATAAGAATCGAAAACAAAATTAGCACAATCAGAAAGGATCTGGCACATCTCGCACAATACACCATCAATAACAACCATCCTTCAAGGCACATACAGAGAACAATAAATATACTGAAATCCAAGTCACCACAACAAACAATACCAGAAATTACTGATACACTTAAACAGAAACTTGCAGTTTATGCAGCTAGGCTCCGCAGATACCACGAGTCCAATGCCAGAAAGGATGCTAACAGCCTTTTTCAGAAAAGTGAAAAACAGTTCTATCAAAAGATAACAGCCGACAACCAGATCACAACAATAGAACCTCCCAGTAAACAAGAGTTAACCGAGTTTTGGGGAAGCCTGTGGTCTGAGCCCAAAACACATAATGAAGACGCTCCATGGATCAGAGAGGAAGAGGAAAAACATCAACATGTAGCAGAACAGGGAGACGTTATTCTTTCAAAAGAGGAAATAGTCGAAACAATAAAACATACCCACGACTGGAAGTGCCCAGGCGTGGACAACGTGCAAAATTTTTGGTACAAACATTTCAGCTCAACATACGAAGTGCTCACAAACCAAATCAATAAAGCCATACGTCAACCTGATAGGCTTCCCAAATTCCTCACTCAAGGAATAACGTATATAAAACCCAAAAATGCAGATACCAAGAACCCTGCGAATTACCGCCCAATCACTTGCCTTCCTACCTTGTATAAGATCATCACCGCAACATTATGCAGGAGGATTGAACAACACCTCACGCAAAACAACATCCTCACTGAAGAACAGAAAGGATGTAGAAAACAAAGCCAAGGTTGCAAGGAACAACTTATAATTGATAGTGTGATCATGGAGCAAACTAGAAAAGAACATAGAAACCTTCATACCTGTTTCATAGATTATAAAAAAGCATTCGATTCTGTACCACATAGCTGGCTAACGAAAATTCTGCAAATATATAAAATTAACCCAGGGCTTCGTCAGTTTCTTGCAAAAACCATGAAGACATGGCGAACCAACATACACCTTACAACTCAGGACGGCCATATCCAAACCGAGGAACTACACATACGACGTGGTATCTTCCAGGGTGATTCCCTCAGTTCACTTTGGTTCTGCCTCTGTCTAAATCCACTCTCCAACGCACTGAACAACACAAACTATGGTTTCAACATCAGACATCAGAAAGTAAATCAACACAGAATCAATCATCTCCTCTACATGGACGATATAAAACTATATGCTGCCACTGACGTGCAACTGAGAGAATTACTCAGAATAACAGAGGTTTATACGTCAGATGTCAGGATGGAGTTCGGGATGAACAAATGCAAGGTGCTACACATAAACAAAGGCCAATGGAAGAACCATCCCGAACAGGAAATAGTAACAGGCCAGACGTTGGATAACATGGACAAGGAAGAAACGTACAAGTACCTGGGTTTCAATCAGAGTGTTAAGATCGACCACACACAAATCAAAGCAGAACTTAGACAAGTGTTTAGAGACCGCCTCATTAAGCTTCTGAAAACAAAACTGAATTCTAGAAACCTTACAAAAGCTATTAATACATTTGCAATACCAATCCTCACGTATTCATTTGGCATCATCAAGTGGTCACACACTGATATAGAAAACATCCACATCCTCATACGGACAGAACTCACGAAACACCGAATGTCACATCCAAACGCATGCAAAGAAAGGCTCACCATAGACAGGACACAAGGAGGCCGAGGGATTACAGATATACAGTCGCTTCGCACAAGACAGATAAAGACACTCAGACATTTCTTCCAAAACAAACAAACAAATTTACATCGAGCAATAGTAAAAGCAGACAAAAACTATACAGCACTCAACCTATCATGTCCAGACCACGTCGCAGACACACACAATCCCACCCAATCACAACAAGAAAAAATAAGCACCTGGTCGCAGAAACCACTCCATGGCAAACATAGATACCGTGTCACCCAAGACCACATTAACAAAAAACAGTCATACACCTGGTTGCAGGATGGCCAGCTGTTCCCAGAAACGGAGGGTTTCATGCTTGCTATCCAGGACCAAGTGATTGCAACACGAAACTACAAAAAATATATAATGAAAGATCCATCCATAACTGACGATAATTGCAGAAAATGCCAACAACAAAAAGAAACAATAGATCACATAACAAGCGGGTGCAAAACTCTTGCCGGTACCGAATACACAGCCAGACATAACTCGGCGGCCAAAGTCATCCACCAAGCATTAGCCACAACAAACAAACTAATAGAAAACACAGATCCGTATTACAATTACACTCCGACATCAGTACTCGAAAACGATCAATACAAACTATACTGGGACGTTCAAATACATACAGACAAGACTATCCCAGCCAATAGACCAGATATAGTTTTCCAGTCAAAGCTCGACAAAGTTACATACCTGATAGACATTGCTATTCCCAATGATGTGAATATACAAAACACATACGCTGGGAAAATATCTAAGTACACGGACCTTGCCATGGAAATAAAACGCCTTTGGAAGCAGGACAAAGTTACTATTGTTCCCCTCATTATGTCAGTCTCAGGCCTCACACCAAACACATTTACACCACACCTACAACAGTTAGGCCTGGACGAAAAGTTACACAAAACATTCCAAAAGTCTGTAATTCTGAAGACCTGTAACATCGTACGATCCTTCCTAAATTCCGATCAATAATAGTCCGGGTGTTGACTTGGCTCAGCCCGTCAACACTTGTTGCTACCGCAATTATGCGAGAGGAACTTAGAAAGATGAATAATAATAATAATAATAACCGCGAGGGGGTTGCTAGATCCTCTCAGTGGCGCCTCCCCAAGGTGGCGGATAGGGGAATGCCTCCCAGATATGGGTGGTACCGGGGAAATGAAATACCCGGGGCGGACCAAAACTAGCACAGTGGAATAGCGTCAGCATCCAGAGGATCGGCTATTCCACAATTAATAGGACACGACGGATCTCCATGTGAGGAGCGGTACTCCGACAGCGTCTGTTCTTCATGTTAGAAGCGGCTGTTTTCATAAACCCCCAGGAAGCCGCCCAACATCAACAGGCTATTCGGTGCGTGGCGACACCGAGGGGTATACCGAAGCCAAAGGATGTAAGTCGGTCGGCAACCTTCACAGGTCCATCCTCTGGAGGCAATTTGGACGGCTGCCTCCGGAAATGTCGGCTGCGGGCCCTAAGGCTAACCACCTGACGGGCCCTATCTTCGGGTTCGACCACCTCGAAGGAAAAGCACCCACACCGAGCCGGTTTCGGAAGCCGGCGTTGGGCAAGGTGGCGGTGCTTCGATTTGCCCTGATGACGACCCCCGCAATGACATGGACCGTTTTAGGTGGACGACGGAGCTCAAGGATGACCTGCTGAGCTGCTACGAGAGCAGTAGCCCGCGCCGTAGGGGATACATGTCCCGCATGTATGAGAGGTGGTGTGAAATGCACCCAGAGCATAGCACGCTTACCTCTCAGAATTTGCGAGATTATGTATCATACCTCCGGAGGCAGGGATATGTTCGTGCTCCAGCTCAGCCTGCCCCTTCGGCGGACGGAAGGCCTGTTAACCAGGCTGAAAGTTCGCCGGTAAGGCCCGCTGAGAGGGAAATCAACCAAATCGTCTCACCTGGGGATTTCAGAGACCGAAGGGCCTTGCATAACAACGGAAGGTCCTTGAAGCTGGCAGATTTAAAGAGAGAGGATGAGGTTGTTGGTGAACGTCTATCGGAGGCCTCTGACATTTGGAGCATCAATTGCGAAATTTACGCTGCGGCTCTGAGGCTAGCTAGACAGGGGAGAGTGAGAGACTCTCCTGTTGAGAGAGCACAGAGACGGGTGCGCCAAATGGAAGCGAAAATCCAGTTGGCTCGCCAGGAAGCATCCCGTATCCAGTGTGTGATGGAATATAGAGCGGCTGGGAAGCCATTTACGCGCCGAGTGCGCCAGGTAGCCTACGGGTTGAGGCGCGACCATCATACACTCAGTCAAGCGGTACTGGTTGTTGTCAAGCAACACTGTCTTGACAGGATACGGATGCTAATCGCTGCTAAGCGATCGTTGGTGGCGCGGGCGAGAGGTCTGGAACAGAACAGAATGTTCTACGAAAGACCTTCTCGCCTTTTCCAACAGCCGCCTCCAGCCATAGAGCAGCCGCCAACTGCTGATCGCGTGGAGGCCTTTTGGAGGGACATTTACGAACAGCCCAAACCTCTCTCAGCAGACACTCCGGCCTTGGCGCAGTTCGAGTCCGTTTGTAGGAGGACTCCTAACTTAAATGTACTGCGTCACCCGATAAACACGGAAGAAATTCTTGACGCCTTACGAGGCGCAAAGAATTTCGCAGCTCCTGGCCCGGATGGCATAAACACCTACTGGTGGAAAAAATTCCCCAGTTGCCACCGGCATTTAGCTAGAGTTTTTAACTCGTGGCTAAATCAGGAGCAGCCAATTCCGGCTTGGTTTGTCGAGGGTCGAACCGTGCTTCTCCCGAAGACCGGAGATTTGTCTGATCCCAAAAACTACAGGCCAATAACATGTCTGAACGCATGTTACAAGCTCTTCACCAGAATCTTGTACATGCGTCTCCTTCAAGCTGTGAATCCTGTATTTCTCGACGTGTATGAACAGAGAGGGTCAAAGAAAGGAGTAGCTGGCTGCAAGGAGAACTTGTTGATTGACCGATGTGTCACGCAGGACTCCGTGCAGTACAAGCGAAACCTTTCTATGGCCTGGATTGACTATCGCAAGGCATTCGACAGCACGTCTCATGAGCTCATTGTGCGGCTGTTGGAATGCCTCTCGGTGGATAATCAGATAGTGGGATGCATCAAACAACTGATGCCACTCTGGAAGACCCGGTTCACTATAATATCAGGTGAAACTCGGGTTCAGACAGAGTTGGTGTCATTGAAAAGAGGTGTCTTCCAAGGAGACTCCTTGAGTCCCTTGCTCTTTTGCATCTCACTTTTGCCTCTGTCCATAGCGCTGAGAAATACTAAAGGATACAGCTGTGGCACGCCCAATAACCGGAGGCACAAGGTCACCCATCTGTTTTATATGGATGACCTAAAAATCTATGCCTCCGGCCAACGCGAACTACAACAATCGCTGAGGGTGGTGCAGGAGTACAGTCATGCTATCGGAATGGAGTTCGGGACAGACAAATGTGCATTGGTTCATCTCAAGAAAGGACGAAGCGGAGATAGTGGAGATGAGGAACAGCTCGTTGATGGGAGCATCTTGCGACAACTGCATGCCGGAGATACTTATACCTACCTTGGAGTGGCGCACCGTCATGTCCAAGAGGCAGCATTGGTTAAAGAGTGTCTCCGCCGCAAGTATTTGCACCGACTCCGGCAGATCTGGTCGTCAGAACTGTCCGGCAAGAACAAAGTCGCTGCCACAAACATGCTTGCGGTCCCATTGTTATTATACACCTTTGGTGCTATACACTGGAAAGTGAACGAGCTGAAGGAAATCGACACGAAGACCCGCAAAAGGATGAATATGGAGAGAAGCCTGCATCCTAAGTCCTCTGTCCCGCGAATATACCTCCCGCGACACCTGGGAGGGCGTGGACTATTGAGTTTGGAGCGTCTGCACAACAGAGTAGTACTGGCCACTGCCTACTATGTAACGAACAGCACCGATCCCCTGATCCGCTTTGTGCGAGAGCACGAGAATGCGGGAAAAGGAGCCTTTCTTTTTAGCGCAGCGAAACGAGCAGCCGAGGAGCTCAGCCTCACACTCGACTTCAAGCGGAGGTGTCAGCAGTCCATTACGGAACTTGCTCCCGCAGAATTAAAATCCCACCTTAAAACTGCCGAAGTCGACTTCCTTTTAAGACTTCATAAAGATAAGCCAATGCATGGAATCTTCTACAAACATCTGGAAGAGCATGGCTTGTCTGAGCAGTTGACCTTCTCTTTCCTAAGGTCTAGTGGGTTGAAGTCGGAGACTGAGGGCTTTATAATGGCTTGCCAAGACGGTGTCTTCAACACCTTGGTGTACCGTAAAAGGGTTATGGGTGTAGATGTACCCGACACCCATTGTAGAGCTTGCCGACAGGCGCCAGAGACGCTTATGCATCTCTTGTCGGCGTGTAAGACGTACGCTGGGACGGCTTACGTCCATCGGCACAATGCGGCTCTACGAGTGCTCTACTATCATTTGAGGCACTCATACGGTATCGATGAGACACCGGTGCTGCCATACGCTCCAGGGGATATAGAGTCCGTTGTGGAGAACGAGAGATGCCGGATTTACTGGAACTACTCGTTCCCCACGCTCGAGCTTGTACAGGCAAACAAGCCCGACATAGTCCTTCTCGACCACCAACAGAAGACGATGTTCGTTATTGAGTTTTCGGCGCCTGCCGAGGTGAACATCGTCTCTAAGGAGGAGGAAAAGCGGACCAAATATCAGGAGTTGCTCGGACAACTTCGCAGGCTCTGGCCAGACTACACTGTAAGTCTGCTGGTTATGGTCATTGGATCCCTAGGTGGAATGAGGAATACGCTGCTCTCTGCACTGCGCAAAATACCGGTGTGTCGTGCGGCGGCGCACATCTTAGCCGCCAGAATGCAGAAGGCAGTCATCCTTGGGTCCCTTCGTCTACTTAGGGCGCACGATTCGCGGACCCAGTGATTGCTCACCTCACGGTGTGAGGAGTAGTCATTGGGTAATGGAACAGCAGCCCGGTGTGTCGGAGCCCGGGCTGCACTTTTTTGTTTTAAACATAATAATAACAATACTCCCTCAATAACAACCATCCTTCAAAACACATACAAAGAACAATAAATATAATGAAATCAAAGTCACCACAAAAATCAATACCAGAAATAGCTGATACACTTAAACAAAAACTTGCAGTTTATGCCGCTAGACTCCGCAGATACAACGAATCCAACGACAGAAAGGATGCTAATAATCTATTTCAGAAAAGTGAAAAGCAGTTCTACCAAAAATAACATCAAACAACCAGATAACAACAATAGAACCTCCAAGCAGACAAGAATTAACTGCATTTTGGAGAAGCCTATGGTCAGAACCCAAAACCCATAATGAAAATGCTCCATGGATCAGACAAGAAGAGACAAAACATCAACACATAACGGAGCAGGGAAACGTTATTCTTACAACTGAGGAAATAGCTGAAACGATAAAACATACTCACAATTGGAAGTGTCCAGGCGTTGATAATGTGCAAAACTTTTGGTACAAACAATTCAGTTCAACATACGAAATGCTCACAGACCAAATCAATAAAGCCATACTCCAACCTAATAGGCTTCCCAAATTCCTCACACAAGGAATAACGTATATAAAACCCAAAAATACAGATACCAAGAACCCCGCCAACTACCGCCCAATCACTTGTCTCCCCACCTTGTACAAAATTATCACTGCAACAATATGCAGAAGAATTGAACAACACCTAATGCAAAACAACATCCTGACTGAAGAACAAAAAGGATGTAGAAAACACAGCCAAGGTTGTAAGGAACAACTTATAATTGATAGTGTGATCATGGAGCAAACTAGAAAAGAGCATAGGAATCTCCATACCTGTTTCATAGATTACAAAAAAGCATTCGACTCTGTACCCCATAGCTGGCTAATGAAAACACTTCAAATATATAAAATCAACCCAGAACTTCGTCAGTTTCTTAAGAGCACCATGGAAACATGGCGAACAAACATACACCTTCAAACTCACGATGGCCATATTCAAACGGATGAGCTACATATACGACGCGGCATCTTCCAGGGTGACTCTCTTAGTTCACTATGGTTCTGCCTCTGCCTAAATCCGCTCTCCAACACACTTAACAGCACAAACCATGGTTTCAACATCAGACACCATAAAGCAGATCAACACAAAATCAATCATCTCCTGTACATGGATGATATAAAACTATATGCCGCCACAGAAGTACAACTGAGAGAATTACTCAAAATAACAGAGGTTTATACATCAGACATCAGGATGGAATTCGGAATGAGTAAATGCAAGGTGCTCCACATCAATAAAGGCCAATGGAAAAACCAACCCGAAAAGGAAGTAGTAACTGGCCAACCACTGGACAACATGGATAAAGACGAAACGTACAAGTACCTGGGCTTCAATCAGAACGTTAAGATAGACCATACACAAGTTAAGGCACAACTAACACAAGAGTTTAAAGACCGCCTCATTAAACTATTAAAAACAAAATTGAATTCTAAAAATCTCACAAAAGCCATTAATACATTTGCGATACCGGTACTCACATACTCCTTTGGCATCATCAAGTGGTCACACACGGACATAGAAAACATCCATATACTTATACGAACAGAACTCACAAAACACAGGATGTCACATCCAAACGCTTGCAAGGAGAGGCTCGTCATAGACAGAAAACTAGGTGGCAGAGGAATTATAGATATACAGTCACTTCGCACAACACAGATACAAACACTCAGACATTTCTTCCACACCAAACAAACTAACTTACATAAAGCAATAGCAAAAGCAGACAGAAACTATACACCACTTAACCTCTCTAGTCCAGATCACGTAGCAGACACATACAACCATATCCAATCACAACAAGAAAAAATAAACACCTGGTCGCAGAAAGCACTGCACGGCAAACATAGATACCGTGTCACCCAAGACCACATTAACCAAAAACAGTCATACGCCTGGTTGCAGGATGGTCAGCTGTTCCCAGAAACGGAGGGTTTCATGCTTGCTATCCAGGACCAAGTGATTGCAACACCAAACTACAAAAAATATATAATTAAAGATCCATCCATAACAGACGATAATTGCAGAAAATGTCAACAACAAAAAGAAACAATAGATCACATAACAAGCGGGTGCAAAACTCTTGCCGGTACCGAATACACAGCCAGACATAACTCTGCGGCCAAGGTCATACACCAAGCATTAGCCACAACAAACAAGCTAATAGAAAACACAGATCCGTATTACAATTACACTCCGACATCAGTACTCGAAAACGATCAATACAAACTATACTGGGACGTTGAAATACATACAGACAAGACTATCCCAGCCAATAGACCAGATATAGTTTTCCAGTCAAAGGCCGACAAAATTACCTATTTGATAGATATTGCCATTCCCAATGATGTGAATATCCAAAACACCTACGCTGGGAAGATATCTAAATACACGGACCTTGCCATGGAAATAAAACGACTTTGGAAACAAAACAAAGTCACAATTGTCCCCCTGATTATGTCTGTCTCAGGCCTTACACCAAGCACGTTTACTCAACACCTTCAACAGTTGGGCCTGGACGAAAAGTTACACAATGTATTTCAAAAGTCTGTAATCCTAAAGACCTGTAATATTGTACGATCCTTCCTAAATTCCGATCAATAATAGTCCGGGTGTTGACTTGGCACAGCCCGTCAACACTTGTTGCTACCGCAACTATGCGAGAGGAACTTAGAAAGTCAGATAATAATAATAATAAATCGTCTTTATTACTTTAAATTAAATTATACATTTTTGTTTCGAGAGTCCAGTGGCGAAGTCTAGCTTCTAGCTACTCTACTCAACCACTGGCGGGCCTCGCCCGAAGAATAAAACCAATGAGAAAAAAAAACATACAGTACGACCGCTGAATCAATCAATCAGTGAACTATGAACTATTAACAGTTTTATTTGAGATTTTCGCTTATTATTTCTGGAAGCATTATGCTAGATTACTACAACGTTGAAAATCGATTAATCCGAACTATTTATCGCAAGGTAACGTTACTGTTCTAACCCGGAATACTCGTTAATGAGAAAATTGAGATAATGCCTAATTACACAGGAACTGACCTACACCGTAAACTGTGTTCAGCCGGTATTGGCTACCCTGCCGGATATCAATTATCATCAAATATCACATAAACACGTATTTAGGACCCTAGCGCTGCGTACACAGGAACTGGAAATTGGCCGACGCAATTACTCTCTGAATTAATTATGTCTTTTTGCTGGCTTTATGCGGCCAGCTGGTGATTGTTATTTCAATTTACAATACTGATTCGGTCATTAAACAATTTCGATTGACAATGATGGAAAACGTATTTTCCAAACATATATTTTACATTAAAAGTACAGCTTTTGTGATGCAACCCTCCACTTACTTTTAAAGCAAATTTTAGGCATTGAAATGCAAATGGAGTAAAGGTGGTTGACTCTGTACCTCCCACACTTTCTACTACTTGATAACATACAGCAATACTATTATCACTTTGCACCAAATAAATTATCACTGTCATCAATATACATATACCTACATCCTACATAGATGCAGAGAATGATGTATTTTTTAAAAAGATACCTATAGATGATACAGGGTGTCATATAATAGTGTTACAATATCTAAAGAGAGGGCCCTGGTAAACTGACTAGCTAGACTAGAGGTACTGTGTGACATGATAGTACGCACCATTTTTAGATTTCATTTGAGATGGGTGTAAACAGTCCAAACTCTAGATTACTCCTAGATTAGACTGGATTTGTTTGTTTGGGGTGGACTCTGGTCCTCACACGTCATCCGAACCGTATTGTGTGCCCCATACCTATTAGTTGGGTAAGCCAATCCCTGTGCTCTTGACCTGGTTTTAGAGCTTTTTTCCAATACTATAGTCAGTTTCGTCATCCGGCTGCGTCATATCAAATAGAGCCAGCCGTCACCTTCCTTCGAGTGTCTCGCAGTCCAAAATATATCGAGCACTCTCTTGTGACTGATGGCAAAGTCTACATTCCTGTTCTCTGTTGGTGATCCAAGAGAGTATAGATGTCATCCAAAGTGGTCAAGGCCAGTAACCTGCCTAACATCGTTCTTATTGAGCTTCGCTAGCCAGCTAATAAATTACTCATTTGAGCCTGTAAGCAGCTTTTTGCTTAGTGCTTGTGCAGAGTAGACTCGCCATCTCTGGTGATGTTCTTAGTTGAGCCATTGGTTGATAACCGTGAAGGGCATCAAAGAATGGTATGCTCGCGCCTCTTCCTGCAAGCTCGTCTCCACACTCATTGTCACCAATACCTGCGTGGCCTGGTGACCATCCGAGCTCTACAAAGTTACGTAAAGCTGAGAGTGTTGAAACAGTTCCATACCAATTTTGATGTGATTTCTCCGGAATTCAAGGCCTTTGGACAAGCTGATGAGTCACATATTTCAGCCTGAAAGGCTTATACAATATGATCCAAGGCTAGCCTAGAGCTGTGAGAGATGTGCTGTATAGCACCCTCTTTTACCCAATTCCTCCACTCTTCCCTAGAGTGAAGGTGAATTGTGAAATTCCTGTGCAAGACGTACTCCCTGCTCATTACGTCTGATGTCATGTCAAGGACGGAGCTGTTGGCCACAGCCTTCATGACAGAGCAATGGCCTCTTCCGCACAGACCCTCTCGCCATAAATTAAAAATATTTAGGTAGGCTACTTTGCGAGCTTCGGCTTTAATATAAATATCCAGAGGCAACAGCCTAAGGGTAACTTCTAGAGTTGCTCAGGGGCTGCTTTTGAAAGCTCCTGTTATGAGTACAGAACAAAGCCTTTGCAGGCTTTCAAGTTTGGCTATGACCGTCATCTGATTCATCTTTGTCCACCAGACAAGTGAACCATATGTGATTTGAGGCTTTACAGCTACAGCCAAAGTGCAAGTTTTCTGGATGCTATTTGCGCTCATTCGGCTTTTGTGCAGACTGCTGCGTGCTGTGCGTCCATGTCAGCTTGGAGTCAAGTGTCAAGCCTAGGTATTTGGCGGTACTGGAGATTCTCAGCTATGCTGGGCTTAGTTTCAGCCTGGAAAGTGAATCTAAGATATTTTTTTCGGGTAAATGAAGTTCCTCGGTTTCGCTACACCCTACTCTTAAAATTGAACATACACATCGAATAAGGATACTGTATCTTAGATGCGTACCTAAGATACAGAATTAGTGAGCAATTTCAAGTTATAGATATCAAATTGTGCATTATGCTGTGGAATGTACTTACCAAAAAGGTGAACTATACTGTAGGTTCATCCCACTTATCGTCCGTTATTCATCGTTCAACTAAGAGAGGCGAGGAGATCATACAATTTCCTATTTCAAGACTTACTACGAGATCTAACAAATTTTTATTATTTCTGCATCTGTATTAAGTCACTTGGCCAACTTATCATTTTGCAGATCAAATTAACAAAAAAAACAGCTATGTCCAGAAGTATTTCATGGAAAGAGCAACTCTTCATGAGAAAATAAACATTTATTCAAAATATGTTTTCTTTTAAAAGTACATATTACAGTAGATGGAATTAACTTGTTAGCTGTGAGTTTGGTCTTGATAATCTACATAGTAATTTTGAAAAAAGCAAGAACCTCATCTTCCCATGTATTATTATATGCGAATCCGTTATGATCGTCAAGCAAAATATACACGATTCTATGTTGAATCGTAATATCCACTAGTAGGGTTAGAAATAGCAGCTCAATTTAACCTAATCACTTATAAAAGGAGTACATTTTACTTAGTCAATACTATTTAGAACAAATTAACTTTGTCAATAAAATATTTCCAAATTATATCAAAGCTCAAATAAAGGTCAAAGATTTGTTGATACTTTATATAGTATAGCAAAGTTTTTATAAGATTCCATATTAATAACCCATAATTTACTTTTAATTTTAACTAGTTTTAGTTTGTATAAAGTTAAATTGATTTCTCATATCCCTTGGAAGTATCATAAATGAAACCTATTCTATTCTAATCAAATAAATCGACCACGGATTCATCTGATAAAAATCATTTCGGCGCAGTTTCGTATTTTGCTAATTGCACCGCCACCTATGCAACAAATTTCCAAAAATATATTATATTATTATCTGTTATGGCACCACAGCGTTTCGCACTTAAAATTTGTGCAAGTGCAATGGCTACTGAGGGAATAAGGCGACAAATATTACAACCGGTAAACCGAGAAAGGTAAGTGACACGAATATTATTAATTTTCTGAAAACCCTCAAAACCAGGCTGTATCTGGATAACGTTTTTTCGAACACTGAGCTAGATAAATTTCGTCTATATAGTAAGAGGGACTACAGTAAAGTCTAAAGTGTCCTGAAATTCATGAATTGCTTCAAAAATAATGCACGTATGTCTAGAATATAAAAATGAATATGTCTGGTTATGAAAAGTTGCGAGAAATTACGAAAAAATATTACCATGCCACTGGTCTACCGACGCAGGTTGACTACCCAAAATCTACGTTCTGCAAGTAAAGCTGTGGCAGTTTCACTTATCCATCGACTACCAAAAGGAGTCAGCGACGAGTAAGATACTCACTGGACTTACTCGCAAATGGAACACCCTTTATTCAAACCAGTGTTTTAGCAGACTATCATTTTACGCTCTACAATCAGGTACTTGACACAATGATCGCGATATAAAAGTATAATTTATTTATTTGAGTCGTTTTGCCTCTACAGCAGTTAAATATAATAATTTGGTGTCGAACAGATTATCCAATATATTATCTCAGTTTTGATTGAGTGGCAAATATATTATATATTTTGGTGGATGTGACAGACGCAACTAGGCTCTGTTTACAATGCACGCCTCATTCCCCATTTTCTTAATTGGATATAAGCATACGGCCTTCGGCACACAAAAAAAGTTGGAGCCATGTTGACTGACTCAGTACTTTCCACATATTCTCGTTTTGCACAGCATACCGTAATACCGTTTTCATTTTACTGCTATCATTGTCCCGTAAAAGCAAGCTGTATAAGGTCATCGCGTAACCAAGTCATTGTCCGCGACAAAAGCACCTATCCCTAAAGACGCACAAAAAAAATGAGAATCATTGCGATGCATTCAGATAAAAAAATGCAATTTTTTGCTATGACGTCATATTATTATATGATGTTTCAATATTTAAAAAAGTTAGCGACCCTAATAAGAGGTTTTATATTATGTACTATTTGTATCCCGAACAACGCAGAGCATTTGCATCTGTTGTCAATTAACAGCTGTTTCGGAAGTCTATGAGGATATTTTACTAGAATTATATATTTCGAGGCGGAGGGTCATTTTTATATACAAACAATTTTTATTTTCCTCCAAAATCTCATCGTTCCTACCCTCAGTTGATCTTAGACCAGATAGAAATCCTAAAATCCAAGTTTATCGAAGTTTTGCTACGTGGTCGTCTCTTGCTCAACACTCCGCTACCAATTTATTGACTTCCAAAGTGTTATCTATAATGATCCCTTAGGATATCGTATCTCAAATTTCGTCCAAATTGGTGAAGCAGTAATATTGCGCATAATAGAAGAATGATAACAGACAGATAGGCACACACTCAAGATCAAATATTTTCATGATTATAATACTTTCCGCACATATATTGTAGAAAGTAAAGATGATCTTGCATTACAACACAAGGTATGTAGAAAACACAAGTGAGCAGGCTTTGATTGCAATTCACTAGTCCATTAATAAGTTTGTGGTCTGGTTTACCCGATTGAACAGACA
Source organism: Callosobruchus maculatus (assembly GCA_951848785.1). NCBI lineage: Eukaryota > Metazoa > Arthropoda > Insecta > Coleoptera > Chrysomelidae > Callosobruchus > Callosobruchus maculatus. The sequence continues at coordinate 2,332,854 of CATOUR010000142.1, read as the reverse complement.
AATCTATCCTCACTAAAATAACGGAAAATAAACAAAAAAAAGTTTGAGGCGGTTGTGAGAAATTACCGTGAACGCACAAATTTACCTTAACTATCATGCAAGAAGTAAAAGTTATATTCCATTACAGCACATAACTTTATTGTCCTGCTAGTTTTAGAATAAAGGCACCATACTTTTTAGGCACTAATAGAGCCCGTCTAAAAAGAAACACAAACACATTTGCGAAAAAAATTAAATGTCCTAAAAAAGCATAGGTTTAGTTCGCCAGTACGGAAAATTCTCGCACTGTTGAACTGCAAAATCATCTTCTCCAATTTCCATCCTGCAGACACATAACTTTAGTCGAACATAGCCTTTTCTGCCTTTTTCTCAATCATCCAGCACTGCGCTTTTTACTCCCACGCCACTGCAGCAAGTTTCGTACTAGTGATGGGCGATTATTATGAAAGTAGCCCAAGACAGATCGAGTTCAGATTCTGAGGATCTAGTAGCTAGTTGTTTACTTGAGCGATACATTCCATGCTCTATAATCAACTAACGAAAATTGAAGGTATCGGGTATTTGGGGACATTTAACGAGTCCTTTTCAGATTGGTTAGATGTTTTAATTCAACAAAACTGTTGTATATCTGCCAGTGGCATTTTGGTATGCCCTTTTTATACACAAAATATGTTTTACAATTAGATAGCCGGTTTGGCGAGTGGTTAGGCTCTATGTTTTTTTGGGTTTCTAAACACCAACTACAGGGGTTAATAGCTGTAAAAATTCTTGCATTATAAATTATGAATTGGGAGCACTTGCATGTATTATGCAATTGTTTTATATCTTCCAAGGTATATCCACACGTTTAAGAAAGGTGAGCAGTTCCTCTATTTTTCTATGGTTTGGTAAACATTCTTTCATTGTGCCAAGTGATCCAATTTATTCTTGGTACATTAAATATAAGGTACATTCGGAGAAAAGATGCCGAGTAGCGAAAGTTTCCAAACACTGGATGCATGTCATCTCGGGGTAATAGGTATGTATGTGATATTGGTATGCGCCCCATTTGTAATCGATGCAGATTAATTGAATCAGATCGTTTTAAAGATGTTAGAGCTTTGCATGGTGTTATATTAAGTTTAATGTCCCTTAGCTGAGTACTACTAATATTCTGATTTGCAAGCAGACAGAAAGAATTCTGCCGGTGCGCCATCTGGTCTGATTGTTTTTCCATATTCCGCACATACAAATTATTATAAGTTGTTTCAGTTCAGTAAGTTTGATTTGCTTTGCATCAGATAGTGTTTGTCTAGTTACCCTTTGGCAGCTTGGTTGGCTATCTCATTGCCTAATATGCCTATGTGTCTAGCCGCTCACATAAAAGTGACTTTATGGAATCACTTACGTGCATATCAATGCATATTTTGGTCAATAAATCATTGCTGTCTTGGTTTTATAATGCTTTCAATGAAGAAAGGAAGTCGCTGACTAGCGAATATGATTTATCGCTCGATATATCGCAGTATCTCAAAGCTTGCCAGCTGGCATATTGCCCATTGTAAAAAAAAACGGTGGCATGGATGACCAGGAGTGCCCAGCTGCATCAATCCCTATTGAACAGCATCAGAAGGAGATGGGGTCCATTACCACTAGGTCGACTAATTTCCTACCTTTGTTCAAAAGCCATGGCATGGCATAGGCTCTTATGCGGGACCACTTTACATTTCTTGCTTGCCTTAATAAGATTTGGGCCAAATTAGACTCCTAGAATGAGTTCGGATCCAGTGCACGAGATCTTAGATCCTCTTCTAGCTGGGTTATTCACTCTCTGGTTAGCTGGTATGCCAGTGTGTCCAGGAAGCAACAACAGGATCAAACTCTGAAGAGCACCGGGCATTCCTAGCATCTGCATCTTCAAAATCATCATCCAGCGTGATGAGGTAGCAACCAACAAACCAACAAACCAAGAACGATGCCGGGTGCTTTATTAAATACTGAGTACTTTGGTTATCAAATCAAGTAGCGATTCGTGTTACAAGCCCTTGATTTTTTTGAATATGGAATATACAAAATAGATTCTCTTATAATTTGGCTGGAATGTTGTATAGAATCTGCCAAGAAGGCGTACCCAGCAAACACACAATTTGTGGTGCTTAAGTGGCCCAAGTGACAGTAGTCTATAATGTGTTAGTTAGAAACAGAGTTGGCTTTATCTTGAATGCTGGTACCAAGCGATGAAAAATAGCTATAAACTGGATAATGCTGAGCAAAGAATAAACGCTTGCCACTATGCGCTTTTGACAGGTGCGGATGAAACGGCGTGATTTTCTCACTAGCGCTCCTTGCAGCGTTAACTTGGAAACTTGAATAATGGACTATAAACTAAAAAGTTTGAAACTAGTGTTAACAGCGGAAAAGTACGGCGGAAGTATTTCACAGTATCGTACATACATGTGAGAAGTTAATTGATGGAAAGTCGGTAAGAACCAGTTAAATTGAAACAATAATAGTTCAGAAAAAATGGACATAAAAACAGAATAATATACAGTACCTAGCAGTTTATCAAGGCTAATTTTGGAGGGATGCGAAGTAAACTTTGAAAAATATACGTGTCATTAGAGAAGAATATGACAGGCTATTTTTTTGGCTTTATTTTGAGAAAGAGACTTTCTGGTAGTCATCATAGGGGACCTACGACTTTTGTCCAGCACTAATCATCCTCAGCCAGAGCTATTTCCAGTGAGCGAACCATCTGTACACCGGTCCTGAACTCTACATTTTTAAGGAGTAGACCTCTTTTGTCCGAACCATACTCTGTCAGATACTCCTCCGTATACCTTTGGTCTAAACAGTACTTATCTGGATGGAACAGAATTGCTTTTCTTAGGTAGAATATAATTCTCCATGAAAAGCGGAGGGTGTTAGAGTTCAGTCACCCTAGTGGTTTCCGCCCAGCCTTGAGGCTTATTGAACACCCTCGATCACAGGGATCTGACAGAGTCCTGTCCTAATTTCTTTGCGATCCTTGAGATACATTGGACTATCCCCTAGCTCCCTCCTGGTCTACATTCAGATAGGCAGGACATTAGAAGATAACGTGAATGGCTGTTTCCCCTGCCTTAACGTACTTTATCTATAAAGGATTTGCCACATTGATCTCCAACTTTTGAAGATATGCATTGAACTCCAATAGCCAGTTAAAAGTCAACCATCTTTCGTAGTACCTTCAAGCTCAATCAGGGAGCACTTGTAGAATTAGAATACAAGGCCCCCCTCAGCATCCTCTCTTCTGGTGCTCATTTGGCTCCAACTAGTGACAGCCATCCATATCATGGTCGTACTGGCCGCCCGATGAGGGGGAGTTTTGCACCTTCCTAGACACTCTGTCGTCCCTCTCATTCCTATCTACTTCTTTGTAACTAGCCACCTAGGATAGTGTTCCAAGGCCATCAGAGCCGCCCCATTGTCTGCGTTTAAATAGATAGTCTTTCCGCTGTATCTTTGATCTATGCACACTTTGCCGCATTCTATAATTGCGGCTACTTCTGCTTAAAAAACGGTAGTCAGTTTACCTAGACGGATGCTCCGCCCAGGCCTGCCACCATATATGCCTCCTCTTATATTTGATTCTGTACGTGTGGCCATGACAAAGCTTACTAAAATACAGGGTGTTTCATAAGTTGGGACTTCGTCGATTTGTCTGGCTTGTGCAAAGAGCTAGAGACACAGGGTGTTTGAAAACATCGCAAATCGTACTTATACCTGTAAGGTGCCTGCGGCAGGACCATACCTAGTACTTCCGTAGCTACCAAATAGTGAGTACTTGCTTGATTTTTTTTTACTGTTTTGCTGCTGATTCACCGTGCATTAGCTTTGCCGTTTCAAGGGCCGTTGCTTCTAAAGAGGAAAGTTACAACTTTTAGAACACCCTGTATGGCGTGACCATAACATCACTACATTAGTGTCGTGCATGGAATCAGGCAAGCCACTATCATCCCAGGAGACGGTACGTCGGCGACAGCAGCATGCCTCACAGATCAACGCAGATATCAAAACAATTGTTGAGTGGGGATTAGCAAATGAAGTACAGTTCAACGTACAAAAAACTCAGGCAACAACACTTACAAAGAAGTCTCGCGATGGCTTAGCAACCGTGGAAATGGAGGGCCACCCCATCGTCGAATCATCTTCCGTCAAGCTTTTGGGGATCAACATCAATAATAACATGTCCTGGCACGACCATGTCGTCAGTTTTGCTAAAACGGCATCCCAGAAGCTTGGAGTTTTGTTCCGCTGTAGGAAGTTGTATACACCAGAGCAACTGCTGCTGCCCTACAAGGCACAGATCCGACCATCGCTGGAGTATTTGCTCCCATGTGTGGGGATATGCTCCGAAGCACTCTCTTAAGCTTCTGGACTCTATCCAGAAAAGAACAATTAGATTAATCGATACGCCTAACATCACAAAGCCCCTACACAGCCTGGAATATCGAAGGGGGGTCGCTGACCTATCCCTGTTTTACAGATTCTATCACGGAAGATGTTCGAGTGAGCTCTCCCAGATAATAACGCCAAAGGCTGTCCAAACCAGGAACACTAGAGAAGCTCTGCGAGCTCATCCTTACCAGGTCGAGGTCCTTACTTCCCGAACCAGTCTCCTCCAGCATTCCTTCTTTTGGAGAACTTCGACGCTGCGGAATCAGCTGCCGGGGAATTTGTTTCTCGATGGCTACAACCTGCAACGTTTCAAATCTAACGTGAACCGACACTTATCTTCTCGCAGCGCTTCTACAGCACCATAGGCTTTGAGCCTTTGCGGGAGGCTGACCATAAAAAAAACTAAAGCTACCAGAATGTCGCTGGTTCAGTCTCTTGTGCTCTCCATATTTTTGTATGCCTCGGAAACTTGGACTGTTAAAAAGGCAGATCGAGCTCGCATAGATGCTTTTGAAATGTGGACGTGGAGGAGATGCTGAGAATTCCTTATACCGCCCATCGAACTAATGTTTCCATACCGGATGAGCTCGGTAATCCAAAGAGACTATCCTCCATTGTGTCGACGAGAATGCTTAACTTCTTCGGACATATACAGAGTAGCGATAATATGGAGAAACTTGTAGTTCAGGGTCACGCCCCTAGTGGGCGGCTCCGTGACCGTTCCCTTACACGCTGGTTGGATACGACGAAACAGTTGCTGGATATAAGTATCAAGAGCGCCACTGAACTGACAGTAAATCGCCAAAGATGGCGAGCAACAGTTCTCAAAGCTATTGATAATATTCGTGTCGGCAATACTCTAGCTCCGACTTAATGCATTTTACGAGATCACAACATGTCTGTTAAGACATTGTGACTATGATGATGATATCTGATTCATTTTTGGAGCGATGAACGTACCAGGTGACGCCATTCAACATATGTTGATGTTCTCCCAGAGCTCATTCCGCTCAAGTTGGCTCTGTATGTAATTTTAGTGTATACGAGTCATGGAATTATGTCGGGCGGCATCTCAAGTATGGCGCACCGCAGGGTAAAAGGAAAATACTAGTCAAATAACATCTGGAACAATAGAAATATTTAGAACCGTCCTACACTATCCCACACCCATCTCTTCTATCTCGGTGACGAAACGTTTGCCGTTCATCGCGACGGCTACAGACGCGATGACATCATCGAGCCCCAGCCTCCTACGCCTACGTGGGAATCGTACGCTATCGGATCGATATTTCATTCTAGAAAGGGGTGTGCGATACGGAACGCATTGGCGTGGGCAAGGCGTAGATGCACAGCGTGGGACGCCGATGCAGTCGATGGAATGCGGTGAGATACTGGGAGAATTTGTGATTACTTGTTAAACGAAGTGAACGACGATTATGTGGTCCGGCACTACTATTATCTGGCCAACGGTTCTGAAGCTACGGGGTATCGGTAAGAGGGGTATAGTCGTAAAAAACATGGCCGTTTGCATTCATAAAATAGTCATGGGCGTGTGGACTTTACGCGAATACTTCAGGGATATTTTGGCTATGAAGCGTCTTTCCTTTTGTATAAATGTTCATTTTTAAATAAGATAGTAACAATAATAACGACGAAAAGCAGCGTACCTAACAAGCTGACAAGACAATAAACCGGACAAAACACATATTCAGATAGTTTGAGACAATCTGCAGAAAGATTATAAACACGACATACAAAACGTCACTGGTATTTCGATACTTCCAGACAGAGAGAGAGACAGGAACAAAAGTTGGTGGCAGGGCGGCCAATAGCAAGATTTAATCTCCATGGCAACGGCATGGTAGCAGATCCTCAACCAATAAGGTTGTCCAACAGGACGTTGGATGACAGGATTCGTGCGTTGTTGCCGATGCACCTGAAGTTGATGATATCTTCAGAAAATATGTACATTTGATAACATGCATATTAAGAAATATCGGTTATTAAATAAAAATACATCAACAAATATATAAAAATACCAGTTATTAAATAAAAATACATTAACAACCATATTAAATAAGCTATAAAAATATCTTATATAGCTGTTACCGTTAATTTTGCTTTTTTTATAAATAAACTTGGCAACATCGAGCATTTTTGTCCGCATTCCTTTTGTAGCTTCAGATCGGCTGGTCGGATAATACATGATAATTGTATGTAATCAGTTTATAGCATTATTCCCGGCATTATTCGACTCCTAACTGCCATCGATCCCTGTAGAGCATCTCTGACAATGCTATCTAGAATCCAAACACTACTTTGTATATTCAAATTCACAATAATTATTATTTAACGCTACACTTAGTTATAGTACACATCAAAAGTCATAAGAAATTCAAGCGGTTTATTTTGTTTTTTTGCGATCTAAATGGTAATTCCAATGCACGGCTGATGGTTTGGCTTTGAGGAAGTCCTTGTTGTTGCCTGGATATGCCATAAGGGCACACTCTTGCACTATATGCCTGACAGTTTAGCGTTCTGCTCCACAGTTGCATCGTGGGGACTCGCGCTTGTTCTATCTAAACAACGAATCAGCGCACACTCCTTGCGACGTACGAATTCTGTTTAAGGTTGACCAGCCCTTTCGGCGGAGCTCAAAACCAGGAGGTTCTTGACAAACAGTTAGATTACTGTCCACTTCTATTGGCGTTTGAGTTGCCCAAATTTCTGCCCAGGTTTACAGCTATCAGACCCAAGTTGGTGAGCTGTTGTGATTGGTGGTTTTTTTTGGACCGTAATCTGCCCAAGGAGAGATCAGGTATATCTTGGTGGATTGGCAGTGAGGGATTTGTTTTGATTTTGTTATATTCTTTTTGAGGGGCATTTTGTCGACGGATGGGTAGTGGACCTATTTGGCTGAGTGTTCGTAGCCAGTAAGTTGGGGTTAATTTGATGCATCTCGTAATAGTTCTTATAGAACTGTTTAACTGGGAGTCTATTATTCTAGTATGTGAGCTGTTTAGCCACACTGGCGAACAAAATTCAGCCGCAGAGAAACAGTGGCTCAGGGCCGAAGTAAGAAGCGTAGGAGCGGAGGCACCTCAAGAGTTCCACATAATCTTCGCAGGATGTTATTTCTGTTGTTTATTTTAGCTGCGATGATGGAATGAATATGTTTTTTAAACGATAGTGTCCTATCCATTGTAACACCTGGGTATTTGGATGTGGGATTATAGGGTAGCAAGGTGCCGCTAAGGTAAATCTTTAGCTCTCTTTTTGCCATTTTATTGTTAAGGTGAAAACACGATGTTTTTGTTTTACTCATACTTGGCGCCTGCTGAAGTATGTAGGGCAATTTGGTTGCCAGAAAATATATAGTGTTCGTTGCTGGTACACATGAGTATTCCAAATTTGCAAGTGTGTTACATAAACATGGTCTAGTCTTTCTAATATTGAGTGTTTAAAAACTATATTTTGCTTTCATTTGAACTAAATTAGAGTACGCCTCATTGGTTTGGTACCCTATATATTAGAAATTAATAATCAGAAATAAATCTCTACAACGAAAGGCTCTAAAGTATTGGTACTTTAAAAGGTGTGAAAGGGGATGTGATCATAAATCCTTTGGCATTGAATTTATGAAGCAGCGTTTTGATACTCACGCATTGGCGTTTCTTTCCAAAAATTCCTACATGACCATATTGATTGCTGCTTCTTATTAAGTAAAGTAAATGTTCGTATTCCTAGAATTGGCAGTCATCGCAACTATACGTTTTACTGTGCTGCCTCGCGTACAAATATGTCGTCTTCCATAAGTGTAAAGTCTTCTATATTATAAATCGATATGTCATACAGCTGATATATTTCCCGATAAAACTAATCATATCGTATGTATCAGCCAGGATAATCTTCCATTTTACTTCCCACACCATTAGGTGAGGGGAGTATTGAGATCGCGAAAATTTTCCATTTGGAGATTATACGCCTTTTGGGCGTTTTATGATGTCTTCATAACGAAAATCCACGTCACTCATTTCCGTCGGTCTGTCTGTCGGTCTGTCTGTCTGTCGGTTTGTCTGTCGGTCTGTCTGTACGTGTTTTTCTAGCCACGTAATCTCAGCAACCGCTGCATGGATTGTGATGAAATTTGGGCAGCGATATGCTATGGCGCCGTAGTAGGTAAAATTACTTTGAAAATCGGTGCATGGGCGGCGGAGTAATTAGCAAGAAACAAAAAAAAATATTGGTCAAACTTCGTTTTTAGGCGTTTTAGGGGTTCCTGGTCATTTTCTACTTCTTTTTTTGGGTGGGGATGAAATTGGGGTAGTTGAGGGGTGGGAGGTTGTAAAACTGAAAAATTTGTTACTTTCATAATAGGCTGTCCGCCGACCTGTTAAGGAAGATCTAGTTACATAAATAACTTTTTTAGGTCCATCCGAACATTGCCTTGCTTATTACAGAAACCAAAGGACTTAGAATTGTTTCTGGTGCTTCAGATCGTTCTATATTGTGTAACGAGGAAACTGTTGCATTGACTTTAATGGAATTTGGACACAGTATTACTACCGTGGCGAGAATAGAAAATGCGATTGGCTTTTGTAAATCGTGCCAGTGGCGGCGCAGAAATAATAAAAAAACTGGAAATATAAAAACAGCTCAAACTTCGTTTTTAAGCGTCTCAGAGGTTTCTGATCATTTTCTGCATTTTTTGTTTGGGGGTAAAATAGGGCGGTTGGGGGGTGGGGGGTTGAAGAACTGGAAAATTTGTTGTATTCATAATAGGCTGTCCACTAACCTGTGAAGGAAGACCTAGCGACATAAATCACCTTTTTAGGTCCATCCGAACATTGCCTAGCCTATTACCAAAACTAAGGGACTTAAAATTTTACGTATACATACGTACTTATTGCTATAGATCGTTTTGTACTTTGTAACGTGGAAACTATTAAACTGATTCTAATGAAATTTTGACATAGTATTACTACCGTGGATGGGAAACGCGTATGGTTGAAAGAAATCATGTCAGTGGCAGAGTAGCAATAATGAAATAACTAAAAATATGAAAACAGCTCAAACTTAGTTTTTAGATGTTTTAGCGGTTCCTGCTCATTTTCTACCTTATTTTGGGTGGGAATGAAATTAGGGTGGTTGCGGGGTGGGGGTTGACATAAAGCGTAAGACAATTTTATGGGGGGGGGGGGGGGGCGCTGCCGATGATTTGTTTGCAAGGGGATCTCGTACTTAAGCTTCATGCTATGGAAAAATAATAAACTGGTATCACAGTAATGTGTGGGAAGTACTGAGTCAATCAACTTGATTTCATTTTTTTATTTTAATTATTTTTATACCTTTGCATTTATAATTTTCCTTGATTTAGATGGTACGGAATAACTTACTGTGCTTTGCTGTACTGAGTTTATACTTTTTTCAGATGTTTCCTATAAATAAACGTATTATTGCTATCAAAAACACATCTACTTGGACATTTCTCCCTCTTTTCCAGGGTGTCGCTCGAAGCCTCAATCTCCTGGCTATAAACGAATCTAGTATTTCAAAAAATGGTGAATGCATTATAGACGCGACTCTATCAAAGTTATGGCGAATGCTCTAGGTGTTTTAGAAGTTCTTGCAAGTGGTAATTTTGAGGTTTGTGTGGGTTACTAAGTGAGGTTTAGTAGCGTGACTTAATTACACAATAAGTTCGTTCGCATTATGGACACAACAGCATGAGAAGTGTTTGCGTTTACCTAGTACAATCTCAGATTCCTGCGCGTACGAAGAATGCCTTCAAATCAGTAGAAAATACCCTGAAGAATCTGTACATAGATATAATAACTGAAGTTTTAAGAGAGCGAGAGAAAATATTTTGAAATTTCAACACCCTGTAGATCTGTAGCGAAGCGATTGATAAGCTATTTTTATTTGAAATTTTAGTCCTTAACAATCATCTCCCTTCGTTTGTACATGGTATTTAGGAGCACCCTATATATTGTCGGTAGGATACATTGTTGTCTTCCGAGATATGGATTTTAAAATTGTCTTTGGAATGATATACTGAATATATGTAAAAATTGAAATCTTACGATGAGCACCTAGTTTTCTATCATGTTGATTAAATCATCCCCAATTAGATTTCTTAGGGCCGATTTTATCAACATGTATATTTAACAAAGAATTTAACAAAGCTTTTCTATTGGATGTTATTTAGCAAAAGCTTTCCATTGGGTATTGCGGGCTAGGTTAATAAATATCATCCAATAGTATTTTATCAATATTGAAAACAAAACGTCAAAGCTGGATGACACTTTTCATCATATCCTATATAAGTTTTATAGCAAAACTATTGTTGTAACAAGTGTATATTTGTTGCAACATAGGCGATGAATGAAGTTTGCAGTTCGAGACAAAGTCTACGATCGAAATAAATCTCTTTTTGAATGTTTGAAATTAGATCACAAATCCCAGTAAAGAGTACCTAATCAAATATGTACCGTTGAGGCGATCCTTTGTACAAGATTGTGGGTGGTCGAGTGGCATAGTGGTCGACATCGTATCGCTTCGTATCGCTGTATTCGTGGGTGCTGTTGGTTCGAGACCCAGCCCGTGCAACTCCTTTTTTTTTATTTTTTTATCCAAAATATTCATTGAGGTACTTTATTACTGGGACTTGTGATCTAATTTCAAACATTCAAAAAGATATTTATTTCGATCGTTGACTTCGTCTTGAGCCGCAAACTTTATTCATCGCCTATGCTGCAGCGAATATACATTTTAGTTACAACTGTTAAAAGTATTTTCACAAAGTACGTCACACGGGTTCGGAAGCCGTCGGCGTGTTTTCGGTACTGGATTCAAAAACTCATTTTTATTTTGATATAACTTTTGAATTATTGCGAAAACTAAAGAAAACAAAAACAGTTTTGTTGTAAAACTTATATTTGATCTCTCCATTTGTCACAAAAAAAATTATTCAAAATTTTTTGTGATCATTATAATTTAGTAGAAGAAAAAACGAGCGATAAAATGTACAGTTTTTGTGGGATCTGATTGGTTGAAATTAAAAATTGCTAAAATCTTTGTTAAACGAGAAAATGCAAGTTTTCACCCATTTAGGATGGAAAATCAGACTGGAAAAGATACTAGATGGTTCATAATGGTCGATTGTATAGAAAACATGTCATTTTTCACCTTTTTGAGGTAAACTTCAAGAGAAATCAATAATTTACAGAGTACTTTGACAGATGCATGTTCTTAAATGGGCTGCTCTGATTGGTCAAAGTCTGTATTAAAAAGCGCCTGTTGATAAAATCGGCCTTAATGTCGCTGTGACTACCAGAGTTGAGCGTCGACGCGTCGACTTGGGGCCTCAAAGTGCCTACAATACGTCGACTATGAAATAAATGTTGACAACGTCAACAACTGCCGCAACGAAACCGGTCAGAACTTGATAGAAAATTCTTTGTTTTGTACGTAACACAAAATATTCGCTTCTGCTGGGCAGTTTATGAGAAAATGGAGCTCAAAGTTTGATTTTTCACGTCATTTTCATTAAATATCATTGAAAAACTGTAAGTATTGTTCATAACGGCTGACGTTTCTTATACATTCTGAATATTAACCCCATAAATAAAGGACTGCACATAAAAATGAATGTTGCAATTGGCCCCAAATACCTACCAATACATGCAAACTGACAATTCTAATCTAACTTACCTATTTTCGTGCAATACTAAGCATAATAAATTAAACCAAAGAAACCTTTTTTAAAAAGCACTTATTTAAAAGAAGAAAATAAAATTTTCAATAAAAATGTTAACTATCAACTTATAGCTTCATTATAAACAATTTAAATGATCATAAAAGCTTGTCGCGTAAGAACCTACGAGTATTTAATTAAACTGAAATTCTAGCACAATTAAACCTAGCAGATTAAGTCAGTCAGTTAAATACGTACTAGTTGATTTACACAAGTAAATCGCGTGATAAGCTTTTATGATCATATATATTGTGCATAATGAGGTTGATAGTTAATATTTTTAAAGAAAATTTTATTTTCTTCTTCTTAGCGCATTTATATAAAAAAATAAAAAAAAAAGGTTTTTTGTTCCAATTTATTTTTTACTTTTATAGTTATTGACTTGCATTTATATTCTCCATACTACAGGAAAGCATAAAAAACTTCAAAACACCACTTTATTGGAATAAGTCCCATGTAGTACTGGATGATATGAGAATATTCTGTTCACATTCACTACAGATATTATGAATATTCTGAGAAAATTCCATGGATAATTAGAATATTTACAGAATATTCTGTAAACGTTCGAAATGGGAAAAACACCCTATATTCCTAGAATATTCCGCCGAATATTCCGCACGGATATTACATGAACCATCGTGGTAGAATGTTTTTGAATATTTTAGGAACATTTTGTCTAAATTACCTCATATACGAAACATTTTTAGGGAATTATGGATACTTTATGGATACTGTTCAAAAAATAATGGCACCTACTAGTGGCAGATGTCGCAAAATTAAGTGGTTAGACATCTCACTCTAGATGCCTAAAATAAAGTGTAAAAATGTAAACTTGTTGCATTTAACCTCAAAATTCTACTCACATTATATAATGAACCATACACCACAGTAGGTGACCATAATTTGGAACACTGTCACACTATAACAACCAACAACTTTATTGTACAAAATTGGGTATAAATGCAGGCCTTTCAGGAATAAAACTCGTGAATTCGTGAATTGCTAAAATGCCCACATCACATGTTGAAGCACAGAATGACAACACTTGAAGCGAAGAATAGAGTGACAACCAGACAAGATTGACAACTGACGACACCATAGTCACCATACATCAGCATAAGATGCTGTCACTTTATCGTCGGTGGATGCCGTATCTGTATTGCTGGCAATGGCTAATGACTAATAAACTTTTGAAAAATGCACATAATACTTATTAGGTATATTTAGGATGAACGCAAAACGAATGAAGGTTTTTCTTAATTCACTGAGAAACGTGCAAATATAAATTAATAATACCTCATATTGAATATTTGCCTACATACAGATATTTCTATTACAAATATTACTAAATGTCAGAAAATAGCTACATCTTGTTCTTAGTAGATTATCAAAATAATATTCTATGAAGAATATTACTGAGATATTCTGGAATAATTCAGACATTAAACAAATAATCACCGATTATCGTAAGTGGATAAAATAATAAGATTCTATAAAGAATATTATTTTAATAATCCAGAATAATCAAGGGAAATAACGAATATTCTATGATTCCACTGAAATATTCATGGAACATATAGGAGATTTAAAGAATATTCATCGAATATCCAGTGCTATGTGGGGTGCGGTGTCAAAATATTTTTTCAATTATTCTAGCTATTCTCTAGCTCCATAACTGTTGGAAAGTGGAAGTATTTTGTAAGAACTTTCTGACGATGCTATAAAATACAGGGTGTTCCTTTTAAAATAACAAAGAAAATTATGGTCGCTGTTTTTGGTTCACCCTGTATTCAACATCAAAGACAGCAGAAAATCTATAATTTTAGACAAAACTAGATAATGACGAAATGGCATTGAGAATCAAGTTTCCAGTTATTGATTTTTTAAGATACAGGGTGATGAATTCATTAAGATTTTCACATAGTAGTGGCCATATCTCTGAAATTACCCTGTATAACCTAATAAAACCTTATAGTTCCGGAATACGCAAAGCGAGCGCAATTTAAATTTTGGATAATATGTAGGGTGTCCATTTGAAAAAACAGAACTTTAGTATGCCGTGACTTTATTAATAGCCCTGTATATTATAAAATAATTTTAAAATGTAGACCTTAGTCTTACCGACAACTATTATTGGGAAGTTTTTTTTGTATCTCTCATAATTAAGGAAGTACCAATCTTTGGGGTATAAGTTGATCGCCCTGTATAAATACTACATTGTGGCTCCAAGCTGCTCTTTCCAGTGAAACTTAGATGTACTTAGATGTTGCAATAGATTGCACACTAAGGAAATGTCATTAGGTATTACCGCTTCTATTTGAAGGTTAGTGACGCGTAAGATGATGTAGGATGTAGGTGCAGCACTTAGAAGCACCAGCAAAGCGGTTAAAAGCCCGGATGCAAGATACGATACTAACTTCCCAGGTAACTGGTGTTCTAGCTTTGCTATTAAAACCAGTAGCTGATGGATTTTTAGATCCATAGATGCCGCTTCCTTTCATATCGTCAACATAATTTATCCATTTCAGCAACAATGTAAGCAAGAACAATATATAGACTGGTCGCCTAGTACGAGAAAGTTCTGCTACACTTAACTAAGACATAGTGCAGCTGCTGTGTTAGGTGTTGGGGTCGTTTATATTATTTATATTTCATTATGGAGAGTCACAAAACGCAGTCTATTTGAGTACAAATAACTATTTTGCTAGAGTTGGCTGGAATTCTAACATTACAAATAACACATTCTATATTACAGAAATTTTACAACAATTTATATCATATTGTGCCAGTCCGGCCCTGGACGGCCGAGCCGATTTACGTGAGATCTAGAATTCACACGTCCATACGCTTTCCAGAACCGACGGTAGCGGCGCGCTAGGGTTCTCGGCGTTCAGCAGGCATCTATATAAGCAACAGCCAGGCAGCGACAGTTACAGTTAGTGTCAATAGAGTGCAGCAGTCACTGTTCGGTAGTATTATACGCGACGTTCCAGTGGCGCGTGCGAAATAAATGAACTGTGACATAAATTAGTGAAGTTAAGGACCAATATAAATTAGTGTAGTGACTTTAGATACATTAGACTGTCAAGTATTAGGCTGGGCGCGAATGAATGAATGAATAAAGACCAGAGGCTATCCAGCACGGAATGTGGCGTGCATAGGCCCTACGATGGGCCCTTTTGCGCCTCTATCCGCGCTAGTTCCTAAGACCTGCCCTTTTGGCAAAGGCAAGTACATTCTTAGGTCCCATCCGTTTTATATCTATTGGTTTAGGGCCTTAGGGTTTAGGCTGGGCGTAGTGTACATAGTTAGTGAAAATAAATAGTTAAATCCGTACCAAGTGTTTTCGTGCCCAATCGGACTGAAGACCTGTAACAATATCATTGGCCATTGCGTTCCTCTGAAACGTTATAAAACTTCAAGCTTTCCATACTAGTTGAGCCACGATTTAAATAAGCTGAGTTACGGTAAGAAACTAGCTCACAAAAAATATAAAATATTTCAAGAATGGAAGACTGCAATAAATTCAACGCATATAGGCCTCAGGTGGGGCAACAGAGTTACGCTAATTACATTGGTCTCATAAGTCTTTTGGAGAGAAACAGTAAAAACTATGTTACCGTCAGGTATGTTACCCGAAGATTCCTGTTGAAGATGAGGTTGTTAAACTATTTGCCAAATACTTTTCATCTATTGATAGCAACAATGTGGTTAACTAAGTTCGTGAATTTGGTTATGCAAATACGGTGAATATTCATAATGATCATATTAACATTATAGATATTATTGATTTTGATTGAAAAAATTGTTCACGGTCCAAACGGTACTCCCTTATTATCTATTAAAAAATGGATATTTACACTATGTACTCCATTAAATATATTATATCATTATATTAACGTCGAGATATTCCCCAGACCTTTGGAAACGTAGCTACTTGGAACCAATACATATATCTGGTTACCACAATAACATCATGAACTATAGAGCAATGTCAGAGCAGTTAGAATTTCCCAGGATATTTGATAGCCTAGTTACACTTGGGATACTAAACCTACTATGAATCCTCAACATAGCTTTTCAAAAATGATTTACCAGAATTATATATCGTAACGTAACGCAACCTTGAACTTAAACTTAAGATACCTTTTTGTAAAGACATACTTGCATTCAGTTCTCTTGTATAGAGCAGAAACATAGACATTAAATGTGAATGCCATGAGCAGGTTCGAGGTTTTTGAAATATGGCTCTTCGATAGACTACCAAAAATATCATCGACTGAACATATATTTAACGATGAAGTTCTTAGAAGAACGAGAACGGAAAGAGATTTACTTACACACTCACAACAATAAAACGAAGACTGCTTATCTGGGCCACATATGTATACCGTACCAAAAAGGTATAGTATACTGAAATTAATAACAGAAGAAAAAATCAAGGAAAAGCGTGATCCTCGTCGCAGACAACATTCATGGTTAAAAAAAAACATACGCGATTGGACTGGTATGAATGCATCATGTTCAATTCATAACACTCAAGATCGAAATAAGTATGTCGAAATTGTCGCCAACCTTCGTTAAATGAAGTTTGCTTCTGAACAAGTAGAATATAATGTGTGCATTATTTATACAGACTTTTCCAAGTAGTTCAATGAATTGACTCACACTTTAATGAATGCTAAGCATGAGGTTGTAGGAACTGAAGGCTCAATTTTGAAATGGATTGGATTCTTTCCAATCGAGCTCGATGTGTGAAATATGGTAATTGTATGTCTTGGGCCGATATTGTTTGATACTTTTATTAACAAGATCATACATGTCATAAGGTTTAAATCCATCAGTGATTTGAGAGGTGCTCAATAGCTTCAACTAAGTTTAAGTAATTTTATTTCACAGCCTAGTTCAAAGCTGAGCACTTGGGATATTCAACCTATCATAAATCCTCAACACGGCTTTTCAAAAAGCAAGTCTACCTGCGCCAACTTAATGATTTACCAATTTATATATCGTAACGTAACGCAACCTTGAACTTAATCTTAAGATTTAAATAACGCTATTTGTAGTGTTATGTAAATTATTTAATTTTTAATATTATTGTTAGATGTTCTAAAATCACCTTTCTTAGAACTGCTAAACCAATAAGGCATCAAAAACTAAAAAAATAATTGCGATTAAAAAAGCGTAAAGATAACGGTAATCGCGCAGCTGGGTCAAATCCGCATTCAAATGGGCTATTCTTTTTTCGATCAATGGAGTTTTTCTTTGGGCAAATGTTTAAAACTAAAGTTGGTAATGAAGCAATTGATAAAATTACTCTAGCTAAAAAAATAAGATGTTTATTATTTATACCAGATTAACTAGATTTTTTGATTGGAAGTCAAATATAATAATTATAATATTATATAAATAAAATTTATTTATCTACCTCATCAATAAACAGAAATATAAATAAATAGTCAAATTACATCTACAAAATGTCAGTATCAAGCTGTTGCTTCAAACTCAAAGTGGTGAATTGAAGAAAAATGATTTAAATAATGACGAAATAAACAAATTAATAAAAAGGTGGCACCAATTATTACATGGAGTCCATGGAATCTTGTGCAGATAAAAAATGATGATCCATATACTGAGTCAGAGATAGTACATGGTGGCATAAAACGTTTGGCATAAAACGTGTGGCATTATAGGAGACAGTAACGCACCCCTTTTTTCTGCCTTCATCGCAGTGCTCTTTATATGTTCGTTGTCTATGATAATCCCCAACTATCGATTTGCGGGTTACTATTTGCACCCCTCTAAGACAGAAGCTCACTTGATTTTTTGTGATCCTAGAACCCCGGGGAATGACCGCCTCAGCTTTACTTGGTGCCAGCTGAAGTTGGTGCCTGGACATTGCCGCGGGAGGTGGTGATGATACTTAAGCAAATGCTTCATTTAAAGTAAAGTTATCCTGCGACAATATAGAATACCGCACAATTTTATAGTATTCTCTGTGTTATAAAATTATAGCTTGAAAGGCGCATAGTGTAACTACCATTATTAAAAATTGGTCACAATGAGTACCGCCTTAGTGGTAGGTCACGTAACAAATATCTAAAAGGGGTGATACACGTACGAGCAAGTACGCGTACTTATGGCTCGACGACCTTTTTCGCCTGTGTGTCACCGTAAGTACGCGTACTTTAAAACCATCGCGCAAACCGCCGGCGATCCAACTGGTTTGAAATCTTGCTCGTATCTTGTCTCGACTCGTACTACGGGCCGCGAGCCACCACTTTTCGGCAGGCCATCGATGCGCAACGCTTGTTGTGTTTGGCGTTTGTTAAAAGTTTTGTTTATTTAGGAAAATTATCAAAATGAGTGATCTCAGCTCCACGTCTGTCACCGACGACGAGCCGAGTAAGTTCGCGAACTTAAAAACCGCGTACTTAAAGCTCGTACGTGTATCATCCCTTTAAGGAAATTACACGAGAAGCTATTTCAGCATAACTTTTTGTGGAGCTAAAACAACCCCTTGAAAATACATGTTGATAGTGGGCCGTAAGAGCAACAGCGGGCAGCTCTTGATTATCCCTCACAAATTGAATTAGTACAAAATTAAAGGGTTGGGATACACCGAGTTGTATTGGGAAAATACTCCTAAGGAAGGAGCGAAATGAAATTACTTTGCCATCTCAATAAGATGGAATGTTCTATAAATTGATTATATTTCCATCTCTGAAAGACTGGGCAATTATAATATAATTTTTATAACTTCATATTACGAAAAAGATCCAACGGTTGTGTTTCATACCAAAGGATGCTTATGGGCAAGAAAATAGTTTAGATGAGAAAATCTTGGGGTTGTTGTCAAAATTTTGGAAAGACACTACTAGTCACTGCGTAAATGAGATTCTGGTGTTAATTGCCAAGCTTTTGACAATACTTATTGCCATCTCCAAGGCTTCAACTTTGAGGTTTGTTAGTAAAAAACAGCACTTTGCTTTGAGTTGCAGAATTAAAATACAACTTACTAAACAAAAACGTCAAACATTTTATTTTGTCTACGGTGTCTTCCACAACAAGTCAGTACAAACAACACACAGGTGTAAAATAAAAACTATCGACCAACGAACCAACGATAAATTTTTCTTCATCCCAAAATTACACAATTCGTGGTTTGAAAAGACACATTTTTTAATTTAAAATTTTATGAAAAGACAAAGGTGGGCACAATGGCCGTTACATTGGCATTTTGTCTCCACATTTTACACTGTGGCCCCAATAAAAGAAGAAGATATGGTAATCAGAACCGCGAGACACAGGCTCGGACCCTATTCTAGAAAAGCCTCAACCTTTTTATTTGAAAAATCACTGATATTTAGGAACAATAGTGGAAGTAAGATTACAAAATAGAAGTATGAGGGCACCAGTCATCAGTAGCAGTTTGTGGCATATACGAGTTGTACACGATTATTATACTTATGAGCTGTGGTCTGCTTGTAACTGCATAACTATTGTCACGTTGCAATATCTTGTGCATCTTTTATCAAACAAAACGTTCACACAGCAATGTAAAAACTGAAATTATGACATGCTTATTGTTCTTTTCGCATGTACTTTTTTCAACACAGCTGTAATAGCGAGCACTCTGTAATCGTTACGAAAAGGAATGTATTTTTATTCAGCGTACTAACGTATTACGTTATTAGCTATCAACGAAAAATTAATGCTGACGTGCGTTTGTATGCTATACTTTTTTTAATTATTAAAACATTGTCTGGCATATATTCGTGCATGCAATCACTTGATCACTATCACTACTTCCAGTGATAGTGGAGTCCAACCCCCTTTCGGAGTCCACCTCCGATTCTACTTCTCTCTGTGAGGTTCCGCGCATACATTATTTTACGTTCCCTCATTATGCTTCAGAATTTTTATCTGACAAATTCCTAAAGTTGAATTTCGCCATTCCCCCCTTTCTTTTCTGTCGTGCCCTGGATGAGCTCGCAATATTGTTCACTAAGTCGTATTATATTTGTATAAGATTGTTTTTGAACATTGTTGTTGGACACATTGATGAACCCTTCTGGGAGAAGAATACTTCGAGGTGGACGATGTTTTTAGAATTCTCGGAGGACCACTTAGCCTTCTGTGGGGACTATCCTTCCTGGAGGAGGATGAAGCATCTTCTTGAAGCCCCTTAGTGAGGATTCTTTCATGAGCCCATTCATCCTTTTTCCTTGGAACCAGCGCTTGCCTTCGGATTATAAGTTTTTTGGTGTAAATATATCCATTCCTTTTCTCAACTCAATTTCAATAAAATTTTGTCGAACCAACCTCATGCATTTCATTTGTCAACCACAACTGGCCTTGGAACACCATTACTTACCTAGAGTTGGTCTCTAACTTACATATGCTCTCATATTCAGTCAATTAACGCCCAATGGGTTCGCTTTCTGAGGAAAACCCTAACGGGTAAATTGTATGCTACTGAAAAGAAAATTTGTATATATAGCCTGACACACCCTTTGAAATTAAATTAAATTGCTGCGTGCGGCGAATACAGTTTTACAGTTATTTCCCAGATTTAATTATATATAACAGCGTTAGGAGAATTCGTTTGGCAGAAACGTGATGTAGCTTTTTGAGGCATAGTTCAACCTTAGCCGTGAATTTCCCGACCTGCGGATTGCCGGCAAACACGTAACTTCAACCAGAAATTAGGAAAATGTATGTTAAAGTATAATCGCGATGGAAAGTTTCTGACGCCTTCACAGCGACTATCTACACGGTTACGATTAAGCTAACGCTGAACTGCAGATATGATCAAATTAGAGTGCTTTTACAGAAGGAAATAATCAGTTGAGTGCAATTA
Source organism: Callosobruchus maculatus (assembly GCA_951848785.1). Classification (NCBI taxonomy): domain Eukaryota; kingdom Metazoa; phylum Arthropoda; class Insecta; order Coleoptera; family Chrysomelidae; genus Callosobruchus; species Callosobruchus maculatus. The sequence continues at coordinate 2,311,813 of CATOUR010000142.1, read as the reverse complement.
GCTGAAAAATATAATTTATGTGATTGTGTTTGATAGCTCTTCTAGCAAACAAATTTCGTTTTTGTGAACTATATTTCTATGTTGGCATAAAGCCTTGCACTGCATCTAAAACCTTGCACTGTATTACAGCTTATTATCCCTGTTTACATAGATAAAATAAGGTTGCAAAAAATGCAAAATACCTTCAAAATATTTATAAATAATATAAGGAAGTGGCCCGCAAATACTATTACGGTGCACTTTGTACTCTTGGGTCATGGAGACAGATGGGCCCAGGCCCAACCCTATGCTACATATTTTTATAACCATCATAATGATATATCAACTAGAATATAATATTTTAATATCCAACAAAACTTTGTATATCTAAGAGGTAGCTTAAATTTAAAACCCTTTGTGTTGAAATGTATGTTTGACATTAGATGCGAGTACCAAAATACTCGTGTTTGCATTTTGCATTGACATCTAAATAAAAAATGAAATTTTGGGTACCTAACTAAAAATGTTAAATTTCAGAATTACAAACTGATGTATATTAACAATGCTGTACGTAATTATACATAGTTTGGAAAACTATTTAGTCATACGCCGCGACTAAAATTAATCACGATATTCATTTGACTAGCATGGTATTTTTTTTACTTCTGTGTCATCGGCATCGACTACTTTGGTCATTAGCCTCGTGTTCTGTGTAGGCTTTGTTACTGTTTCCCGGCGCCACTTAGGAACAGCACTGTTAATTAGAAGCCAACAGTGAATGCTCAGGTGGGGATTCTCGCTGAGCTTTTTTTTGTATGGATATTTATTTTTGGTTGAAAAAACCAGAAATAAATTTCCGCCTCTAACGAGAATCGAACCCGGGACCTTCCGGTCACGAGCCCTCGGCCCTAACCACTGGGCCAACCCACCCTCACTAGCATGGTATTGTTTCACGAATAACAGAACAATTTTTAATGATCGTAAAAAAATCTTAATCTTATCGTAATGTGGCAGTTTAACCCTTGACGCAGCAGCTACAATGGTCTAACTCATCAATCTGATATTACCAAAACCAACATGTCATACGCTACTCATATGTTAGTGTGTTCTGGAGAAGGTCTGTTCTCCCCTCTAAATTTTGTACTGATGATACTAATATTCGATTCACTATATGTCATATATCATAAAGAAAGTATCCTCAATATATTAGGCACACAATTTAAACTTGATAAGTATTCCTATGGTTCCCAAAAAATATCAAATGTATTCAATAGTTGACCGTTTTATTTTACTTGGCCAAATCAATCGTATTCTGAAAAGGGTATAGCCGAGGGTATAGCTAAGAAATGGCTATGCAAGTATAAGAGGCGAATCGAATATTTCGAGTTATAACTTTCCCTTTTGAGTACGTCGATGGTTGAGCTAGCTAATGAGGAACATATATTAATCCGGTAACATAGTCACTGTTTAATAGACTACACGTTGGGCCTTTTGTATCACATCAGTACCTAACTCAACCTCCTAACAAACCCCAGTATGAACTTGAGTCTTACCTCTCCGATATATTCTGGCTTTAGAGTTCTAGATGCACAAATTACGCCAACACAAACTATCTTCGTTACGTACACATCATCTGAAAAAGTGATTAGATCAGATGAGAGTGACGAGACCACCAGAAGTCTCATTTGCTCTTTGTCTAGAGAGACAGTTCCTCTAGCTACAGGTTCTACCATGAGTTCTCAAGCCTGGTTTCAGATACTGCACCATCAGAAGGGTTGATTTTGTAGCAACTTTTTAGTTTACCGTCTAGTCCTGTTTACAGTTACTCTTAAAGCTGGTTCAGGGCCTACGAAATTGGTCCTACAACTCCTTGTAAGTATATCGGCATTGCGTATATCGTGTATATTTTACTGAAATGGCAAGGAGTGCTTTACTGTACTGTAGGACAACTCGTGAACCCTCCTAAATTGCGAAAACTTCTGCCTCCTATGTGCTGGTGTCTTGAAGGGGGAGCAACGATCTCGTTCTGAATAAAATAGTCCTGACGCTAGGGCCTACCATTAATGAGGAAATGATCGGTAAAGCTGACTTATTCTCCTACTTCGACAGGCTTCTGACCTTTGGTCTCCCATTCCTTTCTTGTTTAAGACACAATCACCATATACTTAAACGCGAAGCAATACGTAGGAGATGCCATATCATGACTCTCAAATAGAATGGTTTGATGATTTTGCAAATCTAACACAATTTTTGAATACCTGGGTTAGACAAACCCAGCTCACCTGGTTCCTGGTTCCGTAATCGAAGCGCAGAGGCTCCATGCTTCTCCATGAATCACTCCTTTTGACGAATGGAGATTTAGCATTGCCTACAGATGATTCCCATACACTCCAATAGTTATTCTAAAGCCGGCGCCACATATGCGGGTACTTGCCGAGTATCAATACTCGCCGTTTTTCAACCTTACTCGCCGAGTAGCGGGCACGTATCGCCCTACATGGGCGTAGTTGGCTATGTTTAGTTTCGAGAAGAAAGGGAATGGGAAAGCCCGAATATTCATAGCAAATTGAAACTTATTTATTATTAAGCCGGCGCCACATATGCGGGTATTTGCCGAGTATCAATACTTGCCGTTTTTCAACCTTGCTCGCCGAATAGCGAGCACGTATCGCCCTACATGTGCGTAGTTGGCTATGTTTAGGTTCGAGAAGAAAGGGAATGGGAAAGCCCGAATATTCGTAGCAAATTAAAACTTATTTATTATTAAAATGTATCGACAGTAGAATCAACGTCATCATCAATGGAAAATAATAATGATATAGTCATGGCAGCAAGTGCTGTTTTTGTTATGTGTAGTGCTTACATGTTAATAAGGAAAAGAAAAAATCAACCAAGAAGGAGGCGATGGTGGATGGTCTCATTAAATAGAAGCCGAGAGATGTAATAAAATAATTAGCAATAACATCAAACCACAATGTTAAACACATTTTCAGGTATGGCGGACCACACCTAGTTGTCGATTTATTAAAAGAACCGTCTGGATTTTTTGAAAATTTTTGCAGAATGTCTTCCGAAGATTTTGAATATCTACTCAGCAAAACAGGACCACTGATATCAAAAAAAGACACAAAATGGAGAAAAGCTGTTCCTGCTAAAGAAAGACTAGCTCTGGCGCTTCGATTTCTAGCGACCGGCGACAGTTATCAAAGCCTTCAATATCTATTCAAAATATCACATCAACTCATTTCTGAAATCGTTCCCGAAGTTTGTGAAGCTCTCACCAAAGTTGTGCATCTCCTAAAAATATTCTGAAATATACAGGGTGTTTCGGGAAAGTAGGATAGTGATCAACTTGATTTTTTTATATGGTACTATTACTTTTTTTTAAATTCTTTTAGTTTCCATCATTGATCTCTATTAAACCCTAAAATATTATTGCGATCTTGCCAAGTTATAATCTATTTTCTATTAATTTCCGGATTTGCAAGGTCGCAAGTAATACCTCCAAATTGATATATTCCTTTAACTTTTCTCAAAAATATTATATAGCGAGTTACTTAAATATTAAATAAATATTATTTTGGATGACACCAGCAACGTGCAGGGTGTTATTGGTAGAATTTTAAATTACGGTAATTTGAAGGTCATTTTACTTTGTTTTTTCTAAATGTAACACCCTGTACGTTTTATTTTAAATCGAAATATCTACTAACACCCTATCTCGCCTTGTAATTTTTTTCGCGTTTGCGACATTGCCAAGTTATAAATTATTTTTCTAAATTTACAAACAAATATCCCCGATTTTTATTAATAGAACACACTGCATATTTTATTTAATACAGAAGTATTCCCTAATAATGGTTTACAGCATGAACAAGTTTCAACTGGTGTTTCTCACCGCCTTCTCAGTAAGCAGTACCGGAAGGCTTAAATATTTCCAAAACTGTCACAGCTGGGGCGGTGAAATTCAATACTTGGGGGTTTTTGAACACACAGAATTCAAAAATGCTAACATGCTAACAAATAAACAATGCGAATAAAGTTTTTAATTCTCTAGTCCGGCCCTGTTCCTGTTTCTGTGTCAGTATTCGGGTACTTATTTGTGTTCGGCAAATTCCGACCATTCGCACAAACTGCTCCAGCCACACTAGTAGGCGTTTGCCGAATTGCGAATATTCGCTGTTCGTTGTTCCCTAAATGCCACATGTGTAGCGCCGGCTATGGCGCCGGCTGAATGCTCGGTGCTTGGCATATGGCGAGTATTCGGGTAAAATTCTGCAGCCACATAGCCGAGTAGCAATTAATCGGGGCTCGTTGCTCGCCGAGTACCGCATATGTGGCGCCGGCTTAACACAAGACAAAGTTAAGTCAGCTCTTCGTTCCATAACATCAACGCTGGGAACCGGCAAGGATCGGTATTGGCTCCGACACTGCTTCCGCTCCACAACAATGATCTGCGCTGTCTATACTTGATGCAGTCCAGAGAAGAGCAATTCGACTAATCGACTCAACCTTAATGGGTCACCTCCAGCCTCCATCCCACCGACGTGCTGTTGGTGACCTCTCAGTTTAATACCGGTATTTGAAGGGAATCTGCTCTGCTATAACTCCGCCGCTAATCAAGCCTAATAAATGCTGCCGTGGGCCTGCCGCATCTGATCTCTAGGTGGTGGTTCTTCGCACATTAAGTACCGAGCGGTACGACTGCAGCTTTGTTTCCAGAGTACCCAGGGCTTGGAATAGACTGCCAGACTCAACCTACGAGCATTGGCCAATTCAAATCACCAACTTCCCTCTAACATAACCTTGCATAGCAGATACGGTATTCTGATATTTGGCTTTAGCCTTCGCGGTATGCTCAGTCATAAAGAAAGTCATCTAAGTATACCTTTTATCACTTCAGACTTCACGCAAGGCCACCATACATTCAAGGATGAGCTATTGCCATCCAGAGTTAGTGTACTACTTATTATAGGACTCCATGCAGTCCTTCTGAAGGTCTACAAGGACATTATGTATAAAGATAACATACATTTGCATTTTCGTTGGGATGATACGTTGGTGAGTCATTGTATAGAAATGGGACGAATCCCATTATAAGCTAGTAAATATTAACGAGTTAAAGCACACATCAATAAATAACATATATCAGTGTTTTCGCAAAGTGAATGCATTACCTTACTAGATCTGGCATCGATGAGCTGGCTTGAAGCCAATTGCGTCTATCCAATTTGCATTGTAGTCATAGCTTAACGATAAGGTGGCGTGTTTTGTGCCATAGCAGCTCATTAACAAATATCTAAGTTATACTGTTGCAGCCCTGGGGAATATTTTAATATAATTACCGTAAGTGATGTTGAATTACGTGGTATGCTATTATACAGCCACCACTGTATACCAAGGCAAGTCTAAATAAAGCCCCCGAAGCAGAGTTAGGGTGTACTAGAATCCGTTAACAAGATATTATAGTTTTAGATAGATTTTTTGTCCGGCTTTGTAACTGTAGCTGCCACTGACCTGTCAATAATTGTACAATTTTTTAGCAAGCGATCTGTTTCTGTCTACCGCTTTTCTTGCTATTGTAAATAATGATTTACAATGGGTAATCAACGCAATCATATGCTATATGAAGGTAAGCCACTACCATTCAAGTGATCTTACAATGGCAGCAGTGCAAAAATAATTTCTGTACATAAAGTGGATCAATCGTCGTCTGTTCTTTATAAGTTAACGATACGAATCGGTGATTACAAATATTTTTCATCGTATATTACGTACATTCTCCATCAATGTAATGTAAAAAATCATTTAAATAACGCTTGGTGATTACTATACATTTTCTATATATTTATAACTTACGCAACGGACTCAGTTATCAGCTCCCAGAGAACACGCTACAATAACTATAGATATTACGAATAGTTATCGTTGCGATAGTAGTAATAATGATCGGTGCTCGTAAACTCATGATAACTGTGCATTGATATAATGCGCAGTAGCCGTATATAATACGTAATGATGTATTTCGGGTAATCGTGCCATCAGCTACCAAACACGGACCTATGCACGGTAGCCATTGGGTAAATGTACAGAAATCGTAAGTTTTTGCACGAAAGAATTGATGTAAGACCTTCCATTGTATTATGATCCACGTACTGCAGACTAACCTGTGGGGGAGTTTATATTCAGATGTATTCTAAAGTAGTCTAAATTCTAAGTTTACGTAGCTATGCTTGCAATAGTGCTTTTACTTGTACTAAAAAATACTGATTTTGGGAACCATACTTTTTCTACAACTTGTAGTACTAATGTTGGAGTCAATTGCATAATAATTATGCATAGTACGTGAAGCAAGTAGCTTTTGAAGCAGACTTGTACTCAAAAAAGCTAAAGTCTTATATTAGTAGAGTATTCCTGCAACACCACGGTCTTGACGGATACTTTTTGAAACATAGGAAAAACAACATACGATAAAAAAGAGATCAGACTTAAGATGTATGATTATAACAATTGATATAATAAAAGGTTTAAGTGAGATTATAGTCTAAACGGATAAATTGAAAATAATTATAATGGGTTATGCTTATTGCTTATTCACACAAGTAGCGTTATCATCGTGAACAATTTAAAAGAGAGAGTGAGAAAAATCATACAGCCCGTCTTCGTCAACTTTCCTGCTTCTGCGATGTCTTTATTCTATATTTTTCTGGTGGTATTAGGCTCCTTCAGAAGTTGAAAAGCACACTGCGATCATCTTAAAAAATCATTATACAATATTTTTAACAGCCTCGTAATCCGGAAAATGTCAAAATCAAAATGATTTTGAAACTTCTATGGGGATTATCTCCGGAAACTTTTCAACTTTCAGTGAGATTTGATTTGTATGTCAAACGCAAAGCTATCGTCCACGACTTTACGGGATATCTTTATGGTACTGCAACGACTAGAAGGCACGGCATCTAGCATATATTAAGAGTTAATAATAATTAGTTACTACTCCTTGCTCACGTTATATTGAAAAAACCGTAACTACTGTTTACTCCACTTTTTGCAATTCCTCCGCTGATTAATAATGATATGTCATCAGATGAAACATTTTTAGCACAGCAAATTATAAGAATAATAACCAGCAAGATCACAGCATCTATATAAGTAAAAAATGAGACAGGAACAAAATACAGAACAAAACTAACGTGTAGAAATATACTAGATAAATAGGCATAACTAACATACATATACCTCGTTCTGTTAATCATAGGAGAATGAGAAACAGGAATATAATCTTAATTATGAATACTGTTAATAATACTATGCAATGATTTCCATAGCTATATCCGAGGGAACCGAATGTACTAAAAGGTTTATAGGGATATTTCCCTAGTACCCTTGACAGAAAACACATCAGCATGCTTAAAGTATAGATACCTCAGGAAATGTGTTCCCATGCGTTCTAATACATTTTCGTGAGAATCATAACATTGCTTAATAATCCATGTTCTGATCTAGAGCGATCGTATGAAAAGTAAAGTTACTTTAATGCATTCATAGCACTGAAAGGTTTATAATATCATATTACAAGTTCATAATACTAGCATTTTGTATTAAAACTAAGCCTTTCGTTAAAACATTAACTCAGACCCTATATTTGGTCAGCTTTGAACACATACATAGATATAACCTAAATTATATTAAATCCTAGTTAGTTTCTTATTTTTGGAAGAATGTAATTTACGAGTACTCACATGAATTCACGTTCAAATACAACATATTAGTCAAATACCATAGTATCAAGGTTGGTTCTTTTGGAGAATACTATATTAAGCTGTGGCCTGACAATAATTCAAATACATAGGAATTACAGATCTTTCGTTAATGTGTGGAATTATACTTAACGCATCTGCCGTATACTGTAGGGTAGCAGCTTTGATGCTAAAATGCTCCCACTTTTTTCACCCTCTGCTAAAAGCCCCATTTTCTCGACCGTTCAACTGCATTGTTACATTTCTGGCCTCGTTTCTAGACGTGACAGGGAGTTTCTTTGCCCTGGAACGACTCTCATATTCATCTTGCCGAAACCAAGTGTTACATGTCGCGAATCCTCACTTATACGGGGTGTGCTATAAATATTAGCTATTGTACAGTGATTTAGGGTATATGATTATTATATTTAATCGTGTCTGAGCTATACACATATTTAAAACGCGAATTAATTGATTAGTTTTACATGGTTTTTCAATTTCATTTTAATTTCGTTACTTTTTTACGCTTTTTATACAGCAGTATTAGCAATTTAAAGAGAAAAAATAATACTTGCATATGTTAGGATTTCAGATATCACAAGTCAGGAGTGATTGTCTGTATTGGCTTATATCTCTTTCCAGTATCTGGCAAACTGAACTGCCGTGTCGTTCGCTTTACATGAGTCCTGGACTGTGCAATGTGGAAGAGGTTTTCAAGGATAAGCAATATAATAAATGCTCCATCGTCTGATGCTCCCCGTAGGAGAATGAATCGTTCTCGGCGTATCGCCATCTCCCATTTCACTAGGTTATCCACAGACCTGCCCATTTGGCATCTAATCCTGTTAAGGCTTTTCCAGCTCCTCCATTTCAGTTCTGATCTGGCAAGGAGGCTATGGTAGAAGAGGCAAAGTCAGTTAGAGTAATATTTATGTAAACCATGTAAAAATAATACTTAAAGGTTACGACATCCTATGTGGGTGTATCTAGGGGCTAAATATTGGTGGTATCTATTGGTAGGTTACTACACCATTTCTAGCGGTAGTTTCTAAAAGATCGAATTACATTTATAAATCATCAGTTGTAAATCCAAAGAGTCAGGTGAACTTTCCAAAGCATTAAATCTAGTTTGAAACAATCAATAGTATATTTTAACACGTCAACTGTAGTTTCAAATAATCGTATAATCAATTCAAAAGCATCAGAAGTCTAAGTCATCAATTTTAGTTTCTAAAGTGTCAATTGACATCACCAGAGAAAGTTTGGACAAAATGCGTTTTAAAGCCCTTGTAATTTTACTTTATAGTAGGTAGGTAGCACGCGACCAACGAAATCGAATGAAAACCGGTGCGTATAAATGGATAAAATCCTTAAAGAGCAGTTATCCACGGTTACTTTACCGTATACGCAGGTTCTTTATTGCTACACTTTGAAATCATAAATAGCATTAAAAAGATGACATCATGGATATTAATATTACGGTTTTGCGAAAGTGAAACTCAAAGGTACGTTAGTTCAGTACGTTACGGTACATCGTTCGAATCTCTAGGTGCCAGGATCCGTTCCCAAGCTGGGTTACTATTTTTTCTTATTACACGATATACATTCACTGCTACGCATTCATTTTTCCCGGGATTGATTACGACTGTAACCTTATAGGCACTTTTCCGCAGTACATAGTGCAAACAGTAAGAAGCTTACATAAAAAGGCCTTCAAGCCCACTTGACAATAAAATTGATATGTATGAAGTTACCTTTCGCCATCTATACAGCTATAGCGGAGTAAAAGAATGGTAAGATTTAACAAGAGTGCCAGACTTGTAAAGTAATCTAAATAAAATAATTCGATTAGAAAACACATTTATTTCGATCGTATAAAAAAATTGTGCAGCATATGTCAAAAGTATACCAATCATTTCTTTTTGTAAAAAAAATAAAAAAAAGATGTTATGCCCTGGGCTCAAACCACCAACCGAACATTTTTGGTAGGAGGCTAGCGCCTTTAACCGTTGAGGTATCATGGCGCCAAGGAAACCGCTTTGCTGCAAATTATATTAAAATACTATATTACTGGATTGTGATTCACGTAATTTCAAATATGATATTGCTGAGGTCGTAATATTTATGTAAGTAGTGTCTACAATACCTGGCACACCATATAAAATGTATGTTTACTGGATTAAATATTAAAATGATAATTTACAACTGACTTTTGGAAATTACATTTTTGACGCTTTTCAATATTCAATTGACGATTTGAAACTACATTTGACGAGCAATGACAAAAATTTGAGAAAGTGATGCTCTTGCGACGTTAAACAAAAATATATTGGAATGAAATCATTTTTACAGGGTGTCCGGGTGTATATGTCATATCATGGTTGCATAACCATATAATAATAATCTTTACTTTCCTCCGAAACAAGTTACATCTTGTATAGGAAATTGTCAGCACATACCTAGAACTAAAAAATTAAACCTAGACCTACGTAAAGTACTCTTTTACTGAACAAAAATACTTCCAGATAACAAATTCTTTTAATAATCTCTTGAATATTACAATATTATCACGTTCTTTGATTTCAGTAGATAGAATATTAAAAAACCGACCACATACACTAGGTAATTTATATGAGCTTTTATATTTGGGGTGTAGTACCCTAAGATCACTCTTTGCCCTAGTATTCTTTTGGTATTACTTAACTATTGCACAAAAAGTTCGCCTTATTTTTATAAACATGAACAAAGAGTTCGAACGCATAAAGACTATACAAAGTTGAAATATTAAAATATTTAAAACACTATTTGCATGAGGTAACTGCTTATTTCTGAGCTAACACATGAATTGAGTCATTCGACCAACCCCACAAAATAACACCTTATCTTAGCTTGCTCTCAATATGAGCACAATATACCCGAACCATCTGGGCTTTTGTTAAAATATTTTTTGGATTATTCTAAACTTTACCCAGAGGAAATCTAGCAACATCTTATGCTACATTCCACCATCATCAAGCAGATTGGTTTAAACAAACGAAATCTTCGTTTACTTCTTCTAATCTATTCGTTGTTTGTTACTAATGAGGTAAATGTCAGAGAATTAAAACAGAAAATTGATACAATGCTGTAGGTGCACTTTTGTTTTGTTATGGTGTTTTTAGATCACTTCTTCAGGTACAGGTGATATTTGGAGGGAATAGAAAATTTGAGAGGTAGGTGACGCTACAATAGTACACACCAATTTATTTTGTATGACTTATCGATACACAGTATACTAACAACGCAATATTCTAGAGTTACAGGAACAGCGAATAAAATCAACAACTATTTATTATCATCTATGACGACGTTATTATAGATGGATAATAACTTCAAAATGGATATAAAATGGTCAGTATTGAGAAATTTACACAAGTCATATTTTTAAGGTGTCGCACTTCATAGTTTGGATCTATATGTATACTAGTGGAACTTGGCATATAAATAAATTTAGCATAATTTAGTCCTCGTACAATATTCACAATTTTTGTAAAATATATCATTTTTGTTTCGATTTCGACTTGCTAAAGAAATAGTTTTCACACAGGTAATAGCTTTTTCCGAAAATATAAGATAAAAATGACATAATACAGTTGTACTTCATAATGTAACGAAATTTTTGTTAATTTCGTTACACGTCGTCTGTGACTCCTTTTATAGATCAATTCTTCCAGAATAATATCCGATTAACAGGTAAATCCTCCCTCACGCTTGTGCCTTGCTGTTACGCCATTGAAAGAACCCCTTTTCCGCGCCTATGGATACTGATCATAAGCCTGATATGATTCTTATCTCCGATGGATATGAGGTATAGGCAACCAGACTCGCATGTGGTGCAATGTGGGTTGCTTACCTGCGGGACAGGTTGGACTAAGATACTATCCTGTTATTTATAGAATTTAACCTTGCAAAGTAGTTAGTTTCATTCTGTTGGTACATTTTTCGTTCCCTATTATGAGTTTATTTCATTACAAATAGTAATTCTGTCCCGAATTGCAATTAAAACTATAGTACTTTGAGGTTGGTTTGGTAGTGAGCCGCTGGCGGCGCTGCCTAACCAGGGGCCTGCTGTGATTGGTCAGTTGGCTATGCAAATTCGTGAACAATCGGGAAGTATTAAAAGTTTTTGTGACTCCCGACGAAAATTTATAAATAGACTCGTCCTTCCCTAGCTTCTTCCTTCTTGTCTCTCTCTGCAGCTGCAACCGGTGAGGTTTTTGTGTCTTCTTGGCCTTCCGCCATCTTTTTCATGAATTAATTTACGATTTCATTGCCGTGGGGTTGTCTTTGAAGTTTATTCACTCTCCTTTCGCGAGAGTTCTATTTGAAGTACCTAACCCAATAACACGGGCAATTATTTGTGAAAATTCTGCTATTCCGACATTTTGTTTAACTGCGTAGTGTGCGGTTACAATCAGCGATTGTTTCGTAGTGATTTCATATTTGGCTAGCATTTTACCGTTGATATCGAACCTTTAGTATCTAAAATCGATATTGTTGATCTGATTGAGTTCATTTTCGAGTTAGGTTGTGAACGCCATACTGTGGTATATATGTGTTTTCAGCTCAAGTGAGTGCATCTGCTTCCCGAAGAAGCCCACCTCGTACTGATGTCGATCTAAGGGTATACAAGCCCTTTTTCCACCTGCTTCTGAGACCTTGGAAGGACACACAGAGCGTGACTGCAAGCTGTTCCTGCTACTTTGGATATAGAAGGTACGTAAATATTGCTTATTTCATTCGAACGCCATTTAGGCAGTTGTCGAGCTATTTTACGTACTTTCGTATCTAGAGTTTGTAGTCACCTCCAAGTGTGACCTTCAGTCCGCTTTTTCTTTGTTTTTTTTATGTTGTTGCTCATTTGCACTTTTTAGAGAGAGAGAGAGAGCACACTTTTTTTTTATTTGGTAGAGTCTGTGTAAAATTTGCTTCATTGTTGTTTCCGCCATTTTGGGCAGCTATGAGCTAATGGGAGCACTTTTGCATAGGTGTCTAACCTTCTTCAGTTTTCTTTGTACCTCGTACAATTTTTAGAGAGAGAGAAGCACCTTTCTTTATTTTGGTATAATTTTGATAATTTTTGAGTGTGCTGAAACACACATCTTGCAAATTTTGAGCTGTAATTTTGCTGTACGATTTTGACAATTTTCCATGTTTACAACCGATACAGCCTACCGAAGTACATCTATGTGAGACTGAACGTACTCATAGATTTTTGTTTCCTTTCGAGCTATAATTTTAATATTGAGAGTATTTATTGAAGTATAGTTGCTCGCACTTTGCAACTACTGTGCATATAGTTTCAATTTTCTGGATTATTTGTGATATTTGATTTTGAGACATTTTAGTAAACATTTGTGGGCTTGATAAATTTTTTTTTGTGGTTATACTACCTTTCAAGATTCTAACTTTCTGGAGCACTAGAGCCAGCAGTAACTTAGTAGAATCATAGCCTTGATTTTCTCTTAAATCAATTAAACTGCTTTGAACTTAAGTTTAATATAGCCTTGCTCACTTCAAGACTCATATTTTTTAAGTTTTATTTTAAGTGTTAGACTTGAAAGGCCTATCAAGTATCTAGGTTAGGTGATACTTTGTTGTTACGATATTGGTACTTTATTTTTAGATATATTTTTAATTATATATGCAGATTTAATTGTGAACCATTGTGGGGAGATATCTGCTGTAACTTGGTGTATAACTTTAAGAAATTTTAGTATAGAATTTAAACAGTTTGTTGTAAATTTAAGCAGATATAGTTTCAGCTAAATTGTTAATTTTAAACAGATATTGTTGCAACTAAATTGTTGAGGAGGGGGCTTTTAATTGTTATATTCAAAGCCAAGTAGTACGCCTGAGCTTGCATAACCTCCTACATCCTGGGGTTTTGCCATAGAGGGTCCAGACTCTAATTTTTTTTTCTTCTCTCTATACTTTGCATGACGGCGGCCGGAAGTGGTGGCCGAGCCAGACCCAGATATCCCTCAGCCAAAAAGGGGGAAGTCTAAGAGTAGGGGTCAGGGCCAAAGGAACCTGAAGAGGCTGCCAGTCATCAGAGGGGACCCTCTGAAGGAGCGGTGAGAAGGAGCCCACAAGCCGACCCAGGAGGAGAGGACAACCTTGTTGAGCAAGCCAGGTTGTATCGCTCACTTACAGCAGTCCCCTTTTCACCACTGTAAATTAGTCACAATTCACAATTCATACAATTTATATTCATATTCATATATTTTTATAGTTATATTTTAGCAACCAATATACTTGTTATTGTTTAATTCTCTTTTGAATTTTTTTTCTGAACCCATCCCTTCAGTGTTTCTGGAGAGGTTGGGCAATTTCACTAACTTCCTTGGAGTTTGGAGGTAAAAACTCCTGGCGCCCCTTTTTCTTGAGTTTTGTTGAACCTTAGAGTAATCTCGCGATAAAAGTTAGTGATTTTGCCTGATATCTCTTATAAGAGGAAAAGAATAAGTTGCCAAGGATCCACAACCCACCGTAAGTAAACTGAGCAGCCCAAAGGCACCCCAGTTTAGCTAGATTGGAGGTCTTAACTTAGTTGGACTTTCAATCTAGCTTTACACAATTTGGCGCCCAACGTGGGGCCCGATTTGGCGATTTGTTCTTTTCTTTCTTCGAAGCCTGAAGAGAGGTGTTGAGTGAACTTTTGAAGTGAGTTGACTAGAGTCAGTTTTTTTTATAGTTTGCCTTTATTCAAAATTTTATTGAATTTTGCTGCAGTTATTTTGCCAATATTTTGAATAACTATCGATCTTTTGAATTTATTTTGATATTTTGACATTTAGATTTTCTCCTGATAGTATCACCTTTGAGAACTATTTATTGCGTTCAAGACTTTATCTTGCCTACATTTTTGAATATATCTTGATTATTGATTCTGATTGATTGCCTACATCTTTGAGTATATAGCTGCTGATTATTGATTTTTATTGATTGCCTACATTTTGAGTATTTTTGACTTACCGAATATTTTCTGATTATTACCCATTTATCTAGCTGATTTTGACTATTTTGAGTTATTGAATATCTTTGATTATTGACCATTTATCTTATTGACTGCTGTGAGCAGTATATCTTTTGTCGACTTTTGATTACTGATTGATTTAGATTTTGATTCCCAAAATGGACGCAGGTCATTTATTGAGTGCAGAACTAGACTATGAACTCCGTGTGAGAGGTATACAACCATCTGGTAGTATGGATGACAAACGAAAGGTACTGAGAGGGTTGTTCAGTCAAGAGCGAGCTCACAGATCTTTCATTGAGTCATTTATAGTTCAGCCTCATGATGACGATGTTGATGCAATCAAAACGTCATTGACCGATTTAGAGCAAAAGATAGCAGCCTTTGTCAGTGCTACTGGTAGTTCTGAACACAAGAGGCTTGTATCTCGTTTGACCCATGTTTCTGGTAGGATCAATCGCTTGAGAACTGATGATGAAAGTCAGGAAGCCATGAAGCAACGTTTGCTTCTGCTTCTTTTAAAATTGGAAGCTGAGCTAGATGAAAAGGTTGCACCTGCAACTAGCACTCCAGTGGAGAGAATGCCTCCAGCTCCAATTTTCTCAAACCCCAAGCCTGTGTTACCATATAAGTGGAATTTGTGTTTTAAAGGGACTTCAAATGAGTCCGTTGTCTCCTTTTTAGAAAAGGTTGAGTCCATGAGACTTTCCCGCTTTGTACAGAAAAATGAGTTATTTCTTTCAGCTGGTGACCTATTCAAGGATAAAGCTTGGACTTGGTTTAATGTTAATAGATCTAGGTTTTCAGACTGGGACAGTTTGGTTGCTAAGTTGAAGGAAGATTTCTTGCCTTATCAGTATCAGGAGGACCTGATGCAGGAGATCAATAATAGAACTCAAGGTTCTGATGAACGAGTTTCTTTGTATATTTGTGCTATGGAGGGGTTATTTAACCGTCTCCCTGAAAAACCTGATGAGAAGACCATGGTCAACCAAATCAGGCGCAATCTCCTGCCATTTTACGTAGCCCAACTAGCTCTTTATGATATCAATACAGTGTCAGAGCTGACAACTCTGTGCAAAAAGCTAGAGGAGTCTAGAAGTTGGTCTGATAGGTATAAACCTCCTACCCCTAGTAACTCTAGTTTCTTAGAACCAGACTTAGCCTACCTTTCAACATCTAGGGATAGTCCCAGAGAAAACAGAAGGGTGTTTAATAGTAAGTCCTTTGATGTTTCTTCTATATCTAAGGACGAGTGTTGGAATTGTCATCAAACTGGACATAGGTATTCCAAATGTTCAAGTCCTAGGTCAAGATTTTGTTTTGGTTGTGGATCACAAGGAGTGATCAAGCCCAGGTGTCATAGGTGTTCGAGAAACTGTAAGACTGGACGACGCAGGTACCCCAGTTCAAGGTCCTGTGCAGACCGAAGCTCCGACTCAGTCGCCTTCAAACAGACGAAAAAAGTCCCAGAAAGGAGAGCCAAAACAGAAGTAGAGTTTGTTTCTCCTGTAGAGAATCCGAACCCTTGTACCTTATTGGAAGACCCATGTAAGAAGGTCTGTCCCATGTTTGTGTCCAAACCTGGTGATGAAAGACCATATCTAGAAGTCCAAATCTTAGGTGAGACTTTTATAGCTCTTGCTGATTCTGGCAGCAGTGTTTCAATTTTGGGAAACTCTGGTTTTGCCTTGCTTGAAAAATGGAATGTGAGTCTTTCTTTAGATTATTCTCTGCAAGTGACAACTGCAGATGGTGTTCCACAGGCTACCATTGGAAAGTTTACTGTACCTATCACTCTTGGTAACATGACCAGAGATGTACAAATTTGGGTAATTCCGTCTATTGACTATAGTCTTGTTTTGGGTATTGACTTCTTAAAAGCTTTTAGAGTTCATGCCAATTTTTCAGATAATCAGTATCAGATGTCAGTTTGTGTGGTGAACACTATTTGTCCTGCTGAAAATCTGAATTCCCAACAGAAGGCCAAACTTTCAAAAGTGATTGACCTATTCAAGTCAATTGGCCCTACTGATAGAATAGGAAGAACTCACCTTCTGACCCATCACATTGATACTGGTCAAGCCAAACCAATTAGGCAAAGACAATACCCTTTGTCACCAGCAATGCAGAAACATCTTGACAAGGAAATCGATCAGATGTTAAAGCAGGGTCTTATTCAGAGATCAAATTCCGAGTGGTGTAGTCCACTTTGGCTTGTGAAAAAAGCTTCTGGAGAGTATAGAATCTGTTTTGACGGACGCAAGCTTAACTCTGTGACTTGTAAAGATGCATATCCTATGCCCCTCATTGACTCAGTGATTAATAAGTTGAGAGATGCTAGATTCTTGTCATCAATTGACTTAAAATCTGCATTCTTTCAAATTCCTTTAGATGAGAAATCAAGACCGAAAACTGCTTTTGCTGTTAGAGGACGAGGACTTTTTGAATTTTGTGTCATGCCCTTTGGTTTATCATGTTCCGCTCAGAGCATGTGTCGTTTGATGGACATGGTTATTGGTCCAGCATTAGAACCTTATGTTTTCTATTACCTTGATGACATTGTAATTGCTACACCAGATTTTGATTTGCATTTAGACATTTTGAGGAAACTTTTTGAAAGATTGAAACAGGCTGGTCTTACAGTTAACTTTGAAAAATGTGAATTTTGCAGACCATCATTGAAATTTCTTGGTTTTGTTGTTGATGAGAAAGGCCTTCGTACAGATGAATCTAAAGTATCCGCTATTGTTGATTATCCAGTCCCTAAGACCACCACCCAAGTTAGACGTTTGATCGGTTTAGTTGGCTACTACCGACGCTTTCTAAAAAATTTTGCCTCAATCTGTAGCCCCATTACTGACCTTTTGAAAGGACGAAAAAAGGGTCAAAGCATTGAATGGACAGAGGAAGCTGATCGTGCATTTGCTCAGATCAAGGAGAGCCTAACAACTGCTCCAGTCCTAGCTTCACCTGACTTTTCAAAGCCTTTTATTTTATATTGTGATGCTTCAGATACCGGAGTTGGTTCTGTATTATATCAGGAAACTGATGGTATAGAGCATCCTATAGCCTATGCTAGTAAAACCCTGAATAAGTGTCAGAGGAAGTATACCGTTACCGAAAAAGAGCTGTACAGCATTATTGTTGCCATTGAAAAGTTTAGGGGATACATTGAGGGCACACATTTTACTGTAATAACTGATCATGCTTCACTGATTTGGTTAAACAATATGAATAACCCTAGTGGCAGACTAGCCCGTTGGGCAGTTAAACTTTCTCAGTTTGATTTTACAATTGTCCATAGAAAGGGATCCCAGAATGTAGTAGCTGATGCCTTATCTCGATCAGTAGCAGTTCTTAACTTAGATACAGTAAAACTTGATGGGTGGTACGCTAAAATGATTCAGAACGTCCAAGAAAAGCCTGATGATTATCCTTCTTATAAGGTAGAAAATGGCATTTTGTATAAACATATATTTAGTAGAGATCCTCTAGTGAGTAATTTAACAGACTGGAAGATTGTGGTGCCTCGAGCACATCGTAAAGAAGTAATTAAAATGTATCATGATAATGAGACCGCTGCTCATTTAGGTGTTTCTAAGACCATTTCTCGTATATCAGAACTGTATTATTGGCCATTTCTTCATAAAGATGTATATAGATATATTAAGAATTGTAAGACTTGTGCTAGTTGTAAAGTTTCTAATCTGCCTAAAGCAGGATTAATGGGCTCATATAAAAATATTAATTTTCCGTTTCAATTAGTCAGTTGTGATCTTTTAGGTCCTTATCCTAGATCTAAAAGTGGGAATCAATACCTTTTTGTGGTCATAGATTGGTTTACCAAATTCACTTTAGTTCAGCCCCTTCGTAAAGCTACAGTCCAGCACATTAATAGGTTTTTAGAGAATAATGTTTTCCTTATATTTGGTGTGCCTCAGATTATAGTATGTGACAATGGACCTCAGTTTAGGAGTAAAGATTTCAAAAACCTTATGGAGGAATATAAAGTTCAGAAAATATGGTATAATGCCAGGTATCATGCACAAATTAACCATACAGAGCGTCAAAATAGAGTTATTATCACAGCCATTAGGTCATATATTAAGGAAGATCAGAAAACTTGGGATCAGTCTATTTTCAAAATTGCTCAGGGTTTGCGTTTAGCAAAACATGATGTGACTGGGTATTCCCCAGCTTTCTTAACTTTCGCTAGAAATGTTCCTGTTTCAGGAGACTACTTTGGAAAGATTTCTGATAATGCCAGGAACATTGTTGAAATTTCTGACAAGAATGCCAGGTTAGACGATGTTCAGGGGATGACGGAAATTTTTTCGAAGATTCGAGAACGAATCAAAAAGGCTTACCTTCGCAATGCTGAAACTTATAACCTAAGGCGTAGGCCCGCCCAATTTTCTGAGGGTGAAAAGGTTTGGAAGGTTAATTATGTGTTATCTAAGGCTGCTGATCATTTTAACGCTAAATTGTCCCCCAAATATGTTCCTTGTATTGTTAATAAGGTTTTGTCCCCTTTGGTATATAATTTGGTGGACAAGTATGGTAACGACTTGGGCAACTGGCATGTCAAGGATCTTAAAAAGGATGATACAGGACTGGATTTTGATGATGATCCAGACCCAGTTCCAGACTTGGAACCAGCCTCTGAACTAGAGTCTGAAGCCAGTGATGATGGGGGTTAATTGCCACGTCTTTAAGGACATTGCCCTGCTGATAGGGGCTGGCATGGTATGTTTGTGGGGAAAAAAGTACTTCTTTCTGCTCAAGCATCAGTGCCTGAGGAATGCTACAGCACCGGAAAATTACCGGGTGGAAGTACAAGTCTTCCGACAGGTAGCCCTGCTGATGGGGGCCGACATGAGAGATCTGTGGGGAGAATGACGGGTAGCGCGAAATATTCGTCCTTCTTTGTTCAAGTCTCAGTGTCAAAAGGAATTCCTCAGCACCGGAAAATTACCGGGTGGGAGTACAAGTCTCGCCAACAGGCTACTCATGGACAAATAACATCATTGCCTAAATCGCCTTCGGGGATTTTAGTCCAGATGGCAGCACTGGCACTGTCAGTAGGCAAGTTGTAAGGGGATTATGATCCGTTTTTGTTCCTTCCCCTTGGGAAGCACATTACTTTTTTCTTAACTTAGGTTTGTGAAGATCTGCTCATTTGCGAGGATTTCACAAAGTTTGGATACATTCCAACATTCCCGTTTGATCTAAAATTTTTGCTATGTGCAAGACAACATCTTATGGCAAACCTTGGCACATTTCTGTGTTTGGTTACAATAGAAATGCGTTATCTCTTGCAACATGGGTAAAAATGACATAATCCAGCAGAAATACCCTATGTTTTTTTTTGTAGTATGCCAGATGCAAAACAATCTCTCTATAATATGCTTCGTTGTGGCAAACCATACAAATCTGAAGTTTTCAATCTTGCTTAACACCTGCCTTCTTTGTTGATAGTGGTGGTATTGTCACGGGGCGGTGTCTCCTCCCTTCAATCTGCTCTCTTGACCCGACCCGTGATCTACTATCGAATTTAGTTGATGGTTATGAACCTTGTCCCTTGTTGAAGTATTGCTTATTTGTAGGCATTCACCGATTTACTGGTTACTAGCTCTTGGATTTATCATCCATTAGGTACATTGTGTAAATAGTTACACTGATTCTTGTGCTGATGGCGCATACATTTGTTGATTGAGGCTTAGGTCTAGTGGGTGTCGAGCTGTTCGCAGGGGGTTGGCTACGCCAACGCCTCCAAGGAGGTCGCGCTTTGGGGGGTGCAGCTTGGCCAGTTAATTCATCTCGAGGGAGGTTAACGCCAGTGTTGGGTTGCACTACTGGGTTGCGGCTAAACCTTGTTGTGTGATACCTTTTGTGAAGATTCCCGGCAGTACTGTTCTATAAGTACTCCGTAGTTTACAGGTGTACTGCCGTCGATTCGGCGGTTAGTACTTTAAGCAGGTAAGGCTCTGGCTTACCCCTGATATAAGGTGGACATCAGGCTATCTCTATCTTCTTCCGGTTATCTTCCCCTTTCTTTGTTTCACCACCCATACTGAAGGGCCATTCACTGCCCTTGTTGTCGCACCTCGCTGTCTTGCAATAGGCCCGCAGGGTTTCTTTTGCAGTACACGTTGTTATGTTTGATAACACTATTCTGGCGTGGTACGATCACCGGCGCAGCCTATCCATCTCGCAGCGAAGATCTGCCACGGCCTGCGTGCTGCTTGCAGGACTCCAAGAGTGTGACGCTCTGGTGTGTGGAAGGTAGTTCAGCATGTTTTTTTTTTTTGTACACTACATCTGGTAAAAGATGTATGACACTATCATGAGTATTCGGTGCTATCACCTTTAGTATAGTGTCCTGAATGTGAATAGGCACTTTGTATATTAGTTCCCGGATTTGACAGTTTAGTATAGTGACCTGAAGTGAATAGGCACTTTTGTATTTTTTTTTGGCCATTTTTGCAGTGGGTGCTGGTGAGTTCCGAAGCAACAGCTTTCAGTAGCGATGGGCTCTGGAAGGATAAGTGTTGGGGGGTGACAGTCGGTAGTCAATGTTCTCACTGGAGACTTGGCGCATGCTTGCTGTCACTACTGCATTCTATCTCAGCTCCTTTGTCCAGGTTGTAGCGGAAGATTGCCAGCAACATTGTTGGACTGAGACCACGTCATTGTCTGTGGAGACAGGTTTTGGTTAGTACCCTACAGACTCTCTTTAAACCTGTTCTCTTTTTAGTCTGGTGGATACTATAATTCACTTACTTGTAGTCAAACTACAAGAGTTTTTTTTGTTTTTTTTGCTGTCATGATCTTGAAACCAAAGAACCCTTGGTTGGTGCGTTGTTTCCGTCGAGTCCCTGCGCCAGTAGACGACTGGTGGCAAGGTGGAACCAAGCCTACGGCGCTGAGATCTTTTAGCGAAATGGTTTGTTCCAATTGGGTAGTGACTCGAGGGTGGTGACTCTCCTCCCCTGGTCTATTTGACTGGAGAGATCCGCTGTGGTATTTAGGTTAGGATATTTTAGGTTATTTTGGGTTAATATTATTGACATTCTCACCTTAGTTGTACTTGGGTTAGTGTCGGTTGTCATAATGCTTATGTATAACCTTTGCAAGGTTTGTCAGTCATTTTCTTTTGTGCTCGTACTGTGGTATTCTCTAATTTCAGGTTGATTAGTACCTTCCTCTATAGTTTAGCATCAGTTAGTTTGAAAATTCTCGAATGGCTTCTCGAATTTTTCCTGGTGGGAGGGATGTGTAACGAAATTTTTGTTAATTTCGTTACACGTCGTCTGTGACTCCTTTTATAGATCAATTCTTCCAGAATAATATCCGATTAACAGGTAAATCCTCCCTCACGCTTGTGCCTTGCTGTTACGCCATTGAAAGAACCCCTTTTCCGCGCCTATGGATACTGATCATAAGCCTGATATGATTCTTATCTCCGATGGATATGAGGTATAGGCAACCAGACTCGCATGTGGTGCAATGTGGGTTGCTTACCTGCGGGACAGGTTGGACTAAGATACTATCCTGTTATTTATAGAATTTAACCTTGCAAAGTAGTTAGTTTCATTCTGTTGGTACATTTTTCGTTCCCTATTATGAGTTTATTTCATTACAAATAGTAATTCTGTCCCGAATTGCAATTAAAACTATAGTACTTTGAGGTTGGTTTGGTAGTGAGCCGCTGGCGGCGCTGCCTAACCAGGGGCCTGCTGTGATTGGTCAGTTGGCTATGCAAATTCGTGAACAATCGGGAAGTATTAAAAGTTTTTGTGACTCCCGACGAAAATTTATAAATAGACTCGTCCTTCCCTAGCTTCTTCCTTCTTGTCTCTCTCTGCAGCTGCAACCGGTGAGGTTTTTGTGTCTTCTTGGCCTTCCGCCATCTTTTTCATGAATTAATTTACGATTTCATTGCCGTGGGGTTGTCTTTGAAGTTTATTCACTCTCCTTTCGCGAGAGTTCTATTTGAAGTACCTAACCCAATAACACGGGCAATTATTTGTGAAAATTCTGCTATTCCGACATTTTGTTTAACTGCGTAGTGTGCGGTTACAATCAGCGATTGTTTCGTAGTGATTTCATATTTGGCTAGCATTTTACCGTTGATATCGAACCTTTAGTATCTAAAATCGATATTGTTGATCTGATTGAGTTCATTTTCGAGTTAGGTTGTGAACGCCATACTGTGGTATATATGTGTTTTCAGCTCAAGTGAGTGCATCTGCTTCCCGAAGAAGCCCACCTCGTACTGATGTCGATCTAAGGGTATACAAGCCCTTTTTCCACCTGCTTCTGAGACCTTGGAAGGACACACAGAGCGTGACTGCAAGCTGTTCCTGCTACTTTGGATATAGAAGGTACGTAAATATTGCTTATTTCATTCGAACGCCATTTAGGCAGTTGTCGAGCTATTTTACGTACTTTCGTATCTAGAGTTTGTAGTCACCTCCAAGTGTGACCTTCAGTCCGCTTTTTCTTTGTTTTTTTTATGTTGTTGCTCATTTGCACTTTTTAGAGAGAGAGAGAGAGCACACTTTTTTTTTATTTGGTAGAGTCTGTGTAAAATTTGCTTCATTGTTGTTTCCGCCATTTTGGGCAGCTATGAGCTAATGGGAGCACTTTTGCATAGGTGTCTAACCTTCTTCAGTTTTCTTTGTACCTCGTACAATTTTTAGAGAGAGAGAAGCACCTTTCTTTATTTTGGTATAATTTTGATAATTTTTGAGTGTGCTGAAACACACATCTTGCAAATTTTGAGCTGTAATTTTGCTGTACGATTTTGACAATTTTCCATATTTACAACCGATACAGCCTACCGAAGTACATCTGTGTGAGACTGAACGTACTCATAGATTTTTGTTTCCTTTCGAGCTATAATTTTAATATTGAGAGTATTTATTGAAGTATAGTTGCTCGCACTTTGCAACTACTGTGCATATAGTTTCAATTTTCTGGATTATTTGTGATATTTGATTTTGAGACATTTTAGTAAACATTTGTGGGCTTGATAAATTTTTTTTTGTGGTTATACTACCTTTCAAGATTCTAACTTTCTGGAGCACTAGAGCCAGCAGTAACTTAGTAGAATCATAGCCTTGATTTTCTCTTAAATCAATTAAACTGCTTTGAACTTAAGTTTAATATAGCCTTGCTCACTTCAAGACTCATATTTTTTAAGTTTTATTTTAAGTGTTAGACTTGAAAGGCCTATCAAGTATCTAGGTTAGGTGATACTTTGTTGTTACGATATTGGTACTTTATTTTTAGATATATTTTTAATTATATATGCAGATTTAATTGTGAACCATTGTGGGGAGATATCTGCTGTAACTTGGTGTATAACTTTAAGAAATTTTAGTATAGAATTTAAACAGTTTGTTGTAAATTTAAGCAGATATAGTTTCAGCTAAATTGTTAATTTTAAACAGATATTGTTGCAACTAAATTGTTGAGGAGGGGGCTTTTAATTGTTATATTCAAAGCCAAGTAGTACGCCTGAGCTTGCATAACCTCCTACATCCTGGGGTTTTGCCATAGAGGGTCCAGACTCTAATTTTTTTTTCTTCTCTCTATACTTTGCATGACGGCGGCCGGAAGTGGTGGCCGAGCCAGACCCAGATATCCCTCAGCCAAAAAGGGGGAAGTCTAAGAGTAGGGGTCAGGGCCAAAGGAACCTGAAGAGGCTGCCAGTCATCAGAGGGGACCCTCTGAAGGAGCGGTGAGAAGGAGCCCACAAGCCGACCCAGGAGGAGAGGACAACCTTGTTGAGCAAGCCAGGTTGTATCGCTCACTTACAGCAGTCCCCTTTTCACCACTGTAAATTAGTCACAATTCACAATTCATACAATTTATATTCATATTCATATATTTTTATAGTTATATTTTAGCAACCAATATACTTGTTATTGTTTAATTCTCTTTTGAATTTTTTTTCTGAACCCATCCCTTCAGTGTTTCTGGAGAGGTTGGGCAATTTCACTAACTTCCTTGGAGTTTGGAGGTAAAAACTCCTGGCGCCCCTTTTTCTTGAGTTTTGTTGAACCTTAGAGTAATCTCGCGATAAAAGTTAGTGATTTTGCCTGATATCTCTTATAAGAGGAAAAGAATAAGTTGCCAAGGATCCACAACCCACCGTAAGTAAACTGAGCAGCCCAAAGGCACCCCAGTTTAGCTAGATTGGAGGTCTTAACTTAGTTGGACTTTCAATCTAGCTTTACAATAAGTACCTTCAAAATAAACTTTTGCACTATCACTATCTTGTTAATGTGTGTTCTACTTGCAGAACATCAAAGCTCCATACCATAATGTTAGTTGATATTCTGCTAATTTATAAAATATAGTTATAATGGTATGAGCGCTGCCGACTGAAGTCCAGTCTTATTCACAAAACGAGGCCGAGATATAATTAAAATGATCTTAGCTAAGAAACTGGTATGACTGGGTGACACAATTTCAATTTTACTTAGCCTTGTGGTTATAGCGTGGTACAAAGAACAATATGTATATAGATATTAGAAATAATTCTACTTTGAAGACATACTAGCGTACCGTACGATGTGGAAAATACAGGAACACATCACAAACCAAAGTTAATCTTTTAAGGGCAAAGGAGAACATTTTATTAATTTCACATCATTATTTTGATGTAGCCTCAAAGAAACCCTAGTCATACTTTATCCTTTCAAACAATCTTTTTCAGAGCGACTAACGAGCTCTGAAGCGTTAAAATATTGTAATTTTAGTTACAGGTTCATCAAAGTTTTCTTTTATTCCCATGACTGTCGAAGACCCTGTACTGTCTTATTGAAAATAAGCACCACATCAATATCCCGAGTGATAGCAGAGCTTATTTGTCATTAACGTATGCTATACATACAAGGTGGGCCAATAGTGAGTGGACGCAAGATTGGGGGCTTACTAAACCATGTTTCAAAAATATGTTACTTGATCATGGTAGGGAGCCATAAGGGCTACAACGCTACAATACTTTCACTCAAATGTTGACGTCTATACAGGGTGATTTATATCAAAGTTACTTTTTTTTTAAATAGAACCCCTGTATATCATTGCATAATTGGATTTCTTGATGAATTCTAGTGTGACCCTATGTATCACATAGGGGACTTTAAACGAACCGTTAAGGCGCAAATCACCATCTTTGGTATAAGCAGATATCAGAAAAATACTGAATATCGCAGCGATTATAGAGTTTAGAAGGCTGTGACTTTGCGGTGCGACAAAGCACGAAATGCGTCATCTTAGATCAGACGGTCAAATTTGAATTCCTTTTGTAGTTGAAGAAATCGGTAGATTAATTAAGAAAACTTCAATCACAGATAACTTGATTTTGTAAAACGGGAAGGCCTATCTTTCTGAAGGATCGAATGTGAGATTTGATAACATATTTAACAATATAGGATTCTCAATATCAATCTTTTTTAGGTTTCATTTTATTTCAGATTTTCAGTCAAATCGACGTTTTTCAATTTTCCTACGTATAAGTAACCTAGCAGGCCATGAAAGATAAATAAAAACCGTTCAGATGGAAGAAACCAACTACCTTAGCAGAAAGATGCTAGAGGAATGAAAACGAAATTATAAAAATTCCTTACATCACATCAGTTCCAGCTTTAGACAATAGCGGTAAGATATCTAATGTCACGGAGCAGCTAGCGTATGACAGGAGTGCTTTTTTCACCGCCCACTATTTAGTGAGATCTACTAGAGCTTGCAAACTTTCCAAAACGATTAAAATTTTTGAAACAAAAAGAAAACTACCAGCGATTATTGTTTGCAGTAGAATATCTTCAGAATAAATTTTCGCATTTAATGCCATAAAAGGAGGTCATTTCCGTAAGGCAAAAGTATTGATACCTCTGACTGGAGCCCTTCAAATTTCAGTATTTATTAACAAAATTGTAGAAAATGAAAACTGAATTATAGTCTGTTAAACTATAAAACATAATTTACTTGGCAGAAAAATACATGAAGTAAATACAATTACAATACGGAATAATAAAACATTCTAACAACTACTTCAGTAGATGCTCAGAAAGCTCCAATTAGACGCATTATTACTTTTGACTTGGCGGACATGACTACCTTTTAACCATTTTATATGAAACTTCATTCTGATACATATTAGACTGTCAGCAAAGAACGCTGGCAGTTTTCCTTTTGTTTCAAAACTTTTTATCGCTTTAGAAAGTTTGCAAGCTCTAGTAGGTCTCAATAGCTGGTAGGCTGTGAAAAAAAACACTTCTACCATATGCCAGCTTTTTATTGATATTAGATATCTTACTGCTATTATCTCCAGTTGGAGCTTATGTGTAACTATGTAAGCCCACAATCTTCGATCCACTCACTTTTGGCCCACCCTGTATAGTAAACATACAAATAGATCACGCTAATGTCCCACGAGGGAGACCCTGTATGCGACCATAGTGCTTAGTGCCAAGATTCGAACGTTAAGTTATACATGCAAGAATATTCATTCTCGATGAATCCTCCTGATATTGTGGTAAAACTGTCTATATGTATATCATGTAGTAGAATATGCTTCTTACAGTTGAATGGTAACGTGTAGTATTGATAGGTATCAATGACGCCTTGTCACTACAATACACTTCACGCAGCCATTTTTAGCTCTCACTAAAGAGAGCTTATGCAGAGCCTCTGTCTGTTAGTCCGTCCATCCGTCTGTCCGTATACAAAAGATAGCCAAAACTACAGCTGCCAGAGAAAACTCAAAACAGATTCGGAATCAGCATGAAAAAACTAGTCCGGGAAAAATCCGGTTTTGTCACTATCGCTTCCGGTTTAAAAAACACTTTAAATTTTTATACCAACAAATTCCACAGTGAGAGCGCCGTTTGAATTTACTCAAGTAAATTTTTTCGCACCTCTTTCAGGATGCATCAGAGGTTCTTCAAATTTGTGTAAATGATCAATAGGATAAGTGTGACAGTTTTGTTTGTTTATTGTTCCATTCAATGTGAAACGTGCTCTATCACTAAAGATGATAGAGCCTAGTATACAATTATTGTAACAATTATTTTACTCACGAGCTGTATCAATATCGTTCAGAAACATGATCAGACTATTAGTCTGAAAATCGAAAAATAAAATAATGAACTAACCAAAGGTGGCTGCGCAAAGTGCGAACTATTAAATCTCCTTTTGAAAGTTTTCTATCATACACCCTCCGTCTAACCAGCGCAACGGCTTTGTAGCACGTTTTGCTTCTGATTTTCGCCTGTAGAAAGTGGATACTTAGCTGGATAAGAGGTTGAGCCGTTCAAACAATGGAACGAATTTGAGCACGCTCACAAAGAAGGTGAAGGGCAACAGGGAATTCATAGACACGATTTGCCTGAAAGGCCTCAGGGCTCGTGGTCGAGGGCTCTTTACAATATGCTCTGGAAGCCAATCTGGATGGCGAGACAGCCCTGGTGTGGAATTGCAGGTTTCGCACTTGCTTACGCGTTGTTTTTCAGCTTTATCTGAAACTTCGTCTGGTATAACATAATTACAATTTATAGCGTTACAAAGTGTACGAGAAAGGTGGTGTTAGGTGGTTTGATTCAGTAATTCTCACATATACAGATATGCCTTGAAGCCGTATGGGTAAACATAATGTAGGATATCTCCAAGATTATTTTTACTGGGGAACCCTTTATGACTACAAAAAATATCAATCCCCACGACCTCTATTGGGTTTTTGAAAAAACATCTGTTTATGATTGATGGAAAGATCGTAATCTTTCTTTTCTCAATAATTCGAAGATTATATCAAAATAAAATTTAATGTTGGAAGGCACAACTAACACAAGAGTTTAAAGACCGCCTCATTAAACTATTAGAAACAAAATCGAATTCTAAGAATCTCACAAAAGCCATGAATACTGTAACATACTGTATATTATGGTATTCGTGTATTGTGTATTAGTTCTCATGCATGATGTAAAGTCCAAGTGCTAGATGCTGTGGTGTTAGGTTAGATCTTTGACGTGTAAACGTCATCGAATCGTCTATAGAGTTTTCGGGAAGGACGGATGGGCGTTCTAGAATATCATCTGGATGTCTCGAGTTCTCTAGATGGTTCGATGTATTGTATTGAGTTGTGAAGTAAAAACGGTGAAAGTAACGTCCAGTTTGGTTCCTTGGTGTGAGGAAAAGAGGCCGTCGTGACAATATATTTGCGATACCGGTACTCACATTCTCCTTTGGTATCATCAAGTGGTCGCACACTGACATAGAAAACATCCATATACTTATACGAAAAGAACTCAGAAAACACAGAATGTCGCATCCGAACGCTTGCAAGGAGAGGCTTACCATAGACAGAAAACTAGGGGGCAGAGGAATTATAGACACGGTCATTTCGCACAACACAAATAAAGACAGTCAGACATTTCTTACACACCAAACGAACTAATTTACATAAGGCAATAGTAAAAGCAGACAGAAACTATACACCACTTAATCTCTCTTGTCCAGATCACGTAGCAGACAAACACAATCACATCCAATCACAATAAGAAAAAATAAACACCTGGTTGCAGAAAGCACTGCACGGCAAACATAGATACGGTGTCACCCAAGACCACATTAACGACAGTCATACACCTGGTTGGAGGATGGCCAGCTGTTCCAGGAAATAAACAAGATATGGTTTTCCAGTAATAGGCCGACAAAATTACCTATTTGATAGATATTGCCATTCCCAATGATGTGAATATCCAAAACACCTACGCTGGGAAGATATCTAAATACACGGACCTTGCCATGGAAATAAAACGGCTTTGGAAACAAAACAAAGTCACTATTGTCCCCCTCATTATGTCGGAACATTCTTACGTATATGTATAAGATAAATATGGGTATGAATAATTTAAATGAAATTTGTTTATAAAATTATTCGATTTTATATGGATTCAGTTATAATATGATTTATTTATTAATTTATGTATTTCCTTCCTATCTACCATTTTTTAAGACATTTTTTCAAGCGATTATTGGATTGTAATTCGTTTATATCTTTAGGTATTTTTTGACATAGATTTTTGCGTGTAATTTATATCTTGTGTTATAATCGTGTTTGATGTTCTCTTGTTCATTTGGATTTTTGTGGTAATGAGTGATAGTATGTAAGAAATAAAGTTACCTGACATCGTGTATCAGAGCTTCCTTGAACAAGTCGTAACTAGGATACAGTTCTATTTTTGTTTTTGGAAATGAAATAGGGGTGGTGGGATGGGTGGGTGATTTGAAAACTCAAACATTTATTGTATTCACAAAATACTCAACATTGCGCTGAAAACAATTATTTTTGTGATATCGTGTGCTTTTTAGGCATGTATGTATAATATAAAACATAGATATTATAATCATATAACATGTAACCTGGAAACTAGGAACTTATCATAACTGTTGCAATATTTTGTGTAAACAAGAGTAATGTAATACTACTATATTTATCTGCATCCAACAAATACAACATTCTGTCGTTTAACATAAGATTTTCTGCATGAGCGTGGATGGGTGACCAGTTTTTTGGCCCCCCGAAAACAATAAAAATGTTGCGTGATTCTCATTTCTACCTGTGATGGCCTTTACGTTCACCTAAACTGACACAGCTGGATTACTTTTTTTAGAAATACTGAGGAGTTACTAGTTTACCATACAGCTCTGGATACTAAGGCTGAACTTCATGCTTGAGTTCTTCAGTGTAGGGAGCGCTTCAAACATAGCAGTGACATTATTTACAGGGTCACAGCAAATCTCACTGCGAACAAAAATATGTATGCAACGACTTATTAATCATTTAAAACACTTTACTCAAATTAATTTGTAGATTTTTTACTCAATAGCAGTTACTACTCTGGCAAGCAACAGATTTAGGCTACATTAGACATTTTAAATTATTTGGAAAAAAATTAAGTATCATCGGTCCAGTTGGCGGTGAATCATTCATTTTCCGATAAAGTTTAGTGGGGATTTTCATTATGTGCCAGCTGAAGTCGGCGTTTTTTCGAATTTTTATAAAACAACATGAATTTGGAAAATCCATTTATTTAAATAAATGAAGAAGTAACAATTAAAAGTAATGAGAACACCTCTCTATTAATAGCGTGTATTTTCTCCCCTTGCGTTAATAATTGTTTGCATCGGACTGAGTGCTGTCCAATCAAACTGCCTAATTTCCAGCTCAGCCAGATATTCAGTGTCAATACTGGCTGTGTGAGGTCAGATATTATCGTGCATAAAGATGCCGTCCTCATCTATAGGGACCATGAAAAGCATAACATGATAATTCAAGATTTCTGTGCCTGATTCTGAACTTATTCCTGCCTAAGCCATAACCAAACCACCACCATGTGGAAGTCTTCATCAATAAAAACTGTGGCAGGCCGTCTGGCCACTAGGGTTACCATGTTCTGTGGCTTCAGCTACACTAGATGGTGGTCCAGTGCAACAGAATCGTCGTGGACCATACAGCCAGTGTCACGACCGGGGAGGGGAGAGGATCAGGGACAGATTGCTCTTTCACCTCCCTGTAGAGGGTGAAGGGGTAGAATGTCACGATTCCCTGAATGGTGAAGCTGGATTCAGAAAAAAAGCTTCCGTAACCCAAGGTGTAAGGCGAGCCGTGCCGATAGGTGAATGGCTCTAAGACAGTGAGTCGTAAACGGCGCATCCTGGATACCTAGCGACCTCCAGAGATTAAGAAGCTTTACTGTCGCAAGGGAGCACTACCACAGCGGACCGATAGATCTTCCCAACCCGTGGGACTAAAATGGAAAGTCAAACACAAACAAAACCAAAAACGAGTATACCTGCTGCCCTAGAGGCGGGTGGTGTAAGCAGAGTACCAACCACCAATGCAGGACCGAGTATGAACCAGGAGACCGGGAAAACCACCCCGGTTCTTGGTCATCAAAAGAATTGGGGAAGATTTCTCCCAAACGAGCCCTTTCGTCATTCATAAATTACTATACGGAATTCTAGGTGAAGCAAAATCTATTAAGATAAAAATGGATGGTTTATTGTACGAATCTACTTCGGCAGCTCAGTCCAAAAAGCTATTAGGAATCAAAAATTTAGATGACATACAAATAGAAGTAGTACCGCATGGCAGTTTGAACTCTTGCAAAGGAGTAGTCTACTGCAAACTACTGCTTAACTGCCCCCTGGAAGAAATTCAAAACAACCTTAAATCACAAGGGGTTACTGCGGTAAGTAGAATCAAAACAAAAATTAACGGTGAATTTAAAGGAACCCCCAATCATATACTTACCTTCGACACCCCGAACCTACCCAGAAAAATACAAGCCGGTTACCTGTCGCGACCTGTAAGAATGTATGTACCACCACCAATTCGCTGCTTCAAGTGTCAAAGATATGGACACTTGTCAGCAAACTGTAGTAGTGAGCAGATACTGTGTGTCTGTGGCAAAGAGCTGCATACAGGCAGGTTGCAATTGAAATCATTCACCAAGATCTCACAACTGCCCTATCTACAAAAAAGAGTCAGCAATTCAAGAAGTTTAAATCAAAGAAAAAATATCGTATGCTGAAGCCAAAAGAAAAGTCACTACGACAATTCCTACATTGAGAACAACATATGCCGAAGCATCTGCCCCACCAGCAAACATAGACGCACAAAAAATAGTTGAACAAATAACTCCACCCATTTTAGATGCAATAAAACAAGCCCTCGCTAATAAAAGAATCCCTGCAGGGATGCTTGAAACCTTCAAAAAGCCCACCCCAAGAACTCGATCTGATTCACAATCTACAAACATATCTATTACATCCGACCAAAGAAAAAGAACACGTACCCAGTCAGACACAACATCTGCGGAAGAGGACGTCACACAATCTGCGAACAGGAAAAAGAGGGGTTGGCCAAAGGGACAACCTAGAAAATGATGAAGCCCTCTCCTTCCCTCATCATTTTTCCTATCTACCAAAAACAACACTAATAACCCAAAATGATCACGGAATACGAAAATTTAATATACTGGAATTGTAATGGCATTACAAATAATTTTACTGAACTGAGAACTCTCATAAACCAGAAGTCCCCTTTTTTCATATGCATTCAGGAAGGTCACCTGAAACCATCCATAACTGCCAATATAAAAGGTTATGTAAACTTGAGAAAAGACTTCATATCTGAAAGCCGTGCGAGAGGAGGAGGCGTAATAACATTTATTAAACAAGAGATTCCGCACAAGCATATTTCGGTAAATACCGAGCTTCAAGTCATTGCAGTACAAATCACATATCCCACTAAACTCACAGTATACAACATATATTTGCCGGACTGCAACTGGAGCGTAGACAGTTTAAAAGACATCTGTAGACAGCTGCCTAATCTTTTCCTATTGGTTGGTTAGAAGAAGAACAGCTGGCGATTCTAAATAATGGAGAAGGCACATACATGAATCTCAGATCAAACACAACTTCTGCAAACTGCTCACCATCCTTGGCAGCAAGCGTGCAATGGATTAGACTAGATGACCACTTCAGTGATCACTTCCCGATAAGCATAGAGTGGAAAACTGACCAAACTGCAACAAGAAAATGGAATTTAAAACACCCAAACTGGATAGGGTACAAGCACCAATTACAGAACTTCTTATTGGACTGTGAAAATGCAAACAATCAAGCAGGAAAACTTTCCAACTCTATAATACAGGCGGCAGATCGCTCAATACAAAAAACCAGTGGTCACAGTAAAAGGTTACCTGTTCCATGGTGGAACGAGAGGATTGCAGCTGCCATAAGAGAAAAGAAAACGGCGTACAACCGATTCAAAAGGCATCAAACTGAGCAAAATCTGATCAACTTCCTCCGGCTCCGAGCAAAAGCTCGATAGGAAATATTGAAAAGCAAAAAGAGCTCTTGGAACAATTACATAGCAACCATAACAACAGACACCTCATCCTCAGAGGTTTGGAGAAAAATCAGAGCCATCAAAGGCAGAGGTTTCCAGAATCCCACTCCTGTGCTAAATTTAGAAGGACATTTGGTGTATGATAAACAGTCGATATCTTCTGCTTTTGCCGATTACTTCGAAGACATATATAGTGATGAAAACCTCAGCCTAAGCTTTCTTGCCCAAAAAAAAATTTTGAGCAAAACAACCTGTTTTACGAGGAGTCGCCAGTAGAATCGTACAACAAGCGATTCTGTACAAGAGAACTGAAATATGCACTGGCGGAGACAGGAGATACAGCTCCTGGTATAGATAGCCATACCATATGAGATGATCAGGCAGTTACCTGAAAGCGCAAAGCTCCAGCTCCTTAATTTATATAACAACATATGGAGTAGTAATACATTTCCAGATGAATGGAGGCTAGCTGTCATCATTCCTATCCTAAATCAAGGAAAAGATCCAATCATTACCTCTAGCTACAGACCTATATCTTTGAAATCCTGTCTGAGCAAGCTACTTGAGAAAATGGTAAGCGGGAGACTTATGTGGTATCTCGAATCAAATGGTATTATTTCAAAATTCCAGTCCGGACATAGACACCACAGGTCGGCAATTGATAATTTAGTGTACCTACATGGAAAACTGCATACAAACTGGCTGCATTAATAAAAAACACACTGTGGCTGTATTCCTTGACGTTGAAAAAGCCTTCGATACCACCTGGAGATATAACATACTAGACACCATCAGAAAGTGGGGGATGAAATATAACCTACCAAGATATGTCCAACAATTTTTAATGAACAGGAAATTCACTGTAAGGTATGGTTCACATCTATCAGAGCATCGACACATGGAAAACGGAGTACCACAAGGATCTACTCTAAGTGCTGTACTTTTCTCTATTGCTGTAAACAATCTCCTAAATAGTATTGAAGGCCTCGTTGAAAGTATCACGCATGTGGGCGATCTAACAATCTTCTATAGTGGAAATTCGATAGAGGAAGTCAGCGAAGAGTTGCAAACAGCTATTGGCAACTTGACCAGCGCAGCATTGAGTCTCGGTTTTAATTTTTCCACTGCCATAACACACTGCATCCATTTTTGTCGGCTTCGAACCCCACACGAGGATCTCAGACTAAAGACACGCAACGGGGACATCACATGCAAGACAACAACAAAATTCTTAGAGGTCATATGGGACAACAAATTAAATTGGAATGCCCATTTGGAGGACTTAATCACTAGGTGCAAGAAAACAATGAATATTCTCAAAACGGTATCAAATCTGACTTGGGGTGGAGATAGAGACACGCTTTTAGTGATATATAGGACATTAATAATAATATTCAAAATAGACTAAGGTTGCCTAGTGTATGGTTCGGCGAGAAAATCCAAACTGAAACGTTTAGACGCCGTACATGCTGAAGATCTAAGATTAGCGCTAGGAGCTTTTCGAACAAGTCCTATCAACGCACTGTGCTGTGAGGCCGGGATTCCCCCTTTAAGATACCGAAGCAAGCATATGTTGATAAACTATGCTGCAAAAATATTAGCGCAAGCAAACCACCCAAACTATCCCTTTTTTTTTCTGAGAACATTTATCCCGTGTATCACAATAGGGCAACATACACCCGCCCTGCAGGTATTCGTTTTAGAGAATGGATGGAATCGGAATCTATTCCTGATATACCAGACCTCTACAGCTTAGGCGCCTGTGAGGTTCCGCCTTGGCAATTGAGCAGGCCTAGACTGGACTTGGAGTGTCAAGAGTACAGCAAAAAAAGTGCATCACCATCCTTGCTGAAAACTGCATTTTATGAAGTTATCAACAAACATCCTAGTGCGATCAAAATATACACCGATGGATCGAAAACGGAACAAGGAGTAGGAAGCGCCTTCTATATCACAGACACCGCATACTCGTGGTCACTACCGCCTCAAAGTACATTTTATACCGCCGAGCTGTATAGAATATGGCAGGCACTCCGTTTTGCAGAGTGCTCCGCGTCGCGGACATTTCTCATATGCTCGGACTCACTAAGTTCCCCAGAAGCCATGAGCGATATGTACACCAAAGATCCGCTTGTACAAAGAATATTATCTGTTATAAATTGCCTGCATCATGAGCAAAGATAATTACTTTTGTGTGGACACCAAGTCATGTCGGCATATCTGGCAATGAAGCTGCTGACGAGACTGCTAGGCAAGCTGCTCAATCAGATGAGGTGCCTGAAGGCGTACCAATTAGATCAGATGATTTGGAAGGCTGGTTTAAGAGAAAATATGGGAGTCGTATCAGGAGGAATGGAACGGTTGCGAAACCCATCTGACGCGGATAAAAAGAAGGGTGAAAGCATGGAATTCTCCATCAGGCAACAGAAGGGAATAAGTTGTCATGATGAGGATAGGACATACTCGTCTGACCTTCTTGTACATGTATCTAAGACAATCAGTGCCGGAATGCGAAGAATGTGGCTGTGCAATTACACATATTAAGAGAATGCAGAAGATACTAGGTACAAAGGCGGAACTGGCACTTACCGAACTGCATCACATCCATCTTGGGTGAAAACCAGGAAAATAAAAAATAGCGATGCTCTTCCTAAAAAACACGAATTTATTTCACAAAGTGTGAATACGTAAACAAACTATGCCAAAGGGTAAATACTGTGACGTTTTCTCTCGAATGAGAAGCTGGAACGCGGCTAATAACTTGAATTGCTGATGCCGCCCAAAAAAAACTGTGGCATACCTTTTTCTTGGTCTCCTCGATACTCTTCGACGTCCGTCTGATCTAATAGGTGAAAACGGGATTCATACAGAAGTGTAACTACCTCCATTCATGATAATTCCGCTTCAAGTGATTTCGGGCAACAGTCAATGTTGCAATTCGATGCCATCAGTGCGATGGCGGCCTTGCAGCTGTTCCTTGGAAACACAATCTGTCGGTATATAGCCTTTCTAACGGTCCATTCGGGAACATTGACGTCTCTAACCTCTTGAAGTTTTTTTGGCAGCCAATTCGCAAAATATGTTCTATTCCGCAAATTTGCGAACACCAAAAATCGATTCTGTCTTTGGCTGGTGATCTTCTGCGATCGAATCCTGGTCATCTGGTTATGAGGCCAGTCTCTTGATAGCGCTTATACAAATCAACCTTGATCAACAAAATTCTTGCACTTTCTCGTTGTCATCGTCCATCTCGCATTAATACTTCAATCCTCGTTACAAAAAGAGGATCTAAAGCCATTATACACACTCGAACCAAAATACACCCGAAGATTCGTAAGTTTTATGGACACATCAGTATACAATAAACTTGAATAAACTCGAAAATAATCATCGTCAGAACTTTTAATTAGGCTAAAATGTGCATTATTCCAACAAACATTAAAAGTACGCTGACAACCACTGATAGATAACAAATATGCCGGATAGCATTTATCGGAAAATAAATCATTCACTGCCTACTAGACCGATGATTCAATAGTTAATTTTATCCAAAAACTATTTGTAATCTCTGAAGTGAACGACATTTTTTGCTCGCGTGTATATATGTGGATCATAATTTGTTGTTTCAACCTGCGATTCTTCATCAAATCCTTATCTTCGGTAAATAAAATTTAATTTTTCTTATATCTGAGGAATATCTCCTACAACTTTTATTTCCTAAGTTTTTTCAATATGAGCATTAGCTTTAAGGAAATGTAGCCTTGGATAGCCGCAAAATGTTAATTTGCATAGAAATGAAAAAAGTCACCGTTTCTAACTATTGACTTTGGCTCTACCACTGAACCTACTTTAATGCTTTAGATGTCATCCGACGTAACATTTAGGTTTATTTAATATTGCATAGAATGATACAGCTACATTCATTAAACTAAAAAAGGTGCCAAAACTTGGCGGTCTTTTGGTTATCAAAAGCTAAGCTCACCACCTGGATGGTGCAAACTGAGATTACATCCATTTAGGACAAGATTGCTCTTTTAAAAGTCAGAGTATTATCAAAACATCCTGGGATTCATCCAACCGTAGCTATCTTGAGCCAGTAAAAACGCTTCGTGCGGTATAAGTTTCTCGCTACGAAGATACATAAATATAAATATATTATGTAAGCTACTTCTGAAAATATACATTATCCCAAACCCGAATATCGTCCTGTCCTTCACACATACTGACAACTCTCGCTTTTTTATTTATAGCCACATAACGCTCATGGCAGGGAAATCATTCACTGTATATGCCGTCGCCTTTGCCGCATTGTGCTCAGGATACAAAAAGGTCTGTCTCCCGCAGGGCATCTCAAGAAGTCCCGCAGGACTGTACAGCTACTCCGACGGCGGCGGCGGCTTGGAAAACTTCTTTTGTTTTTCGGCTTAGAGAACAGTGTGAGGATTGATTAATACTGATGCAGTTTGGTATTCCGATGTCCTATTTCGCTACTTCGATCTGTTTGAGCTGGCTTTGTTGTAAAAATCGACGTTTCAGTGGATCTGTGTATTATAATTTTAATTGTATTTCATGCATGACTTTTCTTCACCAAATCATAATGGGTAAATGGATGTAAAAGCGGTTCCTTATAGAGGAGATATAACATCTCCTGATGTAAAAAATCTACAAATTAATTTGTGTAAGGTGTTTTAAAGGGTTAACAAGTCGTTGCATATATATTTTTGTACGCAGTGAGATTTGCTGTGACCCTGTAAATTAAGTTACTGCCATTTTTCAAGCGCTCCCTACACTGAACAACTCAAACATGGAGTTCAGCCTCAGTATTCATAGCTGTACGGTAAACCGGTTACTTCCCAGTATTTCTCAGAAAATAATACAGCTGCGTCAGGCTGGGTGAACGTAAAACATCCCACAGGTAGAAATCAGAATCAACCAAAATTTTTCTCATTTTTGTTGGCCAATAAGCTGGTCAGCTATCCACGCTCACGCAGAAAATCTTATGTTAAACGACAGAGTGTTGTATTTGTTGGATGAAGATAAATAATATATAGTAGTATTACATGATTATTGTTAACAAACAATGTTGCAATAGTTGTGATTATTTCAAATGCAAAAATGGCATCAAAAGTTCCTTGACTCAGTACAACCCATATATTATCGGTGCTAACAAAAAGCTTGGGGTAGCTCTATTCCTACACCATCCTCATCAAAAAAAGTAGATAATGATCAGCGACTTTAGAACCATCCAAAAACGAAGGTTTCAGCGAGTTAAAAATTTTTGGTTCTTTATTGACTTCTCCTACATCACTGGCAATGGTTCCAACAACGATACACTGCTGCCATTTCCTCAACGGTAGTAATACGTTGTCAGAATTCCATCACAATAAAGTTCCTAGTTTCCAGGTTACATGTTACATCATTGTAATATGTATGTACCAAATTATTCGACAGATATAAGATTCATAATTATACAAACATGCCTAAAAAGCACACGATATCACAAAAATATTTTTTTCAGCGCAATGGTAAGTATTTTTTGAATACAATAAATGTTTGTGTTTTCAAATCACCCACTCACTCCACCACCCCTATTTCATCTCCAAAAACAAAAATAGAACTGTGTCTTAGTGGCGACTTCAGGGAGGCTCTGATACACGATGTCAGGTAACTTTATTTCTTACATATTATCACTCATTACCACAAAAATTCAAATGAACAGGAGAACATCAAACACGATCATAACACAAGATATAAATTACACGCAAAAAACATACCTAAAACGAGAAAATAGATTACGAAGAAATCATATATTTATTTGGCGCCAAAACTATACCAAAAATACCTAATAATATAAAGGAATTACAATCCAATAAACGCTTCAAAAAATGTCTTAAGGAATGGTTCAGTACAGTAGATAGGAAGGAAATACGTAGATTGATAAATAAACCATATTATAGCTGAATTCATGTATAATCGAATAATTTTATGAACAAATTTCATTTAAATTATTCATAACCATATTTATCTCATACATATACGTAGGAGTATATGTAATATGTATATACGTATAATGATATGTACATTGTAACACTAATTCGTCCATGTACAGGCCTAGTCCTTCTATGGATGTTAACATATTTATTTACTCATTTTTTTTCAATGATTTGTTTTTTATGTACTTTGAGAGTAAATAAATATTATTATTATTATTATTACTATCAAGATCGTCTGAAACGCGCAGGGCCGCCACATCACAAGTTTGGGCCCAGGACCAGATTCTGGCCACGGGCCCACAATACCATAGCTGTCTCAAGTGATGAGGCAGTGACCTTCGAATTGGCAACGAGATGGCTATGCCGATACCATGTTAAAAAACTATTCATTTCCTCTCTCAGCACAAAACGTCATTTGTACTTGATTTCAGGTTTCAGTGATTGAATTGTCTAAATTTTTACTGAACTATGTTTTTCATCCTTCATTTTCTCAAATAATAAATATAAGAAACTGTAACTGAAAACTAGAAACACTATTATTCACGTACGTTAAGTAGTTATTAGTTATGGGATTTTGTTATTTTTTCGTCTTGGAATAGTACGAATTGCATATAGAAGCTGTATTCAGATAAATTAATAATCACTCAATTCTTAAGAGTAGCTGACAGCAAATAATCATTGACTAAATTTTATAATCAACACATTCAATCAGTGATGTTCAAATTTTATAGACTGATTGGAAAAGAGAGTCTCTGTGTGCAACTTGACTGAAGGGTTTAATTGAAACAGCACTTGAAAGAATATAGAATGTGTATTAGCATTGATTAACGTATTATATAGGGTATTAGGTGAAAAACCAGAACAAAAAATAATTGCTACAAAAATGAAGTTGCTTCATTATAGTTTATTCACAATTCATTATAGTTATTTGTAATAAAGTTACTCAGGAAAGAATTAAATTATTAACAAAACAAATGAAGGTTCGCCGAGAATGAAAATGCATGTTAATAACTAAAAAGTAAAAAATAAATTAAATGAAAAAAACTTTTTTAAAAAAGCTTTTATGTAAATGCTCTTAAAAGAAAAAAATATTTCAAAAATTTCAACTATCAACTTATATTGAACTTATGT
Source organism: Callosobruchus maculatus (assembly GCA_951848785.1). NCBI lineage: Eukaryota > Metazoa > Arthropoda > Insecta > Coleoptera > Chrysomelidae > Callosobruchus > Callosobruchus maculatus. The sequence continues at coordinate 2,271,016 of CATOUR010000142.1, read as the reverse complement.
GATCATAAAAGCTTGCCGCGAGGTTTGCGTAAGTACCTATAAGTATTTAACTAAGCTGAAATTTTTTAACAATTAAATTTAGGAGATTAAGTTACCCATTCAAATAGGTATACTACATAGTTTACTTCACGTAAATCGCGCGACAAGTATTTATGATCACATAAATTGTGTACAATGCGGCGGAATCGATACCATGGAAATGAATCACCAAAAGGAACGATTGAGCCCTGTTCTATGTACTAAGGTTTAAGCCCAGACCGGGCCCCGTAGGGCCCGGGGCAACAGTACCCAGTTGCCCCCCCCCCCTTGTAGCGGCCCTGGAAACGCGTGAAAACAAAGCTTGCAGAGGTTCTGATAATTTTCAGTTTTTTACCAATTTCTGCACCAACAATGCACCAATTTCCAAAATTATAGCAGCACCCCACAGCAGCAAGGCTAGAGAAATGCATATTTTTTATGTAGATATAATAAAACGCCCAAAAAGGGTATTGCTTCAAAATCGAAAAATTTCGCGATTACAATACTCCCCTCGCATATCGGTGGTGGAAAGCAATAATCCGAATACATTATAGTTAATATAAAGCTCGCTTTTCATTCTCTTTTAGATCTTCTCTAATATTTTTCTGAACATTGTCATCCAGTTTCATCCAGTTTAGTTTTTGCAAATTGAATAATTGATAATAATAAAAGTATAGGTTAGGGTGTGCCTGAATATGGTGCCCCTATTCAGGGTCCCTGTACTACAGTTTTATTAGCCAACTATACTACCATGTTGAGATTAGTATACAGGGTGTTTGTTCTATGGCGAATAGAAAATACCTTAGAAGAAGACTGTATAGCTCTGCTGAGATTAGTATACAGGGTGCTTGTTCTATGGCGAATAGAAAATACCTTAGAAGAAGGCTGTACAGCTCATTTCCAACAAAAGAGGTCATATAAAGTAGAGTCCGATTTTCAACTGCTTCAGAGATAAATTGATTTTTACAGTTTTTCATTAAAATGCAGATTGTTGTTGGATTTTGGAATTTTTGGAAGTTATCCTTAGAGAATATGCTCTCACGTTATTATCGACTAGAACAAGGTGATCATGTATCAGACACTTCGCGAGAAAATGTCAAGATCAGCATGTTTTGAAAAAAGGAATTTGTCTTAAAAAATCAGCCAATAATTAACAGTGCACTTTACTGTAAACACATGCCCAACTTTCTAGATATTCATTGGTACCACAAACTTGTTGTAAATGTGGTAAACGTCGGCATAAGCTTGCATTCAAGTTGTAAAGTCATAATGGATCTCCGCGAGCGCAAAATTTCAACAGACCGTTTGACAAACACTTGTCATCGGATTTTCAATTTTTGTTATGGGTACTTGAACAGTGTGCTATTACATCATGATTAGTCATAAAAAGTGAAGCTCGAACATGCAAGCCACGTTATAAAGTATCGCCGTAGATTTTCATTCGAGTATAAATGAGAGGTCGTAAATAATCAATAACGAAGTAGGTCTAAAATTAAGCACGATATCTTTCGTGAACACACAATCGTCATTCATGAACGTAACTATTCTATAGCTTGAACTGTGGAATTTGTGGTACAGATCAACAATAATGAAAGCACTCCTGCGTAAATTGAGACCCAGTGGGTTGTGACACCTGCTACTCTACTTTTAGAACGGGCAACGGCATCGATACGCATGCGTACACGGAAAGCATCCTACAGCAGCCACCTACGCTGTTGCAAATAGCCTCAATACGGTATTTCGCAGTGGAAGGTGTGGTCCACTGCGCAAACAACTCATCAGTATTCGTACCATTGCATGCCAGTGCACATTTTTAATTGGGGGCGATCCTGTCAAAAAATGGATTTTTGTCGATTTATGCTTCATGTGGACGCCGAAGATGCAACCTTTTTAAGTAGGATCCTTTAAACAGATGATTCCATACATAACTGAAAATCTACAAATACAAGATACTTCAGAACGTGGCCTGCATGTTCTGCTTGCTTGCCTGGCGATTTTTTTAAATGATCCATTTTAAATTACAACTTGAAGTTATCTTCCAAAATTACAAAATTTTGAGAACCCATACAGAAGTTTTGGTTAACCGATCACTTTTTGTGACTAATCATGATGTAATACACGTCACTGAAGTACCCATGACAAAAATTAAAGATCTGATGACAAGTTTGTGCCAAACGGTCTGCTGGAATTTTGAGCTCTCGGAGATCCATTATGCCTTTACAACTTAAATACAATTTTATTGCCTATGTTTACTACGTTTACAAGTCCGTGATACCAGTGAGAAACTAGAAAGATGAGCATGTGTTTACCGTAAATTGCACGGTTAATTATTTGGCGATTTTTTAAGATATATTCCTTTTTTGTAACGTTTTTGAAGACACTTTCAAAATATGCTGATTTGGAAACTCTCTCTAAATGTTTGGTACATGATCACTTTCTTTTAGTCGATAGTAAAGTGATAGAATGTTTTCTAAGACCCAATATCAAAAATTCCAAAATCCGATAATAAAATTTTGTTTCATTAGGGTTTTCGTTTGGAGGTCTGCATTTTAGTGAAAATCAATTTATCTCTTAAACAATTGAAAATCGGACTCTACTTGATATGACCTTTTTTGTTGGAAATAGGCTGTCCAGTCTTTTCCTAAAGTATTTTCCATTCGTCATAAAACACCCTGTATAATGAATACAAAATTAAATTGATTACTTACCTCCGTTCAAAATTTGTTGAAACATGTAATTAAAGTGGAATGTCATTCATATCTACTACTCATAAACAATCGCAAAGCTACCATTACCCGCCGAGAAGTATACCCTAAAGCCCACCACAAATTACTAAGCCTGAACTGCACGTGAGGTGGCATAAAAGAAAATTGCGTCGCTTTAAACAGCCATGCCTTTATTTAGTGCGCATAGCTGAAGGTGAAGAATTTTACCGACATGCCATATATGCAATGTTCCCCTGGGGTTATGAATGAAGCCGAAGCATAATATGTTTTCGTTGTTAGGTATATTATTATGCAAGACATGCATGACAAATATTTTCCAATATATCATGCCAAAGCCGAACGTGCATTACTGTGTCACTGTGTTTTCAGAGAACTTTGCGGCGGTGGAGGATCTTAGACTGCACGTAGTACATTTAGATATTGCGATCTCAAAGATATTCGATTTCTAGATAATATGCTTTTCAGGTGTGTGATGAGTCTGCAAATCAAAGATTTTTTTCATAAAACGCCAAATGTCGGTGTCGATAGAAACTTGTACTGAGCTTTCAAGTGGCGTTGAGCTCGTAACTCTTGAGCAGCGCCGAAAATGTTCATCACTGGTTTTTCTTTGTATAAACTCCTACATAATCTAATTGATAGCCCAGAACTCCTTAGTCAGGTCAACATAAGCGTACCGGCTTTCTCATAACGTAGTCACTTGCGTTTCCGGACCGCAAAAGCCAAAAGAAATATTTTAATGAACTCACCACTTAACAATATGTTCAGACATTTCAACAGCGTATGTAATTACTGTGACATATTTTGTGCTTCTTGTCGTTAGGCTAGCAAGTACACTAGCAACATAGGGATTACGTTTTTAATTTCTGTTATGATGTACCTTTTATGATCTTTTGTTATTGTGGAAACTTGTTATCTTTTTGAGTGTTATATACATATAATATTGTCCTGTTAATGGGTCGACTGTTGGACAGTAAGGCTATTACCTATCTATCTATTAAATCCCGAATGACATGCCGTTTTATCTCATCTTGAGATTGCTGTCTTTGTATAGTATTTTTTACTCGTAAGATAGACAGCATCGTGGGCCTGATCCAGTGGCGTATATAGAAATCGATTTCGGAGGAGGGCCCATCGGAAAAATTAAAGTTTATTTCATACATTATAATATTGGATTAATATATAATCCTAACCTAAATATAAAATAACAATGTACTAATATTAACGAAAATAATTATATATAACACATATGCATGTTAGAAATGTAAATTTCTATTTTTATAGATACTGTCACGACGGTCTCTTTTTCTTCACACCAGGAATCAAGCAGGACGTAACTTTCACCGTTTTACTTTACAACTCAATACAGTATCTCTTAACCGTATCTCAGTTACAACTCAACTCAACTCAACTGAACTACCACCACAGCATCTACCACGCTAACCGTGGCGCCTTATATGCACTTCGTCGAACCATCTAGAGAATTCGATGACATTCCAGAAAACTATAGACGATTCGATGACGTTTACACTTCAAATATCGAACCTAACACTTTGAATTTACAGCATGTATGACAACTAACACACAATACACGAATACCATAATATACAGTATGTTACATTCCTCCCCCCTTAGCGTTCGGCGTCCTCGACGAACAACTTCGATTCTTGTATCACCACAGACATCAGTATAGTCGAACTTTGGTTTTCCACTTCCCGTACATAACCTGTAGACTACGTCGTTGAGGCGCTTCATCATCACGTAGGGTCCCTCCCAATGGCGTTGTAGCTTCGAACATTACCTATTTCTCCGTCGTGGATTGTAAAACCACACTAAACCATCTTTCAGCTGCGATAACCTTCTCTTCAACTTGTGGTTGTTATCTCTAGTTCCAGCAGCGTTCTCTGTTCCTAATTCTGCTAACATTTGCTACAATTTCACGTTTTTGTCTTGGAGGTTGTCAGCTCTCGATACATCCTTTTTCCTATCACTGAGGCTATTCTCCACTTCCTCTCTGCACCTGCTCAGTTTGTCTTCCAGCTGCGCAATTCTGTTCTTCTGCTTAACAGTCTCACTCCTGAGTTGTACGACCTGGTCAGAGTTCCATGATGCATCCTTGAGCGCAGCGTCAAGCTTTGCTCCAGTCTTTGCGGTTTCTCTCTCCAGTTGCGCCCATCTCTGCTTTAACTTTACATCGTCATCTTGCATCGCTGATATTGCAGGCACTTGTTTGTTTGTACCCTCAGCGACCTTATTCAGTTCTTTCTTGTTCCTATCGATCTCAATTCCTAACTGCATAATGTTCTGCTTCATCTCAGTGCTACCATCTTATTCTTCAGCCAATGCGTTCTTCACCTAGTTTTCCAGTCGAGCGTTTTCATTTTTCGAGTTTACGAGTCGCTGATTCGTTTTACCATCAGCGTCTCTTGCTTTAGACAAATCGTCGTTAATCTCACAAAGTGACGTATCTCAAAAAATGGATTTTTTAGTTAAGATCAAAAATAGACTCCATATAGGATGAACATTCATCCCAGAATCCAACATAATTGAGAGTGGTCTAGTTTTCTAGATCTGGGACCACGACATAACATCGTATCTCATAATGTGTAATATTTTGTTCACACAAAGAGACGTAAGTCGAGATACGACGTTTTGTGAGAAGACATTCGAAACAATCGCGAATAGATGAGCGACGTATCTCATTTTATGTCTCTTTGGACCTGCATATTTCTACTAGAGACACATTGTGAACACTTGTTTCGGCAGCAGTTAATCGTTAGTGCTAGCGCGCACGGGTGACTTTTGTCACCTTGTAAATTTCGTTGCTTAAATAACCGTTTTGTCACCAGTGCGTGTGCGGCTATGGAAGCCTATTAGCCTTGTGATAGTTTCGTCATCGGCATCACACAAAATCATCATGGAGTGAAAAATAAAGAGACTACGATCAGGAAACGTAGCTCTGCAAACAAAAACTTGCAACCCGAACAGCATGCAGTTGAAGGTGCTGCACCATTCCCTGCACCAGCAGAAAATATTTACACTGTGATCTTACTGTTCAAAAATGTATTTTCTGTATTTACCAGAATTACCAGAAGGTCAGCCCAAGCCCAGATTGTCTACGTACCAGAGGGTTTTTAAATCCAAGAAACTATCATTTCACGTTCCAAAAAAAAAGACCAGTGCTCTTTATCTGTAACGTTCAAAACCGGCATTCTGCACCAGTTAAACCTTCCCAAGAAAAGTACGATGACTTACAAGCCTTGTTTATTAGAGATGAGCCCGGCAATGAACCTTGAAGAGCACAAGATTTTCTATCATTTGTTACCACATTAGAAAAACTCATAAACGGTAGAATTTAGTTGTACAGGGTGTCCCACGACGATTAAGACAAGCAATATATCGGAACTGGGCAGCAGTAGCGCATTATAGTTTTGGGGGTTTAAATTATAGCAAATATAGTATCTTTTCTTGTTATTGTGTCACCCAGTGAAGTATTTGTTTTTGATCACGTGACGTCCGATTTAAAATATTTAAAGGGACACCCTGTATATTTGTGACTTTTTGTGTTCCACCCGATAAAACAATTCCAACAAACTAGCACACTTAGGGTCTAAAGCGATTAATTGAAGAGCTACAGGTACTTATAGGATGGTACAACCACCATTGATTATAACATGTACCACTACAGTTAATTATTTTGATAGTGTTTCATAATGGTAGGGGTACAATCCTTTAGGTACCTGTAGCTCTTGAATTAATCACTTTAAACCCCAAATGTGCTAGTTTGTTGGAATTGTTTTATCCTGAGGGACACAAAAAGTCACAAATATACAGGATGTCCCATTGAAATTTTTGAATCGGAAGTCACGTGACCAAAAACAAATATCTCATTGGGTGACACAATAATAAGAAAAGATACTTGTTGTGCTCTAATTTACACCCCCAGAATCATAATTCGCTACTACTGCCCAGTTCCGATATATTGCTTGTCTTAATCATCGTGGGACACCCTGTATGTTTATTACTTGGTTTCAATATTTATACATCAGGGTGTCCCACGACGATTAAGTAAGCAATATATCGAAACTGGGCAGTAGTAGAGAATTATAATTTTGGAAGTGTAAATTTGAGCAAATGTTGTATCATTTCTCATTATTGCGTAACCGAATGAGGTATTTCTGTCTTTGGTCACGTCCGATTCAAAATTTGTAATGAGACACCCTATATATTAGCGACTTTCTGTGTTCCTCCCGATAAAGCAATTACAAGAAACTAGCAGATTTGGGGCCTAAAGTGATTAATTCAAGAGCTACAGGTACTTAAAGGATTGTACCACTACGATTGGTTATAACATGTACATCTACAGTTAAATTATTTTGCTAGTGGTCGTTTCATTTTTTGCCTTAATGGTAGTGGTACAATCCTTTAAGTACCTGTAGCTCTTGAACTAATCACATTAGACCCCAAGTGTGCTAGTTTGTTGAAATTGTCTTATTGGGAGGAACACAGAAAGTCACTAATTTACAGAGTGTCTCATTGGACATTTTGAGTCGGGCGTCACGTGACCAAAAACAAGTACCTAACTCATTGGGTAACGCAATAATAAGAAATAATACAACATTTGCTCTAATTTACACCCCCAAAATTATAATTCTCTACTACCGATATATTGCTTATTTTAATCGTCATGGGACACCCTGTATAATGTTACTTTGTTTGTTGTTGTGTTGATTAAAATAAAATTAAAGGAAATGGGTATAGTTTTGTCAGCATAATCACCATTTCCACTCAAATAAAAAAGACGTATACCTCTATAATGGTAACTGATCCTATCTCACAAATGGTCGTAACTGATGTTTCTCAAAAAATCTCAAAAACGGCTATTCTCATTGCTTCGCAATTTCAAGCAACTAAAAGTGAACATCTTTTCCAAAGGAATGTTTGTACGAAAAAATTATTATTTGCATCGTTAATACTTTTATACTACATTGAATAATGTAAAAATCTTTAACACGCTCTTCTGAAAAATGAGCATAAATGAGTTACGCCGGTTTGTGAGATTAACGACGAAATGTTCCTTGCTCTCTTTCGCATCCTCGACTGCGCCGCTCAAACCTATTTTCAGCTTCTTGTTTTCTGCTTCAAGCTGCGCCAACCTTTCTTTCAACTTTGACTTGACCTCCTTGACCACTGTCTTTTTGGCTTCAGCAACTGCGTTGTTCAAGCCCTTCTCAAAAGATGCATTTTCAGCCTCCATCTGAGTTAAACTCTGTTTAAGCACCGCGTTTTCGTCTTTAACTTGGTCATACTTCATTTCCACTTTCTTTAGCTCATCCAAAGGCATCAGTCTTTTGATCTCATCTTTTAAAGCAGCTATTTCTTTGTCCTGTTTTTCGTTGAGCTTCCTTAAAGCTGCCTCGTGTTGTTCATTCTTCTTCAGCAGACTTTTTCTGTCCCTTTCAGATTGACTCTTAATATCCATACTTTTCCGTTTCTGGGAGTCAAGCAACTGCTTCAACCTATCCCTGTCTGGTGTAAGTTCCCTCATAGCTACCTCATGTTGTTGTTGAAGTTTGGCGATACTTCCTTCGCTCTGCTCTAGTAAATTCTTCATATCTCTGTCAAACTGCTCCTTCATTGAGTTTATCTTGTCTTGCATGGATTTCATTTTGCACGTATACTCATCTGCTTTTTCTACATCCACCCGCATCTTGTTAACCTGTATGCGGCGGCAGCCCACCTTAAGATGTCTCTTCTGCCCACATTTCCAGCACGTAAACTTGTCAGGTCTTTCTAGATTTGTGCGAACTGGCGGTTTTCCATGGAAGGAATTTCTTATTCTTGGAATGAACGAAGATGCCTAATCTCACACTTCTGACACCAATTGTCACGACGGCCTCTTTTTGTTCACACCAGCAATCAAACAGGACGTAACTTTCACCATTTTACTTTACAACTCAATACAGTATCTCTTAACCTTATCTCAGTTACAACTCAACTCAACTGAACTACCACGCTACCCTCTCCTTATATACACTTCATCGAACCATCTAGAGAATTCGATGACATTCCAGAAAACTCTAGACGATTCGATGACGTTTACACTTCAAATATCTAACCTAACACTTTGAATTTACATCATGCATGACAACTAATACACAATACACGAATACCATAATATACAGTATATTCTAAATTGAAGCAAAGAAACCTAATCAGACATCTATGATCGTTAAATTTTCCCTATTTGCTTTAGTATTAGATTACATGTTGATGTCGCTGCGAATTTTAATCAGTACCATATTTTTTGACATTATTTTAGCCTCTTCTCAGACGTCAAAACTGAACGCGTGGCTGGTTTCGGGAGTGGGGGGGGGGCGGCCCCCCTTATATACTACCGACTCAATTTGAAAGCACGTTCACTAAAAAAACAACGAACCCACTTGTACTGTAACTTGTTTTTAAAATACTCGATTTTAGCTAGCAGAATCGGAATGTTCATCAATTCCAGAGTTGTTTCGGGTTCTAAAAATACATCATGGTTGTTACTGTTACTGTTACTGTGCTATTGTTCCACTTAAAATTATCTATAGCAAGCAGAAAATGTTTATACATAGTATACATTTTTTTAAATACCCTACATATTATTCCTTATTCAGTTTCTACTAATGATCCTTGTTCTCACAATATGAGGTATTGGAACATTATACAGGGTATTTTAAAAGGTATAACACCGACTGTCAGAAATGTCGACGACCCATATTCGTATATAGGATGAACCAGAATGCAAAATCTAGATTTCCTTTTTTTAATGTAACCCCTCATATCTTGTTTTATCAAAAAATTGGCTTCAACATACTCTTTTGTATATCATTTCATATACCTACATTCATCAGTTTCCGAAATATTTCGATTTTTCTGCAAATTTTATATACAGGGTGAGTCAAGCTCAACGCCTCGGACTCTTGTGACCAAACGATACCAGTTTTCGAAAAATAGACTTTGCGAGTGTATGTAGGTCTAGTTGGACTATATTTTAAAAATAATGACTTTTATACAGGGTGTCTAATAAAAGCGTGACATATTAAAGTTATGTTTTTTTAAATGGAATACCCTGTATATTATTGCATATTTAGATTTTTGGGTGCGTTTTAGTGTGACTTTATGTATCACACATGGGACTTTAAGCGAACCGTTTAGGTGCAAATCACAATTTTGGGTACAGGTAGACGTCAGAAAAAAATTGAATATCGCAGTTATTATAAATCTTAGAGGGCTGTGACTTTGCCGTATTACTAAGCATAAAATGTGTCAGCTTACGTTAGACGGTCGAGTTCGCATTACATTTGTACTTGGAGAAATCGGTAGATCAATTAAGGAAACTTTAATCAAAGGTTACTTGATTTTTTCAAATGGGAATGCAATATTTTTTTTATACGATAAAATGTGCAATTTGAAAGGCTTTCTAATGATATGGGGTTTTGAATATCAATCTCTGGTAGTTTTGATTTAATTTCAAATTTTCAGTAAAACCGGTGTCTTTCAACTTTCCTACCTATGAGCAACTTAGCAGGTCATGAAATATAAACAAAAAAATATTCAGATGGAACAAAACAACTAACTTAACAGATAGTTACGGACGAACTAGAGTAAAGGGACAAAGTTATAAAAATGACTTACAATAAATCAATTCTAACCAGAAATAGCAGACATAACACATCTGAGGTCAAAAACCAGCTGGAGTACGACAGAAATGGTATTTTTCACAGCATACCTGCTACTACAATATTCTAAAGATTGACTATTCACAAAACCATTGTGAATTTTGAAATGTAAGGAAATATACCACGTAATGTTGCTGGCAGTTTAATAGCTTCAGAATAAAATTTCACATTTCATGATTTAAAAAAATAGTAACCGATACCTCTGACTGGAGTTCTGCAAATTCTTCAATGCTCATAAGCAAGATCGCCGAAAATGAAGAATAATTAAAAAATCTGTCAAATTATTAAACATAATTTACCTGGCAGATAATTAAAATATGATTTGTCAGTATTCCTTTTTTTTGCGATCTTGCTAATAGATACTGAAAAATTTAAAGGACCACAGTGAGAGGTATCATTACTTTTGACTTTGACGGAAATGACTACTGTTTTATACCATTAAATTTGAAATTGCGTTCTGAAGATACTAAACTGACGGCAACGATCGCTGAAAGTTTTGCTTTCATTTCAAAGTGTTTAGTGATTTTGGAAATTTCTAATCTCTAGTACATTGCAGTCGCTAGTAGGCTGTAAAAATTATCCATTTCTGTCGTACTCCAGCTTCTCTTTAATCTTAGACATGTTATCGCCGTTGTTTCTGGTTAGAGTTGATTTGTTGTAGGGAATTTTTATAATCTTGTTCTTTTACTCTAGTTCTGCTGGATATTTTTGCTAAGTTAGTTGTTTTCTTCCATCTGAATACGATTTTGTTTATATTTCATGGCCTGCTAGTTTGTTTATAGGTAGTGAAATTGAAAAACACTGATTTGATTGAAATCTCAAAATTTAATAAAAACTGCCACAGATTGATATTCACAACCTGATATAATTAGAAAGCCTATCAAATTGCACATTTGATCGTATAAAAAAATTATGCATTCTCATTTGAAGAAATCAAGTTACCTTTGATTGAAGTTTCCTTAATTGATCTACCGATTTCTCCAAGTACAAATGTAACTTGAACTCGACCGTCTAACGTAAGCTGACACATTTTATGCTTGGCAGCACGGCAAAGTTACAGCCGTCTAGGATTTATAATAGCTGCGATATTCAATTTTTTTAGGACATCTACCTATACCCAAAATTGTGATTTGCACCTCAACGGTTCGCTTAAAGTCCCATGTGTGATGCATAAAGTCACACTAAAATGCACCCAGGAATCTAAATATGTAATAACATACAGGGCGTTCCATTTAAAAAAAACATAACTTTGATATGTCACGCTTTTATTAGACACCCTGTATAAAAGTCATTATTTTTAGAATGTAGCCCAACTCGACCTACATACACTTGCAAAGTCGATTTTTGGAAAAGTGGTATCGTTTGGTCACAAGAGTCCGAGGCGTTGAGCTTGACTCACCCTGTATACCTCCTATTTGTGTATTGAAATTTATTTATTTTGAGAAAGTATAATCGGATTTTATTTTTATTTAACTAACAACTGAATTATAAGGCCACAGTAGTATTTATAGAAGTCAAAACACTGAATTATCAAAATAATATGAGTCAACTATGGCGAGGAAACAATTTTATAGACGTGTTGTATAATAATTATTATCAAGCAGATTTATCAGGTAGGATTTGGAATATTCGCAGTTATGCTCTTTCAAAAGGACAGCCTTAAAATATATTGTTACTGTAATGTATATTGAATCTGATACACAGCATTCTGAAACGCAGATTTTACGTTATAGGGGGTTATTTATGTAAACCTAAAAAAATGTTTTCCATGAACTGTGTGTCTATTATGTATTGACAAATAATGATCAAAATCCACATAACATAACATACCTTCCAATTTGTTTTCAGCTGGTTTGGAGGCTGGGACAGAAGAAGACCATTGCCATTGGCGGAATTATTGAAGGAGATAGAAACCACAGAAAATAGCCAAGATATTCCAGATAATATTGTGATTTTTCCATCAGGTAACGCGAATGATCCTGTTACGGATGAAGATTCAGGTGAAGAGGAAAATGTACATAGTTATGGAAAATTTGCCAAGATCTCAACTGCGAGCGGAATGCGATCAGTAGTGGGATTCGGATGATGAAAAGCCTCTATCAGATTTAGTTAAACGAAAGCCATAGAAAATAAAAAAGGTTAGCTTTTCAAAACGGTTCATGCGGTCTAATCTACAAACATGGGTACCAATTCAAACTGTAAGATATCAACAGTCTCCAAGACCACTATTCACCTCGTTTTTCGACGTTGAAAAAATTGATATAATCGTTTCCTACAGTTACCTCTATGCCCCACAGAAAACCTTCCAGGCGGTATGACTAGAAACTAATTCTTTGTTTCATAGGAGTGTTGCTACTAAGTGGATTTTCTTCAATTTCTAGGCGAAGAATGTACTGGCAAAATTCTGAAGATATAAACAACAAGATGGTTTGTAATGCCATATCTAGAGACTGTTTCCAGTACATAAAGTCGATAAAGTCCAATATCCATTGCAATAACAATGAATTAGACAAGAATGACAAATTCTCTAAGGTTAGACCACTGTTCAATGCTCTAAATAACAAATTTGTCGATCATTTCCCAGTTGAGGAGAATCATAGCGTGAGTGCCCTATCTTGGTCGCTATATGGTTGTAAACAGTTTATACCCAGTAAACACTCATACGTTAGTTAAACGTTGTTTTAATCCATGACACCTTTCCATTTTAACGTTACTTTTTTACGTACAATCAACTTTAAAATGTCCTGAATATTTATGATTGGCGAAACTAGTGTTTCCAAAGTATTTGTGTCTTTAGATGAATCAAAGAAACAAGTATTATCACTATTTTTCAATGAGAATTTTTGTTTCATTAAATTAGCTTGTTTTTTCACATTTCTTTGTATTTGACGTTTCGAGATTATCTTGAAACGTGGCATAATTAATTCAATTACCTGAAATAGAACATTCTCATTAAATCTAGACCAATCCTGTCAGATATCCGGCATTAATAACAGTTATGGAAATACGATAATATAGTTACAATTTTACGTTGAACTGAAATATTATAAATACGTGAACTAAAAACGTATAATAAACAAATACGGTTTCATTCGTTCAACTTTATGAAATAGGATGTGAAAAGCCAAATAATAATCAGGAATTGTAAAATTTGTGAAGCACGATAATTGCATTGCAACTATTTTGAAGTCGAAGACAGGTACCACACAAATTGAGAAGAAAAAAATCAGATTCGCGTAATCAAACGCAGGCCGCCAAGCGACAGGCTGTAACAGAATCATTTGCATCTCTGAGGTCCACAGCAGAATTTTAACATAAAGCATTTTCATCTCAGCAAATTAGTTAGCAATGTAGATCTACTTACCAAACGCAAGATCTATATAAAAAGCTAAGAGCCCAGGAAGCAAAGGACACCAGGGAGAACACTTGTTGTTTCTGCAACACAACAGGTAAAAATGGACGCCGGCCACCACCGGCAGTGCCGATATCCCACGACTCTCGCGATACGCGCACAGCCTGGAAGTGACACGTGGTTCTTTCGGACCAATCAAATTGTTCCGTTCAGGAAGTACGTTAATATAACGTTGTATCTAAGCGTGCAATGCAGGTTGTTTTCATCCATTCTCATAACGGTTTGTATTGTTTATAGAAGGTTAGCAAAATAATGCGGTTTTGTTTTATTGTTTAGACGCTTTACTAGATTCTGCTCCTAATAGATAAATAAATAAAATACCACGACTTGAGAAATCAGTTGCTTATATGGTTAATAAAATGATTTAGCCAAACAGTACTTCAACGTCGAAACTCTATGAATTGTAGAATGACTGTGTATCGAAACATTATTTTAACGTCTAAATACACCATTATTTGCACACTTTATTTATGAAGTACACAATGTTATTCTAACGTTGAAATAAGCCACCGTAGAATTGTGTATTTATTTAAGCGTCATTATGACGTTTTAATAAAATGGTATATATTTACACGAAAATCAAACCGTTGCTATTCTAACGTAAAACGTTTTATCAACCGTTCACACGTTTAACTTACGTTTAAACAACGGATGTGTGTTTACTGGGTAAGAGGTAAGCCCATATGCTGGGCCTTCAAGAGCACCTAAAAGTGTGCATGAATATTGTCGTTATGACAGACTGGATCATCTAGTACTGTGTCAAGGGCAACAAACAAGATGTGATGTTTGTCATAGAAAAGCAAACATTATTTGTCATAAATGCAGTGATTCCTTGCATCCAAAAGATTGCTTTTATAAGTACCATACTCACTAATATTACTGTACTAGAATAATTTATATCAGACTGTGAATTTATGTTGTGTTAATAAAGTATCCCGTCGTCCTACTGTCCTTTTAAAAGAACACCGTCGTATAGCGAATCCAGAGGAGACGTAATTTTTTGATATTCTTCTCTATTTTTTAATCGTTTTCAATACATCTCAATACATTGTCTATACTTTCGTGTGAATGATTTTTTTTTAGCTATTTTGTGTATCTAGTCTTTTAGTAGTAGTATAGATGTTTATTCAGCATACATCAGCTATTTACAGGAAAACAGTGTAATTAAAACTTAATGTCTTGATGTTTTATTATTTTTAAGTAATTTACATATTAAGATGATTTTATAAAAGTTTTGAACACTCAGTCAACGAATCAAATTACTGATCACTGGAAAATCCAACCGCATCAATATCTAAAATAAGATACATTCTAATTCAAAATTTCTATTCATTCCAAAGTTTTTGCGATCTGCGCTTTCCTTTAATAGTTTATAACTTATCCTATCCGTATGTAGTATATACCCCTTAATGTATTCTTTGAGAGTATCTTGAGATAGTAGAAATAAGTTAGTTGTCTAATTTCACTAGCGCTAAGACATGCTCTAAGGAACCTCAAGTATCGATCTAGATCTCAGTGTATTACTACACCAGCTTCAGATGATCTGACAACTGTGGTAAACGTAAAGTAAAGAAAATTGTATATCAGATAATCTGCCTCGCATTTCACTGCTGCACAAATATAAGGCTGCAAATAAGGTATCTTCTCGTATATCCAAATGGTCATTGTTTTTATACACTACTGGACCATAAAATCGAAACCTAATCTGTGAAAAAAATTTACCACCGCTTACCAACACATATTGGAGTTTCTGAGAATGTCGGTATTTCATTTTTATGTTTTCAGCTTCTGACAAAAACTACAACACAGCAATAGCATGGTGATAGCTCAGTAATGTTATCTACTTCAGTTTAACGTTGATAGAAATCAGACATGATTATTTCCAGACTAAAACCTCAAAAGATCTGAAAATATTTTGTTAGTGTATTTTAACAACCAATAAGTTCGTCTACCAAACAGTTTGATGTGATGTGACAGAATAAGTAATATCAAAGTTTACGGAATACATATTCCGTAAACTTTGGTAATATGTATAAAAAACAATCAGATGCGACAGGTTTAAGTATAAAACAGGAAACATACAATTCATCAATTCTTGTCAGAGTGGTCCGGTTGATCTGTGCGCTTAGTTATGGTTATGTCGGTCGATCGGTCTGTCAGGTTTAGGCATCCAGAGTCCAGACAATGTCATGGAAGGAAAGATAAGAGAAAATAGGATGAAGTTTGTCGCTTGGAGGGTATAGCTTGACATAGTCGATTTGAGTTCGATAATTTTTGCGTTTAACCAAGAGTTACCTAACTTTGGGCACCGTTACCCAAGAGGGCAAAAGTTTAATTCTTTTCAAAATTTACTGTGCGGTCAAAGGTGAGCTTGAAGCAGCCGGTGAAGTCAAGGTTGTATCCTTGGCTGCATCACCATTGAGTTGGCTCGCCTTTGTGCTATAATAAGCAGATTCCGCATAGGCGTGAATCTACAGGAGAGATTAGTTGCTAGGTGAACCCTACCACAGTTCGAACATTTGAGTCTAAGTTTGTCCTGTTTTAGGGCACAAATGGGTCATATGGTCTTGGGCACATTTGAGGCACTTTGATGAAGCAGTACAATACGACTGAGTGTGTCCATACTTCAACAGGAAACACACTCTTTTATGATGGTCTTTGAGACGTCATGTAGAATGGACCTTGAGAAGAAGGAACTACAGCACGTAGTGGCTCTGAGGAATGCAAACTGCGGCTCCAGTTAAAGAAAATGCAGCACTGTTCTGTTCAAAAACCAACCTTTTGGCACTATTGAGACAGTAAGCACCAGCAGACAGAAAATGTCATTCCACTTAAACTTAGCTGAGTATGAAAAATGCGATTTTTAGTTCCATATACAGGGTGAGTCGGGAATACGCACCAAATTCTACACGTGAGGATAATGTAAAAAAACTAACATGTTGTTATCCGATTCTCATTTGTTTTCAATTTATCATCATCGTCATAATCATGTTGTGAACTCGTAAAATGTATTTACTCATTTTACGAGTTTCTCTTGGGATATCTTTAAGATCTTTAATGCAGTAGTTTCCCATTTGCTTTCTGCATCCTCATGCCGTTGACCAGATGGTATCTACTGGTTCACCGGCCTTTAGGGGCAATTTTTCACCCCAAGGAGAAGAAGGTGTCCTGGGTCTTTTCAACTCGTCCACACAAAGCTTTTGGTTGAGAAGAGGTTACGTTTATACCGACAGTAGTTCGGTCCCCTTTAGTCGCCTTTTACGACACGCAGGATATACGATCGGAGATAATCTAACCCGCGCCCACACGGGGGCGGGTTTTTACACATTAAAATTTTCTTAATCATAGACTTATTTTAATGAGGATTCAAAAATACTTTCTGCATCCTCATGCCGTTGACCAGATGGTATTTACTGGTTCATCGGCCTTTAGGGGCAATTTATCACCCCAAGGAGAAGAAGGTGTCCTGGGTCTTTTCAACTCGTCCACCCAAAGCTGTTGGTTGAGAAGAGGTCACTGCTTACACCGACAGTAGTTCGGTTTCTTTTAGTCGCCTTTTAGGACACGCAGGATATACGATGGGAGATAATGTAACCCGCGCCCACACGGGGGTGGGTTTTTACAAATTAAAATTTTCTTAATCATAGGTTTATTTTAATGAGGATTCAAAAATACTGCCACTGACCTTTAAACATTCTCTGCGTCATCTGCGGAGATCGCTTGTTGCTCTCCCAATTGATTCATTTCCTCCTTCTTTATATGGGCTGCAGTATTTTTAAATCGTCGGATATGTGCATCCCGTGTATCTGGTTTTTTGCAACACGTAATACCATAAACGTTCAATTACTGTCAGTGTGCAGTGAGAATTCATCAAAATATCAGAATTATCAAATGCTTTGAGCCTCGGACATGGCATACTTTGATTATGACAAATTCAGGGACAAGTAAAAGGATAGGCTCCTAGAGTTTGGTGCGTTTCTCTCGACTCACCATGTATAGAAATTGCGACTCTATCAAAAAGAAACATTCATAAATAAGTCTGACTCAATCTCAAAGCCTAACTTCAGCAGAAATTTGAATTTATATGTCAATTCTGAATCTCTTCACACGGTGTTTCTGTTGGTATACCTCTGTGTCATTTCTCCAAACTGCTCATTTGCACAATAGTATAACTTGAATATAGATATTCTAAAGACAAAAATCAGACTTGCCACAAAAGTTCACACGGAAGACGTATAAGCGTACGTTACAAAAAGTACTAACGACACTTGTTCCTGGAATATACCAAAATGTTCGTACTCAGGGACTATCATAAATGACGGTAAAAGATAGGCGTTAGGTAGGGTTTTTAAAGATTGTGCATAACCAAGTGACTATCAGGAAAGAGATCACAACCACTCTAAAGGAACCAATGAGCTAACGGTTATTCCGTAGCAGCTAGTAAATAAAAATATTAATATATCATGACCTGTAGGTCCACAAAATAAGTAAATTTAAGGTTTTTATGGAGGTAAATTTCAAGATGTATTATTTTTGTTCTAATGCAACAAAGGAAATGTAGTACAGAAACTGGTTTTTTACGTTCAGCGTACACTTTTTCTCTCGCTGACGCATTTGGTAGTCAGGATACCCCGCAAAATAGTATCAAATTCTAGACCATATAAGAAGTATAACAGTTATAAGGCAGAAGTAAACAAATCTGCCTATACTATACAGTAATCGTGATTGTGTTTATAATTCGTCCATGGAATGTGATCCAGTGTGGTTGGACATAGTTCACAGAAAAATTGGTTGAACTCCATACCAAATAGTACGCGATACGGTTTTATAGGTTTTCATGGGGTTCCTTAATGTTGCAATCCTTTGTGACATACTGTTCCCAACAATATAGGCTGTTCGACAACGTTGCTCTACTGCTTCTCATTTGAGACTCGTGAACAATTTAAGAATACAACTTGCTGTGTTTGTTAAGGTTCAGATATCACCGACTATTTCGGCCGATTTCTTAATGCTCAGACAAATCTCTCAGTTTGGTACATTCCAGGTTTTGGTGCTATTATGTAGGTACTGTCAGCCCATTGACTGTAAGATTTACACGAATCCGTTATTTTGGTATACCTAGGTGACCATCAGTGACTATCAATCAGTAAAAGACAATGAAATTTGAATGCGGGATTTAGATAATTTTTGAAAGTTACATGTTTTACGAAAGATAATTGCGCCTTTGGTATGGACAGTACAGTTGTTTTATTTTCAATCGCAGGGAAAACATAAAACATATGCAATACTTCGGTCTCCTTCAGCCTAAAGCACACCACGAAATATATTTTCTCCCATTTTTGCAACCAATCCTCTCGCTCTCTATATTGATGCGGTTGCCTCTCATATTGCAAAACTTCGATTATTTTGTCGCTAAACAAATTTACGTCTTGAAGCGCCACCGCCGGGCTAGAAAAATAGAAACAGATGAAAATAAAGAAAAACTCTTAATCTATAAATGACTAAGAACTAACATGGCCTAACCCATATTCCGTTGAATGCATTTAACTTATCATGTTAACCGCACGTTGAAAGTTTCAGTCAAAATGTCCTCTAAATAGAAGAGTTTAATTTTAAGATCAAACAGTTAAGTGTTGACAGATAAGGTATTTAACTGGACATTGAGAAACCTACCCTTAGGAAGTTAATTCCCAAATAAATAAGTATAGTTTAAAAAAACTAAATAACACGCTTGAAAATAACATCGAACTAAAGAGTTAAGCATTTTTTTAATAAGCTCAAAACAATAGTGAAGAAGAAATTCTAGTATTACTGTGAAAATGCGTCGGGCGCTCGATTTACTAATAATGTGGCACAAAGCTCCCACTCTTTTTCCATAATAATAGTAGTTTTTCATTCATTTTAGTTTTAAGCTTATTTTAAAAATGATCAATAACTTTTTAGTTCGATGCTCTTTAAAAGCGGGTCTTTAGTTTTTTAAAACAATATTTATTTTCGACTTTTTAGTTGACTTTTAGTCTTTTTTAAACTCTATATGTATATTATTACTCCGTGGAATGAAAATGAACAGTTGTTTTTGATCAATATACATAGCATAAGCATTACCACTATACTGTATAAACGACAACTGAAGCTCTCGACTTTCCTGGATTAATTTCACAAAAGTACCAACTCCCAAACAGTTGGATGTCACGCCTTTCCGGCTCTGGTCGCTACGCCTCTGTGTAATATTAACAAACTTTAAAGTTTCTGCGCCATCTCTTAGTCAGTAGTGTTACAGCTGTCTATAAATGCGCAAAATCCCAAAGGATGCACCCTGTTTACATCCGCACCCCATATCGTTGACCTTGTCCTAGTCAGTTATTACGTGAAAGTGAGCAACATGACTATGAGCTGCATATAAGTAAAAATTGCTCTATTCGTTTTAGAATAAGCAGCCACATAATAGTTAATTATTTAAAAAATGTAACAACGTATTAGTCTATGATAGATGCATCTTACATAATAAAAGCGTTTTGATAAGAGTAGCAAAAAGCGTGTTAACAAACGGATACGAGCCGTAGAAATCAATTTCGTGGCAAGGTTGGAGCGTTCAATATTACAAACTAACAAACAAACTACAGGAGAATCTAATAGTCACTTATCCTAAATGACAGACTCTCAGACATTTCATCCTTCAACAGTTACATGTGTTGACTCATCTAGCCGCTAGTATTCTCAGTAAAATCGGTTAATTGCCTGCTGGTTTTATGCGGCTCCTTTTTTCCAACCTTGCTGTACTACTGCTCCAATATAACAACGGAACATTACGGGCAGCCTTCAGGGACGCTTTCCGCTTGCATTGGAGCAGTCAGAGTTCCCATAAGGAGGTTTCCAACCCGTCCGTCGTTCAACGCCTTCACCTTTTTCTGTCCGTCTCGCATTTTCTTTTGCGCTATCAGATGATATGTAAATGTGGAGAAGTGCAACCGACGGCAGATCGAGAGCGCTAGATGTCTGCACGCCTGAACAGGCGGCTTATGAAAATATATAAATTGCTGCCGGGAAAAAACGATACTACAGATAGGAATCTAGCTGTAGCAGTAATGGGGGATTTTCTGAGGAATAAAACTTGAAGTTTTGAAAGAGTTGAACGCTTTGAAGGATATCTTTGACTGGAATGGGTGATGAAGCCGTGTATATTGCGAATTATCATATAGCTTACCTCATATTTATATGGATGTCTTCAGAGCAACCTAGCGACTCATCTATGAAGCTTAGGAGCCAACAGTGGATTTTTCTACACGTGATAACAAAGTTTTACAGGCAAATCTATTTATTTAGGTTTTTCGGAATCCTTGTCGGGCTGTCTATGAAAATATACATATATAAACTGCTGCCAGGTATAACCGATACTACAGATACCAATATTATTGTAGCATAAATAACATAGTAAACTTCGAAGCCCGTAAAGAGTCGAACACCTTTCAGTCATTCAGGGATATCCCTCAATAGACGTTGGCGACGGACTCATCTGAATTGTAAATTATTGCTTGCTTCATATCTATATGAATGTTTTCGTAGAAGGCTAGCTACTTATAGATCAAGCTTCGCGGCCAACTATCTCGGTATCTAAAAATATTTTGGCGTTACTAAATTCTATGGACTGTTCCAATTTCACGTCAATACCTTTCGATGTTATTTTTAATGAGAAATCAGACTTCTTTCAGAAAATATAATATAAATAATAAATGTGCCTCGAGACGGAATCAGCCAACAAAAAAGCAAGACGCAACGCTGGAGAAGCAAGCAAAAGTATAGCTTTTGATGCGGCACTGATTTTCTAGATTTGTATAGGCGATCATTATTGTCAACCATATACTAAACAACCATGATAGCGATTTTTAAGGAGGGATATGCAGTAAGTCTAATATGTATAAAAAAATTATAGCAATTATGAGATATCTCCTCATCAAAATATGCTGAGGTTAGAAGATTGCAAGAATACAGTCATGTTATGTCTCTCATCCTTGGCATGATGGGAAGATGATTAAGTGCCTATATGCATACAAAGGTAATGCTCATTTAGAGCTGTGAAGTATAAACGCACTAGCTTATGCAAAGAATTGATAAATCTGCAGTTATCATTTGCAGCAAATTCGCAAATTACATTCAATTGTTCTTCCACAATAATATCAGCAGCAACATGTTGATACCGTCAGTTAGATATATAGAATCAGATAAATATTATGTATCGTTAAATAAAATCAGCTGCAAGTGTCAAAAATCAATTTGGATGTATTTTATGGTATTACCTCAAGAGAGAATCCTAAATATACGTTGTGTTAGGCATGAACTATCTGATCGTCAAAAAGAACATCCGTGTCGTTTAATGGAACTGTAAGCCTAGAAAGGATAAGCGATAGTACAAAAAAATAGAACGAAATGAGATGAGAGAGCAAGATATTGCCAAAAATAAAAAGAAATGTCTTGTAGATGAAAATCTCCAGCGAGAGTGTGGTGTGAACTTCAAACAAGCATAGATGGAACCCGCATTGTATTGAAGGAAGGGAGATTTATTTAAAGATCTATCGTTCAAACTTAGTTTGCTATTTTACAACTGCATATTATAATTCTATTCATTAAATTATTAAATAGTTTTAGTCATCCTGACATATTTGTGGTCTACAATAAGGAGAACATTACTTTTTGCTTTCTATTAAAACTATGGGCAGCACCATACACCTTGTAATGGGAGTGCAGGAAAGTCTGAACAATAATTGTTCCTGCAACCGTACTCAGCCATGGCTCTAGTCATCGAGATAATAAAGTCAAGTATGCTGAGGAAACAATTTTGTAGGCGTGATGCATAATTATCAAGCAGATTTATCAGGTAGGAAAAGATGACAGTTTTCATAACCTACGCAATAGTTCCGTACTGTGTGAAAAACGAGCTTTAAAAATTAATTTTCCCATTCAGGGTATTCAAAAGAATCTCGGGGAAATTGTCTATTTGCCTCTAGAATGTATCAACTATGAACAGCAATATCCAGAACGAAGGCACTCTAAAACTAATGCGTTTGAAAGATTGAAGAATCGTTTTATTTGGACTGTGTCGTTTGATATTTTATAGCCTACCTGATAAATCCGCTTGACAATTATGCATGATGTCTATAAAATTGTTTCCTCAGCACACTTGACCTATATTATCTCGTGTTTTGACTTGATCAAGTACTATTATGGCCTTATGTTTTAGTTGTTTGTTAAGCAAAAATAAAATTTGTTAGTATTTTCTCAAAATAAATAAATTTTAGTAAACAAATAGAAGGTATATTTAAAATTTGTAGAAAAATCGAAATATCTCAGAAGCTAATGAGCCATAACAAGTGTTATACAAAGGCGAAAAAGTAAAGGCGATCCTTTGGTATAATGAAATATTTAAAAAAAGAGAGAAAATCTAGAATTTGCATTCTACATCACCCTGTATACTAATATGCGTGGCGGACTTTTTATTATCGCCGATTTTAATACTGGAAGATACTTTTTATTCATACGTGTAAAAAAATGATTTTTGATTTATCACTTTTTGATATACAGTGTGTTCATTTGACCACGATTTGGATATAAAAATGGTCATAACTTCTGAAATACCCTGTATAAAGTAACAATACCCTATATTGGAAGAACGGAAATCATTAGTAGAATTTGAATATGGAATAATATATAGGGTGTCTCATTTTAAAAAATGAATGTTTGCATCACCACGTAGTTATGGATCACCCTGTATAAATCTATATATTTTTTTAACACGGAGCATATCCGTGGCTACAACTCTTATATATAACTTTTCTCACTATCTTCTACAGTCGTGGAGTTATCGACCGAGCCAGTACTAAAAACTCATCCTGTATACGGCTTTGCATTGCTGATAGCTGGTTGATATGGGTGGGATTATTAAAAACTCCAAAAAGGCGAAAAATGTATCCAAATTTGTAGCTTCACAATCTCCCAACGACACTAATCTCTTTTTCTTCACTTGTTGGAAGTTTAAAGCTTATTCACATTAATAGCCTGGTAAATTAAGACTGTCACGTCGTTTGCAAAAAGAGCATTGACTGAGATACTTCTATATTCGGTACCATTTCCTCAAAATCAACTCTGCTGGTCTGAGATATATCGCCCAAATAAGAACACGTAGATATTTAATACCACTTTTGATGATGTTTTAATATTTCAGCTTACTTAACAAAATTGTGTGATCACAGAATCAATAGCTTTACCAACAGGTCGCAGAAATTACTGCATTATAATCAAAGCGGTTAAGTTTATCAAGAATACCATTAATAATTTGGCGTTTTCGAAGTCAAATTATCTTTAGATTTAAGGCAATACATTTTTCGACAACTTTAAAGTTTCTGGCAGCAAGGAAATTACATTGTAGTAAAAAACGTCGTATTTGACGTTTTGTAGAACCCAGCTACCACTACACTAGTATTAACAAATTAGGAGCCTATATTCCTATGGGGCAGCAATTGTTTCTGAATCTCACATCACACTTGTCATAGTACTTGTGTTATTGATATCTCCGGTTTGAAAATAACTAGGTTGTTGGATCTTACACCAACTTTTTTAAGAATTTCGTCCTCTATATATCTGTGTTGAAAGAGATATAGCACACTGTTTAATATTTTCCTAATAATGCGTAATAATTGTTATGATGTCAAATACCGCCCTGTAGCTACTAAGTCAAGATAACCTTGAATGAAAATGATTAACAAAAAATCGAGAATTGTCTAGTTTACATGATGGTAGAATTTATAATATACCTTTATTTGCATATTTTTTGAGAAAAAGCCGCTTTCTCGATTGATCGTAGCAGTTGCGCCTCCTAGCGGTCACTTGCGGAATTTGCGAATAATTTCCAGCGATTTCTCTTAGCCGATTTACCTAATACTATTTTGTTTGCTCGAAGTTAAAGTAACGGTTACCGAGATATAGCCGGCGTCCATTCTTATTACGCCACACATGGTGCTCAATAGCAAACTGGAGATCACGTCGCGCCGTTGTCGTCTAACGCGTTGATTACTACGTTTACATGTGGAATTCAATTCGAACTGAATTCGATTTTGGTATTGAATACTGCATGTAAACACTGCAAAATTTGGATCGAAAGTGAATTGAGTTTCAAGGTCTATACCGTTCTTTTCTGGGATCGAATGTGGATCGTATCAGACTGAAATCCATGTAAACAGGCAGCGGTATTGAAACCGAATCGGCGACTGCGCGTACGGTCTCTCTGAATCTGCAATATCTTTTCTAAACACGAAAACCACAAAGAAAACAAAATCGTGAACACACAATCGTTCTAAAGTTCGGGTACGTCGGTTTTGTTATTCTTGGTCGGGTACTCAACGAAAACTAGGCTAGGTTGTAGGTTGTGTGAGATTTATAGGTTAGGATAGTTTTGACATCTTGATCGCCATTTCACGAAATGGATCCAAATTGATCTGAAAACTAAACATGTAAACACAGGAAACGCCGGATAGGTGTCGTATTCAATTTGAATTGAGTCCCCATGTAAACGTAGTAGATGTTCTCTATGTGTTCCCACACAAAACTTGGAATCGTCGGAAAAGGCTGATTGATGCCACTCAGCATGTCATTGTGGGTGTGCTTGGCAGAAATCTAGACATTGGCGATGATGATCTGCAGTGAGTGGAAGCACTAGATGTGGATGATATGCTCTTGAGCCCATTTCACGCAATCTGTGGTACACCGTATGGATTAGAAGAAGCCTCCCTATAGCTGCATACCAAGGGTCAGCAACAGCTCGAGTGGATTGCATTCTGTTTCGAAGGGTCAGTAGTTGTAGACGACGCGACGCGACGATCTTGCCAGTCTGTAGTTCTCCTACGTGCTCCATAAACCTCTAGCTCGCTGCATTCGCCCTTCCTCGATCCATGCGCGTCATGCTGCTACAACTGTAGCCACGCTACGCCCGATGATTACTGCGACTTCTATGGAGGAAGCACCACGTTCTCGTTCAAATGGGGCTAACTGCGTAAACTGGGGCACCTTTATACAACCAGCTAGTCTCTCGCCATACTTGAAACATATATCATAGTTTTTGGATCGACAAAAGGTCATGCTTTCTTTTTACACGTATAAAGTGTTTTGAAGGTGCAATGTGGGTAAATAAAGTCTGCATGAACAAGTGTCAGATATTTATTAGAGACGGTACTGCCAAGCTGTGCACAAATTTTTATTGCGAATATTCCTTTTACTTCCCACACCGATAGGTGAGGGGAGTATCGTGATCGCGAAAATTTTCGATTTTGAGATAATACGCTTTTTGGGCGTTTTATAAAGTCTACATAACGAAAATCCACGTCACTCATTTCCGTCGGTCTGTCTGTCTGTCTGTCTGTCTGTCTGTCTGTCGCTTTTTTCTAGCCTCGTAATCTCAGCAACCGCTGCATGGATTGTGGTGAAATTTGGGCAGCGGTATGCTGTGGGGTCGTAGTAGGTAATGTTCTTATAATTTTGAAAATCGGTGCATAGGCGGCGGAGTAATTAGCAAAAAACAAAAAACATTAAATATTGCTGAAACTTCGTTTTTAGGCGTTTTAGGGGTCCCTGATCATTTTTTACTTTTTTTGTGGGTGGGGTGAAATTGGGGTGGTTGGGGGGTGGGGGGTTGTAAAATTGAAAAATTTGTTGCATTCATAATAGACTGTCCACTGACATGTGAAGGAAGACCTAGCAACATAAATAACGTTTTTAGGTCCATCCGAACATTGCCTTCCTATTACAGAAAGCAAAGAACTTAGAACTTTTTCTGATGTAAACATACGAGAGTATTGCTTTAAATCGATCTATATTGTGTAACGAGGAAACTGTTGAATTGATTTCACTGAAATTTTGACACAGTATTACTACCATGGCGAAGATGGAAAACGGGTATTGTTTTTATAAATCGTGCCAGTCGCGGCTCAGAAATAATAAAAAAACTGAAACTATAAAAACAGCTCAAACTTCGTTTTTAAGCATGTTACAGGTTCCTGATCATTTTCTGCGTTTTTTTGGGTGGGGGTGAAATTGGGGTGGTTGGGGGGTTAGGGGTTGAAAAATGAAAAAAATTCTTGTACTCATAATAGGCTGTCCACTAACCTGTGAAGGAAGATCTAGCGACACAAATCACCTTTTTAGATCCATCCGAACATTGCCTAGCCTATTACGGAAACTAAGGGACTGAATTTTCTGTATACATACGAGAATTTTTTGCGGTTTAAACCTTTTCCAGTTAGTAACGTGGACACCACTAAATCGATTCTACTGAAATTTTGACTTAGTATATTGTTACCGTGGTGAGAATGGAAAACGCGTATGGTTGTTAAAAATCGTCTCAGTGGCAGCGTAGCAATAATCTAAGAACGAAACGTATCAAAACAACTCACGTTCGGTTGTTAGATGTTTTAGGGGTTCCTGATTATTTCCTACCAGTTTTTTGGGTGGGGGTGAAAGTGAAGTGGTTGGGGGGTGTGGGGTTGTAAAACTAAGAAGTTTGTAGTATCGATAATAGGCTGTGGCTGGCGATTATTTGGTTGCAAGGGGATCTCAGGCTATAACTTCATGCTATGGGAAAATAATAAACTGGTATCAGCGTAATGTGTGGGAAGTACTGAGTCAATCAACTTGACTTCATTTTTTTGTATGTGTTTGGGTTTCACTTACGAGTAGTATAATTGACTAAGCAAAGGAAAATATATTTTTGATGGATTACCTCTGAGGATCCTACTCCATTTTCGAATACCTTATTAGCGTTTGAAGTAATTCTGTAACAGCTATCAAGTTAGAAGCGTACACATTCTAGACCATGATTTGGTTATTTTTTCGTGTTGTAGCTTGGTAGGTTTTATTCAGCCCAATTTACTTATTTCACAACACTGAGGATTGAATATCGCAAAGCTGTCTACTTCATAAGCGACGTGTGGTGAACTGTGACAATACGTACAAATATTCGCACACATTGAACGTTCGATATTTACGACGTGTAGCGATTTTATGAGCCAACAATATCAGACACAGTTAAAAGCCTCGTATCGCTATTTTATGGCTGTCATCAATGTGACATGGGGCGTGGGCGCTTCGCTATTGTTTCTGCCTTTCACTTCGACCCAACAACGCGATTTATGCCGAGTACTTTGCGCTGACTTTACGTACTAGGGGAAGTTGCGAAGCCCTTTGTCTCACAATACGACTTACCAACACAGAGAACCTTTGGAGGAGTTTTGGGGTATTCATCACGTATTAGTGTTTTGCTACATTGTGGTGTAGGCTTGTTTTGTTTGTGTTCAAAAGGAATATTTAGCTCTATGCCAATTATATGATAGTATAATAGTACATATAAGCTGCTTTCGTAATATAATTTCTGTGGTGCTGTCTTCAGTGAATGTTGGTCAGTGACTGGAACAGCTCTCTCGATCACGATATTTCGGTTTAGCTTATACAGGGTGAGTTTTCAGTACCGGTTCGGTCGATAACTCCACTACTGTAGAAGATAGCGAAAAAAGTTGTATATAAAAATTGTAGCCACGGATATGGTCCTTGCTCAGAAAATATTCTGATTTATACAGGGTGATCCAAAACTACGTGGTGATGCAAACATATATTTTTTTAAATGGGACACCCTATATATTATACCATATTCAAATTTCGTTATTGATTTTCATTCTGCCAATCTGAGGTATTGCTACATTATACAGGGTATTTCAAAAGTTATGATCATTTCTATATCCAAATTAATAGATTAATCGACTTACCTTAAGGAAGATTAATCCTAATTTTCCGAGCTTGTCCGAAGATATAATTATACGTTGTAGTTTCCGTGAAATCTACTTGTCAGCACGATGTTCCTAAAAATAACAATAAACGAATAACCCCATCTCTATTTCATCCGCCTACCCTAGACGCTACTGCTACCATCTCATTCCGTTGAAGTGCTATTGAGAAAAAAATCGCCTAACCAACGGGAGATACAGGGCGGGTGGGTAATTATATTTTCGGACAAGCTCGGAAAATTAGGATTAATCTTCCTTAAGGTAAGTCGATTAATCTATTAATTTTCCTTCGCTTGTCCTCGATATAATTATACGTTGTAGCGGTTCAGAGTAAAGAGAGCGATTTTTTTTTGAACAACATATATTAATTCAATATATTAGTATATAGAATATCATCCGAGGTCAATATGGAAAAACATATATCCTTTTTAATATAAATTTACAATGAAAACATCAGTTCGTACATAATTATATGTACCAAATATAAGTCTATGAATGTAAATAACATGCACACCCTACATATGTATTTCTGATACCAACAACATTAATTCCACAGCATTAATCACACAGCAACGAAACAAAAAAAATACATATATTATACACGTATGTACAAATGTATAATACACACACATATAATAAACATACTAACAGTTGTCTCGGCAAAGTTATTAGGATCTTCCAAGGACCTATTATGAAATGCAAATACAAGTCATTAGAGTTTGATGAACAATTATAACAATGTTTGATGTATGTATTCCAGCTAAATCTCGTTTTTCTTTTTTTTTCACCAACTTATACTGATCTGTGACCAAGCTGCATGGAATACTTCTTCATGAGTGAGCATGAGTTGTTTTTTTTGCGATATGGTACTCTTTTTCATGCAAAATTCTATAGTAGACGCGATATTCAATTCCGGTTTATTTTTAAAATAAGAAAATATTAGATTCGGTTGATATCTGCCCAGTCTAGATGTTTTTGATATGATTTTTTTTAAATTTTATCAGATAATTTCTGTATGCTTTCAAACTCCATTAATGTTAAAGTTTGAACCACCGACGATAAAGTTGACTTAAACTCTTCTAGCAGTATCAGAGCCACACGTATAACATGTTTATGTGTTAGATTTCCAAATGCGAAGCTGTGTGACGGATAACATTTGCCCTGTTAGAGATCTGGATTCCAGGTCTGCCATGTTTGGTCCTGATGGATGTCTATAAAAAAACTCCTCTAAAGATTCTACATATTATCTTTTCTTCGCTAGAACTGATTAGAATTAGGAATTTAAAAACTGAGGAGTTTCACTCTCGGTGAAATTAACCTAGATATACTTCAAAGTTATACACAAAAAAAGGTCTTGTTTGTAATTACAAAATTTACAGTAGTTTCTGAAAACATTTCTATAACTTTTTCTGGTACCTGTCTGAAAATAGCGCTGTACAATCTCCCTGCCAGTAGGAAAAATCTGCTTGTCCAGAGGATCACTCTGTTAAAAAAGGAGAACTGAGTATACATACTCATTAGGCTAAAAAATGATGTTATTATTATTTATTATTATTCTTTTTTTTTATAGTGAAAAAAAAATTGGAGATACCAGGGTTGTGTTGTACAATCTAGATTAACGACAATTCCTGAAGCCCTTTCTTGAAGATTCTCTCTTTTTAGAACTCTATTGAATACGGGGAAAACATACAAGTAGTATGTGTAGCCCAATTTATTGTAAATGTGTCAGTAGAAGGATTCTGGGTCCGGAAAACCGGACATAAATTTCTGAATTATATATATATTTTTTTTTGCAAATGAGTTTATTCCGGGATTATCAGTTTTTTTTGCTCGAAACTATGTAACTTGTTGATTACATACTCTGTATCTACAGAAAGCGACCTCGATTCTTTATCAGCTTCTTTGTTTTCCAAGTACAAGTGTTGTGGCCATGTCGTTTATTTTCCTTTTTTTATATATTTTTTTACTATTTCTGCTTTCAGTCGAAGCGTTAAATTTGTTTTTGTTATAAAATTTATTATTACCTTATTCGCGTGATGTCAAGGCATTTTTTCCCTTTGCCTTTGTCTTTTCCCGCATGCTACGCCACTCCTTTTTCTTCTTAAAAGGGAAGCAGCCATAAATGTCAAAAATAAGAAGGAAGTAATATGGCAGTCGAGTCGCTGTAACCGTACCTGTTGTACGAGTCGCCGCACGTCGCCGTTCCGCATAAGACGTAACTCCGCTAAACGCTCTAACCCTCGCTATAACCTTACTACGGCCACGCCGCTAAGATCGGATTCAACGGTCCAGGGTCATAGAAGACCCACGGAGTGCACCAGGGGGCCCCCCAACTCCGACCGCAACCAGGATTGTCCTGCTAGACGCCGCCAGACCACGCAAAAGCAAGGTAAGGGAATTATTGTGCCTTGACTTATCTTTCTACTCGTTCTTTTAATTACCATATCGCTACGCTTTTTCTAAATTATTATTCTATAACGCTTGGACAATTAACTGTCGAAAGGATCTTATATACTAGTCCATTCATCTCTCCTCTGGAGTTAACTTTTCGCCAGTTGAGACTTTAGAGCCTTAATTGGGGAACGCGTGCTTTGCACAACATTTTCTGGTCCTTCGAGCCGCGATTAGTAAGGCCCTTTTGGCAGTTTGTTCATTTATTTCATTTTGATAAATAATAATTTACCTCAAACGCATTATAATATCGCCCATATATCGCCCGAGAAATCGCCTCCGTTTGTTTTGCTAGTTATTCTTTACCGCTTTTTTGCCGCATTTTTTACTGTTGCCTCGCTACAACCGTTCTACAACATTTTCGCCAATTTGGATTTATATTTATCCGTAAATCGCCGCTATTAATTTATTTCATACGCACTATGGATAAACTCAGACTCGCTAAGGCTACGCGTTCGCAGTGCGTGAACGATATTCGCAGTTTGTGCACTATTGCTCAAAAGTGTTCTACCGATCCTTCTCAAAAATTTCTTTTTAACGCTAGATATGCCCAAATAGAAAATATTCATGAGGAATTCAATAAGCAGCATTTGATTATTTTGTCTCTTTTAGCCAAGGATGAACAGTCAGACCTTGAGGTAGAAGATAGTATACGCGACCGCTTCTTTTCCGCGTACTATGAAGTCGAAGCATTGCATTCGCAGATATTCAATAATCCTTCCTCGCAATCAGATGACTCGCATGTTGCCCCTACCTATTCAAATCATTCAAATGCTCGCCTACCTAAAATAGAACTGAAATCGTTTGATGGTGATTTTACAAAGTTTCAGACTTATATTGATTTATTTAACGCTCTAGTTCATAATAATGTTTCGCTTTCTCCTATCGAAAAGTTTAATTATTTGTTAACTTCGCTTGAGGGTCAACCCTTATCTCTCGCAAAAAGTGTACCTATGACAAGTTACTACTATCAAATTGCATATGACAGTCTCGTTGAGCGTTATTCTAACAAGCGCTTGCGAGCCCTCGCTCATTGGAATGCAATTGACAATTGCAAAAAGATGAACCATGAAAATGATGTTTTTGCTATTAGGAAACTTCTTGATACATTTTCCGAAAATTTAACTGCCCTTGAACTCTTAGGATTTTCTGTTCAAGAATGGGACTTTATCGTTGTCAATATGCTCCTAAAACGGCTAGATCATAGTATCGTCGCTAAATTTGAATTGTCTCTCAGTTCGCAAGAAATTCCTACTTATGAGCAACTAACGTTGTTTTTGAAAAAACACTGTACCGCCTTAGATACTATCAATTATGCAAGAAATCCTAACTTTCGCCCAACTACGGTTACCCCACACAGCAATAGACCCGCTAATAGGGTGTCTTTGTTTGCTAATTCTCCTAATGTAAAAAAATGTAAACTCTGTGATGAAATGCATCCGCTCTATAATTGCGCTATATTTAAAAGCAAGACACCCCAGGAACGTTATAATTATTGCAAAAGTAACAACGCTTGTGTCAATTGTTTAAGTTTTGTACATTCAGTCAAACGTTGTAAATCACAAATCAGTTGTCGACAGTGTGGCCGCAGGCATCACACGCTGCTGCATTTTGAAAATCATCAAAACGCTTCTCGTTCAAATTCCGCTTTCGTCGCACCCCATGCCGCTACCGCTACCTCGGAAAATAATGCTCCAAGTACCAGTGACTCTTTAGTCGCTGCCGGAGTTTGTTCCAAAGACACGCAAGTCCTTCTTTCTACGGTACAATTGGAAGTTTTGGATAATTTCGGAATTTATCGTAAAGTCCGCGCCTTGTTAGATTGTGGTAGTATGACTTCTTTCATTTCTAAGAAGTGTTCCAATATTCTGCAGTTACCGAAAACTGCGAAGTCCCTTAACATTAGAGGCTTGGGTTCGATGGAAACTGTAGCCAATGGGGGATCAGTGAATTTGAAAATTAAACCTGTCTCAAAAGATTCGCCTATTTTGAATTTATCCGCCGTCGTATTGCCTCGCATATGTGACAAGCTCCCGCTCCACAAAATTGAACAAAAAACTATATTTGGTAGTTCTGTGCTGACCTTAGAGTTAGCTGACCCGCATTTCAACGTACCTGGTGAGATTGACATTTTGTTGGGTGGTGATGTGTTTTCTCAAATAATCCGCGATGGACATATCACTGGCTCACCAGGCCAACCTGACTTTTTAAACACTATTTTTGGTTATGTGATAATGGGAAAAATCGAAACCAAAGGTAATTACTCAAATGCCTTTTTCTGTTGGATTCGGAAACTAATTTCGAGCCAATTACGCAGTTTTGGGAAATCGAGTCAGTACCGCATTGTCACATAGAATCTCCGGACGATGACTATTGTAATAGTCTTTTTGAAAAACTACATTCGCGCACTCCAATTGGTCGCTACATAGTTCCGTTGCCCTTTCGTGAAAACGCTCATCCCTCCTTTCCTGGGATGCGGGACTTGGCCATAAAACGCTTCGCGTCGCTTGAAAAACGCCTCGCAAAATCTCCTTCACTCTATGACGAGTATCGCACCCTTATGCGAGATTATCTCGACCAAGGACATATGGAACCCGTCTCATATGACTCCAATTCCGCAACTAATACTTACTATATTCCGCATCACGCCGTAGTACGCCCAGATAGTCAAACTACTCGCGTTAGAGTAGTTTTCAACGCTTCCGCTAAACTACCTGATCAGCTATCGCTTAACGATCATTTATTAGCTGGTCCCAAGTTACAGCAGGACTTAGTATCGATTTTGCTAAATTTTCGCCGCCATGTTTATGTCATAACTTGTGATATAAAGCAAATGTTCCGCCAAATACTTATTTCGCCGCAATATCAAGATTTCCAACGTATTATTTGGAGATTTTCTCCCGAAGAACCGCTTCAAGATTTTCGTTTAAAAACAGTTACTTTCGGTATTTCCTCCTCGCCCTATCTGGCTATCAAAACCATATTGCAGTTAGTAAATGACGAGGGTGTAAATTTCCCTTTAGCTTCAGATGCGCTGCTCGAAAGTATGTATGTCGACGACATTATTGCCGGAGCTAATTCTATACCGGAAACTATACAGTTACGTCATGAACTTACAGCTTTACTAAAATTGGGCGGTTTTGAGTTACGCAAGTTTTCAAGCAACAATATGTCAGTCTTGTCAGATTTGCCGCCTGAACATTTATGTGCTAATCCTATGCCTTTTGATAATGATTTAGAGGGAAATCATTGTTTGAAAATTTTGGGTCTCAAGTGGAATCCTTCCAAGGATAGCCTTTCGTTTTCGATCCACCCAACCGAAGTTCCTTGTACTAAACGCACTATGCTGTCTGAGCTTGCTAAAATATTTGATCCGCTGGGCTTTTTAGCCCCCGTTAGCTTTCTTGTCAAATACCTCATCCAGCGCCTTTGGTCTGCAAAAATTGGTTGGGATGAAAGTCCACCGCCTGATATAATGCGCGTTTGGCAACAATACAAATCTGAATTACCGTACCTCGCTAATTTTTCTATTCCGCGCCGTTTTGTCGATGCCAGCAACCTGTCTGCCGAAGTACATGGATTTTGCGATAGTAGTGAAAAGGGATATGCGGCGGTTATTTATTTCCGCGTCTTAGATTCGACATCCGCTACTACATATTTTGTGTGTTCTAAGACTAAAGTCGCCCCGCTGAAAAAACTAACGATACCTCGTCTCGAGTTATCTGCCGCTGTTTTGCTTACTAAGCTACTAAAATTTGTCCTGAAAGTATTTGAAGGAAAAATTACATTCACTAAAACTTGCGCCTACTCTGATTCTAAAATAGTTCTCGCATGGTTAGGCAGTTCTCCTCATCGTTGGAAAGTTTTTGTTGCAAACCGTGTCGCCTTTGTCCAAGAGACATTACCTGATACTTCCTGGTTCTACGTCCGTTCTGAACTCAATCCTGCTGACGCTGCATCTAGAGGAATGCTTCCTCAGGCTTTTGTTCAAAACAAAAGTTGGTTGACTGGTCCGCATTTTCTTCAGTCTTTGGAGGATTATTCATCATCGGGAAATACTACTAATGATTTGTGTTCCACTGACTTTACTGACTTTGAACTCAAGCAGGAAGAAAAGAAAGTTGTCTTAGTTGCTCAGAGTCTTCAAGGACCAATTGAGCTTTTAATGGAAAATACTTCCTCACTTTCGCGCTTACAAAATATTGTAGCTTATATTCTTCGCTTCTTACATAACGCTAAACATGCCGAACAAAGGCTCTCTGGCCCTCTTTCGCGCAGCGAATTAAATGATGCATTAATGATTCTAGTTAAATTAACACAAAACGCTTATTTTTCGCATGAACTTTCGCATAATAATTTTTCTAAACCGCTGCGTAAGTTGAACGCTTTCATTGACGATAATGGTGTACTCCGCGTTGGAGGTCGGCTATCATATGCCTCATTTTCTTTCGATAAGCGCCACCCAATTTTATTACCAAATTTCAGTCGGCTCACTAACTTACTGATTAACCATTATCATAAAACCTACTTACACTCTGGATTGAGAACTACTCAATTTTTACTCGCTGAAAAATTTTGGATCTTATCCGCAAAACGAGCAATTCGTTCGGTCATTTCTCACTGTGTACAATGTTGGCGTACTCATCCAAAACCATATCAACCCACAATGGGTAATTTACCTGTATCGCGCATTTCCGCTCTAAAGCCATTTTTGAATACCGGACTCGACTTTGGTGGACCAATGAAAATGAAGTTACATAAACAACGCGGCGCTAAAGTTCTCAAAATTTACTTTTGTTTATTCGTTTGCATGTCCACGAAAGCTGTGCATTTGGAACTCGTTACCGACTTGTCTTGCGAAGCTTTTTTAGCCGCTTTTCAACGCTTTTTGTCTCGACGAGGTCGTTGTGACAACTTATATAGCGATCAGGGCACAAATTTCACTTCCGCTTATAAAGTTTTAAAACAGTACGCCAAAGAGGTATCTTCTAAACAGCACATCAAGTGGCATTTCAATCCAGCCTCCGCTCCGCATTTCGGAGGTCTTTGGGAGGCCGGTATAAAATCCACAAAAACACATATTCGCCGCGTGGTAGGTGATCAAATATTAACCTACGAAGAGCTTCAAACGCTATTGGTGCAAGTTGAAGCTGTACTAAATTCGCGTCCCTTAACGCCGCTTTCGGCTGATCCAAATGATCTGAACGCTCTGACTCCTGGTCATTTTTTAACGCAAGCGCCTCTCGATAGTTTTCCAATTCCTGATTTCACCGATATATCCATCAGCCGCTTGACTCGCTGGGGTTTGATACAGAGAATGCATCAACATTTTTGGAAACGTTGGAAAAGCGAATATCTTCACACATTGCAACAACGCGCTAAGTGGGTTGATAAATCTAAACCTCCTGAAATCGGCACGCTTGTGCTCATCAAAAACGAACTCGCTCCGCCATTGGAGTGGCGGTTAGGTCGCATTATTAAGCTTCACCCCGGTGCAGATCTCTCAACGCGCGTTGCAACAGTAAAAACTACGGCGGGTGAATTAACGCGCCCCCTAGTCAAATTGTGTCCACTTCCTTTGGACTCAAATTAGCAATTTAGAAATTTATCTTCATATAATTCTAAGAATTTCTTTTCTTCTTTTTAGTTTTTCTTTAAGTTTTGGAAAACGCTTTTTTCTACTTTAACGCGTTTTCGGGAGGCCGGGAAATGTTGTGGCCATGTCGTTTATTTTCCTTTTTTTATATATTTTTTTACTATTTCTGCTTTCAGTCGAAGCGTTAAATTTGTTTTTGTTATAAAATTTATTATTACCTTATTCGCGTGATGTCAAGGCATTTTTTCCCTTTGCCTTTGTCTTTTCCCGCATGCTACGCCACTCCTTTTTCTTCTTAAAAGGGAAGCAGCCATAAATGTCAAAAATAAGAAGGAAGTAATATGGCAGTCGAGTCGCTGTAACCGTACCTGTTGTACGAGTCGCCGCACGTCGCCGTTCCGCATAAGACGTAACTCCGCTAAACGCTCTAACCCTCGCTATAACCTTACTACGGCCACGCCGCTAAGATCGGATTCAACGGTCCAGGGTCATAGAAGACCCACGGAGTGCACCAGGGGGCCCCCCAACTCCGACCGCAACCAGGATTGTCCTGCTAGACGCCGCCAGACCACGCAAAAGCAAGGTAAGGGAATTATTGTGCCTTGACTTATCTTTCTACTCGTTCTTTTAATTACCATATCGCTACGCTTTTTCTAAATTATTATTCTATAACGCTTGGACAATTAACTGTCGAAAGGATCTTATATACTAGTCCATTCATCTCTCCTCTGGAGTTAACTTTTCGCCAGTTGAGACTTTAGAGCCTTAATTGGGGAACGCGTGCTTTGCACAACAACAAGTATAGCTACCATATACTACTAATATACTTTACTCCTCACACCATTGCCAAAGCGCTTTCACGGTTTCATTTAACTGTAGATACTTAATAATACTACATGATTTGTTTATACAAGAAATGGCAGTTTGGTTATCAACTCTTAATAGTATACCAATATTAGTTTTTTTTTCGATCGCAAGACCTGATTATGCCGCCTTAATTTCTAGATAATTAATATGCTTGCATCGATCCTAAAACTCATGGCGAGTAATTCCTCCACAAGAGGGTCCCCCACCTGTTGGAGATGCATCCGAAAAAATGTCCATAGAAGAAGATCTAGGTTTAATATCTTGCCATATTCCAATCTCTGTAGGTATATCGCCATTGTAATTCTAGCAATAATTTTTCTGGAATAACCAATTTTCCATTAAAAGTTTAGTTTTTTAGTCTTATTTTTAATCTGCAAATCAGTTCTTAATATCTTTTTTGTTCTTGCAGTGAGATCTGCATATTTACTGCATCACATTCAAAACTCAAAAACTGGCCTGTAGCCGATCTAAGTAGTAGCAGATCCTAATTTTATCAAAAAACCTTAACCTTTTAAGAGGATTACGGTTATTCCTGTATTCTCCCGAGTATTCTTCATACATTGGAATTTATCCTTTCCTATTACTAGGATATCGTCTAAGTAGAAAAACTGTCAATACGCCTTTGAGTGTAAGTCTTTCCGCCCCTGGTTTGAGAAGCTTGACGAAAATATAGAGAGCTACCTTCAAGTCAAAGGCAAGACAAGTGAATTAATACAATTTATTGTCGAATCTGAACCTTAAAGATATTTCATGATTTTTTTTTAACGAAGGATTTCGAGCCTCTTTTGGAAAGATATGCATCTTTATTTAATAATTTTAAAACTGTTCTATGACCCTCACTTGAAGTGGGGGGCGTGGCTGAATCTATTAATTAAATTCAACTTAAATCTATATGTTCCTTGTGGTTTTGGAATGAAAAATAAATTAAAATGAAGTGAATTTTAGAGTAGGAGGACATATTTTGCTACCTCCAATCTTGAATAACTTATCAATTAACTTTGGTATTCAGGGAATAGGTTATCCGAAATTCTTACAGAGTAAGTTCGGAATTTTGCATTGGCATAAATTGAAAAGGAATAGATATCACTCCAATCTGTAGTGTAGTGAGTAAGCACTATCTACTTGACGGCTGGCGTCCGAGCGTTAGGCGCGCAGTCAGTATGTATGGGCGGTTGTTGTGTTAGTACGCATAAACGTGTAAACAATAGCTCTGGTTTTTCTTTTCTACAAAAAAAGGAGTGGATATTACACATACTAAGACTTTCTGGATGTCCAATTTTGCAAATATTTTGATAGGTTGCCAGCTTAAGTAATATATATGTACATGCATGTA
Organism: Callosobruchus maculatus; assembly: GCA_951848785.1. NCBI lineage: Eukaryota > Metazoa > Arthropoda > Insecta > Coleoptera > Chrysomelidae > Callosobruchus > Callosobruchus maculatus. The sequence goes on along the minus strand of CATOUR010000142.1, from coordinate 2,232,073 downwards.
TACACTTTGTATGACTTTGTTTGTAGCATTAGCTGGCTTCTTTCTTACAATATGCTGATGGTGGATGACCCGACTTCCTCTCCCCCTTCTCTCCTCTTTCTCTTGAATTTGAGTTGAGGGAGGTTGTAGTTTTAGTAACGATGAATCTGTATGCCCGCTGAGTGCTAGCTAAGTTAGCAGGCTTTTAACCTTTGGTACAATCTGAATTCTGACGAGGAACTGAATTGACGGTGTAAAGAACAGATAACGCACGTTAGCAAAATAGGTTGTGAGCTTCAGCTGGAAGTATGAGGTTGCTTAATTGTTCCTACAGCCATCTGTTGTTGTAGGTGATTTAGAAATCTATAATGACCATTGTCTTTCTTTTTTTATACAGTGAATAATTTCGCCACTAGTTTGAGGAGAAGGTAATTCCTTACAGTTGCTCGGTACTTTATATTCTCCTAAAAATTCCTCTCTTTGATTCTTTGTCAGCCATTTCTGCAAAAAGCTACTCGAACGAAATGATATTTCGTCATATATTGGCTGCCTACCTTATATTCAAAATTTGGTTTGAAGCCGAGGTAGTAAAAAAAACGGTTCCGGCTTTGAGGCGTGAAGCGTCCATGCTCGTTGGTCTAAACAAGCCGTGGAACACTTTTTGCCTTTTCTGATCTGCCAATGAGTCTGAGATTAGAACAGGAACCCACCAGCTTCGAGGATTGTTCGAAGAATATATGCCTTCTGCTTACTACTTATTACCAAAAAAGGAATAAAGACTAACGCATGCTAATCTTATCTTTCCTATGAAGTGTTCCTTCTGCTTAACTGTTTTTTGGACCAACGCACATTAATCCAGAAAAAAAAAACAGGATGAACAGATGAACAAAGAAATAATTTCATCACATCTCCCAACTCGATCTTTTACCCAGAACTAACGAGCGCTAATTCTGTTTTTGTTTAGCAAAAAATGCCGAGCCAATACAAGACCGTAAATAAATAAAATCGAACGACTTTACTTATTTGAACGAGTTTCTGGAGATATTATGCTAATGCATATGAATTCTACTACCCCACATATAAATAGAATCGAACGATTCTATTTATGCTAAAAAGACAACGAACGTTATCTTAAGTGGGAATGAATATGCACCACACTGCGACCGCGGTGATGCATATATGTTTACGGGAGGTTGCTGCATTAACACTATAGATGACTCCTCCGTACCTAAAAAAGAGTATATTTGTCTACAACATTAAGGCCTACCTGATGATTCGGATGAACTGTCTGACGATAGGCAAACCTAATAATTCTTTTCACACTGGATTTGTAGTAGCTTCCTCCTATGCCTCTTGATTTCCTTGTGTGGAGCACGCACACTGCCCTTTTCGACATATTTTTATTGCGAAACACCTAAACAGTTTGTAAACTGCGGAACATGTTGTGTTGACAAGCACGAATAACGGAATGAGATGGTAGCAGTAGCATCTAGGGTAGGCGGATGAAATAGAGATGGGGTTATTCGTTTATTGTTATTTTTAGGAACATCGTGCTGACAAGTGGATTTCACGGAAACTACAACGTATAATTATATCGAGGACAAGCGAAGGAAAATCATGGTCAAATGAACGTTATAAAAAGTGATGAACTGAAAGTTATTTTTTTACACGGATGAATGAAAAATATCCTCTAGTTTTAAAATCGGCTATAAAAATAACCCGCGACGCATATTCATATACATGTAGAATGCAAAATCTAGATTTTCTCTCTTTTTTTAAATATAACCCCCAATATTTTTTTATACCAAAAATTGCATTCATCTTTGTTAACACTTGTTATGGCTGCATTCATTAGTTTCTAAGATATTTCGATTTTTCTACCAATTTTAAATATACCTTCTATTTGTTTACTAAAATTTATTTATTTTTTTATTTTTGCTTAACAAACAACTAAAATATAAGACTATAATAGTACCTGATCAAGTCAAAACACTAAATTAACGAGATAATATAGGCCAAGTGTGCTGAGGAAACAATTTTATAGACATCATGCATAATTATCAAGCAGATCTATAAGGTAGGCTATGAAATATTAAACGACACAGTCCGAATAAAAACGATTCTTCAATCTTTCAAACGCATTAGTTTTAGAGTGCCTCCATTCTGGATATCGCTGTTCATAGTTGATATATTCTAGAAGCAAGTAGGCAATTTCTCAACGATTCTCCTAAATACCCTCAATGGAAAAATTATATTTTAAAGCTCGTTCTTCACACAGTACGGAATTATTGAGCAGGTTATGAAAACTGTCAATTTTTCAACGCCTACCTGATAAATCTGCTTGACAATTATGCTTCACGCCTACAAAATTGTTTCCTCAGCATACTTGACTTTATTATAATTCGATGATTCAGGGTTTTGACTTCATCAAATACTATCATGATATTAAAATTTAGTTGTCCGTTAAATAAAAAACAAACTCGATAGTACTTTCTCAGAATTAATAAATTCCAGTACACAAACAGAAGCTATATTTTACACTCACCGGGAAATCGAAATATCTCGGAAACTAATGGGCGTAGGTACAACAAGTGCTATACAAAGATGAAAGAGCATATTAAAAGTAATTCTTTGGTATAATAAAATATTGGAGGTTACATTTAAAAAAAAGAGAAAATCTGGATTTTGCATTCTACATCACCCTGTATACGAATATGCGTCGCGAGCTTTTCTATAGCCGATTTTAAAACTAGAGGATATATATAATCTTTCCATGTAAAAAAATAATTTTTGAGTCATTACTTTTTGATATACAGTACTTTCGTTTACAGTGATTTGGATATAAAAATGGTCATAACTTTTGAAATACCCTGTATAATGTTATAACACCCTATATTGTGAGAAGAGAAATTATTAGTAGAATCTAAAGTGGGATAATATATAGGGCGTCTCATTTAACAGATATATGTTTGCATCACCACGTAGTTATGGATCACCCTGTATAAATCAAAATATTTTCTGAGCAAGGAGCATATCCGTGGCTACAACTTTTATGTACAACTTTTTTTGCTATCTTCTACCGTAGTGGAGTTATCGACCGGGCCGGTACTAAAAACTTTATATTTTTATGAAAAGTATCTGGTTGGAAGAACCGAATTTATAGAGGAAATACGTGTAAGTCTACAAGGTGTTTGGCGGAGGGCTATCCAAAGTTTGTCGGAGTATAGAGTATTTCGAAGATGTCCATGTGCTCTAAGCGTCTCTGATTTTCTTCTTTAGTTATGTTAAATGTTACTTACCACTTATTTTTTGTGTGCGTTTGAACCTAAGTATCCTCGTTCAACTGAAGTAATAATTGACTAATTATAAATAATTATATTTGTGGCTACGAATGCTACGAAAATAATAATTTGTTAGCTGACGTTGCAATTGTGTCAACAAAAAATCCAAATATCAAGTAAAGAGGATAAGCTGGAGGCAAGGAATGTAGACTGAAAACAGCGGAATTTATGCATACCTGATAAGAGGAGGCTAGAGTTTGAATTTATCTAAATAACTTTATTCCATTTCGCTAATTCTTTTAAAACATTTAATAAAGCCCGCTACTCACTATTCGGTACTGCGCCAATTTGTCGCAGTAATTCACGCAGTTTGGCTTAGTGAGTATGATGCGCTGCGCCGAGATGCGTTTCGTTCTGCGGCGTTTCGCCAGACTTCGCCTTGACGTCGGTATTTGGACGAACCACCAAAGGAAAAATGAACGATGCGATAAAGTCAACGAAGCGACGAAGTTGACGCTGCGGTCTCAGATCTCATTCGCAAATCGTTCGTTGACGAAAACAGTCGTCCTGTGCGTTTAGTGATTACACAAGCCTGAGCTGTAGCGAGAAGAAGCAGGTCTTCTTCAGAATTCATTCTTACTACTATAAAAGCTTTTTTTGGCCACATTTCAAACAATGGACGAATTTCCATGCTTCATTAAAGCAAAGTGGAACACCACATAATGAGTAGGATGTAATGCGTTGGATGGTCGAAGCGCGAAAAAACGAATCAACGAATAGTGAGTAGCGGACTTAATGTATGAACGAATATTTCCATAGTACTTGTTGGTAATTACTACTTTATTATAATGAGCTAACCTAGAGACAAAAACACAAGAAATAGTTTAAAAAAAGTTGCATAAGTGAAAATATTCATATTAGTAAATTCTTGAAAATATTTCAAGAGCAAGGATATAAAAAATCAGGAACCTTTCGGGCACAGATAAATGAAATATGTTCGAAATGGGCTTATGTAGATGCGAAAGAAGCTTGGCTAACTCTCCGCCACTCTGTATACATACATTTTATTTTTTATGAGATTTTAAAAAGTAACCATTAGTTTATTAACTACATATTTTCGAGTTTGGGTGATTCCTGATATGAACAATTTTTAAAACTTATTTTGTCTTTGTTACTTTTGAATTAAATTTGGCTTTCTCAGCATTAAATTTAGAGTCTATCCTCTACTATATTAGGTGTAGCGTAGTCTCTTTCCTACACAATGTATGCTATTATTTATGTTATTTGTGAATCAATTTGGCAATTATGTTTACTACCTATTGGTGGCTTTTGAGAATTTGTGAGCTATTTTAATATTGTATGGTTTAAGACATGTTTTGAACTTTTATGCAGACTCCTGATCCCTATTTGTTGTTCCGTATAAAACACATACTGTAACCGACATATACTTCTAGGTACGCCTAAAGCGAATGGTTCAAATATAGTAAATCTAAGCATCGTGTAGGAAATAATTGGTTTAATCACCGACCGATATGCATCCAAGAAAAAACAGAAGTACTTCTATTCGCGGTCATCAGAAGTAAAACAAAAAGCGCCTTTTCAATACATACAACAAAAGAAATTCTAGAAAAATTGTATTATATTTCTGTTACTAGAAGCTCTTGTATGAGGACTCTTAATTCACTTCATCTTACTAAACAATAATGCTTCCGGATGTTGAGAAGTGCAACACACTTAGGGCGATAAAATAACTACGACAGTAACGACATTCCAGAAAACTATCTATATATGCCATAGCTTTCAGCCCACCAAAAAGGAGATGAAATTTCTAAGAAAACATTCCGGACATTTCAGTCAGTATATAGAGAGCGTTTTGTTGATTCTACTCCATTTCATTTGAATATACATGTTGCTGCTGCATGTGGGTGCCAAGAACAGCTTTTCAGTGAATAAATCAGTCTAAATCTGTTTACCCGTATAAAGAGGAAGTCCCCGTTAGGTCTTTTGGTCTGCCTTTTTGAGTGAGCTAAGCTATTGGGTTATAAAAGGCAACTCCATTCATCTGAAAATTAGTGCATTGAAAGCAGAGTGTATTATCAAAAAAGATTACCAGAATCCTACCAGAATTCGTTCTCAGGCGTTTTGGGAGTTCCTCATTATTTTGAGTTTCTTTGAGGGGAGTGAAACTGGAGTGGTAAGAAGGCTATAAAGATGAAGTACTTCGGAACATTTTATATTGATAAAATAGTTTCCATTGGCCCCAAGAAAATTAATTCAGATGACCAATATTTTTCAGATCTATCCGAAACCTTTCTGAAAACTACTAACTTGATCGTTACGATTTTTGACACTATCTTAGTATCGGGGGAGAATAGAAAGAATCTTATAGCAATTTGTTATATTAAGTTCCGTCGAGAATCAGCAAAACAGAGATTAGTACAGAGCAAGGACCGCCTTTTGGGACTCATGATAATTTTTTAAACATTGCTACAAATGCAACTGCTGCAATATTTCACTCGGTCTTTCAAAAATATATGTGTATTCTGAGTACAAGAAGATTTTTTTATTGTTGTAACTTTATTCTTTAGTCAACGCCATTTCAACAGCGCGTCGTCCGCTATGAAAAACAAAAACGTACGAAAGGTGATGTGTAGTATTTTTTGGTTATTGCATTTGCATTACAAGAGATAAATTCCTAGCAAAGCTTAATCGTCACACTCAAATCTTATTTAATGGATTGCATGCATTTTAAAACTATTCTATAAAAATGTTATTCACCTAGATTTTTTTCTTATGGCTCGAATTATCTTAGTTGCAATGTTTAAACGTTTCCAGACAATTCCACCAACTTTTGTGACGTGCATCCAAATTACTGTATACCCCTGAATCCGCAAAAAGGATACAATTGATAGAGATTTTACCACATAAGGTAGTTAGAATTCTAATGCGAGGAAATATATTCAATACAAAAATACTTATCAGGATTTAATTATCTAGAAAACCTATATGATGATGCACTGAAATAAAGAGCACTCGGCTAATTTGTTGCAGTACCAACTGTAAAATAGTCATCACAATTATTCTGTTAGTATTAGACAAACCGCAATCAGGCCGATATGGTCCATTTTTTAAAAACATTTGACCAACTGGTGGTATGTTCTGTATTGGTATTCTGCATTGGAAATTATCGACGATATACCTAGATTGTAATACTTAGGCCCCATTGGCCCGTTGTACATCCTTCCAACGATTTCTCAGTACTTAGTGCTCAACCATTCCAACCTAGTGAGGTAGGTAGTTACGTAATTCAGCGGGAATCCCTAAACCTGACCAATGCATATCAAATAAATACTTATATCAGAGAAAGAATAAGCAAGTACTTGTTTTCATTTAATAGACCCCATGGAAGATTAGACTAGAATGGATAGGTTCTTGCATTCGTAATTCAGCTAGGCAATTGCACATCGAGTACTCAATTGCCTCATGTCATCACATCGTCAACACAGGACGTATTGCTCAGCTAACCATTATTTTCTTGCAGATAAATGTATTTACGGGTGACTGATGATGATGCAAATCTTAATCATCGTTAGCTTACAGCTCTTGAGAGCCGGTAGCGCTCGTCTCCCTTCTGTGAAGATTATAGTAGGATGGTGTGTTTTTAACATTCCTCATGGCACGTTTCCATTCAGGCATGTTCCAATATCATGACGTGCGGCATATTGCGCCAACATATTTTGCGTCTTTTTGCCTTAACCCAGACACTATTTCTGTCCCCGAAAATGTAACATGCGGCGCAACATGCTTTAGGCCGTTTCCGTTCCTACAAGTTCCCAGCACATGACCCTGGAACAAGTTTCGGGTCAAATTTGTCGTAATTGAATAGCTCCTTAAGGCTACACAGAACACTTAACAGTCTTCTGTCCATAAGTAGGTCAGAAGAATTCAAGAATTCAAGAATCTACCAATCTCTGTAATGAAACACTGTCGTTTGAGTAAGCCATCAAAGTTACCCTGTACCCTATAAAGCTATATTTTTGAGAGCCACCTGTACACATTTGTCGGAAATGTCTGGAAGCTGGGTCATTGATCTTGCAACAGACATCACAGCTAACTCTCGCAACGCTTCAATGCATTCATCCCAGTTCAGATTACTAGAGCACTATTAGTGGTACCTTATCCCTCAGTAATTCTCAATATGCTGATTGAACAGATAGCTTAGGAGATGACGACAGGAAATCCATTCCGCCACCGCTGGAGGATAGCAAAATATATGATGTAAAAACATATTTACGCAAGCAAATTGAGGGGTACAACCTTGAAAAATAAGACGAATTAATGTAATCTATTTTGTAAGGCTTTCGCAGACAGCCCGCTTTGGCGTCGGCGCGCTTCGCTTGTTGACGTTTGGCCAACACGAGGGGTTGGAACACAGAGTTAACATCTATAGAAGGAGTGTAAACAACAAAATGCACAGGTCGCTGACCAACCAACATGTAACGGAAATTTTGACAGCTTGAGAGCATTACAAGTGGCGTGCGACTTTATATTAAAATTGGATGTTCATTAATAGATTCAATTATTACTGTGACGTTACAAACTGATACCAATAAGTTGTATTAGTATTTAGCTATACTTAGAGAGTTACGCTTATTATAATTTCATTGTAACAGTTGATGATTTATTATTACCATGAAGTGTTTTTCAAAACATATCTAACAGTGTTTTGAAAGGTAACCTGTTGGAATGGCTGTATCGTGTTTTTACTTCAGGAATAAAATATAATAATTGCATTAGGTAATATCCAGTTCTATAAAATTCTCATAGATAGATTTTCTGTAAGTAAATACGGCATACATTTTTGCATTTCACGTCCTCAAATAGTTTAAAAAATGGAATTTAGAAAATTCATATTGATTGACATGAATGCAATGCGTGCACAAAACATACATTAAACAACCATTATTATTCCTCAAACTGGAGTGAAGTTACTTTTGTTCCCAGTTATCCCCATATATTATGCTACTGAAAACTATAACAAAACCTATACTCACCTATGATAAGAAGTGTTCAGCGATTCGTCGCTATTACAGCAAACTATGCACTTTTTACGTTGTCTCATCATGCAATTATGACAATATTGTTCATAAGTAATTTAATTCACACCACAAATAGTCACAAAGTCAGTCAAATATACACTAAAATCACTAAAATCTCGACACACGCAATAACCACAACTACAATGACAGCCACATGACAGCTTAAGGGCACGCCGATTGTAGGTTGCCTGATTTACGACATATTAGAAGTTACTGCGACATTCCGCTATGAAATTTACCTTTTACTTCCCACGCCGATAGGTGAGGGGAGTATTGTGATCGCGAAAATTTTCGATTTTGAGATAATACACTTTTTGGGCGTTTCATGATGTCTACATAACGAAAATCCATGTCACTCATTTCCGTCGGTCTGTCTGTCTGTCGGTCTGTTTGTACGCGTTTTTGTGTCCTCGTAATCTCAGTAACCGCTGCATGGATTGTGATGAAATTTGGGCAGCGATATGCTGGGGGGTCGTAGTAGGTAATGTTCTTATAATTTTGAAAATCGGTGCCGGGGCGGCGGAGTAATTAGCAAAAAACAAAAAAAATTAAATATTCCTCAAACTTCGTTTTTAGGCGTTTTAGAGGATCCTGATCATGTTTTACTTTTTTTTGGGTGGGGGTGAAATTGGGGTGGTTGGGGGGTGGGGGGTTGTAAAATTGAAAAATTTGTTGCTTTCATAATAGACTGCCCACTGACCCATGAAGGAAGACCTAGCAACATAAATAACTTTTTTAGGTCCATCCGAACATTGCCTTGCCTATTACAGAAACCAAAGGACTTAGAATTTTTTCTGGTGTAAACATACGAGAGTATTGCTTTAGATCCTTCTATATTGTGTTACAAGGAAACTGTTGAATTGATGTTAATGAAATTTTGACACAGTATTACTACCGTGGGGTGGATGGAAAACGCGTATGGTTTTTATAAATCGTGCCAGTGGCGGCGCAGAAATAATAAAAAAAAGTAAAAATATAAAAACAGCTCAAACTTCGTTTTTAAGCGTTTTAGAGGTTCCTGATCATTTTCTGCGTTTTTTTTGGGTGGGGTGAAATTGGGGTGGTTAGGGGGTGGGGGGTTGAAAAACTGAGAAATTTCTTGTATTCATAATAGGGTGTAGGGTAGGGGCTGTGAAGGAAGACCTAGCGACATAAATCAACTTTTTAGGTCCATCCGAACATTGCCTAGCGTATTACGGAAACTAAGGGACTTAGAATTTTCTGTATACATACATACGAGTATTTATTGCTTTAGATCTTTTTGTATTTTGTAACGTGGACACTATTACATTGATTCTAATTAAATTTTGACACAGTATTATTACCGTGGTGAGGATGGAAAACGCGTGTGTTTGTTAAATATCGTGCCCGTGGCAGCGTATATAGCAATAATCAAAAAACTAAAAGTATGAAAACAACTCAAACTTCGTTTTTAGATGTTTTAGGCTGTCCATTGACCTCTGAAGGAAATACTTAGCGGCATAAGACAATTTTAGGGGAGGGAAGGCTGCCGATGATTTGGTTGCAAGGAGATCTCAGACTAAAGCTTCATGCTATGGGAAAATAATAAACTGATATCACAGTAATGTGTGGGAAGTACTGAGTCAATCAACTTGACTCCATTTTTTGAGATTTCATTAAATCAATACAAATTATCTTCACGTAAATCAGTTACATAGCAAGTATATTGGAATGTATAGTTAAATACCCAGTTAAATACTTTGTGTTCAAACTGCGGAAACTGCCAGATTTTGAAGAAACTGGAAGCGGACGAAGAGGAGTGGCAATAGCGCTATAGATGTTGGCTGGCCAATATTCAAATTAGGCTCCCTCTAGAGATGTTAACTCTGTGGGTTGGAATCCTCACAATCTGCAACCTGTTCGGCGACTCGGTTTTGCTGTTTGGCACATTTTCGTACCTTAAACGTTTTTCTATGATGATTGGACAAGGTAAATTTAATGGTTGTGAGATAACTACATATAAGTATTATTTTCGACGATACGTCGTTACAGTTACCCATATTTGAATCATATAAGATATTATAAAGTTTTTAGATTTGTTTAAAAGTTTAAGGTAGAGTAAGATAAGATAAAACAAAGTTGGATAAATCTCACACATTTGTAATTTACTTACAAATAATAAAGCCACCTGTTTTCTCGGAGATAACAATAATTTCCTTTCATGCACCGACTATTTCTTGTTTTGCTTCTAAAAAGCTGCGAAAATAGAAAACATTTTCCCGTAAAATAAAATCGAATGAATGGATATAACTTAAAAACTGTAATTCAGAATTCCAAAGACAACATCCTAACCTCGATCGAGAATATCACAACATTATCACACTGCTCTCAAAATTTAGTCTATTTACGGGATATATCGCGTCCATTAAAGTTATTGCAACACAATTATGCTTCTTCTCTGGATTTACTCATCAGTATTGCTAAACCGACTCTATGCTCAAAATGTGAACGACAATACTCGCGGCTAGTGCTGAGGAGCCGACGTCGAGTTATGAAAGGTCATTTCTTTGTAGACAAATTGTATATATGATTTCTACGGAGTTACGCTACTATATAACATGAATGCACTGTGATATTACCTTTAACATTAGCTGTAACTTAAAATTTATGGCATTTAGGCATTGGGAGTATCTGACCAAAAATAATAAATATTTTTCAGAGATTTAAAAAATAAAGGAATATATAGGGTGATCCATTTGAAATAACAATATATTCATCATTTTCACACACATACCCCAAGACTGATGAAAATCGTGCAAATCGTTTCCGAAATAATTCAGGCGTTCCATCCGTAAGACACACTGCAGAACATTTTCCAGACTCATCTTTATATATGCAATATAAATGTTACTAATCTAGAGGCGTAATTGTTTTGGAGTCGAAATTGGTGAGTGAAGACTGTGGAGATGTGTTTATATGATCCACATAGAAGTGGCACATCCTAACGATCGCGGAGAATAATCCATCTGTAACGAAGAAGAAGCTTAATAGCGCAGATGCTCAGCAGTGATAGTCAGCTCCGCTACTAACGTGGGTCGTCTATCTGAACTAGATTCGAAGTTTGCCGATTAGGCCAGCAGCCACAGCAACTTGTACAGCACACTTCGGATACAATAACCCCTAATATCACAGCGATGACGTATTCTAAATGGGTTCGTAGCGTAGTTTCTGTGGCCTCGCCCCAATTCTAAATGGCGCTTGGAAATTGGTATTGTGACTGCCTAGGAGCATCCATTGTTACAAAAACCACAAATCTACATTTCTATATATCACTATTCCTTTAATGAGGCACGATTTACAATGCTCAATGTTTCTGAAGAATCGATGTGAATGGCCCGTGGGAGATTGCTTATGATTATAATGACACGAAAAGATATCTGACACTGGATGCTTTGGCACAAGTCACAGACAATAAAGTATGAAATAGAGTGCGGTAAGGTAAGAGGTAACGTAAGACGTAAGAAAATAAACCTGTGGAATCAGATGAGAGTGTTTATAGTCGTAACGTAAGAGGTAACGCAACACTCTCATCTGATTCCACAGGTTTATTACCTTACGTCTTACGTTACCTCTTACCTTACCGCACTCTATTTAGTCCCTTAGGGACTCTTATCATTCGCGAAACCGACCTCTTCAAACCAAACATGTGTTTCATAAAATATGTTAGTGTCGTTTGGGAAAATCCTATCCCGAAAATGATAACGAAACACAACACTGTCTATTTAGACCAATGATATACAGGGTGAGTTTTTAGTACCGGCTCGGTCTATAACTCCACTACTGTAGGAGATAACGAAAAAAGTTGTACATAAAAGTTGTAGCCACGGATATGCTCCTTGCTCAGTAAATATTTTTATTTTTACAGGGTGATACATAACTACGTGGTGATGCAAACATACATTTTTTTAATTGAGACATTCTATATATTATTCCGTTTTTAGATTCAACTAATAATTTTTCTACTCACGATATAAGGTATTATAGCATTATATAGGGTATTTCAAAAGTTATGACCATTTTTATATCCAAATCGCTGTCAGACAAACTTACTGTATATCAAAAATAAGTGAATCAAAGTTATTTTTTTACATGGAAAGATTAAAAATATCCTCTAGTTTTAAAATCGCCTATAAAAAAAGCCCGAGATGCATATTCTTATACAGGGTGATGTAGAATGCAATATCCAGATTTTCTCCTTTTCTTTAAATGTAACGCCCAATACTTTATTATACCAAAAAAATTTCTTTTAATATGCTCTTTCATCTTTGTATAGCACTTGTTGTACCTAGGTCCATCAGTTGCCGAGATATTTCGATTTTCCGATAAATTCTAAATATACCTTCTATTTTTGTACTGAAATTTATCTATTTTCAGAAAGTACTATCGAATTTGGATTTTATTTAACGAACAACAAAATTCTGAGGTTACGATATTTTTTGATGAAGGCAAAAGCCTAAATCATCGAGATAATAAAGACAAGTATGCCGAGGAAACAATTTTGTAGGCGTAATGCATAATTATCAAGCAGATTTATCAGGTAGGCTTTGAAAAATTGACGGTTTTCATAACCTGCTCAATAATTTCGTACTGTGTGAAAAACCAGCTTTGAAAATCAATTTTTCCATTGATGGTGTTTAGGAGAATCTTTGAAAAATTGCCTACTTGCCTCTAGAATGTATCAACTATGAACAGCAATATCCAAAACGGAGACACTTTAAAACTAATGCGTTTAAAAGAGTAAAGAATTGCTTTATTTGGACTGTGTCGTTTAATATTTCATAGCCTACCTGATAGATCTTCTTGATAATTATGCATGACGTCTATAAAATTGTTTCCTCGGCACACTTGACCTATATTATCTCGTTAATTCAGTGTTTTGACTTGATCAAGTACTATTATGGCCTTATATTTCAGTTGTTTGTTAAGCAAAAATACAATTTGATAGTATTTTCTGAAAATAAATAAATTCAGTAAACAAACAGAAGATATATTTGAAATTTGTAGAAAGATCGAAATATCTCAGAAACTAATGAATGCAGCCATAACAAGTGCTATACAAAGATAAAAGAGCGTATTAAAAGCAATTCTTTGGTATAATAACATATTTGGGGTTACATTTAAAAAAAGCGAGAAAATCTAGATTTTTGCATTCTATATCACCCTGTATACGAATATGCGTCGCGAGCTTTTTTATAGCCGATTTTAAAAATACAGGATATTTTTCATCCATCCGCTTAAAAAAATGATTTTTGATGTATACTGTGCGTTCATTTGACACCCATTTGGATATAAAAATTGTCATAACTTTTGAAATACCCTGTATAATGTAATAATGCCCTATATTGGAAGAACGGAAATCATTAGTTTAATTTGAATGTGAAATTATATATAGGGTGTCTCATTTAAAAAAATGCATGTTTGCATCACCACGTAGTTATGATCATCCTGTATAAATCTGAATATTTTCCGTACAAGGAGCATATCCGTGGCTACAACTTTTATATACAACTTTTTTCGTTATCTTCTACAGTAGTGGAGTTAGCGGCCGAGCCGGTACTAAAAACTCATCATGTAGATAACATTGAGTATATATTGTATATTACACCTGTTTGGCCCTGCTTAGCAACCCTAAATAAATGGGAAAGTGGGCAGCGTATGCACAGCTTCTCTAGCCTGGTTAATAGCAGATGGAGGACACAAGGAAAATGTACTAATAATGGACTAAGAATGAAATGCAAGAAAATAGTGAATCGATGTACGAACTTTACAAGGATATAAGTCAGGTGGAATAAAATCAGGCATATTCACTGCATGACCATCTATTACATACTTATCATTAATAAGTTACCTTTATCCTAAAATTTTGTTTAGAACAGATGTTCACAATCTTAAGGCAAAGAAATCTAATTACACTACCTCTGCATGGCACTGCTTTGTTTGAAGGATCATTTCCAGATTTCCACACTGTATTTCAAAATCCTCTAATTTGTCTCCAACCCTGTTTCCATCTAAAACTATTTTTTTCTCTCTTTACTGCTGTTCGTTCTCACTAGCAAGACAAAACTTTCCTAGTCTATCGTTAATCTGTATCAGTATATTTATACTATGGTTGTTTGATTTGAGCTGTGTCATTGTTCACTATTATATCGTCGCTGATAATCCATAAAGGCGTATCTCATTTTTACCGATTAACGCCCTACAGTTTTCATTTTCTATCTGGGCACAGTGCATTTTTGCAGTACGACTTGATGTCACAATTTGAAGCACGGTCAAATTTATGCGCTGAATTTCGAGGTACGCCTTTACGTATTGTCGACTCGAAACATCTAATAAACCCGATAATCATTGATGTTTTAGTGACTTTTAATAAAAAGAACTAATACCAAATTGTGATCTTTGACGTGTTTTCGCTGTGTACTATTGAATTTTTGCTAAATTAAGTTGTACGGAATGCTAACAAAGGAACGGAATAATAAAACAGTAATTTGACTTTTAATTCCATGGCAGAATTACCTGGGAAGCAGTGTCGTAGCATACGCCGTCCCTTTCTTTTAGAGAAACTTTTTGCGAGCTCATGTTACGACGGGTTCGAGAAGATCCCGATTTTTTTTAAAAAATCTTGCGAATCGATGAATCCCGGTTTGCGAGGACAGGACTATCCACAATTACCATTATTGGGCAACGGAAAATCCTAACATTGCACGACAATCGAACTTTCAGAACAGATTTAGTGTCAACTTGTGGACGGGAGTAGTGAATGGATAACTAATAAGCCCCGTCGAACTGCCATCTAGGCTGGATGGAGCAACCTATTTAGATTTCCTGCAAAACAACTTGTCCGACTCATTGGAAGACGTAAATCTTGAGATACGAAGGAATCTAATATTCCAACAAGATGACGCTCCATGCCACTACGCTAGAAAAGTGCGCAGCTACTTGGACACAACCTTCCCAAACCGGTGGATTGGTCGTGCTGGGCCGATCAGTTGGCCTCCTCGAAGTCCAGATTTAAATCCCATTGATTCCCTTATTTAGGGCTATTACAAGGAAATCGTCTATGCTCGTGACAGTAACACCGTGGAAGAGCTCAGCTAAAAATTAGAGGAATGTAAAAGGAAAATTAGTGAAAACACAACTGCGTTTCGCCGACATGAGCTCGCAAAAAGTTACTCTGAAAGAAAGGGATGGCGTATGCTACGACACCGCTTCCCAGGTATATCTGCCATGGAACTGAAAGTCAGATCATTGTTTTATTATTCATTTCCTTTGTTAAATTTCCATACAACTTAATTTAGCAGAAGTTCTACAGTACATAGCAAACATACGTCAAAAATCACAATTTGGGTATTATTTTTTTTATTAAAAGTCATTAAAACATGATTATCGGGTTTGTTGGTTGTTACGAGTTGTTTTCCTTTAATATGTCATAATAAAGTAGAGTAATAGTTTTTTAAATCATTTTCCAAATTCGTGAATTATCACCTTTTTACCTTTAACAGTCACGTACGGCGCAAAATGCCCCCATAAGTGCTACTTTTTCATTATTATTTCGGAAATGCGATGTCTTGCAAAGTTTTAAGATTAGTTCGGAGCTCGAGAATCAGACATACGTATTTTTAATTTTATTTTGAAGGTTTTGGCCTCCTGAGTTAAAACAGTGATTTCAAACTTTGGACCCAAAATATACTTATACTTAAAAAAAGCCAAGAAGCATTTTTGTTCTTGTTTTTGACGATTTTTTTGAAAACACTGGAAAACCTCTAAATTTTCCAAATGAAATCATAACTTGATAACTATGAATAATCGCTACACATATATGGGGGTGTTTTGGATAGGTCTCGGTACGGGCTATCTAAAAAAAATGTATAACGTCACCCGATTGGCCACCCTGTATGATACACAAAGTCACACTAAATGTGTAAGTTTGATATGAATCGCTGCTCTGCAGAACCTGCAGGCTTCACCTGTGCATTTTGTCGAGGAAATACCAAGCCGCACATGCGTAGGTAATTGCAGAGGAGAACGATATCTTAAACAAGGCGCATCTGTCAGGCGTAATACATTTACTGAAAGAACTAATAACTCTATAAAAGTGTTTATGTTCCATACCCATATCATGTTAATGTTATACTACTAGCATACTTTACGTTTTTTCAATAATTATTAACGTTTTCTTCATTCTTTCAGCTTATATTAGCAACATTCGTGTTCATCATTTGCACCCCATTGAAAAATCGAAACACGCCGCGTCTGATTGGACTAAATTCTATTAATAGTAGCTTGATACTAGGCATTCATCAACATTTCGATTCGCCTTTGCACATATCTATTAATGCAATTGTGTTTGGAATAGTGTCGACAGAGCTGCAAACACTAGCACGAATACTCATCTCATGATTGACAGATGCATGAATTAATACCATTAAGCTACGCGGCAAGGCACTCGTTGTTCTATTCAGACACGCAGCCTGTTCAGTGGCAGATCTGCATTCAGCTGCAGGAGGAGTTGTTTGAATAAAATATTTGTTTCTCTTTCTCGACACCCACCGAAGCTGTTTAATTAAAGAGCTCTGTCCATTTGGGCCTTCGAAGAATACTGAACTAGACCTACTACTTCTTTTTGGGATACTGATGGATATGCATGCACCTTGAATTATAGAAATCCTTAAATTGATAAAAATGGCATAAAGTCTATCAAAATTAACACCGCGATCTCCATTTGACTGCATATAGGTATTGTTCTGTTATCAATTTTATACGACCACACTATGGGCTCTCTCATTTTACAGTAAGTTAATAGAAAATATTTATCTATGTTTAGACAGAAATAATTATCTCTGCACCACTTCAGACCACCTTCGATGTTATTTTGCAGCTCTTGACAGTCGGACAAATTTTTATGTCATCTGCATACAATAATTCATAACAAGTGATTGAAAGAATTTATGACAAGTGAAAGATAGAAAGAAATCATTTGTGTACAGCAAGAGCAATAACGGTCCTCGGGGAATTCCAGATGTTGCTGAAAAAAGATCAGATCCGTGACCTTCGTATTCTACAAATTACTTTCTGCCAAATAAATATGATTGGAAGAATTTTAGTAGAAAAAATGCAGTCAAGTTGATTGACTCAGTACTTCCCACACATTAAGGTGATACCAATAATTTATTATTTTCCCATATCATGAAGCTATAGTCTGAGATTCCGTTGCAACCGAAGCAACGCCTACCCGCCCGCAAAAAAGCAACTAACACAAAAACTCTTGTAAATAATTTCTAACATCTCTCTCCGTAGGAACTAGGACGACAGTTTTTATTCTGCAATCTTAAACTCTTATCTTAATCGCATGGCATGCCGATTTTTTGATATTTAAAAACAGATCATATTACCAGTATCAATCGTGGGGAACAATGAAATGTATTTCGGGGCTTCCCAACTGCCCTACCCGAGACCCCATCCTATCTCAGCTCATTTTGAATACTCAAAAAAAAGCAGAAAACGATCAGAGAGAAGTACCCAAAAACATAGTTTGAGCGGCCTTTATATTATACTGCTTTTTTTCAATTTAGTTTCACCGCCACTAACACAATTTAACAGGAATACAGACTTTATCGATCTCATTATGGTTTGGAAGTTCAGTTTCTATCTGATCAATAATATACATTATAGAATTATCTACATCAATATTTCAAAAATTATTTTTTTGGCTAAGGTAGGACAGGAATACAACAAATTTTTCAGTTTCGCAACTCCTTACCCCCAAACCACCCCAGTTTTACCCCTCTCTAAAACAAGTGGTCTTTCTTTCACAGGTCAATGGACAGCCTACTATGAATACAAAAAGTTTCTTAGTTTTTCAACCCCCCACCCCACAACCACCCCAATTTCACCCCCACCCGAAAAAGTAGAAAATGATCAGGAACCCCTAAGACGTCTAAAAACGAAGTTTGGGCTGATTTTAGTTTTTTTATTATATCTGCGCCACCACTGACACGATTTTAAAGAAACCATACGCATTTTCCATCCTCGTCACGGTAATAATACTGTCTCAAAATTTCATTGAAGTCAATTCAATAGTTTTCGCGTTAAACAATATAGAACGATCTAAATCAATACGTCCAATAAGTCCAGACAGACAGACCGAAAGACAGACAGACAGACAGACAGTCCGACGGAAATGAGTTACGTGGACTTTCGTTATCTCGACATCATAAAACGCCCAAAAAGTGCATTATCTCAAATTCTAAAATTTTCTGCCACATAAATATGATTGGAAAAATTTTAACAGTTGGGCAGAAAAACCAACCCCTTCTAACTTCTTCATGAGAATGTAGAGATCAACTTGATAACGCTTTATACAAATCTATGAACAACATCTGTTTAACCTGTATTATCCAAGCTATTACTGATGAACTGAGTTACGCATACCAAATAATTGAATGTACAAGATTTCTTTTCTTAGACTCCATGTTGCTCTGATACAATAATTAGATGGCTGCTTTGAAGACATATCCCATCATAAATAATAATTTTCAAGAGTTTAGCAAAGTTAGACATTATACAATACTATACAAACGGGACGGTAGTTCTGAATCAAGACACGATCTCCCTTCTTCAAAACTGTGATTACTCTAGATGTCTTCCAGTTATCTGGAAATATTCCTGTCTTCAGATTATGAATAAATGAGACAAAGGTCTAAGCAACGCATGCATACCGACTCTCACTAACAAGCTGGATATTTGGTCAAGACCAACAGTTGATTTGATTTTCCATTTTTTAGACGCCTTTATGATACTCGTATCAATGTCTGTTATCTGATTCAGAATAACGAATGAATGAATGAATAATGAGTGGATAATGAAGTTCTGTAATCTAAATTTATTTTATATCTAACTGAGATTCTTATCAGGAAAATTATAGACTGTAGAAAAATGATGCCCTAATGCACCAACTATATCATGGAGTTTTAAGGTGTCGGTTTCATTGTATTTCATAACACCAGGTAAACGCGAGATTCCTTTCTTAGTACAAATAAAATTCCAGAATTGTGCCGGGACAGCTAGAACTCTATTTTCGGCAGTTGAAATAAAAGTGTGATATTCATGGTCTGTTTGCGTTTTTATCATCTTCCTTAAAGAAACAAACTGAGTATAGTCAATCACTCTGGAATTTTTTGTAATTTTTGTCAGCACATTCTTTCTGTTTCTTCTTTATGGTATCTAGACAATACCGTGGTGGGAACCTTCGGCTGAAACTTTTCTATTGGATACAGTTTGATCGAATATATCGTATAACACTTGTTGCAGTATTTCTGTAGTTCTGTTGGGATCTGTACATTGACAAATATCATTTCACTCAACAGTCGATATCATTTCATACATGCGAACGTAGCTTGCCTTTCGGAGGATTCACATTTATTCGCAGGGTGATGCTTGTCTTCACCTACCAGTAGTGTGTGCTTCTACCAATTTGACAGACAGATGTCACTGAACACTAAATCTAAATTTAGGTATTAACAAAACCATTATGTCTATCCCAAGTTCAAAGTGCTTTAACTAAGAGGGAAAGGGGTTATCAACAGAAAGTTATGTAAAAATATTCTCCTTAAATTCCGCAAAACAAACATGCCTTGAAATTTTACGCGTACATTTGGAAACACCCTGTATAGATATTATGCTCGGAATTGTGTAAAGAGGAACTAAATCATAGTAGCCAGAATGTTGGAGCGACTTACAAACATGATTACTTCTGCACCAACTCGAAAGTTCACTTAAATCAGTGGCTTGAATTGGTGTCACTTTACTCCTTTCATTCGTGATAGCTGACTATACCAGGTATTATAGACTTTTCTGTTACGTTCCATAAAGCCTACATCCTATAATTAGAGTAGCAGCGAGACTTCGTGATCGCATGCCGGAAAAATATTGCTGGCTATAAAAATTGAATATGAAATAGCTATACCTAAATTTCCATTCCAGAATAGTGGTTACGATTTTTTTATGGAAAATGTAGGAGGGAGGCAAGTCTTTCTTTATATGGATAACTTCCAGAAGCATAGCAGCAGTATAGATTCCGGGTCGGTGAGGGTGAATCTGCGCCCGTAAAGAAAAAGGCCAATTATCATTTGCAATGTCTCCCATACATCTTTACTACAATGTAACAAAAAAACCTACTTATTTTAGGCTACGAAGGCTATTCTTTTCAAGATTTTTTTAACGTGGGGGGATATGTTTGTCAATGAGAATTCATTCATAGGTATTCTTTGTATTCTAATGAATAGAACAAACATTTGATGGTAAGTCAGATTTTATTTTATCTATACAGAGTGTCCATTTAGTGTGTAATTATTCGATATCTCTCAAGGTATACGTGACAGAAGAAAATGTCAAATACCAGTTATTTGGTTACTTAAGCCGCATATCCTAAAAATATGTTGAAATACACAGGGTGTTTCAGAAAAGCATGATAGTGGTCAATTTGATTTTTTTAAACAGAACTAAAAATTTTTTTTAAGTTTTTTAGTTTCCACCACTGATCTCTATTTAACCCTAAAATATTTCTGTGATCGGTTGCGACATTGCCTAGCTATGATTTATTTTCTATTAATTTCTGGATTTGCAGGGTTGCAGGTAATGCATCCAAATTGATATATTCCTTTAACTTTTCGCAATAATATTATACAGCGAGTTACATGAATTTTAAATTCTGGTAATTTGAAAGTCATTTTACCTTGTTTTTAAATGTAACACCCTGTATATTTTATTTTAAATCGAAGTATTTACTGATACCCTATCTTGCCTTGTAATATTTTTTTTCGCGTTTGCGACGTTGCCAAGTTATACATTATTTATCCAATACTTCAAACAAGTATATTCCTAATTTTAATCAATAGAACGTACTGTATATTTTATTTGACATATAAGTACTCCCTAGTAATGACTTATGACGTAAACAAGTTTTAACTGGTGTCCCTAAAATAATAAAATCGTTTTCCAAGCTCATATGCTATCTATTTCGAACACCAGGTCACTAAAAGGTACAAGAACGCTTAAATATCTCCAAAACTTGCACAGCTGGAACGATAAAATTCAATACCTGAAGGTCTACAAACATGCAGTGTTGCCAGTTTTACCACTTTTACGTTACACGTCATAATTTTGTTATTTTAAATAGAATGCTCTAGTTATTTTTATTGCAATAAATTGCGAATGTCGAATTTAGTAAAATCTCACAATTTCACAATTTTGCTTCTATCAATTACTGAGATACGGCAACACCGCTTTTTCAGTAAACAGTACCGGAACGCTTAGATATTTCCAAAACTGCCACAGCTGGAGCATTCAAATTCAATACTTGGAGGTTTTTGAACATACAGAATTCAAAAATGCTAACATCACTGCTGTCACATTTACCAATTTTACGATTAACGTCATAAGTTTGAACGGAATGCCCTATTTATTATATCTAATGTAGGAGTGGTAAATTTGACAACACTGATGTTAGCATTTTTGAAATTTGCATATTGAAAAACCCTTCGGTATCGATCGTTTTCGTTTCAGCTGTGGCAGTTTTGGAGATATTAAAGCGTACCGGTACGGTTTCAAATTGCCATAATTTAAAATTCTGCCAACAACACCCTGTAGATGCACATAGTGGAATTCAGAATAATATTTAACTAGTATTCAGGTAACTTCCTGTGCAATATTATTGAGAAAAGTTGAAGGAATATACCAATTTGGACCTATTACTTGCGACCTTGCAAATCCAGAAATTAATAGGAAATAAATTATAACTTCGCAACATCGCAGCAGATCTTAGAAATATCTTAGGATTAAATAGAGATCAATGATGGAAACTAAAAGAATTAAAAAAAAATTATAGTTTTATTTAAAAAAATCAAATTGATCATTATCCCACTTTCCTGAAGCATCCTGTATATTTCAAAACATTTAGGATATGCGTATTAAGTAACCAAATAAGTTTTGTATTTGAAATTTTCTTCTATCAGAAATATCTTGAGATATATCGAAGAATTACACACTAAATGGACACCCTTTATACGGCATACGCAAATTTGCGTAAGAAGTATCGGCTTCAGGTAATCTTTTATAAGGTACACTGATAATTTTGTAACATAGTGAGCCATAAATATGTTTTGTCTGTATACTAGAGGTAGACAGAAAAGGGTTTAGGGGCTCTTGCTCTAAAACAGTTTTCTGGGGATTGTTCTAGCCGATACTTCAGAATAAATTGTCAAACATTTGCGGTTATGGTGGGAGTGCAAGGTAAAATGACCTACTAAATAGCCGTTTAACTTTTAAAACAAAAAAAAAGAAAAATAAATAATGTGACTAGTTCATTTAATAATTTCTATTTACTTCTCTCTGAAATACAAGCGATTTTTCCAGAACTATGCAGAGGATATATATTTGGTACTTTTGGTAGTAAGAATGCATTGAAATCTTTTGGTACAGGCAAAATGCGTAGGAAGCATTTTTACTGTAGGTATCCCGATAAAATTGTGAAATGTGGAGGAATTATTGATTTCTATCAGCCTAAAGAAGGCATGGCATAGAAAGGTTTATAATCATTGCTCCGAAACGGCGTATTAGGAATGATATAGCTGATATTGCGTCCAACTTTCTCAGTTATGGCGGGAGTGCAAGTTAAAATTGCTAATTAAATTGACGTTTCAAATTTCCAGTCAAAAAATATTAAGCGAATACGTGGGAACCAGCCGATTTGTTACTGAACGAAGCGATCACCTTTTGTTTGATTTTACTTCCCACACCGATAGTTGAGGGGAGTATTGTAATCGCAAAACCTTTTCGATTCTGAGATGATGGTACTTTTTCGATTTTGAGACGATGATACGCTTTTTGAGCATTTTAAGATATCTACGTAACGAAAATCCACGCCACACGTTTCCGTTTGTCCGTCTGTCTGTCTGTCTGTTTGTCGGTTGGTCTGTTTGTCTGTCTGTCTGTCGGTCTGTCTATCTGTCGGTCTCTCTATCTGTCTGTCCGTCTGTTGGCGTTTTCTGGTATCTCGAATTATAGTTTCATGATACGGGAAAATATTAAACTGGTATCACCGTAATCTGGGGGAAGTACTGAGTCAATCAACTTGACTTCATTTTTTGCTGCACATGATACATCCTTCATGAAGTATGACCGAAGGTTATGGTATGATGGTTAAAGATGCCCTCTTTTCTTCTCTTCGATCCTAAGTCTAGTAACTTATTTCGAAAAAGTATTTCACTGGAAATCACTAGCCCATAAATAAATAAATGCTAAGGTTCAGTTTCATAACCATTGGTAATTCCTGGTAGTCACTTGACCGACAGACGGAAGTTAACCAGTAGTTATCGGATCGCTCTGTTTCAGAAAGAAAACCAGTGGTTAAGCTTAAAGCTTCAAGTTGGCAGCACGGACGGATCTTAGAGTAATGTTGTAATTATCTGTCGTTATTATCTATCTGGCAAATGGACCTAACCTTTGTATCTATATCTTTGACTTGTGTCACAACAGACTGTAATCAAAATCTATTGACGTCTTAGATGTCAATATCAAAACGCATGTTTTTATAACCTCCACAGCAATCTGTGTCATCGGTTGACCACAACAAACCTCAGAGATAACCCATACCTTATCCTTGGGTTACAGTTAACTACTCGATAACCAGAGCTTTTGACGCAAACCTCCGATTATGAAACACAAAGTGTTCGATAACCACTAGTTTACTTTCAACCTCTAGTTAACTGCCGATTGTGAAACTGGGCCTGAATGAACCGTTAAATGTTAATTTATTGAGATTTTTGACCATCTCGTAACTAAAAAACTACTCAGTTGGTTCTAATTTAGGTTCAGTATCTCACTACGGCCTTGACAAACCTACAAAAAATAATAAGCGCTTGAACTGGTATGTTTGAAGTTCTTATTTTTCAGAATTTTGTAGTGCGGTGTCTCAATACTTAGTAATAAGAATTACCGGCTTTTTCCACATGAACAAAATACGTAGCACGTATCGGCTTGATTTTCTTAGGCGTAAGGAAGGTATAATAAAAGGAAGATAATGGACACGAGTTCTAAAGCCGATATTTCGGGAGTAGTTCAAACTGATTTCGTCTCCGTTTCGCCTCAATTTCTCAATTATGCTGGGAGTGCAAGTTAAAATGTCTCATTAAAGACAATGTTCTTTAGCTTAAAAAATATATAGTGTACTGCTACAGTTATGATCCGAGTGCGAGGTAATATTTTAAATTAATGTTTAATTTTTCAAACTAAGGGGTATCCTGTGGAACTAACATCAATCCAGCGACTACTGAATATAATATTAACTGATTTCGATCTTGCTTCCATGTATTTCCAGTTATGGCGGGAGTGCTGGGAAAATATTCCAGAAAATGACCCCACATTATCGAAATTATGGTGGGAGTGCTGCACAAAATCTGACGAAAGCACGTATGAGTCCGGACTGTGCCGCTTTCCCCGCCATCCGGCATCCTAGCAGCGTGATCGTAGCCTGCGTGGTGCGCCTTATCGATCACCGACACCAGCGCCCTCTGGCGGCGATCCTGCGGCGAATTGGAGCCGTCGAGTTTTGCCGCGCAACACTCCACACCATACCACATTCGACGGGCCGAGCTCGTGCAGCAGGCAACGCATCGCGCGCCAATAGCGCGCGATCCTAGTGACAGTTCGGTGAGTGGGTCTGTGACGCGAGTGATTCTGCGACTACTACTGGACCGAAGATCACCAGGTGACCGCTGCGGACGGCAGGAGAAGGCCTGTCGAAAAGGTAAGGTTAATGTAGGTTAGGTTGGTTGCACGGTGAAAGGTTTCAGTCTCTATGACGCTGGTTTCAACAGCTGACGAGTAAAAGGGGATTCGAAATGTAAAAATAGGGTTGATATTGGCATTATTTATATCATTTCAAGGTATAACGTACGATGGTATTTTGCGTTTAATGCGGATTGCCGCATTATAAGACTCATATGTTAATGCCTGTAACGCAGATAATGTCTCTTGGGTCTAGGATTGACTATTGCATTTACATTAGTCAGCGATGTAATACTTGATAGTTATTTTTTCTTATTGATGTCGGTTACGGCAGATCATACAAATATGTTGCGTTGCGTCTTTTTGGCACTTCAATTCAAGTATGCGGTAATATATTATTATACCTGTGCTTGGCTTTGACAGTTCTAAAGAAGATCATCTTCTATGTTTGGGACGAAAACGTGGTGTAAATTCAGGGTTGGTTCTTGCTTTCACCTCACTCAAAAGTGTGATGCATGATAGTTATTTTTGGATCTGGAATGACTCCCCTGGGACTAAATATGCTACTAGTACTGCGACAGTACAGCAGATAGAGATTTTAGCTCAACAAAATTGCATGGCATTGCACCTTTGTAAAAGAGCAGAGATGAATGTTTGTCTAATTCTTAGGTAAACTGTTTTCTGGGTGTTGCTTCCTTTTCGGAGATACCTTGTTTTAACAGATCGTAGATTCGATAAATATTAGTCAACCCCATTGGCGGTGCTTCTGATAATTGATATTTTACATACTATGTAACCGACATATCATTCACCAGTGCTAAACGATGAATCAATAATGGTGTTCCACAGCAGCAGGTTGAACGATTTTTAGTTAATAAATCGTTTGTGAGATTTTTCCTTGATCAGGAGCATTCTTGATTATTATTACTCTGTTTCGTACCAAAATTACGTTAAACCGATTACTACTGCTTTCTATGATCTCCCTATTTAGAATATAACCTTCCATTCCTCCATCACTCATCTTCTGACAAAATCACCGTAAACGATGTGAGAAAATTAGGTATTTGTTCCAATTTGATAAGATCGCAGCAAATTCCTTTGTACTTTCTCACTATTATTTTAAATATAAGTCCATAACATGGAAGTGGTTGATTAAAGCTACAAACGTTTATGCCGATGGTGTCCGAAGAGTCATGAAACTCCACGGTTGTCCTTATAAAATGCAGGAATACCGTCGAGCCTTTAATATTTTCTTTAATGCAATATTATTCTATTGTACTACCGATGAAAACTAATAAGAGAATAAGACAAGTTGCAAGCTCCATTATGCGTTATGAAATTTTATTCATGGTAGATATCAATGAATTCTAAAACAATAATAAGCTGATATTACGAGATATTTCAGAGTGGCGGGAATTTAGGAACAGGGAACATTTAAAGCTATTTAGAAAGTGACAGTCAAGACAGAATACGAGATTCCGCGGAACCTGGACCTATAAAAGACTAGGAGTATGCAAACTGCTTGTACCGTTTTGACAGGGAAGATAGAAACTTGCTTAAGTGGAGTAGATTGACACATCATCAGAGGAAACAAGCATAGATCTTCGGTGAGAGGCTTCGCCGTACAACTTTATCGAACACACAACCAAGGCAACTGGCTTGACATCTATTCAAGTACATATGATAATAATAGTAATAATAATAACCTCTATTTTCCTAATGAGTATTAGATTTACAAAAAGAAAAAAAAAACATTCTTGAACTATACTGTACTGGGAAAGCCTCAAAGAGGAGTTCACTTAAATCGTGCACCACAGCCACTTAGCCACATGTAGTCATATCCCGCTTCCAAGGAAAGCTGAGTAATATTTGTATACCTGTCAACCCACTGCCAATAACTGACGATAGTGTACCAAACAGACCTCCATCGAGCGGAATAATGCATGCGCTATATAACCAAGACACTAGCTAACCTACTTAAGGAGTATAAATCTGAGCTATGCCTATTCAGATCTTCCCAGTGCCAAACAAAGAAAGCTGCCGGCTACTGTATGAGGTGTCAACTACTGGCTCCTTTACCCTAATGTATAACTCAGATCCTTGACGAATCGTGTTTGTGCATTTTCTAGAACACTAGTATGAACTTGATATAATGGACTCGACACTACAGAAGCCTATTCTAGCTCAGACTTAACTAGAGAATAGTACAAAGCCATTATAGTGCTTTTTGGTTCCAGTTCCTTATGACTAATCGTGAGCTACAGATGATTATGTTGTAGTGTTTTGAATGTGGCCTGAAAATTGAAACCAATCATCAAACCTCATCAAGATCAAGATCTTTTACCGTGCCAATACCGCATGCCATACGGCTACTTCCCAGTCTATATTTGAAGGCAAGGTAGTTTTTTCTGCGTAGGTATGTGACAGATTTGCACTTATATACAGGGTGAGTCTTAAGTATGGAACGCATCAATTATATCAGAAACGGTTCGTACGATTTTCATGAATTTTGAAGTAAGACGGTTTTGCAATATAACCGATCTTATGATGTTATTTACAATGTTGTCGCATCTACCATTTTTCTGGAAATATAATAAACTTTGTTATTTCGACTGGATCACCCCGTATATTTCTATCTTTTTGTGATTCTTGAAAAATACGAATTATTTTTTGTATGACATTTCCTATACCTAAAACTCATCATTTTTGAATAACAATTAAATTTACATTGCATCCGCCCAAGTTAAAATAACTAATAAGATGGCTGTTACTACTATTGAAACTACCCGTATAGGGGCGGGTTAGAATATCTCCCATCGCATATCCTGCATGTCGTAGAAGGCGACTAAAAGGAATCGAACTACTGTCGGTATAAACAGTAACCTCTTCTCAACCAACAGCTTTGGGTGGACGAGTTGAGAAGAGTCAGGACACCTTCTTGTCCTTGGGGTGAGAAAATAAAGGCGGATAAACCAGTAGGTACCATCTGGTCAACGGTATGAGGATGCAGAAGGCAAATGGGAAACTACTGAATTAAAGATCTCAAAGATAGCCCAAGAGAAACTCGTAAAATGAGCGAGATCACAACATGTCTCTTAAGACATTGTGACTATGATGATGATGATGATTACTGTTGAAAATTCAGGCATGTTGCAAAATCTACTCCAAAGTTTCAAGAATCACATGGCTTAACGGACAACATTTTCAGCAATTGCTGCAACCGCTTTCATGCCTTTTGAAGTTTATGTCTCATTATAACTTGAGCGGAGCAATGTACGAGTAAAATTAGTTGTAACTCCCAAATTATGACGTTTGGTTATAGGAAATATTGTACAAAATCTAATCAGTATTTTTCAAGGATTTAATCAATGAAATAAGAAAGATTATTATATTTCCAGAAAAACGGTAGATCTAAAAACATTGTAAATACCACCGCAAGATTGGCCGTCTTGCAAAACCCTCCTATTTCAAAATTAATGAAAATCGTGCTAGCCGTTTCCGAGGTAATTGATACGTTCCACGCTTTAGACTCACTCTGTATTATATTCAAGTGAAGTCCCTTATCAGTACACCAGGTGTTAAATGTATCAAGGTCAGATTATAGTGAACAGATTAGACTAGACTAGTCCTAGATTTGATCCTTGCTGTGCCCCAGATAATTGTGTATTGTCTGCGTTGCGGTGGGTATTTCAGTTCTTAATGTGACTACAGAAGGAGTTTGAAATGTATAGAGAGATGGTCTAAATATAATAAAAGAAACGTTGGGGCGGAAAATGCTGTAATGCTCTTACGCTTCTCAGGTCATCGACATTCTTACCTCAAAGCACAAACCATTATCGCCAGGCAGAATCTAATCAAGACGTGTCCCACTTTCTCACGCTTCATCCCAGAGGCAATCTCGCTCACCTGTTTAGTGTGTGTGTGTGCTGTTTATAAGGTTTTCGTAATACATTTGACTAGAATGCAAGCACTCTTTGTGTTGCTGGCATAGGAATTTTAAATTGCATTGTTCATAGCAATCTTTGAGCCTTTTGTATGTTTGTCTTTCAAAGACTTTCAAAGAGGGCGAAATTAACTGAGTTTTGATTACGTTATGCTGGATTGTTTTCTTTTCTTGGAATTTGTATTCTCCCTTCACATTCTTATTACTATTTGTCATCCAGGTACAGTACTGGTTATAATAATAACATGTATTTATTCCCCAATAACATAATTAAGAACTTTAATGGCCTTACACATAAACATACTGGGAAATAACCAAGGAACTGCTCTGCCCTTCCACCCATTTTTCACTTCATCTATAAAATTTAGTAGTATAGTTGCAGATTAGATAGCAAGATTATTGTAAATTGACCTAACTTAAACTGATCAGAGGTAACCTTTAGCAGTAGAGAACTTACTACTACTCGTGATGCTTAAACTAAAAATTATAGCATCATATTCAAACTGCACCAAGGGATCTACTCATATCAATGGAGTACATAACACCACGCCATTAGGGGATGAGGAACTCCTCAAAACTATTCATATCAACAGAATGTAATAAAACCCTAGCTAACTCACGACTATGGTCAGCCACCCGCAAAGGCTAAAAGCCTATGGCGCTGTAGAAGTGCTGCGAGAGGATAACTGTCGGCGCACGTTGGATTTGAAACGCTGCAGTTGTAGCCGTGGGGAAACAAATTCATTCCACAGCGTCGAAGTTCTGCAAAAGAAGGAATGCTGGAGGAGACTGGTTCGGGGAGTAGGGACCTCGACCTGGAAAGATAAGCTGACAGAGGTTCTCTAGTGTTCCTGGTTCGGACGGCCTTTGATGTTATTATCTGGGAGAGCTCACTTGAACATCTTGCATGATAGAATCTGTAAAACAGGGATAAGTGAGCCACCCTTTTTCGATGTGGGCTGTGGAGGTCCTTTGTGAGGTTAGGCGTATCGATTAACCTAATTGCTCTTTTCTGGATAGCGTCCAGGTGCTTTAGAGAGTGCTTCGGAGCGCATCTCCACACATGGGAGTAATACTCCAGCAATGGTCGTATCTGTGCCTTGTAGAGCAGCAGCAGTTGCTCTGGTGTATACAGCTTGTTACAGCAGAACAAAACTCCAAGCCTTTGGGATGCCGTTTTAGTAATACTGACTACCTGGTCGTGCCAGAACATGTTATTGTTGATTTTGATCACCAAAATCTTGACAGAAGCTGACTCGACGATGGGGTGACCCTCGAGCATTTCCACAGTTGGTAAGCCAACTTGAGACTTCTTTGTAGCTGTTGTTGCCTGAGTTTTCTGTACGTTGAACTGTAGTCTATTTACTAATTCCCACTGGACAATTGTTTTGATATTTACGTTCATCTGAGAGGCATGCTGCTGTCGCTAACGTACCGTCTCCTGGGATGATAGTGCTTGCATGGTTCCATGCACGATATTAATGTACTGTCGTATGCGAAGCTGTAGATTGGATGGGATGTTATTTCCAGCAGTTCATTGGTGTATAGCAGAAACAGAGTAGTGGATAGGATAGATCCCCGAGGAACACCAGCGTTTATTGAACATACTGATGAACAGCCTCCGACTACAACAAACAGAGATCGGTCGTTCAAAAAGCTATTCAGCCACTGGCGCAGGCCAGGTTGTAGTCCATAAGCAGCAATTTTGACCAGAAGTCCCTCAAGCCACATTCTGTCAAACGCTTTTGATATGTCAAGTGCAACAACACGGGATTTGCCATGATTTTCTATTGCTCTGTTCCACAAGCAAGTGGCGTAGGCAAGGAGGTGATCTGTAGACCTGTGTTTACGGAAGCCATACTGGCAATCATTTATGATGTTGTTGTCGTGTGTGTCAACGACAGCCTCTATAACCTTAGACGTTATGCTGAAAAGTGCCACAGGTCTATAGTTGGTGGGATCGGACTAGAATATTGTAAAGCGCCCTCTCTAGTGCATAGTCTGCCAGATGAAAACATTCTTTGTTCATGTAATAACTCAGTTTCTAGCGTCAACTCGTACCTAGAAACCAACACGGTACAAATAAAAGATGAGGACCATTATTATATTTCTATATAGCTGTCCCAGATATTCATGTACATACAGAAAAATTGGAATACTTAAATGTGGTAGAGCATTTACGTGTGGTTGCCCGTAATCCTTGAACAAGCAATTGCAACTGGCTTGCCTATCTCCCACAGCCGAGTGCGCAGACGTTTTGAAAAAAGTCGTTGGTTCAAATCGCCCGTCGGTGACTCAAATTTCTGATCACATGTCCAACGCCAGCCTACGGCGATTGCATTCATTTTGGCGACCATGACCGAATTCCTCCGATTTCGTTAAGAATAAAATTGGTTTATTTCAGACATAAGGAATATTTGAAGGCATATTTCTAACTCCCGCGTGTTTTTTCCGCGATGTCTAGCGAACCTTCCGTCTTCCCTCTCGAAACCGTTTCTAATTTGACGTCCCTTACTTAGGCAATAAATTTCTTAAGTCTTGCGTTAAGTCTTATGTTGTGGCATATGGCACTCTGGCTCTGACCACTCTCATATGATTTCACATGTCTATTTTTTCTTAAGCCTTACGTTATATCTTATGTGTAATGCTCGCTCATTTAGAGTTTTCTATTGTTCTACAGATGTGGTTGCGTCTAATTTTATTTGATTTGTTAATGCAGACAATTGGTCTATCAAACAGTTAGTGGTTTGTTTTTCTGTTTTTATAATGAAGCTTTTATGCCTGATAAGTTTCTTCGTTACAGCCTCCGCTCTACTGGTCGCCTCACTATCAATTAGGCCGTTAACGCTGCAGAAGCTCATCCTCGTCCAACTGTACATTTTTCGGTTTCATTGTCAAGTGCGCCAAACGAGGCGCCAAATTAGTATCCTCACAGCAAATAACACCTTTGTCGTCCAATTATTGATGGTTTTGCAAAAAATATTTCACGCAACCAGTATCAATAACTGCCTTGCAACAAAACCATTGCAAACTAGATTTCGTGGCAGAATCACACCTTTTACAATTTTTGTTTTCACTGCGAATACACTGCTTTTCACTTGTCGCCATATTTAATACATACACATAATACATAGAAGATAGCCCATCTAATTTATATCACCAAAACTACTTTGAATAAAGATTAGCTACAAGGTTATTTTCAGGAACCACTTCATCATCACATCAGGAATCATCAATATACATCAGTGCTAGAAATATGCTCAAAGTGGAGACCGATTTCTTCAAATCCCCACAAATATTCGATGATTTTACCCTCATTGTAAATACTTTGTAAATACTAAAACTATGACTGTTCAAGTACCTAAGGTATGGTAGACCAGATAATTCTAGCATAGCGGGACTTGTGTTCAACAGCGGGCATAAGGCAGATTAGTTCATAGTGCAGTAAAATTAGTAAACTTTAAGAAGCTGTATCATATAAAAGCTTGAAAATTGCAGAGAGAACAACCAATTTAATAAATAATAATTATATATACCTGATTTATTTCTATTGGCTTCTTAAATATTACGTTTTTATACGAGGTATCCTCGGAAGTATCCAATTAGTGTGTAATTTTGTGATCTCTCGCTAGGTGAACCTGTTAGAAGGAAATATCAAATACAAAACCTATTTGGTTACCTGAGACACATATCATAAAAATATCCAGATATACAGGGTAATGTGGGAAAGCAATTTAGTGATCGACTCGATTTTGTTGTATGGAACTATAACCTTTTTTCACCATCGTGTAGTTTTCCATCATTGATCTGAAGTCTGAGATATTTCTGGGATCTGTTGCGATATTGCCTAGTTATAATTTATTTTCTATTAATTTTTGGATTTGCTAGGTCGCAAGTAATACGTCGAAATTGATATATTCCTTTAATTTTTCTTAACAATCTTATACAGGTAGCTATTAAAATACGGGAAATACAGAACCTTTCTGTCGCCTGCTACAGCTATTAAAATGTTCATAGAATATTATTTTCGATGTTACTATGTGCTTCTACAAGGTGTTTTCGGAACTATTTTAAATTATGCTAATTTGGAAGTCATTTTACTATGTTTTTTAGATGTATGCTTTATTTAAAATCGAAGTAACTACTAATACTTTATCTCACCTTGTAATAATTTTTTTTCGAGTTGGTGACGTTGCCGAGTTATAAATTGTTTTTAAAAAAATTTAAACATACATATCCCCCATTTACATTAATAGAGCGCACTTAATATTTTATTTAACATGGAAGTACTTTTCAGTAATGGTTTACGGCGTGTGAACAAGTTCCTAAAATAATAAAACCGTTTTCCATCCTCATATGCTACCTATTTCGAATAGCGGGTTAGTAGAAAGTACAAGAACGCTTAAATATCTCGGAAACTTGCACAATCTAGAACAATAAAATTAAATATCTATAGGTTCTCGAACGTGCAGAGTTCAAAAATTCTAACGACAATGTTGCCAGATTTACCACTTTTACGTTACACACCATAATTTTCTAATTTTGAATAGAATTCTCTACCTATATTCATTGCAGTGAATTGCGCATGTCGAACTTAGTAAGATCCCATAATCTCAAAATTCTGTTTCTATTAATTACTGAGATACGGCAACATCGCTTTTTCGGTGAACAGTACCGAAACGCTTGAATATCTTCAAAACTGCTACAGCTGGAACGGACAATTTCAATACCGGAGGTTTTTCAATATGCAGAATTCAAAAATGCTAACATCAGTGTTGTCAGATTTACGATTTTTACGTTAGATGTCATAAATAGGGCGTGACGTGAAACGGAAAAGTGGTAAATCAGACAGTACTGATGTTAGCATTTTTGGATTATGCATGTTCAAAAACCCCTAAATATTGAATTTTATCGCTCCAGCTGTGGCAGTTTTGCAGATATTTGAGCGTTTCTGTACTGCCTTCTGAAAAAACTTTTGAAATTATGAGACCTTACTAAATTCGATATGCGCAATTTACTGCAGCAAAAACAAAAGTTAACAAAACCTTGGCGTGTCACGTAAACGAGGCAAATCGGGAAACAGTGCGGCTAGCATCTTTGAAATCTGCATATTCAAAAACTTCCAGGCATTGAATTTTATCGTTCAAGCTGTGGCAGTTTTGGAGATATTTGAACATTCTGGTACATTTTACTACGCCCATATAAGAAATAGATAACATATGAGCATGGAAAATGGTTTTATTATTTTAGGAACACCAGTTAAAACTTGTTTACACAGTAAAGCATTACTAAGAAATACTTTCATGTTAAATAAAATATACAGTGCGTTTCATTAACTAAAATTGAGGATATGTCTGTTTGAAATTTTGGAAAAATAATTTATAACTTGGCAACGTCGCAAACCCGAAAAAAATATACTTGAAGGCCAGATAGGGTATTAGTAGATACTGCGATTTAAAATGAAACATACAGGGTACTACATTAAAAAAACAGAGTAAAATGAGTTTCAAATTAGCATAATGTAAAATTCTTCCGAAAACACCTTGTAGAAGCACATAGTAACATCGAAAATTATATTCCATGAACATTCTAGTAGGTTTGCCTGGTTGTTTGTTGTATGCTATAAACCTGTATAAGAGTGTTGAGAAAAGTTAAAGGACTATATCAATTTGGACGTATTACTTGCGACCTTGCAAATCCAGAAATTATTAGAAAATAAATTGTAACTTGGCAACATTTAGAAGAATTACAAGCTAAATGGACACCCCGTGTATAACGTGTGTCTCCAATAGGTCAACAAGTAGTTAGACTGTGTAGTACATGAAAATAAACTAGCAATGTTGATATGGTATCGATGTAGTAAAACACCTGCTAAGCCCCTTTCTTAACATAACTCTTAAACATCTGAATCCTTCTTTCCTACTCGACGTTCCATGGAGTGTCGGCATCTAGTTTCCTTACTATCTCATTAACAGCTCATCTCTTTCTGCCTTCCGGCCCGTCTTATAGAGCACGTAACTAATACTTAGGAAGTGTCTAGTATAACAAAACCCCGTGTTTTCGATGGCAACGCACACGTATAACCATACATCCTTGTTGTCGATAATGGCAGCGGATCTTTCGCGTGAATGCTATTGCCTGTATATTTTACCTCTATACAGACCTTTCCCTCAAATAGTAACGGTGCACCAATTTTTCGGGCGCTCTTCTTACACCCTTCTTCGCCGGCGTGCATCGTCTTTTATTTTTCCACATCCACGGTTATCAGAGCGCTGCCTGTTTCTTAAATAAGCCCCGTTCTCCTGGGAATCCACCACTCTTTCAGTTTTTGTTGTTCTTGTTCGCTTCAATTTAACTAAAAGGCGTTACACGAAAAATAAATAATATCGTTATAAGCAAAATTGCTGTCCTCTTATTTCGTAGAAAGAGCCTACAAGAAAATGTGAGGTTTCTCGATTAATCCCTGAACATCGTACACAGTTTTTTTCGTTATAGCCTCTTTAGTAACAACTTGAGTTTTGCAAGCAGACAGAAAGAATTCTGCCGGTGCGCCATCTAGTACCCAAAGGTAATGGCAAACCAAGGAAATCTCTACTTAGCAGTAGTAGACTTCTTGGTGGGACGCCAAGGGGCATCCGCTTAGCCACTAGAGAGCGCGGGTTCTATACGCGCTGCGTATGAAAGCCGATATACGAGGGCTGCTCTATACCTCGGTCAATCCACCAGTACGCAGACAGCTGTTTCACGCTTATTAGCGATCATCAGTGCGCCATAGGTCGATTGACGGAAATAGAGAGCATCAGTATTTCCATATTTAATAAACATGTGAAAGATGTGCAAGCAGACAGAAAGAATTCTGCCGGCGCGCCATCTAGTACCCAAAGGTAACGGCAAACCAAGGAAATCTCTACTTAGCAGTAGTAGACTTCTTGGTGGGACGCCAAGGTGCATCCGCTTAGCCACTAGAGAGCGCGGGTTCTATACGCGCTGCGTATGAAAGCCGATATACGAGGGCTGCTCTATACCTCCGTCAATCCACCAGTACGCAGACAGCTGTTTCACGCTTATTAGCGATCATCAGTGCGCCATAGGTCGATTGACGGAAATAGAGAGCATCAATTTTTCCATGTTTAATAAACATGTGAAAGATGTGCAAGCAGACAGAAAGAATTCTGCCGGTGCGCCATCTAGTACCCAAAGGTAACGGCAAACCAAGGAAATCTCTACTTAGCAGCAGTAGACTTCTTGGTGGGACGCCAAGGTGCATCCGCTTAGCCACTAGAGAGCGCGGGTTCTATACGCGCAGCGTATGAAAGCCGATATACGAGGGCTGCTCTATACCTCCGTCAATCCATCGGTACGCAGACAGCTGTTTCACGCTTATTAGCAATCATCAGTGCGCCATAGGTCGATTGACGGAAATAGAGAGCATCAATTTTTCCATGTCTAATAAACATGTGAAAGATGTGCAAGCAGACAGAAAGAATTCTGCCGGTGCGCCATCTAGTACCCGAAGGTAACGGCAACCAAAGAAAATCGCTGCGAACAGCAGCAGACTTTTTGGTGGAACGACACGGCTCGTCCGCTTTAGCTACCAGAGAGCGCGGGTTCTATATGCTACGCATATTAAAATTGATATACGAGGGTTGCTCTATATCTCCGTCAATCCACCACAACGCAGACAGCTGATGTATCACGCTTATTAGCGATCATCAGTGCGCCATAGGTCGATCGACGGAAGTAGAGAGCATCAGGTCTTTCACGTTTACCAAACATGTGAAACATGTGTGAGCAAACGACAGAAAGGTTCTGCCGGTGCGCCATCTGGTACCCGAAGCTAACGGCAACCAAAGAAACTCGCTGCTAACAGCAGGAGACTTTTTGGTGGAACGACACGGAACACCGGCAGAACCTTTCTGTCGTCTGCTCACACATGTTTCACATGTTTGGTAAACATAAAAGACCTGATGCTTTCTATTTCCGTCAATCGACCTGGCGCGCTAATAAGCGTGAATCAGCTGTCTGCGTACTGGTGGATTGACGGAGATATAGAGCAAACCTCGTATATCGACTTTAATATGCGTAGCATATAGAACCCGCGCTCTCTGGTGGCTAAAGCGGACGAGCAGTGTCGTTCCACCAAAAAGTCTGCTGCTGTTAGCAGCGATTTTATTTGGTTGCCGTTGCCTTCGGGTAGCAGATGGCGCACCGGCAGAACCTTTCTGTCATCTGCTCACACATGTTTCACATGTTTGGTAAACATGAAAGACCTGATGCTCTCCATTTCCGTTAATCGACCTATGGCGCACTGATGATCGCTAATAAGCGTGAATCAGCTGTCTGCGTACTGGTGGATTGACGGAGATATAGAGCAACCCTCATAAAGGGACTTCTGTCTTGAGCGACCCACAGACGCTCCGGAAGTCCTCAGGGGAAAAACTCCACAGTCCTGGCCTCAAGGATCATCGGAGCGTATGTGGAGGTTCGCCGGACTGTACAGGCCGCCCGATGTTTAATTGAAAAACCATTCGATCGCCTGCGCAGGCCGTCTTTTGATGCCATGCTTGCTGGGACTGCACTGAACTGAAAGGCTTCCTGAGCGTCTATGATGGAGGCTATATTCAGGCCAAAGTGCAAGAGCCTTCAGGCCAGGACTGTGCAGTTTTTTCTCTGAGGATTTCCGGAGTGTCTGTGGGCCGCTTTATACTAGATGGGATACAGAACCGTTTTGTTGGTTGACTGGTTCCTTGCACTGTGCGAAAATGGTCCGGTCCTAGATTTGACTTATTACTGCACAATATTTACTGTAATGGACGGAAGAATATATCATTTCATTCAAGTATACCATATCTTTCTATATGCGCAAAGTTGTATTATCTTAAACCAAGGATGTGATATTTTTGATCATATAGGGTTAAATCAAGTAAATATTCTTAATTTAAAATTGAGAAAGGCTTGAAAGAAAAAACATCGAAATTTTAAATCATGTAGGTACATGATAATAATCTTCAAAATAAAACAAATATATCACCCACAAGAATACTACATATTTACTGAAGCATTTCATAATCTTGGCGCAAACAGCTCAGGATTTTGATCTTCTTGCAGGAATCATCCATGGTATCTTAACAAGCAGCGGAAATTTCACGTTATATAGTATTTTTTGAAATTCATACTAAAAATACCGATTACCATAGCTCATAAAATGTATGTGATTGTACTTTTGAGCTAGAAGCATATGTTATGCTCAGCGGTCCGTCATTAATATTCTATTCACAACTACTTACTTACTTACAATATAATATGCACATCACATACTTGGAACTTACGACTACATACGAACATTTGTATGGAGGTCCCCATAGCGTTAACCCTGCAATAGTCCCTTCTTGGGTGTATAACAATATAACACACAGACAGGTAAAATTATGAGTTATTAACAAATGACTAATAGGCCTGAGGCGACTGTCAATGTGAATGAACCAAGATTATCATACTATCAATGAAGGTACTCCACAATTCTCAAGCTGTCTGTATTCTTGATCGAAGTAATGGGAGCTCGGTTGGAAAATTTGATATCTTTACTAAAACTTTATAAAATACTTTGTCATAGAGTATTGAAATTTTAGGTCTAAAGAAAATTGCATCCTTAGTCAGAGCAAAAGTTTATAGAATGGGTATTGGAGTCAAAGATATATTTTCCTTCGTAAAAATGAACCGTAATTTTCTCATTAAGAAAATTTTCGCAGATCAAAGTGATGTCATATATCATCGAATCTTTACAAGATTATCAATATTCTTGAACAACAAGACTTAAACCAAGAGATCTTTGATGTCAGAATTAATATCGCTGGATAAGTGGTGAAGCTCAAAAGGTCTTGATAGAGGCATTTCTTCATCATATTGCTGTTCTGAAATAGTTGAGCTATATGGTATTTGGTTAGATTAGTTCTGAATCTCTTTTTGGCATTTCATATCTGTAACATTCCACCATACTTTGACAAGTATGTAGAATAGTATGTAGTTTTTACAAGCTACACCTTTTACGCTTACGCTCACCGACTCTTACCTGATGACAGAATCTCAAGCTTTCGCACCCTTTTTCAATACAAGGGTGCTTTAGTTTTTCGCATCTCAATGAAAACTAGCAGTTCGTTATGAGTTTTTTGTTCAACTTCTACTTCCCTCTCAAATGATGTCCTAATACCTAAAGTAAGTATATGAAAGCATAGTAGTAACATATTTGTATTTTTTATTGCCTTTTAATAGAGACAATGTTATGTCATATATCCAGATTTTTCTTTTAGATTATTGTTCAATAATCAGCTTTAAATTTCCGTCACCTATTGACACCTAGTACCCACATTTTGTTCAGAGTACAAATCTCTTTGTGGATCGACTTATGACAGTTGGCTATAGAAACTGTTATGCATAGTTGATTGCTGGTACATGTAACAAAAAAGTAGGCCATCTAAAATTCCTCGCACAAATTATTGCACTATTCTTGGCACATACAGGTAATATGGTTAACGCCAAAGTCCATTTCGAATAATATAAAAGACGACAGACTAGGGCGCTATTTTCATTATTATTGTTATTTGCAAAATTGTGTCGCCAAACTCACACTCCAGAAATATTATTCATTTATGTTAACATTTGTAACAAAATCGCTACTAATTGTCATAAAATAACAGAATAACCAAGTACTGTATCTGTGTGTTTTAAATTATACGTGACCCGAATAAACGCATTATATGTATATCTATTCTTCTCATTTATTTTGAGACTCATCGGAATCATAACCTTTCGTTTCAAGATTCAACGATTTTGAAGGTTTAATTTTTCTTATTAATGACGAGGGTAGAAAAAAGCCAACAATAACAGGTAATACATCCATGCCAAACTAACAAACAAATTAAGTCGAATATCCTGGTTCCTTGTGAAAGATGGCGAAATTAGTTAAACATGCGTTTCTCTCAAAAAACCGCCGGCCAATAATGACAATAGCTGCAGTTGAGATATTTAGTTACATTGTAGTTAATAATGATCTAATTTATGTGTCTATGAACAAAAGAAAAAGTTAGCAATGATGTTAGTGAAACTTCTTATATTCCATAAATCGTTATGGAAACTAGGGGTATACAAAATGTAGTGAAGCCATATAGAATGCTTCAATCAACGCTGATGGGGTCAGTTCTAAACTATTTAGAAATAAGAGAATTATGTCAGATTACTAATAAATTTACTTTTTAATTACTGTTGTAGCGGTTTTTCACATGCTTTGATTAGATTCTTCATATGGACTTTGTTGACGTGGTACGTTGTCTCGTGGTGCTTTGATGTCATCCATGATAATGAGAATAAGCAAATTAAGGTCATATTGTACAAAGCTACATATATGTATATGAAGTTATCTCATGATAAGGTTTTGTGTGACGAGCAATTTAATTTTGGTTCGTTCCCCAATGCTCCGCGCTTCCAAGAACTCGTATATGTTTGAGAACACTCAATGGTCCATTTTGAGTGGTAAATAATAACTAACACAGACTGTACAGTTCGTCGATCTGAGAATATGGTAAAGATCGAATAATAAATATAATCAATGATAGCCTATAGCTAAATTTCCGAAAACAGACTTTGACCTTTATTTATAATTTTGGGTTGTGCTTTTGGGAATTTATTCTTTGTTAAGGGCATTTATACTTTGAAGTCTCTCTTTAAGGAAACGTGGAATTTTGAAATTAATTTGGAATAAAGTTGTAAAGGTTAATTATGTAGTCATGGGGACCGATTATTGCACTGAATGCAATCAACAGTGTACTGTGGATTTGAATTGATAAAAATCGATGATATCATACAAGTTGAGAAAATTTGAATGGTTGTTAAATGCAACGAATTCGATTCGAATTCGTTGGTTAAAGCTAAGCGTGCACTGGGTCGGACGGAACGGTACGAACTGTACGCACCTTCGGCACTTTTTTTTAGGTGACTGCGCTCACTGGGTCGGTCGGTACGGACGGAACGGACGGACGGACGGACGGGCGGAAGGTCGGACAATAGAGACAAGCAGTCTCGTAATAGGTTTGTGCTGTTATGTATTGTGAAAACCAAAACGATATGTTGAGTGAAGAAGAAATAATTGTAAGTCTAATGTTGGTAGCAGAAGAAAGGTCAAAAGCTCGAGGAAAGACCCAGATTTTGGATTCATAGAATAAATCGCAAGAGATTAGAGCACCACCGTAATTAATTTGGGAATATACATGCTTGCTTTGCAACCAGTATTGCTCGACTGAAACGGCGCGGCGGAACGTCTGTACCGAAGCACGTGCAGGCACGCGCCAAAGCTAGGCCGCACAGTAAGACAGGCCGGCATATATATCTATCACTGTCGTCGCCTACGTCACAAATATCGACCTAAGCCGTCCGCCGCGCTGTCCGATTTCCGCCGGATAACAGTGATAACACTGGCAGTACTGTCACTTGTGACTGGCACGTTGTATTCCTGTGCAGACAGCAGACGAGTGTGCATTTGAGTAGATTTGAGCAACACGTGTTATTTTATTATATCGGTAAGGTGAAAGTTTTATTTGATATTCTGATTTGATCTTGTGTTTATTATTTCCGGAATTTTAGGCTTATATAGAGAAACTATACAATAATGCCATCAATGACAATTGTGTGAAATCTATTAAGAAAAGAAAAACTGATAAGGTGTCCAGTACTTAGTCCTTCCGAAAACTGAAATACTATTTATCCTTTCGTTCACATTTTCTATTACTTTG
Source organism: Callosobruchus maculatus (assembly GCA_951848785.1). NCBI lineage: Eukaryota > Metazoa > Arthropoda > Insecta > Coleoptera > Chrysomelidae > Callosobruchus > Callosobruchus maculatus. Next base: position 2,190,186 of record CATOUR010000142.1, on the reverse strand, counting down.
TGATTTATATGTTTGTTCCCATATTTTGTGTTACCTAAAGACTTATGTTTCTGTTATTGTTGTTTCTTATTTTAATTTATATGACCTACATATTTTTGTATTTTTGTTCATATTTTGTATTCCTTGGTGATTTATATGATTGTTCCTACATTTTTAATACCAGAAGAGTCGTTTTTATTTTATAGTTTCTTATTTATTTTATATGACCCGAAAATGCTTTTATTTTTTGTTTTTAGTTCGTATTACTTTGTGATTTACATGTTTATTCCTATATTTTCTAATGGCTGAGAGTTATTTTTCTGTTATTGTTATTTTTATATGACCTGAAAATATAACCTATTTATTTTTTGTTCCTATTTTGTATTACTATGTGATTTGTATGTTTGTTCCTGTTTTTCAACATCTAAAGAGTTCTTTTTCTATTAGTGTAGTTTTTTATTTTTTTATATCACCTGCTCAATAAAGTAGTTTGAACCAGAATGGGAAATGCCTTTTTTAACTGAAAATCGACGTTTTCATTGTTTTATAACAGCCAATTAAGAATTTTGGGTAGGTATTTTTATTTTCTTTTATAATTTACAATATAGCAGAACTCCTGATGAGTAAACTATATATGCAACTATGCCAAAAAATCGATTTACGGCAAGCTGATATAATAAAAATACCGCGCGCCCCATATAAACACATGATGTCACGCAAGCTGCCTGCCGACCTGTCTTACTGTGCGGCCTAGGCCAAAGGGCTGATGAGTCATCGGTATGGACGGTCGGGATGCCTAGACATCTTTCTTTCGGGATTTTGTCGGACGGCGGAAGGTGGGGATGGTTCTGTTCCGACAGTGACAACCCAGTGCGCGCACCCATAGGCAAATCAATGTTAAACATTTTTGAAAAATCCCGTGCGTACCGTTCGTACCGTACCGTCCGACCCAGTGCGTTCAAGGCTTAAAGGTATCAAAAAATGCTCTATTCATTTCACGAACAATTCCTTTGCGATATATTACTACTACCACGGCATCAGAACACCATTTAGTGATATAAGGCATCGTGTAAGAAAACTGCTGATGCTGCAATCCCGATATTATTCCCACTAGCTTAGAAACCTTATTAGTGTGCCTTGTAAAAATATGGGTTTAATAAATACGGTGGCACGGAATTTTACAACAGTGTGCTGAAAGTACGCTTAAGTGCATTTGATCGCCTTGTTAAAATATGGCAGAGAGTGTAGTAAAGTGCAAGTATGAAAGTTCATAGGATTTTACGGCCACTGTAATTTTAAGCACGCCTCGGCGCAAAATAGAGCCGGGCGGATTGACTCAGTAGTTCTGATGCATTGATGAAATGCTGCGAAGATACTCGGTCATATCAAAGCTCTGTTTGTATAACTTGCTAAAATAACTATATGGATGATACACTTTATTTAAATGATGAACAACCAAAAAGAACACAAGAGCTCTGGAACATATTGTAACATACAGAATTATACAAAATTTGTCATTGCTTCTCAGAGCAGTCCGGTAGATCTTCGCTTTTGATTACAGCCTTGTCGGTTGTTCGGTCTGTCAGGTCTGGTTACCCAGAGACCAGATAAAGTCAGAAAAAAGTAAGGGAAGAAAAGGAAAGGAAGAAATGTGAAGAGCAAAGATTTACCAGAGTACCGCGGCTGCTGTGAAAGGGTTATTTTAGGGGAAGTTTGCTAACGTGGGATTTGAATGGGCCAATACCCGCAGGACCAATAAATACATCTCCTGACAGTTCATTCCAAGCCTTGGACACCCTGGAAATAAATGCGCGGTTGTACCGCTCGGTTCTTGATGTATGAAGAACCACCGCCTTAGGATGAGATGCCGGCGGGCGCATCTGATAGGAGTGCTGAGCGGCGGAACGATAGAGGATAGCTCAGAGGAGCAGAATCCGTTTGAATATCGGTAGAAGAGTGAGAGGTCACCAACAAAACGCCGGTGACAAAGTGGCTAGAGGTGGCGCGTTAAGGCCGGGTCGTCAATTAGTCGAATTGCCCTTCTCTGGTCGGCATCTAGTATAGAACTCCAGGTCAGGTCTTATCTGGGCTTTATATAGCGTGAGGAGGTTACATATTGAAAAGTACTTCCCGGCTCTAAATAGATACCTACCCAAGGTTTTTTCCAGCAGCTGTTGCAATTAATGCCACGTGTTCGTGCCAGATCAGATTTTTTGTAATGCTGACTCCTAACAGCTTGAATAAGTGACTCCTTGGCAGAGTCCGGTTGTTCATTAGAGCCTGGTGTTGGCTTGAACACTTCTTGTTAGATAGCGTACAATACTGGGTCTTGGAAGCATTCAATTTTACCATATTCTCAAATCCCCAAGTGGTAATGGTATCGAGATCCCTTGAAAGTGAAGCTACCACTGCCAGTCTTCTGCGTTACAGCTCGACGACAGAGATCGCTCTGTTGCTTATGATGCCTGCATGCAGCGTATTGGCATCCGCAAAACTGTGGATTGGGTTTGTAGTGCTAGGGAGTAGGTCATTAATGTGAAGCAGAAACAATGTAGGAGCCAATACCGATCCCTGCGGAACCCCATCATTGATGCTACGGAAAGAAAAGGTAAAACTGTCTACCACGACAGAGATTTTCCGACCTGCGAGCCAACCGCAAAGCTTAACCTGGAAGCCCATAGGAAGGGAGCTTGTTTAGGAGAGCTGCATGCCACAGTTGATCGTATGCCTTTGAAATATCGAGAGCAACAACGTGAGCCTCGCCAAATGACTGAATGAGTTTGCTCCAAACATGTGTGATGTAAGCCAGGAGGTCTCCAGTTGATCTTTGGTGTCGGAATCCATATTGACTGTCGTCGATTAAGTGACGGAGCTGTAGGTATCTCATGAGCTCTTGGCTGACGCATTTCTCCATCACTTTACTTTACTTTACTGATTGGGGAAATGCTGATTGGGAAAATGGGAATATGGGAGCGAGCCCCGATGCGCGCTTCTTCACAACAATGGACACTGGATGGGACTTTTATAGTGGAGTTTTCTGTAAATATCTTGGCAAATATTTCGGCCTTATCCTTGGAAGCAGTTGCGACTGTTCCATCCACAAATGTGATCGGTGGGAGGCTGCTCCTCGAGAAGTTACCCTCTATTTGTTTGGACAGACTCCAGAAGGAGCGGCTGCCATTGGGGTTTGACATAAGAGGAGGGTGTTCGTCATTTGGAGGGTATAGCTTGATATAGTTGATTAGAGTTGATTAGAGAAATTTTTGAGTTTAACCGTGCTTGATAGGAGAAAAAATAGTTGTTCTCGAAATTCCACGATTTGATATGGATCACAATGCGAGCCGCGGCCTTGTATGCTTGCGAACTTGCTAGACTGTGCAGTTCACTATTTCACGCAACAGAGGGTTGCTGTGCGATTCCGCTTGACTATAACGTCGTTGCGCTCGCTGTTGAATGTAATCCCCCAGGTAGGGGATTAGTCCAATCGTTACATCGTGAAAAGAGGCTTTTGACAGCAAAAGGTTGGAAAGAAATGAAATTTGCCGGGATGGTACACATTAGTCCCCTGAACCTACAGTCAAGCTTGCGACCTCGGGGGGTTGCTACCCGAGGGGGGGGGGGGGATGAAAACTTTGCTTCGCGACGATTTTTGAAAAATAACGCCGTTTTGGAAAGTCATATCGAAAAAAGCTTCTAATGTTTTGTGGAGAGAACAAAATTCTGCATAGTCTTGAGTTTCACATTTTTCGTGTGCGACCAAAAGTTTCCGTCCTACACTGCGTCAAAGTTGGGGGCTGGTTTGTGATTTTAACTAAAATCAGAGTTTAAGGGTATATTAAGGCGAAGGACTTTATTAATAAAGTCGTATAACATTTTTGTTTCCCTAAGAGAATGACATTCTCATTTTTTATTATCTGCAGCTGCCTAAACTCAAGAATTTGGTTAAAAAAAATCCCGGCATTTTTTAATTAAGATAACATTCAATTTCCAACGTTAAGGGGTTGCCGCTTGAGGGCGGGGAGAAGGGGGTGAAAACTGTTTTGTGACGCTTATTAACAAATAGCGCCGCGCCGCTGTGGCAAGTGCTATCGAAAAAAGGTTGAAACGATATATGGAGACAAAGATTCTTCACAATTTTGGTCTTTATATTTTTCGTGTGCGACCAATAGTTTCCATTCTACAGTGCCCCAAGGTGAGGGGGTGGTTTGTGATTGTTATTAAAATCAGAATTTTATGGCGTATTAAGTCGAAGAACGTTATCAAAAAGTTCTGTAACACTTTTTCTCCTAATAGTGTAGTACCCAGAGAGTTTGACCTCGGACTCTGAAAACTGTCCATGTATTAAGTGTAAATCCTTCTGAGTTACATAAAATACTAAAACTTTTACCAATTTTTTTCTACTGCTCTCGATTATTTATGATTTTTTAACGATTTTAGTTGATTTTTAGTTTTTTTCCCTCAAATGAAAATATATTTTAATATTTTAGTATTATACCCATAACTAAGTGAAAATTGATATTAAGCATCGTCTTCTATAAATGTTTAACTCCAAAAACATGTGTATAAGCAGGTGTGGGTAGAAGAAAATGAAGGGGAAGGGGACCGCCAGATGTTAGTTAAATCATCCATCGGTGATGATATGAATTGTTAGAACGCGTCTGAAGAGGCAATAAAGATGATGAAACAAACTGAGAATCAAACTTTAAAACAACTCAAATAATCATACAAAAATAAAGTTTTTGTTGATGAAAAATGAGATTAAAATAAACGGTAATTTTTGTTGCAGTTGATATTCTAACGTATTTGTGCTTCGACAAAAGCTAATCAGGAACTGGAAAGTTATATGAATTATTAGGTAGCGTGCACAGGCTTATACAAAGGAGTAATACCCCTCCCCCTAAGATTTTTGACCAAAAATGTATTTCATTGTTTTTCTCAAATATTGTATGGTTCATATATGAACTTGGGTTGAGTTACGTGATATACCTTGCCTTCCTAATAAAAATCACAGATAAATGCATATAATGCATAATGTATTTCTCGAGGTATTTCTATTTTCGCATATTTAGTATACTGATTTTCCTCGTATTTTTGAACAGCTCTGGTTTTCTAAATTAATTATCTGGGTCGCATTTATGATTGTCCGCAATCCTGTTCTGCAGAACGATGCAGCTTCGCTTGTGCGTTTTTGGCAAGGAAAGACCAAGCGGCATATGCGTAAGCAATTGTCGGTCTGGTAATCATCTCATAATGTCGAATTTTAATCACCAAACTTAATTTTGAAGCTACTCATAACACAGGATGGAGTTGTCCCTTTTTCCAGGGTAACTCCGAGGTATTCCGAAGTACTTAGCAGAACTTTCCCATGAAATGCGAGCACCGGTCACAGAGATCTCCAACGGGGCATCACGATGCGTTTTGGTACAATATATAGCGTGCGTTTTCGAACGATTGATTTTGATGAGCCACCGATCCGCCCACTCATCCACCGCATGCTGCAGCCCATCGCGGACTGGCTGCAGCACCGGTCTTTATGGGTCGTAAAAAGGTATTGCTGATCTTGATTCTAAATTTTCTTTCTTCGAGAAGGGATTCTAAAAGTATTGGTAGCCATACTGTAACATTTTTTATGTGATATTGTGTGTTAATTGTCATGCATGATGTAAAGCTCATTGCATAGATAAGATTTTTGATATGTAGGCATCACCGAATCATCTGGGGATTACGAGGCTAACTGATCTGCGTTCTGGAATCGACTAGATGTCATCGGAATGTCTCGGATTTTCTAGAAGTGGTGACGAATGGCTATACAGGGTTATTCACGTCATTCGACACGGAGCATTATGGCTAAAGTATTTGATAAAAAATAAAATAATAATTTCGGATGGATAGAGATTCATAAAGACTACATTTTAAAAATATTTTTATGTTATACAGGGTGTCCCAAAACTCGAAATGTATCAAAGTTATGTTTTTTTGAATGGAACACCCCGTATATTATTGCACATTCAGATTCGCTGATGAATTGGACTGTGACTTTATGTATCATACATGGGACTTAAAGCGAACCGTTTAGGTGTGTGTGATGGTGTGTAGGTGTGTGTGTGTGTGTAAGTGTGTGTGATGGTGTGTGTGCATGAAGTTGGCATCGAGCATAGCCCATTTGCCACATACAGTTATTAAATAGGGTTTTATGTGATTATAGAGAGGTTTTCGTCTTATGTAAAAAATCTATTATCAGGCTAAACACCGATTTATTATTATGGTGAAGAAGAGTGGACATATTGGTGGGAAGCGGAATTTTTAGTTTAATCAATTCTGAAATGAATTGAGATGAAAACTGACTGTTCCTGGAACATTCAAAGAAAATGTGATTTATATCACCTATTGATAAATTGTTGCAAGGGCATAAGGGGGATTCAAGAATACCAATTTTATTTAAATGTGCAGGAAATTTGGCATGATTGATCTTTAGGCGAGTAATTGTTGAAACGTATTCTCTAGAGTAAGAAAAAGAAAAATGTGGAATAGTTGAAGGCAATTCTTGATGTAATATATAGTAATGACTGTTTGATGAATTTGCAACACTCTTATACATTGCCTTCCATATATTTGTAGCTTTTTGTCTAACAATTGATATGGTCTCAAAGTTACATCGAACCTCTGACTTTTGGCCTGACGAGCAAGCCCTCTTAGCTGCTAAATCAGCCTGCTCATTGCCAGTTATGCCAGCATGCCCTTTTATCCAGATAAAAGCTATAGTTTTATTGTGCCTCAAAAGATATACTAGTTTCTTTTTAATACTAAAAATAATTTCATTCTTAAATTGTTTAATAGGGTGACTAACCAAGGCCTGAAGTACCGATCTGGAATCAGACAGTATCACTGCTTTATCAATTGGATTATTTATACACCATTCAATTGCTTTGTCAATGGATAATGCCTCTGCTGTATAAATTGAACAAGTTTTAGGAATTTGGTAGCATTCAGTGTAGTCTAGTGATGGAATGTAAAAGGCAAAGCCCGTGCTATCCTTGTTCTTCGAGCCATCTGTATAAATATGTATATCACTATTACCGCGACTAAGTAAAATTGATCTCAGGATGGTTTGGTTGAGGGTTGAAATACTAGTGTATTGGGGGAAAACGACATCCGGCTTATATATCACAGAGTTGTAGTCACTCGTAAATATAGGATATTTTTCATATTTTTTTAATATAGGGTCATACTCATTAGTGTCAGTAAAGGCGTCAGCTAATGGAGGAGAGTTTTTTCTAACCCAATATGGGTTAACAAAGTTTGCGGTATTGACTAGCGATATCTTCTTAACCATATACATGTCATATGATCTATATTTTATTAAATATTTATTTGCTAATAACTGTCTTCGTAATGATAATGGCATTTCCTGGGATTCTGCTAGTACTGCATACCTTGGAGACGACATCATTGCACCTAGACATATTTTAAGTGCCTTAGACTGTATGCGGTCCAGTACACTTAAATTTGTATTTGATGACATTCCATATATTGTGCACCCATAATCCATAATTGAACGAATGTAGGACCTATAAAACATTAGGGAAATATTTATATCTGCACCAAATTTTCGTTTGGACACTATTTTCAGTAAATTAATTCCCTTTTCGCATTTTGATTGTATATGTTTGATATGTTTGGTCCATAGTAATTTTTTATCTAGAAATATGCCCAGATATTTATAATGTTCGACCACTGGAATAGCATAGCCTCCAATATTGATAGAGTCAGCCAGTTGCAATCTATGTCTAGTAAAGCAAATAAGAGCTGACTTTTCTGGTGACATGCTAAAACCTAAGTCAGACAGCCATCCTTTCAGACAGTACATAATATACTTAATATTTTTTAGGCATATTTCGTATGATTTATGGGATACATACAAGCAAATATCATCAGCGTATTGTATAATATTGACGTTGTCATCAAAAATTGAATGCAGACTAGCAGTATAAATATTAAATAGTGTAGGACTTAGGATAGAGCCTTGGGGTAATCCATTAGTAACAATCCTGGGACCATGTAACATGTTATTATGGTCGCGAATATAAATTTTCCTATCAAGGAAAATATTCAAAATATTAGCTGACACCTTTTTATGAATCCCAACAGCAACCATTTTCTCAAATAAAACGTTTAAGTCAACACAGTCGTAAGCCCCCTTCAAATCAGTAAATAAACACATCAGGTATTCATTTTTAGAGAAACATATCTGAACATCCAAAACTAGTTGTGATATTGCATCTATGGTTCCCTGTCCTCTACGAAATCCATATTGAGACCGTGGCAATAGTGATTTTTCTTCAAGGAAATGTTCTACTCTGAATTTGATCATTCTTTCAAACGTTTTTGTAATGCATGAAATTAGCGAGATGGGCCGATATGACATGGGTAGCTCGGGGTCTTTTTTATGCTTCAACACGAGGCATAACACAACCTCCTTGAGACGTTCTAAGTAGTGTTGATTTATCCACCAGTCATTGAAAATATCGATTATACCCATCTTAGCAATCATAGGGAGATTATACAGCATTTTATAGGTGAAGCCATCTAGTCCAGGTGCGGTACTTCTAGAATTTTTGAGAGCGAGTTCTAGTTCTGTAACAGTAAATGGTTTTAAAAGGTACTCTGACTGTCGATGAAAACTGAAGTTATAATTTCCTTCATCATCTAATGGCCTGAAGACAGATGGTGGCGCAAGTTCATCAAGCATTTTGTCGATAAGCTCCTTAGAAAGTTGAGCTTTTTTGTCTCTGTAATGTTTATTATGGACTGAACGTATGAAGCGCCATATCTCCTTCATTGGAGTGCTTCTGTTAAGTTTATCCAAAAATTTCACCCAACTGTTTCTTTGTTTTTGCTTAATCAGCCTTTTTGTTTTGGCTGCTATATTTTGATAAGTTAAATAATTTTCATAGTTAGAACAAGCCTTATACCTTTGCAAGGCCTCTTTACGGGCAGTAATGATAGTTGACACTTCCTCGTCCCACCAACGTGGCCTATGGATATGCGGTTCGAATGGTTTTTTAACAGGCATGGATTCAGACGCTGCAGATGAAAGTGAATTGAAAATAAATTCTGGTTTTTCGGAGTTTTCAAAATTGCGAAATTCGGTTTGATCATGGAAATGGGATTCTATAAGATTACGGTAAAGTGGCCAGTCAGCTTTCAAATCATTCCACTTAGTTGACGGATTGATTAAGAGTGATGTAGGATTTATCTGCAACCGGATTAGAATGGGGTAGTGGTCTGAACCAAGTGTATCTGTATATACCTGCCAGTCAAATCTGCCTACATAACGGGGTGATACAATGAAAAGATCGACAGAAGAATGTTGTCCCTGTGGTGATATCCTAGTAACTGAACCGTCATTTAAGGTTATCAAATCGAGACTGTCAAGAGCGTTTACAAGACTTCTACCATTACTGTCTCCCGGGATGGGACCCCAAGATCCATGGTGGGAGTTAAAGTCTCCACAAAAAAGTGTTTCAGCAGGAAATTGTTCGAAGAGGTTTATCCAGTCTTGATGTGACGCATTTACGTTGGGAGGTTTATATATGGAAACTATAGTTATATCAAATCTTGGCAGAGCCACAGCACACACCTCAATACCATCAATAAAATTGTTATTAATAGAGATTTCCTTAAAATCTATAACACTGGAAATGAGGATACCCACACCCCCATATCCATCGCTTCTAAGTTTTTTAACGAAGCTGTAACCTTTTAGATAAAAATTAGTTGTAGAGTTCAACCACCTCTGATAAAACGATTACATCGCATTGATTGTCAACGATGAAGTTTTGTAGGTTAGGTAGATTTGCTCTTATAGAGCGAGAATTCCATTGGATGATATCTATTTTATCTCTAGTATTCGCTGTCGTCATCACTTATAAATATAGTAGGATTTTCTGTATTATTTTCATTATCTAAGTTACTAATTAATGCGCTGATATATCCTTTAATTTGATTATTATCTACTGGTTTTGATTTGACTAGTAGATCATTTATAAAAGTATATATTTGAGAGACAAGTCTCTCCTTGTATACCATGAGTTGATCTCTGTGCGAGTTTGAAGGGCGATCGGACAAGAAATGCGAATTATTTCTTAATAATTTTGTGGACGTGTTTGGCGAGGGTGATGTTGGAGATGATTCCGATTTTTTTCTTTTATTAGAGTTAGACTGTTTTACGGGGGGTTTCATTGGCCTGAATTTCGGCTTGGTTACATATACCTTGTTATTATTGGAAACAGACGGTAGTTCTGGAAAATTAGACAGATTATCCAATAATGAATATCTGTTATTGGTTGTAATCTTTGCATATGAGGGATTGTCGTATATACGCTCTGCTTCCTTGAAAGAGGAATTCTCGCTGGCCATTATTTTTTTGATTTGATATTGTTTGTTGTAAGCTGGGCATTCCTTAGAGACAGGAGGGTGTTCATGGCTGTTACAGTGAATACAAAAATATCTTGCATCAGAACTGCATTCGTGGTCATTTAGATATTCTGCAGAACAATTAGAACATCGGGATTTACTCTTACATTGGGTTTTCATGTGACCATACCGGAGACAATTTAGACATTGTATTACCGGGTGAATATAGGGCTCTACAGGGAAATTAACCATGTTGATTTTAATAGTATCTGGTATCCTGTTACCAACAAATGTTACCAGTATCATCTGTCTCATAACATAACTCACTGAACCGTCATTTTCGTTAGTTACTTTTCTTTTGAAACGTTTAACTTCAGCTACAGGAATGTCAGATTTAATTGCTTTTTTAAGATATTCCTCGGAAAAATATGTATCCACCATGTGAATTATACCTTTCTTATGGTTGAAAAATCTTGGTATAAATGCAACTAATTCATTATTTTTTATGACCTGGTGTTCAACTAAAGAATTTGCAATATTATAGGGCTTGAATATTACCTTGACTCTTTTCAAACCTACAGATTTTATATCTAATATATCATTTTGGAATTCCTGGACCTGTTGTAAGTAAAAACCCACTTTAACAGGAAAAAGTCTTCCCAAATTTTTATTCTTGTGCTCCAAAAAAACACAGTATGGGCCCACGTCGTGGATTTTGTATTTGTTTTCAAAATCGTACCTTACTGGTTGCTCTATATCCATATTGTTTGTAACTGTTGTAATATTATTCCTGGATGATTCAGCCTTGTCATTATCTATGGGCGGTCCAAGACCGCCCGTTTCCTCTCCCATATTAAACAATAATATAAATGATTTTTTAAAAACCTTACCAGATCGCAATAATGTATATCCGAAATAAATAATTATACACAGATAACGAAACACTGGTTTTTTGTTCGCACGGGCACTGATAAGAAAATAAACCTCTTCCTTCGATGCGCGGACGATAACTGAACCGTTTAGGTGTAAATCATTATTTTCGGTATAAGTAGATATCAGGAAAAAGTTGAATATCGCAGAGATTATAAAATTTGGAAGGCTGTGACTTTGGCGTATTACTAAGCATAAAATGCATCAGCTTTGATGAGACTGTCAAATCTAAATTACGTTTATGCTTGGAGAAATCGGTCGATTAATTAAGGAAACTTCGATCAGCGATAACTTAATTTTTTCAAATGGGAATGCCCAATCTTTTTTATACGGTTAAGCGTAACTGTATGTACTAACAACCATACGCGTTTTCCATCCTCACCACAGTAGTAATACTGTGTCAAAATTTCATTACAATCAGTTTAATAGTTTCCCTGTTACAAAATACAACACGATCTAAAGCAACACATCCTCGTATGTATACAGAAAATTCTAAGTCCCTTAGTTTCGGTAATAGGCAAGGCAGTGTTTGGATGGACCTAAAAAGGTGATATATATATGTCTCTAGGTCTTCCTCCACGGGTCAATGGACAGCCTCCTATGAAATCAGTTTTTCAACCCCCCACCACCTAACCATCCCAACTCCACCCCACCCAAAAAAATGCAGAAAATGATCAAGAACCCCTAAAACGCTTAAAAACGAGGTTTGAGCTGTTTTTATATGTTTACTTTTGTATTATTTCTGCGCCGCCACTGGTACGATTTTCAATCCTCGCCACGGTAGTAATACCGAGTCAAAGTTTTATTAAAATCAATTCAATAGTTTCTTCGTTACACAATATACAACGATCTAAAGCAATACTCGTATGTTTACACCAGAAAAAATTCCTTTGATTTCTGTAATAGGCAAGGCAATGTTCGGATAGACCTCGCTAGGCCTTCTTTCATAGGTCAGTGGACAGTCTATTGTGAAAGCAACAAATCTTCAAATTTTACAACCCCCCACCCCTCAACCACCCCAAATTTCACCCCACCCAAAAAAAGTAGAAAATGATCAGGAACACCTAAAGCGCCTGAAAACGAAGTTTGAGGAATATTTCAAATTTATTGTTTTTTCCTAATTATTCCGCCACCCATGCACCGATTTTCAGAATTACAGCAGCATCACCTATTATGACCTCACCGCATATTGCTGGCCAAATTTCATCACAATCCATGCAGCGGCCAGTGAGATTACGAGGCTAGAAGAAACGCGACAGACAAACAGACAGACAGACCGACAGACCGACGGAAGTGAGCGACGTGGATCTTCGTTATGGAGACATCATAAAACGCCCAAAAAACGTATTATCTCGAAATCATAAATTTTGGCGATCACAATACTCCCTTCACCTATCGGTGTGGGAAGTAAAAAGGAATAAAAAGCACAGCGTTAGCCAATGCCAGAAACTAGAGCTATGCCATCCGAAATAAGCGCATTGATGAATATTATACACGAAATAGAGACAGAAATGAGAATCAGCTTAGAAAAAACTGCAGCTAAGACGAGAACCGACTTTGAGAAACTATGCAAGGACCGTGGTGGACCTTGAAGTAAAGTTGAAGCACCACCAAGACAAGGAAGTCGCAGACTTAAAGAGTGGAGAAGAAATGGTGATGATTATACTGGAAGAACAGAAGCAAACTGTGAGCCAGGCATTAGAAAATCAAGACCAGCGTTTTAGTGCAATAGAGACACAAATAGTAACATTAGCAACATTACAAAAGCATATTGAGGAGCAAATAGCGATATCTCAAAAGTACGTTGAGGAACAGCTATAGCAAGTGGATCATGTTAAGGAAATGGTCAGAGTTGAGCTACTACAGCTTAGTGCAGGAGAGCCTTATTTGACAGCTGTAGGATCCTCTCTACTTGATAGGCATAGTAACTTAGTAGCTAAGCTCCATCCATAAAATGGCAAAATATCATGGGACGTTTATTATATTCAAATTGAAAACATTGCTCGTATGAATAAATGGTCGAATGGAAAAAAGTTTGGGTGCTGACGTCTACCGTAAGAGACTCTACAGTAGCTATTTTGGAAAATCTCTGCTCGTCACACATCACACACAACATGCTTACTTAACAGAGCTGTCGTACGGCCAACTGCATAACCGAATACAGCAAGCCAAGAAGAATTGAGCTCAGCTAAACGAGGATTCGTCAACAGTCCCATCGAAATACAGGATTGCGTTGCTGCTCGTAAGTTTGTATAAGTCATTACGGACCTGGACGTTCAGCAACTTGTAAGACTAGCCAGCCCCAGAACTTTACAGGCTTTGGAAATTGAAGCTGCGCCACACACTTCATTCATTCCAAGAAGAAGAGGCCCCATCCATAGAAACTTGTCAGTTCATACAACTCTAAAAGAAACTGAGAAGTTTACAAGCTGAAGGATGCCGCATACAAAGGCTGCTGTACGAAAAGCAGACAGTATGGGAACAAAATGAAATCCATGCAAGACACGGTAAACTCAATGAAGGAGCAGTGTGACAGAAACATGTATATTCTGCTGAAGAAGAGCGAAAAAGTATCGCCAAACTTCAACAACAACACAAGGCAGCGATGAGGCAACTTATAGCATACAGTGATAGGTTGAAGCAGTTGCTGGACTCTCAGAAACGGAGAAATATAGATATTGAGGCTAAGTTTAACAGGGACACGAAAAATCTGCTGAAGGAGAATTAACGACAACAGGCAGCCATGAGAAAGCTTAACGAAAAATATGACATGAGATTTACCGCACTGAAAGATGAAATTAAGAGATTGAAGGATGAGAAAGGCGTGATCGATATATTAGAAACGCAAGGTGATGATGTAAAGTTAAAACAGAGACTGGAGAAACTAGAGAGATAATACGCTAAGATAAGAGCAGAGCTTGACGCCGCACTCAAATATGCGTCAAGGGGCTCCGATCAGTCCGCGCAACTAAGGAGTGAGAATGCTAAGCAGAACATATGATTGCACAACAGGAGGACAAATCCGCAGGCTCAGTAAGGAACTGGAGAACAGCCAAGACAAAAACACATAATGGAAGCAGATGAAAGTAGAGATAGGAAAAGAGAATGCTGCTAGAGCTAAAGATGAAAATCACAATTAAAGCAAAGGATATCGCGGTAAAAAAGTGATATGGTGTGGCCTTACAATCCATGGCGGAAAAAAAGGTAGATGTTCGAAGCTACAACATCAGTGGGAGAGGCCTTACGTATACGTACGGGAAGTGGAAAACCCGAGGTCGTCCATACCGAACGTCTGTGGCCGTCCAAGTATCGAAGTGAACTGTTCGTCTAGAATAATGTATATCCTAGTGGCGTATTGTGTTTTAATTGTCATGTCAAAACCATAGATTAGATTTATTATGTATAGCGTCATTGAATCATCTAGAGATTTCGAGTCTGTCGGAGGTGCGTTCTGGAATCGACTAGATGTCAACTTGATGTTTCAAATTATTTAGAAATGATGACAAATAGATGTATGTAAAGCTCCATTAGTGGCGTGGGAGAAGTGATCAAATTAGTTGTCTAAATTGAGATAAGGTTAAGTGATTTTGTGTTCAATTATGAACTAAAAAGGTGAAAAGTACGTCAAGTTTGATTCCCTGGAGTGAAGATGAAGCGGTTGTGTGAAAATATACAGGGTGATCATCTTATCCACCAAAGTTTGATTCCTCCGTTATTATGAGAGATATAAACAAAACTTTCCGATAATACTTGTCGGTGAGACTAAGGTTTACGTCGTAAAAATATTTTTTATTGTACAGGACTATTAATGAAGTCACCGTATACCAAAGTTGTGTTTTTTCAAATAGAACACCCTATATATTATCCCAAATTTGAATCGTGGTCGCTTTCCCTGTTCCGGAAATATAGGGCTTTATTAGGTCATACAAGGTAATTTCAGAGATATGGCCACTTTTATGTGAAAATCTTAATGAATTCATCACCCTGTATTTCAGAAAATCAGCTTGACCCTCAATGTTGGAGTAATTTCAGGGTTACCTAGTTTTGTCTCAAATTATCAATTTTCTGCTATCTTTGACTATGTATACAGGGTGAACTAAAACTCATGACCTTAATTTTCTTTGTTATTTTAAATGGAATACCCTGTATTCTATAGCATTTTACAATATACTTCCACTTTTATGAGCATTTTCTACATCTAAATGTAACAATTATGGAGTTATTTCGGTTTGAAATAGAAAAACGACATTTTCGCTAAATTCTGGTTTTTGTTAGAGTTGGCCATGGACGGATTGACTTTTGTCTTATAAATGTTTGATTGATTTCCAGTTACGACTTCCTGTTAGCTCTTGCATACCCGTCCTTCGAGTCCTTCCATCCCTGACTTTGCTCTTTTCTAAGAAAGTTCAAACAGTATAACAAATATGGTAGCCATGGCCAACTCAGAGAAACTTTCAGTATTTGACGAAAATGTAGTATTAGTAGGAATCGTTTCACTGCTTCAAATCAAAATAACTCCATAACTGTTACATTATCGGATGGGGAATGCTTAATAAAAGTGGAAGTATTTAGTAAGAACTTTTTGACGACGCCATTAAATACAGGGTGTTTCGATTAAAGTAACGAAGAAAATTATGGTCGCCAGTTTTGGTTCGCCCTGTATACAAAATCAAAGACAGGAGAAAATTGATAATTTTAGACAAAATTAGATAACTACGAATGTATTCTACCATCAAGAATCAAGCTTCCAGTTATTGATTTTTTAAGATACAGGGTGATGAATTCATTAAGATTTTCACATAAAAGTGGCCATATCTCTGAAACTACCGCGTATAACCTAGTAAAACCCTATATTTTCGGAATAGGGAAACTAGGCACAATTCAAATTCCGAATAATATATAGGATGTTCCATTTGAAAAAAAACAACTTTGGTATGCCGTGACTTTATTAATAACCCTGTATATTATAAAATAGTTTTGGAATGTAGACCTTAGCTTTGCCTTCAACTTCTTTTTAAAAGATTTTGTTGTATCTGCCATAATACGGAGGTATCAAACTTTAGAGTATAAATTGATCACCCTGTATGTAATGGGATAAAATGTATTTAATTATTCAGTATTTCTGAGCTGTTTCGTGGGCTTATAGAAATATTAATGGTAGGAAGCACGTGCCTAAACAAAAACGCATATGTTGTTGACACCGATAAATCATTTTTGTCGGTCACTTTCGGACATCGTATCAATCGTCCTATAGCTCACGGACTTCTGATTGCATTTTTAATGAGAGCTGTGTTATTCTTTGTGTATGAATGGCTCTTCATCCACGTGTGTTTGGTCGACGATATACGTACGGTTTTCTATTACGATAATCTACAGGTTTGAAAAAATGAAATAAGTATAACAGGTACGCTGCAAACATAAAGAAAAGGGTGATCAAAGAATCCTAGGCTTTGAGGTCTTCTCGCATAACATAATTATATACATGTACAGTTAGAAGGAGGTAGTCATTGCCGAAACAAAAACCAGTTAGGTAATAAACGGTTAATAATTGGGACTGCGGCGATTAAGCGCAAAAGTGGACGCTTTTAACTCTATTCCAAGCTTTCGGAAACTTATGATTCCATCTTCAGGGCTACAATAAAATTTTGAGCATGTGTTGCAATCTCAAAAAGGGGATGTTAAATACTTACAAAAGTTATTGAGATTGATGCGAAAAGATGTTGGATGGGAGAGTCTTCACAATAATAGCACACGTTGCAAACTTGAGATATCTTGAGCCACTCTTATTCTAAGAAATAACTTTTGTGACATTAATTTGTTCGAAATCCTTATAGGTTAGGCCGAAAATTCAAATATAACAAAACCGCCAGAGCGCGACACATAAAAGCATCCTGGGCACTTCATAGAACAAATTTCCTGCTTGATTTATATCTCTCACACTATGACAAATTTTACTCACGGGACTGGGGTACGAAAGTTGTTTAAGTAGGGAAGCAAGGAAAGCCACCCTTGTATCAGCTCCGCTCTTGGAGACCGGGAATTTTAAGGGAAGGAGAAAGCAGCAATAACTGGCGCATTGCGTGGAGATAACGGTACACGTGTTAACTATAAAATCCTGGAGACACGGACAACAGATTCGTGACATATTGAATTTCTATGGAAAACACAAATATAATATATGCAGGGCGGTCCAACAGTGCGTGGACGGAAGACTGTAGGCTTACTAAAATATATTTAAGAAATATGTCATTTGATAATGGTAGGGAGCCTTGAGCGCTATAACGTTAAAATATCTTCACTTAAATTTTGACTTTTATACAATGTGATTCATATCAAACTTACATTTTTTTGAACAGAATCACCTATATGTGTATTATTGCATATTTGGATTGCTTGGTGAACTCTAGTGTGGCTCTGTGTATCACATATGGAACTTTAAACCAACCGCTTAGGTGCAAATCACCATTTTTGGTATCAGTAGCTATCAGAAAAAAATGAATATCGCAGCGATTACAGAACATAGAATGCTGTGACTTTGCGGTGTGACTAAGCATGACGTGCGTCACCTTAGGTCAGGCGGTCAAATTTGAATTCTTTTTGTACTTGGAGAAATCAGTATGTTAAGGAAATTTCAATCACAGGTAACTTGATTTTTTCAAAGGGGAATGTTTACTTTGGTTATAATGTAGAATTTGATGACTTTAATAATGATATAGGATTCTCATTATAAAACCTTTGTAGTTTTCATTTTATTTCAGATTTTCAGTCAAATCGGTATTTTTCAATTTTCTTGCCTATAAGCAACCTAGCGAGCCATGAAAAATAATCAAATACCCGTTAGAGTAACAAATGCAAGATTATAAAAATTCCTTACAACATATGAGCTCTAACCAGAGACAACAGCAGCAACAGGAATGCCTATTTTTCACAACCTGCTCGCTACTTAGCTACTGGTAAACTCCCAAAATCAGGTAAAACAATTTAAATGAAAGATAAACTTCCGTTTGTTGCTGGCGGTAGAATATCTTCAGAATAAAAGTTCACATTTAATGCCGTAAGTCAAAAGTAACGACACCTCTGGCTCGAGACCCTGAAATTATTTAGTAGGTACTTCTACTTAATAGCAAGATCACATACATTGAAAACTAAATTGCAGTCTGTTTGTGTTATAAAACATAATTTACCTGATAGAAAAGTACATCGATTAATCACAATTACAACATGGAGTGATAAGAAGTTCTAACAATCATTTTAACAGATGCTCAGAATGCTCCAGTTGGAGGTATCGTTACTTCTGATTTGTGGGAAATGACTACTCTTTTACTCCATTAAATACGAAATTTAATTTTCAAGATGTTAGACTGTCAGCAATTGCTGGTGGTTTTAATTTTTTCCAAAATTTTTAATCCTTTTGGAAAGTTGTTAGATCTCAACAGCTATTGGGCAGTGAAAAAAGAGCACTTCTGTTATACTCCAGCTTCTTATTGAAATTAGATATCCTACTTGTCTCCGGTAAGAGCTGATGTGTTGTAAGAAATTTTCATCATCTTGCATCGTTACTCTAGTTCAGTTGCTTCATTCTACTAAGTTAGTTGATTTCTTCCATCTGAAAAGATTTTTGTTTATTTTTCATAGCCTGCTATGCTGCTTATACGTACGAAAACTGAAAAACACCAGTTTTACTGAAAATTTGAAATAAAATTAAAACTAAAAGAGTTTGATATCGAGAATCCTATGTCATTAGAAAGGGAATCAAATTTAATATTTGATCCTATAAACAAAACTAGGCATTCCCATTCGAAAAACCAAGTTATCTGTGATTAAAGTTTCCTTAATTAATATACTAATTTCTGCAACTACAAAAAGAATTCAAATTCTACCGTCTGATCTAAGGTGACGCATGTCATGTTTAGTCACACCCAAAGTCAGCCTTTTAAGTTCTGTAGTCACTGCAATATTAATTTTTTTTGTGATACCTACTCATACTAAAAATGGTGATTTGCGCCTAAACGGTTGGTTTAAAGTTCCATAATTATGTGATACATAAAGCCACACTAGAATTCACCAAGGAATCCAAATATGCAATAATACATAGGTGGTTCTATATTAATTATAATGTAAGTTTGATAAGAGCGAACATGTATACCTAAACGTCAAAATTCAAGTGAACATATTTTAACGTTATAGCCCTCAAGGCTCCCTACCATGACCAAGTGACAGATTTTTCAAAATATGTTTTAGTAAGCCTACAGTCTTCCGTCCACTCACTGTTGGCCCACACTGTATATTCTGATTTCTGATAAACTTCACACTGACCTCCTCGGACCAGAAAACAGCGCCGATTGCCAGTCGGACCGCGAAGCATCACATCCGAGGCGTCGCTAATTCTCACATTACTCATTTTACGAGTTTCTCTTGGGATATCTTAAAGATCTTTAATGCAGTAGTTTCCCATCCGTTTCCGTTTCTTGCATCCTCATGCCGTTGATCAGATGTGTGTACTGGTTCATCCGCCTTTAAAGACAATTTCTCACCCCAAGAACAAGAAGGTGTCCCGACTCTTGTCAACTCATCCACCCAAAGCTGTTGGTTGAGAAGAGCTGCTTATATTGCTGCTGCTGCTTATACCGACAGTGGTTCGGCTCCTTTTAGTCGCCTTTCACGATACGCAGGATATACGATGGGAGATATTCTAACCCACCCTACACGGGTAAAAAATATTCCGTTATTTCCTTCTAATTTAAGGTGTATCCTAACTGAGAAGTCCTTACATTCTACGTATTTTAGCCATTCTTCCCTGGCTAAATTTATCATTACTCAAAACGGCGCCGAATATTCTATACAGTCGGTTTTGATAGTATCAAAATATTTTGGATTTATCATAGATCATTTAAATACGTGCTCTAAGTCCTAACGGAGGCAAATTAATGCCGTTCCAAGATCGAGTTACAAAAATGGTGGATGTGACACATGGTCCCTCATACAGTGTGGAGCAGCAAAATGAAATTAATTCATTACTTGAGTTACTCTGAATATTTGTATAAAAACCACTAAGACTCTTAATTTTGTTCGTAAATAACACTAAAAATTTGAAATAGAAAATAGTGCCCGTCGAGGATCATTTAAGTCATGTTCATTGTCTATTAAAGACAAACACTAAGTTTAAAATAATTATATTTATTTCATACATTATCAGATCGGAGATCGAAATAGTTATAAAATTAATCAGTTATGCCTGATTGCATAATAAAAAGATTGGAGTATCTCACGACTTCTCAAAAATTAACATTATAATTGGAATACAGCAATATTCTTAAAGTTTTTTGTACCTTAGAGCGGATTTAGGAAGTCGATAATCAATTTTGTAAGCTTCTGGGACTCATTTCAAAAAAGGTACATTTTTGAACAGAAAACAAAGCGATTTCAAATGACGTACCACTGATGACTACTTCAAATTTGAAATGTTACTGGTTTCTCTCTTTTGAAGGAAGTTTAACATAATGTTGACTTTTGAATGTTTTTACTTCCCACACCGATAGGTGAGGGGAGTATTGTGATCGCGGAGTTTTTCGATGTTGACTGAATACGCTTTTTGTACGTTTTATGATGTCTACATAACGAAAATCCACGTCACTTATTTCCGGCGGTCTGTATGTCGATCTGTTTGTCTATCGGTCTGCCTGTCTGTCTGCCTGTCGCGTTCTTCTAGCCTCGTAATCTTAGTAACCGCTGCAAGGATAGTGATGAAATTTGGGCAGCAATATGCTGTGGGGTCACAGCAGGAACGCAGCTATAATTTTGAAAATCGGTCCATGGGTGGCGGAGTATTTAGCAAAAAACAAATTTCAAATATCTTCGTTTTTAGGCATTTTAGGTGTTCCTGATCATTTTCCACTTTTTTTTCGGTTGAAATTGGGGTGGTTGGGGGGTAGATGGTTGCAAAACTTAAAAATGTATTGTACATGAGTATAATGATGATAAATGATAAGCTGTCTATTGACCTGTGAAAAAAAGACCTAGTGGCATAATACACTTTTTTAGGTCCATCGGAACATTGCCCTTCCTGTTACAGAAACCAAGGGACTTAGAATTTTCTGATGTACTCATACATACGAGTACTGCTTTAGATCGTTCTGTATTGTGTAACCTGGATTGATTTTAATGAAATTTTGACGCAGTATCATTACCGTGGCGAGAATGGAAAACGCGTGTCAGTGGGGCAGCAGCAATGATAAAAAACTAAAGATATAAAATTACCTCAAACTTCGTGTTTGAGTGATTTGGGGGTTCATGATCGCTACGTTTCACCCAGTTGAAGATTGCAGAATCAAACTGTGTCGCCCCAGTTCTTACAGAGATGCAAGAAACTATTTACGGGAATTTCTGTGTTGGATGTCCTTTTTTTGAGAACAGGCGGGTAATAATTTGCTTGCAAAGGGATGTCAGACTCTCATGCAATAGGAAAATAATAAAATGGTATCACCTTTATGTGCGGGAAGTACTGAGTCAGTCAACTTGATATAGTTTTTTATAACTATGTATAGTGATCGAAATCACCAATTTATACTATTTGACGTTTAATACTGTAATTCTTTACAGGGTGCTCATTTGGAAGCTTCCTACTTTCGGATTTATCGAATATCGCTGATTAAAAGAAAAACGCCGAAACACCTCAAAATATTTGTCAAGTGTGACAACGTTTTAATTAAAAACGGCTATCCCCCTTTATTTTGACGTTTGATTTTATAAATCGTATTGAAGTAGAAAATGATGTTTTTGTGTATTTGTTTTCCACCTGAGCAAATTAAGATACATAAAGTTTTTTTCTAATTTTCTCGAAAACGAATGGACCGATTTGAAAAATCAAAGGGCAAAATGAAGGACTTTAACATGCCTTCGAAACAAGCTACTACACAATACCCCTTGTCATTAAAAAAATGTAAGGGGATGACCCTAGAACGCAGAAGGTGCAAGGGGAGAAGTAGCTTTTGGTTAAAGGATTGGCCTCCCTGAGACATCTGTTGAAATGTTTAGGCGTTTTTTCCTTAAACCAATGGTTTTCGAATCCGTGGTGGAAAGATTATGTAATATAAACAAAAACTTAGATTTATGCAATCAAAAACCGGACGTGTATCTTAGCCAGATATCCCTTTTCCAAATTACATCAGAATCGATGTAATAGCTACAGATAGATTTTGCATGCGACATAGACTCATAAACAAAACATACTGTGGTTCATGCATAATTATATCCCTAGTAAATATCACTTGTACTGTGCATAATGTGTACTATACGGTACGTGTTGTAATGGTACGCCAATTAATTAGATCAGCATTTATACTGGCATGGGTAATATTTGCTCGATAGAATAATGGATTGCCATTCGAAATACAATGCTTACAATATACAATTTGAGGATGTGCGTTGGATATTTAATATTGATGAATACACCGTTTCACCTACAAGCGCAGATGCAGTATGTTGAAGCTAAGCAAGTTCATCATTGGCATCAAAGTTTGACGACCTGATTGGAGAACATCCTCTACTTGGTTATTAAGGTAAGTATCTCTCTATTGGATACAAAATATCGAAACTTGATAGCATTTTTGGCAGGAAAACTTTAAGCGCATATTAAATATTCAAATCGTATCAAAAAAGTCATCAGCGCAGCGTTATTTGACAAGCAAGAAAAGTGCGTACAATATACTACCAATTTAGTACTATCTGATTGGCATGATTTCATTTCATTGTATCTTATATGTATGATGCAATCAATCGCAACTTTTAACTATTCAGGGCTAATAATGAGACGCCGAAAGATTTAGGTGGTTTGTGTGATGCCAGTGTGTGTAAAGGCAAATTTCAACAGCAATCAATAGTTTTCGTAAAATTTTGGCAAATAATACGTCCTTTTTGGTTAAATTAGTGTGACATATGTTGTACCGTTTTAAAATTAGCTATCCATCAATTTCTATCCAGTCAGTTTTAGAACTGGGACAAGAGGTCCTGATATAGTTTGGGCTTGTGTATCAAGACGTATCTAGTCTGTTGACGTATAGATAGTTGTTTCATAATAATTTGCCACTTTTTGGATTCACCAATTTAAAATAACCAAACTTCTTTAATTCGCAAGCCCAGATATAGCTTTTTTATTCTGTATTTCGCTTATTTTTCCATTATTTGAAAAAGTTATTTATTTTTTACGACTTCTATACACAGTTAAAAAGGTACCAATTTAGGACTCACCCTGTATAAATTTTAGAAAAAAGGATGGAACTAGCTGTCCTAACCAAAACCTAATTACTCTATCAAGAGGCGACATTGCGTACATTTGTTTTATATATCAACAGCAAGATATGTCAATTCTGAAAGTTGTTCATAATAATGTGGCAGTTTCAGGCAGGTACAGTTCCTAGTCGATATAACAAAAATCCCAGCAAAGAACTAAACATAAGCAGACTAGATACATCTTGACACACAAGCCCAGATATACGTTTTTTATTCTATAACTCGCTTAATTTTCATTTTTTCTGAAAAACTGTTATATGGAAAAGATTTTTATTTTAACGACTCCTATACATAATTACATACCTTAAAGAAATGTCAGCTTAGGACCCACCGTGTATAGATATATTATATAGACCACGTGCACTTGACACTGTTAGATTTTCCATGATCATGGTGTCTACCGAACAACTCAGGGCATCAGCATCACCATTGTCTTGCCATGTGCTATTATTTTGCTGAAATCCTGTACGTGCGATCTAATAACAGCGTTCGGGATCGAACGGCCTAGCCATCCAGATAATGGAAAGCGTACCATGGGAAATATGCTTTTTACTGCGAAAGGAACAACCAGAAAGTGGATAACGCCGATACGAGGCGGTGTGATGAATGTTTAGGACGATAAAAATCTGAGGTCGACGCTCTCATTTCTTACGATAAGGTGCTTTTACGTCAAACAGTGGTTCCATTAGAAGATGGGGTGGACCTTTGACGTCTTACCCCCACTAGACTGGGCAAGTTATTCCTAGATCTGCGATTTGTTATTTTCACACATGTCTGCGGTGCGAAGCAGGAACATTTTTATTCATAATTTAGCAAATATGGCCGACCCCGAATAATCAGGATAGATTTCAAATAACGTAGGTCGTAAAGTGTGCCAATTACGGTTACAATGGACAATATACAGTGAACATAGTATTGTTAAGCGAAGTAATGAAAGTCATTTCCTTAAAAATAATAAATACACAGAAATAGTCAATCGGCTCTTGATGATTTGTCGGATTGTAAGTGCCTGTTGAATACACAGAAGACGTGTTATTTGTAAACGAAATATAAGACACTGAGAAATTCGGATGAAAGCACTTATTTTGTCTACAAAAAATTATATTACAATGTTGCTCATTCAGTTGGTAATCAAATTTTGTTAATTGATTATTGAAAAAAGATAAGCTTCTCTAAAATTCAAGTCTTAGCTCTCATCTATTGATACTGTCGTCTCTCAAATCGTGTGTCAGTATGAGTCAAAATAACATGAGAATATATTTATAGCAAACAACAAGGTTTATGGTAGGTATTGCCCAATATCAAGTATATAGTATTGCCTATTGTAAACATATATTGAAGAAAATATTTGCGATTTCAAAACATATCTATTTGGACTTCTCTACTATTTGGTTTTTGCTTTTGAAAGTTTTGATTCATTTAGAAAAATAATACAATTATGTAAAAAACAATTATAATAATTTTCAATATGACAAGAAAAATAGAATAACATCCTTTGTGGATACGTTTTTATAGTTTAATAGAAGTAAAACGTTAAATTTTGTAAACAAACAGCATAACCTACTCATGAAAAGACAATTTTCCACTTTCAGCTTTTCCTGCTTCAACTTTACACACGTAATACCTTTGTTTTACCACAATTTAGTCGATTTACGATAATGGTCCAGAAAATACACTCATGAACTAGAAAATAAGTCAATCTCACTACAACAAACAAATAATGGTGGCCACTATGCCTAACGGCAACGCGTTACGCAAGTAGTTGTAAGAAGGTAGTATTTTGGCCAGTACAATAAACAGCGTTGCCGTTTCGTATCCTATGGAGCAAACATTACTACTTCCTGTCATCCTGAAACATGTCACATCCAAATTCTAAGTTTAAAACGATATCACCAATATTTTTAAAGAAGAATCGCATGCTGCAGCTGGAATAGATGTATTGAAGGCCATGAAGAGTAATAACAGGAACTGGATAAACGTAGCAGTTTCAATAGGGGTAGCAAGATAGGTTAGCTAAATTTCATGTACATTTTCGAAGTGTCAATGCATGGCCGAATCTACACTAGGCCAGAGCCTTAGATGTGGCAACGTGGCTTAGCTGTCAAATAGTGGTCCGGTTACTGTAAATTGTTTTATAGTTTCAGAATAATAGTTGTTACATTTTATATGTATTAAGAGTTCATCTCGGTTGATAAATTAAGAAAAATACTTTTTAGAACTACTACTACTAATACTACTTACATTTCTGATGTCTGGTTCATCGTAGTCAAACACTACAAAATAAAAATAAATGCAACTTGTTTCCTGCTGCCACTTCCACTTCCACTTAAATGAACGCTCAATTTACTTTGTAAATTTTCACTTGAGCTAGAAGAATTCACTATTAGGTCACTTTGAAGCCATTCATGCTGGTCTTGATTCCCTTTCATTATCAAATCTTTTCATAGGTGTGCCCAGATGTGTTCTACTAGAACTGTATTTTTCTGTGATATTTCGGAGGTCCAGAAAACATTGTAGGTACCACATTGTGCTTTAAAATAGGTCTGATCCTTGGAATTGTTTGTAAATTATTGTCTTTATTCTTATAAATATAACCAGCCCTTATGAGGAATACCTTTCGCCCACTTCACACATTAAAAATCACCCTCCAATCTTATTTTTTACTCTGGAAGAATTACACTAATGACAAAAGCTCGGCCGACTATTCAGTGTTGCCATATTTCAATGCTTCGGCCTAGTGAGTAGAGTCGGCCATGGTCAATGACAATTCCTCATACAAGTCGTAGCCTTGTCCTTGTCCTATAGTAACGTTTGTTGCAAAAGTTTTGAGAAGTTTTACAAAAAATTAAAAAAATATCTCACAATAATATATTTGAGCTGGTAACAAGAACTACAAAAAATAAAAATATTTCATAATATAAAAATGATACTAAAGTACTGCTAATGGGCCATGATCTTCCACGGCACGCAATTTTCTCTTAATGTTCCTCATTAGGTTTTGGACAGATTCTAAATCAATTTCTCTGATCTTTAGCATTATTCTTCTTCTTAACTGCTATTCATTTTGAGCTTCCCAGCCATTGCTACTTTGGCACTCAGTTGAGCCCAAAAAGTTTCGATAAGTCTCGCTTGAGGAAGGAGGGAAGGAAGATTGTGAGGGTTGTCGTTTCGTGGTACAAAAGGTATTCTCTTCAAACATATTCAATATAATCTGTTGTCTTTCGACAGGCAAATGATAGCGCAAACCACGGGTCTTCGTTGCTACATTCCACTCAGTCTTTCTTCGGGTCTCCATATGTTCGTATTTTGATCCACAGGAACATCGAATGGACGCCACAAAGCCATAATCGCACGAAAACCAACAATACAAACTGATGAATGGCTCACTGAGGACTTGACCTCGTCAACTCGCTTGGCATTCCGTCATTTTTTTCTATTGGACGTTGTTCGCTGTATCCGTTTTTCCAAAACAGTAAGCAGTTAAGTGGGTATTAAAAGATTACGATAAAGATGAGTGAATGCCGAACTGTCGTTTATAAACTTTACCTTGTAAGTGGATTGTGCGTTTTGCTAAATATAGCAACAGAATCCAATGAGCAATGCTCCTGGGACCTCACTGCCTTACAGTAATGACGTGATGCCCTTCTTAGATTAAGGGATTTCCTCGTTTTTTGCTTATACCCCAAAACATTGATCGTTTCAGAGCAAGGTAGTAATTTCAGTTTTTTAAACAAGCTCGTTAGCAAGGAAAAGAGTGCAGAAAATGCTGTTTCGTGCAGCAGTTTCACTGATAATGTACACGGGTACAAAAGGGAAGTAGTTTTTCCGTTATTATAAGTTCATTATATTTTACTTTGTAATACAGATGGGAACTAAAATTATAGTGGTAGGTGCTTACAGGTACATAATCAACAAACTCAGGCCGCGTGCATGATTCGGTGTGCTGTATTTTGCATACCTGCAAAAGTAATAATACAGGAAATAGGTAACACCACTGCCTTACATTGCAGTAAAAATACACTGAGCCAAGCAGAATATAACATAATCAGCTAAAGTAATCATTTTTCTATCAGTATTCAGTAGTATACCAGCATACTACTAAACCTAATGCACTAGCTGCCTAGTTACAGCCAAACGAATTAGCTGATCACACTTATACACATAGATACCACAAAATTTACCAATTATGGTAATTATACTCATGAAATATCAGTATTATAATACAGAGTGTAACTAAATAACTGTGAAACATTTAAGGAGGTGATTCCTCATCGAAAAACGAAAAAAAAGATAGGATTTTTTGCATGGAGAAACTTCATTGGAGCATCCCTCGTTAAGATGCAGCCCTTCAAAGGGGTCCATAAAATTTTTTAACAATTTTATTTACAAGCACTAGAAAAGTTACAATATTGAAATTAATCTGACATTTTCTACTACCAAAAAGACACTTAGCCAGTAATTTATTTGGTTTACCCCATGGTTCGAAGGAGTGGAAAACGCAACCCCTAAAATTTATTTCCAATGCAACTTTTTGTCTTATTATTTGTTTACCGTTTAAAAATTTTATTTCGGTAACCTGTTTCATTCTGAATAAAGAATCTCTTGAATTTTTTGCCCAAAATAAACCAGTTCCCAGCAAAATCTTATTTTACGGTTATTTTTACGATATTTTTACGTAAAATAATTTTTTGCGGGAACTGGTTAATTTTGTGCAAAAAATTGAAGAGGCATTTTTTTTAGAATGAAACAGGCTATTCAGAGTAAATTTTTAAATGGTGAACAAATAATAAGACAAAAAGTTTAATTGGAAATTAGTTTTAGGGCTTGCGTTTTCCACACCTTACAACCATGGGGTAAACCGAATAAATTATTGACTAAGTGTCTTTTTCGTAGTAGAAAATTTCAGGTTAATTTCAATATTGTAGCTTTTTGAATGCTTCTGAAAAAAAATGTTAAACAAATTTTATGTACCCCCTTTAAGGGGCAGTATTTTAGCAAGGGATACTTCAATGAAGTTTTTTTATATGAAAGATCCTATCATTTTTCCCTGAATGTTTTACAAAATTTAGTTACACCCTGTATACATATATAACATAAGTATGACCACGCTTATTTTGCTGCATTCTCACCACCGTCAAAGTTTTCTCACAAGAACGATATCAATACGATGACAGTTTTTGTCTTAAAGTGGTTACCAGTTAAAAGTATTGTATTGCAAATACTTTTAAGATAAACTATCTTTAATAGTATGCCCTAAGCTGTAGGATGGTGGTTTTTGGATTATGAAAAATGTATTTGTTGCTCAGATAATTGCAATAAAATTGACAACAAACAATTTAAATAGCATTTCTCTCTCAAGGATAGTTTGTTATGAAAATACTTACAATTCAACAACTTTCACTGATAACCACTTTACGACAAAACCTGTCACTTTTAAGCCTTTTTGTTCCTGTAAGTAAATATGACCAAAACTTGTCAGATTGCTGGATGAATGAGTGTCCCCAACCATGCTTTTTTGCTTATTTCCCTGAGTGTTGCATTTGGATTATTCATAAATCTCAAATCAGTTATCTGTGTTATGAGTGACTAGTGTGGCAGTATCAACAAATCAAAAGAAAACCTGGAGAAATCAGTCTTTGGTCAGGAGAACACTGATCAGATATTTCTGAGAAGCATACTGGTACATAGATAGGTACTTGCCTGCCATTCTTTGAGATTTTACAATCACCGATTTAATTAGGCAGTTAATTTGCAAAAAACTATGTTCCGTGGCACAGCTATCAAACAGTGTCTCTCATGCCGAATTAATAGGTGTTTTCCTTTTGCATGCTTTATCTGATAATTCTCTCTCGTGACTCATGACTCATTTCGATGTACGTTCCTTTTGTTTTCTGAATCTGAGTAGACTCACTTTAGAAAGTGAGACATTTTACCCCCACTTAAGCCCATCTGCACCAGCTCGAAAGGTAGATCAGTTGTCTCAGATCATTCAGATGTCAAATAAATGAGGTTAGGATTTTTTATAAGGTTGAATTTCATTTCACCGGGTTTTGTGGTTTGTGGTGTATGGATAGTCGTGTTTGTTGAGCGATGATCTCTTCCAAAAACGTAAGAAAACTAGGTTATGGAAAGGATCGACAAATCATAGAACCATAGCATATAATAAAATTTCCAAGACTGACATTGGACTGCAGAAACACGTTCCTTTAACTCATCTGAGCTATGAGGTTTCCAACTGAGCTGAGCCGTCTCATTTTTAAATGATCTGAGTTAGTGCAGATGTAAAAGGAAAGCACCTAATATTTTTTCAAATGTTTTGCATTTTGAAAAGGGTCGCAGAATTGTCTGAAATAGGTATCAGAAAATGTTTATCTTAAAGCATACAATATGTAGTATTATCGAGCGACCAGTAAAAAACGACAGAAGAACAACATCCATTCAACAGGGTAGCCCTTCAGAGCGTGTGTCCTTCAATTTTGACAGAAATATGATTATCACTACCCAGGCCTTGTGCTCTATTCTTAATGGATTAAAGTGCAGGCCCTTTATCGCACATCATTTATTTCCCTTTCGAGTGCTTGTTAGAAAAGGAGGAGGTATAATTTACGCACATTGAGTGATCCTTTACCTTTGACACAAACCTCAAACCTTTCCTTTCTACCAGTCATACGCGCAGCTAAGACGTTCTATGAAGGGGCATGCTATTTTTTACCTTCAACCGGGATATTCACGTTATTCGACGTGCCTCATTATGGATAGAGTATTTGATGAAAAAGAGAATAATAATTTCGGTTAGATAGGGACCCATAAGGCTAAATTTAAAAATATTTTAATGTAATACAGGGTGCTCAAAAACACAAAACGTATCAAATTTATATTTTTCAAATAGAACACATTGTATATTATTGCATATGCAGATTCCTTGACGAATTCTAGTGACTATGTATCACACATTTGACTTAAAGCAAGCCGTTTAGGTGTAGATCACCATTTTCGGTACAGGTAAATGTCAGGAAAAAATATAATATAACGGAAATAATAAAATTCAGAATGCTGTGATAGCAAACGTGAAAATCTCTCCAATCTCGTGACATTAAGTTTTCAGTTAACATTTAATGCCTTTATTACATGAAATAATTTCGGTTTGAGTGTAGATAGGTTTGTCTGTCATTATTCTTCTAAAATATAATAATGTATTGTGTAAGACTTACGCGGTCATGATCCGAAGTACTGTTAGTTCTTGGGCTGTTCGACCGGCGTCGACATGCTCCACCGCCTTGGCGTCGGCATACTTCGCTGCTTGACGTTTCGCCAACACAAGTGGTTGGCGTCCTCAGGGGCTGGTGTTACCTGTTCGGTGTGTTCCGACAAACTGTATTAGCAACATCAGAATTCAATGCAGTGTCACACCTACCACCAAAAAGCACTGAAAATTCTTGCATTTGAAGGACTGCTTTATGGTTATGCCCAGTCACTGACCATAAACGTGGTTAGACCTCTAATCCCATTTATTATAATAAATTGTACTCGAAATTGTACATTAGTATACGTCGGAACATTAAGTATAGGCGAGCGGGCAGAGAGGAACGGCGGGGTAAGCAAGAAGGGCCGCCGTGTAGGTCTATACCGTTGGTACATCTGTGCATACGCTTAAGCCAAAAACAATTCTCAAAGCATTTATTCTATTCCGAATGAGGTATCTCCAAAGCATGAGGCCAGATTTCTTGAAGAAAAGGGCCACCATTTTCTTTGAAGTGCTTCATGCGCGAACATCTTTTGTTGGATTTGGTTCATCTTGGAACATCCATACAGTCGACTGCTGCTTACTTTCGGGCTCATACGAATACAGGGTGTAACTTTTAAGGATATCCACACCTATACCACCATGTAGATCTCGCTGAGCTGATCATTTTTCGATAAGCAACGTGGGTCCAAAAACGAACCGTTACGGAGATAACGCTACCGAAAGTTATGCTTTCTGACGCTTGAAGTTAGGTAATTCATTCAACGCCTCGTAATTGGCAGAGATAGAGGGAGTTACGGATCAGCTGCTAAGACAGATTCGGCTTGTCAACATTTAATCGTCATGGCCAAAATGTCAAAAGTAAACCAAACAAACAAAACAAAAAAATTGCAAAAAAAATCAACAAAAAATACGGAGATCAGTCAAAAATCAGTGAAGGAGAGACTCCACGTGGCCACCGCCTTCTTGCACGCACAATCTGGCTCGATGGATGACCGATGCAGCGTTGATTACCCGTGGCTGCTCCCTCACGTCTCCAGCTACTGCAATGATGCGTGCAATCAGATCTTCTGCTGTGTGCAGTGCACCCCCTTGGTAGACAAGTGCTTCCAGGTGACCCCACAGGAAAAAATCCAGGGGATTGAGATCCGGAGACCGCGCCGACCACGCTACTGGACCACCTCGGCCGATCCAATGCCCTGGAAAAGCTGCATCAAGATGAGCCCGGACTTGCGCTCCGTAGTGGGCTGGAGCTCCAACGTGCTGAAACCACATTCCTCTTCGGACATTCGGACCCCCCCCCTTAACGGCCAATGTGTGCGTCGCACAAGAAGCGGTGGCCGCAAGGCGTGAAAATAATTGCCTAACTTCAGGCGTCAGAAAGGACTACTTTCGGAAGCGCTATCTCCGAAACGGTTCGTTTCCGGACCCATGTTGCTCATTGAAAAATGATCAGCTCAGCGAGATCTACACGGTAATATGGGTGTGGACATCCTTAAAAGTTACACCCTGTATACCCATGATTCGTCACCTGTTACGATTCTATTAACGTCTTTCGAACCACCGCGATTGAATTCCTTGAGCAACTCTATGCACCAATCGACACGAGCCTTTTTTGGGCGATTGTCAATTTGTGTGGGATCCAATGCGAACATAACTTTCGCACAGCTGTGTTCGTGTAAAATCGCATATGTGCTGGTGGCACGAATGCTTTAGGGATGCCATAAGGCGCGTTTTCACGGGTCGATCTGGGTTGAGCAATTTAGATCGATTATTGAATCGAAAGCAAATTCAATATGTAAACCACTTTTCGACTTGGTCATTCGGCGGGGTGAGTCGATTCGACAGAAGTAGAAAGACTGCCCACTTTTGATCGGCGATTGTCGTCGAATCGATGTCGAACGACTGGAATGGAATGTGTAAACACTTCGTCGAACGAAAAAAACGTGCTGAAAGCCGAATAGTGCGTATGAAGTTGTTGTGTTTAGCGCGACAAATTACAATTTTGTGCAAAAATGACTGAAAAGTGGTCAGATGCGGACATGGCAAGATTTTTGGATGCTTATCAAAAACTATGATGTATTATGGAATCCACAAACCGAGCTTTATCGCAACCTACAGGCAAGACAAGCAGCATTGCAAGCAATTCTAAAACATGTGAATAAACCAAGGTATTGAAATCACTGAGGAGTGGTTCTGGACCTGACAATATATATGTTCCTGTCGTCTAAACCTTTTTGCTTTCAGCACAGATCGAATTATGGTCGAATGATCCAAATCGTTCAACCCAGATCGACCCGTGAAAACGCGCCTTCAATCTGAAACGACGATCTTGCTTAAGGCGGATTTTCATGGGTCGATCTGGGTTGAAAGATTTAGGTCGATTATCGAATCGAAAGAAAATTGAATATATAAACCACTTTTCGACTTGGTCATTCAGCGGAGTGAGTCGATTCGAAGGAAGTTGATCAAGTTGATTGATGCACTCTAGTTGTGATGATTCAAGTCAAAAATCCTAAAATATCATCGCACGAAAATGTTTACAATCCGTTTTTTGCCAAGACGAAACTTTCAGCTAAATAAAAAAATTAACAAATAGCGTCCGTATGACAAAATGTTCTGAGTTCGCATGTCGTCAAACATGTCAAACTTTACGATGGAACTGCCACATGGACTCACATGACAACAGTGTTGCCAGTTCCCGAAACATAAATAGTGGCCTTCGTACTATACCGTCTAGCGGCATTGCCAGGTTCATAATAGAGCCCCGACGTATGTACCCCATTCTTGATTTTCATTGCTCCAGCATTATATTCATGTAATATAATATTTATAAGTTTTACTTCAAACCCTATCTTCAGCAGGTCTAATGCTACTGCTCGTTTGCGGCAGTTGTCCACTATTCTATGATTGAGTTCAAGGTGATCGTATGTTTTCGTGACAGGTCATACTTGGTTATAAAGGCTGACTCAACACTCGGTTTCTTTCCGTGTCATTCAGCATAGCATCTTCAACCTCATCTCAAACGTGTCATTACCGTAAAAAAGTTCAAGTGTCGACTATTCAGTGCTGAACCAATCTCATGTATCCAACAAAACCCTACATCTCCACCCATGGTAGGCTATATCCGTCTCCTGACCCTCTTGGGTCCTTTCATCTGACTCGCTCCACAAATAGCTGTCCTCCCTAAATTAAGACGGGCGACCGGTCAAAGCTGTTTACCTTATTAACTGGGGTGGATGACCACTAGACTGTTCAGTATGGACAGTATGTAACGTTACAAGCACACACATACGGTTTGCATTAGATAAACTTCGTAGCTCTATGTGGCGTACTTCAACCAAATCACGACGTAATTTAATTCCAAAACTTGGGAATACTTCCCATTTCTGTTAGCTATGTACACTCGGCGCCTGACTAATCAGACCTAGGATTTGAAATGCCTTGTATCTAAAAGCAGTTACTTGAAACGGCAATATCAGGTTACAATGCCACAATTTTTTTAGACAACGAAACTCTCTACTATATGATATGATGAGCAAAAACATAGTAGTGGGTAGCGTTGTGTTAGAGTGTGTGGCACGGTTTTTGTCATTTTTCTGTACCCCCTTTGGTGCACATATTTCTTATCTATTTACCTACCCCTAAGCTTCTGATGGCCTATGTATACGTCGCTTATCTTTATCGATTTGACTACCTATTCCTTCACGTCTTTTTATGATGAGCAATACTTATAACCATTGAACTCTTACCCAATAGACCTAGAATGTTTGCATTAGTTATTCGCAAGACAGTTTGGCTTTGTTTACGCTAACTGCCATGTTGCTAAACGTATCCCAGCTCCGAGGTATATACATGGAGCTTCCACTGTAACCAGTTCATCACGTGAGTGATGTTTTGTTCTTCAAATATAGGATACTCTAGTTTATTATAACTATAACGGCATTGTTAAGTGAACGATACATTACCGTAATGTTTGACGTTAGACTGTTTAGTGACGGAATTTTCCTGTGGCTTGTATTGCAGTGAGATTGACTTATTTCCTGGCTTTTGCCTGTATTTTTGGGATTATTATCATAATCTGTGGTGAGACAAAGGTGTTACGTATGTAAATTGGTAGCAGGAAAAGCTTTAGTGGAAAACTGTCCTTTCATATGTAGGTTATGGTGTTTCTTAGTCATTGGCGGGGTGTTAGCATTTTAACATTTAACTTCTAATAGATCATTGAAATGTATCTAAAGGATGTCAGCATTTTTTTGACATATTGAAATATTGGAAAGTAGCTTGTTGTTTTTACATATCTGAACTATTTTTCTATTTGACTGAGAATCCCTTATTTATATTTTTTATCCTAAAACTGTGCTTATCATATATCATCAATAATATCTGAAGACATACCTATATTACAAAATGTATGTTTGTGTTTTGTTATATTCACAACTTGCGGCTGCTTTCATAAAATTGATTGCACTTTTCCAAAGTGGGATGAATTCAACAGAAACTCGTAGTATTTGGAAATAAATCCAAATTCAGTAATTTTGAGAGAAAATAGACGATATTTTTGAGATTAGGCAATACCTATCACAAACCTTGTTGTTTGCTGTAAATATACTCTCACGCTATTGTCACCCATACCCAAGCTCGATTTGAGAAACGATATTTCACAAAATTTGGTTAGTAGCTCAATGAGCAGCATTTTAATTCATACTTCTGTAGACAATATAAATTAATTGATGTACTTCATGATATGCCTTTGTCATTTGAAATCCATTTGAAATCTTCATCATTGAATATTTTTTCGAAAACTTTCCAGAACATTGTAATCTAAGTTCGAAAACTGATCTACTTTAGTACGTGGGATATGGCAAATTCCATTCAGTCAACACATTATTTTTGAACTAGATAAAGAGGTTGTCAGCGTAGGGGGCTCGAATCACGATTGTATACAATTTTTATATCATTATTTGGGCAATATTGACGGCAGGAATAAAAAGAACTCAACTAAATGCACTGACACCGAGTAAATCAGTGTCGGCCGCACGTCTCAGAATAATTTGTCAAACTGTGTACCCAGTTAAGTGTAGGTACTGATATGTGTACAACTTCTATTGAAACATCAGATTTCAAATGATCATATCTGTGAAGGACGTAACGCGCAGTATCCTCCTGCATTTCCACAGGCTTCATTACGGAGATTTTAATTCGTGTTAATGCTGTTTTCATATGGAAATGTCAGGTGTACGCAAAGTGGCATACTTATTGATTATTTTCACAATCGGCATCGTATGTGCTTGCAAAATGCACGAAAGCTGGTAGTCACGCTTAGTACAACCTGAATTACAGAAATTTGTGGCAGGAAATGAAAATATTTTTCTATATTTTTCTACAGCCACACTTCAATTGTTAGGTGCAATGCACACATAACGGATGCCATGCAAGGGCCTGGCACAGACTATTGTCATTTATACATCTCTTCTGTGTAACTTAATGATCCAGTGCACCCAGAGGCGACGTGGTACTGACGGCCGCCATCATGTCTTTTTCCAATCGCTCATGGCGTACACGAACAAACTCGTCCGTTGTACGCCACTTGTTGCGTACTCAACATTTTTCAAAATGTGAGACGATATAGAATTTAACATTTAATTGTGTGAGGAAGTTGAAAATATCTATGCTTATATGATTATGGTTGTTTAAATAACTATAGTAGCAGTGCTCAGGTTCAAGCTTGTAAAAAAATCGCTAAAAAATTTGGTGTTCAATGCAAGCTATAGTCTACTGTAATTTTGTATCTTCATCAGAACTTGAAAAATGCATATTTTGGTCTAGTTGGTATCCACCATTTGTAGCCAAAACGACAACTCTCCAAACTTCACCATTTCTGCTACTGACCGAAATTTCTCGTCATTGCGCGGACCTGCAAAGAAAGATGGACAAAATTGTAAATAGCGGTAACTGAGCAGATATAAAGTTAATATTAAACATACAAAATTCGTGATCATCAGCAAAGAAAATGTCTAAGGAAGATTGCACGTATGTTCACAATGAGGCAGTCGAGAAAGAAAGAGTACAACTATCTGGATACAATTTTAGACGATACTGGAGGATACTATCGAGGAATAAGATCTAGAATAGGTCAAGCTAGAGCTACATTCACAAATATGCGGGAAGTAGTCTGCTTTAGAACATCGAACTCCTCAGCAGGATGTCACGTTTTCTCAATCGTTTCCGATGGAATGGAGTTTCTTGGACGGAAAGAGTCACACAAATGTTGAAATATTGTACGAGTTAAGAAACAGAGATAGTGGAAGCTATGAAAATGAAGAAACCTTTTTTTATCTGGGTCACGTTATGCGTGGAGAAAGATACCACATCCTACAGCTAATCATACAAAGGAAACAGGTTCGGCGAGAAGACGCACTTCATGGCTAAAAAACCTTTCCAGAGTGGTATTACTACACATCAATAGATATTCCGAGCAGCTGCATCTAAAGCAAGAATCGGCATAATGATGGCCAGCATTTTAGGACGAGACATAAAAAGGAAGAATAGGTTGCGTTATCGCGGGCAGCTGAGATGCGTCGTGTCTTTCTTTTTCCGCAATTCCATTTTTTTTTGTCTTACAAACATATTTATGACAATAAGAAGCTAGTGCATATGATGATGTACTATAGCAAAGTCTTTTAATTACAAATTCCTGCTTACTTGTAGCCGAGAGTCCACAGGTTCCATACTTATAGCTTCGAAGGGTTCTATTTTCCTCAATTTGGAGTTTTCAGAATAGTGGCACATGAAAGGTAATTTCCGTTTTTTGTATTCTATATTATGCATTTGAAAGTATGACTCAACTTCGAAGTTATCCTGTATAGGTATTAGTGGTATAGATGTACCTATTAGAAATATTTTATTCCTAAACGGAATTGAGTATGGAATACAGGATCAATAGCAATATGAAGTGCAAGTTGCAGGTATATTTTGATAATTTAAGCAACTTTGTAATATTTTAATACAAACCGTCGATCGAATTAGCAAAACTTCCATAAACGTACCGACATAATGCTGAAGACGATTTGTGAAGACCACGAAAACTACAAATTTAGCCTGTCCATCCCATGACGTAAGCCAGCAATATATAAGAATTTATCGTGTTGACACTAGCCCCTACAGAAGTCACTAACTTTCATGAATAATGATATCTGGAACCATAAATCATCCCTACGAGTGACATTCATGTATTTTATGCCATGTATATGACTAATGCGCATGAGATCCTATATTGCTGAAATGTTGGTTATACGTACTGAACCTGTCCATTATTCAATATAAATTCGTTTATACGGGATAGCTCTAACGTCATAAATACTATGTTTAGATATATATTCTGCAGCACCAAAATATTAGCAAGGTACTGCCAGATGCTAATTCTAAGCATGGTAGCCTTGAAGTAGAATAATGTGGTAACAGGAATGAAACAACATGTCAATGACTTGACCAACTTGTTTCCTAAGTTTTATTATATCGCCTGATTTGTTTTGTAACATCAGCTATAAAACAACAAATTTGCGATCATTTTATACATGCACGACGAGTAACAGCAGCATGTTATCATTATTGTACCTATCTCTCAAAGGAGTTTCAACTAATAAAAATCCTATGTCTTAAAACAGTCTCCGTAAGTAAATAAAAACTGTGACAGATAACAGGCCTGTTGGCCTGTATATGAGTATAAAAGGGTGATTTGAGCATTGTACCCTTAGACAAGGAAAGCGAGAGGAAGGAACACAGCGACTGACATTTCTGTTACCAAATGGCCCCCAAAAATTACCTAAATTTACCTGTGATTCGTGATTCCTGGCTCCTTCCAGCTGCTGTGGCTTTTACAACCCTGCACACCCTACCATTAGGCACACCACAATATTTTACAATGATTGGTCTTAAAAACGCTAAATACCATAAAAGATATTTTGGTGGCTATTCGTTTTCGGTAACAACTAATGACAGCTAATACATATAGCATCAAACGGGCGTGCGGTATCCCCTCTCTTTCCTTATCTACGATTGCACCTAACGACATAAAAATATGACTTGTAAGAACAGTATTATGATAGAGCTGTAAGTCTATGTAAAGCGACTCATTTCCCCTTCATTTTAATCATATATGATTGTTATTGAGTAGGGCGAGCGATGCACTTACTGACCTAAGCAACATCGTATGCACACGCCTCAACAAACAATCAGCTGTCGTACTCACGGTCGGTTCCTTTGTGATGACATGTTGCAAATATGTGACATTAGCGACGCCATTTTGAGGTAGTTTCAATCGCCCTGATAGGGGCGGAGTAGAAAAATTGTACAACGGCAGAACTAAGAACTAATACTCAACACATGCGGTGTAAAAGGAAGGTGAACATTAAAGGCACCATAAACGGTATGCTATCCTTAATGTTTACCTCCCATAAGGTACTATATTTGCGCAGTGCTCTGTATTGACCCTGCCATGCCGCCGCTGTTGAAATCTATCCCTCTCTAACTCAAAATGTCGATGCGCAGAGGGATCGGCGCAAATCATCCCCACATCTTGAGTAAGACAGTTGATGGACATGTACGGCAAAGGAATCAGCGTGAAACTAAAATAAATAGTTGATAATGTGGAAAAATATGATCATAAAAGTTATATCTACTCGTAAAACGCATTAAGTCGGAGCTAGAGTATTGTCGACACGAACATTATCAATTGTTTCGAAAACTGTAGCTCGCCATCTTTCGCGATTTACTGTCAGTTCAGTGGCGCTCTTGATACCCATATCCAGCAACTGGTTCGTTGTATCCACCCAGCGTACAACGGCCATGGCGCCACCCACTCAGGGCATGAGTCTGAACTACAAGGTTACCCATATTACCGCTTCTGTGAATATATCCCAAAAACGTAAGCATTCTCGTCAACACAATGGAGGAGAGTCTCTTTGGATTACCGAGCTCACCCAGAATAGAAACGTTAGTTCGATGTGTGATATAAGGGACTCTTAGCATTCTCCTCCACGCCCACATTTCAAAAGTATCTATGCGAGCTCGATCTGCCTTTTTAACAGTCCAAGTTTGCGAGGCATCCAAAAATATGGAGAACACAGGAGACTAAACCAGTGAAATTTTGGTAGGTTCAGTGATGTTATGGTCACGCCATATTTTATCGAACTTTGTCCTGGCCACACGAGCCTGTTGAACGCGCCGTTGAAACTCATTTTCACAGCTACCCGAATTGCCGATCAAAGAACCGAGGTACACAGAACTTTGACTACTTCACAACTGCCTACTGACTTATTCCTTGATGATTATGGTGCTCCCTATCTACGATCATAACCTTGGTCTTGTTGTAGTTAATACCAAGACCATATGCTGCACTGTGTTGTTCTAAGATGTATAATAGAGCTACTAGTTCTTCCTGAGAAGTAGCAATAATTGTTGTATCGTCAGAAAATTTTAAGTTGGATATTTTGCCTCCGTCAATAGTTATACGCCCATTCCAGTTGTCCAGTACCTACCTCATCACAAAGTAAATGTTAAATAATATCGTAGCTTGTAATACAGATCCATACTGAAAATTTTAGTATTAGAGGCCGAAACATTTTGGATGAAAAGTGTCCAGTCAGTTGTTTCGTCTGCAAGCCAGGCCACCTACGATTTTTCCAATTCCTACGCGCCATTACGGAATAATTACAGAATCGTAAATATCTTGAAAATTCTCGAAGATAGAACCACATATGCCTAGATAAAAGTGAAAGAGAATTCAATTTCGAATCCATTGATGTGAAACTAATCATACCATTCCATTTGAAAAAAAGTTTTTAGCGTTTTAAGCTTTTCGAACTTCAGAATCGCTAGTCTATTGACTAAATATGCTTTTAAAACAACAATTTTACTGAAACACAAGTGTGTTTCTTGCTCGTTTTTAAAGAAACCCGCATCTTTCTGTCGTACTTAGTTCTCCAGAGATTGCTGAATAACTTCAAAAGTGAGCTTCGTAGATATAAACTATGGTTAACAAACTGACTATCTATGTAAACACAGAAAGCCGGGCGGCTCTCATGACCTTAGCAAGTAACCATTATATACTTCAAAAATGGTGCCGGACTGCCACAGCACCCTAAAGACTCTGGCAAAGACCAATAAGGCAACATTATCGTGGGTGCCTTTGCACACCGACAGGTGCGCCAAGCAAGGTCCAGAGCTCCATCTCATCGGGCCAGAGCTAGCATCATACAGGATGGTACGAACAGCTGTCACCAGATGGATGACAAATGCGCACCAGAAGCACTGGGTCAGGGTGGTGGACAATGTTCAGCCTAAGCTCAGGGGATTCTTGTGTTCTAACACCGCAGACGCTCTCAGATTGCGTAGGAAGGAAGGAACTACGAAAGGTGGCTGAATTTATAACTGGTCATTAGACGTTCAGTGCACACCTACATCTGGGGGGATGTGGCAAATGCTTTATGGCAGGAAGTGCGTTGAGGCGGAGGAAACATCTAAACACGTTACCTCCGACTGTCCTGCCTTGAGTAAAAGCAGAATCTCCTATCTCCGTGATGGACTATGATCTCCTGTCTTCCAAGATGCCTTAAACTAAGAGGCAACTACCATGGTAGCTAAACCCTAACCCCCTCACTACTAAAAAATAAAATTAAATTGCATTTGCTGGAAGATCAGTTTCTTTCTACTTAATTTTTGGTTTTTACCAAAGTACAGAATATTAAACAAATTAGTTTAGAATGAGTCCAAAAATTTTACGACGATGATTACGATATATTTTTCTGTATACATCTTGTTTATGCTATACATATAATCAGATATATTCTATAAAATATTATGTATGAGCGAACATCAAGTTTATATTTCAGTGCATTTTTCATGAA
This sequence comes from Callosobruchus maculatus, assembly GCA_951848785.1. Classification (NCBI taxonomy): domain Eukaryota; kingdom Metazoa; phylum Arthropoda; class Insecta; order Coleoptera; family Chrysomelidae; genus Callosobruchus; species Callosobruchus maculatus. The sequence goes on along the minus strand of CATOUR010000142.1, from coordinate 2,148,423 downwards.
GAGTATCTCGCTGCAAAATATATTTTCAGATTATTACACGTATCATCTGTCAGCGACTAAAAGTCAGGAGAACGGAAATTGCCTTCGATTTTTATCAAAGGCTGATATTTACGACCTGAGCATAGAAGAAACGGTCGTGTAAGATGTCATGTTTTACAACTCACTTTTCTTTTTGCACCATATACGGATTGGAGTATGGACCATTACTACATGTCGGATGTTGAATTTAGTTCAGTCAAAAAGGCTCACAGTACTTCGGTGAACTAACGGTGATCTGGTGATTGGATATATCTTTCATGATTAATGCTACAACACTAACTAGAGATTGACATCGACGTTCCGAAAGCACAAATTAAAAAATTAGTTAATGCCGCGTCTAGCCATATTTATGTTGTAGGCATAATCTAACCCTAAGTGGGTACATTGTTATGATATTTATGTTCCAAATAGTAAATATCGAGAGTGGAGCAGTCAGTTGGGCATTTTCTGGTAGCATATTAATTTGAGAGCCCGACATGTGCCAACAGCATTGAATATGGTAATTCATTCACTCCTCACACAAAGCATTCTGGGTGAGCTCGGCCTAGTGACACCTGGAGTCGGACGCGGTCAGTGATTGTTTCTGATATAACAGGTTTCTTTCGATGACAGATATACGAGTCGCTCCGTACCACCAGAAGGTGGCGGCAGTGGAGCGTCAGTTGGCGTGATGATCCGACGTATCTGATTGACGCTTCGCAGGCTGGATTGGCATTACCACCGTGGCTCAGTTGGCAGAGCATGGGACAAAAAATCCGGAGGTCGTGGGTTCAAGTTCTGCTGGCAGTCGGTTCTTTTTCTGGAGTTTTCTGGTGGCACCTTGATTTGAGAGTCCAACAGGCACAAATAGAATGAAATCCGGTAATTCATTCACTCTTCACACAGAACATTCTGGGTGAGCTCGGCCTAGTAACATCTGGAGCTGCACGCGGTCCGAGATTATTACTGATCTAACAGTTTTCCTTCGATGGCACAGACACGAGCTGCTCCGTACTAGCAGAAGGTGGAGGCAGTGAAGCCGTCACTTAGCATGATGATCTGATGCATCTGGTCGATGCTTTGCAGGCTGGGTTGACGTGACCACCATGGCTCAACTGGCAGAGCGTCGGACTAGAATTTCGGAGGTCCCGGGTTCAAGTCCCGCTGGCGGTCGGTCCTTTTTCCGAAGTTTTCTGGTAGCATCTTGATTTGAGGGCCCGACAGGTGCAAATAGCATGAAATAGGTTGACGTGACCGCCATGGCTCAACTGGTAGAGCATCAGACTAGAATTTCGGAGATCCTGGGTTAGAATCCCGCTATCAGTCAGTTCTTTTTCTGGCATTTTCTGGTAGTATCTTGTCTTAAGAGCCCAGCATGCTGCCAATAGCATGAAAAATGGTAATAGTAAATATCTATTTCTCAAATTTAAGGTTCATTTACTGTTATTAGGTATATGTTGATGATGAATACTGACAATTTAGATATGAAACTTAAGGGCAAATACTTCTGGCGTGTTAGAAATTAATAGAATTATGTGATATTTTAAACCTTTATCATATTTTTATCATCCGATACGATTAAAGCAAGATGTAACGTGGCCTTATTTTCTAATGATAAAATAGCTGCATGAATTTATTCAAATTATGATTATTATATTTCGCAATTTGATTGAGTTAAAGGCGACATATGATGCGGGCATATGTTATCCCTCTAGTAATAATCTCGTAAATTATAGTCTAAATATATTTTACTACATATTTATACTCAAAGGCCAGTTTGTCGTATGGTACTTACAAAACGGAAATAATACAGAAATCGTCCTTTAATTTTTTTATCACTTATTTGTAATTAACGTGAAAATAGACGAATTAATAATAATCAAACCATATTTCTTTTTTCAGGTAAGCAATTAATATGAGGTTGTACCTATGGACTTTTGGTAAGTTTCTTATATGCCCAGATTCTTGGCAGTTGGGTGGATAATAATTGGATCTTTCACATCACAACCCAGTTTATAGGAAAAAAGATGCAAGTTTCATTTGATATCGTACGTGATATCTTGTTACGTGAAGCAAATTTAGAGAAATGTCATAAGCACTAACTTGACGAAGTTTCTCTAGTTTATAGACCCCATTACCAATTCGTCGCTTTATAGTTTTTACAATATCCACCTACTACATTTAGAAGCGTCCGAATTCTCTAAACATACGAATGTATTCTGAAACTAATCATGAGGTATTTTCTGTGATTCACTGAATTTCACTTCTAATAAATAGATGTGTTATAATTGCAGGCCTCATACCCCAATTCTACACAGCCTAAAAACCAAATTGACAGACCCCTAAAACGCTTGACAACGATGTGTGGAAAGATTTAGATAATTTTTAATTTTTTGGTAATTTTTTTTTTTTGTTAAGCGGCATCAACTACATGGTTATTAGCCGCATACCTGGTTTTGAATTGACACATTATTGTAGTAACTGTTTAATTCTAGTTTTAATCACATTAGATTTTGGTGAACATGTTAGTCAGTTGCGTGAATTTCAATACTTTTTTAATGGATTCCACAGAATTCAGACAACAACGGAGATTATTTGGCAAATTAAGCTGCATGCGGAAAGGCTCATATTGAGGACAATCTAACAGAATATGCTTAGTTGTAATAGTTTCTTGGCATGACGGGCACAGGGGGGGTGACTCGCCTCTTAGAAGGTGCATTGAGGTGATGTTGGTATGACCCATTCTAAGTCGAGTTATTACTACTTGCTCGCGCCTTTTCATGTTGAGGTGAAAAGGCCACGGGTAGACGTTGTCCTTCACTTCAAGTAGCTTCACTTGGGACCTACTATAGCGGTATTGCCATTTAGCCAATATTTTTTCCTTAAACCATTTCTTAGCGTCTTCTGTGCGTACCGGGATATTATCTGCATGTAGCTGTTGTGCAGCATTCCTAGCAGCTAGGTCTGCTGCTTCATTACCTATAATTCAGACGTGGCTTGGTATCCAAACGAGAGTAATTTTCTTTTCCATGCGATCTAGGTCATTCAAAGTCATTAAGATAGAGAGGACGAGCGGATCTCTACTGAAAACATTGCTGAGTGCTTGGATGGAGCTGAGTGAGTCAGTACATATCAAAAATTCTCTGTAGTCATCTTCCGTCGCAAAATTTAGTGCTTGCAGGATTGCATATAATTCGGCAGTGTAAATTGAGGCTTGGATTGGTAACGTCCATGAGTGACTGTTGCCATGATGACATATAGCACTTCCTACTCCAGAATCGGTTTTCGAACCATCTGTGAAGATGCATAAGGCGTTTGGGTATGCATCTACTACAGAGTGAAATATAGCTCTTAATATGGCAGGATTTGTGGAGGATTTGCTGTGCTGCAAGCAGTCTAGCCGAACTGCAATCGGAGCTATTTTCCACGGTGAGATATCTCTGGGAACTACAGTGTGAATTCTTGGGAGTGGAGTATCAAGGTCACTTAGTGTCTCGTGCAAACGAACTGCCATTGGTCTTGTGATTGTGGTTCTGTTTGAATACATTTCTTGTTCCTGATTGTTAAACAAAATCTGATGGTTTGGATAGTTTGGTTGTGACCATATTTTTAATGCAGAGTTGGTAATTACTCTGCTTCTTATGCATTTAACTATTTTCGAAATCCTGCATTATCTAATATAAACTTATGGCATAGCAAATCCAGAAGTTTATCACAATTGGTGGAGCAGTTACTGATAAGAGTGGTAAAACAAGTGGTAAAACAAACAAACCGGTAGACTGACAGACAGACCGATCGAAATGGGGCAGATTTGACCTTCTCCGTGTAGATATCAAGAAATGTACAGATATTTTTATTTCGCAATTGAAAATGTTTCTTCTTTTACGCATGTTGTGAGAAGCAGACTATCTGTACAAGAGGGAAATATAGTACTAGTCACTCTTTCCATATGTAAAGAAGCTTTGCCATCGTCAGCTAGTGTTGATGTGCTTGTAGAAGGACAATATGAGTTTTTAAAAATGTTGTGGTGATGTTAGTTTATACTAACATGTCTTAAATAATGTCAGTTAAAGCTATAATATTTTATTGGATCCTCAAGAAAATAGTTTCCAAATACCAAAGATACCAAAGGCCTTTGTAAAGCTTGTGCCGAAGGTTTTGAAAGAGGGCAGAAAAAAGTCGAGCTTCGCGCAGTAAATAATCGTTAAAATTGATTGAAAAGGCTCCCGGTTTTTTAAATTTTATTTTAACGGAGACGAATCCGGATATTTGGATACAATCCAGAATATAAGAGCTCTGAGTCGTACACAAAATTTTCTGCCAAACTCAAAAAAGCATGCATGAGCAAATCTTGGAAATGCTGAGTGCTTTCTTTGATGTCTGAATTTGTACCGCTAGGACAACTGTTGACGCCAATTTTTATCTGGAGATGCTCAAGAGACTGAGACAGTGGGTTGTTCGCCTCATGATAATGTCCCCAATCACACGGCTTTCGTTATCACCAACTTCCTGTTCCAGAGCAAGATTTCCGTAGTGCCCCAGCCTCCTTACAGCCCTAACTTGGCCCCGTATGGGTTTTTCTGTTTCCCCGACTGAAGAGAGTGCTGATGAGAAAACAGTGAACAATACATGAATGGCATTGATGTGGAGTTCCAGAGTGCCTTAGAGTCGTGGCAAAATCGTTACGCAAGTGTATTAAGGAGCAGACTATTTAAAGGAATCTGAAGCATCTGTATCAATGGAATCAATAAATCCAATTTCCACAGAAAATGCGGGTTACTCTCATAATACCAGTATGTGAGCGTTTTAGTAGCGAAAGTACCTTGTGTATACATACTGTATTGCGTAGAGTTTAGGTAGTCTTACTTGACCAATTGCCGTCATTATTAATTTATATTGCCGATTGTTTTTTATGGATATCGATGAGTGATTGAAACAACTCTTTCTGCCGAGAGGTTTCTGTATACTATATTTGAACCATACGTAGGTGTAAAGAATAAAATTAGCATGGTGAAAAAATTAAGTTAAGCTAAGTAAATATAGGAAATATACTTATCAGTTCGTGAATAAATTTTAAATATAAACTAAGTAAATGTTATACGAGTAAGTTGAAAATTAGAGAGATATTGTTTGTTACTCACTCGACTGAATTGTAAAGAGCTGTAGCTTTTATCCCGTAGGTTAAGATTTTTACGTTCTTGGCTTTCTGCTGTATCTGATACGAATTTTTGATGTTAATGACTTTGAGCGGTAGCTGATATTTTTCTCTGCAACTCCATTTCACTGATATGAATCTAATATAAATCTACCTAATACCTATTACCCTACTATGTTTTGAATGCTTCGCACACCATGTGATAGTAGGTACATATGGCTGTATCTATTTCTAGGTTATAACTAACAGTCAAGTATATTAACAGCTTCTTATTTTTTTTATAGCTGAGCAGACCGCGCAGGCAGAGCCTAAATAATAAAATGTATTGAAAGCACCTCAGTTATTGAGTTCACTTCTGCTAATTTGTTTATCACCAGTATGAGGCATCTTGTTATTCAGTCAACGTCTTTAGTGGTATGCGATATTGGTGGTGGAAAATCGGATGCCGAAAATTATCTTAAAAATTAAGCAACATACAGATGCATGGAGGTCTGTGGACTTCGTGGCTTCCAGTGCACATTCCTGGAAGTGAATAACAGTGGAACAGACGAAGATTAGCGGATAATACCAGAGTGCAAGTATGGCACTGAATGGACCATCAGAAGCCACAGGGAATTGTTTTAACGAAATTCAAGTATAGTATGTGCTATATGGTTGAGTGGAAGAGCACTATTGTAGTGAACTCCGCCATTTGGAGTGTATCTCTGTATGCTTCAATAAAGTCTATTATTATTATTATTAATATTAGTTTCACCATCCATTGCGGTAAGTCAGTTTTGAGCCCTTTACGGTATGTAATCCTTTTATAAGCGGCCTGTATTGGTGGCGCGCGATCTCAACATTAAAACTGTTGCTAATCATGTCAGGGTCAGGAGATGTTAGGTATCAAACAGTATCAATTAAATGGCTTGGCTGAGTACACAAAACGCCATAGGGTTGAAGGTGTATACCTTTCATTTTGGAATTAATTTTATACAACAGTTTATACCTATGATCCGGATATGATATGATGATATAAGGAACTTTATTCCAAACTATGACCAGCCTTCCATTGTGCAAAGTTGTGCATGGTTTGGTTTAATCCTCTCAGGACGGTCGACGTACTTGTACTGCACCCACAAAGTAATTCACGACCGGTTGTTGTATTTGTACGACTTCGTGTGCAATGGCTTCAGACAACTGCCGTACGCAATCTGGACGTCATTCCGTTCACACATAGTCAGACGCCTTACAGTTTGTTCACACGACACCGATTGGGCTATTTTACCGAATCATCTTTTTTACCTCTGCAGTGGCGAGAACATTTAAACGAACGTGCTCGCATGCTGAGTCCACGGCAATTCCGTCGTTTCGGTCGCGCGTTGTCACCGAAAACCGAATAGCTGATACGGGAATAAAACCTAATCGGTGATTAGTGGCAATGTGTATACATGCAAAGTGTTCAGACGATACAGTTTTATGACATGATGTGGTCAAATCACAGTTTCGGTTGTTCTAATGAATCGGTGCAAACCGAATGATATGTTCACACAGAAAATTGCGGTAAGCAGATTTTTAGCCTATCCCGGGTCCTCGGTTCATTTTTGAATAGGTCTTGCGAGACTGACGTAAATACGTTTATAATTTTGTATACGTATCGTCGAAGGAGGCCACTAATCACCGATTAGGTCTTATTTCCGAATCAGCTATTCGGTTTTAGGTGAACAAAACGATGAAATTGCCGTAGGCTTACGAGCCACTACAGTACACGGTAAAAACGACGATTCGGTAAGATAGCCGAATCGGTGTCGTGTGAACGGGCTCTTACAGCCCCGTTAACACGATGCGGTCAAATCACCGTTTGGGTAATTTTAACGAATCAGCGCAAGCCGTATGGATACATCCACACAGAAAACTTTTATAAACAGATATTCAGCTGATCCCGAGTTCTCGATTAGTTTTTGAATACGTTAATATAAAATTTTGGCTTCACCCTATTGTGAATCAAACACCTTATTTAGGTGCTTATCAGACTTTAATGGGAAAGTTGGGAAGACATGAGAGAAAATTTTTCAATTATTTTCGAATGTCTTCGTCTCTTTCTGGTGAGCTGCTGAGAAGAGAGGGAGACGATATGAAATTCCCCAGAAGAGCATACATACAGATTGCCATTAATCACCGATTAAGTTTCATTTCCGAATAAGCTATTCGGTTTTTGGTGACAACACGTCCGTTCAAATATACGCGCCACTGCAGTACACGGTAAAAAAATAGAGTCAAGTTGATTGACTCAGTACTTCCCACACATAATGATGATACCATTTTATTATTCCCCATTGCATGAAGCTATAGTCTAAGATCCCCTTGCAACTAAATTATCGCCCATCCGCTCGCAAAAACAACATCGACCACAAAAACCCTCGTAAATAGTTTCTTGCCTCTCCCTCATTAGGAACTAGGGTGCCACAGTTTTTTTCTGCATGCTTGAACTGGACGATGCGAAACGATCAAGAGCCTCCAACGCACCTAAAAGCGAGGTTTGAGCTGATCTTATGTTTTTGGTTTTTTGATTATTGCTGCGCCGTCACTGACACGGTTTTTCAAAAGCAGAGTCGTTTCCCATTCCCGCAGCGGTAATAAATTCTGTGTCAAAATTTTATTAAAATCAATTCAATAATTTTCGCTTCACGCAATATGCATAGAACGAAATAAAGCAAAACTCGTATGTACAGATCACAAAATTGGTTTCTGTAATAGGCAAAACAATGTCCGGATGGACCTAAAAAAGTGTAATATGCCGCTAGGTATTTCTTCAATAGGTCAATAGACAGGCTATTATAAATACAACAAATTTTTCAGTTTTACAATCCCCACCCCCCAACCGCCCCGATTTCACCCCCCCCCCAAAAAAAAAATTAGTCAGGAACCCGTAAAACGCCTAAAAACAAAGTTGAGCTGTGTTTATGTTTTTAGTTTTTTTTTATTATTGCTGCGCCGCCACTGATATTATTTTTCCAAAACATACGCGTTTTCCATCCTCGTTGCGGTGGTAATATTGTGTCAAAATTTCATTAAATTCAATTCAATAATTTTTGCGTTACGCCTATAGAACGATCTAAAACAATACTGGTATGTATACATCACAAATTCTGTTCTAAGTCCCTTGGTTTTTATAATAATCAAGGCAATGTTCGGATGTAAGTAAAAGTATATTATGCTGCTGGGTTTTTCATTCAAAGATCAATAGACAACCCATTATCAGTACAACAAATTTTTCAGTTTTAGAACCCACCACCCTCCAACTACCTCAAATTCACCCTCACCCAAAAAGACGTAGAAAATGATCAGCAACCCCTAGAACGCCTAAAAACAAGGTTTGAGCTGTTTTTATATTTTTAGTTTTTTTATTATTGCCGCGCCGCCACTGACCCGATTTTTCCAAAACAAACGCGTTTTCCATCCTCGCCGCGAGAGTAATACTGTGTCAAAATTTCATTAAAATCAATTGAACAATTTTCGCGTTACGCGATATCGAACGATCTAAAACAATACTCGTATGAATGCATCACAAATTCTAAGTCCCGTGGTTTCTGTAATAAGCATGCAACGTTAGGATGGACCTAAAAAAGTGTATCATGCCGGTAGGTTTTTCATTCACATATCAATGGACAGCCCATTACGAATACAACAAATTTTTCAGTATTATAACCCTCCACCTCCCCCCCAACCACCCCAAATTCACCCCCATCCAAGAAAAAGTAGAAAATGATCAGGAACAACTAAAACGCCGTTTTTGCTAATTACTTCGCCCCTCGTATAACGATTTTCAAAATTATAGGAACATTACCTACTACGACCCCACAGCATAACGCTGGCCAAATTTCATCACAATCCATGCAGCGGTTACTGAGATTACGAGGGTAGAAAAACGCGACAGACAGACAGACCGAGAGACAGACGACGTGGATTTTCGTTATGTACATATTATAAAACGCCCAAAAAACGTATTATCTCAAAATCGAAAATTTTCGCGATCACAATACAATACCTATTATCGTGGCAAATAAAAGATGACCCGGTAAAATAGCCGAGTCGGTGTCACAGGCCCTTAAATGTACGTCCAAAATTTCTTGAATACTTGACTGCCACCGTACAAGTATGGCTGCCGTACGCATATTATTTTGGTTTCAGTTATTACAAGCCGTATCTGTACGGCATCCTCCTCTTCACACATAGCGGGGTGCCGTAAATGTACGTTCGAAATGCATGACTGCCGCAGAGTAAGGTACAGCAGTCATCCTGCACCGTTGCATTCCTTGTGCCGTCTTACACAGTACAGCGCTAAAAAATTGGTCATCCTAAAGGGTTAAGGAAACGAAACAAAATTAAGACAAGCCTATTCCATCTTAAATTATTGTAAACCCGATAGATGATGGATATCATGAATTTTCACGAAGATAACATCACACGTGTAATCTGGATCGATAAAAAATGCTTCTTTAAACCCGTACACGTGGAATTTTTTGTCGCCCTCGACTAAACAGATTTTATTACAAAAGCCAATGAGTCACGTTCAATAGAGCATGAGCCTAGATTACCTCTTTTTTTCTATTTTACGGTTGCGGTGTTCTCTTTCAGCATTGACGAACCATTTCAGCTGGCTGGTGTACAGATAAGCATTTCAATTATGTCGCCCATAAATGAGGGGAACGTTCTGAAACCATAATTGTTTCTACATCCTTGATAGCATCTTTACTGATAATAGTACCCGGGCTCTAACGATTTACTGTTGGTGTATTTATCACTGACTAATCCCAGTAACCTTTGCATTGCTATTGATAAGGCATTCGAAATATTTAAGGTTCATATGTATTTTTGCAATCAGTTCACTCGTGGCAGAGTAACAATAAGCTATAAAATATCTCACAAACTTCGACTTTTAATGTTCCTGCAGCCACTGAATTTTAGCAACACTCAGATAATTTTTCATAGGGGTCAATGGTTTTAAAAAGGCATCACAAAATTATTTCTGTATGATACTTGTGTTCTTGGTCAAATTTTAAGAATATAAAAAATTGTATTTCTAAATATCTAAATACTTTTAAGGACGATCATCACTAAATACGTGGCGCAAAAATATTTGACATCAAAAATATTTCAGCTTAGAGTTTATTTGTATAAGTAGCTGCACATAATTATTGCCGCTCATATTCCCAGTAAACCTTGTAGGAAATTCAAAGGTTTCTAGATTTGTTGAGCTTCACTTGTCTATGCTTCTTAAGCAAAAGGTAATTTTGACCCAAAAGATAGACAGAATACCTATGTGGGTTTCATCTTATTGGTCTTGGACATAAATTCTAACATAGTTCAGTAGTCTGTCAGGTAACCTACATTGAAGGTCACAAAATTACGTCGCAAATTTCAGCTAAAACATGGGGCAAAATTTCAGGCTTGCTTGAGTTAATTTAATATTTACCATGGAGCCTTGAATATGCATCGAAATGTTTGACAATTTATGGGTCCCACTTTTTGTATATACAGGGTGTCCCACGACGATTGAGACAAGCAATATATCGGAAATGGGCAGTAGTAGCGAATTATAATTTTGGGGGTGTAAATTAGAGCAAATCTATCTTTTCTTATTATTGTGTCACCCAATGAGTTATTTGTTTTTGGTCACGTGACGTCCGATTCAAAATATTTAATGGGTCACCCTGTATATTTGTGACTTTCTGTGTTCCTCTCGATAAAACAATTCCAACAAACTGTACACTTGTGGTTTAAAGCGATTAATTCTAGAGCTACAGGTACTTAAAGAATGGTACCACTACCATTGATTATAACATGTACCCCTACAGTTAAATTACTTTGGCAGTGTTTCATAATGGTAGTGAGGACATCACAGATACTTTTAGTACTTGTTACTGATTTTAATCGTTAAGATTGCTCGGTAAAGTCGACTGAAAAAGACCCCCTTCTCACTTCAACTTGGAGAGCTCGACTGCCGTCCTGAAATTTTAATTGTCGCTCTAGAAATGCAAGCAGATTAACGCGTCCTCGCTCTTTTTATTCTCTCGGATAATTTAGTATTTTATAACAGGAGCGAGTGAATAAGGGTCTCAGGCAGTAATTGGTATTTTGCTACAACTTGAACTTTCGATCATTCGTTCCTTGAGCTTCATCAAATTAATAAAGTTTTTGTGCCGCACTCTCAGATATACCCGTTAGTTAGGTAGTTGTTAGTAACTAACTTAATTACTAACTTCGTTTCTAGGCATTTTCGTCATCTGCAGTCCTTTGCGAAGGAACTTGAGGAATCCATTTACACGGGGTAGGATATGGGTTCCTATAAAAAAGTGCATTTCAGAGATGTATACAGCAATTCAGTGGGAAGTTCGTACTTGCTTGGAGCAATTTCGGTATCGGTCACAGGCGCAGGTAATCTTTACCATCTTACCGAATGTATCCATGGCGGAGTAAAGAAAATGAGTGACACTTTAATGATAAAGTAATTGAAACACTTATGCTTACGGTAGCGCCTGTGTAAGTATATTTGTTTAGTTTAACGCATAAGTATACTCTGTTGAGCTGTAGCGTTTACAGTATTATAAAAGATGGCAATATCCACACCAATGAGAAGATGATGCAATAATTCTCCACTATCAGTGAGTGAAAGAGTTATTATTTTAAATGTACGTGATTGCATAAAATACGATTACCTGAATTTTACTGTACAAGAAACTGTCGGGCGATGTTCACGAATGACTGGAGTTGGAAAGTCCACTGTTCCTAAATTATTACGGGAGAGCAAAGCTGCCAAGAATAGTCCAGGCAGACCAGTAATAGCCCTTGATGAAAACACCATAAGTGTAATTCGAAGACCAGTTCTCTTGCCTGGGAAAAGCATAGCCGTAAAGCACTTTTACTGGAAAGCGATGAAATTGTTTGGTGGAGACGAAAACACTTGAGAAGTATAAATCAGTACCGAAAAGAGCAGAAGAAAATCTTTTATTTTGATGAGACGTGGTTAATGAAGGTTATATAGTCCCAAAAACGTAGCAAGACAAAAATTTAAGCAGTGTTCGCCAATCTTCCATAGAAGGCCAGTCAACGGGCATTAAGGTACCTGCAGGAAATGCAAAGAGGATAATAATCGTCCATAGTGTCCATTGGACATGTGATCAGAGGACTCAAGCTGGTTCAACGTCGGGCGGGCAGACTCTCCCTCACACTTCCGGGTGTGTGAGTTTTTTCTGTCCTTGCGATCAAGCCGAGTTCCTAAACCCTCTATAATAATAAAAAAATGAAGCCATTGAGGGACTAACATCAGAGAACTGGCGAAAGCAGTCCAGCATCTCATTGAACAAGAGGAGAAGATATGGAATCTTGACTACTTCGCCGTCGACCCGTTAACATCCAGAGGGAACGATATTTCCTCAAAAGATGAAGAATATATGGTTTTTTATAATTTTATTTCTGTACGATGTATTTTTTGTATGTTTAATAAGAAATAAGGGTACCTATACTATGAAAGTTAAATTTCCTTTTTACAAGCATCCCTCCTCACGTGTTTGGTACACTATTTTCAGTGTTACTGAGTAAATGACAATACGTAAAACCAATTAATTTTGTAAGAAATCAGTGGCAAAATTTGGAAAGTGGCTCAAGTATTCGCTGGGTCCACTCTGCAGTCCCTTTGCATACCTAAAGAGCTTCTATTGTATTATAAATTTCAATGTGCTTTTTGTACGTTTAATAAGAAATAAGGGTACCTATAATATGAAAGCTAAATTTTCTTTTTACAAGTATCCCTCCTCACGTCTTTGGTACACCATTTTTAGTGTTACTGAGTAAATGACAATACGTAAAATCAGTTAATTGTGCTAAATTCTGGTGGTACTACCTGCAATTGATAAAGAGAAAGAATTTTGTAACAAATCAGTGGCAAAATATGGGAAGTGGCTCAAGTATTCGCTGGGTTCACTCTGTAGGCCCTTTGCATACCTAATGAGCTTCTATTGCATTCTAAATTTCTGAAAATACAACCATATGACTAGAAAATACAACCGAATACAACAGAACAGAACAGGATAGCTAAAACAACAGGAAACAAGCAGACAACAGCGGAAAACAACAGAAAATGAACAGATACAACCGAATGCAACAGAAAAGAACAGAAAACAGCGGAAAGCAACAGAAAGCGATCAGATACAACCGAATACAACAGAAAGCCATCAAATAGAACCAAATATAGAAGAAAAGAACAGAAGACAGCTCCAAACAACAGGAAACGGGTGGAAGAGAACTGGAAACAACAGAAAACGACTAAATACAACACAAAGTATCCAAATACAATAGAAAACCATCACATAGAACCGAATATAATAGAAAAGAACAGAAATTACCTCAAAACAATAGAAAACGGGTAGAAGACAGCTGAAAACAACAGAAAACGACTAAATGTGACACAAAACATCCAAACACAACAGAAAATAACCAAATACAACCGAATACGACAGAGAACAACAGGCTACAAAACAACTTAAAACAAGCAGGCAACAGCGGAAAATAATAGAAAATGACCAAACACAACCGAGTACAACAGAATAGAACAAAAAACGGCTTAAAACAACAGAGAACAAGCAGATTACGGTGGGAAACAACAGAAAATGACTATAAATAAGATTTGAATAAAAACAGCTCCAACAGAAGTCTGCATCTTATGGAGGTCATTGCCTAATAAATCTTTTTTGAGATGATATCCAATTATTTACAGAGTAGTAAAATACTAAAGTTGCTGAGGTTGGATTGAACACCTCTATGATACGACTTAGTGCTGAAAATAGAGGTAAGCGCTAAATCAAACTTTTTGGTACATTGCTACTCCAAGCGCGTAAGTAGGGCAGACATGGGGCTGATAGTATATCAGCAATTTAGAGCAAGTCTCGGTATATAAAATAAGTACTCACTTATTACTAGAGCAAATTTAAAGTGAAAGGAACAGTTCGGCTAGTAAGTTAACTTTACTTGCATATGATGATAGAAATGCTTTACAAAATATTGATTATAGGTGCCCAATTGGAGAAACATACCTAACAGCGGTCATGATTTTCCAAAAGCTCGCCAATACTTGATATCCAAGTGCACTCAGAAGCGCTCAAAATACTGTCAGGCCTTAAAACTTTTCAACTATGTTTTATAGTCAATAACTCGAAAAAATGAGATTTTCATTCTAAAACCAATTTGAGGCCCTAAATATAGTAATAATATAATATAGAAATGCCTCCAACCCATGACTAGGTGCTCAAGAGCTGATCACACCTCTAATATTTCAATTTTTATTAGCAGCGCAGAATCTTATGTTATACAGGGTTGGGATAAAGTATGGAACCAAGCAAATAACTTTGGAACGGAAAGAGTGATATTGCTGAAAATTTGCAGGCAAGTGTAGTGACGTCTAATACATCCGAAGACATTATGTTAGCTATTAATATACTTCCGGTTTAACCGGAAGTACCATCAACTTTTTTAATTTAAATGGGCCACCCTGTATGTTTTTGCAGATTTTAATTCATCTTTTTTTTCCGAATACGTCCATAGTGGGTTTAGTATTTGTTTCTTAAAAAAATTGTCTCACAAATTCGTCTGTGGCGGTCTGCGGTCTTCCCGTTTGAGGTATTTTTTTTTTGTATTTTTTTTTTAGTCACCGTCAAACGTGTTATAGGACCCCTGTCGGGACGTAAATCATTAAAAGTTGACACACTTCTTTGTGAGTTCTCACGCGATCGCCAAAACCGACTTTGAATGACTGGCATTTTAAACACCTGAAATGATAAAGAGGCTTTATCTTTCCCGTTTTTACAGAAACCTAAACCCACTATGGACGTATTCGGAAAAAAAAGATGAATTAAAATCTGCAAAAATATATTGGGTGTCCCATTTAAATTAAAAAAGTTGACGGTACTTCCGGTTAAACCGGAAGTACATTAATAGCTAACATAATGTCTTCGGATGCACTGGACGTCACTACACTTGCCTGCAAATTTTCAGCAATATCACTCTTCCCGTTCCAACGTTATTTGCTTGGTTCCATACTTTATCCCAAACCTGTATAGGATTTTGTCATAATATATCTCACCAAACTTCTTCAAAATGACGGAGTAGCCTATTAAGACCAAAAAGTTTACAGAGTAGTAATAAGCTCGAAGAAATAGTTATATGGGCTCTTCAGTTGCAAACATCAAATGCTTTTCAAACCCCCTCCACCAAGTTCTACAAATCTTTTCAAACTTCATCAAAATAATGAAGAAGCCGGTGAGACCAAAAAGTACATACAGTAGCAATAAACTCAAAGAAAACGACAAATGCTGTCCTAAATGGAGAAAAAATTTGGTGACTTAAAATTAGTCAACATTAGACAAAACACTCAAGTATACAATGCAATTTTATTAAAGCTATCATGATTCCAATTTCTTTACATTTTTTCTTTCAGGACCGCCAGATACTTTTTAACTTTTCTTAAAAATGGTATCGATATTTGAAAACCCATTGTTTGGACTTCATTTACTTTTAGTTGTTTGTCAAGTCACTGTCTGTCGTAAAATGATTTGCAAGTCACAATTAAAAATTTTGATGTCATGTCCGTCGTTTAGCAATGTATGAACTTATGTTTTGAAGCCTATTGTATTTCAAAGAATACAACGATTTAAATGTTCATGCGAGTTTAATTCTATGACGGAGCAAGTATCAAGAAATTTAACACCCATCTTTGCTTGGCTACTTTTTAGGCAATGTATGTTGAAAGGGCCCTAATATAAACCCAAAAGCTATGGAATATATCATTTTATGACTCCAACGACGAAAAGCTATGAAGGAGAAAAAATATTACTACAAGCATTACGAGTGCACATCAAGACCCGTTCTGCAATGTAGAAAGGTCTTGGATGACAATTCGGCAAGACATTAGGTGCCAGTTATGCAGGTTCTGAGTGCAGTTTGCGGTCATGAAACGGCGTGCGGGACGATGGTCAAGATTTTCCTGGCTTCTGAGCCGGCTGCAGGCATAGCAGCAGATACCTTTAGAAAGAAAACAGTGCTGTGTTTGCCAAATCAACACTTTATGTGAAGCCACTTATTTTAGGATCTCCGGGCAACGTGTGGTGGTTCTATCTCTCACTGGCCAAAACCCGGCTTAATTTACTTGTGGGGCTGTTATCCGGCACTGACGCCTTCAGACGTCAATATTGTGTATGATAAAGATGGCAGGCAAGCCGACGTGTGGACGATGTGACGAAAATGAGGAATCCTCAGCACACGTTTGATGTCGCTGTGACGCTCTTAGGTATCACAGGTATCATACCAACGTTATTAGATGACCAGGTTACAGTATTATTCTCTAGAATAGATAAAAAAGTGAACAATACAATATCTTGAAGGCAAACTCAAAGAAATCTCCAGCATATCTTCAAACAAATTCTAGATTTTTGTTTTTTAATTTTTACTCACAAATTTTGAAGAATCTGCTGGTCTGCCCTGATCTCTATCTCCGAGAGTTATATTTAATACTGATATCATGCATGCATTCAAAGCTTTCATAATGTCTTTAAATGTAGAAGCCATATTAGATGCAAGTCGAAACGGGGGCAAAACAAATTAACCTGATTATTTCTAAATAAAACGTGTATAATGGAAGATACTTATTCATATCAAATGTAACAAGTTGAAGTAGTTAGTAGGTAATTTGACACGTTGATTTGGTATTTAGCTGAAACTTTGGATATTAAAATAAAGTAATATAGATTATATAGTGTTAATAACTTTAAATAAGTAGATTTAACCTTTTGCATCTTATTACCAACTTATTTAGAATATCACCGGTCTCCGCCTGTACTGCCAAGTCACGAGGTCAGTTTGCAACGGATCGTTTTGGATGTATTGCGTAGAGCTTTCGCTGCAAATAGACTTGAGTTGCTTAGATTTTTCAGTCGGTATCAGGTAGGGTTAACAGATGTATACCACTCGTGCTAGCGAAACCAGCTTTCTCTAATATTTGGTATTAAGTTTAACTCAATGCTCTGCAGTTTTGTCAAGTAAACTCTGTTTTATGATACAGTATTCAGCATTGTTTGCATTAATTATCTACGAAAATATATCAGTAAATAGTAAGATTAAGTTCTTCTCTCTCATAATTTTATAACACAGAAAATGACTAAAAGCCTTGCCTTTGATGTACTTTCGCTCAAAGAAAATTTAAAGTAACGTTTGACGTTTGTTAGAAATTAATTGCTGCACTACAGTGTTTATATGAGACCTAATATTAACAAATTTCGGCATAAAATTTATTCTATTCATTATTATTTTTTGCAAAAGATGGAATTATTTACTTTACCCCGAGACCTCCCCATATCTTCGTCTTAAGTCCAGAGAGATTTGATTTTTAGCGATAAAAATTCAGAGCTTTTTGCTTAACTGGAAGCTCTTTGGAGTTTTCGGAATCAGACTTTTCCACTACCGAAATTCAATTTATCTGGATTACCTAGAAGTTTCTTATTACGTGGGCTGTAGTCAAGTTTGTTCGAACCCGATTTAATTTAGTTATCGTACTGGGACCATTGGTCCACCGTGGTCTTGCATGATAAAAAATTCACCGTTTCATTTACAACTCATATGTGGAAGATACCTTAATCACGAAACATTGTAGGGTAGTAGTAATATATAGTAGTATATAGTATAGTAGTAGGAAGTATTCTGCACATAACCGAAAACAATTGCCTCAAGTGGCTTGCCTCACTACTTCCCACACATTTTCTGATATAGCGATAATTTGTGAGGTACCATACTCTTCACACTCCCCATACCTGAGAACACAATCTGTGATAATTAATCGAAGGTTATTGGACATTTTCGCATACGATGCTTTGGTATATAATAAAATCTTTTAATTCATAGAACACTACCGACTACTTTTTGCAAATGTATTCCTCAATTTCCTTGACACGTGATATTCTCGTAGTAATGGAAAAAAAGTTCAAACTGAAACTGCGTGAAATTTCTGGAATGACTATAGTGCCTCTCATGCCATGCTTTCAAAACATTTTTTTACTTCAACCTTTATAACTCACGTCCAACTTTTTTTCACATAGCACGCCACAGCTTCTCCTACATATTAAATTAGATCGTTATTTTATTTATACCCTTGTGCCTTTGATTTCAGATACAAATGAATTTTTTCTGTAATTTCGTTGGCGTAAGATAAATAAAATAAGGATTTGTTGTATCTGTTTTTGGCCACGTGACGTCCGATTCAAAATTTTGAATGGGATACCCTGCATATTTGTGACTTTTTGTGTTCCTCTCGATAAAACAATTCCAACAAGCTAGCTGACTTGGGGTCTAAAGTGATTAATTCAAGAACTACAGGTACTTAAAGGTCTGTACCCCTACCATTTTGAAACACTACCAAAGTTTTTTAGCTGTAGGGGTACAAGTTATAATCAAATAATTGTAGTGGTACCATCCTTTAAGTACCTGTAGCTCTTGAATTAATCACTTTAGACCCCAAGTTTGTTGGAATTGTTTTATCGGGAGGAAAACAAAAAGTCACGAATATGCAGGGTATCCCAATAAACATTTTGAATCGGACGTCACGTGATCAAGAACAAATACTTCACTGGGTGACAAAGTAATAAGAAAAGATACTGTATTTGCGCTAATTTAACTTCCCAAAATTATAATTCGCTACTACTGTTCAGTTCCAATATATTGCTTGTCTTAACCGACGTGGGACACCCTGTATAAATGTATAATTGTTGTAATGGGGCCAGTCAAATATTAGTTACAGCTAATTTGTAACAATTTCATCGTACCACTTGATTTCGCATATGCGTGATTGAGTACTTCCAACTTACACCGAACGTGGTTATGGTTCCTCGGCCTCCTCCGGTTTCTTGCTTCCTGTCTTTCGTTGTTCTGAGGTCGTACAGCTATGTACTTGTGCTCCGTACCGGCTGTAGTTGAAGCCATAGCCAAGGTGACGATTATACCTTAGAAAGGCCATCGCCCATATCCAAATTAGGAGAAAATACTAGTAACAAACTTTTATTGGCTTTTAAATTTTAAAATAAGGTTTCCTTCCGCCACGACGAGGTTGAAGCCCTAGATCTCTGGCCGTGACACATAAGGCACCGCGTGTGGACCCGAGAGATTCCGCAGGTCGCTGTTTGGGGGTTGGATGGCCTTAAAAGTGGATAGGATATCCTGGGGCACCCTCCATCCTTGTGCCCCAGCAGTAGTAGACAACCCCCTACTGCTGGTGACCGTGGATACAATCTGGGGTAGAATTACTGTGGACACAAATGGTAGCTTTCATTTTTTTATTCCTCGAAGATGGTTCCACCGTTAACTTTGATAAATTCCACCACTAACTTTTTGCAATAACTATTGAGCAATTTTCACATTTTCTACTTCTCATCTATCATTTATTTTACATTTCTAAATTTTAAGCTTAACGGTTACAGTACGCCATCTTGCTTTAAAATTGCGTTTTTCTTTCCAAACTTACCCTAGATGACAAATACATTTTTTCAATAGTATTCACAGATTTCTATGAGTATTCGGTTGGCTAGTGTTTGTTGATTGTGCCAAACAAATTAGATTTAATGCATTGGTACGTTCCCATGCACCAGACCAGTCTCGTTTGGTAATCTTGAGATAACTTTTGCTCTCCGACTGCGTTTGGTTACAGTACCCTTAAAACCACACTTAGTTCCCCTTTAATGGTTGAAGTGAAAAGAACAATTTTCGAAAGCATGGTATGATAGACCCTATAGTATTTCCTAAAATTCCAATCGGTTTTCGTTTGACCTTTGTTTTGTTACGAGAATACCACGGGTCAAGAAAATTCAGGGACACCCGTATATAGGTTTGGAAGTTATATACGTATTGTAGTATTAGGTTTTTTGCGGGACTGATTTGATAAATTTGTATAAACAAGCACCATTTGCAGCAAAAGGTGGGAAGGATGGCTGGATACTAAACAAGTAGCTACAACTACATTTTTTTGTAATTACACATGTTTTCAACTACTAAGATCTCACAGCACATCGCACACCAAAGGCCATCAAAATCGGTGTGGGGGTTAGTGAAACTATTCGGGTATAAAAACAGCAGCGGAGAGATCAATAAACAGATATACGGATCTATCGGAAATCATTTATATTCTGTTTTCAGATCTAGTGGACAGCTAAAATGGTCATTATCTCGAAGTCGAAAGTTGTCCCCCTCCCCTAAGATGTAGGAAGTACGAAGTGCCAGGACAATAATTTCATGCAGTGTATAGGATTCAACACACCCACGAAGTAAACACCGCCATGCTGAAGCAATTTCTTTAAAGATCCAGTGCACAATGGAGGCATAAATATAGCTTCGGTGCTTATACAAATGCCGTTTACAACATATCGGAAATCGATTTACGGTAGCCAAGCTGTTTACGCTATTTATTCTCAACGATCTTGAAATATATGTCGGTCATATAAAGGTCTTCGTCGTAGGCTATTGAGAATATAGGTCGTTTCTTACGCTATGTAGATGAGGTTTGTTTGTCACAATAAGCTTTATAGCACTTATCATAAAAGTATCTCATCTGAAATGTGAGCGTGCTGAATTTCGCAGTAGTAGCATTGGCAACCGTATCTTATTATCTATTAGTTTTGGGCATTAGAAAATTAGTTTTTCTGTCAATTAATTCATTGGATTCTTTTGCTATTTTTCCCTTTATTTCAAAGTTTTTAATTGCTTTGGAAATTTCTAGCCTCTAGTACATTGCAGTTGCTAGAGGGCTGTCAAAACGACATTTCAGCCGTACTCCAGGTTCTGTGTAACTTAGATAAGTTACCACCGTTGTTTCTGCTTAGAATTATACACTTGTTAATGATTAGCGGTCAGGTTCTTAAACATTTTTTTACTACTAACAACGTTTCGGTATATTCTGTCTTAAACCATTTTTAGGTTGATTGCTAAGTTTTCTGCTTAGAGTTCATTTTTTGAAGAACATTTATAATCTTGTCCTTTTTATAATGTTGTCACTTGACTCTACCATTTCCAGCAGTAGTTTCAAAAGGATCAAATTGAATTTCTAAAGCGTCAATTGTAAATTCAAACTGACAGGTATAAATTACAGCTGTAAGTTTGGGTTTACTATTGACGCTTTAGAAATGTAATTTGATGCTTTTGAAACTACAGCTCGAAAAGGTATAGTTCGTCTGTATATCTATGTTAAGATGATTTTCTGCCATATGAATCGGTTTTGTTTATATTACATAGCCTGCTGCGTTGAATATAGATGGGAAAATACAAGAACGCCGATTTGATCGAAAATTTGAAATGAAATAAATGCTCCTAGAGGTCTATACTCACAACCTTTTATCATTAGGAAGGCTACTAAATTTTACATTTGATCGTGCAAGGCATTTGCATTTGAAAAAATCAACTCAAGTTGAGGTTTCCCAAATTAATCAACCAATTCCTCCAATGTAAATAAAGCTGACACATTTTATGCTTAGTCACATGGAAAAGTCACAGCCTTCTAATTTTTATGATCACTTAGATATTCAATTTCCTTTCTGACATCTACCTATACCAAAAATGGTGATTTGCACCCAAGTGGTTCGTCTCAAGTCCTAACTCAGTAGAATTGACGAAAAAATCTAAAAATGTGCAATAATATATATTTTGTTTCATTAAAAAAACTTTTGTATGTCATTTTTTTATTAGTAGTTCAATCTGAAATACATACACTCACGTAGTATTATTTTTTTTAAAGAGATATCGTTTGGCCACAAGATTCCGAGGCCTTGAGCTTGACTCACCCTGTACGATCCCAATGCAATCATTCTTCATAATTATATCGAGAACAAAGTGGTATGTCTATACCTTTGTTATCAGGGTAGCTTTGACTTAGGAAACGGTCCGTTATATGATGCCTTTGTCGAACCTGTGAATCTTGGCCTCTTTAAGGTTTGCATAAACAAACTTTATCGTTGCGACTCCTTAGCTGTATAACAAAATAAGCCACTATCGGGTCTGGAGAACCTATGGGGTTTGACTCGTCCGTCGGATGAGAGCGACACCAAGGTTAAACATGAAAGTTTTAGCTCTTTATTTTTATCTATAGTTCCTTACAAATATTCCCCTCCTTGATCTATAGCCCTTAAATAAGTAGCAAAACAATATGTACATACAGGATCCGGTACTATTTATTTATTTATTTTCGTATGGCTTACATGCAGCGTACAACATAGATACAGGTATATAATAACCAATAAGTGATAGCACAAAGAGAAAAAAAAAGCAAAAATCGCAGAAAAAAAAAATTACACATGAACCTAACTAAATATCAATATCTAAGTTCCTAATCCAGTCAAGAGCTGCATCGTCAGCTTTCATAAGGTCGCTCCAACTTCCCCGATAGGAACGCAGGGGGCATTTGTCCCTAATGTGCCTGATTGTCTAGTTGGGAGCCCCGCAGTCACAGGCCGGAGACTCCGTGGCACCCCACTTGTGAAGTGAGTCCGCGCACCGGCCATGTCCAGTGCGGAACCTGTTCAATTTGACCCACAGCTTTCTGTCGAGTTCAGTGCCAACAGTGTCATGGTTATACCCTCGGAACCACTCGCGCTCCTCAAAATTTTCAATACGTTGGCAGTTCTGATCCCACAGGTCCCTCACTTCGATATTACTGGCATCCAGCTGTTCTGCTTGCCGCACCGGGGGGTTCCGTGAGCGGAGTCTATTTCGTCGTAGGCTTGGTATGTCTTCCTGTATGGGTAGATCCAGGTTCTCTTGTAGCTTGTGGTGTTCCCTAAGCAGGGCCTCGCTCCTACGAATTGCGGGTGGGTATATGTTGCTCAACAAAGGAAGCCAGTAGGTGGGTGTCGGTCGGATTGCTCCAGTTATCAGGCGCATAGTGTGGTTCAGCTGGACGTCGACCAGATTGGTGTGGCAGCTGTTTAGCCACACCGGGGCACAATATTCGGCTGTATAGAAGACCAGTGCAATGGCTGATGTGCGCAGTGTATCTGCTGAAGCTCCCCATGTCGTTCCACATAATTTTTGAATAATATTGTTACGCGTCTTTATCTTGGCAGCAGTATTTTCAAGATGTTTTTTGTATGAAAGGGTGCGGTCGAGGGTGACACCAAGGTACTTCGGATACTTGTTATGTCGAAGAGTGTTTCCATTAAGCTGCACTCTCAGCTCTGTACTGGCTTGCTTGTTGTTCAGGTGGAATGCGCATACTTCAGTTTTACTTGCACTGGGTTTAAGTCGCCACTTTCCAAAGTAAGAGCCTACAACGGCCAGATCCTCCGTGAGAATTGTCTCCGCTCGTCCGAGATCTTTGGTTCTACAGGCAAGAGCGATGTCGTCAGCGTAGCAGAATTTCTTGGACCTGGTGTTGGGGAGATCGGAGATGTACAGGTTAAAAAGTAGGGGAGCTAGTACGGAACCCTGTGGTAGGCCATTACTTAATTTCCTCTCCCTGCTTACGTTCTGTCCCATGTAAACGCGGAAGTACCTATTGCTCATCATGGTGTTAAGAAGAGTTACAGTTTTTCGACACCGGGTTGTTTTTAATAATTTATATATCATCCCCTCTCTCCACACTGTGTCATATGCCGCGGTTAAATCTACGAATGCGATAGATGTCTTCTCGTTTTCCTGGAAACCAGCCTCTATGAAGGTTGTTAAGGCCAGTGCCTGGTCGCAGCAGCTTCTCTGTGGTCTAAAACCTGCTTGCTCAACTGGGATATGTTCCATGACGAGGCCGCTAATTCTGTTATAGATGAGCCTCTCCAGCAGTTTATAGGTACAGCTCAGCAGGGAGATAGGTCTGAAGCTTTGAGGAAGGTCAGCTGGTTTGCCTGGTTTCAAGATTGCCACTATTTTTGTTCTCTTTAGCTCTTTGGGCAGTAATCCGTTATCTAGGATGTTAGAGAAGAAACGGACCAGCCATTTTTTGCCACCGTTGCCCATGTTTATTAGAAATTCTGGATGTATGTTATCTAGGCCAGGTGCCTTGCCATGTTTGGTGTGCTTCAGAGCAGCATCCAGTTCATCCAGCGTAAAAGGCGAAGAGAAATTGGATTCATCTGGGCACTGGGCTTTTAGAGAGGTGAGCTCCCGTTTTATTCTAGAAGTATGGTGTCTGTCGCGGGGGGCTCTGGAATTCTCGACTATATGATTGGCAATTAGGTTACCCGAGATATCAGGCTTTTGGCGAGGTTTGTCGGCGGCTCCGCCAACTTTACGCAGGAGACTCCAAGCCTTTCCGCTCGAGTGTTTGAAGTCAGCACTCTCCACCGTCTCGCACCAGCGCACCCTTCTAGCAGCGTCAAGGCTCGAGAGGAGGTCGTCCGCAATGTCGCTGTCGCCAGATTTGCTATACTCTTCATAAAGTTGTTCGCAATGTTCATTCCATCCCGGTATATATTCTCTTCTGTATCCACGGGGGATAAACTTCTTAGCAGCAGCTAGAACAGCCCCCACAAATCGAGAATAGTTCCCTATTTCTGGCCGAATAAAACAGATGTATTTATCTAGGTGGTCAGCAAAACTCCGCCAGTCAGCTTTGCGGAAGTTCCATCTGGGTCGCGGGACAGATCTTGCTATTGGGACAGAGAGTCCCACATCAAGGATCACAGGCCTGTGCTGGCTGTGTGGGAAATTTGGTATGACTTCCCTGGATGCAGGCATTGGCTGACCCCTACTGTCTCTAGACACAAAGCAGAGGTCCGGGTTGTAGTCTCTCCGCCAAGCGGCCGATCTGAAGGTTCCCAGATCCTTGGCATCGTGAACCAGGTACAGGTTTGTGTTTTCAGCCCAATCATTGAGCGCAATACCACACTCGTTGTCACGTGCATAGTTCCAGTGCCCATGATGACTATTGAAATCTCCAGCATATATCGATGGGTGGGCAGTAATCGGCAGGACATTCGGTGGCCATGGCACATTTGGTGGTTTGTAAATATTGTTTATAATGGTTTCCTCCAATTGTATCGAGACATAATGGATCTCATTTTCTGTATTGGCTGAGATAAGGCTGGCATGCTCGATATTACTCCTCACGTAGCTGGCAACACCGTACACACCGTGGCATGTGGCGCCCAGAAGATCGTGGCCATGGATTCTGCCTCTCCTGCGCAGGTCTTCCAGAGTCGGAGCGTGTGTTTCCTGGATTAGGACTACGTCAATGTCATAATCTAAAAGGAGCTTGGATAGATATTCACTTTTAGCTCGACTAATGCCTTCTACATTTAAATGGCATACTCGAACTGAAGTGCCAAGTTTTTTAGTTAGTTGGGCCTGAGAAGGTCCATTTTTTGAGGCTTCTTGATCTAGGTCTGTCTGCATGTTCGTAGCCAGGAAATCCAATAATTGGTCTGGCTGCCGAGTCGCTCTAGCTCATTTAGCATTACCCAGGGTGCACGTGTAGTATTCTACTACGGACGCGAGCTAGTTTTGCACCCCAGGAACGTCCATCCTTAGGATCCGGTACTAAGGATGGACGTTCTTGAAATTGCTAGTACAGTTTCCCGATCAGGGCGAGAGAGGTCGTGGTGGTACCGTTCGACTAACGAGTTTCTAGCATTTTGTCGCCAGTTGACATTTTATAGCACCGCATTTCTACGTAAAGCAGTTTTGCCCAAAACAATTAAGTATTAGCTAGAGTGCGGTAAGGTAAGGGGTAACGTAAGACGTAAGAAAATAAACCTGTGGAATCAGATGAGAGTGTTTATAGTCGTAACGTTTCTTCTTACGTTACGACTATAAACACTCTCATCTGATTCCATAGGTTTATTTTCTTACGTCTTACGTTACCTCTTACCTTACCGCACTCTAGATAATCCCTAAGTCTACAGCCTCTACAGCCTCAGTTTTGTCACTACTTCAACACTCATTGGAATCGAGCTGTTCGTACTCTAAATAGTATCCATCTTTGTGTTGAAGAACTTCGCACCCGTAATTTATTGATATACAAAAGGCCACCAAAAGGTCCACACACGGTTTGAAACCTTGGAAATGTGGATTGCGCTTGACAAGCCCTCCGTCGCAGTCCGACTTGATCTGCTGGGCAGCATGCTACTGAACTTCGCCTCAGTGAGCGTTCGTCTTAGGCTGCGGTCAGAGTGCATCCGTATTATCGATTTTTTACACTGGCGTATACGGTCGACAACGATGGCAAAAACAAATCCGGCAAATCTAATGCAGACGGTCACAGTCATGCGCGTCAGTGCTGGAATGCGCAACTCTGACCGTCTTCGTTAGATTCGCCAGATTTGTTTTTTCCACCGTTGTCAGCCGTATTGGCCAGTGTAAAAAATCGGCAGAATGCAGATGCACTCTGACCGTAGCCCCACGCACAACGCATGTGAGGTAGAAGTTATCGAGCAAAATGAGACCCTCATTTTGTTCGTGAGTGACGAAGCTCACTTTTGTCTTAATGGCATGGCAGTGCTCGACCGTTTACTGCTCCATAATGATAATGTCAGCTGGTAACAGAATGCGTGAAACTCATGAGTTAAACCCCTACCTCTCTCGCCCTGATGGGGTCCTTTGTGCTCGTATTAGGTATTAAAAGTGAGAATAAAATATGCCATGGGATAATTCTGCCAGCGGTCTTGTTTTTATTGTTGATAATGGGATGACTTAGCAAAAATACGTCAAGCTGTTAGAGAAACAATTCCAAATTGCATTTATATGCAATTCCAATGAAATCGGATATTACTTATGCATGATGTATGGCTTGGTGTTTCTTTCCTAATGCAGCTTTACCACCGATTCCTGATGAAACGATTTCAGTCACAGAGACTTCGACATCCATTACTTACGGGACTACATGCAGAAACTAGCACAGCAATTTTATAGTTAGGCGGAATTGCATCACAAAGCTCTGTTGCATTGACCAATGCACTTCAGAGCCGAACAAGTACTTGACTTGCTGTACTGATACTGGTAATCAGACCCACGTGGGTGTACAGTGCTATTGTATGGTCGCCAAAGTTTCATCAAATGACAGCATCTAAAGCACTCACATAAGTGCAGCGGGTTGCATGTGGCAGCATAGCGGGCGCCATGAAGGGTACACCAAGAGCATTACAATATTGCTAAATATCCCAGCTCTTGACATTTATGTAGAGGGAGAGGGAAAAAACGGCTGCATACAGAGTGCAGTGCCATGGCACTTGGTTTTACCACCCTGCTATGAAACACACCACGATACTTGACAACCTGCGGTACGATATACTTGAGATGCCAGCCGACAAAATGCCAAGAGTCATGGACACCGAGATCCCATACAAGGTCAACCTAAGTGACAGATCGGAAGAGGCTCTAGGAGAATCTCGACACCTGTCGATTGTTATCACCTGGTACACTAATGGCTCCATAAGGATCAGGAGGAGCCATAATACGGTGGTCGACCTGTGGGAAACGTAAGTATCCACCTAGACAAACTGGCTACTGTTTTCAGAATATACATAGATAAAGGATATAGCAAGGAGACTATGTATGTAAACACAGACAGCCAGGGGCTCTTGGCAAGTAGGCAAGTAACCACTATACTTCATAAGTAGAGTGGGACTGCCATAATATCCTAAAGACACTAGCGAAGACCAACAAGATAACATTATCTTGGGTGCCTAGTCAGGAAAGAGTGGGTGGTAATGAAAATGCCAAGGAAGGCACAGAACTTCCTCCCATCGGGCAAGAACCAGCATGTGGTATATGTTGTTACCAGGCGGGTTAAATGAGCACCAGAGGAGCTATGTTAAATTTAAGAGGATACTGAGTGAACCCTTGTGTTCTAGTATCGCAGGCAATCTCCGAATAAGCATAAAGGAACTGCAAAAGGTGGTTGGATTTATAACTGGCCATTGAATGTTCATTGCACACCCGCAAATGCTGGTGATTACAGTGGTAAAAACCCATTATGCAGAAAGTGCAGTGAGGCAGAGAAAATAGCTAAGCACGTTATACTAAAATGTCCTGCCCTGACTGAATGCAGGAATTCCTGTCTAAATGCATTCCAAAGTTCGTAAAAAACTTAGGATGGTACTCTGTTTGATCTCTTTGTCCCGAAGTATATAATAAACCTTAAAGCTCAATGGAAACTATTAAGGAAATCCCCTCACTATCAAAAAAATGCATACAAACACTTGGCAGTCATTTTTCAGCATAGATGTTCTAAAATCTCCCTCACTTGCCCTCGTATACTTTATCCCTTCTAAAATACGAAAACTCTACGTGCAGTTTTTCTTTGATGCGAATGTGCTGTTAATTCATCTTGACGCTAAAGGTGTACTGAAAACCTGTTCGTTTATATTTTTGCATTTAGCCGCTGGCATTTTCTAAAAAGAAACTCAAAACGTGTTACATTCGTAATTTCCGTGCGACATAATTGCTATGAAGAGGATTTGCAAAACAAAATGGAACAAGTTGAGATGAGGTACGCAGATAACACCGTTGAAGTGCTGCTCATAATTGTCAGTGTGAGTTGAGAAGACAAGCTATTCTATCGACAGCGTTTAAAATCTACTACAAGAATAATACGTAAATATCTAAATGGGGAAAACCTTGTTATTCCATCCGATAAGCAAACCAGACTACTGCTGAATACATAGTTTCCCTCTTACTTAGTTATTTGTTCGAAGAAAGTTACTTTCTGATATCTAAACATAATATTGTTGCTTTCATCTCCATTTTGAGGTCTTTCCATATACAGGGTGGTTCATAAGTTGGGATTTTTTTTCATTCAGCGGATAGTACTCGCCAAAATGAGTGTTTTTTCCCCAGTAACATATAAACGAAATATTTAGAGAAAACGAGATACTGACCATTAAAGAAATTCTCAATCCTCAATTCAAGTCCGTCCCTGGGCAATGGCTCACTACGTCATAATATCACAACAAACAAGGCAGCGCTAGTGGTGCCCGAACTGCCGATGCCGGTGAGAAAAACAGGCAGTTCATCATACCGTCGCGTTGCTGTTGCTACATCTGCCGATCGGACTTTAAAAACAACAACAATGGTGCATGCTTATAACAATAATGAACTGGTGGACATGATTTTAATGTACGGTGAGTGTGGTCAAAATACCGCTGCGGTTTAGCGAGTGTACGCCGATCGTTTCCCTAACCGCACTCACCCTGCACTTCGTCGATTTGTCTGGCTTGTGAAAAGAGCTTGAGACACAGGATGTCTGAACCCACATCGTGGTGGTCACGCTGGAAGGCCTCGACAGCATCGTGTGGTCCAAATTGAAGAAGACGTCGCAAGTCGTACTTTTACCTGTAAGGTGTCTGCGACAGGACCGTACTTACAACATCCGTAGCTACCAAATAGTAAGTGGTTGTTTGAATTTTTTTTACTGTTTTACTGATTCACCTTGCATTAGCTTTGCCGTTTCAAGGGCCGTTGCTTCTAAAGAGGAAAGTCCCAACTTTTAAAACACCCTGTGTAGTATTCATTTAGATATCGGTAATTAAGTGAGTGTCCAACCTTTCTCTTTCGTAGCTTTTCATTATTTTTCCACAGTCACATATTTGCATACTATACGTTACGAAGATTTCCTAGTACTATAGAGTTTTACAGTTCTGGATGGTCCTATACCTATGCTAATTTGGCGAAAAGCGCTTCTTTAAATTATTTAAATAGGTGCGGATAATTTTTCTTTTGATTACTATAGTTTACGCGTTATCTTCTGGACTTTTGAACTAATTAATTCTTTTAGCTATCTAAGCTATAACATCTTATGAGGTTCAGTCTACAACGTTTTTCTGAAGGTCGCTACAGGCTATGCGTGTGTTCACAATTCGTAATGCGCGATTCCGGATCTGCTCGGTTCGTTGCAGTTCGTTGTATTTATTAAATCAGAGTCCACAGACCATGCTAATTTAATCCTACTAAATTTGCAAGAAAAACAACTCTTTAGTTTTTACCTATAGTAATAAAAATAAATTCTTGCAAAAATGTACATATCCGTGGCTTACGTTCCTCCATGTGGTGTATAAACATTTTCCTTAAATTTGTGAGGTGCCCGACAATTTACTGTTTTTAGTTCTTCGAGGGCAGCTTGTGTAAGCTTGTAATAAAGTTAAATATCTCTCCTATCTCTCTCTTCAGCAGTCACTTCGAATTTGTCTGGTAATTCTTCATTTTATGATGAATTTATTTTCCAATAAGCCTTTGACATCCAATATCTACAATAGCGTCTCCCTGCATGACCATGAGGTTGCCATTGTCATGCAGGTGCTTTAGATCGTAAAAGTGATCAAAGTTATATCACCATAACAACTGCTCCTCTACCAGGCTGACACAATTACCCATCGCTTCTACGGAAGTATGCTCCTAAAAATATCTCAGGTTCCTGGAGTTGATCTAGGAAATATAAGTACGTTGTGACAGCCAAACAAGAAAAATGATATTCATCCTGACTTGAGGGTATCTAGCCAAGTAATAGAGAGAATATATAAATACAAATATCTCGGAATAATTATCAACTGTAATAATGACTCATATGCATAAATAAAAACAAGGATAGAAATCGCCCGGAATGCCTTCATAAAAATGAAACAGTTTTTCTGTAATAAGTATCTGAGCAAGGAACTCAAGATTCGTATGCTGAGATGCTATGTGTTCTCCATCATGCTATATGGTATAGGGCAGCCACACTAACAGAAACCATGATGAAATGAATAGAAGCTTTCGAAATGTGGCTTTATAGGCGAATATTGAGAATATCGTACATAGATCATGTTACCAACGACGACATTTTAAAACAGCTCTCCAAGACGAAAGAACTGGTCACAGGAATTAAAATAAGAAATTTCCAATACCTGGGCCATATAACGAGAGGTGAAAGATATCAAATTCTCCATGTCATTATGCAAGGAAAAATTGATGACAAACGCAATGTAGGAAGAAGACGCACCTCGTGGCTTCGTAACTTGAGGGAGTGGTATAACTGCTCCACAACACAATTATTCAGAGCCGCAGTTAATAAATTGAAAATTGTCATGATGGTCGCCAACCTTCGTAAGAAGATGGTACCCTAAGAAGAAGAAGACAGCGATACTGATAATTCGAGGAACTTTCAAAGTCTGAAATATGCAGGTGGCCGACCTACAGACCTCACAATAAACGTTTGACCAGGCTCACGAGAAAAACTCAACAGGCTCATCTCAAGTCATTTAGCGAACATTATTATGCACTATGGTATAACCTAATGTTTTTAATTCACCTGAATTTCCAACTAATAGAAAAACATAGTTGTGTTCTGGCAGTATTACGGTGGAACAATCACACATTCACCATTTAAAAAAATCCTAAATCATGTTACAACACCACATTCACCATTTTTTGAACAGAAGCGTGATCATCGTTTTCTTCCTAAAGCAAATTTGAATTCGGATTCCTAAATTTGTGTATAGAATCCAGGCGTCCTTAGATTTCTGGTATTGTAGATTGTTCAAGGGGTTTCTTTTGGAGGAGAACACAAATTAATACTGAACAAAGCACAGTTCGTCTTTCTAAATATCTGAATAAACTTAATGTACACCAATGTCTCTAAAGAACGATTTCTCGAGCTGTATATTCTTAAGTTCACAAACGTATATTTCTTATGTTTTGAAATGCAGGCAGAAAAAAAAAACACAAAACTGAACTGTAGTTAGTTTTAAATCAATATAAGGATTTCCAAACGTAGAGACATTTTTGACGGCGTCATCCATGATTTTATACCATAATAGCGGCGGTTTAAACAACCAGTGTGCATTTCTGCTTGCAAAGGAAACATTTTCAAACCGCCAGGGTGGAAGGAATTCGATTATTCATTTCTGGTAACTGAAGCTCTTTCCATTTCTGCAACGTCAGTGGCATTCCCGTTTATACGGTTCAACCTAGAGACATTACGAGCTCCGATCCCGAATTTTGGCTACACCAGTTCTGTACCCGAGCTGTTAGTGAGGATTAAATGGCATACCTAGGAGATTCGACTTTTGGTACGGAAAATCAGATTCGTGTCACTGGTTCCGGTCTTTGCCACTTGCATCTTGAAGTAAGACCAAATCGTCCAGCAAATGTTAGTGACATGTTAAGGTTAATTCTACGTTGTTCATGGTAATATGTGCTGCTAGATCATATGGAGCTCCAGCTCTGTATCGTTAGGATATCAGAAAGACCTCGCCTGCTTTAGATGCAAGTAGGAGGACAAAACTTAAATTCAGTTCCGGGGAAGCATTCGTATCACAGCCTTATCACAGCATAATAAACAACCAGCACAGTATCTCTGAGGATTTCCTATATAAAAATGGTTCCCACCAAATTTGACCTTGGGATGATTTTACGGCTGTAAAGTTTGGGTAGAGGTGCTAAAATGAAAATATCGATACCGGTACCAACTCGATATTTTTTAGCCAAATAGGCACGTTTGGTTCGTACAGAGAATTTTGTGCAATTGATTACACCCCTCAATAATTATATAATTATTTTCGATACCGATACCCTTACAACAGTATCGATACCAGGCTGGAATAGCTCAAAAAGTATCTGAGATAAAAGTACTCGATATTAGTGCAGAAGTACAAGTATCAAAGCATCGTTAGCATCCCTACAAAAAAAATCATCCAAAAGTGGGGACGCGCGTATAATTGCCGCCAACCTGAGATATTGTGCTGGTTGTTTACTATGCTGTGGCCTTATGATATACGTTACACATCCTTCAATAGAAAAAAGCATTATGGTTAATAAATTGGTCGGATCTGCTGGCTTGCATTAGGAAATCTGACAGGCTCAACAAAAAAAAATCAAGGGCGATCTACTTGTCTGGCTTTGCCTTCTTCTTATAGTAGTTCTTCAAGAGCTACTGCTATGATTACTACTGGACTGAGTTAAGAAGTCTACCCAGAAGTCAGATGCTAGAATAGCAATATTCTCTAGATCATCATAGTCACAATGTCTTAACAGACATGTTGTGAACTCGTAAAATGCATTAAGTCGGAGCTAGAGTATTGCCGACACGAATATTATCAATAGTTTTGAAAACTGTAGCTCACCATCCTTCGCGATTTACTGTCAGTTCAATGGCGCTCTTGATACTCATATCCACCAACTATTTCGTCGCATCCACACAGCGTGTGGGGAGCGGCCACGGCGCCGCTCGGGGCATGACCCTGAACTACAAGTTTCTCCATATTATCGCTTCTGTGAATATGTCCGAAGAATGTAAGGACACAGAAAAATTTGTCGTTTTGTCAAAGACTTACGCTTGGATTCAATGGGACGCTACACATGATATTCCTCAATCACAGCGACGTTTTCTTTAATGGGAAGTGTATAGTTGGTAGCGAATTATATCGTATTGTCGATTCAGCTACAAGATATCATTGGACTCCAATGAATGATCCAATCGCAGCCTGTCGTTGAATCGAATCTGTGTTTGGTAATTGATTCTAAACTACTTCCTTTTCCTTGGACCAACAGATTTTATTGCAAGGACAGCTGATTGATTCGTTTGGATGTTTAATGGTGTGATTTTTTGTGAAGTTATAAGGAGCATGATATAAGAATTAGACATAAGCCTGCACCAGTTGTTGCATTATTACCTGGAATATACCTGTCTGACTAATCTAAATACCTACATTCAAATATGAGTGTTAGCTCTTCTAAGTTCCAATTTCTCAGTAGGTCCTCCATTTAATATATAACTGGACACATTTAAATCACACAATTGCTGATGCAATACGCAAAACCACAAGATGACACAACACGGCTAACACCGAAACAACACAACGGAACAACTTCGTTCATGTTGACGAGTTCGCGGCAATAGTTAGTAGCACTGAGATCATCCCCCGTTCTTTATTCTTACCTTCATTGAATCGGGACATCAGTCCCGCCGAATACTGACTATAGTTCAGCGAACGACAAGGGCCATTGAAACAAAATTAATTTTTATCAGATGAATTATCACGAACTGCTGTTGCAGTAATAATTTTTATACATTGAATAGATTGTATGCCTTGCTTAAATGAAGCATAGGGTAAATTTCGAAAACCAAAGGATGTGTTGATTGCATTATATGTCAATACTGCTACTAGAAGGATTATACATATCGTAATAACGAATATAAAATTATTTTGAATTTATTGGCATACCTGTGATTACTTTGAGTATAGGGATTGAATTCTTTCAATGACATAGATTTGACTACTACTGTAAATATATTTAAAGTGATGGATAAACAATTAATTGGAAACACAACAGTATTTTCTTCTGTGAGCATTCCTTTTGACACAATGGAGGATGGTCACTTTGGATCACCGAGCTCATCCAATATGAAAACGTCAGTTCGATGGGCGGTATAAGAGACTCTCAGCATTCTCCTCCACGTCCACATTTCAAGAACATCTATGCGAGCTCGACCTGCCTTTTTAACAGTTGACGTTTCCGAGGCATACAAAAATATGGAGAACGCAAGAGACTGAACCAGCGACATTTTTGTAGCTTTAGTGATGTTATGGTCACGCCATATTTTAGTAAACTTTGTCATGTCCACAAGTGCCTGTTGAATGCGCCGTCGAATCTCATTTTCACAGCTACTCGAATTTTTGATCAAAGAACCGAAGTATACGAAGCTTTTAACTACTTCACAACGGTCTACTGACTTCAGTCTCTAGACTGATGCCGAATATTGGGGAACCCAGCAGTTGAAAAAGGGCACTCCTGAACGGAATCGTCCAGTCGACTTGTCGATTGTCCTTTATGAAACGCCAACATGGCACGGGGCACTCAAAAGTAAAAAACATAAGCAGAAGCTGGATCTCTGCAGTAATAGAAACTACTGGAAGGAACACCATCAAAAATTATTTGGAATTATTCCAAATTACCTAGGTTAAGTTAAGGCATCCCATTTTATGGTGTCTGTTATCATACCTGCTTAAACCAATTGCTAGTCTTTCAGAAGCGAACACTATTTTCAGAATATAAAATTATGACCGTAATTGCACTATCTATTTTGGAAACGACACCACTAATATTAAAAAATAAAACAAAATTTGAGACCATAAATACAGAATATAGTACAGGGTGGGCCAATAGTGCGTGGACGGAAGATTGTGGGCTTACTAAAATATATTTTAGAAATCTGTCACTTTATCACGGTAGAGAACCTTAAGGGCTATAACGTAAAAGTATTTTCACTTTAATTTTGACGTTTATACAAGGTGATTCATGTCAAACTTACATTTTCTAGAATGGAACCTCCTATATATTATTGCATATTTGGATTAACTGTTCAATTCTAGTGTGACTGCATGTATCATATATGGAAATTTAAATGAACCGTTTAGGTACAAATCACCATTTTTGGTTAAGTAGGTATGAGAAAACAACTGAATATCGCAGGGATTATAAAACTGCGTGCAAGCAACCTAGCAGGCCATGAAAAATAAACAAAAGCCCGTTAATATGGAAGAAACCAACTAACTTAGTAGAAAGATGCAAATACTGCAAACGAACCAGAATAGCGAGGCAATATCATGAAAATTCCAAAACACATCAGCTCTAACCGGATACAACAGCGGTAAGATATCTAATGTCAATGAGAAGCTGGGGTATCACAGAGGTGTTTGTTTTTCACAGCCTACTAGCTATCGAAGTCTACTAGAGCTTGATAACTTTCCAAAACGATCAAGAATTTTGAAACAAAAGGAAAACTACCAGCGATTTTTGCTTACAGTCTAACATCTTTAGAATTAAATTTCACATTTGGTGGGTAAAAAAGATTAGTCATTTCCGTTTAGATAAGTTAAAAGTGAAGATATCTCTAACTGGAGCATTCTGAACATCTATTGATATGATTGCTAGAATCTTTTAATTACGCTATGTTGTAATTGTGTTTATTTCACGTAGTTTTCTACAAACTAAATTATGTTTTACAGTTCAAACAGACTGCAATCAAAGTTTCATTTTCCGCGATTTTGCTAATAAGTAGAAGTACCTACTGAAGAATTTCAAGAGTTCCAGTCAGAGGTATGATTACATTTGACTTACGGAATTGGTTACTTTTTATGGCATTAAATGTAAAAATTTCGAAAGACATATATGTTCTACTGCCACCAACAATCACTAGTAGTTTTCCTTTGATTAAATATTTTTTTACTGACTTTGGAAATTGGCTAATAGCTAGTAGGCTGTGGAAATTGAGCGTTCGTGTTACCGCTATTGTTTCTGGTTAGAGCTAATATGTTTTAAAGAATTTTCATAATCTTGCCTCGTTACTCTAGTTAGTTACCATCTTTTTACTAAGCTAGTTGGTTTTTGCCACATTTACGGGCTTTTGTTGATTTTTCATGGCCCAGGAAAATTGAAAAACACCGATTTGACTAAAAATCTGAAATAAAATGAAAACCGAAAAAGATTGATATCGAGAATGCTATATCGTTAGAAAGGTAATCAAATTCTAGATTGATTCTTTAAACCAAAGTACGCATTCCCATTTGAAAAAATCAAGTTATCTGTAATTGAAGTTTCCTTAATTAATCTACTGGTTTCTGCAAGTACAAAAGGAATTCAAATGTAGCCGTCTGAGCTAAGGGGACGTATTTCATGCTTAGTCATACTGCAAGGTCACGGTTTTATAATCGCTGCGATATTGAATTTTCTTCTGAGACCTACTTATAGCAAAAATGGTTATTTGCGCCTAAACGGTTCGTTTAAAGTGCCATGTATGATAAAGTCACACTAGAATTCACCAAGGAATCCAAACGTGCAATAATATATAGGGGGTTCCATTCAAAAAATATAAATTTTATATGAATCACCCTGTATAAACGTCAAAATTTAAGTAAACAAATTTTTACGTCACAGCCCTCAAGGGTCCTTACCATGATCATTGACCCACCCTGTATATAATACAAAAGAGTGATTTTAAATCAATCACCCCCAAATCAACACCCATTGAAGCTTCAATTATATATAATGGAGTAAAAATTTATAACAAACTTCCTCAATCTTTTGAAGTTCAAGAAAATTTAAAAGTTTTCCGGAATAAACTAAAAAAATTTCTGTTGCAAAACCTTTATTACACCCTAGATGAGTTATGATGAGTTTTAGTGCATGTTCCAGATATTTTCTTTGTTATATAGCTTTGTTAATAAGAATCTTTCAATTTCTTAGACAATAGAGTATATTTATCTATCTATTTGATGCTATAACTGAACATCATTTCTGTTGATTACTACAAGCCTCCTCTCTAATCGCTAACTAACACGTTTTTGTTCAACTTCACTTCCGCTTCCGGTAAACCCACCTCCGCAACGTCCTTAGTTCAATCGCGCGAAATGCTGACAGACCACATTTACCACCCGATCGAAGAAAGCACCTCGACATTTCCTTTATACCTAATGTAAACATTTCCTCCGGGATTTCTATCTACCTGAAAAAATATTCGCGGTCTGTCTGTTCAAGCTAAGAGACTTTATTAAGCTCCACAATGACAAAGCGATTTCAGCTTCATTGTTAATGCTGCGATGTAACAGAAAAATAAGGTATACGAACATTTTCTTTAGAATTATGCTCCACAGATTGAATGTAAAACACAGACGTCAAGAGTACAGTTGTATTGAACAAATGAGACAATATTTGAAAACTGTACGTTGTTTGCCTTGAACTACTATACTGAAGAAAGAAAAGCATGAGAATATGAGTGTGATGTATCACGAACTACGAATAAACAGCGTTCTGGGACATATTAGTTATGAAGGCTTCATTGACGGGCTTAGGATCTTCATTCACGTATATACGATTGGCAAGGTTGGATCTGGGGTGCGAAAACTAACAAAGTAGGTACATACGAGCAAAGCTATCAGTTAACAAGAGACACCTAAACAGTCATGCAGCCTACATTTCCAGTACATTTACAGCCGGGTGCAAGTTTTGGTGGACCGGTGATGTCTTACGAGAAGCGAGCGAGTATCGCCTGTTGCCAGGTTGTAAGCATGCTTTGCTTATAGCCAGGCTTTGTCATGAAAATCGCCAGAAATTTCGAATCTTTGGAATGCAAGAATGAAAGTCGCCAGAAATAGTGACTTCGCGATTGTGAACGTGAAACATGTCAAAACCGAAACGCCCAGTTTGAAATATTCTGTGAGTGAGGGTGACCTCTGACTTACGAAACCTGAAAGACTTGACACTCTGTGAATGATAATTTGGCAAGACATTTTTGACTGACATCCGCGCCATCTAGCTGCGTTGCGGGTGACCACGGCAATGCATTCACGAATCGATTACAGGAAAATGTGGATATTCATGACCTAGGTGGACCTAAAAAGTTTGGTGTAGGTGACCGACGATAGGTGAGGCAGGTTATATGGAAAGAGCGGGCTTTGTGAAATATTGGTTGCATTCAGCAGAAAGATCGGGAGCTGCTACTTTTGTAGCAGCTACATTTCAACAGTTGGCGTTCTGCTGAAAAGCATTATTTGTGCGCTCTGAGATATCACGATTAATAGTTGGTGTCGACTGTCGGTTGTCAGTGAAATGTC
The DNA here is from genome assembly GCA_951848785.1 of Callosobruchus maculatus. Taxonomy (NCBI): domain Eukaryota; kingdom Metazoa; phylum Arthropoda; class Insecta; order Coleoptera; family Chrysomelidae; genus Callosobruchus; species Callosobruchus maculatus. Next base: position 2,109,675 of record CATOUR010000142.1, on the reverse strand, counting down.
AAATGAGTGGTCACATTTGAGGTTATTAAAAATAAAAAGATATGTCAAATTGTATCAAAGTTTTGGACTGTGTAAAGTAGTGTGGACTTTTTCTTTTAAATATGACAACATAACCTATAACCATCGAGGTAGAATCCAATGGAGGCGCGATTGGCGATTCCAATTACCGATGAGGGCGTTGGCGTTTGTAAAAAAATATGGAGGATAGCAGGTATTCTGCACGCTGTGACACGCTTTTGGAGGAAATGCGTGACAACGAATGCTTTTATCATAGTCTTTTTTGGAGTGGCAACCATAAACACTACAGTTTGTATTAAACTTGCTAGCTTTTCTTGATTTGAAGCCTGATGTAGATGCCATATTCTTGACAATAGCGTATGAAGAAGGTCCGAAGAAATGTTCTAACACACTATATACTAATTAACAAAGCACAAACTCGAAAACACGACTGAACGAAGAAACATAAACGGCATATAAACGGTTAATGGCATGTTAATTGTGTGCCGTCCGAAATTCGAGTACCTGCTTTGTCAGTGTAGATTTTTGCCGCTAGAGGTCTCATCGATTTTTGGAATTGCCAATAACGTGGCTGAAAGCAGGTGCAAGTTGGCCATATTGATTCGACACTTATGTCAAACAGCTGACGTTTCTTTGACAATTTCGTGTTTGCTTTTTTTGAGTGTTTTTACCGAGATTTTTAGTTATTTTTAAGTCATATTCTAGTGAATTCATAAAGGAAATAATGGTTTCATGTGCTTATCGTAGTTTTCTAACAGAGATGGCATGGATAAGAAGAAATCGACAGGAATTACATTTCATAGGTATGTATGCAAAAAAATAACAATGTACAGGACCGCATTTGTAATCTTTATCTCAATAAAGTGTAACGTATCGCAGCAATAATACAGTTGTATTAATCAATTGATGATGAATGTCGTCTCTACAAAGCCTGTGTTTTTTTCATATACTTCACTATGAAGTCGCAATAGATTGGAAAACCAACCCAATACTTCATATTTAAATCATCATTGTAATGAATTTTCAAAATTATTTACATAAGAAAGTAATCCGGCTCTGGCGAGGCGTCCATATTGTTACCATACTTAGCCACGCCTCCTGCTACCGTTTTTGTTATGCGAAATTGAACCTTATAGCGTCTCCTTGGGATTCTACCTCGATGCCCATAACACAAGTGTCATAACATGTGACACTCACAAGGTCAAAAGTAGCTTATTCAGCTCCGCTCCAAGTGAGCGTACTTTTCTACTGCTAGAAAAAATGGCGACCGCTGGAGCGGTAGCTGCTAGGTAGCGCACGAGTTCAGCAGAAAATTTGGTAGCTACTCCGCAACTGTTGAGTCTGCTGAATGCACCCAATGGGTATAAGCTTATTCAACTTCCAGAAAACGTGGTAACTTGTCACAAGAATTTACCTTACGTATTCACTACCCGTTTTGAAAATGGACCTGATTAAAAAAGTTAAAGCATTAATTTAAAAAAATGGAGTTGACAAGTGGCATAAGAATAAATAAAACTAATATTGTGTGCAATTTTCAAAAAAAGTCATTAATTACGATTACGGTAAATTTTTGTGACAAGCTACCACGTTGTACAGGACATTCAACTGATTATGTAAGAATGTAATTTGTAATTTAGTTACTGCAAAAAATATTTTTTTCGGTGCAACAATTGTTTAAATAAAGTCAGCTACACGAGGTATAAAAACAATCCATGTAAAAGCAAAGCATAATTCATTTACTAGAATTACTATTTCATGATAACTGCAATCTTTTGATGGCATACAATTTGAAGAGCAAAGAGGTAGATATTCCATAACTATTCATATTAATGCAGGCAACATGTTTGTATATTTGTAGGTTTAGGTTGCCAATCCGTTCTAAACGGCGTCTCTCTATACGCTGATCAGATGGAATGTAATGTCTGAAATAAAAAAATGTATCTTTAGACCATCGGACCTCACCTTCAATGCAACGTTTTGCCAAAGAAAGGGAATGCTGCACACCTTTATTATGGCAGCATATGTGATTGTGAACAGTAACACAAAAATTATATATGTAGTAGTGTTCAGTAATGCATTTAAATGATATATTATGTTTGCTTCACCTAGAAATAAATAATCTTGCACTAATTTCACAATTCACAATACAAAACAGAGGTGAGCGGTAAAAATCAGCCATATCACTTACCATCCACATTCTTGCATTTTGGCACAGGACAACAGCGTAAATATTTTAGATCCCATTCCTAAATATATTAGCAACGATAGGCAGACCAAAATCTAAAAAATAATGCAAAGTTGCAAAAAGACGCCAATCGACAAAAGCGAGATACGTGGAGATACGGCAATGTCAGTTACGACAATGGCTAACAAAATGACGTTAGGCTCACAATTGGGCCCCTTCTATTGATGCATCCACATCTAAGGCATCTACGAATCTGTTTGAGACAGTGTTGGCTGATGACGCGATCAAGAATTATCACGCAACGCCGCTAGGTGCGCCAGGTGTCTAGTCTAGCACAGGGTCCTCATTTGACTTTCAGACCCCTGTACTAAACTGCACAACTATGTCATACTAAAATTATCCTATGATTCGCCTGTGTTCAAGGTCATTTTATAGAAACTAAGGGTTATTGTGATCTTGCTGGATTCCCAGGCCGCTTAAGAGGTCTTCGATTCCTGAAGGAGATTACATAAAAACTGATAGTATGCCAGCTGTGGGGCTCAGGTACACACCGAAGGAAAACGGAAGTGTGGTTGCAAAATCAATATCTTATGAGATTAAGAGGAATCTCTGTCAAACTAGAGAACTCATTTCAGGACCTCTGGCCAAGGTGGAGTTTTGCCTCTCACTGGACAGAAACCGGCTAAAGTTACTTATTGTCTTGCTATCTGACGATAACACCTTTAAACGTCACTTGCATGTAATGGAAGTGGCAAGTACCCACCTTGTACACCCTGGGGCAAGGAGCAAGCGTCCTGGGAACACATTCTATGTCACTCTGAAGCCCTTGGGTATCACAGGCAGCCCATACTAGGTTCAAGAGTTCTTGCACTGGTGGTTCTGGTCACCAGGAAGCCTCTCTCCTTCTTTTGTTCATTCAAATTGAGCAGCTTATATATTGACAATTACGTCCAGTGTTGGTAGTTCTAAACACTGGCAATAGATCCACTGTTCTAACCTATGATTTTTTCGCTTACCTTTTTGTAGGTTTAATTGCACTCAATTTCGATGTAGAGCCGTAAATATCGGCATAATTTCTTCGAAGCAATTTATTTATTACAAAAGGTTCCATATATCTATTCTTGAATACTCTTCGTGCTAAATCTACTTCGCTTTCGCAGTTGAATTTTACATACACGTACACATGTGCATACGGTTTCACATAAGAAATTGAAATCCATTTTTCCATTGATATCCGGTAAATATATGTGGGTACATGTTCATAGAAATAATTTCGAAACCAGGGCAATGCCCTGGACGCTTTTACTAATACCAATATACCAAATGATGGATAGCAGTATTATGGATATTGAAATGTTGCTCCCCATTTAATTGCAAATTTCTGCATACTGAATGTGGAATAGTCCTTTAGAGCCCGGCCGTGATTCATGGTAGGCCATTAGCGGTATTAGATGGTTCTTTTGATATTGCAGGTACTTTATGCATGACTGCGGGAACTGCTCACGCATATTTTATTTAAAATACTCCAATACATGTCGTATTTGCTTGAATAATTACAACTCTCCCACTCACTAGTGAAGATAGTCATAGGTAGATAGGGATACGTTTTGCGCAAGTAGTATACCTTCAACATTTAATCAACCACGAAACCAAAGTCTAAATACTGAAACATCTTCACTGCGATAAAGAGCTGAGGTTAATTGCTGTTTGCTAATGTGTGTGTCGTAAAATCTTTGAAAGTTCTTGGAGCAAAGACAATATTGTATTGTTCAGTTCAGGATACTCCAGATGACAGCATTGGAATGAGATACAGCTATCACAGCAACTAAGTCATCCACAAAATGACAAACGATTGCATCTTGAAAATCTATTGTGGAGTCGAGGACTGCTCACTATGGTTGTTAATGAAAGTTAAACAGATAGATATTAAAAGGGGTCTAAGTTAAAAAAATTAACCGAAAACCATTTATTGTTTTCGGTAAGGGAAACTCTCTCATCCAGATACCACCTACGCCTCACATATGAGGTTTCCACTCCGCGCCGAAGCCGCCAGTGCGTTACTTCAACGCAGTCCTTTCACTCCTTGTGAAACTTCTTTATCATCTACTGCTGGTTAATATGACCTAGTTAATGAGTAATGCTGCTGGAAGATTTTCTTTGCTTCTCTTCCTGATCTTTTTTGGTCAACACCATGCCCTCAGTCATTGAACGCTACATTTCTGTGCTATATTATAAGAGCTGAGACCTTGCACCTTTTCATCTATCTTACCCCGCTTTTAATCCAACGCACACATTCGGAGAAAGTATGACCAACCGTGTCGCATTGTCCGGAGTAACCTCAACTGGAACAAGCTGCAACTTTGAACCTACAAAGGTATGCTATGGTATGTGTAAGGTAAGAACCTACATATCCATGTGTCCTGTTATTGCATTGTAGGTTACCCTCCCAGCCAGTAAGCTGTTGTAGCGCCTTGCGACCATATTCTATGCTACCTTTGTAGCACCTTCTTCCAGTCAAATATAGTTCCGTTCTTTCATTCGCCAGTGGCTCTACTGGTGGTATTTCTGAGATATCTAGGACGGCATTTGTTAATATTGTCCGGTACGCACACGATATACGGATGACTAATCTTCATTGCCGTTGGACACAAATATTCCTATATTATATAGTATATCCTCTTTAATAGCGTCTCTCCATATTGGAGCCACCTATAGCATGATGGAATGAGTCAGCGATGAAAGAATACTTCTTTTACTGAAACATGGGCCACCTAGATTTGGCATGAGCTTCATCATTCCCGTACTGCATCTATCTACCTTTGCAGCTGTGAGTCTTATATGTTCTGCTGTGTTCACGTTATGCCCTACAGTTACACCTAGATACTTAATATTTACATTATTGCATATCTCTAAACCATCTACTCTAATTTTTGCTAGCTAATGCTTACGAAAAGCTGAAAGTGGCAGTACTTCTGTCTTTTGTGGTGCCAACTTCAGCATTTTGTAACTAAGACATTTACAAACTAAATCTGTGGCATGATTAGCTTTGTTCTCCAATCCTTCATTGTTATGAGCTTTAACTATGACTGATGTATCGTCAGCATAACCTAGTAGTGAGACCCTTGAAACACTTAACCGTAGGACTTCGTAGTGATATATATTTCCAGTAGGTTACATTTTCCTTGCCATGGTGCGGAATTTATTGCGTGTTTCACATTAACCGTTCCCAGCATGCATATAGTTCCCTTTCTTTGTGCTTCATATTGATGCTAGTTAGTTTTACTAGGGCGCCTTCATGGAAACCATACTGATTCTCAGCTAGTCCACCATCTTTCGGGAGGCCACCTTTTAATCTAATTATAATTAGATGTTAAATTAATTTTACAGACGCAATAGTGGCGCAAAGTGACCTATAGTCTTTAGTTTGTCCAATTTTTCTCTTTTCTAATAGGACTAGTACTGCTCCTTTCCATGCTACTAGACAAGGCATGCTGCAGGGTACTTCGTAACATATAGTTTCATAACCTCCTCTGGAATCCCATCAGGGCCTGGAGCCTTCCTCTCCTTTAACTTGTAAGCTGCTTCTAATAGTTTCTCACGGCTGAAGAGAGGCATATTCGGATCGATTAAGGGTGCTTGTACCCTCTCTAGAATTTGGTGTTCTGAAAATAGAGCTTTTGCCTTTCCGAGCTGCTCTCATCTGTCAGCTGTATAGGCGTATACGCACCAGTCCTTTGCATCCGGAAGTGTGAGAGAGAATCTGCCCGCCCGACGTTGAACCAGCTTTTCCATGCCTTCCTACCACTTAAGGAACCTTCGTCGAATGACTTAAGAATACGAGTACAGGGCTGGTCCGAACTCGTTGATCTTGTGATTTCTATTACCGCTTCTGTGTTCTTCGCTTCCTTTGGAGCTCACAATTTTCCTCACAGGTGTCGTCGCAACCTCTGAAAGGCCTTGTTGACCGATCCATGTGTTTCTCACAATTCTACATTAAAAAGGTCATAAACCACTTAAATACCAAGATGGCTACCAAGCGAAAACTGTACTCTGATAAGAAAAGTGGCCATTTCAGTGACACTGGGAGTGGAAATGGACCAGAATTAAGTTCAGGTGACAGTGTAAAAGACAGAGACCGAAGTCCAGTCCGAACGTGAAAATCAGGCATGAGTGGCTTATAACCTTATTGCTGGTAAATATGTAGCTTATATTTTTTTCTCGTAGAAAAACTATTTAGCACTTTAGTTTCACGATGTCGCAAACACAATGGTTTCAAACTATTTTTCACTGTAATATTATATAAACCTAATCAAACACGGCTACTTAAGTTAGTGAACGAAATTAATATGCATCAAAATATTAAAAATGTTTTGCAAGTGGGTTTTGCCCTTATTCACCCAAAAAAATGATATTTGTGGCTTAGTACCTTCTTTAGATGTTCAAGAATAGTGTATTTTTTCAGTCAAGTTCAGTTGGTTGTAAGCAGAGGCAAAATAGCTACTCCTGAAAGCCCCTGGTTTTGATAATATTCATCCAGAGTTCCTTATTCACTGTGGTAAATACGCAAGAAAATGGCTGGCACAATTCTTTTCAGACATGTTACAAACTGGCAAAATCCCACACTCCCTCAAACAAGCAAATATTATTGCGGTGTTGAAACAAGGGAAATCAAATGACCAACCACAAAATTATCGACCGATCGCACTCTTGAGCTGCATTTATAAATTATTCGAACGTGTAATATATAACCGAATCAGCAAGAAAATATTCGAACTAATACCCATTGAACAAGCCGGATTCAGACCAAACCGCAGCTGCACAGATCAAATTCTGTCGCTGACGTCACACATTGAAGCAGGATTCCAGAAGAAACTAAAAACATCGGTAGCCTTGATAGACCTTTCGATGGCGTACGACACCGTCTGGAGGCAGGGTCTAATCTACAAACTACTTAAAGCCATACCATGCATGAAAATAGTAAATCTTATTAATAACATGCTCAGCAACAGAACTTTCAGAGTCATTATGGGAAACTTGAGAAGTGACCAAATGAAGCTTAATAATGGTTTACCGCAGGGGTCTGTCTTGGCCGCCAGCCGCAAGTTTGGATACGCAGATGATTGGGCAATTGCTGCAGGGCACAGGACTTTTGAAGAAACAGAAGCGATGCTGACAACAGATCTAACTGCCTTGGGAGAATATTTCCGCAAATGGAGGCTAAAACCAAATGCGACGAAAACCGAAGTGTGCTGTTTTCACCTAAATAATGCACAGGCCAATAAAAAACTTAATGTCTACTTCGAGTACAGACTGCTTACACATAACAGAAGCCCAAAGTATCTCGGAGTCACTCACGATAGAACCCTATCCTTTAAAGAACATCTCATAAAGACAGCAGAAAAGGTGAAAACAAGAAATAACCCCATCCAAAAGTTATGTGGATCTACATGGGGGTCCTCTGCATCAGTCTTAAGATCATCTGCTCTTGGACTTGTCTACTCGGCAGCGGAATACGCAGCCCCGGTCTGGCTCAACAGCAAACACTGTAAACTTGTTGACGTCCAGCTTAACCAGACAATGCGAATGGTTTCGGGCACATTGAAGTCAACACCAACATACTGGCTTGCAGTCCTCAGCCATATACCACCCTCATATTTACGAAGAGAAACAGCTCTTCTCAGAGAATTCAAAAAAATCCAGAATAATCACCTTCTACCGATCCATCTTGACATAAATACCATAGAAATAAACAGATTACGCTCCAGACACCCTCCAATAATAAGCCAACTCCCTATTTCAAGAAAACTTCGATATCGCTGGCGCCTGGACAACACACTGGGAAAATAGTGCGCCGTACGAAATCCAACAAATGCCATGCATAGTCACCAAGCCACCCGGAATGGAATTACTGAGGAAAATATGGACAACGTTGAATAGAATCAGAACGGGCCATGGGGTATGTGCTGACACTCTTCATAAATGGGGTAAAGTTCCCAGTCCACAATGTGATTGTGGAGATCCACGGCAGACCATCCGCCACATCACTGAGGAATGCCCTCTAAGATGCTTCATTGGAAGATTCAATGAGTTCCTGAACGCAACGGAAAACTCCATCGACTACATTAAAACATTAAATGTTTGTTTGTAATTTTCTATGTCCTTTCGTCTCACATTGACAATGTTATTGTCAAAGTGAATGTTTGAAGTCAAATTTAATTTTTCTTTCTTTCTCATTTTAATGATGTGTTGTATGCCATACGCTAAATAATACTCCTGAAAAATAAAAAAAGTCAAGATGGAGAAAACGTAATACTGGAGGCAGGTTAAAAGTAAAATCAAATATTGGCCGCGGCTACATTGATGCTAAAGATCGACACCGAGAAGCCAATGTTTTAGACTTACCATGTGAGTGCCAAGAGGAACTGCAGGCAACTAGTTCAATAAACATACTTATTTTCTACCATTAAAGTTGTACCAAACAAAAAGAGGAGCTACAAAAGAAACTTGGAATTCACAGACGACAGTGTTGAATATATAGACGTGAACGAAGAAATCAATCTGGACTGAACATAAATCAGTTCTCCTGTATTGTAATATCAATAAAACATTTTTTTGCAAAAAGGCAGTAAGCCGCAGATTTCCGAAAAAAATATATTGCGAAAATTCGACATGATTTTCCTTCAAGGTATATATCAGCTCATGGCTCCATCATTAGTGAATATATTGTAGTAGTTCATATCAGATAATATAGGAAAACGTGATTTCAGGATTTTGTCATAACTTTTTAAGCGTGTTTTCTCAAAGTTAAGTCAGTGTGGCTTCTTTATTGCCTCAAGCTCTTCAATTTGTTAATCGGAGCATGGCAAAACTCAAAATTATATAGGTAATAGAATTTTGAAACAGATCTTTCGGTTGGTTTTCCGAGGATGTGGCAAGAACCGAACCATAAAAACGAATATGGTTCAAAACCTGCCATCTTTTCAATGTTTCTTCCTCATCCACCTTTGTTGACATTTTCAGCATCAAAAATTGTAAACTGCGAATGGAGCTTGAATGTTTGTTTTCTATTTGTGCACAAATACATACGAGATAGGACCACGAATCAAGTAACTATTTAGATAAACTTGCAGTGTTGTTTCTGTCGTACATACAACGCAAATATTTATCAATCGTGTCAGTTTCTACATGCATTCATATTTTACAAATCGTTACCACCCTCCACGCAAGTGAACAAATACAGCAAACACAATGCAAATTTAAGCACAACAGAGTTTCAGCGACGTTTTATATTTATATGGAAATTTTTTAGCATGGAGAATTACTTTTCAGGAATTATTTACCTTTTTGCTGCCCTTGGTTTGTTTACGCTGCAGAAATACAAACAGAGCTACCATTTCAACCGAGTGCCTGAAGTCACTTATATTTTGGGGTAGGGTAGAGTACCAGGCACCTGCCTGTTTTTACGTGTTTGCCTCTAGAAAGCTGCTAGCTCGAAGAATTATATACAACATACTTGCTATGCTTGCTGTTAAAGCCTTAACCTAGACAACCCATTATGTATCAGCTCAGATTTTATGTTCACATTTTCCATTGGCCAATCCGGTGCGTCTGTTGTTTCAGGCTTCTGTTTGTTTCTGGTACACATTCAGTGTTTGAATTTAGTCTGTGGTTTGAATTAAGCAAGTTGAGCTTGAGTGTATTTGATGAATGAGCTTTTCAGGTTATTAAAGTCATTTGTTTGGATTTGTAGTGGAAAATGAGACATGAATATGGGAATGGGGAGTGACTGGGGCGATTTGGTGGATTGGTTATTAACAAATTATTTTTTGGTTTTAAATGTTGACAAGTAGTTAACCATTTAGGGTGTGTATGTTCCAAATAGAGAGCATTTAAAGTCTACATATGGTGAACGGCTTTGTAGTTAAATTAGGAAAGAAAGGCCAGTAGAGTGTTTTTTTCGATTCTCAGTAAGAAAATGTTATGAAAATACTAAAGTCTACAAAATAAATATATGTTGTATATTCCTAAGCCGGGACTATGAAGCACTCTCATGAAGGCACAGCGGTGGCCGCTCACGATAGCCATAATGTACTAGCATCATGAAGTTGAAAGTAGCACTTTCGCTTGCAGAACGTTGTGTGGTATAAAAAATTGTCGCAGAGGAGCGTTCAGTTGCTTTTTTTAACCCTCAGTATCTTGATAATGGTTTTTAAATCCAGCTTAAAATTTAAATGCAGCGCAAAGCGTGATTTTGATCGCGCAGTCAGTATCAATCAATCAACAAATTTATTGTCCTTTAGAAATATACATTTCTATGGCAAGATCGCGCAGTCAGTATTGTCAAACTATCCTGATTTCAAGAACTCCGTGGTAAACAAAAGGTTCCGTGGTATCACTTTGCCTATTATAAGAGGTTTTCATTGAAGCTCACTTTGTGCTGAATTCATAAGTGCACGAAAATGTATGTACGAAAATTGATAACTTTTAAAATACTAAATAGATTAATAAAATATAAATAGACTAAAGACTTCATTAACACATAAAAACGAGCCCTAATAAGCTGCAATTTGGTCATTCCAGCGCACCTCAATTTCAGAAATGGGAGGCTTCAGATTAATGCCAACTAAATATTACTACCATGCGTAACAGAGGACACAAAATAGGTTAGTGCGAAACTTAGAACTATGTCAGACTGTTATTCATTACGGTGATTAAGACAGATTCATACTCTTGTGTCGTATGAATTTGTTGTAAATCATCAAATATACATCGCTCTTGTTCTACCATACCACCCTTCCTACGCTATATCCCAACTGTTTTTGAGTTTTATGTTTTCGTTGTACTTTCTTTATATCGCTGGTGGTTGTGATTTTCGCTCCATTTTATATAGGCAAAAAAGGCGGGCTGTTGACAATACGTTGACAACATAGAACTAATGGTACTATAATCGCACATGTGAATAATTTTGATGTTTTGTGGAAACGACAGTACATTGCGTTTCATTTACATTGTGTTAACCTCATCTATTTTCTGTGCTGTAGTTTGTTAACCTTTCTATTTCAACTCGATGTCAAAAAGCAGCGTAAATTAATCGTAAATTCAATATTGGCATGTAAAAGTAACTTCTACGCTAATCTTTCCATCTACCGATGGTCTGTCATAACCGGGTTCCTGTCAAACGGATCACGAACATCTTCATGATAAGGAAAAAAGGTATATGATATTTTTTAATGGAAGTTGTGTGTGAAAATGACAGAGAAAATGGTTTGGTGATTAGTCTTAAGCTGCTTTGTATGAGTATTCGTGGAAAATTTTCCCTGCATCCACTTAGTAGTGACGGTCGGTATTATGTGGCAACGTTTTTTACGTACCTACCATACCTCTACGTCTTCTGATTGGCTAATTTGATTTTAGTCCCTCGATGTCAAGCGACTGAAAAGATTCAAATATTTTTCTTATTTCCTTGCTATCTCAGGCTCAAAAAAATTATAGAAAAAATGACGAGCTCCTCATGACATGCTCTATTGGAAACAATAATAAACGAAAATCATGATACTAGTCCATTTTTGCTCGAACACATGGATCTTTTGGCGCCGACTTACATGCACGTACTCGTGCTTGGGTTGTGTACATCTATGGGGACCATTAAAAAAATTAGGTTACTAGTGATTTGGAAATACAAATATGGTCTTGGGCGTTTAGAAAACGGCTCTCAGTTTTTCACTGACTAAACGTCTCCGCCAGGCGTTCCTCTCAAAATGAAAATTTTTGAGAAACTTTTCGCATGAAACACATTCAACGCCTAGTTTGCGTCGCCCCGTATAAACTTTGACTTAATCCAGCTTCGCCATGCTAAATAATTCACCGGTCATCATTCAAATTTTCATCTTAAAGGTGAATCAGTCCATTCACTAATATTTTAATATACAGTATACATAATATAGTCCGATACGTGGCGTCAATTTTTTTTATGGTCAGCTTTATGCAAAGACTGGAAGCCTATGGAGCTATAGAACCGCTGCGAGAGGATAAGTGTCTGTGTACGTTAGATTTGAAAGGCTGCAGGTTGTAGCCGTCGAGAAACAAATTCCCCGGCAGCTTCTTCCACAGCGATTGGTTCGGGGGTAGGAACCTCGACCTGGTAAGAATGAGCTCACAGAGAGCCTCTCTAGTGTTCCTCGTTCGGATGGCCTTCGCTGTTGTTATCTGAGAGAGCTCACTCGAACATCTTCCGTGATAGAATCTGTAAAACCGCCACCATTCTTTAATATTCCAGGCTGTGGAGGTCTTTTGTGAGGTTAGGTATATCGATTAGTCTAATTGTTCTTTTCTGGACAGTGTCCAGAAGCTTTAGAGAGTGCTTTGGAGCGCATCCCCACACTTGAGAGCAATACTCCAACGACGGTCTGATCTGTGCATTGTAGAGCAGCAGTAGTTGCTCTGGTGTATATCTATAGCTTCTTACAGCGGAACAGAACTCCAAGCTTTCGGGATGCCGTTTTAGCAATACTGACGACATGGTCATGCCAGGCCATGTTGTTGTTGCTTGACAGAAAGTGACTCATCTATTGGGTGACCCTCATTGTCAGTGTTGTTGCCTGAGTTTTCTGTACATTAAATCCTATGAGGCATGTTGCTGTCGCCGACGTACCATCTCCTGGAATGATAGCTACCGTTTTTTTGCAAACCTATTTTGGATACTAAGGCACACTACAGTGCCTCCAGTGCAGCAATTCTAAATATCAGATATACCAAAAGATATACAACCACAAGTATAGCCACGGTTTTCTCTAGCGCAGCTCTCCAAACAGTATAATTTTATTCATTGCAAAGTAATCCATACCAGCCATATTTCATCTGCTAAAATTAAGGCTGGCTGTAAAACATACGATAAGACTGCTTAAAGGACCACCTAATGGGCTTATTGTTCTTTTACACACGCTATACGATAATAACTTGCATAATTTATGTTGTGTTATTTGCATGTATCGATATGCTATTAAGGGTGTATGATATTTATGTCTGGTGGCTTTTGTGGATTTAAATATGCCTATGAATCCTTGGGTGTATTTCTCGCTTGAATTTATTATGAATATAACCTTGATTCATAAAGAAGTCCCTCAAACGTGTTATTTGATATTCTGTGAACTGGAACTGGTAAAACGTTAGCTAGTATTTTTTATACATATCGAAATTTTCTATAGAATGAATCAGCACTGAACGCGAACAGCATTACAGTTAATCAAGGACAGATTACACCTAATAACTCGATGAGCTGCCCCTCAATAATGATAATGATTACCAAACAAAACACAAGTCAATGTAACAGTTGGACAACCAAGATATTTTTGCTGAAATAATCTGTATATTGATTATTTTATCTAAGAAAGATCACCTCTTCTTCTGGAGATAACTTTTAGCGTGGTAGAGCTATTAACCCTTTCTTGGATCTATCTTTTTTAGTTGGAGCCATAATCTTTTTCTGGAGCCACATCCTATTTCTGAATGAATCAAGAATCTACTTATGAGCTGCAATTCTTTTTTTGGAACCACATAGTGGTGAAACATTATTCTTTTGATACATCTGTTAAATTACTTCATTGCTTTTGTATGTTTATTTCTACATATTTTATATAGAGATACAGCCCCTACGAAAGTAATGGCTTGTGTGTACTATTGGCTAAATGCTGCACATACTATACTTGAATTTAGTTAGATCAAACAAGAAGTGCCCAAGTCAACACCAGGTTCTCATGAACAAGTAGGCTCTGCCAAGGACTCACTCATTCAAGCTGTTAGGAGTCAACATTACAAAAAATCTGATCTGGCACGAACACGTCGCGTCAATTGCAACAGCTGCTAGTAGAAAGCTTGGGTACCTATTTAGAGCCAGAAAGTATTTCTCACCATGTAACCTCCTCACGCTATATAAAGCCCAGATATGACCTTGCCTGGAGTATTGCTCTCATGTCTGGGAAACTGCTGCCCCTACTACCCTGTCTATACTAGATGCCGTCCAGAGAAGGGCAATTCGACTAATTGGCGATCCGGCCTTAACGCGCCATCTTCAGTCACTTTCCCATCGGCGTGTTGTTGGTGACCTCTCACTCTTCTACCGATATTCCAACAGAATCTGCTCCTCTGAGCTATCCTCTATCGTTCCGCAGCTCACTGCTCCTGTCAGATGTACCCGTGCGACCGCTGCATCTCATCCTAAGACGGTCGTTCTTCATACATCAAGAACTGAGCGGTACAACCGAACATTTATTCCCAGGGTGTCCAAGGCTTGGAATGGACTGTCAGAGAGATGTATTTATTGGACCTGCGTGTATTGGCCCATTCAAATCTCGCGTTAACAAACTTCCCCTAACATAACCCTTTCACAGCAGCCGCAGTACTCTGGTATTTAGGCTCTGCCTGCGCGGTTTGCTCAGTTATATAAAAAATTTCACATTGCTTCTGGTCCATTCAGAACTCGCATTCTGGTATAGTCTGCACTTGATGGTTTACCAATATGCCGCGAATTTTTGTCTTTTGTTCACTCTCAGAAATGTGCACTGGAAACCAGGAAGCCTACAGCCGCATATTTACCTCAATACTGCTTAATTTTTAGAATAATTTTCACTTAGTGAATTTTAACGCCTTCATTATTTTGACATGATGCACGCACTTGTTAATTTACCTGCAAACTTCACCTGTGTGAGTTGTTACGATCATTATCACTCGTTGAACAATATACTATTACTATATGTTGTTCAACTTTTACACTGAATCGACTTACGTTGTATGGCGGTCCAAAATTTAGAAAGTGATTCCTCAGAGGCTAACCAGCGGTGATTCCGGAATCAGAGATGTTGAATAACATAATGGTACGCAATACTTCTAAATTCGTTTAAAATAGCTGCAGCCAGCTCCAAATCCAAGAAGTGTTTCTATTTATGTATAATATCGTTATAAAGGATCAGTATGATGTAGCAAAAAATCCAAAGCCTACAGATTGCTGTATTTTTTGCTCCAAGTGGCATAAGCGCATGTTTGCTCAGCTTTAAAAAGTACACGGTCCAATATCAGAATCAATTAATTATAGCGCAACAGTTTTAACAGAAAAAAATATCAAATGCCACAAAAAACGTAAAACTGAAGCTCGAGTGCTTTTAATAGTCTAAGGATTTTTAAGCCATCATTTAATAATAATCAGCTTAATGGATTTCAAGTTATACGTTGTATGATTGATATGTTTGATAACAGTTGGTTCAGCAGTTTCTAAGATTACGCTGGTAGAAAAGTAGTGACATACTAATGAAAAGACATACAAAGACGGAAATAAGTGACATAGACTTTCATCACGTAGACATCATAAATGCCCAGAAAACGTGTCATCTAGGTATTGATAATAATCCTTCCGATTACACTACTCTTCCTACCTATTCTGTGGGAGTTAAAGCATTCAGAGAGCTGCACCGGCAATTGTATACATTATTGCACTACAATAATCGATCACGGTAATGGTAATTCAGTATGTCTGCAAATTGGCAAGAAGCAATTTCAGCAGAAGCTCACTGCTTTCAGACTAATTGCGATCGTAATAAATATAACGTGCTGATAGAAGCATGCAAAATTGCTATTAGAATACTTATTAAAGAGTAATCATTTTCTGATAATATGAGGCATTATATCTCGCACAGCATACTACTGTTTTATTGCTATGTTAAAGCTAGATGATCTTACAAGTAAACGTGCTCGCCCACTTAGACGAAGCGTCGCGAACGGAAGCGACGCGAGGCAAAGCGACATTCAACCGATGTCTGCACATTGGGGCGAAGCGGCGCGAAGCGTCGCATCTACTATGGCGCGACGCGAATTTTATTTGTCTTTAAGCAGTTGATTGAGGTACGTTGTCTAGTGAGGTACGATGGGCAGTTCATCAGAAGAGGAACTCTTTGTATTGAGTTTAATTGCCACTATGGAGGAAGCTGAAGAAAAGGAAAAAACAAAACAATGCTCGGTTCATAACATAAATAAATAAAATTTTAATCAAAATACCTATTTTCACAATGATACCAAAAATAATTAAATTACCTTTGTAACTGATGTCTTTGTATGACGGCCAGACACCGCAATTTAGCACCACTTCCTACAAAATATTGCTAAACACTGAAAATATGCGAGAGGCATCAAGAAATATTTGGATCTTCTCGCCGCCTGGTATCGCGCATTCAGGCGAAGCAAAGCGAAGCGAAGCGTCAAGAGAAACGACGGCTAGTTGGTCGGAGGAGAATTCGCGCGTGCGCGTGAGTGTGCGGACTGCCATATAACCTAATGTAAATTTCTCTGGCGTCAAATCCACAATCTTCTTCGCGCCGCCTTTGTTCGCGACGCTTCGTCTAAGTGGGCGAGCACGTTAATACAATAAAAATAAGTAAAAACATGTTTTAAACCAGACGACTTGGACTTGCTTTAATCATAGCTGGTATTTCAATATTTAATATGTTTTATATGAGCGTTCAAGACTGTTTATGATGTATCTTGCTGAAATATACTATTCTGATTTTACTTCCCATACCGATAGATGAGGGGCGTATTGTGATCGCGTAAATTTTCGACTTTGAGATAATGTACTTTTTTGGGCGTTTTATGATGCCTACATAACGAAAATCCACGTCATTCATTTCCTTCAGTCGGTCTGTCGGTCTGTCGGTCTGTCGGTCTGTCGGTCTGTCGGTCTGTCGGTCTGTCGGTCTGTCGGTCTGTCGGTCTGTCGGTCTGTCGGTCTGTCGGTCTGTCGGTCTGTCGGTCTGTCGGTCTGTCGGTCTGTCGGTCTGTCGGTCTGTCGGTCTGTCGGTCTGTCGGTCTGTCGGTCTGTCGGTCTGTCGGTCTGTCGGTCTGTCGGTCTGTCGGTCTGTCGGTCTGTCGGTCTGTCGGTCTGTCGGTCTGTCGGTCTGTCGGTCTGTCGGTCTGTCGGTCTGTCGGTCTGTCGGTCTGTCGGTCTGTCGGTCGGTCGGTCTGTCGGTCCGTCGGTCTGTCGGTCTGTCGGTCTGTCGGTCTGTCGGTCTGTCGGTCTGTCGGTCTGTCGGTCTGTCGGTCTGTCGGTCTGTCGGTCTGTCGGTCTGTCGGTCTGTCGGTCTGTCGGTCTGTCGGTCTGTCGGTCTGTCGGTCTGTCGGTCTGTCGGTCTGTCGGTCTGTCGGTCTGTCGGTCTGTCGGTCTGTCGGTCTGTCGGTCTGTCGGTCTGTCGGTC
Organism: Callosobruchus maculatus; assembly: GCA_951848785.1. Classification (NCBI taxonomy): domain Eukaryota; kingdom Metazoa; phylum Arthropoda; class Insecta; order Coleoptera; family Chrysomelidae; genus Callosobruchus; species Callosobruchus maculatus. The sequence continues at coordinate 2,092,236 of CATOUR010000142.1, read as the reverse complement.
TGTCGGTCTGTCGGTCTGTCGGTCTGTCGGTCTGTCGGTCTGTCGGTCTGTTGGTCTGCCTGTCTGTTGGCGTTTTTCTAGCCTCCTAATCTCAGTAACCGCTGCATAGATTTTGATGAAATTTGGACAGCGACATGGTGTGGGGTAATATTGGTACAATTTTGAAAATCGGCGCATGGGCGGCGGAGTAGTTAGCAAAAAACGAAAAATTTTAAATATTCCTCAAGCTTCGTCTTTAGGCGTTTTAGGGGTTCCTGATCATTTTCAATTTTTTTTTTTTCGGTGGAGGAGAAATTAGGGTGGTTCGGGGGTGGGGCGTTGTAAAACTCAAAAATTTATTGTGTTCCTGATAGATTGTCTATTGGTCCGTGAAAGAAGTACCTAGTAGAACAACACACTTTTTTGCGGTCGGGCTAGCGACGATTTGGTTGCAAGGGGATCTAGACTATAGCTTCACGTTGTTAGGGGACAATAGTAAAACTGGTATTACCGGACTGTGTGGCAAGTACTGAGTAAATCAACTTGACTATATTCTTTATCTTGGCTAAGTAAAAGTTCATGGTTAGTATTCACATGGCCGCATATCTCTTTACGCCGATGACACAAAGATTGTTGCATACTTTTCTAATTTTTCTTGGTTAAGTAAATGTTCAAGGTTAGTATCGCATATGTGAGGCACACATCTAGTTTCATTCTGATACTTGCCTTTATTTCCTAATGTTAGTCAAAGATATGAGTACCTAAGTCGAAATAAAAATAAACTTTGGACAAAAGCAAAGTGGATGAAATTGGTGTTAGAGGGTGCCTAAATGACTGCTGGGTCACATCTTTTTTAGGCCTTCTTATTTTCCTTATTTTTATTAATGATTTACGACAATATTTATCAGATGGCCGCATATTTCTTTACTGTGATGACACAAACATTGTTGCATACTATTCTAACTTTTCTTGGTTAAGTAAATGTTCTAAGTTAGTATTCTTATATGAAAAATACGCCATATCAGTTTCGATAGAAGCAAAAGATACAAATCTCGTATTATTCTTATACCAACCTTCACTTCCTAGTATTAGTATAAAAAAAGATAAGAATAAGTCGAAACTTTTTAGTAGGAGTAACATAAACTTTTCACAAAAGCAGCGTAAGTTCTAACACCAGAAAAGAGAAAAAAAATGGTTAATTAATGGCCAAATTACATACAGGGTGTCCCACGACGATTAAGACAAGCAATATATCGGAACTGGGCAGTAGAAGAGAATTGTAATTTTGGGGGTGTAAATTAGAGCAAATATAGTATCTTTTCTTGTTATTGTGTCACCCAATGAGGTATTTGTTTTTGGTCACGTGACGTCCGATTCACAATTTTTAATGAGACACCCTGTATAGTTGACTAGCACACTTGGGGTCTAAAGTTATTAATTCAAGAGCTACAGGTACTTAAAGGACTGTACCGCTACCATTATGAAACACTACCAAAATAGTTTAACTGTAGGGGTACATGTTATAATCAATGATAGTGATACAATCCTTTAATTACCTGTAGCTCTTGAATTAATCACTTTATACCCCAAGTGTGTTAGTTTGTTGGAATTGTTTTATCGCGAGGAACACAAAAAGTCGCAAATATACAGGGTGTCCCATTAAAAATTTTGAATCGGAGGTCACGTGATCAAAAACTAATACCTCATTGGCTGACACAGTATTAAGAAAAGATACTATATTTTCTCTAATTTAAACCCCTAAAATTATAATTCGCTACTACAGCCCAGTTTCGATATATTGCTTGTCTTAGTCGTCGTGGGACACCCTGTACCTCCACTAGCATGACCAGTCGTGTGAAATAGACTCATATACCAATAACTCACTACATGGATGAGACGAAGGTTTTGCTAAGGATGGAGCTCAATTAACTCAGGCTGTCAGCACAATTAAGAATTTCAGCGATGCGACAAAAACGGAAGTTGGTTTGGAAGAACGCGCTATAAAATACAAGCGTAAAAAGCACGCGAGGGGCAACCATCTTACAGTGCGTGATGATATCATAAAAAATAAATAAAAGACATTTTTTTAAATATTTAGAAGCTTAAGAAAAAGATGCTGTTGATAATGGATTTGTGGAGGAAAATGTACAGAAGGATTAATACGCGAGGTTTTAAAAGCCGGACTGAGTGGTAGATAAAAGATCATTGCAATCAATTTATAAACAGTTCTGGTAGTAACTTAGAGTTGTACCGTTGTTGACTGGCTATAGCTTAAGATATCAAAAATTAAACACAAAATAGGACAAATCCAATCTATGGGCAAACAGCACACGTCTACAGCTTATGTCCACCAATTATAAATAAAACCACCGACAGGCAATAAGTATGGAAAGCACTGAGGCTGAAAAGAAAAAGAGGTACTAATGCCCAATTCAAGTTGTAAGATGTGTCAGAAATTAATAAGAAACGATCACCGATATCTGGACCTCATAGAGAGATCGAGAGGTAAATATTTTGAGTGTGCCAGTGGACAGTGAGTATAAACGAGTTTAATAAACCACATAATTGCAGGGTTCATAAATAGATATAGAGAGATTGCAAGCTACATTTGATGAGAAATAAGCAATCAAGTTGGAATTCAAGACCTGTGTTGTAGAAGTCAGATATATATGAGCTGTTTACATTTCTTTCTGGTCTCAATCAGTGTCGACACTTCTATAGTGCAGTTACGATGTTATGTAGAGCTGAGTAATAACAAAGCCGTAATTATCTACACAAAATATGTATTATAACAATTCAGAAAGTGATAGGAGATCAAAATAATCGAAAATACCAATTTACAATAAATAAAAACAAAATAAATTGATCTATTTATTATGACTACACTAATGACGGTGCCAGCTTTATTGCCAGGGCAATAAAACATGCCGAAAGTTATAACGGTCACCACTCTTCGGGCTTCTTTTGAAGAATTAAGGGATCCTTTGTAGTGTCAACACTCGGTAGGAGGACAAAAATGTAAACAGCGCTTATATTTCTGACGCGTACTAAAACATGATATACTTCTATTAACAATAAAATATAAAGAAGAAGAAAAATGCGATGGGGCCCCTCTTAAATAAAATAAAATATAAAATTTATTACAATGCAATTATTATAAATAACAATAAATAACAAATAGAAAAAAACAGATTGGCTATGAAATAGCTACAAACCGTGCAATAATGCTAATACACGTTTAATGCATGAAACAAACGCGAAACATATTGCCTTCTAGCAGATGTAGTCGTGCTGGATACTCCAAGGTTGATAAAAGAAATTGAGACAATAAGTAAACAAGAAGAATTTAAATCATTATAGTGAGACCAAAAATCGTTCTATGTAATAGTAATCATCTGTCTAAAAATTGCTGAAATTACTGCCTGTCAAGTCTAGAATAAGTACCGTGGAGAAAATTGATTTTATAGAGCTGCACATACCTTAAGAAGCCTGTTGGGGTAAGCAACTTTGCCCTCTTATTGATGCATGTGCTTATTTTAATAACGGAAGTCTAGAAAAAAAACATTAATAGAAATTCAATTTAGTACGGCTACCACGTTCCCACAGAAAATATAGTTAGTTACCACTTTTGGAAAAAAAACTAAATTGTAACCCAATCCCACACATCCATATTATCCGCCATTATCTGGAGTTGCAGCATTATTATTAGATTACATTTTGATCACGTATTGACAACAACACCTACCACCTATTCCTCAATGATAGCTTTCTCTATGTAATAAATAAAATAAGATTACTGGCAGCTAAAATATCTAAAAACAACGTATGAGCTGTTTTGCCTAGTCGTCGATCTTGCTTACTATTTCAACGGCTCTGACACGATTTTCATACAGTTTTTCCATCGTAGCAATAAATGGTGTCCGAATCTCTGTGATGTGGTTTCGAGCATCTCTGCCATGCATAAGCTGAAGAGCACTGAAGGCAGCATTGATCCTTGTGAAAGGTCTTTCTTTAATTTCATTTGGGCACTGGTCTTGTCGCCCATAATAACCTGGAAGCATCTATTGGAAATACCGACGATGGTTGGAAAGTATGGCATTTTCTAGCATCAGCGATGTGTTTTTAGTTGTTTTTGAACACGTATTTCCATATAGTGCGAGTAATTGGTCAGTGCGGCTGTGGTTAGGTCGAAACTCTTCTTGTTATACAGGTATATATAAAAGTACGATTCAGAGATAGTTTTTCGGTAAAAGTAGATATCAGAAGAAATTTGAATATCGCAGAGATTATAAAACGTAGAGGGCTGTGACTTTGCCTTGTCACTAAGCATGGAATGCGTATCTCTTTACTCTAGTTCGTCCATATCTGTCTGCCATTTTAGGTGTTTTTTTCCATCTGAACAGGTTTTTGTTTATATCTCATGGCCTGCTCTAAGTTGCTTATAGGTAGGATAATTGAAAAACACCGGTTTGATTGAAAATTGGAAATTAAATCAAAACTATCAGAGACTGACATTTACAACTGGATATCAATAGAAAGGATGTCAAATTTTACATTTGACTGTATAAAAAAGTTTAGGCATTCCCATTTGAAAAAATCTAGTTACCACTGATTGAAGTTTCCTATCGATTTCTCCAAGTACAAATGTAGTTCAAACTTGACCGCCTAACCTAAGCTGATGCATTACATGCTTAGCGACAAAGCAAAGTCACAGCTCTCTATGTTTTATAATTTCTGATATCTACTTTTACCAAAAACTGTGATTTTCACCTAAACGGTTCGCTTATAGTCCCATGTGTGGTACATAAAGTCACACTGAAATTTACCCAGGAATTCAAATGTGCAATAATATACAGGGTGTTCAATTAAAAAAACACAACTCTGATATGTCACGCTTTTATTAGTCGCCCTGTATGTAAGCCATTATTTTTAAAATGTATTCCAACCAGACCTACATACACTCGCATAGTTGGTTTTCCGAAAAGTGGTATCGTTTAGCCACAAGAGTCCGAGGCGTTGAGCTTGACTCACCCTGTATGTTACTCTCAAAGGTGATATATTCATTGTTTTGTTTTCAAGACTAGCATATGCTTGATTTAAGATCTCGGTATTCCTACTTTCAGGACTCTGTTTTGAATTGAAATATTCACTTAGTATAACCCTATACGATAAAAAATATCACATTCTTGGTTCAAGATTACTATTGCTTTACGCCTATAGAAATATGGTATACTTGAATGAAAGTATATATTTTTCGAATCACCCTGTATAAACGTCAAAATTAGGTGAACATATTTTTACGTTATAGCACTTAATTTTTGTAAGGGGTGTTCATAGGAAATAAAAACACCCCTCTCGTCATTTGAAAGGATACATAGTCAGAGTCTTCGATTCGTGAATATTTATTCCTCAACCAGAATAGCTATATAAAATATCAGTATACCATAGAAACTTGCGTTTTATGTCATAACTACTTTCCCCTTGACTTTTACATAATACATCTATGATAAAAATCTATTAGGGGAATAAAACGTCATGGAATGGTTATTATATCGTCAATCATGGTATTTAAAGAACGGCCGCATGTTCGAAGTACCCGAAACGCAATTGCCTGCAAAACTTTAATTCTCTGGCACGCACCTCCATGTTATTTTCACTGCACGGTCACATATTACAAATGATCTTCAGGTTTGGAATGAACGGTCGATCGATACTTTGTAGTATATATTGAAGTAGTGTTTTACACACAGAACGCAACTTTTGGTATGACGTCAAACTGTAGCGTTGCAGCTTGAATATACCAGCAATATACAATGCGTTTATTATAGATGTATCAGAAATCTATTACCTCTTGAAACACTCTAAGTTAGATTATTTCCTGCTTTGAGGTTTTTCAAATATTTGTTTCGCAATCAACAAAATTTTTTACTATGCAGTTTTTGATTTCCTTGTTGATGCTACTGAAAAAAAGAAGAGATGTTGATTAACTCAGTACTTCCCTGACATAATGGTGTTACCATTTTATTATTTTTCCATTGGACGGCAAAGTTTTTTTTTCAGCAAGCTTCAACTGGACAAAGTGAAATCGGGAACCGCCAAATCGTCTAAGAATGGTGTTTGACCTGTTCCTATATTTTTAGTTTTTTATTATTGCTGCATCATTACAGACACGATGTCTAAAACCTATACGCGTTTTCGATCTTCAATACGGTAATAATATTATATCAGAATTATTACATTAAAATCGATGTGATAATTTTCACGCTACACAATACAGAACTATCTAGAGCAATGCTCGTATGTATACATCATAAAATTCAATGGGCAGCCCATTATGAATACAACAAATTTATCATTCCTTCAAACTCCTACCCATCAGCCACCCCAATTTCCATCCCACCCAAAAATGTAGAAAATGATCAGGACACCATAAAACGCCTAAAAAAGAGTTTGAGGAGTATTTGAAATTCTTGCTAATAATTTTGCTTCGCCGCCTATGCACCGATTTTCAAAATTATAGCAGCATTACCTACCGCGACTCCACAGCATCTCGCTACATACATTTCATCACAATCATGCAGCGGTTACAGAGATTACGAGGCTAGAGAACACCAACAGACAGACAGACAGACAGACAGGTAGATCGACAGAAATGCGTGACATGGTTTTTCCTTATGTAGATATGTTACGGCTCAATAGTCGAATTCGGGCAATACCCGAAAGAAATACGCAGACTAGTTTTGAGCATGGAATATTTACCAAACCCGGATAATTAATTTTATACGGCTATTGAGCATTACAAAATAAGCAGACCTAGTTTTGCGAAATTAAAAATGCATAGAACTAGTTTTGTACATTTTCAGAATGACCAGTACAAATTCTGCTTTTTGGAAATATATTTTATTGAAATATAAACAGAAATAAAATCAAATAAAAATACTTCTCTTCACTTGTTTGAATGATGGCATTTAGAATTGCAGATGGCATTTTTCTTTCGACAAGGACATGATCTGTTAGCACACCTTTTATTACACAGGTATGAAATAAATCCTTGTATAGATCCGGATGTTTGAGAAGATGCCATGTTAAGTGATACTTCTTTGACGTTCGTTCTGCCTGGTGAATTATAGGAATCACTTTATCCGTAGAAACAAAATATGTTGTATAGCATCAGAATTAATATTCATCGAGTTTTTTGATCAATTTTTCCTCACCATTATACTTATTACATCAGAACGCTTTATTCTTCTGTACCTACTGCGACTCCACAGCATCTCTTTAACAGTTGTGGGTTTTGATTTGTCTTTGCACAAACTTGCCTCCTTAAGTCATAACATTATGTTTTTGCGCACCTGAAGGTTTCAGTAACCAAACTAGTTGAAAGTCTGATGCAGCTTGCATTTTGATAGAGGTAAAACAAGCAGAACTAACTGCTGCTGGCCATTCAGAAAATACAGAAAACAAATTCTGTGCATTTCAAATTGCTTAAAACTAGATCTGCTTATTTTTTAAATCTCAGTAACGTATATAATTAATCTTTCGGGTTAGGAAAATATTCTTTGCCGATTATTTTCGGGTATTGCCGAATTCGACTATTGAGCGTAACAGATATAGTATAACACGTCCAAAAAGCGTATTATCTCAAAATCGGTAATTTTCGCTATAACAATACTCCCCACACCTATCGGTGTGGGAAGTAAAGGTGTGGAATACAACACTATCGCTATGGGAAGTAAAAGTATGTTTCATTCAACAGAAAACATTTTCTGAAATACGTTTTTATTTTTTATATTTTAAGAGCATTTTGATTGCCAAGAATAGTTTTACCCAATCAGAAGGAGCAAAGTTTGAAGTACTGGTAGTCAACCGATACAGGTTTGTTAATAAAATCAAGTATCATGAATCATTGCCATACGCTATACGAGTACTGACATGACCGAAATTCATTTCATTTATGGACCTGCTCATGGCAGTTCATTACAAGCTAACTGTCTACAGTGTGGTCCAAAGAGTGTGCAACAAATGGGATTTTTTTTTATTAGCTGCACAATCAAAAATCCAATATTGCCAAAAGTTGGTGCATGTCCGATAACTAATTCAGGTGCACTTAGAATGGTTCCCAGTTCATCAGTATACGGGGTGAATCAAAAAATATAAAAATTGTACAAGAGTAAAGTACCCTTATTTTCAAAAATTTAGCAAAATGTTATTAACAAAAGCTGTTTAGAATCAAGAGTTATGCCTAAAACCAAAACTTGGCCTCCTCTGAGAAAAAAAAATTTTTTTGAAAAAAGTGCAATATCTCCCAAAATTTTTTTTTTTTTTAGTAAAACTGTTTGATACACTAATTGAAATTGAATTAATTTTGTAGAGCTTTATTTAAATTCAAGCATTTTTGTGAAATTTACCTAAGGTTAAAATTTTTTTGGGAATCACAAGCTAAATGTTTGTTGCAAGGATATTAAATATGGCTTTATAATTTCGGAAAAACTCTTTTTACTAAGGCAAGAGGTTGCTTATAATTACATGCATATCAGAATAACTCTCAATAAAACCGCAAACCTTTTATTAATTTTTTATTTCTAAACATGTATTTAAATTAATCCACAAACATGAAATCTTGCAAAAAATATCATGGATACCCATGGAAAAAAACAAATATGGGTTTTAAGTAAACATTATGACAGTTTGATGCCATTAGTCTCACTTTCTTACAATATTGTAAAATTATTGCTCGGTTATTGTCTTTTTACGTACCTAAAATGCCTCCTCCCAAACAGTTAACGTTACCCGAGAGGGCGGAATTGGTTTTAATATGTGGTGACCACTACAAAACAGTTCGAGAAGCAGCAGATATTTTCAATGAACGGCATCCAGATAAACAGGTTCATTATTCAACAGTAAGCTGAATTTTGGTTAATTTTAAAGAAACTGGGTGTCTAAACTACAATTATAAACATGAACATGTTAAAACCGTATGTACTGAAGAAAATCAATTGGAGGTACTTCAAGCAGTTGTCGAAAATCCACGACGATCTACCCAAGAGATTTCCGCCTATACGGGTGTGAAGAAAACCAGCGTGAAGAGAATACTCAAGAAAAATAAATACCATGCTTACAAGCCTATGTTCATCTGTACTCTCCAAGAACGAGATTATGATTTGCGGTTCGATTTTTGCATGTGGATTCAAGGCGAAATAGAAGGTCAGCAAGACTTCCACATCAGGCACATTCTTTTTGGGGATGAATCCACCTTTACAACAAATGGGGTTGTTTCATCCCAAAATTGTCGATGGTGGTCGGATGAAAATCCAAATTTCGTTATTGCTAATAAAAACCAGTATTATCAGAAAACAAATGTGTGGTGCGGCATAATGAACAATCAATTAATTGGACCTTTTTTTTCGCGAAAACCTAACTGGTAACACTTATTTACAGTTTTTAGAAAACGAACTAACTGACCTTTTGGACAATTTAAATTTGCAAGAACGGAATCAGTTGTGGTTTATACATGATGGATGTCCGGCCCATTCAGCCATAATCATTACTGAATGGCTAAATGGGGAATTTGGAAATAAATGGTTAGGACGAAGTACTAATCCTCGGTGGCCTCCTCGTTCACCGGACCTTACCCCATTAGATTTTTTCTTATGGGGCTATCTAAAACAAAAAGTGTATAAGGATAGATCCTTTAACAATCTCGAGGAGCTTGAAAACTCAATACGAGTGCATTGCCGGAATGTACCGGGAAATGTTTTACGATCTACTCTTAGCGAGTTTTATGACCGGACAATTAAGCGCATTGAACGAGAAGGTGGACATACCGAGACGCGCCGATAATTATTTTATGTTTCTTAACTATGTTTTTCTTTTGTTTCTACTTTTCACATATTTTTTCATTTTAGCTTTCAATTTTTCACTTATGGTAAAATACGGTTATGACACGTCCATTTATTATAATTATGTATTAATACACACAGTTCACTTTGTTTCCACGCTTTGTTTCCTTCATGGGTATCCATGATTTTTTTAGTAAGATTTCATGTTTGTGGATTAATTTAAATACATGTTTAGAAATAAAAAATCAATAAAAGGTTTGCGGTTTTATTGAGAGTTATTCTGATATGCATGTAATTATAAGCAACCTCTTGCCTTAGTAAAAAGATTTTTTCCGAAATTATAAAGCCCTATTTAATATCCTTGCAACAAACATTTAGCTTAAGATTCCCAAAAAAATCTGAACCTCAGGTAAATTTCACAAAAATGCTTGAATTTAAATAAAGTTATACAAAATTAATTCAATTTCAATTAGTGTATCAAACAGTTTTACTGAAAAAAAAATTTTTGGGAGAGTTATTGCACTTTTTCCAAAAAAAATGTTTTTTCTCAGTGGAGGCCATGTTTTGGCATTTAGGCATAACTCTTAATTCTAAACAACTTTTGTTAATAACATTTTGCTAAATTTTTGATAATAAGGGTACTTTACTCTTGTACAATTTTTATATTTTTTGATTCACCCCGTATACTGATGAACTTGGAACCATTCTAAGTGCACCTAAATTAGTTATCGGACATGCACCAACTTTTGGCAATATTGGATTTTTGATTGTGTAGCTAAGAAAAAAAAATCCCATTTGTTGCACACTCTTTGGACCACACTGTATATAGTAGCGTGGGCTAAATTTTTTTTTGAAACGCCGTTCAATGAAAAACTTACCTCTAGGGCTGATAATTTATATGCAAAGAGAAAATAACTTTTATTTAAATATCCAGCGAACGCATCAGACTTGCGGTGATATGTGTAGCACAGCAATCGAAACACATGTAAAGATTGCACTACAAAAACATACAGATGAGTTCTTTGCAAAATGTAATGAGCTTGGCCATATATTTTCCAACTATAATGGAAACGCTTTGAAAATTGAAAAAAACTATCTTGCGAATTTAAACAAATTATCAGAGAATGTATATGTGACTGATGAAGCAAAGATGAGCTTGTTTTCTAGATGCAAAATGTATTTCAGAATACGAATTCTTGATAGGGGAATTAGAGAGACCTCGAATATTAGAAAACTGAAATTCACTAACATTGTAAAATAGTATAAAGTAATAAGTATACAGGGTCCTGCGACGGTGTATCCAGCTTTCCTAGCGCCTTTCCTAATTGGAATAAAAAAAGCTACATAAAATAAAAATGCGCTAAAAGATGGTTGGAGATTTACAGGTTGCAGAACGTGTTTTGATATTTCATTTTCAGTTCATATAGAGAAAGGCTAGTTCTATATGCCCTTATTCACCCCTGTTTCAGTTCTTATTGTCTGTCCAAAATATGTTTCCCCAGAGACTCATATATACAGAATCAATACCTAACTACAACACAAGAGAGCAACAAATAATGTGCCCTATACCCAGGCCATCAGAAACCATCACTACACGTGGATCAAACTTTTTAATTCAAACATATTATTAAACAGATACATCGTGTGAAAATATTTTGAAAAAAATTGAGGATAAACCTGTTATTATTAGGAATCTTTAGTATACGAGAATTCACCTGTACTAGCTAAATACAATGCCCAGAAAGATATTGTATTGTTGTATTGTGATATGTTTTTATTTTATGTTTAACATTTACGCGGTTGTGACATATATTTGAATAAATATAAAATAAGAAAATTTGGTAATGTATTTTTCCACCAATCATTAGCAGAAGAAAGTCAATATTCATTCGCCATAAACAATGCCATTATGCTTGTACAACCTCTAATGACAAAATCATGTTATTTATTTCTTGTCTACTTTTTATTAAGAGAATTATACAGTAAATACATATGCAAATTGGCTTGAAGAGCTGGTGACGCAACATCATAATCTATATATAAAAAATAAGAACGGTAATCAAAGGCTCCTGAATGGAGTATATAAAAATTCCACCCCCTACCCGAGAAATTTTCCCACAAAAAGATGGTTTCACTAGGCACTCCAATCAACCTCTTACATGAGATTTCAGAAAAATACGTCCAGACCGCTCTGGCTCTGTTCTTTTTCCACAATGTAAATTTTTTTTGAGTACATAGATTCAAATTTTTGTATCTGAAATTCAGAACGCTCGGAACTACTGCAAACGGGTCAGGCGTCGATTAATATCAATTCTCTGTATAACTATTTCACCAATTTTTTATTCAGATACAGAGCAATATGTATCGTTTATATTATACTGTACATGAGCTATTTTCATTTTGTATGAATATTAAATATCTAAGACAGATATAACAGGAAACGAAATAAAACTTTCAAAAATCAATGCTTTGGCGCCATGTGCTTGTACACTTTTGTCACACGGTGACGTCATGCGCGGACCGGTTCGAAATCTATCCGCCAAGTGATCATATCTGTCAGTGTCGTAGTATCATGGTAACAACAGGTTGCTGTTTTATTCAGATATGTAGATGTCTACTAAACTGAAACAGTGGTTTCTTTGATTGAATTTGAGGTGGTAGAGCATTATAAACTTTCGGATAAAGATATACAGGGTGAGTTCTTAGTACCGACTCGGTCGATAACTTCACTGCTATAGGGGATAGCCAAAAGAGTTGTACATGTACACAAGTCGTAGCCACTGATATGCTCCTTGCTCAGAAAATATTTTGATCTATACAGGGTGATCGATAACTACGTGGTGATGCAAACATACTTTTTTAAAAGAGATATCCTATATATTATTCCATTTTTTAATTCTACGTATTATTTCTCTTCTCACAATATAAGGTATTATAACATTATAGAGGGTATTTTAAAAGTTATGACCATTTTTGTATCCAAATCGCTGTCAAACGAACGTACTGTAGGTATATCAAAAATTAATGAATCAAAAATTATTTTTTTTACATGGGAAGATCAAAAATATCCTCTAACTTTAAAATTGGCTATAAAAAAAGCCTGCGACGCATATTCGTATACAGGATGACGTAGAATGCAAAATCCAGATTTTCTCTCTTTTTTTAAATTTAATGTAACCCCCAATATTTTATTATATCAAAGAATTGCTTTTAGTATGCTCTTTTATCTTTGTATAGCACTTGTTGTACCTACGTTTATCAGTTTTCGAGATATTTCGATTTTTCTGTAAATTTAGAATACCTATAGCTTCTATTTTGTGTACTGAAATCTATTCCTTTTGAGAAAGTACTAACGAATTTGTTTTTTATTTAACGAACAACTAAATCATAAGGTCATGATAGTATTTGATGAAGTCAGAACTCAAAATCACCGAGATAATAAAGTCAAGTATGCTGGGGAAACAATTTTGTACACATGATGCATAATTATTATCAAGCAGATTTATCAGGTAGGAAAAATTGACAGCTTTCATAACCTGCTCAACAATTCCGTACTATGCGGAAAACCAGCTTTAAAAATTAATTTTTCCATTGAGGGTATTTAGGAGAATTTTTGGAAAATTGCCTACTTGCCTTTAGAATAATTATATCAACTATGATTAGCAATACCCAGAACAGAGGCACTCTAAAATTAATGCGTTTGAAAGATTGAAGAATCGTTTTAGTTGGATTGTGTCGTTTAATATTTCATAGCCTACCTGATAGATCTACTTGATAATTATGCATGACGACTATAAAATTGTTTTCTCAGCACACTTGACCAATATTATCTCGTTAATTCAGTGTTTTGACTCGATCAAGTACTATTACGGCCTTATATTTCAGTTGTTTGTTAAGCAAAAATAAAATTTGATAGTATTTTCTCAAAACGAATAAATTTTAGCAAATAAATAGAAGGTGTATTTAAAATTTTTGTAGAAAAATCGACCCTGTATACGAATATGCTTCGCGGGCTCTTTCTGTAGCCAACTTTAAAACGAAAGATACTTTTCATCCATCCGCGTAAAAAAAAATTATTTTTGATTTATCACTTTTTGATATACAGTACGTCCATCTGACAGTGATTTGGATATAAAAATGGTCATAACTTTTGAAATACCCTCTATAATGTAACGATACCGTATATTGGAAGAACGATAATCATTAGTAGAATTTGAATATGGAATAAGTTATAGGGTATATCATTTAAGAAAATACATGTTTGCATCACCACGTAGTTATGGATCAGCCTGTATAAATCTATATATTTTCAGAGCAAGGAGCATATCCGTGGCTATAACTTTTATGTACAACTATTTTCGCTATCTTCTACAGTAGTGGACTAATCGACCGAGCCGGTACTGAAAACTCACCCTGTATGATCACCCTCATGACCAATATATGTGAACAACCTTTACAACGGAAACTTAGTTCTTCGTTGAGTTAACTCACAATTATGTTGGATCAGCTGACATAAACATTTAATGATGTTGAAATATCGGTAGTTTGCTTAAAAATAGTAGGAGTAGTTATTGAGATATATTATAAACACAAAAGGCAAGGCACAGCATCACCAAATCACAGAAATTCGGCTGACTAGTCGTCCAGTCAACCCTAGCTAGCTGATAAACAACCACCAACACTCTCAATATATCATCTATCTACTGGACACATGTAGTGTTTTTCAGCTTATTCAAATGCATATCGGATATACCTCTACAAGCTTTGATTCCTCCGCAATCTGGCGTATTCAAATTCCTAATAATTACTGTAGTGATATGGCTTCTTCAGTAGCAGCTTAACTACTTGCAGCTTCTGAAGAAAGTCAAAGAGGAGGCAAAGAAAGGTGACCTCGAGATGACTGTACAAAACGTCAGGCAAACGAAGAATGGAGAGCTATTGCTAGCGGTTCCAAAGGGGAGTGGTGGAGCTTAGCAACTAAAGGACGCGATTGGAAAGCTTCCAATAGAAGGTATCCATACCAGGCATATCGGGAGGGTTGCGCTGCATGTGCGAGCCATAGATGGTGTTACCTTCGAAGCCGAGTCCGAAGCAGAAGTGGAAAGCGCGCTTCGCGAGATAGTGAACGCTGGAAACGACGACTTTCAAGTCAAAGCTTTGAGGCCCACAAGAAACGGCAATCAGGTAGCCACTGTCCTCGCATCAAGGAAGCTGGCTGATGAATTGATGAGTAAGGGTCGTTTTAAGCTGAGGATCGTGATGTGCACGGTCCAGGAAAGAGTCTCTGTTGACAAGTGCAAAAAGTACAGGGGCGTCGGGCACAAACCAGGCACGTGTAGGGTCTAAAATTGACAGAATTTATGCCTAAATTGCAGCAAAACGGGGCACAAGAAGCACGAATGCAAAAGCCCGGCATTCTGCCTGACATGTGCTGTCAAAGGACAGAGAGCACGTTGTTATGCCTATTCTGTATACAAAAGGACAATAAAAACCAAACAAAAGATAAAAACGCGGACGAAATCTCTAGAGTCCGTAGCGACAGAAGGCGATCTCTCGGATTGCGAGGCAGAAACTGTGGAACAATAAATGGTTACGATACTTCAAGCTAACTCAAACAGGTCTCGTGCGCATAATATGACTCATGCGCTGGCCATGTAGAAGAACGTTTACCTAATATTAGTATCGCACCCAAATCGGAAGGTCTGCTGTCAATCCAGGTGGTACTCCGACAACAACAACGATGTAGCGGCGTATATTCCAAATAAAAATATTGTCGTAAATTCGATAGTTAGAGGAGGTGGCTATATATGCCTTAACCTCGATAAACTGAAGATCTTCTGTTGTTACTGCTCTCCAAGTATGGAGAGATGCAAAGTATATGGAGCCGTTCTTGTACTTGGCGATTTAAAAACCAAAGCTGCGGATTGGGTGCCCCCCATTACAGATAAAAGGGGGAGAATGCTATGCGAGTGGATAGCAAAATGGACATGATAGTGTTGAATGATGGCTTGCTGCCCACCATCTGAAAAGCTTTGTGTTCGTTCATCATCACTCTAGCGTCGCAGGAGGCACCGAAGTGCATTAAAAGGTGGGAGGTCTCTGAGTACGAAATTTTGAGTGATAATAGGTACATCTATTTTGAGATGGCATGGAACACAAAGTTTAGAGGAGATCAACGAAGCGCCACACGCCTTTCGTCTATGTCAACAAATTCCAAGAGGCACTTACCCGTAGACTTAAGTCCTTGCACACCATGGAAAGCGTCACCGAACAACGGCACACGAGGCTGATTTAAGCCATTCTGAAAGAAAGTGCCATAAAAAGGGGTGTAAAGGCCGCTAAGGTATCGTACCGGTGGAACTCGGACATCGAATCTGCTGGGGCGGACCCGCTTCAAATACTGTGTAAGCTGTCGCGCATACCACGCTGAAACCACCAGCCTCAAGCAGCCGTAAATGCACTGCAGGAGAAATATGCAGCCAAAATAAGCTACTAAAAGGTCTCAAAATCCAAACACTATAAATAACACTACGAAGACCTAAAATGTGACACCTAGGGTGAAGAGTACAAATTGGTCATCAAAAGGATGATTAAACAATCGTCAACGTGTCTACTAGGTAACGATAGAAATGTAGCGATAGTGAGAAAATGCTTCCCAAGTAGTTCAGAAGCTTGGGCGATGGACACCACAAAAGAGAATCCAGAGGCCATAAAGGCGATGGCATCTACAGCACTACAGCTGCCACCAGGTCTATTCAACCATCTTCTGAGTATGCAAACCCTACCAAAGACGTGGAAAATGGCAAACGTGGTATTATCAAACAAGATCGGAAAGCCGCCAGACCTTTCCTCTTCTTATAGGCCAGTCTACCTGTTAGATACCAAAGGAAAGCTGTACGAGATGCACCATTAATGCCCTGGAAACGGTAACCAGGTTTGCGGAAGAAACAAAGAGGGTTGGTGACGCTGTATGTCTGCAATGCCTTTAAAATACAGCCTCATGGAGCATGATTATGGAAGAAATAAGAAAGCTGAAGGTTTCAAAATACCTAAGGAATCTTTTAAGCAGCTAGCTAGACCTAGACCTAGACTCCAGATCAATCTGCATAGCCGGGACCGAAATTTCTATGATAACAGTGGTGCCCCAAGGATCTGCTTTAGGGCCGTTGCTCTGGAACATTCTGTATGATGGGGTGCTAAAGCTTTCGTTGCGCAGCGGCGTAAAGGCGGTAGCATACGCCAACGATCTGGCACTAAATATCGTGACAAATTGAGAGCCAGAGCTGGTTCATAAAGCCAACGCATCGCTGAGCAAGATTGACAAGTGGATGCGCGATCACAAGCTTGAGTTTGCTGAGAAAACAGAGGCAATTATAATGCGCGCGCCAAGGACCAAGAGAGCTAACGTGGTCTTCCAACTAAAGTGAGTGCAAGGCCCAACAAGCAAGTCCATAGTGTACCTCAGACTGACACTGGATAACGAGAGGTGGAGAAGAACACCTTAAAAGGTAGTAGCAAAGGCTGAGGAGAAGGCGGCAATACTGTCACGACTGATGCTAAATATAGGAGGGCCCAGTAGCAAAAAAAGTTCACCATTGTGCCAGGCTGTACAGTCGGTCGTTCTATACGGAGCTTCTGTGTGGTGTAAAGTCACTAAAAGGAAAAGGTATCAGAAGGTCTTAGACAGCAGTGAACGTCTCTGATAAGGGTGGCCAGTGTTTATTGCACGGTATCTACAAGAGCCTATAATGCAAGTTATAACGGCGATATCACCATTATACTTGCTGGCCGAAGCGAGGACACTGATCCGCCATGTTCAGGCAGGCAATGCAATTAGCCGCCCTGAAGTTAAAAGACTGACAGCAGGTAAATGACAACGGCTGCGGAACGAGACCACTGATGTCGCACAAGTCAACTAATCATCGACAGACGTCCTATTTCCTAACGCAGGCTTTGTCTGGGCATGAGACTTTTCGAGTGTGTAGTACAAGGATAGGATGGGTGATAGACGAGTGATCTCTGCACTGGAAAGCGGAAGATACGGCCGAGCATACCCTGTTTCTGTGCGACAGATGGGAGCCATACAGACAGGAGGCAAGACAAAAAAACTGGAGGGTGAGCTAACCCCAGAGACTATCATCCCGCTGATGTTATCCAGCGTAGAGGCATGGAACATTATACATGAGATGGTAAACAAAATACTCTCTGCAAAGGAGAAGCGGCTTGCATCAGTAGACTTATTTCCAATTATAGACCAATGCCCTGTTGCACAGCAGTATTGCAACCAAGTGTTCCCAACTAGAATCCAGTACCGACGAACAACTAGATTCTTGAAAGGAATCATTCAACAAATCTGTTAGAAATTTAGAGGAAATATTGTATCGTATGAATACGTGCAAATAATCGGTAGCATAAGTAGTACAGCAAACTAGCTTGTATCAAAATATCGCACTTGCCTGTCATTGCGCCTATCTGAATTAATTAGTCGAACGACTAATACGCACAAAGATCTACTATATGTATAAGCTTCTATATTGCAGAAAGTATAGTGGAAATTCCATTTGGTGTAAAGGCTAGCCCAGGTATATATTACTCTGTTGAACGACGCAAAGTTATTCAATAAGCACTGACTTATAGTGTGGTTGGCGGAACCAAAATTGGGTTTCTGATGCTGCAACTTCTAATGTTGTACGTAGAACGTTGAGTTTGGCAGATACATACAAAATTATTGTTTCGTCTGTTTACCCGAGACCTACGTCGTACTGGCAAACGTTAACGAAATATAAACAGCACCATCAACAATATTGTTTTGAATAAACTGGCGAAACTAATACTCTTTAATAGCCAGATCAAAGAAATAACTATTTACTAAATGTATATGTACTGTTTAACATCTACAATTAATATTCTCTACAGGGATAGCAATGCAAATTTATTTTAATTGGCAGATGAAACTACTGCATAGATAATGATACATCCAGTGATTTGTGAAATTTACTCTGATCATGAATTAACCAAACCACTAAAACATTCATACCCTTCTGAAACACTGACGTTGCCTTCGGTGACATCATAAAATAACAACATGCAGCCAGTTATAATTCGTGTCTATATAAAACTTCTCTCTGCTACTTTTACGATACAATTCCAAAATCGATTGTATATTTTATTCACGTTTTGCCATATACGTCCAGCTAAAATAATTCCCCGTTAATTATGGCCATAAATATAATTTGCTGGAGACAGAATGTCAAGGGCATGCTGGTTCAGATCGATACCGTCAATGCCACAATAGAATGCATTAGTTATGGCACACTACGATTCGTTTGTTAGGCCGGGAACAACGTGGTCAAAATAATCAGAAAAATATTTTCCACGATGCTGTTACAAACTATTAGACCACATTTTACTGATAAAAAAATATTTCAAGATTTCCCAAAAAATGTATTTGCCTTGACACTTTTTTCAAATCATTATAAATTTTGAAGCATTGCGTGCATTTCGTTAAAATTAAAACATCAGCAATGCCTAATAATAGAGACGCTGCAAGTAGAAGTTCGTGAGCATAAAAAAAATGTCTTCTCAATGTTTTTTTTTTCAAGGAAATATTCACAATAACTATACTCTTTTTTGTGTCGTCCGATTTATTCCTAGCCAATATCCTTTCTGATAAAAAAAACTACAGCGTTCTTCCTCTAGCACAAGATTTTCTACAGAAGATAAGTCGAAGCATCTGCATCTGTGTAAGCGGGGCATCGCTAATTGACCATTATTTGCCGTCGCGCGTCGCTCAAGTACGGACCGTACTAATTCCCACACCGATAGGTGAGGGGAGTATTGTGATCGCGAAAGATTCGATTTCGAGATAGTATGCTTTTTGGGCGTTTTATGATGTCTACATAACGAAAATCCACGTCACTTATTTCCGTTGGTCTGTCTGTCTGTTGGCGTTGTTCCACCCTCGTAACCTCAGTAACCGCTGCATGGATTATAATGAAATTTGGGCAGCGAAATGTTGTGGGGTCATAGTAGATAATTTCGAAAATCGATGCAAGGGCAGCGGAGTAATTAGCAAAAAATTAAAAAAATTTAATATTCCTCAAACTTCGTTTCTAGGCATTTTAGGGGTTCCTGACCATTTTCTACTTTTTTTGGGAGGGGGTGAAATCGGGATGGTTGGTGAGGCGGGGGTTGTAAAACTGAAAATTTTGTTGTATTCATAATAGGCTATTCATTAACGTGTGAAAGAAAGACCTAGGGACATAATTTACCTTTTTTAGGTCTATCCGAGCATTGCTTTGCCTTTACAGAAACCAAGGGACTTGGAATTAGAATTTCCTGATGGATACATACCAATGCGCGTATGGTTTTAGATTGTTAAATTAATTTTTTTGAAATCTTGATACAGTATTATTACCGTAGCGAGAGTGGAAAATACGTATGGCTTTTAGATGTCGTGTCGGTGGCGGCCCAGCAACAATAAAAAAATTAAAAGTATAAAAAAAGCTCAAACTTCGTTTTTATGCGTTGTAGGGGGTACTGATGATCTTCTACTTTTTGTTTGGGAGGGGTGAATTTTAGGCAATTGGGAGGCGGGGGGTTGTAGAACTGAAAAGTTTTTTGTACTCATAAGAGGCTGCCCATTGACCCGTGAAAGAAAAATATAGGGACATAATTTACTTTTTTAGAACCAAAAAGCACTGCCTTGCATATTACAGAAACCAAGGGACTCGCAATTTTCTGATTTATATATGCGAGTATTGCTTTTGATCGTTTTGTATTGTGTAATCTAGAATTTTTTTATGGTCAGTCTCCCGTAAAGGCTGAAAGCCTATGACGCTGTAGAAGCGCTGCGAGAGGATACGTGTCGGTGCACGTTAGATTAAAAGCGCTGTAGGTTGTAGCCGTCGGGCAACAAATTCCCCAGCAACTCATTCCTCAGCGTCGAAGTTCTCCAAAAGAAGGAATGCTGGAGGAGACTGGTTCGGAGAGTAGGAGAGTAGGGACTTCGACCTGGTAAGGATGAGCTCGCAGAGCCTTTCTAGTGTTCCTTGTTCGGACAGTCCTTGGTGTTATTATCTGGGAAAGTTCACTCGAATACCTTTCGTGATAGAATCTGTAAAACAGAGACAGGTCAGCCACCCTTCTTCGATGTTCCGGGCCGTGGAGGTCCTTTGTGAGGTTAGGCGTATCGACTAGTCCAATTTATCTCTTCTGGATAGTGTCCAAAACCTTTAGAGAGTGCTTCGGAGCGCATCCCCACAGATGGAAGGAATACTCCAACAGCGGTAGGATCTGTGCCTTGTAGAGCAGTAGTAGCTGTTCTGGTGTATACACCGGTATACAGCGGAACAAAACTCGAAGCTTCTGGAATGCCGTTCTAGCAATACTGACGACGTGGTCATGCCAGGTCATGTTGTTGATGTTGATCCCAAAAAGCTTAAC
The DNA here is from genome assembly GCA_951848785.1 of Callosobruchus maculatus. NCBI lineage: Eukaryota > Metazoa > Arthropoda > Insecta > Coleoptera > Chrysomelidae > Callosobruchus > Callosobruchus maculatus. The sequence goes on along the minus strand of CATOUR010000142.1, from coordinate 2,070,973 downwards.
GAAAGGTGACTCGGTTATGGGATGACCCTCCATTTCCACAGTTGGTAAGCCAACGTGAGACTTTTTTGTAAGTTTTGTTTGTAAGAATTGGTTTTAACAAAATTTTGATATAGTATTACTACCGCGGCGGGATAGATTACGCGTATGGTTTTAGAAATTGGGTCCGTAGCAGCACAGCAATAAGCAAAACACGAAGAATATAAAAACAGCTCAATCTTCGTTTTTGGGCAATTTCGAAGTTCTTGAGCGCTTCGATTCGTCCAGTTAAAGCTTGTAGAGTAAAAACTCTATTGTCTTACTTCCTATGGAAAGATATGAAGGAAACTATTTACGAGTGAAAAAGTAAAAAAAATAAACTGTCAATATAAGGCAAAGGAATTTTTTGCATTTTTTTTTTAATATTTTTTGTCTATAAACTGTGGTCTAGTTTCACCCAGTTTTGTTTCAAAATTTTCTTTGATATTCTACAGTTTACAAGTCTAACTCAACTCAATGCCGTCGTTACTAGAAGTTTGATGGTTTGGCACGGAATTGGCAATTTCGCATAATTTTAAATAAAATTAGTTGGGCTTAATCCCCTAGTTTGTGTTCTAGAATTTTTGAATATTACAGATAATTATATAGTATGGGCTAAAATCAGACAAATTAAACCCCTCATACTATGTCGTTCAAATACTCGTACAAGAGTATTAAAAAATAGGTGTGCTGGTATAAACTGTTCGAACATTCAATGTGAACCATATTTATCCATTATCTAGGTATCCATGTGAATCTATAACTAACATAAATGAAGCTGAATTGGTTCAAGTAGTGATAAATTGAACTTCATACGTGTATGTTTCGTAACTGAAGATTTGTGCTTTTCAATAATTTCTACAAAATCCGTGAAAGCTAAATAATTGCAGAAAAATTCAACAACGCTCTAAATATCTCGTGAAAAAGAGAGTTTTCCAAATTATAAAATGTATTCGATAATCGCTATGAATTATATAATAAATCACAAAATGCTGTTTCTTAGTTTACGATTAAGCATGCAAATTTTCAAAAACGAAGATTATATCTCGAAAACTATTGGCCGCCTGATATACGTATTAAGAGTTAGATTTGTCATACTTTAGCCCGCTATCACTACAAGGAGCTTCTTCATTTTTGTCCAAAGCGTAAAAATATTGGAATATTGTCCTCTGTGTTAGTCGGGTAATAGCATATAGTGCAATGTAATAGTGCAAAAGCTAGAAAGTTGATACTGTCCAACCCTTGTCCTTATCATCGACGTGTTAGTTATTATGTGTTACCAGGCAGAAAGCATAATTATTTCTTGCTCTCACCTTTATTGCTAAGTAGATGTGTCACTCTAGTGTGGATGTCTACATAATATGATTATGATCGTGTTAATCCAGTTGTTAATTTATGCTGTCTCTTTGTTGAAGTATGAAGGCACATTTGTAAAAAAATACAATTATTCTGTACTCGTTTTGTTTAACGTAGGATATTGAAATTATATGGGAGTTCAAAAGGTATTTTACAAGATTCTTTTCTGCATCTCAAATCTACTCGCCTCATTTCATAACTACGATGTTTAGAAAGTTCACACTTGTTACAGAATAGGGCGAAAGTAACAGAATGGTTGGCTATCTGATAGGGCAAATGAAAATATTTAAAAACGGGTTTAAAAACGTTTCTAACAAATTTAGTATCCCATACCCAATTTAGGACATTTCAAGAAGTGTAGCTATTAAACCTAGTGATATTAAGCTTTTAACACCACTTTTTTCGTTATTTACAGGTAAGGACAAACATACAAGAAGTGGCGAGTTCGTGTTCTAGCAGAACGAAGAGGAACTTATGTGAGGTAGTAAAAGTTTAACCGCATCCCTTCCAAGCTTTGTCCTTAGGAGTTTTAAGGGTTCTGGTCATTTTGTTTTTAGAAGTCCAGATTTGTTTGTCATTATAAGCTTTGATTGCCTTAAATAAGACTGACCCCTTTGATATACCCTATACTTTCCAGAGACATTGTACTTATCATAATAATAGTATTCATCAGAAACATGTAAATTCGTTCATTTAGATTTTGCGTTGATTTATATCGTGAAATTTAAAAATATTATGTTATATATAATTATGTAGACTTATCAACGTCGGTTACTCAAACAGCATGTGTCTCGCAATTTTATCGTCGTAGTTAGAAGCAGGGAAATCTTATAATTAGGGGGATCATTGTATTCCAAAGCTCTCCTTTTGTAAACAATGTTCACTAGTTGTTTAAGTCTAACCGTAAAGGTTTCCGCTTTTTGTTAGAACATCATCGGTTTGGAATCAATTGTTAGATCGAGTATCGGCCTAAAGTGTCGGATTTATAAGCAACAAAATTAATACATTAGGCTTGTATTTAGGGGTGGTTCAGGGGGCCCAGATCCCCTTCACAATATTGCATAATCCTGCTAAAAATACAATGTACAAAAATGTACACGATTTTTGGCAATATAATAATATGAACAAGTATTTTCTTTTGCTGACCAAGTGTCAAGCAAAATTAAAATGTACCAACCCTAATCCACCCCCTCCCCTCCTCCCAGAAACCAAATCCTGAATATGTGCCTGTAATTCGCAGTTCTACCTGAACCTTTTTGTTTTCCTCACAAAAGCGAAACTCTAACTAATTCGAATCAAAAAACATTAATTTAAACCAATTATTTTGCAGGCGTTATCACCAACGCAACATTTTCCCACTTAAAGATGTTTTTGGTCACAACTTAATATATATATATCAGTTTTACTTCCCACACCGAGTCACCGAAGTGAGGGGAGTACTGTGATCGGGAAAATTTAGGTTTCGAGATAATACACTTTTTGGGCGTTTTATGGTATATACCTAACGAAAATCCACGTCACTTATTTCCGTCGGTGTCTGCGGTGTGTCTGTATGTCGTTCTGTCGGTCTGTCTATTGGCAATTTTCTAGCTCGTTATCTCAGTAAACGCTGCATGGATTGTGAGAAAATTTGAGTAGCGATATGCTGTGGGGTCATAGTAGGTACTGCTGCTATAATTCTGGAAATAGGTGCATGTGCGACAGAGTAATTAGCAAAAAACAAAAAAATTCAAATATTTCTCAACATCGTTTTTAGGCGTTTTAGATGTAGATTATTTTCTACTTTTTTTGGGTGAGGGTGAAATTGGCTTGGTTGGGGAATGGGGGGTTGCAAAGTTAAGTAATGTGTCGTATTCATAATATGCTGTCCACTGACCTGTGAAAGGAGGACCTAGCGGCATAACACTTTCTTTGGTCCATCCGAACGCGGAAATTACCTTGCTTGCTTACATAAACTAAGGGAATTAGAATTTTCTGATGTATACATACAATGAGTATTGCTTTATATCGCTCTAAATTGTATAACGGGGTAATTATTGAATTGATTTCAATGAAATTTTGACACAATATTATTACCTTACCGGAGATGGAAAAAGCGTGTGATTTTTAGGAATCGTGTCAGTGGCGGCGCAGATTTATGGGTTTCTGATCATTTTCTACTTCTTTTGGTGGGGGTAAAATTGGAGTAGTTGGTGGGTGGGGAGTTGTAAAACTGAACATTTTTTGAATTTACCTTAGGCTGCCATTGACCTGTGAAAGGAAGACCAAGCGACATAATATACGCTTTTTAGGTCCATATGCACATTGCCTTTCCAATTAAAGAAACCAAGGGAACTTTTCTGATGTATACGTACATACATATGTACATTGCTTTATATATTTCTGTATTGTGTAATCTAGAATTGATTTTAATTAAATTTTAACAAAGTATTGCTACCGTGGCGAGGATGAAAAATGCACATGGTGTTTAGAAATCGTGTGTGTGACGGGCAGCAATAATCAAAAACTAACACTATAAAAGCAGCTCGAACTTCGTTTTTAGATCGTCTAGAGGTTCCTCATCGTTTCGCTTCGTCCAGTTGAAGCTTGCTGAATAAAAACTCTGTCGTCCTAGTTCCTACGGAGGGAGATGCAAAAAACTATTTACGAGAGTTTTTTTTGTTGGATGTTTTTTTGCTGATTCAATCAAGTTGACTCCATTTTTAACATAAAATTCCCGTACTAAGAATCGAAGGTTGATTTGAGGTTTAGGCATCGCAAAGTGCGGTAAATCTAGGGAACAATCTAAATTATTCATCGGTTGCATGATACTTAGGTTCTATTTTGGTCTGTATTATATTGGTAATATTTCAGTGAACTGCCGTGCCTCTAGCTTGCCGAGACCAGCTATCGACGGCTAAGTCGTGTCATATTTGCTGTCTTCGCTTAGGTAAGCACGAAATGGCTGTAGTTCAACGACAAGTTCATGGCCAAGAAATGAGGCTGTTACGTGCCAAGAATTTGTCAATGCTATCACAATATCATCTATCGCCGTATTTATTATTTAGGGGCGATTAGCTCATTAATACGTTTTCCTACATCTCACGCAATCAGGCTGAGGAATAACCGGATAACCTTAGAAATGGAAATGGAATTGGTATCTTCCAAGCAGCATTTTAAGTGACTGCCACGTCTTTGCTACACCCAAGGAAACTTCTAAGTATAAGGCAACTAACCGTCGGAACGTTCACGCTACGCAATTATTACCAAAATGAAGAACATATTCAAGGTCGCCGTACAGGCGCAACAACGTTCCCGTCACTTCAGTGGCCACGTGGTTACCACTAACTCTATGGTAGCACGATGGTGGCATGTTCGTCAGCTGACAGTAACGGGATGGTTAAAAATCAACCAATTCTAACTATTCCTCTTCATGCGCAACCTACTTTATTTATTTTTGTCATGAACGTCCTATTATCGCCATCGTTTTCTTATGCTTTATTGAATTCAAAGATGATGACATGAACAAATTTATATGCGGATCCCTGTAGCAATTTTTTTAACCGCATAGCGGTTTACTGAGGAATATGTTGAGGTTACCTCGAAAAACTACTTGCTCTCACTCTCTCACTCCATGTTATTCAATTAGTAAAGAAGATCTAATTATATGCATGACGCAATAAATTGACTTATATTGGGATAAAAAATGAAATAAGGCAGCTTATAAGTTACAGAATGATTTATTATTAACACAGACATCTTATGCATACGTAATTTAGGGTAGTTAATAATAAATAACGTTTTGCATTCGTATGGCCGAATAAATTATCCAAAAATGTATAGGTACCAGCTACTTTGTCACTTCATAGGACTGGTTGCCTGTAGTTGCGACCTTGTAACAATCTCTACAAGAAAGGTCCAAAGGTTACTCTGTAGTAGCAATAATTTTGTAGTAACATTACAGTGAATCTAAGAGGTACCATATACTTCATATTTTTACTACTAAGATGTTGATACAATAAAGGAATTTTGTGAGTACAATTGAGTTTTCAACCACCTTTAATGTCGAACACACAGTTACAAACTTCATAGTGGCCGAAATATATAAAAACTACGTAACGGAACTGATCTGATATAGCATGTTGTAAAAAATACCCCACAGTTTTTAAATTTAGTGGCATATCCGTAATTGCCACTCATTTGAGGTTCTAGATCCTGCGACATGGGTAACAGGAACTTCTTATGCTCCTTGGGCGAACTACCCCAAAAAAGGCCATGGATTTAACTACGGAACTAGGAACTACCAGAGGACTTGATTTGTTTTTTGCTGTATACCTACTATGTTAATTAGACCAGTGGTAACATATATATGTTCAAAAATTACCTTTTTTTTCATGTATACTTAAGAGCGGGACTATTGTAAATTCTATAATGGCCAAATATATCAGCATGTATACAGTAGATCTGCTGGTTTAAAAAATCTGTAAATGCCCCCTTAAGGGTTGCCAAAAGCAATAACAATACAGCACGTCAAAGTTATACTTTTGTTTTCGTTTTTTGTTAACTATTCCTCAATAAAATGTCACATTTATTGTATTTTATTTCATTTCTATGTCGCATACTACCTATTTATAATGAATTATTTAATTCCATCCCTATGCGACTACATCAAAACAGAGGCAAGAAACGAAAAAACCCTGTTTGCAACGGAGCGGAGCATAGATGTACATAGCAGCGCATTGTATTTGATTTCTGTAGAATATTAACGTGCTACATCGGACTTTAACAATAACAAAGGTGGGCGAACCGGTATAACTAATAGCATTGATTAACACATTACTTTAATCAATGCTAATAGCGAACTGTTCGACATGATTTTAGGGTACGGTGAATATCGTGAAAAGGCCTCTCAAACTTCGCGAGTGTATGCTGCTGATCGTTTCCCTGACCGTATTTAGCCTACGCCCTGTCGATTCGTCTATCTATTGGAAAGATATAGAGAAACAGGATGTTTGTATCACATCATCATGGACACGCTAAAAGACCTAGATATAGTCCAAATTGAAGAAAAAATACTTGCGCTTTTCAATTTTACGGCGCGAATTTTGAACTGTATCTAGTAGTAAGTATTTTCTTGCACATTTTTATTACTCTTCTGCTGCTGATTCACCGCACATTCGATTTGTCACTTTAAAGGCAGTTGCTTCTGAGAGAGTCCCAACTTTGGAAACGCCCTGTATATTATTGGTGTAAATGACCTTTTAGTCATTTGCGGAGGCTAAAAACCACCATAAACCTTCGATCGTCGCCTTGTATCGCATTATATTATGACGTAAAAACTGACACTTAAAAAGGCACACGCATTATTACCGAACCGTCTGTCACGCAACTGAAGGCTTTTTAACTAGCAATAAAAGACCATCATAAAAACTTTCCCAGTGTATAGCCATAACACGGAAATAGTTTTATACCTTTCGACTTTCGACCATGAACTTGCTTTTATTTTATGGTGTTATGCGATGCTCGAATAAAACTTCATAGTATAGTAATCTGGAATGAATTAGTATATCAACAAAAATTGAAGTAGCGGTTTGACAGATGAAAATGCTCATAGTAATGATGCAATATTCCGTTACCCTTTTCAACAATCAGTTTCTCAGTTGATAAAATTTTACATTCGGAAGTTTGCATACAAGTAATAGTAAGCAGTCGACCATCGTTATGAGCTCAACGTTGCCATATTGTTTTGATATAATGAGAACTGACAGGAGTAGAGGGCAAGTGTTATGTATTGATCTAGGAACTTTAGTATGAAGGTGAGGCAATGTATAAAACGCCAATAATTTCTTCGAGTAACATATAGGTACCTTTTTCAAGTCTATATGATACACAAATCCTAAATAGATTTGTTGTTGCTTATGTTGAATAAATACAAATAAATATAAATCATAGAACAAGTAAATATTTTTTGAGCTGAAAAATACATATGTATGTAATGTGCCGACAAACCCCAATATTTTACGATACTACTTGTTCATGTATCTCTAAGAGTTTATTTTAGGTACAAAAATTCATAATGGTGTTAAAGTGTGAATCAATGTGAATTGGAAAAACTAGCGCATTCAAAAAAGGAAATTTTACCGTATATATGCGATGTAATTTCCAAATCTTTAGCAATTGTTTGTGCATTATAAAATAGAATAAGATCCTATAATGTACACAAGATATAAGAGGGATTTATTTATTGTAAGTATTGTTACAAATAATATTTTTAATGGAATTCATGGCATTACTTTATAACATTATATCAGATTTATAGATTCATTTGAGGTTACAGTTAGAGAGATAGAGATATCCTAAGCAAATATTACAAAATAAGATTCGTAATATGGTCTGTTAAGCTGATGTACATAAGCGAGGGACCCGATTTGTAATAGTTCGTGTATCTGATGAATAAATTTTAACATTGTTCAAAGAGTCAATATGTTGCACAGAAACATATGGATTTTTGAACCTTGTTCACATAAAGGATTGCCCCTAACTAAATTATTATCATTATTTGGATTTAGTTGGAAATTGGCCTGCATCAATAAGTTCTGCAAGACCAGACGTCCACAATAATCAGACCTAGTGTTTTGTTGAGATATCTTAGGAGTTTAGGAACACTCCAAGATGCATTCTGATATAAATTCACGAGTATACGAATTTCTCTGGCATATCACTGCCAAATATATAAACCCTACGGCTTCTACCGTCAGCACATCTGCCCAGAAGGAGAAACGAAGATTCCTCTTTTTTCGAGCATATGGAGCAGTTGTGGCCTTTTACCACATTAATGAGTGCTCAGTCGGCAATGACATTTGAGAACCTCCGACAAATATGGAATATACAAGCCACAACCGAATAGGTTTCTACCGTTAAAGGCGACAAAGGTTCTCTGCCTCTCTAAGTCATCAGTTTGTGAATGAGATCTGCTCGTCATCCCTGATAGGCCTTTTTTTGTTACTTCTTTCTTCTTGGATCCTCCACTGCAAGCCTACGCGATATACAAGCATAACTGCAGAACTGCTTGAAATTATGACAAGGACCTGCTTTTATTTTCCATGCCAATAGAAAATAGAAAGAAGGTTTTGTAGCAGAACCATTTTTGGTACCTGTGGACTTCACTTTTGGACATTTACTTGATCCCTGAAGCTTCGCAGATTGATAATGGAGTAAAAAGTTGTACTAAAGTATCTTTTTTTATACCACACAAGTTCATGGTTCTTTTGGCAATATCCAAAAAACTCTTTTGGCTTGATAGTAAATTGTTATCAGAATTGATGGCAGCAGGGCAATAGTAGCTGAGCAAAAGCAAAAATGTCAGGTGTCTACTACAAAGTGGCAGAATTTTTTGAGATCAATGTATGCATAATCTGGTGATTGGGGCCTCTAGTCATCCACCTAGTGGCCAACCTACTTAGTCACATGTGGGTGATGCCATCAATAAACTGTGGTAACGAGGTGTATGGTATTATCTCCGCATTTCAAATTTCCTTACGCCTTTTCAACAAAAAAAAGTTTGTTGAACTAAAGTTCTCTCTTTTATTATAATTAGTTCTAATCATTCGGGCAATACAAAGGCCTTTAATAGCGTTCAACATTATGTCGTTTAACTCTTAGATGCGTTGGACGTACTGAGCCAAACTCCTTGGTACAAGTTTTTGCAATACTTACAAAAATTGCAAATTGCATCATACAAAATCGTCCTGGCATCTGTTTATGCTAGTACAGAGTTCGGCTTAGAGAACGGAAGCTTTCGAAATGGCTAATACTCTTCTGGTATTTTGTTACCAGTTGACATCATGTAGCCGTGGACGATTGAGTGGTGTCATGCCATTAAGATGAACGTGAGTTTCATCCTGAACAAAATGAGGATCTCATCTCCCTGACAAGAAAAATGTACTAGCTATTTCAAAAACGCCCGTTGTGCCGGACGCTGTATTACGTATTAAACCTTTTTATTGTTTAATTATGGAAAAGATCTATTACTACGCCATTCGATATTCGAATGCTGTGAGATCACATCCTACCATGGTGTCTAAAACAATGTGCAGCTGCATATCTTCCAGATTAAATAATTTATCGCATCAAGGAAGCTGCTGCAGCAGCGTCGTCGAACAACTTCGCACTTCGGTCAACCAGAATGAATTATTCAAAACGATTTTGCCAGTCCAATACCGAATTCTAGAACCAAACGTCGAGTACAATGGTGGTGGTGATGGCAAGCTTAAGTTTCCTAGTATTTAGTACAGCCAAGCTGCTCCTCGATGTTAAAAAATAAAAAGTCAGTTCAAGTGACTACATAATATTATGATAAACTATTCTTGAACTTCCGGGAAACCGTCAGTCCTACATTTTGGATATCATTCAGAAAAATCGAGGCCAAGAAATATTTTTAGTTCTATTAGAGCCTACAGGAGACTGATACAGATCAGTGTTGCTTGTTCTTTTGAAGCAAACTTGCCTTAAGAACTTCATTAAGGCAACGACATAAGCTTCTCACAGCGGGGAGGGCCCACACTTAAGAGAGTTGTCACGGCTTTCGTTAAAGCTGCTCAAAATCACAAGTACTTGAGCAAGTCTCTGTTAAATCTCCCATAAATGCTAATTCTTCTGTTCTTAAAGCTTTGTTAGATCCTTTAGGCTGTAAGACTTGACAACGTGAGGCCATGATATAGCTGTTCTATCTTAAGATTACTTTTATGTAGATATTTTGGTAGACAAATCACGTATAAAAATAAGTTGGTTTTATGTACGATTCATCAGTGCCCTATCATGAAAACGGAAAGCTTTTTTGTCTAGACATTTACAACATGGAATATTGTAGGTATATACAGGGTGAGTCTTTAGTACCGGCTCGGTCCATAATGCCACTACTGTAGAAGATAGCGAAAAAAATTGACAATAAAAGTTGTAGCCACGGATATGCTTCTTGCTCAGAAAATATTTAGATTCTTACAGGGTGATCCATAACTACGTGGTAATGCAAACATGAATTTTTTTAAATGAGAAACCTTATATATTTTTCCATATTCAAATTCAACTAATGATTTCCGTTCTTCCAATATAGGGTACTGTTACATTATACAAGGTATTTCAAAAGTTATGAAAATTTTTATATCCAAATCACTGTCAAATGAACGTAGTGTATATCAGAAAGTGATGAATCAAAAATCATTTTTTTACACGGATGAATAAAAAATATTTTCTAGTTTTAAAGTCGGCTATAAAAAAAGCCCGCGACGCATATTCGTATACAGGGTGATGTCTAATGCAAAATCTATATTTTCTCTCTTTTTTTAAATGTAACCTCCAATATTTCATTACACCAAGGAATTATAACCGAGCCGGTACTAAAAACTCACCCTGTATACCATCTATAACTATTTTATGATCATAAATTCTGAATTTTCTCGATTACTCTAGTAAAAAATAAAACGAGTTTATTGATAAAACTTTATAAGATGGCCCTCAAAAAGGAGATCCAAATATATTACAATTCTGATAAAAATCTTGATTAGAAAACATTCAAATTTTTCTGGGTTAAGATTTAAAGTCGCATATACATACATTAGTTTCAAAACGCAATGGTAGACATACAATATATTATGTACGGTCGATATACATTATAGGTATTATATTACTATCAAATATAATTACATAATATACAAAATAATTGCTGTAATCAGTGACTCAAAAAATATGGCGAGATAGACGCCCATTTCCAGGATATTCTTAAAACCACCTTATAACAACTAATAATATGGATAAATATGACCTTGACACTGGCCTAATTGTTGTTAAATGGTTAACCTTGTTTCGCGTTCGTAAGGTTAATCTGTTGATGTTGGCAATTCTGCGTGCCATGGCAATTGACAAACTGAAAACTAATAATTTTTTAGCTTTGTGGATTAATATTCTGTGCTGCTGTGCTTGGAATGGAGCCTTTTAGATGACGTTGATATTATTGATCACCAAATCTTTTTTTCTTTTGAAATGCCCATATTTATTTATTTTGCACCACCTATTGAGTTTGGATCTATTGTTGTGTTTTAATTTTATTTTTCTAATAAAAACATACTTTAACATGGCTTAATCGCTAATATTTACTTACTTACATAAAACCTTTCTATCTCATCAAAACATACTTAAAGCCAACAAGTTTTATAGGAAGATTTTAGTTGTGCCTATTTGACTTGGAAAATGCGGCTTTATTGATTATTTTCCTTCAACTACTGTTTACAACTATTAGGTTTTCTTGAAAGCTTTCAAGTCCTAAGATAGCTGTAAGGATAAAGAAGCTTTAACAGAATCAATATAAGACCACCATAAAGCTTTTTCAAAGCATTGACTATTGGCCGTATGAATTAGTTTCTGGATACTCCTTATAACCTGTTGTAAGGATAATTTGATCCTGTAGTGTATTTGGCCACATATTATAAAACCTTCATGAAGCTAACACGCTGCTGAAATGACTCTTGAGGTGCCTATAGTTCTGCCCATGGAAGCAAATTCATTCGCATACAGGTGTTGCCCCTATTAAGCTGTCGATACTTGATATAATCCAGATTAAACTAGCACGAAGCCTAACAACAACGTCGAGCACAATATTGGTTGTATACGTGAGCCCGTGTCGTTGAGTAGTACAGCCAAACTACGAACCAGGATTAAAAAGCAAGTTGGGTGGTGGTACTGATCGCAAGCTGATGTAGCTAAGTAGTACAGCCAAACTTAGAAGTCATCGTTAAATGTTCTGTGTGATAGTTTGAAAAGAATTGGAGTTTACCGTGACATTTTCTCATTTACTCTGCATTTTCTCATAAAATCAGCTGTTACTGATTTTGACTGAGACATTCTACCTATTTATATACCCGTGTTGCACTTTGTAAGTCAGTAATTGTGCTCCATTTATGTCTTCATTTATGTCTTCTTTTCTTGGGCAGGCCCTTCGCAGCCAATTCTAGCATTTAATTCCAAGGAAGTTCACCACAAACGTGAACTATATCTAAAGCCTTCGACAGAGTGTGGCATGACGGACTCCTGGTCAAGCTTGCATGGAGCCAGGCAAGCCACGATCATCCAAGAAGACGGTACGTCGGCGACAGCAGCATGCCTGACGGATCAACGTGGCTATCAAAACGATTGTCGAGTGGAGATTAGAAAAAAGTATAGTTCAGCGTACAGATAACTCGGGCAATAACACAGAGAATGCTCACGTTGGCTTTCCAACTGTGGAAATGGAGGGTCGCCCAATAGTCGAGTTACCTTCCGTCAAGCGTTTGCTGATCAACATCAATAATAACATAATTATTCTGGCATGACCATGTCGTAAGTATTGCTTAAACGGCATTCCAGGAGCTTGGGAGTTTTGCTCCGCTGTTGGAAGCTGTATACACCACAGCAACTACTGCTGCTCTACCAGGCACAGAGCCGACCATCGCGGGAGTATTGTTCCAATGTGTGGAGATGCACTCCAAAGCATTCTTTAAAGCTTCTGGGTACTATCCAGAAGGGAGCAATTGGACTAATTGATAAGCCTAATCTCATAAAGGACCTCCACAGCCTGCAACAGCGAAGAAGGGTGGCTAACCTCTACCTGTTTTACAGATTCTATCACGCAAGATGTTGAGTGAGCTTTCCCAGATAGTAACACCAAAGGCCGTCCGAACGATGAACACTAGAGAGGTCGCGGTCCCTACTCCCTGAACCAGTCTCCTCCAGCATTCCTTTTGCAAAACTTCGACGCTGTGGAATGAGCTGTCGGGAAATTTGCTTCCAGACGGCTACAACCTGCAGCGTTTCAAATATAAGGTGCACCGACACTTATCCTCTCGCAGCGCTTCTACAGCGCCATAGGCTTTCAGCCCTTGCGAGAGGCTGACAATAAAAAAGGTTATCTGCAGCTTTATACCTATTGTGTAATATTAATTAACGTTGTCCTGAAAACTGGAAACCTTTACATAATAAAACTAAACCGAAAGATATTTCAGATGCTATTGCTATCACTGCTGGAAGGGTATTTGACTTGTCGCCTCACCCCAGTTGCCCAAAATAGCAGAGTCTGTAGATGTTATCCCTACCGTCTAATTCGATTACAGCCTTTCTTTCCTCGGGTTGTACAATAGCCCCAAATCGACCCTTAACGACCCCACTCTATTCGGGGGTGGCTCCGGCTTCGGTCTTAGGTATGCTCTGTGAATGCAAATTGCGTGACTAATTCGAAATCCGTAATCTCCTAGCAGCAGATGCAGACCGCTATCTGTGCTCTTACACAACCCTAGACATTGCGTGTGAATCGATTATGTTCCTCCTAAACGAAGCAGCACCAGTATCTTCGCAATTCACGTTTCTTTTTACTTTTTGGATCCTTTTTTTTTGGTATAATGACAGTAGGAGCTTGTCCCATTAGCCAGAAACTAATACGTATCCATGAGGGTACCCTGACATGAATGACAGGAGGCTAACCTAAATAGTTCTGGGGAAAAAGAATATGAAAAAACAGATGGGATAACAATTATCATCTCAGCAACAGAAGAATTAATCGAAGAAGAAAAAAATAAAATAAAATAAAGAAATTTAGCAATAAGTAGCTCTGCCTAATTGGGAAGGATAAAGGATGAGGATTTAGATAGGAAGACACACTTCTCGCCTAAGGGCCCGTTGAGGCATTTTAATTCTTACACACGCAGGAATTAGGCCCCGGAAAGGAGGTATATAATCAACAGAGGTGAGACACAAAGGTATTGGATGTAACAACTTATAATTGAATGCCGGAGTTCTTGACAAAAACGATAAACTGGTAAATGACGTCTTTCCTGTTTAAAACCAGAGCATGCAATGTGTTCATGGGGGCAGTAACACCACACTTGATGAGGTTCAAATATAGCAGACTACAGTCTGCAATGGTTTTTGTGCAGCCGAAGAATATATGGTCCAAATCACATTCGCAGTCACAATGTGGGCATAGACTGGACGGAATCAGATTCAATCTTGCCAAGTAGGATGGAGATGAACCATGCCCAAGTTTCAGTCTAATAATGGTAGAGATGTACTTCCTTGGAATGCTGAAGTTGTCATGCCAATATGCATGGGGTATATCAGGATGAATGAAGGTGTATCTAGTTGGATGAGCAAATCAGTATTCTTTCCATTCTGATGACCATGTCCTTTGTAACCGCTGCCTTGAGAGGGCGTAGTATTCCTGTTTGGACAGTTGTAAACTGAAATTCCGCAATGTGCTTTATTTAACCCAGACAAATTTGATACAGTATCCTGTTTTCTGCAACTGACATATGTTGTTCTTTATCTTTTGGATCCCAAAGATGCTAAATTTCTAAAACGTTTAGACGTTTGATGTACGTTACCTTCAGGTACAGGACTGGTAACTAAAATCAAAATTTAAGTTAATAAGATTCATTTACATTACATTGAAGGATACAACAATATCAAAAAGGTAGTGTTGCAGTGACAGTTTAGGTAACACATGTGTTATGTTTGTTGAGCACTCTATTTATGTTTGCGGAGAATCCTGATGTGCAGGATATGAAATAGATTACGTTCTACTATCTTCTTTCTTTAAACGATCCTGTGTATGGGACAGGACTTTGCTTGCCCTTTTGAGATTGTCAAGTCTATTTTTGGCAATATATAGCAAAATTGCTCGACTAGTATTGTTCGTTAAAAGTGGATATTGCAGTACCCACATAGTGTAACTCAACATTTAAGGAGTGCAGGTACGTTTCATCGTCTTCACCTGGATAAATTTTGTGCAACGTGACCACCTCCAGCGAATTTGTATAGGTTAGAAAACGCAACGCTCGTGCTGTAATAGTCATGTGTGTGTGTTTGAAGACGCCGCTGTTGTTACTTGTCATAATATATTCACAAACACGATGCTACTTTTTACAGAAATCTGCAGGATTTAAATCTTGCGGAATTGTTTAAAATAGTCTTTCATCACTTATGCACTGCTAAAACCCAAAAGTTACTCAAAACTATAACAATAAGCCGAAAACGATCAGCCAAAACAAAGTTGCTATTTATATTATGCCACTATCATGCTGTTATTTTTACCTGCTCTTCAAGGGTCGACGGGTTAAGTTTGTTTCTGTAGTCACCCGGAGCCGTGAAAAAAATATGCAGTCGTCAAAGCTTTAAAAATCAACCTTGGGAGGTATACCAGAGTCTTCCAAGCAGAAATGATTGCCATAGAGTTGGAAGTCAGGGAACTAATCAAAAGGCCCGTAACAAACAAATCTATAAAAAATATTTTCAGACAGCCAGGCTGCATTGAAAGCAATGTACTCCAGTCGGGTTGATTCAAGACTGGTATGGAACTGCATGCACCTCCTCAATAAACTCGGAACGAGAAACAGGGTAACCTTGATTTGGGTTCCGGGCCACAGCGGAGTGGAAGGCAATGTATTGGCCGACGCGCTAGCAAAAGGAGGAACTGAATCTGTGTTCATAGGACCAGAAACATTTCCGGGCATTACAAAAAGCACCGCTAAAACGACTATGTCGGACTGGGCAGTAAGGAAAGCACTCCTGAACCGGCGAGATACACCAGGGCTACTGCACTGGAAGGCGTTTATAAGATACCCCTCCAGTCAGGCCCCCCCGAGGATCATGGAATGTAACAGGTACGACCTCCGCATTCTGGTCGGTCTGCTGACGGGAAATGGTCGTCTAAGGTACCATATGCGGAAGTTGGGTCTTGAACAAACTTCAGACTGTCATGTCTGCTACGTGGAGAACGAAACAGCGGAGCATATTCTTTGCTCCTGTCCAGTACTGGATAATGCTAGGTTCCAGACATTCGGATTTGCCCAACTGGAACCTCATGACTTCAAGGAAGTTTCTCCCTTCACGTTGATTGCCTTCGTAAAGAGGTGCGGACTGTACGGTGAACTCTAAAAAGGTGTGAGCCACAATGGACACAATTGAGTCGCAGTGGAAGGAGGCAGCTCTGCCCCACTCACTTCCAACCTAACCTAACCTAAGCTTTAAAAATAGTTCATTTTTGGTACATTATTCTCGGAATCTCATATTAAATGAGATTTTAGTTCTAATAATATTCGGAAAATCAACTTGACAATCTTTTTTCCTTCAAACACAAACATCACAAGCTGATATGCGAATAAAATAATTAAGTGTTACTTAAGCAAAAGAAATCTTCGGCCTTAGTGTTTTGGTGTTTAAGCTCAAGTTAAGTATACGAGTAACAGCACAGCGGTGCAATTATTTTTTTTGATAAAGTTTCCAACAGCATTTTATGCAAACGATATCAGTGTCTTTTAATAGCTTCCTAATGTTCGGTGGTATGTGACTCAAGATGCCGTTCTATTCATTCTGTTCCAAAAAATGTAAACCATTAGTATTATTCAGTGAATTAACTAAGTAAGTAAGTAAAAAGTAAAATGTATATAGTAATGTATTACTGCCAAAAACACTGAAAGAGAATCCGATATTCTACCGATACTGTTACCCGAGTGTTACCAAACATTTTATGCTATACCGCCAAAGTACAGACATTCTGTATCCACATCAACCGATCAATTATTTCATACTATTAATTGCCACCAAGTCAATTTCAGCTTGAGTAGATAGTCCGATTTTCTAATTTCCCATAAATGAGCATGCGCGCATTAAACATGCTAAGTCACACAGATTTTGCAGCTAACATATATTTTCGTTACGAACTATCATCAACCAACTATCTGCTAATTTTCAATTTCAGTAAAATGCCCAACATTTTTTGCGAGATACGCATACTCTCAAAATTTCAAGTCACGGAGTGGCGTCAGCTAATATAGGTTTTTTTCGTTATTATACAAAAAACTGATCTACGAGAAACTGTAAATTCTCAGTATAATTACCCGTGAACATTTGCCACTAGCACCCCGACTATTATATTTTGACTTATATGAAAACCACTAACGTCTAACTCAAGCTTTATTAAACCTCAGCTTAGCTAAGCTTAGGCTTAACGTGGACATCTGTTATACAGTCGTCTAGCTAAACCTGGTTGAAAATAAAATTCATTACGGTTGGCACCAATGTAGCAATCCGTACTGTCATAATAAAAAATAACCTGTTCTGGTTTGGCACTGTGACGGTTTGTGTCAATTTGGGCAACAGCTTCCGTCGTTGTTCCTTTATTTGCTGTCTTTGTTAAATTAGACACAGCACTCGAAGAATATAACCTAATAACGTGACAAGAGATTTGAAGATTTTTGCATGACATACGTCATTTGTATCAGGTTTGGTTTAAACCTCAGCTAAGCTTGATGTTAAGCTTCCGTTTACGTAAGCTCATATAAAAGGGCTGATACACGTACGAGCAAGTACGCGTACTTATGGCTCGACGACCTTTTTCGCCTGTGTGTCACCGTAAGTACGCGTACTTTAAAACCGTCGCGCAAACCGCCGGCGAGCCAACTGGTTTGAAATGTTGCTCGTAGCTGGTTTCAGCTCGTACTGCGAACCGCGAGCCACCACTTTGTTTTGGCAGGTCATCGATGCGCAACGCATGTTGTGTTTAGCGTTTGTTAAAACTTTTGTTTATTTAGGAAAATTATCAAAATGAGTGATTTCAGCTTCACGTGTGTCACCGCGTCGAGCCGAGTAAGTTCGCGAACTTAAAAACCGCGTACTTAAAGTTCGTACGTGTATCACTCCTTTTAAGCTTAGAGTGGGGGGCTAAGCCAGCATTGTACAACGGACGTTTTGCAACTGACGTGGTTTAACGTCGCTTTACCTTAAACCGAAGCTTAAGCTTGCATTCTTCAGGGTGTCCCATTTTGGGCACTTTTACGGGGTATCTCGGTTATTTTTGAAGATAGAGAGTTGCGGTTTCCACGGCAGTTTGCTACTTTTTTGTGAAAACAAAGATGCCGTTAACAAAATTATCATGGCCGTCCTGGTTTTTAAGATACAGGGTGAAATCGAAAACTATCGATTTTGGGACCGCCCTCTTATCTCGGTTGTCTTTTATCTTATTGAAGAAGTTTAGAAAAGAGCCTTATAGAATTTTCTCTGCTTAATCCAGTGGTGTAGCTTGATTTTTTCTTACCCTAACCACTTTTCGGTTATGAAGCAAACATAAATTTTTTTAAATGGAACACCCTGTATATTATTTCTGAAGTCCATCGGAAATAATTCAAGCTTTCCAAAAATATATATTAGTATTAAGTTATTGTGAAAACTGCGTTCAGAATTTGATTTTTTCATTTTTTTCCTTATTTGCAGCAGTAGGCCATGGTTAATCAGCTATAAATAATAAGCATCTAAGCAGTTATTACTCTACAAGAGACATACTACCAAAATTCGAAAAAACAGAATCAAAATATTTTTTTTTAAATAATAATATCTCATTAAAGTGATGATTGTGTTATTATAATATTGAGTAGATAGAGGGCTATGACTCATGTATTAAAAGATTTGTTCTTTCTGTGTTTTTATTTATTAATTATTGTCAATTTTCTATAATAAGGGCAGCTTCGATACCCAGAGAGACAGCAGCCGTTTCCAGTTATATTTGCTCCTCTAAAAATAAATATAGTTAGGTACGTGTGGGGGCGGGTCAGAATATCTCCCATCGTATATCCTGCGTGTCGTAAAAGGCGACTAAAAGGAACCGAACTACTGTCGGTATAAGCAGTAACCTCTTCTCAACCAACAGCTTTGGGTCGACGAGTTGAGAAGAGTCAGGACACCTTCTTGTCATTGGGGTGAGAAACTACCCCTAATAAATGCGACCTGCATAAGTCAATATTCTTTGAACTAATCTAAGCATATTTTGACATTTTTCTTAATACTTGATTTGTTTCGGAGGTACACGCATGTTAACAAATATTTCCTAAAAACTATCTTCATTCCTTTTAAACCTGTTAATGCACATGGCAGGCTAGAGAAGGTTCTTTTAATGTAAAAAACTTCCTGAAACATGTAGCTGGTTTTAAAAGCATTTGAATACTAATAACATCTGTTCAAACCACACCGTTAAACATCCATACATACTCGAACATGTTGGGCCACATGGTGGAAAGTACACTTGGAAACTCGCCCGGTCAACATGGTCGAATATGTGTAACACTTAGTTCGAGAGCGTATGGGGGCTTTTGGACAAATGAAGTTGTCCAAAAGATGTACAGTTTAGTTAATTTGGAAACATCCCGTAAATGATTACCTGGAATCTGCAACATTTTTTGAGGGTGAGTGAAGTTTGATGGTTTGGAAGGTGCTTTCTGCCTTCAATAGTCAAACCTTGATATAGAGAATATACTCTCTTAGTGTCGGTATACGAATGTCGAGAAAACTGAGGTGCATTATTTCATCTCTGCATTTGCTAATAGCAATTCGTTGCAAACTAAGCCGCTGTGCAATGATATATTTCCCGATTGCAATGTTTCTTACGTAAACACCTTCTAACTACATGAAAGATAAGCATTTATATGAATTGGAGAAACACAAACACATCGAGAAAAGCAAAAATGAAGAAGTAACTATAGGAGAAATGCCGGATGCGAGAGATGAAGTATCTCGACACTGGTGTTTTTGGTATGAACATATGTATGTTTGCATTAATCTAGAAAGCAACTGAACTCAGCCTGACGATGCCTTAACATAAGAAGGTTAAACCAATAGGACGTTCGTAATTTAGTTGTGATACTTCTGAAAAACCTTTAGTCGCTATGATAAAAGTATTACATGACGTAAGAGAACTACAACGATGCAATATCCAGCAACATGATTTTTTTTTCAAAACAAAATTATGATTGTCATCCTTTATATCATCAGATAGGGAGGAAGCACCCTGTAGATACATTTAGAGTCAGAGTGTTTCGGCAAAATAAAATCTCGTTAAAGTAAACTAATCCCTTCGGCGTCGAATTGAAGTTCGTTCTCTAAAGAGACTCCAAAAGTATTTTCCTTTTCATGAAAAGCTATCTGAATGTAAGCTTCGTCCTAATTTGTGTAAAGACTGTCTCACAAGTAGAATTAATTCCGCGAAGTATCTTGCTGTCTAACGTTCCGTATTCTTAGTAGCTTTACA
This sequence comes from Callosobruchus maculatus, assembly GCA_951848785.1. Lineage (NCBI taxonomy): Eukaryota > Metazoa > Arthropoda > Insecta > Coleoptera > Chrysomelidae > Callosobruchus > Callosobruchus maculatus. The sequence goes on along the minus strand of CATOUR010000142.1, from coordinate 2,050,524 downwards.
AAGAGACAGAACTTAGTTAGTATGGATTGGTACTACTAAATAGCAATACGTACTCTTTTTTTATTATAGAGGGTTTAAAAATCGACTGGATTGCAAGGACAGAAGCAACAGCATACCCGGAGGTGTGAGAGAAAGTCTTCCCGCCCGACGTTGAACCAGCTTGAGTCCTCTGATGTCATGTCCAACGTTACGCAACGGCGTCCACCCGACATGTCACCACGGCCCGACCGGCTAAAACCCGCTCCCTATTATTCTTACTTCTGCTCAATCTCCATCTGCACCGGACATTATCGTGAACGATATTCTTCGCAGTGAAAGATGAGTTAAGTATGTTTTTCTACTCCTTCTTCTTGTTACATGTCCCTGTGTTCCTCTGTCTCTTTCAATTTTAAGATGTCTTGAATCATCTTGTGTACTATTTTCCAGTGTTTCTTGCTCGATATCATGATAGGCACCATGTTTTCTAGGATCAGGTCGCATTCTAATAGGGTGTGCCCGACTGTGTCGCTCTGGCCGCAATGTCGACAATGATCTTCCGTCTCTCGTCCTATTTGGTTTCTATATACTCGAAATGGACCGTGGCCCGACAACGCCTCTGTTTAGGGAATACCAGGTTGTCCTGTGTTTGCACTCTGCCCACACTCGTATATTTGGAATCAGGCGATTAGTGCACTGCGCCACCTCCATTGTACTGGACCACATCCCCTGCCACTCGTCCATGATCTTCTGCCTGGTGATCCTCCGCCGCTTTGGCAGAGCAGCTTCCGCGACATACATATATCTCCTTTCCTTGGCCAACAAATGCAGTGGCGCTATCGCTGTTATAACCTGCAGCGCTTCGGTGGGGACAGTACGATACGCACTGGCCAACCTCAGCTGCGACTTCCTTTGCACTCTGTCTATGGTTTGCTGGGGCTTTTTCCTCTCTGTCGCTTTATATCATACAGGAGCTCCGTATAACAAAACTGAGTGGATAAATCCGTTCAAGATCTGTCTTTCTTGCATACTTGGGCCGCCTACGTTTGGCTTTATACGTGACAGTAGTGCCACCTCCTTTCTGTTTTCACCGCAGTTCTCTTTATATGTTCGTTGAAATATCGCTTGTTGTCTACGACAATCGTCAAGTACACTATCGATGTGATGGGTACTGTTTGCACCACTCTAAGGCGGAAACCCATTTGGCTCCTAGTGATCCTAGAACCCCGGAGAATGATCGCCTCAGTTCTGCTTGGTGCCAGCTGAAGTTGGTGCCTGGACATCTACTCGTCTATCCTTCTCAGCGCCTTATTTGATGTTTGCACTAAATTTATCTCATCTTTGCTGGAGGCTACCAGAGCAAGGTTATCCGCGAACACCACAGTCTTTGTGTTTCGAGGAAGAAGTATCCTTAAAACCCCATCATATAGGATGTTCCAGAGAAGAGGACCCAAGGCTGATCCCTGAGGAAGTCCTGTAGACATCTCCAACTCTAAGTTTGCTATTTTTATAGGTCTGTCACTAAAATAGCTGGCGATCAGATTCCATAAGTACCTCGGTATGCCACGTTCATTCAACTCCTCCATTATGATGCCCCACGACGCCGTGTTAAAGGCACTTTGCACGTCAAGTACGTCAAGTGTCACCAGTGCTCTTCGTTTATTGGAGGTACCTTCCTCGGAGCATAGCACAGACTTCTATGAACACGTATTCTCGTAAGCTGAAAGTATCAAATTCTGGAAGGATATTGTGCAGATGAAAGTAAGTAAGGAGATTTTTTGAAGAAAATATCTATGTGCGATGCTCTGGCAGAGCATGGCATTACTATTCTTGAAAGCCCTATCGAAAAATGTCCACAGCATGATCGGCAGAACGCCATACAATGTTTTAGATATGTTTATCGTCATAAGGCGCATCAATAGACTTGTTTTTGAGGGCCTAGGGCTTCTAGAGTGTCCTAAAAAGTTTTGTTTTCGTATGACTTAGACTCAGCGAGTTTGAGAGACACCAAGTTCTAACTGACGCCTGTTGATCGTGGTCGATAATCCTCTCAATTTTTGTTGTATCATCTGCATAAAGAATAAATTCTGATTTTGAATCGCAATTTGAGATGTCAAATCAAGAAGTATTGAGTAAGACTTTCGCGGGTATGATTCGATGAACTGTTGGTTCTTGGGCTGTTCGGCCAGCGTTGGACGCCCCGCCACTCTGGTGTCGGCCCGCCTCGCAGCTTGACGTTTCGCCAACCAGTTCGACGTGTTCCGAGAGACTCTCGGACTCTGTTGTACTGGCAACCATGTGGTGCAAGTCACTTAGTACTGCAGTAGGAATTTAAGTCTTTCTTCTGTCACAATCATCGTAACTATCATCGAACATTTTATTCCTCCATATACATGACTTCAAAATTATGCATGCTTATATTTGATGCAATACAAAATATGTTACATGCAATCTGTTTCAGAGAAAGTAACACAAATTGAGTTGAACTCCTTCTTATACGAAGCAATAAAGTCAGTATGCGAAATAACGGTCTCGTAGAACTCGATATTTTTTTCTATAAAGCATCTGGTTGAAGGCAACGTATAAATCTGGCTTTCGAACGTTATCGATAATTTAAATCCTGCTCTTTGTATTATCGGCTTTCCACTCAATTTTCAAAAAAAAATTCCTCCGGCATTTCAGCGCCCGTTCAATTTACTGTAAATCGTCTGCCATAAATTTATCCGTTGGATGTTTTAATACGGTGGATAAAACTGACAACGCATGCTTACCCTGAGGCTATGCAGATTTACGCAAGGTCAATAATCTTTTTTTGTAGCTAAGCAGATGCGATGACAAAATCTAAATATCGGAGTAACTCAACTAGCATAAAGAGGTTAGATAAGCTTTTTATTTGCAGTAACACGTATAACGTTCACAGCTTCGATACAGATACCACCTGATAGACCGTCCAAAATTCTGGATATCCTGGAAAAAAGGCGCTTGCTGTACCATTTGGTTTTTTAATGTGTAAAGTATGGCTTGATTGGGAAGAGATTTAGACATTCGGTGGCAAAATTATGAAAGAGATCAAAAAAGCCTAGCTTGTTGGAATATCGGTAACCTGTAAAGGGTCACAAATCGTATGCCAATGAGAAAGGGGCTGGAGGTGGAGCGTTACTGCGAACTCACCGATTAGTTGAATTGATCTTCTTCTAACTCCGTCGAGTGAGGAGGAATTAGGGACAGCACCGCTTCCTCATATACAGGGTGAGTTTTTAGTACCGGCTCGGTCGATAACTCCACTACTGTAGAAGATAGCGAAAAAAAGTGTATATAAAAATTGTAGCCACGGATATGCTCCTTGCTCAGAAAATATTTTGATTTATACAGGGTGATCCATAACTACGTGGTGATGCAAACATGCATTTTTTTAAATGAGATACCCTATATATTATTCCATATTCAGATTCTACTAATGATTTCCGTTCTTCCAATATAGGGTATTGTTACATTATACAGGGTATTTCAAAAGTTATGACTATTTTTGTATCCAAATCACGGTCAAATGAACGTACTGTATATCAAAAAGTAATGAATCAAAAATTATTTTTTTTACATGAGAGGATTAGAAATATCCTCTAGTTTTAAAATACGCTATAAAAAAATCCCGTGACGCATATTTGTATACAGGGTGATGTAGAATGCAAAATCTAGATTTTCTCTCTTTTTTTAAATGTAACCCTCAATATTTTATTATACCAAAGAATTGCTTTTAATATGCTCTTTCATCTTTGTATAGCACTTATTATGGCTGCATTCATTACTTTCTGAGATATTCCGATTTTTCTACAAATTTTAAATATACCTCCTATTTGTTTAATAAAATTTATTTATTTTGAGATACTACCAAATTTTGTTTCTGCTTAACAAACAACTGAAATATAAGGCGATAATAATACTTGATCAAGTCAAAACACTGAACTAACGAGATAATATAGGTCAAGTGTGCTGAGGAAACAATTTTATAGACGTCATGCATAATTATCAAGCAGATGTATCAGATGGGCTATGAAATGTGAAACGACACAGTCCAAATAAAATGATGCTTCAATCTTTCAAACGCATTAGTTTTAAAGTGCCTCCGTTCTGGATATTGCTATTCATAGTTGATATATTCTAGAGGCAAGTAGACAATTTCTCAAAGATTTTCCTAAATACTCTCAATGGAAAAATTAATTTTCAAAGCTGGTTTTTCACACAGCACGGAATTATTGAGTAGGTTACGGAAACTGTCAATTTTTCAAAGCCTACCTGATAAAACTACTTGATAATTATGCATGACGCCTACAAAATTGTTTCCTCAGCATACTTGACTTTATTATCTCGACGATTTAGGGTTTTGACTTCATCAAATACTATCAAGACGTTATAATTTAGATGTTCATTAAATTAAAAACAAATCAGATAGTACTTTCTTAAAATAAATAAATTTCAGTACACAAAGAGAAGCTATATTTTAAATTTACCGAAAAATCGAAATATCTCGGAAACTGATGGACGTAGGTACAACAAGTGCTATACAAAGATGAAAGAGCATATTGAAAGCAATTCTTTGGGATAATAAAATATTGGGGGTTACATTTGAAAAAAAAGAGAAAATTTGGATTTTGCATTCTACATCACCCTGTATACGAATATGCGTCTCGCGCTTCTTTTATAGCCGACTTTAAAACTAGAGGATATTTTCAATCTCCTGATGTAAAAAAATAATTTTTGATTCATTACTTTTTGATATACAGTACGTTCGTTTGTCCGCGATTTGGATATAAAAATGGTCATAACTTTTGAAACACCCTGTATAATGTAACAATGCTCTATATTGAAAGAACGGACATCATTTTTAGAATCTGAATATGGAATAATATATAGGGTGTCTCATTTAAAAAAATGCACGTTTGCATCACCACGTAGTTATGGATCACCCTGTATAAATCAAAATATTTTCTGAGCAAGGAGCATATCCGTGGCTACAACTTTTATATACAACTTTTTTCGGTATCTTCTATAGTATTGGAGTTATCGACCGAGCCGGTACTAAAAACTCACCCTGTATGTGATCAGTACTCCAGGTTAGGTTGGACGGCGAGAAGCACTTTTTGCCTTGAAAGCATTGTACTCGAGCTTTTACCTAGCAACTATTGCAAATTGCAGAACGTGTCCATGCCAGATCGTGTTTTTTCTAATGCTGGCTCCTACAGATTTGAACGGGTGATTTCTTTGCAGATCCTGGTTATATATCAGAACCAAATAGTCATTTCAGCTCTTCTTGTTTGTATGGTACAGTATTGGGTCTTGGAGGCATTTCATTTCCTCTTTTCATTTCAGTCTTGTTCATTGGAAAATTTTATGTGTCCGTTGTATAATTTATTCATCTATTTTTGTCATTACAATAAGGTTGAGTGGAGGAACGGGAAGTCCCGAACTCTGCCTTTTGGCAAACTATATACTTATTATTTATTGTTTCTTGTTGTCATTATGTTTTTTTTTTGTATAGATTTGCCAGTAAAAGCGATTATTATTATTATTATTATTATTTGGATTTACAAAGGGGTATTATTTTTCAATTCCTTATTAGCACAGAAGTAACCGCTTCTAGCCTACTGCACCCCAGTTCGAGAACGAAAGTCGATGTATTACTATAGATTGGTGCATGCAAGGGACTATCATTCACAAAACTGTGGACAAGGTTTATATACGGTTCTAGAAAGTAGTTCCTACATGTGAGAGCCATGAGGGATCCCTGCGCAACTTATGCTTTGAGCTTGTCGAAAGAAGTGAGACTTCTCTTATCTCTAGATGACTATCTACAACGAAACAAAATATGTTAACGGGAAGACTGTATGACAGAGTATTATTCAGTAGAGCCATGTATTGCAGTTGATGGAATTTCTTTGAACTAATAATAGCAACAGTACTGTTGTTGTTTAAACAGTGATGTTGAGAGTTAGCACCTAATGCATTTCTCCATCCCATTACTAATGACAGATATCGTAGCTTGGTCTGAAGATGGTAGAACTTTTGAAAGCGGCGGTCAACTCACTGCATTACTTCTACATTTTTTCCGTTTTGAGGATTTGCTGGAGTGATCTATGAAACTTCCTTCGCACTATCCTTCAATTTTACCATCATAACATGTTATTGGAAGAAAACTACCATTCTGCTGTGGAGTCTAATTTTCCAATTTGCTTAAAGCCTTACACACATCGGTTGCGTAAATGGTTTCTGATGCTACTGAATCTTTTTTTCTTCAGATAGGCATCTGACCGTGATTTCAGTAACTGAAAAAATATTTAAGCTGTTCACATAGGCACATTTCTTGCCATGCTGACGTCATCGCATATATAAATCCCCAAAGTATAGCCCCTATAAAACATTGTACGACTTCGTCAAACATAACGCCACATCCTCATTAAGGTATTACTTTGGAACGCCAAAATAAAAAAATAATATCAGGCAACTGCCTAATGAAAAACCGGTCATTATTTCCCTGAACGCAACGATAAGCACACCTAGGCGCATGATTTAAGTTTGCTTTCTTTATCACAAATATCGGGGGATTGATTGATTGACTAAATCACTTCCACCACTATGAGTTGCGGAAAGAGGAACAATGCAATTAAAAAGGACAGGACAGGACATCATTAAGACAAGAAGCAAATTGAGACACGTATAGCGCGTGTTTCGTGTGTCACGAGAGACACGACATGTACGTGCCATACACGACGCATTGTGATCTTGTATTCATGTAGTTAGCATCTTTCGTATTGTACATACAGCTCTTTCTGTTATAATTGAGCCAGAAATATAATATTTGTTTGCATTTCTTTCAGGTCTCAATCAGTGCCGATACTTCTATAGTGCAATTACGTTATTATGTAGACCTGAGTAACGATAAGAATATAGTTCCCTATACATGTAGGTATATATTATTATAATGCAGAAAGTGGTAGGAGATCAAAATAATCGCAAATACCTATTTCCAATAGATAAAAATAAAATAAATTGATCTACTTATACATTGACATGTGATTATGCACAGGAAATATACATATTTTGATGACACTAACCACTGCGCGATCCCAGCAAAAAATGCCGAAAGGGATTACCGTCGTCGGACTCGTTGGGCGTCCAGTGAAGGCATAAGGAAAATTTGCGAATCTTTTCCGAGTCAGTGACAATATATGTAGTGAGGTGAACGGTATTGCGATATTAGTTGTCGATCTGTTATTATAAATTGTGAGACTGCGTGTTATTTATTATATGTATTTTATAGACTATAAAATGTGGTTTCCAAGCGACTAGCACGTGTTCTATAAAGATTACTGATTTTAGAAGGAAAAACATTGTTTCGACCATAGCAAACGTCTGATATTCCTAAAGCGCATCCGCGGCGCGTGTAAAATGCCACCGATACTGTAAAAATGGGCGCGACTGTTGAAAACCCAAATTTTCCATATTGTAGCAACGACCTCTCGGGAAGCGAGACTGCTACTGCCTTATAAAACCTTATGTAATATCATACGAAGTGGTGTGAAAACAAGAAAGAAGAGGTCTGACTTGCTGAGTTTAAAAGCTCAAATCCAATAAGGCTGCTAAATCTAGAAACATAGCTAATGAATGCTATAAAAAGAGACAAATACCTACTACTGAGATGGTACACAGAACGCTGCCGAAGAAAGGGGAGAGCTGTTCCAGGAAAACGTTAGAATGATGGCTCAGAAAGATTAGCTATAAATTTGGTATCGTAAATAAAAGGTCTGCAATCATGGAGAGCCGACGTTTGGTGGCATGGCCTCATAATTATTTGGAAAAAATTAAAATATAATTATATTATCTTGACAAAACGTGGTATGACAGCCATGATACAGTAAAAAAGATAAGGACGGACTTCTCAAAAAAATGCCAACTGGAAAGTGTCCCAGCAAAAAACGGATCGCGAAGGATAATTCTACACTGCGGCTCTGCAGAATGTGGGGCTGAAAATACAATGTTGTTGTGTGGTAACAAAATTGCAGAGTGTGTAGTCGATTTCCACCAGAATATGGATACTTTTAAATACGAGAAGTGGTTTACTTGTGAAAAAAACACGAGCGCTTTGTGCCATATTATTCATAAATCTAGCACCCGACGCTTTTTTCACAAGCGTATTTGTATTTCTTGCTCAGCTTATTTAAAAAGTTGTTTTCAACTTTTTAGTTCGATATTCTTTAAAAGCGTGTTTTTCTTTGTTTCTCAACTATATTTTTAATTCTTTTAGTTAACTTTATTATTATTATTTCATAAGTTTTGGAGTTATAAACTAGCGGCCCCGACAGACGTCCTGATTATATAGCGATACCTGTCAGATCTTATGTAAAACCCTACCTGATAAACAAAAAATTATTGATTTGAAATGGCATTTAGAATTATAAAAACCAACCTCTATTAAAAAACTATAATATTACAAAGAAGATGACGAAACGCAGTGTTCAGAAGCCGTCACCCAAACAAGTACTAACCGCGCCCGACGCTGTTTAGCTTCGGCGATCGACGAGAGGCGGCGTTTTCAGCGTGGAATGACCGTTTCCTAATAAAATAGTCGACTGTGTCCGATATTTAAGGACGTTCGTTCACATAAGTGTTTATTAGATGAAATGATTTGTTTTTCATTTTTGATTTTGAAGACTTTGGTGTGCAGGCACTTTACGAATTTTATTCTGCTCCTGTTTATTTTAATTTGTTTTTATTGTGCGTGTTGTGTGATGTTATATTTTTAAAACCGTTGATAGTGTCGTATTATTCCATTATTTTTATCTAGTTAAACTCTAATGATTATTGCCATACCAACGATGAAAACTTCGTTTTCTGTTGCGTGAGGATGACTTAATACAAGTCGAAACGTCGCAGATAGGAAAATAAGGATTTTTTGTTTATATGACCTTATCCTACAAAAAATAACTGAAGTTCATCACAGTAGGTCAAAAACCTTTACAAAGTATCAATAATATATTATTATCAAAAACACTGGAAGCGAATCCGATGTTCCAACAAAATTGTTACCAAAGATTTTGTGCTCTACCGCCAAAATACAGCCAATCTGCGTCCACATCAACCGATCAATTTTTTCATAGTTTTCATACTATTAAGTGTCATACAAATTAATTTCAGCTCCAGTAAAATGGTCCGCTTTTCCAATTTCCCATAAGTTACCATGTGCGCAGCTAACAATATGTTAAGTCACACAGATTTTGCAGCTAAGATATGTTTTCGTGATGAACTTCCATCAACTAACTATTTGCAAATTTCCAGCTCCAGTGAAATACCCCGAAATTTTTGCGAGATACGCGTACTCTCAGAATTTCAGGTCACGGAGTCGCGTCAACTAACATACGTCTTTTTTTCGTTTTTCTACAGAAAACTAATCTACAAGAAACTGTAAATTATCGGCATAATAGCCCATGAAAATTTGCCGCCAGCTCCCCAACTATTATGTTTTGACCTATCTGAAAACCACTGACGTACGTCTAGGACGTCAACGCTGAGAAACGCGCTGTTGACACATTGATTTAAGTAATTACAATGGAGTCAAAATGATAACAAATTTAGATTAACTGGTATTTTAAAACAGAGAGCTTATAAATACCTAGTACATATAATAATAATTTATAAATAATTACAAAATTATTCATATACTTTGCAACTTTGCCTCGAATAAATTTCATAAATGAATAGCACTCATTTAACACCAGGTGTACCGAACGAACGTCCTTAAGCCTACTCTGCACGTCAATACGTCGATCATTTTGTACCAAGTCATTAATTTATGTAACTTTTGTGGCAGGTCGCGGAGTTTGTCGTCGACCGGTACGAGGTTTTTCTCTAACTGATAAACTGATTCGGTCATTTGACACAATACCTAACTGTAAATCATGGCAGCTGCCAGCGTTGTTTTAACTATTCTTTGTGTATTTTTAATTGAACTTAAGCTACACATTCTGCAAAACTTTTCATTTTGGTCCTCTCAATACTATTACCGCTATTCAAGTGGCGAGAACGCAGAGCAACTCGTTATGTCATTTCGAACTTGCATAAGACTTTGTGAATGGTTAACGCAAATCCCAAATCACGCGAAAAATGGCGCTGTGTTGCAGTTACTATCACACGACTGACAAAATTCAACCACTATCGTTCCAGGAGCACTGGAAAGGATACTTATCTGGTGTTAGTAGTGTTGTTGTTAAATAGAAACAGTAGCCACAATTGAGTGTTACAAGTTGGAAGCTCACAAACCCACATATAGGTGAAGCTAAAAAAAATGTGTTAACAAAAAGTGAAACGTTGAGTGACATTGTTTAGATTACTGCTAGATGTGGCTAGTTTGCATAGATTTCTATCCAGATAGATTGAAATTCCTCTGTAACCTGTATTTATTCCGAAGATCTATATGTGAGATTAAATTTGTTATAACCATCTTGTATGCTTGATCTTTTTGACCATAACAATTTCTCCAGCATTTGCATTGGTGAACCTTTCTAATTCGATCTTTGTATCCTAATGTCCCTTATTATTCCAGTATCAGTGTACTTCATTTCTCCTAGGATGTCTCGCACTTTCTGCTGATATTTTTTATTTTTCTCACTAGCTTTACTTCTTTTTGCACTAGTTATTCCTTCAGTCGGGATTTGGTTTTAATATTATTAGCATACACAATAGTCAGCAGCGCTGCACTAAATAGGAATTAGTATCTTTAATTACCATTTTTCCAGGAACAATAAATGATTAGATGTAGGAGGTCAGTAATTTTCATTAATTAGCAGTTTTCCCGCATACCCAGGTCTAATTTTAGTTTATATGGAGAATTGTAGGCCACACATAAGGATAATTTCATTATTGTGTATAGGCAGTGTTGTATGAAAGCTTACCGCACGCGTGATGCTAAGGTTGTCTAACCCAACGAAACCAGAACCTGTTTTGCATAAATATCCTGTTGAAAAGGAGTAGGTATTTAAATATGAAATCAGTCATTTCTCGTACTACGTTTATCTTGTTAAAGGCAAGTATAAGTTTGTAATCTTGAAGCGGCAAGGAAAAAGCCAAACTTCGTCAAAGAATTTTTTTCCACAAACTAAAATTTAGGTACACAATGCATGCGGTGGCCTGAAATGGTTCTCGCTGACTTGTTTTATAACATTCTATTAACACTCAAAATGTCGCTAGGTCAACCATACCAGGCAACACAGTCTTGTCAACATGACAAGAATTGTGCTCAACGTTTAGTTGGTTTAGTATACATATACACGCGAGTTTTTTTACGGCTGTCGCCGCCTCTCGCTTCCCAATTTCCATCTGCTGCGGTCGTTCCAGTCTCCTCATTGAGACCTCTCGCCGCCATTGAATCCATTACATCATCTTTCCAGCATCTTGGAGGTCTGCCACGCTTTCTTCTTTGATTTGGAGTCCATTGCCATATTCGTTTTGGCCATCTTGTACTTGGCATACGCTGTAAATGACCGAACCAGAGCAGACGCTTCCTTTCTATGGTGTCGAGGAGTGTACTTTCAACATTCATGATCTCTCTGATTTTGCCATTTCGGACAGAATCCAGCTTTGAAATACCACAACTCCTCCTCCAGAAATCCTTTTCCACGCCCAATAATCGGTCTTTTTATCTTTTAGTTTAGTTCTGAGCTTAAATATTGGATTCCGTCGCGTCCAAATATAGTAGTAGGCACAGAATCTCTCCAGGATGGATGACGATCTTCTGATCTGATCTAGAGTGTAAGCGGTAGGAATGCTATAAATATTTCAGTACTGAGCTACACCTTTCCACACATTTACCTGTGTTGAGGCATTTCGTCTGTAGGCAGACAAACCGTCCACACTGTTCTAGTGCTACTTCTTAATGAAAACGAGCTGACCAAAAGCAATATAGTCAGGCGCCCTTCTAACAACCCTATTACAGGTTCGCAAGTTGTATTGAGACTAGGATATGCATAAGTTGTGAACGAGAGCTTCTAGTCCTCCATCTAGTAACCAAACCACTCCCGAACCACTCAGATAACTGCAAGACGCTGATGCCATCAATTGTGGTAACGAGGTATAGGTATGGTTAGATCACGGCATCAGCATGAGCAGCAAGTCAGGCTACAGCCTAGACCAATGTTCATTCGTCGGGAGCTACCCACATTTACTGTATTGAGTTTATTTGATAAGAATATGTATTAACTCAATGAGCAATAAACTTGAAAAGCTAAACTTGAAACTCGACGTTGAAATCAAGGTCTCGGCATTGGACTAGAGAAAACTAGGCTGTGTCGAGTTATAACACGGTAGAAAGGAAAGAGCAATTCTTCGATAAAATTGAATTCCCCAACTGATTTCTGACTTTTCTTGATAATTTGATAATTCCGGTTTAGTTTCAAATCAAAACCACTTGAAACATCTTTTTCAAAAAAGTATTGTTCTTAAGCTCGAATTACATAACGCATGTAGTGTAATAGATTGTGTAATGCTTTCGCGGCCATGGTATACGATGAACTGCAAGTTCTTGAGCTGTTCGGCCGGCGTCGATACGCTCTGCTGCATGGGTGTTGAAGCAGCGTCGTTCAATGTATATAGTCACATGCAATGAGTATCTGAATTTTTATTTTTTAAACATTTGACATGCAGTTTAGCTCCACTTTCAAGCTGTCACCACCTCCAACATCGTGCTAGATAGTTGGTGCGTATTCGACCGCGCCGAGTAAGGATTGGCTATTAGGATGAGTCACTCCCCAGACGTGTGAAATGCTACAGGCAAATTCAATTCCTAAACTGATTCTGATCACTTCCATAGATAAAAATGTAGCTTTCATTTTTCTTAATAATTCGCGTCAAGTCAGAGGACTGATGGTCTACAGACAGGTCAAGACTAGCAGCTCATCATCCTCTGATCAATTTTGCCCAGAGACGTTTTTCACAAGTGTGGGTTTAGTAATCGCATAGTGTATTAATCGGCAGAAGTCAGTCTTGGAAAATGTTTAACTTTAGATCTGATCTCGAAGTCTGCCTGTACTACTTAGCTACGCCAGCTTGCGATCAGCACCACCACTCAACTTGCCTTTTTAATCCTGGTTCGTAGTTTAGCTGTACTACTAAACAACACAGGCTCACCCGTACAACCGATATTGTGCTTGACGTTGTTTTTTTAGGCTTCGTGCTAGTTTAATCTGAGAGGAGGTATCAAGTATGGACAGTGTAGTAGGGCCAGCACCTTCCCAGATATGTGAATGAATTTGCTTCCATAGACAAAACTATAGCCTCGATTTTTCTCAATAATATCCAAAACGTAGGGCTGGCAATTTACAGGCAACTCAAGACTAGCTCACCATATGCAGTCACTTGAATTGGGTATCACCGAATTGTGTAGGAGCACAGATAACGTATTGCATCTGCTACTATGAGACTACGCATTTTAAATTAGTCACGCATTCATAGGGCGTACGACCGAAACCGGAGCCACCCCGGAATAGAGTGGGGTCGTGAAGGGTTGACTTTGGGCTATTGTACAACCCGAGGAAAAAAAATATAATTAGATGATAGAGATAACATCTACAGACTTTGCTAATTTGGGCAACTGGAGCGACAAGACAAACACCCTTCCAGCAGTGATATCAATAGGATCTGAAGTATCACTGGACTTACTTTTATTATCTAAAATTTTCCAAATTTCAGGAAAACGTTAGGTAATTAATATTGTACAATAAACATAAAGTAACAGATAAAGAAATGGAGCACAACTACTGATCTACAAAGTGCGGCACTGGTACCTAAATAGGCAGATGTCTCAGTCAAAATGAGTAAACGCTGATTTTATGAGACAACGCAGAGTAGATGATGAGATCTCACAGTAAACTGAAATTCGACTAAGGTCTGTCGATCTGTCGGTTGTTTTATTTATTTAGCATACAATATGGTTGTGAAAAAAGTAATAAAAGAATAAAACAGCTCTTTTTTTCGTTTTTTGCGATCTAAATAGTAACGAGGCTATAGGTTAATATCGAGCCTGGAAATCCATTCTATGGCTAATGGTTTAGCTTGGAGGAAGTCCTTGTTGTGGCCTGGATATGATGTAAGGCCACATTCTTGCACTATACGCCTGACAGTTTGGGTCTCTCGGACTGGCGGTCTGCCGGTCACCACCTATTTAATTTGTCTGCTTCTTTTCAAAATGTATGTTGCCCCCAAAATCTGGTGGTAGGAAGATTCTGGTCGTTGATCTAAACGTGTTCTGTAGAAATTTTAATTTGATGTATAGCTGAACAGATAGAATAAATATGGGTAGAGTGAGCAGAGCTGTGCTTTTCTACTTTGGGGCACTAAAATGTTTATCGCCAGTATGCAGTTAAAGCCTTTCGAGGGAGGAGGGCCAGTCTGGTTCAAGGACGGATAACTCACCGACGAAGGCCTCGGCGCTGGGATCTGTGAACCAAAAACAAAGCTCTCCCTCCCTCTTGATGGATACACCACGATATTTCAAGCAGAGATATATGCGATTTTAGCGTGTGCCTTTCGTATTCACGAAATTCAGGGGCCTAGCAGACAGATCACCACCTGCTTTGACCGCAAGGTAGCATTTAAAGCACTGAGCGCTTGTAGGTTTACATCAAGGCTCGTTCTGCAATATAGAAAGGTCTTGGGTGACATTTCGGCAAGACATCAGGTGTCACTTACGTGGATGCCGAGTCAAGCTGGAGTTGCTGGAAATGAAATGGCGGACCCGCTCGCAAGGCGAGGGTCGAGAAATGATTTCCTGGGTCCTGAGCCGGCTGTTGGGCTGGCAGCAGGTACCATTAGAAGTAAAACAGAGGTATGAATGCAAAATTAGCATCTTATGAGATGGAGAGGAATCCCTGGACAGGTCGGTCCAGCTAGAGGACTTATTTTAGGACCTCTGGTAAAGGGGGAGAAGTTCTGTCTCTCACTAGACAGAAACCAGCTAAGATTACTTATGTGCTGGGGGTGGCAAGTGACCCGACGACGTGAACATGATGTGGCGGGGAGGAGGAGTCCTTAGCACACATCCTGTCATTGTGAAGCCCTTGGGTATCACAGGCAGAACATACTAGGTTCAATCGTTCTTGAACCCGAGGATATAGGATGGCCAGGACTGATGGCCATCCCAACCTTTGTGATAAGTGCTGGACTTGGGAACTACGGTAAGGAGAAGTGCATGAGGGCCCGTTTGTAGGCCTATGCATCTCCCTATGCAATGGTGATTCTGGTCGCCATGAAGCATCTCTTCCTCTTCCATTCATTCCCATAATGGTCTAATGTAAAAGCTTTCCCACAATGTGACGTCTTAGCGAAGGTTTTATTACTGGGGGTGCGAGGTCCGTAACGGACGAAAGGCGATACAATCTTTCTTTATACAGAGGTCACTTAGGACTGCCACTACTACTAAGTAGAATAGGCATATTGCACATCACGTGGGTCTTATGGCTTGGATCTCGAATGCGTTAAATGGGTAGTGCCTGAGACCGTACTGGCTTTTGAAATAAAGGCAGGTTTTGAGAACTAATGCAGATACATGTGCAAACGGATACCGTATATGACTTGTGCAGCAGCTGTTATTATAGAGTTCTATATATAGACTTTGAATTATCCTATAGGAGATAATTACAGACTAATAACCTTTAAAATAAATAGATAAGTCCACGGGGCTGATGATTACTCATATCTCATGCTTCCACTTCTGGACATAAAAGCTGTGTTATAAATAAGTTAGACTTTCTCTAAACTTCTCTAAATTGACTGCCTTATATGCTACAATTTTCTGGCAACCTTGAGTGTCGCTCACAATTTACAGTTTTATAGTTGCTTCTAGGAATCGTCCAGCGGAGTCTATTCACAGGCGTAACGACGTACCGGACGTCCTAGTTCCTGTGCCGTGTCGCCAGAAATGGCTTACTGAAATTTTTATGTGCGGCTATATGTTCCGTAATGACAGTGAAATAGCCCTTCGTCGGACATAACTTAATGTGGCGTCGTGGCGCGTAGTAGTACTCGGGAGGTGAGTTTTGCGTGTAGTTCGACCTTATGCAGCTGTTACAGCTTCACACTGACACATTGCAATAGATGCAATAGATGAAAGTGTTGATTGAGTCAGGTGTAGGAGGTGAGCAAACTGTTATGTACATTGGCGAGCAGAAAATATAGATTACTTTAAAAATTACAAATAATTTTGGAAAAAAGTGAATTACTGAATCATAGGTCATTCATTTTCCGATAAATGCTAGAGGGCATCTTTCTTATCTGTCGGTTGTTGTCTACATAATCTTTGACTTTTGATGAAAAAACGCGAAAGTAGCCTGATTAATAGTTCACACGATAACTAATTCCTCGTTTATATTGTTGAGCATCCTTATAAAACTTACGTTTTTTATTATGTATTTTGGTTCTAGTCTGTATTTAACTCAGGCACATATCCAGGGTTTAGTTTTAGGGGTCCAGATTAGAGTTGCCACCTTAAATTTGCTCTCGTCGAGGGGGAGGGGGGTGCAAAAATTTGTGAATTCCATTTTTTAGACGGGATTATTATAAAACATTTCAGGAGGGGTCCGGATCCCCTGGACCCCCTCTAAATACGTACCTGATTTAACTGGTCATAATGCCTCTAGATCCGATTGTTGTGGCTAAAATTGTAGCATTAAATGCAAGATAATCGAGGACGATGAGACAGCAAGAACTACCGGTAAGAGCTTATGTGTTGTACAATATGTGTGTGAAAGCAACCAAGATACTAGCCTGATAACTTGAAGACCGGGGTACGGTTAAAGATGGATCACCAGCCAAAGAGATGATCAATGTTTGGCTGCGAAATCAATTTCAAGAGGTTAGAGATGATACTATTGAATGGACCAGTAGAAGAAGGCCTCATGCCAATGGATTGCTTTGTCAAAGAATGGTTACAGAGCTGCCATTGCACCGACCGTCGGCATCGAATTGTAAGATTGACTTTTGCCCGGAATCACTTGGAATTGAATGATTCTAAATGAAGCAAGGTACTATTTTCGAATCAATACCGGTTTTGCTTAACTGGGTCAGAAGGAAGTTGAGGTGTATGGAGGAGACCCGGGGAATGATATGCTCCAGTCTCTATGAAAAACTTCCACATGGTGGTGGTGAGTTGATTATGGTTTGGGCGGGAATCAGTTCAGAATTGGTCTTTATGAATGATCATGTTACGCTGTTTATGGTCGCTATGGGCTAGGTCGGCATTATTGTGCTCGATAACTCTAGACCCCACACAGCCAAAACTGTCACTGAGTATCTGTATTATGTGGGAATTAAGCGGCATGATTGACCAGCATCCAGTCCAGACATCAATCAGATCGAACACACCTGTGATTGAAAAAACCAGAAATAAATGTCCGCCTCTGACGGGAATCGAACCTGGGACCTTCTGGTCACGAGGCCTCGGCTCTAACCACTGAGCCAACCGACTCCCCTCCAGAATGTACTTGATCCTGAATTTAATTCAAAGCATGCCTCGTCGACTACAAGCAGTCGTTAACGTAAGAGGAGGGAATAACCGCTATTAATTGGCATGTTTTCTCATTATTGTCATTATTGGTGATTGTTACTCGTTCACTTAGTTAATATATCGAATTTCCAAATTCACGTTATTTCATGGAAATTCGAAAAAAGAAAGACTGACCGACTTCAACTGACAACAAATATGCCCACTAGCGTTTGTCGGAAAATAAATTATTCACCTCCGTGACAATTCAGTAATAATTAACTTTTTCCAAAATTACTTGTAATTTCTTAGGTGACCTAACTTTTTTCCCGCTAGTGTATAAAGTAAATGAAACTTGACATATATTTGAATGTAGAGTACTCGGTTACATTTTTGTTAAGATTTGAACTTTAGCTCAATGGTTCACCATTAATTTGCTTTTCAGCCATTTGAAACTAATTATCATTTGTGAAAAACTATATAATTCTTCTCCAAAGTAAGTAAAATAGACATTTAATGCGTCTCTTTTACTTAAGTTGCCTCCCTCAGGCATTCCAGCGAGTAACATTGTGAATAAAATCGCAGATGGAAGGTTACCTTAGGTGCGATGATATAAAACTTTCCTTCCACGATCACTCACGGATCGGGATCTAAGGACTCGGCATCCACTAGGTCAAGGAGGAAGGCAAAGGGGTGTAGAGAGAAGCTTTGCATTCAGGACCTGCACAAGAGAATAGAACTTATATGTGATCTGACAGTCATGCAGTCTGGAAGCGGAAACATCTCCGATGGCTAGATTCTCTTTGTCCTTGAAATGATGCACTGCTGACAAGCCTGGGTCCCTAGATACACTACTGTGGCGGAGAACTGGAGAGCGAATCGCCTGGCTAGGATAACGGTTAAAGGCTTAATCAATTGGCTCCGAATCCATGCTAGGCATTAGTAGGCGTCAGATCAATGCTGCGTTGGATGAGTATGCTTAGAATGAATTGCGAAGGCTTGGTTGGAGAGAGATAACTGCATGCAAGCAAAAAGTCATTTACCAGTCACGCACTACAAGTACTAAAATGCTCCATCTGCTCAATATGCTGAGAAGAAAATTAAACTTCGTAACACTTCCTGGGCAAAGGTGCTTAGGGAGGGTTTGGGTTGACGCAATTTGAGGAAAAATAATTGTTCTCAGTAATCGGGTCACACGTAATGAAGTCAACCAGGAGGTCTGGCATAAGTTTGGTAAAAATGTATTCTTCAGGAGGCTACAAAGGTTTCCAGTGTCGATTTTGTGGGGTTGGCAGTGAAGGTGAAATCACTACGACTACTCCCTTCCGTCTCGAAAACTAGAGTTAGTACTGCCACACAATCTATGGCTATGACTTTTTGATGAAAACGATCAATATATCTTAAATCGCGTATTTGTGCTCACAAAGCGAAAGGATGGAATCAGAGTATAGACGGTAGCAGTCTCGGGTGATGGATATCTGCTAGACCTAAAAGAATACTGCGTGAAAGAATGGATATCTTTTTGACGGAATATTCCATCATAATACGTATAACATTCCCTTTAAACAGCATGTAATGACATGAAATTCTGTGTACCTTCAACTATCAGTGGCAAAAGCAATACGCTTTTGTCGGTAGATGTATGGCTATGCTGTCAACAACTGCGCCTTTGAACACTTTGGTCTAATGAAAAGATTTGGTTTATTATACAGGGTTATTCACGTTATCCGACACGGAGCATGATGGCTAAAGTGTTTGATAAAAAATAAAATAATTTCGGGTGGACAGAGACTCATTAAAGGTACATTTTAAAAATATTTTCATGTTATACAGGGTGTCCCAAAAACAAGAAATGTATCAAAGTTATAATTTCTTGAATGGAACACCCCGTATATTATTGCATATTCAGATTCTTTGGTGAATTCTAGTGCGACTTTATGTATCATACATGAGGCTTGAAGCGAACCGTTTAGGTGTAATTCACCATTTTCGGTATAAGTAGATATCAGGAAAAAATTGAAAATATTGAAATCGGCGTTTTGCAATTTTCCTACCTAAAAGCAACGTAGCAGGCCATGTAGTATAAACAAAAATCTGTTCAGGTAGAAGAAAACAACTAACTTGGCATAAAAATACACACGAACTAGACTAAAGGGACAAGATTATAAAAATTCCTTACAACAAATCAACTCTCCCAGAAACAACTGCGATAATATCTCTAATGTCAAGGAGAAGCTGGGGTATGGCAGTAATAGATATTTTTTTGGCTACCGCAATTTACTAGAGGTTAAAAATGTTCAAGACAATTAAAAACCATAACATGAAACAAAAACAACCAGCGACTATTGCTCCAGCACGCAATTATCTATCATATGTAATGATGTAAAAAAGTAGTAATTTGCCTCGAAGTCGATACCTCTGACTGGAGCCCTTCTATTTTCCAATATCTATCAGCAATATTGCAAAAAAGGAATACTGACCAATCAGATTTAAATTTTCTGCCATTTAAGTTATGTTTTATAATTTGAACAAATTTTAATTCATTCTTCATTTTCTGCGATCTTGCTAATAGGTACTGAAAAATTTTCAGAACTCCAGTCAGAGGTACTTTTGACTTGCATTTTGACAGAATCCTTTTTTATATCATTAAATGTGAAATTTCATTATGAAAATAATAAACTGCCTACAACACTGTCTAGTAGTTTTCGCTTCATTTCAAAATTTTTAATGGTTTTGGAAATTGCCAATCTCTAGTACATTGCAGTAGCTAGTAGGCCGTGAAAAAATCCATTTCTGCCATACTCCAGCTTCTCTTTGACCAAAGATATGTTACCGACGTTGTTTCTGGTTAGACTTTGTTTGTTGTGAGGAATTTTTATAATCTTGTCCCTTTAGTCTAGTTCGTGTGTATTTTTCTGCTAAGTTAGTAGCTTTCTTCTACCTGGACAGGTTTTTGTTTATATTTCATGGCTTGCTACGTTGCTTATAGGAAGGAATATTGAAAAACGCCGTTTTGTTTGAAAATTTATAATTAAATGAAAATTACCAGAGATTGATATTCACAATCATATATCATAAGAAAGGCTATCAAATTCTACGTTTAACCGTTTAAAAAAAATAGGCATTCCCATTTGAAAAAATCAAGTTATAGCTGATCGAAGCTTCCTTAATTGTTCGAGCGATTTCTTCAACCATAAACGTAATTTAAATTTGACAGTCTCATCCAAGCTGACGCATCTTATGCTTAGTCATACAGCAAAACCCCAGCCTTCCAAATTTTATAATCTCTGCGATATTCAATTTTTTCCTGATATCTACTTATACCGAAAATGGTGATTTACACCTAAGCGGTTTACTTTAAGCCCCATGTATGATACATATGGTCACACTAGAATTCACCAAGTAATCTGAATATGCAATAATATACGGGCTGTTCCATTTAAAAAAAAACATAACTTTGATACATTTCGTGTTTTTGGGGCACCTTGTATAAGAGGAACATATTTTTAAAATGTAGCCTTTATGGGTCTCTGTCCATCCGAAGTTATTATTTTCTTTTTTATCTTATCTAATACTTTAACCATAATGCTCCGTGTCGAGTAACTTGGAACAACCCTGTACATACATAATGTTTCACTCACTTATCTTTCTTATACTAATAACTAATAAAAATTATCTTGTAACTACAAAATTGCTGTAGAAACTTTAAGTTTATTTCGTAGTACCTTATAGCATCATAAGACCGAATTTTGGATCAATTGTTTACAATAGTTATATCTATAAAATCAAATTTCTGGAAAAATTAAGTCCACAGCGCTAACAGGACCATATAATTTAGAGAGCAATTGAATATTCTACAATATCCCTTAAAACTCAATGCAGTCCTTACGTCTACAAAGTTCTTTTGCAGCTTCAAAGAAGTACCGCCGCATTTATCTATGACACGCTCGTATATAATAATAATAATAATAATAATAATAATATTTATTTACTCGCAAAGTACATAAAAAACAAAATTGTTGAAAAAAATGAGTAAATAAATATGTTAACATCCATAGAAGGACTAAGCCTGTGCATGGACAAATTAGTGTTACAATGTACATATTATACACACATAAATATTACAAATACTTACGTATGTATAAGATATAAATGTTACATATAAGATAAATAGGGTTATGAGTAATTTGAATGAAATTGTTTATAAAATTATAAGATTACTTATGGATTTAGTTATAATATGACTTATTTATTAATTCATGTATTTCTTTTCTGTCTACTGAACTTAGCCATTCTTTAAGAGATTTTTTGAATCTTTTATTGGATAATTCCTTTATATCATTAGGTACTCTTTGATATAGTTTTGGCGCCAAATAAATGTTTGATCTCTGCATAATCGATTTTCTCGTTTTAGGTATGCTTTTTGCGTGTAATTTGTATCTTGTGTTATGACCGTGTTTGATGTTGTCTTGCTCATTTGAATTTTTGTGATAACGAGTGATAGTATGTAAGAAATAAAGTTGCCTGACATCGTATATCAGAGCTTCCCTGAACAAATCATCACTAGGATACAGTTTTGGTTTGCTAAACATAGATTTTAGAATTGCTTTTTGGAGGATATCTAAATCATTGATATATGTTGTGCATGCAGCACCCCATGCCAATATACCATAAATGAGATGGGTTTCAATTAATGCATAGTATACTGTACGTAGATGCTTTTCAGTTAAAATGTTTGTTAGTAATTTTATCCTATATGAAGTGAATCTAATTTTTTTCAATAAACTATTAATATGTACATCCCAACGTAAGTGTGAGTCTAAATATATTCCTAGATACTTTATACTGTTCAATTTGTCAATTTTAATTTTTTTATTATTTATGTTTAATGTAATATTGTCGAAAGTAGGTAAATGCCTAGAATAAGATGTGAACGGTAAAAAGTGTGTTTTTGAAAAGTTGATTGTCAATTTTCTTTGAGTAAGCCACTGAATAATTTTGATAAAATCATTTTCAATAATAATTTTTAGTTTATTCCATTCTTTTTCCTTATACAGTACGGCCGTATCGTCTGCGAAACTGATTATTTTACCAACACAATCAATTTTGAAAAGATCATTTAAGTATATATTAAATAAAAGTGGTCCCAAAACTGTTCCCTGTGGAACACCACACTTAACAAACATTTCTTTACTTATTGATTTTGCTATCCTCACGGATTGTGGCCTGTTAGATAGATAATTTTCAAGCAAATTATACATTGTCCCACGAAATCCAAGTCTTTCTAATGTGTTTAGAAGTAATTTATGATTCACTGTATCAAATGCTTTTTGCAAATCAACAAAGATGCAAATGGAGGGTGTTTTCTCATCCATATTTTTATAAATTTCATTTACTACCGTCAAAATTGCATCTGATGTAGATCTACCATTTGTAAATCCAAATTGATTTGTATGTAATAGATTATATTTAGTAAGATATTCCTGTATCCTAGTAGAGAGTAGTTTTTCAATTACTTTTGATAAGCTTGATACCACAGATATAGGTCTATAATTGTTAATCTCTGCTTTATCGCCTGCTTTGTAGACAGGAGTTATTACAGCTTTCTTAAATTGTGAAGGATATGTTCCTAACCGAAAACAGCAATTGATAAATATGGGTAAATGGTTCTGTTATTTCATGTGCTATGATTTGGAGATGTTCGGCTCTAATTCCATCAAATCCGGGAGATTTTCGATTCTTTAATGACATAATCATACTTAATACTTCATCGGAATCTACCTCCCTCAAAACACATGTATTTAGTGATCTTTTTTCGTTACTTTTTTCTATGTTCGGGACTGTTTGTATAAGGTTTGCCAAATTTTCACCAATTTCAGTGAAAAACTTTACAAATTCGTCACTTATGATTTGTTGATCTTTTATAACTTCCCCAGAGCTCGTTTTTAATTCATTAATGGTAGTATCTTTGACGTGATTGGTTTTATTTGAAATTTCGTCGATAGTTGACCAAAGTCTTTTCGGATCGTTGATATTGTTATCTATTTTTTTTAAATAATATTCTCTTTTGGTTTGCCTAATTAGTTCTATGAATTTATTTTTATATCTATTATAATTATTTATATTTTCTTCAGCATTTGTCTGTTTCATTAATATGTAAAGTCTATTTTTTTCATTTGCAGATTTGATAAGTCCCTTAGTTATCCACATACTCCTACCTATTTCATTGTGGTTGATTTTAACCTTATTTGTGCTTGTGCTTATTAAATTTATAATTTTATCTACAAATATATTTGTAATTTGATCAATATCGTTCGACGAATATATTCCTTCACATGATTCTTTTTTTGCATTGGAGATCAATTTAGAATTATCTATAAAAAATTTGTAATTTTTGTTGCTTTTATCAGTTATTAGCTTACTAGATATATTTTCGTATGAGCATAAGAATAGAATAGTGGAAAAGTGGTCCGTAATATCGGTTTCGAGAATAAATGGAATATAGAAAAAATTTGTTGCAAAGTTTTTAATAAAACAATGATCTATGCATGTCCCGTTGATTGCTCTAGTCGGTTCACTAATGTATGATAAATAACCGTTAGCATTTAAGAGGTCTAGGTATCTTTTGGTAATTGAATTTTCTTCCAAAATATTGATATTAATATCACCTATGAGTATATGTTGGTTTAGAAGGGTGTTATCATGACTATTGATGAAATTTGGTCAGCCTTATCTTCTCATCTACAAATCTTAGACCCAGGAGTATTGTTTTATATTTGAAAGTAGAATGTAGCAACCGTATTCCATTGTATCCTACAAACTGTGCGCGTCCAATCAAGCAACGTAGAAGAGAGAGCACAGGAGATGACATCTTTGACGAAAGTAAAAAAAAATATCGATGGTATCAAAACATCTGTAGATCTGTATAATGTATATGGACTCCTCTTGACCTGGAGAATCTAATATTTCGGCAGTGTATCAGATAAGGTTTACTCAGTTAGTAGCTGATGTAGATCTTTTAGTCACATATCCATGCTGAGAATTTTGTTTTCTGCCTAACTGTGAATAGAATCATATAATACAACTTCAAGTAATTTTCTCACAAAAAATAGCTACCTATGGCAAAGTGTGTGGGTTTAAATTGTTCTTTATTCTCTAAACATAGAATAGTAATGCATAGCTCACTGAAACAACTATCTACACCAGCGAACCGTCGGATCTGAAATTTCATGCGGCATTTGCCACTCCGTTTAATGACGTTGAAATGCCGTTGCTTCTAAACGTGGAGCAAAATGAATTATGGGGTAATTCCGCAGTTTATTGTATGTACTTTGCCTAGGTCAACAGCACGTTAGCAATGTTTGGTGTAATTGATGCCGATGGGTTGGGCTATTGGTGATGAGTGATACTTTGATGCTGGTTACAACGCGGTTAATTTGAAGTCGTGGTCGTCAAAGCGTTAGAAACCGATATTCAGAGCCAGATACCTGTCACTCCGATGACACATTGCTTTCAGCAGAGTCTAGGAAAGCATCCAGTGAAAGTAAACGTGTCACTACAACATTCGCCGATTGTAGTGCAAATTAAACCAAGCAGCTATTAACTCTTTTTGCAATTTCTAGGCTTTCAGAGACATTGTTTTGTCTTTAGAAGTTCAAGTCAAGAGTTTAAATCCTTGATTTTATGCTCCGGGAAGACTGCTATCATGCTATTATTGGAATGCTACACGCGTGTATGATGGTGTACTATAATGTCCTCCCTATAGCTCATCGACCCATTAAAAGACTAATAGTTGATATGCTTGATGATTCGTCACGGGCAGGAACATGGTGAAAAGAGCCATCAAAATATCAGAATTGCCGAGTAACTAATTATTCGATAGCTAATCAACTACCTTCCTGATTGGTACAGGTTGGTTAGTTTTGAGTCATAATCATCAAAGCTTTAAAAACCCGATATTTGGAGCCCAATGCCTGTCACTTCAATGACACTGCTTTTAGCAGAGTTAAAGAAAGCATCCAGTAAAACTGAATATGTCTTACCAAATTGGCCTATTGTAATGTAAATAATACTAAGCAGCTTTTATATCTTTTGCGGTTTCTAGACTTTTGGAGACATTGCTTTGTCTTTAGAAGTTTAAGACAAGATTGATTTTATGCTCCAGGAGGCCTACATGTATCATGCTATTATTGTAATGCTACCCGCATGTATGATAGTATGCTATATTGTACTCACTACACCTTATAGACTTAACAAAAGAGTAATAGTTGATAATATGTTTGATGATACAGAGAATCATCATGGGCAGAAATATGGTAAAAAGAGCGGACCTGATGCTTTCATTTTTTGAAAGTAAGGTATTCAGTGAAATAAACGATTAAACAAAAACTATAAATTAAAATATTCTTGGGTGGGACGATTTGTGGGAAAATATGTTCTATGTAAATATGAAAATCATGACATAATATTTAAAAAAGCTCATAAATAGTAGTTTACATTTATGTCATATAGAAAACAAATATTTTTCCTTTGAATGTATACTACTCGCAAGAGAAATCCGAACACCTAGAAAAAAGGGATTAAGCATCTGTACACCGCTTGGCTGTGCTATCTCTAGTATACACTTTTTGTCTTTTTGTTCATTCAGACTAGTTGGCTGTGTGAAGATGCCCCCTAGAACACGACAGCTCCATTTTACGCAGTTAAGCCCTTTTGAACGGAGTCGGATTGTAGGCCAACGGGAAAGTGGTGCTCCTTTCAGAGCAATTACTGTAACCGTAAGGCGTAGCGTCGCTACAGTTGCAGCAGCATGGTGCGCATGGATCGCAGAAGGGCGAATGCAGCAAGCTAGAGCTCCTGCACCACGTAGAAGAACTACAGACTGGCACTTCGAGACAGAATGCGATCCACTCGAGCTGTTGCTGACGCTTGGTATGCAGCTACATGGAGTCCCATTCGATTCCGCACGGTGTACCACAGATTGAGCGAAAGGGGCTTAGGATCATATCGTCCGCATCTAGTGCTTCCACTCACTGCAACTCGTCGTTGCCAATTTAGATTAGATTAGAACACCGAAAATGGGATGCTGGTGGCATCAGATGGCCTTCTCCGACGAGTCCAGGTTTTGTCTGGGGGCACATGACGGACGCCAACGCGTAAGACGACGACGGGGTGAACGGCGTTTGCTATTGTGCGCCATGTACAGGGTCCTACTGGCTAGACGGTTTGGGGTGCCATTGCATTCAACAGCAAGCCACCTTATTTGTGATTCATGGCAGAATGGCTGCGCAATGTTATGTGAATGGGGTGTTAGAGCCAATTGCCGTTCCATATGGCAGAGGCCTCGAAGAGGGTTCCTTCCAGCACGATAATGCACATCCTCATATTGCAAGGGTATCAGTGAAGTTCCTACAGAATGCTGAGGTCAGAATACTCCCTTGGCTCCCACGATCACCCGATTTATCGGCAACTGAAAAAGTATGGGATTGAACGGGTCGATACATAGGCGATTTACTCAATCCTGGACCATGCTGGGTGAACTGGAACATGCTGTAAGGGCAGAGTTTATCAACAACCAGATTACGAGCATGCCGCGTAGGTTAGAGGAGTGCATTCGTCAACATGGAGGGCCCACCCATTATAGATCTGTTGTATGTTTTATAAACTAATGATTGCAAATGAGTTCGTTCATTATTGTATTTAGTCCATAGCGCATTTCATCAACCGCAACCTTTTTTCTCAATGTTCGCATTTCACTTGCGAGTAGTATATAAGAAGTATTTTTTGGAGCTTAGGCTAACTTTCTTCCAGCTTTCATCAAAGTACAAAGTCTAACAAAAATTACTGTCGGATAAACGACTTTGTTTAACTAATTTCCTCAAGAGGTCAGAGTTTTCTATTCGCAGTTTATAAATCCAAAATGAGGGTCAGTTAGGCATCAGCGTCTTGGGATTACGAGATGCTGTCTGTCTTACCAGTGAATATGTAATACATAGACTGCATCCCCCTGACGAGACAATATCACATCTTATACAGAAACAAACCCTTTCTTTAGGGTCCCTACGTGTAAAAACTTATAGCCTACTCTTTGGTTTGGAGAAAATTCATAAAAATTATACCCAATCAAACAAACACAGTCAACTTATAAATTGGAATTCAAGTCTTTATTCAACTGTATATAGGCAGATTCCATTATTTTTAATGAGGGAAAGATCAAAGGCAGTTAGACCTTTCCTTTTTAATTATGCCATTTCTTTGTTCTTTGATTCTACATTAAAGGGGTCTTGAAGATTCACCAACGTAGCCACAAATACACAGTATTCAAAAATTGCACTATGTACTTCTCTTTTCTGAGGAATTCAGATTATAGGTCAGTGGTTTGAAATTAGGATTTGACCAAAGATTTCTTCAGAACGGCAGGCCATCGGAAACCATTTAGCTATACCGATAAATTGATTAGCACGGTTTCGAAATTGAAAAATAATCGTTATCACTCAAATCATATGCTTACCCCAAACATAACAAAAAATTGTACATCATATTGTTTGTGTTATTCACCCTATTATTTGAGCCAATAACACTACTTCTAACATATTTGTTCTCTACGTACGAAAATTTTGTTATAGATACTATACCTGGTACCATACCGTCTTAAAAAACTAATCATCCACTTTGCTATGTAAATATCCTACATCTGAATGCTTCAGATTGTGCCATTATTTTCAATATATAGTATGTTCTAAAAGTTGGGACTTTTCTCTTTAGAGGCAACGGCCCTTGAAACGGCAAAGCTAATGCACGGTGAACCAGCAGCAAAACAGTAAAAAAAGATTTCAAGCAAGTACTCACCATTTGGTTGTTACGGAAGTTGTAAGTGCGGTCCTGTCGCAGGCGTCTTAGAGGTAAAAGTACGATTTACGATGTCTTCTTCAATTTGGACCATACGATGTTGTCGAGGTCTTCCAGCGTGTCCACCACGATGTGGATTCAAACATCCTGTGTCTCTAGCTCTTTGCACGAGCCAGACAAATCGACGAAGTGCAGGGTGATTACGGTTAGGGAAACGATCGGCATACACTCGCGAAGCCGCAGCGGTATTTTGACCACACTCACCGTAGATTAAAATCATGTCCACCAGTTCATTATTGTTCTAAGCATGCACCATTGTTGTTGTTTTTAAAGTCCGATCGGCAGATGTAGCAGCAGCAACGCGACGCGAACTGCCTGTTTTTTTCACCGGCATGCGACATCGGCAGTTCGGCGCCACTAGCGCTGCCTTGTTTGTTGTGATAAAATGATATGGTGAGCCATTGCCCAGGGACGGACGGACGGATTGAGGATTTCTTTAATGGTCAGTATCTCGTTTTCTCTAAATATTTCGTTTCTATTTTACCAGGAAAAAACACTAATTTTGGCGAGTACTATCCGCTGAATGAAAAAAAGTCCCAACTTATGTAACACCCTGTATTTCACACGAAACGCACGTTTGCTCTTCCGTTCCTCGATTAGAACACATCAAATAAAAAATATGTGTTACGGTAAACATTACCATTAATCCTTCACCAAGGTCAACCAAGCTACGTAGAATCGAGGGTAGTCGGGTAGAACGTTGAATAGCTTTTGAAGTACCAGCGAATAGTGAGCGTTAGGGTGCGTTTCCATTTCGGCGTGTTGCAATCTCATGAGGCGCGAAATTTTGTACCAACATGTTGCGCAAACATGTTGTGCGTCTTTTTATTTCACCTCGCGCATTGTTTCCATCCTGGCACATGTTGTTGCATCATGCACCGCAACATGTTTTAAGGTGCGTTTCAATACG
Organism: Callosobruchus maculatus; assembly: GCA_951848785.1. Lineage (NCBI taxonomy): Eukaryota > Metazoa > Arthropoda > Insecta > Coleoptera > Chrysomelidae > Callosobruchus > Callosobruchus maculatus. Next base: position 2,021,209 of record CATOUR010000142.1, on the reverse strand, counting down.
CACATTAAAGCGTCATATTTGGTTTTTGTAATTATGTGTTATCGCTTGCAAGGCTATACTTATTTTGCAAAATTTCTGAGGTAGAGATGTCGAGCAAATAAATTGTTCCAAGACAGGTAGATAACTAATTGAATTATTTCTTATTTTAAATGCAAAAATAAAAAAGCACAACTACTTCGTCGCTTCAGAACTCACTTCAGTGCTCACGCCACCCAGCAGCTGATGCAGTGACGTACCTCTCTGTCTATGTTGAAAATTTTAAACTCGCCCAATAACAGGTATCGAAGTTCTGATGTATGAAGAAGAATTTGTCACAACACTATGTGCTTACAAAAACTCGAATACATAAATAATTGACCAATTAATACTTAGCATTGTATCAACCTCCCTCTTATACTTCTTGGAACTTTATTCAGTTACACGACTATTATACTTTTAATTACCACAGTTTTGAGATCGCGAAAACTTTAGATTTCAAGACAATGTGTTTAATTGATGATCTATGATGCATCATACATCTCGGAAACCCATACCAATCCATCACCGCCGTCCTGTTGGTCGGTCTGTTTATCTGTCGCCCTTCGTCCACCCGTATGGTCTCAGTAACCACAGCACAAATTCAGATAAAATTTAATAAAGGACCGTCTATTACCCTGAAAAGTTGCAGTGGTTTCATTGTATACTTCACATACCTATCGGAAGATTGCCTTTGAAGCCATATCTATGAACCTTTTATTTTCATACCAAAGAAATCAGAATGATATCGTAGACCGTGCAATTTTTTAACCCCAGTAACTGCTACACCAATTTCATTGACATTTTTTATCTTCTCAAAGAACTGCTCAATATTCTAAAAAAATACGTTAGCAGTATTCTATACTTTGCAGACCTATTCGAACGTTGCTTTCGAAGACATATGTATAGAGGTTTTTCATACAAATTATACTATAATCGGTATTATTAGTAGCTTGGTCGATAGGTACACAGAAATCTGTATCGTTGAAAATAGTACTGGCATAAATAAATTTATTAAACCAGTGCAGCATAAAAACCTCTACATAATTTACACCTATAACAATAAATTCTTGGACGGAGAATATATACCTTCATTTAAGTATACCATATACGTTCCTATATGCGCAGGGCTGTAATAATCTTAAATTAGGAATGTGATACTTTAGGTCATATAGCGTTACATATTTAGGAAATATTTTCAATTCAAATCTAGGACAGCCTTGAAAGTAGGAATACCAAAATATTTAACCAAGAATATGATAATCATGAAAAATATTTAATGATTACACCTAGAAGAATAATATTGACTGAACCATCTCATAATCTTGGCATGGACACCACAAGCTTTTGGTCTTCTTGGAAGAAGCATCTAAACATTTGAAAATCTTACGCTATACAGTATTTTTCTGTACGATTTTCAGCAGTAGTTTCAAAAGGATCAAATTACATTTCCGAAGCGCCAACTGTAATTTCAAACTGTCGCGTGTAATTTACTACTAACAGTTTCAATACTTAGTACTACTACTTACATATGTACATACAAACATGTGTATGGGGTCCCCAAGTTGCTCAACAGTCCTTTTATGAGAGTATAAGAGTACAACACAGACAGACACAGATAAAATTATGAATTATTGTTAAATGACTATGAGACTTGTCGCGATCTGTGTCTGTATATGTTCAGTGTTTGTATTATTGATCGAAGTAGTAAGATCTCATTTGAAAAATGTGATATTCTTACTAAAACTCTATGGAATACTTGTTCGAAGAGTATTGAAATTTTAGCTGTGAAGAAAACTATATTCCTGGTCAGAGCACATTTCTTTGGAATGGGTACTGAAACCAAAAATATATATTTCTTGGTTCAAATTAACCATTATTCCCTCATCAAGTAAATTTTCTTAGTGTGAGAATAGAGGTTCTTCTCGCTAGTATATATTTACCGGAGTATCAGAATTATTGAATTGAAAATTTCTTTCTAGGTGTGTACCTATCAGGCTCGACCTTTCGGATTTTTGCTGACTGACTTAACTAATATCATCGATCACAGACTTATACTTATCCAATGAAATGATTTGAATACTTATTACAGACTGATATAGTGTTCGCAGGTATGGGGTTGAAGTCGGGATAATTGGGAATGGTGGGGAATTTAGTAACATCAAAGTTATTGTTATTACCGGGAACGTGTAGGAAGTACTGAGTCAAAACCCTTGACAACATTTTATCAGAATAGCGTTGCTTGCCACATATTAGTCCTGAATTCCGTACGTAGAAAGATTTCGTTTTAGATACCGTCATAGTAAAACTAATGATTCGCTTTGCAATGTAAATATACTACAACTGAATTTTTTATTGCCTGCAATTATCTCTGGAATAAATCATATTAAACGTATGTTTCCTCTTCCTTCGCACGACTCTAACGCATCACTTAAAAAATACGTGCTACGGTAAACATCAGCATTAATCCTGTATCAAGAAGGTCAACATAATTATCTAAGCTTCCATCGTTCCGTTCAAGATAATTAAACCTGAATTAAAAAATGTCCTCTCTGTAGGAGAAATTCCTACGGACGCAATTTTTCATTTCCTCGTTTCTCATTAGAGCCACTTCGTGCCTAGACTAGATTAAAATCGCTGGCATATCTCTCCGAAAAATATATGTCTCTGGCAATTTATCATCCGTAAAAGCTCTTATGATCTAGACAGGAATGAAATACGTGATCTATTCCGCTCTTGAGAATTATGTCTTCGTTAGACACGTTGGCGTACTGAACTGACTGATTCTAGAGGAAAGAACCTAAAGTCGTCCTCTGAATGAAGATTTTAGGGATATATGACTTTTTGTTAGATGAAACAAACTTTTTGTAGCCTTTATCAGATGAAGAAGCTTATAAGAATTGATCTATCGGCCTTTACGGGTGAAGTGTGGAGCTCCCCAAATTCTCCATAATAAATGAAGTCTCGCGATCATCTGCAGTTTCTTCCACTATGAAACTGTTGTCGCATTTCTCAATGGTGTCGTTATTTTTTATGTAGACAATTCGTACAGTCTAGATAGCTAATTATGAATGATTCCATAGGCAACAAAGTAAAATTGTCCTGAAAATAAAAGAATCTATGACATTTATTAAACTCAGTAAGCGTTCTGTCTCTTATACAAACGAAGAAGGGCAATCTATTGACTTTTGACTTTTGCTTCCGAAGTCTGCGACTCCCTGAATTCTACCTACTGAAGCTCTAGGGCTCTACGATCCTCCGTCTATGGTAGTGATGTCGCATTTCTCTATGGTGGGTAGTCATGTTACAATTCGCTCTCGTTATACGTAGTTAGATATCGTATGTAAACATTATACATACAGACGTCAGCTGTTGGCTTCGCAGTTGTGCGTAAGGTTCTGCTTTGCAGAGCAGAACCTGCAGAGCTCGCAAGTGCGTTTTAGCAAGAAAACACCAAGAGGCACATGCGTAATTAATTGCTGGTCGTACTATCATTTTATACAGCCGAATCTTGTTTGTAAAACCTCATTTTGAATGCATACACAACAGGGGGTACAACTGCCGGAATGTAATTTGGAATTTGGTTTTCTATACCTCAGTGTAATACCGCCGGATTATCCCTTTGTCAAGAATCAGACCGAGAAACTTGACTGAACTTTTTCATGATATACGAGTGTCATCCAGTGAGACATCAGTATGGGCACTGTGTCGTTTTTTCGTACAATAGATTGCCTGCGTCTTAGAATGGTTAATTTCAATCAGCCACCGATTCGCCCATTCCAATACTTCTTCCACCGCATCCTACAGCCTGTCGCGGACTAGCTCACTAGACCACAACTGAGCTACAAGAGCAGTATCGTCAACATAAAGATAGACTTACCAGCTGCGTGGGCAAGGGACATTATGGACAAAGAGTCAATAAACTATTGGCCCAAGGACCAAACCCTGAGGCCTGTGTTATCCATCTTGATCCGAAATTTTCTTCCATTGAGGAAATATTTCAAAAGTCTTAGTAGTCAGAAAGAAAAGCCCTTTTGAATTAGTTTATAGAGCAGGCCAGCATGCCATGCTTTGTCAAATGCCTTCGAGACATCCAAAAGCAAGATGCCAGTACTTTGAGAATATACAAGGTATCGTTGATGAAAGTAATGTAACTCTGCCAAATAATTAGATCGGTTTGATCTTGCGTGGTTTGAATATATTAAAATAATATGATTACAAAGGATATTAAGAAAGCATACAGATTTATTTATTTATTTAATTTTTCCAAAGTAATTTTCCCTGTATCCAATACACCTCTTTGTCTTCCGAAACCACTAAAGAGTGATTTCGGAAGACCAGTTCTGCCAAGAGTCACTAGAGGTTAAAGCGCACTGGTGGTCTCAAATCCACAGAAGGTCGTCATACTATAAAACAATCAAACAAAGCATTATCCTTATGGAGAAGCTAGGTGTTCATTCTTGACTTTGACAACAGGTACTTCATAGAGCTGTGACTGTCTTGTGTGCCACAACATTCCATAATTCCACTACATTTGAAAAATACATTTTCTTCTTCTAAGCTCAATTCTAACATAATTTGTCGGTCGATAACTCCACTATTGTAGAAGATAGCGAAAAAAGTTGTTTATAAAAGTGTAACAGTGGATATGCTCCTTGCTCAGAAATTATTTTTATCTATACAGGGTGATCCATAACTACGTGGTGATGCAAACATGTATATTCGGGTATATTTTTTGAATAAGACGCCCTACATATTCTTCCATATTCAAATTCTACTAATCATTTCTGTTCTTACAATATCAGATACTGTTACATTATACAGGGTATTTCAAAAGTTATGACAATTTTTATATCCAAATCGCTGTCAAATGAACGTACTGTATATCAAAAAGTAATGAATCAAAAATCATTTTTTTTCAGAAGGATGGATGAAAAATATCACCTAGTTTTAAAGTCGTCTATAAGAAAAGCCCGTGCGCATATTCGTATACAGGGTGATGTAGAATGCAAAATCCAGATTTTATTCTCTTTCTTTAAATGTAACCTCCAATATTTTATTATACCAAAGAATTGCTTTTAATATGCTCTTTCATCTTTGTATAGCACTTGCTGTGGCTGCATTCATTAGTTTCTGAGATATTTCGATTTTTCAGAAAATACTATGAAGTTTTATTTTTGCTTAAAAAACAACTAAAATATAACGCGATAGTAGTACTTGATCAAGTCAAAACACCAGATTAACAAGATAATATAGGTCATGTGTGCTGAGGATACAATTATTTTATAGACGTCATGCATAATTATCAAGCAGATCTATCAGGTAGGCTATTAAATATTAAACGACACGGCTCTCCAATCTTTAAAACACATTAGTTTTAGAATGCCTCCATTGTGGATATTGCTGTTCATAGTTGATATATTCTAGAGGCAAGTAGGCAACCTCCCAAAGGTTCTCCTTAATACCCTCAATGAAAAAATGAATTTTCAAGACGCGTATTTCACACAGCACGGCACTATTGAGCAAGTTATGAAAACTTTCAATTTTTCAAAGCATACCTGATAATTCTGCTTGATAATTATGCATCACGCCTACAAAATTGTTTCCTCATCAAACTTGTCTTTATTATCTCGATGATTAAGGGCTATGACTTCATCAGATACTATCATGACCTTATAATTTAGTTGTTGGTTAAATAAAAAACTAATTTGATAGTCATTTCTCAAAATAAATGAATTTCAGTACACAAATAGAAGCTCTATTTTAGATTTATCGAAAAATAAAAATATCTCGTAAACTGATGGATGTAAGTACAACAAGTGCTATACAAAGATGAAAGAGCATATTAAAAGCAATTCTTTAGTAGGTATATAATAATATTGGGGGTTACATCTAAAAAAAAAGAGAAAATCAGGATTTTGCATTCTACATCACCCTGTATACGAATATGCGGCGCGGGCTTTTTTATAGCAGATTTTAAAACTGGAGGATATTTTTGATCTTTCCACGTAAAAGAAATAATTTTTTATTCATTACTTTTTGATATAAAGTACATTCGTTTGACAGCGATTTGGATATAAAAATGGTCATAACTTTTGAAATACCCTGTATAATGTCATAATACCTTATAGTGTGAGAAAAGAAATTATTAGTAGAATCTAAAAATGGGATAATATATAGGGCGTCTCATTTAAAAAAATATATGTTTGCATCACCACGTAGTTATGGATCACCCTGTATAAATCAAAATATTTTCTTGAATTAATGAGTAGCAATTTCATTCATTCATCCGAAACCAATAACAGACGACGTCGTTTTGCTTTTATTAAAGCTCGTCAGTGTGATTTAGGTGTCAGACGAATAAATGAAATTGCAAGACAGTGCCTAGCTGGCAAAACTCGTACTAGTAGTAGCAACATATAGATATTGGGAAGCAGTAGTTTGAAAAAGTATTGGGTCGCCATCTATCTATCAAAGCCGGTACCTGAGCGTTTAATTTGAGTATCCGAGCACTGTTTATGTGACCCGCTTAACGCATCTGTTATAGAAACCTGTGGGTATAAAAAGTCCATACAACAAAGCAACTCTAACCAGAAACAATAGCGGTGACACATCTAAGGTCAAAAGAAGTACGACTGAAATAGATATTTTTTACAGTCTACCGGTTACTGCAATGTACTAGAGGTTAAAAATTTCCATAACATTTAAAAACCCTGAGATGAAAGAAAAACTACCAGCGATTGTTGCTCTCATTATCAATCACATGTAATGGTGTAAAAAAGTAGTAGTTTGTAGGTATAGGTACTGAATAATTTTCGGAACTCCAGTCAGAGGTATCGCTACTTTCGACTTGTCAGAATTGAGTACTTTTTTATACCTTTAAATGTGAAACATTCGCTTGTAGTATATTCCTTTCATTTAAAAAAATTTAATGGTTTTGGAAATTGGCAACCTCTAGTGCATTGCAGTAGCTAGTAGGCCGTGAAAAATACTCGTATACATTTCTGTCGTACCTCAGCTTTTCTTTGACCTTAGATATGTTACTGTCGTTGTTTCTGGTTAGAGTTGATTTGATGTAAGTAATTTTTATTGCCCCTTTCGTCTACCTTGTCAGTGTTTTTCTGCTAAGTTAGTTGTTTTCTTCTATCTGAACAGGTTTTTGTTTATATTTCACGGTCTGCTAGGTTGCTTATAGGCAGGAAAAGTAAAAAACACCTATTTGGTCGAAAATTTGAAATTAAGTAAACCTTATATCATTAAAAGGGCTATCAAACTTTACACTTAATCGTATGAAAACTATTAGACATTCCCATTTGAAAAAATCAAGTTATCTCTGATTGAGGTTTCCTTAATTAATTGACCGATTTCTCCAAGCACACACATAACTCAAATCTGACCGTCTAAACTAAGCCGACCAATTTTATGATTAGTAATACGACAAAGTCACAGCCTTCTGAATTTTATAATCTCTGTGATATTCAACTTTTTTCTGACATCTACTTATACCGAAAATGGTGAGTTACACCTAAATGGTTCACTTTAGGTCCTATGTGTGATGCATAAAGTCACGCTAGAATTCACCAGGGAATTTGAATATGCAATATACACGGTGTTCTATTTAAAAAAAATATAACTTTGATACCTACGTTTCATATTTTGGGGACATCCTTCACAACATGAAAATATTTTTAAAATGTAGGGTTATCTAACCGAAATTATTATCTTCTTTTTCATCAGATACTTTAGCCATAATGCTCCGTGTCGAATAACGTGAATAATCCGGTATAGATAATGTATGCAGTTTTTTAAACTTGAGCAGGAGCGGAGCCTAAGCCAATCACAGTACCACGACTGGTACTAGAAGGTTGGGCTGGATGTTGGTTTATGCGAGCCTCAGAATTAGACCGCAGCAGGCTTTGAGAGACAAGCAGTTATGGTGGAAAGCTCAGAAGAGCAAGCTTTGTTGGAATGCTGGTAGAAAATGGAGTCTTCAATTGCCCACGAATGAGAAAACGCTGAGAATGACGCGTGACGGTAGTGTCGTCGACTACTCGAGGTCCTCTTTCTCAGCAGCGAATAGTACGGTATTATCAGCTGCCCAGATATGAGAGAAACTCTACTTCAGACCATGTCCTATTTGGGATTTGTAAAACTCAAGGAGGTTGAATGTATAAAAGTAACTTATGGCTTTGAATAAGTGTCACCTACCTATTATCTCCGTCAGCCCTTACAGTTTCTCTAATTCTTACTCTTTGACTAAGAATCGGAGACTTCACCAAATCTCTTGACAGAAAATCACTTGCTCTTATAGATAACCCCGCCTTCGCGATGTCAGTCTTTTGCGCCCTAGGCTCAATCACAAGGTGTATCTATCACTAACTTGTCACCTAAGGACGCCTAATATTTAAGTTATACATTATCCTCGTATAGAATGCTTCAATTTTACAGACTATAACCAAAAAAGTGTTCGCTGATGTTTAAGCAGTTCCAGTCTTTACAGCCTCCTTAAAGGGCCAACATATGGTACATAAAGTTCTATGCAGTGGTATTAACTAAAATTCATGACTTTTCTATAATCAAAACATTAAAAAATAAATAGTCGTAAAAAATGCCTAGCTACTAGATGTAGCAATTATATAAAACACCTCTTTTTAGTAGTAATAGTAGTGAAGGTCTTTACTAAGGCATACATGTACATTACATTATCTTTGTATAGGCGGTGTGTAGCTCACGCTACCCAACTCGACCTATTCAAAGCACTTGATTGACAAAATATAAATGTGTAGTAACGTGCTGAAATATAATGGGAAAATAAGTATTGATGAAAATATCAGAATAATATAGATATAAATAATATAAAAGGCATAATTGCACATGTTAGTCATACATAAAATTATGCATGCAGCTGAAAAATTTAAAATTAAATCATATAAAGACTTCCACAAATTAAGATTATAAAAAGCTACAAAATTCATAAATCAAAAAACATATTTCAATACTTTAAAAACAATGATTTTAAGTCAAGATATTATACATAGACGAAGGAAAAACTGATAAACAATCGTTCTGCTGTGAAAGCAAATCAAGAATTTAAGAGAAATTGCTTCACATGTTTCCTGATGCTGCTTACAGACATTTATTTCAATTCATCTGCGATTTCATTATAGATTTTACCTAAATTATATAGGAGACAAAGATAAGTAACAAAGAAATCCTCGTTGATTTACATTACACTAATTAGGTTGTTCTTTGAAGCATGCGCAACCCGACTATTCCCAATTTACTGAAGAGTTAGCAAGATAATCACAAAGTTTGTACACCCAGAGTGTCTCACTCTCCTTGTGCGTTCTAAAAGCTTCTCTAAAGCGTCTTCCGAAAGGCTGAGGAGTATCTGTTTTCAAGGAAACATACACCCTTCCTTACAACAGGAACTTGTCAAGTGATATTAGTATTACCAAGAGCTGGATTTACACCATGTTTAGTATAACTGATGGTGATGCAGAAGAAACGCATATTGTTCGCGTCAGCATAACATTTTGTATACTAAAGATGTCCATAAAGCTAAATGAGGTAATAATAGTGCAGGTCTGAGTTAATGATGTAAAATAATGTCAGTCAAGTGTAAGTAGTACTGCTTTGCGGTTGCTCATCTCCAACCGCTCCTGAAGGTTGGGCTTCACACGCAATCCACTTTTGCGATTTTTTGACGAATAGCAGTTTCTTATAAAGTATGGAATTTGTATACCTCAGACTTAAGGTATCACAAAAAATTCGCATGCAGCTAAATCTGGGAAGGGTAAGGGATGGCAAGGGACATCGCTGAAATGCATAACGTTGTTTGTTGTTTTAATATATAATATCACGCTTATGTGAAAAACATCGTTTCCTTTGCACCACCCTCTACTTTCAGTGCGAAAAATAGCAAACAAACGGGTCATATTAATCTTTTCATACAGAGTCAAAGAACATAACAAACGGTTTGCAACTGAGTGGAAGGTATTTGTATTGGAATAGAATGGGGTAATAGTGGCGGGGAAATGAGAAATATAATATAATTGGAACAAATTTATACCACGGAAGAAGCATTGTGTCAATCATAACGCCATAATACACCTATCGCGAATCTCGTACTAAATGTATTGATTTCTTCTAAGCGTGGATATATCAAAAGATACAATTACACGTACCCCGAAAAGTTATACACTAACTCGACCCAGATACGCATTATTTTTCTATTTATATCAAGGTGATATGTAGGAAGCACGAATACCACTAACAGCACTTATTTGTATTACATAATCATTTATTTATAACCCAAAAAACAAAAATTAGGTCAGAACTTCTCTATGGGACAGCACAAAATAGCATAAATATTACACATCCTATTTTGGTGATTTGTTACCTCAACATCATCGATTTATTAGTTATTAAATAGAGCATGAATCATAATTATAAGTCTACAGTTGGATTGTGGAGTAATGAAAAATGTAGATGCTTTATTTCATCTGCTTAAATGTGTATTATAATTGCGTTGCTCCCCAGTTTTTTTTCTTGGTTTTGTAAAACGTTTTAGAAGCTAGACCATAAAATTTCCACATAACATATATATTATCTGGTGATAACCAGGCAGATTACATCCAGACTTGTTCTAGCTCTAAGTGCGCTGGCCTGCCTGAATAAAGTTTCCTTGGTCAGGATGTCTACACAGTGTGCGCACCTAACTTATCCAGAGCCCTTCTGTGGTATAACCAAGGCATGTGTTAGGCAATGAATGAATGGACTTGCAGGAAATCTTTCCAAGGGTGGAAGAGCCAACCAAAGATGAGATAAATGAAACAATTAATTGCATAACTGAAGCCTAGTTTCACGTGAACGAAATAAGAAAACTTTAAAAGTCATAAAATGTCTGTCTGTGACACACATTGCACCTGGGTATAGCAGAAGTCATATTGTAGATCATGCAACGAACATCAGGAAACTCAATCGTACCTCCTATGCCTGTATCAAGGTGCTATAAATCCAGGAAGATAAACTGTATGAACACCTTCTTTTTATGGTCTGCCTCCCGCAAAGGCTGAAAACCTATGGCACTGTAGAAGCGCTGCGAGAGGATAAGTATCGGTTCACGTTAGATGTGAAACGCTGCAGGTTGTAGCCGTCGGAAAACAAATTCCCCAACAGCAGGTTCCACAGTGTCGAAGTTCTCCAAAAGAAGGAATGCTGGAGGAGACTAGTTCGGGGAGTAAGGACCTCGACCTGGTAAGGATGAGCTCGTAGAGCTTCTCTAGTGTTCCTGGTTCGGAAGGCCTGTGGTGTTATTATCTGAGAGAGCTCACTCGAATATCTTCCGTGATAGAATCTGTAAAACAGGGATAGGTCAGCCACCCTCCTTCGATGTTCCAGGCTGTGGAGGTCCTTTGTGAGGATAGGCGTATCGATTAGTCTAATTGCTCTTTTCTGGATAGTGTCCAGAAGCTTTAGAGAGTGCTTCGGAGCGCATCCCCACACATGGGAGCAATACTCCAGCGATGGTCGAATCTGTGCCTTGTAGAGCAGCAGCAGTTGCTCTGGTGTATACAACTTCCTACAGCGGCACAAAACTCCAAGCTTCTGGGATGCTGTTTTAGCAATACTGACGACGTGGTCGTGCAAGGACATGTTATTGTTGATGTTGATTCCCAAAAGCTTGACGGAAGGTGATTCGACTATGGGGTGACCCTCCATTTCCACGATTGGTAAGCCATCGTGAGACTTCTTTGTAAGTGTTGTTGCCTGAGTTTTTGGTACGTTGAACTGTACTTTATTTGCTAATCCCCACTCGATATCGCGTTGATCTGTGAGGCATGCTACTGTCGCCGACTCGCCGACGTACCGTCTCCTGGGATGATAGTGGCTTGCCTGGTTCCATGCACGACACTAATGTACTGTCATCTGCGAAGCTGTAGATTGGATTGGATGTTATTTCCAGCAGCTCGTTGATGTACAGCAGAAACAGTGTAGGGGATAGGACAGATCCCTGGGGAACACCGGCGTTTATTGAAAATACGCCTGATGAACAGGCCTCGACTACAACAAACAGAGATCGGTCGTTCAAAAAGCTATTCAGCCACTGGCGCAGGCCAGATGGTAGTCCATAAGCAGCAAGCTTGACCAGAAGTCCGTCATGCCATTCTCTGTCGACAGCTTTCGATATATCAAGTGCAACAACACGGGATTCGCCATGATTGTCTATTGCTCTGTTCCACAAGTGGGTGACGTAGGCAACGAGGTCACCTGTAGACCTGTGCTTACGGAAGCCATACTGGCGATCATTTATGATGTTATTGTTGTCCAGGTGTTTCAGGAGCTGTGTATTAATGACAGTCTCCATATCTCCATAACCTTAGACATGATGCTGAGAAGAGCCACAGGTCTATAATTGGTGGGATCAGTTTTTTTGCCTTTCTTAGGGATGGGTTGTACGCAGCCAATCTTCCACGAAGCCGGAAACACGTCTCGTTGATACGAAAGTTTGAAGAGCTTGCAAAGAATAGGTGCAAGATCAGCGGCACAGCGTTTAACGACAATGGCTGGAATTTGGTCAGGACCAGTAGCTTTATTGGTGTTCAGTTTTTGGAGGATGCTTTTTACATCTCGATGTTGAAATTTGACCTCTGCCATTCTCGAGTTTACGCTTATGGTGGTGGTCGGAGTACTTCCTTGAAAGTCTACAGTCGAATTGGCTGCGAAGAGCTTCCCCAAGATGTCTGCCTTTTCTTTAGGAGCAGAAGCGATGGATTTGTCCTCTCTGGTCAAGGGTGGTATTGACGAATAGGAAAAGTTCTGACTAGCAGCCTTAGCTACAGACCAGAATGTTCTGGACGAACTAGGACATGAGAGGAGCTTGTTCTCAATTTTTTGGTTATGTTCCTCCTTGCTGCTGTCAATCACGCGTTTACAGTGATTTCTGGCGTCGATAAAACTGCGGTGGCTCTCAGCATTTGGATTTTTCCTCCATTCTCTGTAATTTTGGTTTTTAGAGGTAACTGCATCTCTGCAACGCTGACTGAACCATGGCTTGTTTTTGGAGGGATGCTTGACGACATGAGAAATATAGGCTTCCATGCCGGATATTAATACCTCTGTTATTTCTTGGGCGCAAGCTGATGGGTCTCGTGACTTGAAGCAGACGTCGTTCCAGGCAAAGGACTGGTAGTATTCCCTTAGGTCGTCCCACTTTGCTGATCCGTAATGCCAGACCCGACGAGGCTTTGCATGGTAGAGATCTGGAGAATGGATTCTGCATAACGTCGAGACGGTGTTGTGGTCAGACGATCCCAGTGGGGCGGTTACCTTCACTGTGTAGACCCTACGAGTAGTTGTGAGATATAGGTCCAACAGACTAGCAAAATCTCCGTGGCGGCTGGGAATCCTTGTTGGTTCCTTGACTATCTGCTCCAAGCCGCAGCTGATAGCGAGGGCTGCAGCTTCACGTCCCTCGTCGTCCGTTTTGTTTGAGTGTTTCAGCCAGTATGAGCTGTGAAAGTTGAAGTCACCCAGAAAGACTATCTCTGAATGAGGGTGATCTGATTGCAGCGCGTCCACAGTGGCTGAAAGCTTCTCGAAGAGCTCTTTGCAGTTGTTACTGCTTGGTGGCCTATAAATGCAGCATATATATTTGGAATGATTTTGGAAGGATATTTTGAGCCACATGAGATCAGATTTAACATACACGCATACGCCAAACCTACGACTAAATTGGGTGTATAAGTCGTATCCGGGATATCTAAAGCAGTTATCCATTATTGAAGAGCCGACTTGAGTTTCCGTAAGAGCCAAAATGTGTGGCTTCTCTCCCTGAAGGTGTTGATGGACAGAGTTTATGTTGGAGGCAAGACCTCGTATATTTGTAAAGTCGGCTCTGAACAAGTTTCTCTGGCCTTCGGGCCTGTCGTCAGTGCGAAGTTGCTGCGAAGGCCGGCTTCTGTTGTTAGCCTGACGAGGAGTGGCAGCACAATTCTTTAAACAAACTTCGCTTAATGTCCCCCCGGTCCACCTGGCACCCGGAGATCCGAACGGGCAGGTATTTTGCCTCCGGAATCTTTTGATCCTGGAAGAGCCATTGAGCATTTTTTCTTCTTGTTCTTTCGGTGCCATATCAGGTCCCCCTAACGTTGGAAATTACAATGGTGAGTTGTTCACGGCTTTCGGCTATTCTAATCGGCTAATAGCTGTTCTGCACTGCTTATTCCTGTCCAGTCTCTAATATTCTTGAGCCATGACATCTGTTTCCTTCCTATTCCTCTTCGTCCCTCGATTTCTCCCTTCATTATAAGTGGAAGGATTTTGTATCGGTCACCTCTAGGAACATGTCTCAGAGCATTTTTTTTACTTTTAATTAATCCAATTTGTCACTTATGAGAAACCGAGAACATCAGCCCAGCGACGGAACGTGAACCGTGAGGCCATTGGCGCCGCCTATTTCTGGGAACCTATTTCTAGTTTCCCGGAAATATTCCAATGTGGGGGTGATTGCACCGCGGGCGAAGCTAAGTGACTGCACTTCTCCCCCCTGTGGCTGATAGCAGAGGTAATAGTACATGATGCACCGTCGTCGATGCAAGGTGTACCATCACCTCTGGGCGATGGGGTCGCCACATCCCTACGCCTACGCCTACCTTGGTTGTAATTATTAATAGTAGAAGATTAGGACTCGACGTAGTGCTGTGGGTGCTGCAGTTGGGGAAGTATAACACATCAGGCTGCGCCGCAGAGCTATACTCTTATATCAAAGTTGTGTTCCATTGTTTCTCGGATGACTACATAGCATTTGCATTAGCTACATAGATAGTTGAGAACAAAACTGTTAATGATTATATTACAATACAACTGTAGACAATATATACATATAGGTCATATAAACAGTATTTTAAAAAATTAAACTACCCGTTTTAGCCAGAGTACATTATTTTATGTAAATGTGGGGATACATCAAGCCAGGTTGTTTAAAAGTAAGTAACCCATTATTTTAGTTGATTTAATAATGCTTCCTTAGCTTGTCGTATAACTCATTCAATGCAAAATCTTCTGTGCTCCACATATTTCATTATTTTGTATTCCACCCTAAATCAATTGTGTACATGCACCTGTATGCAGCTGTATCTTGGGACTGAAATTTGAATTCCTATGTAAAATCACAAATTCTTTAAAATATTTTATAATCAATGCTCTAAACCTACACACACTAGTATTTAACAAAACAACATCAATTTTTGCCCCTGTTCACTAAAGTTCCTAATTCTGTAGCGACTATCTTAAGGGACCTTTAGCCAAGCATTTGACCGAAAGGCTATACTGTGAATTGAATTTTAAAGTAACTCTTTACAACTGAACTACGGATTTATATAAATTGTGGATGTAAATGTTATTTCAAAGCAATTATATATAAATTCATTGTCCAAAGCATCAGCCCACTTTGATTTTCTGTCAGACCATTATTGTGGGTTAACAATTGCCGTTATACGATTGTTGAACTATTCAATTTAACGCATGCGATTTACTGGAATAATTGTTTACTTGTAATTATGTTTCCAATAATTGAATTAGGAACGTCTCATTAATTATGTTATCTACTGAATATGTTATTACTTGTAGCTGTGTACATTTGACATAATGCAGCAGGTCAGTATACAAATGAAGGTGCATTGCAGCTTTATTGTTGTCACCAAGGGTTATTTGGTTGCAGTCAAGTTTGGTCGGCCATTTCTACTCTATATTGTTAACATCTCAATTACTGTTGTGCTGCTACTAATAATAATAATAATAAATCGTCTTTGTTTCTTCAATCTACAATAGGCGAAGTTTAGCTCAGCTATTCTTACACTTAACCTAATGTAGACTAAACCAGAATTCCGTTATGTATTTGTATTAGAGTAAAGATCACAATACACAAGCCCCGTAAGTTAAACGGTGATTATAAAGGGATGGCGCTATGTGATGTCTTTCTCCCATAGATGAGTGGACAGCCTATTGTGAATACAATAAATTATTCAGTATTACAACCCCCCATCCCCCGCCACCCCTATTTCGCCCCTACCCAAAAGTAGAAAATAATCACGCATCTCTAAAGCCTCTAAAAACGAAGTTTACTTTTTGCCCATGCATTAAAACTATTGCAGCATCACCTTATTACCTGGTTACTGAGATTACGAGGCTAGAAAAATTCCAACAAACATTCAGACCGACGTTATGAATTGTAGACATCATAAAACGGCCAAAAAGCGTATTATCATAAAACTGTAAATCGTCGCGACCTCACTTATTGATGTATAAAGTATTGCAATTTTTAACAGAATTGTAATTGTAGCAGTAGTAGATCTTTATTATTATTATCTATATCTGATTTTTCAAGTTTCTCTCGCATGACTGCGGTAGCAACAGATGTTGACGGGCTATGCCAAGTCAACACCTGATACATTACGGATCGGAATTTAAGAAGGATCGTACAATGTTGCAGGTCTTCAGGATTACAGACTTTTGAAATATTTTGTGTAACCTTTCGTCCAGGCGTTTTAGGTGTGGTGTAAATGTGTTTGGTGTGAGGCCTGAGACAGACATAATTAGGGGGACAATAGTAACTTTGTTTTGCTTCCAAAGTCGTTTTATTTCTATCTATCTATTATATTATTATTAGCATAACGCTGCTTATAACTTTCTACCGCGATTAGTTTACGAGACATTAGCGTTTCTTATAGAGTACTACAAACGTCAAATTTTGTAAAAATTGCTGAATAACTCCAAAAATAGGCTTCGTAGACATAAATAATGTTCAACAAACTGGACCTAAAAATCGACGCTGAATTCAAAAATATAATAATATACAGGATGTTCTATTTAAAATAAGGAAGTTGATGCCTACTTCCGTTATATCCGGAAGTCCGCCATGTTTGAAATTATTTCCTAAATGTAGAGCATTTGAAAAGGAACGTTTTTTATTTAAAACATTTTCGTCTAGTTTAAACGGTATGGCCGCTAGAGAGTACCGCGCGCTTATTGGACCCTTCTACTTTACATGTCCTATGGAGAACATCCGAAGAGGGCACAGGTTTTAAGATTTTGGTCTCATCAGATGTGATATAACCTTTGTGACTGTTAGTGACCTTTTTATATAGCTGATCATTGTTCGCAGCCAGTTCTATTGAAACTCTATCGTGGATTGGTCTGAAAAATACAATCTGAGTTTAATTACCTTATTTCGGGTAGAGAGTAGAATACCCAGCACTGCTTTGAGCAATTCAATAACCAAGAGGTACCATTTTATAGAAGCTCAGTTCGCAGATCCATTCAAGTATTTATTCTATTATAAATCGTCTCCAAGTTTCTATTTTGGAGCATGTCTTGTCGCACGCGAAAGGATATTCTATTTGAGTTGATATTCATAAAAGTGCCATAAAAATTCAAATACTAAAACGTCTACACAATGTACGGACTTTTTATGCTCGAGCAAATGACGAACATGACAAGGCATCATAAAGTTTATAAAGGCAAATTCAGGCGAAGACCCTTTTTCAACGTCTTTGGGGGCAACATCCTGAGAAATACCCTACAAATGGCAGAGATACAGAAACACGATTCTGAATAATAAATCAGGGCTGGCTTTATTTCTAAGAGTAGACATTTATGGAGATTATCTCAGCCGCTCGCACCTCTTTTGTATTCTGACCATAGCTGTACCACATAGCATGCATGTTTTCATTCCTGAGTAGCGAATAAGCAGGATTCTAGCTTACTAAGGTAAGCTGGTATGGTATTTGTGAAAGCATCGAACTTAAGTATATCTGAACTTTAAGTTCTTTTACTTCCCACACCGATAGGTGAGGGGAGGATTGTGATCGCGAAAATTTTCGATTTTGAGATAATACACTTTTTGGACGTTTCATGATGTCTACATAACGAAAATAAACGTCACTCATTTCTGTCGGTCTGTCTGTCTGTCTTGTGTGTTTATCTGTCTGTCTGTCCGTCTATCTGTCTGTCTGTCTGTCTGTCTGTCTGTCTGTCTTTCTGTCTGTCTGTCTGTCTGTCTGTCTGTCTGTCTGTCTGTCTGTCTGTCTGTCTGTATGTCTGTCTGTCGCGTTTTTCTACCCTCGTAATCTCAGTAATCTCAGCCATATGATGTGGAGTCGTAGTAGGTAATGCTGCTAAAATTTTGAAAATCGGTGCATTGGCGGCGGAGTAATTAGCAAAAAACAAAAAAAAGATAAATATTCCTCAAACTTCGTTTGATCATTTCCACTTTTTTTGTGTGGGGGTGAATTCGGAGTGGTTAAGGGATGGGGTTGGGATGAGTCAATCAACTTGACTCCATTTTTTTAGATGGTTTCAAAATCTGAATATGAGGTTAACTCTTTTCTATTCATTTGACTGATTTAGGTGTCACCTTACGGCCCATTTGTAGGGGAAATTTTAATCGAAGTAACATGCTATAACCGCCTTTTTCTGGGGAAATCGATCAGCAATTGAAACAACCCTCTCCGTCGGATGCTTCGGTATTTTTATTTTTTATTTATTTTTGAACCATCACCGAGTGTAGTTAGAGGAATATGTCGGTTTTTTTGTTGTTGCCCTAATAGTTACCGCTCAGTCTTAATGTTTATTGGGCACCTCCAGTCAAATGAGTCAAACAGAGTCCTATCCTAAATGCTTTGCGAACTTTAAAATGCTTTGGACTATGCTCTCCGGTCTTTCCTTCTGGCCTACATTCAGACAGAAGTTCCTACCTTCACTCAAGGTAGGACAATCGAAAATAACATGCTTAGCTGCTTCCTCTGCCTCACAGCATTTCCTGCATAATGGGTTTGCGTCTTCAGTCCCCAGCTTTTACAGGTGTGCACTGAACATCCAATGGCCAGTTATAAATCCAACCACCTCTCGCAATGCTTTCCTTCTCATCAGTCTGAGAGCGTCTGTGGTATTAGAACACGAGGGTCCCCTCGGCATCCTTTTAGACTAAATAATCCCCACCACCCTGCCTCAGAGCTCCTGGTGTTCATTTAACGCCCAATTGGCGACAAAGAAAAAAAAGGAAGAAAAAGGGTTCATATTTGACAGTACTACATAAGCTGACACATTTAATGCTTAGTCACACCATAAGGTCCACAGCCTTTTATGTAAAAAAATGTAGCTTTGATAAGTCGCACATTTATCGGACACCCTGTATAATGCTACCTTTTTATCTCTGATAGGTGAGTAGCTACCGTCCACCCACACATTGTTGATGTTCAAGTCACAGAAATTTCGCATCTAATATATTTTTTCGTGATGAAAATTTAATCAACTATCTGCAGGTTTTCAGGTTCAATCGTAATTATTTCCTTCTCATCAATCTGAGAGCGTCTGTCGTATTAGAACACGAGGGTCGCCTCGGCATGCTTTTAGAATAAACAATTCTCACCACTCTGCCTCAATCATTTAACATCCAACTGGTGACAGAAAAAAAAGAATTCATATTGGTCAGTATTACTTACTACATGAGCTGACACATTTAATGCTTAGTTTCGGGTTTATTGTTATAGTTTTGAGTGAATTTTGGGATTTGACAGTGCATAATTATTGCTAAAATACTACTTTAAGTAATTCCACAAGATTTAAATCCAGCAGATTTCTATAAAAAATAACAGCGTGTTTGCGAACACAGTAGATAATAGCAACGGGGTGTTGCAAACACTAACTTGCCTGTTAGAGAGAGCATAGGCGTTGCTTTTTCTAACCTATTCGAATTCGTTGGTGACAAAGCTGTGTATACTTGATAAGAAACAGCTTCGTGATGAGAGAGCGGAATAACCTGCACTGTGTTTTTAGGAAAGTATGGTGGAAGGAGGCATATATCCTCCACTCACTTTCAACCTAGGAAATTATGGTGTTATAAATAAAAAATGGAGTCAAGTTGATTGACTCAGTACTTCCCACACATTACTGTGATACCAGTTTATATAGTTTATTAAAGCTTTAGTCTGAGATCCCCTTGCAACCAAATCATCGGCAGCCTCCTCTTCCCCAAAAATTGTCTTATGCCGCTAGGTCTTTCGTTCACAGGTCAATGGACAGCCTATTATCAATACTACAAACTTTTCAGTTTTACAACGCCCCACCGACCAACCACCCCAATTTCACCCCCACCCAAAAAAGGGTAGGAAATGATCAGGAACCCCTCAAACAACTAAAAACGAAGTTTGAGTTGTTTTCATACTTTTAGTTTTTTGATTATTGCTACACTGCCACTGACCCGATTTTTAACAAACATACGCGTTTTCCATCCTCACCGCGGTAATAATACTGTGTCAGAATTTCATTAGAATCAATTTAATAGTGTCTACGTTACAAAATACAAAACGATCTAAAGCAATAAATACTCGTATGTATACAGAAAATTCTATGTCCCTTAGTTTCCGTAATAGGCTAGGCAATGTTCGGATGGTCCTAAAAAGTTGATTTATGTCGCTAGGTCTTCCTTCACAGGTTTGTGGAAAGTCTATTATGAATACAAGAAATTTCCCCGTTTTTTAACCCCCTATTCCCCAACCACCCCAATTTCACTCCCACCCAAAAAAAACGCAGAAAATGATCAGGAACCTCTAAAACGCTTAAAAACGAAGTTTGAGCTGTTTTTATATTTTTAGTTTTTTTATTGTTTCTGCGCCGCCACTGGCACGATTTATAAAAACCATACGCGTTTTTCATCCTCGCCACGGCAGTAATACTGTGTCAAAATTTCATTAGAATCAATTTAGTAGTGTCCACGTTACAAAATACAAAACGATCTAAAGCAATACTCGTATGCATACAGAAAATTCTACGTCCCTTATTTTCCGTAATAAGCTAGACAATGTTCGGGTGGACCTAAAAAGTTGATTTATGTCGCTAGGTCTTCCTTCATAGGTTAGTGGACAGCCTATTAGGAATGCAAGGGATTTTTCCGTTTTTCAACCCCCCACCCCCTAACCACCCCAATTTCACCTCACCCAAAAAAACGCAGAAAATGATCAGGAACCTCTAAAACACTTGAAAAAGCAGTTTTAGCTGTTTTTATATTTTTAGTTTTTTTGTTATTTCTGCGCCGCCACCGGCACGATTTATAAAAACCATACGCGTTTTTCATGCTCGCTACGGTAGTAATACTGTGTCAAAAATTCATTAAAATCAATTCAACAGTTTCCTTTTAACACAATATCATCATCATAGTCACAATGTCTTAACAGACATGTTGTGAACTCGTAAAATGCATTAAGTCGGAGCTAGAGTATTGCCGACACGAATATTATCAATAGTTTTGAGCACTGTAGCTCGCCATCGTTCGCGATTTGTTGTCAGTTTAGTGGCGCTCTTGACACTCATATCCAGCAACTGTTTCGTCGTACCCACCCAGCGTGTAGGGGGACGGCCACGGCGCCGCCCACTCGGGGCATGACCCTGAACTACAAGTTTCTCCATATTATCGCTTCTGTGTATATGTCCGAAGAATGTAAGCATTCTCGTCGACACAATGGAGGATAGTCTCTTTGGATTACCGACCTCATCCAGTATGGAGACGTTAGTTCGATGGGCGGTATAAGGAACTCTCAGCATTCTCCTCCATGTCCACATTCCAAAAGCGTCTATGCGAGCTCGATCTGCCTTTTTAACAGTCCAAGTTTCCGAGACATACAAAAAAATGGAGAACACAAGAGACTGAACCAGCGACATTTTTGTAGCTTTAGTGATGTTATGGTCACGCCATATTTTAGTAAGCTTTGTCTTGGCCACACGTGCCTGTTGAATGCGCCGTCTTCGGTTTCTGTAATAGGCAAGGCAATGTT
Source organism: Callosobruchus maculatus (assembly GCA_951848785.1). NCBI lineage: Eukaryota > Metazoa > Arthropoda > Insecta > Coleoptera > Chrysomelidae > Callosobruchus > Callosobruchus maculatus. The sequence continues at coordinate 1,999,361 of CATOUR010000142.1, read as the reverse complement.
CGGATGGACCTAAAAAAGTTATTTATGTTGCCAGGTGTTCCTTCATAGGTCACTGGACAGTCTATTATGAAGGCAACAAATTTTTAAATTTTACAACCCCCCACCTCTCAACCTCCCCAATTTCACCTCCACCCAAAAAAAGTAGAAAATGATCAGGAACCCTAAAACACCTAAAAACGAGGTTCAAGCAATATTTAATTTTTTTTGTTTTTTGCTAATTACTCCGCCGCCCGTACCGATTTTCAGAATTATAGGAACATTACCTACTACGACCCCACAGCATATAGCTGCCCAAATTTCATGACAATCCATGCAGCAGTTGCTGAGATTACGAGGCTAGAAAAAAGAGGCATACAGACAGACAGACAGACAGACCGATGGAAATGAGTGACGTGTATTTTCGTTATGTAGACCTCATAAAACGCCCAAAAAGCGCGTATTATCTCAAAATCGAAAATTTTCGCGATCACAATACTCTCCTCACCTATCGGTGTGGGAAGTAAAAGTATGGTCACGCGACTTGACTCAGAACCTTCCAATAATTTTGGAGTTCGCAAATACTATCCCTCCCCAAAATTCCGATTTCACCCCCATAGCTGCAGATTTACCTATATTCAGGGTGTCCGGATCCTCGACCGAGAACGCTTGACAGGTGATAGACCTCACATTTTTATGAACATTGAGATAGAAACATGATGCCTTTTTTCAAGATAGAGGGTATCAAAGTTTTACTTTTTTTTAGATTTTTCGCAATTATTCCACAATAAAATGGCACAAATGGCTCCTATGGTAAGGAGAGGTGCAAAAGGGCCCGTTTGTAGGCCTATACACTGATGGTAGTTTTGGTCAATAGAAAGCCTCTCTCTTTCATTCATTCATTCATTCATTCATACTCGCCACGGTGCAAAAAGTTCATCTATGTCAATTCACTAATTTCCTCATTACATAGTACAGGACAATCTAAAGCAAATATTCGTATGTATACATTACAAAATCCTAAGTCCCATGGCTAATGTAACAGGCAAGGCAATGTTTGGATGAATCGAAGAAAAAGTATTGTGCCGCAGGGTCTTCCTTTTACATGTCAGTGAATAGTTTATTATGTACACAACATATTTTTCTGTTTTACAACCCCCACCCACCAAACACCCCAGTCTCACCACTACTCAAAAGGTACAAAACGATCAGGAATATTCGATCTTTTTTGTTTTCTTGCTAATTACTCCGCAGCCCATACACCGATTTGCAAAATTATAGCAACATTACCTACTGCAACCCACAGCATATTGATGCTCAAATTTCATCGCAATCCATCGACCGTTGACTGAGATTACGAGACTATATGCGTAACAATTGGTATATCTGAAGGTGTTACTAAATGGTCTATACCCACACAAATAATTGTTATGATGCCTTTGCTTAGCATTATGAATTGAGGACAAAGTTAGGCGATGACCCGAAACACTAGAATTCAAAAGTCATGCTTTCTAAAATATCTCTTTTTGTGCAACTGAGATTCTCCCAAATGATTGTCAGTTCATTATATCTATTACTCAGGAGATGCGTTGTATAATGTATACCACTCGATTACATAGGTCTAGGGAATCCCTTGCCTCTCCAATCAGAATGCTTTACAAAATTATCGTTGAGACTACTCTCATAGCACGGTCTGGTACTATACCTTATCCACCGAACAAACGGAGTAACCATGCACAATATATGTAAATTTTTACTGTATGGTCAAGGGTTATATGCACACCATCTACAAAACTGCATAATGAGAGCCAGTGATGTTATTATAAACAGAAAAACTAAGTTCGATTTACCCGAGTAAAGACCCAAAATATGGGTTTGAAATAATTTTTTACTCCTTTTCTTCAGAGACAAAATCATTTCAGAATTATATTTCTATTGACACCCACCTCGTCTGTTTTTCTATCAGGTTATTCAAAATTAAATTAGACTATGTTATTCTTATCTACAAAGTCCGTACGCATGGCTTGCACACCTTAATTGTTAATCTGTGTGCTGTGAAAAATAGTCCGCAAGTGGTTATTACTCGTTATCCATTCTCGACAAGATTTAAAAGGCATAAAAATTAAAATGGAGGTAAGCCGTGCATCCCACTGGCTGCGGCTTAATCCGATTTTCATCTAAACCCTATAGACCAGGTGAGTGGGCTGCAAATAGCACAAAACATAAAATAATAGTGTCCTGGAAGTTGAGTAAGTACAAAAAAAATTACAGCTCTTGTGTGAAGCTGTTCTGCTATTCCAAATTCTCAAAATGTATTGAAACCAAACACCAATTATGAGGTATTTTCCAGCTTCATAATATTGCCTGTTTCGTCGCTGAAATGGATTATCTGCACCCAGTTTGTAACAATAACACAGCCTGTCAGCCTGTTTATGTTTTATTGCACACGTGAAATAAAATACAGTATGCAAACCATGCCTTTAAAGGGAAACCATTCGAATCTCTTAACCCTCCGTCTAAGAAGTCAACCAATGAAAAACTATTTTTATGCCGGATGTAGATAAAAAGTGATTATACTTGCACTAAGCGCAAGGTTGTTACGTTATTGGAATGTTGCAGTTTTTTTGTCGCATTATTTGTGAGAATTTTTCCCAATCAGTTTTCACAAATTATTCTACTTTATATCATCTGGCAAATCAGACGATCACCTATCATTATCGTTTCGTAATGTTTGAAGGTTGTCGTGTATATATAGATACGGCAAAAACTAAAGTCATTGCCTTTGTCAATGTGCAGGCTCATCTGATTGTCAATGGTAGTACGGTGGAACAAGTGTCTTCATATAAATATCTGGGGTGTATTGTAAACGAGGTATGTGACCCGAAGAAAGAAGTAAGATGCCGCATTGAACAGGCCAGAAAAACATTTATGAGTGTGCGAAGATTTTTCATAAGGTCAGATCTCAGCCTAAAACTTTGGATACGCATGGTCAGATGCTACATTTTCTCGGTTCTCCTGTACGGATGTGAGAGTTGGACTCTAAATGCTACACTAGAAAAGATAATAGACGCCTTTGAAATGTATATAAATATCATGAGTTCAATAAATTCCGAACGATGAAGACCTTAGGCGTATGAAGAAACAAAAGAACTCATGCTTACCATCAGGGAACGAAAAACTGCTTATATAGGTCATATCATGCGAGGGGAAAATACGAACTTCTGCGACTGATTATAGAAGGAAAAGTCCAAGGTAAAGGATCTGTCGACAGACGCCAAAATTATTGGTTGAAAGACATCCGAAGATTGTTTGGTTGCTCGTCGCTTGGCCGTATCTAGAACTACGTTAGCTATTTGGATCGCCAACCTTTGAAAGGAGGCGGCGTCATAAGAAGAAGGAGGTAGGACCTTATGATTATCATTTGATTGGCATTCCATGTACATTTTTGAGTTTGAGGCTCATTTGACGAAAATCAAAGATAATCAAAGATGTCAGATCTTTTAGACACAAGTCAAATGTTTCAAATCCTTTACATCTTTAGGATTGTCTAAAAAACCAATACCTTGCGAAGACTATATACAACCTTATTTCCATTCTCTTGAGCCCCAGTCCCATTACATCCATTTCACGCAGCTTCCTTACCCTTCGAATAAACTTTGGCAAATATTCAGGGTATTATCTAAATGTGAAAAACTAGTACTTCGCTCTCACTGGATTTATAAAATCTATAAATTCACTTCGGTTTTGATCCAGTAAGCCCTATAGAAAGTTTTATCAACATATCTGCAGTATCTTTTGAATAACGGTGATGGAACGTCACATGTTACAACGGAAAGCTTGCTGTTGTGTGTAATTTAGTGAAAGTGTGACTTATTTTACATGTTTTAATCTGCTTCACACTGGACATGCATACGCCGTCGTTAGGATATTTGGGCCTGCACCACATTTGCTTCCGACAAATTTCCTTTGAAACTGACTGTGACTTGTCTAGTCCTTCCACAATGATCCTTGTATGTTAGCGTTCTGTCCAGAACATCTCCCAGGTATTTCGCTTTTTCAGTGTGCTCCATCTCTTGTCCTTCCCAGGATGCATTAAGTTTCTTGTGGCCTTTATGCAGGCACGTATAAATGATTTGGTCTTGGGGGCTCAGATTATTGTTGCCACCTTTTAGTTTTGAATTTCTGTGGGCGAGACTTTTTGTGGCGTTATATAATATTAATTTAGTTTGGGGGGTCTATATTAGGACTGCGGCCTTAAGTTCGTCGGGGGGTGCATACATTGTGGATTTTAGGCGCATTATATAATGTTTCGGTGGTAGGGGGGTCCGGACCCCCTGAACCCCTCCCCTAAATACGTGCCTGGCTTTATGTGTGTTTAGGTGGAAGGCGCATGCTTGAATGTTGGAATGTTGGCATTCAAGATAGTTTTGGAAGTATTGAGGCAGCAAAGTTAAGGTCACCTTTTAGGAAATAATTGTAGTACGTTGGTTAATAACAACAAGCGTATTCTGAGTCAATATCATTTTTGTGCGGCACTGGTTTAAAAAATTTGGTTTGAGCGTTTTTTTGCAATGACACACAAGGAGAGTTTCAGATACTAAGGGAAGTGCGTGCAACGCGAAATAAATCTAGTGATCAGTATTTTATTTGAGGAGAAAATTAGTCAAAAAAATAGGTTTTTGATTTGAAAAACCATGTAGTACTTAGCGTTATAGAGGCACATAATTTGACTCGACCTTTCTTCCTCCTTTCGCTAGCCTGGTTTAATAACGTGTTGAGTTTGGTGCTCGAAATATGATGTCATCAAAATAGAAAATTATTAGCAACGTTCAAAATATATAAAAGGCTATCAACAAGGTCATTTTTAAAGCAATATAGAGTCTTTCATAAGTACATGAAATTTTGAAGATCGCTCATGTCTAACCTCCCCACCATTCCAAGCCACCCCTCAAAACAGTAGTACATCCTCACGTGAGTCTCAAGTATTGGACGCCTCAATTATGGGGGTTTCGCAGTACGGCCAATCTTACGATGGTGTCTAAAATGCTGCCACAGGAAACAAAAGGAGTTTTGTTATTCCAAATCGGTGACCCAGTATATTTCTGCCACTATGAAATGCTTGAAAACTACTGATTTTTTTGTATAAAGATTTCCCATACATAAACCTCACAGTTACTACTTAATTTACATTACATTAGTTAAAATAACTAAATAAAATGGCTATGATTACTGTTCAAAATTCAGACATGTCGCAAAATGTACTGCGAAGTTTCAAGAGTCACATGGCTTGTTGTATTGAAGTAAACAGATGACATTTTGAGCATATGCTGTAACCGCCTTCATGTTCTTATTTTAACTTGGGTGGATGCAATGCAAATTCACTTGTAACTCCCAAATTATGACGTTTAGGTATAGAAAATATTTTATAAAAAATAATCAGTATTTTTCAAGGATTTTTAAAATGTAAAAATACACAACTTAATCCATTTGAATCAACGAAATTGATTATATTGCCGGAAAAATGGTAAATCTGACAAGATTGTAAATACCACAGCAAGATTGGCCGTATTGCGAAACATAACCATCTCAAAATTCAGGAAAATCGTGCAAACCATTTCCGAGATAACAGAGGCGGTCCTTACTTTAGATTCACTCTGTAATCACGAACGCTGAAGACGCCTAAAAAAATAAAGATAAGTTGGTTGACTCAGTACTTCCCATACATTACATTGATACCATTTTATTATTTTCCCACAGCATGAAGCTATCTCCTTGCAACCAAATCGCCGAGCTGCTGCCGCTGCCCCCCACGGCGCCTCAGCCGCCCGCCGGCATAAGAAGTGTATCGTGCCGCTAGATCTTTCTGTTTCATGACAGGACAACCTATTATGAATATTTTTGGTTTTTTGATAATTACTCCACCACCCTTACACCGATTCTCAAAATTACAGCAGCATTATCTACTACGACCCCACAGCATATCACAATCCATGCAGCGGTTACTGAGATCACGTCATTAGAAAACCGCCAACAGACAGACAGATCGACAGACAGACAGACCGACAGACCGACAGACCGACAGACCGACAGACCGACAGACCGACAGACCGACAGACCGACAGACCGACAGACCGACAGACCGACAGACCGACAGACCGACAGACCGACAGACCGACAGACCGACAGACCGACAGACCGACAGACCGACAGACCGACAGACCGACAGACCGACAGACCGACAGACCGACAGACCGACAGACCGACAGACCGACAGACCGACAGACCGACAGACCGACAGACCGACAGACCGACAGACCGACAGACCGACAGACCGACAGACCGACAGACCGACAGACCGACAGACCGACAGACCGACAGACCGACAGACCGACAGACCGACAGACCGACAGACCGACAGACCGACAGACCGACAGACCGACAGACCGACAGACCGACAGACCGACAGACCGACAGACCGACAGACCGACAGACCGACAGACCGACAGACCGACAGACCGACAGACCGACAGACCGACAGACCGACAGACCGACAGACCGACAGACCGACAGACCGACAGACCGACAGACCGACAGACCGACAGACCGACAGACCGACAGACCGACAGACCGACAGACCGACAGACCGACGGAAATGAGTGACGTGTATTTTCGTTATGTAAACATCATAAAACGCCCAAAAACGTCTTATCTCAAAATCGAAAGTTTTCGCGATCACAATACTCCCCTCACTTATCGGTGTGGGAAGTAAAAGTAGTTCTGAGATTTTTGTTGTTGTTGAAAAAAAAACTACAACCGACAGATATGACGATAGACTGACAAAAATGAGTGACGGACTACTGTGATTATAAAACGTCAAAACAGCAGTTAGAAGGTCTACCGAAGAAAACGTGTAGTCATATGAGCTTTGGGAAAATGTCATAAGTAATTGATATCAGCAATATCTAAATACGATGCACGGCTTTATTGCCAGGAAAGCCAACCCCCTGCTGACCGACCTAGAAAACAAGCAGGCGTTGGCGAACCGCTCTCCTGGTAATTACTCCCTTATCTCATTCCGTCGGATTATTAGCTTTTTTTGTGGAAGAATTAAAATTGTCGGCCATCGCGCTACCGTCTGCTTTTTGCTGTGAATGCTCCACGGCAACGACCGCTGCCTCGTTTTGGTTTTTGCGCAGCCAGAGACAATAGAAAAACTGCGGGCAAAAGTAATGATGGCCCCTCAGAACACTGAAGGTGGTTAGAATTAAAAGTAAACAGCTAGTGCTATTCGTTGCTGTAAGGGCGGCAAAAGAAATGAACGAATGTTGCCACATGAATACAAAGTCGCCAAAACTCTTGCTACATCTGAGTGGTGTGGAACATTCTGTTGAATTGAAATTATGGCTACTTTTTGTACTTCCGGTATTTAGACAGTTTCACAAAAAGTTCGCCCAAAATAATTGCGTTATACGCTTTATCTGCAGAATAGGCACCTATGCAACATTGACGTTATATCGGCTGAAAACCCTAATACCAAATTTGACGAAAATTTATAAATTGGTAGAATATCAATTGTCGGCTACTGTCTCCTTTTTGTCGTAGATGGTTCCACAGTTTAGCAGTAATTGTATTTGTTGCATTTTTTTAGAAATGATGTACTTTGAATTCCACGGTGTACTATTAGATTACTCAAAGGAAGTTCCGCATATGATATTCCAATGTAGTATAGTGGAACACCAGAACCAAGCAAAAACAGTGCCTACTAGAAATACTCTGTAAAAAAACTAATACATTTTCTCGCTAACCAATTCGAATATTTAGATACACTATTTCATCTCTAATGTATATTGGACGATCAGCTGATTCGAGAAATATCGTGCAAAAGCTACGTAGCATCTTTGAAAACTGTTTGAAGTGTTATAAATAACATCAAACAAAATAATATTCATTATATTATATATTTTAATCTCTGGATATTATGCCTTATTTAGGATGTTCATTTAAAAACATCCCGCCACTGATTTATCGAAAACCACCGATTAAAAGAATAAACGCTGAAATACCTCAAATGATTTGTCTTTTCCAAAAGTAAGTCGAACTACCTTATTCTGACGTTTATTTTTTTTAAATCGGTCGAAATAATGATATAGGCGATGTTTAGATTCCTGGCGGACATGTGGGATATCAGGGCTCCTTTCGATGATGCGTTGACAAAGTTCAACCAGACACTCAGGCTGGGGACTAAACATAGTAGATTTCAAACATCCCATAGAAAACACTCTAATGGTGTCAGATCAGGAGATCTAGCAAGCCATACTATAGGCCATCTTCGCCCTATTCATTTATCTGTAAACGCGATGTCTGGCCACTGCCGAGCCGGAAGAACTTGTTGGAAATGGATTTCAGATTTGAGCTTTATCAAGTATAGGGCTTTCGTCCTCTTTGATTTCGTTTTCAGTGGTTTTGGTGACAAGCGGATTGATATTTCCCAACATACCCAAATAGATGTCCCCATTTGAGTGTCCATTAATAAGCAGTAACCCAATCACTTTGTTACGTAAAATGCCTATCCATACATTAATTTTATACTGATATACCCTTTTACGAAAGCATGATGACTTTTATTTCCATAGTATTTGGTCTTATGCTTATTAACAAATCCATTTAGATAAAATGTGCGTTCACCAGTGAAGCAGATATTCTTTACACAAATGGTGTTACCATTAATTGCTGTAGTCATGTAGTCATTTGTTCACAAAATACAACTCACCGATCGAAATCGTCTTCGGTTAACTCTTGCACTATTTTCATTTTGAACGGATGAGATTTATGGTGCTTAGTAACTGTGTGAATAGAGCCAAATGAAATGTCGTCGGATCAAGAATTTTGCGTAACGAAGTATTAGGATTTACACCAAAATGACCCAAAACTTCAACTTGAGCGGCTTTATCTAGAACTTTCGGTTTTTTATTTGCAGTTTGAGTAAATTTTTTAACAAGGTCTAAAACATATCCTGGATGTCTTGCGTTAAACGGAACGAAATTGGAATCATCTCCACTGTTTTTGCAATAGTCCGTCAGGACTTTGAACATCGCTTATATCGTTCTCTGGCCAATAACGCGCGACATTTTGAACATTTATAAAAAGTGATATTTTCGTGTGCTTTTGTATCCTATCTGAACAAATTAAGATACATAGGGTGTTCTCTAATTTTATCGAAAACGAATCAATCGATTTTGAAGAATCAAACGTCAAAGTAAAGACTTCGACATACATAAAATTTTCGAAGGGATGACCTTGGGTGCCCAAGGGTACAAGGGAGGAAAGTAATTTTTGGTTAAAAAGTTGTCCCTCTTTTGACGTGTCTCGGCGTTTTTCCTTTCAATCAGTGGTTTTTAATAAAATCGTGGTGGCAAGTCTTCAAATGAACACCCTGTATATGTAATCAGACATCGAGCTGAGCCTGAAAAAAAACCCAGCTGGAGCTGTAGCCATGTCTCCATTCGTGTTCCAGCGCACATTGCTGTTGGCTTTGTGATATAATGAGTGGAACGCTGCTTTGCTCCAGCGTTGCTCACGCATTAGTCCAATGGTAATGAGAACTTTTGTGAGACTTGGCACAATATAAATGAAAATATCTGTTGATGTTTGTATGATGAGAAACGATAGCAGTAGGTGTGGATAACAATTAAAATTTCCGACATGAGATGTGAGAGCATCCTTATTTTACGATTGCTGTCAAGAAAGATAAAAATATGAGGTGAGGAGTGAAATCTCAAAGTACCAAGTTTAAACGAAAACGCGTAATATTGTTCAGGCTTTAGACGAAGCAATAATTTCATGTAAACAATGTTGCAGACAAGATAATGTTCCAAATGTCGAAAAAAATCTAGCTAATCGTAGACAAATGACGATATACAACGGGTGAAGGTCTCGAAAGACCAATTTCATAATTTTGTATTTCAAATCTGTAGCATTTTTAAAGCACTTGAATTATAGATATTACAAAATCCAGTTTCTCAACACTCTGCTATCTTTCAAAATCATTAGGGCTAGATCATTGCTAGTGCATGATCCAAGCAGCTCAATCGAGCTGGCAGTCATTGAAAAAGCATGCACAATATTTTAGACATTTTTATCACTTGGAAGATATACCGCAGAAACTGATCTATGGTTTCACTTATGGAAAGAAGAACAGTTCTGTAAGGACAAGTTAAAGGAGAAATATATTAAAATAGATGGCCTTCTCAATGAAACTGATGTTTTTGGTCCAACTATAAAGCAGGCGTTTCTGATTTTGATCCCAATCTCATGAACTAAGACCGTTGATCTTTCAAGCAACGCCACGGACACTATAGAATGGTATTTCAGTATACTTCGAACAAAAGAGACCTTGGTTGTGAAGTACCATAGAGAGGAAGGGTTAACCAGATTATGCTTGTTGAGTGTGCATCGATATTCAGTTAAAACGAACCGTGAGCAACTCGCAATACAAGTTTTGAATAAATTTGCTGAAAATCTGAGAAAATTGTTATTAGAATAAGAATTAGGATACTTTGTAGGTAATGTGGTAAAAATTAAAAGACTATTGTTTTTCTTGTTCTCCCTCTACACTATTTAATTCCACTAATTTCACTCTTAACATTTTTCGATCCCCCCCTACATCAGATTCTGTGTACGCGCTTGTTAATTTTAATATTAAATTAAGAAGAAAAAATTCAAATGGCGTTCATAGTTACAGCGGCTCTTACAGTTACAATGTCAGGAACCTACAGTGATATTCTTATTTATTCCATAATGAAATACTCGGACGAAATGTTTCACCATTGTTTGTTTGACGAGCTATGAGCTATGATTTTTTAATTACATCTATATTACTTCGGGTATGTAAAAGGTGGAAGTTGTATATTACCTTAAATATTCTCAACAATTCTAGCGACACACCCGTACTAGAAGGTTTTGTAAATCCTAGCGAAATAAATATATTTTTCCGTGATACAAATCAACATACAGCTCATCCAGAACGTGACATGCTACTGTTTTATAAAAATAATAAAAAAACATGCTATCGAAAATTTTAAATTTCAGCCCACATCGGAAACATTATTTACAGACTATTGTTAACAATAAAATCAATACCGTTGGCTATAATAAAATCTTGTTGAACATTATTCTACTTTGTTGCTCATATACAGGGTGGTCCAATAAGCGCGCGGTGCTCCCTAGCGGCCATACCGTTCAAACAAGAGGAAAATGTTATAAATAGAAAGCGTTTCTTTTCAAATGCTCTACATTTAGAAAATAATTTCAAAGATGGCGGACTTCCGGATATACCGGAAGTAGGCATCAACTTCCTTATTTTAAATGGAACACCCTGTATATTATTACGTTTTTGAATTCACCATCGATTTTTAGGTCCAGTTTGTTAACCATTGTTTATGTCTACGAAGCATATTTTCGGAGTTATTCAGCAATTTTTACAAAATTTGACGTTTGTAGTACTTTACAAGAAACGTTAATCTCTCGGAAACTAAACGCGATAGAAAGATGTGGTTTTCGGTTTTGAGAGAAGCAAGGAACGTATTTGTGTTTCAGTGAGATCGTTGTTTCAAAAGAACATTAAATCAATAGACTAGAAATTTTCAAATTTGAAAAGTTAAAAACGTTAAAAACTTTTATTTTTCAAATAGGATGGTATCATAAGTTTCATCTATCTTTGATGGTTTTTAAGATATTTACCGTTTTGTAATTATTGCGTAGGAATTGGAAAAATCGTAGGTGGCGTGGCTCGCAGATGAAACAATTGGCAGGAAATCTTTCATCCCAGGTGTTTCAACCTCTAATACTAAAATGTGCTTTTGCTCCATCTAACTGTAACCACATTATTCTTAAAAACTCCAGTAGCGAATTTTTCAACAGGTTTTCCAAATTTTCATGTAGAATATATTGGAAAACATTAGTTTATTATGCGGTTTCCAGTAATACCACCCCAAATGCTTAGACTTCACGCTGGTTGTCAACAAACTCCTCAAAATTTGGATTTACGTGAGCGTAAAATATGAGAGAAGGAAACATGTAGTAGTAATACATCAAGATAGTGAGTTCGACATTCTCGCAATTGTAGTTAAAGATCCGCATAGCAGTACTACAGCAGAAATTAGTCGCTACTTGGGCATTGGTCAAACATCTGTGAACATGATCTTAACGGAGTACATATAGCATCTTTATCACGTGCAGCTAAATCAAGCAGTTGAAAGACAAGACTTTGAAAACTGGATGAATTTCTGTAACTGGAGTCATGCTCGAATCCAAGAAGATGCACTCCTTTCCAAAAGTGTGTTGTTTACGAATGAAGCTACATTTCTTATGAAATTCCTTCATTTTCCTTTTTATGAAATGTAGCTACAGCGTTATCATTAACGGCCATGTAAACTGGCATAATTTACATTTCTATAACGACGTAAATCCAAATTTTGAGAGATTTGTTGACAACCAGCATCGAGTGTAAGCATTTGGGGTGGTATTATTGGAAACCGCATATTAAACTAATGTTTTCTAAAATTTTCTAAATGAAAATCTGGAAAACCTGTTGGAAAATTTACCACTGGAGTTTTTAAGAATAATGTGGTTATAGGTAGATGGAGCGAAAGCACACTTTAGTATTAGAGACCGAAACACTTTGGATGAAAGGTTTGCTGCCAATTGTTTCGTCTGCGAGTCACGCCACCTACGATTTTTCCAATTCCTACGCCATAATTACAAAACCGTAAATATCTTGAAAACCATGAAACATAGAACCACATGTGTCTAAATAAAAGTGAAAGAGAATTTAATTTTGCAACCACCGATGTGAAACTTATGATATCATCCCATTTGAAAAATAAAAGTTTTTAACGTTTTTAATTTTTCAAATTTGAAAATTGCTAGACTATTGAACTAGTGTTCTTTTGAAACCACGATCTTAATGAAACACAAATACGTTCCTCGCTTGTTTCAAAACCGAAAACCGCATCTTTATATCGCGTTTAGTTTCCGAGATATTAACGTTTCTTGTAAAGTACTACAAACTTCAAATTTTGTAAAAATTGCTGCATAACTCCGAAAATAGGCTTCGTACACATAAATAATGGTTAACAAACTGGACCTAAAAATCGATGCTGAATTCAAAAACGTAATAATATACAGGGTGTTCCATTTAAAATAAGGAAGTTGATGCCTACTTCCGGTATAACCGGAAGTTCGCCATCTTTGAAATTATTTTCTAAATGTAGAGCATTTGAAAAGAAACGTTTTTTATTTGAAACATTTTTGTCTAGTTTAAACGGTATGGCCGCTAGGGAGCACCGTGCGCTTAGTGGACCACCCTGTATAACACCAGTATTTCTACATATTATGCATCTCAGCTTAAATGAATAGCCTGAAAAGCATCTGATTTAATTCCTGTCAAAGGTATCCAATCCTAATGAATTAGGACACCTCAGACAGATAAGTATTCTACCGGTTTTATTAAAATTACTAGAAAAAGTTATGTGCTCGCAAATTAGGGATCATATTTTTTTTTACCACGTAGCCAGTCAGGATTTAGGCCTGGACATAGCTGTATTACAGCTTTGTTAGGAGTAACTGATCATATTTTGTCTTGAACTGATAAAAATCACTTAAAATGTTAAGTGTAATAACTAGTATTACTGGATTATTCTAGAGCCTTCGACAAAATAAATCACGATTTACTAATTACACTTTTGCAATTTGATGAGTCATATACATGTTAGACGGAAAGTTTTGGAACAAAACGGCTGCAAAACACAGCAAGATACATTTATATGCTGACGATACATAGTTGTATTTATTTTTTTCTTCCCTCCTAACGCCGTCGATATTTCTATCGCAAACAAAAAGATCAACGAAGATCTTGAGTTACAACTTCTTCCAATAAACTTTGTTTAGCCATAAATCCTTCAAAAACCATAGTAGTTATTTTCGGAAAATCTGCAACTGCTGAATTTCTAAATGGCTAAAATAGTAATTAGTAACAATTTTTTTCATTTCATTTTTCATTTCATTTATTTGCACGAAACATACAAATAATGCCACCCCTAGAAGGCTTCAATTAAAAAAATAGCCGAAAAATTCTCCCAAGTATTGAAGGGAAAACTTAGTGTGAACATCTTGTAATATCCCACGTATATTATGCAGTTTATTTTATGAGGCTTTTTCAACACAATTTAAAGCTAACAGACTTTAAAGAGTCCAAAATTCCTGTCTACGTATAATATAGAGCCTTCGCAAATATGACTGACACCCAGACAAAATATTTGCACGACAAAATTACACTGAGATTGCGTATTCATAATATAAACACGCGAGATAAAAATAAATTATCGATTTCGCAACAAAAATCAATTTTATTAAAAGAATCGTTTTTATATAATATAGCTCCCAAATTCTATAACCAAATTTCCGATAAACTAAAACTAACCTGAGGCTCCAAAATCATTGATTCTTCAAACCCGTGTCCAATACTGTTTTTGCTAAGAACTAATCTGCATATCATCACCTTTTTGCGAGCCTTTTTCTTATAGTAGAAACGGGATACTCTATAGGAATTAATTCGGTTCAAGAAAATTACACGAAATTCCTAAAACGTACCCTGTTATGTCTTCCTTCCGTCAGGTTTACTCGATATTAAAAACCACATATAACGAAGTCGAGCTTTATTTACGTTTCGGTCATCCCTCTTGCCTGTATATAATTTTTTTGCTAACAACCACAGATGTGGCGAAAATGTGAGGTTCACCTTAATTACTAGAGCAAAACTGAAACATGATCTCTGTCCATTCATTCATTATTTGCAAGAGAAAAACAAATCCTGCCCCTAGAAGGCTGATCCTTGTGATGGGTTATAGGCGTACATAAGGTAATTATTATTCTCATAGAAATTTCTATGTTTTCATCTTCAAAACTCAGTGATTATTGACACACAAAAAAGTTACATATCAGATCGTGAGGCAGGACAAAATCAAACCGTGCCAAATAAATTGGATCAAATCTCTATTTTTCCAGCCCGCGAAAAAAGTGGCTGTTAGGAAGTTTAACAGAAGTTGGCTGTGTTTTTGGGGAGTCGTTAATCAAGCTGTGCCGCGATACGACATCAAATAAAAGGAAATGGGATTGTAAGGCAAGTAGTTGCACGCATATCCTGGAACTTTTGATATCAAGGGGCATTTGCTTGGGAACTCATGTCCTACTTTACTTTTCCATCGTATTTGAATTTAGTGTTATCTAACTAAAACTTACCAGTTTCTTCATGTATGTTGTATTAATTAATGCAGCCTAACAGAAGATAAGATGATGCAGTGGCGTATACAAGGGGTGGGCCCGGCCACCCCGAAGCCAGCCACGCATTCAGTTTTGAAGTCTGGGAAGAGGCTGAACAACAGAAATTTACATTTCTAATATACATCCGTTTTTGTGTTATACAGGGTGTTCCTTAATCATATGCGAATATTCAAGGGAGTAAATCTACATGAAAAGTTAATGACAGTTTGCTTTATAAAGTATGGTCCAAAAATGTACCGTTACGAAAATACAGGGTGTTAAAGTTTAAGGAAAAAAATGGAAATTAATTAATATTTTTAAAACCGCTGAACATCTTTTAATGATATTTGGTACATAGTAATACTAAACAGAAGTGCACATTTTCCAGTACATGAATAATTTTTAGTTTCAGTAGTGGCGTGCGTACGGGCAACAACTTTGATATTTTTGAGGAAAAAATGATACGCCAATGGTTTTTTCCGAAATAAAAATTATTTTAGAATTTCCCATTTAATTCGGAAAATAACAGCTTTCTTGCGTTAATTTCCTCCCATGTGCCATTATTGAGTAAAAAAATAAAAACTCTTGTACGTTGTCCGAGAAAACTAAGGTAATTATTAAGGAATACAATATTCTTCCATAGATCTAGTTGCCATGAAATATGACAATTGTTTATTACACTTATCTTCAAATTTCCCATTTAATTCGGAAAATAACAGCTCTCGTCTGTTCTTGCCTGCGATGCGTCGTTTTGCAATTAAAAAAATTGCAAAATTATTATTCGTTTAATTGGAAAAATTAAACACATATGAATAATAAAAGTAATCAGATAACATGCAAACCTAACTGATTACAAAAACTGTTGAAAATAGCCCCCTTTTATTAATATGCAGGCCTCCGCCCTCCTTCTCATGGAACTGCGCACACGGTGAAATATTCCTGGAGTATGTTTTATTCTATTACACGCTGCAACTATTCTTCCTCTTAGATCCTCTACAGTGTTAATGGGACTTGTGTATACTACCGACTTAAGATGACCCCATAAAAAGAAGTCCAAACTGTTGAGGTCGGGGGACCTTGATGGCCATTCTTGAGGCCCACCGCGACCAATCCAAAGATTTGGATAAACAATTTGTAAATAATTACGAACAATGGCACTGAAATGTGCTGGTGCACCATCGTGCATGTACCACATTTGGTTTCTAATTGTTCTTGAAGGAAATTCAGGTAAGATTGTCCGTCAAGTCGTCCTTGTAAAAAGAATGGGCCAATAAAGTGGTCACCTATAATACCTGCCCATACGTTAACCGAAAATTGGTTTTGGAGATGAGTTTCGGTTACGGCATGGGGATTTTCATCCGCCCACAAATGATTGTTGTGGAAATTTTGAATGGCATTTCTTGAAAAATTGGCTTCGTCTGTGAACAGAATGTTTGATTCAAATTGTGGATTTTGCGCAATATTTTCTAAATACCACTGACAAAATGTCACACGACGTGGGAAATCGCTGGAAAGTAATGCCTGAACTCTTAAAATATGATAATGATATAACAAAAAATCTAGGATTCGCCAAACTATTTGATGGCAAATATTCAATTTCCTAGCTAGCTTCCTCGTACTCGTTTCAGGATGTTCTTCGACTTCGTGCAGCACCGCATCCTCAATTTCAGGTTTTCTCACATTTCTTGGTCTACCTTCAGATGTGCCTTTTCGGACACTACCAGTTTCAACAAGATGACGATGGATATTAGAAAAAGTTCGACTGTCTGGCAAATTACGATTAGGATATCTCTCGTGATAAATACGTTTGGCTTCCTCTGCGTTACCGTCAGCGAGGCCATACACGTAATGCATATCCGCCATTTCTGCATTTGAATAATTCACCATCATTAACAAGATTACGAAAATAAGAAATGAAGTAAGATTGTAAAAACAAGAACTGAAAAAGATAAATCGCCTCGAACAGATCTCAATTACAAACTGACAGGAAAATGGCAAGTGTAATAAACAATTGTCATATATCATGGCAACTTGATCTATGGAAAAATATTGTATTCTTTAATAATTACTTTAGTTTTCTCGGACAACGTACAAGAGTTTTTATTTTTTTACTCAATAACGGAGCATGGGAGGAAATTAACTCAAGAGAGCTGTTATTTTCCGAATTAAATGGGAAATTCGAAGATAATTTTTATTTCGGAAAAAACCATTGGCGTATCATTTTTTTCCTCAAAAATATCAAAGTTGTTGCCCGTACGCACGCCACTACTGAAACTGAAAATTATTTATGTACTGGAAAATGTGCACTTCTGTTTACTATTACTATGTACCAAATATTATTAAAATATGTTAAGCGGTTTTAAAAATATTAATTAATTTCCATTTTTTTTCCTTAAACGTTAACACCCTGTATTTTCGTAACGGTACATTTTCGGACCATACTTTATATAGCAGACTGTCATTAATTTTTCATGTAGATTTACTCCCTTGAATATTCGCATATCATTAAGGAACACCCATATGTTACGGTTAAAGTTTTTACTTTGATAGTTTATATACTAGCTGGATAGTATACAAGCTATCCAAATGTCTCGTTATTTTAATGGAAACTCAGATTTCAACTAAAATAGCTGTGAATATTGGTTGGCTTGTATATTAGCCAGCTAGTTTATAAACTATACAAGGTTTGCCGCTAAAGTATATACCACAAAGGTATCACACACGTTAACCAGTGTTTCTGGTCACTTTACAAACTATCCACATCATTTGG
This sequence comes from Callosobruchus maculatus, assembly GCA_951848785.1. Classification (NCBI taxonomy): domain Eukaryota; kingdom Metazoa; phylum Arthropoda; class Insecta; order Coleoptera; family Chrysomelidae; genus Callosobruchus; species Callosobruchus maculatus. The sequence continues at coordinate 1,981,297 of CATOUR010000142.1, read as the reverse complement.
ATAAGGTATGCACCTAATATCTCTAGTAATACATAATAACCAACTCATTGGTTCAAAATCGATTTCTATATACGCCACTGAGATGATGCGAGATGTACTTTAAAATCATGCCGATAGCTTCGTGTCTAACATGCTGTAAGCATTAAGGTATGGGATGCTATTGCGTGTGGTTACGGTGGTTTTTTGGTCAATAATTTACACAACACTCTTTTTCATGACACTTCAGAAATTAGTGACTGAAATCCACGAACAACAACCACAATTTATGGTCACGGATACTAGAAAAACAAATGAACAAGATAGTCCCTGACCGCATATAGCTGAAAAAAATTGGGCTTAATATGTTACCTTCGCAAAAATCGTTTACTTTGACTCCTAAGATAGCGTTGACGTGTCTGCGACTGAACATGGCTGGGACAAGATTTGTCTAAGGCTCTTGAGTTTGCAGTATTATAAACGTACTTAAGCAGCTCTCTCACAAAGTTGCAATATTTAAGCACTAATCAGCTTATCAAAATATAGCCTAGGTGTGATTTTTTAAGTGGTGCTCAGTCAATTAATTACTGAACCAGCGAGTTATCCAACGAATGTCAGATTCTAATCAGCTAAAAACTTTAATGTGGACTGTGTGACCGAGCTCTTAACGGTTAGAAGCTTTTTATGTTTGACTAGGCAAACTTTCTCTTTTGGTGCTTCTTGTTATTTCTAGTACCATTTCTGGAAGTAGAAATATCTACGTAGATATTATATGCAAGGCTTATCAAGTGCGATTTTGAAATCCTGGAAAAAATGTTCATCTGCAGTAAATTTCTCTTTTGAAAACCAAATTTGTGTGTGCTTAACGTAATTGACGATGAGTTTCTATCATCGTTATGCAATTTTAAACGACTTAACCGCTGTGAACCTATCTCATAGAATATTTTATACTAAATAATCGATTCATAGGATGTATCTTAATAGTCAATTCATTGTTACAGATTGGTGCAGTGGTTTTGAGCAAAAGGTAAGTCCAAGAAGTCTTAACAAGCCTACGAAAATGACGTGAGGAAACAAGACGAATTTTTCAATGGCTCATTGTACCGCTCTAATCAAGTACCTGATATTTAAATTGAGTATTGAAATCAAATTTTATTATAAAAATCTCATCGTATTTTAAAGAGAAACTTGAGACACTAACTACCAAAAACGGCGTCAGACTTGATGACAGATCTATGTACATTCAGCTTGTGAAGCTTTGAATAACTCTAGAAGCACAGGTGGTTGAATTTGTATTTGTGTAATACTGAATTTAATACTTTAACTTTTGAGTATCTGGTGTGTGGTTCTTGCAGGCCACACCTTTTAAAGCCTCCAAACAAAAACATGGCTAGCAATTGAATACCTTATCGAGAGATGGTATAACCTAGGAACTTTTTTTGCAATATCGCTATCAATGTTTCATCAGTAGTGCGGCAAGCCGCACCATAGGTTCAAAATAATGACAGACAACAACAGCAGTAAAGCCACGAAGGCAAAACACATATAGCACTCCATTTTTCCCCCTTTTGATGAACTCATGAAAACCTCCGTGGTTGGGCCCATAGTGCTTGTCCTTCAGATTTCGATATGTCAAATACCAATACCTAAACCTTTAGGTTGCGATACATGTCTTAAGGCGGATTCTCACTATTCAGTTTCGCTGAATCAGTCAAACTGATTGATTGATACTGTATGCATAATGAACGTGAGAGCACATTTTCATTAAAAGTGATCAATGGGTTTGTACTTTCAGTGAGTCAAAGTGAAAGCCAGTCCTATTTTTCATTCATTTTGGCTGAATCAGTATTAAAAAATGAATACAAACGCCATTTTCATTAATACTGAATCAGTCAAACTGAACCCGCCATTACCTAACCCAGAGAGAAAACAAAATAGCATCTTCTCCACAGTAGCTCGAGTAGTTGGTGCCTTTATTCCATCTTAATAAGCTCAGCCTGCAGTAGCCTGACAGAAAATTAAGCGATTCTCTGACTGTTCAAAATACGTAGCAAATGAGGTACTCTATGACGTCTTTCTGGACCCGATATGAATTCTTTGGGTTGCTTGCAGTTATTTCCTACAGGCCAACCTTCAGCCAGTTTGATGTGATCTCACTCAACTAGTGTAGCATTAACTTGGCGCCTACTAGGAGGCAACAGCAGACGCTAAGTATGTGGCAAAACATTTGGGAAAACCTTACCCACTCGGCAGCGTGGATACCGAACATCAAGGACTGGATCAAATGCAAACACAGGACTTCGAGCTACTTTCTGACGCAATTTTTAAAGGGCTGCGGTTAGGTACTTGGGAAGTTATTTCATAAGAGCCTAAGATACCCCAGAATATAACATATTGATCTGCAAGATGTGGGTGGCATGGAGAGCTGAACTCACTTTGACAACGACTAAACGCGCAAAACCTGATGGGAGAGATGGTCAGCAATAGCCAGTAGTCAGCCAAGTCATGAGCAAAAAAGAGACGGAGGCAGATACAGCAAATAAGAATCTGGAAAAATCAATGATAGAACCCCTAATCCCCGCGACAAAAGAACAGAGAAACACGGATAGGATTCCTATCCTGTTGTACTATTTTGACAAGTCTGGGGAAACAAAAGGCGGAGAAAATAGCTGAGGTAAGGAGAGAGGGAACTGGTTTTAGCCTGTCGGACCATGGCGGCCTGTCGGATGGACGTCTTTGCATCCTTTGGACATGACATCAGAGAACTCAAGCTGGTTCAACGACGGGCGAGTAAACTGTCTCTTATACTTCCGGGTATGCGAGTGCTTTTGTCTTTGGGATCAAGTCGATTTTCCCCAACCTTCCATAATAAAAAAAATAGTAAGCAGCATAGCTTCGGGCTCGATGTGTCTAGGACTCAGCCTAATTCTAACTAGGTGACCTAGAGTCGTGTCGAAGTCTTCAAGCATGCTAGGCTCTGAAGAGTAGCACAGTACTCTTCTACCATAGCTGACCTAATCCTAGAAGATGGCTACTTGTCTATTAGAGTACGAAGGTCTTACTGAATATGCTAACAACAGCGTGGAAAACATTTTAGCCTGGTTTTTCAGGTTTTTGGTGCGTAAAAATGTTTGTGCTGCTTCTTCGTCTTCCAGGTAAAAGCTTGTCTCACTGGATCTTTAAAGTTTTATCTGACAGTAAACGAAACTAGACTATGCGAAGGGCTTGAATCTCACACCTCACCCTGTGGTCTCTGCTCGGGGTTATGAGTGAGAATCTATTGTTTAGGCTTGAAGTAACTTTGGCTCTTTTCACGCTAACTGAAGAGATCTGGAGACTGTTTTTCACGAACCACTCGCGCTCGCTCGATTCTACGTAGTATGATCAGCTTTGAATTTCGTGCAAGCAAATTTCCCCTGCTATGCATTTTTAGCCAAGTAACATTGCCTCGCGTTTTCTTCGGGGTACAGAGGCGGCAAGTTAAAGAACATCCATGAGTGTAGCTGAAGCTGCAACCAAATCCAAATCCAGCTTGTGTATTATAGCATCTCAGCCTTTAGATCATACTGAATCATTGTGAATCATGCTGGCTACTGCTATATAGAACTACCTATAGTACCCAAAAGCGCACTAAACTGCAATTTTACTTCCCTCACCGATAGCTGATGAGAGTACTGTGATCGCAAAAATTTTCGATTTTAAGATACTAAGCTCTTTAGAGCTTTTATAGGAAAATCCACGTCACTCATTTTCGTCGGTCTGTCGTTTTTATGGCCTCGTCATCTCAGTAACCGCTAAATTTGGCTAGCGATATGCTGTGGGGTCGTTGTATGTGTATGTTACATACGGGTATTGCGTTACATCGTTCTGTATTGCGTAACATTTCTGATGTATACAAACTTTACAAACATACGAGTGTTGCTTCAGTACATTCTGTTTTGTGTAAGCTCGAAGTTATAGAATTGATTTTAACGAAATTTTGACACGGTATTATTACCTTGGCGAGGACTGAGAACGCGTCTGGTTTTTAGAAATCGTTGCAGTAGCAGCAGAGTAATAACAATGATATTAATCGATTTTATTGCAAAATGCAATATACCATACAAATAATTATGTATCCAAACATCCCCTAACATACCTTTGCAAAAGGCAGAGTTTAAGCCTCAGCAATAATAAAAAACTAATAATATAAAAATAGCTCAAACTTCGGTTTTAGGCGTTGCTGCTAGGAGTTGCTGATCATTTTCAATCTATTTTTTGGGTGGGGGTGAAATTGGGGAAGTTGGAGGATTGTCAAACTGATAAATATGTTGTATTCACAATGGCCTCTCCATTGACCTATGAAAAAAATACCTAGCGGCATAATACAATTTTTTATGTCCATCCGAAAATTTCCTTGCCCATTACACAAATCAACAGACGAATATTACTTTAGATCGTTCTGGGTTGTGTGACATGGAAACTATGGACTTTGATGAAATTTCGACACAGTATTATTATCATTACCTTGGTGATGATGAAAAATTCGTATGGTTTTTAGAAATCGTGTCAGTGGCGACGCCACATTATTAAAAAAAATAAAAGTATAAAAATGAAAAATTTATTGTATTCATAATAATCATAATAGGCTGTCCATTGACCTGTGAAAGTAAGATCTAGCGGAATAAGACTCTTGTTTGTGAGCGGGCGGACGATGATTTGGTTGCAAGGGGATCTTAGGCTATAGCCTCATGCTATGGGAAAATAATAAACTGGTATCAACGTAATGTGTGGGGAAATATAAAATCAGTCAATTTGACTTCATTTTTTTATAATGCTTTCGAACGTCATCTACGGAACATTTGACTTTCAATGTAGTAGGTTTTAGAATGCTGTTTACACATTTAGGTATACATGGAGAAGAAAGTTCAATCACCAATAAGATCTTTTATTTCTACCAAAAAATCCAGTTGGCAAAGCATTTCGGCTTTCGATTATAGGCTTGCGTATGTATATACTAAGATGTAAGTGCCTTATCAAGTTCTATTGTAGGGCACTGTAGGTGGGATTGATGTACTTGGATGTTATGATGACTCTTAGCACTCATGTTTACATTCCCGGCAGACCATCGTGAAGGGATATCCTTGACCCTTCGCACTCCTCAAGACCGGGAAGCATTCGTGTAATTTACGATCGATCCGATAGAGGTGCTGTCCTCGAATGTCGAAAATTTGCCCTTGACATCCTTCGCATTCCTTGCGAGCGGATGCCTCAACTCACATCTATGTTACTTGGCAACCTTTTTCGGGAGCACAAAGGACTAACATTAATTATTGAAGTTGCGGAATAGTGACTTGATAAGGAACACCAGGCAAACAAGAAACTCATGAAAGCAAATAAATAGTAAAGTTGTAGGTTATACAACAAAATGTCTCCATTAATTTATTTATGGATTCACTTCACAGATTTCTTCAAGGTCAAGTTGCCTTGAAAGCAAATAAAAACTGTCAAACTGGCCATATCACGAAGAACTGCCAAAGCTGGAACGATAAAATTCAATACCACCTAGATGTTTTTGAACATGCCGAAATGAAAAATGCTAACAGCTATGTGGTCAGTCTCACTACTGTAACGTTACACTTCACAATTTTGTTATTTTAAGTGGAATGCTTTATTTATTTTTATTGCAATGAATTGCGCATGTCGAATTTAGCAATTTCTTATCATATCAATTTTTTGTTTCTATTAATTACTGTCATCCACGAACACCGCTTTTTCAATAAAAAGCACAGGAATTTTTAAATAACTCCAAAACTACCTCAGATGTAATGATTGAATTCAATGCAAGGGGGATCTACGAACATGCAGAATCCAAAATTCGTAACATCAACATTGTCAGACTTAACACTATTACGTTACAGGTCATTATTTTTTTATTCTATATAGAATGCTCTAATTATTTTTATTTGCAGTGAAATGCGCATATCGAATTTAGTAAGGTCTCATAATTTCAAATTTTTGTTTCCATTAATGACCAAGATACAGCAATACCGTTATTTCAGTCAAGAGTACAGGAAACCCTAAAGGCCCGGTCAAACAGAGAACGCGGCGGTCCGGCGTTCTCTAACAATACAATGGAACGCTGTAACGCGGCGGTCTAGAACGCGGCGTTCGGCGTTCCATTGTATTGTTAGAGAACGCCGGACCGCCGCGTTCTCTGTTTGACCAGGCCTTAAGTATTTGCAAAACTGGCACAGCTCTAACGTTAAAATTCAACACTGGGATCTTTTATATATAGAAGACTTACCACTTTTACATTAGATGTCATTATTTTGTTATTTTAAATAGAATGTCCCAGGTATTCTTGTTTGCTGTGAGCTGCACCTGTCGAATTTAATTAAGTCTCATAACTTCAAAAATTTGTTTCTATTAATTTTTGCGATACAGCAACACCACTTTTTCAGTAAAGAACTACAAAGCTTCAATAACTCCAAAACTGCCATAGCCATACGATAAAATTACTTGGCGATCTTTGAACATGCAGAATTCAAGAACGCTAGCAGCAATGTTGTCAAATTTACCACTTCCAAGTTCCGCGTCATAATGTACTTTTAAATAGAATAGAATGGTTATTTTTATTTGCAATGAATTGCACATGTTGAGCTAAATAAGGTACCACAACATCACAATTTGGTTCCGCAGCGTATTTTACGCGGCGGTTTGCATGTCGTAATCAGAACCATGCCATCATCGACTGCGCTAAGATCGTCGCCGCCATAACGCAACGTGAATTTATGGTTCTTCGGTTTTTAGGCCGGTGTCGTTTAACGTTAAGGCTTGACGTTTCGTCACCACGAGTGGACGGCAGCTTCAGAAGCTATTTCACTTCGCCAACTTCCAAAGTACTGACGGCTGGAGGATCTGCACCTGCATTTATACCTGTCAACGGTGACGTGGCCCAATCAGGTAACGTTGGTAGCCCCGCCCCCTTGCGATATGGCAGTGTCTTCAGGTCCTTTAGGATGGGTACCCATGTCCGGTTGACTTTCTGTACTTCTTCTTGTCTATTGAAATTATTGAGGTGTTTTTATATCTCGATGGCTTCTCTGTTAAGTCTGGCATAGTATGAAGATGTTGCGGCAAGACCCTGAGTTTCTTCAAACTTGATCTTATGGGCTCCTTCCTTAAGCGCATGTTCGGCTACCGCTGATTTTTCGGTATAACCTAGTCGACAGCTAGCCTTATGTTCTGAAATCCTTGTGCTTATCGATCGCTTCGTTGTTCCTATGTATACACTCCCACATGTGCATGGTATGCGATAAACCCCCGGTGTAGTGAGTGGGTCTCTTTTATCCTTCACCGTTGCCAAATACTCCTGTATCTTTCTTGTGGGCTTGTAGATGGTCTTGACGTTTTCTTTCCGTAACATTTTTCCTACTATGTCTGTTATTCCAGGCATATATGGTAGAAAAGCTCTTGCTATCGGTTGAGGTTCTTGTTTTGCCCTATTTCTTCTCATTGTCCTTGTTTTGGATGTTAAGGCAAATACGTGGCCATGGTTATGTACGAAAACTAGAAGGAGTTACTGGTCCAGGAGAGATATAAGTTAGGTCGGTAAAAAACTAGGTATACTTTACTATTTTCATTGATGGACCCACCAATGTCGTTTGTTCTTTCCTTTTTTGAAATATAAACTTGCACCTACAACAGCAGCGCAACCTAATATATTGCCGTCCATTTTGTAACTGAATGTACCTACTCTAGGAAAAAACGCTTGCTGTTGGATGCCAATTCTAACGATAATCCCGCGCCGGAAATTCCGCTTGTGTAGTTTGGCTCTTGTATGAGGCTGGTCACACTGCTTGTGTAAAGTGTGGCCATGTAGGGCAGTCCTATTTTAGAATTTATCCTATTTTTCACTCGACGCTCGAACGTGCTGATGAATCACGCATGCGTATGATGATGGAATTTTCAAGCAGTTGTTTAGTTACATTTACGTAAAGATATTACAGGGGTTATGTTTTCGGATTTTCACTGTTATTTATGTATAAGTTTAATGTGGACCACTGATGATATAGAGTTGTTGGTCCTGCTGGTGCAAGAATGACCAGTACTCAAACAAATAGTACAGCAATTTTTTGTTTTGACAATAATGTTCTAGGTTATTTGGTTGATTGCGCTCGATTCTACTCGACCAGTCTGACCATCCGAAGAATGTTTGCCTTTTGCAACTTTTGCTCGATTTTGATTGTGCGTGGTTGCTCTGTGAGACCACGACCTAAGGCTACTGAACTGAGTTTTAAGTGGCAAGCAGAATGGGTTACAATTTGCAGTAATATTTACAATAAATGTTTCAGATACACTTTCAGTCACCAACTGCGGATACACCAGTAGAACGTGTAATTGAAATGGAAACCTTGAAAGTCTAGCCCTGGTGGCGAGATGTCAGTAGGCTAATACAATCATGTATTGACCGAATACCTAATGGAGGTCCTCAATAATAAGGCACTATGGCTCCCTCGGAGTGTAGCATACCTATTTTGCCACTGTTTCAGGAATAGAACTGACCAGCAAATGCTTTGGGAATTCCATCGCAAAGCTCGATGGAAAAGCATGTTCTATTGATATAGATTTTGGTAATGCAAGCAAGCTGAGTGGCAATATGCATTATGCTAGCTAGTATGGCTGTCTCCGTTTTGTTTCTTGACCCATCCATTGCCTGTACTGTACATATATTACATCAGTCCGTCAATGCTTGTTAAAGCTATTCGAAGAACCTTTGCTCTTGGTTTCGATCCCGTTGGTCGATCAATCTGCCAGGTTAGGTTATCCAGAGACCATAAACAGTGAGGCAGAAGTAAGGGAAGAATAGGAGGGTATATCTAGACAAGGCTAATTAGTTTATTTGACAGCGATTTGGAGATAAAAATGGTCATAACTTTTGAAATACCCTGTATAATGTAACAATACCCTATATTGGAAGAACGGAAATCATTAGTAGAATTTGAATATGGAATAATATATAAGGTGTCTCGTTTGAAAAAATGCATGTTTGCATCACCTCGTAGTTATGGATCACCCTGTATAAAACAAAATATTTTCTGAGCAAGGAGCACATCTGTGGCTACAACTTTGATGTACAACTTTTTTCACTCTCTTCTGCAGTAGTGGAGTTATCGACCAAGCCGGTACTAAAAACTCACCCTGTAGGTATATGAATAGGATTAACCTCATCCTCTATCATTCCTGCCACTTCTTCTGAAAAAGATGGAAAATGATTACGAGCTCTTGAAACTCATTAAAAAGAGATTTGTGGTGGTCTTGGGATTTCCCATTTTTCTCTAATTACTCCACCATCAATACAAATTATACAATGTAGCATTACTACTTATATATGTTCCGTCGTTCTATTCCACCCCAAATTTGATCAACATTGGTACAGCAGTTACTGACACTGGAAATAAAATTCCAGGATAGATCTGTAAGGTACAAAGTACCACCAAGGTTGTTATTCTTTGGGGCAACCGCAAAGATTACAGATTGGTAACAGAGATACCTTAGATACAATAAAGATTGGACCTTATCTACATCTACAGTGTGGGAAGAAAAAATCTTTTCCTAGCAAGCTATTCAAAATTAGCGTTATTATTGCACCACTTATAACATCTTCCGTTGTATTCTGTATGCTTTTGTGTGATATTCAAATTAGTTTAATATCCCTACCCTAGAAAGGCGAGTGTAATTAGCTTTTTTAGTCTATTGCCATGCCACATGTTTCCTGCAAAACGATTATCATTATATATTCATGTGTATTCGATCATTTAACTCTCATCAACTGTCGTTAGCTTCTATCATCAAAATGAAATGTTGTTCAATCTTGAGGATGGCGCAGCTATCTATACAAAAAATATGTATAGCAAAAGTAACTAATTCAAATAATTGCATTTTTACACGTAGCATATCTTTGTAAACAGTAATAGGTAGAGAAGCTTTTAAAAGGACTTGAACAACTTTATTGCATTTATTTACTTCTTTACATCAAGTTTGCAATGAACTCCTTCTCCTCAGGGTGCAAGTTGAAATTAACCTACTTAGTTTTTGCCAACATATTTGATAGCAATGTCAGCTCACAACTAATTACTTCTGAAGTACTAGAAAAATGTTACTTTGGAGATCAAAGACGTCTAAAAAATGAGTTTAAAAAATAAAACTGTAAGAGAGAATGTCAATTTTTGTAACTTCTTAAGAACGTTAGAAACTCAATGATATAAAAAAAATTGTTTATTGTTTAGGGCACAGGCCTATTAATAAAATATCTGTGAAATGGGCTTATCTATACGCCCACGAAGTTTGCCTAACCCCCTGCCCTGTAAATCACATCAAATGTCTGGCAGTTAAAATTCTAGGGATGTACAAAAAATTTGTAAAGTGAAGTAGCCGCTTTGAACTATAATACTGTCTTAGATACAAAACAAGTGCTTACAGACTGAAAACCAGTTGCAAATTATGGTGGTAGCCTCGTCAGTTTTATTACGGGACTCCGCGGTTTTGTTCATTTTACATTAAAATTAAAAAAAATGGTCAGCTCACTGACTCTCCACTTCTCACATAATGAACAGTATTTATGTTATGAATGGTAAGCAATGAATGGAAAAAGATCACGTTTTTCCATCAACCAATTTTCCCCTGCATTTTCCCCTATCTCGATTAGGCGCTCCCTGAAAAAAGTATATAATGGTAAGGAACCTCTAAGGTAAGTGAAAAACCTCTAAGATAAGTGAAAAGAAAATCTGACTGATTTTCTATTTTCAGAAATTGGCTACGGTAGCAGTGAAGTATCAAGGCTGTGTCTTGATGCTAAATTTGATAGAACTGTAAAATCTAATATAAATTGAAGAAGGTCTAGGTAGTTAGATCATATATTGTTCAGATAGGTCTGTAAGATATAAAGTATTGCCCAGTGTTGTTTTTCAGAGCAATAAAAATACAAAAAAATTTAGAGCTTTCTCATTTCTTTCTTTGAAAATTGATTTGTATCCTTCGTGCCATTGTGGCCTGAACTCCTCGATTGCTCAATCTACGAAATTTTTGTATCAAATATTAACCTATAATAAGTTTGCTGAAAATTCATGACTTATATATTGTTTTTCAACTTCTATTCATCAATGAATCATTACTGGACCTCCAATATACCTAAGTGAGTAGCTGATTTTTAGATACAATATCCATCAAAAACTTATACGCAAGACCCCATTAATTAATAACAACGCCAATACATAAAAGCCTTTCTTCTCAAAATCGGACAAATCTGCCTATAACCGGAATGTTTGTGACTAAAGAGTAGATTATTTTTATATACATGTTTGTGTATTGGTGCATCACATTTTCCCACACCGACAGGTGAGGAGAATATTGTGATCGCGATTTTGAGATAATACACTTTTTGGGCGTTTTATGTTGTCTACATAACGAAAATCCACGTCACTCATTTTCGTCGGTCTGTCTGTCAGTCTGTCAGTGTGTCTGTCTGTCTGTCTGTCTGTCTGTCTGTCTGTCCGTCTGTCTGTCGGTCTGTCTGTCTGTCTGTCGGTCTGTCTCTACGCGTTCTTCTAGCCACGTAATCTCAGTAACCGCTGCATGGATAGCGATATCCTGTGGGGTCTTAGTAGGTACCTAATGTTCCTATAATTTTGAAAATCGGTGCATGGGTGGCGGAGTAACTAGCAAAAGACCAAAAATTTTAAATATACCTCAAACTTTGTTTTTAGGCATTTTGGGGGTTCCTGATCGTTTTATACTTTTTTTGGGTGGGGGTGAAATTGGGGTGGTTGGGGGTGGGGGACTGTAAAACTGAAAAATTTGTTGTATTTGTAATAGGCTGTAATAGGTTGTTGTATTAATAATACACATTTTTCGGTCCATCCGAACATTACCTTGCCTATTAATTACAGAAACCGCGGGACTTCGAATTGAGGTTTAGAATTAAGAAAAAAAGTACTTTTTTGTGATAAATGGAAAGATCATATATAAGTTTTGTAAAAAAACTGTTTTTGTTCTCTTTTTTTCGCAATAATTCAAAAGTTATATCAAAATAAAAATGGGTTTTTGAATCGAGCACCGGAAACACGCCGACGGCTCCCGAACCCGTATGACGTCACCATGGCGGTAAGGATGCTCCTTTGACCAACGACGTCCTACTCCAATACTAGATTCTAGATTCCCAGCCAATCGCGAAAATACGAACTGCTAAACTGGTAACTAGTGTATATTTGTTGCAACACAGTCGATAAATGAAGTTTGCAGCTCGAGCCAAAGTCTACGATCAAAATAAATATGTTTTTTATGTTTGAAGTTGAAGTCAGGTTAGAGATTCCAGTAAGTACCTAATCAAATATGTTTCGTTAAAAAGATCTCCTCAATCGAAGGATGGCCCAGTGGGTAGAGAGTCCGATAGTGGATCTCAGGGTCTTTGGGGTCTGTGGATCGAAACCCAGGCCTTACAACTTTTTTTTTTATTTTTTTTTATCAAAAATTTTATTGATGTGCTTTTTGCACTTGTTACGCACATTTTTTCTACGATCGACATAAATATGTGTTTGAATCAAATTTTGTTAAGACATATTACTTGCACTGCACAGTGCAAAAACAAAGTATAGGAGGCGGTGGACAATTAAAAAAATCAGTGGAAATGAGGTTTGTCCGTTAATATCAAACGCCATTAATTTTTTTTAATGTAATAATTGGTTAATAAAACAAAATCCCTTCATCCATTCAATTCATTCATTTTTAAGTTTTTGAATGTAAAAAAAGTAACTCAAACCCGCAATCACATTCTGTTTATCACTTGGTATTATTATTTATTTAACTTTGGGCAATGAAGCATAACAATACAATACTTTCATAAAAATTTAACAAGCACTGTGTAGTGCAAATAATATGTCTAACAAAATTTGATTCAAACACATATTTATGTTGATCGTAGAAAAAGTGTGCGTAACAAATGCAAAAAGCACATCAATAAAATTTTTGATAAAAAAAAAATAAAAAAAAGTTGGAAGGCCTGGGTTTCGATCCAAAGACCCCAAAGGCCCTGAGATCCACTATCGGACTCTCTAATCACTGGGCCATCCTCCGATTGAGGAGATCTTTTCAACGAAACATATTTGATTAGGTACTTATTTACTGGAATCTGTAATCTGACTTCAACTTCAAACATTTAAAAACATATTTATTTCGATCGTAGACTTCGTCTCGAGCTGCAAACTTCATTCATCGACTGTGTTGCAACAAATATACACTAGTTGCTAGTTTAGCAGTACGTATTTTCGCGATTGGCTGGGAATCTAGAATCTAGTATCGGAATAGGACGTCGTTGGTCAAAGGAGCATCCTTACCACCATGGTGACGTCACACGGGTTCGGGAGCCATCGGCGTGTTTTCGGTACTCGATTCAAAAACCCATTTTTACTTTGATATAACTTTTGCGAAAAAAAAGAAAACAAAAACGGTTTTGTTGTAAAACTTATGTACGATCTTTCCATTTATGACAAAAAAATTTCGTCGTTAAACGAAAAAAAATGCTGTATTCATAATAGGTTATCCATTGACCTGTGAAAGAAGGAGCTAGCGTCATAATAGACTTTTTTAGGTCCATCCGAAAATTGTCTTGCCTATTACAGAAACCAAGGGACTTGAAAATTGTCTGACGTATATGCATACGAATATTGCTTTTGCTGGTCCTGTGTTGTGTAACGTGGAAACTGTTGGATTGATTTTAATGAAATGAAAAAATACTGTGGTATTATTACCGGCGAGGATGGAAAACGCTTATGGATTTTAGAAATCGTGCCTGTGGCGGCGCAGCAATAATAAAAAACCAAAACTATAAAAACAGCTCAAACTTCGTTTTTAGGCGTTTTAGGGGGTTCGTGATCATTTTCTACTATTTTGGGTGGGGATGAAATTGGGGTAGTTGGGGCGTCATAAAACTATCTTTTTTGTATTCATAATAGGCTATCCAGTGTCCTTAGAAAGGAAGACCTAGCGGCATAACACACTTTCTTTGGTCGGGCGGGCGATGATTTGGTAACGAGGGGTTCTCAGACTATAGTTTCATGCTATGGGAAAATAATAAAATGAAATCACTGTTATGTGTGGGAAGTACTGAGTCAATCAACTTGACTCCATTTTTTTATTTGTTTTTGAGTTTAGCTGTTACTTTTTACAACAACACAATGTATAGGCTCTCAATGTAAGAGCAGCTGTAGTTGAACTTAGTCATTTGGCTGCTCACCCTATAGATATGTAACCATCTGTAAGTAATTGAATAAAGACGATTTACTATAATTATTTAGATCAATACGACGATATGCTTAAGGAAACAATTTAAAACAAATGCAACTTGATGTTAGAGACCCGGTTTAATTGACGAAATCGCCAGTTATTTCATTTAAACGTAGACATATGAATTCGCTTTTTTTAATCACCCATTATGAATCCTTTCATCATTAAGGAATAGCTTTAACTCAGCCGTTGTGAGCGTCATATGCTTGCTTTGCCGCAACCCTTTTACATCCTTTCATTTGAGCTTTCATCTGGGACCAAATTACGGAAATAAAAATAATGAGCCGCTGTAGGTACAAACAAACATACGCCTCATGTCAGCTCGGGTTGTTAAACTTTACAACCGAGTCGTAAGCAACGAGTTATAGAACCATAATTATTTTCAGCTACATTATGATAAGCATTTATGTAGTGTAAGAAATCCCATATGTAGGTTGATTTATAATTTTCCGCCTGGCAGACTTTGTTTAGTTTCTTGAAGTAGTCGTGAGGTTAAAAATAATATGAATGGGCAAAGCTTTATTTGCAGTGGCTTGTGAGAAGTGTACTTATTGTGTGACTGTACTAAATATAGAGAAGTTCATTTTTGAATGCTTAGAAAATGAAAAATACCATCAGGGTAATAAGCTTGTAAGGCAATAATCATTTATCTTATTAAGGTCTAAAAAGCAGTTTGAGCGCAAATATTTTTCAAAATCATATTCTATTTTGGCATCCGTTATGGTAGCAACAAGCAAATATTACTGCGGTCATACTAGTAAGTATATAGTCGCAAACTCATTAAAAGTATTTACCAATGTTCCCAGCTATGTACAGGGTGACATAATAAGAATGGACGCCGGCAATGTCTCGGTAACGGTTAATAGAATTTATAATATACGTTTTGGAGTTCTTCTGGTTCACATTCTTCCCGAAAAAAATTCGGGTATTCTTCCATCTCTACAATAGAGGTAGTACAGCTTCAATATTTCTTTACAACCAAGGTAGCAATTTAAAAGTTATTAGCTATAGAATGGTCATGAGCAACATGTATCAAATAAGTATGTATATCGCAACTGTGCCGAGCATTAGTAACTAAAGTCAACAGTATCAAGCAGTTTTTGTGTCGTTTGTGATCAAAATATTATTTTAATAAATAACGAACTTATCATACAAGGATCATTTTTTCTCTCACGTTTCTCAAAGTCTCCAATGTTTCATTAATTATGTCAGCTAGGTTATCACCACGCATCTGGCTGTAATCTAATTCATCTCCACAGCTTACATTTCTTTCTTTAGATTCAGTAGAGGTAAAATCTACCTATAATACGGTACCATAGCAACACCAATCATATCGCCTGATCTTGCTAAAAGTTGCAATAGGTACTCTCAATGTCGTGTCCTTTGTTTTTAGACTTCAGTGCATCTTTGATTGGAATTATCAAGTTTTTGAGTCACCATGGGCCACCATGTCTTGAATGCCTTGTACAAATTTCGTGTAACACATAAAAATAAACATAGAATTAAAAATAAATAAACGCACGTCAAAAAAGACAAAATGGTATGAAAGCCAACATTTACTATGTATGTGGATATATACGATATGTAGTGCAATTAATAAAACAAAAGACTGGAGAATTTATTTAATTTTCATATGGCATTTTGCACATAATGGTTATTCAAAAATAATACTTTAAATTTTTCTGTTTGCTGGTACTGATGAACAATAAATAAAATAACTATAAATGAATTTCAAATATCTGCACATAGCTAAAGGCCCTAGAAGTCGTGTAACGGAAGTTGTTGCGCTCTCCAACATAGGCCCTCAGAGACTTAGAGCACACTTTTTTGCAATGTGGTGGACAGTTTGGTAGTTTGTCTCGTATTCACATTGAGAACGGTACTCAACCCCCACATATTTGCAATTTTGAGTCTCACTCATGTATTCTAGCGTTAGTCAAATGCTGACCCAAGGTAGCCTTTCCATGAGGTCGTCTGGTGTGGAGTCTTATGAAATTATGATTAAATTTCAGACGAAGAGAATACGTAGTCTTTTCTGTTCCAACTGCACCAGTTAAATTGCTAATAAATAATAAATGTAGTGCATCAACCCTGTCTAACCGAGTTTTTTCTCATTTAGCAGGCAGCTAAATGCCCTAAAATGAATGTATATTCAAACCATTTTCCGATCCCTGTGCATTTGACGTAATAATCCGCTGTTTCCGTTCTTCTTGTCATTTATTTGTCGTCCTTCTAATGCAAAATAAGATACAGGACGGTCTATTTGAAAAATGCAATTTTGTTGCACTGCCACTTAACCAACCTTATTTCAACTGCTTCATAGATTTTTAAAAGCTACCCCATTTTAAAATGTTTGTGAACATCTTGTATACTTCACCTGATAATAGGACCATTTCGGACTTTCCTGAAGTATATGAGAAAATGCGAATAGGCACTATCATGGAACATAGAAATAAAATCCAACGAACGCGACCGAAGTGATATAAAGACATCTCCGTCGAGACATCCCTTTCATTGTTGCTCCGCTAACGTAGACGTCGGCGTTGGCGTCGCATTCCTTCCTCTTTGCCTCTCCCACCCACGCCTTTTCCTGCAGCGTCGGCAACTCTACGACGGCGACGTCGTGACGTCACCACCGCACAAGTCCGTCCGTCGCTGGAGATCTCCGATTCCCGGCAACTACTGCAGAAGCCGAGCTCGCAGGAATACTAAGATAGCTAACACCCACTATGAGTGATGGCAAAGTCAAATATTACTGAGAGAATTTACGGCTATTAAACGTAAATTGAGGTAATTTTACAGGAGGCTTAAGTAACTTCACCACTATTACCGGCAATATTCTCATAGCGCGCTTCGCGATACAAGCGATACTAAAGCGCTAAGAATCCTCACGTCTCGACAAGTCAGTCGTTATAAACGAAAAGCTACCAGATTCAGATATTGTAGGTTTTTTTTGCTATCGAGGGTTTAGGAAATGGCTTGACCGAATGGACTGAAGCATTCGCACACCCGGAAGTTTGAGAGAGAGACTCTGCGCGCCTATCCTACATGTCACCACGGCCGCCCGACCGGCTAAAACCCGTTCCCTGTTTTCTTACCTTTGCTCAATCTCTATCTATACCGGGAAGCATCGTGAACGATATTCTTCGAAGTGCAATATGAATTAAGTATGTTCTTCTTGTCCTTCTTTTCTTGCTATATGTATAGTGGCGGAAATATGTCCGTACGTTTCTCTGTCTCTTTCGATTTCAAAATGCCTTCAGCCATCTTATGTACTTTCATCCAGCGCGTTATGATTGTAGATATTCCCTGGGGTCAGCGCTCTCGCTACCTGCTTGTAATAGGACCATCGGTCGCACTCAAATAGGGTGTGCTCCACTGTGTCGCTCGTTCTATTTTGTTTTCTATGTACCCAAAATGGTCCGTGGCTCGAGAACGCCAGTGTTAAGTAATGGCATGCGGTCCTGTGTTTACACTCTGCCCACTCTCGTATGATTGGAATCAGGTGCTTAGTCGACTTGCGCCACCTGCACTGTATTGGACCAGATCTCCTGCCACTCGCCCACTGTTTTCTGCTCGGCGGTCCTCCGCCGCTCTGGCAGGGCACCTTCCGCGATATACATATGTATATCTTCCCCACTTGGCCAATGGATGCACTGGTGGTATAGCTGTCATAACCTGCAGCGTACTGGCCAGCCTTAGTAACGGCTTGCTTTGCACCCTGTCTTAGGTGTACTAGTGCTTTTTCCTCTCCATTGCTTTATACCATGGTGGAGCTCCGTATAACATAACTGAGTGTATAACTAACGTTGCGCCTTATATGTTCGTTGAAACATCGCTCGTTGTATTCGATAATCCCCAAGTACACTATCGATATGCCGGGTACTTTTTCTTACCTCTGAGACGGAAGGTCATTTGGTTCCTGGTGCTACTCTCGCAGGAGAATTGTCGCCTTAGTTTTGCTTGGTGACAGCTGAAGTTGTTGCTTGGACATCTACTCATCTATCATTCTCAGCGCTTCGTTTGTCGTTTGCCTCAAGGTTTTCTCGTCTATAATGGAGGCTACCAGAGCAAAATCATCCGCGAACGTTATAGTCTTGGTAATTCGAGGAAGAACAATTCTTGAAACCCCATCATACCAGAACATTCCAGAGTAGAGGACCCAAAACGCCGATCTCTGTGGAACTTCTGTAGACATCTCCAGCTCTACGTTTGCTACTTTTGTAGCTCTGCCACTAAAACAGGTGCCAATCAAATTCCTTAAATACCTTGCTATGCCACGTTTGTTCAACTCCTTCATTATGATGCCCCACTATGTCGTGGTAAAGGCATTTTGCACGTCAAGTGTCACCAGTTCTCTTCATTTATTGGAGGCTAATTTTGCCTCCAGTGCGTTGCTGCTCGTTGACTTGTCACTGCGGAAGCCAAATTGGCAGATATTTAGGGGACCTCTATCAGCCAAAGGTGTTTTATCTACTGAAGCTCCTCCCCACGTAGGCGAGGCGTGTATCCATAATCACTATAATTTTAGATTTTGGGATAACTTTCTTCGACATTTCCAAATCGTAAATTAATGTTATATGCGCACAAGAAAATGTCGGAAAAAGTCGACGGCCGACGGGACTTGAACCGCGACCTCCAGATAGGTATTCCGGCGCTTTCGTCGGTTGAGCTACGGTGGCCCGTCAATTTAACCCCGAAAGCGCCGACTAGGCAGGCGAGGACCTCCTACCGGCCGAAAACTCCCTCGCGCTATCTTCTGGTATCACCAACGGCCCGCATCTGTGACGTCCGCCGATTTTTCTGACATTTTCTGCTACGAATTTAATTTGTGAAATCCGCATGCGGTTGTAAACATGAAAATAAAAACTAAGACTTATGCTACGTATTACCATGATTCGTCTGAATGTCCTATCTGTCACTCTGTTGGTCTCGCTGTCGGTCAGTCTGAAGTCGATCGTCGGTCTGTAGATCGTTCTCTCTGCCAATCTGTCTGTCGGTCTGCTTTCGGCTACCATTTTTGTAAGTGTATGTTTTCAGTTATAAACATATCGGCCACTATTTCGTCTAAGAGCAAAGGTTGCCTTTTCAATGATGTGTCAGAGAAACCTGTGGTTCAACAAATTGTCGAAGCGTGTTGCTCTAAAGAAGTATCGACAACATCAGATACCGTCACGAAATCTATGAATTTGTTCACAAACAAATAACTATCGAAGAAATTGTTTGGGTTAGTGAATAAATTTGTGGAAAATCATAACTGTAGATACCGACCACAAAGAAATGCTATGAAGCTGTGGAACTATTTCAGGCTCCGCTTATACGACGTTCCTCGCCTAATTGCCGGGATTCCACAAAATAGCAGTTATTACACTTGGTGGAGCACTAACCAATAAAATAGCTTTTCAACAAAAAATTTGTCGCTTCAACTCCCGGCAAACAAAATACAATGCCTTTCTGCCAACTTTTTCCCATTTAAACAAAACATAAGAAGCAGTAAATTGGCCCACTTTCATAATTTACACGGATCTGTTGTGGCAAGTTTCCGGCGACTCTCTAGGAAGGCAGCGAGATAACTCCACTAAACTTTATCTAGTGGCGTCCTGCAGCGCAGGCAAGATTTAAAAATTCAAAAGCTTTGCGGAAAAGATACGAGTAACTTGAATCTGCATAAGTGGTTGCCAGACAAAAAGTGCAAAGTGATGGCGGTAATTCTTAACGGGTAAACGCTAGAGATTTCTGCAAAAAGATTAAATCATGTTGTATGGCTCATTACTTCTTCATTTGAGCGTTGTGAAATATAGTAAACTGAAAACATTGCATCAAGGGGGACTACTCTGTTCTTCGACATGATTTCGATCTCTTATATTGTAGAAGTGTTTCCTTAGCTAATTGTATAGTAAATTATACGTTCATAGTATGAATATCATCGTTTCTGTGGAATCTCAAAAATATATTGTACATATCAACTAGAGGCTTGTTTGCAGCTGCCAAGCATATACGCGATCGGGGTACTGCAAGGTCAGTGGCGTACATCGTATCGTACGTATGTATATTGGCGTGGGTTTTAAATTTGAAAATGCTTTTATGTATGTAAGCTAACGTGTCATGTATGCATATGCGTGAGAGTGGAAGGATCTTATTTTCCTTAAGCAATGAACGGCAAGGTGTGGACACCTTCAATAACCTAACGGCTGCACTTTGCATCACAAACGTCCTGTGGGATCTAACTGGATTTCCCCATGCTAATGTATACGTTAGATGAGAGTTAATGATGCTAAAATAAACCATCCTTACAGTACCCCCATCGAGAAATAGTCGTATACGTCTAGGAACGAAAAGGTTGTGCTGACAGTCTAGCGCAGGCATAGTCAACCTGATGAGACCAGTTCAGGCGCGTGTCCAGCACAACTCCTAATAGCCTCACAGGTTCTGATCTAATCTTCAATCTATCGAGGCTGAACAAGACACTTATTCTCATTTAGGTCCAATTTGTTAGCATAAAACCATTGTTTGACCTGCTCCAAACCCTCAGTATTGTCAAGCAGCCTGTCCTTAGATAGTAGGGTAGTATCGTCTGCGAATAGGAGATAACTACTGTTTTTAATTGAAGATAATGGATCATTAATACAAATGGTAAACAGAATTGGGCCCAAAACCGATCTCTGAGGGATACCATTATGAATCTGAAGTAATTCGCTGTTTTCGTCATCGAACATACTGTCTCCTATTGTCCAGATACGATTTAAACAAATCAAGTGAGCTACTACGTATCCTATAATATTCTAGCCTCGCTACTAAGATGTTCGTGTCAACGCACTCAAAAGCTTTGGTGAGGTCGCACAATGTGGGCAATGCTTTTTGACCCTCATCAAGGCCCTCAACTACGATTTCCATCTAATCTAACAAAGGTCTGAGAGTGGCTTTCTGAAGCGATATTGAGCCCTATTGAACAGAGATTTTCCCAACAATAGTGGCTATCGTTGTGGACCTATAATTGTCTACATAATCACAGGCACCTTTTTATGAATTGGGATAATCTTCGATATTTTTGTCGCATTTGGCAAAAAATCCTTCCTCTAAGCACTTAATAACTAAACAGATGAGTGGCTCAAATGATGATTTTCGCAACCAACTTAACCGTTTAAATTGTAGTAGCCCATGCTGCTGGAATTTTTTAATTGAGAATTGCTTGACGCACATGTGTTTCCAGAATGGGAGCCATAAAAAAGAAGATGGCTTGAGAATTTCATATAAAAACTCAAGAGAATCGTAAGATGTATTTGTAATGGATAGTGAATGATGTCAGAGATAGTTGTAAAGAATTTGTTAAATTCACTGACGGCAATATTGGTTACCGGCTGATCAGATTCTCCAGCAGTCACAGTACGGAGATGTTGCGTGGGTACTAGTTCTAGAGCATCTAAATAGCGCTTTAGCTGTTGTGCAGTGCAGTTGTGGCCTCAAAGGCTTTGTGGGTACGCTCTCTCAACATTCTTATCATTATCAGCTTAGAGCCCAGAATTTTGGTTTCGGCAGTGTTTTTTGCCAAAGGATCTGCTAAAATATTGAGTTTGGACTGTCAGTCACTTTTTACACAGCCAACTAATATTTTTTGCCGATATGTCCATTTAAGAGAGCCTGATGACAATCTAGTACGTAACTTGTTAGCTTAAAGCACTTAAGAACCAGTTTCTGCAGTACTGAACCACGGTGGAGATTTCATTACGGAAGAGCCAGTTCTTCCTAAGTTGTGAAGGAATCAAGAATTAGGTACTGGATAGTCAGCAGACATGACAGATCGATGAAGTAGCAATATTGTTGATACCACAAAAAGGTTAAAAATAATGCAATTGAACTGCTATCTTTGCAATTTTACACTACATGTACTTGCTTTGCTGGCTGATATGGGAAGTGAAGCTAGAAGCAGCCCAACAGATAGATCAGGTTAGATTTTAGTGATTTTGACAATATGAAATGTCCAAATATTCTTGTAATCTCAAGATTGTATGTACTTTTTTGCGATCATAATACTCTGCCTACCCGAAGTATGGCAAAGTAAAGTCTTCTAAGCGTCAACCTTTTCTTCTTATGACGCCGTCTGCCTTCGGAGATTGGCGATCCAAATAGCTAACGTAGTTCTAGATATGGCCAAGCAGAAAGTATCAAGCGATGAGCAACCAAACCGTCTTGTGTGTGATGTCCTTCAATCAAGAATTTTGGCGACTACCAACAAACCCAATACCTTGGACTTTTTCTTCTATGATCAGTCGGAAAACTTCGTATCTTTGTCTTCGCATGATATGACCTATATGCATAAGTTGGTTTTCGTTGTTTGATGGTAAGCATGAGTTCTTTTTGTTTCTTAATACGATCAAATACTTCATCGTTCGTTATTCTTTGAACTCATGATATTTTGAGTATACGGCAATAACTATACATTTCAAAGGTGTCTACCTTCTTTTTTAGTGAAGCACCTATAATCCAACTCTTACATTCGTACATGAGAACCGAAAAAATGTAGCATCTGACCAAGCGTACCTGAAGTTTTTGGCTCAGATCTGACGAAATATTCTGTCATACTTATAAATGCCTTCCTGGCCTGTTCAATGCGGTATCTGACTTCCCTCTTCGGGTCACATACCTCATTTACAATACACCCCAGATATTTATATGACAACACTTGTTGCACCGTTCTACCGTTGATAATAAGATGAGACCGTACGGATGTCTTGGCAAGCATCAACAACAGAGTTCAATTATCAAGATGCATTTCGACATGCGATGCTAAGCTTGATAATATAGTGAATGTATTGATGTATTTTCGTGAAACTTCGGTATCGGTTACCGTTGGGAAGTTACTTTGCAAATTCCTCACGGCAATTCTCGCGAAATTTATCTAACGAAGTCTGGCAGTGAATGCAAGATTTTAAAAATGTAGCCGTTCTGCAGACAAGTTGGAATCTTTGATCTGGCCTCGTTTATGAAATAAAGATATCGAGAGTTACGGATTTTTATGGCAGACGACGTGGTTGGAAGTTGTAAGTGCACCCAGAAGCTGATAGGATTTGTATAGCGAGATCAGGGGCGGCCCTGTTATACCAAATTTTTGCATTTTTTCCAAGGTACATGTTTAAAAAATACATTTTTTCTTTATGGGTTGAATACATTACGTCAACGGTTTTTATTTTGACAATCAACATCCCGAATGGATCCAAAGATACGGTTTTTTGGAGAACATGGAGTGGCGCAAATCAGTGATGTGTGTGTGAGTCCCTAAATCACTATGGTATTTGTCGTGGGAGCCAGTAGTGCAGCCCATAACAGCGAGTCAAAGATGAGTTATCATTCGGAATGCAAGTAAAAACTATAACACAATCTAGTCAAGATTTATGGTTCACTTAGGGGCTTGGAGGACTCTAGCTAGTGTTTTTCTTGAAGCATTGAAGCATTATGCAACCACACCACTGAGTCAATGGCTCCTGACGTTTACTCTCGGATTCAACCTTATATAAGGAGCTCCCTTCATTTTCTCTAATATATCATTGAAACGTTTTATTGAAACTATACTGTTTTTAACTAAATATATAGGTACATATTTTCGATCACACATACAGCGTGTTCCAAGAACGTGATACCAAACTCAGAGAGTTTACAGGGAGTGTTGGGGTAAGAATGTTTTGCATAAAGACCCCTATTTAGAAATAAGCCGTTTTGGCTACAAAGTTATTTTTGGTCACTAAAGTATTGTTACCTGGTTAAGCCTAGACCTAGAATGGGTGATAGTGTTATTTCTCTGAAAGGGATACTAAAATCGTATCCCATAATTTGTAATTACCTCTCAGTTTATTGACAGTCCTGTTTTTTTGAGATTAACGAAAAGAGGTAATAAACATAAACATATTTTTGTTTCTTGACACAAATTTATGACCAGTGGATTCCTTAATTCTTGCAGAAGTACTATACATCTGTTTTTGCTTCCCACGCTGCTAGGCGAGGGGAGTATTATGATCGCGAAAATTTTTGTTTTTGAGATAATACGTTTTTTGGGCGTTTTATGGTGTCGAAATAACGAAAATCCACGTCACTCATTTCCGTCGGTCTGTCTGTTTGTCAGTCTGTCGGTCTATCTGTCGGTCTGTCGGTTTGTCTGTCTGTACGCGTTTTTCTAGCCTTGTAATCTCAGTAACCGCTGCATGGATTGTGATGAAATTTGGGCAGCGATATGCTGTGTGGTCGTAGTAGGTAGTCCTGCTATAATTTTGAAAATTGGTGTATGAGCGGCGGAGTAATTAGCAAAAAACAAAAAATTTTAAGTACTCCTCAAACTTCGTTTTTGAACGTTTTAGGTGTTCTTGATCATTTTCTATTTCTTCTTGGGTGGGGTGGAATTTGGGGTGCATTATTGAAAATTTTGTTGCATTCTTATTAGACTGTCCCCTGACCTGTAAAGAAAGACTTAGCGACATAAATAACTTTTTAGGTCCATCCGAACATTGCCTTGCCTATTGCAGAAACCAAAAGACAGAATTTTTTCTGGTATATACGAGTATTGCTTCAGATCGTTCTGTATTGTGTAACGAAGAAACTGTTGAATTGATTTTGATAAAACTTTGACACAGTATTACTACGGTGGCAAGAACAAAAAATGCATATGGTTTTGATAAATCGTACCAGCGGCGGCGCAGAAATAATAAAAGTATAAAAACAGCTCAAACTTGTTGTATTCATAATAAGCTGTCCACTGACCTCTGAAGGAAGACCTAGCGACATAAATCACCTTTTTAGGTCCATCCGAACATTGCCTTATCTATTACCAAAACTAAGGGACTTTCTGAATTTTCTGTGTACATACGAGTATTTATTGCTTTAGATCGGTTTGTATTTTGTAACGTGGAAACTATTAAATCGATTCTAAGGAAATTTGACACAGTGTTATTACCGTGGCGGGGATGGAAAACGCGTATGGTTGTCAGAAATCGTGTCAGTGGCAGCGTAGCGATAATCAAAAAACTAAAATTGTGAAAATAGCTCAAACTTCGTTTTTCGATGTTTTAGAGGCTCTTGATCGTTTTCTACCTTTTTTTGGGTGGGGGTGAAATTAGGGGGCTACGCGTTTTAAAACTGTGAAGGAAAGACCTAGCGGCATAACATAATTTGGGGGGGGGGCTGAGAGACTATAGCTTCATGCTATGGGAAAATAATAAACTGGTATCACCGTAATGTGTGCGAAGTACTGGGTCAATCAGCTTGACTTTTTTTTGTGAAAAAGCGTTGAATTTAAACTGTGAAAATGGTCGCGTTTACTTTTTACGCATATATGCGGACATGCGGCTTATTTATGTTGAAGCAAGGTGCAATTCCAGAGAAGCTGAGCCGCTTTATGCTGAGCGACTTCCTAATCGCCGACATCGTTCTAAAAAAACATTTGCGGCAGTCCATCGACGACTACGGGAAAAAATCACATTTATACTATAAGGGGGATGGACTGCATGAAGAAAAGGCTCTAGATCGAACTGCTGAACAACCTAGCGTCATATCGCGTGGAATGGCGAACCAAATGAATTCTGCCCATTAAACAATGTGGCGTGTACTTCACGAGCAACTCTTGTACCCTTAGCACCTTCAAAACGTGGCAGCACTGGGGTCTCAGCCAGCCACGGGTACAGTATTGCCAATGGTTTTTCAAAGTATCGCAATCCAACCGGATTTTGGTTTAGTCATTCTATTTACCGATGAGGCTTGTTTTACTAAGGACGGCTGCTCCAATAGTCGCAACAGCTACATATGAGATGAAGACAATCCTCATATTGCATGTGTTTAGAGATTATCAACAACAATTTGTGAGTAACATGTGGGCCGGTATTGTTAACGACTTTTTAATTGGTCGATTCCTGCTACAGTCTCGACGAACATCTCGCACTTTGTACAAGCCGTACTTGCTAAGCTATTGGACGGTGCACACGTTCCTACGGGTATAGCTAGAATATGGTATCAGTATGACGATGTATCTGCACATTTTGCCCGTATTGTGGGCGATAGATAGGTAGAAAAGGGCATATCAGGTGGCCAGCGCGAAGTTTCAACTTAACCCCGTTAGATTTTTTCCTCTTCTTCGTTGGTGCATTCAACAAGAAATTATTAGGAAGAGTGATGGCAGTCTCTTTGTAGAGCAAGTTCCGCAGATCTTCCAACGGGTGCGCGAGTCAATGTTGTGGAGGATCAATTTATTTAACGACGTTGGTAATCTTCATTTTGAACCTTCATTATAACATCTTTTGTTTTGTAGTAGCAAATACTAACATATTGGCGTATATTAGTCAAAACGGTGAACAGTATATTTTTGTTTTAAACCAAGAATGACTCTGCAGCCAAAACGGCTCATGTAGGAACAGGGGTTTTGATGTAAAGAATGTTCTCCATAACGTCTCCTATAAACTTCTTAAGTTTTGCCTCCTTTTTGGAGCATCGTGTAGAATGATTCTTATTTAGTTTTTGAGTATAAATGCTTGTCAAATTAATTCCTAATACACACTTTATTAGACATATTTTATAAAAGATAGCACTTATAGCCTATCATCGAATTGATATATTCATCTGGAGCTGAGTTGATGCTGTATCTCTAGTTACATTTTCATATATGTTGAGGTTACATCAAAGATTTGTACACAGAAAAAAATACTGTTGCGTTTCCAAGTGATTGTTAGTATTTGGATGTTTTTCCATCGCTTTAAATATATTTACAGTTGTTTCAAATCTATATCATTGAAAGAATTGAATCCTTTTATTCGAAGTAATCACACGTACGCAGTTCGTGATAATTCATCTGATAAAAATTAATTTTGTTCCAATGGCCCTTGTTGTTCGCTGAACTATAATCATTATTCGGGGGGACTGATGTCCCGATTCAATGGACGTAAAAAGAAAGAACAGGGGATCATCTCAGTGTTATTATCGGCGCCAACCCGCCAACATGGACGAGGTTGTTTCGTTGTGTTGTTTCGGTGTTAGCCGTGTTGTGTCATCTCGTGGTTTTGCGTATTGCATCAGCAATTGTGTGATTTAAATATGTCCAGTTATATATTAAATGGAGAACCTACTGAGAAATTGGGGCTTAGAAGAGCTAACACTCACATTTGAATGTGGGTATTTAGATTAGTCAGACAGTTATATTTCAGGTAAAAATGCAACAACTGGTGCAGGCTTATGTCTGATTCTTATATCATGCTCCTTATAACTTCATCCAAAATCACATAATTAAACATCCAAACGAATCGATCAGCTGTCCTCGCAATAAAATCTGTTGGTCCAAGGAAAAACAAGTAGTTTAGAATCAATTACCAAACACAGATTCGATTCAACGACAGGCTGCGATTGATTTATTCATTGGAATCCAATGACATCTTGTAGTTGAATCGACAATACGATATAATTTATTACCAACTACACACTTCCCATTGGATAAAACATCGCTGTATTTGAGGAATGCTGAGTGTAACGTCCCATTGAATCCAAGCGTAATTCTTTGACAGAACGACAGATTATACTGTGTGTATTATTTTTGGATTCACCGGGTAACTTCGAGGTCTTGTGTGTTATAAGTATACGGGTCAATAGTTTATTATTAACAGTTTCATAGCCCACACCTCTCATTACATCAGTTCGTTAGATATCTTCTTCTGAGAATAAATAATAAATTTTATCTACTCCCATTAAGTTATACAGCGATTACCAAACTACTTTTGAACACATAATACTATACCTATAAACAAACAGTGTGAATAATGTTCCCGGTCTCTTTAGAAACGCATATGATAAAATACACGCTATAGTAACTGCAAAGTTGGCCATCCCATGAGACTCAAACTCTAATTCGACAGTGTACTTATTATGTATTCGTTTTACGAAAGTGAGCTTAAGTTGTCAATATTCGTAATCATTTAAGTTATACTATTAATTGCTTCGGTCGTAGATAAAGTACTATATTCAACTCGCGTCAATGACGCGTGCTGAAAACCTCAGCTACGTGAGTTATTACCGCCGAAATCGCCTCGTTGAATAATATGCCATTACTGTAGAAAAGGAAAATCATTTAGTCACAAACATTTTCGATTTTTAGGTAACAAATTCTTTGAAAGTGTTATGATCATGAAGGTATGTCGCTGATTTCCGCGAGATGTCTGCATGTCTGTTACCTTTCCTCTAGCAGCTCCGTTTTAGAGAATTTAGAGTGTGATTTTCTGTCGTTTCATAGTAGGAAATTTTACTGTAATTTATAAAGTTGGTACATTGGCATCATCTTCGGGCGTCTTGAGCGTTACCGATAATTTTTTGGAAGATTTGGAATTGGGTAGGTGAGAGAAGAAGGGTAAACATAAGCTTTGGAATTCATACTTTGAAAAAACACTTTGGTCACACGGTCAATTATATGTCAATTACCTACACATCGGTGGGACTTCTAGCTTCTCTCTGTTCTCTACTTTTATGTATTTTTATACTAGTGTTACTTCTTGGATCTAAAACTGATAGACATACGGGCAAGAGTCACCACTTCTATTTTCCCTTCAGAAGGATGGACTGACTACGGCTAACGTTATGAGATGCAGCTTTGCAACTTTGTGTTCGCGTGTTTGGCAAAGAAGATAAGTAATAAAGTGAATGAAGCTGTAAAGTTCTGTATTAGCCTTTCAAGGAACAAACGTACTCAAAGCAGTCGTATAATACAATACAGTTTTCAAGGTACACTTTCTTGCACTGTATCCGAGATTCTTGATTACATGGCATTCCCGTGATAGAGAAAATGTTTCTAACTTTCGGAATTTCGCCTGAGAATCATTTATGATACAGTACATCAGAGACTTACTTGGTTACAGTGTTGTTTTATTCATGTGGTCATTCAGCTTAACCGAAGATACTCATTTTTACGTCATTTAACCCGGCAATAAAAGCTACAGCTTAGTGGATTGATTAAATACTCTATATATTATTACAAATTCAGATTCCTTGGTCAATTTTAGAGGACTTTAAGTATCACATATAGGACTTGAAATGAACCGTCTGGGTGCCAAGCACCACCAGCTTCGGTTAGACGGTCAAATTCAGGTTGTTTTTGTACCACATTGTCAGCATCATATTGTTGTAAAATGGTGGTTTAGTACATTCCGTACATTCGTAATATTATGTGTGCATTGCTGTATGATAATGATAACTAGATATGCATTTAAAAATTTTAGAGCTAGCCACGTAGCTTACACAATTACTGTGTGTGTTAGACGTAGGCATATTTCTGGTGAAAAATGGGTAAAACCCTTTTTTGACTTAATAAAGATAATTTTCAGGCTATGCCTGTTTATTAGGTACTATATATCATTGTATACAGATTGATTTGCGAGGAAAATAAGAAAATCCTGGCTCTGCATGGTATAAAAGGGTAAAAGAGTCAACTTGGTCGCATCGCCTCATCGACTACTCGCAGTGACGATCTCTCGATAACTAATGCCATTCTGAACAAACGCCGGTGTTGTTATGTCGACTGTATGCCATCCAGTCATATTTAGATTAGATGAAGTGGCAACCTTGTGCATGAAGAGGTATTCCATTTATGGCAGTATTTTAGTATCGCCTCCTCTGATAGGCGACGCATCCGAGGTTAAGGGTTAAAGAAATTTTGATCAGAGAAAACTTTATTTTTTCAAATAAGAATGACTATTTTTTTATATAAACAAATGCAAATATGTATTTATACCAAAAATGGTGATTTGCTCCTAAACGGTTTGTTTAAAGTCCCATTATGTGGGGTATAAAGTCACATTATAATTGATCCAGGAATGTGAATATGCAATAATATACAGAGTATTCAATTAAGAAACATAACTTTGATATGTCACGCTTTCATTAGGCACCCTGCATAAAATTCTGTTTTTTAATGTAGTCGAACTCGGCCTATCGTAAATACACATGTTGTTATTTTTCTGAAAAGACATATCGTTTGGTCATAAGAGTTCGAGGCGCTGAGCTTGACTCACCCTGTACATATTTTATAGAATACATTTCAGACTGCTTATGAGTGGCATGCAGTAAAATAGCTCATTCTGCGTTGCTACATAAATTCGCTTGTGCTGGAATGGATATCTTACTTTGTCATCGTAAGCAAATAGTAAGCATCGTGATATAAAATAAGTGATAAATCTTTTAAGTATCTACTACATACAGGTGATCCAAGAATGTTTATTTGCGCAATATTATTATGAAGTTTTGAAGACTCACGGCAACCTATACTCGCTGTCAGCCTATTGTGAAGAGAATAGTTTATGTTTAAGTTTGAAGAAATCCAGTCTCGAATCCTTAACTAAACAAATAAAGTATTCGATTCGATACAAATGTAGAATTAGTAACACCTGGTGAAACCATTTTTATATGTTATTAAATATCCAAATGCTTATGCGGATGCTAGATTTTATTTTAGTTCCATGGTGCTAAAATGATGCTAGTAAATATTTATTAGATGTTCCGGTACGCAAAGTGCGAAAACTATGATTTCTGTGTTTTAAAATATAAAATGGCTAACAGCCAAATCATTCGGAAGATAAAACATTTTAGCCTTATTTTAAAATATTTGCAGTGATGTGTTGTCTAAAATACAAATGTCTATACTAGCTACCTAATGCATTATTTAGAATTTGACGGCAGACCAAATTTGGCACTGCTGGGACACTGTCCAGAGCTAGAGAAAACTATAATGATCCCTGTAACCTTCATGTTCGCAATTTAAATCTAATGTCACTCAATAGTATCAGAAGAAATCAATTTTTTTCATCAAATAACGTAGTATACCTATCACCCGAAATAATTTATTAAAAAAGTATTACCCTACGTTTAATTTTCTTTGTTGTAACGTAATTCATGACTGCATTTTCTGTTCTTTTGTAACCATCTCAAGTACAATAAATGAATAAAGAAGCTGGCTAAAGACTTCCAAATTGCGGATTTGCGGATTTTGTTACATTGTAACAATACATATGATATGAGTATATAAAATTGAGATACCCCTCAAGCTATTTGAAATATGAGGTAATTCTTCTAACGACAGCAATTATTGATCAGTTATGTTTTTACTCAGTTACGTAAGTAAGGAGATGGTCCTCAAATATTGACAAATATTAAGGTAGAAAATATTTTGTCTTCATGCAACTCAAATTAATTCACCATCAAGCTTAGTGTACCTTGAGAATCCAATAACGGCTTCTGGTGACTATTGTGTGGAATAACTTTTTAACTATTTTCTAGGACCATCCCAGAAATAACATTTTTGTGAAAACTAGACGAACTGAATCCCAATCTTTAGGATGCAGTTATGATTTTTTGTTATAGCACAGTGTATTTCTTGTATCTAATTTGGATTCAAAATTAAATGATTTGTGCATATTATTATGAACACGATGCCTAAAATGTGCTAAAGGGAATGCTGTAAAATGGATTATCGTTTTGGCGGACTATGTCTTGGTGATCTAATTTAAGGCCACATACAATTAAGTTATAATTTGTATTTCAATCTAACATCTAATTAGTGGAGAGTAATTAGAGTATAATACATCACCATTTATGCGAATACATCTAATCACTTACCTATTGTAACATTAGTACGCGATCTCTTAATCCTGCAGGCACCTGTCGTTTTGATAAAATTAATTCTAAATGAATCTTGAGAAAGTATAGAATGGATTAACCATAGGTTGTCCTTTAAAAATTGGCTGTAATTAGCTGTAGTTAATTTTAGTGTAATTAATTTGTTATTACAATTTGCAACTATTGTCTTAGTCAATTTCACGACATTGAAATAAAATGATGTACAGAATTGGAAAAAAATGGTTTTCAGCTCTCATTTAGCCGCAGCGTTAGGGTTGCCAGGTGTAAACAAGTATATTCCTGTTAGATGATCTGCACTCACCTATTTTTTTTTAATTTAATACAAAACTAAAGTTTCAACCATATTAATCAGAAAAATCCATGGGTGCTAGTTGGAAAATGACCGAAACCAGAAGTTATTACTTTTCTGTCAGCGATTCTCGCTCCAGGTGAGTGGAAGTGCAAGAGACAAGATGCATGCAATATTACGTATTGTAAAGAACAGTGTAATATCGTAAAAATGTACTTCTAGTATTTTGTTTACTTATTATTAGACAAAGTAGTATGTTTACGTTTTGAAAGCAAAGAAATGCGCTAGCTACCCATTAACTGTCACTATAGTATGAATCACAGTTTTGTTCCCATTCATCGCAGATGAGAATGCGTATATTTGATGTACAGATTTGTAGCAACTACAGAAGAGCGCCGACGTTAAAAAAGTATAGTAGAGCCCAGAGATATACCATTTGTGTACGTTTTGCGCTATATAAAAACTGCATACCGTCTCTTAGTACAGTTCATCATTTGGAATAGATACAGTTTTGATAATATTCAATGGTTACCATTATTTTACTTTCGTACTCGTATCCAATTCATGGAATTTGCTTTTAACCCATTTTCTAACAAAACGTCACCTTTTAGAATGGTGAAAATGAAACACTAAGTTGTATTTGAACGTAAGTCTGTCGGGTGACGTTCACGATGTATATTTTGACTGAACTATGATAGGACCGACACATTCCAGGATTATTAGCGACTCGATCGATGGAAAGGACCGGACTTTAGTCAAATTGTTTAGGCAGGTATCGCTACCGTTAATGATAGCAACGCCAATCTGCTTTTACTTTTGTGCGTTACTTTTCTATCTGAATCGTACGTTTTTTTCGGAAGTGTGATAGCTAGAGTATGTTTCGGCGTCTCTCTGAAATTATCAAAAAAACTGAAAATCGCCGTGACACGTGGCTTTGTATTTCGAGAGGGAACTTTCCCCCCAATTCGTCATCATTGTGCTTTCAACCCCCTCACCTCCAGCGCCCCTACTCCAAAATCTTGAAGGAGTCCACGATACTTATGAGATATCATTTTGAAGGGAATTCAAATTGATTTATCACAAGTATGGTAGTCTTATTTAAGATTCTGAAATAGGGGCTGCTGGATGTGAGGGGGTTGACAGCACAGCGTTTACGTATTCGATGGAAAAAAATCCCCCTTGAAATACAAATCGAAGTGTTACGGCGATTTTCAATTTTTATGATAATTTCAGAGATAAGATGGGTGGCAAATTTTAGTTGGGGCACACTGTATATTTATTATATCAATAAACTTGCTTTGCTTGAATTCAGCAACAGTGTTCATAAAATACATAACTATTCTTTGTGAATACAATTAATCACCTTATTGATACAATATGCAGAATACGCTAGGACCATAAACATTGGTAATTGATTTAATAAATGCGTTTGTGTGCACAGTAAACAATAATCACTGAAACCATAACATATATTTATTATATCAATAAACTTACTTTGTGTCATTCACAA
Organism: Callosobruchus maculatus; assembly: GCA_951848785.1. NCBI lineage: Eukaryota > Metazoa > Arthropoda > Insecta > Coleoptera > Chrysomelidae > Callosobruchus > Callosobruchus maculatus. Next base: position 1,947,557 of record CATOUR010000142.1, on the reverse strand, counting down.
ACGGTGTTTATGATATTCAGAAACTATTATTTGTGAATACAATTACTGAGACACATCTCTCAACAATTCATAAACGCTTGTTTATTGGATATGTTACACTCAATAGCCGAATTCGGGCAATGCCCGAAAAAAATACGCAGAACTAGTTTTGAGCAAGGAATATTTCTCAAACCCGAAATATTAATTTTATACGGCTATTGAGCATTACCAAATAGGCAGAACTAGTTTTGTGCATCTTGAAATGCACAGAACTAGTTTTGCGCAACTTGAAATGCACAGAACTAGTTTTATGGTACGAAATGATAAGTGAACATTCGTTATGCATTGTGTGTCAAAAACCAGCAAAAACCTATCGTTTATGTTAGGTTAGGTTTCTTTGCCAACGTTCCTGCAATATAAGTACGAATCGGGAAAACGCAAAAAGAGGTTTGGAAGCACAAGCCAATTTGATGCTCACACAATCAAATAAAAAATTTAAACCAGCCTCAGTTGGCGACTTCATTCAGAAAATATACAGAACTAGTCCTGTGCATTTCAAGTTGCGCAAAACTAGTTCTGTGTATTTCAAGATGCGCAAAACTAGTTCTGCCTATTTGGTAATGCTCAATAGCCGTATAAAATTCATATTTCGGGTTTGGGAAATATTCCTTGCTCAAAACTAGTTCTGCATATTTTTTTCGGGCATTGCCCGAATTCGGGTATTGAGCGTAACAGATACATAAAACCGTTGCGTTGGTTGGCGCGAATTTCATGAACAGTTTATTGTTAGCACAAACTTTTTTATTATAATTACGTACCTTTTTGGTTGAGTGCATATATTTATCAACAGATAATAAAGTTTCAAACATCTTGTTCAACCAACTGATGTATGAGCACTTTATTGGATGGAATGAACATTTCGTTGTTGCCCACTCCACCGAATTCGAATGCCCAGTCCGACCCCGTTCCCTTTCTCTGTCGGCACTTTTTGCGGAGATCCTCACTTTGTAAACAAATGGTATATCTTTGGGCTTTACTTTACTTCAAATAGCGTCGGCTCTGCTCCATACTCAACGGTGTCGTGCTAGTCCCCTGATATTGTACTGAATTTCCTTGACTTGTGATATTCTCCTAACAAATAAAAAGTTCAAACGAAAACTGAGTGGAATTTTTGAAAGTATTGTAGGGTCTATCATGACATGCTTTTATAACATTTTTTATGTACTTCAACACTTAAAAATCACCCTGAACTTTTGTTTTTCAAACAGCACCAAATGTTTTTTCCTACACAAATTAATTCCTTATTTCATTCAAAATCTTGTAGCGCTTTTTATTTTATACTCAAACTCATTCTTTTCGTAAAATAATAAGCATAACATAAATTATATAAGAATTTGCTTGACACAAGAACAGATAAAAATTCAAGCAAAGTAAATTTTTAAGGATACCGAATGACCTATAGTACATGCTTTTGAAAACATGTCTTTTTTATCCTTTTTTTATTACGAAAATATTACGCCTCAAACAAATCTTCACTTTATTTATCTTACGTTAATGACTTCACGAAAAATACATTGGTTTGTGTATGAAGTCAAAGGCACTACAGAATTTTAAATAAAATAATGACCTCATTAATGTAGGAAAAGCTGTGAGGTGCTATTTGAAGAAAAGTTCGGGGTGAGTTTTAGGGGTTGAAGCAAAAAAAAATGTTTCGAAAGCATGGTATGATAGGTCATGCAGTAACCTTGAAAGGCCCACTTAGTTTTTTTATCTGATTTTCTTGCGAATATATTACGCCTCAAACAAATTCTTATTTTATTTATTTTATGCTTATGACTTTACGAAAAAAATACGTTTTTGCATACATATCTTAAATAAAATAAGGACTTAATTTGTGTAGAAAAAACTATTAGGTGCTAGTTAAAAAATAAAAGTTGGAGGTGAGTTTTTAAGGTTGAAGCATAAAAAAATGTTTTTGTCGCATGGTATGATAGATCCTGTAGTACTTTCCAAAATTTCACTCAGTTTTCATCTGAACTTCTTTTTGTTACGAGAATATCACGTGTCAAGGAAATTCAGGGACATCCAGTATACATAATAAAAGATGGCTAAGTGACCAACGAGTACAGATATATTTTTTATTTTTATTTTGAAGGATGCGCGACAGTGTATCGCTATAATGTTTAATTTTTAAAAGGGGTATCATGTATCATGATACACAAAAAGCCTGTAAAGCCTTTTGATCGACTGTTTGGTTTGGAGAACATTAATTATCAATTTTTCCTTTAAGCATATTTAATATATTACCGTGATTTAACTTTATATAGTCAGATTCCTTAGCTTTTTTCTTATAACTGTCATCCTTTTAGTCTAGTATAGGAACATTCTACACTATGTCCTGACCCTTAGATGTATTAGCTGAGTGCTGATGTTTACCCTTTTGTGATTTTAGAGCTTTAAGCTACTTGTACTGTTAGCTCCTACTACCTGCAATAATTTTAGTAGAATTCGGGAATGACTATGAAATGGCACTGTGCTAAGTGGATTCCCCTAGGAAGTCAACACATCGTCAGTGCGCGATTTTTCGAGCATTGCAAGACGTTTTGTAAAATATGGAAAATTAAATTTTCATAATTAAGACTACGATTATTTTTAGATGTCAGCGACTTTCAATTCAATGAAGGTATTTGAAACCTGATACACTTAGGAGCTGCCCGATTTTATCCACATGCATATTTTAACAAAGGCTTTGACAAAGCTTTCCTATTGGAAACAAAGCGTCAAAGCTGGATGGCACATTTGTCAAAAAAATTTCAGAAATTCATGGATCAAAATCATTAATATAGTTATTGTATAATTACTAATTGCAAACTGCAATAGTCTGTGACAGAATCATAAAACTAGTATCAATCACAGCAACCTTATAATAATTAGTAATCCCACCTCAGTCGGATTATAGGCAAATGCTTACTTCAATGAAGATTCCTCCTTATACTGGATGCATGCCTGTTATAGACGTTCTTATAGAAATACTCACAGAGGATGATAAGAGGCACTGTAGCGCATATACTATGAGAAAGACATTGTAAGGCATGCGTATGAATAAAAATCCCTCCTGCTAGTTGCTCCCTTTCTCTCAAAATTATATCAAGCACCTGATTCACTTTCTGACTATACGAGTTATACGACAGATTCCCTGTTTACAAAAAATAAGGTTACACGCCAGCCCGGAACCCGCGGGCTGCCGTTCAGGATAAGCAACCAGTAATTAACATGCACACTTGGGAAACAGCTTGGTCAACAGTTAAATCGTGTGTCTAACTTTGTGAAATGTAACAAAATGTTATTTTTATCCTTTTTTACTATAATACAAAGGTATATTGCATGTATTTATAACTATTATCGATAGTAAATTATTGATTAATCCAAATAATGAAGTAATTAGAGTTTCTTGTCATCATTATCATTTGATAGACCAACAGTCCAGTGATCGAATGTACTGCTTTTGTGGAATCTGATTGGTTGAGATTAGCAATTGCTAAACTATTTGTTAAACAAGAAAATGCAATTTTTCACCGATTTAGGATGGAAAATCAGACTGGAAAAGATACTAGATGACTCACTATGGTCGATTGTATATAAAACATGTCATTTTTATCTTTTTAAGGTAAACTTCAAGAGAAATCAATAATTTTCAGAGTAGTTTAACAGATGCATGTTCTTGAATTGGCTGCTCTGATTGGTCAAAGTCTTTGTTAAAATACGCATGTTGATAAAATCGGGCCCTATTGTGCCGATTAGTCATAGTAGTATGGGGAGGTGAAGCTATGCAAGTAGGGCTCCTTTGCCCCTTTTTGCCAACCCCATTGAACCATGCCCAGTTGTCCATTGACCTGGTGCCTGATAATTCCAAGCATAGGTTCTGGGCTGACGCAGGGGCTGCCAGCCCCTACCCTAGCTAATCCGGGGACCCAAAGGCGGGGTCACCCTCGTATGGCTTGCTAATTTCTGAAGTACGACAGAGCATTCTTGAGGCACTGATGATCTGACCTCGGAGCTGCCACCGCTTTTAGAGCCGCCTGGCTGTCAGAGCATATCTATATGCACTGTTCGACTTGCGCTGAGTATGTCGCCATCAATGTGGCATACACCTCCGCCTGCAAGACAGTCGTGCAGGTTCCTAGCGCGAAGCTTCGCTGTACTTCTTTTCCCTCCAGATAGAAGCGTGCTCCTTCGGATCCTGACTTCTTTGGGAGTGATCCATCAGTGGAGCACACTTGAACTATGGGGCGAAGATTTGACTTTTTCTCTCATCTAATGGTTCATTTCCGGAATGATTGGTGAGAACCTATCATCTAAGCTTAAGGGTCTAGGGTATAGTGCGCGAAATTGAGAATCAAAGACAATACGTATCCCCGTGTTAGCGAAGAGGCGTGGCCGCATGTCTTCAGTATGTATGTCTAAGGAGAGGTGAGGTAAGTCCAAAAGTCGAAAGGTCAAAAGGTTAGTACTAAAGGTCGCCATAAAAAATAATTTCGCATTTCGGAGCTCCTGACGTTACCTTTAAACCTACAGCAATGACTCAAAGAGCAAATTGCGCTATGTCACTTAATTGGCCCTGTCTTCATATCGTGTTTGATAGTAAATTACAGACATTTGTGTAATGTATGATTTTTTATTGCGAGATTTTTTTGCACACTAATAAACTTTATAAACTTTTTTGAGAAAATCGCTCAGAGTTGTCATTTATCAATATCTAAACTATCACCTTCTGAAATATTATGTATGCAGTCTTGAAAATTAAGTGAGTCCTGTTGGAAATGCGAACCCGTATTTTACATGGCAAATACGTATGTATAAATGTGTGTACCCAGGCCCCTTAAGGTAGCTTTGGCTTTTCTTCTCCCAGAATGACGATATCGGGATATTATTCTCCACGAATTGCTCTATTCTAGTGTAATTAACTGATGGTTCTCGTGTTGTCCATCTACCCTCGTCATCCATCCTCAGGTAGGCCGACATCGCCACTACTTTTACCCAGAGGTGCAAAGGCAGCAAGTCCAAGCGCAAGAGTGCCTCCAGGGTAGCAGTGGGTGTTGTCTTCATGGCACCTGTTATGCTCATTGCTGCAAGCCTGCAAGAGTGATTGAGCCTAACAGAGACCCTCTCTACGCTCGACCACCAGACCAAGCAGCCATACTGGATCCTGGTTCTGACTACTGCAGTATATAGCCAGCTTAAGACCTTGGGCTTGAGGCCCCAGGTCCTAACAACTATCCGACACAGCCACATAGCCACACAGTTGCTATAGAATTTTTGTACACATGCGAACCAGCTCCAGGTACTTAACCTCCCGTGTTAGGGTCAGTGGTACACCGTGGAGAGCAGGGGTTTGAAACTTATCCACTTTCTTCCTGTGAGTGAATAAGGGCACTTGAGTCTTCGTTGGCTAATTGAGAGTCCTGATTCGCCACCTCACCATCATCCAAAATATTGCAGGCCGTCTGCATCCTATCGCATACGACGCCCAGGAATCTACCAGAGACTAACACGAGACCATCATCAGCGTAGGCTTGCGTATAAACGCCAGCCGAGCTAAGTTTTTCAAGAAGGCTATCTATAAGAATGCATCAGAGGCTGGGGTAGAGGCAGTGCCCTGTGGGTAGCCCCCGCTCACCCCAACCTCTAGCTGAACCTAGTCTAATGTTGCTTAATGTGTCGGAGCAACCGCCTTGATATTAGCGTCACATGTGCAGCAAATTTATCTTGACTGCATGTAATTTGCCATATATATGTATGTTCGTGAAAATGTCAGCTCCAATATCTATTTTAATCTTCAAACGAGAATCATCGAAAAAAAAATACACGGGCCAACTTCATGAATGTTCTATGAGTGGTAGTAATCGGCAATGGATAAAATGCATTTAAAGGTCAATACAATGCCCTTGATATACCGGCTGGACTACGTAAAACCGTATTCTAGGAATTAAGGGGTCACGCATGTGTAACCTATCTATAAAACTTATAACGGCAAACTGGTGATTAATTAACTTTATACAGAGCAGGGGATTGCGGATTAGATCACTCTATAATTAGATTGCAGATATAATCGGTTCTCAATTGAATTCATCATATGCATACATGTAAATATTAGAGCTACCTAAAACACGACATTGTCTAAGTAATGCTGTGGTTTCGAGAAACACAGTTATTCTGGATTGCCTTTAGAAATGTTTTAGTGATACGAGGCTTCAGAGATATGTACTCTGAAAATCTGCTGAATTAGATCTTGATATTTGGGTAGCACATTATTTGACTCTTATGGCCCGAATAGGTCTGCAGGCTTGAAGAATAGAAACATTTTTTGATGAATTTTGATATATGTTTTTTCCTTGATCTGCTTTGAGTTGATTTATTTTCAAAACACGTGCACATAAATTGTTATATCTTTAAACAAAGCATCTTTAAACGTATTACTAGCTATATTATTAGTAACTGTTACCTAAAAAATCGCTGAGCAAGGCACCGATTTTAAAGACTAGAAGCATAAGGCCCTAATGTGCCACTCGAGATGCTTTCATTAACAAGCACAAGGTAATTATTTGTTTTCTAAACTTCTTACCAAATAGTTCGTAATGCTTTGTTTTATAACACAGAAGTCCTTAGATTGACTTGAGTAGTACTTGCAGTACAGAAAAAGGGTCTGGTTCTGAATGATAATGATATGATATCATAGAGTTTAATGTCTAACTTTGTCGAAAACTGAAGCAAACTCTGATTCCTTGGAGAGTTCTATTAAGAAGTGCACAGCCCCATGTACTGAATTTGCTGATAAACTAGTCAAGCTTGTCCATGAACTGAATCCTCAGCTCATGGGTTTGTTGTCACTGAATCTAAGCATAATTTATAATTGAAGTTTTTTGTAACCTGCTCCATTTCTTAATTTGATTTCAAGTACAGACTAAAACAAATAGCAAAAGAATTCACACTGCAACCAGTTGGATGATACAAATGAAATAATTTTGATTTAACCTTCTTCTAAGCTATTTTGGGACATATGCTGTCCATATTTCTTGTTACTCTTAAGTCAAACGCAAACTATTTCTATATTACACTAGGATATCGCTACGTAATTAGGAACTAGGTACTGAGAAAGTTGCACGACATTGCTAAAATAGAGGCTAAAATTATATTACTTGCAATTACGAAACTGCGTGTGCAGGGATCCATGAGGCCAACTTGACAACCTGAAACTCTGCTCATTCATAACTCCTGCTCATTAAATCCTAATTTATCAAAACAATTATAATCGAAGAAATATTTAGTCAGTCCATGTAGTGACTGAAAATTCCAAAATATTCTCAATGTTGGCATCCTGCGATAAGTAAAACTTCTATACAGCAAGAAAGTGTCAGAGAAAGGCGTAGTAAATATACAACCGATTCCCATGGCTACCGTTACATGCCTGCGATTTTCCCATAACGAAAAGGAAACGTGCTGAATAATTTTCCCTCCAGTGGGTACACTGCCTTCAACTACGTATTTATCTAGTATAGTTCGGGCGTGTTAGGTCGGGTCACGGTTTTACGAGTAAAACATTGGGTTGAACAAGGGTGTCGAGGTTGGTTAGCATGAGAAAGGACGAAGGATGCAAGCTCAATAGGATACTTCATATACCCTGGTACTCATTTTCAAAGTACATTATATCATCAAGCACATTGAAAATTTCAAAGGCGAAGCTTTGTTTTATTTTTTTTTTAGTTTTTCAGTCACCGCCACTTGGTCAGCTTCAAAAAAGATATAAGTTTTTTGTATTTGTCATGGTTCCGCTAAAATCAGAGTTTTTCCTGATTACCTCGCCACCACTGATATGGATTTCAAAAAAATCATAATTCATTCGCAGTTGTTAGACAAGTTTTATATCCATAATCGTAGCTTTTCGCAACCACAGCACATCTATTCGTCTAATGAAGTCCTTTTAAAATTCGCAAATTTATTCAGCTTGAAATTGACTGAACTATGTAGCTCTTATAGCTATGGATATATCCATGTACTTTCTGGCAGTAGTTAGTGCTTTAAACAACGTTTCAGAGCTCTAGGTTTTGTCGCTTCTGACAAAGTAAGCTTTTTGACTACACTCTCTCCTGATATCTTCAAATTATTTGACTCTTGCATTGTAATATAAAAAAATTATAAGCTAAACAAACATAATTAACAAAAATTACATGGCGTTGGTTTGAGGTTTACACAAAATATGATAATGATATGATAATATCATAGAGTTTATAACTTTGTCGAAAACTGAAACAAACTCTGATTCCTTGGAGAGTTTTATTAAGAAATGTACAGCCTCGTGTACTGATTTTGCTGATGAACTAGTCAAGCTTGTCCATGAACTATGTAGCTCTTATAGCTATGGATATATCCATGTTTTGACGCTTCTGACAAAGTAAGCTTTTTAACTATACTCTCTCCTGATATCTTCGAATTATTTGACTCTTGCATTATAATATAAACAAATTATAAGCTGATCAAACATAATTAACAAAAAGTACATGGTGCACGTTTGAGGTTTACACAAAATATGATAATGATATGATAATATCATAGACTTTAATGTCTCGATATTTCTTCTATGCGTCAATGGACAGACTATTATGAGCACAATAAGTTTTTCAGTTTTACAAGCCCCCACCGCCCCAACCTCCTTGACTTCGCTCCACCCAAAAAAAATTGAAAATTATCAGGAACCCCTAAAACGCCTAAAAACAAAGTTTGGGCTGTTTTTATATTTTTAATTTTTTTATTATTGCTGCCCCGCCACTGACACTATTTTTCCAAAAAATACGCGTTTTCTATTCTCGCTGCCGGAGTAATACTGTGTCAAAATTTCATTAACATCAATTCAATAATTTTCGCGTTACGCAATATAGAACGATCTAAAATGTATGTATCACAAATTCTGTCCCTTGGTTTTTATAAGCAAGACAACGTTCGGATGTACGTAAAAAGTGTATTATGTCGCTAGGTTTTTCATTCAAAGATCAATGGACAGCCCATTATGAATGTAACAAATTGTTCAGTTTTACAACGCCCCCCCCCTCAACCACCCCAAATTCACCCCGACCCAAGAAAAAGTAGAAAATGATCAGGAACCCCCAAAACGCCTAAAAACGAAGTTTGAGGAATATTTGAATTTTTTTGCTTTCTGCTAATTACTCCGCCCCCCGTATAACGATTTCCAAAATTATCCGCCCCCCGTATAACGATTTCCAAAATTATAGGAACATTACCTACTACGGCCCCACAGCATGTCAAATTTCATCACAATCCATGTAGCGGTTACTGAGATTACTTGGCTAGAAAAACGCGGACAGACAGACCGACGAAAATGAGTGACGTAGATTTTCGTTATGTACATCATAAAACGCCCAAAAAGCGTATTATCTCAAAGTCGAAAATCTTCGCGATCACAGTACTCAGCTCACTTATCGGTGTGGGAAGTAAAATTTAAGAGATTGGTCCTATAGCGTATAAAATATTTATTTAAAAATCTCCAACAAATATTCCTCAAAGTACTATCCCTTCGTTTCAATGCACTTATCCAATCGCTTCATCCGCTTGTCATAAACTTTTGAAAAAGCATATAATACCCTAACAGAGTTGATAAGCTGTAAATCCGACTGAAATATTCGACCCCTGAACTCTTTCTTTACGAAACAAGTGGATTTCACATGGAGCAATGTCGGAAGCGGGGGTAACCGTTACTTGTACTTGTACCTATAATTCTTCAATTGTTCGTTGATAAATTGCTGACCTCTGCGTTGGATTATCGTGATACATCATCCAACGGAAGTCTTGATACAGCTGACGTTTTTACTTCAATTTACCTTGAAGAGTCTTCAATGTACATTAAATTTGAATAACACTCTCTAGTTGTTGAACTTCCTAGGTGGAATAATTGACTTGGGCTGCCTTTAGGCCTCCCTTGGATACCTTGAGACTTGGACTCAGGATAGTAGTGATATAATCAACTTTCGTCACATGTAACCACATTATTTAAAAACTGTGCATTACATTGCAGTTGCCTTTTTCACTGCTGACAAATTGACACTCGATTCGCATTTTGTTCATCGGTCATCACTTTTGAAGTCCATCTTACCGCGGCATGCTGGTAATTTATCTTCATGAATATTTTTTTTAACCGTTTTATGCTAATCCAGCAATCCTTTTGAATTATTTTCTGTATCTTCAACTGATTTATGTCCGCCTATAAATTTCTTATGCCATTAAACACCCCATCCACACTGTGATAAACTATCATTTGGAAATGAACTATTAATCATTTTAAAAGTTTCAGTTGGTAATTTATTCAACCCAATACAAATTCTATCTCATATCTTTGCTCTAGTTTGTCTTGGATGGGTACGCAAGGTACTGACATTTCAATAATTAATTTAAGAGATGTCAAACTTTAAAGGCCGCTTGAGCGAAAGTACTTAATGATGAGGCTTCCATGTCTCCTTTTTGTATAATAATAGAATAAAATTCTACCCTTGAAGAAAGTTACAGCACCAGCCTCGTTATGTACTGATATATTCTCGTAGTGGTACAATTTTGTGAAAAGATGTAAACTTACAAATGAAGCTTGTGTAATATCTCTGTATTTCAAAATGCACTAATTCATGAATTATTTAGCCATTAATAATAGACGGATGGTTCAATCTGATTTCTTTGAACTTTGTCTGGCAGACATGAGAAAACGCGTACTACCACAAACAGTTTAGGACATCAACCATCAGTTCATAAAACGCCGTTACGTCAGAGTCGAGTGGTTAAAAAACTAGTGTTCATTCAAACCGTTCCAGGACGCTACTTGAATCACTCTTGGACTGATTCATTGTGTATCCCATTCTACGCAACCTGCGGACTATCCGGAGATGGTTCTAAGACCGAAACCTAGAATAAACCTATAGACAGTTGTTGTGGAATATAGTCATGTTTATGTAATACTGACTTTATAGCAGGGTACGTAGATTACACGGTACAGTCATGGCTTACCTGGTTTTAAGCAATACCCAATGTATAGCGATGCTGGTTTCAACAGACTGCAGTATATAGACTAAAATCATGAACACTCCAGCAAAATGCAGAGTACAGTAGAGACTTCCTATCTCGAAAATGTTTATAACACAAAAGAGGTGTATTAGAATCATGGCAAGACTACCCGCACCAATTTCAAAAATTTTGGAATCCTCACCTCACTCACCGAGTGCAGGGCTCCTGCATTTGCTTGTATATATAAAAAAACATCGACAAATTTGACCTTAGCTCTAAGTTTCATGACTACAAGACCAGATTATTTCATTGGAAAATAAAGTTTAAACTTTTTTTAGAAATTTTTATATGACAAACTATACTCCTGCAAGGTCTTGCACCACCCATCGTAGAAAAAACGTTGTGTAGCGAAGCTTTTAAAAATAAAATAAAACGATTTATGAAAGGGACAATTTTAGCGATTATGTTATGTAATAAATTTAAATCATTTTCATTCTTTATGTTATATTGCAACTGTATGTGTGATGTGTATACAGGGTATCCCAAAAAAGGTGACCCCGTATCTAGGATGGGTAGAAAACTGAAAAATAATTGGGGTTTGCTTGGTACAAAATTTTCGTGACTCCATCAGTATTCAAGATACAGAGCGTTAAAGAAAAAAAATATAAACATTTTTTACGATTTTGCCGAAACTACTGGCAACATTGTTATGAAATTTCACAGACATATTTTGGAAGCTAGTATATCCTTTTTTTATACCTCACTTTCATAGAGGGCGCTAGTTACACGATTCATATCAGGTAGTATTGAACATAAATTTTTTGAGGTTAGATTAATAAATTAAGATTTTGAGTGAACTTGGACGTCATTCAGGTCCCAAGGAGGTTAGAACCAAGGGAGTCGCTACTAAATGTAATTCTGTCAAACAGAAACGGGACCAGTTGGTGTAGCTAAGTGTATCAATTCATCAGGGCCGGACTCTGCAGGAATATATTGGATTGAAATTTAGTTCTAGATAATGTGATTCCCTTTAGTCTTATGTCGATTTAAATGACCAATATCTACCGCCTGGTTCAAACTATAACTACAAAACAACATCCAAATCTAATTTGTATGATGTGTGTCATTTATGCCTAACTACGGGCCTGCCAAATGTTTATAATACATGTGAAATGTTATTCCAGTAAGTTTATTTGAGTGGACACCTTTTTCGATGCTACAGCTGTGTGCTGCACAAGATACCATTGTTTTTTAATAGAAAACACTCGAAAAACTAAGAAAATCGTTGAAAAACACAAAGTAGACGGCGGAAACGACGAATGACACAAGCGTACTAACAGAATGGCGGCCTGGTCCCGTTTCTGCTGGCGTGACAGCGACTCCCTAGGTTACAACCTCCTTGTTCAGGTCCACACCAAAAACTCTTGGTAAAGATCGATACTATTCTGTGTACCGTTTTCGGAATATTTTGATTTGAATATTATGGAGTAATATCCGATGCGGTAAAGTAATGATGACGTCATTAATTAAACAACAAACCACATGAAGAATACTATAATAAAAATAATTAAAATGTCCTCTGTTTTCACGAATACACAAGTCTATCCTTTTTTCTAAAGATTCCATTAATCTTCTAAATGGTTGGCGCTATGAGGTTACTAAGGTGACGTTGAATTCTGTGTTCCAGTTCTTGACGCGAATTCATCTCTGTAGCATAGACTTTTTCCTTAAGATGCGACCAAACTGTGTAGTCTAAAGGATAAAAGACGCATGATCGAGGAGGCCAATGAATCGCAGCTCTGCACCTCCACCGATTCGGAAAGTTGTTCCTCAACCAATTACGATACCTTCCATCAAAGTGCGATGGAGCTCCATTGTGCATAAAAAATAGAGATCTTCGCTCGTTCAGCCTTAGATCTTCTAATATCTCGAATAAGTGGTTGTTTAAAAAATCCTCTTATATATATCACCATTTGAATTCCCAAGTAGAATGAGATAACCTATTAATGTGTTACCAAAGGTTGCTGCCCAAACATTAACTTTAAACTAAATGTAAAATAGCATTTTCTTTATTGATGGTTCCTGTTGTTTTTGGCCTACCAGAATTCTTTGGTTTTTTTGTCTGGCATTCCCAGTTTCTCGAAAACGTCGTTCAACAGCTCTAAATATATTTTTACTTGATCAGTTTCTGCTAGGAAACGTTCCTACATGACGCGTAGCAGTTCCCTAAAGACTCGCCTAAGGTTGATAACATGTCGGTGTATTCAACGTTTGAGTACATTTTGTTTACAATATCTAATTTTACAGATAACGGTTTCAAAAGTATAATTATTGTTGTCTTATTGTCATCACCATAGCATAGTACACAACCAGCACAATAACTCAAGATGGTGGAAATTACACGCGCGGGATGCGCACTTTTGGAGGGTTTTTTATAGGGATGCTAACGATACCTCGATACTTCTGCACTAATATCGAGTATTTTTGTCATCGATACTTTTTGAGGCATTCCAAGCTGGTATTGATACTTTTGTATCGGTATCGAAAATAATTATATAATTATTGAGGGGTGTAATCAGTTGCACAAAATGCTCTGTACGAACCAAACGCGTCTATTTGGCTAGAAAATATCGAGTTGGTACCGGTATCGATATTTTCATTTTCGCATCTCTACCCAAATTTCACAACCGTAAAATCATCCATAAACCCTCCCAAGGGAAATTTTTTGGGAACCATTTTTATATAGGAAATGCTCAGAGATATTATGCTGGTTGTTTATTATGCTGTGGTCATCACTATGAATAAATGTCAGTTTTCCATGGCAATCTTAGGCAAGATCAAGATATACCGATTAGAATGAATCCTTGTGAAACGTTACAAGATAGAAAAGCCCTCAATCCGTTTTTTTAAATGTATCTGTTTGACCGATGATGTCTCATTTACCTGACAAACATTTTTTATTCACATAATGCATACTAATTAATAATAATAATTAATAACTTTACAACATTACCCCGTACCAGCATCGGTTATTACTCCATAACTATCAAATCAAAATATTCCGAAAACGGTACACAGCATCGATTTTTACCAAAAGTACCTTTTTAGTGTAGAATTGACTGGTGTGTAAGTTCAGTTAAAATTTTAACTTATAAAACTAACCTCAAAAGAGTTATGTTCAATACAACCTGGTGTGAACCGTGTAACTAGCGCCCTCAATGAAAGTCGGGTATTGACACAAAAATGGATAGATTTTACTAGCTTCCAAAACATATTAGTCTGAAATTTCATTACAATGTTGCAAGTAATTTCGGCAAAATCGTAAAAAATGTGTATCATTTTTTAATCTTCAGCGCCCTGTATCTTGAATACGGATGGCGGTACGAAATGTTTTTACTAAGCAAACCCCAATTATTTTTTAGTTTTCTACCTATCCTAGAGACGGGGTCACCTTTTTTTGGAACACCCTGTATGTGATATATGTACGAGTATTCAGGAGGAACGCACCAAACTGCAGGAGTGTATTGTACACATGAAAATAATGTAAAAGAAACTCATACGTTCTTATCCGATTCTCATTTGTTTTCAAGTTATAGCTAATGACAAACAAATTTCATACATAAACATGATATTAATCATAGCGTTCTTTTATTGAATGTTCAGAAACACTGCCACTGGTCTCTAAACATTTTCTGCTGCGTCTGCGAAGATCACTTGTTGCTTTCCCAATTTATTTGTTTCTTTCTTCTTTATATAGGTTGCAGTATTCTTATTTCAACGAATTGGTGCGTCTCGTGTATCTGGCTTTCTGCAACAGATAACCACATAAACGTTCAATTCCTGTCGCTATATACTGAGACTTCATCAAAATATCAGAGTTATCAAATGCTTTGAGCGTCAAGTATGGCATACTTTGCAGGTGGATTGACTGCATGCTAAAAGGGAGACTGGTATACACAACCATCATGAAAGAGACTATGATGGCTCGAGTCACGAGGGGATGCCCTCAAGGCGGCGTACTATCGCCATTACTCTGGAACCTCGTTGTTGACGAGCTAATCAGTCTTCTAGACAAGGATGGACACAGGACTCTAGGATATGCGGACGATCTGGTAATTCTAGAGCAAGGAAAATTCAACAGCACGGTTAGAGACAAAATGCAAAGGGCTCTAAACGCTGTTACAAGCTGGACCCATAAGGAGGGACTGAACGTCAGCCCCTACAAAACGTCCATAATTGCCTTCACCAGAAGGAAAAAAGTCGAGGGACTAGGGCCTCTACAACTTCTGGGTAGCCAAATACAGCTGTCAGGGGAGGTTAAATACTTAGGAGTAGTACTAGACTCTAAGCTAACCTGGAACCCTCAGCTCAAAAGAGCTAAAAGAAGAGCCGAGATGGCATTAGTGCTATCGAGGCGCTCGCATAGTAAGACATGGGGTCTAAGTCCAGCCATGGTGCATTGGACATACACAATGGTGGTGAGACCCATGATTACCATATTGGTCTGGTGGCCAAAGATGAAACAGCGAGCTGCTATAGCAGAACTAAGCAAGGTGCAAAAACCTGCTTGTCTGTCCATAACAGGTGCAGTAAAAAGCGCACCCACTGCAATCTTAGAGACCATCCTGGACCTCCCTCCGTTGCAAATTGTAATAATGGGCGAGGCGAGAATGGGCTACTCTAGACTACAAACCCTACCAAGAGGAATTTACAAGGATCTTGGACACAACCAAATCGCAGAATATGTGGGGCACAATATAATTGATGCTAGAAAGGACCACATAGCTCCAAAATACAACTTCAACAAGAAATTCGAAACTATAATAAGAGATCGAGAACTCTGTGAAGTAAACAACCTGCATCGGGAAATAGTCTGGTACACAGATGGATCAAAGACCGAGCAAGGCACAGGAGCGGGAATCTTTGGAAGAGGAACTAGGCAGAGCATTCCGCTAGGAAAATACGCCTCGGTATTTCAGTCAGAGGTGTACGCCATCCTGCAATGTGCAAGGATCAATAATGAACGATCCTACAGAAACAAGAGGATCGCAATACGTACAGACAGTCAGGCTACACTTAGGGCACTAGAAGCGCCCAAAGTTACGTCTGCTCTAGTCTGGGAATGCTTACAAGAACTGGGAAGACTGGCAGAATACAACAAAATAACTTTGGAGTGGGTGCCTGGACACTCAGGTATAAGAGGCAATGAAAGGGCGGACGAGCTAGCAAGACTCTGCTCGTCTGCCCTATACATTGGAGCAGAACCCGCCCTGGGGGTGCCTAAAAGCACAATCAGACACCAGGTGGGAGAATGGATGAAACATCAGCACAAGGAGCAGTGGAACTTGTTGCCAGGATGTGTTCATGGAAAAACATTCATTAAAGCTCCATGCAAGAAAATAGCTGAAACACTGCTCTCCTTGAGTAGAAATCAGCTCCGAATAACGACGGGTCTCGTCACAGGACATTGTGGCCTGAAGGAACACCTGAATAAAATGGGACTCTACAATGGAGACCTCAACTGCAGATTGTGTGGAAGAGGAACTGAGTCAGCCCTACATGTGCTCTGTGAGTGCGAAGCGCTAGATCACAAGAGACAACAGCTCTTTGGGAAGACCAAGCTAGAACCAATGGAGTACGGCTCAGCACCAGGACCAGTAGGTAAACTGCATAAGCTTATGCAGGGATCCAGATTGCTGGAGTGGATACTGTAAAAGAGAGGAGCAATAATACAATAGGCCTTAAGGCTTAAGTATTGACGGGGACAGCAAGGTCGGACGGCTCCTGGAAAAAAGATGGCGTACTTTGTTTATGACAAAATTCGGACACAAGTGGAAAGATAAAAATAAATATTTTTAGTTACGCTATAACTTGAAAACAACTGACAAGAGAATCGGATAAGAAGAATATGAGGTTTTTTTTTCATGCATTTAATACACTCCTAGAGTTTGGTGCATTCCTCCCGATTCACCCTGTATATGTTTGTGACCTTAATTGCTAATTTTAGTATTTTTTGACTTGTGTAATTGCTTATGTATATTGTATATCTAGCTCCAATAAATAAATTAAATTGAATTGTGTTTCGTGAAGATTAGATAATATTTTGGGCAGTTCGTGGATACACAGCAAGGAGAGCCTTAAAAGAAAAATGATAAGATCTAAAATTGTGGAACAACCGTTCGTTCGGAAAACATCCACTTTAACCGTAATCCTCCCGGACTAGTATAGCAATTCACCCTGCTGCGAAGGGCACCGATGGTGATAGGAATGGGCCTTCGTAGGCGGCAAGGCACGAGGAGGAGGGCCGAGGTCAGGTCGATGCTGCGACCTTGACTTACTGTAGCGTGGCTGCGCTTCCGTGCACGACGGCTGGCGTCGCGACGTTGCCGCTCTTCCTCCACCTCTCTGCTGTCGGAGCGGTGGAGTGGAGCAGTGGAGGGCCCTCCATGGTGCGATGCATTCTGGAGGAATAGCAGCGGATCGAGGAGAATTGGGCGTGACGTCGCCATCGGCGGCGATGCACTGCTGTGTCGAGGCTTTTGTTAGCCCGGTGGCTAGGGTAAAGAAGTACAAAACCTTCAAAAAAATAAATATGGCGTCAAGTGACTTTACTCTGTTAAGGTACTGATTGTAAAAAGTCACTTACACAAACGTTTTGAGTCAGTAGTAGTAGCTATGGGGTAACCGCGCCCGGCAAGTAGGCCACAGTAGGCCCTTTTTTTGCCGTTCCCGACATCACCCCTCGGCCACCACTGCCTACCTCCCCCTCCCTGCCATACCTTCCTGATCTTTTAACACAGGCCAGTATGTCGGCCCAGCTTAGGGAGGGTATTTCCTCTGACAGAAGTCCATCGGATCCAGGGATCCCGTATGTCAGCCCACCTAGAAACTTACATTCCGCAAGGAAGTGGTACGCCATTTCATCGAGCTTTCCACAGCCCATAGGGAGTCATTTTCAATTTCTAATAGTGATAGATGCCGCCGTCTGTAGTGCCCCGTCAGAACACTTACGAGATTTCCGATGGCCCATCGGTCTTGGTTCCGTAGCCATTTTGAGGGCTGACGTTACCTGCTGCCTACTTAATCGTATAACCGGCTCCGGGCCAACAAACGGTCCCCCGGTACCGGGTCTGCCAAGTCCATCGACTTATCATTAAAAACCCCCGTATGACCAGGGACGGTAACTTCCAACCTCTCCAGCTCTTCCAGTCTCTCCGCACATTCTTGGTTCCTGGTTCTGGGCCCGCATATAGCTTTCATAGCCGCCTATCAGAACGGATGTAAACTTTCTGCTCCGTGTCCTTTCTCGCTCCATTGCATGCACCAGAGCGTCCTGTATATACTTCTGCTTCGAAAATAATGGTGTTTGTAGGCAGAGATAGTCAGAGATTCCTCCTCCAGCTTGGCTATCTTATCCATCTTATCCATCCTTATCTGCCGCATTCTCGGATGTCATCCTAATCCAAGATGGCACCGTCGGCAGTCTGAGCGGGACCTCAAGTGCTGCAGTTGAGGTCATCCACATTGCACCTGTGACGCTCATGCAGGCAAGCCTTTGTATCCGTCCTAGACTTCGGGTCACTGTGGATTTCTGCACACAAAGCCATCAGACTACCGAACTGTATTGTATTCGGGAATTTACATATCGTCGGTCTCCACACGAAGTGACGTAACTGACAAAATTATTAAAATCAACCAATATTTAATTTGTGTCGTATCTGACAAAATACCTGAACGGGTCCACACGAAATGTCATAAGTTCTTCTTCTTCAGATGCCAGCTCCATTTAATGAAGGTTGGCGACAATTTCGGCGTACTTATTTCGGTCTTGAGTAGTACGAACTAAAGATGATGAGCCCATACCAGTCCAATCGCGTATGTTTTTCAACCATGAATGTTGTCTGCGACCAGGACCACGTTTACCTTCAATTTTTCCTTCGATTATCAGTTTTTTTAGTATATCATACTTGTTGTTCCGGTATATGTGGCCCAGATAAGCGGTCTTTCTTCGTTTTATTGTAGTAAGTAACTCTCTTTCCCTTCTCATATGTCTAAGCACTTCATCGTTAGATATGTGTTGAGTCCATGATATTTTTAATAACCTACGAAAGGTCTACATTTCAAAATCTTCGAGTCTGTTCATGGTATCCACTTTTAATGTCCATGTTTCTGCTCCATACAAGAGAACTGAGTGCACGTATGCCTTTTAACTTACGTCAATTCGTGTGGACTACTTGTGTGATTAGTGAGTGATAGGACGAGGTGGCGTATCTACCGTAAACCTGTATCTACCAAATCTACCTGTACCTAGGCGGTTCCGCTGTTTGCTGCACATTGAGTATACGTTTCACGTTACTTGAACTTTGGATGTTATTGCAGTTGGATGGTCGCTCCGAAAATCTTTTGAAATTGACGCTTTAGTAATTTTCAAAAATATAGTTGATGTAAATGAATTAAAGTGTGGCGCAGGTATGATTGTAATGGAAAAACGCACGAAAATAAAATAAGAATATGATATACCACTGTCTAATTTTATTAAAAAGGCGGTCGAAAAATGCGACAAAGAAGATGATATGCCACTGTCTATTTTTTTTTTAAATCAGTTAAATAAGTTATCGTTTTGCAACGACTCACCAGTTTGCGATTCCCACACAGATTATCCTTTCGGAGTCTGTGAGGTTCGAGGCTGTGAGAAAGAGGTTTGGAGCTCCAGGTTACCGTTTTTCAAATTTACTGTGTTGGAGTCATTTTATGGAAGACACAGGAAATTGTGATGAATATCTAAAGGCTAATAATTTAGGCAGTAGCATAACAGGCAACGAATACAAATATTAACATGGCCATAGCTGAAGAGATTACAATTTGAATTATTATTTTGAGAAAACTTTATTTCGTATGAGGTTTTCTGCTATGCTGTTCCAAAGGAACGTTTTCTTTGTTAATTGCAAGCTACGGAGCACTGTCTATTACTTTAACCCTATTTTTTTGTTACCTCTGCATTATCGTGTGTTAGTTTGTATCTTGTTGTTTTGTTACTTGTGCATCACTCCAATAAAATCTATCCAAAGAAGTATGTGTTATCGTGTTTTGTGAAAGCTTGAAAAACGTAGTACACAGAATATTAAGATGGATTATCTTACAAGCGATATACCTTTGTCTCACACGAAGTGATGTATCTACATTTTTTATTCTTTTCACCAAGGATTTTAAAGTATTTGTAGATTTAGTTAATCGAAAACTATAGATCCAGTCATAGTAGATATTATATAAAAAAATCTAAGTCGGTACTTAATCCATTGGTAATCTACGACAACAGAAGTTTTGTGAAGAATATGATATACCACTGTCTGATTTTGTTGAAAAGGCGGTGGAAAAATGCGACAAAGAAGATGATATGCCACTGTCTAATTTTTTTAGAAGATCACTACGTACTCCTTCCAAAGTAAACTGTAATCATAATGATACGTCTGAAGCATCTGAGTTATCGTTTTGCAACGACTCACCAGTTTACGATTCCGACACAGATTATCCTTTCGGAGTCTGTGAGGTTCGAGGCTGTAAGGAAGAGGTTTGGAGCTCCTGTTACCGTTGTTCAATTTTACTGTGTTGGAGTCATTTTATGGAAGACACAGAAAATTGTGATGGATATCAAAAGGCTAATAATTTAGGCAGTAACATAACAGGCAACGAATACAAATATTAAACGGCCATAGCTGAAGAGAATAAATTTGAATTATTATTTTGAGAAAACTTCATTTCGTATGAGGTTTTCTGCTATGCTGTCCCAAAGAAACATTTTCTTTGCTAATTGCAAGCTACGGAGCACTGTCGATTACTTTAAGCCTATTATTTTTGTTACCTGTGCATTATTGTTTGTTACTTTGTATCTCGTTGTTTTGTTACTTAGCATCACTCCAATAAAATCTATCCAAAGAAATATGTGTTATCGTGTTTTGTGAAAGCTTGTAAAACAGAATATTAAGATGGATTATCTTACAAGCGATATACCTTTGTCTCACACGAAGTGATGTATCTACATTTTTTATTCTATTCACCAAGGATTTTAAAGTATTTGTAGATTTAGTTGATGGAAAACTATAGATCCAGTCACAGCAGATATTATATAAAAAAATCCAAGTCAGTACTTAATCCGTTGGTAATCTATGACAATAGAAGTGTTGTGATTTTTGATTTTTTGCGTCTTCTGTAAAATTAAAGAAATATTAGTACGTCACTTCGTGTGGAGACCAACGATATGATGGGGGTTGTATATCCCCTGCAGGATGTTGGGGTTCAATCCCCATGTTCTTCTTACTGCCCGTCGAAGCTGCCAAAAGGTCGCTGTCGAACATTTTGAGTTACTAATTAATCAAAAAATACTACTCGCATGTGGAATCCGAACACAGAGAAAAAAGGAAATATTCGCATAACGGTGGACAAACTGGAACATGCTATCAAACCAGCTTGGAAGGATGTACCTCTAGTGTGTTTATTAACAGAAAGACTACGTGCATGCCCCGTAGGCTAGAGGAGTTCATTCTTTAAAGCCGGCGCCATATATGCGGTACTCGGCGAGCAACGAGCCCCGATTAATTGCTACTCGGCTATGGGGCTGCAGGATTTTACCCGAATACTCGCCATATGCCGAGCACCGAGCATTCAGCCGGCGCCATAGCCGGCGCTACACATGCGGCATTTAGGGAACAACGAACAGCGAATATTCGCAATTCGGCAAACGCCTACTAGTGTGGCTGGAGCAGTTTGTGCGAATGGTCAGAATTTGCCGAACACAAATAAGTACCCGAATACTGACACAGAAACAGGAACAGGGCCGGACTAGAGAATTAAAAACTTTATTCGCATTGTTTATTTGTTAGCATGTTAGCATTTTTGTGTGTTCAAAAACCCCCAAGTATTGAATTTCACCACCCCAGCTGTGGCAGTTTTGTACTGAGAAGGCGGTGAGGAACACCAGTTGAAACTTGTTCATGCTGTAAACCATTATTAGGGAATACTTCTATATTAAATAAAATATGCAGTGTGTTCTATTAATAAAAATCGGGGATATTTGTTTGTAAATTTAGAAAAATAATTTATAACTTGGCAATGTCGCAAACGCGAAAAAAATTACAAGGCGAGATAGGGTATTAGTAGATATTTCGATTTAAAATAAAACGTACAGGGTGTTACATTTAGAAAAAACAAAGTAAAATGACCTTCAAATTACCGTAATTTAAAATTCTACCAATAACACCCTGCACATTGCTGGTGTCATCCAGAATAATATTTATTTAATATTTAAGTAACTCGCTGTATAATATTTTTGAGAAAAGTTAAAGGAATATATCAATTTGGAGGTATTACTTGCGGCCTTGCAAATCCGGAAATTAATAGAAAATAAATTATAACTTGGCAAGATCACAACAATATTTTAGGGTTTAATAGAGATCAATGATGGAAACTAGAAGAATTTAAAAAAAAGTAATAGTACCATATAAAAAAATCAAGTTGATCACTATCCTACTTGCCCGAAACACCCTGTATATTTCAGAATATTTTTAGGATATGCAAAACTTTGGTGAGAGCTTCACAAACTTCGGGAACGATTTCAGAAATGAGTTGATGTGATATTTTGAATAGATATTGAAGGCTTTGATAACTGTCGCCGGTCGCTAGAAATCGAAGCGTCAGAGCTAGTCGTTCTTTAGCAGGAACACTTTTCTCCATTTTGTGTCTTTTTTTGATATCAGTGGTCCTGTTTTGCTGAGTAGATATTCAAAATCTTCGGAAGACATTCTGCAAAAATTTTCAAAAAATCCAGACGGTTCTTTTAATACATCGGCAACTAGGTGTGGTCCGCCATACCTGAAAATGTGTTTAACATTGTGGTTTGATGTTATTGCTAATTATTTTATTACCTCTCTCGGCTTCTATTTAATGAGACCATCCACCATCACCTCCTTCTTGGTTGATTTTTTCTTTTCCTTATTAACATATAAGCACTAAACATAACAAAAACAGCACTTGCTGCCACTATATCATTATTATTTTCCATTGATGATGACGTTGATTCTACTGTCGATAAATTTTAATAATAAATAAGTTTCAATTTGCTACGAATATTCGGGCTTTCCCATTCCCTTTCTTCTCGAAACTAAACATAGCCAACTACGCACATGTAGGGCGATACGTGCACGCTACTCGGCGAGTAAGGTTGAAAAACGGCGAGTATTGATACTCGGCAAGTACCCGCATATGTGGCGCCGGCTCAACACGGAGGGCCTACCCATTATTGACCTGTTTGATTTTGTAATAAACTACTTATGAAGAATGGGCCGGATTATTATTGTCTGTAGTCCTGCCGCATTTCATGAATTATATCCCTTTTACTTCCCACACCGATAGGTGGCATAATACATATTTTAGGTCCTTCCTAACGTTTCCTTCCCTATTACAGAAACCAAAGAACTTGGAATTTTGTGATGTAGGTACATGGGAGTATTGCTTTAGATCGTTCTGTATCGTGTAACTTGGAAATGACCGAATTGATTTTAATGAAATTTCGACACAGTATTATAACCTTTACGAGGATGGAAAACGCGTATGGTTTTTGGAAATCGTGTCAGTGGTGGCGTTCGAATAACCAAAAAACTATAAATACAAAAACAGACGAGACTTCGTTTCTAGGCGTTTTAGGCGGGTCCCGGATCATTTTCCTAGTTTTTTGGGTGGGGTGAAATTGGGATAGTTTGGGGGGTAGAGGGTTGTAAAACTGAAAGATTTGTTGCTTTGAGAAAACAATAAACTGGTATCAGCGTAATGTGTGGGAAGTACTGAGTCAATTAACTTGACTTAATTTTTTTTCTCAGTGTTCGGATTTCAGATGCGAAATGAAAGAAGTTATTTTCTTAATGCATAATAAATAACTTCTATTACTACCACAGTAGTTTCTTTTTTATAGCTCTGGTGAATTGTAATGGTTCTTACTCGGTTAATTTTTTGTTTGATGTTTTTTTTTTATTTTTAATCAACGTAATTTAGATAATTAAGGTAATTGCATACGATGACTTTAACTGTATTCACATTCGTTGATTTTCCATATTTTTTATTATCCTGATTGGTATCAATATTAGTTTTTACTGCTACCCGTTAGGGAAAATAAAGTCCTGTTTATTTATTTTATCTATTTATTTAATATATTTTTATTGAAAAAGCCTGCATACTATGCATGGATGTACGCTGACCATTCGTGATTCAGAGTACTGAAAATTGTTTTCCCACACGTTTGGTATTATATTATTGACTAACAAAATATAAAAATAAAATGCAATGTGTGTATAATGCCGTTCAAGAGGAAAAAAATGAAGAAGAATCTGGCTAAGCATATCTTAATAATAATGAAACACTACATGTGGAGTATGTTTTCCACTTAGCTGTTTCGAAGATGCCAAATTTAAGACACATTTTTTTTCTCTGATGGTGTAACAAAATTTACAAATATGGTTTAATTAAGATATTATTATTATCTTCTTATATTATCTATTTTTTGATTAGTTAGCATCGATTGGCATGACTCATGAAAATGAGGCGGTTCTTTCGTCATGGTAGTAAAAAATGTTGGCGGCCTTCCAATCCCCTATTCTTTCTTTCTTTACCAACCCAACCTGATTTACAAACCTGTCCCTCATAATTTTCGGATAGCTTATCTGCCAGATTGATTCAGGCACAATGGATCACCCTGCATATACAAAATCATAATAAAGATAAAGTCTAAGTCACATCAAAAAACTTTTGTATTTAACTTTTTGTTCTGTCTCATTCAGTTTCTGAGATAAACTAGTGGGTCGTCTTATGTGCTCCACCCTATACACTAGACACGCACTAGAATTCAAAAAATCAGTGAAAATTGAGTTAGTATGTCAATATCAATAGCCAATTACTTTGATTGAGATATCAAAATTGAACTTTTTTCTTAAAAAAAAGTAAAATGATTAATATTTTTTGTTGTGAAATGTCTAATAAAATTTGTATGAAAGACAAATTTATTTGGATCGTATAGAAAAAAGTTTGCAAAATGTGCAAAAACATATCAATAAATTTTTTGGTAATAAAAATAACAAAAAGTTGTCAAGCCCTGGGCTCGAACCCATTGTCGGGTGGGAAGCCTGACGCTTAGTCGTTGAGCTGCTATGGCGCTCCCGAAGAAGCTGATTCATTTGGTACTTTATTAATAGAATTTGTGATCTAATTTCAAACGTTCAGAAATATATTTATTTCGATCGTAGACTTCGTCTCGAGCTGCAAACTTGATTCATCGTCTACCGTACAACAAATGTACGCTAGTTACACAAGTAACTATTTTTACGATTAACTGGGAACCTAGAAAAAATAATGGTAATAAGTTTTGGAGCAGTACGTCGTCAATTTTCATGCTGATATAGCTTTTAAATTATTGCGAAGAAAAATAATTTTGTTATAAAACTTATATGTATATGATCCATCCTTTATTATAAAAAATTATTTTTTTATTCAAAGCCTAATTAGAGACAATGTAATGAGAACGTCGTAAGGGAAGCAAAGGAAATGGGGAGAGGATATTGTAATAGGCAAATATTTTTGAAAAACGAAGATGGAATATTAATAACAGACAAAGACGAAATACTAGAAGCGTGGAAAGATCACTTTGTTAACCTATCGAATGATGAAGAGATAGAAAACCAAGAAACTGAATTAGTGATGGAGGGTGACGCAGATAGTTTGGAAGTTCCTACATATGAAGAAATAGAAATCATAGTACAAAACATGAAGAATAATAGAAGCCCTGGAGAAAGCAATATAATAGCAGAAATGTTAAAAGTTGAAGGAGAAAAGCTTTGAAGAAAGATCCACGAAATTATGAGAAAATATATAAGAAAGGTGATCCAGCAGTATGCGAATATTATAGACATATCACTCTTTTAGACATATGATACAAGGTACTTGGACAGATAATAAGAAAAAGGCTGGACGGTTATGCAGAAACAATTTTAGGGGCATATCAGGTAGGATTCAGAAGCGGCAGGACTACGACAGATCAAATATTCGTTCTCAACAAGTAACAAGCTATAAATATAGAATGGAACTACATGTGCTTTAAACAAGCCTATGATAGTATAAACAGAGAGAGAATGTATGAAGCAATGGTGCACCTAGGTATTCCAGCAGACCCATTAAGCTAATAAAAATTACATTACAAAAAACCAAGAACAAAATTACATGGATGGAAAGTGAGTCACAGAAATTTGAAGTGAGAAAAGGCCTCAGGCAAGGCGATCCTCTATCAACGATACTTTTCAACCTGACGCTTGAAGCAATAATTAGAAAAGGCAAAATCAAGACAAATGGAACCATATTTAATAACGAACACCATATCATATGCAGATGACTTAACTTTAGTAGCAAAAACAAAGAAAGAACTAGAGAAAGTTACGGCAAGGATAGCTGCGGAAGCAAAGAGATTTGGGATGGAGATAAATCAAAGTAAGACAAAATATATGGTCATGGGCCTAATGGGAAAAACTTCCGATGATCAACCGAATCTAACTTTTATGGCCAACAAGGTGAATTATACTTTTAAAATGACTACGAATTTTATGTACCTAGGGGTAATCATAGAGCAAAAGGCACAAGAGAAACAAGAAATAGAGGCAACGGTCATCAAAGGAAAGCAGAAGTACGGAGCCCTGAAAAATCTTATGAAATCCAAATATGTATCCAGAAAGGCCAAAGAAAGAATTTACCCATTTACACAACTGTTATAAGACCAACAGCAACATATGCTTGTGAGACGTGGACTATGAATAAAGAGGAGGAAGATTATAATATGGGAAAAAATGTTGAGAGCTATTTATGGAGGCGTAAGGAAAAACGAGGGATTTAGGAGAACAAACCAGGAACTGGAAGACATATATAAGAACCCCAATATTATAGCAGTCATTAAGGCGCAGAGAATAAGGTGGCTTAGACATGTGGAAAGGCTGAATGGGATGAGAATGGCAAAACTAGTTCTCAACCGGAGACCAATAGGAAAAGAGAAAGGGTAAACCAAGGAAGAGATGGCTTAACAAGGCAGAATATGATTTAAAGAAAATTAATATTAAACACTGGAAAGGGAAGACGGCAGACAGAAATAGGTGGTAAAAGTACCCAAAAACAATCTTAAGTTATATACATTTTAGTGGTATAAGATTAGACTGTACTTATTTCTGCCCTAGGCCTTCATGGCCTGTTGTGCAAACTAATAATAATTATGACTGGTCATTACCTTGCTGACAATAAATAATATCTTCATATTATTTATTGTCAGCATATATCATATTAATATACTGGTCCAACTTTGCTAATGTTCTTAAAGTTGATTTACTTTACTTTCATACGAAGTAAGTTGGAAATTGCTACACTGATCTGGTATCCAATCTATAAAAATTCAATCGATGCAATATATGCCGTCCAACGTAGAGCATTTAAGTATATTGCTTTTTAAATGTTACGGATTTCAGCCGGAAAAAGGTTTTTGCCTTAATATTTTGCTGAAAATATTTCACATGAGAGCCTACAAATGCGACGTGATAAAAGTGCTTTATGTTTTTTGTTCAGCTTAGTACACAGCATAATTGATTGCCCCTAACTAAGATCAGTCTTGCACCCCTAGGCTAATACCTTTTACTGTAGCTTATGTTACACGAATCTCTCAAATAAATCTCCTGTAAATATTATGTGTAATTTATACAACCTGATATGCGACAACTGTGATATATTCTATACCAAGAAAGAAATCCTACAGAAGGGATACAGTGATTACTGTGCTCGAACCTGATGGACAGACCTGTTAAATGTTCTATCTGTGCTTGTGTTTTAATTTTAATTTTCATTGCAGATTGTGTTATAATTGCAATATTTTAGCTGGGTTAAATAATGCATTCAGTCAAATAATGTTTCTCGGTTTGCCTTTAGTGACTGTTGTTGTCACTTCTTTGCCTGTGTTATATTTTAATTATATTTTAATTTCAATTATACTTTTATTCATGTATATGAAAGTATTTTAGCAATTATATATTTTTGAAATATATATGTATATTATTATTATTATTCTGATTTGCTAAGTTCATCTCGCGTGATAGCGGTAGCAACAAGTGGTGACGGGCTATGCCAAGTCAACACCTGAACTATTACTGGTCTGAATTTAGGAAGGATCTCACAATACTGCAGGTCTTCAGGGTGACAGATTTTTTGAATATTTTGTGTAACTTTTCGTCCAGGCCTAGCTGGTGCAGGTGTGGTGTAAATGTGTTAGGTGTAAGTCCTGAGACCGACATAATTAGGGGGACAATAAAAACTTTGTTTTGTTTCGAGAGTCGTTTTACTTCTATGGCTAGGTCTGTGAATTTAGATATCTTCCCAGCGTAGGTGGTTTGAATATTCGTATCATTAGGGATAGCAATATCTATTAAATAGGTAGCTTTGTCTGCCTTCGACTGAAAAACTATATCTGGTCTATTGGCTGGGATAGTTTTGTCTGTGTGTATTTCGACGTCCCAGTATAGTTTGTATTGATTGTTGTCGAGTACTGATGTCGGTGTATAGTTATAACATGGATCTGTGCTTTCGATTAGTTTGTTAGTTGTGGCTAGGGCTTGGTGTATGATTTTGGCTGCAGAGTTATGTCTGGCCGTGTACTCGGTTCCAGCGAGGGTTTTGCATGCACTTGTTATATGATCTAATGTTTCCTTCTGTTGGTGGCATTTTCTGCAGTTATCGTTGGTAACGGATGGATCTTTAATTATGTATTTCTTGTAGTTTCTCGTCGCTATTATTATTATAGTATTAGAAGCCTAGTCCCCGTTGCATGATGCGAAACTAGCAGGTACATTTTATGATGCTGAGAGCGCAACTTCACATACCGCTTATCATAACCAATACACGTTTTACATCTGCATGCACCTTTGACATTTTCTCGCCCGTTAATCAACACAGCGCTGCATATCCACCAAAGCCGAACAACAAACGAACGCTACGCCGGCGTCGATTCATCGTGACGCGACGCCCCGACACGTTTTTGTTCGTCACAGCCCTCTTTGTCTTGAAGGTATTAAATTGAGCACTTGCAGGATTAAAAGCCCTCCGGTTCACATCTGCATGATACGATCAAATAATATCAGAGCGCTTTGCAACATTAATCTTATGGGGCCGCCATTGAGCTTATATTCTCCGCTCTTATAATACGTCCCAACGATATGTTTGTTTACCGAGTGAGAATCATAAAGGGGACCATAGATGGACATCCATGTCTGATCCTCTGTAGGTTCTTATATTCTTTATACTTTTTTCCTGACACTTCTCTACTAATACATGGTCAATCTGATTGATAATATTTCCACCTGGTAACTTCCAGGTCCCTTTGTAAATTTCCTTCCTCTCAAAGTATGTGCTTTCGATTATAATGCTTCTTTCTCTTGCAAAATCGATAAGTAATTATCCATTTCCATTGGTTTCCGTATGTTCACTATATTTACCTATTGTTGGTCTATAATTATCTTCTCTGTCAATTTTTGCATTAGCGTCCCTCAGAATAAGTTTCAAATCATAGAATTGTATGTTGTCATATACCTCGATTAGTTTGCTAAAAAAGTCTTCCTCCAATACTATGTTTTAGTATTCTGTCGATGTGTGTATATTGATTAACCTCTTTTTGATAACGTCCCTTACAGCCTCAGTTTACATAGTCTATCTGATATTGGTGTGAATTCTTCTATTGCCATTCTGAATATTTCTTTCATCGTAAATCCTGTTCCTAAAATTCTATTTTTCTTCCGTATGCATAAATATACAATCATCGACCTCCATTATATCCTGTCCCAGCTGCTTAGTTTCCTGTAACGCCACTATATCAAGCTGTTAGCTGGCTACAGGAAATCATAAGAAGATTCAAATTTGCTTAAAATCTGTGCGGCAAATCTAGAAATTCTGGACCTGATTTGCTTAGTGTTGGGAATACGATCGTTTGATTAGTCTCACTTATAATTTTTAATATAACTGACACCGGCGTGAGTAGTATAGAATATCGTAATCTATCCTCAGGCCTGGGCTTGCCTTAGTGAGTCTGTGAACCACTCTTGTTTAGCTGACAA
The DNA here is from genome assembly GCA_951848785.1 of Callosobruchus maculatus. Taxonomy (NCBI): domain Eukaryota; kingdom Metazoa; phylum Arthropoda; class Insecta; order Coleoptera; family Chrysomelidae; genus Callosobruchus; species Callosobruchus maculatus. Next base: position 1,917,354 of record CATOUR010000142.1, on the reverse strand, counting down.
CTCTTTCATATCCGCGTTCAACCTTACTGTATAGTAGGGTAAGCCGAAATGAGCCAAATAACTAATATCTCCAGGATCAACAGCAATATCAATGCTATTTGTAGACCCGGTATGCTATTTATGGTGGAAGCTATGAGTGTCACCCCTGCCAGAGGGAAAATGGAGGAGTGCTGGCCTTTGTGTGTAACAACCCATTCTGCTTAGGAGTTCGTGCTCCGAAGTTCGGTAGAGAGAAGATCTTATGGTTCAAGCTGAACTGCAAACCATTTCCTAAATTCGTCTGCTGCATCTATCGCTCACCCTTGAACAGCTGGACTAATCTGCTGGATGACCGGTCTAACAAGATCGACTTTCTAAACAGTACCTATCCTTCTTCGGAGGTAGCTCTCTTGGGTGACTTCAACCTTTACGGTAAAGCCTGGTTGGGCTCTAATGAAACTGGTGCAGTGGAACAAGGAGTCAAAACATTCGCCATACACGATGGACTGATACAGATAGTGAGAGGTGCTACTTTTTTTTCTCGTGTATCCTCACACTCCACTAGCCTTCTGGACATTTTTCTAACAACGCATCCTGTACCGTATAAAATCGACATACAGTCCTTCTTAGGCAGATCAGATCATGGCTGAGTCGAAGTCTGTCGGTGACAGATGCGTTAGCAGAAGCTCGCCCAAGCCGCAAAATCTAGCTTTACGGCCATGCTGACTGGGATGGTCTGGGAGACATTTTTGAGCTTTCTCTGAAGAGAGGTGTATGCTCGTAAATCACAGAGGTTGTTAATACCATCTAAACATCGACGCCAGGGTCCAGTGGCAAAATAGATGACCTCGTCTGCGGTTGTGAATGAGTGTGCACCAGAGATCGCTTCCTTACTTACCCACCTCTTTTGGATGTCTCACAATTCCAGCGTCTTCTCAAAATACTGAAAGTCGACCACCCCGTGACAAAAAATGGATGCAAAGCCGAAAGTCGAAAGCTTACTACAGATAATAATGTGTTGCTGGGGATCTTTGAAGAAACGCATTTTTAGTTAGGGTGGATATCTTCTTTCCGTATTTTATTTGTATTTTAATTTTTGAAGACCCAAGGTTCTGCGTTAACAGTCACCATCATCTCTTCATGAACCATTGCTCTAAATGAGGTAGACTCATCAGAGCTTGAAGTGTAATAAAATGAGCCATTTAAACTGCTCAGGTTACGCTTTAGACGTCGAATACTGATTGAATATCAACGGATTCTAATTGGGAGGTGCAATGTGACATGTAACTTTTGTTTGGGGCCGGACGGCTAACAAGCGATCACAAAAACTGATCAAGCAAGGCCGAGATTTCTTAATGTAAAAACATAGTGGAGTAGTTTATCTCGCCGTGGTGTAAGTCGCGCTGCTCGCCGCCTTGCGATTAACAAACAATACCACAGAAACAAATGAAGGGAAATATACCGGAGTAGTGCACCTAGCCTTTCACCTCGTCGCACATCACCCTGTTAAGGATCAAAACATAGTGGACTAGTTCATCTCATCGTACTGCTTGCCGCGCCTCGATTAATAAACAAGGGTAAATATACCAGAATAGTGCTCCTAGACTCGCACCTCGCAACGCATCTCGCAGCGATTCGAAAAACAAAATGATTTGTTTTTTTGGCAGACCTAAACTAGCTGAAATTAACTGATTTGTACGTTCCAGTTCGAAACAAATCTGTTTTGGAAATAGTGCAGATGTACTAATTGGTAAAATTTATCGCAAGCCGCCAATTTGGGATCAGCGAAATAAGTCGCATCATAATAGATATACGCGCGTGTGGGGGCGAGTTAGAATATCTCCCATCGTATATTATCTTGCGTGTCATAAAAGGCGACTAAAAGGCACCGAACTACTGTCGGTATAAGCAGTAACCTCTTCTCAACCAACAGCTTTGGATGGACGAGTTGAGAAGAGTTAGGACACCTTCTTGTCCTTGGGGTGAGAAATTTCCCCTAAAGGCGGATGAGCCAGTGGATACATCTGGTCAACCGCATGAGGATGCAGAAAGCAAATGGGAAACTACTGCATCAAATATCTTAAAGATATCTAAGAGAAACTCGTAAAATTAGTACATCTTACGAGTTCACAAGATGTCTGTTAAGACATTGTGACTATGATGATGATACAAAGCAAATACAATGCATCAGGCAAGTAAGGTATTAAGGACGTTCTTTCGCAACGCCTAGAGTCAAATGAGTGCTATTAAAAATTCTTTTTATATGTATTACGTATTTATAAGTACTCTATTTCAAAATATGAGTTAATCTGAATTAGTTATCATTTTGAATCCATTGTTATTTCTTAATAATGTTATAATAATGTGTCTACCTCGCGTTTCTCAGCATTGACTTCCTAGACGTCAGTGGCTCTCAGATAAGTCAAAAAATGTTAGTCGGAGAGCACTGGTAGGATGGATAATAATTATACTGAGAATTTACAGTTTATTGTAGATTGTAGATTGTAGATTTTTGTAAAAAACAAAATAGAACGTACGTTATTTGAGGCGACTCCAACCTGAAATTTTGAGAGTATGCGTATCTCGCAAAAAGAATTTCGGGGTATTTTACTGAAGCTGAAAATTTGCAGATAGTGAATTGATGCTTGTGCAGTCCATCATAATGCTAGTTGCAAAATCTGTGTGACAGATGTATCAGCTAACCATTATTTTTGTAGTTTTTATACCATTAGTTGTCATGTAAACGAATTTCAGCCTCAGTAAAGTAGTCCCATTTTTTTGATCTCATATACATGAGCATGTGCGCTGCTAATACATGTCACACAGATTTTGCAGCTAACATATTTTTTTTGTGATGAAAATTTTAATTATCTACAAATTTTAAACCACAATAAAATATTTTTTATGCAAAATACGCACATGCTCAAAATCTTAAGTCAGGAATTAGGACCAGCTAGCATGGACCTTTTTTAACATTAACATCACAAAACCGTATACTAAAAAACAGCCTCAGTATAATGGTCTGGTGGAATTTGACGTTATCTCCCAGACTGTAACACGTAAACGATAAACAACCCTAACCTAATCGACGTTGTGTGACACTGTCAATATGGATTTTGTAAAGTGAGGAATGCACTGTTGCCAGAATGTAATATGGTATGAAACAGTTTTAACTACCATGACTAAAATAATTAATAACTAATTCAAACGGCCGTCAACCCTATTTTTTCAATGCAACAATATAAACTACAATACATATTCGGAAGCATATTTACAAATGTTACTTATTTTGTTGTCTAATCTTAAAATATGTTTATTTTACCTTTAAATACAAAAATTCTTTGCTCTCTCATAAGTGCCCTGTTAAAATTTCGATTTTTAATTGTTTAAAACTTTCTGAAGTGATCAATAACAGGTGTTGATTTTTTTTGGGATAGATACCTATGTCATTAGACTTATCAAAAATGAAAAAAAACTTCATCTAATAAACACTTTCGTGAACGAACGTCCTTAACACGTTAACAGATAGCGGCAATTGTAATAATAATAAAGAAATCACTGTCTGAATCGGTGAACATCTTGAGAACCGCATCGGTCTAAGTCGTGGAAATGTGAATTGTGTACATAACATATCTCACAACGGCGAGTGTATAATATGCAGGGCGATGTGCGTGGCAACAGGCCGTATTCATGAAGAAGAGCATTTGCTTTACTCGTAGTAGTCTAAGATCCCGCAAGTTTTTCTACCTTGAAGCGACCAATACTTTTGATATCACGTAATCGATTTGTCATGAAAAGACGGTTTCAAAAAGGCAACAGTGCTAGTTTCAATGTTGTCGGGGGGTTGCCGCTCGAGGAGTGAGGGGGTGAAAACTCTACTTCGCGACGTTTTTCGAAGGACTAGTCGTTTTGGTGAAAATTATGCACAATTCTGGTCTTTACATTTTTCGTGTGCGACCAATAGTTTCCGTCCTACAGTGCGCCAAAGTTAGGGGTTGATTTTTGATTTTCGCTAAAATCCGAAGTTTATCGCGGATCAAGACGGAAAACTATCAAAATGTCGTGACATTTTTGTTTCCCTAAAAGAGTGATATATTCTCATTTACTTTTTATCAGCAGCTGCCTAAACTCACGCATTTGGTTTGAAAACAATTACGATTTTAGGAACACACCTACTACCAACGTGTGTTATTGAGGAAAATATCTTATTTATACATACTTTTAGTGGAAATGATACCACCTCGGTGTTGCTTATATAAAATAAAGATTCAATTTGCGATATCTGGGGGTTGCCGCTCGAGGGTGGGGTGGAAGGGTGTGTAAACTGTTTCGTGACGGTTTTCGACAAATAGCGCCGTTGCGGCAGGTACTGTGAAAAAAGTTCAAATGAGATATAGAGACAACAGAATTCTTCATAATTATGGTCCTTACATTTTCCATGTGCGACCATTAGTTTTCATGCTACAGTGCCCTAAAGTTTGGGGGGGGGGCTTTTTTCCTCTGGGAGCCGTCAGCACTTAAGCATTTAAGGCCTATTGTACTATGACTTCCCAGAGGGGGGACGGCGCACGGCCAGCACCGTTGGAATGATTACACCATCATCCCGGACGGTCCGACGGGGGTCACCCGTCCGGGCCTTCCGGTCGATCATCCAAAGTGCCGGCCGCGTACGATGTTCCGCTCAGCGCTCGTGTGGGCGACACCAAACCCTGTGTATATACAGTCACCCACCCAAGCGCTAACCGCGCACAAGGCTGCTGCTGCCCCACTATCGACGGCAGACGCTGTTCATCGTGCAGCCATGTGGGTCCCCTAGGGGCTGAATTGCGATTTTTACTAAAATCATAATTTTATCGCGTATTAAGTTGAGGAACTCTATGAAAAAGTTCTGTAACACTTTTTCTACTAAGAGAAGAATATATGTCATATCCCTATTATCGTCAGCTGACTTAACAGCACATTTGATCTTAAAAAAAGTACGACACTGAGGAACACATCGGTACCTGCTACCGATATTAGCCAATCGTCAAGTCCTACAACAGTCTTTTGAGCACAGAAGGTCGGACAGATATAAAATTTGGTGGGGTGGTAGACACTGGTCGGTCGTTTCAAGGTAGAAAAACATAGCGGTCTAAAAGGAGAAGATTCAGACTTCGATCGAAAAGGCCTTGCTCTAAAGGATAAGGTTTCGCTCTTTTGATATTTACAAACAACAGCATTATAGGAGCATAAGGGTGGAAATAAGATGCACACAATCTACGTTAACCAGGATTGTCGATGCCACTCTCTGCTGCATTGTGGACAAGGCAGCTTACTAGATCAAGTTTCCATCGACTAAAAATAAAGTGAAGGCAGCCAAAGTGAAGTGGTCACCAAAACCAATTTTTTTCTATGCCTGTTTTACTGGAATTTGAGAGTTTTCCAATATTTTAGGGTCTTGTTTCACCCTTTAGGCAATGAGCTTACACTAGAATTGCTCCTTTTCTGTGTCGTGTACCTCTGCTTGGTAATCTGATAGTCCCCTGTCACTTCACATCCTTATCACAGTTTTAAAATACAAACTCAAATCTCTGATTAAAACCGCAGTACCAGGTGGCGCTCTGTACTAACCTAATATTAATATGCTTTGCGCATTTGCCTTGTAACTACAAATTGAAACCTGCCGGCAGCAACATACCCGTAATAGTGCGTGTCTACCTTTTCCTTTTTTCTGAGAGGATCTGCTTGCACAGAAAGGAAAAGGGTTATGAATACGAAATAAAGCAAAACCTTTTTCTTCAACCCTTCTCTTGTGAGATTAACCTTAACCTTTTACCTTTACCTTTGAAGGAAATACTTTATTCTCACAAAATTTCAAAGACTAATAAACGTCGAGAAGCTCAGTGAGATGAACGGCGAGCAGCGCGATCTATGTCGTGGCGATGTGAACTACTCTTATGTATTTCACAAGGGTTAGTGCTTGGCGAAGTGCTTGGCAATATGAACGGTAAGCAGCGCGGCGTGATAAACTATTTTACTATATTTTTACACTTAGCATTTTAGATAACCATACTATTATACCGTAGGTTTCAATATGGAGGTCTGGATAAGCCGCTGGGCAATCCGTGAGGCACGTGGAGTCAGGATTCACGTTCGTTCAATTTAAAATAAGAATCAGACATGGGAAGCGTATACGTATATAATGGATCCGCGGATCCTGCCACCGCTGATCGGATGACATTTGCATTCACGGTCGATACACGCGGTGCAGGTAACTTAAAAATAGGAGTCGACTAGATGAATCCGCAACGAGATGCATGCAAATACGGGACTTTCAGGATTGGGTCGGAATTAATATCAGTATAGGGTCCTGGATTTACTTGTTCGGTTCTCATACATATACATAGCTTACGCAGATGATCTGGTCGTATTTGCATCCGGATGAAAAATACCAAGCTATGCTTATCCCCAGAAAAGACAGAAGCCATCGTCGTGGAGCCTCCAGCCTCCACTAGGATCTGAGTGTGCTTGGCATAGATATTACCCTGTCAGGCAGTATAGATATCTAGGAGTTATTTCAGATGATAGGAGGACATTTGGCCTCCCACATTGAACGAGAAAGCAAAAAGCAGGATGGGAGCCTTAAGGGGCCAGGGTATACACAGTTATACATATTATGTATATTTCCCACGTAAAGCACGGATTGCCATTTCTAACAGAGCTCACTTGTTTTTCAAACTACATACACAGTATTTCAGAAAGTGATAGTTAAGACCTTAGTGAATAGCATCTAAGAGCAATTTTTCAAAAAAGTCTTTTAGTGTGCCAAAAAACATACAATGCAAAATTATACGTTCTCCAAATGTCTGTAATTTAACGACCAAACGCGATATCAAAACAAAGCTAAAAAAGTGGCATTTTAAAGTAGGTAACGTCAGGAGCTTGGAAATGCGAAATTCATTTTTAGGATTACCTTTGGACCTTACCTTTAGACTTTTTGACCTTACCTTTGGATTTTTGGACCAATCTCCCCTCATCTACGTAAACGTATACGTATTTTCTTGGATTTTCAATTTCGCGCGCTACACCCTAGACCCTTAAGTAGAATCCTGCCAAACGTAGGCTGTCACAGTAGTACCAAGAGAGCAGTGCTTTGTGAAGTAATACACTATATGCATATGGTTAATACCGATTAGCGCTCAATAGCCCTCATGATAGTAGCAAGTTTATGTACGGTATCCACGGCAGCTATACAAGTTGTAACTGATACTCCTTCTATAAAGCTACTGGCGGATGAGAGAAGCTGACTCTAAAGACCAGCGAGAAACTCACCCAAAAAGTAAGAGAAAGTGAGGTGGAGGTAACGCTAAGCATGTGGAAGACACCTGAAAATACCTTACCCACTCGACAGCGTGGACAAGAAAACCTATATCTAACATCAGGGGTTGGGCCTTATGCAAACATCGGATCCTAAACTACTTCTTCACGCAGATCTTGACTAGTAGGAAGTTATACCAAAACAACGAACATCAAGATGACCAGATTATGCGGTTACTGTGGGGCTGAATATACCCCAGAACATCATACTGATATGCAGGATCGACTAGAGTGAAATCCTTCGTGGCCGAAGTCATGAGAAGAAAAAGAGATGAAGACAGGTGCAGGTAGTTGGCGTCTAGCTAATAAGGCGAAAAACATAGGAAAATCAGTTATCGAATATCTAGTCCCAGCAACGAAAGAGAGAAGACACGGATAGGAAGCGAAGTTAGTCCGTCGCCTTGTAGATGTGTCAACCCTTTTTAATGTTCCAGAGTAACGAAAGGCGGAAGCGATAGGTGCGATAAGGAGAGAGGGAATGGGTTTTAACCAGTAGTGGCATGTCGGATGGACGCAATGGCGTCCGCTACACAACACGGATTTATTAAACAACGCTCAGCGTTAACAAATTTAATGGTTTCTAGCAGAAACTTATACGAGAAATTGGATAACCGTGGACAGGTAGACGTGATGTACACGGACTTCTCTAAAGCTTTTGAGAAGGTGAGTCACCAACTTCTCATCGAAAAGCTAGAATATATTGGTTTTCGCAATACATACAACTGCTAAAATCTTATTTATCAGAAAGAAAACAGTATGTTTTTTACAATGGCTACTATTCTCATATATGTCTATGTGTCCACCAGCGGTGTGCCGTAAGGGTTAAACTTGGGACCATGTTATTTATAATATTTGTCAATGATCTATGTAATTCTTTGGTATGCTCTAGACTTATGTTTGCAGATGATCTAAAATTATAATCCAACATTTCTTCCATATCTGGTAGTGAGCGCTTACAAGAACAGATAAATACCATGCAAAGGTGGTGTGTGATGAATCAACTTCACTAAAACGTCAATAAATGTAAGGTAGTTACGTCGTAGATCTAGGTATATATTTTGACACGCCACTAGCTAATGAGCATTAAACTAACATACTAATAAGAGCTTCTAAGACTTATGGATTTCTCATCAGAAATTCTAAGAGCTTTAGCAATATTCTAGCTTCAAAATCGTTATATTTCAGCCCTATTAGATCAAAACTTGAATATGTCTCTAATTTCGAGTCCTCTTTATAAACAATATGTTGATGCCATAGTCAGATTACAAAAAAGATTTCTTAAATATTTGTCCTTCAAAATTGATGAAACGTATCCCGAAACAGGCTCGAACTATAGCCTGCTGCTGTCGATATTTGAGGCGGACCATAAAAAAATGAATGTAAAAGTTTGCTGTTAAGCACAGGAATAAGTTCAGGTGAGTCACTCGAATCTAAACTATGATCCTTTGAACTATTGTTGCTCATACCTACTGATATTAATTCCTTTTCTCTAAAAGGTTAGCCTTCCTAAGGATGTCAATAAACTCATTGGGGGAGCCATGTTTCAGATTATCCTCCTGGAGCACTGATTATGGTGACATAATCTCCAACGATGACACCATCAGTCCTACTAAGGATTCAAGAATTTTTACTTTTCATTCATTAGAGTGAATCTATTTCAAGCTCCAGTTGCTGGCTCTGACCTCAAGATGGAAGCATTAGCTTCTTGGAAAAAAAGAGCCTTGAAGTTGAGCAGCTGAGTTACCTCGTACATTGCCAATGAGTATTTGCAGCTATAAAAAACCAAAGTCCAAAGGTTTTGGTAGAGGTGCCTTTTACTTCAAGATCTAAGATCCAATGTAATAGATCTTCCGCCAACAGCCATCCAAACGAGGAATAACATAACTGACGGAAAGCGATAGAATAACTTCAATCCTGTATACGTACTGCCGCATCAGGCAGCAAACATGCTACTTTAAAGGCAGTTGCTTATAGTCCGTTGTCAGTCGAGAATATTTGTGTGTCTCGGGTGATAGTATTAGTATCATGTCAAGCCCGTACTACAACTAATTGACAGCAATAAAAGATAATAATTATGCTAATCCAACGTCAAACGAGAGCACTCAGGTACATCAAAAACGCTCAGTACTACATAAAAGGAAAATGAAAAACGCCGCTAGCGTAACGTAAGAAACAGACGATATACCGATAAAAGCAAAAAAAATAAATTGAACATAAAAAAAATTATCAAATAATAGCTGTATTAATAAGGCACGCCTAAAACAGCCTTATTTTATTTCATATATTGCATTATTTTAAATTTATATTGTTAGATAGCGACTTATGTCTGTTGGTATTATAGTACTAACCTATAATTACCACGTTTAGTAATTTTATTCATTGTTTGTACCCACCAGGCAATATATATTATCATCATTATTATTCCTTTCGCATGATTGCGGTAGCAACAAATTTTGACAGGCTGTACGAAGTGATGACCTGAACTATTATTATAGTTCAAATTACGAAATCATCAAAAAAATTATAGGAGAGAATGTCCTGCTGTTGCTGAGAATGGATTCATAGAAGGTCAAGGAGAAGAAGAAGAAGAAGAAGCAAATCATTGAGAAGTGTACAAATATAAAGTCCAAAGTGAGACAGCAGTGAAATTAGGTTAGGCAAAATTATAGTGTATATTCAATGCCAATACCTCAAACAAGGCATAGCCTTTGAGGTGGCAATATTTGTATAGTACCATACAAATAATTGAATGAATGAATGAATGAATTTAGGAGGGATCATACAGTATTACAGATGTTCAGGATTACAGACGTTTGGATTTCTTTGTGTAACTTTCGTCCAGGCTTAACTAATGACGGGGACTATGCTTTGTTTCCAAAGTCGTTTTATTTATCATTGTTATTATTGTTATCCGAAAGCGGCTGTCGCTTTTTGTCAGTTTTGTTATGCTCGAATCCAGGCAAGTTTCTTTCTAAATGAATGGCACACATGAAGGTGGAATGGTCAAAACTTTAATCCATTCGAGTTCTTTAACAAGAGCCATCCTATAGAGGTGTATTATTATTTTTTTATCTCCCTGTACAACGTGAATAGAGAATCAGGTTGTCAAGTTAAGCATTTATCTGTATGTTCAATTCGCCAGCAATTTATTTGTCTATAGGAGTACCGACTACCACAGATACACTCTTAAGACAAACTTTTGTTCACATAAAGGACAAACACATTATTAGATAACTAATAGCGAAGCAAAAGTAAGTCTCGTAGACAACAGCAGACAATTTTTATACGTTGAATAATTCATAAGTACCGTTTAAATAGAAACTAAAGTATTTTACGTTTGAGATGAGAATAGAAGAAACAGAAAAACAAAAATAAAAGAAATACATGATTTTTCCGCAATGGCCTTCAAATTTGCCTGATTTAGTTCAATATGCAAAACACTTAAAAATGCATGAATCCTGCGTACCGTGTACTTATTGAATAACATTTAACAGATTCGATGCAGTCACTAATGTGGATTATTTTTCAGAAAAAATATGACAAAAATGATAAAATTCAAAAAATGTATGCAAATATAATAATAAAATGTACTACTTTGGTATACTCTGTTTATGCAAAATGCTTGGACATATAAGAACGGCAACTAGTTTTCTAGTTATATTTAAAACCTTACTTTTGTTAAAAGTAATCAAACATCAAAAACATTTATTCAGTAGCTTTTCAGACCTTTTGAATAAGGATTTAGTTCACCGAGACTGAAAAGAATCTTGAAAAAATTGAACTAGATACCTATTCTCAAAATGATTTTATTGGGTTATATTATTTTAGTAAATAACTTTTGCACAAATTTATAGATGTTTTACGTATGCATAAATTTCTGTTCATGTATGAGCTACTATAATTCCCAGAACCATGGAACTGTATCTGACTGATCCCACATGTATCGAAAGTGGAACAAATAAATAGGTGTTCTTGGGGTATTCCACACCAGCTGACCTAGTTCGAACAGAAAACCAGCATAAAAGCTTTAGAAGTAATCTTTTCGTATTACCCAGACCATACCGACAAGTTCCTCACGAGCTACGCGAAACATTTTATAATGGAAATCCAGAAATTCGAAAGATTGCTTCTGCTTGTATTTTTATTTGTATGTGCCTTCCTAACATATTTTCTAAAAGCTTTATACAGCTTGGAAGTACACTGTGCATATTTAGAATCAATTTTGGATGCAGCTTCGAACTTCTAGTAATTGTGGTTTAAATTTTCGACGACGTAAAGTTCAGTGGAGTAAAATTGTACAACTCGACAAGAATAGCTAGAGACGTGAGAAATATGAAATAAGGAACGCCCCTCGATGCGCAGTGGACAGCGAACAAATTTTTGCATCAGATATTTTGTAGCGGAACGGTACACTCTGGGCAAAATCACTTTTGGTGAATGGGTGATATGGGTTTTATAGAAAATGTTTAAAATTTAAGTCTGACGCTAAGTCGGGGGATTATGACAGTGAAATAAATTATAAAAATTTAAAAAAATAGCGTTAAGAAAAACGTATTCCAAATATATCAACAAATAGTGTATTGGTTATGGATAACGTGTCTTATCATAATGTTGAAGTGGACAAATGTCCTACTATGGCAACCAGGAAAAATAATATGAAGGAGTGGTTAAAACAATATTCCTTTTTCAAAAGACATGTTAAAAGCTGTATTATACGGTTTAATAAAAATGCATAAACTCAGATACAAAACCTATGAAATAGATAAAATTATGATTGAGGCACGTCATTCTGTTTTACGACTTCCACCATATCACCCCGACTTAAGTCCGATTCGATTCGTATGGGCATCCCTAAAGCAAAATCTGGCAGAAGAAACGTGGAGTTCAGTTTTAAACACTTAGAAAATTATTGTGATGAGTTTTTTTCACATTTTCGCAAGAATCGTGGAGAAAAAGGTGTGGACATGCAATTTCCTACGAGCGCTATTTTACTGAAAAAGAACCATTTCTAGATGTGATTGTGGAGAATCTAATAATAAACTTGCAGGAAGACAGTGGCAGTGATGAATCAGAATTCATAGAAAATCTAATTTCAGATTCGGAAAGTGATTCAGAGTGAAAGTGAACTTTCATAACTGTAGACATTGTGCCACATGATAATTATTTATTATTTGTCATCAACACTGAGGACCTTTCTTAACAAAGCAAATAATTCTGTCGCCTGCTCTCACATGCTTCACATGTCTGGTAGACATGAAAATACTGATGCTCTCTATCTCTGTCAATCGAGCTATGGCGCACTGATGATCGCTAATAAGCGTGAAGCAGCTGTTTGCTTACTGGTGGATTAACGGAGATGTAGAGCAACCCTCTTATATCGGCTCTCATATGCAGCAGCATATAGAACCGCGCTTCTGGTCGGTTAAGCGGACGCGCTGTGGTGTTCAACCAAGAAGTCTGCTTAGCAGTGTCTGGTAGACATGAAAATACTGATGCTCTGTATCTCCGTCAATCGACCTATGGCGCACTGATGATCGCTAATAAGCGTGAAACAGCTGTCTGCGTATTGGTGGATTGACGGAGATGTAGAGCAACCCTCGTACTATTATCATTATTATGGCTTCCTAAGTTCCTCTCGCATGATTGCAGTAGCAATAATTGTTGACGGACTGTGCCAAGGCAACACATCCACTATTATAGATCTGAATTTAGGAAGAATCGTACCATATTACATGTCTGGAGCATTACAGACTTTTGTAATAGGTTGTGTAACTTTTAGTCCAGGCCTAACTGTTGTGGTGTGAATGTGTTTGAGGTAAGGCCTGAGACCCACATAATGAGAGGGATGATAATAACTTTGCTCTGTTGTTGTTCTAATTACTATGAGTGCTATTATTTTTTATATATCATTCGAATTAAAATTAACTCACGGTTTTGAATATGAAATTACAGTAGATACCGTGAAAATCAATTGAAACAGAAAAGAGAGACTTTGTACAAACACCGTTTTGTATGAAGTCTTTGATGGCTTGTTTAAATAAACGAAACTCATTTGTAAAATAAGCATACTGTAAGAAGTTTTCTGTATTTCATTGAATAATGATCGCAAGCTCATAGGAAGACGTTCTGCCAAAAATTGAATGTACGAATTATTTTTCATGAAGGTGATGCTAAATTTCAGTTTATTGCAACAAAATGTCTGGTAAATTTCCAATTATCGATAACATTTTTTGTCTACGTCCATTCTGAACAAGCCGGAAGTTCTAAAAACATGACCATAATCTTTGAAGAATCACCTAACATACAGCTAGATTATTCACTGCTCAGTAGCCACAAATTTTATAACTTTACAGTAGAACGGAGACAGCTTACATCTTTTTTATTTTCTGCTTGGCTAATTATTACTATTCCCGCCAACGAGCGGAATTTTTTCCGCAGTTTATGCTTCTTTGTAAACATTCGACATGCTCTTTTATCATTGTGACTCGCTATATAAATTATCCGATACACTTTATGGACTGAGTACCTACACATTGTGTGTTTACTTTCGTTAATACTTTTGATTTCACGTACAACGTTGTTGGTAATTTGATCACTGTTTTTCAAATATTAAAAATTTAATGGATGAAGGTAGCGGTCAGTAATTTAAAAAAATGTGTATGGTTGTTATTGCTGCCGCCAGGAAGGTCTAATTTGTAGCTTTTATGAATGTGTGGTCAACAATAATTTACGCATTCGCTGCTACCATTAATGAACTGATTTGAGGTACACAACCATTTTTCTGCATTATATTAATATATTTATATCGATAATCAATTTTGGTGACCAGTACCACTCGAGCATAGGTCTACAAGCGGACCATTATGCACGTCTCCTCACTCTAGTTCCCAAAACCAGCTTTCATCGCAAATGTGAGGATGGCCTTGGATTCTGCCCATCTTATATCCTCAGCTTCAAGAAACCTTGAAACAAGTATAGTCTACCTGTGATGCCCAGGGGCTTTCAGCAATATAGAATGTGTGACGAGGACTCTTCCTTCTCGCCACAGCGTGTACACGTCGGTTCGCTTGCAACCCCCATCACATACAAGTGACGTTTTAAGGTTTTATGGCCAGATAGCAGGCCCAGAGGTAACCTTAGCTGGCTTCTGTCCACCTTTGCCAAAGGTCTTAAAATAAGTTTTGCAGCTTGACGGAGATGTCCACGGATTCCTCTCCATCCCATCAAAATGTTGATTTTGAGACCACCTTTCTGTTTTCCTCCTAATGGTACCTACTGCCAGCCCAACAGCCGGCTCAGGACACAAGACATTATTCCTGGACGCTCGCCTTACGAGCGTGTCCGCAGATTCATTACCGCAAACTCTAGCATGACCTGGCACCCACATAGTTATGTAAGTGACAATTCATGTTTTGTCCAGATGTTATCCAAGACTTTCATCTTCGGGTACATATAGGCGAGGCCTACCGGCATAACTGGAGCATAGTCGAAATTTTCCTGTCTCGCGTAGACGGCGAAGAGTCTGAGAAAAAAACTCTTTGATTGGGTATCGCCGTGTATATTCCGCGCGAGCACACAAATACTGTTGCGTTTCCAATAAATTGTTAGTATTTAGATGTTTTTCCGTCGCTTTAAATATATTTACTGTTGTTTTAAATCCAGGTCATTGAAAGAAATCAATCCTTATATTCGAAGTAAATAGTTTTATATTCGTTCTAACGATATGTATAATCCTTCTAATACCAGTATTGACGCATAATGCAATCACAGCATCCTTTTGTTTTCAAAATTTACCCTATGTTTCACACAGCATACAATCTATTCAATGTACAAAAATTATTACTTCAACAGCAGTGCGTGATAATTCATCTGATAAAAATTCATTTTGTTTTAATGGCCCTTGTTGTTCGCTGAACTATAATCAGTATTCGGCGGGACTGATGTCCCGATTTGACGAACATAAAAAGAAAGACGGGGAGAATTATCTCAGAATTATCCGTTATCTACGCCAACATAGACGAGGTTGTTCGGAAACGGATTGTTTCGTTGTGTTGTTTCGGTGTTAGCCGTGTTGTCATCTCGTGGTTTTGCGTATTGCATCAGCAATTGTGTGATTTAAATGTGTCCAGTTATATACTAAATGGGGGACCTACTTAGAAATTTGGGCTTAGAAGGGCTAACACCCACATTTGAATGCAGGTATTTAGATTAGTCAGACAGTTATATTTCAGGTAAAAATGCAGCAACTGGTGCAGGCTTATGTCTAATTCTTATGTCATTCTTCTTATGACTTCATACAAAGATCACACAATTAAACATCCAAACGAATCGATCAGCTCTCCTCGCAATAAAATATGTTGATCCAAGGAAAAGAAAGTAGTTTAGAATCAATTATCAAACACAGATTTGATTCAACGGCAGGCTGCGATTGAATTATTCATTGGAATACAATGACATCTTGTAGTTGAATTGATAATACGATATAATTTGTTACCAACTATACACTTCCCATTGGATAAAACATCGCTGTATTTGAGGAATGCTGAGTGTAACGTCCCATTGAATATAAGCGTAAGTCTTTAACAAAACGACAGATTTTTCTGTGTGCAGCCGCCTCGCATCCACTGCATAAACTGTATATGAACACAATGTCCGCATATTCTTCTTATATAAACATGATGACCACTAGTGAATACAATGCAGATCATGAACGTACGTACACCTATGCTCAAACTATATGATTTTAGTGCACGCGCGAGCACTGGAGACGTTGTCCGTTCTAAAAGTATACACACAGCTGTAAAAGCCCACTGGAACTCAGATTGCACAAGCATACGTTCATCGTTGTCGATTTACAGCACAGCAAATACAGTTTGAGCTTTAGCGTACATACATTTCTGTTCGATCCATAGTGTGTTCGTAAGAGATATCACGCTTAATTTTGGACCTACTTTGTTCTGGATGGTTTGCGACCTCTCATTTGTACATTAGTAAAAATCTACGGATAAACGATGTTTTATAACATGGCTTGCTTGTTGCTGTAGATTATCCAGTAACTTTTAAGAGATTATCTAGCGAGTTTTAATTTAATTTTTCTATTGAAATTGAATATTTCTTTGGAGCTATACCATTTTGAGACCCTATACCAAGGTTTTGGTTAACTGATCACTTTTTATCAGTAATCATGATGTAATAGCGAATAATATCAAAGTACCCATAATACGTATATGTGTATATGTAATATGTAGATAAAAATTAGAAATCCGATGACAAGCTTTTCCCAAACGGTATGTTGAAACTTTGCACCCTCGGAGATCCATTATGCTTTTAGAGTTTAAATGCAATCTTATTGCCTGTATTTACTACATTTACACCAAGTTTATAGTCCCAATGGATAACTAGAAAGATAGGCATGTTTCTACTGTAAAGGGCACGGTTAGTTATTAAATGACTTTTTAAGATAAATTCATTTTTTGTAACGCTTCTTCTTTTCAACAAATTCTGAATTTGACACTATGTCGCGAAGTGTTTGATACATGATCACTTCCTTTCAGCAGTCGATGATAACCTGCTAACATATTTCCTAAGGAGTGATATAGAAAAGTCCAAAATCCGACAATAAAATTTTGTTTCATTAGAGTTTTCGTTCGGAGGTCTGCATTTTAATGAAAATCTCTAAAATTCAATTTATTCCGGAAACTATTAGGAATTGGTCATGGTCTGGTATGGTCAGTTTTATAGCTTGCCACCTATTCTATCACCTCCCTAAATATCTGTATCGAATTACCAATAACCCTGTATAAGTTTTATAACAAAGCTATTTTAGTTTTCTTTTTTTCACAATAATTTAAAAGTTATATCAAAATAAACATGGGCGTTTGGATCTAGTACCGAAGACACACCGACAGCTCCCGAACCCGTGTGACGCCACTATAGTGGTCAGGATGTTCCTTTGACCAACAAGGTGCTACTCCGATAGTAGATTCAAGATTCCCAGCTAATCGTGAAAGTTGTTGATTGTGACCGGTATATATTTGTTGCAACATAGACGATGAATGAAGCTTGCAGCTCGAGATGATATAAATAAATATCTTTTTGAATATTTGAAATTAAATGACAAATTCCAGTAATAAAGTACCTAATCAAATTAATGTTTTGTTTAAACAACCGTTTCTGCAACGCTGTGGTGGTGCAGTGATTTAGATTGTTAAACAGTCAATCTGTGCTCGAGCGCTGTGTTTGTTCGAAGCCTAGGTCTTGCAACTCCATTTTTTAAATTATTTTGTACCAAAAATTTTATTTATATGCTTTTTGCACATATTACACACATTTTTTCTACCATCGATATAAATATGTTTTTGAATCAGTGTGCAAAAACAAAGTGACGGAGGCGGTGGACAATTCACAAAATCAGTGGAAATGAAGTTCGTCCCTCAATACGAATTGCCAATTGCGATACCAAAAATGAACTTGATCCAAAAAAGTAAAATTATTAGTACTTTTTGTTGTACTTGGAAATCTCTAATAAAGCTAATTAATTTGAAATGATATTTATGTCGATGGTAGAAAAAAAATGTGTGTAACAGGTGCAAAAAGCATATCGTGTTACAAAAAAATTAAAAAAAAGAGTTGCAAGGCCTGAGCTTCGAACAAACACCCCACTCGAGCACGGATTGACAGTCTAACACTCTAAGACACTGAACCACCACAGCGTTCCGGAAACGGTTACTTGAACAACACATATTTGATTAGATGTGTTATTAACGAAATTCGTCATTTAATTTCAAACATTCAAAGAGGTATTCATTTCGATCGTAGACTTCGTCTGGAGCTGCAAACCTTATTCATCGTCTATGTTGTAACAAATATACACTGGTTAAAATTAACTATATTCATAATTCACTATCGGAGTAGCATGTCGTTGGTCAAAAGAACATTCTGACCACAATAGTGGCGTCACACGGGTTCGGAGCTGTCGGCGTGTCTTCGGTACTGGAATCAAAAATCCATTTTTATTTTGATATAGCTTTCGAATTATCGCAAAAAATTAAAGCAAAAACTGTGTTGCTATAAAACATTATATGTATATGATTTTTCCATTTATCACAAAAAAATACTTTTTTTTTAGTTCAAAACCCCAACTGTTGGGGTCGGTATTTTGCAAACCCTCTCACGAAAACAATTATTTTTGTCCTTGGTATATTTACCTAGATCCTTGTTATTCACTGAATTATCCACAGACCGTTCGAGGTTATACGACGACGAGTGCAATCGATCTCCTTTTGCCAACAATTGCTGGAGCGGAGCTCAAAGAAGTAAACGTCGAAGTGCATTGTTAATGGCCACTTCAACTGCTATGCTGCCAAATTGCTGCTTAATTTTTGTTCTTTTCAACTTACGCCTGCTTCTTCTTTGTTCATTGCAAACGAAAATAAAAATGCGATATATAAACTACATTGGATCGAAGGACGAATTCACATTTTTAGCTGGCATCACTCTATTTTTAAACAAAAAAGCATGGGAATAACGATACTAAAAATTCGAAAGCAGAAACTTCAGCTACTCAGCTTTTGATCTTGTAAAAATGACAGCAATTAGAGCAACTGACAAAAAGATGAATAGTGGTGATGTATCTGTTTTTTAAATGTAGGTTCTTTATGGTCAGCCTCCCACGCTGTAGAAGCGCAGCAACAGGGCAAGTATTTGTGAACGTTCGATTTAAAATGCTGCAGGTTGTAGTCGTCGGGAAACCAATTCACTGGCAGCTCATTCCACAGCGTCGAAGTTCTCCAAAAGAAGGAATACTGGAGCAGACTGGTTCAGGGTGTAGAGACCTCGACCTGGTAGGACTGAGCTTGCAGGGCCTCTCTAGTATTCCTCGTTCGAACGGAATTCGCTTTCGTTATCTGAGAGAGCTCACTCGACCACCTTCCGTAACAGAATCTGTAAAATAGGATCAGGTCAGCCACGCTTCTTCGATGCTCCAGGGTGTGGGGGTCCTTTGTGAGGTTAGGCATATCGTTTAGTCTAATTTCTCTCTCCTAGATAGTCTCCAAAAGCTTTACAGAGTGCTTCGGAGCGCATCCCCACACATGGAGGCAGTGCTCCAACGATCGTAGAATCTGTGCCTTGTAGAGAAGCAATAGTTGCTCTTGGGTATACAGCTTCCTACAGCGCAACAAAACTTCAAGCTTCTGGGATGCCGTTTCAGCAACACTGACGACGCGATCGTGCCAGGACATGTTATTGTTGATGCCCAAAAGCTTGACGGAAGTTGAGTCAAGTATTGGGTGACACTCTACTTCCACAGACCAACGTGAGACCTCTTTGTCAGTGTTGTTGCCTGAGTTTTCTGAACGTTACATTGCACTTTATTTACTCATCCTCACTCGACATATGTTTTGATATCCACGTTATTCTATGAGGCATGTTGCTGTCGCCGTCGCGTCGTACCGTCTCCTGGGATGATAGTGGCTTGCTTGGTTCTATACACGATATTAATGTACTGCTCTCTGCAAAGCTGTAGATTGGATTGGATGTTATTTCCAGCAGCTCGTTGGTGTGCAGCAGGAATAGTGTAGGGGATAAGACAGATCCCTGCGGAGCATCGGCGTTTATTAAAAATAGTTGTACTGAACAGCCTTCGATTACAACAAACAGAGATCGGTCGTTCAAAAAGCTATTCAGCCACTGGCGCAGGCCAAGCGGTAGTCCATAAGCAGCAAGCTTGACCTAAAGTCCCTCATGTCACTCTCTACACTCTACACTCTATCGAAAGCTTTCGATATATCAAGTGCAACAGTACGGGATTCGCCTTGATTTTCAATTGCTCTGTTCTGCAAGTGAGTGACGTAGGTCAGGAGGTCACCCGTAGACCTATGCTTACGGAAGCCATACTGGCGATCATTTATGATGTTATTGTATTCTACGTATTTGAGGAGCTGTGTGTTAATGACGGTCTCCATAACCTTAGTCATGGTGCTGATAAGATAAAGAGAGTGAAGATACTGTATAAGGTATCTATTTTACCAGGACAAGGTAGCTCACCTCGATGTATATGAAACCATTATCATTCCCCTCCCCTATGGCATTTGAAATTTGAAATCCTCAGAATATACAAATAAGAGCTATAAGAGTTGTAACGGGGGTTAGTTGCAGAGAGCACTGCCAGCCATTATGTGCAAAATTACAGAGCATGTCATTAGGATCTGCCTTCATAAATATATGCTTCTTTATTGGATGTGCGCAGGCATATAGATCATCTGTCATGTCGGTGCTGTCTGCTTATAGACTGAATAAGTTTGTCAAGTATTCTCAAGGATTGACAGCTGACAATGGATCCACGGATCGACATACACAACTTCCGCTAAATGTAGGAAGTTCCTTTTAAAACATTGTTTTAACCCTGAGTAACACACTGGGGTCTGCAAGACCTCGCGAAAACCTATTTGTCGAACCACCTTTTTACCTTTTGTGGTCCATAGTCTAGGTAACACGCAAATTCAGTTCACACCTCAAGGTGGTTAACAGACAGTTGTGCAGAAGTTGTCGTCTGACAGTGGAGCATGACTCGCTTGTAGTTGAGTCAGGGTCCTACTGACCTCAGAGTGTCTCCAGGTGCGAACTTTGTAACTGCTATTAATAACACTTGGTATCCTTCATTTCAATATGTTGTTGTGGATTAATCATAAGTCGATATGTTAAGCAACGAAAGGGATCGGCCTTTGACAAGAGTCAAACCAGAGGAAGAAATGAAATGAATCATTTACCTGACCGCCGCTGCTGTCTAAGATGCTTTACGTACCTCTAAGCATTGCTATAAAGTTGTTCCTTGGTATCCATACCAATTATGAAAGAGCAGCTTCACTGATAAAGCTAGTTAGATGTTCATTTTATGTAAGGAACGAGGACAGAAAGACCAAGATACCATTTTGCCACTGCAAAAAACCAATATGTGACGAGCAGCGGGATCTCATTTGTGTAGAGTGTGGCTTCGCCCTATAACAAATTCAAATTCTACAAATATAATTTTTTTTCGTATGACCGACGGGAGCCGGACGTTTTTCAAATGGTTAGTATAACGCCGTTAGCTGTGGTACGGAGGGGCTTCAGGTATCAGTCGCCTTGCTGTATAATGACGTTTTAGTAGCTATGGAGCAGTGGACCGTAGAGCACCGTATGTTCGCTTATGACGCGTATCTTAAAAATGCTGTGTCGGTCATGGCCGCGCAGCGACTGTTCCGCGTTCATTTTAATCTTGGACACCACGATATTGTTCTAAGCCGCAATACCATTCTCAGATGGGTTAACAGTCTGAGAACAATAGGAATGATTGTGCAGAATAAGCCACCTGGAGACCAGTATCGGAAATTTTGTTTGTTTGTCTCTCCGCTTAAATGAAAATGAGCTTCATCACTCATGACGATTACTGCACTTTCATGGTCCCCAAGCAGCATTTCAATTCGAATGGCGAAGTCTTCTCGTTGCTCATAATCTGTTAGCTTAAGCTGCTGAACAATACACATCTTGTAAGGATGAAATGCTAAATCTTTTTTCAATATTATGTGCACTGATTCACGACTTGAGTTTAATTCACGCGCGTGTCTTCGTGCAGACCGTTGAGGGCTCCGAGTAAGCGCTTGTCTCACCCGCTCGACGTTTTCTGGCGTCCTCGCAGCTTTTGTGGGACGAGGTGTCTTTTTCTTCACAATCATTCCTGTTGTTCTCAGACAGTTAACCCATCTGAGAATGGCATTGCGGAATAATATCGTGGCGTCCAAGATTAAAATGATCGCGGAACAGTCGCTGCGCAGCCGTAACCGACTCAGCATTTTTAACATACGCGTCATAAGCGAGCATACGGTGCTCTACGGTCCACTGCTCCATAGCTGCTAAAAGTACTAAAATGGCATTATACAGCAAGGGGACTGATACCTGAATCCCCTCCCTACCACCGCTAGTGGCGTTAGACTAACCATTTGAAAAACGTCCTGTTCCCGTCGGTCACCCTGTATATATGTATAGGCATTTACTTAATCTATTAAATTGACACCTTTAATTTAGTTACCTTAGAGTCATCATTCTTTTCGCCATTAACGTATCACTTAGCACATTCCAACACATTTATAAAAAAAGTAATACTTTATGTAAATTAAATATATTTTACCTTTAAAGTGGTTGAATTATATACTGTATCGTATATTTTCGCAGACTTTATCCTTCAAATTTTACTTGTGTGAACAACCCGTCATAAAGAAGCTGGGTCTCCAAGAACCCAGTATGCTGTTTATGTAACGGATTTGTTTGAGTGTCTGTGCAGGGTTAATAGTATCGATGAATTTAAATGTACATGTATTACTTTAGTTTGTAAACACTGTTGTCAATTTCACCTGTACACTGTACTTAGTAGTGAAATAAAGCTACTACCGCTACGATCGTGGATGGACAGACTGAAATGCTGAAGTTCGGAGACGCATTGGTAGAGAAACGGAGATTGAAGATATATGAGAGGGAAGAAATATGAACTACAGTTGGTCGCCCAAAGCAAAATTAAGAGAAAGCGTAGTATAATATATGTAGAAAAAAAAGTCTCATGGCTACGGAATCTGATATAGTGGGTGGGATGCACTTCTAACCAACTTTTTAAACAGCCTCTAAAATAAAAATAGCGGACACTTTCCAGAAAAGAGCAATAATTAGATCAATCGATACGCCTAACCTCACAAAGGACCTCCACAGCCTGGAACATCGAAGGAGGGTGGCTGACCTATCCCTGTTTTACATATTCTACACAGAAAAATCTGTCGTTCTGTCAAAGAGTTTCAATGGAAAGTTACACTCAGCATCCCTCAAATACAGCGATGTTTTATTCAATGGGAAGTATATAGTTGGTAACGAATTATATCGTATTGTCGATTCAACTACTAGATGTCATTGGATTGCAATGAATAATTCAATCGCAGCCTCTCGTTGAATCGAATCTGTGTTTGGTAATTGATTCTAAACTACTTTCATTTCCTTGGACCAACAGATTTTATTGCGAGGACAGCTGATTGATTGGTTTGTATGTTTAATTGTGTGATTTTGTATAAAGTTATAAGGAGCATGATATAAGAATTAGACATAAGCCTGCACCAGTTGTTGCATTATTACCTGAAATATAACTGTCTGACTAATCTAAATACCTACATTCAAATGTGGGTGTTAGCTCTTCTAAGTCCCAATTTCTCAGTAGGTCCTCCATTCAGTATATAACTGGACACATCTAAATCACACAATTGCTGACGCAATACGCAAAAACACGAGATGACACGACACGGCCAACACCGAAACATCACAACGGAACAACCGTCCATGTTGACGGATTCACGGCGATAGTAACACTAAGATAATCCCCCTGTTCTTTATTCTTACCTTCATTGAATCGGGACATCCGTCCCGCCGTATACTGATTATAGTTCAGCGAACGACAAGGGCCATTGAAACAAAATTAATTTTTATCAGATGAATTATCTCGAACTGCTGTTGTAGTAATGATTTTTGTACATTGAATAGATTGTATGCTTTGCTGAAATGAAACATAGGGTAAATTTCGAAAACACAAGGATGTTTTGATTGCGTTATATGTCAATACTGGTATTAGAAGGATTATACATATCGTTAGAATGAATATGAAATTATGTTGAATTTATTGGCGTACCTGTGATTACTTCGAATATAAAGCTTGAATTATTTCAATGACATGGATTTGGAACAACTGTAAATATATTTAAAGCGATGGAAAATCATCCAAATACTAACAATTAATTGGAAACGCAACAATATTTTTTTCTGTGTATCACGGAAGATGTTAGAGTGAGCTCTCCCAGGTAATAACACCAAAGGCCATTCGAACTAGGAACACTAGAGAAGCTCTGCGAGCTCATCCTTACTAGGTCGAGGTCATTACTCTCCGAACCAGTCTCCTCCAGCATTCGTTCTTTTGGAAAACTTCGATGCTGTGGAATCAGCTGCCGGGGAATTTGTTTCCTGGCGGCTAAAGCCTGTAGCGTTTCAAATATAACGTGAACCGACACTTATCCTCTCGCAGCGCTTCTACAGCACCATAGGCTTTCAGCCTTTGCGGGCGGCTGACCATAAAAAAAAGATGATGATTGCCAAACCTCGACTCGGACATGGTACTTGGAGAGAGATCCCGTGAAATTATTCAAACTGAAATGTTGCCCATTGTTCACCTATCATGATGTTATAATGCGATACTCTATCAAATTCCCATAAGATAGCAGCCACGTGGATGCGCTATATACTACAAAATAAGTACCAAGAATAACAAATTTGTTCGCCACTCATAGAAAGCAAATTAAGATACAAGTTAAGAGAACGACCGAACATCTTAGGAACAAATAACTTTGATGAATAAGTACGATAATCCTGCCTAATTCGCCACGTTGGCGGGCTGCATTTCCTTAAATGAGGGTTCGCCTCAGTTGCAGAAACTTTTGTTCACCAGAAACGCCTGCTACTGCTGCTGCTGCTACTCGGATCAGTTACCGAACATCGTAATAAAAGGAGGGACCACTTAACTTGGGTCCTCAGATCCACGTCCCGTGGAAGCGAAGCGCTTCAATTTCCGATTATCAAGTCATCGCCAGATAAACTGCCTGTACGGCATTTGGTTAGAATAGAACAGTACTGTATCAACTACATCACACATAATATTATAAATTTATAGCAGGTCATTAATAGGAAATGATGGTCATGCATAAATCACAAACAAGTAAACGCATATGACAAATAGTAATTAATAGAAACGTAATAAAAACAACTTTTCTGAATTATTGTGTCTAAGCTGTTCCGTATATTCCAGAACTGAATAGATTGCATTTTTAGCCAAAAATGTCCTTATAATGGATTTAAACCTATTTGCCGTTAAATTTTTTACTGTACCAGGTACAATGTTATATAGGTGTAGGTCTAGTGAATTTTCCTTGGAGTTCGCTAGTCGATATCGCGAGGTTCTGATTTGCGTGGCTGACCTCGTACTGTAAGGATGACACAAACTGTTCAAATACAGTTCGTTTTAGCTCCCACTGTAAGAGAGCTTATACAGAGCCTCTGTCTGTCCGTTCATACGCCTGTCCGTATACAAAATATAGCCAAAACTACAGGTGCTAGAGAAAAACTAAATACAGATTCTGAATCGGCATGAAAAAAAATAGTCCTGGAAGAATCCAGTGTTGTCAAGGTCCCTTCCGGTTCACAGTGAGAGCGCCGCTTGAGTTTACTAAAGTAAATTCTTTCCTACCTTTTTACGTTTATGGATCTCTTGTAATTGTGGCAGAATGTATTATGGTGGTATTATACAGTTACTATTTTGGGATGGATAAATTGAGGACGGCAATGGTCTCGATAGCTAGCACCGGTAATTAAACGTACAACTCTCTTTGCAATTTAGATATAGACAGGATGGCGAGGGAATGTCCCCATAGGTAAACTCCATTGACAGAGGAGAATAAAATAGTGAGTAGCACATAGTCAAAATAGTGGAAGACTTAATAAATGGCTTTAATCTCCTAATGACAAATGTAGATGACGATAGTCTATTTTCTAAAAATCTGACATGATCACACCAGTTAAGTCTATTGTGTACAGTTAACCATAATATCTCCGCATTCGTAGACGATGAGTGAAACAGTGTCTTGCATTTTGTCAATATTCAATTTTACATAGTTTTGTGTGAATAATTCCTCAATTTTTACATTACTACCACCTATCAAAGATGATAAATATTCTATAGAGAGACCGGAATTTATAGTACTGGTATCATCCGCGTAGCTGTTGTCGGCATCCAATGTGTGAAAATGGCGTAGATGTAGACAGTGGAAAGCAGGGGTCCTAATACTGACCCTTGCAGTACTCCGAACTCTATGGTACGCGTATCGGAAACGTAATTACCAAGAGAAACACATTACTTACGATTATTCAAGAGAGACGTCAGCAATTTCAGAGGAGGTCCTCTAATGCCATATGTAGATAGACTTTCAAGCAAAGTTTTGTGAAAAACACAAAAAAAAGCTTTTCTCAGATCGCATAGGGTGAGGCTCACATATTCTATTTGTTCAAGTCTTCTGACTATATCTTCTACAATCATTGCTACTGCTTGTACTGAGGAATGATTTTCTCGAAAACCATATTGTAACTTTTTTGTATTTTTCAAAAAATTAACACTTTTTTTAATAATTCACTCAAAAATGTTTCCTGTCATATAATGCATTTGCATTCAAGAAGCATTTGACTGTTCTAAATGTTGCTGTTTTCCAGTTTTAATTTTAGGAGGAGTACAAAGAAGTGGTGGGTGATTCCAATTTGCTGGGTTAATTTTTGATTGTATAAAAAGTTGGACAAAATCGTCTTAAAGATCTAATTGAATTTACATCCTTCAAACTGAAACAAACCTTTAGTACAAGTGGAATTGATATAACATGGTTTTGATACGATTAGTTTATTGAAGTCCAGCAATGACTTCTATAAAGCGTACCTCAACTAGGACAAACAGGAGAATACTTTCTCCCTTTCTCCTTCTTATTGGGCACCTAACTCTCACAAAACAAACTACTTTTTGTGATCGGTCTTCCATCAAGGGGATGCCATGCGGGTTTCATCTCTTGACTGTATCAGACGAAGAAAGGTTATGTAAGAGAAAGCTTCGTTTTTTAAATTGTGCTGTTGGTTGTGAAAGTAATTTATTAAGCGCAACCTTATAATTTCATAAAACTGCTGTCCCGAAGTTAGTTGTACCTTGTGCGGTGAATGATTAATTCCGAGATTTTGAAAAGTACCAAGTGTCAACTAGGTTAGTAAGGTCTGCTGCACTGGCCGCATATACATATAAGATTATGAATTTTTCCGAATGTGTAGAGAATCACAGAAAGGTATGCACTGAATATTGGCTACTCAACTTGGAACGGCAACACGGCACACGTACCCCTCTTCCGACTGGTTGTTCCCCTATAGTACCATGACGTCACGGTCCTAGAGAAATTCAAATTCCTCATTTTCCCTGCTCTCCCAAGCACAAAAAATCGCGGCAAAATATAAGAAGTTTCTTATGCCATAATGTCTGTCATATTTGGCCATAAAAAAATTCATGATACTAGTCCATTACCATTGTAAGCAATTTATGATCATTTATAATTGAAAATTCGGATGACGTAGAAATACCTCATCAAAACCAACTCTTGCCTCATTTTGGTCAAAAGTGAGGGTAGGAGGTATTGCCAGGTCGTGAACTCTATGCTACAAATTCTACCCATGGAATATATCTGAATTGGCTGGCGAGGATGACTGAGTCAAAAGTCTCCAGGATATCCAACACCAGAGATTTTTTTCAAGATGTAGGTATTCTGAATGTACGTTCTGTGCCAGATGATATTCATAAATCATACATACCTTTGTAGTGTTTAATACTTTTTTATGCAGAGCTTGTTACAACTCATTTACAATACAGGTTGTATGTATGTTGACTGTTTACTACTACAACTGTGCTATACCTTTTGCGAAAAATACTTATACAAACAAAATTAATACATATATCTATGTAAACATCTAATTATCTATTTTTAAAGTACACAGGAGTACATAAATGGAAGTTTAGCGTCCATAGCTATTCTACCACACAAACCCAAATCATGATTATATTTAGACTCGCCACTTGAAACAACCAACTAACATCCATTCAGTCTTTCATCACTTCTTTTATTACCAGGCTAGTGACACAATATACGTTGTTATGAATAATATCGCAGAAATGAGTACCATCTTGCTTAAGCACTTCGGTTCAACCACCGGTTCAACGTACACCTCAGCGGCATAGAAAATGATATGCCATGTAAATATAACGAGGTCTCGGCATCTATGACAGCTATTCCTAATACTCGTATTAGCCTTAATGGTTATAGATTTATGGTTTTTATTCACTATCTTTAGCTCGTTTTCCAGAGGTTGGTAACTAGGGTCCAACTATTCATTAAAATAACGATGCCCACTTATTATTTTCTATGTTTGCTGTTTCTGGGTCTATATTTATTATTACAGATATAATGAACTTTGCGAATCATTGAGTCACTATACAGTGTCATAATTTTGTCATGTTTGGTAATAGTTGATAAATGGTGGCTCATTTCACTGGTTGGTTACATGGATTAGTCTATTTGCAAAAATCAGTGTAAATCGTTACGGTGGTCGAGCATTAATTGATTGATGATATTAATATCCAGAAGGTTATCTACAGCAATTCTTTAATTTTGTGCACAAAACACGTTTCAGTTAAATAAAATAACGACTTAGCTTTGTATGTTAACAAGATTAGACAAAAAATGCTGGAAGTTGCAAGATATCCTGCATTTATTTCATTATGCAGCTTTTTCAGAAATTATTTATTAACTGTGGGCAATGCTGTTTCGCCGCATCCAATTCAACTAAAGTTATTGCGAGAACAAAACGAATTCAAATCGTTACATAGTAATTTACTGCGGATAAAACTTTCTACCGTAATAAAGTTAGCACTAACCGGGAATGAAATATAATAGTTTTCCAGTTGGAGCATTGTTGAACGGCTCTTGTAGCTTGAGGTTTCCATGTAACTGAATATCATTAAAATTTGTCCATGGTTGCAGATTCTGCATGTAACTTCATCACAGAAGGGCTTTAGTGCAACTAGGTTAAACTAAAATTAGTTCTGTATCAAGTAACTTACACGCACATATTTCTAGAGCTTCTTTTCAGCCACGTAAAGATACTAGGAGTATGAAACATTTATAACAAATTCAATATCTATAGAACTGTTCTGTGCGACGTGTAATACACAAGCGTCTTACTGTGCCACAGGAAGGAGTCTTAAATTTTTACAGCATCTGTATTTGGCGTTGACATTACTGCTGAGGTTGCTATTGCTTAAAAACGAACGTGTAAGATTTGGAGCGCTTCTATAAAACAGAAAGCCATACAATGGAAAATACTTTTCAGCTATTTTAACTCAAATTTTAGTATTTTCTCCCCATGCTACTTTGCTTTGCTGGAAGAAAGCAATAGTATATTGTTCAGCAATTCGGTAATGACGGTAATAACTCCCGCAGTCAAAGTTGTTGTAAATCAACCGAAACGATTAATCTGCATTCACTGAAGAAAAGGAGTAAAAAATTCTTTCAAACCCATATTTCGGGGCTTTGCTTGGATAAATCGAACTTAATTTTTCTGTTTATAATAACATTACTGCTCTCAGTATGCAGTGTTGTAGACGGTGTGCATATAGCCCTTGACCATACAGTAAAAATTTACATATATTGTGCATGATTACTCCGTTTGTTCGGTGGATAAGGTTTAATACTTAAATGAATTACCGACAACTTAACCTCGCTTCTGTAAAATAAATAAATGTTGTACACCGTCGAATTAGCGTTTGACGTCTAACGGCATGGCAACTTTTTCAAATATTATAACGTGTATTTAATCATATGCGTTTCCAAGAGATCGGTATGCCATTTAGAAGACGGTGTCCTTTTTACTTTTTCTGCTGCTCAAAATCTTGAGGAATGTAGACATTTACAACAAAAAGATTGTGAGGTGAAACGGGATTTGGAGCTGTGGGTTCTTTCTACGTTTTTCTGTAATTTTAGCACGTCCCTGCTTTTGATATTGCAACGTCTCTAGCTTCTGGTGATTTATCATGTTTGGTTAAATAACCTCACATGCAATTTTATAGAATAGTGTTGGGTCTTACAAAAGGGGAGGAATTTTCGAATTAACAGTTACCAACAGTAATATTGAGATTCCTGAATTTAGGAATGTTGTTTCTGGTGAGTTTGTATATCGGTGATATGCTGATAACTAGCTTAATGGTTGGCAATAAATTCTTCTTTGAGACTATGGTAGTAGAGAATTTTCCATATATTCCAATTTACTGGTCCATTGAGTTAATTTGAGGTTTTACATTTATGCTCATTTCACTTGTTTCAGGTACCTACATCATTATTTTGTGTGTGATGTCATCACGTTGAATATGAGTATATAGAGCCATTATATGGATAGCGATTTAATTGTTATTTTAATTAAACTAGCGTAAGCGTTTGAAAATTAATAAGTATAAATAATTATTTTTGAAGCAGTGGCTACAACAAAATATATGTTTTGATGCTCATTTCACTCCATAATATAGTAACACTATCCATTCCGTTGAAATTATAATTGTGAAATTAAATTGCTAATAACGTCACCCGGTTAAACTTTATTTTGAAAATATTGTCACGACGGCCTCTTTTTCTTCACGAAAGAATACAACCGGACGTAACTTTCACCGTTTTACTTCACACTCAGTACAATATCTCTTAACCTTATCTTTTTCTTCACGAAAGAATCAAATTGGACGTAACTTTCACCGTTTTACTTCATACTCAATACAATATCTCTTAACTTTATCTCAACTAGAACTCAACTCAACTGAACTGCCATGCTACCCGTGGCGCCTCATATATACTTCATCGGACCATCTAGAGAATTCGATGACATTTCTAGAATCTATCCGTCATTCTCGAAAACTCTAGACGATTCGATGACGTTTACACTTCAAAAGATCTAACCTAGCACTTTTACTTTACATCGTGTATGACAACCAATGACAACTAATACAAATACACGAATACCATAATATACAGTATGTTACATTCTTCCCTCCTTAGCATTCGGCGTCCTCGACGAACAACTTCGATTCTTGTATCACCACAGACATCACCATAGTCGACCTTCGGTTTTCCACTCTCCGTACGTAACCTGTAGACTACGTCGTTGAGGCGCTTCATCACCACGTAGGGTTCCTCTCCATGGCGTTGTAGATTCGGACATCTACCCTTTCTTCCGTCGTGTGTTGCAAGACCATACCAGATTACCTCGTAACTGCGATATTCTTTGCCCAACTTACGATTCTCATTTTCAGCTCCAGCAGGATTCTCTTTTCCTAGCTCTGTTATCATTCTCTTCAGTTGAACCTTTTCGTCTTGTCGGTTGTCCACTCTCGACACTCCCTTCTCATCACTCAGGTTGCTCTCCAGTTCCTTAGTGAGTCTGCTGAGTTTGTCTTCCAGTTGCGTAATCCTGATCTTCTGCTTACCATTCTCGCTCCTGAGTTGCGCGGCTTGATCAGAGCCCCGTGACACGTCCTTGAGCGCAACGTTAAGCTGGGTCCCTACCTTCGCGTTTTCTCTCTCCAGCTGCGCCAGTATCTGCTTCAAATCTACATCGTCATTTTGCATCGCTAATATTTCATATACACCTTTGTTTCCATTTTCAATGACTTTGTTCAGATTCTTCTTTAGCCTATCACTATCGACCTCGCTTTCTATCTGCGCAATCTTCTGCTTTATCTTATTATGTCCGTACTTCAATAGTTTCAGCCCAGAACTATCAGCCTTTACTGCAGCCAAAGAGTCTTCCAGCTCCTTTTTCATTCATCTTCCAAATTCGCCAGTTGCTCTCTCATCTTATTGTCAACATCTCTTGCTTCATACAAGTCTTCCATGACCTTTCTCACACTATCAATCGTATCTGTCATATCTGATTTCATCTTCTTGATTTCTGCTTCATGATGCACTAACCTTTCTCTCAATCTTGACTCGACTTCCTTGACCGCGGTCTTTTTGGCCTGCACAATCGCGTGGTCCAGGTATTCCTTTAGGGATGCGTTCTCAGCCTCCAGCTGGGTAATCTTCTGTTTGAGCCTTGCATTTTCGTCCTTAACTTGATCACATCCATCCTCCGCTTTTTCGGCTGATCTAAAGCCTTCAATCTCTTGATTTCATTTTTCAAAGCAGAAACTTCTCTGTGATGCTTTTAGTTGAGCTTTCTCAAGGTTGTCTCGTGTTGGTCATCTTTCTTCAACAGATTGTTTTTGACCCTTTGAAACTTGCTCTTAATACCCACACATTCCCGTTTCTGAGAGTCAAGCAACTGCTTTAGCCTATCTCGGT
Organism: Callosobruchus maculatus; assembly: GCA_951848785.1. Classification (NCBI taxonomy): domain Eukaryota; kingdom Metazoa; phylum Arthropoda; class Insecta; order Coleoptera; family Chrysomelidae; genus Callosobruchus; species Callosobruchus maculatus. The sequence goes on along the minus strand of CATOUR010000142.1, from coordinate 1,885,003 downwards.
CTGCTGGAAGTTCCCTCGTGGCTACTCTATGTTGTCCTTGAAGCTTAGCTATAGTTTCCTCGTTCTTCTTCAGCAAATTCTTCGTGTCTCTGTCAAACTGCTCTTTCATTGAGTTGCTCGTGCCTTGCATAGATTTCATTTTGCTTGCATATTCATCTGCTTTTTCTACAGCCATCTGCATCTTATCTACCTGTATTCGGCAGCCTACTCTAAGGTGCCCCTTCTGCCCACATCTCCAGCATGTAAACTTCTCAGTTCCATCTGGATTTCTGCGAACATGGTTTCTTTGGAAGGTACCACCTCTTCTTGTTGGAACGAACGATGTGGCCCTGACTTCAGCTTCATCATCTTATTCTACAGAGCGTATCCTCCGTGTCGTTCGCGTGGCTTTTGTGGCAGCTTCAATTTCTAGAGCCTTGACCAAAGCGTCTTGTAAGGTCCTAGAACTGGACAGTCTTACGATTCACTGAACGTCCAGGTCCGCAATACCTTCAACAAACTGACGAGCAGCAACGTATTCCTGTGTCTCAACGGGGCTGTTGACGAATGCGCGTTTGGCTAAGCTTTGGACTTCATATGCAAACGTGGTCAGATCCTCCTTGGCTTGCTGTGTCCGGTTATGCAACTGGCCATGCAAAAGCTCTGTTAAGTGTGCATCTCCAAAGCTTAACTTTAGTGCCGATGTTATCTTATCGTAGTCACGTAGATCTGATGAGCAGAGAATTTTCCAAAATATCTGCGGCAGAGTCTCTTAGCATGGATGTAAGCACACAAGCTTTTTCTTCGTTTGACCAGTTATTCATACGTGCGATATTTTCAAATTGCATATAATAAATGTTCCAGGACGTTTTGCCATTGTACGGATAGGGCTTTGCTACTACGCCACTGTGTCTACAGGAAAAGCGGGTGGTACAGCTGTTAAACAACGCTCACCTGCACCAAGTCCTCGCAGCTCCTCTCGGACGATTTCTTTGACACGATCTTCCACTTGCTCACACTCACCTCCACTAAGTTCTCGCAGTTCATCTCTCACGATTTCCTGATCTTGATTTTCTAACGCCTGACTTACGGCTTGCTTCTGCTCCTCCAGTCTAGTCATCACCATTTTCTGCCCACTTTTCAAGTCATGCTTCAAACCTGCGACTGCCTCGTCTTGGTGGCGCTTTAGCTTTTCCTCAAGGTCCACGACGGTCGCTTGCATGACAGCTGCCTGCTCGTCTTGGTGATGCTTCAATTTTTCTTCAAGGTTCACGACGGTTGCTTGCATAACGGCTGCCTGATTGTCTAAGCTGGTTCTCATTTCGGCTGTTTGTTCTTCCGCTGTTTCTCATATCTGCCTTCATTTCTTGGATCATAGCCATCAATGCACTCATTTCAGACGTCATGGCTCTTGTAACTGGCATTAACTGACGCTGTACTCACTTCTTGTTTCGTTTTCCTGGCTTGATTCGATGGATAATCCCACTTCTGACACCAATTGTCACGACGGCCTCTTTTTCTTCACGAAAGAATCAAACTGGACGTAACTTTCACCATTTTACTTCACACTTCATACAATATCTCTTAACTTTATCTCAACTAGAACTCAACTCAACTGAACTGCCACGCTACCCGTGGCGCCTTATATATATTTCATCGAACCATCTAGAGAAGTCGATGACATTTCTAGAATCCTTCCGTCATTCTCGAAAACTCTAGACGATTCGATGACGTTTACACTTCAAAAGATCTAACCTAGCACTTTGACATTACATCATGTATGACAACCAATGACAGCTAATACAAATACACGAATACCATAATATACAGTATGTTACATCATATTGTGCATTGAATTTCGACCTTACAAATAAAGATTTACACTGTGCTTATGAATAAAAGTCAAAACTACTTAGGATGCTAAGCTCGAAACTGTTTCGCAGAAAACTAGAATATAACATTATTTTTAGCTACCTAGTGTTTAGTGTTGTCAAATAAAAATATATATCAATAAATAGGTAAGAAGGTCAGATTTATATCATCATAAATGCAGTTCGACGAAATAATGTCAAAAACAAGAGTAGTAGGTACACTAATCAATTTAACCTGTTTCACAAACGTCTCTACCTACGGGTTCCACGAGTTTGACTATCCTTTTATCAAGCACCCTTACTATAAAATATACATAAGACTGATGGTGTGTTCAGAAATTTAAAGCCATGTGTAGATAATGTACTTTTAGTTTCATACATCCCGGATTCAAATATTTTTTATCCGCGGAATGGAAAAAAATTGAAGATAAATTGGTATTTTTGTTACCAATACATTTTATTGGAATGAGAAACGCAAATTATGCGGACCTTTACAAATCCTTTTTAAATATGAGCGTGGCATATTTTCTCGTTCCCTGAGAGACCCTGAAGAGAAACTGGGTCAAAATATTATACTCATCCAAAAAGCGAATAGAATCATGCCTACCGGAGCTCAGTCGCTGTACGTGCGACCTCGGCCCATTGTCGCCTGATTGGCATAGCTATGTAAACAGAATGATATGTTGAGACGCTGCAGTTCTTCAGGTGTGTCTGGAATATAAGTCAAGTGAAATTAACATTTGCAGCTCTCATACAATCAACAGTATTCCAGGTTGGTGAAAAATACCGTGAAGCCCTAATATCTCCAAAACTGCCGAAGCTGAAATTATAAAATTGAACATCTGGGGTGTTTCAACATGTAGTACCAAAATATCCTAGCAGCAGTTTTCCAGATTTACCATCCTTACGTTACAATTCATAATTTCGTCATTTCAGATGGTGTGCCCTATTTATTTTTATTGCATTGAATTGCGCATGTCAAATTCGTTGAGGCCTGAAAGCTTCAAAATTTTGTTTCTATCAATTACTGAGGTGCCAGAAGTACCATAATTATCTCATAAACTGTTCCACATGTGGAACCATAAAATTAAGTACCTGAGACTTTCTGAACATGCAGAATTCAAAAATTCTTACAACAGTTTTGTCAGATTTACCATTTGTATGTACGCTACATATCATAAATGGGGCATTCCATTCAAATAACAAAATTATGACGTGAAACGTAAAAGCGGTGAGTCTGACAAAAATTTTTTAGAAACTCCCAGGTACCGATTTTGATCGTTCCAGATGTGGCACTTTGAGAAATATGGTACATTTTACTGCAAAAGCCATGTTCCGGTATCTCAGTAATTAATAAATATAAATTTAGAAAAACATAAGACCTTGTTGAATTCGACATGCGCAATTCATTGCAACAAAAATGAATAGGGCATTCTGGCACTTTTTGCTAACCCAGAATAATGCTAATAGAGAGTTCGAACGAAAACTGAGTGGGATTGTTGAAAGTACTATAGGGTCGAACATATCATGCTTACAAAATATCTTTTTTTGTACTTCAACCCTTATAACTCACCCCCAAGTTTTTTTTCTAAATAGCACCCAATAGGTTTTCCTACACAAATTGAGTCCTTATTCTATTTAAAATCTTGCAATACCTTTAATTCTATACAAAAACCAATTTTTTTTGTCGTCATAAGCAAAGGTCAGTAAAATAAGGATTAGTTTGAGGCGTAATATTTTCGTAAGAAAAAAATTTAAAAAGAAAACTAAGTGGGTTTTCAACGGCACTGAATAGCCTATCGAAATATTTTCTTGTACTTCAACCCCTAAAATTCATCCCCCAACTGTTTTTCAAATAGCACCCCACAGCTCTTCCTCCATAAATGAGGTCATTATTTTGTTAAAAGTCTGTTACTGCCTTTGATTTCATAAACAAACCAGTTTAGTGCGTAATTTCATAAACATAAGGTCAATAAAGGTTTTTTTTGACGCGTAATATTTTCGTAACAAAAAAGGATAAAAAAATCGTTTTCGAAAGTTTGTATCAAGTACCCTTAAAAACCCTCCTATGTTTCTTTTTTTGCCCGTTTTTTACGTCAAACAAACTCTTTTTTTGTCTATATTATGCTTCAGATCCCACGCAAAATATAAGTTTCCGTATAACATCAAAGATACCACAAAATTTTGAATAAAATGGGGATATCATTTACGATAGAAAACCTGTGCTATGGGAGTGCTATTTGAAAAAAAAAATTGGGGTGAGTTTTAAGGGTTGACGTAGAAGAAAATGTTGTGAAAGTATGGTATGTTAGACCCTACAATGCTTTCAAATATTTTACTCAGTTTTCTTTTTTGCGGGCTTTTTTGTTACGAGAATATCACGTGCCATAGAAATTCAATGCCAAACCGGCTAAAAATTGAGAGCAAGTTGATGCAATATCTAAGGCATATGTGGTTATAGAATTCATCAGCTTGTGCTTGTGTAAAAAGACTGGAGAATTGGAATGAAGAACGCAAATTATGTGGATCTTTACAAATCCTTCTCAAATATGAGCGAGGCACGTTTTCTCATTCCCCGTAAGACCATGAAGAGAATCTGGGTCAAAATATTATATCCATACAAAAACCGAATAAAATCATGCCTACCGAAGCTCAGACACTGTACATACCTGCGACCTCGGCCTACTGATTAGCATAGCTATGTAAACAAAGGACATATTAATATGCTGCAGAAATTCAAGTGCGTTTGAAATATAGGCAGGGTGTAATTATTAATATCTACAGTTTACATCCAGTCAACGGCCTGTGATGCTAACAAAGCCCTAGGTTTGATAGTTCGATTTTCACTTCATAATTCACGTGTGTGTTGTTTAATAGCGACCCATACTTCTTAGGCTGCGGTTATAGTGGATGCGTACTCGTACGACCATCGAGTTGTACAAAAACGGAGGTACGTGCGGTCGTACAACTTGGGCGGTTACATTGCGTGCCTTCAATTCCGACTAGAGCATAACCGATGATGATGAATATTTATTGGAAAACAATTTTCTACGTGTTTTGATGTTAGAAAATTCAAGAGGCATATGGGCAAACGAATAATAATAATACAGTAATATAATATAATACAGTATATAGTACAGTAATAATAATAATGATACTTCGTTTATTTCCTTTTCCAAAGATACCCACATCTTATGAACGATATCTCGTTTGTGGTAATCTTTAAGTGTTTGATCCTATAGCGCCTTGCGTTCAAAAACTCCCAATATCCATTTTTCGACATCCATCATGAATATACGAGTCGTACGTGGTCGGACGAAAAAGCAAACAAGTGTGATTTTAAAAATTGGTCGTGCATACACGTGCGTACTCTGACGATCATTCCGTATCCAATATAACTGGTTCCATCTACCGGCCGGTGTTTGTTTCAGTCGCACGACTACACACAACTACGTACGACAAACGTCTGCCCTGTAAGACAGAGGTGATTTCACTAGTTTATGTAGGTATGAGATTTGCGAGAAAGGTACTATAGGGTACTATGAACATAACCTAATTTTTTCCTATTACATGTGAGAGCTGTAATAAGGTATCTGATTATTTTGACATTCGTCAGTGATCTGATTTTAAGCCACCACGCTTCTTTTCTTTTGCTCTGATTGTATGTGATATACTAGTCACAAGATGTTTTTTTCCTGGACATCGACATCTAAGATCATTTAGCCGCTACTTTGCTTCTCCTTAAATTCTATAGTCACAGAAGGTGTGGCACTGCCGGTTTTTGAATATCTTCTGACATGTGGGTATCTTGAGGTTTAGGTTGCTTTGTGCACTTTGAGTCTGCTATTATTGGTGCTGTTTGACACTATATCCTATTAAATACAACTATAGCTTTTAAATAGATTAGTACTTTATTTTCTCGCTTCTTTGGCCGCATCGTCTGCAGCCTCGTTATCGTGCATTCCAGTATATGTGGGGACACACATAAACTTTATGTTCTCGTTTTTATGTTATTTATATATAATACTGGTTATGGGATTACCTTTATATGGAGGTTTTCTTCATATAATATTCCTCTAGCAACTATATTATATATGCCACTATATCTTTGTAATTTATGTTGGACGGTTGCTTTCTTGAACAGTTATTTTGTTGAACGATTCCATCTGCAGATCAGATACGCTCTTCCTATGACCACACCTGGCCGCGTTGTTCATTAACCACAATTATCTGATACATAAGTCTGCAAATTGTGTACACCTTGGGTTTTTTAGTCTCACCAGGGCCTAGTTTTAATATTTTTGCATGTTACACCTAAGTGACTTTTGGTAATAAGGACAATTAAATCAGCGAAATATATTTGTACCTTAAAGTATCTGCCGTATTTCTCCTGGTTTTACAAAAATACCATTGAGCAATTTATTTTATGAGACTCCACTCTATCTTCATCAAAGTCTCATTTCCAATGTTTTGTTCTTAATTTTTTTGTAATAAGACCGCATTTTGACATTAGTGTTTACATGCTAATGTACCAGTTATTAGAATCTCTTAGTTCTAATGTCGTTTCTGGCACTTACGTTGGCTAATGTGAATTTCGTGTTCACCACTTTACTAAAAATTAGAGTAACTCTTCCGAGATACAAAAACTCCATTCCCGAGATGTAGCTGAATATTCTATTTAATGGAATAGCCATATAAGTACTTATTCATTTATTAAAAATTGGATAGAGTGTCGAGTAGTATGCTTCGCTAAGAGATTTAGCGTCAAAGTTTCCACACTCACTACAGGTTGAAAAGTACAAAGCAATAAAATTCGACAACCTTGAGGGCTCTAGAGATTTTTTCCGGGGTGTAGCCCACAATGGCCTATATTTTCTGGAAAATTATATTTGAATCATAGGTATGACCTAATGGCATTTTTTGGATTGGTCTTGAACATATAGACGCCTAGAACTTAGATTATGTGAAAAACGATAGATGAGTGTACACAATGTGGGAGTCCTTAATGAAAGCGGTGTTGATGATACAGATCGAATCTTCATTCTAACCGATAAGTGACCTCGCCCACCTTATGAGTTAGTAATATGCCACACAGCACTGCAACTCTAACACAGTATAAAAGCATGCTCTTGGCGCAGCTGTCAAACCACGTCACATTCCAAATTAGTTTCTTATAGAGGGAACAGAAATATTTGTAATGTATAATTTCCGACATATGTAGTTTTTTCATCGATGGGTCATTAAAGTGCGCTGATTCATCTTAACAATATCACATTAGATTCTACTAAATCATTTTTTATAGTTTTTACCCATACCTGTATCTGAGTACGTTCAAAATGGCGTAGCTATTTTTATTCTGAAGTCACGCCTGGCACAGCCAGTCAAGTTTTCTAACTGTCGAAGTCTCATCAGGTATTATAGTATCGGTATCGCATAATAACGACCTTTTCCTGTGAGTTCGTAGTCTGTAGGCGTTAAACGTTTTATGCAGCACCATTGGCAACGGAAAACTTTCAGCGCACGAAATTTTTTGATGTTCTTTTATTTATTTGGGTAATCAAAAGTTTTTGCGGAGTAGCTGCATAACAAGTTGTTTGAGATGCTTAGCAAAAGAAAAAGGAAACTAACCTTTAGCATATCACCCATAGCCAATACCAACAGGTACTCAGTATGCATCACGTTTGAAATTACAATCAACCTTTTTTGGGCTAAGAAGTTTTGGCACAACCAGTCATTCACAGATCATGTCCTATAATCTAGTGATCTTCTAAAACGTGAGAGCAAGAATGGCTATTCTAACTCACTTCCTTTAAATACGAGTTGGCTGTTCCAGAGTGAATGCTATTTACCTAATTGTGTCTAATACCCCAACTTCTTATTGTTATTTTGAAATCTGGTTTTGAGGCTACGTTTATTAGCGGAAGTAGTGAAAAACGCAATCTTTGATTAGGTGTTCAGTTGAGTCGAACTGTAAATATGATCCTAGCAAAAATGCGATCTCTTATGGATTATAATGAAAACTCGATCGTTATCATCGACACCGCTCACGTGCTGAGGTTTTTGTAATGGAAATCTGTTTCTGGTTGAAAAAAAAAAACAGATATAAATTTGCACCTCTATCGGGAATCGCACCTGGGACCTTTCCGTCACGTTTACACGCAGCATTAATAATAATTGATCGTATATAAGCATATATGCCGGTGGGGTGAAACAATATGTACGCAATTGTTATAAGGTAAAGTGTGAGTCCTAACAGAGTTGCTTCGTTTTTCCTACGGCATCGGCATCTTCTATACGCACTTACGCATCCACCATAATGTCATCAGCTCAGCATGCACATCCACCAAAATATTTAATTGTAATTTGGTAAACAAACGAGTTCTAAAAGTGACTTACCGATTAAACACAGTAAATAATATATCTATATATAATTGATAAATGGGTTGGAGAATCTGAAAATAAGAAGCTTAAAAATTTCAAAATACATAAATTATTATTACTATCATTATATACAGGTGACAGTGATGGCCTATACATCAATAATTTTTTATTATGTTTAATTACGGAATGTTCACTGTTATTTAGTATTGCACGAAAATATATGTAAAACACATAAGTGTAGGTGTGAGTGGCTCAAAAAGATATTCTAACTAGTCTAGAGTTTCAGTGTTTACACGCATTAATAATAATTGATCGTGAGAAAAGTATAAATGCCGGTGCGGTGAAAACAATATGTACGCAAATGTTATAAGGTAAAGTGAGAGTCTTAGCAGAGTTGCTTTGTTTTTCCTAAAGAGTACGTTAGTGTCCGACCGAAAATTCGGTTTCTGTTTCGGTTTCGGCCTAGTTTCGGAAAAAACCGGGTTTCGGTTTAGTTTCGGTTTCGGCTGCCGCCAGCCGAAACTAAGGCCGAAACTGAACTCGATTGATTACGCGCTGCGATCTGACGCTTTCGGAGCACTGTGACGAAGTGTCATTTTGCTGTGCAGATGATGGTGATACTCAAGCACGTATCCAGGATTTGGTTTTGAGGGGGGGGGGGTACAGATTATAGGTGTCACTTGGTTGACCTTTCGGGGGGGGGGTCCAGATTAGAGTTGCCACCTTAAATCCTTAAAGTTGCGGGGGGAGGGGTATAATGTTTCGGGTGGGGAGGGGGGTCCGTGCCTGGTGATACTATATCTATCGGAGCCACGGTCTTACTGGAATTCTAGTCCATTTCTGACTATGAAGAACGTTCCGCTAAAATTTATGTCGGCCTTACCGGCGAATATTTCCACTGAACAACTATTTAGTGCTGCTAGTTAAATTCATTGAGACTGAAGAAGTAACAGTTTTTAAGTTTAGAGAAAACTTCTTGATTTCAAAAATATTTTGTTGTACTTAGTACGTAGGTACTTCTGAAATTTAGTTTTAAGGCAGCTAACTGATAAGACTGTCATAAAGAGTGACCAAAGTTTAGAAAGTTGTTTAGTTCTTAGGATAGAAAATATAATATAAATATAAAATAGTTGATATTTGGTTCAGTTTGACTTATTTCAGTTTATTTGAAATAAGGTCTGATAATACTGGTAACACGTTATTGATTCTTATTCCCACTAAAAAATGACTGACGTTACAATGATGTTTCGGTTTCGGTTTCGGCCGAAACTGAAACGGAAGCCGAAATTCGGTTTCTGTTTCAGTTTCGTCCGTAAAAAGTAGTTTCGGTCGGACACTAGAGTACGTACGTACGCATCCACCATGTCAACCATTGAGCATACACATCCACCAGAATTTCTCATTGTAATTTGGTAAACAAGGGAATTCTAAAAGTGTTTTAGTGATGAAACACAGTGAATATCTATAGATAAAGTTTGTACTTCTACGTGGGCTCAAAGTGTATACAATTTTCATGTTAAAAAATATGTCTCTGGTACACAATTGATAAATGGGCTGAAGAATCCTATAACAACAGGTTGATAAGTCACAAAATACATAAGTTATTTTATTATTATGATATACAGGTGACAGTGAGGGCTTTAAATCTATAATTTTTTGTTATATTTAATTGCGGAACGTTCACTGTCATTTAGTATCGCAAGATAAAATACAAAAATGTACGTTAAGTGGCTCAGAGTAAATATTCTAATAAATCTAGAGTGTGAGCGTTTACACTGTAGCATTGAAAATTAAAATGTATAATATCGCGGATGAAGCGAAAACAATGTGTACGTAAATCTTGTAAGATAAAGTGTAAATCTTAACAGAGTTGTTCCCTTTTTCCTAAAGCACCGTCATTACGTCCGTACTCATCCACCATAATGTCGTAGTGAGCATGCACATCCACCAAAATTTAAAATTGTAATTTTCTTATACAGCACATATTCTTTGCGTTTATCGGTTTCTGCTCAGACCAACTAAAGCAAGGTCAAGGAAATTCGAAAAGTAACTTTCTGATTTAATTGAGTAATTATCTATAGATAAAGTTGAATTATTGATTGTGCTCTCTATTTTAGCTCTCACTGACTCACTGAAGTCACTGAAGAGAGCTGATGCAGAGCCTCTGTCTGTCCGTCTGTCCGTTATACTAGGGATAGCCAAAACTACAGGTGCTAGAGAAAAACTAAATTCGGAATCAGCGTGAAAAAACTAGTCCGCGAAAAATCCGGTTTCGTCAATGTCGCTTCCGGTTAAAAAAAATGAATTAAATTACGACAGGTAGCTGACAACGTATTATGTACGGTGTGTTGATATTCCTGAAGCATAGGTGGCGTGGCGGAGCGACTAAGACGCTAGGCACCAGTCCGAAAGGGCGTGGATCGAATCTCACCGCGGTCAACAACTTTTTTTTCTTTTTTTTAAATTAAATGTTAAATTTGTTGATTACTAGTCCAGGAAAAATTCAGTTTTATCAATATAATAAAAAAATTAAATTTGTGTACCAACAAATTCCATTTTGAGAGCGCCGTTTGAATTTACTCAAGTACCCTATCTTTGCACTGCAGCAAGTGTGAACAGCCCTTCGCTGCTGGTGACTATGGTACCATGGATATCTTGTCCCACTTGGCATTTATTCATTTTTTCAACGTTTTTAAAAATAATTTCAGCTTGATTCAATAAAAACCCATGTATCCATATCACATTCAAACTACGTTTTCACACATTTTTTTCGCGTCATGTAATAGTTATTAAGCAGTTTAAGTATCAATCAGTTTCATTCAATTTTTACTTCCCACTCCGATAGGTGAGGGGAGTATTGTGATCGCGAAAATTTTTGATTTTGAGATAACATGCTTTTTGGGCATTTTATGATGTCCACCTGACGAAAATCCACGTCACTCATTTCCGTCGGTCTGTCTGTCTGTCTGTCTGTGTGTCTGTCTGTCTGTCTGCCTGTTGGCGTTTTTCTAACGTCGTAATCTCAGTGACAGCTGCACGGATTGTAATGAAATTTGGGTAGCAACATGCTGTGGGATCGTATCAGGTAATACTGCTATAATTTTGAAAATCGTTGTACGGGGGGTGGAGTAATTAGCAAAAAACGAAAAATTTTAAATATTCCTCAAACTTCATTTTTAGACGTTTTAGGGGTTCCTGATCATTTTCTACTTTTTTTGTTGGGGGGGAATTTGGGGGATGGGGAGTTGTAGAACTGAGAAATTTGGTGTATTCATAATGGGCTGTCCAATGACCTGTGAATGAAAGACCTACCGGCATAATACACATTTTTAGGTCCATCCGAACATTGTCTTGCTTATAATAGAAACCAAGGGACCGATCATTTTTTACTTATTTTTGGGTAGGGGTAAATTGGGGTGGTTAGGGGGTGGGGGGTTGGAAAACTCAAAAATTTATTCTATGCATAATAGGTTGCCCATTGACCTGTGAAAGAAAGACCTAGCGGCATAGTAGATGTTTGTTACGTCCATCCGGACACTGCCTTGGCTATTACAGAAATCGAATTGTCTGATGTATACATATGAGTATTGCTTTAGATCCTTTTGAATTTAGTAACATTGCAATTATGGAATCGATTTTAATGAAATTTAGACACAGTATTATTACCGTGGCGAGGATGAAAAATGCGTATGGTTTTCAAAAATCGTGTCAGTGGCGGCGCAGCAAAAATAAACAAACTAAAAATATAATAATAGCTCAAACTTCGTTTTTAAGCAATTTGAGGGTTCCTGATTGGTTCGTTTCGTCCTGTTGAGGCTGGCAGAATAAAATTGTGCCGTTTTAATTCCCACGGAGAGACTTAGGAACCCATTTACTAGTTTTTGTGTTGGATGTTTTTTGAGGACATGCGAACGATTACTTGGTTGCAAAGAATCTCAGATTGTGGCTTCATGCAAAGGGAATATAATAAAATGATATCACTGTTATGTGTGGGAAGTACTGAGTCAATCAACTTGACCCCATTTCTTTGTAACATATACAGGGCACCTGTGCGGAACTTCTTCAATTTAATTTCAATATATTTCACCACTTTATGAAGCGGTTTCCATTTGAACCAACCTTACCCTTAGACGATTGGTACATTTTTTACTATGCGTAGATACCATCAATGTTCAGTTAGCCAGTATCTGTTAGTAGTGCCGCCAGACAAAATTGAACTAAAATTGTTGCTCAGCCCTCTGATTTGGCTGGACGGAGATGTGACTGGTGAGCTTACATTATAAAACCATCCACGTTGATTGTAACGAGCGTAACAAAAAATAGATAAACAATTTTGTTTACCAACCTAGCCGTTTCCTTATCAAGAAATGAAGAACTTCAAACCAACTAAGATATGTCAAATATCGTCCTTCACACAGAAATGTTCCAAAGCGAGCTTACTTTCACCTACGAGATCGTAAATTCGATTTATTTACATAAGGTGCTATCTTTCCAGCAACACGTTTATTACGGACACGTTACATAACCAGGAAAACTTTTCGTGATGAAATTTATTTACAGGCCACAGATGCGGATGAAATTTTCGCATAAAACGTTTCAAGGTTAGTCAGTAGCGTCAGTAGCCCATGACGTGCTACTAAAATAGTTTTTTTTACTATAGAGGGTTTAGGAAATCGGCTTGATCGCAAGAACAGAAAACACTCTGTGTGAGAGAGAGAGAGTCTGCTCACCCGCGACTTTGAACCAGTTTGAGTCCTCTGATCACATGTCCAACGGACGCAAACACGTCTATCCGACATGCCACCATGGCCCGACTGCCTGAAATCCGTTCCCTTTTGATTACCTCCAATACTGGGCTGGTCTGGGCTCGATGATCTTAAGTTTTAGTCATCGCTTCTACGTTCTTTGCTTTCTTTGGCGCTCAGAATTCTCCTCACCATGCAGTGGATGGCGTTCTAATAGCCTTTATAAGGGAGGCCTTACCAGCCATCTCCTAAACTCGAAGAGCGTATGTTCTGCCGTGTCGAGCTGTCCACAATGGCGGCGCTGGTCGTCTGTAGGTCTTCCTACCCTTTCCCGATATACGCGGTACAGACCATGTGCCGCTAGAGCCTGCATCAGGAAATAGCAAGTAGTCCTGTCCCATTCTCATACTGCTGGTATCAGTCTTTATGTCCACTGCGCAACATCCGTCGTTTGAGACCATCCCTGCTGCCACTTCTCTATGGTCGGGTATCTGCAGTCTTTCCACCTTGCCTTTGTGTCTCCTTGTGAGACGTAGATGTCCTCTCTTCCTTCAGCTAGAAGATGCAAATATGGTGCCCCTGTCACCACTTGCATGGCCTTACTGGATGCTGTGCGGTAGGCACTGGCTACCCCCAGCAGTGGCTTTCTTTGCAGCCTGTCCAGTTTCTGCTGATGTCTTTCCTTTTGAGTGCCCTTTGTCAAACTGGCGCTCCGTAAAGGACAATCCACTGGACGATTCCGTTCAGAAGTGCTCTTTCTCTACTGTTGGATCCCCCACTATTCGGCAACAGTCTAGAGAGCATTGCTGTTCTAGCATTTACCTTAAGGGTTGACTTCTTAATGTGGTCTGAGAAGCACGTCTCGCTGTCAATTTAGACAGCCAAGTACCTCACAGACTTACTAGATGGAGATTATCATGTTACCTCTAAGCTGAAGTTCACGTCCTTCCTCTTCAACTAAATGGAAAAATTATGCTATTGAAGAGGAATGTAAAAAATAGATACTTGAATGCGATAATAACTGATAGCTACCTCAACATAACAAAATTTCACTGCTTTCGTCGGTTGAAATACTGAGTTTGAGAACACACGGAGGTATCAGTAGTCCATTACTGGAACTTGCTTTCGCTCAATTAAAAACCCGCAGTAAAGCTGGCGAGGTCGTATTTCTTTTGAGACTTCATAAACATATCCCAAAGAATGGAATCCTTTAAAAAGATCTAGAAGATGGCTTGTTTGAGCAGCTGACCTCTTCTACTAGTGGGTCAAACTCGTAGACTTAGGGCTTTATAATGACTAGATATCTTTAACACTTCGGTACACAGTAGTAAGGTTATGGGTGTAGATCTACCCGACACCCGTTGTTAGAGTCTACCGAGAGGCACCAGAGACGCTTATGTATCTCTAGTCGGCGTGTAAGGCGTACGCTGGGACGGCACCGAGTGGCTCCACGATTGCTTCAGACACTGGTGCCGCCATATGTTCCAGAGGACGGATATAGGGTCCATTATGGAGAACGAGAGATGCTGGGCTTACTGGAACTATTCGTTCCTCACCCTCGAGATTGTACAGGCAAACAAGCCCGACATAGTCCTCCTTGACCACCAGAATGTTCGCTATAGAGTTTTAGGCATCTACCGAGGTGAGAATCGTTCGCATCTAAGGAGGATGAAAAGTGGACCAAACATTAGGAAACAACTTCACACGCTCTGGCCAGACTATATTAGCCGCCAGAATACAGAAGGCTCTCATATTTGGGTCTCTTCATCTACTTAGGACGCACGATTCGCGGACCCAGTGATTGCTCACCTCACGGTGTGGTGAGCGGTCACTGGGTAGTGGAACAGCACCTCGGTGTGAGAGTAATAGCTAAGATAATTTTTTGTACATAGTTCCATCCAATTGATGGGCTATTTATATTCAGTCTTAACTGTAGATAGACTAGAGTCTCATTTATATTAGCCGGCTGGATTTTTTTGTTATGAAGTTTTGGTAGGATATAACTTGGGTGGAGAGGTTACCTGGCTGCAGCTGCACGCAAAGACGAAAATACAAAAAGTATATCATATACTGCATCCTAAGTTCTGTTGACGTTTACGTGGTGTAAAGCTCGAAATACCCGTAAGGTAGCAATTGCAACCAAAGCGAGCCGCACGGTCAAGGAGCAGCAACAGGTGTGTCAGTTTTAATTATCTTATTAATATTTTAGTGGCTCAACTGGTACAAATTTGAACAGGTATGCCGCTTACAAGCGAATCGCGAGTAAATATACGTGTCATGATGTGTCATTTCCGAAAAAAGGACAGCAATCACTACAAAAATTAGTGCCTCTTTTCGAGTAGAATAAAAAACGTTCAAGCTTGTTTTCCGTGGTAGAATGAATAATGTAGATCACTGAACGATGTTTGAACAGCAGAAAAAGGTTTGGATCGCTTGCTATGTTCGATAGTCATAATATCGTGTGAATATGGGATTACAGTTCGAAAGTTGATTTATGGGTGTTACAGGCTAAGTCCATTCTGATTGTTAAATATGATGAAAGTTCTGTCTTAGTCAAATCCATACAGGGTGAGTTTTTAGTACCGGCTCGGTCGATAACTCCACTACTTTAGAAGATAGCGAAAAAAGTTGTATTAAAAGTTGTAGCCACGGATATGCTCCTTGCTCAGAAAATATTTTTATTTATACAGGGTGATGCATAACTACGTGGTGATGCAAACATGTATTTTTTAAATGAGACATCCTATATATTATTCCATTCTTAGATTCTACTAATAATTTCTCTTGACACAATATAAGATATTATAACATTATACAGGGTATTCCAAAAGTTATGACAATTTTTGTATCCAAATCGCGGTCAAATGAACGTACTGTTTATCAAAAAGTAATGGATCAAAAATTATGTTTTACATGAAAAGATTAAAAATGCTCTCTAGTTCTAAAATCGGTTACAAAAAAACACCCGCGACACATATTCGTATACAGGGTGACGTAGAATGCTAGATTTTCTCACTTTTTTTAAATGTAACCCACAATATTTTATTACACCAAAAATTGATTGCAATATGCCCTTTCATCTCTGCATAGCACTTGTTATGGCTGCATTCATTAGTTTCAGAGATATTTCGATTTTTTTACAAATTTTAAATATACGTACTACTTGTTCACAAAATTTTATTTACTATCAAATTTTATTTTTCCTTAACAAACAACTAAAATATAAGGCCATAATAGTACTTGGTCAAGTCAAAACACTGAATTTACGAGATAATATAGGCCAAGTGTGCTGAGGAGAC
Organism: Callosobruchus maculatus; assembly: GCA_951848785.1. NCBI lineage: Eukaryota > Metazoa > Arthropoda > Insecta > Coleoptera > Chrysomelidae > Callosobruchus > Callosobruchus maculatus. The sequence goes on along the minus strand of CATOUR010000142.1, from coordinate 1,868,728 downwards.
AATTTTATAGACGTCATGCATAATTATCAAGCAGATCTATCAGGCAGGCTATGAAATATTAAATGATGCAGTCCAAATAAAACCATTCTTCAATCTATCAAACGCATTAGTTTTAGAGTGCCTCCGTTCTGGATATTGCTATTTAGAGTTGATACATTCTAGAGGCAAAGTAGACAATTTCTTAAAGAATCTCCTAAATACCCTCAACGGGAAAATTAATTTATAAAGCTGGTTTTTCACACAGTACGGAATTATTGAGCAGGTTATGAAAACTGTCAATTTTTCAAAGCCTATCTGATAAATCTGCTTGATAATTATGCATCACGCCTACAAAATTGTTTCCTCAGCATACTTGACTTCATTATCTCGATAATTTAGGGTTTTGATTTCATCAAATAGTATCATGACCTCATAGTTTAGTTGTTCGTTAAATGAAAAACAAATTCGATAGTACTTTCTCAAAATAAATAAATTTCAGTAGGTACACAAATAAAAGCTATATTTTAAATTTACAGAAAAATCTAAATATCTCGGAAACTAATGGACGTAGGTACAACAAGTGTTATACAAAGATGAAAGAGCATATAAGAGGCAATTCTTTGGGATAATAAAATATTGATGGTTCCATTTAAAAAAAATAAATTCTGGATTTTGCATTCTACATCACCCTGTATACGAATATGCGTCACGGGTTTTTTATAGCCAATTTTAAAGCCAGAGGATATTCTTATTCTTTTTTTGTAAAAAAAGAATTTTTGATTCAATACTTTTTGATATAAGGTACGTTCATTTGACCGCGATTTGGAGATAAGAATTGTCATAACCTTTGAAATACCCTGTATAATGTAACAATACCCTATATTGGAAGAACGGAAATCCTTAGTAGAATTTGAGCATGGAATAATATGTAGGGTGTCTTATTTAAAAAAATGCATGTTTGCATCATTACGTAGCCACGGATCACCCTGTATAAATGTAAATATTTTCTGAGCAAGGAGCATATCCGTGGCTACAACTTTTATATACAACTTTTTTCGTTATCTTCTACAGTAGTGGAGTTATCGACCGAGCTGGTACTAAGGACTCACCCTGTATATAAACACCCCTTAAATATTGCTAAAAACAAAACATCACGGAAGCTCATGAGAGTATGGCCGAGAATCCAGATGCTTAGATGCGTCGCCGTAAATAAGAGTATGTCATTATAACAGTCACTTTTCAACGTATTCTCGCCTAAGCTTTGTATCTACACGCTTACAAAATCCAGCTGGTTCTAGAAATTCATCAACAGACTGTGCACAGCGAAGAAAGCTAGATCCTTGGACAAGCAGTAGTCAATGCTGGTTATGCAAACAAAAACATTCTTCATCAAAAGGCATTAATCGAAATACTGTCGCGCTTAGGCTTAGAAAATCCACGAAACATTAACCAAATACGATGCACTCAAAACGTTTCACTATTTGGTGAGCACTGTAGTCTGAGGAGTTTAGTAACTGGACCATATTTCTTTGAAAATTAATATCGTTGAATGGCCAATGTTATCATTATTTATCATTATAATAAATATTGATTTTTGAATCCAGCGCCGAAGACACGCCGATAGCTCCTGAACAAAACCAAACGCGTGTGGCATCAGAATGTTAGTTTTACCGCCAGCTTTTATCAACGACGTCTTACTCCGATACCTATTACCATTCCTATTTCTGGATTCCCAGGTGGTCAAGAAAATAGTACTTGTGTAGCTACACCTTTTCCAGCTGGAGCTCGTTCGAAAAGTGTATATAGTAGTGGTGTATGTATATGTATGGGATATAGGAGTAAATCAGCTGACCTGGTGTAGTTACACCTTGACGAATAATTCTAGAACGGCTAGGATAACCTTGTGGGTTAATGGGTAACCTCACTTCTGTCACAAGTCACATTATAACCTCAAATATAATAAAAACAATATATACACGAAAACAATCTGTGAAACAAAGTTAATTTGGTGATCGCTCTGTTTATTATTATTCAAATACACATAGCTTATATCAGCTGACGGAGCTTTTAAGTGTTTTTAGCAGCACACCTACAATGCGCATTTCAGGTAACTTTTAACGATGTCTTCGACATGGGTAAAGAATAGTGCACCCCGGGTGACACCTTGTCGGATTTCGAACGAATGACATTTGGGGACATTTTCGAACGAAACGTATAGTCATCGGTATAAAACTTACACTGTGGGTGTACTTTTCGAACGCGTTCCTGTAGTTCCTAATGCACCAAGTGATAATTCAAAACGGTCAAGTTAATTTTCCAACTCGCTAAGTGTAAATTCAAACTGCCAGGTATATCTAAATTACACCTGTCAGTTTGAATTTATAGTTGACAAGTTGGAAAATTAACTTGACCTTTTTGAATTGAAATTAGATCGCAGATTTCAGTAATAAAGTACCTAATCAAATATGTTTTGTTGAAACAACTTATTCGGCGCTATGGTAGCTCAACGGCTAAGCGCTAGCCTTCCACCACACAATGTCGTGGTTCGATTCCGGGGCAATACGTTACGAGGGCCGAAGTTGATAACAGTGTATTGAACTAAAGAAGTTAGAATAACATGAGTTGATTGGACTAATAATTCAGGTACCGTACCAGAAAGTGTTTCTAGTGAAGTGCTCTTGGATTTTGTTAAGAAGTATAAAGCATCTAAGACCAGTGAATGAGAAATGTGTGGCGAAAACCTGGATTAGACCAGCCGATCGGTCAACAGCACCAATACAATAATAAACAATGGTACGACTCAGACAGAGGTGAATTACTTGTAGGATTTATGTGAGCTAAAATATGTGAATAAAAATCAGCAGTATACCGTTAATGCTTTAATAGGACAAACAAATCTGTAAATATTGTAAACAATCATAATGCCAATGCTGTCAATTGTGGTACCATCTCGTCAAGCAACCGAAAAACAGATTTCGGAAGCCGGTAACTCTACTACAGGTGTTTAATCACTAAAACTTACCGGCAACAGTAGCAGCGTCCGGATCCATACAATGCAGAGTACTAACATCCCTCTTCTCTGGAATGTCCTGTATGATGGGGTTTTGAGGATAGCTCTTCCTCGAAACACAAAGACTGTGGCGCTCGCGGATAACCTTGGTAGCATTCACGAGAGATGAAAAAACTTTGATGCAAATGAGAAACGTGGCGCTGAGAATGATAGATGAGTGGGTGTCCAAGCTCCAAGTTCAGCTCGCACCAAGCAAAACTGAGGCAGGCATTCTCCGGGGTTCTAGGATCACAAGAAACCAAGTGAGATTCTGTCTTAAAGGGGTGCATATGGTACCGAGCAAATCGATAGTGTACTTGAGGATTACCGTAGACAACGAACGATGTTTCAACGAACATATAAAGAGAACTGTGGTGAAAGCAGAAAGGTGACCTTACTGTTACGTTTAATGCCAAATGTTGGCTGCCTAAGTATGAGGAAGAGACAGATCTTGAACGGAGTTATCCACTCAGTTATACGGATCTCCAGGATGGTATAAAGCGATGGAGAGGAAGAAGCACCAGCAAACCGTAGACAGAAAGGAAGTTGCTGCTGAGGGCGGCCAGTGCGTATCGTACTGTCTCCACCAAAGCGCTGCAGGTTATAACAGCGATACTGCCACTGCATTTGTTGACCAAGGAAGGGAGATACATGTATATCGCGGAAGAAGTGGCAATAATGCGTGGAGTTCGACAGGGATGTGTGCTATCACCCATGCTGTTCAATATATACTCTGAACATATATTTAAGAAGGCGCTTGAAAACCAAAAAGCAGGAATACTTATAAATGGAAAACTCGTAAATAACATTAGGTACGCTGATGATACTATTATTATTGCCAGCAGTTTGGAAGAACTACAGCTCCTTATGAATAGGGTAACAGAAGTCAGCATCGAATATGGCTTACACTTAAATTTAAATAAAACTAAATATATGGCGATTAGCAAGTACCCTGTACCAGATGGCCATCTCATAATAAATCAACGACGCATAGAAAAAGTCAATAAGTATACTTACCTGGGCACACAAGTTAATGATCAATGGGATCACTCCCAGGAAATTCGATGCCGTATTGAAAAAGCCAGAGCAGTACTTATTAAGATGGCCCCACTCTTCAAGGATCGGTCCCTTACACTAAATACAAAAATAAGACTCCTTCGCTGCTATGTCTTTTCTGTTCTACTTTATGGTATGGAATCTTGGACCTTGACAGAAGCAACCACCAAAAAATTAAACGTGTTCGAGGTGTGGCTCTACCGCAGGATACTGAGAATCTCTTGGGTAGACCATGTGACAAATGAAGAAGTGCTTCGTAAAATGCAAAAAGAGACTGAAATAATTAATATTATTAAAATAAGAAAGCTCGAATACCTAGGTCACATAATGCGGAACGAGAAAAGATATAGATTACTACAGGAAATACTACAAGGAAAAATTCCGGGAAAACGGGGACCTGGCAGAAGAAGAATTTCTTGGTTAAAGAACCTTAGAACTTGGTTTTCTTCAACAACAACAGGACTTTTTCGAGCTGCGACGAACAAAATTGTTATAGCCAGAATGATTGCCAACATCCGGACCGGATAGGCACTGGAAGAAGAAGAAGTATATCGCGGAAGGTGCTTTGCTAGAGCGGCGGAGGACCGCCAGGCGGAAAACAATGGACGACTGGCAGGGGATCTAGTCCAGTACAATGGAGGTGGCGCAGTGGACTAAGTGCCTGATTTCAAATATACGACAATAGGCAGAGTCTAGACACAGGACAACCTGCTATTACCTAACACAGGCGTTGTCCGGCCACGGTTCTTTTTGGGTATATAGGAACAAAATAGGACGAGCAACAGACGATCATTATCGACATTGCTGCCAAAGGACACAGTCGGGCACATCATATTTGAGTGTGACAGATAGTCCTCCTACAAGCAGGAAGCGAGAGCGAACCTGCCTGAGAACTTGACTCCAGAGAACATGGTGCCTATAATGATATAGAGCGAGCAACACTGGAAGATTGGACATGAGATGCTTGTAGGCATTTTAAAATCGAAAGAGGCACAGGAACGTACGGACATGTAGTAAGAGGCAGAAGAAAAGCATACACACAGAAAAATCTGTCGTTCTGTCAAAGACTTACGCTTGGATTCAATGGGACGTTACACTCTGCATTCTTCAAATACAGCGATGTTTTATCCAATGGGAAGTGTATAGTTGGTAACGAATTATATCGTATTGTCGATTCAACTACAAGATGTCGTAGGATTCCAATGAATAATTCAATAGCAGCCTGTCGTTGAATCGAATCTGTGTTTGGTAATAGATTCTAAACTACTTTCCTTTGGGTATATTGGAATGTGAGTGTTAGCTCTTCTAAGCCCCAATTTCTCAGTAGGTCCTCCACATTTAGTATATGACTGGACACATTTAAATCACACAATTGCTGATGCAATACGCAAAACCACGAGACACAACACGGCTACCACCGAAACAACACAACAAAACAACCTCGTCCATGTTGACGGGTTCGCGCCGATAATAACATTGAGATGATCCCCCTGTACTTTCTTATTACGTTCATTGTATCGAGACATCAGTCCGGCCGAATAATGATTATAGTTCAGCGAATAACAAGGGCCATTGAAACAAAATTAATGTTTATCAGATGAATTATCACGAACTGCTGTTGCAGCAATAATTTTTGTACATTGAATAGATTGTATGCTTTGCTCAAATGAAACATAGGGTAAATTTCGAAAACAAAAGGATGTTTTTATTGTATTATATGTCAATACTGGCATTAGCAGGATTATAAATATCGTTATAACGAATATAAAATTATTTTGAATTTATTGGCGTACCTGTGATTACTCCGAATATAAGGATTGAATTCTTTCAATGACATGGATTTGAAACAACTGTAAATATATCTAAAGCGATGGAAAAACATCCAAATACTAACAATTAATTGGAAACGCAGCAGTATTTTCTTCTGCGTACTTAACTCATCTTGCACTGCGAAGAATATCGTTCACGATGATGCCCGGCGCAGATGGAGATTGGGCAGAGGTAAGAAAAGAGGGAACGGGTTTAAGCTGGTCGGGCTGTGGTGACATGTCAAATGGACGCATTTGTATCCAGTGGACATGACATCAGAGGACTCAAGCTGGTTCAACGTTGGGCGAGCAGTCTCTCCCTCACACTTCCGGGTGTGCGAGTGCTTCTGTCCTTGCGATCAATCCGATTTCCTAAACTCTATAATAAGAAAATAGTGATTTGATACGCAAGCATCATAGATACCTGACTCAAAATTGTCGTCGGTAATATTAGTGAGTATACCATTCTGGTATATTTGGAATCAGGCTTTTAGTCCACTGCGCCACCTCCGTTGTACTAGACCAGATCCCCTGCCACTCATCCATTGTCTTCTGCCTGGCGGTCCTCCGCCGCTCTGGCAAAGCACCTTCCGCAATATACATATATCTCCTCTCCTTGACATGAAATCGCTATGGCAAATATATAAAAGTAAAACTTGAAACAGATGCTGCTACACAACGCAAAAATTTCACGAAAATATCATGATCTGGTCTTGCTAGTATGCGTGAGGGTCTTATAAATATTAATCACAGTGGCTTTTATAATTCAAAATGTGTCGAATTTATGGCAAATTTTTAATGACCAATTGTACGTTATAATTTTTCCAGGTGTATATATTTTAAAAGAAACATTGATTGGTATAACGATGAATTGAGGAAGGAAGTGATTCAGTACAATAAAGATTATCAGTGATGCTACAGGAAATCCATTCTTTAAAGATAATATATGTGTACAAATACTTGCACACTGGTTACTTGAAAATTATAATTATAAATTATAGTCCTATGATAGTTATACATCCATAAGTCTCAAACCAAGGTATTTGGAAATTAATCAGCTGAGAACGAAATAAACAAAAAATTGCAAGCAAAATACAAGCAAAAATACTACTCGATCATCAACAAATTTCATTAACTTCTTTATATCCATAGCAACAGAAATCATTAAAGATCCTTCAGTGGCTCATAGCCTATAGAAAAAACTACTAAATTACACTCCTTCGGTCTCAAGTTCATTTGCCTTAAGGTATCGTAAGTAGTGCTTGTTTTCAAACAAGGTGACATAAATCTTCCAGACAACTATCGTTCGATCTCTATAGTCCCTCTTTTCGGCAAAAAATTAAAAATTATAATAAAAGAAGGTTTGACTACATTCATACAAAGATGTATATGTATTAAATGAATCTCAGTTTGGATTTCGGGAACGTCAAAGTGGTCGAATACATAGTCGACGGTCTTGAGAGGAGTGACCAGGTGAACCTTACCCTCTGTGACCTTAGGAAGGCTTTTGACTGTGTTTCTCACTAACTCTTGCTTTCAAAACTGTCCAAAAATGGCGCAAGAGGGCTGCCTTTGAAGCTACTCCATCCCTACTTAGACTTCAGAACACAATATGTTTGTTTGGAGGATGGCACTTCTGATACGAGTTATGACGAGTGGAGCGCCACAGGATTCAGTACCAGAACACGAATAAAGCTACTGGTCCTGACCAAATTCCCGCCATTGTGCCGCTTGAGCTTGCACCTATTCTTTGCAAGCTGTTCAAACTTTCGTATCAATGAGGCGAGTTTCCCGCTTCGTGGAAGATTGGCTGCATAGAACCCATCCCTAAGAAAGGCAAAAAACTGATCCCACCAATTATAGACCTGTGGCTCTTCTCATCATCATGTCTAAGGTTATGGAGACTGTCATTAATACACAGCTCCTGAAATATCTGGCCAACAGTAACATCATAAATGATCGCCAGTCTTCCGTAAGCACAGGTCTACAGGTGACCTCCTTGCCTACGTCACTCACTTGTGGAACAGAGCAATCGACAATCATGATTAATCCCGTGTTGCTGCACTTGACATATCGAAAGCTTTCGACAGAGTGTGGCATGAGAGACTTCTGGTCAAGCTTGCTGCTTATGGATTACCACCTGGCCTGCACCAGTGGCTGAATAGATTTTTGAACGACCGATCTCTGTTTGTTGTAGTCGAGGGCTGTTCATCAGACGTATTTTCAATAAACGCCTGTGTTTCTCAGGGATCTGTCCTATGCCCTACACTGTTTCTGCTGTACATCAACAAGCTGCTGGAAATAACATCCAATCCAATCTATAGCCTCGCAGATGACAATACATTAGTGTTGTGCATGGAACCAGGCAAGCCACTATCATTCCAGGAGACGGTACGTCGGTGACAGCAGTATGCCTCACAGACCAATGCCCTGTTCGTACTGTACAACAAATGACTTGTTCCACCATCTACTGCCCAATAAATCTGTATGTTATGCTGACGACACTACTTTGATTAGCCACACGAAATGTAAATGTCGTCCAAATGGAGGAGAGTAGATCCAGTACTGAGATAGTGCTAAAGCACAAGAAATGCAATTTTTAAAACAAAAAAACCAATATAAGACAGTAGCTTAAAGCCGTTCGTACGACTGTGGGTGCCGGCTATCGTGACCACTGTAAGCCTCGTTTAATTGATCTTAAAATACTAACGTTATCATCATTGTACATTTATTCACAACTGGTAGAGATACATAAAAATAAAGATAAATTCAACCCCAATTCATGTAAGATCCGATCTGCAGAATTGATAAGCAGCCCTAAATATCGTCTGGAGAAGTTCTCTAGAATTTCTCAGCAATTGGACCTGTACACCGTATTGCCAACTACAACTACAGAAAATGCATTTTACATTTTTACACTGTCCGCGAGTACATGGAGCCGTAAGTGTAAAAGCGTAAAATCGGTACAATAACTGTTGCGTGTTTAAACGTGTTTTGCTTCTTTCCTATTTTCTTATTGTCAGCCTCCCACAAAGGATGAAAACCTATTGCGCTGTAGAAGAGCTGCGAGAGGATAAGTGGTAGTATACGTTAGATTTGAAACGCAGTAGGTTGTATTCGTGGTGAAACAAATTCCCAGACAGGTTATTCCACAGCGTCGAAGTTTTCCAGAAGAAGGAATGCTGGAGGGGACTGGGGGGGGGAGTAGGGACCTCGACCTGGTAAGGACGAGCTCGCAGAGCATCTCTAGTGTTCCTAGTTCGGACGGCCTTTGGTGTCATCTGGGAGAGCTCACTTGAATATCTTCCGTGATAGAACCTGCAAAAAAAAGGGATAGGTCAGCCACCCTTCTTCGATATTCCAGGCTGTGGAGGTCCTTTGTAGGTTAGGCGTATTGACTAATCTAAGTGCTCTCTTCTGGATAGTGTCCAGAAGCTTTAGAGAGTGCTTCGGAGCACATCCCAACACATGGGAGCAGTACTACACAGCGATGCTCGGATCTGTGCTTTGTAGAGCAGCAGTAGTTGCTCTGGTGTATACAACCTCCTACAGCGGAACAAAACTCCATGGTTCTGGGATGCCGTTTTAGCAATACTGACGACGGCAACAACGTGGTCGTGCCAGGATATGTTATTGTTGATGTCGATCCCCAAACGCTTGACGGAAGGTTACTCGACCATGGAGTAACCCTCCATTTCCATAGTTGGTAAGCCAAGGTGAGACTTCTTTATAAGTGTTGTTGCCTGCGTTTTCTGTACGTTGAACTCTACTTCATTCCCTAATCCCCACTCGACAAATGCTTTGATATCTACGTTGATCTATGAGGAATGCTGCTGTCGCCAAAGTACCGTTTCCTGTGATGATAGTGGCTTGCCTGGTTCCATGCAAGATATTAATGTGCTGTCGTCTGGGGAGCTGTAGATTAGATTGGATGTTATTTCCAGCAGTGTCCTTTAGTCATATATTATGTGTTATACTAAATTACTAATGTATTCTTGGATCGGCAATGACTGGCTACACATGTGAATTATTACATAAGGTAGTCAAATAAATCTATTCTATTCGTGACGATTTTTTTAATTTTTTTATGCCAAAAAATTTATTGTTATGTTTTTGCACACGTTACACACATTTTTATTCTACCCTCGACGTTTTTGGTCAAACTTTATTAGACATTTTAGTGTAGTGCAGAAGGTAAATACTGGAGGTACAATAAACGGTCACTATGTAGAAAAAAATGATAGTAATAGGTCGTCGTTGGTGAAAGCTAACATTCTGACGTTACACGCTCTTGGTCTTGTTCGGGAGCTGTGGACGTGTTTTCGGTACTGGATTCAAAATCAGTCTTTATTTTGAAGTAGCTCTTAAATTATTGTGAAAAAAAGATAGTTTTGGTATAGATTATATATATAAACTTTCCATTTATCACAAAAAACAATAATTTGTTTTTCTTTTCGAATCCTAATTCAAACATTTGGTATTGACGACATGTGATTTTTGCAGGGCGGTACCACACATGTATCCCGCTTGTTAAACATTTATTGTCTTGGACTAATTTGCTCCTGCTATGGGGCTATCGAACTCGTAGCTTAAGGCTATGACCAAAATTAGATGATTGATGATTGTTTCAATTAAATACAGCCACTTCCATATGTTTTCTCAAATTCCGTTGAATGGGCACATAACGTGCCAGCAAGATATCTCACGTTTACAAGATATTTTAATTTACACACAGAATTTCTAATAAATTTTAAATTAAAATTCATCGCTTTGCTGCAGAAAACCACTTTTTGTTAATTACTTGTAACCTTGCACAGTTATTAAAATTGAACAGAATAGATTACTTGACAGTGTAAAGGGTTTGGCTTTCGATAAATCCTAAAAATTGTCCTATATTCATCCATCCTGAGCATTGCAGATGGCGTCCAAATAATAAAAAGCAAAACAAAGTTGCGCTGTTTAAAAATCGTCTAAGCCATATTTCTGTATGCCTCGGAAACTTTGACTGTTAAAAAGGCAGATCGACCCCGCATAAATGCTTTTGAAATGTAGCCGTGGAGGAGAATGCTGTGAGTTCATTATACCCCCCATCGAACTAACGTTTCCATACTGGATGAGCTCGGAAATCCAAAGAGACTATCCTCCATTGTGTCGACGAAAATACTTACATCCTTCGGACATATACAAAGAAGCGATAATATGGAGAAACTTGTAGTTCAGAGTCATGCCCCGAGTGGGCGGCGCCGTGGCCGTTCCGCTACACGCTAGATGGATACGACGAAACACTTGCTGGATATGAGTATCAAGAGTGCCACTGAACTGACAGTGAATCGCGAACGATAGCGAGCTACAGTTCTCAAAACAATTGGTAATATTCGTGTCGGCAATACTCTAGCTCCGACTTAATGCATTGTACGAGTTCACAACATGTCTGTTAAGACATTGTGACTATGATAATGAAGCTTGAATTGATAAAAAGGATACAGTGAGAATAGGCGGTTCTTGTTCATCTTAATTTATGTTCAACCCAAAGAATTTGAAGCACGCCTATGGTTATCCAGTACGTGAAAATGTGCCGGATGTCAAATAAATTGGGTCTGAGTGGTTTCAGTGATTCCCAGCAGAATCGTTTCTCTTTAGTCTTATACCTTTTTGGTCAAGTCAGAGGCATCTAGGGTATTTATTCATCATACAATGCGGATTTAGTGAAGCGAACAATTTATCTTTATGGCACAAGTGCGGAAATGATATAAAAACAAAAATCTTAAAATATATTTTCAAGAAAGAAATAACTATCGCTCAATGCATAAGTAATGGATAATTGAATAACTCAAAGGTAAACAATAGGGTCCTTGCACCCAAAAAAAAAATATTGCTTTAAAGCACTCATTATAACCTATTGAACATCATAAAATAGAAGTTTTTGATTTTCTAAGTTGCTTGTGAGGTTTATTCCGACTATAAATTTGAACTAGTGAAAACGGCGCGGAAACAACCTCTGACGTCACAAGACATTATAGTGATGGGATTTGAGGTATCATAAACAGTTTTTGGTCGATAATTTTGTAACAATAAAAATGTTGCTTGGTCATGAACGACCAGCCAACACTTTTATTACTCATAGCAACCAGTAGCTCAATCAGTTTGCATGAGACTAGGGTATGTAGGTGCGTGCGTGTGTGCGTGAATGTGTGAGTCTCGTTAGCCGCCAAGAAATGAAAACTAGGACAACAATGGTTTAATAATTTAATTTTAGTATGTATACGAATGCAGTACATTTTATTTTTTTTTTTAAAAAAAAACTTAACTTCAGAAGGAAGTCCTCGTAGTCGTGCCCTTCCGAAAGGAAGGTGGTGCTCCAGAGAAGGCTGGCTTTTTGAGGAGTTCAGGTGGTGCCCCAAAGGTGTGGTGTCCCCAAAGAAAAGTTCTCTTCAGGAGTTCAGGTTGTGCCCCAAAGGTGTGGTGTCTTCATGGTGGCACCCCGACCAAGAAAAGTGGTCTTCATTGAGGCACCCCGCCAAAAAAGTTAGGTCTTCATGGTGGCATCCGACCAAGAAAAAAGGGTGGTTCTCCTTGATTAAGACATAATGGCACAGACACAAAAGATTGTCTTAGAGAGACATAATTACGTTAGCTGTTAACTGTTTGAGTTCAAAACGCAAAAAGGGAGGAGGTATGTGTTTCGACATAAAAGGTAACCTTGGTGGAGAGCAAGAGCATATCCCCACTCATTAGATTTTCCCAAAATTTGGCGCACTTGCGCAGTGTGTATAATTAACAATATTTGCAGCTCAAGGAAGTAGAGATGGGAAAAAGGTAGAGGTGAGAAGCAAAATAGTTATAAAAATGTACTAGTATAATGAGGAAACAGTAGCTAAAAAAGCAAGTTATAAACTATTTGTATATGGTAGCCAAGTAAATAATATAAAAATAATTTTGAAAACGGGTGAACCGTTACACTCGGCCCCACTTAACGAGAAAAAAAAATTTGAGAAGCATTCGAGAATTTTTTTTTAAAAGAGAGTAAAGTTAAAGTTATCACTGAGGGATCAAAATCAATCATTTGTCCTGATAACAATGTCAGATTAAGTTTTCGTGCTTCCCCATGCAAATCTCAAGAAATTGTAGTAATCTACAACCTACAAAGTCTATCAAGGTGCATGAAAGAGCAAGAAGACGCAGGTAGAAAACAAAAATGTTGGAAGAGAAATGGGAAGAAAAAGAGATAGCCTCAAGTCTACCAAACAAGAGGGATGGTTATAGCACCAACTCGCTTAAAAGTACAGTGAAGCTGCACTGAATATGTACTACACAATGAAGGTAATAAATTGTGAAGTAAAAAAACAAATGTACGCAACCTATCAAACCCTAATATACTTAAGACCTAAAAAAAAACTCGTCAAAACTTTGACAAAAGACAAAGAGTTTCAAGACTCGGCTAAAATAACTACAAGATTGAAGCCTATAAAAAAAAATCTAAATACCCTAAATAACTATGAGTAATTTTCAAACAAAATAGAGATAACCTTAATATTCTCAACAAAAGATTGTAAAATATTCCACTGAACAGACTCAAGAGAAAATTCAGATCTCTAAAGCATAAGTATAAGACCAAACTATTTCCATATATGAAATACGAAATAAAAAAATTGTAACACCATAAGTGCTTCTATGATGACCCAAAATAAAATTTAAATTTTGATCAAAGTAATTTCTAAGTACTAACTATAATTCAGTAATGTTCTGATTCAAGAAAAAAAATTTGTAATCAGGTGATGTTTTGATTCGACAAAAGATCTTGCTATAATCCAGTAATGTTCTGATTCGATAAAGAGCATTATGATTCAGTGATCAACAAAAAAAGTTGGGCGCCAGCAGTCTAAAATAAGACTACAAAAAAAAATAAAATAATCAAACATAGGTGCTTGAGTGACATCATTTCAAAGTCAAATACCTACATGAAATTTTTCAAATAATAAACAACGAAGTAAATTCAAAGAAGTTCTGTGTCATATTCGATTCAAAAGAATGAATTCACAAAGGCTTAACAACATTAAATTGAATTCAAAAATCAATTCAGGGAAAATTTATATATCATATCAAACTTGAAAAGAAAATTCAGGGAAAGTTTATGCCTCAAATTGGATTCAAAAATAAATTTAGGGGAAAATACATCTTGTGACAATTTAAAGTAAGCAAAACTGTTCAAGTGAAATAACTACCACAAATCTAATGTTCATTAATAAATTGATTCCAAAAAAAAAATTCAGACATCAGTGTAAGTTTAGGATCTAATCAAGAAAAATCTCTTAGAGATTGCATAAGCAAATGCAACAGAAATCAAAAGCTTGAACTATTTGTGAGCATGTAAGCACAAGGATCTAAGTTGATTAAAAGTTCGAATAAGCAAAAAGCGAGGATTAAATACAAAATGGCAAGAAATGTTAAGCATAATTTCAGTCTATCAAATATCAGATTACGAAAATTGTAACAAACTCATATCAAGTTTCATTCAAAGTATTTAAAAAAAAATTCTAAACTGTGATAAACAGATCATATGAAAGAAACTAAACATGAAAATCTCAGGCCTACAAAAGTCATTCCAAGTACGCTGCAGATTTATAGAAACGCATACCAGGATAACTAAAGAGGATAGAGACAATCAGGGGTAATTTCGTTCATGAGAGCTAAGTGACCTTTTTTTTTTAAAGCCGTAAATTTTAAAGTGATTTTAAAGTCACAAGAAATCTACTATAATGAACACTGAACAAGTACCATGAAAACAAATCACACATGAAAATCGCAAACCTACAAAAGCTGCTCCAAGTACGCTGCAAATTTATAGGATCGCATACCAGTATGCACTCAAGAGGATAGCAACAATCAGGGATGATTTTATTCATGAGTAAAAATTCAAAAGTCCAAAAAAAAAAATTGGAGAAGTGTTTCATAAACTCACATAAAGATGAAATGACATGACATGGCATAAATGAACATAGGATTTCAGAAATCTACCAACAAACAAAGTACATTACAATGTACCATATCAAAAGTGTTTCTTCTACGCCAGAGGTTTCAAGAGCTGCCCGAAATACGCCAGATTTATAAGTATGCATATTACGACAGACAAGTGAACAGAAAATGCATACAAGAAAAGCGCTTTCGATCCAAGGAACGTCATAGGACTTACATCAGTCTCTATAACACAAAATTTGGAAAAAAAAATTCCATAACAAATAATATTTCTGAAAACATGTTACAATATACTACAAAATATAATAAAATCATACTACGAATTAAACCAGTTAATCAAAATTGTAAAAACTATCAAAAATACCAGTGAAAATTTAAGTTTGTGCTCACAAATGTTCAGTACGGTTAAATTTAAATTTGATCAGAATTTGGAAATCGATGTTAAATTACAATTGTCACAATAGTATGTATATCAAAAATTTTGGACTATAATTTTTCAGAAGGTTGCAATCAACGATCTTAAATGTCCTAAGAGATCTATTAGCAGACTCTTACTGCTGCCTAGAATTTTTAAGGGGCGCTGGCTAATTCTTTCTTTGACACTGACGCTTGAAGTGAGAATGGCGGTGCATTTTCCTTTCAGACGTCTCGCATCTTCGCCCAGTACAGCAGGGCGCTTGAAATTTTTGGGACTATGATAGATCATAAGGTTGGTAAACAACGATATTAAGTGTCCTAAGAGGTCTATTGGCAGACTCTTACTGCCGCCTAGAATTTTTAAGGGGCGCTGGCTAATTCTTTTGGATACCAATGCTTGAAGAGAGAATGGTGGTACATTTTCCCTCCAAACATTAAGCGTCCGCGCCCAGTACAGCAGGGCGTATGAAATTTTGGGACTATGGTAGTTCATAAAGTTGCATAACAACGGTTTTAAGTGTCCTAAAGAGATCTAGTAGCAGACTCTTACTGCTGCCTAGAATTTTTGAGGGGCGCTGGCTAATTCTTTCTCTGACACTGACGCTTGAAGTGAGAATGGCGGTGCATTTTCCCTTCAGACGTCTCGCATCTTCGCCCAGTACAGCAGGGCGCTTGAACTTTTGGGACTGTGATATAATCAGAATTGTTAATCATTATATAATAACAACAAAGAATAGTGTTGATCACCTTCTGAACCAGTCTCAATCACCATCTGAATCAGAACTATCACTTGGATTATTACCCATATAAGTATCATTATTACCTAAACTATTGTCAGGTTTAAGATCTTTGACATGAAAATCTCCTATAATGTTACCATCCAAATCTTTCAATGCATAAACTAATGGTGATTTCACTCTATAAACAATACAGGGGATAAACTTTGGACTTAACTTCGCACAGAAATTATCAGCAGCTTTTGAAGGAATGAAATTACGTTTCAAAACTCTATCACCAACTTTGAATCTAAAATCTCTCCTTCGCAAGTTATAACGATTTTTGTTGACTTCATAAGAACGTCGCATTCGGTCTTGAACTTTAGAATAAATCTCAGGTATCTTTTGTACTAAATTTGGATCTAAAACATTTTGTCTGATATTAAATTCATTTCTGCTGAATGAATTTACATATATTTTAACTGACTGTTTCATGTTTGGCCAATAATATAGAGCTGATAACCTAGAGAGTGTTTTGAAGACTCCTAAATGACCTGAAGTGCAATTATCATGATAAAATTTTAAAAGTTCTAACCTATTAGGCGTTGGTACAACTATTTTCCAATCAGTATATGTCTCTGAAAGAGGATCGTCAGATAAAATGTGTTTGTAAAGAACATTATTTTCTACTTTAAACGATGGATATAAATCTGGATTGCTACTGACTTTGCTAATCATTCTTCGGTACCACTTATCTGGAGTTAACTCATTTAAATTTAATATTGAAACATCTATATCTTCATGTACTCTAGATAAAGCATCGGCAACAGGAATTTCTTTGCCTTTGCGATGGATAATTTTAAAGTTATATGGTGAAAGGCGATATAACCATCTAGACAATCTAGGTGAAGGATTTTTAAGACCTTGAATCCATTGCAAAGATGAATGATCAGAGATAACGTTAAATTTTGTATGTTCAAGATAACAGCGAAAATGTTCTATACTTAGCAAAACTGCAAGCAGTTCTTTTTCTGTGGTGGAATATTTTCTTTGGGCCGTGTTGAGAGTCTTACTAAAATACGCTATGGGATGTTCTAAACCATGTTCCTCCTGGAAAAGTACACCACCAACTCCAGAATCCGAAGCGTCACAGACAATGGAAAAGGGCTTAGTGAAGTCTGGACTAGCAAGAATGGGAGCAGTAGTCAGCAAGCCTTTGATCCTCTCAAAAGCCTCAGCAGCTTCGGGTGTCCAAGTAATGGACTGACCTTTCTTTCGGTTCTTTAATAGATCTGTAATTGGAGAAGCTATTGAACTGAAGTCTTTGAGAAAACGACGATAAAAGCTCAACATGTCCACTAATCTTCGAATCTGAGTTATACTAGTTGGCGTAGGAAATGACAAGGGAGAATCTACTGTACAAGAGTCGTAACTGAAATTTCCAAAATTTATATTTAATTTAAACTGCAAAATAAATTCCATTCCCAAAATCAGCTTATGTGAAATGCTTGGGACAATTAAAACTTTAATCTTATGATCTTCACCATTAAAAGTGATTGGAAAGTAAACGCAACCTAAAATATTCTGAATCTGACCATCAGCCGTAGTCAGTTGTAAAGCTGTATTATAATTAATCTTGAGATTCAATTTGCTCAATAAATATAGTCCAGATGACCCAAGAATATTAGCATTGCTGCCACTATCGAGCAAAGCTGTAACATTTTCATTATCTATACAAATTGAAAGATATGGACGATTATCATTGTTCTTACTCACAAATAAAGGTTCAACAGAATTTTTAACTTTGACATTAGAAGTCACTTGTGGTTCCCTAGTATCTATGTCTGAAAAATCTTTACTAAAATCCAAGTCAGGTGTATCAACATGAAAATCCCTAGCATTATCTACTTCTGTGATTTGATCATCAACCCTGGAGTGGCTTTGCCCTTCGTATTGGGATCCGAAAAGGTGACTCCCTTGTTCTGTACATGGGAAGGCCCAGGAGTCAAAGCGGGAACTTCCTGTCTCTGTACGTTTTTTGAACAAGAGGGACAAGTTGATTTTGTGACATTTCTCATGCCACATTCATAACAAAACCTAATACGGGGAGATCTACACTGCTGAGAGGAATGCCCAAGTTTTTCGCAATTCCAGCAAACTACTGGTTTTCTAGGAACAGGGGAAGATGTATCATTGTTAGAATTATACTCGGATCTACTGACAGGTTGACATGTCAGAAAGGAATCCTCTAACTTCCTACAATATGAAGTTAATTGGGCGAACGTCAAGATATCATGAAGTGCTAGTGACTTAACATAATCGGGCAACAAGTTTCTACGAATGATGTTAACCATGTCCTTTTCAGTGAATGGGTTGCTGGTGAGTCTATTGAACTGAGACTCCATAAAAGCAATAAAAGTTATGACAGGTTCACGTTGACCTTGTTTGCGTCTACGAATTTCATCAATCAAGTTGATGTCGTAGTTGTCTCTAAGGAAAGCATCCTTTAATTGACGCACCAAATCACCCCAATCATGAAAAGCACCCCTAACAGAACCATTATGCCACCAAGTCCACGCTATGCCTTCAAAAAGGTCACCTGCAGCAGCATATAGATCCATCTCATTACAACCTCGAGAAGCCATAAGAGACTGAATCAATTCAAGAAACTCAATGACAGATGTTTTGCCATTGAACTTCCTAATTCCCCATTTAAAAATAGGAACCTTCTTCTGTTGATAAAAACTAACAGGAGAGCAAGGCTGAGGATTCATTGCCAAGGGAGGCAAAGAAGCTGCTACAGTAGTAACAGGTTGCATTTGCATAGGCTGTGTTGGATTAACAGTCACAGGCATGGGAACTGGTGATGAATGTCCTGTGGGAGGTTCAAGCTTGGCCAAAAGATTTGATTCAGCAATCACGAGCTGTGTTTTAAATCTAGACTTTTGTGTCACTTCCTCATCAGAAGAAGGAGCAAGTCGATCAATTCTATTTGCTAAGTGCAACAATCGAGTACAAATCCTGCGATGTTCACTTGAATCATAGCCACTAGAAAATTGAGATATCATATCTTCAAGTTTATTGAAAGAGAGTATGATATCATCTTTATCCTCATCAAAGGGAATTAAAACTGAAGTTTCAGAAAAACTTCTACCGTGCTGCTCTTGTGATAGCAGACCACGCAAAACTTTTCGTTTATCATCCATAGTGCTAGGAACTTCCAAGCCTCTAATCTTTATCTCATATGCCAGCTCACTTGACATCAAGTCATTAACATTTAGTTTAGTGAGAGGCATTGTTGCGTTTAAGTGAGGTTAAGTAGAAAAAAGACAAGTCAAAACCCAACAAGATAAAAAAAATACTAAAAATATTAAACAGTTCATCAGAAAAAATTACTTGAGCATGTATGTTCTCGAAAAGGAAACTAGTATTCTGGAGTGATACTAAAAAATTAAAATTATTTATCTGGCCTCAACAAATATGACTGCCCTTATCAGTCCTTCAATCAAAACAAAACAGAGACTAAAATGCTCTAATATCAAAAAAATTTGCCAGATAAATCAACTACACATATCGATAAGACTCCAGAATAAAACAATCATAACAAAAAACAAAGACTAGAATTTGCTTAATGAAAGTTCAAAAAAATTTTTTTTTTTTTGAAGTATCAATATATTTTATATGTGTGTGTGTCTCAGTGTATGTGTTAACCAAGAAAATTAAATATATATGCAAGTATATAATTGCACATATATAACCACCCTTCTATAAATAACAAAAAACTAAAGTCAGCTTATGAAAATGTTCAACTATAAATGAGCTACAAAATGAATGTACCTAAATAGGAAATTACCAAAGAAAAATGTAGTGAATTGTTGTCCAAATACCACACAAAATATATAGCTACAAAAAAGAGCAAACCATACAAAAAACTGTAGGTATATGTTTATGAACTGTGAATAATATCCAAACGCCAGATATCTTTGAGAAGCATTTACAACATACGCTCAGATTTATAAATTAACGCATACGCGAAATGTCTCAAGACAGTACAAAAAATAACGCATTAGGAAATAAAATCTCAGTCATAAATGAAATACACTAATAGACAAAAATCAATAGAAAAATTTAAATGATTTCAAATATACCTCAATAGAAAAAAAATTTTGAAAATAGAAAATTTGGAACAACAATCACCCTGAAAACTACAAAAAAAAATAAGCTGATAATAGTTAAAGAAAATTAAATAATAAAATATATATGCCAAATGAAAGTACTGCATCAAAAAAAAATTATTAAATGGAATTTTGAGTCAACGAGCCGAAATGGAATTTTGAAAAAGTTGTCCAATTTTCACATCAAGACAGCTCCAAGACTCACACCGCACAACACCAGACATAGCCCAGTCTGGCCCCACGTTGGGCGCCAATTTGTAACAATAAAAATGTTGCTTGGTCATGAACGACCAGCCAACACTTTTATTACTCATAGCAACCAGTAGCTCAATCAGTTTGCATGAGACTAGGGTATGTAGGTGCGTGCGTGTGTGCGTGAATGTGTGAGTCTCGTTAGCCGCCAAGAAATGAAAACTAGGACAACAATGGTTTAATAATTTAATTTTAGTATGTATACGAATGCAGTACATTTTATTTTTTTTTTTTAAAAAAAAACTTAACTTCAGAAGGAAGTCCTCGTAGTAGTGCCCTTCCGAAAGGAAGGTGGTGCTCCAGAGAAGGCTGGCTTTTTGAGGAGTTCAGGTGGTGCCCCAAAGGTGTGGTGTCCCCAAAGAAAAGTTCTCTTCAGGAGTTCAGGTTGTGCCCCAAAGGTGTGGTGTCTTCATGGTGGCACCCCGACCAAGAAAAGTGGTCTTCATTGAGGCACCCCGCCAAAAAAGTTAGGTCTTCATGGTGGCACCCCGACCAAGAAAAAAGGGTGGTTCTCCTTGATTAAGACATAATGGCACAGACACAAAAGATTGTCTTAGAGAGACATAATTACGTTAGCTGTTAACTGTTTGAGTTCAAAACGCAAAAAGGGAGGAGGTATGTGTTTCGACATAAAAGGTAACCTTGGTGGAGAGCAAGAGCATATCCCCACTCATTAGATTTTCCCAAAATTTGGCGCACTTGCGCAGTGTGTATAATTAACAATATTTGCAGCTCAAGGAAGTAGAGATGGGAAAAAGGTAGAGGTGAGAAGCAAAATAGTTATAAAAATGTACTAGTATAATGAGGAAACAGTAGCTAAAAAAGCAAGTTATAAACTATTTGTATATGGTAGCCAAGTAAATAATATAAAAATAATTTTGAAAACGGGTGAACCGTTACAATTTTGGTTACGACAATTGACGATGACGACTTGTCACATCACAAATCAAAATGGAAGATTGGCACAAGATTGACGTAAACAGAACCTACCTTGTGTTTCTGTGTCATAGAATAACATGTTGTTTTGTGCTGTTTAGTGTTGTCATTTATAGTTAGAGATGGGTTTAATAATGTCGATTATTGTATCATCTTGTGACGTCAGCACCCGTTTTCATCACGTGGAAAAATTTGAAAAACACGTAAATTTTAATTACAAATTTCTTGATCTGAACAGCACCAAGGGTGGAAGTTTTGTTATAGACAGCCTTTGAATACCTTTTTATTTCCTCTAAGCATACCTTTAATCCAAAATTACGGCCACTGCAAGTACCCTATTGTCAATGAGACTCGAATTATGGCAGTCACTGCACCTGATGTACAAATAAAGCTACACAGGGCACTTTTTACGCCATAGGTGAATAAAGGAGTTCAGTCGTGAGACTAGATAATAATATTTTTTATGTTGTTCTCACCACGAAAGCCTGTCACGCATTTCCATCGGTCGACCTGTCGCGTCGGTCGTTCTGTGTATCTGTTTGTCTCTTGATACTTTTCTAACAGCTTATTTGAGCTGTGATATTTTGTGGTACCGTAGCAGTAGTTTCCGTCATCATATACAGGGTGTCCCATGACGATTAAGACAAGCAATATATCGGAACTGGGCAGTTGTAGAGAATTATGATTTTGGGGGTGTAAATTAGAGCAAATGTTGCATCTTTTCTTATCATTATCTTTTCTTATTATTATGTTACCCAATGAGGTATTTGCTTTTTTGGTCATATGACTTCCGATTCAAATTTTTTAATGAGGCACCCTCTATATTAGCGACTTTTTGTGTTTCTCCCGATAAAACAATTAAAACAAACTAGCACACTTGGAGTCTAAAGTGACTAAATCAAGAGCTACAGGTACTTAAAGGATTGTACCGTTACCATTAAGACATGGTATGGTAGAGACATATTCTTTTATGACATATGACTAAGCTCTGTCCCATTGTGTTAAAAATATCACCTTGGCGACATTGCACTACGTTAAAAACATGACCTTACCTGTGGACTTTCTTCTTCGGCGAAAGTTGAGCTGTGATAAAGTCTGAAATGATAATTGGTTATGCTGTTAAATTTTTTTGAATAGCTCCATTAGCAAAACAAAAATCCTGAGAACCTCTGTTTTGCTCGCACAGCTTGCGAGTTTGTCATCATTTTCCGAAAGGAGGCGAAATTGGGGTGGCGATGGCGGAGCAGGTGAGTGATGGAGAAATCCAACATCATTTGTATTTATAGCTTCTTGTTTCTTAAAAAAATATATTGGTTATGATACCTCCTTTACAGACCTACCCGAACATTGCCTCATGTTTTTGTTGAAAGAAATTCGAATTTATTGTGAGCTTTTAATTATGCGAGAGTAAGTTAATATGCATACTATATATCCCACAAGGAACGCTATTGACTGATTGGGGAGCCAGCAAAGTAACGCAAAAGTGAACAGCATAAACTTTATTCCAAGCTTTCAGAAACTTCTGATTCCATGATCAGTCCTAAAATAAAATGCACTCTAAGCGATAACACAATAACTTTGGGTGAGGTGGTGATCATCCTCTTCATGTGTCCCCAAAGAAAGCACTCGAGCCAATAGTGTAATTTAATGTCACTAGGGGTATTTGCCCTCATAGTAGTTGCATTTGTTGGTTCACTGCTTTCAATTTTCAAATTGTCTTTGAATGTCACTCCATTGTCAAATCTTCTAATGCATTTCCATAGCGACATGTCACACTCTAACAATATCAGAGTACGGACTTACGACAATAAAAGCGACTAATCTATCTCTATCTACAATTCGACTAGAGAAGGGGGTAGCGGTGCAGAAACAGATTCGTCTTCGTGGACGTCAGAGCGTAATAGATAACTGTTGTTTCGGTAATTAGATTAACAAAGTTATCCAGGCTACTCTCCAGTCTGAGCCGACATACACCATGCCCTGACAACGTCTCTTGAGTAAACCCTGAAGATTCCTAGATTCGCGGGGAATTGCGCATGGCGATAGTTAGTGCTTACATCGTCGGACATACATTAGACAAGATGCAATTATTTAATATCTGGTGCATATTATGAATGTACAGGATGTGGCACGTTAGATAACCCACTACCTTATCTCAGACACTATATGAGATGGGATGGAACAAAAAGTTAAATATAAAAGCTGTACGATGAGCGTCAGAGTAGTAGCTTTATTATGACTTTGTAATACAAGGTGGTCCGTTGTGCATGAGGCAGTGTCAACTTTTTTATTCCAAATAGAACACCATATAATAAGTTGTTTGATTTTCAAATTACGCTCTTAATTCCCAATAGTTTTGGTTTAAATTCAGTTTCTTCCCTCATAAGAAATATGAAAAAAACTAAAATTGGGTAGAAAAAACTTGGACACAAACGTGGGATTCAGTGACCATCCAACGACCATGTCATCATCAGCAAGAGGCGGCGTCACTGACCCACTCAGCAGAACGCGCACCAGCCAATCCGAATAAGCTACGAAAAATGACACGTCAGCTAAACTAAATGAGAATAAATAGAAATGAAAGGAACGTGTTTGTCAGTTTACCTGAAGACGATTAAAGATACCATATCAATCGAAACATTGTTATCTAAAATTGTATAGACAATGGAAGACCGAAACAGACCTTTTGGAACATCTACCTTGTCTACGAGTTTACGAGTTTCAAACAGCAGTTGGAGATCCGGTACGGACCTGGCGCCAGCGACATGTTCAGAGGATGCGAAAAGGCCATGCTGAAATTGAAGAAA
This sequence comes from Callosobruchus maculatus, assembly GCA_951848785.1. NCBI lineage: Eukaryota > Metazoa > Arthropoda > Insecta > Coleoptera > Chrysomelidae > Callosobruchus > Callosobruchus maculatus. The sequence goes on along the minus strand of CATOUR010000142.1, from coordinate 1,844,560 downwards.
GAAGAACTTCACATTGAATTTCTTAAAAGCGCTAGGACTAACTCATTCCCAAAGCGCTCGAGTTAAAATCTCCACCACCTGGCGAGTGGGCAAAGAAGATCCTGAAGAAAGCTAGTTTGGCACTCATGCGGTCTCAAATTGCGCACCATCGTCGGAAGAAGGAGACGTTACTAGAAGATGCTGTAGCCAGGTTTGAAGAAATCAAAAGAAATACTTTGGAAGAAAACTATGGGCGGATCTTTGCCCAGATTGTTAAGACCTGTCACAAAGCCTCAAGGAAAGCGAGAACAGCAGAATAAAAAGTGAAACAACCTTGTCAGGCAACGAAAAAATCCAAACCAACAATAGATTAATGAGCGGGCCATAGTGAACATTTCCTCAAGAACACTTACCGATGTGGAAACCAGACTACTTGGAAAAGGCCTTAATTTCGTCGTAACACCGAAAAAAATCCCCGAAATAGACATAACTAGCGCTGTTGAAGCAACCTGCACAAAGATGAATCAAGGCCAAGCAGAAGAATTTAAATGGAAGATAAGGACAATCTTGGAAAAGAAGAAACATCTACGAATAACGCGTCAAGCCAAGAACAACGTGCACTGAGGACACTAAAAAAGGATATCAATTAAGGTACTGCCTGCAGTTAAAGGAAATGCCACAGTCGTCATGGACATGACAACATACAAACGAAAACTAGAAGAAGTAATGAGAAGTGGCAAATATAAGCATCTCTCAAGTGACCCGACAAGCAGAATGCAAGGACAACTGTACCGAATATTAAGAAAGTACAAAGAACATTTAACTGACCATGAGAGAACAGCTCTTATGCCACATTATAGCAAACCCCGCACCTCTACGGTTTACCGAAGATACACAAGGATGGCATACCACTGCGACCGATAACAAGTCCAAGTGGCTCTCCCACATACAATCTTCCGAAACATATGCTGAACATCATACAACCATCAAAAGGGAAATATCATCATTTGTAAATTTCAAACTACACCTTGCCGTTACATTGCTGCTTGCCAGAGATAGCTACAGTTTGTTAAATCTAGATATGTACAATATACAATGTGTTCCACCATCATGTCGACAAACTCTAAGGCTAAAAAAATTCAACAAGCTGAAAAAAAAATTTTGAAATGCACTTTTTTGGGTTACTTACAAATAATTTGAAATAAAGCCGTATTAGTGCCTATTTATTAAGACATTTTAATGTTTAGCAGGCCCGACCTTTTTTTACAGGAGTAATAGTATTTTTCGTTCAGTACTATTTTAAGCTTAATTTAAAAATAATTTTTAATTTTAGCCCGATGTTCTTCAAAAGCGTGCTTTTTTGTTTTTTTGATGTATATCTATAAAACGAAAAGACGTTTATCTTGTTTTCAAATAACACTACAATCATACCACAAATTGATATTTTGCTGCTGACTGTCTCCACCGTCGTCCTATTGGTGTGGGAAGTAAAATGAACCGAAAACCCGGAGTCGGCTGAAAATCTGTTTCCAACCGTTTTTTGTGTGAAAATATCATTCGATTTGCGCCGATTCATTAAAATTACCAAAACTGTGATTTGACTACATCGTGTGAACAGGCTGTAAGAGTGCCATACACATCGCTCTCGAAACAAATAAACGGCTGTGCGTGAACATGCGGAAGATATGTTTATACTTTGATACGGGCATTATTTCTGGATGGCTCGTTGCTGACCAAATTTACGATTCCGATTCGTTTGTTCTACTAATGACTACACCAGTTTGGGTATCGGATGAAAAATGGCGGGTTAACAGGTGCGTTTGGCTTTTCGAAATGTGTGTTAGCTTTATATAACGGAATATGGCCTTCCGAGGTAGAAAAAAATTGTCTGCAAACTGTCGTTCCTGCCATTCGTGTATGGCGTTGCAGACATACGTCCGGAAATAATTGGAAACTAATTTTTTGTATTCGTTTTTTCCACAAAGGCTGTTTCTGGACAAGTTATGCATATACCGGGTTATTCACGTTATTCTACATGGAGCGTTATGACTAAAGTATTTGATGAAGAAGAAAATAATAATCGCGGATGGATAGGGATCCATTACGGCTACATTTTAAAATGTTTCATGTTATACATCTATCTCCAAAACACGAAACATATCAAAGCTATATTATTTTTAAATAGAACACCCTATATATTATTGAATATTCAGATTCCTTGGTGAACTCAGGTGTGACTTTATGTATCAGGCATGGAACTTACGTTTGTACTTGGAGGAATCGGTTGAATAATTAAGGAAACTTCAATCAGAGATAACTTGATTTTTTCAAATGGGAATAGCTAATTTTCTTATACGATTAAATATAAAATTTGATAGCCTTTCTAATGATGTAAGGTTGTGAATATCAGTCTCTGGTAAATTTCATTTCATTTCAAATTTTCAACCAAATCGATGTTTTTCAATTTTCCTTCCTATAAGCAACCTAGAAGACCGTGAAGTATGAACAAAAACCTGTTCGAATGGGGGAACACAAGATAACGCAAAACAACACAAAAAAGATACAGACGAATTAGAGTGAAGAGACAAGATTATAAAAAAATCCTTACAACAAAATCATCTCTAACCAGGAGCAACGGCGGTAACATATCCTAGGGTCAAAGAGAAACTCGAGTATGACAGAAATAGATATTTTTAATGGCTACTGAAATGTACTAGAGATTAAGCATTTCCAAAACAACTAAAAACCCTGAAATGAAACAAAAACAACCAGCGATTGTTGCTCCAGCACGCAATCATAAATCACATGTAATGGTGTAACAAAGTAGTAATTTGCGTCAAAGTACCGATACCTCTGGCTGGAGCCCTCCTAATTTTTCAGTATCTATTAGAAAGATCGCAAAAAAGGAATACTGATAAATCAGATTTAAATTTTCTTCCAGGTAAATTATGTTTTATGATGTGTAAGAATTTCAATTCATTCTTCATTTTCTGCTATCTTGCTAATAATAAAACGAAATAGCATTTTCCAGTTAACTCTATAAGTGTAATTTTTGAAACTTATTCTACAGTTGTCTCTTTGTTCCATCGCGCCTTACTACCTCATTAATATAAAACCTCATCTGCTGGAAGATGGTCATCTTTGTGGCCCTTATCAAGTTACAAAATTTTAAAAAATATATTCATGGTTAACTAACATCGTTTGAAAGCTGTGCCAAGAAACAGCTTTTTTTCGCAAACCAGACTTCTAACTACGTCAAACATTCTGAATCCTCAAAGAACGCAGAGTTTTGTATTCGATATGATGATAGATCTAAAATAAGAGCCAGTAATACATCTGCGTTCTAGGATCACAATAGACGATACCGCCTGACTTCTGACTGAATAATGCAACCGCATCTCATTCGGGAACAACAGTAGGTACATGAAAAAACCTGAAAAAAACTTCTGACCCATTCTGAACACTGATTGAAGATTTTCCCTTGAGGCGTATCTAACCATACTCTATACCATACAACCACGCATTCAGTCAGTCAATTGATAAATTAAAAACGTGATTCCACCTTATATAGACAGATTCGTTTATTTTTGTGTTACAACTATGATCCTTCTTGTGTAGTTATTGACTCGATCCAGTTTCTGTTTTTAGACACCCAAACCTGTTGGTTGAGGGCCAATTTTGAGATTCCCGCTTTAGTTTTATAACGTTTAGAAAGATTAAAATTAGAAAGCAAACTGAACAAAGCATAACGTGCATATATTATTTTTATAGTAACCTAACTCAACAATTGTTGAAGATATGTATTGTAGTACCTATCTAAGTGGTCCGCGAGAAAGGGTCAAAGAGTCACTTACCAGTCTTTGCCTCCCCACCTACTACATGTGTTTACAGCTACTCAAACTACTATCATCAAAAACTATTCTCAGTTTGACCCTATTAAGGCAAATCAAAGCATGTGCAGCCCACGTTCAAAAGTACAACCTATTTCTGTAATGTGGGTATTATGAAATGCTGCAACTGCTTAAATAATAAAAATAAGGCGATAATGTTTTTATTGATTGTAACAATCATTTTTTCTCAGGTTCACTTGCAGAGTGTCTACTTTTCAAAAATAGCTCCTTAAAACAATTAGCTTGAAAAATTTAGTTCAACACATTTTTCTTCCACAAGCAGTTACGCTGAGAAGTGCTGACTGCTACCTGCTGTCAAGTGTCTTTCACTGGTCTACCTGTTTAAGAGCAAAAATTATAAATCTGTGAAATGACCTTATCTAACATACATTTTTTTAGCAATAAGTCATTAAATGCAGTCAAACAATTTCGGAAAAATATACAGGGTGTCTCACGATGATTAAAATAACCAATATATCGGAACTGGGCAGTAGTAGAGTATTATAATTTTGTGAGTGTAAATTAGAGCAAATGTTATCCTTCCTTATTGTTGTGTTTCCCAATGAGGTATTTGTTTTTGGCCACGTGACGTCCGATTCAAAATTATTAATCGGAAACCCTGTATATTTTTGCCTTTCTGTGTTCCACCCGATAAAGCAATTTCAACAAACTAGCACGCTTGGGGTCTGAAGTGATGAATTCAAGAGCTACAGGTACTTAAAGGATTGCACCATTACCATTATGAAACAGCAGCAAAATAATTTAACTGTAGGGATACATGTTATAATCAATCGTAGTGGTACAATCCTTTAAGTACCTGTAGCTCTTGAATGAATCACTTTAGACCCCAAGTGTGCTGGTTTGTTGGAATTGTTTTGTCGGGAGGAACACAGAAAGGAGATAATATACAGGGTGTCCCATTAATAATTTTGAATCGGACGTCACTTGACCAAAAACAAGTACCTCATTGGGTAACACAATGACAAGTAGTTACATCCCCAAAATTATAATTATTGCTCCAATATATTGTTTGTCTTAGTCGTCGCGGGACACCCTGTATATAGCTTAAACTGTCACATATATTTTTGGTGCGACTGTATTATGTAGGTACCAGTCATAACCTGAAATTGACGTACAATAATTAAGCATCGAGACCTTGTTAAGATTATATATATTTTGTCGAAATATAATGTTTGACCGCATTCCAAGATTTTATTAATAAATATTTGATACCGCCGAGGTCTTTGAATATTATTTTATGAAGCCTTATTCTTTAACATTAAGCTGCGATAACATAAAATAATCTCACATATTGTAACTCGTAGCATAACCATGTTCTTTTGCTTTCTTATATTGAATGCGGTTTGAGGCAACGGATATTGTATATACAGGAAGATAATCTTATAAATATGCAACAATTTCGTATAACAAAGTGTGTTTAGATGTCAGATATGCCAAATAAGCCCCCCTCGATAGTCTTATCGAAGTGACATTGGTCAGAGTTGAATTACCAAAAGTGCTCTGTCATGCTCTTCGGCAGAGTAAAGTTGAAACTGGATAATTCTAAGTTATGCGAAAGCATACTCAATGAGGCACTCTCATTAGTAGATTTAGGACGAGATTTGGATGTAGAATTAAATAAAATTCTGTTTTCTCAAGGCTAGCCGTGGGTAAGACTTGATCTCTTCCTTGACGGTGTTGCCGGATCTTAGTATTTAATAGAAACAAAATTTTGAAATTATGAGACCTCACTAAATTCGACATGCGCAGTTTGCTGCTGCAAAAATAAATAGCTATTCCATTTAAAATAACAAAATTAAGACATGTAACGTAACGTGATAAATCTGGCAATATCGTTGCTAGTATTTTTCAATTCTGTATATTTAACACCTGCCAGATATTGAATTTTATTGTTTCAGCTAGGTAGGTTTGAAGATATTTAAGCGTTCTGATACGTTTCACTAACCCGATATACGAAATAGATAGAGAGAGAGAGATATGAGCATAGAAAATGGTTTCATTATTTTAGGAACACCAGTTAAAACTAGTTCATTTCGTAAACCACTATGAGAGGGTAGCTCCATGTTAAATAAAATATACAGTGTGTTCTTTTGATAGAAATCAGGGATATGTTTATTTGATATTTTAGTAAAATAATTTATAGCTTGGCAACGCCGCAGAGTAGAAATAAAGATTACGAGTCGAGATGGGGTTTTAGTCGCTACTTCGATTTTGAATAAAACATACAGGCAATTCAAAAAACCAAAGTAAAATGACTTTCAAATTACCACAATTTAAGATTTTCCGAAAACACCCTGTAGACGCTAATAGCTAGTAACATCCTAAATAATATTCACTTGACATTCAAGTAACTACCTGTATAATATTATTGGGAAAAGTTAAAGGAATATATCAATTTGGACGTATTACATGCGACCTTGCAGATCCAGAAATGAATTGAAAATAAATCATAACTTGGCAACGTGGCAACCGATCCCAGAAATATGTTAGGGGTGATCAGTGATGGAAACTGAAAGAGGTTAAAAAAGTTGATGGTTTCAGATAAAAAATCAAGTTGATCACTATCTTGCTCTCCCGCAATACACTCTATATTTCATAATATGTTTAGGGTATGCGCCTTCACCAACCAAATAACTTTTGTATTTGATAATCCTCTAATTCTCTTCTACCATGCGTATCTTGAGAGATACCGAAAGATCATGCAAAGTAGGATCCCATTTTCAACTGTCTCAAACATAAATTAATTTCTAGAAAGTTTCATTAAAATGCAAATCTCCAAACGAAAACCCTAATAAAACAAAATGTTATTGTCCGATTTTGGAATTTTTGGTATTACTCTCTTACCAAAATATGCTACCACGTCATGATAGACTAAAAGAAAGTGATCATGTATCAAACATTTCGCGAGATAGTGTGAAAATTAGCATTTGTTGAAAAGTGACTTCAAGAAACGTTAGAAAAAAATTAACATAATTAGTCACAAAAAGTGATCGGTTAACCAAAACTTCGTTATAGGGTCTTTAGATAAACAAATTTGTAATTTGAGATGGATTCGTCTTGAAGTTGCGTTATAATGTATCGTGTATCCGTAAACTTTCATTCATGGACAAATGAGAGGTCGTAAATAATCCAGAATGAAGCAGGTCTGAAATTAAGCATGATATCTGTAGTCAACACACTATGGATCAATCAGGAACGTACATACGCTAAAGCTGAAACTGTACATTTTGTACTCTAGATCGACAATAATGAACGTACGCGTGCGCAAATTGAGATCCAGCCGGTTGTGACAGCTGCGTCTCTATGGTGTTCATGTGTGCACGGAAATCATCTACAGTGTTCCGACGATAAGGACCAAATTTTTCGAAACTGTGAACAAGATCGTACAGCATCCACCTAAGCTGTTGCAAATCGCCTCAACACGGCATTTTTTAGTGGAAGGTGGGGCTCATTGCACATTACATGCTAGTACAGATTTTGAAGGAAGGCGATCCTGTCAGAAGAATGGATTTTTGTCCGGTTATGCTTCATGTGGACGCCGAAGATGCAACTTTTTTGAGTAGCATTCTTTGGACGGATGAGTCCATACATAACAGAAAATTTACTGATACAAGATACTTTATAACGTGGCATGCGTGTTTTGCTTGATCTACAACTTGTAGCTATATTCTGAAATTATACAATTTTGAGACTTTATACCGAAGTTTTGGTCAGCCGATGATTTTTTATGACTAATCATGATGCAATAGCATATCACTCAAGTACCCATAACAAAAATGAAAAATCCGATGACAAGTTTTTGCCAAACGGTCTGTTGAAGTTTTGTGCTCTCGGAGATCCATTATGCTTTTAGAGCTTGAATGCAATCTTATTGTCTGTGTTTACCCCATTGGACATTTACAACAAGTTTGTGGTACCAACAGATAAACTAGAAAGACGGGCATCTTTTTAAAGTCTAAATTAAAGTAAAGTAAAGTAAAGGGCACGGTTAATTAGTTGGTGATTTTTTAGGATAAATTAATTTTTTTGTAAATTTTCTTGAAGCTGCTTTTCAACACATGCTGATTTGGCATTATCTCGCGAAGTGTTTGATACATGATCACTTTCTTTTAGTCGACAATGGCGGATAGTATATTTTCTAAGGAGTAATACCAAACATTATGAAATCCAACAATGACAGTCTGTTTTATCAGGGTTCTCGTTTGGAGGTTTGCATTTTAATGAAAATTTCTAAAAATCAACTCTCTCTAAAACAGTTGGCAATCGGACCTTACTTTATATGACCTTTTTGTTGGAAATGAGCCGTACAGTCTTATCCTAAAGTATTTTCCATTTGTTATCGAACACCCTGTATATACAGCGAGGTAAACTTGTGTCCTCCTATTGTAGGCTTTCAAGGTGCGTCCATAGTTTTTAGCCGTCAAATTATACAACAAGCTTTCAGTAGATTTTAGATTTCTCCATATGAAAGAATTTATGAATTAACGTCAAACAGATTATAACCAGCAAGGTTTTTTTATAGAGCAGCTAAATTTCTAGCAGACTAAGATTATTTTATTATATGATTTTGGTGTGTATTTCTATGTACTTGTAATATGTAATATTCCTTTTTGGATTTTTATATTTTTACACTGCTTACTTAGTAGCGTTTTAATGTTTTTATGTGACTTGTATTAAAACATGTGTGTATTGTGTGTAAAACACGAATAAACTATGTTTGATCAATGATCGAATATATTGAGTAGGTATGTAGCAGGGAGTCTATACTAGAACCAGTAGAATTTAGTTCAGCACCATCAGCCAAATTGTACAAAGTAACATAGGATTTGGATTGCTGAATCGGAATGATAAAAGTGATTTCAATTTAGCTCTCATTCTATACTATCGAGGACATACACGGGGAAAAAACAAAATGGAGTGGCAATACTGATACTTTTTCGCCCCGGCAAGATAACTTAATGCGATATTAATGGAAAACTTCTTTCTGCTGCAGGCACACACGTGTGGACTTTCCAGCAATTTCAATTTCGCAAGAAATTGCTACGGAAATGGACACGAAATTATAAAATGACTGAAAGTTCTTTTACGAGATGTGTTGCTGGAATGAACTTTTGATATGGTTTAACATTTATCGGAGGTTTGCACCTACAGCAGTTCAGAAAAATTTGTAATTTAGATTGTAGGTACCAACAGATCAATTAGATACTAGCCTTGGATATTCTTATACTGAAAATGGTTATAAATATAGTTTATATAGAACAGTATTAGTAAAACTAAAGTCGTCTCCTATACAAAATATCACTCCAAAGCTGCTGATTTTTAAAAAAATATACACCCTTTAATGGAGTGTACTACAAAAGAAGAAATGAATCACTCCATCAATCGACAATACAATATATTGGGTCCTTGCTGGAGAACGAGAGAAGCTGGATTTACTAAAACTACTCATTCCCCAGACGCAAGAAAACAAGCCCTAAATAGTGTATCTCGACTTCCAACCGAAAAAGGTGGTCACACGATTCGCGGACCCAGGAATTGCTCACCTCATGGTGTGAGGAGTAGTCACTGGTAATGCAACAGCAGCTCGGTGTGTCGCAGCCCGGACAGTACCTTTTTGTTAAAAAAAATAAGTGGGCGTTATTTACCCCAATAGCAAATCGGCGAAGTGTCAGCTAGTAGCTGGTTTTCAACTTAACCTTAATCTTATATTAATAATATATATACTATGGTGAATGGCAAATACTTAAGGAGGAGGCTGTACAGCTGATTTTCAACAAAAAAAGTCATATAAAGTAGGGTTCGATTTTCAACTGTTTCAGACATGAACTGATTTTAGGAGATTTTCTTTAAAATGCAGGTCTCCAAACGAAAACCTTAATAAACAAAACTTTATTTTCGGATTTTGGAATTTTTCATATTAGTACCTAGAAAATATGCTATCACGTCATTACCAACTAAAAGAAAGTGATCATGTATCAAACACTTCGAGAGATAGTGTCAAAGTCAGCGTGTGTTGAAAAGTGACTTCAAGAAACGTTAGAAACAACTAAATTATATTAAAAAACAACTAATAATTAACCATGCAGTTCACGGTAAAACATGCCCGTCTTTCTAGTTATCGACTGGTAGGTAACACAAACTTGTTGTAAATATGGTAAACACAGGCAATAAGATTTCATTTAGGCTCGAGAAGTATAATGGATCTCCGAGAGTAGAAAGCTTCAGCTTCAATAGAGCGTTTTGCAAAAACTTGTCATCGGATTTCTCATTAGTGTTATGGCTACTTGAATAATGTACGATTACATCACCATTGGTCATAAAAAGTGATCGGTTAACCAAAACTTCGGTATAGGGTCTTAAATTAATTAATAATTAATAATAATTACAAATTACAAATAATTACAGTTATGAACAAGATCTTACAGCATTCACCGCCTCAGCACGCTATTTCGCAGTGGAAGGTGTGGTTCACTGCGCAGGCAACTGATCTGTATCCGTATTATTGCCATTACATAATTATGATAGTACATATTTTGAAGGAAGGTGATCCTGTCAGAAGAATGGACGTCGATTTATGCTTCATGTGAACGCCGAAGATGCAGCATTTTTAAGTCGCATTCTTTGGACGGATGAATCCATACATAACTGAATATCTAAGGACAGAAGGTACTTTATGACGTGGCCTGCATGTTCTGCTTGCTTGCCTAGTGACGTTTTAAAACGAATCCATTTTAAATTACAACTTGAAATTTTCTTCCAGAGTTATACGATTTTGGGACCCTATACCGAAGTTTTGGTTAACCGATCACTTTTATGACTAATCATGATATAATAACATATTATACAGGTACTCACAGCAAAAATTAAAAATCCGATGACACGTTTCTGCCAAACGGTCTGTTGAAATTTTGTGCTTTCAGAGCTCCATTATGCTTTTAGAGGTGAAATGCAATTTTATTGCCTATGTTTATCACAGATTCATCAAGTTTTGAGGTACCAATGGATAACTAGAAAAATTGACATGCTTTGAACGTAAAGTGCATAGTTAATTATTTCGTGATTTTTCAAGATAAATTCAGTTTTCTGTAACGTTTCTTGAAATCACTTTTAAACACATGCCAATTTTGACAGTATCACGTGAATTATTTGATACATGGTCACTTTATTTCAGCCGATAACGACGTGATAGCGTATTTTCTAAAGACTAATTTAAAAAATTCCAAAATTCGACAATAAGATTTAGTTTAGTTAAGGTTTTCGTTTGGAGTTCTCCATTGTAATAAAAATATCTAAGCATCAATTTGTCTCTGAAGCAGTTGAAAATCGGACCTTACTTTATATGATTTTTTTTGTAAATCGGCTGTACAGTCTTCTCCTAAAGTATTTTCTAATCGCAACATTGTTAGAATTCTCGAGACATTGTCTCCCAAGCCGCTTCAAAACCCTTGCATCGGTTTTGTGATTACATGATTTGAAGAATGACAAAGGAAAGGCTCGCACACAGACCAGTAACTTCATACTCAACTGACTTATGCCATAAAGTGTGACGCAAACAATTTATAATAGTTAACAGCCATATAAATTTTCACCGTAGCAAATTTTTCATAAACCACTGAACCGAAAGCACGCGATAAATGTGTGGGTATTGAAAATGCGGAAAACTTTCACTAAAATACGTAGGCTGCAAACTGCTCTGAATACATTTTGTATAAAAATAGCTTCACAATGCGTATGACCTCTGACCTTCAAAGCTGGCTGAACTTAGCATGAAATAATTCCTTTTATGAATGAAACGGTACTTCACAAAAAAGTGTGTAAGCATACCGCGGGGAAATCACTCTTTCGGTTTATGTCAGTCGTTCTGAAAGAGCGCTTTCACCACGGAGTTTGAATTTGGAGGTGGATTGGTTATCTGCCGCAAAATATCTATTTGGTATACTCTCTTTTGACTAAATAATTTCATCGCTGGGGAGAACAAATATTTTATTGTCTGAGCTATGCTACGTTAAGTACAAGATGGCGCAAAATAAAGTCTCCTATTTCTTTCATATATAAAAGTAAGATTAAATAAATCAAAATCCTCAATTCTGTTTTCAAAGTTTACGTTAGCATTACATTATTGAAGTCGGTTTTCAAAGTCTAAAGGCAGAGTTTTATGGGTTATTTGTATTTTGTAGACAAACCTTTTACCAAAATTCGCAATGAACGGCGCCGTCGGGTAACGTTTAATTGTGAAGATCGTTTTCTTGATGTGCTAGGCCTTTCCATCACATAACTTCGTACATGGTCTATTTATTATTCATTAAATGACCTAAACGAGGTCTGTCGATGTGCGGTTTATCAGATTTAGATCCAGTTTCCGCGTCTTCTATTATTTTTACGATATTCTCGTTATGTCAGGATAATCAACGAATCATCTTGGTAAAAAAAATTCACGATTTTGGCACGTTCTCGAGGTGTAGGTACATCGATTCATTATTAATTTTCCAAGTATCTACTTCACAGCTGATAGAAAATATCGGACAGATGTCAACTACAAACGAAACCATGACAAAATTCCATGGAATACTTGATTTTGCGCCACAATGTAGTATTTTGAAAATTATATATTTATTTATGAACCATAAAGTAATGCATTAGAAAAGTTGCTGCGAGTGAACGAAGCACTAGCACAAAATGGAGTTATTGACGTATTCGATTATGACTAAAATACGTAAAGCGATTTCTTTGCAGCCCACATCTTCCCCTCATTTCTACAAATATCCATAACTCCAATTTGAGAACCTATGGACCGGGAAAATATTCAAAAAGCGAGTTAATTAATTTCCGTTTTACTCCTTTAAAGCCTACTCCGGCACTACAGGAGCAATTCTCGAAAACCAATAAACAAACAATAGCAAGTCGTTTATAAGTAAGCATTTTGTACGAAAATCTGAGCATTTTACCACTTCTGTTTCGTTTTTCTATTATGTTGGTTGGTTCTATTTCCAGACGGCTTTACTTCGTTAACATGGGAATAACTCCTTTCAAGTCAATTCGATTATTATTTCGCCGTCACAGACTACCATAGCGGTAACCACTCTGAGCTTCCATCAAGAATCCTATAGCACCTTCAGAACCAAGCACTACTGTCTAACAGACAGAAACAGAAATTCTAATAAAGGTTATCTCGAAAACGGTTACCTCTAGGGACTTAAACACAAAGTATACCTTTTTTACGTAACACAGATTGAGGAAACGGTTTTTTTTAATATTCACTATGATGCGCCAAAACGGAAAAAAGTTTTGTTAATTTAAAAGAGTTAGATGTGCCGTAGGTGGCGATCTCTATTTATGTTAGCAAAAACGTGGTTGAATTTGGATTTCTCGCCTTAAAAAATTCCTCGATGCGTAACTTTAGATCGTTGTCCCATTTCGTTGTGGAATAATTGAGAAAAAACCAAAATAAGAGTGAAACTTTGACACTCTGTATCTTGAAAATTAAGCGTTCCTGTCTCAATGTCCGTTAAATATGTGGGGTCACCTTGAATAAATATGTAACTTGAATATTCTGGATTTCAAAATACAGCGTGTCAAAGATTGCAAATAAAATTGGTTTTTTATCCACGTCTTAGAGGTTACTCATCCATTTTTTTTTCTTAAATTTGTCACTATTTTTCACTGCATTAAGGATCTAAGTCACTACTGGCTAGAAGATAGTTATCCTTTCCAGTGGCATGTAGGGGGTCGGGGGGGGGGGGCAGTCCCACAAAAATATTAGCAAAAAGATGTACGTCACTGACCTTAAAAAATGCTGTTTTTCAGATTAAACAGATAAAATTACATTTTTTATCTTTTAATGTCTCTTTGTATCTCATTTTGTTTTGGAACATATAAATAAAAAGCACTTCATTTCATAGCTCCACTTTTTCGACGGGCTATGAAGTGGTTCTCACTTTTTCCTCCAAAATAAAGTGGGATACGAAGAGAGATGAAAAGACAAAAAAGTTGGGTTTTCATCTGTTTCGTCTGAAAAACAATATTTAATTTTTTTAAAGATTAGTGGCATACATTGAAAAATTTTCCAAAACTTTGACGCCATGTATCTTGAACACAAGACTTTAGGACACATGTTTAAGTGAACTTTACTACTTGACGTTGGGTCCCAAATACGTCTTCGAAATTACGGCCCATCATCGATTAACGGTTGATGATAACGTTCAGAGAAAAAACGTAAAACTGATTAAGAAAACAGGGGAATATAAAAGCGAAGACGTATTGATTCTACGCAACCCTATGATTCCAAACATGCCATTCGACTTTAGATGGTTGCAGTTTTTAGTGCGGCTTGCATTTGCAATGACGGTAACTAAATCGCAAGGGCAGTCGTTGAACATTTGTGGTATCAATTTTGATAATCCATGTTTTCCACATGGTGATGTAGCCTGTTTCGTCATTATTTATTTACGCGCCCGAAAAAAAAAAACATATTGGATATGAAAAAGAACTGCAATGAACTATGCTTATCAGATAATTATTATTTATTGCAGATTAAAGTTCAATTTCAATATTCATATCTAAGACAGGACAGCGTCTGTCGGGTCAGCTAGTTTATTATACTTTTACAGAAGACGTTCAGAAGTTATAGCAAAACACGATATTTGTGCAAACTTGTATGTAAACAAATCAACCTACATTGCTTTCAACATCTATAATAAGCACATGAAATAAAAACGATCTGCAGCTTGACTAGGTACCACCCAGCTTTTAAAGAATCTTAGAATTTGTTAATCAATTTGGATTTCAACTGATGTGATTCTTCTAATGAGCGTTTAAGTTACACTGAAGCAAAAAATAGATTTTTTTCCTGCTAAAAATAAATTAAGAAGAGTATGTGTCGCACTCCGCGTTGAAAATACATGGTGTGCGAAATGAACGTGTCTCCTGTTATCTAAACAAGCATACAAATTCGGCTTAGCGTGGTGCTTTTGCGAATCAATTTTCATCATGCACGCTACATAAAAGCGTTTCAATTTTAAGCAAACGCGGTTTTTTGGCAAATAGCTACGTTCACTCTATAGAGTTGTGCTCTAACCCAGCACTTCGTTAAAAAATGTAATTGAGTTGCACGACGAAATACAAATTATATCGATGTCCCACATGAGCGTAGCCAACACTACGCTTAAACGAGCCACTTTTTTTATCTGCTTAGGGTGGTTCAGAAATTTAATTGAATTCGTTTCATATTCATACAATTCAGCATAACTTGGTCAAGCAGTCGATGTACGCAGAACAAAGATACGGTCTCGCATAGAGATTTTAAGGTTCCAAAAAAAAACCGGAAAAATGGAAAAACCCCCGCATTCTTCTCGTTTGTTTCCTGAACTTGGAAAACATTGGATGAAACGGAAAATGTATGTTTTTAACATAAAGCCAGGAATCTAAAAACAAGTTAGTGTAATTTTGAGATAAATGTATATTCGTGAATACAAATCGCATTAATAGAAAAACAAAAATTATAGAGTGTGGCCGGTCATCACTGTCGGAGTCTTTAGGGGGATGGAATAAAGTATTTTTTATCGACATATCACCCCCCATAAGTAGTTTTTTCCCACCATAATAAAATGGCAGCCATTTTGTTTTTTTTTTTCAATCGAAGCATGAGCGTTGTACTAATGTAATTTACCCAAGTCCTAGAGACACAAAATAAGTCTCATTCGATAGCCAAACATGTAGGCCATAAACCAGTGGTGAATATTTTCCTAATTGTTTCCTAAAAGAGCAGAAACCTTGTTAACGTATATTAATTATGTAGGTTTTTATAATTTCAGCTTCATCAAAAAATCTGAATTGTTAACCTACAATTTTTTTTATTTTTAAGCGATAGTACATGATGTTCTCAAAAAATAGGTATACATCTTAGCCCTAAGTAAAGTAGTTTAGAATCTATGACGGTTTGAATATAATCTTTTATTGTCTAATCCGGTAGTTGAGAAGGCAATAAAATAAAATACTTAGTGGTCACGACATTTCTCTTTTTTTGGAAAAAAGAAACACATGTTACAGCCATTGTTCGAAATGTCCTCTTTGGTGTTGTAGACTTGCTGTTGCTCTTACTAACACATGTTGCGTAGAGCACCTGATCATCGCTGTGTTATTCCGTTATTCATTTCCGACTTGAGTAATTTTGCAAACAATAAGCTCCTCGCGTGTATTTGGCCCATCGACATAAACTTTCTGTTTCATTGCACCCCACGAGAAAAAATCAAGTGTTGTCAAGTCCGGTGAACGCGGTGGCCAAGCGATTGTTCCACCACGTCCAATCCACGGCGAGTATCGTTGATTTAGATGGCTTCGTACAATTGCATAAACATACTCTAAAAGCGGAAATGGTTTAGCATCATAGGACATTTTTTTTGTTTTCGTCCAACAGCAATGTTATCAGGGTTGTAACGCTGCATTTTATATTTAAAATATGTTCAAAACAATTGTTGAATTGACTAATATTTAATACATATACCTCCCTGAATATTAAAGTAATTTATTTTATTTTTAAGGAAAACTTTTCCCAAAATTTACCGTTTTTTTCCAATTTTTGCGGCAAAAGAGCCTGTTTTTCCGCCACCCAATATTTTCAGAAATTTTGAAAGACTAGACTCACGTGAACTATTAGTACTCTAAATATGCATACATAGACACATGCATTTTGGCTGTAATTCGACGTGATGCATAGCAACATAGCGTACCTGCATCATCAGCTCACGGGCATGCAGGTATACGATAGAACGAAATACGTAGCAATTCATTCCCTCTATTACTTGTTAATCATTATACTGCGATTCAACATGTCACAACAGCTAGTTGCAGCAATAACAATTAAGGTCGACTTGCTACTCAGGTGGAAGTAGGATCTTACTTTGCACTGCTGTCAATGGAGCAGATAAGAGAAGACTAGACAATGGTTAAGATAAGCGTTAGATTTTTCTGGCTTGTTGGCTTAAGGTACACAGGTTGTACAATGCAAGCTTAAGCTTCGACTTAAGGTAAGCCGACGTTAAACTACGTTATTTGCAAAACGCCCATTGTACAATGCTTTCTTAGCCCCCCACTCCAAGCTTAACTCGAGCTTACGTAAGCCGAAGCTCAACGCGAGCTCAGCTGAGGTTTAAACCTAACCTGATACAAATTACATGATGTGTCAAGGAGCGACTTTCAAATTGCTTTTCACTCTATTTAGGTTATATTTTTTGAGAGATTGTGTGTCTAGTTTAACAGAGAGAGCAAATAAAAGAATAGAAAGGCAGAAATGGTCATTGCCCGAATTTGGCACAAACTGTCACAAGTCATTAACCAAAAAAGGTAACTTTTCAGATGATTATGTCAGTACGTATTGCTTCATTGGTGCCAACCGTAGTGAATGTCATTATCAACTAGGTTTAACTAAGCCGACGATTGTACAATGGATGTCGACTTTAAGCCTGAGCTTAGCTAATCTTAGGTTTAACAAAGTTTGTATTAAACCCGTATTTGTACAACCGGCCCTTAGCCTCACTTTTCAGCTATACTACCTGATACTTTAGACTGGTTTGACGTCTATTTGATAGGTATCAGCTGATGAAGAAGTACATCTCAAATTTAATTTTTTAGTAGTGTTCTGAATTGGCAATCCTGCAAGTCAGGACCGTCGTAGTAATATTTTTACTGAATATCCCATTGCCAAAAAATAATGACTAATTTTGAGAACAAAAAATTGATTCACTATTCAAAAACTCACAGCAAAGATGCTGAGATGACAAATACATTTTTGACTTTATATATCGTGAAGAGTCAATTATTCGCTTTTGATACGGATGACAGTCTAAAGTATCGGGGAGAGGGTATATCTTTAGGACTGTGGTTTGTTGTCAATCATTTTAACCTCCTTGTTATAATGAGTACCTAGTCGAGATAACGTGCTTGACAATGACGATGAAGTGGACGAATTAAATTTATTTTTGTAAAGGTTGGCTAGACAAGTATTTGAGAGGGGCATTTCGATAAATCTGAGAAATTCATTTTTTCCATCGATTCAAGGTAACTAAAGCTACAGCTGTGGATATTCTAAGTCTAAGTGAGAGTGATTGAATATTGAATCCCTATGTAATGGCGTTGCTAACTGTATTTATACTGTGGTAAGAGACAATTTTGCTGCAATTATAGTGTGACCCCTATGAATTAGCTTCTCATGCTTCTTCGACTTTGTGCAGGCAGGCGTTTGACGCGGATTTTTCTAGAGGCCATCTGGCAACCGCAAAAATGATATCTGAAATAATTCATTACCAAAGCATAATGTTTGCGATGTTGCCAAGCATTTGCAATACTTAAATAAGCTTCAGTTACGATTGCCATGATGCAAGTCATCTTCGCCTTAAGGTGCTCGTCAAGATAAGCCTCCTCATCTCATTACTTAGTTTCTTATCAAGAGGGACGGGTGCAACCAGCAGTAAGACATATCTCTATTTTAGCTAGAACATGCCATTTTAGTTATTGGTTAGGAAAATACCTGGTTATTTTATTATTTTATTGCTTTAAGTTTCATAGGCCAACACGTGCTTCACTTTTCATGTCAGTGGGTTCGCTAAATATTTTAACTGTAACAATTTCGAATCTAAAATATAACCTAGCACGTATACACGGTGGGTCAATAGTGCGTGGACGGAAGATTGTGGGCTTACTAAAATATATTTTAGAAACCTGTCACTTGATCAAGGTAGGGAAGCTTAAGGGCTATAACATAAAATTAATTCCACTTAAATTTTGATGTTTATACAGGGTGATTCATATCAAACTTACATTTTTTAGAATGGTACCCCCTATATATTATTGCATATTTGGACTCCTTGGTGAATTCTTTTTACGCTTGGAGAAATCAGTAGACTAATTAAGGAAACTTCAATCGCAGATAACTTGTTTTTTTCAAATGGGAATGCCTATTTTGGTTTACAGAGTCAAATGTAAAATTTGATTACCTTTCTAACAATATAGGCCTCTCAATATCAATCTTGTTTTGGTTTTCATTTTATTTCAAATTTTCAGTCAAATCGGTGTTTTCCAATTTTCCTGCATGCAAGCAACCTAGCAAGCCATGAAAAATAAACAAAAGCCCGTTAAAATGGAAGAAACAAACTAACTTAGTAGAAAGATGTAAACCAAGTAGAGTGGAGAGGCAAGATCATGAAAATTCCGTACAACACATCAGCTCTAACGGGATACAACAGCGCCAAGATATCTAATGTCAATGAGAAGCTGAGGTACGACAGAAGTGTTTGTTTTTCACAACCTACTAGCTATTGAGGACTACTAGAGCTTGACAACTTTCCAAAACGATTAAGAATTTTGAAACGAAAGGAAAACTACCAGCGATTTTTGCTTACAGTCTAACGTCTTTAGACTGAAGTTTCACATTTAATGGAATAGAAAATTAGTCATTTCCACTTAGTTAAGTCAAAAGTGAAGATATCTCTAACTGGAGCATTCTGAACATCTATTGAAATGATTGCTAGAATCTTTTAATTACGCAATGTTGTAATTGTGTTTATTCCATGTAGTTTTCTACAAACTAAATTATGTTTTACAATTGAAACAGACTGCAACTCAAGTTTCATTTTCTGCGATTTTGCTAATAAGGGGAAGTACCTACTGAATAAGTTGAGGGGTTCCAGTCAGAGGTATCATTACTTTTGACTTACGGAAATGGCTATCTTTTTATGCAATTAAATGTGAAAATTTATTCAGAAGACATAGATATTCTACTGCCAGCAACAATTGCTGGTAGTTTTCCTTTGATTAGATATTTTTTACTGACTTTGGAAAATGGCTAAAAGCTACTAGTAGGCTGTGAAAAATTAGCGTTCTTGTTACCGCTATTGTTTCTGGTTAGAGCTAATATGTTGTAAGGAATTTTCATGATCTTGCCTCGTTACTCTAGTTAGTTTGTATCTTTCTACTAAGTTAGTTGGTTTCTTCCATATTAACAGGCTTCTGTTTATTTTCATGCCCTGCTAGGTTGCTTGCACGCAGGGAAATTGAAAAACGCCGATTTGACTGAAAATTTGAAATAAAATGAAAACCAAAAAAGATTGATATCGAGAATGCTATCTCGTTAGAAAGGTAATCAAATTTTACATTTGATTCTTTAAACCAAAATAGGCATTTCTATTTAAAAAAATCAAGTCATCTGTGATTGAAGTTTCCTTAATCTACTGATTTCTCCAAGTACAAAAAGAATTCAAATTTAGCCGTCTGACCTAAGATGACGCATTTCATGCTTAGTCGTACCGCAAAGTCACGGCCTTCTAAGGTTTATAGTCGCTGCGATATTCAATTTTTTTCTGATACCTACTTATACCAAAAATGTTGATTTGTAAGTTTTATATGAATCACCCTGTATAAACGTCAAAATTTAAGTTACGTTTTACGTTATAGCCCTCAAAGGTCCCTACCATGATCAAGTGAAATATTTTTTAGTAAGCCCACAATCTTCCGTCCACGCACTACTGGCCCACCCTGTATAGTTCCAAAACGGTTCGCTTTGGAAGCAGTATAGGTATGTCTTAATATAGAAACCAGTTTTAAATCAGGATCAATTTTTTTAGGGGACAATAGAGAGAATCTTTTATACGGATAAACATATCTAGAGTTTACTCCCATCTATGAAATATACTCGAACCTCTTAATCCGCAAGCAAAGATGCGCTGTTCGGAAAATATGTTATTCAACCCAGAATAGTATAGGGGTCGTCCTCCATCAGACCATTGTGGTTTCATTGTACTAACACTAACAAAACAGCAATTTTTATTACACAAAACCTCATATGTCTGAACATCTCGTCATAGGCCAATCTGGAGTTGAGGTATTTTCTCAAAAGATACATGGGATTGCCTTCTTACCCAACAAAATCTTGCTTATATAATTTACCATAATGGTGGATGCGTCAGCTCCGCCGCGATGACGTCACAGCGGTTATGTTTCTGCGCCCGGCACCTCCACCATTTTTGCAAAACTTCTTGCAAAACAAATGATAAATGTGTATTGCCATTGATTAAAGTATCGTTTAATACTTTAATCAATGGTATTGCTTATTCAGACCCTTGAGCGTAAATAACTTGAGCGAGGGAAGCATTGCTTTCCTCAGCGGTTCTCAACTCTTCATACACATATGCGTTTCTCTACGGTCATACCTCCCAATTGCCTTAGATAAGCAGTGCAGTGCAGTGCAGTTTAGAAAACAACTTTTGAAGTGATCGAAATAGTTGACTAACATTTTGTATGCTCCTACAGACTTATTGTAGTAACTACCTATTGAGTAAGTTTTATTAAGACCAGATAACTGAACGACTAAGAGATTTATATATAGCAAGTTACAAGGAGCCAGTGATTACTGGACGACAGAAAGACCGATGGAAACACTTGACACATCATCTTCCCTATTTTACGTGGACACCGTGAAAAATTCTAAAACGGGTCGAATTTTATAAAATTTTGAGCTCATATTAAGGAATTTACAAATCGAAAACCTAAGATTTTTTTTTTATTTCATTCATGAATAGCTTTAACAAAATTTGGCTCACCGTGAAGATGTAGATTCTCATAAATGGAATCACTGTTTCTATAAATTTGCCGCATTAACAGAAATTTTCCAGCTACTGGAAGATTTCGAGATACCATGATTGTGCATGATGATTCGATATAATTTCTTTTCGTTCATAAAAAATGCAAAGTAAACCAGAGGGCTAAGCACTAACAACATTACAGCGGCTATACTACATCGACAAAGAAATTATTACAAATAGTCTCAAAAAATTATTTGCCTTATATTGACAGATGGCGTTTTTTGTCGTTTCTATTCAAAATCATCATACCCTTTGAAGCACTTCGTTGAAATAAAAACAGCGAACGCAAAGGTCTATCAAGAAGAATAAGTGAGCTTAAAAAGTATTTTTTAGAAATGGCTGGCCTTTTTTGAACTGGATTTCATTTTTCTGGGAAATACCCCTACCACACTTTTTTTGTCTCCTCGCATTATTCGCAGTTAAATATCCTGTCTAATACAAAAACTAAAATGTGCTATCTTTAGCACAAGCTTCTCTACGTGACGGTAAGTCGATGCACCCTTCTGAGAATGGAGACGATAATTGATCATTTATGATCGCTCAAGTACAAGACTCTCTTTTGCATCATCATTTTTTGCACAGTCACTTGAATTTGTCATCTTGTAGAAAAGCGTCGCTTGCACTTCAATTTAACGTCTTGTAGAAAGGCGTTGCTTACACTTTTTTTGAACCAAATTCATCTCATATCTTTTCTAACAAAAAAAAAACTGCAATGCTCTATCTCTAGCAACAGATTTTCTATATGACGTTACAATGTTACATTGAAGCGTTGATGTGAGCGTCGCTGTTCTACAAGACGCTAAACTGACTGTTCAAAAAGTGATGATGCAAAAGAGAATCTGTACTTCAGCGATGACAAATGGTCAATTAGCGTCTTTACCTTTACAAAGGTGCATCGACTTAACGTCACGTAGAAAGGCTTGTGCTAAAGACAGAACGTTGTAGCTTTAGACAGAATATCGGGGATCAATGGATAAAGACAAAATAAGTACACAGAAAAAAATACTGTTGCGTTTCCAATTAACTGTTAGTATTTGAATATTTTCCTATCGCTTTAAACATATTTACAGTTGTTTCAAATCTATGGCATTGAAAGAATTCAATCCTTATATTCGAAGTAATCACATGTACGCCAATAAATTCAAAATAATTTTATATTCGTTTTAACGATATGTATAATCCTTCTAATACTAATATTGACATAATAATGCAATCAAAACATCCATTTGTTTTCGAAATTTACCCTATGTTTCATTTAATCAAAGCATACAATCTATTCGATGTACAAAAATTATTACTGCAACAGCAGTTCGTGATAATTCATCTGATAAAAATTAATTTTGTTTCAAAATGTAACTATTTCGTGAACAATAACCCATGCTTTCAAAACATTGTCTATGTTGTTAAAGAAATTGGTAAGTAGTATTCGTAACAACAGCATAATATATCGAATTCAATGGCCCTTGTTGTTTGCTGAATTATAATCAGCACTCGGCGGGACTGATGTCCCGATTCAATGACCGGAAAAAGGAAAGAACAGGGGGATCATCTTGTTGTTATTATCAGCGCCAACCCGCCAACATGGACGAGGTTATTTCGTTGTGTTTCGTTGTTTTGTTTCGGTGTTAGCCGTGTTGTGTCATCTCGTGTTTTTGCTTTTTCCATCAGCAATTGTGTGATTTAAATGTGTCCAGTTATATATTGAATGGAGGACCTACTGAGAAATTGGGGCTTAGAGGAGCTAACACCCACATTTGAATGTAGGTATTTAGATTAGTCAGACAGTTATATTTCAGGTAAAAATGCAACAACTGGTGCTGGCTTATGTCTAATTCTTATATCATGCTGCTTATAACTTCATACAAAATCACACCATTAAACGTCCAAACGAATCGATCAGCTGTCCTCGCAATAAAATCTGTTGGTCCAAGGAAAAGAAAGTAGTTTAGAATCAATTACCAAACATATATTCGATCCAACGACAGGCTGCGATTGAATCATTCATTGGAATCCAATGACATCTTGTAGTTAAATCGACAATATGGTATAATTCGTTACCAACTATACACTTTCCATCGCTGTATTTCAGGAATTCTGAGTGTAACGTCCCATTGAATCCAAGCGTAAGTCTTTGACAAAACGACAGATTTTCTGTGTGTATGGTTGTGGGGGGTATTTAATTGGAAATGAGAATAATATTTCTATAAAAACTTGTTTGAAGCTCACTTTTTTTGGCGACTTTTTTTTGTTTGCAAGTAGCATCTACTTATAAACATTATTAATTACTTCATTGAAACAAAATGCACGCAATTCTTCAACAGTTGTCATGATTTCAAGTAAAAAAGGACAAAAATAATTAAAGTGCCAATATACGGCAAATAAATTCTTCGAGAGTTTTTAAATCTCTTTTTGTCGATAAATTGAGTTCTAGTTTCACCCATTTTTTTTTTGTGAACTCAATGCTGGCACACTGTGTATAGTGGAGAGTATATGAAATGACTATGACAGTTTGAAGTGGTTTGAAAGTCCATTGCAAAAAATGGTACACCACTGATGCTGCACATATACACATAGCCTTGTAGTCGCCAGATATTATTTCACTTTAGTTTGTGCATATACTCACATAATTAAATAGTCCTCATAGTATCTACAGGGCATTTAGTCGGATATTCTAGCGCGAAAACGTTATTATAATACCAAATTAATTGGCTATGTATACACGTATACAAAACGGGTCGGGGTAACGAGGTACCGTTTATGTGGATAATTGTACTGCAGTGCAACACGTAAGAATTAACCTCTTGTAGCTTGATTTTATTTGTTAACTCGTCCGCATTGAAACGACTGAGCAAGTGGCTACTTGCTAGGTATAACCATTTGTGCTGTTTTATGAATTATCCTTAGGTAAAAAATTCTCACATCACATCAAAGTATTTGTTTCTTACCTAATCAGTCAAGAACACAAGGGCTAATGTACTGCGACTTAGGTTGTAAAGAGATTACGCAGGGAGGTTATGTTAAAGCCAGATTTGAATAGAATAACGTATACTGTGTCCAAGACAAACAGGGCCAGTATGAGTACCTTTTAAAGGAAGAGACTTACAAAGACGGTTGTATTGGGAAAACATTTTCTACTTCAAGACTCGCTAAAAAGCCTTTAACAAATGTCCGAAACCATTTTTTGTTTCCGAGGTATTTCGAAGACACCAAAATTTGATTATCGATAAGATTTTTTTTTCTGCGTTATTTTACGTAATACATTCAGACTAAGAATACTTCCTTACACCAACTATTTATAAACCTTTATTTGCCTTAAGCAGGATGTAAGCAGGATCTTTGTCCGACGTTTAGAATTTTTGTCCTCACTTTATCTATCTATTTTTTCAAGTTTAGTATATTCCACTACTTTAGGAAGTGGTTTCTATTTCAGCCGACCCTACACTGATGGGTACAGTTTTTATGTATGTACAGTTTCCATGAATTTTCATTCAGCCAATGCCTATTGATAGTGTCAAACTAGATTAGATATGTTACTCAGCCCGTCTCCATGCACTGAATCAGTTTAGTTTAGTAATCCTGAGATACCTCATGCTCTCCAACTGCAGTTTAGCTAGATGAGGATGCTGTCTCCGTTGAAGTTATGCATTTTTCATTTCATAGGCAGCATATACATATAACTGTAATCCAATTACAATATAAAGAAATTGCTATGGACATTTAAGTTGTTACTATCGTAGGTGTTGTGATATTTGAAGCTATGGACGTTTTTTATGTGATTGGTTCTTTTTATCAAATTTAAATGTTTCATATTTCGAATTACTCTTTTTTCTATAATAAGTGCCTTAAGTTCCAATAAATGCCAATATCTCCCGCCTATAAAGCGTCCAGTTCTTGCATGCGTAACCGCTTGGGAACCCTACCTTGGGCCGTGTTTCGTCTTCTTTTCAGCATTAGCCCCCCCCCCCCCCCTATCCAAAAGGTGCTGCTAAAATAAGGTCCTATCCGTCACTATTGAAGTTCATCATCTATCAGGAGGTGTAAAAGATCGTTTTCTGTGGCCGAATTTTACGACCAGAGAGGTGCTGGTCTATAGTAGCAGTGTAGTAGTAAACTAGTTATATTAGACAAAATGAAGAACAGAAATATCTACCTACATACCTATTGAGATATGTGCGTAGGTATCTATTTTACTGACCGTAAACTGCAGATAGCAAGGAATCATGCCATAGAAGTTTATGCGGGAGTTCCAGAGGTTCTAATTTTGAATATGTTGGATGGTACCATTGTGGTCGGATTTGTCGACGATCTAGCGCTGGTGGTGAATGCTGTAGATTAGGTCGAGTTAACTTTCAGAGTTAATAAAAGTCTTGTCTTGTGTTTTCAAAATTATTTTTATATTATATACTTGGCTACCATATACAAATAGTTTACAACTTCCATTTTTAGCAATTACTTCCTCATTATACTAGTTACATTTCTATAGCTGTTTTACTTCTTACTTCTTCCTTTTCCCATCTCTATTCTTTTCAGCTGGAAATATTATTAATTCTACAAACTGCGCAAGTGCGCACCAATTTTGGGTAAAATCTATTGAGTGGGGGGCTATGCTCTTTCTCTACCGACGTTAGCTTCTAGATGAAATGTGATGGTTTATTCCTTTCACTTCTGAACTCAAACAGTTAATACCTAATATAATTATGTCTCTCTAAGACAATTTTTTGTGTCTGTGCAGTTATGTGGTAACCAAGGTAAGGGATTCATATTCCCAATGCAAAATCATAACGATTTGATTGCTATGGTTTCGCATATGTTTGCTGCTTCTGCTTTTTATTTTACAGCTATGTGTAGGAATGTAATTTTTCAGATCTATATATTTTTCTCCATGAACATGTGACGGCGAACATTTTAATCTTTAAATATCAAGTCAATCATGCACTGTATGTTTATTAATTATCTAACAAAAGAGTCGCTGAACATCATTCTTTGTTTCTAGCCATAT
The DNA here is from genome assembly GCA_951848785.1 of Callosobruchus maculatus. Lineage (NCBI taxonomy): Eukaryota > Metazoa > Arthropoda > Insecta > Coleoptera > Chrysomelidae > Callosobruchus > Callosobruchus maculatus. Next base: position 1,818,041 of record CATOUR010000142.1, on the reverse strand, counting down.
ATTTTTGTGTTGCGATGCCTTATTTTATGTGTTTTAATGTTTCACATTTTTTTATAACATTCCTTACGTAAAAATACCTAGCAGTCAGATTTGCTAGTTAAGAACGCAACGAAAAGATCTGTTGGACATTTTTGTAATTTTATTTTACGAGGCCTGAGGAAAAAGTTGTAGATTTTCGAACATATTATATATATATATATATATATTTTTTATTTATCACCATATATCTGAAAAGATCCGGTAGGACTGTAAATGTAAAGCATCTATGATTTTTTTTACCATTATTCTATCTGTTCGCTCTTTTATATATCTAATTTTTTTTAATCTTTACCATGTGAACATTTGAAAGTTATCTGCTTTTTGGCTTTTTAAATATGCCCATGCTACTTCATAGATTTGTTTATGAAGTATATGAACGCAATTTTTCAAAATGTAAGATCGCGTGAAGGTCCATACTTCAGAAACAGATCGTGAAATCCTGTGAAGTTCTCTACAAGGTGCTAATACCAGCCATAACTCATTCACAGGAAAACCACCTTTTTTTTTTTGGGGTGCCACCATCAAGAACACCTTTTTTTGGAGGGGCTCTGCACCTTTTTCGGGGTGCCACCATCATGAACACTTCTTCGGGGTGACACCACCAGAACTCCTTCTGAAGAAGCCAGCCCTCTTTGGGGTGCCAACAGCAGCATGTAACACTTTCTTTGGAGCACCACCTTCTCTTCGGAAGGGCGCCACGAGAACTACTCCCTGGACTTCCCTCCGAAGCTAAGTTCTTGTTTTTAAAAAAAATCAAGTAGAACACAAATGTACTGCATTCATATATATGAAATAAATCTTTACTAAACCACTGTTGTCCTGTTTTCATTTCTTGGCGGCTAGCTAGACTCACGCACACACGCACGCACCCACAGCCATGTTCATGTAATCTGATTGAGCTGCTGGTTGCTATGGGCAATATGTTGGTTGGTGGCTCATCACCAATCAGCGCATTTATTGTTACAGTCTCAGGAGGATAAATGTATGGATCGATAACCATTATCTCGAACTTGCCCAACAAAAAACAAAGGTAGCCATACTTAAAAGTCCACGTATTTGAAGAGATTGTGTACGTTTCCAGCTAGGTGACGCAGTGTTAGCTCCTGCGGATTCTATAAGATACCTAGGTGTTCTGTTAGATAAAGGCGGTACCTTCTCATACCACATTAAAAGTACAGTGCTTAAGGCGGAAAGGAGAGCCACTGTGTTGGCCAGAATTATGCCGAACATTGGAGGCCCTAGCTCTAGCAAAAGGCATCTGATGTGCCTAGTGGTATATCCGATATTCCTGAACACTGCTCCTATCTGGTGTGTAGCGTTGTAAAAGAGGTATATAGAACCCAAATGGAGAGAGCTCAAAGGAAGATATTGTTGACAGCAATTTGTGCATATAGAACTGCACCAACTAAAGATATCCAACTCCTGGCGGCAGAGATTCTAATCCACCTACTAGCAAGAAAAAGGCGTTTGCTATTCTAAAATGGAGGTAGCAATCTACAGGTAGGTCATAAGAAAGCAAATCCGATGGCAAATTATGGTGGTTTGTCAAAACAGATGGGACTTAAATGTACAAGCAGCCTAATAGACCAAGCGGTTAATACCTAAACCTTGAGATGTAGCTCAACTGCCCACACCGTGAGATAGATTACTACATGACGCAATTGTTTACTGGTCATGGAAGCTTTAGTTCCTACTTGAAAAGAATTGGCAAGAAGCAGAGCTACCAGTATGTTTATTGCGATGGTTTGAATGATGCGTGTCACACCTTGTTTCGCTGCCAAAGGTGGGGCGAAGTGAGAGGTCAAGCTACAATTTCTATTGGACAACAATCCACACCGTAAAACCTGGTAAAACTGTTGATGAAGGAGAAAAAGCTTGGTTTACAATAAAGTAGCTGTATAAGCAAATTATGAGTACCAAAAAAGACGACGAACTGATTCGCAGGAACAGCCTTAATACAAATAAAAATCGTGAAGGTACAGAAGAAGATGCGGTAACCCGAACTCCTAATCCTTCCGGAGGAAGGGAGCTGTAGGATCCGAAGAAATAACTGGTGGAAATAGATAAAAACAGCTATTCGCGAGGATATATATTTAACAGTACCAGGGTAGTCGTGGATTCAAAGGAGCCACTTCTGCTTGCCTAAGCGCCGGCAACGCTCCTTATTTAAAAAGTAGCAAATTATTGGCGTAAACCTTTCCAATTGTCTGAATGAGTATGCGACAATTCAAGTCTCAGGGCCCTCACTGGACTTGACGGCATTTTGGCCTGCTAGTAGTGAGAAGTTGTTTATTGAGAACTTCATCTGCTCAAAGAAAGCCGAGTAGCTTCCGTTAATCTTTTATGTTGACTAACAGTTTCAGATCAGATATTTTACAGCATGCCTGGCAGTATTATTCAGTACCAGAAATTATATAATGTTGAATAACAATCAGTACAGATAAAAGAGGAAAAGTATGCTGAGGATATATGAATTATTGAGCTAGGTACACCCGCTCCATAGATAAGTGTGAATAAATAAGCTCGGCACTTACTATGCGTTGTTAGGATTTCTTACGCAACATATTTCAGTTTCGATTTTTTTCTCTGATAGCAGAAACAAACCTTTGGTTTGCTCTTCAACCTTACTGTATTATTAAGTCTGCTCAAAGAAAGCCGAGTAGCTTCCGTTAATCTTTTATGTTGTGACTATCAATTTCAGATCAGATATTTTACAGCATGCCTGGCAGTTTTATTCAGTATCAGAAATTATATAATGTTGAATAACAATTAGTACAGATAAAAGAGGAAAAATATGCTGAGGATATATGAATTATTGAACTAGGTACACCCGCTCTATAGATAAGTGTGAATGAATAAGCTCGGCACTTACTACTACTACTACTACTTACTATGCATTGTTAAGATTTCTTAAGCAAGATATTTCAGTTTCGCTTTTTTTCTGTGATAGCAGAAGATAGCAGAAACAAACTTTTGGTTTGCTCTTCAACCTTACTGTATTATTAAGTCTCTGTCATTACGTTTGCTTAGCATTATTCATGAACATCGAGAGTTGGATTTTTAGCCCCCAAGGTGAGACAATTTAGTGCAATAAGCGTATAATAGTGGGATTTCGTATCAAGGGAATGCATTTCAAATGGCATGCATAAAATCATCATATATCTTCCAACAGCTAATTCACTCCAGCAGCTGTCAAATAAATTACAGGTATCATTCATTATCTAGCTACAGTGATGTATGTGCAACAAACTGGATACGCTGTCATCCAGAAAATGATACAGTTATATTTTCAGATTAATCGGAACGTCTGTTTGAGATAACACATTGATCTGATAAAAGCTGTATCATATCATAATTTTTTGAATTTTCCATGCCATATTAATGGCAACATTGACAACACCACTGTATTATTAGCTATTGAACAAATTTGGTATTGTGCGATTGCACTTAGCGAAGAGTCACGACAAAACACGGGCATACAGTACATGTGCAATTATCCACCACCCCCTCCATTACATTCTCCAGACTTTTCCCCCCTGATCATCTCCTATTTCAAATCCTGGACAAATGGCTGGATAGGAAATTAGGATCGAATAACCAGTTCAGAGTTGAAACAAACCATAGATTTAGAAGAAGTTCGACATCAGAAACATTTTAGAATAAATGTATCGAGCTAAAAGGGAATTGCCCAGGAAATTGCGTAAAGAATTAAAGTGATTTTTTTCCGAAAAAACTGTTTATCTACTTTCTCTAAGTTATAGAGCTATAACTAACTTACCTTAGAACAGGTAATACTACCTATGAATAAACAGCGTGAATTAATTGTGATAACTCATGCTCCAGCCGTGGCTTCTGAACAAATCCTACTAGATACCAATGCTGACCTCTTGGAAATGCAATAATTAAATACATGCTATAACAACCGCAAAGGTGGCTATGGGATGTCAAACGTTAATTCGAACGGCGTAACGGGGTGAGGTTAAGTTGTGAATGATCTGTAATAGTTATGTATTTTATCTACTCCCATCAAGTTATATACCAATTACCAAACTACTTTTGAATAGGTAATACTATCTATAAACAAACAGAATTTATTATTTTCCATACTCACGCTCCAGCCGTTGGCGTTGTTTACAACGCCTACTAGTTACCAGTACCGATCTCTTGGAAACACTATAATAACTGCAAAGGTCGCCATGCCATCAGACGTCAAACGCTAATTCGACGGTATACAGTATTTGTTCATAGAAGTGAGGTTAAGTAGCCAATATTTCGTAATTATTTTGAACTGAAGTCGTAGTATGGATTGCTTCGGTCGTAGATAAAGTAGACAAAGTATAGTACTCAACTCGCGGTCATGGTAAGAACTCACTCCGGCTTATGCTTGAAAACTTCAACTGCGTCAGCTATTACTGCGATTACTGCTCGTTGAACAATATACTATTTCCTTTAATAGTCAGATCATTCTATTCTATGTATATCAAATGAAAGATCTCTTAAGAATTTTGCCATACACCCTCAATGCCTGTTAGTAGGTAACAGCACAGTATAGCAAGGGACATGCTGATAAAGAAGTAAGATTTTATACCCTCACATATTCTCCCATAATTTTGTATGGCTTATCTCCGGTTTATAATGATTTTGTAGTGTCAAGGTGCTTGAAATATGTTTTGCTTATAAAATTAACTTATACCCATAGTCTAATGGGAACTTTTGTACAAAATCCTCTCAATTAAAGTTGACGATAAACTGCATGCACGATTTGTTCCAATTTGCTTCAAGTCTTCACATTAATTTGGGAATTTCGTGACTAGATTGTTATCAAATGTACGATATACGTCCACAGCGTTGAAAGTTTACACCTATTAAGGCAGTTGAATAATTTTGTTCACTGCAAAAAGGCTAATTCAGACATATTTTCCTTAATTTCGTGAGTGCATAGACGATAGACGCTATTACAAGAATACTAACGTGTCAATTACGCATAATCTTTTGATTCGGAGTTCATATAATCTGTGCGACTAATGGTATAGAGTACCAATTCGTAATATTGCCCTCTGTTATAGATATGAACATCCCTAATAAATATTACAGCTGTTGTCTTACACTTAAGAACCGACTTTGACTATTTATTTATAATCCTCTAGCTGATTTCACTTATATGATTTAACAGCTCGTCAAACTGCTACACAGCCAATCCTATGTATAGAGCATATAAAGGTGTTAGCCATTCATGTGAAATTATTCGTTCTTTGAAGTAATAACTGAATTCAAATTTGCATCTAATATGTACCCTAAGTATTTAAAGCGACTTTATTTTGCTTAGTGTTTAATTTGGTTTTATTGCCATTTAGCAAAAATTCATGACCATCATACTAAGACAAAAAAACATTGCACTTATTATCTCTTAAGCTGCAATGAGTGAAAACTAACATTATGACATAACACGCGCTCGGTTTTGTCCGAGAGCTGTCGGCATGTCAATTAATATTTATTTTGATATAACTTCTGAAGTATCGCGGAGAAATGCAAAAGGTTATTTTATTATAAAACTTGATATATTATTATGATCTATAAAGTTGTCACAATTTTGCTTAAACTCAATTTCTTGAACAGTTTAGTGTTATCTCAGTTCGACTGCACAGTTTTTAGAGAGTAAAATAATATCTTTGCGCCTTATGCTGCATGCTAACTAAATATTTAGTAAAGATGATAATAAGAAGGTAGTACTCATAAATTTAAATGTAAACTACGTATAGTGATTTGTCCAACTGAATTAAGAAAGAGGTACTCTATGTAAATCAATACATTCCTAATATATTTAGGATATATAGTAATACCTCAAAACTTTAACTAGTCTTGTTTAGACTGTATTTCCTGAATCTAAAGTTGGTATGTTTGACGTCTCAGTAAACTATATATGCGGGTGGCACTGTCTTGTATATGAAGGTAGGTTCCAGGCTCTTAAAAATAACGATCTTAACATAATGATTATATGATATGACTTTTATACATGTCTGGCCACAATCTCCTATCTCCAAACTCAGGCATTGTAGGCTGATATTTCTAGAAGCACTATCAGTAGTAGTAATCTACAAAACAGCTCTAGTTGTGTGTTGTGTGTGTGTGTGTGTGTGGGAGCATGGCATTGGCTTCTGAAGTCCATTTGCCACAAAATGTTGCTAGGAGTAAAGGGAAAAAAGCTCTAAATCTATCGATTTGATAATAATACGTAAATAAGAATCATACGTTTACTTTTGCCATCTTGAGGAACTTGACCATTGAATTATAAATTAATCTGTCGCACGTGGATAAAATAGTGGTTACGTTCAGTGGCATCTGAAGCCCGAACTGAAGCATTTGACCGATGAATTGTTCAGATATGTTAGTGTTAAATTTGCAAGCAAAAAATATGTGGTTTATGTCAGCGGTCGAGATGCCGTCACAAGCACAAATTGGGGAATCAATGACTCCTATTCGATGTAGGTGGGCAGGGAAGCATCCATAGTTAAGTTTTAGTCTAGTTATTGTAGAGGAGTAGTCCCTATTAAAGTAAAATTTATCTATGTGAGGAATGCGACTAGGTAAAGTTGGGTGCAGTAAAGTATAGTGGTTGTGACTTTCTGACACAAAATCAGACCACACCGCTTCCCATCTTTTTCTAATTGATTTCTTGATTTCTATGAAGAAGTCCGAGAAAACTGTAACCTCTGTGATTGAATCTGAATTAATAGCGTTTTTCGCAGCTATATCTACAAAGGCATTGCCATCGATGCCAGCATGTCCTTTTACCCAAACAAAATTGACTTTAATCCTTTTGGTTTTGCATGCTACGAGTAATTTTCTAATATTACTTATATTATTGTTGTAAACCTTTGTTGGATTAAGTTTGATTGCCTCCAGTACAGATTTGGAATCTGATATAATTGTTGCGTACGTAATGTTGTGTTCAAGACACCAAACTAATGCTTGATGAATTGCGAATGCTTCAGCTGTGAATATCGAGCAGAATTCTGGGATACGATAGCCGCGACAGTAATCGTGTGGTGATATATAAAAAGCACTTCCCGTGCACATTTCACTTTTAGACCCATCGGTATAGATGACAGTCTGACAACAAAGATCTGCTAATACGGCTGCCAGGAGAGACCTATTATAAAAATGGTTTTCGGAATAGTTGTGTGTTGTGTTATAAGCAACAATTAAAATAAAAAACAGCAGCAGCATATATTAAGCCAATTAACAACTCTATATATTGATATATCAAAAAAGCAGCTTTTTCAATATAAAAAAGTGCACTGAATTATAGTTCGAGTAGCCGAGGAAGTAGCTAACATACTGCTGTTTTTCACTCTGGCCATTATTTGTTTCAGGAAAGACAAGCTTTCTTGACAATTGTCTAAAATAACGAAATAATCACACAAAATACAAAAATAATGAGATAAAATCGTTCACAGTAATTACTGAAAACCAAGTTCTAGGAAAATTTTCGCCACCTCCATGAACAGTGAATGTGGTAGACATTTTTTCAACTTACCGATGAGAGGTTAAATCACCATACTGAGATTTGTGAGAACATTTCTTAAGCCAGCGCCACATATGCGGTATTCGGCGAGCAATCAACTCCGATTACTTGCTATTCGGCTAATAAAGCCGGCGCCACATATGCGGTATTCGGCGAGCAACGAACCCCGATTATATGCTATTCGGTTAAAGGGCGCGAGCAAGGTTGAAAAAACGGCGAATATTGATATTCGGCAAATACCCGCACATGTGGCGCCGGCTTTACAGATATAATACTGATGAACCATTTTTAATCACTTTACATCACTAAAAAAAGTAGGAAAGTATTTACTTGAGTAAATTTAAACGGCAAACATGTCCTGGCATGACCGCGTCGTCAGTATTGCTAAAACGGCATCCCAAAAGCTTGGAGTTTTGTTCCGCTGTATACACCAGAGCAACTACTGTTGCTCTACCAGGCACAGATCTAACCATCGCTGGAGTATTGCTCCCATGTGTGGGGATGCGCTCCGAAGCACTCTTTAAAGCTTCTGGATACTATCCACAAGAGAGCAATTAGATTAATCGGTACGCCTAGCCTCACAGGGAACCTCCACAGCCTGGAACATCGAAGAAGAGTGGCTGACCTATCACTGTTTTACAGATTCTATCAAAGAAGATGTTAGAGTGAGCTCTCCCAGATAAGAATACCAAAGGCCGTCCACATGAGGAACACTAGAGAGGCTCTGCGAGCTCATCCTTACAAGGTCGAGGTCGCTACTCCACGAACCAGTCTCCTCCAGCATTCCTTCTTTTGGAGAACTTCGACGCTTTATTTCCCGGCGGCTACAACCTACAGCCTTTCAAATCTAACGTACACCGACACTTATCCTCTCGCAGCGCTTCTACAGCACCATAGGCTTTGAGCCTTTCCGGAAGGCTGGCCATAAAAAAATACAACGAAGGCAGCCGCTTGCAACTGTAAAGTATGTCCTGCGAAGCAGTTGGCGGTGTTTGCGGAGGTTTTCGAATTGCTCTTCGATAAATGTTTGTAATTGTAGAATGGTGCGTGGCCCTCTTGTAAAGACGCCATCCTTTAGTAGCCATCAAAAGAACAAATCACAAGATGTAATATCGCACGGTCTGGCTGGCCACTCCACTGCTCCTGGTGTGCCAATCCAGTCCCCGAACCAAGCATCCAGAAACACTGCTACGCTACGTTACACTACTTTCAACAATTTGAGTTTCTCTACTGTAAATTACTTTTGTATCTCACATACAAATAAAACCACACAAAAATGATCAATGCATATATATTTCTCCAACCACAACTCATCAGTATAATCAATATTATATATCAGGATAAAAATTCAAAAATTGACTGTCATTTCTCCTATTAACGTGGTCCGGAAAAATGATATTCTTTTAAATGATACATTTTTCACACATATTTTCAGGTATCATTCTATCAGGAAAATTTTCGAGAATAAAAGACCAACAGAGAAGTTCTTATATCGTAAACAAAATCTCTAAGAATTACAATGTAGATCAGTTAGTACGTTACTCGATAATTGAACTACTATCACAATCCCTTGTTTCACTTTTGGTTAGTTGTAGAGTGCCTACGAAAGCAAAAGCGAAAATACTCGGTAAAAATAATAAGTCGAAAACGCACCATGATATCGGTCAAACCGTTCCCTGAACTATTCAGTCCTCATAATCGTTCTTAATTCGCAATGTACGCATAGCGATTAGTAGTGGTGACGGTGACTCGGTCAACAAGTCAGCTCGCCAACTGCAACCGCTCCCGTGGAGTTTTCGAGAACGATAACACAAACGAACACTAGTTCTCCTTTAGTACGCGAACTAGTTCATTCAGTTTTTCCTGGGGAATAGTTCTTTCAAATAGTTCGTTTTCGAACTACACATTTCTAGCGGCGGTACAGCGTCTTGCATAAAGTGCCGAATAGTTGGGTCGTCGTCCATTTGCCCGCGTCAGTCTGCCAGCTATTCCAAGTTCCAAGTATAGCGGGGACTAACTAACGTTGTTCCTTGTATATACTCGTGCTCGTGCTTCACATTATATCTTTTTCGTGTAATAACAGTTGTCGCAGTGCAACAATTTCCCGCAAAATAGGAAACAGCAACAAAAGGATTATTATTTTATTGCACCTTGGGGTGCTGCAACGCGATAGCGTTACCTTCGGCCATATCACTGGCGCAGCATCAGAAAGTAGGAAAGGAGTGTGTGCGGTATTCTAGGAAGGTACATAACACACATTGCTTTGAAGATGTCACACTAATACTGACGTATTTTGTTTCAAATAGAGTTAACCGCCATGAGATGAGATAGGATATCGCACTGGGGAGTTGATCACATACAAACTGGCAACGATATAGTATAGTTTTCATCGATAAAGCAGATTGCGGGAGGAGACAAAAGGATTTGAATCTTTAGTATTTTCGTTATCAACACTTTTGGGGTTTTTACATGTTACGTGTAAAATTTGTCAAATCTTCAAGTTATTTCTCGGGTTTTGATGCAATGTTTTAAATCACAACATTCAAAACACACTTTGTAAGTATTTTAGACAACGTCTCGGAATAAACGCTAGAAGCATTAAGAAAATCCTTGAAAGCTTTTATGAAACATTCGTCCGGTTTACAAAGTCACAACTTTTGTATCAAAATGAAACAATAATCAATTATACCTTAATAAAATGCTGAACCCACGACACCAACAGCGGACAAGTTATGAGCAGTCAAAACTAAAACCTAAGTAAACAAGCAGCCAAATAATTATTACAAGACGAATACAACATACTGGTACAAAATTAAAAAAAATACTAAATTGACCAAGGGTTGGATGCAAGGTCGAAAAAATTGAGGAAGAAGTCAACGAGGAATAATTCTGTGAATCTAATAACTAAGGTGCACATTCCGATGTGTACTGGATGTCGATGATATCTAAAAGATAAAGAATAAAGAGCGTTCATTTGCACGGAAATACCTGAATCTTTCATGTGCTTGAGAGACTATTGCTATATGCTGTTGGGAATTTTTGCCTCGTTTTTAATAACCTCAACGTTTTATTGTTTCTTCTCCTCTGCCACCTGATATCTTCATATGCATAGAACTGTAATAAGTGTGAAATTCACAAACCTATCAGGGGTTTATATGGTTATGGTAATTTCAATGTATGCCTCAAGCTTCCAATAAAACTAAACCACGTTTATGGTTGAAGACGGCGATATGATGAATAGTTTTCTCCCTATTATTAGTTTTCACTCAGAGCACCTTATACCGTTTAAATCACATTATATTGTTAAGCATTGAATAATACTATTGACTATTAAATTGGAAGAGTTATTCAACAGGTATGCCATCAAACAGTGAAAGCGAGATATTTCTATCATTCATATTATTTAAAGGCTTTTACCTGATTCATAGGTAAATGTGAAAAATCAAGTATAAGCATGTATTTGTTGTACTTTACTTATAAGGTACATGGCAATGCTAAAAATGTATGCAAAATGTAAAAAAACCAACCGATAACCCTCTTAAAAGTCCTTTCTTCGTAGGTACATTATATTTTATCCGGTCTCTCGTAAAATACACCACAACCCTAGTTCTAATATAGTAGGGTATAGTAAAGCCCAAAGATATACCATTTGTTTACAAAGTGAGGATCTCCGCAAAAAGTGCCGACAGAGAAAGGAAACGGGGTCGGACTGGGCATTCGAATTCGTTGGAGTGGGCAACAACGAAAATGTTCATTCCATCCAATAAAGTGCTCATATATCAGTTGGTTGAACAAGATGTTTGAAACTTTATTATCTGTTGATAAATATATGGTAGAGACATTTCAATATAACCGTATAAACCATATGGTAAATTATTCCTTTCTACACTCAATTTTAACGTTCGATTCGTTGTTTTAATTGTCCCCAAATTAATTCTATAGGACTGAAAATGCAAAACCAGGGCGGCAACCTTAAGACATCATGGCCATACTTTCTAGCTATGCTTTCTATGACATATTGTTTATCAAACTGTTCAGTGTGGAGGACCAATAATTCAGTTTCTTCAAAGTACAAATCCTGTTTTATGAGAAAATCTTGTATTTCCGCCTTCGATAACGTTGAATTCGGAATTTTGTACCTTTGTCTGGAGTGATAGCTTGCGCTGTCCATTACGATGACGCTAAATGGCTTCAAATTGGAAATAAGGGTATACTCAAACCATTGCTCAAATATTCCCGAGTCCATGTTTTTGTGGTAGTTTATATTGCAGTCTTCAATTTTCTTTCCACATAATTTGAGTGCGTTTTCGACCTAGCCGTCAGATGATCCGCAGTGTAAGATAACTATACGGGATCCTTTATTTGGTGGAACGCCTTTTAGCTAACACTTCTTTGTACCGTCGGTCCATCCCTTTTTAGCGGTATCATGGGTATCATACCAGGTCTCGTCAAGATAGTACACTGACCTTCCCTCGTTCCGGTATTGCCCTATCTTATGCAAGTAATCGTGCCGCCATCCCACAATCCTTGCACTTTCCATTATAGCCATTCGTTTGTTCACAGTTCTGTACCTAAACCCAATCTTCCTAATCCATCGCTAAAATATACTCCTTGGATATTGTTACCCCATTCTAGCCAATTGTCTTTGAACGGATTCGATTGTGGGTAGTTCATTAATTTTGTACTTTTCGTACACAATATTCCTCAATAATTTTGTTATCGTGGGATCTAGTTCTTTTGAAACACCAGCACCAAACCTACGCTTCCTGTTTGGTGGCCCCTTTCTCAAAATTTCACATACTGTTGGATATGGAACGTGTGTTAGAATTGACGTCTTTCTGATCATACTCCCCTTATTTTCATTCTCTGGATCCTTCGTTAGTTCATTATCATTTAGTACTATTTGTTTTGCATCTGCGCTAAGATGTGACCTTTTGTGAGGTTTTAATTGGTCTACCTCCACCTCCCTCTGTTCAAATTCATTATCAGTGTCCGTACTATAGTCACTACTTTCACCACCGTAATGACAAACCGCGGACGTAGCTTCACTGCTGCAGGGTAATCCACATCGCTGTGAAATCCCATTATCTTCCCAAGGCCGAAACATACTCTAGCTGTCACACTTCCGAAAAAAACGTCCGATTCAGACAGAAAAGTAACGCACAAAAGTAAAAGCAAATTGGCGTTGCTATCAATAACGGTAGCAATACCTGCCTAAATAATTTGACTAAGTCCGGTCCTCTTCATCGATCGAGTCGCTAATAATCCTGGAATGTGTCGGTCTTATCATAGTTCAGTCAAAATATACATCGTGAACGTCTTCCGACAGAGTTACGTTCAAATACAACTTAGTGTTTCATTTTCACCATTCTAAAAGGTTACGTTTTGTTAGAAAATTGGTTAAAAGCACATTCCACGAATTGGTTTACGAAAGTAAAATAATGGTAACCATTGAATATTATCAAAACTGTATCTATTCCTAATGATGAACTGTACTAAGAGATGGTATGCAGTTTTTATATAGCGTAAAACGTACACAAATGGTATATCTCTGGGCTCTACTTTATATAATATAGTCTCAGCATAGTTCTGCTAAACTCGCGTTTCCCAATAAACCGGTTCTGAAGTACTGTCGCTTCCCAAACATTTTTTACATGCCAGTTAAGACTCTACCTAATATACTTTTTTATTTCATTATTTTTATTCGTTTCGGGAAGATTGCATAGGCACAATATTAAGAGACAAACACTTTTTGTCATCTTGGGTTTTTTTACGAAGATTATTATTGAAGCCTTATAGAAATGTCTCTGTTTCTTACCTTCCACAGAGCACAATTCTTCTCTTTCTCTTGGACGTAGGAGCATGACAGATCTCCCTCAGAAACCCTCAGCTTGAAAATATGAAACGTGATCAGGAACCCTCTAAAATGACTAAAAGCGTTGTGGATACTTTTTTGTTGGTTGCTAGGTCGCCAAGGCACCAATTTTCAAAAATAGCAGTATAGTATAGTAACTATCAAAATGAATGGAGCAGTTACTGAATTTACGTGACTGTTGGCGAAATATCATGGATCCAAGTGGCCCGACGCCAATGCGGCGAAGTGTATCGATAACGGCTGAAAAGCTCAAGAACCTCCACTTCATCAAACATTGACATCTTTGTAAAAGTTTGCATTAATTAGCTGATGATTGTTTAAGGACATACGATCTTAAGCTTCAAAGTAGTTGAGGTATTTTCGTCCTACGCCTCTGTGTTGTACAGGAAATACTATACGAATGATTGTATTTTGACAATAATTATATTTTGTCTACCAAAATTTGAATCAGGTGCAAAAGCACTGTTGCCAAACGCAACAGATGTAATTATATAAGGTATGCCTTATATAAGACTTTCGTATCCATTGTTAGATAAAGTAGTGGTTCCTGGCCAATGCGACTAACTTCAATACGCCCAGCTGCTTTTCAACTCTCTTATCGTCGGTATACTGCAAAAAGCGACCAAGTCAAAAACCTACCATTTTAGGTTTCTGGTACCAAGCGACTACAAATGTTTTATTAAATATTTTTGCTAGTTTAGTTAATAGCTTGTTTAGACAAATCTCATACAACTAATAACGTAGCAGGTGATCAACTTTTTTTTGAAGCGTCGTTTATTTCTGGATAATGATTACATAACATAATGAAATTTGACATCCCTCCAAACAGTACCTAAGGTTTTAGTCTCGACAATAATAACAATAAATTATGTCAACAGTGCTTATTATTTCCTTAACATGCTAATAAATTAACTATACGCTTTGGTGTTATTTCAGATTATACAAGAAATGACTATAAACTTGACCATTCTACACATTACGTAAAAGTGTCCATCTTGACCGTCACATGTGGTATAATTCCCTACCTGCAGATACAAACAAAAAAAAACAATGCCTCGGAACCAAACTGTTCTCAATCCGAATCGGACTTATAGTTTTAAATTTGATTGTATATTATCTCGAGAAAAATAAAATGTATATTGACTTCAAAGTTATTGAAGATAAGATCACTGAACTGAACTGAACTATGACTCTCAGTGAAAAGTTACGGGTTCTTTTTTTTTCTGAAAAACGCGTTGAGTGATTTGTTACTGAAATACCTAGTTACTTCAAATAGCTATTTGCGAGGAATTATTCTTTTTGACTTGGTCACTTTTTGCAGTACACCGACGTTAAGAGAGGCGCACACCTTCTGAAGATACCATCCACTTGTTTCGATGAAAGGCCAAGGAACCAAGCCTGATGCCAAGGCAACAAAAACCGCTAGTTCCTTTCATTTAATTATATTGATATCTTTGAAAGAGGTTATGTTACTCATCGTATATTATACAATTAGTTGTGGGGTTCTTGATACATATGGTCATCCTACGCCTCTGTTTGTGTTATGTAGAAACTACTATGCAAATGTTCATGATGAGAAACAGCCCTTTGTATCGTGCAGCCAAACCGGGAATCGCAAACTGTAAGCATGCCAATGTAAATTAACACCGAGTGACCCAGAGGAAGTTTCTCCCGATAGAATGGCATGCCACGCGTGCCTTTACACAGACGTGGACACAATTTAATACCCACACAAAGTCACACGTGGCAACATATCCTTGTTCTGTTACACCTCGCGCAGTAACAGTTATTTTACCTATCAAAGGTAATACTGTTTAATTTCAATTTTGGGGCTCACGTTATCTTTAGCGCAGTAAACAGGAACTTTATGTATATGCTTCAGATCGACCAAACTGTCTAGTCCATTTGTAAAAGGCCTCATCCATTTATATACGGCCAATCTGAAACTACGCCATATGTATATCTCGATATTTAAATACTTATTTTCTTAACTAATTAATTGTTAAATCAATACACGAAAATGCGTGCGTATAAATAAAAATTCAGATTAGTACATTCAAAATGTTTTTTTGTTATTCGTTTTGTACAGATTAAGCTATTATGGCATTCAGAGTTACATAATATCGCCAAGTACACATTTTCGAATGACATTTATACTTACACTTACACTTTTTAAACCTTGCGCATGCCCTGTCGGCTGAGCAGTAGCCACCGATCTAAGGAGGGATTTCTCTCACAGTCTGGCTTGGACAAAACACTTTGTAGCAGCACTATGTACATAAGGCACGAATCGGATTAGTCCGTATGTAAACAGTCTAGTCCGTATATGAAATACCATGTTTTTTACATAGGACCTGAGCAATTTAGGTCGTACATACATTGTGTCCATTTAGTGTGTAATTCTTCTTCGATATCTCGCAAGGTTTACCTGATAGGAGAAGATGTCAAATAAAGAAGTTATTTGGTTACTCAAGATGCATATCCCAAAAATATTTTGAAATATACAGGGTGTTGCGGGAAAGTAGGATAGTGATCAACTTGATTTTTCTATATGGAACTATAACTTTTTTTTAAATTCTTCTAGTTTCCATCATTGATCTCTATTTAAGCCTGAAATATTTTTGGGCTTGGTTGCGATGTTGCCATGCTATAATTTATTTTCTATTAATTTCCGGATTTGCAAGGTCGCAAGTAATACGTCAAAATTGATATATTCCTTCAACTTTTCTCAATAATATTATACAGCGAGTTACTCGAATAATGAATGAATAATGAATATTATCTTGGATGCTACCAGCAATGTGCATCTACAGGGTGTTTTGGCAGAATTTTAAATTATGGCAATTGGAAGGTCATTTTACTTTGATTTTTTAAATGTAACACCCTGTATGTTTTATTTTAAATCGAAATATCTACTAATACCCTATCTCGCCTTGTAATATTTTTTTCGCGTTTGTGACGTTGCCAAGTTATAAGTTATTTTTCCAAATTTTCAAACAAATATCCCCGATTTTCATTAATAGAACACACTGTATATTTTATTTAACATAGAAGTACTCCCTCGTAATGGCTTACGGCTTGAACAAGTTTTAACTGGTGTTCCTAAAATAATAAAACCATTTTCCTTGCATAGACTATCTATTTCGAATACCAGGTCAGTAAAAGGTACAGGAGCGCTTAAATATCTTCAAAACTTGTACAGCTGGAACGGGAAAATCAATACCTACTGGTTTTCGAACATACAGAATTCAAAAATTTTAACACCAGTGTTGCCAGATTTATCGCTTTTACAATATAGACAGTAAATTATAACTTGACAACGTCACAACCGATCCCAAAAATATTTTACGGCTAAATAGAGATCAATGGTAGAATTTAGAAGAATTTAAGAAAATGTTATAGTTCCATATAAAAAATCAAGTTGATCACTATCCTACTTTCCTGCAACATCCTGTATATTTCAAAATATTTTAAGGATATGCATCTTAAGTAACCAAATAACTTTTGTATTCGACATTTTCTTTTATCAGGTATACCTAGCGAGATATCGAAGAATTACACACTAAATGGACACCCTGTACAAGACCTAGGCCATATACATACGATCTGATTTCATATGTGGTCTGTACTGAACTGTACTGTGAACTATGGGCTAATATTACTTTTAAGCTATCAATATTATATCTGGAATGGCTGCAATCAAAAGTGCTGGGCTTAGGTCAGTAGATTTTGTCTAGCTTACAAAAATGAAGACTTAACTCCCATGCTATCCACACAAAAAAGCCCTTCTCATTTCAGGAATTCTGATAATCTTTTAAAGGTGCACAGGGACATCTGTTCTCGCTCTAACAGAATTCACTTGATGAGTAAATTATGGTTAATTTGAACCGAGAAAAATATATTTTCGATTTCAGTACCGATTCTAATGAAATATAGTATGCTCTTCACAACTAAAATTTGAATACTCTCCGATAAAGCATTTCATAAAGTTGTGAATGGAATATAAACAATGACGTAGCGGTGGGTGTAATATATTCTTCTAGTTCTAGTTCGTTCAAAAGTACAAATGCATATTCTTTATATTCTATATATATGAATTTGGAGAAATACTGTATAATGTAAAATTTCCAAATGCTTGTACCGATGCCTTTACATGCTTGTTCCTATAACATGCGTCAAGACTACGAAATGCTCCAGTCAGTATTTAGTACTCTTGTAGGTGATATATTTCTCAAGATTATCATGTGCTTGAGTTAAAATTTTGGTGTTCTTACTATCAATACCTTTCTAGTTTTGGATAGAAAGTATTAACTTAATATAACGCTACGTGTTCAGAAATATAACGTTCTTGTTTTAAGACTGTTACAGCTTTGGGCATGTAGTAAGTAGAAAGTATATATTTTTCCTCCAAGAATTGAATTTATTTGTATACGTATAAGCTCCATGATTTCGGAAAAAAATGTTTCGAAAAACTGTACACTCTTTCAGCGGTCCAATTGATTCACGAAGCTGTTTACTGAGCCACAGGTAACTCTTCACCTGCCTTCAAAGGCCGTCTCAATGTACAAACCTACATATGCGTAGTAAAGAAAACTGACAACTATGATTCTTTGACGTTCCCCCATCATTGACATCTTACAAGGTAAAGTTAGAAACGCTGTACAAAAAAAACCGATATTGTACACTCTAGGCACCGATTGTAATATTTATAGTACACCCTTGTTTACTTATTTTTTGAGAAAAATAGATTTTTCTGATTGACTGTAACAGTTTGCTCCCCTGGTGACTAATTTCCAAGATATTGCCGGCGTCGGCTCTTAGTCAGCCACCCAGTACATAGCTTTGATCATTAGTATTCTGCGTTGCGTTTCATTATGGTATTCTGTATAAATACTATAAATTTCAAAAGCCCAGTAAGCCTCAGCTGCACCAGTGCAATGCTCCATAACTAGCTTGAGAAAACACATTCAGCTTTGTTAAAATAAATTTACCTGTTGTATTCCTTCACAGATTCTGCTCGCTTCTAAGGCTAAAACGAAGCTGTTTATTTCAGGTTCCTTTGATTGTAAGAAAATGGAAGCACGGCAAAATGGTAGACTAGAATGAGCCCTACCAAAACGGAGGCACGAAGAGGATGCGTCCGACCACCACATTTTGATATACTGTGAGTAGACTATTTTCATACAGGATAGTTAACATTTTGATTCAGAACAAAAAACTACTGTAGATTTACTCTCTACTGCTCATGCTTTAATAAAATATCATAGAATAGGTAACGGTCGAAACTCTGTATTCTCGTTATTATTTATTGAAGTTATTATTATTTATTATTATATTATTTATTATTTATCAAAAAACGCAAGCAAACTTTTATCGGAAAGTTGGTACTTCCAGCAGGTACTTCCCCAGTCTACAGTTGATTGCAACTCCACAAAAAAATGAAATGCCAAAACAACATACTAATCCAACTCAGTTCTATGTATTTTTGCATAATAGCATCAATACCTGTAGGTTTATTATTATTATTATTATATTATATATTTTCTGATTTTTCAAGTTTCTCTCGCATGACTGCGGTAGCAACAATATTATATATTATTATTATTATTATGTTTTTTTTTTAAACTTCTCTCGCATGACTGCGGTGACGACAAATGTTGACGGGCTAGGCCAAGTCAACACCTGAACTATTACTGATCGGAATTTAGGAAAGATCGTACTATATTACAGGTCTTAAGGATTACAGACTTTTGGAATGTTTTATGTAACCCTTCGTCCAGGCCCAACTGTTGTAGATGTTGTGTAAATGTGTTCGGTGTGAGGCCTGAGACCGACATAATGAGGGGGACAATAATAACTTTATCTTGTTTCCAGAGTCGCTTCACTTCTATGGCAAGGTCAGTGTATTTAGATATTTTCCCAGCGTAGGTGTTTTGAACATTCACATCATTGGGAATAGCAATATCTATTAAGTAGGTAACTTTGTCTGCCTTTGTCTGAAATACTATATCTGGTCTGTTTGCATTGATGGTTTTGTCTGTGT
Source organism: Callosobruchus maculatus (assembly GCA_951848785.1). Lineage (NCBI taxonomy): Eukaryota > Metazoa > Arthropoda > Insecta > Coleoptera > Chrysomelidae > Callosobruchus > Callosobruchus maculatus. The sequence goes on along the minus strand of CATOUR010000142.1, from coordinate 1,798,559 downwards.
GTATTTCAACGTCCCAGTATAGTTTGTAGTGATCATTATCGAGTACTGATGTTGGTGTATACTTGTAATATGGATCTGAGTTGTCGATTAGTTTGTTTTTTGTGGCTAATGCTTGATGTATGATTTTGGCTGCCGAGTTATGTCTAGCCGTGTACTCAGTTCCAGCGAGAGTTTTGCATGCGCTGGTTATGTGGTCTATCGTTTCCTTCTGTTGGTGACATTTTCTGCAATTATCGTTGGTTATGGATGGATCTTTAATTACGTATTTCTTGTAGTTTCTCGTCGCAATAACTTGGTCCTGGATAGCAAGCATAAATCCCTCAGTTTCTGGAAAGAGTTGGCCATCTTGCAGCCAGGTATATGACTGTGTTTCGTTTATGTGATCTTGCGTAATACGGTATCTATGTTTGCCATGGAGTGGTTTCTGCGACCAGGTGTTTATTTTTTCCTGTTGTGATTGTATGGGATTGTGTGTGTCTGCGGCGTGGTCTGGAGATGATAGGTTGAGTGGTGTATAGCTTTTGTCTGCTTTTGTTATTGCTCGATGTAAATTTGTTTGTTTGCTTTGGAAGAAATGCCTGAGTGTTTTTATCTGTCTTGCGCGGAGTGACTGTATATCTATGATCCCTCTGCCTCCCTGTTTCCTGTCTATGGTGAGCCTTTCTTTGCATGCGTTTGGATGTGACATTCGGTGTTTCGTAAGTTCTGTCCGTATGAGGATATGGATGTTTTCTATATCAGTGTGTGACCACTTGATGATGCCGAAGGAGTATGTGAGGACCGGTATCGCAAATGTGTTAATTGCTTTTGTAAGATTTTTGGAGTTCAATTTTGATTTTAGAAGCTTAACGAGGCGGTCTCTGAACTCTTGTGTTAGTTGAGCTTTGACTTGTGTGTGGTCGATCTTAATGTTCTGATTGAAGCCCAGATACTTGTACGTTTCGTCCTTGTCCATGTTGTCTAGCGTTTGGCCATTTAATATTTCCTGTTCGAATTGGTTCTTCCATTGGCCTTTATTGATGTGGAGCACCTTGCATTTGCTCATACCGAATTCCATCCGGACGTCTGACGTACAAACTTCTGTTATTCTGAGTAATTCTTTTAGTTGCACTTCAGTGGCTGCATATAGTTTTATATCATCCATGTAGAGAAGATGATTTATTCTGTGCTGATTGACTTTCTGGTGTCTGATGTTGAAACCATAATTTGTGTTGTTAAGTGCGTTGGAGAGTGGATTTAAGCAAAGGCAGAACCACAGTGAACTAAGCGAATCACCCTGGAAGATACCGCGTCGTATGAGTAGCTCCTCTGTTTGGATATGGCCGTCCTGAGTTTTAAGATGTATGTTGGTTCGCCATGTCTCCATGGTTCTTGTGAGGAACTGGCAAAGGACTGGGTTAATTTTGTATATTTGAAGAGTTTTCTTTAGCCAGCTATGGGGTACAGAGTCAAAAGCTTTTTTATAATCGATGAAGCAGGTATGAAGGTTTCTGTGTTCTTTTCTGGTTTGCTCCATGATGACACTATCGATTATGAGTTGTTCTTTGCAACCTTGGCTTTGTTTTCTACATCCTTTTTGCTCCTCAGTCAGGATGTTGTTTTGGGTGAGGTGTTGTTCAATCCTTTTGCCTATTGTTGCGGTGATGATCTTGTACAAGGTTGGGAGACAAGTGATCGGGCGGTAATTGGCAGGGTTTCTGGTATCTGCGTTCTTTGGTTTTATATAAGTTATTCCTTGTGTGAGGAATTTGGGCAGCCTATTAGGTTGTAGTATGGCTTTATTGATTTGCTCTGTTAGCATTTCATACGTTGCACTGAACTGCTTATACCAGAAGTTTTGCACGTTATCTACGCCTGGGCACTTCCAGTTGTGAGTGTGTTTTATTGTCTCGGCTATTTCCTCTGGTGTAAGAACAATGTCTCCCTGCTCCGCTATGTGTTGATGTTTTTCCTCTTCTTGTCTGATCCATGCAGCGTTTTCGTTATGTGTTTTTGGTTCTGACCATAGGCTTCCCCAGAACTCGGTTAACTCTTGTCTACTTGGAGGTTCTGTTGTTGTTATCTGTTTATTATTATTATTATAACTTACTCATACAATAATTATATAGAAATAAACAGGTTTACTTATTATAGAGATAAATATATACGTATATATACATATATATACACATATATATTTCCTAACTTAACTTTACTTACAAGCTACGTTTATCTCCTTCCGTTTCAATTATCGAACTTATTTCATTTGTATTGATAACAATAACATAGTACCAGTAGAATCTATATAAAATGAATAATACAAATTAGATAGTTTGTACAAAAAAAAAGAAACTCAATTATATGTTGATATGATCGAATTATTAACACCTAAGCTGAAAGCTTGTGTGTGTTAATGTACATTGTATTTACTATTAGCGTTACTTGGAAACATCGTGTTTGTTGAGTATAGATATTTGCTAAAATTTCATTTATTCTTCTTACCTTAAAAAAAAAAGTGACAGTTTTGTATGCAGAGGAGTCAATTATTTAGTAGTGTGCAGCAGAATTGATACCAGAGATCATCTTCGTATTTTCCATTCAATGAGTGAATTTAAAGAGAAATGAAAATAAAAACTCATAATGAATCAAATGATATAGGAAGATAACTTGTTGAAATTCTTGTTTATGTACTTAGTAATATTCTTTTTAAAATCATATTTCGTCATAGTCTTAAACTCATAAGGAATACTGTTATATAATCTTAAACCATTGAATCCAATACATTTTTGACAAACTGATCTATCCACTTTTGTGTAGGTAAAAAATAAATTTTTTTTTGCTCTTGTACTATATATGTGATTTACCGTATCAAGACTATCACAAGAATGAACAAATTTCAATGCAACTAATATATACAATCCTTTTAAATTCAGCACTTCGTTTTCCACATATATGAATTTACAGCTTGTCCTAGAAGAAATCCGGAAGATCACTCGTAAAATGTAATTTTGTGTAATCTGTAAAGGTTTCAAAACATTATTATATGCAGCACCCCATGCACTAATTCCATATGTGAGCAAAGGCACCACCAATGCCGTATAAACCATGAGAAGGCTTTTTTTGTTCAACACATTACGCAGTACAAAAAACCTATGTATAATAATTCTTCTCAGTTTTGTGTTTAACATTTCCGCGTGACACTGCCACTTCAAAAAACAGTCAATCATGACACCTAAGTATTTGATGGATTCAACTCTTTCTACGGTACTAGCGCTTCCATTTATAACCAGTGGGCGAGTGTTCACAGGCATACCAACTCTAGTGGGTGAAAACGTTATGTATTTAGTTTTGGAAATATTAAGTTTTAACAAATTGCAATCCAACCAAGACTTGACTTTATTCAAAGTTAATTCCGCTTTCTGAATTGCGTCATCCCATGTTCTACCAGAACAGATTAAGACAGTATCATCAGCATACGAGATTATTTGGCAATCAAAGTTACACCTGAGTAATTCGTTTATATATATAAGAAAAAGTGTGGGTCCCAACACAGTACCTTGAGGCACTCCAATTGTTGGGATCATAGGATTGCTTAAAATGGATTCTACTCTCACCTGTTGACTTCTATCTTTTAAATAGTTTTTAAATAAGTTCAGAACATCGCCTCTAATCCCAATCCTATCAAGCTTGTTCAATAATACCTTATGGGATACCGTGTCAAATGCTTTTTGTAGGTCTAAAAATACCGCCACAGTTTTCGTTTCATTTTGAAAGCTATCCAATATATGTGCTACTAGTTCTTGCAAAGATTTTTCTGTACTAAGTCCTTTTCTAAAACCAAACTGACGCTTGGATATTATATTATTTTTGTCGAGATAGGAACATAGTCTGCTATTTAGACATTTTTCGAAAAGTTTACCGAAAATATTAATTATTGAAATAGGCCTGTAATTCGTCATTTGGTGCTTGTCACCGGACTTATGGATCGGAACTACAATGCTTTCTTTGAACTGCTTGGGTATCACAGAATTTTTGAAACATAAGTTAAAAATGTGAACTAAAGGAGGACTAATATACATACTGATTGCCTTAATCATTTTTGTTGTTAACCCATCTTTACCGGGCGAGGCACTGTTTTTTAGAGTTCCAATCGTCTGCAGTAGCTCCTCGTCATCAACAGGTTTTAAAAACATCGAGTGGGCGATATTTATTGTATGGTGGTCATCATTACTAAACAAAATATTTTGGTCAATCTGGCTCGTTATTTTCTCCCCGATCTCGACAAAAAACTTATTGAGCTCGCATGCTATATCTTTAGGAGACTCCAAACGATTGGCATTGTTGCATATTACTTTAATTTCGCATTCCTTTTTTTTAATATCGTTGACAGCCTCCTTGATAACATCCCACTTTTTCTTGAAATTTTCCCCAGCTGTAATGAATTTATGTGAGTAATAATCGTTTTTAGACCTTTTTATCAAATTAGTTAATTTATTTCTATAAGTTATATAATTATGTCTTAATGTTAAGTTATCCTTTTCTCTCAGTAGGTCCTGTTTCATTCTATCTCTCTTTCTAATAGATGTTAAAATACCAGCAGTCATCCAAGGCTTCAGCCTTTTTGCTTTGTTATTTATTTCAAAATGATATGTTGATTTGTCTACATAACTGTATAAGGTATTATAAAAATTATCCAATGCTTTTTGTACGTCATTTACTGATAATATATTAACCCAATCTTCATTTTGCAAGAAGTTTATAAGTTTATTTTCATCAATTCTTTTGACTTGATAGGTATTGTTATTAATAAAGGAGCTACTCTTATTCAGATAAACAAAATTGGCCAAAACTGGATAGTGGTCAGTCATACTGTTTCTCAGTAGAATTGGTGTGCATTTAAAATTATTATCAGAAAGTAATTCTTTTTTCATTTTTACAAATATATGGTCAATTATGGTAGATGAATTAGCTTCTACTCTGGTTGGTAGATTGATTTGAGATATATAACCATTTTGCTGCATCATGTTAATGTATCTCAAATTGTTGTGTTCAGTGTCTTTAGCAATATCTATGTTCATGTCTCCTATTATCATTGAAACATCACATTTTGGCATGCTTTTCAGATATAAATCAAGATCATCGACAAATTTTTTTATATCAGTAGGATTAGGCCTGTATATACTTAAAATATTGTACATGACTTCATTGAAAGAAAACTGACATTCTAATGCTGTAGATTCATCAATTGCTCTGATAGACACATTTACCATAATATCCTCCCTTACATACAAAACTACACCATCACATTTATTATACTTTGCTTCATTATAGAAAAGATGAAAACCGGTTATGTTATAGTAGTCAATATTGCTCAAATTCCACGTTTCAGTTAACACGACTATACCTATGTTATTATGTTTATTCAGCTCAGCTATATTTACGCAAAATTCATCGAAATGCGCTTGCAAGCTTCTAATATTATAATGAAGTACAGTCAAACTTGTTCTACTTCCTAAACTGTCATCAAATAGTTTATTCAATTCTCCTAAATCCGAGCACTCAATTGCTTTAATGTTTTCATAATTTTCCAAAATACCTAAAGCTATATCAAACTCTGACATAAATATTCAATGCAACACTGCAAAACCAGAAAAAATAAAGAAAGATAAACAATAATTAGCACCAAATAAAACCTTATCGAGAAGCAGCTAATTAAGTAAGCTAAATTATCGACACAAATGAAATTCCTATGCAAGCTAAAACAAAACAAAAAATAAAACAAATAAGAGAATAAAGAATATATACGTGTATATAGAGATTATCTATACACACATATGTTACAAAAAATGCAAAAGAACGTGAAACTTTCACAAAGATGCCCTGCAGAATTATTTAAAGTAAAATAAGTGAAACCCAGTACTAAAAACCCAATTTTTAACTTACAGCTAAGTTGAGACAAACTATTATCCTATTATCGTGTACAAGAAATCAAGATAAATTAATCAGATCTTCTTCAGTTTTTATTTCGTACTTGCGTTCTTCATTCTTCACCCATATCTTCCCATCATAAAACCATACACTCCGCTTGTCGAACTTTTGTATGGCTTTTTTATATAATTTATACTTTGAAGGAGCCATATCCTCAGCTACTGTTATCTTCGTTCCTTTCAGCTGCTTCCTGTTTTTTAGTAGTTGCATTTTTAAGCTATATGAATTCACCGTAAACAGTACAGCACGCTTTCCATTCCCACCTCTACCAATCCAAAAGCAGGATTCAAGCACATCTTCCTTAACATGGATTCCCAGTTTATCTCTGCACAATGTACGGACTTGTGCCGAGATACTTTCTTCTCTTTTATCTTCCAGACCATATATTCTCAATGATTTTCTTCGGATATGCTGCTGCAACAGTTCAACTTCACACTCTAGTCTATTCTTAGCACTTCTAAGGTCAGCTACATTGTTTTCAAGATCACGTAGTTTTTGTTGGCTTTCCTTTATACCCAGTTTTTGTTCAATTCTTTCCGAAATTGCGTTTAAGAAATTATCATCACTTAGCAGCTCACCGATTGTTTCTTTAATTATTAACTTCACATCGGTTATTTGATCTCGAGTTAAAGGCATATTGGATAAATTATATCACTAACCTTTCAGTGCAAGTAGTCCCAACTTTTTACATTCACTTATTACCACAGATTTTTGAGTTTTTCTGCAGAGCGAACAAACACGTGTCTACTCAGTAACCATAGACCTTGTATTAGTTTTCAACTTGTTGAGGGCATGTTCCACAAAAAGAATATCCGGTTCATGTTCTATTGAATTTCCAATGAGAGGGCCTGAAGGCGTTTCGCAATAATTTCACCATACTCCAATGTCCTCATGCAAGTTGGTAACTAGCTGTCCCTCGGGACTTTTAACCGCCCAAGATTTGGCTTTAAAATCCCGACTGAGGCATTTGACCTTAAAAAACATCTCTTTCGGATGGTTAGTATTGGCATGCACCTCTATTTTCCTGCATAGTTGCTGTAGATAAGAGTTCTTATCTTTTCGGCATAGTCTTTGAATCTCGCGGGAGAGCTGTCTATATGCGTTTTGTTTTGTATATGAATCCAGACCTGAGATATTAAGGCTTCTACGTGCCTCAATAACGTACAATGTCTGGCTACTAATCGATTGTTGTTTTGGTTGAGTGCTACTCTTTGGTTGGCTTATCTGGGCAGCATGTAAGAGCACATTTTTGAATGATAGCCACATATCGTTGGAATTTGACATATCTGTTATAGAGGCATCCCGAAAAAGCTCTTAACATTTTGGCCTAAAAGAAGCAGGGTCAGCGATCTCCATCCATACCATCCGCTTAGAACATGGACATACCTTCAGTTTTAGCTGAAGTTCACACAGAAGTAATTGATGGTCTGAGCCACAGTCAGAACCTGGTAGAGTCTTACAAAAGCTCATAGATGACTTCCAGCGTGTACGTACGGTAATCAATTTGATTACGAAACGGTTCGTCGGGAGAGGTCCAAGTATACAAGCGCCGTGGATGCTGTGAAAACATACTGTTGGCAATTGAGAAATTATGGTCAATACATAATTGAAGCAGACATTGACCCTCTTATTTCTAACACCAAGACCAAGTTTACCAATATGTGCCCTAAGATGTTCATCATCTATGGTTTGACCAACCTTTGAGTTAAAATCGCCCAAAATAAGGACCATTTCCCGATTCGAAAAAGAATCAAGATCGTTATAAAAATATTCGTACGTTTCCTTATCCAAATTTGACGTAGGTGCATAGATTTGCACAATGTTTGGCGGTGTAGGGTTCGCTTGGATACGTATTGTTATGATTCTATCACTAATATACTTGTAACCAAGAATGGTCCCTGCGTGAGCTTTCGTCACTCAAAAGCCAACACCCTTAACACTTTCATTTGATATACCTGAAAAGCAAATAAAATTCCCCTTGCTAGAAGTATAATGACCTGTATCTCTACAATGAGCTTAAGATAATCCAGCAATGGCTATTTTATTTACTGTAAGCTCTTGTTCGACGATGCTGAGCTTTCCTATACCTTGAAGACCTCTAACGTTCCAAGTTGCCAGGCAATGTTTTAGGCGCGTTTTAAAAATGTCGTCAGTAGTTAATTTCGCACAAGAAGGCTGATGGTCGCACTTCTTGTACCCGGTCACCAACTTCACACTGACCTCCCCAGACGAAGAAGCGCCGATTGCCAGTCGGACCGCGAGGCGTCACATCCGAGGCCTCGCTGATTCTCACGTTACTGATTTTACGAGTTTCTCTTGGAATATCTCAAAGATCTTTAATGCAGTAGTTTCCCATTTGCTTTCTGCAACACAAGTAGCTGTCGTCTAATTGGATTCTATGATAGATAAATAGTTTTCACCCCTTCTTGCGGTCAGTTTTTCACTTACACCTGATTTTAGATTCTATAAGATATGATCTTTTAGTTTTCCGTTATAACTACTGATCGCTTAACAAAATATAGCCAGATTAAATATTCGGTAGTATCAAGAGCCTAGGGACTTCAAAGCTACGAATGATACTCAAGACTATTTCGGAAATACGATTCATCAAGACAGAATGAAGTTTCTTATAATTTAATCTCATTTTCACCCAACTTAGGTTGGGTTCGGTTTCTCACAGTAAAAATATATCGGTCATGTTAAATATTTTAAAGTCAACTGATATTTAACTCTGTTAACGGAGGATTAAAGGAATGAGCGAACGAAAGAAGGAGAGATACCAGTGTATAGACCTACAAGTGGGCCCTTCTGTACCTCTCCTTACTCTAGTTCTCAAGTCTAGCCCTCATCACAACGATGAGAGCTCGTGCTCATCTTATGTCTTCAGGTTCAAGGACCCTTTTTCCTAGTCTGCCTGTAATACCAAGGCCTTGAAAGTCACATAGAATGTGTGCTGAGGACTCTTTCCCTCCGCCACAGCGTGCATGCCCACTTGTAGGCCTATACACTGGACACCAGAAAGCGTGCGTTCTTATACAATTATACACGTGTTGGCTTGCTTACCACCCCCATCACATACAAGTGACTCTTGAAGGTGTTATGTCCAGATAGCAGGCCCACGAGTAACTTTAGTCGGCTTCGGACCAATGAGAGACAGAACCGCCCCACCTTGGCCAGAGAACCTAAGTTTTTTAGCTTGACGGAGATATCGAGAGATTCCTCTCCATCTCGTGAGATGTTGGTTTTGCAACTGCACCTCTGTTTTCCTTCTAATAGTACCTGCTGCCAGCCGTACAGCCGACTCAAGACACAGCAAATTATTTCTCGATCATCGCTTTGCGAGCGCGTTCGCTGTTTCTTACCGCAAACTCCAGCATGACTCCGCACCCAAATGACGTCACACCTGATATCTTGCCGAAATGTCATTCAAGACCTTTCTACATTATCGACAGTTAGATCAGATAGTATTCCATTTATCCATCTCTTTCGTGAATACAAAAGGCAAAAGCTAAAATTGCATATATCTCTGCTTGGAATACCATGGTGTATCCTCCAAGTAAGAGGGACAGCGTTGTTTTTGGCCCGCAAGCCCCGGCCAATAGCTAACCAGACTGGTCCTCCCTACTCAAAAGGCCGCCTGCCGCTTGTCATCCATTCTTCTCTTGTATGATACTTCACCGTAAATTTGCAAGCAATATATAGGAGAAATTTTATCATTCCTCATATGCTGGACAGAATCATGCCTTTGCGGTTCCGAGAGGATGACAGTATCCCGATCGAGGATTCACTTAATAATGATAATTGCTGTTACGCCTAATTTTACATTTTATAAAAACTTTTTAGTTTCACGTCAGAATTATGGATCAAAATAAAATCTAAGGCGCTTTCCTTTTACCTGATTTATCTGATAAATCTCACTTGTGACGTCATGACTCATTTCGATGTACGTTCCTTTTGTCTTCTGAAGTCTGAGTCTAAAGTGAGATATTTTACCCCCACTTAAGCCCATCTGCACAAGATCGAAAGGTAGATCAGTTGTCTCAGATCATTTAGATGTCAAATAAATCAATAGATGAGGTTAGAATTTTTTGTAAGTTTGAATTTTAGCGGGTTTTGTGGTGTATGGATAGTCGATAGTATATGGTGAGCTACGAAAAAGGTAAAAAAATAGGTTATGGAAAGGATCGACAGATTATAGAACCATAGCATATTACAAAATTTCGAGGATTGACATTTAACTGCACAAACACGTTCCTTTAACTCATCTGAGCATCTGAGATTCCCAACTGAGCTGAGCCAACTGATTTTTAAGTGATCTGAGTTAGTGCAGATGTAAAAGGAAAGCACCTCTAGACGTTTCCGTCATCACCTCAGTAATCATTTAAGTCACTGACAATAGATTCACTGAAAGACTGGACACTCTGTGTATGAAAATTTGGCATGGCATTTTTGACTGACATCCGCGCCATCTATTCGGGTTGCGTGTGTCACTACAATGCATTGAGGAATCGATTACAGGAAACTGTAGATATTCACGACCTAGGTCAATCTAAAAAGTTTGGTGTAGGTGACCGACGATAGGTGGGGTAGGTTACGAAAAGAGCGGGCTTTTTGAAATACTACATAAGCTTATTCACCCTCCAGACAACGTGGTAACTTGTCCTAACAATTTACCTTACGCATTCATTACCTGTTTTGAAAATGGACCTGATTAAGAAAAAATTAAGGCATTAATTTAAAAAAATGGAATTGATAAGTGGCGTAGTAATAAATAAAACTAATATTGTTCACGACACGTACTCCATTTTTTTTTAATTAGTGTTTTAACTTTTCTAATCGGTGCAATTTTCAAAACAGGTAATTAATGAGTTAGGTAAATTTTTGTGACAAGCTACCACGTTGTATAGGACATTCAACTGATTATGTAAGAATGAGAATATATTAGATATGCATTACTGTAATAAAGCAAAACAAACCCTTTTGTAATTTATTTATACGATAATACAATTGCTTAAATAAAATCAGCTACACAAGGTACAAAAACAATTCATATAAAAGTAAAGCATGATTTATTCACTAGAATCACTATTTCATGATAATTACAATCCTTTGGTGGCATATAATTTGAAGAGTAAAGAGGTAATATTCCTTAACTATTCATATTGATGCAGGCAAGATGTTTGTATATTTGTAGGTTTGGGTTGCCAATCCGTTCTAACTAGCGTCTCTGTATACGCTGATCAGATGGGATTTAATGCCTGGAATAAAAAAATGTATTTTTAGACCATCAAACCTCACCTTCAATGCAATGGTTTGCTAAAGAGAGGGAATGCTGCACATCTTTATGGCAGCGTATGTGATTGTGAACAGTAATACAAGTTATATAAGTATGAGTAGTAGTGTTTAGTAATGCATTCAAATGATATATGTATATTTCATGTAGAAATGATAAATCTTGTATTAATTTTGCATCAAAATTCACAATACAAAAATGAGGTGAGCGGTATAAATCAGGCAAATCACTTACCTTCGCGCATCCACATTCTTGCAATTTGGCGCAAGACAACGGCGTAAATATTTAGAACCCATACCTAAATACATATAGACAACAATAGGCAGACAAAAATCTCAAAGGTAGTGCAAAATTGCAAAAAGATGCCAATCGACAAAAGCGGGACGACAATGTCAGTTATGACAATGGCTGTCAAAATAATTGGGTCAATAGTTCACGCAACCCCGCTAGGTGTGCTAGGTGGCTAGCGCTAACGCCGCTACACAGGGTCCTCATTTGAGTTTCACACCCCTGATTTAAGTCAAGTTAAATGTTGGGTAGTTTTCATACACTAGGGACTCTGCTTCAAATCTATGAATCACACTTATAGCTTAATCTTATTTTGACCAAATTTAGGTTGGGTTACGTTTTTGTGTCTGTTCACCTTCTATTGTGACTTGTGTCGTATGTGGCAGGAATAATTACACATAATTGTAGCATGATGGAAAGTGAAGTGATATATGGGAGTTAGTAAGCATGGTAAGCATGGAGAATTACACGATACAATAACGTATCCTGATTATACATTAGTATCAAGACAGTGAAGGTCTGGTTACCTACATTCGAATATTTGGTTGGTATTTGGTAACAGTTGATCCTAGTTTACCTAATGCGAAGATCATAATCAGAAGACTTGAAAATAGTGGTTGAGCTAGTGACGTTTGAGACATGATGGGCTGGTTCACAAGAGCCCAATATCAAGAGACGTCGGTCATAGTCGTTTCGCAAGTATCCCTTAAGTATTACTCAAGGTATACTTGAGGGTTACTTGAGGTTTACACAAGGGACCATCAAGTGTGCATTTCCTTGTATATCTGTTTTCTAGACAACATCTCCCAGACGGTGGGGTTTATTCAGCAACGTTGTTATATTTCAAAGACAAGTTTATTTGTTATGTCTCTGTCTACGCATTTTGATGTTTTCTGTTAACTCTTTTTGTTTTGTGTCAGTATTTCGTGTTTTGTGTCGGACATTTTTCCGGGTGTGACAGAAACCGACGATATCGTACTCCAAAATTAATCTACAAAATCGCCTTGACTGCAACGAAATGCCATATTGACATGTCATGTTGACATATCGTTACTTGAGTATTACTCAAAGGAGCCTTACGTAAGGACCCCTCAAGCTGGTTTCGAAACTCAAAACCTTACTAAAGGGACCCTCAGGTATTAAGAGACCCTTAAGTGTCGACTATGAATACGACTCTACGTCTAATTCACTCAAGAACTGTTACCAACAGACCATGTGCAGTGACGAGAGCGCACAAATTGGATCCTTTAAGCAATGCTGATCTTGCCAACGATGAGCTTAACTGGTGCATTTGGGACTTAAGCTTTTACGGAAGGCTTACCTAAGATCTAGATTGTATATTGTAGTCTGGAAGAAAAAACACATTTCTTTGAAGATAATAACGCAGTTTTTGTAGCTCAGTTTCAACATAAAGTCTTTAGACGTATGTAGTCTAACCATGAAAGTTCCACATCTCATTCCTCTCGTGGGATATTTTTGCGATCTAGTAGTTTCAAACATGTCGATTATCTGAGGTCGCAGGTGATACCAACAAATCCATGATCAGCGAAGCACTCAACGCCGAAATAACACACGCTATAGCAAGGTGATGCTGCCACATATACTATAAACTTATAGCAAATTTTGTCAAAGGTGTACGTCTGTCAGCAACGAAACCATATGCTATAGAATGCTGTTAAGGGAGACTTTCAATTGAGCGTTTATCATGCAACGGAATCTATGTTAAGTTGAGCTGTATAATTGCAAAATTGGGATATTTTGATCGAAAATGACATTTGTATACCGAAAGTTTAAAAAACGATTTAGCTGTCTCTTTCTGTTTCGCTGCAAACTACTACATTTGCGCCTTTAAATGTACATTTAGAAGTTAAGTGCGGTCGCACCTTATAGTTGAGATTCAAAACGCGACAAGTCACAAGTGGTCAATCAAAAAACAAGTTACGCGTGCGCTTGTGCTTGTGCTTTGCCAAACATTAGTAACGTACCAAGGATAAATTACGGGAGCTGATCCTGCATCGTACTGTTTTAAAGGCATTTTTGAAAATAATGGTCAGAACTATCAAACAGTGTTATTAAAAGTTAATGCAACTCAATATTATTAAATTAGTGTCTAAATATTATGAAATTAGAGGTATTTCGTTCAATTGCTTCTTTTTTTTTGTATTTTGTAGTATTCCACTATTTTATGCAATTTGTAGCATTTGTTTTAATTTTTTTTCAAAATCATTGGGCGTTTCTGATTAAAATGACTATAAAAAAGTTGACTAAATCCTAGTAATGTTATTTAGGCGCAATAGTTACGTGCAAAATGCATAATTCAGACTCAAAATGCGAAATGTCTAAAACTGAAACTTAAATTAAGAAATCCTGAGTAGTTATTATTAGTTAGTTGCATGATGTTATGGATATTTCTCTATTTCGTTCAAAACAAGAATTCTAAAAGGTCTTAATAGGAGGCGTGTAAACAATTTTTTTATTTCCAAAAATCACGCTGTAGCGTCCCGTTTTACAACTATATCCCTTAGCTGCAAGGTGCATTGAAGCACCTTTTAAAATGAGCACCTCATATCTTTCTATTAGTATAATGACCATCCGACAAATCTGGAGCTTAGCTAAAATACCCAAAACAATATCTGCTGCAACCCTGCAAAAGGGAGTAGTGCTCACACGATTAAAAACTATGTTTGAAAGCCTAAGAGTTAAGAGGTGTCACTATCATAATAGAAAAAGAAATGTCTTTTTCCATTTTTCAGACAGTTTATGATATCACCAAGTTAGGAAAGTTTCCATTATAAAGGAAAACTTTTGTCTGAGAGGAAAGAAAAGTTAACACTGAAATGGCGTTTGGCCGTTATTCTGCTATACTGTCCCGTAAAGTAGAGCGGAAACAAAGACAGCTAGATGGCAGTAGTGAGTATCCATTAGTTTAAACAAAATTACGTGTCCAAGAACCTTATTAGAATTATTTTCATCTTTGTTTCAAGCGTGTTTACCATGTAGACGTTCAGTTCGTTTAACATGCCGAATACCTTGCTGCAATAATTACAGGAGCAAGAGTAACCGTTCAGTAAACGTTGTCATGTACCTTTCATAAATTCTTCGTAATGACCAAAACTTTGTAATTACCGAATCCCCTACCCTGTCATTGTCCCAATCTCACCCACATGCCTGAGAAAACTATATGTAATAAGTAATCAAATGTTATTGGACAACTCTTTCCATGATGACTTGATGCACTATAAGACCTCTAAATTCAAGAAAGATCACTGAACATTGCTTTAATAAATTGGAGATACGTTATGATGCGGCAATAGCCAGCAAAAAAACTAGACGCGTTCAAGCATAGGTTTTTATGTGATAGTGCTTTTATAACTTTGTACAGACCAGCACTATCTGCAACAAGATGGCAAGTCTATCCAAATATTGAGCAAACAGGTTAGTATTTATTAAGCTATGGGTAATAGGAATACGAATACGAATTACCTAACAACAATTTAACTTTACATACTTAACAACATAGAATAGAAGAATTGAGCAATACAGAGTGCACGCTGCAATTAATTGGCCGAAGATAATAGTTATGACGAATAGAAAATACATTCTCTTTCATCGCATGCGGTAAGATTAATACCGAACCATGTCCAGTGCACTAAAATGATGGAACAATAATACCAGGGAACAATAGATTGCTGCAGCACGCCCGCAAGCATATATTCTCTAAACATAATTCAACAATGCGTGATAATTTTGAAGTCCCTATTTTCGATTTGTTTGCTATATTGGTAACGTCGTTACAGTAATATGTATAGAGGGTGCCCATTATGTATGGAATTTAGTATATGTATATTCCAAAGTTGTCAGAAATACTCAGTTTTTTTTGTTTCAGAAAACAATAGATTTTATTAAAATAACAATGTGGCCTTCCATTAGGTTCATTTGATAGATTTCTCTTTTCAGTAACACAGCTTGTCGGTACCCAATTACAAGAAAGTCTTTCATATAACATTAAATTTGTTACATCAATACCATCAATCTGGTATGTATCTTACATCAAAATAAAATAATGAGCCTTATCAAGCCTTGAGTACAAACAAAATTAGCAATGAAATGGTTTTCCTCAAAATCGGTGTTCTCCAGAATGCTCAGAAATTTTTTTCAAGCTTTTCGAGATAGGTTAGGCTACTGCTACTGTCAGTTAATGTTCAGCGTCTTAAACATCGATTGTGATGAAAACGGTTTCATTGCTAATTTGTTTGTCGTCAAGGGTGAATAAGGAACGCACAGGCTCGTTTATTTTATTTTAGTGTAAAATATATACATATCTACTCAATTAACGTTATTGGTATTTCAGACAATATGGTTTTTTAACATTTTCTTGTATTTGGGTACTAACAGGTTATACCATTGAAAAGAGAAAACATACGTCTATCAAATGAGCCTAATGAAAGGATACTTTGCTATTTAAGAAAATTAATTGTTTCTCATTACTCGTTTGTTTTCTGAAACAAAAATAACGGAATACTGCCTTATTATGGAAAATACGATATTCAACACCTTTAATATGAAAACATTTTAAAACAGATACTTTCTATTGAGATATGTACTGTATTCCACATTTAATGGGCACCCTGTGTTTGGTGCAGCAGGACACATCATCAGACCTTTTTTATATAGGTACAGCCAGTGAATATGTATAATTATCTTCCAAGTACCACACACATGACTGTGGTGCCAAGTTGGTTGTATGACACCTATCCTATCCCACCACCAGCTGTCCCACCTATTGTATGAAACCTATCTAGGGCTTTGAGTGAGTAGTAAAATATCATGATCAAATTTGTTGTTACCTTTTGCTGTGTATACTACTCCAATACTCACAAATGCATCAAACAGAAATGAAAGACTGTTGTTACTATGTTACATTAATTTCACGTTTCACGATGCTCTTGCTTAGAAAAAAATCCAGATTAAACGTTGCTACGAAACACTGTGAAGAAAATCACAAGGGATTCATTGACGTACTGAGCACTATAGGCCTTTACGGAAACAGTGATCTGGATTTGGATAGATCAATTATATATCAAACAGCTGTCAAGTGGGATTTATGATTCCATGGATTTAACGGACATCGAACAACGAACACGTTGGTTTAAGAATAAAAAACAGATGGTTAAGCAGAGCAGCTAGCTACTGATCCGAATCATTCGATCGCAATCACTTACTGTTCAAGAGCGAACTGACCCTATTTCTGATTGATCCCAGATCACTTTCCGAACGTCAGGATCAGTGATCCAACTGATCGGCGGGCCTATTCAAGTGTCATATCGGCAATCGATCGTTGGAAATTCGTTGGATAATCTCTGGATAACACGTCATTTCGTACGCATGCGCCAATTTTGGAAATATCCAGCGAGTGGCAATCCTGAGAGGCATGTCATGACAGTGATGGCGGCTTCCTGTTCCTCAGCCGTCAGCTGATGAGCATAACCTAACAACCTAACCGTACTTATTTTTTATTGTTCAATGTCATTGACGTCTTATGCTTAATTCAGATGCACACGACACCCGACGATACGAAACTGTTCCTATTGGTTGAAATATTCAAAATGATGTCAAATCAACCTATTTCAACCAATAAGAGCAGTTTCGTACCGTCGGATGTCGTGTGCATCTGAATTTAGCTTTACCCCCAAAGACGTCAATGTTCAATTGTTGTTGTTTTAGCCGAGCCACCACAGCTATATACATATTCTCGGGTGCGTAATGTGAGAAGACCCCCTGCAGTACATGATCTACAGAGGGGTTCGTGAAAGTAGTATGTGCAGGTATAGTTTATTCGCGCCTCATATACTGTGTGGATAACTGGATAACAAGTGCGTATGTTGTTTTTCATTTTCTACACTGGAAAAAACGGAGTCAACGACCCAACGTGAGGGACGTAGGTTGGTAGAAGAACATTTGTTAT
This sequence comes from Callosobruchus maculatus, assembly GCA_951848785.1. Lineage (NCBI taxonomy): Eukaryota > Metazoa > Arthropoda > Insecta > Coleoptera > Chrysomelidae > Callosobruchus > Callosobruchus maculatus. Next base: position 1,781,046 of record CATOUR010000142.1, on the reverse strand, counting down.
TACCCAGTGAGTTTAGGAAAGCTTACTGAGACCATAGAAGTAGGATGGGCTGACAGTTTCAATACTCATGGTTCTGAAGCTACAAGTAATGGTGCGTGCTGGACAAGGTAAAGTATCATGATAGTGTTTTATGTGATCTCATAAAAGGGGCAAAATCAATTTCATATTTGTCAGGCTGTGCTCTACATGTTAGATGTTATTGTGGCACATCATAATCTTCGTGGAGCTTATAGGGTTATACACCTTATTTTGGATAATGCCTGTTTTCATAATAATTGTTACCATGACTGGGTCTCATGCATAGGTACTCGTTACCCAGCCTTTGTGTTTAAATGAGAATTTAATGTTGCATTAGTTCTAAACGATTCTACAGTAGTATGTTGTTATTGTCAGTGTGTCAACTAGTTATGATAGTGGTCTTATGATGGTCACATTGTGTTGTATAATATTTACATTTGTAGTAACCAACAATTATTCATATGTATGGGTAACAGTTTTTATCACAGCACTGTGATTGAAGTTGGGGAATTGTGTTGTATGATGGTACCCTAAAGCACCTTATGCTATGCAGTTATGTTCTTCGCAATTACTGAAATGAAAATATCAATAATAATTCAACACTGCAATTCCCCACATGTGACCTTTATTCACATTTATAACTAATTTGAAGAGTTTATTGCTATTGATGAACTGTAGTTACTAAGTTATAGTCATGCAATTCACTTTTGCAGGATGGGGTGGACGTGATACATTGAGTGACATCTCAAGCAGCACATATGAAGTAAGATGCTACAGGGACTGGGGCCCTTGCAGGGTAGATTGTGTATTGTGTCAAAGTTAGAACATTATTTATTATGATTACAACATGTATTTTAACTTTGTGTAAGCACAATATGATATGAAGTTGTTTTCTAATAATAAATGATAAATCCCATGTATTCATACTTTAATATACAAAATGAATCCAACAAACTATCTGTGATCATGGTTAGCTCTTAATAAAAACCTAAATGTGACTAGGCCCATCAAATCACTTCAATCAATCAATTTATTGGTGATAATATACAACATATTTACAAAAGCCATATGGTGAACAAAAGTAAAATTACAAACTAGAAATATGAGAATATTGTTAAAAACTTGCACATATAAAAAAACAAACTACAAAAAATAGTTTATAAACAATGATAAAAAACAGGCGAGGCTATTGGTATTGGGCGTACCTATATATGTCCCATCTTACTAAATAAAAAAAAATTTATCAATTGAGTAAAATGCTTCCGATATCAAAATTTGTTTTATTTTTACTTTGAACTCAAACTATGGCATAGTGCTGTAGCTTAATGGTAACTTATTATATAATTTAACAGCCAGATATCCTGGACCACATTGAAATCTTGTTAAACATTGAGAAATTGGCATAGGTTTCTTTCTATTTTTGGTTTCATAACTATGGACATCACTGTGCAATCTATATTGATCCTTATTACCCACAGTAAATTTTGAAGTATATAAACCGCTGGTAAAGTGAGTATGCCCATATTTAAGAAAACATGTCTGCAGACATCCTGATAATTCAACCTACCCACTATTCTTATGGCTTTCCTCTGCAAGGTAAATAACCTTTTCATTTGCGGGGCATGGCCCTATGCTAGGATGGCATAAGTAGGTACAGGGTGCCCTAGTCGCACATCATGCCATGAAGCCTACCAAATTGCAGCAGAAATAATGTTCAGTTGATTGGGTTATACAAAATACTTTTTTATTAGTCCACAAAATAATACATTTCACTTATACACTGTAATACTTTCACTCCACTACCTTTAAGCTGCAATTACAATACTCAAGTCACTGTTGCAGACCTGAAAAGAAAAGCATGATTAAAGTTTCCTACTCACTTGCCAGCTGCTGTAGTCAGACACACATGAGGTTTAGATGTACACTTAATTAAATGTAGCAAATAAAATTGTACAAGCATTATTCGCTGACTGATGAACTTTGAATATGCATTTGAACATTGGTATTAATGTTGCTAACATGACGCAGACGTGCCATTGATTAGTAGTTTTTGTTTGTTTTAAACTCAGCACCAGTCTACTTCTTTACTTCACATGTTACTCAACATTGCTTCACATAACTGTATATGCAGTTGTGCACATATTTCGAAAAGTACAGGTCAGTAACAATGTAGCCCCGTTGCAGTTAATGTTGATGGCCCCTGCATTTGATAAGGTGTTACTATATCTTCATCATGTACTAGACATTGGAACACATACACAAGTCCTTGTGTGCAGTGGATGGTTTCAGTTGAGGCTAACATGATACAATCATGTTTGAGAAGGATTCAAAATACACCACAACATTCTCTGCATTTGAACGATTCATAATATGCTTGGCCATGTGCAGCCTCTTGTATTGTGTATTTGATAGCTACATTATGCAAATGTATGTAGTGGGTGTTTCCTCATACAATGCCATTCTTCTTATCTTTTTTATTTGAAGTAGTAGAAAAAAGTTTCCCATTTAAAAAAATATACATCTATACAAAAAACAGGTTTGATATTATTTTATCTTTTTGTTCATATTGTATTCTAAATGACAACAGAAGACTATGAAAGTTTCATATAAAAACTTGTTTCTATCTCTACAATTAAAAGAGATAAGAGGGGAGGCACAGTATGAGGAAACACCTGGTATAACCACCCTGCCTCTTTAACCATAGATTATAGCAGCTGAGGGACATAAATAAGTCATGTCACAGTATCAGGATGATTTCATGGATCTATTACTGCTTACTCAGAGTGTCTGATCCAGTCGGTGGGCTAAGACCATGTCAATACTCAATCGGTTTCTGGTATGCACCTAAACTATATACTTACTGAGCATGATTGGTCAGACAACAAAAACTGCTCACCTTGCCCTCTATCCTTACAGCCGTGCGTCTTCGTGCGTCCACGAGGTACGGTGTTATCTCGTGCCAAGCCTGTTGAAATAACTTAACTACGTGAGCCAGTTGTAGTGCGCCCTACACTAACTGTGCGATGGGATGATATCCCTGTTCTGTTCAGGACGATCTCGGCGTAGGCGGCTAGCATCTATGGTCCTGGGTCTTCGATCTCCCTCCCAAGCTTCGATACACAACACTACTCACGACGTAGTGGGGACAGTATACACGCTGAAGTAGTCACATATCGATTCTAGCCCTACTCCAAGTATATCACACTAACCTTTTCTTCGATACATTGTGTTTGTTTGTAACACCGTACGATCCTTCATCACTTGGTCAGCGACACAAAATAGGTGTCAGTAACCTCAGAGTTCAGCGACTAACAGCTGATCTGCACCACAAACCAGAGCACAAACACAAAACACAAACAAGTCTTTTAGGTTAGGCTCATCAGCTGACTGCTGAGAAACAGGAAGCAGCCATAACTGTTTAACTGTCAAAATAGGGCTAACAGGCCTGCCACTCGCTGGATATTTCCAAAATTGGCGCATGCGTACGAAATGACGTGTTATCCAGAGATTATCCAACGAATTTCCAACGATCGATTGCCGATGCGAGACACGAATAGCCCGGCGGGTTAACCCGATCATAGTTTCCGTAAAGGTCTTATATGTATGACTTCCTTCAAACTGACCTAATAGGCTAAGAAACATTTACCAAACTCTCCTCAGCACTCTTCAGTTCCAGGACATCAATGTTAATACCAACATTATAAAAAATTTGAAAACTATTATGGTTGTGCTGTGCTTAAAGTGTGAAACTATAGTTACTCTTTTTTGTATTGTCTCAAAAGCATTTATGAGAATTTAGTTATCGGTGATATCTTTTGCATGATAGCAATACTAAAAAATAGCTAATCATTTTTGTATCGTAGACTATACGTGAACCACTAAAGATGACAATAGTAAAAGAAACACTGTAGCATTTGCCATCTGGTAGATCGTGTCTTGTTCTGTCAGAAACAAAGCACTATCAATGTTCATCCATTCTGCCAGCAAGATAGTCAGCATGAGGCAGACTACATCTGTGCCAGTTTGCAGACACTCTAATGGAGTATACCTGTACAACGTACAGTTTATACGAGGCTAACTTCTTAAAAAACCTAGTGAGTCCGGAGCCCCTATGTGGTGTGAATAACTGAGGTATAGCGGAACAGAAGCCAGTTTTCACAATGTACCTACGTAGGTACAACAACAGGCACTGATCAGACAGGTATGTTGTACAAAACCCCATCAGTGATCTGTGGTTTTGTCTGAAATATTGTGACACTGATGTGCCAAGCATGGATACTTCCGGACAATCCCTTCGCATTTTCTTTATTTTAGCAGTGCTATATACTCAATTACTGGCGAATAAAGTATTATTCTTATTGTGTCCAAAAAATGCAACAATAATTGTTGAAACATTCATGTCATCGCTGATTTGCCTGAATCTATAGCTACCAAATTTTCGTCTTATGGATGAAAGTTCTTTTTTTGATTTTCGCTAAGGGCCTAGCTTTCAACCACGATTTTATGACATACCATCCTAGCACCCATATTATATAATTACCATATAATTATCCTCTTCGCTTAGTACCGTCTCCTCAGCGGAGGCCGGCAACCATCATTTGGAATTCTTCTCTGTCTTGTATCAAACGAATGATTGCGCAGTCGTCTCTTATATTAAATCCTCGGCGTAAGTTTCGAAGCCAGGAGAACTTTTTCCTCCCGATCCCTCGTCGTCTTCCGATTCTTTCCTCAATGAACAGTTGTAAAAAATCGTACTTGATGTTTCTAAAAATATTGCTAAAATATGCTACTTCTCTTCGTTTTATTGTGGCTAAAAGTTCTTGTTCTTTCCCGTTCCTTCTAGTTCCTTACTGTTTGTTACGCGCTCGATCCATGATATCCTTAATATGTGTCTTTCTCAGAAGTACAATATGCGTACATGACATAGCTTTTGTTGCTCGCCGTCGAGTACTTAAACTTCTCGGTTGGAGGATTTCGTTTTAATTGTGAGGAAAGTATTTTTGGCTATTTCCATTCCGATTTTTGATCTCTTCATCGGGATACCATTTGTAATTTAGCCAGCACCCCAAATATTTAAATCTTCTCGCACTTTCTATGTCCAGATTTACCATTTTTACTCTAACATTATTAATATTTAATCTAGCGATGACCATAAATTTTGTTTTCTTTATGTTTATTTTGAGACCACAACTTTGACTAACATTCTTGACACTGCTCAATATATACTGTAGCTCTTTCTCCTAGCTAGCTAGGAGCACCGTATCGTCAGCATACCGGATATTACTAATGTACTTACCATTCACCTTTACTCTCATTTCCACGTCATCCAAAGCTTCTTGGAATATGGACTCAGAGTATAAGTTGAATAGTAATGGCGACAGTATGCATCCTTGTCTGACTTCTTTGAGAATCTGTATTTCCGAATTTTATATAAGCTGACTAATTTTTTTTAGTTTTTGATTACCCTTATGTCGTTTGAGCAAATCTATAAATTTATCGTGTCTCACGTTATCAAATCCCTTCTCATAGCCTGTAAAGCATGCGAAGACATTTCTTTGCTGATCTAGGCATTCTTGGTTGGTTTAGAATCTGTATCGAGAACTACGCGTCTCCAGTTCTCAAACCATTTCTAATATAATCACTTTCAATTTCAGATGGCTGCCCCGAGCAGCGCTAGAGACCGATCCATCGGACTGCGTGGTGGTGGTAGGCGTGTCCAGACCTCGCGCCGCCCTCGCTGTATTAGCCGTCCTTCTATTGTCTCTGTTCCTCGCCTGTCATCTAATATACGATTCTGCGCTGAGCGGACTACGCAGGGGTGGACAGTCGCACCACTCGCACCAGCTGCCTCACCGACCGGTTTTGGTGCTACCCAGGAGGTTGTATCCTACAGCTGCTCGGAGGCTGCCACAGGTAGGTTCAATTTTGCCGAAGAGGGAATCTGTGTCTGAGTATAGAAAAGAATAGAATAGAACTTTATTAACAAATAATATTCATGTATTAATCACAAACAAGCAATTTATAGAAAGGTTATAAAAACAAATTTTCTGAACTTTTATGTCTAAGCTTTTACATATACTCCGGAACTGAACAGAATGCATGTTTAGCCAAAAATGTCCTTATGATGAATTTTTTTTGGAATTCGCTAAGTCGATGTCGCGGTGTTTTGATTTGCGTGGCTGACCTCGTACTGTAAGTATGGTACGAACTGTTCAAATGCAGTTCATCTTTTCGTTTGTGGATCTCTTGTGTGGAATGTATAATGATGGTAGATATTATTTTAAGATGGATAAAGTGGTAGTGGCAATAGTACCGGCAATGAAACGTACTACATTCTTTTGCAATCTAAATATAGACAAGGCATCGGAGGAATGTCCCCAAAGGTAAATTCTATGTGACATAATAAGAATGAAACTGTGAGTAATACACAGTCAAAATAGTGAAAGACTCAACAAGTGAGTCACATAATTACTGGAGTTAAGTCTGTTGTCTACAGTTAACCCTAATATCTCCACAATCGTAGACGACGGTATACACTGTAACACATGTCACCGATATGATTTATGAGTCAGTAACAGCATTTTGTTGTACTATTTATAATGTCAATTGGGGTATCATCTATGTAGGGTCACCGAACACAGGTATAACAAGAAAAGTAACTAAGATCTGTCCTCAATGCTGCCTTAATTTTGCTGTCTGATGGCGCTTTTTAACACGCTTTTATTAGCTTCACCTGTATTTTTAATAGTAACTATCCTCTGGATTTGGAGGTCAGACCGAGGGTCGAACCGAACATGGAATGCCCCAACTTTGCCGCGAAAACGATTTTGACGGCTTCAAATCCATCGAACCAGCAATCGTATCTGTTTGGGAGTAGGCATTTCTGTGCAATTTATTCAGAAAGGTCGATAGTTTTAATTATCATTTATGCAGTAGTAATGGTAACCATTATGCTATAAATATTCATCAAAAACAATTCATCGTCATTAGACATAGTATTAATAGGTCCAGTTAAAAAAAACTAAAAAACGGGCTTTATTGAGAAAGTAACTGAAAAATAAAAAAAACGCATTTGAAAAGCATCATACTAGAAAGGTAAAAATGATTTTTAAAATTAGCTTAAAACAAAACGGAAAGTACTAGTATGATTGTGAAAACAGCGTGGGCGCGTTGTACCATATTATTCGTAAATCGAATGATTTCTTGTTATGTTCTTTAAATGCGTGTACCTTATATTTTCAATTATGTTTATTTACTCGCCGAATTTTGGAGAATGTCAGCTCCCTTGCAGCATAAGGGCTAAAGGCTTGCGTACTGTGGGATAGCATCATCGACGGCGAAATATATCGTGGTCCTGGCAAATTAACAGTTGGGCGAAAAATTGTTTTTTTTAAATATCTTGTGCTGATTTTTATTAATTTCAGTACAAGGGTAACATCAACATCGTCGACGTCACACAACAGGATGACCCTTTAAATAAACCAGACAGCACGATGACACCCGATCGGTAGCGGCTTGCTTATTAGGAGTTAAAGTAATTCGCATGTATGGGATCTTCTCCAAAAACTCGAGTGATTCGTCTTGTTACATCTATGTTTGGTGGTGGTGTAATTCATCAGGAGCATTCAAAAGCATTTTCTGTCGCGGCATCGTTTAATAGAATGCTTTGCTACTCGTTAGATTGAAGTATAGTAAATAAGCCATCAAAAATATTTCCCTTGAGGTATTTGCATAAAAATCAGATAAATGCTACGCTGCTTCAGTGTACATAGAGCTATATACAGCAGAGAGTATATACAGCAGTACTTTATCTCATTATGTAGACCCATAAAACCGGTACACGTGTCTGCATGTATTGAAACGTTATATCCCTCTTCTTCACATGCAAGGCATGCGGAGTAAGTAGCGAAATCAAATTTAAGATACAAACCGTTTTGGATGATGTGTCTGTCTGTCTATCTATTAGTTGTTTTTCTGCCTGTCCAGTAATAGTTAATTCCCCTAAAACTCTGAAAATAATTATCTAATGTTAATGAAACGTGGAAAGCTAGATACCACTCCAACAAGGATGAAAAAGCTTTACGGCCTTTCGAGTAGTGGTAAGGCCGTAAATACACGACGAAACCTCCATGATCCTCATATAACCCGGAAAACACTATGGTTTCAGCGAAATTTGTATGTGAAGACCATCAGTTGATATTTATTGTACAATGCTGAAATCAACATTTTTTCAGAAATATGAAGAGAGATGTGTGAAAAAGTGCCTAAATGAGCATCTAGCTCTAATTAGCGATCAGTTTATCAGCCTCTGCCAAAAGGTCGTTCATTCCAGCTTGTAAGAGCAAATATTACTCGAAACATGATCTAGCACTAACACGTTTTGTCAATTGCAACAGCTGTTGGAAAAAACTCAGAGATCCAGAGCCTGAAATTCCTTCCCTTAGAGAGCAACTTGACTAATTGTGACCATTCCTTCACGCGCCACTGCCAGTTGCTTTCGCATCGGCGTATATTTTTACCGAAACGAACCTACTTCTCTGAGCTATATTCCGTTATTTTGCTACACAGCGAGCCTGTTGTACGCACTCACGTGACAGCGTCTCATCTTAAGATGCCACTTTTCATTCATCGAGAATCGAGTGAGATTACCGCATGTTTATAGGGTGTCCACAGCTTAGATTATGATACCTTGATTCAGCCTGCGTGTTGACCTGTTCAAAGCCCGCATCAACAAACTTCCTCTAACCTAATCCCTTTCATAGCAGCCGCAGTCCTATTGAATATGGACTGTCGTCATATGTTTCATTCGTCTGAACTGTTCAAATGTGGATTCATACCGGAAAAAGAGCTAGGCCAACAATTTTCCACCTGGTTATTATTTGATTGTATATAGTGAACATGAAGTCAAGCATAGCTTAACTTTTGCATGAGAGAAGCGGTGTAATAGAGTGGTAAACGCTTGAGATATGTACATGCGTTGGGAAAACTTATGCTACTCTATAATCTTATATGTCGAACGATAAACTCTCGCACTTCTAGCTTGAATCTTTAATGTTGAAATGCATAGATATATTTGCCATAACTGACTACTTACAGGCAATTATAATGGGTGTAAGGAAATGCGGTACAAGAGCATTGCTGGAGATGCTTTACCTTCATCCCATGGTACAAAAAGCAGCAGGAGAGGTTCATTTCTTCGACAGAGATGAGAATTACAATAAGGGCCTTGAATGGTACAGGATGCAGATGCCGCACTCGTATCCTGGTCAAATTACTATAGAAAAGAGCCCTAGCTACTTTGTAACACCAGAGGTTAGTATGCATTTTGCCGTAAAAAAAATAATTAATCAGAATTGATTTGCCTTTCTTAACTAGTCTGATAATTTTTCACGACGAACCGCTGTCATAAAGCAACTAAGTACAGCACTCCTCTGTATGAGCTGAATGTATACAGCAAAGTAAATGTAAGAAAAATTAAATACAAAATTTATGACAACTTTATTTAATAAAGTGGTGATCAATTTTATGACGGATCTCTATAAATTAATAGTCAACTCAGTCCAGAAGTCCGGATTCGATAGATTATTGATAATTGTTATGACGTAGATAGAATGAAGTGGGAAATGCATCAGTATTCAACAATCCATTTTTACTACATTTATCTTAGAGATAAAGGATAGCATGACAACATTTAGGTCAAGACAAAGATTTCAGAATTTGAGGGGTCTATCTTCACGTTCAAGAAATCTGAAGGTGAAATTATAATCTTATATGCAATCTATTTGATTCATTGATCTGACTGAAAATTTGGTATTGAGCATGAGACTATCTCCAAAGTAAATGTCAAACATCAAGGCGACTATCAAGGTCATTACCAAGACAGGTGAAGGTTCTCAAAAATAAATCAATTTTTGCTTTAGAATTTTGAAGTCTCGCATTACGAACCTGGAAATACAATATCATGATTTATGCTATATTTGTAAGGGCTTTTGGAATGGTTCATACTAACCTGGAGAAAATTGTGCATAATTTAGGATAATCGAGTATATATGGCATCAAAATATATGACGACTATCTTGACCTCTTAAAATCTACCTTCAGATGTTGGCTTACTACCAAATCCTCTGTATACCAGAATGTGGCGCAAATTGATTCATATTTGAAGACTATGCAAATATCTATTGCTTGCAATCAATATTAACACGATCCTCATGTAATATTTTACACTTGGTCTCCGAATGACCTCAAAGTTCAAAGTCATTTTCGTGATCAAATACCCTGTATATTGCGAATGAAAAATATTTTCTGGATATGCTTCTTTGTACGATTGGCAAATGCGCAGTAAGCTCCGAAACACTCGAAGTCTGTCTGATACCCGTTTTTTTTTTTGTTCATAAGAGCCACTTGTTTACCACTAAATAAATTTGTCTTTCGAATGCAACCTCTCTTATAGCGAGCTTTGAACAAAATCGATGGATCACTCCACGTGATATTCTGTATTTCTGGGTGCACTGTGACCTCAGAAGTTGTTAGGTTCAATCCTTAGTCATTAAAAAATAAAGACTGACTTCGGCTTTCGAGATCTCAGTACATGAGTTAGCATATTTCAGGTTCCCGAACGTATCAGGGCAATGAACTCCAGCATAAAGCTGTTGCTGATAGTTCGTGAGCCTGTGACTAGGGCCATCTCCGACTACACCCAATTGCGCGCCAATGCCGTGGCGGCTTCCCCCTCCAGTCTGCCGCCGGTCGCCCCTAACGTTGCCGCCCAGCCGCCCAAATCTTTCGAGCAGCTCGCTGTCTTCCCGAATGGTACCATCAACGAAGTCTATCGGCCACTTGCCATTTCAGTCTACCATAACTACCTTCACAGGTGAGCTAGTTGTAGGGTGAACTACCAACCTACCTAATTATTGGCACCTAAAGGCTTTTTAATACAAAGAAAAAAGGTAATAGGAATATATTCTAGCTGCAACGGGCCATTTCTTACGAGTTCCAATTTCGACGAGCGGCCAAGAATGTGGGGTTGAAGTAGTTAAAGATATTACTTTGGGATCTACATTTTTTTACGGTTTCTTTGGTTTAAGGGCGATTCCGCTGTAGACGATTCCTAACATCAAATTCTGAATCACAGTTATTGTTGCTTTTATTAATGTCAGTACAAAGAAAAAGACCTATATTTAATACTAAAACTAGTTTTTGTGGACCAATGTCTATATTTAAGCTTCTGTCGTGCACAGAAATGCTAACATTCATAGATTAGCTGCTGCCTGAAAATGGACAACTTGCAATAAGTAGCCCTAAATGGCCGTCACACACAGTTGGACCGTTTGACGTTATATTTTGCCGCTAGTGGAAATACTCCTCTATTCGCTCATACAAAAACATGTAACTACTTGTTATTATTTTTCAAGTATTAGTGACTACCAGGCGCCACTGCTAGCTTGTTGCACCCGCGATACAAAAGATATAAAAGTTAAGTTTTCTCACAGACATCATGTGTTAATGCTTTGAGACTTTATAAAAGTAAGAAGAAGTTATAGAGAAACTTAAGTCATTCAAAAATTGAATTGTGCTCTAAGTGGGATTAAAATAAAAGTCGACTCAAATTGGTTGCACCCGCGATCGCAGTTATCATCGCGGGTGCAACATTTTTGATCCCTATAGTTATGGTGTCATTTATATCAGTTTTTTATTACTTAAGACTTTGGCTTTAATACGCGCTATGACTGGGTTAATTATCAACGTATTATAGGCGAATTTGTTGATATCTCGCTGTTTTTACTTCCCGCATCGATAGGTGGGGGGGAGTACTGTGATCGCAGACATTTTCGATTTTTGGGCGTCTTACGATGTCTATATAACGAAAATCCACGTCACTCATTTCCGTCGGTCTGCCTGCCTGTCGGTCTATCTGTTTATCTGTCGGTCTGTCTGTAGCGATTTTTTAGCCTCGTAATCTCAGTAACCAATTTTTGATTTTGAGATAATACGCTTTTTGGGCGTTTTATGATGTCTTCGAAAATCCACGTCACTCATTTCCGTCGGTCTGTCTGTCGGTCTGTCTGTGTGTCGGTCTGTCTGGCTGTCTGTCTGTCTGTGATGAAATTTGGGCAGCGATATGCTGTGGGGTCGTAGTAGGTAATGCTATAGTTTTGTAAATGCCAGTGCCAGTGCAGCAATTAGCAAAAACCGAAAAATTTCAAATATTCTCCAAACTTCGTTTTTACGCGTATTAGGTGTTCCTGATCATATTCTACTTTTTTACAATACAATTTGGGGTGGTTGGCGGTGGCGTGTTGTAAAATTGAAAAATCTGTTGAATTCATAATAGACTGTCCACTGACCTGTGAAGGAAGACCTAGCGACATAAATAACTTTTTTAGGTCTATCCGAACATTGCCTTGTCTATTACATAGCAGATGTTCCATTTGAAGACATTCTTGCAAAATTGGAAGCAACAAAGAAGAAGTTTATTGACAATCATATTTTTACGGAATTTTCCGCAAATATCGACGTATTTGAAAGGAAATAATCAAGTAATGTGAAAAATAAGTATCATAGTTAGTCATATACAATTTTGGTCTCTTGTTTAGTTTATATGTATGTTTAAAATGACCTTTATATTAACTTAAATTAGACGCGTTGCACCCGCGATTATTGGACGTTGCACCCGCGATTGCTGCAAAAGCGAATAATTAAGAGTTTATTTTTGTTTTCCATAAGTCTTTTGTTCAGATCAGCTATTTGATTTAGTGTCCTCAAAAATTTGGAGGCATTATATAATAAATGTTTCACAATTAACAGACTTATGTGTTTTTGTACCCCGATCTGGAAAGGTAGGGCCAATTTTGTTACACCCGCGATAGCACTTCAAAGCTCCGTGGTGAATGCTACCATATCTCGTTTCAACTTTTTTAGCCCAATCGAAAGAGAATAGGTTAATATGTAGTTGTTCAGAGAATAATTTCATTAAGCCTCGTTTTATTTTATTCGTAGACGCACTTGATATCCGTAAAAATGTTGCACCCGCGAGAATGGAATCGCCCTTAAGCGTATATTTTTTGTTAAAAAAGATAATTCCAACCATTGGTACTGCAAAACAATGTTGTTCCACTCGTTGGCACCATATTTTGCTAACATCAGGGATGCTTCAAAAATTATACCGCCTAATGCTGGCAACCTTCGAAATATCTACATACAGGGTTTTTAGTGCCGGATCGGTCGATAACTTCACTACTGTAAAAGACAGCAGAAAATGTTGTATATAAAAGCTATAGCTAAGGATATGCTCCTTGCTCAGAAAATATTTTTGTTTATACAGGGTGATCCGTAACTACGTGGTGGTGCAAACATGTATTTTTTTAAATGAGATACCCTATTTATTATTCGATATTTAGATTCTACTAATAATCCCTCTTCTTAAAGTGTACGGTATTGTACATTATTCAAAGTATTTCAAAAGTTATGACCATTTTTATGTCCAAATCACTGTCAAACGAAAGTACTGCGTATCAATCTAAACGAATTTTTTTTACACGGAAAGATGAAAAATATCCTCTAGCTTTAAAATCGAGTATAAAAAAATCAGACTACGCATATTAATATACAGGGTGACATATAATGCAAAATCTAAATTTTCTCTTTTTTTCAAATGTAAGCCCCAATATTTTATTATACCAAAGAATTGCTTCTAATATACTCTTTTATCTTTGTATAGCGCTTGTTATAGCTACATTCATTATTTTCCAAGATATTAATATGAACATGGCCATAACTTTTGAAATACCCTGTATAATGTTACAATACCTTATATTGTGGGAAGAGGGATTATTAGTAGAATCTAAATATGGATAATATATAGTAGGGTGTCCCATTTAAGAAATACATGTTTGCATCACCACGTAGTTATGGATTACCCTGTATAAACAAAAATATTTTCTGAGCAAGGAGCTTATGCTCCTTGGATATCCTTAGGTAGATATCCTTAGCTAGAACTTTTATATACAACTTTTTTTGCTACCTTTTACAGTAGTGGAGTTATCGACCGATCCGTTAATAAGAATTCACTATGTATATATTTTTACTTTCCCCCCTTAAACATAATTTAAAGGAAGAAAAATTAGAATAAGGAAGTATTATTTATGGATTTTACGAGTTTAGTGGATTTTATCTATATTTCGACCAAATTTGTCGCTTCAACGTTATCAAAATTAGGTTTTGTTATTAACCCTTAACCGGTAACGTGCAAATTCGGGGCATAGCTGGTAACGTGCAGTCTGTGAGACTGTAACGTCTTTGAAGCTAAAAAAATCAAACTCTCCTAATTATTTTTTGGAAAAAATGCATGAAGATTTGTTGGGTATATATCCTTTAATAATAATTTTGTATAAAGTAGCAGAACATGTGATGCAAAGAAAAAAAAATTATGATAATTATTAACTAGAACACAAATTAGCAGCACAAATTTGTAGGACCAAGATAATAAAAAAAAACTTTGACCACACTCAAATCTATACATTTTGTGAGTAAATAAGTAAAGCAATACACCTATAAAAATATTTTGGTAAAAAATGACGGATCTGCCATGACTACCAGCTGAGAAAAATTATAACGTAAACCGTAACGTTCCGTCTCACAGACTGAACCGAAGTAACAACTAAGCACATCTGGAATGTTGTTTACGCAAACTTATTGATAAACGGGATATAGAAGGGATACCAATGGCAGATAGATTAGATGAGGTCATTTACCAGAAATGCGGTAAGGTTTTGTTGTAGGCTCGAATTTAAGATTACTTGCAGTCTCACAGACGGTACGTTACCAGTTAAGAGTTAAAACTATAGAGATGTTTTTGAGGGTTTCACATACTTTTTGACCTTCGCAACAATCAATTTTTATTAACTTTTCAAAATATTTGTGTGCCAACTATAGACAGTACGAAGTTGCAAATTTCCTAATTATTAACAGCCATATTCTATTGTAAAGTTTTTCTTGAAAAAAAAATAAAGACATTTATTAGCGTGTAAAAATTAATATAGATTTTTTGTGGAACGGTTGTGTAATTATTCTCTCTCTATGCTCAAAAGTTTGAAAATAAAGTCAAAGAGTTGCAACATTATTATATTTATGTTTCCGTTAATAATGCGTTTATGCCAAGGAAACCATTGTTATGCAAACGCCAGCTTGTGATAATTAAATATAAACAATGAATTATATAAATTTGAAAATAAAATTCGTAAAGAACTTCTAGAATCATAATTCCTTTTCAGATGCCGCCAGAAAACAGAAAACGATGTGATTATTCTGAAGAAGCACTACCAAAAGCTTTGGAAGAAGTAATTAGATATGGAGATTTTAAAAATCTACTGCCAGAAAATATACATGTTCTAAATTTATTTAGTTATTCATTATAATGAAAAATCCCGTCAGAATCAGAACAAGAGACATTACATACCGTATTAATTCTATTTCTTGAAAAAAACATTTGTAGTGTGCAACTTGTCCTTCAAAGACTTCCTAGATGCTATTCCTGACTGTACCGAAGTTTTAGATTATCTATACAAATTTAAACCTCCTTTTGTTATTTACATAGTTGATTTTGCTTTCAGTTGGTAGTGATTTTTGCTTAGGTACCTATCGTTTCAAGTTTTACTTTCGTTAAATGTTTTGAATTTAAATAGTTATTTTTGCGTTTCAAATTTATACATTCTTTGTTAAAAACTTATTCTTTCTATAAAAAAGGTTAGCTGTTTTCCTCTTATTTTAACACAGGCACAGCTACATCTAGGAAAGAAATGAAAGAAAAGAAGGGTGCCAATAATTGGTGTAAATGTGGGTTCCAATAATTGGGCAAAAGGTGCCAATCAGTTGGACGTATTTTCAGTTCTATCCAGATATAAAAAAAATGTTTTTTGATATCAATGTTAAGTATATTTCTAGAAAGTAATATCTTCAAGTATTAAACAAATGCAGCTACACAAAAAGAACTCTTAATCTAAAGCCCGAAAAACTGCTTCCACATTTTCTTGAGGTACCAATAATTAGGTAATTTATTGACTTAACAATAACTATAATGGATAACAGTATGCTAATGAAGTCTATTCTTCAGTAGCAAATTACGTAGAGGTATGAAAGGCATGCAGGAACGTAGCTTTTCTGTAGGAGTACTCCTTATTTATGCTTTAGGTTGTTTGTTATATCTATTGAAATTTTATTCATAAATAAACGTCCATCAATTATTCATACATATGCAAGAAGTGAACTGAAGCAAAACATCCAGAAAATGCAACATTTTGACCTAAGCGCCTCTCATAGTAGACACTTGATCCTGTTATAATGTGCTTCATGGACACATTTTCTTTGAATAAACTGTATATGACTACAAAATATCGGGCTTTCAAAAAGATTTTATAATGGATATGTAATGGATATGTGCTTTGCGCAAAAGCATATTTGAAGTGAAGTTTTTTTAAACTCGTAGGTGGTTAGAAGCGTTTCCTCGGGAGCAGATCCTTATAGTCAACGGCGATTTGCTTATAGAAGATCCAGTGTCGCAAGTGCAGAAGATCGAGAACTTTCTTGGACTGGAACCAAGGATAGGAACACACAACTTCTATTTTAATGAGACTAAGGGATTCTACTGCCTCAGAAACGAGACGTCAGACAGGTGAGAAGTTACATTTGCTACTTTGTACGCCAATTAATCCACTAAATTACGACACCATGCAAAATGTGATACCACTGATTCTTTTATCATTTTCGAAACCTCGAAAGACACAAAGTGGATGTTTTTGTGGTCAACGATAATACTATACTGCACAGTCAGACGCCAACGATTTAAATGAAAAAATCAGTAAATGGAATTTCCAAGTTTGCTAAATAATTTAGGGACGATCTCCGACTGTTGGGCTTAATCCTTGATGATGGTGATCTATTTGGAAACAATGCTATCTAAATGAGTCACAAGGTACCTGATAACGTTTTCGAAGCTTCCCGAGTTTGCGACTACAACGTTTTTAGCTTAATCAAACAATTTATTTTAATTCTGTGAGCTGTTTATGTCAGTAATGCGCCATTAAAAAAATATTTCTGCTTTAAGACAACTGAAACATTGTCTCTGGAACACATTTTCTGAAACGCGGTGGGCAGGATCAGCTGTCTCACATTCACAAAGAAATTTATACAGAACACGGATTTTGAAAAAAATATTAATGATTTTTTAATGTATTTTACAAATTTATTATTAGTGATATTGATATTTAATGGGAAAACCATAGCTAATTATAAACAATTAAAAATTGACAAAGGTTTTGAAAAAATGATGACAATGTATGCGTCTGAATTGGTCACCACAGCTATGACGTTATGGCTGCTCCAAATTAGTGTCAATTTCATAAAACTAACAAGCTCTCCTGAAAATATACATTTTACTTCCCACACCGATAGGTGAGGGGAGTATTGTGATCGCGAAAATTTTCGATTTTGAGATAATACGCTTTTTGGGCGTTTTATGATGTCTACATAACGAAAATCCGCGTCACTCATTTCCGTCGGTCTGTCTGTCTGCCTGTCTGTCTGTCTGTCTGTCTGTCGCTTTTTTCTAGCCTCGTAATCTCAGCAACCGCTGCATGGATTGTGATAAAATTTGGGCGGCTATATGCTGTGGGGTCGTAGTAGGTAATGTTCCTATAATTTTGAAAATCGGTGCATGGGCGGCGGAGTAATTAGCAAAAAACAAAAAAAATTAAATATTGCTTAAACTTCCTTTTTAGGCGTTTTAGGGGTTCCTGATCATTTTTTACTTTTTTTTGGGTGGGGGTGAAATTGGGGTGGTTGGGGGGTGGGGGGTTGTAAAATTGAAAAATTTGTTGCCTTCATAATAGACTGTCCGCTGACCCATGAAGGAAGACCTAGCAACATAAATAACTTTTTTAGGTCCATCCGAACATTGCCTTGCCTATTACAGAAACCAAAGGACTTAGAATTTTTTCTGGGGTAAACATACGAGAGTATTGCTTTAGATCCTTCTATATTGTGTTACAAGGAAACTGTTGAATTGATTTTAATGAAATTTTGACACAGTATTACTACCACCGCCTACATTACTATCGTGGCGAGGATGGAAAACGCGTATGGTTTTTATAAATCGTGCCAGTGGCGGCGCAGAAATAATAAAAAAAGTAAAAATATAAAAACAGCTCAAACTTCGTTTTTAAGCGTTTTAGAGGTTCCTGATCATATTCTGCGTTTTTTTTTTTGGTGGGGTGAAATTGGGGTGGTTAGGGGGTGGGGGGTTGAAAAACTGAAAAATTACTTGTATTCATAATAGGCTGTCCACTAGCCTGTGAAGGAAGGCCTAGCGACATAAATCAACTTTTTAGGTACACCCCAACATTGTCCTAGTCTATTACGGAAACTAAGGGACGTAGAATTTTCTGTACACATACGAGTATTGCTTTAGATCATTTTGTATTTTGTAACGTGGTCACTGCTAAATTGATTCTAATGAAATTTTGACATAGTATTACTGCCGTGGCGAGGATGGAAAACGCGTATGGTTTTTATAAATCATGCCAGTGGCGGCGCAGAAATAATAAAAAAAACTAAAAATATAAAGACAGCTCAAACTTCGTTTTTAGATGTTTTAGGCTGTCCATTGACCTCTGAAGGAAAGACCTAGCGGCATAAGACAATTTTAGGAGGGGGGAGGCTGCCGATGATTTGGTTGTAAGGGGATGTCAGGCTAAAGCTGCATGCTATGGGAAAATAATAAACTGATATCACAGTAATGTGTGGGAAGTACTGAGTCAATCAACTTGACTCCATTTTTTTTGAGATATAACAGTCTTCTTCCAAACAGACAAAACGTTGTGTGCTTTTAAGTAAAGAAGCAAAACTATAATATAATGTAGTATACATTCTCTCTGCATATTTGTATATAAAGGTCTATAACAAGTATGCATCCAGCAGATTTTAAGTATCTTTATAAAAGTATTTATGTATGTATGGTATGTATTTATACTCAATTTCTGATTGAATGAGCTCGCATACTGAGATTCCATTTTTATGATTCTGTTACAAACTCTCAGAATTGGTAACTATAATTATACATTTATTTACACCTGAAATTTTTTCAATCCTTAAAGTTGATTTTCTGGTAAGATTGTAATACATCAATTATAAAATATTTTTATCAAAAGTGTTATCCAGTGGTGACGTTTTGTTTTCAACGATATTAATACATCATTTGATGATATTATAGTTAATATCCAATAGAACCTTTTCGTCAGACAACATCCAACAGAAAGTGTTTATCAGAACTCTCGCCCAAATACGCATGTTGACAGATTCGGCCCTTACATAACTAATAATCAATAGCAATGGTAATATGAAATACCTACGTAGATTGGAGTAGACCGGGGAGTAGACTCTGTCGACAAAAAAATTGTTTTTGTATTATCTCGGTGCATTGGAACCATTAATTGTTTGGACCCTTTTCATCTTACGGAACATTTAAAAATACTTTGTCATGAGCTGTTTCTGTAGTATTTGTACATAATGACACAAAACAAGAACTATAATTTTTGAGGTTCAACATTTCCCATATTTTCAATATCTATTGGGTATTTAACAATTTAACAGAATTTAATATTTATTAAATTCTTCGATTTCGAAACATTGTACATTGTACATTGTTATTATCCAAAGATATAAACTGTAATGAGTTAAAGCTAACGTTATCAGGTCACACGCGCAAGTTTTTGTTTTGGAGCTAGAGAGATTCGGTATCGGATCCAAGGAATACTTTTTATTTTATATAATCCTTGAATTATTGCGGAAACAAGGGATAACACAATTATGTTATAAAACCTCTTTTGTTTCTTATGTAGGTGCTTGAGGGAAACGAAGGGCAGAAGACATCCACGGGTGGACCCCAACGTTATATCAAAATTGAGGAGGTACTTTGGTGAGCATAATCAGAAATTCTACGAACTTGTCGGTGAGGATATGGGCTGGCCAGAAGAATGAAACTATACACATAGATTAGGCTGGGTTATTATTTGTTTTTGTCGTTCTGTTTAGTACATTGGTCGCTTGGTCTTGGCTAGCGTGGTGCTGTAACAGAAGTTGGACATATTTCGCACAACTTGAAAATAATATTAGTATGATAAATCTGCCGAACAAAAGAAAAGACAACATGATTGTTTCCATAGGTCTTTAGGTGACATAAGGTTAAAATAAGATTTGCGGGTTTTTCCAAGGAATTTTGAAACACTAAAAACATAATATTTGGCCCATCTTTTCTCGAAAACTGTGAGTTGTAAGAAAATATGGAATCCATTTTTTTTGAGGTCTACTCACACATTGTAGCACAATGAGGTCAAATAGTGCTGAATTGTTGAAAAAGTATCTTTCTGATTTTTTTAGATATTTATTTTTTAGATAGTTATTGTAGCAAAAGTCATTCGGTTCAAAAATGCTACAAAAGTCTATAACCTACCGTTTCGACGTACCACACGTATACAATGAGGTACCACGATTGATCGAACATTCCTTGATGGTAATAGATTTATTATTGAAAAATGTAAGATAAATACTTTTGAGTTTCTGACCTGATAAGAATAACTCCTTAGA
This sequence comes from Callosobruchus maculatus, assembly GCA_951848785.1. Taxonomy (NCBI): domain Eukaryota; kingdom Metazoa; phylum Arthropoda; class Insecta; order Coleoptera; family Chrysomelidae; genus Callosobruchus; species Callosobruchus maculatus. The sequence goes on along the minus strand of CATOUR010000142.1, from coordinate 1,760,391 downwards.
ATTTCTGTTACCGCAGCCTTTTCTTTACGGACAGTTGTTAATAATAACAGCACCTTTCGGAATGAGTAAGATTTTCCTGTGAGTTATTTTTATGGAAAATATTGATTTAAGCATCTTTTCCGGTAAATTGCCACTTTCGCTGTTCTATGTTCTTCAAGGTCTTACCATGTATGTGTACCTTGAAATGCTTCTTCCGAGTAAGAAGCACAATGTCCTACATATTAGAGGCTTAATAGGATGCTGATGAAATGAATTATTGCGAAATTGATGTTTTTCTACGTCTCTGTACGTATGAAGCTACATTCGTAATTTGGTAAGACTTCGCTTCATTGGAAACCGAAATAGGAGTCAAGAGGGCTGGCTAACGACTCGGTTTGACATCCTGAGTCAAACGGGACCACTCCCAGACCGAATGCTCCGCTGAAAAAGTACAGAATTTTGAAGTTTCATTACCCCTACGTAACCGAGCCGGTTGATTTGTTGGGATCAAAATGGGTGATAATCGACTCTGCTAGTCATCTTGAGTCGAAATTAAAAAAATAACCTAACCAAATCGGTCGAGGTAAAGAAGGTATCAATCAATTCGGTTTGATGTCCTGACTCGAATTGCATCAATCAACAGAAAATTAAGCTGAAAATGGATCTTAGAGTGTCTGGTGCCTACCCTGATACGTTATATGGAAGAAACTGAACAGGCGACAGCCCTACCTGGAAGACATGTAGCTTAGAGTGTGCGAGATATTCAAAGTCACCAATGTCTGCCCCCTCTCCTGTTCACACCCTGGCACAAACTAACCTAATTTTTCCCAATAGCTTCAACATTAAAAGGTCAAAGTATCGTAGTTTTTTATTTTCCATTTATTGATGTTGAGTCTGATGTCGTTGTACTCTTCTTGTCGGGTACCTTCGAACCGACCATATGTTTCGTGAAAAAGTATCGAAATTTCGATGTTGTTTTTATATTACGTTTGAAATTTCTAGTAGCGTAGATTTTCATCGGAGCGCCTAATCAGTCTGTCTAATTAGAATCAGGACGTCAAACCGTGTTGATTGACACTACTCTCAACCCTCATTTCGGTTTCCACTAAAACTAAGTCAAGCCCGTAATTTTTATTGCATACCAATTTTTTGTCTGATAGACTTTGGGGAAAAATTAGCCTTTTTGAGCGTGATGCATTATAAATCAGAAAGATCTTCAAAAGACAATTTGTGTTGTACATTCAACAAATCGCCCACGGAAATCTCGTAAGGATAACTTTTGAAGTGCCCAAATAACCGAAGTTTCGTGTACAACTTTACAAAAGGCACAGCCATAATTCTTATAACTCAAACGGAAACCGAGATTACGGGAAATGAAGATAAAACGTCCGAACCCTGAAAGTTTGTTGGGAAATAGGTGAAAAGCCTTCAACTTTTCCGCCTGTTCTTTGTCACTTAAAAAAGTTTTAACACAACGCCGTATGTGTAACCCACTTTACCGCAGGTGTGTGTAAACTGTGGAATAATTGCAGCCAAACTTCTAGACAGCCACTTTGGAATAAAGTTGTACTAATTTAAATCTGAATGTTTTCTCGGTGTGTATATTATTTTAGAATGGTTTTATTTTGTTTGCCAAGACCAAGCCCACTAGAAAATTATGCTTCGGTGAAGTGGTTATGGTTAAGTTACTAAAATTACACCCACTTTAGTATGTTGACTTTTTTAAGTTTATACGGGCGAATCAAGTTATAATACTAGAAGTAGCAACTTGATTGATTCAGAAGTGACCATGATATCAAATAAAAGTAAAATCACTTGAGGTGACCCCATAATAATTTTTATGTATGTTGGGAACAACTCAGAGTTTAGGCAAAGAAGCAAGCTCAAAAGTGATATTATGTCTTAATATGAGGCATATAAAGTAATACGTCCATTGAAACGAGTGAGATAATCTTCAACTACATACAATACAAACATTTTTAGTCACGAACAGAAAAAGTATTCATGCATTATTCTATGTTGATCTATCTAATGGTATTGCAAATGTATACATTCCAAAAACGTAACTTACCAAACCACTTCTTCTGCAAGTACTTTTGCTCAATCACCTTAATGAAGTTATTACATTTTTTGCTTTTGTCGGAGCTCCTGAATTGAACCCGAACAACTCGCATTTCATAACAAAGCACCAAAAGTAGGTTGATTAAAAGATAAAAAGACACTGTGATAAAACTACTCACTAACCCTATATAGCATATACACTAAACAGATTTAGAAAGGGTGCAATTTTGGAGCGCACAGATCGCATTATATTTATTAAGTCTAAACAAACTGTAACAGATACATATCATAAATTACATATCTATTCAGAGAAAGATAAACGAATTAAATTTATATATATTGAGTCTATATGTATACATTCAATTAACAAAATGTGTTGTATGAGTACACGTATGTTAACTGATCTACCCTTATATCGTACGTACGAGGTACAAAGAAACTAACGCATTTGAATTCGTGCTTGTGCTGAAGGAGGTAAATGTCATTTAGTATCAATTAGTAATAGTAGTATCAATAATCCGTCTTTATTTCATATCTAGGTTTTTACCTTTTGGAAGGCGAAGTGTCGCTAATATTAGCGTTTTTCGCCTTTTTCTTCAACCTGTTGTTGAACGGTAGATGATTAGTCTACAGTGACTTAAGTAACAGAAATATAGGTACATTGGATTTCCGGAAAACTGCTATAACGTTCAGAATTCAACATTACATGAGATGCTTACAGACCAACGAAGAATATCATGGAATCAATAGTTTTGTCAATTTCCGGATCAGACTTACAAGTACACACAGACTTATCAATTAAACACTAACCGGTAATCTAAATTCATTGATACGTCTTGAGTTATATGTGTAACAAAGCCGTATAACAACATATCTGCATAGCAATTATCTGAGATTTAGACGAGGAGAGCTAATATAGCCATAACAAGAAAAGTTACTTGGCATCGGTTCTTTTAAGTTGGTTCCATACTTCTATAATATCGAGCAACTTGGGTTCCTAACTAACAAACCACCCATACCGATCGGGTGATCTGCATCTGCAAAACTAACGATTTCCCGATTAAATATGGGTATATTAGACATCTATACGTTGTTGCCTATTCCGCGGAAACAACGAACCTGAATATTATTGGTTATGCTTTATTAACGTACAACATGTGTGTGTTTTTCTTTTTTGGTTACTTTTAAGTAACTCATTGAAAGTAAACAATAAAGTGTCTGTGATTATAATAGAGGAGAGAAAGAATCTTTTGTGGACGGAAGAGCAGGAAGATTAAACGATACATATTCTTAGAGCAATAAATCAACAACCACCTGATATTAACAAAGACCGCATTATCATATAAGAAGTTCAAATGAGAGAGAGAGTCATGCAGCTAATGCTATTCGAGACTTGCATGTAGCTTGTGGATATAAGGGGACCGAAGGAAACGGATCACATTATAGCATTAGAATTACGTATTTTAAAGTTTGGAACAAAAAAGTCACTTCTACAGTAATATACTATTTAGTTTTTATCTCCTGCTAGGTGATATATCTGGTTTGAGACTCGCTTACGCTAGAGCAACATTTTGCGACATTTTAGCATTCTACAAATTGAGGCATGCGTCTCCTTGTCGCATGCTATAAATGCCAACGTCATGCGGCTGACGTAGCATGCGGTAGTCCATTTTATGCCGTGCTGCAGTTTTTGAACTGTTTGAAGATGACTGATCAAGCAAGAAGATGATGATTTGTTAGTAATCAATGCAACTAAAGAACAGCGAAAATCAAAAAGATTGTGGAAAATAACATTACTAACAGAAATAGAAGCAGATGTCAGTACTTTTTTGAAAACTTAACAAGAATGCCTCGTACGGACTTTCAATAAAAAAATGCGACTGGAAATTTCACTAAAATATCTGGCTACGGGTGACTGTCGTTTGTAAATCCCGAAACACTTTTTTTTCTTGATAATGCTATGTGTTCCCTATGAAGGTTCTTTATTTTCTTTTTGATGTGGCATTCTCCAGATAGTATTTTCATACAGGAACAAGGCATTAAGTTTTATCCTATTGTTTTTATAATTTGAGTTTCGGACATCCCACAGTACGTCACACTTTCTACAATCTTCGATAAGCTCAAGATATTTTAGGTTATTAAACTACTCCATGACTAAAATTGTCGGTACGGACAAACAAAATCTCACCTAAAAACTGCCTTGACGCATTAAGATGTTGCACGGGATCCATCGGGTTTGGATGCAAGGGCGACAGTGTGCCATATGACGCAAAGGCTTGGCATGCCCCACGATTCTTGCCACAACGTGCAATGTAACGATTCTACCATGCGGCCTAGTGGCATGCTATAATGTCGCAGGTTGTTGCTTAGGCATAAATTAGGCCTTACTCATTTCATCGAATATGCATCAAGATCCACTAAAGTCGCTCGTTTCATGTAATCGGCAGATCGAACGCAGGTTCCATGAATTTCTAACAAACTTTCCTATTACGTGTATTCCACGTATTGAGCGTAACATATTTATATGGAATATCTTTATATCTCAGTAAATTATAATAAACGTATTTTTTTATAAAAGCTGTTTAATACAGTATTTCTCCCAGGATACTCAGACATTCTTTTCAAGCTTCTCGTGGTAGTTTAGGCAGTCGCAGTTAACGATGAACATATTGTAAACCTATTGTGACGAAAACCATTAATTTAGTTTGTCTTCAAGGCTTAATAAGAAGCGTACATGCTCATTTGTTATATTTTGGTGTAATTTGCATATTAGATCAATGTATGAAACTTTTTGGTTTTTATGAAACATTTCCTTCTATTTGGTTACTGTCATGTTGTGTCATTGAAAAGAGACAAAAATATACAGGGTGGGCCAATAGTGCGTGGGCGGAGGATTGTGGGCTTACTAAAAAATATTTCAAAAATCTGTCACTTGATCATGGTAGGGACCGTCGAGGGCTATAACGTAAAAATATTTTCACTTAAATTTTGACGTTTATACAGGGTGATTCATATCAAACTTACATTTTTTTGAATGGAACCCCCTATATATTATTGCATATTTGGATTCCTTGATCAATTTTAGTGTGACTTTATGTATCACATATGGAACTTTAAACGAACCGTTTAGGCGCAAATCACCATTATTGGTATAAGTAGGTATCAGAAAAAAATTGAATATCGCAGCGACTATAAAACTTAGAAGGCCGTGACTTTGCGGTACAACTAAGCATGAAATGCGTCACCTTAGGTCAGACGGCTAAAATTGAATTCTTTTTGTACTTGGAGAAATCAGTAGATTAATTAAGGAAACTTCAATTACAGATAACTTGATTTTTTCAAATGGCAATGCCTATTTTGGTTTAAAAAATCGAATGTAATATTTCATTACCTTTCTAACGATATAGCATACTCGATACCAATCTTTTTTAGTTTTCATTTTATTTCAAATTTTCAGTCAAATCGGTGTTTTTCAATTTTCCTGCATGCAAGCAACCTAGCACGCCACGAAAAATAAACAAAAGCTCGTTAATATGGAAGAAACCAACTAACTTAGTAGAAAGATGCAAACTAACTAGAGCAACGGGGCAAGATTATGAAAATTTCTTACAACATATTAGCTCTAACCAGAAACAATAGCGGTAACAAGAACGCTCATTTTTCACAGCCTACTAGCTATTAGTCAATTTCCAACGTCAGTAAAAAAATTTTTAATCAAAGGAAAACTACTAGTGATTGTTGCTGGTAGTATAACATCTTTGTCTTCTGAATAAATTTCCACATTTATTGCTATAAAAAAGTAGCCATTTCCGTAAGTCAAAAGTAATGATACCTCTGACTGGAACCCTTCAAATTCTTCAGTAGGTACTTCTACTTATTAGCAAAATCGCGGAAAATGAAACTTGAATTGCAGTCTGTTCGAATTGTAAAACATAATTTAGTTTGCAGAAAACTACATGAAATAAACACAATTACAACATAGCGTAATTAAAAAATTCTAGCAATTATTTCAATAGATGTTCAGAATGCTCCAGTGGAGATTTCACTTTTGACTTAACTAAACGGAAGTGACTAATCTCTTTATCCCATTAGATATGAAATTCTAAACATGTTAGACTGTAAGCAAAAATCGCTGGTAGTTTTCCTTTTGTTTCAAAATTTTTAATCGTTTTGGAAAGTTGTCAAGCTGTAGTAGACCTCGATAGCTAATAGGCTGTGAAAAACAAATACTTGTGTCATAGCCCAGCTACTCATTTACATTAGATATCTTGGGACTGTTGTATCCGGTTAGGGCAAATATTTTGCAAGGAATTTTCATAATCTTGCCTCGTTGCTCCAGTTAGTTTGCATCTTTCTACTAAGTTAGTTGGTTTCTTCCATATTAACGAGCTTCTGTTTATTTTTCATGGCCTGCTAGGTTGCTTGCACGCAGGAAAATTGAAAAACACCGATTTGACTGAAAATTTGAAATAAAATGAAAACCAAAAAAGATTGATATCGAGAATGTGATATCGTTAGAAAGGTGATCAAATTTTACATTCGATTTTTTAAACCAAAATAGGCATTGCCATTTGAAAAAATCAAGTTATCTGTGATTGAAGTTTCCTTAATTAATCTACTGATTTCTCCTAACACAAAAAGAGTCCAATTTTAGCCGTCTGGCCTAAGGTGACGCATTTCATGCTTAGTTGTATCGCAAAGTCACGGCCTCCTAAGTTTCATAATCGCTGCGATATTCAATTTTTTTCTGATACCTACTTATACCAAAAATGGTGATTTGCACCTAAACGGTTCGTTTAAAGTTCCATGTATGGTGCATAAAGTCACACTAAAATTGACCGAGGAATCCAAATATGCAATAATATATGGGGGGTTCCATTTAAAAAAATGTATGTTTGATATGAATCACCCTGTATAAACGTCAAAATTTGGGTGAAAATATTTTTAAGTCATAGCCCTCAAGGGTCCCTACCATGATCAAGTGACAGATTTTTGAAAAATTATTTATTAAGCCCACAATCCTCCGTCCACGCACTATTGGCCCACCCTGTATATTGAATGAGCCTAATGAAAGGTACGCGTTACCGTTGCGTTCTTACTTTGATTCCATGATACTTAGATGGGGCGACTAAATATTAAATCAGCGTAATATTTTCCATAAACCTCCATACGTTATCCAAACTGTAGTGGTTATCATTTTACATGATTAGCTACGGTTTCCAGTCGTTCTATGTTTAGTTTTCAATGGGGTATTACTGTACTCATACAACACGACATATTTGTGTGGACCCGAATTTTCAGTTGGATCATATTGATCAGTGCCTTCAAATAATTTCGGTTTTAAACTTGTGTAGTCCACATTGGAGCAAGTAAGCTATTCAAAATTGTTCAGTTCATCAGAGAAGCGATGCCTTTGCAAAACTATCGTACTATCGTAACTTTCGTACTATAAACCCAAAGGAAAGGAGGAAGTATAGTGAAACAAAGTCTAATTGAAAAAGAAAATACTTTTTTGTCACTGCTAAATATTCGAAAAGGGCAGCAGCTTAGGGCAGCATTTATATTTATTAATGACCTTGGGCATAATCTATACTAAAAATTTTGTAAACTATATAGCGTGATATATAAATATTTTTTGAAGTTTAATTTACATTTTAAAGTAACTTCGGTAATGGTTGTACTTTGAAGAAAAGTAAAAGAACGGTGCCTCGAAGATTTCGCTGTTTAGAAAACAAATGGAGAAGAGAGGTTCCAATCACCGACTATCCAGTATCTGTCAGATACACCCGATATCGTTATGTTATATTCTTTTTCCAAATCTCGAAAATCTATATAATAAGCACTAACAAGCACACCTCAAATAACAGATGCCACACGAATGGGAGCTGCTGCTTCTTACTATAGTTTCGTGCATACGAATGCAAGAAACACAGTAAATAGGCAAAGCTATAAGAAAACAACAAACTAAAAAATAAGTAGAACAAATACTGTGAGAAGAAATGTTTTTCAATGGAAACTGATCCACCTTTTCTTTGTACTGTACATTTTCAGTGGCAATTGATTACTAAAATCTAATTACCTAGTTCTTGAACTTGGTCTTTGGAACAGATTCAGATCTGGTAGCTTTCATTAATTAAATAAATTTAACTTTTTACGCTGACTTAAGATATTTCCAGCGGCTTCGTTTATATACCGTATATATATTATACCGATTTCCAGGATATGCCGCAAATATTTGACTGATTTTACTGGGAGATTTTTTTTGCACATAAACAATACAATTTAAACGCACATACAAACTCGATTTATTAATTTATGCATTTAATTAAGCGAAATATTGCTGCCGCAGGAGCAGGCTAGAATCATCAAAGGCATTTCAATGCTCAAGGTATCTCTCTGCTGTTGTCTTACTGGCTCAAGATGGTAAAGCATTTAGTCCAAAATCTAAATGATAATTTTGGGCAGGTATTTGTCAGCTATTTAAGAAAAATGGAAAAAATGAATCACACCAATGCTTCTAACCCTGGGAGAGAAATTCACAACGCAGCATCTTTCAACCGAGACAGCTTGCATTTCTACTTATAGCCTCTCTGTTCACTCGTAGTCATGGTCACCTGGTGGTTAGAAGATTCCACGAAAATTATCTGGCTTTCTTGAAATATTAATTTTTGATGACACAATCGCTCTGTTGAAATACCACTGTGCACTTGGAATATATTTTGTTTATTTTGTGGCAAAATACGAAAACATTATGGCTGGAATTTGAATCGGATAAATAGAATAGGCATTTTTATTTCGTCAGAACAATCAGTTCGATATTTTGAATATGAGAATATGTCTTTCATAAAAACCATAATTAAAAAAAATTAAGTGTTTGTAAACTTTCAAAACTCTGGTGTTGACTATTTGTATTTAGCTATCGCAAATAAAGTATTAGTTTAGATTTCAAAGTACCTCAGTTACTTTCCCAAAATTGCCACGTAGCTCTCTTACTAATTATTGTATCCGCACTCATACGGGCAAGTGGTCGGCACAGCCTACTATCACTTAGGTGAGACATTTTAAGAACAGCGATTTCGGGTGCCACTAGTCATCTTAATTTTTGTAGATGTTTGCAATTTAAAACTTCATAACGACTTGCAATACCCCTGAAAAAGAGAAAAACTGTGATGATGAACTGAACAATTTTATTCGCTAGGACGTTATTTCTGAAAATATGTTTAACTATCATCTACCTATCTATATCATTATATGATTATTATAGATAATTATAAAGAGCAATAGTAGGTATGTTGTTTAGTATACACAAATATTAGGAATGATTTTTTACCCTGAGCATTATTGTAATCCCACCAAAAATGTATTATTTATTTTATGGTACAAAGTAGGGTCATATTTTATGGGTATAGGTTAAACACTTCTAGTCGTAAATGAGAACTAAATGGAGGCTGCTAGAAAAAAATACATATCAAATTTGATAAAAGCACATATCAAAAATGTGATTATATTTTTTGTAAATAGTGTAAATTAGAGTAATAATTACTTATATATTTATTAGACCATATTTTTTGTTATTGTTATATATTTGTGTGTGGATGAATAGGTATTTTGCTTTTACCTTCTTATGAAATTTGCCACCTGTGATAAATTGATAATTTGCATTGCTTATGTCTAACTAACATCAAGCATCTGATAATGAACATAATGATATCACGTACGTATATGGTTTGCAGTATGAGCATTTTCTTGACCTCTGTGATCAGACTAAGGAATACCGTTTCCGTTGTAAGGATGACCTCAGAAAGGGCACACTATCAAAAATTTGATGAGTATCTATATTTCAAAGGTGGTTGTAGAGAAAGAACCTAAAATACTGTTGATGTTGTGTAAATATGACGAAATATTGACAAGCACAGAAAAATTTTTTCTCAAACAGCATACTTGGTCGCTTCTGAAATACCTCCATCAAGTGTCCCTACTGGGAGACTTCTTAGACGAAAAATTCACGTTATTTCGGGGTCAAAGATCAAGCTAGGTAAGGGACTCCTTGCTTTCCAATGAGTATTACAAAATAAGCATCACATCCAAGGTTTATGAGGGGTCTCTAATACTACTTTTACAGCATATTTATGAATGAGTATTAACAAGAGAGGCAAGAAGCCTACAATCTATCTCATAGATGACTCAAAATTCGAGGTTGGCTCCAATTTCCCTCATTTTCCCATGAACGAGATATAAGTGCTGGCTCATGCTCGAGAAAAACAAGTGCGCAGTACTACTGGACGCTGCTATTTAATTCAACACTCAGCTATCAGGCTGCCTGAAAAGTAACATCAGGACCTAGAATGTAAGATGGTCTATGACGATATCGCTGCGAAACGCTGGGTCTCATTATTGTGAGTGCTTGGCCATGTTACAGTAAGCGTTAGTAGAGGGTGCTGTTTCAAGAAAGACGTCCACGTCCACAGACGATGAACTTGTGTTGGTTTGACACATAATTAGAAGAAGAACTAGGGAGCTGTTAAAAAAATAACATTTTTTGGGTGGAGAAGTATCTCTAGTTATCTTCGCCAGGCATGGGGACTTATCATGCGTCCCGTTGGGCAATATACGTGGTTGTGTCTCACTTTAGGTAAAAGTATGTGGATACTATTGTGACTATTATCACGCCCCAACGCCTGAAGACCGCTTGAAGGGCGTGATGTTGCTCCTTTTCAAGGAGGTAATCTGCACGTCTGCCATGGCGAGGTCTAATTTATTTTAAGCTAGCTTCTGGCTTGAGAAGAAACGTAAAATCAAGCGACTTTTCTCGTACGCACTGCATTGGTTGATTACTGCTCTGATCCTCTCTGCTCGCTATTATTTCTGGTTGTGTAAGCTATGTAGAGTAGATGCAGATCTTTTACGGCTCTAACTGATAGGTGTCTGGATCTCTTTCCAGAGGTCTATCCATGTCCTTAATATACCGAAGAAAATCAAAAATTGTGGCAAAATATAAGAATATAACAAGGAGTTTGACTGCTGATAGTCAGTGGATCTGATAATGCTTGGTAGAATTTTTCGTTTAGCTGAAAAGTTCCAGTGCTAGAGATCGCAAAATAGTAGCCAAAGCACCCCTTGTACCGCAAGGCTTCTGAATTATATTTCTATTCGTTTTTAGTTTAGAGGCACCGCTGTTGCAGTTTAATCTGTATAACATTCAGTGATTTATGTCATGTAACCTTCATTCAGCGTATCTAAATTTTTTCGACTGAAGTTCTGGGATGTTGTAGATATACAATCCGATATAGCAAAGAAGCTAATATCGAGCAGATCTAACTTTCTAGAACCAACCATCAAAGTTCCCATTAAATTTTGGGAGATTCTATACAGGGTGCTCAGGGTGCAAGCTCAACGCCTTGCACTCTTGTGACCAAACGATACCATTTTTTAAAAAATCAACTTTGCGAGTGTATGTAGATCGCGTCGGACTACATTTTGAAAATAATTACTTTTATACAGGGTGTCTAACAAAAGCGTGACATTTCAAAGTTATGTTTTTTTTAATGGAACACCCTGTATGTTGTTGCATATTTAGATTCCCGGGTGAATTTTAGTGTGACTTTATGTATCATACATGGGACTTTCAGCGAAACGTTTAGGTGCAAATCACAATTTTTGGAAAAAGTAGGTGTCAGAAAAGAATCGAATGTTGCAGCGATTATAAAACTCAGAGGGCTGCGAGACTTTGCCTTGTCACTAAACATGGAATGAGTCAGTTTAGGTTCGGCGGTCAAGTTTGAATTACGGTTGTACTTGGAGAAATCGTTAGATTAATTAAGGAAACTTCAGTCAGTGGTAACTTGACTTTTTCAAATGGGAACGCCTATGTTATCTCTGATTGAAGTTTCCTTAATTGATTTACCGATTTCTCCAAGTACAGATGTAATTCAAACTCGATCGTCTAACATAAGCTGGCGCATTTCATGCTTAGTGAAACGGCAAAGTCGCAGCCCTCTAGGTTTTGTAATAGCTGCGATGTTCAATTTTTTCTGACATCTACATATACCAAAAATTGTGATTTGTACCTAAACGGTTTGATTTAAGTCCCATGTGTGATACACAAGGCCACGCTCGAATTTACCCGGGAATCTAAATATGCAATAATATATACGGTGTTCCATTTAAAAAAACGTAAGTTTGATATGTCACGCTTTTATTAGACACCTTGCATAAAAGCAATTATTTTTAAAATGTAGCCCAACTCGACCTACATACACCCGCAAAGTTGATTTTTTGACAAGTGGTATCGTTTGGTCACAAAAGGCCGAGGCGTTGAGCTTGACTCACCCTGTATAAAGCTGATAGATCAACACATACAGTTTTCGGCTGTTTCTAAAAGCTCGCTCCTATCTAAGCTGCCAGAATCTTTGTGGGGTTTCGGTTGCCTCTATTAGTCTGAAGTGGTATGGGAACTCTAGAATTTTCTCGATTTTAAAACTACTGTTTTCTATCTTCTTCAGCCTTATAGCTATATTATCTTCTTATATTAAAGAAATTTAATTGGTCTCCATCAAAAATCAAATAACGGAATGGCGTCTTCAATTCCTGTAGCCAGATACTAACGATAGTTAGAACATATACTAGACATCGAATTATTCATAAAGTGGAATCTCAGAAGTACACAACGCATATGAAGTTAGACAGTTTGTTCAAAAAATACCCAATATTCCATTCCATACCTATGTATACCTTGGGATTATCTTTGAAAAAATTTGTTTGAAAAACTGCAAAACAATATTACAACAAGTCTGTTGTCTCTGTTTTTAGTCAAAAATTAACTGAAGCAATGCATGTTATCTGGTTTATCCAGGAAATGAGTTTTGTAAACATGCATATAAAAAGAAATATTTTCTCAAAAATGTATGTACCTTCGTACCTATCTACAGATATCCATATCTTTATCCCTTGTATTATCCTTGTATCTGTCAACTCTGCTATGTCTCGTATGGTATTCTAATAACTAATTCTAGTCTATCACTTTTTAAATGTTGTAGAGTGTAGTAAATCAGGAAAGATACCTTACAGTGTTTACAAAACTATTTATTGTTAGATTTGACGGATAGATGTATCTATATGATCAGTTGGTTAGTCAAAGTGTTTTACAGAGTCAGTACATTTCTTGAAATTTCTTCCAGATATATACGAAGAAGTGATGCTGTACCAATATGGAATTAATTGTTCCTTTAATTACAATGAGGGGTGACAGAATGATTATTTTGAGCAAAATGGTCCCTTTGTTGTCGCATGTAGTCCCATGTAAGGAAGCTTGAAGTAATTGCACTTTTTCACAATGAATTATTAGACATCATATGATACATTTTAATTCCCAATGACAAAGGGTAAAGTTATTGAACCATTGTCATCGCCAAAATATTTAACCGCAGGGTGTTGAAAATAAAAAGTTGATTACATAATGTAAGGAGGGGTCACTGCTTGATTATTTATGGGTTTCGATAAGAAACTAAGACTAAAGTTCGATAAAACATGATTAATATACAAAATATTTAAATGCCTAGGGATTATATGCAAAACAACATGATGTGGGTGATACAGATGTTGCTATTGCCACCACTGCATTTTTTTTACTAAGTGATGCAGTGGAGAAACAGAAGAAAAAGAAAGGTGCCACTGGTGGACTACAAGACTAGTAAGCAGTCGAAAAAACTATAGTGGCAGAAATCTCTTGAATGACTTATCTTACCTGTATCTAGACGAAAACTTCTGCTGAATCTCTTCTGAAGACGTCAAGTATCTTATTACGTTAACCAGTTTAATCAGCTTCAACAAACTATAGGGAGGCCATTACTTTTTGACCTTTTCTCTTTTAAAAGATGAAAGCAAGGACGTTATTTTCGCCTTTATGAAGGCACAGAAGAATTTAATGCTGAGAGCACAATGGTGCATATTTAACAACGAGATTCTGTATTTATACAGGGTGGGCCAATAGTGCGTGGACGGAGGATTGCGGGCTTACTAAAAAATATTTCAAAAATCTGTCACTTGACCAAGGTAGGGACCCTTGAGGGCGATAACGTAAAAATATTTTCACTTAAATTTTGACGTTTATACAGGGTGATTCATATCAAACTTATATTTTTTTGAATAGAACCCCCTATATATTATTGCATATTTGGATTCCTTGGTCAATTCTAGTGTGACTTTATGTATCACACATGCAACTTTAAACGAACCGTTTAGGCGCAAATCACCATTTTTGGTATAAGTAGGTATCAGAAAAAAATTGAATATCGCAGCGATTATAAGACTTAGAAGGCCTTGACTTTGCGGTACGACTAAACATGAAATGCGTCACCTTAGGTCAGACGGCTAAATTTGAATTCTTTTTGTTCTTGGAGAAATCAGAGGATAAATTAAGAAAACTTCAATCACAGATAACTTGATTTTTTTCAAATGGGAATGCCTATTTTGGTTTAAAGGATCAAATGTAAAATTTAATTACCTTTCTAACGATAGAGCATTCTTGATATCAATCTTTTTTGGGTTTCATTTTATTTCAAATTTTCAGTCAAATCGGTGTTTTTCAACTTTCCTGCATGCAAGCAACCTAGCAGGCCATGAAAAATAAACAAAAGCTCGTTAATATGGAAGAAAGCAACTAACTTAGTAAAAAAATGCAAACTAACTAGAGCAGCGAGACAAGATTACGAAAATTCCTTACAACATATTAGCTCTAACCAGAAAGAATAGCGGTAACAAGAACGTTCATTTTTCACAGCCTACTAGCTATTAGCCAATTTCCAAAGTCAGTAAAACAAATATCTAATCAAAGGAAAACTACTAGTGATTGTTGCTGGCAGTAGAATATCTATGTATTCTGAATAAATTTGAATAAATTTTCACATTTAATGCTATAAAAAAGTAGCCATTTCCGTAAGTCAAAAGTAGTGATACCTCTGACTGGAACCCTTCAAATTCTTCAGTCGGTACTTCTACTTATTAGCAAAATCGCGGAAAATGAAAATGAATTGCAGTCTGTTTGAATTGTAAAACATAAGTTAGTTTGCAAAAAACTACATAAACTAACCACAATTACAACATAGCGTAATTAGAAAATTCTAGCAATTATTTCAATAGATGTTCAGAATGCTCCAGTTGGAGATATCTTTACTTTTGACTTAACTAAACGGAAATGAATATTTTTTATCCCATTAAATGTGAAATTTCATTCTAAACATGTTAGACTGTAAGCAAAAATCGCTGACAGTTTTCCTGTTGTTTCAAAATTTTTAATCGTTTTGGAAAGTTGTCAAGCTCTAGTAGACCTCAATAGCTAGTAGGCTGTGAAAAACAAACGCTTCTGTCGTATGTCGATTTCGCTGGGGTATCCCAGCTACTCATTGACTTTAGATATCTTGCCGCTGTGGTTTCCGGTTAGAGCTGATGTGTTGTAAGGAATTTTCATATTCTTGCCTCGCTACTCGAGTTCGTTTGCATCTTTCTACTAAGTTAGTTGTTTTCTTCCATATTAACGAGTTTTTGTTTATTTTTCATGGCCTACTAGGTTGCTTGCATGCAGGAAAATTGAAAAACACCGATTTGACTGAAAATTTGAAATAAAATGAAACCCAAAAAAGATTGATATCAAGAATGCTATATCGTTAGAAAGGTAATTAAATTTTACATTTGATCCTTTAAACCAAAATAGGCATTCCCATTTGAAAAAGTCGAGTTATCTGTGATTGAAGTTTCCTTAATTAATCTACTGATTTCTCCAAGTACAAAAAGAATTCAAATTTAGCCGCCTGACCTTAGGTGGCGCATTTCATGCTTAGTCGTACCGCAAAGTCACGGCCTTCTAAGTTTTATAATCGCTGCGATATTCAATTGTTTTCGGATACCTACTTATACCAAAAATGGTGATTTGCGCCTAAACGGTTCGTTTAAAGTTCCATGTATGATACATAAAGTCACATTAGAATTGATCAAGGAATCCAAATATGCAATAATATATAGGGGGTTCCATTCAAAAAAATGTAAGTTTGATATGAATCACCCTGTATAAACGTCAAAATTTGAGTGAAAATATTTTTACGTTATAGCCCTCAACGGTCGCAACCATGATCAAGTGACAGATTTTTTAAATATTTTTTAGTAAGCCCACAATCCTCCGTCCACGCACTATTGGCCCACCCTGTATATAGAATTTTTTTAGAATGCCATCAAAGGATTTAACTAGTGATTGACATATTAAGGTAGCTTGAATAGGAATTGAAACGTATTTTTGCGCCATCTGGTGACAGTCTAGCAGTGGCACTGAGGCGTTTGGTGATTGGAGACGTACATAGGTTGCGTTCAGTGAACTGTGCGCTCTTTCGGAGCGCTTTGCATAGAGCGCGTTGGAGCGGAATACGGAACGGTCCACGTCTAAAGTGTCACACTCAACTTATTCGACATACATACATTCGCAACCGCCAGATTAACAGTTTGTTTCGATTGATGTCCCAAAGCTGTAAATACCGGTGAAGAGTTGAAATTAAATAAAAAAATAATAGCAATAGCTATT
Source organism: Callosobruchus maculatus (assembly GCA_951848785.1). Lineage (NCBI taxonomy): Eukaryota > Metazoa > Arthropoda > Insecta > Coleoptera > Chrysomelidae > Callosobruchus > Callosobruchus maculatus. The sequence goes on along the minus strand of CATOUR010000142.1, from coordinate 1,743,785 downwards.
GATACCGGAAAATAGGCTGAGGTGACCAGAAACGTAAGTTATTTTGAAAGTCTGACACCTTGGTATACCGATTTCTTTTCAATCTATGTTTTGGTCGTTATATTACAAAGTAAAGGCTTGGATTCCCACTTTTCGGTAAAGTTGGTGACGCTTACTGCACTTTGACAAGTGAGAAAGCAGATGGGTTTAGTTTATGTTTCCCAATCAGTGGCGTATATAGAAATCGATTTCGCCCCCCCCCCCCCCCGGGCATAGAAAAAATTTTCATACGTTATAATATTGGCGTATTATAATCCTAAGTTGAACCTCTTCCAGACGTCAAAACTGAATGCGTGGCTGGTTTCGGAGGAGACCCGGGCCCCTCGGCCCCCCCTTACATACGCCACTGCTCCCAATTGCTACCCAAATCGAACGTAAAATAATTCTGCTACATAAAATGGCGACCGCTCAATAAGCGCGAAATGAGTAGCGGGACGTTTAGTGACTCTGCAACCTGAGCACTCAGGAGCACTTAAGAGCGCTCAGGTTCCCTGAACGCTATCATAGATAACCTTCAATGACAGATGAGAAACTTCAATAGAGAGTAACGGATGGAAAGGTATTTTTGCGCCATCTGGTGAATTGAGAGGTATCAAGAAAAAAAAGCGAAACACCGACCAAAGGATTTCCCAAGCGGTCACTCATCCAAGAACTGGATGCGCTCGATGCTGCTTAGCTTCAGAAATCTCCCGGGTGCGATCGGATTTGCTATGGTGCAACAACATTTTCTTGGAGATATTTGCATTTCTAGGAACTTATAATAATGACTATAAAAAGAGAACAACTAAAACTTGAAGAATGGAACGTTTCCAATCGATCAAAAAGGCCAATAACATAACGAAACGTCCACAATTTCCAAAATCACTCCCTTTAGGATACTAAGAACTAAAACATCTATAATCATGCGTATATGTATATTGTTATTGCACACAAGCAACAAATTTTACGCGATATCGAAATTCGATCTGCATAAATGTGGTACCAGCGGCATCCAACAAATTGGGGAGAAATTAAAATACTGGTCAAGGTCGCTCCATAGTAGTGAACATCCTCTGACTGGAGATGCCTGTGATAGTATATTGTTCAATGATGGGGTAATGACGGTAATACGTTGGAGTAAATCAACAAGTTAGTTGTTACCCTTACCGCGAGTTGAACCCTATACTTTATCTACGACCGAAGTAATTAGTAGTAGGATTAAAGTACAAAATCATTACGAATTATTAACAACTGAGCCTCACCTCTGTAAAATAAATACTGTAAACTGACTACCTACTATTAAATTAGCATTATTTGACACGCCCCATGGTATGACCACCTTTGCAGTATTATAGCGTGTTATTTAATCATATGCGTTTCCAAGAGATCGGTCAGTACCAGTGTATATAGTAGGCGTTGTTCATAGCGTGAGTTATGAAAAATTATTCACGCTCTTTGTTTATAGGTAGAATAACCTGTTCCAAACTTGGTAATAGCTGTATAAATTAAAGGGAGTGGATAAAATATCTAATTGTCAAAATATAATGGTGCTTCCAAGGTGTGTGTAAATCAATTTCTGCTTTTGTTAGTTTCTCAAAACTATACTGCAGACTTCATGGCATGGTATCCACATAATAGATAGGTTATGTTATGTGTGGTCTAAATGGTTGTTTATAGGTCTGTTTTTACAGCAATCACAAACTAGTCAGCGTCAATTTAATTGGCCAGTACTAGTCAGAAATAGTTTGACAACTGCAATGGGGAATACTGATTGGCTCTGACTGGTTTGTGATTTTCTGTAAAAACAGACCTTATATCAAACGAACGAGCATTGTTAGAATAATCCATATAATCTCCGGGAACAAAGATAGAACAACGAATTAACGCTCTGTATATGTTTAGATAAAAAGAATTCGACTGAGGGGGGGGGGGGGGATAAAAAGTGCATTCAGTCATTTAACCTACCATACCTAGAGCAGATGTATCAAACGAAAGTACAAAAACCTCTTGTTGTAGCTCTACCTATTGATCGTTTGGTGTAAATCCACCTTAAGGAATGAAGACATCTTCGTATATATCTGTAGAACAGTGTGAAGCTACACTGAACAGCTTTCTATAAAAAATCGTTATTATTTATACAATTTTAAATGTTCTAGGAAATTCACTGTTAAATATACGCACCAAAGATTGGGTACATAATGATTGACACTTTGTTTTTTATACAAATTTAGCTAATATTTATAAATTTTATATGCCTATACCTATTTGCACTTCTCCGCAATATTTAAAACATATCAAATGCAATAATTATTTATTACAAGAGGTGTGCAAGTAAGGTATGAATTTTTTTAATTATTTCTAAGACTAAAATCCATGTATTTGTGGGTAATAAATGTGATGAATGATGTTTATTTTTTTCTTACCTTTTTTTTAAGGATATACGTTGCACAAGCCATTCTCCTTGACTAGTACCGCGTGTTCTTGATATTCAGAGTTTATGGGAACTAAAGAATTATCTCCTTACTTGTGACTTTATTTTTGACGATACAGTGTTAAATTATAAAAATAAATAATAAAAAATTCAATTTACAGATCATAATGCACATATTCGTAGCATAACTTAGCATCTGTACAAACTTAAAGCTAAATTCTAACAATTAAAAACTGTACATCGACGAAAATGTACTACTTGTATCAAACAAATAGAAATATAAATGCATACGTGCGGATGAGTAGCAGATCAAATTTCTCTAAAATAACAAGAGAAGTGATCATAAAGTTGTACGGAAATGAATTTGGTATAAAAGGTTGGCGCGATTTCTTTATGCGAATAGTTTTGTCAATCGTACAGCTGCAATTAAAGTTTAACTCTTCTATTTCTCTTTTCACAGTTATTTAACTTTGACCAAGAAACTGTCAACTTGGCAAGTTTTCCATCTTGACAGCTTTTTGCAGTTAGTAAGCAAAGCAAGTAGCTTAGTTTTATTACTACAATCTGGTATTTTCAGAAATTTGAAAAAAAAATGCATAGCAGTGAAACTTTTTGTAGAAGGTTTTGCACCCTTCTTCAGCAGCAAAACGTCTGATTATGTTGTACTTACAGTTAAATCACAACAAGATATGCCCTCTGATATATATGACTTTCATTTCCGTACACCTTGCTTTAAGAAAACTTATCTTTTTATAACATTAGAAATATTCTAAATAAAACACAAGCCTAATATACCTTGCTATACAGTTAAATGCATTACACCACATTTAGGAACAATTAATATTCGAATAAAAAACTAAATTTTATCTAAGCATAATATTACACAGAGATCTTTCATACATAAATAGCAATACTAAAACGTATATACCTAAACAATTGTTCAATAAAAACAATATGAATTAACGTGTCGCAAGTCGGATACATTTGTGTCACTTCACCACAAATGTTAGCATTTTGTGTGTTTAGCAGGAAAATGTTAATATAGCTATCAAGATTGGCATACTCATAGTATTGTCAGCAGTAAACCTAAGTTTACTGCTGACAATATTATTAACAGGACCTATAGGACCGTTTGACAAAACAATATTGAAAGTGTGGAAATTCCATGTGAAAATTATTTTGATTGTTTTATTTTTTAAAAGTGTGCCGTCTGGACGTTTATCTCTCAATGCCTTGCTTCTATTCCTGCATCCAATTAATTAAACTAGCATTTCATCCTCGTATAAGAGTATCCAGTATCATTATAGGTCATGGGTCATGATACAAATGATGAAATGACTGACTTGGTGCCACCTATTTGACAGCTGTCACCCTAGGATCACAATACATTCAAGGTGGTTGTTTTATACTCAGGATCAATTTATTTTTTTTTTAATGCAAATATTTGCGGTAAAGTTACATCAAGCACATTAGTACAGTAAATGTCTTTGGTACAACATATTGTAAATACATAAGGTACCCTTATTTACACTCAAAAAGTTACCCAATAGTAGCACGTCTATATCTGAAGTACACATATACGAAAATACAATACAATCAGGTCGTCAACAAGTTACTCTAAAAAACAAAAATCAGAAATATCGCCGCACTTTTCTACTTGTCCGACAAATATATCTAAAACCGTTCTCCCTTGAAAGGCAGGCTTTACTAATATAAATAGTATTAGAAAAACTTCCTCTGGACGAATGAATAGCAGTAGAATAGGTGCAATAAATTCAAGAACGTTTTTACATCAAAGGTCAAATTCTTTGAGATGTACAGGTAGAATTGAACTTTATTGCATTTACAAATTAGTTTTTATATACCTATGTTCTTAGAAATGCGGAAGAGCCTAATGCAACAACTGCTTCTTGTGTGTAAAATGTCCAAGCTTATGTCACTTACGTGGAGCTAATCTATCTAGACATGAAAACATGATATAAACGGTCATCAGCACGGTTTCTATAAATACCTAGCAGAGGATTTCCTATTCTACATCCATACGCAGAGCAGAAGTGGTTAGCCTTCTACTTATGGGCTTTCAAAATAGGGTATAGCTCAACACTTAAACCATAGAACAACTGCGATTTGTAAACAAGTTTTCCGTTAATAAAGGTGAAAAAGTCTTTTGCTATGCTTTTGAAACTCAACATTGCTATTGGACGACCAAATCAAGTCGACGATGACTAAAAGCTTTTTTTGGACTGAGCCTGGAAATAATAGGTTACAGAATGTTAAGGCTACTGTAAGCACATATCATTTTTGCCATTTTTGATTCCTGTAAAGCTATCCAACACCAAACTGGCTATTCGAAGATATTTGTGAACTTTTAATTTTGTCTAGGTACCTAGTATGTAAATTTGTTTAGCACATCCCGTAAAGTAGTATCTAACATCGAAACCATACAGTAATGTCATTACTACTGCACCTATAAATCGTAGTTACCGACAAAAGATGTATGTGCCTGGAAGAAGATAATTTACCGATTTTTGTTTTTATTCCACTTCAATATATCCTGACACACACGCGCCTTGACAAACATGTCTTCTATTCATGGATCCAAGATAATTTGACTAAACTCAAAAAGCTAAAATGCTCAGACTTGTCACCATGGACACTTGAGGAGTACTGGAAATGCCTAGTTATAAATACATTTTACGACCAGCGTAATATATTGCGGTAATATCACCAACAGTTTTACTATAAGTTTATTGAGAGTACGGTAGTACCAATTCAGGAAATGTCTGACAGCTACGCAGACGGAAGAACGCCCAATAGTTGACATACGTCATCAATCATCTGAGGCCTAAACACAGACCATGGCCTAAGAGTAAAAATACCATGTCCTGGCGAGACCATTTAGTGTCCCGGAAGCTGGGGGAAACAGTAATATGTCTAGAGGCCGCTTGATCCTACGGAGGATAACCTTAGCCTGGAATTTGTTACAAATTTTGCTAATCTGTAAATGTTCTACTGACTTAACTGGCTGGATATTCGACCGAGCAATCCTACATCAGAAGCAATTAGAGCATAGAACAAGTAAGCGATGGAGGTAGAACTCAACAGACAAGTTCATACTAGGTTAAACTCCGTGAACAAAATTGTTCTTGAGGTTATCCTGAAGGGCAAATTCTGTATCAAGTAATGTTCTAGCTACAACTTATAGTTGATATGACAGGAAACTTATCATCTTATAGTGGCTCTAAACTGCGATTCATGTTTTGCCTTTAAATTAGGCACATATCTGCTACAACTTGCTAATGAGATTTCAAAAATTGGTTCTTCTATTTTGCCATACAAATGATGTGGTTGTACTTTTCACTTCAGCACTCTACGTGACATGACTGATAGTGCTGCACGAATAGGAGCAAGTGCTCCAAAATTTTTCTATTTATGACAAAGGTTGCCTTCATGAAGGGTCTAGGAAATGCTCACTATGACCCCTTTACATCTGCAATTTTCGTTGTTCGAAAGAATATGACTCTCAGAATAATAAACATTACTCGTTACTAATAATACTTTCAAATATCCACAAACATTTAAACGTTAAGAGGAGATACGGTAAAATACTGTAAATGACTAGCTATATACAGGATAAAACAGAAAATCTATGTACGTACGTTACGCTTATACCTATCAACTAACCATGTGCCTACTGTTTCTAATCATCTCTGTATTATCCTGTGAAAAAGATTCCTAACCTACTCAGAGAAGTTCATACTAACTTGCTGCAGTACCTACTCAAATGACATTTTGGTAATCCAACTCTATACAGATTTAGGGATGCCTGATTTAGCGTCAAGCATCGCCGCATTAATACGGATTACTCCTTTGTACCCCACGGCCAATAAGTGCTATAATTTTTCGAAAAATATACTCTATAAGGTGGTATTTGAACAGCGTAGCAACTTTTTATTAGTACGTTTTACTAAGGTGTAACATACAGTCATAGGTAATATCAATTATTGAGTCATATTGATCTCCTGTTGCTTTTAAATACTCGCCTATAACGTGATCAATACAAACAACAATATTACTCATCCATTTATGTTTATATGTAATCGAAGGTACAAAACAATTTCTCTTACACTTCACATGTATAATTTTTTGTCTTTAAAACGTTGTATTATAATACAACGTTTTAAAAACGTTATAGACCTACTTTCTGTAGGCAATTCTTCATAGCCACACAAAAATCAAGAGTTGAAAGTGTATTGCATAGTTATCAGGGTGAGTCCCAAGTTGATACTTTTTTAAACTGTGTATGGAAGTCGTTAAAATAAACAACATTTTTAAATATCTTTTTTGTCGGAACCTGAAAATTAAGCGAGATATACATAGAATCAAAAAAGTTAATCTGGGCTGTATCAAGACATACCTAGTCTGACTATGTTTATTTTTTTGATCAGATTTTTATCTTATCGATCAGGCATTGTATCTGTGAATAAGTGCACCTTCAGTTTATCGTAGTTCATCTTAAATTGGTAAATCCTGAAAAATGTTTCATAATAATGTGCAACTTTTAGGATTTCCCAATTCAAAATTAAGAACGATAAACACAAACTGACTACTGCAACATCTGATTTGACAAAAATCCAAGCAAACAACTAAACATAAGCAGATGAGGTACGTCTTGATACACAAGCCCAGATATACAGGGTGAGCCAATAGTGCGTGGACGGAGGATTGTGGGTTTACTGAAAAATATTTCAAAAATCTGTCCCAAAATCCTCCGTCCATGCACTATTGGCCCACCCTGTATATATATTCTTTATCTCGCCTATTTTTCAGTTTCGTTAAAAAAGTTATTTTAGAAAGTTGTTTGTATTAACTACGATAAAAGTATCAAGGTACCCTGTACAATTAAATCGTTCAGGCAGAATAGAATGCTTCTTCTATTGTGAAGGTATATAAAAAAATACAGACAAAAACTTTTTCTAGGATTATATCCATATCAGTTGTAATTACATGGGGTCTCTAGCCTAATATTGTTATTAGTATCCTTGTCAAAAGTTATTTGAGTTGCTTCTGCTGATGAAGCAAAGGATAAGATAGTGCTAGAAGAGATGATCGGGAATAAACCATGCATTCCTACCGGATCACCTAGATCTCACCTGAGATGCTAATGGATTCGCTGTTAGGGATGTGTAGGAAACACCTTCAGTCCTTAGTAGGACGATGTTTACAGACAGCACCACCAAAGGGGCAAGCTGGGCTTCGCAGGGGATGTCGATTGTCGATTCCATTTACATGCTCTGCATCGTGATAAGTCAAATATACGGGGTGCATCCAGAAGGTAAGTTTCTCGATGCTTTTCACATTGAAGGAAACTAAATTAGCCGTGTAAATTGCGCTTGCATAATGGATCTATGACGTGTCAATTATATGCTAGCCGGACAAGTCCCGCCTCTTTTAAGTAACATGGTAGCAGTGGTCTGAAATGCCAGCTGTTATTCCTTCTCTCGTCGTTTGCGAGGCTCAGTCGGTGATAAAATTCTGGAATTTACAAAGCATTGCGCCAATTTAAATTCACTATCAACTCTGTCAAGTCTATGGGTCGAACATCATGAGTAAGCAGATGGTGCTTCGCTGGAGTAGGCACGTTTCCGATGCTGTCAAAGTGCCCATGATGAATACCGCAGTGGGCAAGAATCTATCGTCAATGATGATCTTGTTGTTTTGACGGAATTTGGCTGTTAGTTTTCTGATCACCCACCATACAGCTCCGATCTTGCTCTTAGCGATTTTCAGGTTTTTTTGTATTTTAAGAAATTCCTGTCTTGGTGAGAGTTTTGCAACGACCACAGAGCGATACAAAAGTTAGTCTACGATACAAAATATTGCCGTACTTGTTCTTATTAAATATGTTGCTGAAAGTGTATGTTTCTTTCTTTTAAATAGCAAGACTTACTTTTTGGATGCGCCTCGTAAGTTCCTCGGTGCATCAATAAATCAGAGTCGTGGTCACTTTAAAGCTACCGTACCTAAATCAGGAAAGGTAGTTGCATGTGGAATGAACGTTTGTCTACATGGCTCGTAGAGGAAGATGTTAACTCGCATTAAAATTGAATAGTACAAGCTGTATTTTCTTATATATACCTCACCAACCAAACGAAGCAGCCCTACTAACTCTATTTTACTTGCACATAAATATTTCCTAATAAAGAATGTAAAAATATTGCTATAAATCTTGAGATCTTTTGACAAACTGCATATCGTCAGGGTTTATGTAGAGTTTTATATCATACCAATAAACTCAGAAACAGTGCAAGTAGAGTGCTTCACCAATGAGGAGTCTCGCTTTTATGCATATTTGAGGCCGGACTTTAGTGTCCACATTTCAGTAGGTAAGAGAATGAATTTAGGAACTTCTCAACTCACAACTCAACAAAAAGTGGAAAAAACTGCACACAGTAATGGGGTTGCAGTAGTTTTTCTTTGAAATTACTGCCTCCATTATCTAGTCCCATTTCTCGGGGTTCAGTACAAAATCAGTTTATTGGAATGGGGCTGGCTGCCGACGATCTGGTAATGTTGTGTCTCTTAAGCGGAGGATTGTAGTCCCAGGTGAAGTAGGAAGTCCGTCGTGGGGTCACTTTTGGCTTCCTCAAACTGCTAGAATCACAAGCGGTCTGTTTCTGCCATTTGTAGGGAATTGTCATGCCTAATCTCCTCTCGCAATCTCTTACGTATGCCTGAAACAAGTGAAGATTTTGAATACGGGTGCTATAAAATATCGAATGCGATAAACAGTAATAACTGTTTATTTAAAAGCCACCACGGCGCGTCCGCTTGGCCAGCAGAGAGCGCGGGTTCTATACGAATACGCATATGAAAGCCGATATACGAGGGTTGCTCTATACCGCGCGGTGGCGTCCCACCAAGAAATCTACTGCTGTTCAGTAGCGATTTCCTTGGTTTGCCGTTACCTTCGGGTACCAGATGGCGCACCGGCAGAACCTTTCTGTCGCCTGCTACAACATGCTTCACATGTCTGGAAGACATGAAAGAATTGATGCTCTCTATTTCCGTCAATCGACCTATGGCGCACTGATGATCGCTAATAAGCGATAAAGGGGTGACACACGTACGAACTTTAAGTACGCGGTTTTTAAGTTCGCGAACGTACTCGGCTCGACGCGGTGACACACGTGAAGCTGAAATCACTCATTTTGATAATTTTCCTAAATAAACAAAACTTTTAACAAACGCCAAACACAACAAGCGTTGCGCATCGATGGCCTTCTGAAAAAAAGTGGTGGCTCGCGGCTCGCAGTACGAGCCGAGACAAGCTACGAGCAAGATTTCAAACCAGATGGATCGCCGACGGTTTGCGCGACGGTTTTAAAGTACGCGTACTTACGATGACACACAGGCGAAAAAGGTCGTCGAGCCATAAGTACGCGTACTTGCTCGTACGTGTATCACCCCTTATAAGCGTGAAACAGCTGTCTGCGTACTGGTGGATTGACGGAGGTATAGAGCAACCCTCGTATACTGGTGTGGAACTTGAAACCTTAAAATGATTAAGTTTCGAGATACATAGTGTCAAAGTTTTACTTTGATTTTCGTTTTTTATTCAATTATTCCGCAACAAAACGGAAAAATTACATACCGAGGGGTTCTTTAAACCGAGAAATCCAAATTTAACCACGGTTCTGCTATCATCATGGATAGAGGGCACCACCTACAGCACATTGAACCTATTTAAATTATCAAAACTTATTTCCGGTTTGGTGTTAATATTATAAATCGTTTCATCAGTATGTTTTACGTAAAAGTACTACTTATCAAAACGAAGCTACTTTCCGCGTAGCAGACTTTTCACCCTCCTGCCCCTCGGGCGGCAACCTCCCGAGGTCACAAACTTAGGTGTACATTCAGGGAACCAATGTCTACAATCCTAAATGTCGTACTTTTTTAAGCCCAAATGTGTTATTTAAGCAGCTGCAGATTAATAGAGATATGAGAAATGTTATTTCTTAGGAGAAAAAGTGAACTTTTTGATAGCGTTCTTTGACATAATACAAGATGAAATTCTGATTTTAGTAAAAATCAAAAACCACCCCTAACTTTGAAGCACTTTAGAATGGAAACTATTGACCGTCACGAAGTTGTCACCCCCCTCTCCCACACCCTCGTGCGGCAACCCTTGGAGATCGCAAATTGAATCTTATCTTAATTAAACAACGCTGAGATAGTATCATTTACACTAAAAGTATGCACAAATGAAATATTTCTCGCAACAGTACATGTTGGTAGTAGGTAACGGTGTGTTCATAAATCTCGTAATTTTTTTAAACTAAATGCGTGCGTTTTCCCGGTGCAGATAATAAAGAAATGAGAATATTCTTTTCACGAAAGAAAAATGCCACATGACTTTTTGATAAAGTTCTTTGTCTTAATCCGCTATGAAATTATTATGAGTTAGTGAAAATCACAAAACAACCCCTAACTTTGGCACACTGTAGGACGGAAACTATTCGTCGCACACGAAAAATGTAAATGAATTTTGTTCTCTCCATAAATTATTTGAGGATTTTTTCGATATCATTTACCAAAACGGTGCTAATTTTCGAAAATCGTCCCGTAGCAGTTTTCACCCTCCATCCGTCGAGCGGCAAACCCCTGAGGTCGCAAATTTAGGTGTAGGTTCAGGGGATCAATGCCACCAAATTTCATTTCTTTTCGACCTCTTGCTGTCAAAAGCCTTTTTTCACGACGTAACGATTGGACTAATTTTAGATCGTTGACTTATTTTATTGCTGAGTAAATGACAAAATACGAAAATAAAATCAAAACGTTGACACCCTGTATCTTGGAAATTAAGCACTTTAAGGTTTCATGTCCTATCTCAATGTTCATAAAACTATCACCTGCCAAGGTTTGTCGGTCGAATATCCGGACACCCTGTATAACAGTAGTAGTTATACTCCTGTTAGAGGAAGCTTACTCACTTTTGAGATACAGGTATGTACCTGTATCTACCAAAACTAATACTTTGAACTTCTATTGTCTGTACAATTTTTGAGTATCATAGCTTTTCAATAGCGCCATTTCCTGATGAAAGTGCATCAATTATCGAACAACAGCCACGTCAGCCCCACTGAATAAGAACACAAAGCTGACCAACGATAAGAGAAAGCTACGAAGAACGAAATGTCAGAAAGATAAGAATAATTTATAATGAAAGGAACAAGTTATACACAAAATGAAAAAGGAAGTCCGAAATAGACCTTGTTACGGTTGGATTTGACGTGATACTAAAGAAGAATGACGATACGCTCGCGACCGGACTATGAAGATCCTAGTGACTCTTGGCTGCCAGACGTTAGAACGTATCTTTAGCGGTCACGTGACTGAAGATGGACTTTGACGGCATCGACGGATAATTTATAAAAAATTGTAAGGTCTGAGTATGAGTGTAATTAGTCGATGAAGTTCAGATAAGTAATGTATTTGATTATTACTACATCATATGTTGTTCAGATATTTTGTTATTTGTCAGATCGTGAATGACTTTTCATAGGGCAAATAATTCCGTAACAGTCCCGTGTTTATTTTCAATCTGTGACTCAAAGCTGTAGCTTCAAAAAAATCACAGAACTGTAGTTCTGTGATGTTTTTGTGTTTTGTCACTTGAATAAAGTAGTGGGTTGTGGTAATTATATTACAGCGGAATCTGCTCCTCTGAGCTATCCTCTATCGTTCCGCCGCTCACTGCTCCTATCAGATGTACCCGTGCGACCGCTGCATCTCATCCTAAGACGTCGTTCTGCATACAAGAAAGAACTGAGCGGTACAACCGCACATTTATTCCCAGGGTGTCCAAGGCTTGGAATGGACTGCCAGAGGATGTATTTATTGGGCCTGTGGGTATTGGCCACTCAAATCTCGCGTTAACAAACTTCCCCTAACATAACCCTTTCACAGCAGCCGCGTTGCCATAGTTTTGTTGATAGTTTGTTCATTATTACGAGAGGGGATTGTTTTTGGAAAAACGTAATAAGCTGGAGGTCAAAATTTAAACAAGGCATTTTGGAGTCTGTTTCACGAATATTTGCAGATATGTTGTCTTTTGAGTTTGTATTATTAACTAATGTGATCTGGCTACAAAATTTAAAGTATTTCACAGGGTATACTATAACATCCTGCTTTTGAGACTATACTATATGGCGTTTGGTCTCTGATTTACGTCTAGTCTAGGTATTAGGTCCTGAGGGATTGCAGGCTGATGGTGAACAGAGACAACTCTGTCCTATTTAGGTGTATCTATTTTAACCTTCACTGATCCTCTTTATGTGTACACGATATTTATTTTTATGGTTTTGGAAACCAAGGCGACTGTCCCCGGGACAAGCCGATCACTTACCGGAGGTGGAAGTGGGTTATGCTCACGCGTTCACATGTACCATACGTTTCCTCTAACCAGCCCTTTTATATGTTGTTTATTGTTTATATTTATTTATTGATCTATTTATGCGCTTAGATGCCATGCTTGCTATACTGCTATGCTTGCGATGCTATGCTTATATTTTATTTATACCCTATCCCATTTACATCCTTTATTTACTCCTTCATGTGTTGGTTATATTTATTTACTTATATATGCTGATATTTTACATTTTTATTATTATTTATCATTTAGACTGTGAATGTTTATAACCGTTTCTTTATTACACAAATATCAATAACAAGAGCCAGTTTACCACTACTATTAAGATATTTTTGAATCGTATATTTCAACATATCAATATAAGTACTTCACCAGTAAAATATATGAAATACTAAGCACTCACGATTAATAAATACAAAACAAATGTTAAGAAACAAATAATAAAAAAACAATATCATAACGTTTCTGTGTTTTGATTTCATTCTCTCTGAGTTGGTACACATGCATGCTAAAAGAATCTAGTTACCACGGGCACACATACAACATTGGGTTCTAAATTCCACTACTAGACGTCTTGATCACTTTGGCTATTTCTAAATTTGGTATCGGTTTTGACAGTGACCAGTTGCTCACTACATTATATGCAAATTTGTATGTATATTTCCCGCATTTTGGTAACTCGGAGTTAGGCAGGGGAATCTGGATCGTTTTACTGCAAAATCCTTTTCTTGCGAAGAACGATTACTGGATGTGTAAGCCGAATCCGCTTTCCGTCTTTGTTTGCTAGAATATTGTGCAATATCGTTCTCTGAGAGATCAATTGTAAACTAAATTAGGTATTGCCCTAGCGTCAGATTTATAAGCAACAGAAGTGATAAGTAGTTCTACCTGGTAAGGTTTCTTTTCATTCTAATTTGGGTTTTTTTGTCATTGTGGGGTTTTTCATAGCGTACTAACGATAACAATCGATGGCTGCAGAACCTTTCTTTTTCCTCCTCGTCCGCTATGCTTTTTGATTCAAACTCGTACGATCATTGGGTCCGTATCAGTATTTTGACCAGGAGACAATGAAGGGCACAGTGGTAGCCATTTTGGGTCAAATCGAAGGTAAGCTAGGAAATAGAGACGGATATGCCATCTTAGCAACTGCAGAGCGTTTGGGGCATTTCGTAGATCATCGGAATTGGAATCATAGGGATCCTCACATTCAGCTAGTAAACAACTGGCGCCGCCGAAAGATAAGTTTTGTAGATTTTTTCTGCCATATCAAGTTATTTTTCGATCGAAAAAAGTGTTATACATTCCTTTGCCGCAATACCAATTCCTTTACCCCTGGATGATGAATGGTAGCTAAGGTTATAGGTATCTTGGCACACTAACGGGGCTAGTGATAACGTTTAATTTTCCAGTGAGTTTTCATCAGTCGATATAGTTCACATATTTTTGGATTCCTACTGAAGGACTTACGTCATTATTTTCTGTTTGGCTGTAGAGTATCTAAATTTCAATACCATTCTGTTGATACAAAGGTGCATAAATTGTAGTTGTTGTACATTCTGGCATATTGGGTTTCGAGCAAGGAACCATTGATTTATTGTGTTACATATATTATGCATATTTAGAATTCGATGTCCCAATTTTGACTGCTTAAGTTACCTATGTTACATTTTTTCTATTAGCTCAAGTAGGTAATTTTATGTGCACCAAATTAGACGTCCTTATTCACTTTAACTGATAAGTTAGAGGATTTAGGAAAGGGTTAACCCCGTGTATCTAACTAGTCCGTAGTTAAAGTATTAAAAGTTAAATTATATAACTGCATTCCAAATATTTCTTTCAATTCTATATATTGAATGGTAGATTGACTTAGTTATTTAATATTACTTATTTCTTGACAGCTGCGTAATTGCAATTTATTCTCAATAATTATTTTTGTATTCTATATGACAGGCTGTGATATCACGACTTTTTTAAAATCTCAATAAATTGATTTTAAGAAAACACATCCGTATTATTTGCCCATTCGCACGCACTTGAATAGCTGGAGGGCTTACATGGGTAGCTACACTGCTAATATATCGCAAGAACCTCCGCTTGAGATAATTCGTGGAAAATTGTTTGGTATTTTAGATAGAATATCCTCCAGGTTCAAGACTTTACACTTTAACATTGAGATTCATAATTAAATATAAAAAAATTAAGAGTGATCAAAATCTAAAATTTGCAAACAACACAACTCTCCACTTAACAGCCTTTTGAAATAAGTCACTTGTTATCAACAAGTTTCGAATAAAAGGCGGAAATACTCGCAAGAGGTCTTGTGGAATTTGACTTAAATGTAAATTGCATTATTTCTCCAAATTGAAATATAACCTGTTGTTCAACCAGTTTATCCTTTTGTGTCATTTGTGGTTGACTGATAATTTAATAAAATTATAATCAGCACTGGTCTTGTTATGTTTTACTGTTTGCTTCTGTTGGGGACATGTTATACAGTTTGTTGTCATTTGTTATGGATGTGTCGTTCTCATACACTTTTCGTAGCTTTAAGTGCTCTCGTGTTAATTACTCGTATCTTATGCAAAATGTTTGTATATCTATAAATAGGATCATGTATATCAAATAAATCATCTGCCTCCTTCTTGTCTATCTATGTTGAACTTTAGGGTACGACATACTGGATTTTGTGAATTTTGTTCAGATAAGAATGATGGAAAAGCTGTGGTAGCTTTGGTGGTATTTCCAGAGTTTAGCTTCGTTTGAGTAGTTTTGTAATATGGTCCCTAAATTCCTGTGTTTCTTGCTTTTTAATACAGACAGGCATAGTATGTTTTAATGTTCTGATGATTGTCATTATTAGCGAATAAAAAAATTGCACAATGCAATCTCAGGCTCGGATATACCAGGATGCTGTTCCGTTGCGCAGCGATCACTCCACACGCTGTGAAGTGATTAATCACTGTGTCCGCGAATTTTGCGTTCTAAGTTGCATTGGGAGCCAATAATGACCGCCGTCCTCATTCCCGTAGCCAATGTGTTCGTTGCTAACCAGCACATCAGTATCGCTAGCAATGTAAATATAACAACTATCAATCTAACAGTGTGCTTTGGTCAAATCTAAAGTTATCCTCATGTTACTTGGTCTTCTTTTCCAACTACCTCGAGACGATTTCACTTCAGCAGATGCCGTAAGCTCGATAAAGAACATCAAATTTTCTTAGTATTCAAGAAGGACTAGGTCGGGGTTATTTGCTCCCATAAGCTCCAGCATTTCTTATTTTCCACAATCCGCTTTACATCCCTGTGTGCTATGGCAACGCTGATATCTGATTTTAACGTATGAGTGCCTTATGAACGAAGGTCGTGATGTAAGTATCTGGTGCCTGTCTGCAAACTCTACAGCTGGCATCAGGCACATTTGTTCTTATAACCCTACTGGCCACAATAAAGCCCTGTATTGGCAAATACTTGTAGTGGAGACATTATTTGACTATCAGTGTCACCTGTGCCACTTCGAGGTTGATGTATAAGAAACTCCGGCACGAAGATATCGCAATATGCACCAGCTGCGAGCTGTTCTTCCTCTTCACTATTTCCACATCGTCCTTCCTTGAGACCAAACACTTCACATTTGTCTATACCGAACACGCCATGCCAGTAACTTGGCTATATTACTGCACTACAATCAACGACTGCTGTAGGTAAATCTGAATACCCGGAAGCATAAT
This sequence comes from Callosobruchus maculatus, assembly GCA_951848785.1. Taxonomy (NCBI): domain Eukaryota; kingdom Metazoa; phylum Arthropoda; class Insecta; order Coleoptera; family Chrysomelidae; genus Callosobruchus; species Callosobruchus maculatus. The sequence continues at coordinate 1,727,173 of CATOUR010000142.1, read as the reverse complement.
GTTACAGGGTATCTTTATAAAAATACTTGAGTGGACTTGTACCTGTCACAATTGGATGTGCTACCGCTGTATCACCTCATAATTTCCAGCGCACTGAACAAAGGCAAAAGAGCAAGGAACTCATGAAGTCCGAAAAACTTCTCTTTCAAATGCATCGTACTATTTGACCATCCACTGTTAAGATATACAACAAGTTCATGACACTTTCTGATAGTCGGTCCAGCAACTCCTTTCGTTGGCCCTTTTTGTTTAAACACTCGAAATATCAGATTTATCGCTTAGAAGATGCGCGTGTACACGGTACTAATTAAGATCTTGTAGCATGCGACTAAGCTTGTTATTGACTGTAGTTTTTGGAATAAAACAATTCTCCAGTCTTGTGTAAGGCTTTAGCGGCCATTGTCCACTGAATTTGTGGTACCTGGGTTTTTAGGCCGGCGTCGTTTAGCTTTAAAGCTTGACATTTCGCCACCATGAGTGGATGGCATCTTCAGAAGCTGTTTCACTTCGGCGACATTCAAAATACTTGTTTAAATTGTATTTAAATGAATAAATAAGTCTGTCTAAATTGTATTTAAATAAATGAATAATCTGTTTGAATTGTATTTAAATAAATTTAAACAAGTATTTTGGAAGTCGCCGAAGTGAAATAGCTTCTGAAGATGCCATCCACTCGTGATGGCGAAACGTCAAGCTTTAACGCTAAACGACGCCGGGCTAAAAACACAAGAACCACAAATTCAATTCTCCAGTCTTGAGTTCGATCATACTATCAATAATAGATGATAACATGGTTTATTTCTTACCTGAAAACTGTCACAGTAACATTTCCCTTTAGGACAGCTGCTATAATCTACCAAACATGTGCGATGATATCTACTGTAGTCGTAGCTGCACTTTGAAAACACGCTCGTGTCCTTCCTGAACACGGTACATAGTTTTTTCTGGAACGGCAGATTGCGTAGTTCGGTTAGCTTTATCTTCTTCTCACAATCTGTGTTCTTCCCTATGCACCATGATATTCGGAAGGGAGACATCTCCTTATTGGTCACCACCTGAGATTGAGAAAAGTAACGAGTTAGTCTGTAAAACTCGAGCGGTACTTGTCAAATAATTTTTCTCATTATACCTTCTATGATTATGAGAGGGGAATAGTCGCCATCGTAACAAAAACCAGTTAGGTAAAAAGTGAGTTTATTGGGATACAGCAAAGTACACAAAAAGTGCACCTTGTTGAATACTTATTGTAAGCTTTCAGTAACCTACTAGTCCACTATCAGACCTAAACTAATGAACATAAAGTAACATTCCTAAGCATAAGGGTAGCTAGACCTACCACAATCAGTTGCAATTACCGTAATAATAAAGCTCGAAAAATTGGCAATTATGATAGCTAGAAGGAAGTACATTTAAAAATGTAGTTAAAATGCGTAAGGTAATAAGAAACCATTTTGATGAGGTGGTTGCCTTGCGGAGAGGTTATATTAACTGTTTTTCACAAAGAACCATCAATCATAGAAGTAGTCCACTAAAATATTAATAATCAATCAATTATTTTACTATTAAATGAACAGCTTGAATAATAAAACATTTTATATAGAAGTTATAATTGATTTGAGTATTTTATTGATATACAGTGAGACAGAAACCATTTAAAAACTATTTTCCAACGATATAAATATATTTGGGAGCGTATTACTCAAATAATCATATAGGTATATTATAGCATATAAATATAGCTTTTTATGTGGTACTGATTTTATAAATTTATACCGATGATAATAATTTTTATAATACACAGGTGGGATACCTGGATATTAAGGACGAACAAAGACGCCTAAGCGGAAGAATAATAAATAGAATAATTGTTTGAGGAGAGGAACACAATCACAAAAAGATGTGTACAGATGTGGTAGCTAAATACAAAACATTGCAGATTTTCCACTTTCGAAAACACTAAATTCAAACCAAATATATATTTTTTTCCTCAGGTATGACTTCCAAAAACATTCTCCTTTTCCGTTACCGATAGTGAACAATATTAGCGATCGTCTCCCCACCAAAGATCGTAAAACATAGCCAGGATCATCTTAAACCTTCAAATACATAGTTTGAGGGGATTCCGATATTATTATTTTTTCATAGATTAGCTTGCCGCATCTGACAAGATTTTTAAAAACTGTATGGGTATAGTTTTTTCAATCTCTATCGCAGTAGTACTCGTATAATATAGCTCCAGAACTTCAATACGGCCAAGATAGTAGGACTACTGGTAGTACGTATCAACAAATAAGTGCACAGGTAGAAAGCACATGTCTACCAAGATAATGCTTTGATAGATCTGTAAAAGGTAGAATATCATCAGGATCATCTTTTCATGTAATAGATGACCCTTTATGAAACTAAGTAAATTTGGAGTTTCTTTTTTGCCCATATGAAACTATTTTCATAACCACTAATACAGCGATCCTCAGGTAACATTGCCTACTTAGAATGACGCTCAGCACAACACACATCAAATGACGATTACCACGAAATAGGTGACATAGAATCATAGAATAGCGAAAGAAACTTTTTTCTTAAAACTTTATATTTTTGCAATACACGAGAAAAATTAAAAATGAAATGAAAACAGTAGGAAATAACTTACTTGAGTAAATTCAAACGGCGCTCTCATTGTGAAATATGTTGGTATAAAAATTTAAAGTTCATTTTTTTAAACCGGAAGCGATATTGACAAAACCGGATTTTTTCCGGGCTAGATTTTTCATGCTGATTCCGTATCTGTACTTAGTTTTCCTCTAGCACCCGTAGTTTTTGCTACCTTTTGTATACGGACAGACGGACGGACAGACAGAGGGCATACTCTTCAGAGAGAGCTAAAATTTTGCATTATCAACAGGTACAAAAAGACACAAATCAGAAACCGTTAATAAACTTATTTAGGTAAAAGACAAAAATATGTATTGAAACCACAGGATATTCTTTAGAGTAGGTACCATTTAAAATATGTTAGTGTTCAGTCATCCAAAAAAAATGTTAACACATACCTTTCCTTGCTTGGTGGTGAGGTCATCCATAAGGTTCGAGTTGTAGTTTCCGCATAAGCCACAAAGTTTGTTCTTGTATGAGGGAGGTACTGTAACGTCAACCAGACTCCTTCCATTCCAAAAGATCCTCACTCCGTTGTTCAATATCAACTCCACATTTTCCCGTCTTTTCTCGACCCTGAACTTTCCGTCCTCCTTGAACGGGGCGTTGATCTTCCGCCCGTTGTACTTTATCCGACCTCTTTGCTGTAGGTTCATGCGCACATCTCCAAATCTGATGGCCACCCGCTTCGTAAAGAAAGAGGTGAAACCTCCGGTTTTCGAATATAAGGTTGGTATGTTTCTGACCGAGTTTGCCACTCTTATGGAAAACGTGTTATTGGAGAAATCGGCAACCATCTGGTATTTGCCGATGCCATTGAGGTCGTACATTTTTCCGTCAAACGTTTTGTAATGAAGGTTGCCATACACCATGCAGTTGCTTACAACTGAAATAAAGGAAATTTATGTCAGCACCAATATGTCAATGTTTACGTTCTAATAACTCAGAAGCCGCAACAAATACAAGAGTGCGGAAATTATTTTATGGTTTGATATACCCATGATACCATAATTTGCGACATTGTTCTGCGATTTTGCTTGTGCTTAATTTTTGCCTTGACTCCCCAATTAATGTTTTGTACAATGTTCTAACTCAATGACAAAAATAAATATATGGTTCTAAAAAACTTTCGAAACAGTTGATTAATAGGCAAAATATTCCAGGTATCGCAAGAAGTTTTAAACAACAGTTTCCAGGTATTTTAAGCATCTAATGAATTTCGATTAAACAGGACTGATCATAAAGTTTGTAACTCACAGAAATTGCAATCGTTTAGACAGAATGCTCTATATATTATTAAATATTTCCATTCCTACTTCCAGTTTCAAGAAAAACCTATATACGGTTCAAAAAGCTGCAAAAGTATGTTTGAAAAGAAAAAAGAATTGTTTTACTTGCCATTACTTTATAATGTGTTAGATGCCATATGTAATTAAAACTTTCACTACCTTCTAGATACTTACATATCGAAGAACTCTCCTAAACCCAGTGACGTGTATACCATGCTCTTCTTTAATGCCCCCTCCCCCCCTTTATTTTTTAACGGGTCAATTCAAAGAACTAAAAGATAGACGGCTAGACGCCTTCTTAAAAAAGATTGATTGGAAAGGGAGGTCCTGTGACACATATCTTTAAAGCTGCTGGTGAATACTTCACAACCCTAGAATATAAAGTCACTATCTTCACCTACTACAAAATGGAAGAATATCTAATAATTGCCTTAATACACTGTTACAGAAACACAATTGTATAATAAACATGTTGTTTTAACTGAATTAAAATAAAATTGAATTCTTAACACAAACTTTACATTCTCTTTCAAATTTCTACGATCAGCTTCAAACTTTGAACAAATATTTCGATATTAATGTTAGTAGGTGAATATATTGACTTTATATTCTAGAGTTGTGGAGCATCCGCCAGGAGCTTTAAAAAGATGTATCATAAGACCCCCTTTAACTTTTTTTTTTCGAAGGTGACATCCAGTCGCCATATTGAAAGATCCATCTACTCCAAAATTTGGGTTGACCCGCTCAAAAAATGAAAGTGGAGGGGCATTAAAGAAGAGCACTATACATTTGATCGAACCTTCAGGATATGATTTTTATAAGTAGGTTCAATAAATGACAAATTTTACTGAAAAAACATTTACTTAAACAGAAAATTTTAGCACGATGCTCTTCCTTCCAAAGTGTAGTGCTCTTCAACTGCTTGGACATGATGCTAATGATATGGTTGGTGTTATTTGATTGTGGCAAGCTCACCCAAAATAATAAAGATTATTGCACATTTGCCGTTAATACAGTGTAACATAACAAAACTGACTTAGCCATCTGCCTTCTCATATCACATATTATGTCCACCAGGTGAGCTGACCTGTTGAACAGAAGAAGGTTTAGAAGATTTACATCAGCTGCTCGGGGGAAGCATTTGGTAACAGCAGCAGTATGAGAAAAATATGATATGATCTAGGAGGAGAAGGAATAGGCGTAGTTGTTGAATACGAGATTACTTAACAGGTTGTAATACATTATTAATATAGGATCGAGGATTCGTGCTTTATCCAAAGAAACCAGAAATCATCTGATGTGTGGTGCTTTTTTTTATACAAAACTGAAATTTTCGGCTCAGTTCCTTTTTTTTGCATTGCATTTTTGTGAGGCTATTATGGCTCACAATAATTCATTGGCAGTTGGTAGAGAAACTACCCACTTTTAGCGGTTCTTCGTTAATTTGTTGGTAAGCCGATAAATGGCGTAGAATAATGCATACGTTATATGAGAAAAGTGAACTTTTGTATGGGACGCGAGAGTACACTTAGTAGGGTCTCCATGTGGCATACCTGAGTAGGTGGTAGCAGCTCATCACTCTCGTTTTTTGATAAAAAAGTGAACGCTGAGGCGTACATCAACAATCACTCATAGTCTGCTGGCTTCCCTTGCCTTCAAAAATTACAATATCATATTTTGAAGCAGGAAATATCGAACCCTATACGACTGTAGTTACCAGAAACTTTCTCCGAGAAGCTATTGGAGACCTTCTACCGTAGCCAACAAGATTACCTGATCTCTCACCCATTGCATGTGGATTTTAATATGATTCTTCCAATAAACTTGTGTTAATAATAATTAACAATTTATTACTCTACAGTTCCTATCCAATGCTTCAAGGAAAGATACTCACATTTGCTGGCTATTGCGATATATATTTTATAGTGGTACAAAAAATACTGTAAATCTAAATAGCAAGTAGATACCAATAACTCAAAAACTTACTCTCGACACATTTTTTGCAGCAATCTCCCAAAGTAGCTACAGGTCTGGTTCCTTCTGGACATGTAACGTTGCTGCATTTCGTCATGGCACATCTAGCTTGACCTCCCTGACATACGCAAGACTCGCACTGGTTTACTTTCCACTGTTGCCCCTCCTATTGAAAACACTGTTAATCTTCAGTTACCATAGATAGCTAAGAACAACTAACTCTGACATATATTTAGCAAGTCTAGTTCTCTATCAATAGCTACGTCTTAATGCAAACCACTAGGATTTTTTTTAATCTGCGTGACAATAATACTTCCCCCAGCTTTTGGCGTGAGAAGAGCATAAGTATCAGTATTTTATCTATTTATTTTACTAGGCATAGAAATTCTAATATTATTAAAAATTAGAATTAACATTACAACCCATATTTTGAGACTATATTCTACGACAAATCTTTTGAAATCATTTTAGTGATCCTTATGCTAAAATAGTAGTCGATCACTAACCATTTGAAATAGTGACTCGAAATATGGGTAGAAGATAGTTATGTCAAAGTATACTTATAACTTTGTGTTGCCTGAATTAAGCTGGATTAAAATCTCTGAACACGATAGATGTAGAATAAATATCCGAATACTCCAACCTGGCAAAACAGTTACCGAACTTTTATAGGTATGCATAATTATTTACTTCAGTTTTGCATAGCCGTATACTCCAATTGAGCCTATTTTCCACTCTATGGTTGTACTTTGAGGACTACTTGCCTGATACACGTTGCCTCTATGCATGCAATGGTTCTTGCCATCTGAAGGTTTGCACCTTTTGCAACAATTGCCTTCTTCAACCGTCTGATCTTCTATTGGACAATGGATAATGGGACAAGTTGGTCGATGACAGATGGATGTTGAGTTTTGGCAAACACAACTGGTGCAATTCTCTTCAAGAGTAGATACCTGACCATCTCTGAAAATATGCAAAAATAACATAGATTAAATCATATGTTTCAAAATTTGCGATGTTTTCATATAAGATATATCCTAGGCGCTTATATCACATTATTTTATTCTAACTAAACGTCTTAACAAAATTTGGAACCTAAACTCAACTCCATGGGTGTCACTAGAATCCTTAACAACAGTTTTGAATTTGAAAAATCTCTCACCTCAATTGTGGGATACGTTAGAGACCCAGAGCTCTTGAAATGTAGTATTGTCAATTATTTATTGGCGTCCCAATTGCACACTTTTTTCGCATTTTTGTAGACATGATGAAATGTATAATTTCTGAAAATTCAACCCACGAAGCAAACACTTTACAAATTATGAGCAGTGCGGTCGTCAGGGCCTTTATATGATGTTGTATAGTCTATGCTTCAAGTATTAAACCAGAGACCATGTCCTCGGCAGTAACGAACCAGATGTGGGCGCTACTTATAGTGTTAAAAATTCCAATCCCCAAAAGAAACTTATCTACTCAATGTTCAGAAGAGCATATAGTTTATAAAATACCGACTCTTCGTGAAATGGTAAAACTACCGACTCGTAAGCGAAAGCCAACTAAATGCAAAAAGCTTGGTAACTGGATTTAGATTTTCCGTTACTTTTATTGTTATGTCTTTAATGCAAAAACGAAATGTAAGTACGTACTCCGTATAGAATTGGCAAGCCTCCCAGATTGCCCACTTTCCTGTAAATTTGCCAACTCCCCTGAAAAATGGCTATTCCACGAAGACGTTACAAATCCTCACTATATCCAAGCGATTATTATAAACTGTAGGTATTAGACAGGAAACCAAATAATATATGTACAATTTTCGAACGCATTCGCCATACTTTCGAATCGACGTTTTACTTTAAAATATGGTGGGAGTGCTATACGTTTACATATTAAGTGTGTCCTAGCTAAAGTTTTCCACCCACCTTATCTCTGGAATGACAAAAAATTAAAAAACACCGTGACACGTCGATTTTTAATTCGAGGGAGAACTCTTGCACCGGGTACGTCAATATTGTACCATCAACCCCCTCACCCACAGCAACTTCTTCTTCAAAATTTTAAATAAGGCCACCATACTTTTGAAGGGCATTCATTGAAAAATACAACAGTGTAATCAGATTTAAGATTCTTACGATATTATGGAAGTTAATAAAAAATAAGGTGTTTATCAAATTGAAGTATTATTTCCATTACCTGAAATATCATAAAAAAGGTTCCAAATATAAGCCATTTCATTCCACAGGTACAGGCGATATTCAAAATATCTTCGCACATTCCTCAACATTTCCGAAGTCACTGTGGAGATAGCTCTAGGACCGAGCTGCGTAATATAAACTTTGGACTTCAAACGTCCTCACAAAAATGGTCGAAGACATTTCTAATTTTGCCTGTACATCTGTTTGGAACAAAATTGCTCCCTCGATGGTTGCCATTTAGAACCTCTCTTACGACAATATTCCAGATAATGAAAATAATACTTCATTTTTATAATCACCATATATTTTATTAACTTCCATACCACTGAATGGATCCTCAATCTGATTACGCTGTTGTATTTGTCAATGAATTTCCTTCAAAATGATGTAACACAAGTACGCTGGTCTTATTTTTTAAATTTTGAAGTGGGAGTTGCTGTGGGTGAGGGGGTTGATGATACAATATTGACTTACTCGGTGAAAGAGTTCTCCCTCGAAATAAAAATCGACGTGTCACGGAGTTTTTTATTATTTTTTATCATTTTTGAGATAAGGTGGATGGCAAATCTTAGCTGAGAAACGCTGTATATATAGACAACATGCAATTAAAGAAAACTGACGCAGGACTACGGAAGAGCTTCAATTTATGAATACCTCTGTTGCTTCTGTTTTTATGGCCTGATTTTTACAGCTAAGGTTATTGTATTGTAAGCACAAAATATTGATCAGTGTAGTTTAGTACGAATGTGAGTAAAGCCTATACGACGGAATAAAAATTGAAACAAGCTTTGTCCAATAACAAAGCGTCCCTCCTAGTTTTATGGGAATGTTTGGCTGCAGGCGCGTTATGCTGGATAAAACTTCCAGATTTTAGGTAAGGATTATTATCCCACAAGAAATCTTGGAGAATTTTTAGTTGCAAAATCTTTGGAACAATAAATGTGTAAAAAAATTTGCGACGATAGCTTTTTTGATATCATCCAAACGAGAAAAGATGTATTTTTCTCGACCATGATAAATTTTTGTTACAATGAGTTCAGATTCAGGCTTTAATGCAGCTATTTTCTTGGAAGAAGCCAACAATAATTTTGGCAACATCAAAATTACGACATGGGTATGCACAGATATGCTCTCAGATGTTTTTTCCAAGAAGTACCAAGATTATGATGTGCTTCAGTATAGTATTCTTATAGGCGATATTTATTGTTTTGCTTTCAAGATTATCATATGCTTGATTCAGAAATTCGGTATTCTTACCTCCAAAACTTTTCCAATTTTGAATTAAAAATGTTTACCTAATACAACTTTATATAATCAAAATCATCATATCCTTGGTTTAAGATTATTGTAGCCTTGCGCGTATATAAAGACATGATATACTTAAATGAAAGCATATATTTTTCCTCCGAGAATTTATTTTTCTGTGCGAACTTGACTTTTGCTTTCTACTGAACAGCTGATTTTTGAAAAAACAACAGATGTATACAATCAAGACAGCTTAGAAACCTTACTGCAGGTGATCATGTAACTCTGCTTACTTACCTCAGTACGGAGCTCTGTAACAGACAGGAGCGCAGAACGCTGAACATGGCCCTGGTACCGACACAGCTAGGGCAGCACTCACCAGGTAAGTGGTGCTGCCTGTGTGGCGGACACTGTAGTACAGGACAGGCCAGCTTGCTGCAGGTTAGCTTACCGGATTGGTCGCAGCTACACTTCAAACAAGGATCCGCTGGAAAAATGATCTCGCGATCGACCGAAGCCACCTGGCCGTTCACGCTACATTCTGAAAAGAAGAGGAAGGTTTGAAAGCGATAGCGTTTAACCGCTAACCTTAAGCCCATGATATTTTGCTAGTATTATAATTTGGTAAATGGTCCAATCCGGGAACTGGAAATCTAGGGTGATGCCATAACGCTCTTCCTTAACTAATCAGTAATAATAGCAGCTTGTATAATACAACCAATATAAAAATGGAACGCCAACGCAGTTGCCGAAGTGGCAAAGCAACGCGAATGAATCTGTGGCTTTGTACAAGAAGACTGATATCAGAACAGGATGGCTGCATATTTGATTTCTAATAGAACCTATACCTTTCTTAACCTTTAGCTACGCCCGGAGGTGTACAGTGCACTATCGCATTCAAGTACGTTGAATTTCCTAAAAGATAAAGCATCGGCCACGTAAAGCGAGTTCAGATCGCGCGCGTCACGTGAGTTCGATCATTCGAGCGTCAAAAAGTTGCCAGAATGTAGTCTAGACAACGTCTTTTACAGAGCATCATTTACATTTTTTAATTTCCTTTTTAAATGGTCCTGACTGGGAACCACAAAGCCCAAATCAACCAATTCGCTGTAAAGTTTGAAAAGTCCATCTTCACGCGCAATTCTACGCATGTGGTTCTTATTGATTGAATCCCACAGCTCTTAATATCTTCTGTACACAGCTAAAAATCGTATTACATCGATATTCCCCATTTCCACGTGTCTTGGTTCTTCCCTTCACTCATGATGTCAAACGTTTTTGCCTTTGCGCATGAGAACGTGGCAACCATACATACAACAAACTGTGAATGCTTACTCACAGCGAGTGCCCTATCACATGACTCGCTCGAACCCTGCACCAGCGGAGATACAATTGGACATGTTCAATTCCACTCGCAGCGATTTTACTCGCGGTGAGTAATTTTTAGTCGCAGCGAGTACCGTGTCACACACAGTTAATTTGCTCATAGTGATTTCACTCGCAACGAGTATTCGCTTTGTGTGACCGATGCTTAACCCTCAAAGATAGTATTTACTCAAAGCTATAGCATCGCCATCAGCCGTTAGTTGTATCGCCGAGCAAGTAAGCTTAATAAGCTTTGACCGCTAGTCCATCTGATAGATACACTGCGCGTGAAAATGTGCAAAAAGTATATTATTATTCAAAAAAACTTATGCAGTTGTCTTGAGTGTATACAAATATACTTTTTAATACCTACAATCCCTTTTAATATAAAAGCTATAAATGTAATGATGACAATATTTTAGCTAGTGCTGCTCCGGCCGGTGCATAGAATAAACCATGCGTGTACTCGTGAAAAAAGAGGTATTTAGTGCATGTACTCGAGAAAAAAAATGTATTTAGTTCGATACATTATAATATTTACTACATTGAACCTTTTTCCGGGGATAAGGTGTAAGGGTTTTTTGCGCTATGGTAAAGCAAAATGTTTAAGGTATTTTCCTGTGTAAAATAAGTTGAATTTCATTCACCTCAAATACGTTGTTTTAATATTAGGCAGTCATTGATTATTATAAGCTCAGAAGTACTTCAAAAACTAGGTTTTTCTTTGATAAATTTGGTATGAATATTGTTACCAAAGATCAAGATACCTAATGATTTTAATTTCAATACAGAAAACATTTTCTAAATCTCTAGAAGCTCCTAATATATATGAACTTTGCCCATTTTGGAATATTATTTTATTCCATTGTGCTGCACCCAAACAGAGAAAGAACCATAAGATAAATTTGAGCAGTCACATCATCTTCTTTTATATTATATGGAATTACTGTATGCGGATAAATCGATATATGTCTCAATTTTTAGGGATACTTATCTCTATCATCAAATTTTAGTTGAAGTTTTACTTTGATTAAATTCAGCATGGCATCATCATATATTAATTTGCAATACCACTGAGATTTGAGTGTAACAATGCAGCAAATTCTAAAATAATTTGTGCCAATTTGTTCCAATTACCTAAGTAAGAGCCACCTTATCTGCTGTAGCTATCTTTTTTTCATAGATTTGTGAAACTGTAACCATTTTAATGAAGCCGCATATACTTTCTTTCTTTTAAAAGACTACTCTGGATGACGCCTCTAAGGTAATTCACTTTTTTGTTTGTTTTGTAATGCATTAAAATATAATCGCGAAACATTTTTTATGACTGAACCTGCTGAATCAGCTTCTTTGTGTCTGAATTGTTCACTTTGCCACACCATACGCAGCAAACTACATCGCAAACGAATCATCCTCTATACCACATTTAAACCCTCAACCGAGCTATCGTCAGTTGCTAGAATAACCTTATACTTTCACCTTCAAAGTTATTTGAGGGAGAGGAGTATATTCACAAAGACTTCATGAATTCAAGTAATTGTAATAGAGAAATTAAAATTCTGCCTAAATATTATTATAATCTGTATACAAATATCTCGGAATGAAAATGTCCCAAGACAGAACTGTGAACGAGACGATATCTGAGAGGATCGTTCAAGAAACGAGAGCGATTTCCATAATAAACAGTATATTCTAGCATAAAAATATACATATACATAAAAAAGGATTTACAATTCAATCGTGTAAATCACAATAACTCACAGTGTTGAAGTATGGCCTCTACTAAGAACCACGTAGATGGACTTCTGGAAAATGGCGGCCGGAAAATCTAGACGAGATAGGGTACTGAACGCACGATAAGATAGAGGATGGAAATAAAACACTACTTTATCGATGAAATTAGAATCAACGAATGAAATTAGAAGGTAACGAGGAGGACCACGCAAAAGTTGGAGAGAGGAAATCGATAAAGAAATGTGAGAATGAGACCTGGATGAAGCCTTGTGGGGACTATAGAGTCCATCGTACCATGCTTTCAGAACATTTTTTCTAGACTTCAACCCTTAAAACTTACCTACAACTTTCTTATTTCAAATAGCACCCAATAGTTTTCCTAGACAACTTAATTCCATATTTCATTGAAAACCTTGTAGTACGTTTGATTTTAGATGAAAACCTATTGTTTTTTTCGTAAAGTTATTAGCACGAGACAAATAAAATAAGCATTTATTTGAGGCACAATGTCTTCGCAACAAAAACAGATAAAAAATAAAACTAAGTGGGCCTTTCAAGCGCACTGAATTTTATATCATACCATACTTTCGAAATAAAATTGTTTGACCCCTTAGACACAAACCTAACTTTTTTTTCCAAATAGCTTCCACAGCTTTTCTAAATAAGTGAAGTCATTATTTTATTCAAAATCTCTAGTGTCTTTGATTACATACTCAAACCAATTCTTTTCGTAAACTCATTTAAGCGTAAAACAAATAAAATGAGGATATGTTTGAGGCGTAATATTTTCGTAATAAAGAAGGATGGGATTTTTTTTTTCGAAAGCATAATAATATGCTAGGTCAAAAACCTACTTGTTCTTCTTTTTTTAACCGGTTCTTTGCAACAATATTAGGTGTCCAACAAATTCATATTTCGTTTATATTACGCTCATGATTTTATTAAAAAACAGACGTATGCGTATAACATCAAAGGAACCGCAAGATTTTAAATAAAGTAGGGATATTATTTACTTAAGAAATCTTATGGGGTGCTATTTGAAAACAAAAAATTGGGGGTGAGTTTTCGGGTATGACAGATAAAAATATGTTTTCAATCTATGGTATGACAGACACCATAGTACCTTCGGAATTACAACTCAGTTCTTGTTTCTGTTAGTTACTTCCTTGCAGACACACTGTATATTGCCATCGCGGCAATTGTATCAGTCCCCTCGTCGCCACTGATGGGGCGTGTTGCCTTTTTTACATATTCACATGTCATAGCATATCATCATTTGCATACACATTAGACTGAAAAAAAGCCTTAATAGCCGGTATCTCATTTAAGATTCTTGCTGCTACTTACTGCGAAAACTTTGTTCCGATATCATCTTAATCGCCATTTTATAGACCATAAAACGGCGTAGATGTGTTATTAACGTAGTAACTGCAGCAACTGCATTCTATAGTTTTAAATAAAAAAAGGAGCAATAAAACCTGCTTAAATTCTTTGCGTTGGATAGCTACGCTTTACTTTATTTTTATTCTCATATGAACGAGTTGCATTGGAACAGATTCGCTTCGAATTTGTTCCTTTTGGGCGCTGTGTTTTGCTGGAGTTTATTTTGCGGGAGTTTTTCACATCTCGTATTATACCAAAGAAAACGTAAGATAGATTTAGGAGGATTTGTTTTTTTATACTGTCGTGAAAAATATCTGTAATACATATACAGGGTGTCCGGATATTAGACCGACAACGATTGACAGGTGATAGACCTCACATTTTTATGAACAATCAGATAGAATGCTTAATTTTCAAGATGGAGGATGTCAAAGTTTTCCATTAATTTTCATTTTCTCTCAATTATTGTACAATAAAACAAAACGGTATAACGAACTAAAATTATGTATTGGGGGGTTTCTTAAGACGAGAAATCCAAATTCAACCTCGGTTTTGCTATCATGAAACTGTTTTAAATTAACAAACTTTTTTCCTGTTTGGTGCATCAGTGTGGATATTAAAAAAATCGCTTCGAGATAACTTTATTTGAAATTTCCCGGATACCCCAATTAGTTGTAAAATGTGATCAAACAATTATCGGTATACTCGAACGTAGAATATTAGATCAGAAATTATGTCTCAAACATATCCAATTTTAAAATAGGTGGTGTTGATGTTTTATGATTTGTGCGGAAATACCGATAATTCGGTCGTGTTGGAAATTTCAATGAAGGTTACCTCGAAAACGGTTACCTCTAGCGACTTGAACAAAGTACACCTTTGTCACGTAGAACGTCTTGGGGAAACGATTTTTTTGATGCGCACACTGATGCATCTGACCAAAAAGAAGTTCTGATAATTTAAAAGAGTTCAATGTGCCATAGGTGACGCCATCTGTTCACAATAGCAAAACGGGTGTGGAATTTTAATTTCTCGCCTTAAAGAGCCCCCGATCGTTGTTGTTAAAAATTAAGCATTTTATGGCTTCATGCCCCTATCTCAATGTTCATAAAAAGGTGAGGTCTATCGCATGTCAAGCGTTGTCGGTCGAATATCCGGACACCCTCTACATCTAACTTGAGATCGAAGCAGTTGAAATTAAACGTATGCGAAATCTCCTTCAATAATATTTCAAAATAAAGGTAACGATTTACTTTACTAGGCGGCGCCCCTATATGTCAATCGAAACGGCTCGAGGTGGGTAGCAATAATGTCCATGGGCACAACACCCGAAAACGAAAGACAAAAAAATTATGGAGGAGACAATTTCCCATGTTAAGTCTATGGAAATTTTTCGAAAATTTTAGGGCACAGCCGCTAGGTGGCGCCCCTATATGTCAATCGAAAGGGCTCGAAGTGGGGAGCAATAATGTTCACAGTAGCATAGTAGACTCTTTGTGGTAGGCACCCTAATCTGTCCGATCGTCATGGACGTCATGGTGATAGAAACAAGTTTATATCTCTTACGTTACAGAATACCGCCACAGCTTCAGTTGACTCTGAGGTAGACAAACCAGCGTAAATGATAAGGATACGGAAACCATTCATGTCATTCTATAAAGAAGGATTTTCAAAAGAATAGGTGAGTCTGATAATGAAGAAGATATGAGAATGGTAAGAGCTGTAATCATATGATAGCTACCATGACCAAATACAGCAAGCAAAATCATAGTGCCATACATAGTGGTGAAAGGTTTTACTGAATTCGCTAAATTATGGGAATCTCGCACTTCGGGTGAAGTCCAATGGTTTTATCGAATTTAGTGTCCGCAGTAAAAGTTTTTTCTAAAAAAAAATTATAAGTTTCTTGTAGCATTTGTGGACTGAATTAGATTGTGAATGCTGATATATAGTAAAATGAATGCATTTGCTTATACATATAGAAGACTACAACAAATAACAAAGATTATAAAATCTTGGGGTTGTGGCCAAAATTTTGAACAGAAACTCTCGGTCACTGCATAAAGGAGTCCCTGGTTCTAACTGCCAAGCTTTCGGCAATGTTTATTGCCATCTTTAGGGCTTTAACGTTGAGCTTTGCTAATAAAAAACAGATCTGCATTTAGTCAAAGACATGTAATGCCAGTTCTTGTAAAAAATAGTCAAAAAAATTTTCAAAAATTTTTTGGTCAATCTCGGTGTCTTCATCACAAGCAGGTTAGCACAAACAACACATAGGTGAAAAAATACAAACTATATAATGACCTTTACATGTTTCTCAAGATCATAATGTTAAGAAACATGTAAAGGACGTTATGCAGTTGGTATTTTTATTTTTGCACCTATATGTTGCTTGTACTGACCTGATTGTGGAGACACCGAGATTAACCAAAAATTTTTTGAAAATTGTTTTGAGAATTTTGTACAAGAAAAGGCATTTTTAGTCTTTGACTCAGTACGGTGCTGTTTCTTCATTAGCAAACCTCAACGTTAAATCTCTGAAGATGGCAATAAACATTGCCGAAAGCTTGGCAGTTAACACCAGAGTCTCCTATATGCAGTGTCCCAGAGTGTCTTTCCAAAATTTTGGCCACAACGCCATCTTACTAGCTTCTTGGCCATAAGCTCCTTTAGTATACAAATAAAAAATGTATGTACACAAACAAAAAAGCTACTACTAACAGCAGCTACGAAAATAACCGAAAATACCACAATAATATTAATAATAATAATACCTGCCTTCAATAGATGCTTACAAAGATGTGCTTCATTAGCGCCGTTAGGCTATTCTTAGACTCTACTATGAGAATTATACTCTATGATGTTAATAAAAAACAGACATATATTGCCGAATACAAGTTCTTGCTTATCAAAAGTACAACACATGTCCCAATATATATTAAAAGAAATGAGAATTCAACGTTTATATCAATAAATAAATACATAAATAAATATAGAGACACGTATAAGTACTTGCTTGAGTGATCAGGACACATTAGTTGCTCTGCAGCTTGTTAGAATAGTATTAAAAATAGTTGCACCACTATAAGAAACAGATCATTGGAAGAAGAATGCTCAAGTTCAATTCCGACCCTGCGGCACACCTGCAGTCCGTGCATTCCGTGCAGCTACTATAAGAATGCAGATTTCTGATCGTCGTCGTACCGTTTCTTAAACTGCTACTGTAACTCTATTGCGCCGATTTAATCTGCATATTTTTTATGACAATGGTCAGCCGAACCATCCACTTACTTTTACGCACATCAACATCTGGAACTTTGTTGCTTATAATGTAGAGGGGTGTTTCAATGCAAGTGCAAGATTTGAATTTTCCTCTATGTTTTATGACAGTTGATTACGTCCAATTACGTCGTGTCAGATTAAAAGTTGACACATAATACTTTTTTAGTAAACGGGTGATTCTACAAACGGTGGAATAAAATGGAACGATTTTTAACCCCAACCTTTTTTAAGGTATTTTGACTCAAAAGTGGGATTTTCTGTATGGTTTTACTATGGATAATTTGAGTATAAGATGGCCAGACAATATATACAGAATTATACATTTTGTGGTCCTTTTTCAATTTTTGGAGGACAGGGAAGTGAGGATAGCCACAGGAATGTGATAATGAGGCTGAATTTTGAATTAAAGATGAATCTGTTATCAACTATAGACTAGCCCATGGTATGTTTGTCATAAATTCATCTTAATAGCTTAAAAAATGGTATGTTAGTATGTGTACGACTGTACGTAATCCAAATGTAATCAATATAGTGATACAAGTACCTATAAGAAACACTCAGTATATAAAGTTTTATTTACTGTACAAAATAAAATTGCTACAGTAAGAAGAAAATGCAATGACTGTACTGTATTCTCTTTAATTGAAAACAAAAAAAACTTAGGAACTCCTTAATTACTATACAATTAAACATAACTGGAGAACTCACTGTGTAGTAAAATCAAAATTTTAACAGAATGTTTTGTCGAAAACAGAATGACAGCTTAAACATATCCAAAGGTAACTGCTCATGGTTCATAGTCACTATGTGGTGAACACTTTTCGCATGTAAAGAAGATAGGATCAGTTGTAATACAACTGATCTGCGCCGATTCACAACGTGCGACACACTGAAACCAATCTTGACCACTATTATCTTCGCTATAGAAAGCTCCACAAATAATACAACGACAAGCATCTGATTCACTTAGTTTCTTTTTTTCATTTGCCTTCACTTTGTTACACAATTTAGTCTTTTTGCTCATCGCTGCCTTTCTTTCCTTTTCAGTCTCATTTCTTCTATTAGGACCTCCTTATCTTCCTTGATATCACCATTCAATTTATCATCTTTGCCTATTCCCATATCGTCTTCTGGAAAAAGTTCTTGAGGATCGATGACATTGGGGATAATCAGCAAACCATCAGGGTCATCTACAGTTAGTGTGAGATCATCAAGTAAGTCGCCATCAGTCATATTTTTGGTAAATCAATTTTGCATTTGTTCTCGCCATCATTTCTCTCAGAATCTGATTCGCCAAAGATATCGTCGACTCCCACTTTTGATATTGTGGAGTATTTTACAGTGCCCAAACGGTAGTGATCGCTACTGCAGAAGCAACTTAAAGACTTCATTACGACTGTCTGTGGCATATACGCATTTCCTTGTATCTAATGGATTTGCTAAGTTCCCTTGAAATGTAGCAGCCTGGGTTGTTCCCTGGAGATCAAGGCGTACATTTGTTCAATACCATTGGCAGTCACCGTGAACAACGTTATGTTTGGACAACGGTTCTGAATGGCGCTACAAAACTGAGTTAAGTTCGCAACATCGCCTCCTGATGCCCCAACACTATCTGCTGTTCTCTTTCATTTTCTCGCTTTTTCTTTAATATTTCTTCTCTGGTTTGAGTCTTTCTCTTTGATTTAGCCATATCTGCTTCCACAACAATGATCCATAGAAAACGCCTTTTCACGCCACCAATGCATGTTGTATTATACTGCAAAGTGAGTATAAAGGACCTAGAAGAGCTGAGGTGTTTGATAAGAAGCTTGAAGGATGACTATAATATTTGAAGTACTGTGTTCATGGAAGCATTCTCACTTCCCTGACAGGCGGGGGTATCATCTAAGGAGGTAGACGCTATGCGGCAGCCGCATGTTTGGCGACTGGTTCTGTCAAAGTCAAATTCGCATCATGTAATGTCAGCAGATGCAGCAGCATGTCCGCAGCCGCAGCCGCAGCAGCACAAATATGCGGCAGGAAGCGACATTACAGCGGACATATTGTATTCTAAAATTTTTAAATTTCAGAGCTACAATTATGAAAATATGAGAGCGGACAAGACGTCGAAGTGCTTTTTGCGTAGAACGGTCAGAGACCATATAATACCTATTACCTACGCCCATGTCCCATTTAATATATTTATGTATATTTATAGCATGTGATATTGTAATGTAACAGTGATTCATCCTCGATCCTCCGTAAGAAGTTTTTAAACTTAATGTGACCACCTAAAGTAGAAAAACAGGTAAGTGAACTAATATTTTAACCGCTTGCTAATGCCGAATCACGATTTAACGGTGGAATCTTTGTAAAAACAGGAATATTATATACTCGCTCATTTTGAGGTTATGTGAATATGTTTATTAGTTTATTTTATTGCCGAGTTGGGCCCACAACAATCAGAGAGATTTCTGCAGTTTTTACAGGTTTCCCAAAAATAAGACACTTGCAGAAGTAGTTGAGTTTTCTAAGTTACAGAAATTTCTTATACATTCTGAAGTGATTGTTTGCCTTATTGTGGCTACTCACTAGCTGTTATCTAACCTATCCAATTTTTAGTGGATCAGAAGCAAGAGGTTGTGATTGCTATTTCTGTGAAGCAGAGAAGACTAATTGGCCAGAATTGTAAACACATAATGTAGAGGAGTGTTCAACCTACATCATCTTTCTCCACAGAGACCAGAAATGGGGCAAAACATCTTCACAGATACCTAGGTAAATACTTATATATTATATATTGCACTCAAGGTTGTCTTACAAAATGATGAGTCTCCATGCTCCTTGGATTTTTACCAAATATCTTTCAGTAACAAGCGCATGTAACTTTTTGTTGTTGATATATAATTTTATGTTTGGTAGCCTTGAGAAAGTGGTATACAATCCTAAAAGCTAGAAAGAAGTAGATATTGTTGTTTAATTTGTTGCTTCTCAGCAATACCTACAGTTTTGTTTTAAATATATATATTTGATTATGTCTGACCATACCACCAAAAAGATAACAATTATAATACACATTTATCAAAAATTGAAAAAGTATGTAGAAATCTCAGCAAAAATAACAAAGATAATTTTATAGAGGACATACATAGTATAAAGTGGGAGGTATCGGAAAGTGATGTTGGTGTGCAGTGAAAAATTTTTCAAACTGGCTAGATATCGAAGAATGTAAACAAAAGTTGGATATACTCTATGTTTCAAGTTTTGCTGATAAAAAGTCTAAAGAAGCTTACAATGATGTGTGAAATGTTTACAACAAACTATTAGGTGATAGAAAAAATATTTTAATAGAATTGTTACCTCTGATAACAAGATAAAGTGTGTGTGTGTGTGTGTGGAACATAGTCAGTGAAATTAAGGCGTATGCAATTGATTCAGATGTACTTATTCCTGGAAATTCAGAAAGTGTTGCAAAGGCATATATATATTTCAAATGTAACCAAGGACTCCCTTTTATACCCTTTTCATACAATATAGTCTAACCTAATATATAAATACCTACAGAGTTAATAACAACTGAAAAACTCCAGGAGTTGAGCCAAATTTGAAAAATAAACCCACAAATAAATTTAGCAGTGGTGAGGATAATGTTCCTAAAACCTTGCTGATATCCTGTATTTACCATATTGCTAGTCCATTGGTTTTCATTATCAATAATTGTTTAAAATTTGGTAAATTTCCAGAGAAACTAAAATCAGCAATACAGTGCTGTTCCTAGAATGACGCCAGGAAACAGTAAAAAAGCCTATACAGAACATGGGCCTGATGACCAGAGCAGTCTATGCCGATGACACAGAAGTAAGTATTAATATCAGTTTACAAAAGAGGATATGTAGCAGACATGTTAAACTATAGGCCGATAAGCTTACTCTCTGCATTTGTGAAACTTGTACTTCAAACAAAGGTATTGAAGCATTTGAGCAACTGCAACCTAATAACTGAAGCATAAAATGGTTTTATAAAAGGCAAGTCGACTATTACAGATTTATCATTTTAATCACCAAATTATTGCTATTTTAAAAAAAAGAAATATGCCCCTTGGATGCTTTTTGACTATGTAGACCTTTTACTATTTAAACTGGAAAAGTATGGAATATGTGGAACGTTTTTGCAGTGCAATACATCGTACCTCACATGTTGAAAACAAAAAATTATGATTACAAAAAATTATAATACCAAGCAATCAACAAACATCATTAGGAATCGCACAAGATAGCATCCTAGGTCCACTTTTACTTATAATATATGTTAAGTTAATGATTTGTTCCTAGATATTGATAGTTCAGTTGAGATGATAGTTACCCAATATGCAGATGACACTAGTGTGCTTGTTACTGCTCGAATAATTTATAAGCTACTTGGAACAAAAGGCCACCTTAGTTTTAAATGCTACATAAACGAACTTGTTATTATTCAAATCAAAAAATCCTAGATGCCAGGGTCCACCAGTTAAAATGAGCTTGGGCAAAGATGTTCAAATTCATTTAGTAGACAGTAGTAGACAACACCAAATTCCTTGGAGTATATATAATATATAGATGAGACGCTTAGGTGGACATCTCATGTGGAGGCCACTAAAAAAAAAATCGTATCGTACCCTGCAAGGAACTTTAATTATAGGTATCTAGTTCATCACCTCACCTTAACTGAGAAGAATGTAGAGTATAGTTGAATGAAAATCTTCAATTATCTACCATCTGGTCTTGTGAACAATTTGACAACTTTCAAAAAAAAAGATACACAAAATGTTAGTCAATTTGGAACCCTACTCTCTTGAAGACTATTTAAATTTTGTTGTTCCCATTTGTTATATTGACTCTATTTCACCTAATTCTGTGAGTACATTATGTATTTTGCAGAGTTATTTTGCAATAAAGATTTGTTATTTTATTATTATAATTATAAATAATATATCACATACTGTATGATTTTTTATGATTTCTGTTTACAGAAACTCAAGCATATCCTCTTTAGACCAACCAAGTTCTTCTTTAGCCTCAGATAGGCCCAGGTGTGGCCAAGATGTTATTGATGCAGGTACTGCTCCTCCCTCATGTTAAGGTTCGAATGTGTTATTGGACGAAGAAAATTATTGTCAAGGATTACGACTAGAGCGAAAGGATAAGATAATCAAATCTCTAGGTATAAGTATGAGCTATGTATAAATTCGTGACAGTGATAAGTATATTTTTTACTACACTGGATTGCCAAGTCACAAAGTATTTGAAAGTGTATGAATTGATCAAAGATATTAAGACACATTATTAATTGAAATGGAATGTTCAAAAAATTAAGTGATTTGGTCAGCTACTCTTGACATTAAATGAAACTTTGAAACTGCACCATAATTTTACTTGTACAGATTTAGCGTTCAGATTCAAAATATCTGAAGTTGCTGTTACAAATATTGTCGTTACTTTGTACAAACTCTATATGAAGTCTTGTTCTTGAGGTTTATGAAAGACATTTCTAAAAGATCAAAAAACCATTCTTGTTTACCAAATTCACTAATTGTAGAATAATAATAGATTGTACCTGTATTTTGTGTTGTACCAAGAATCATGATAATCAATGAAGAACTAACGTCTTACTTATAGTAGTTATAAGCATAGAAACAGTTTCAAAAGCTTAGTTGGTGTGATCTTAATGGCGTACTGACTTATGCTAGTATGCTCCACCCAGGATCTAATATCGATAAAAAATATTGTTCAGCAGCATTTTGACACAGAAAGTGGAGATCTAATATTGGCAGATCAAGGTTTTCTTATAAGTGATATTGTACCTAATGCAGTAAGTTTAAATATTCCACCATTTCTCAGTACTCCAGAATTAACATCAGAGCAGATACAATAGACAAAAAGTATTGCAAGAGCAAGACTTCATGTAGAAAGGGCAACACGTAGAATCCAAGGTTTTTAAATTTTACCTTTTATACCAGAACTAGAACCAGATTATAGTTCAATGATATTCAGGACAGTATGTGCTCTAACAAGTTTTATATTGATTGGCAGAAGTTTAGATTACATAATTATATTGGTTGCGTATACAGGGTGAGTACCAAGTTGATATTTTTTTGCTGTGTATAAAAGTCGATAAAACAAACAAATTTTCAGAAAACTAAAAAATAAGTGAGATACAGAATGAAAAAAATTATATCTGGGCTTGTGTATCAAGACTACCTAGTCTGTTTGTTTAGTTTTTTGCTCGGATTTGTCAAATCGATTAGGCATTGTACCTCTTAGATATTGCAGTACCCACTTTTTGTTTATAATTGTTACTTTTAAACTGGTAAATCTTAAAAGTGGCGCATTATTATAAACAGCTAGGTACGTCTTGGTGCACAAGCCCCGATATACTTTTTTTGATTCTGTACCTCGTGTATTTATCAGTTTTCGGTAAAAAGTTTTTAGAAAAAATTGCTTGTTTTAACGATTTTTTTACACAGTTTAGAAAAAGGATCAACTTAGGACTCACCCTTTATATATCAAGCCATAAAGACACAAAAAATGTGTCACTGAGCAGTGTACATGTGGAATAACCTTTATGTCTTAGACCACCTAATTAATTCGTACACATCTTTGATAATGCTGTGATAGCACTTGTGATATTTTTAATCTATTTTTAAGTTATATTTTATTTTGTTTTATATGCTATTTTATAAGCTCCATCTTCCATCATATTTAACTACCAATTTTTTCATAAACAGCATAAGAGTGAAGAGCATCATCGGCTATGCAGCTTGCCTGTTCAGCAATAGTAATAATAACATAATATATAGTAATGTTTCAGTTACATGAAATCCTTTCAGGTAATGAGATGTTTTGTATTTGTTAAGCCTGTTAGTTTATAAATATCAAATATGTATGTTTTTGCTCTGAAATTTTATAGCAATGATTATGCTCTTATATAATATACCTAAGTGACTTTGATTTTGTAATATATGGAATACATAATAATAATTTGATAACGGATTTTCTGTTTGTTGTACTACAGTCTTTATTACTTTTGTATGTAGGATTTAAATACTTTAAATGTATAACTTGTCTTTATCACTTAAAACAGTAATATCAGTATTTTTTTAAGCTTGTTGTTAAACAGGTTGCTTGATAATGTACATTGAATTATTTGGAATAGAATGGTGTTACTGGATTTTTTCCATGAGACATAATTTTGTCCAATGTACAAAATTATTTCTGAAAAATATAAATATAGGAATAAGATTATTAAGGTAAACTCTATTTCATATTCGAATGCTGTATTATGTTAATAACAAGATTAGTTTACACAAATAGCAATCAAAACAACAATTTATTCCTTTAAAGATTAGAGTTCAGTTATATAAGTTCATCAATTATAATGCAAAATTATACAAAACTGATTTACACTTAACTAAAAACGAGATGCATATAACAACAACACATACACACACACAGCATTATTATGATTTGAAGTGTCAAGTCTAGAACATAGAAGAAATTTTGAGGCAGGATTATTTTTATAAAAATTATTACAGATTGTTCCTAAATTCTTGAAAAAGTTCATTTTGTTGTGCCTCCTTATACCACTCAAGATAATATTGCATTCAAGTCACCTAGAGCCAAACCTAATATTGATATTACTGAAGTCTCCAATCTCATTACTATGTACCTATGTTTATTTTGTTACTGATTAGATGAATTAAGTTCTGTATTATGAAGATATTTCAATAAAATAAAATTGAGATACTATTATATATTACCATTAATATATGTATATAATCCTGAATTATATAATATATACTATTTAACAATGGTTTGATATGAAATAAATTTAATAAACAAAAAATGTTTTTTTTAATGAAAATTGCATGATAAAAAAATGATAAGTTTTGTTGCATTTATTTTGTTACCCTAATGGATTATTTATAACAAATATGTCTTTGTTCACTTATTTCAACATTGATCAACTGGAACATGCAAAGAAATGATATTTCTGCAAAAAACTATTTAAATAATTTACACGAGTAAATAGATATTAAATTTGTAAACAAATTTCATATTTGTAATGTACGCGAAGGGAACATATATGTGCATCATGCATATTCATATGCACTAAAAAAATAATCGTTAAAATCTGTCAATATAATTATGCAGAGATATAATAAACTGATCCAACTTTAATTATTTTATATTTAATTTTTTGAGCGCACACATTTCTAAGCAAATTTCATTTGAGCTGTATTTTTGAAGCTTTGCTGGTTCATCTGGAAACATGCAATGTCTTAACAAAATACATGAAAGCTTTTGATATATATCTTTTAAATGGCGCAAATTAGGTTCTTTAATTGTCATAAACAAAGGAGCTGTAAATTTTAAAAGAAAAATGATAACTTTGGCCCAAATTGACCTATGAATTATGATATATATTTTTTTCAATTTAAAGTATGTATAGTAATGCCAGCTTTTTGCATATGAAAAAAATTATGTAAACTGTTATTCTATTTGTTTATAAGTAAAAAATTATATAGAGCGTTACATTATTTTGCAATGTTGTAAAATTATTTTTTGCCATTCAATTAGGTATAAAGTTTGAGCCTTCTTCTTTGATATTCTGCCCATAGGATCTGGATCTTTAAGATTTTTTGCAATATAGCATTGGAAAGAACATGTTTGTCAAACTATTTAATGAATCGTACTGAAATTTTTATCTCATATTTTGTACCAAAAGCCCGCATTGTTAATGTCATATTAGGGTCCCTAGATACATTTTTGTCAATGTTATTGTAAAATTACGTATTATTAATTTTAGTCCGTTTTTTGAAATTTTCTAAGCAATAAATAAAATATTTGTGGATTTGTGCATTTGTAGAAGACGATGCTCAATATCAATTTTCACTTTATTATGGATATACTATGGAAATATTAAAGTATATGTTCATCTAGGGTAAAAAATTAAACATTATTAAAATCATTATAAAAAATAATAAATAACCAAAAGCGGCAGAAAAAGATGGGTGAACATTTTAATATTCCATGTGTTTAACATAATTCAGAAGGATTTACATTAATACATTCAAAGTATTCAGAGTCGGAGATCAAATTGCCTGGGCACTCCACCATTCCACTTCGACAATCACGATTCCGATACAATGAATTTCCTACTGTTCAGAATCAGCCCTTCTTGGATATCAAAGGAAAATATGTATAATAAAAATATAGCAAAATTCAACAATAGTTTTGTTCAAGTAATAATCCTCAGCTTCTAGTGTGTGCAATTTTACAATCACCCAATAAGTGTTTTTTAGATAACCACTAACATTAAGAAATTAATCACCCTCTATGTTCATGTTTAGCAAACTTCTACTAAAAATACATGTTTTTTCTAGGCATGCTTTAACTAGATACTATTCAAGGTTACATATTTGGAAAACATTATGAATATGGGTATGAAACTATTTATAATATGAAATACTTTTTATTTGATTACAAACAATAAATGTTTCTATACCTTTTATTGACAGATAACCTAAGCATTTATTAGTGCTGTTAGTATACACAGTATGTGGAACACGTCTGTATCTACATTTTTAGAAAGTCATCATGATGGAGGCTCTCAACTCGTAACCATCTGTGCTCTTCGCCTTCTGGTATCAGTCTGCCTTTTGGGTCTTGAATACTTGGGATGCTGATGAATTTTTTCTTCAAACCTATAATGCCAAAAACAAGCATTTTTGAAGTAGTGAATATACAATGTGTTTAAAGTCATAATAAACATATTTTTTTTTTATTGCACATATCTGCAGGCACCTGGATATTGGATATCAAAAGATTAATGTTTTAATTGATCCATTCCTTGAACATTTATATACATCTAAAATTAACAATTATTAAATACCGAATAAACGTTTTTTCTACTTTAACATGGACTAAAGGTTTAATAAAGATGTGTTTAGTTGACCTCTACACTTTTGAAAATATTTAATGTTCTATTACATTTTTACTCACCATAAGCAGATGCAATATAAATATGATCACTCTGATGTCGGCTCACTGTCGATTCAATATTTGAATACCCAAATCCAGGGGCATTGAGCCTGCCTGCAATTTCCTGCCACATGCAGCCTAAGATCCACACCCACGCCTTGCACCAACGACATATTTTCCATCAAAATGTCCAAAAGCTTGTTTATTTGACCATTTAACACTCAATGTTCCCTATTTACTTCTAAATTCTAAAACGACGCACTCAAAATATAATAATATCACGGACATAACCTACAATGTAGGCTGAATCACGGCTGAATGAAGTCAGTAGTTGGCCAGAACGTTTTGTGGCCAGAACTGTCATGTGACAGCACGCCGCAGAATTAGGAGATACAAACGCTGCTGCTGCCGCAATCGCTGATTTGTGGATGTTTTGAGGATGTTTTGTGGATGTTTATCCGCTACCGCCTAGCAGCCGCTGTGCGATTCCTTCCGTGATTAGGCTGAGGATCTCACTTCCCTGTCGACGCAACGTCAGGGAAGTGATACACAGGAAAGTGAGGTTTTCACGCTATTACCTCAATATCTCAAAAACTATATATTTTACTGCTGATAGCATATACGCAAATACTTCAGGTAATCAATGTTAATGTACTCAACTAATAAAAACTTTGAATTAGCTGCAAATATTAATATAAACACATACCAGGTGGGTGAGAAATTGACTGTCCTCTCGATCGCAACAGCTCTCATACACAGCACTATTACAACAAACCGCTAACCGATTAAAACAAGACGGCAACATTATGTTAACTTCTCCCGGTGCTTCCAGTTGCCCGAATGGAAACATCGCTTATTATTTGATTTCTGCATGATTTTAACGAACCTTTAGCTGGCAGGGAAGTGATATGGAATTCGTGTCGCCTTTATTCAAACACTGAGATTATGAAGAAATGTTTTAACCAGTACGACGCCGATAGGTTTCTGGAATCAGCTAAATAATAATAGTAATCTCCAAGATAGTATGGTTCTGCATGAGGAACCCATTAGGGTTATAATTAGTCCTTAGATTTTCAACTCAGGCATGTCGCCCCACAGGGAAGTGATAATTTTTGCTATAAAGTGGTGATTCTAAATAACAAGTATTTATTCAATTGAAGTGATTTTCAGTGCCCACTTTGAAATAGACCAGATGCTTATTTTATATATTTTGTAAGTAGAAAATTTTGAAAATTGACGAATTTACGAGCTGAGCGCACCAAAATTCCTCTCTTTGTAGAACTGCCCAAATATGGACATATGACCGGAAAGAATAGTGCGTCTTGGTTGTTGAATACAATACAATACCATAACCAATAAGTGACTTGTTACATTTAACGCGAGTTAATATTATACTTTATCTACGACCGTAGCAATAGATAGTACGATTTAAATACATAATAATTACAAACTACTGACAACTTAACCATACTTCTGTCACTAAAATGAATACTGTATTTCGTTTAATTTAGCATTTGACATTTCATGGCCACCTTTGCAGTTATTGTAGCCTGTTATTATTGATATAAATTTCCAAGAGATCAGTATTGCTATGCAATATGCGTTGCTCAAAACTCACAGCTGTAGCGTGAGTTATGAAAAATTATTTCACGCTGTTTGTTTATAGGTAGTATGACCTGTTCAAAAGTTTGGTAATCGCTACATATGTTAATGGGGGTAGATTAACTTATTGTCAGAATGATGAAAGCTTAATTGCCATAACTGCGTTCAACATTCGATCGAAAGAATGTTTCTGATGCATTTATAGCAAAAAGAATAATGGAAAAATTCGAAAGCACTGGTTCAGCCATAATGATATAAAATACTATGGGAGCTGGTAGACCTTGTTCGTAACAAAACATAAAGCGGTTTGCGAGAGCATGGCCGAACGTTGAAAGATATCGACTTGTCGACACGAATTAGTCATTTTAATCAGCCACTTTTAAACGTATGTTCTCTAAAGATTTGTATCAAAAAATATTCCCAAAAAAATATACATAGTTAAGAGACTTAACCGATTGTATCCCTGAACAAACAGGAAAGAAGATCGAGTATGCGAATCAAATACTTTTCCGTGATGAACCTCTTTTCATGCAAAATCAGTACGTCCAAAACCTGTCACTGTTTGGTGAGAAAAGTGGCCCTGGATGAATAATTAGACTTGCTTTCAAAATGAGAAAGATAATGCATTAATAATGAATAGCACTCTGACAACAATATCTTACGTGCCTCAATTGGAACATACTCGATGCTACGTGTGATACGGCTCATTAAACAGTTACGGTCTTCCCGGTTTGAAAGCCAGAACTGGTACCAACAAATCTGCGACTATCGTAAGTATTGATGCATTGATGTATCAATGAAATACAGCCACATGTATACAACAATGCTATTGCAAATTTTGATGAAGGAGCTCGCATATGCTTTTCAGAATATAAAACATTTTCGCTTTTACGATTATGAGATAATATGCTTTTTGGGCCCTTTATATCTACATAACGAAACTTCACGTCATTTCCGTCGGTCTGTCTGTCTTTCGGTCTGTCCGAAGTAGTAGTGAGATCGCATTATTGTGCAACGTGGAAATCATTGAATCGATGTTAATGAAATTTTGACACAGTATTGTTCTTATTAGTGTTGAAACTCGTCAGTGGCGGCGCAGTAATATTTAAAAAACTAAAAATTCTGTCATTTTTCTACCGAGGCAAAGTGTGTGCGCATTATTAAGAAGCATTGGATATCATAAATACCAGATCTTTATAGAATAGTAGAAAGCCTTTTATAAATACAGAACTGTTAGTATCGAGCAACCTACCGTAACCTCAGACTGTTTCCTAAATTCTCAAAATTGGTGGAGCGGCTATTGAGTTTATGTGTTCAAAAACAGCTCATAGCCCGATACAAACAAATGATTGGTACTTTTACCTAAAATGCGTACGTCAAAGTAGATTCATAAAATTCGATTGCTTTGGCGCGTAAATTAATGAGATATTTAAAACAGTAGGTCACATGATCTGCTCAAAAGTACAACGCTATCATTTTAAGACGCAAATGAGACGCATATAGTTACCTTGATTTCGATACGATTTGTACTTGTTCATGTCCGCACTTATACGGAGTGGTGTCATTTACTTTATGTATATGTTGCTACTTGAATAAGCAATTTATTGCCCAAGTTAGGACAGGATACACGCAACTCGTACAATATGTTACTTTCAATGGTCGTTGAGCTCACTTATTTGTCGAGTAGATATACATTTGGATTGTTTATGCTCTTTGTTGTGCCATGTGGTACTAAATAAAATTAGTTATTGCTTACGGACTTTTTGTTTAATTAATATGTATAACTGTCGGCGGCAAAAGAGATTGTGGTTATTTTTGACAAATAGATATAGCAAATGATGTGCCTTCTTATCCAAAGTGTATCACCTGAACTAATTGAAATAAATATATCAGCCTTAATGATGTGTTACTTATTGGACATCACTAGTGTCCGACCGAAACTACTTTTTAAGGCCGAAACCAAAACCGAAACTGAAACCGAATTTCGGCTACCGTCTCAGTTTCGGCCGAAACCGAAATATCAATACAACGTCAGTAATTTTTTCCTGGGAATAAAAATGATTAACATCTCATCAGTATTATCACATCTTGTTTCAAATAAATGATTTGTACTTTTTGAAATAAGGAATTAACCTGAACCAAATATCAAGTAAAGAACTAAATAACTTTCTAAACTTTGGTCATTCTTTATGACACTCTTATGAATTAGCTGCCTCAAAATTACATTTCAGAAGTACCTAGGTACTAAGTACAACAACTAAATGTTTTTGAAAAGAAGCAGTTTTCTCTGAATTCAACTTACTGTTATGAGCGTCATTGATCTACAACTGTTGTTGATCATCAGCATTCATAATTGAACAATCTAATATTGTAAGCAAGAAGCAACAATTTAGCACCCTTCTCGCTCAGCAAATTGCTTCTTCGGTGATTAATTTGACAAGCAGCACTAAATAGTTGTTCAGTGGAAACAGTCGTCGTTAAGGCCGACATTAATTTTAGGGGAACCTTTTTCATAGACAGAAATGGACTAGAATTCCAGTAAGAATAAATATCTGCGTTTATTTGCAACCTTGATTCCGATAAGTAGGCTTCGTAACTTATGATAAGGTATTACCATCACCTACACAGCAACGTGACACGCCGTCGCTTGCAGATCAGTGCTCCTAGAGCGTCTGATCGCAGCGCGAAATCAATCGAATTCAGTTTCGGTTTCGGCCGTAGTTTTGGCTGAATGGCAGTCGAAACCGTAACTAAACTAAAACCCGTTTTTAGCCGAAACTAGGCCGAAACTGAAACAGAAACCGAATGTTCGGTCAGACACTAGACATCACAAAACTTATACCTCTTGGCAGGACGTAAGCCTTCATAAGTTTGAGATTTTTTAATTTTTATAGCCTAGCGACCAGTATACGACACTGCGTGTTATAAGTACATGAAAGTGTTCACACAACATATAGAGGACGGTTTCGAAAGGAGAGAGAAAAAGAGGAAACGGGGGCGGTGTTTCTGGACCGTTCGGCGACATATGATACCACTAACCACAAAATCCCCCTGAAAAAAATCTTCAGGATGACACAAAGTTACCATCTGGCAGAAGTCCTCAGATCACTGCTGTGCAATAGGAGATTTTACGTGGAGTTCCAGGGACAGAGGAGTCGTTGGAGGAACTAGAAGTATGGTCCACCCCAGGCTAGCGTGATGGCGCCTCTTCAAATCAATTTGTACACGAATGATCAAGCTGTCGGCCCTTCTACTAATAGTTTTATCTATGCCGATGACGTAGCCATTACTACATGCCAATCCCATGACATCGGGGAAATCGAAAAAAAGGTTAACAAAGACCTAGCAATAATGGCCAAATACTACAAGTTGAACCAGCTACTTGACCCTATCCTGAACGATACCTACAGGAATACCACAGACTATCTAAAACCTACCAACCTAGACCAGCTATACATGATGACGGGAGTAGCCACCCACATTCTGTGTATGGCTAAACATTCAAGAATTTTCGGGTTTCTTAACAGGTAATCAGTCAATATTACCTTCCATTCCCTTTTCTATATTCCACTCCACCATTTCTAGAGCTATTCATTATCTAACATCTTTAGCTTCTTGCGGTTCCCAATTACAGTAAAATTGACGTTCCAATAAGAAAAACGTAGCAAATTGCTGTTTTTAGCGGAAATTAATTGAGTTATTGATGAATACACGTCAGTGCTGCAATACTTTGCGGTAAAAGTTACATGAAATGGTGCTTTGATGAACATTTTATTTAAATGGGAACAGGAAGCTACGCCTACCTAAGCCATGATTATGTTATTTAATGCATCATCTCTTTGAAATTAATTTAATAGTCAATGTGTTGAAGTTTCTTTCATAGAACTTGGTTAACAAGCGAAACCGACACTTGGCTGATTTCAGGTAATTTCACAGAGGTCTGTAGGAAAAACAGTCATCTTTACTGTTATCGTGCTGGAGGTTACCTTTAAAGTAGATGTTCACGTAGGTCCGAACGAAACCTGAGAATTAAGATATTTAATATTAAGCACTCGCGATATAGCTTTCTGTAACTAACTGTGTAAATACTACTAAACTCGATATACCTCTATAAGACATATTATTGTTTAACATTCCACTTCTGCACAAAAAGATATCTCTGATGACCTCCACTACATTCCTGGAAATCTTGAGGCGCTTTTAGTATACTATCATGAACCACTTAGGGTCTCAATTCTTCAAACCTAAATCCTACGACAAATCATAGAACAAAACAATATTTATTGGCATAATGACAATAACACTTCGAATTATAAACCATAAAAGCCAAAACTCTGAGCTTAAGGTGACCTGATGGCCCAGAACAAAAAACATGTACTGCTCTGACGAACTGCTAAGGAACTTAATTTCTTGTCAATTATTTATATTCCACTAAGTTATCTTACCGTCTTGACTTAAAGTGTAGCTGAAGATACGGTTTTACTTAATGTTACAAAACCCTAACAAGATGGAGTAATCCTGAGCTTGAGTTTGAAATGAGCCTTTAAAATATTTCAGAAATTGTCCTTGTGTGGCCAACCACAAATCCTTGTAAACCTATGATTATATGCAGTCAAGGGTACATATCTTAAACACACATTACGGTGATACCAGTTTATTATTTTCCATCGCATGAATGAACCTATAGTCTGACATCCCCTTGCAACTACATCATCGCCCGCCTGTCCGCAAAAAAAGGTGTTATACCGCTAGGTCTTTCTATCAAAGGTCAATGGATATGTTATGAATACTACAAATTTTTCAGTTTTACATTTTGCAACCCCCCACCTCCCAACTATTCCTGTTTCGCCCCTACCGAAAAAGTAGAAAATGGTCAGGGACCCCTAAAAGGCTTAAATCGAAGTTTAAGCCGTTTTTATATTTTTATTTTTTCAATTATTACTGCGCCACGAGTGACCTGATGTATTCAAATCCGAACCCATTTTCCATCCTCGCTAAGTTAATAATAGATAATACTGTGTCAAAATTTCATTAAAATCACTTTAATGGTTTCGACGTTAGACAATACAGAACGATCTAAAGCACCCGCCCCCACACGTGTGGGGGCGGGTTAGAATATCGTATATCCTGCGTGTCGTAAAAGGCGACTAAAAGGAACACCGAACTACTGTCGGTATAAACAGTAACCTCTCCTCAACCAACAGCTTTGGGTGGACGAGTTGAGAAGAGTCAGGACACCTTCTTGTCCTTGGGGTGAGAAATTGCCCCCAAAGGCGGATGAACCAGTAGGTACCATATGGCCAAAGGCATGAGGATGCAGAAAGCAAATGGGAAACTACTGCATTAAAGATCTTAAAGATATCCCAAGAGAAACTCGTAAAATGAGTAAATGCATTTTACGAGTTCACAACATGTCTGTTAAGACATTGTGACTATGGTGATGAAAGCAATATTACTCATATATACAAAATATCAGAAAATTCAAGTCCCTTGGTTTCTGTAATAGGCAAGGCAATGTTCAGATGGACCTAAAAGGTGTATTATGCCTAGGTCTTTCTTTCGCAGGTCAATAGACAGCCAATTATAAATACAAAAAGAAGTCTTTTTTGCAACGCCCAAAGCGTATTATCTCGAAATCGAAAATTTTCGCGATCACAATACTCCCCTCACATGTTGGTGTGGGAAGTAAAGAGATATAGTATTACAGTAACAAGTAATGGTTGATTCCAGAATTCCAGCATTTCAATAATTATACAATCAAAGGAAATTTACAAAACAGTAATCGTAGGCATGTTCGCATCAAAGGAAAAAGTTCCATTACTATACGTTTATGATTCAGCACCACTACATGTATTGTGCACCAAAATTTATTTATTTTTATTTATTTATTTGTACTATTCATTACAAATAGTTGCCACGTCGGGGGCTACGCCTTGTGTGAGGTATTGGCTTTGATAACTTGAAAATGTACATATTATGAAATTTTGCTAACCTAACTACGCTGCTGCCTCCACGCTGCCTCTCTTTGTACTGCTGTACCTTCAGTGGATCCACCCTGAGCAGCAGCATGCATTCTTCTTCAATTTTACCGATGATCTAATTGTTTGTAACTTGAAATTTATATGTGGTACTTCTGACAGTTTTGACATCAGTTACCTTACAGGTGCCTTACAGATAATGTGTTAGGGTATTTTAAGACTTAGGCAATGCATAAGTTTACAGTAGTGTATGATTTGCTTTAACATAATGTTCGTAATAGAAGTGAAGCAGTGATGAAGAGAAGTAAATAAAGCATATATCGCTATCAAATTCGTCGAATACAGTGGTGTCTTTCAGGAACGATATCCGCAATTATTCGCTTTGTATATACAGGGTGTCCAGATAAAAGTCATTTGGTTACTTAAGATGCATATTCTAAAAACATAATGAAATATACAGGGTGTTGCGGGAAAGTAGGATACTGACCAACTTGATTTTTTTATATGGAACTATAACTTTTTCTTAAATTCTTCTAGTTTCCATCATTGATCTCTATTCAACCCTAAAATATTTTTGGGATCAATCGCGACGTTGCCAAGTTATTATTTTCTATTAATTTCCGGATTTGCAAGGTCCCAAGTAATATGTCCAAATTGATATATTCCTTTAACTTTTCTCAATAATATTATACAGCTTAAATATTTCAAAAACTGCCACAGCTGGAACAGTCAAATTCAATACTTGTGGGTTTTTGAACATACGGAATTCAAAAACGCTAACATCAGTGTTATCAGATTTACCACTTTTACGTTAGACTTCATAAATAGGGCATTCCATTCAAAGTTATGACATAAAATTGATAAATCTGACAACACTGATGTTAGCGTTTTTGAATTCTGCATGTTAAAAAACCCCCAAGTATTCAATTTCACCTCTCCAGCTGTGGCAGTTTTGTAAATATTTAAGCGTTTCGGTACCGTTTACTGAAAAAGCGGTGTTGCCGTATCTCAGTAATTAATAGAAACAGAATTTTGAAATTGCGAGATCTTACTATATTCGACATGCGCAATCCATTGCAATAAAAATAATTAGAGGACTCTATTTAAAATAAATTAAAATCGGGGATATTTGTTTAAAAATTTGGAGATATAATTTATAACTTGGCAATGCGGCAAACGCGAAAAAAAAATATTACAAGGCGAGGTAGGCTATTAGTAGATATTTCACTTTAAAATAAAAAATACAGGGTGTTATATTTAAAAAATAAAGTAAAATGACCTTCAAGTTGCTATAATTTAAAATTCTGCCAAAAACACCCTGTAGATACAAATTGCTGGTAGCAACCAAAATAATATCCACTTAATATTTAAACAACTCGCTGTATAACATTATTGAGAAAAGTTAAAGGAATATATCAATTTGGACGTATTACTCGCGACCTTGCAAATCCGGAAATTAATGGAAAATAAATTATAACTTGGCAACGTCGCAATCGATCCCAAAAATATTTTAGGGTTGAATAGAGGTCAATGACGGAAACTAGGAGAATTACAAAAAAAGTTATAGTTCCATATAAAAGAATCAAGTTGATCACTATCCTACTTTCCCCCAACACCCTGTATATTTCAAAATATTTTTAGAATATGCGCCTTAAGTATATAAGTGTATTTGACATTTTGTTCTATCAGCTACCTTCATTTGTGTAGCCATAATCATAAACATAAAGACTTTTTATACGTTCCATTGAAAGCATCCAGCTGTGTCTCCACGCAAAAAGTCCTCATTCTACATTCGCCACATTAATTAGTTCAGGAGTATTTGGCAAGATTATATATAATTCCATTTTTGAGGCTTTATTTGCAGTTGCATTGCTATAATTAGTTACAAAAAATGACAAATGGAGTAAAGCAGAAAGAAAGCGTGAAGGTGATTCACAGACATTGTATAGTTAACCTTAAACGAAATACTGCCGTCGTCTTAAAAAAAATCCACCACCACAGGGGCGCCTGACCCTATTACGGCAGGAGTATGAGGTCATAATAGACCAAAAAAAACATCCAGAAAAATACTTCCAGCAACTCCAATCCACGCCAACTAAAACTCTCCAAAAAAAAAATCTGTAAAATGATCAGGATCTTAAAACCAACCAACTACTCAAGTGATGCACGGTGGTATCTACCGGGCAGTTCTGAAATACTCGTACTTTGAACAACACAGGTGGACCCCTAGCTCTCAACATCTAGAACTGTTTCACGGATGGAAATTAGACTTTCTGTGTGATGGTATTATCTTTGTCAACGCTCGTTTACCACAGAGATTGCTTTTGCCTTCGATATGTATTTCACTTTATGTCAATGAAGGTATTCTGAGCACAATGACACAGATGTACAGATTCGCGTCCGGCTATATTTTGGGAACTGGTCATTGAGAATAGTAGACCGATTTCTATTGTGCAGTTGTGGATTTCTGGAGCTGATAGCTGGCAGCTATTACTTCTCGTCAAGAGATCTAAATATCAAAACTACTTAGCATAAGGGCTTATACGAATCAAGATTACAGAAAGTCCATTTGGCACGAATACGTTTTAGCAATCGCAATAACCGCTAGAAAGGAAGATGAGATACCTTTTTATAGCCGCGAAGTATTTCTTGCCATTCAGGTTTCGTACATTATAATATAAAGCCCAGAAATGACCTAACGTGAAGTGCTGTTCCCAAGTAGAGAAATCTACTACCCCTACTACCCTACTACGTTCTATGAATCCATACATCCTTGACGCGCCTCCTCATCCCTCTTTCTCAAAGAACCCTAGGTGGCTAGACTTCTTCCTACCGATATTCTATAGCTATAGCTGTGAATGGCCCGCTCTGAACCGGCTCACTTAAATGAGCCGGGTCTTACCTTCTCTACGTTTATAGCCACATCTCAAAAGAGTCCAAACGTGACACGATTCGAGCTTTTAATGTCCATCCCTCAACTCCGTATAATAATGTGGACAGTACAATTTGAGCACAGCATTTTGTTGCTCACCATTGGGTAGTCAAACTTAAATCTCAAGTTTGGGAGGCTCTAATGTACCTATCTTCAAAAACAATGCGTTGTCTACAAAGACTTGAATGTACATTCAAATAAAAATAAATCGCTTAAATCGATGTACAATACTGAAACTGATATTCAAATTGGTACAGCCGAATGGCATTGATAATATCAATTTCAATTTTCAATTTCAATTTCAGTTTATTTACATTAGTTACAAACTTTGTATATTAATCTACCTTATCACTAGAAGAAGACGGTCAGACTAAGCTCTGCCTAGGCAAGTGTTGCCTGTCTTGCTGTGAGCTCCTTCTGCCATCTTCGTAATATTGTACATAGGGTGAACCAGGTTGTTATTGGACGTTTCGTCTTTATTCACAAAAAGCAAGGAATCTATATTCGTTAGTTGATCTATTTGCCCTTAGATGGTATAGCTATTGTCATCACAATGTGATTCAACTTATATCTGTGGCGTCGAATTTTCTGTTTCGGCGCCAATACTAGAAGTGTGGTTAACTGTATCCAAAACGCCGGTTTCTTAAGATTTTGTTAAGTTCGTGTTGTGAAAGTGTGAATATTCAGTCCCTTTGAATTAGATATCAAGATTTAGGCAATATATGAAGTGTACCGTTACACCAGAGGTAACTGTATTTTGAGTTCTCTCTTAAATAAGTGAGTAGGGTTATGTTTTAACAGGGTGTCCAATAACTAAACGATTTTTTTTATATCTTTCAGTTATTAGGCATCCGTCCAATAAGTGAAATTTGCATGTCGGTTATTATAGCACCGTACGTTTTTACCATTCTTTTCTGGATTGAAGCGTATAAATAAAATAAATTTATCTTCACTATGACCAGTAATTGGACAACTGTCCAATATCTAATGTTTCGGGTGTCCAATAACTAAGCTTTTGATTTTGGATACTTCTAAAATTCCAAAACAATGCCAAAAACGAATTTCTATGAAGCGAGTTTCATGGAATTGGCAATACCGGAAAATAATATGTCCTACAGAGTAGGGATTTCGTGTTTGCGGCCTATTGTCTTTCAATCCAGATGCAGTCGACTATACAAAGCGTCTGGGAAAGGACAATGCATCAACAGAGGAAATGCAGTCATCGATTATTGATTACAAAACATTCATAAGCATTGCTGGAAAGAATCTCATTAGCAAATTCAAATTGTTAGATGATATTCTCACAGAAGGCATAAGTGAAGAATTCTGGACTCTCTACAATATTTGGAATTTTTTGGAAAACTAGATGTTGTATCTAATGGAATACGCTCGATGCCAGAAGCAGAAGCCTCTCCAATTCGTATCTTGCAGAAAATTGTTGTGAAAGCACCAAATACCTTGAAGATCCTCATGACTCCCCTTCAAAAGCATCCACAAGTAATAGTACTGCTTGCTACTTACAGGTACCAGGAAAGGTTAGACCTATATCACCGCACGAA
Source organism: Callosobruchus maculatus (assembly GCA_951848785.1). NCBI lineage: Eukaryota > Metazoa > Arthropoda > Insecta > Coleoptera > Chrysomelidae > Callosobruchus > Callosobruchus maculatus. The sequence continues at coordinate 1,687,985 of CATOUR010000142.1, read as the reverse complement.
GTTCCTAAGAATATTAGCTCACCTCAATGCCTAGATATTCCGCTGCCATCACCAAAAGTTGGTGATAATAACGATATGAGGAACCAAATTTCTAATTCACCATTATCAAGGGAAATCTATTGAGAATTACCTCAAAATACCGGATAAACCCCAAAGAAAACAAGTATCAAATAGAACGTGTTTCCTTTGCTATAGCACCAAGGCCTTACCAAGGCAGCTTAGAGGTAAAGAAGGCTACTAAGCTGGAGAAAGAAAATGCAAAACTTGAAAGAAGACGCAAGAGGGAAGGAAAAGCGCTAAAAACCAGTTTGAAAAATAAATCCAAAACTCCGAAAAACGGACTCGCATGCTTTGTGTGCAGAACACACATAGGTAAACAGAAAACGTGGAAATGTGATACATGCAAAAACACTATGCATCATCCCCGATGTTGACGATAACAATCCATTTATGTGTCATAATTGCTATGAATAGGAAAATGATACAGACGCTGACAGTGAAGAAAGTTTTGAAGAATCTGGAGGCGAGGAGCAGGACCCTAGAGAAGATCAGAATTGCCAAAATGACAAGAAATTAATGAGAACTACCAAGGAATCGCCACATGAAGAGCTGCCATTGGGAAACAATAAAGAACAAGAAGTTGGAGATTTCCAACAAATAAATGATAGCGACTCGGAACAACTAGGGATCGATAAATTATATGAAATGTGTAGAAAGAAACATGCCAGATACTATTAAAACATTTTATACAGCTTTTGGGTTTATCTAATCTATATACATGTTGATAAATTAACACTTAGTTAACGTTAATATAGAAAGATCCAGTGTCGAATGACTAGATTGTTATTGTCCAAATACTGCAAAAAATGTCCAATAACTAATTTTTTTCACATGGCTTCAGTTTTTTAGAGTTAACTAACATCACATCTACTTTAAAAAGATTGCCATCAGCAAGACTTGGAGATGACTTAATTCTTTATAGAATAGTGGATTACGAAAACTTGTGGGTTGAAAAGTATGATTTTGACATAGTCTTGAGTTCATAAAAAAACCTTAACTGTCCAATAACTAGGTGGTTTACCCTACGGTTATTTAACATGGCTTGTACCGACAAAAATAATAATAATAAAATAAACATAGGCAGGAAAGAAAAACAATCATTCGATAGATTAATAAAATAATAGACAAATTTTATTTACAGAAGGAGATCGTGGATGGTATATCGAAGTGGCTATTGATTATACTTATATTTTTTTAATACTATACTAGGATTATAAATTTTATTATTCAAGTATTTTTTTGCTACATTTAGTATTTTAATAAATTCATTAGCGTTGCACATTATATATGTTTTTATTGAATTCTTAAATCTTTGGTAACTGGGAATCCGTTTAATATTTAAAGGAATAGAATTGATTATATAAGTACGTGCCGAAAAAGAAAAATGATCTTTGTGTTACTGTTTTTTTTTTGTAAAATGTAACTGTTCATTCATGTTTGCTACAGACCTTGTTGTTGTTGATAAATAACTTTTGTGTGAAAGGTTCCTGCTGTTCCTATACGATCATATAACTACAATTTTACATTTTATCAGACGGCATCCAGATTTACTCAAACTTGCCTGTACTAAATGTCTACATAGGTCAAATAAGAAAGCGACCAATCATTTTATTAACTTTCAATGCGGTCCCCATACGCAATTTGTCTTCTATTGAATGGCTAATTTCATATTCATCCTGTATAATTATAAATGTAGAAAAGAGCTACATCCAGAGATGTATAGATCAATGCCAGCAAACTTAAAATTGCAGGTGGTAGCCTTCAGATGATTATCCAACCTTGGACGAGGTATTTTCCAAGATTATGGAGAATATTTTTGTACGCCTTGGAAACTTGGACTGTTAAAAAGGCAGATCGATGCTTTTGAAATATGGACGTGGAGGATAATGCTGAGAAATCCCTATAGCACCCATCGAACTAAAGTTTTCATACTGGATGAGCTCGGTAATCCAAAGAGACTATCCTCCATTGTGTCGACGAGAATGCTTAAATTCTTCGGACATATTCACAGAAGCGATAATATTGAGAAGCTTGTAGTTCAGGGTCACGCCCCGAGTGGGCAGCGCCATGGCCGTTCCCCAGCACGCTGGGTGGATACGACGAAACAGTTGCTAGATACGAGTATCAAGAGCGCCACTGGACTGACAGAAAATCGCGAACGATGGCGAGCTACAGTTCTTAAAACTATTGATACTATTCGTGTCGGCAATACTCTAGCTCCGACTTAATGCATTTTACGAGTTCACAACATGTCTGTTAAGACATTATGACGGAAAAAATGGAGAACACTGTTCTTCCCAGTATAATTTACAGAGATCAAGGAACTAGTTGTCTCGAGGTTACTTGCGCATAATAGTGATAACCACATCTGACGAAACATAAACTCTCGACTAATACTTCTAACCCATGTTTATCTTTTATCGAAGTAAAAAGGATTTTGGCAATGGTTGGTTTGATGACACTGCTTGGTAGTTATGTCTCATAGCAGAAATTCTAATAATAATAACGACTTTATTGCATAAATACGAATGGCGAAGTCTGGTACACATGGTACAACACAATTTAATGTAGCTTTTACTATTGACAAACGATACAGTTGTATTGGAGGCATTTTTATGGAAATTTGCCTAGGTCACTGATGAAAAAGCCTTACAGTTGTTAATTGGCCCAACGCAGATAATCATCAAAACACCAGAAGGATTTAATGCTACTTTCTAGAGGGCTATCGACCATTTCTTTTAGGCTAGGAAGGCTGTAGTGATTCCAAGTTTTTTGAGCTGACTCCCATTCTTTAATTTTTTATGTCAGTAATAAATAGTCTTCCGTTATTGTTCCATTATTGACTTCAGAAAAGGAAAGCGGCAGAGTCATGTTACTACTGTTGGCGACCCTGTTTTTATTAGTTGTTATTTATTTAACTATCATTTTTCAAGTAACTTACCACCAGCGTTCACTTCTACTGCTTGATTCAGTTCTTACCTGGACATCGAGGACAACATTTCCCTGGCTCAGGTGGCAAAGGATTAGGACAAGGCGTATGGCACTGCATGTCGGATGCGGTCACTACTCCAGCCAAACATCGCAGGACCTTGCATGGGTCCTCTGGGCTCTGCCACTCTGAATGACTCTGGTGGTAAACTCCTTGGTACAAACATCCTAAGGACAAAGCTAGTATAAGAACCGAGTAATGTGTATGTCATAGAATGAAGTCAAGCCGCTTACATATGTTATTAGTGTATGCCCAAGTTTTCGTCGTCTATCATATTGGATGATACCCGCATTTCTTTGAAAAAAAGTAAATAGGTCTATAAACATTCTTGATTTTGTAGCCCTGAGTTAGGTAGTTTACCGAATAATTAAGCAACAGATAGTCAGACAGGGTCCAAGATAATTTTGAGTTAGTAGGAAAAATCTTATAGTGCCAAATCTAAATTACTCTCCTAAAAATTTTAAAATTCCGTCATCTGACGGTAATTATTTATCTGTCGCATTTTTTAGCTTGTTATTTTTTATATTCTCTAAGGTTTTGTTTAGTAGTTATTTTGGATAGATGTCCGAACTCTATGCGGATTTAGTGGCTGTATGAATCGCGTATTGGAAAAATCGTCCTAACGACCATCGAAGGCCCCCATGATACATCTTCATAATGGTGACAAGGCCTGGTTATTATAATCTGCCATGGTGGGTCATACATATCCATTTGCTAATCTAACATTCTTTCTAGAAAAAGGTAAACTACGTTTTCTTAACCTCGTCTATTTTCATGTTGATTTTAAAATCGATGTGAGTTTTGATTGCATTTGATACTTTCAGTTGGATTACCTGACAGAGTATAATACGATTCAATAAAGAACTTATTTTGATACATAAGTCATTTAACCAAGTTCTGGGGAGTGTTTGTTTGTAACTGAGATATATATTCGCAAACCAGTGACTAAAAGGATTGTAGAACGTAACGTACAATAATTCTCGACAGTTGATTATCCAATACAAAAATAAAATATCTGAACACCTGTAATGGGATTATAAGAAATTATATTTGATGGAAATTTTTTCTTTTTTTTTTTTTGGAAAAACAATATGTTACAGAAATACTTTACAATTTTCAGTTAAACAACAGTTCTCTAAACAGTGTTTTTACACTTTAACACCTATCTGCGTCTATTACATAATAAATAAATTACTAACAACCTAGTTATTTGGTTATCTGGAGTAAGTATGTATTTTCAATTTTTTTGCAAATGTGTTTGAGCCGTTATAGCTTTTTAAGTTCTCTGGGTAACCTATTATAAGTCCTAGATGCTTGCGACATAGGGCTATGCAGACCTGCGGCGGTATTTACATTCATGTGATATATATGATTTTGATTTCTGGTATTATATGCATGTATATCACTAGTGAACAGAATTTCAGTGTTACATTTTTGTGTTTTCATTATGACTCTATGGATATATTTACATTGTTCCAATTCTAGTAGCTTATTTAAATCAAAGATACCTTGTTCCTCATATAGATCATGTGTGTGTGTGAAAGGACTGAGATTGAATAAAATCTTTTAAGCTTTATTTTGTACCGTTTGCATTTTAGGAAGTTTACTTTCCCACATGTACCCCACACGGAAAGTAGATATCTGAGATGTAATGCAAAGTATGCGCTATAGATATTAAACTTAACCGTACGTGAAAAATATGAATTACTAATTAACATATACTGGAAAAATGCATCATTAGAAAATTTCAGAACTCTGTGTTTTATAATTAAAACTTGTAAACTGACATCTATATACCTTTGCATTTTTGACAGCATCCTTCTCCAGACTCTTCTGCAAGATAACAGTTGTCGATCCTAGGGCAGTTATTCTTGCATTCTACGTAGCCATTCTGAAACCAATAAAAATAGCAGTTAGACATTTATTTCCGATAGCTAAAAAAATCGGCAGAATTAGCGTTGTCTTATGTTTAAGAAGATTACACCCATACAAACCGTAGGCTTGATATCACAATCAACAATAATTGAGCTTGATACCGGTAATTGTGTTTCACGGAGAAGTTATAAAAATTACTTAAAACAGAAACTTAAATTGGTAATTGACGGTTCTATAGTAAATCTTTATAGTAGAACTAAGAATCTGAGACACATTTTTTACTCTGATAAGATTTTTAAAAACTTAGGAGTACGAAACTTAAGTTCTATCACTCTGCTATTTGGGCTCTGCCTGTGCGGTGTGCTCAGTTATAAAAAATATTTTTTTATGGATGAAACCTTCCATTACTGGAAGAGGTCACTCATTGGTTTGTCTTTTCCGGAAAAATATTGACTTTCATAAGTACCATGTATTTGAGGTAAAATATAAGTGGAAGCTTGGAGGTAAAGCATTCAAGCATACAATTGCACAATCCTCTGTCTGGTGCAAAACGTCTTATTCCGTATCAAAGATAGCGGCAAAAATTGTTATCTTCATTCGCCGTGAATAGACTGATATCGGCACACCAAATAGTGCCTACTGGCGGTAATAACGTTAGGTGTCATCGTCCCTAACGTGATGCGGTATCTTTCCACTAAATTTCACTTATCGGAAAACGTTTCAAACGTTAGGTTAAAACAAATTTCTTTCTTTGACAAGTGACAATCGTTTAGGTTTACTCATTTATTGGTTTGCTTATTTTTCATTTTAGATTGATTTTGTTCTTTTTGAACCAGACGTCTAGAATAAGAAACAAGTGATCTTTTAAAGTTCTAATCAAGAAGCTCTACTTTGTGATTGACAGACTTTGCTGTGGACATGTTTCCATTCTAATGCAGTGCTAATTCGTCATCGGCTGTAAACCTTAATCTCTTAACTCCTTTTCTAGTAATGTTGAATACATTAATATTGTGAGACATATCAAGAGAAACTAATAAATACTCCTACATTTACCACCAATTTACCATACAAAACAACAAAACATAACATGGTTATTTAACCAACGGTCCTCATCACGAAATAGGTTGAATAGGTTTCTATCTGATCCATCTAAAAGTCACAGCACAACCCTTTCGCAAAAAAAGTTGTACGTACTATGCATGTTCACATTATTTGGCGAATAGCGCTTTACCTTACTCGACCCCAAATTACGTAAAGCGGTAACGTTATTTACGGACATGTCGTTAAAAATAGGCGCGCGCATATGGGAACTGTCAAATTAGTGTAGGCGCAAATAGCGCATTACAATATTTGCATCACCGATATCTCTCTAATAACGGAATTTCGTTATCGTTAAGCTTAATTCAGATGCACATGACATCCGACTATACGATGGCACGAAACTGTTCCTATTGGTTGAAGTATTCTGATTTGATAACATTTTGAATCTTTCAACCAACAGGAACAGGTTCGTACCGTCGTATCGTCGGATGTCGTGTGCATCTGAATTAGCTTTAGTGGGAATCATTTACCTATCTCTTATTACCGCGCATATTCAAAATAAAGATACCCACGAAATTATTTATATCTGGGGGTCCAAAAATTCCCTTTCATCGGGCTGTACCAAGTCAACACTTGTACTTATTTATCGATAAAGTTTGGAACAGGGTTTTTGAAGAGTATGGGTAGATATACCTTCCATTATTTGTAACATGAGGTAACGAGAGTTCAGAAAATGCAGAACACGTAAGCCATAAATTAATATGCTAATGGAGTTGCCGCCGAGAAAAAGTAAAGCAACACACGTCAGAAATAAGACCGCCCAAGGAAAAGTTATATGTCAGCCACCTGGCAGACTGTGACTTTGATCTTTTCGGTCTTTCTACTTTCGACACGGACGGTTTGAGGGAACTTATGGGGTACGTCGCTGAGAATAACTTTAATTCAACAGTGCGCAGAGTGAAGCCACGGACACAGGTTTAATAAATGTACTTGTATTTTACATACCCACTAAGACAATATCTACAGAAAACAAGATTGAAAATCAAATTAAGAAATATCAAAGAACAGTTTAAAAGAACTTTCGCCCAGAAATAATTTCGAAGAAGACCAGCTCCCTGATGAAGTGGTCCACTGAGAATAGACCATTTGTTCAACGTAACAAGACAAATTACCAACTGGAACATTTTTAGAAAATCAGTGATGTTCCTGAATATTTGTATATTATGCGTTGGTCATTGTTTCTTATACATATCTTTCTTTTTTATTAAATGTTCTGTATGCTTTTCTTGTCAAAATACTGTATTCAGGCCCGATTTTATCAAAATGCATATTTAACAAAGAATTTGACAAAGCTTTTCTATTGGATGTTGTTTAGCAAAAGCATTCTATTGGGTATTGGGGGCTAGGTTAATAAATATCGTCCATTTTATCAATATTGAAAAGAAAACGTCAAAGTTGGATGACACTTTTCATCATGTCGTATACAAGTTTTATAACAAAACTATTGCTGTAACACAAGTGTATATTAGTTGCAACGTAGTCGATGATTGAAGTTTGCAGCTCGAGACGAAGTCAGCGATCGAAATAAGTATCTTTTTGAATGATCGAAATCACAGTAAAAAAAACCTTATCCCAAATCAAATATGTACCGTTGAGGCGATCCCTTCAACGAGATGGCAGGTGGCCGAGTGGTGTGGTGTTCACTTATTTTAGTTTTCTAAAAATTGAAGCTATTTCCATCTAAATTGTGCTATTAGCTCAAGACGTTTGATTTTTGTGACTTTTGACAGTTCTCATAATCCTTATGAAGGAAGAATACATATCTTGGCTGTCTTCTAAAGAAATTTCTGAGAATATCCATACTCAAAGTTGGTATAAGATATACGACGCATATTAAGGAACAATACCATGTGTTCTGGCATGATAAAAATAACATAGCACTATTTAAGGCAGTGCTTAGAGTGACCCTTCTTACGGATGCCGACATCTTGACCTGACGTAGTTTCAGACATACGGACTGGACTATTTGAACTATCGAAATATACCACAAAATATCCAAGCGATGCACAGCATTATTCAGAAACTCTGGCTATTTCAATACTACATTCGCCTATTCGGGTGAAGAGCAGCCATAGAGGATATAATCAAATTTAGACAAGTAGTACTAATTATTATTCTTACAGCTCACGGCGCAACTTAATTTCCAAATCGCTGAAATATCATTGAATAATTGCGTTATTCAAGTCCCTCGATAGAGAAATATTTTTCTAGTTCTATTAATGGCATTCGGTACATATTCTTATTAAACAGAACTGCCTCTTTTCCTGTATTGTATAAATTTGGGTTTTCTTCCAATAGACATTCTTATGTTCAGTTATTTTTTATAGTCCTTTTGTTCGAAATTAACAATTAGGTTAAATTAATCTAAAAGCACAAAAAGCACATGAAAGCTATTTTCATTTCATAATTCAATTCTTTTAAGTTTTGTAAGAAATACCCGGTCAAAAATGAATCTTGATTTTAAGACGGAACTTACTCATAAAACAATTACACAGGACTTCTTCCTATATTATGGGCCCAGACTCTTCAACAAGCTTCCTAAAGATCTAAAACTAATAACGAAATTCCACTTATTCAAAGCAAGAGTTAGAACTTTTATAAAAGATAATGAAGGCAAATTCAACATTTAATTTTACAGCTAAATTTTTATATCCCTACTCCCTTGCCGCTTCGGTCACTTGTTCCTTATAAGTAGGCAAATTATATTATATAGTTCCTTAAATTTGTTTTACACTATTAGAATATTTAACCGCTAAAAATATGTATTTAGTTTAGTTTATAGCAGTTATTCTATACAATGGGAACGAGCAATGCAGTTGTTACGAAACAGACTTTCGAGCCTATGTAACAGCCGTATCAGTTTCAGTTCCCACTTATTATGACCTTTATATAGGTACTTAATCAATTTTCAATGTTTGTTATTTTTGTATAGAATATTATACTTGTATTTATATGGACAAAATATATTTCAAAATCTTATATTTTAGTTATAATATATCTACAAGTCATAAAACATGAGGGTGACTGACATGAATGAGGACTATAATAGTATAGTCTCCGTTTTCTAGAATATATCGTGGAACCTAATAACACCAATCGAACATTTTTAAATTCAATCCTAATGAATGCATTGATATAAGCTGGGTACGAGTATACATCATGGCTCCAGACGTCTGGCTCGACAGTTTATCTGATGCCGCTGAATACATCAGTAATATTCCATCACATGTAACTATGTATCTAGGCAGACTAGCGCGTATTATCTGCATTATTTTTACATCTGTAGCGCTGTAAAAGCATTTAAGAATCCGCATAGCGAAGAGGTTGTTAACACATTTTTTTAGAAGGTATTTACTGTACAAATAAAATTACCAATTCACCTCCGATATTTATTTGCGCAAATTTATATTGCAAATATTACCATTGTTGTACTTTAAGACGTTTTTTTATTCTATGTGGTACGACCTGAAGGTTGCAGACTGTAAATAATGGCAGTCCAGAGTCCAAACCGTCCAATGTATAGCCAATAGCTCTTTGTTTTCCCCCATTAGACTTGCTCAGGCAACTCATATGTCCGTGCTACACGGGGAAAATGTCAGATCATCTACAGCATCCAATATACAAAGTAACCTTCTAAGCAACATGGCATCCACAACCAGGTCAGCAAAATGCTGTCAAGTGGTACTACTCTATACCTCTACACACGTTCTTGGTAAGAACTAGAACTTTAGAGATAACAAATTCTCCACGATCACTACACTACACTACCACCTCTATTTTATCCCTATACCTAAGAACACTATATGTAATGAATTAAATGTCTTTGGACAAGTCTGAAACCAATGATTTGATATATGTTAAGACCTATTAATTGTACTCACTACGACTGAAAACTGAAAATTATATTCCTTAATCAATTGTTCAAGAGCAGTGTCAGCCGGAAAAAACGACTCTGCGCCAGAAAAGTAATAAGTGTAGTATCATACGAGATTTTATGTTGTACGGTTGTTAGACACTATTCAAACAAGCTAGTAGCTTCTAAGTTACAGGTTGTAGGATCATGGAGTATAAGCTGCATCAAAAATGCATAAATCTCCAAAGGCAATATTCTGATAGGTTTGCAAATGATAGAATTTTACCAACGTAAGGCAGATGTATAGAAGTAAAAAAATTATCGATTTCTCCTATCCCCTACCCTTTCTGCCTCATTTCAGTTCCTTCCGGATAGAACTGGAAATGATCAGGCACCCCTAAAATGCCTAAAAACAAAATTTTGGTCGTTTTGAGGATTCTTGTTTGTTGGTGATTAGGCAGCTGCCAAACAAACTATTATAAAAATATAGTAGAACAACCTACTGCATTCCGGTACTTTAGCACACCGCAAATTCAATCAACCAACTCCATTTAGGGTGCTCCACTCATCCAATATATTCTAGTAAGTGGTTTAGAGCTTACTCCCCTCCAAAATGGTATACGAGATTTGCATGACCTATCTTGCCCATTATCCTTTTTGTGTACGCAAGTCTTCTGAGGATTATGCGTTATATAGTTATCTACCCCCACAGTTCCCGATCAATGCGAGGTTTGACATCAAGAGTCAGTTTTCTGGTACACATTTTATTAATGGCGGTTTTCCAGCTCCTCTACCGTTAAATCAGCAACTTTCGTTTTTTATATTAGTAGTATAGCGTTTATTGTAAATATAAAATAAATAAAATACAATAAACAACAAGTGACCCAAAAAAAGTTAAAAACTTGTGCTTGGGTATAAGTAATTATTATAAAATGGAAACAACAAATAAGGGCTAATTCAGGAATATTTATATTTAAATATTATTTATTTATTTAGCGTATGGCTACATGGATTGATTGGTAATAAGTCTTAAACAATATAATAAAATACAAATATTAAATTTAAAACATTTATATGATTTACATGATTTAAATATTATGTATTCCATATATATCAGTAATAATAGGTATTGCATATGTCTACAAGTTGGTGAATTTTAATGCGCTTATTATTTACTATCCATTGTTTTAAACCATACTTGAATGAATTTAAAGGCACTAGACATTTTATGCTTTCTGGTATCTCATTGTATAGTCTTGGAGCAAGAAATGTATGACATCGTAACAAAGTATTTTTTCTTGCTTTTGGTACAACATTACATGCATATCTTATGTCATATTTATGTTCGTGTTTTGTCAAGTTTGATTTATTTTTATATTGGTAAATACCTAGTGACATGAAAAATGTTTGGCGGATATCTAGAATTTTTGTTTTAGAAACTAACAAGTCACTAGGATATGTACATTTCACTTTATATAAAATTTTTATTAAACGTTTTTGTATTATTTCTATTGCTTTTATATTATTTTTACATGCTGCGCCCCACACCACAATACAATATCGTATATGACAATGAACAAGTGCTTCGTATACAATGATCATCTGTTCATAGGTAAGTATAGTGGAAAGGAGTTTAAATTTGTCCCGAATTATTTAATTTTTCTTTCGTTGCTAGGAAAACTCGTACAGAAACAGTTTTACAGTCTAGGATTATGATCGTCTTATCTCTACAAACCAAAACAGCCTTCCTACAATCTCTGCTTTTCGCTGGGTCCTTCATTCTGCGGTACCACTCAAGCAGAAGTGCTTCAGTGATCGTTCTTTACACGATATCCCTTTGTCTGATGTTCTTTATACTATACTGTTGAGGTCCTCGCAGCCTTCATTTGTAGGCAACTGCAAGGTGTTATTCGGGTTTTTAAGCCATCTGCTGATCAAATTTCTTCCAAAATATTTCACCAGCACGAGTGGTCAGCATCTTCAGAGATCGCTGTTTACTACGCAAGCTGCTTGAAAATGAAATACTCTGTTTCTAAATCCCTGACTTCAAACTTTAGGAAACTACTAACTCGGTTTTACTAAGAACTATCGTCAATCTATTTTCTTAACTAACTGGATATTTTGTTTCCGTATGTACATAATAATATTGTGCTATTTATAAAATAACCGCTTAAAGTTAAGTCCACTATTCATACAACATATATCATAAGCAGAAATCAAAACAAAGCAATTTGGTCAGGCACAGGTTCTATGGTTCTATACTGATAATTTTTTTAATTATGAGCATTTTTTATGCTCAGTCAAGCGTTATCATCCATTTTCTAATTACCGGTCTGTCGTAAAATGGAATATCGAAATTCAGATATGTGGTACCTTATTGTGATGTATGCATTTGCTTTTTCACGTATCGAAATGTTCAGAGTATTTTCAAGTAAAATATTTTTTTTGAAAAATGCAAAATATCAAAATAACTTGTGGCACTAAATGCTAATTTGCTACTTACTCGTAACCTGTCTGTCCACATAGATGTTGTTCTTTCGTTAGCCAGCGGCATAGCAATTTTTCAAAGCTGATGACAAATTGCCAAGCTTTCACATTCTATGTAACAACAGCTATAACACCTACACAGTCAAGATAAAGGCTGTATTAATATAGCCAATATTGCAATTTGTTCAATTAGCCAAGTAATTAATATAATACACCATGACCTGCCGTAATTGATTTAATGGCCATTAAATCGCACTTCCACATGCAGATAAATGTAGTCTGCAGTTAATCATATTGTACGACTAGTTGCATAAACTATATACATGAAAGAAATAACTTGGTTCGGTTGAGGTCACAGGTTCTTGATTTATACAGTGTGTATCAGATTTATTGTGGCTGATGGATTTTTGAATTTATCGCGCTTCACTGTAACTGACCCATTACTAAGACCACATACAGGGTGAGCCAAGCTCAACGCCTTGGACTCTTGTGACCAGACGATAATTCTTCTAAACGCTGTGCTAAAGTTTCGGCCACCTCTGTACAAAAAGGCTGACAATAAAGTAACATACGAGGGTTGCTCTATACCTCCGTCAATCCACCAGTACGCAGACAGCTGTTTCACGCTTATTAGCGATCATCAGTGCGCCATAGGTCGATTGACGAAAGTAGAGAGCATCAATTTTTCCATGTTTAATAAACATGTGAAAGATGTACGAGTAAGACAGAAGGAATTCTGCCGGTGAGCCATCTAGTACCCGAAGGTGACGGCACACAGGCAGAATTCCTTCTGTCTTACTCGTACATCTTTCACATGTTTATTAAACATGGAAAAATTGATGCTCTCTACTTTCGTCAATCGACCTATGGCGCACTGATGATCGCTAATAAGCGTGAAACAGCTGTCTGCGTACTGGTGGATTGACGGAGGTATAGAGCAACCCTCGTATATCGGCTTCACGCTGCGTGCGTCAAAATCCGCGCCTCTAGTGGTAAAAAGCGAGCGAGCCTTGTCGCTCCACCAAGGAGAGGTAAACTGCTTCTAGTGGCGTTTCTCTCTTTGGTTGCCGTCACCTTCGGGTACTAGATGGCGCACCGGCAGAATTCCTTCTGTCTTACTCGTAATAAAGTAACACTTTTTGTTTGATTGCAGGCATCCAGCTGCAGCAATATGTCATTCAGTACCAAACGGTGTTTGCCAATAAATTTTGTATTGAGTGTGAGCTTTTATTTCAACAAATGGTCCATAATTGAGGCGGTGTCTATTGGGGAATATTAGGGGAAGTTTGTTAATGGCAGATCTTGAATGGACCAACAACCACAGGCCCAATAAATACATCTCCTGGAAGTCCGTTCCAAGCCTTGGACGCCCTGGGAATGAAAGCACGGTTATACCCTCGGTTCTTGATGTATGAAGAACGACCGTCTTAGGATAACATGTAACGCAGCAGTCCCGCAGGTGCGTCTGATAGGTTCGGCGAGCAGCGAGGATAGCTCAGAGAAGCAGACGCCGTTTGAATATCGGTAGCAGAGTCAGAGGTCACCAACCACACGCCGGTCAGAAGGTGGCTGGAGGTGGCGGGTTAAGGCCGGGTAACTAATTAGTCGAATTGTCCTCCTCTTGACGGCATCTGGTAGAGACAGGGTAGTAGGGGCAGCAGCTCCCCAGACATGAGAGCAATACTTCAAGCCAGGTCTTATACACTATGAGTAGATTAGATGGTGAGAAGTACTTTCTGGCTTTGAATAGGTACCCAAGCTTTTTACCAGCAGCTGTTGCAATTGACACAACGTGTTCGTGCCAGATCAGATTTTCTGTAATCTTGACTCCTAAGAGCTTGAATGACTGACTCCTTGGCAGAAACTGATTGTTCATAAGAACCTCGTTCTGGCTTGGGCACTTCTTGTTTGAAAGCGTGCAATACTAGGTCTTGGAAGCATTAAATTTCACCATATTCCTTAGCCACCAAGCGTGAATGATCTCCAGATCATTTGAAAGCGAAGCAGCTGCTGCAAGTCTTCTGCTTTCCAGCTCGACCACAGATATCGGTCTATTGCTCATGATGCCTGCCTGCAAAGTACCGTCATCTGCAAAACTGCGGATTGGGTTTGTAGTGCTAGCGAGTAGATCACTGATGAGGAGCAGAAACAATCTCGGATACAATACTGATCCCTGCGGAACCTCAGCATTGATGTTATGGAAGGAAGAGGAAAAGCCGACTACCACGACAGAGATTTTCCTACCTGAGAGGATATCTGCGAGCCAACCACAAAGCTTAGTAGCAGGGCCGTAGGACGGAAACTTGTTTAGGAGAGCCGCATGCCACAATTGATCGAATAGCTTAGAAATATCGAGAGCAGTGACGTGACGTGAGCCTCGCCAAACGAATGGATGAGTTTGCTCCACACATGTGCGACGTAAGCTAGGAGATCCCCAGTTGATTTTTGATGTCGGAATCCATACTGTCTGTCGTTAATTAAGTGATAAAGCTCAAGATATTTCGTGAGTTCTTGGTTGGCGCATTTCTCCACCACATATTAATTATAGATAGATAGAGATACAGACTATAGGTCTGTAGTTATTTGGATCAGTTTTGGATCCATTTTTTGACACCGGCTGGATGCAAGCTAGTTTTCAGTCCTTTAGGCACGCAGAGTCGGCGGCGATCGGCGCTGACTGTCTGACTCAGAAAACCAGCGTGCATCTTGGACGTACCCTTTGGGAAGAAATCGTAAGGCATCCGAAAGAGGCGGGTAAGTATGGGAGCGAGCTCCGGTACGCACTTCTTCATAACAATGGGGGGGATCATGTCGGGCCCATTCTCCTTATTAATGTCAAGTGACTGAAGTACCTACTAGACCTGAACGTTATTTCACTCATAGTTTTGGAGTACCCTCGGTATGGATGGTACCTGGATAGTAGATGGGACATTTATAGTGGAATTTGGTGCAAATGTTTGGCAAATATTTCGGCTTTGTCATTGGAAGCAGTTGCAACTGTTCCATCCGTACATGTGATCGGAGGGAAGCTGCTCCTCGCAAAGCTACCCTCTATTTGTTTGACTAGAGTCCAGAAGAAACGGCTGTCTTTGGGACGTGACATTCGTTTCTTCTTTTTTATTTTGGCGTCGTATTGTCTCCTTGCATGTCGGACGGTTTCATCGTATCTATTCTTGGACTCAATATCAGCCTGTCTGTTTTTGACGATGGGGTTCCGTAAGTAAGTTCGGTGAGCTTTTTGCAGCCTTTTGCAGACGAGCTGTGTCACATGACTTGTCAAACCATCCTTTAGGACCTAGTTTGTATGATTTGGTTGTATGTGCGATGTACGCTTCCATGCCGACATGTATAACCTCTGTGATTTACGAGCGGACAGTTGATCCATCATGTTTTCCAAAGAAAGCTCCGCTACAGAAAAAGCTGGAGAAAAAGAATCTCAGACCGTTCCACCCATAATGGCCGTAGTGCCAAATTTTGCGGCTTGAGCGAATTCCCGAAGACACTTCTGTCGCAGAAGGGGGTATAACTTCGACTGAGCCATGATCGCAGTTGCCTAAAGGATGTCGATGTTGTAAGGGACAGGATGGGTCGTCAGAAAAAGATTCAGCAGGCTAATGGAATGGGAGGAGACACGAGGAAATAAAGTGGGTTATATCAGCTGTGTCACACCTTGTCTTATGGCGAAGTCTTCGACGGCGCGCCCCGCTGCGTCAGTTTTGTTGGTGTCAGGCTTCATTGTGAACATTAAACGTTGATAGTTAGTGTTCAGAAAGTCGATCATTTGGGCAGGTAATCAAGGCGATCAGTCCAGTTGTCCGAGGGTGAACGATAGAGGCAACATATGTTATAATACTTCAAATAACTGTTATAATATATTCTTTAACAACATTTGGATCGCATTTCACCCTGCATGACCCGTAACACTCCATTGGCATTTTGTTGTGATGGGGAAACAGTGGTAAGTATAAATAAAGTCTATCATTATTATAACTTTCTTCAAAGAACATAGATGCCATGTAATCAGAACAGTTTAGAGAGTGAATTGTTTGCTTTAAATTCGTACCAGAAAGGTCGGTGGCCACCGTCACTCGAACCCATGACCTCCAAATTTGTACTCTAGCGCTCTCAGCAGTTAAGCTACGGTCTTCCGTCAACTCACCCTCGAAAGCGCCGACTAATAGACAGCCGGAGTCGTGACGTCACATCTGTCATCTTGTTGACGTAGGTCAGGGATCGAGTTCCAAACAACTTTTTAAGGTGTGGTTTTCGCCGTTGAGTGTATGTACTTTGTGAAAAATTCGTTTGTTCTAACAGAGATTCTTATTACTTCAATGTAAGTATAACTAAGGGTTAAATAGCTATCCTTCGATTATAATTTCCAGCGATTTCGTCTCAGATTTTATTGAAAATTTAGCGTTTGGTTTGTATTCATGTATTTATAGGTTATGCTTTTTGTTTTAGGATGGCGTCTAAACATGTTTTGCGATTTTCCGCCATAGTAAACTACTTTAAAGAGGAAGAAAAGCTTATTGCAAGAGGAGAAAATGCTGTAGAGTCTGGCCACATAAAAGACATGGCTTTTGATAGCCAGTTTATGATTATAAGAGGAAGTGTTCATGCGAGTATGAGAGATCGCATTTACAAGGTGGAGGTAATGTCTTAAATAACTATTTCGCGTACCCAAATTAAAAAATCTTATAACTTCTTGTATGATCATGGATTAATTCTATTTTTAGCTGAAACTGGATGCTGATGCAGAAATTGGAGAGGCTACATGCACCTGCCCAAGAGGACAATACCTGTGCCATCATATGGCTGCATTGGCGATATTTTCTTACCAAAATATCTCAAGTACAGATATAGCTTGCTCATGGACAAATAGGAAACCTACTGATGGCAATGTAAAAACAATTGCGGAACTATTTCCTAAAAAGAAGGTCCACCAATCGGTCACTGATGCCATACCGGATTCTAAAATTAATGAATTTAAGGCGAAATTGAGCACTTATAAAAATGCTGTTGGACTGTGCTGGCTTCTCAAGGAAGATCCAAAAATAATGGATGAACTGGTAGATGTGGAATCGATAGTCTTCTCTGAAGGGTATTTGAAAGCCGAAGATAAAGAAGCTTATCTTCTCAATAAGCTAAGTCTAAAAGAAGCTGATATATACGACATTAGTGTCAAGACTAGAGGCCAGTCTGAAAATGATATGTGGCTAATAGCAAGAAAAAATAGGTTGACCTCAAGTAACTTCGGCGCCGTACTTGCAGCTAGCCGAAGAAATAAATATCCACCATCCTTATTCAAAAAACTTACAGGTACTTTAAAATTCATCAAATAAAAACATTTGTTTAGTTTATTTTAATGTCAAGAAGTATCAGATTAATATACATAAGTAGGGTAGCATTATATTTGTAACATTAGAACTTCTTAATTTTTGGTTCATAATTTTGTAATGACTTCATTTTCTATTGACAGTAATAAATGGTTGCATATACTAATCTTATAAATATTTTTATTAGTGCATACTTGTTAGATGTTTATGAGAAATCCTACTGCTATTTTGAATTTGTTTATAATTTATTGTTCTAAGAGAAATATTAGGTTCTGATGAAAAATTTACCTAAAAATATAAATGATTGTCAACGTCACTGGGAAAAATTGATTGATTTATTAAACATTTAGTCATTGTTCTTATTTTGATTACTTTTTCTAGAAAGTTATACTTTGGATGGCATCAAGGCGATTCAGTGGGGTAAGCAGCATGAAGCCAATGGGGTGAAGGTGCTGGAAGAAAGAGGGAATTTTAAGGTGCAGCAAACTGGAATTTGGCTCCATACATGTGGATACCTAGGTGGCAGTCCAGATGGGCTTGTAGAAGATTATGGACTTGTGGAAGTTAAATGTCCTTTCAAACTAAGGGAGTCCACATCTCTCATGCATGATTTGAAAGACAAGTCATATATTTTATTCTTTAATGACAGCAATGAACTGGTATTAAACACAAATCATGATTACTACCATCAAATTCAAGGCAACCTATGGCTGACTAATAGGAAAATATGCTATTTAGTCATTTGGACTCCAAATGAAAGCCTTATATATAATATATCTATTGACAATGATTGGGCAACTAATATAAATGTATTACAAAGATTTTATTTGGATGTATACATTCCATTTTTATATGGGAATAAAAATATTTGAAAATACATTTGGCTTTTCTTTTTTCATGACATAAATAGTTCAGAGTAGGTGAAGAGAAATTTAGATCACCTTGAACTTATCCTGAAGTAAACACAATTAAAACAACAGAACTATTATAATATTCTTTATTTTAAATGTTCTCAATTTGAAACATAATACTTAAAAGCACAGTTCAAAATTATTAACAATAATCCAGTCATTCATAATAAGCAAATTTGTTGCAAAGTTTAGCTATTTGGTAAGTTATTCCTAGACTTGCCTAACAATAATATAATAAATGAAATATTATATATATATTATTAATATACAACACTTATCATACATAATGTGTCAGAAACAGAAAGATTTTCGACAAAATTTGGATAATCAGTAGTGGCTTCGATCTGAGGTTGATTCAGAAAAAAAATTAGTTTTTCATATTATGATATGGAATATTAAATGATGGCATACACATTTCATTTAAGAATTATTGTAAATATCATTTGTAGGTCAAGCATGGAAAATATATACATAAAAACCAAAATAAATAACTAATCTCTTAAAGGCATTCAAACAACAATTCAAATAAAATGTTTCATTAAAAATAATACAAAACATATGAACATAATACATAACGAACAAGATTTAGTGCATACCCGCATCTACTCTGCTTTGTACAAATCTTCAACCTCCCTAATTAGAGGACACTGAAGATTTGTAAGTGCAGCACACACCTGGAAAACTTCTGTTGATTGAGAAATCAGACTAGAAGGAATCATACTTAATATTTTATAATTTTTAATCCGCCTGATAGCTCTTTCAACATGTATCCTTGCTTTAGCAATTGTTCTAGTTTGTATAACTTGTTCAGAAGTGAACTGGGCTGTACTTAAAAAGGGAGGTATATTTAAATGGACACCTTGTGGGAGCATGTCTTTTATCAAGAATCCCTTATCGGCAATAATTAAATCACCAGCTTTCAGCTGGGCCAAAATGCCACAGTGACGGACAATTTTTTTGTCTGAGACAGATCCTGGATACAAGTCGCTTACATAAGTGACAACTCCATTTGGAGCTACTCCAATGAGTACTTTTAAAGTATTTCTATGTTTATAGGAGCTGTATGTAGCTCTTTGCTTTTCCATATTTTTAGGCTGGATACAATAAATTTCTGTGCAGTCGAGGATTACGCGGCAGTTGGTAAAGTTGTTGAAGCAAGTTGGCATACATAGCCTATTTTTATTTCTGCTTGGAATCTCATTCATGAATTTTTTGAACAGTACTTCATGAAGGGCATACAGCCATGTAAAAAATATGTTTGCTACTGTTTTACATGAAATGTTAAATCTAACAGCTAAATCTTCATTCAGAAGATTGAGCTTTAACTTCATTAAGGTTAATAATAGCTGGTCAATTTTTGGTATAGTAGTTGGTGTCCAGCCATGATAGTATTGCAAAGAAACACACTCTAGCAGTTCATACAGACACATAAATATGTCCTTTGAAGGCAAACCTGTATATATAGTGATCTTTTCGTCACTATCTTTAATGTAATCAAAAGAAAAACGAATTGACAATCTCCTCATTTTCTCTTTAGTTTCATCAAGCTCCTTCTTTAGGAAATAATTCTCAGCACTGGTACTTGCTGTAACATCCACCGAAACTTGTTGAGAGGTGCTTGGTACATTACTGTCTACTCCAACAGGCAATGCACTCGAAGAAACTGCTGCCTGAATTTCGAAAGTGTGGGCACCTGAACTTTCACCATCCATATCCTGGCCTTCAGTAACGACTTGATCACAGACTGGCTTTCTGCAAAGAATGATAAAAAATATATAATACATAGCTACATTATAAAAAACTAACCTCAAGAGAACAGAAGCAGAACTCATATGAATATATGTACTTTGTCAATAGTTTGATTTTGATGAGGTTTGCCATGTTAGCAAAGAGTGATAAAAAATATGTTTTTGGTTATATTGGTATTGGTTATATAGGTTACTGCGATAACTACCAAAGATGAAGGAATGTCTATACACTTGACGACAACAAATAATTTGGTTTAATGTATCTGTTACCCAATGCATCTAATCTGTTTCTATTACAGTGGTATATGTTTTGTAAAGTAAAATATTTACTTGTTACCAGGTATTTATTATATTCGTTTATGAGGTAGATTTTTGGGGTAGACCATATGAACATTATCCTACCTCCGTTCTGGTTGAATTAAAAAAACTGCAAAGCTACACAACAAAGACTACAGTACTAATTTGTAAAGAAAGTACTCACTTTAATTTCCTTGGCTTGGTAATGCTTCTACTTGTTGAAGGTTCGTCAGCAAATCTCTTCAATTTATTGTGCTCAAACATTGTTGGCCCATTTTTCTTATCTCCATCCTTAAAATGGCATGAGCATACCGCAGAATACATTGTGGGTTCTCTGTCTTTCCTCCTAAATAAGAAACAGTTCATATAATAGATATATTGATGACAAAATAAAGATATACAGGATTAAACACATACTTAAGAATACTTCCTTTTCATTTTATTTTTGTGCTCAAATAAAATTTGAGGGATACATGAGGGAATCAAGAAAGTTCTGAATACATACGTAATCAGACATTTATCTGATTACTCACCGAATCAAAGCAATCCATTTTTTCTTCTCGCCTGGATCCTTAGGAAACTTGAAGAACCTGCATCCCTGCTTTTCACTATAATGTTTACAATCCGGAGCAAAACACATCACCATTATGAAAATATATTATCTTCCCTTCAGTGATATAGTTCTCAACACAGCTATAGCACAAAATACTGAAATAAATCCACAGTAAAATAAATAACATAAACTCGAACAACAATCAGCATCAGACAGCAACACAAACAAAATATAAAATGGGTGTGGCTCATTGGATTGGAATGTCAGAGACCTGCCACAAAACTTGACGTTTCAAGAATATAACCTACAAAGACAGATATTTTTATATTTTCATTGAACACTACAAGTACCTGTGACAAGTATGCATTATAAACGTCAATATTTCACCTTAATTTATACTTATGTGAGAAGAATTCAAGACTTTATTCACCAAAAACGCAGATTTTCAGAAATCACTCATACGCAAATTGGGAAAACCATATATAAAAAATTTGCTTGGAACCGGATCACTGACCTGCCTCAATGTGACGTCACGCTCCGGTTGTCTATTATACGCGAGATCATCCCGCCAGCCGACGACTCCCTAGCGCCATCTTCTGGTACCACCAGCGGCCCGCATTTATGGCACCAAGTAAAGGAATGGATCGATATTGATCTCCGATCGCGGTCGATCTAGATGTCACTCGTTGTTCGGGGTGGCATAGAAACCTCTGTGCATGGGGGGTTGAATTGTTTTAATTTGCATGCTTACATCTGCATGTGGATTTTTCAATTTAAATTCGCACCAGAAAAAGTTCAAAGTAACAAAAAAAAATATTTGCCTTACACTGTGCTCATCTCAAAATAGACACCCGTGCATCAGGAATTAGTGGGATGTCCGTCTTAGATTAAGGTTCAGTTGAGAGGAGTAATGCAAACTGCATAGTTTGTCTTTATTGTTAGCTATAGCTATAGCTGCTCACTTCTTAGCGTTTCTTAAAGCGAAAAGTAAAATCAGAAGTTGACCTCGCATTTGACCCTGACCTTGCTTTGAGCAGTCATTTCAGCAATCTCAGATACAAGAGTTGAAAATTTGGGGACCATACTTGGTCATACTTATCTGATCACTCAACTATGTCAGATGCGAATGTAGCTAATTTAATTTGGAATATTCGGAATATTCTCATTTTTCTTACAAAAAAATATTCAAATATGTTCAAATATGTTAATAAAACCTCTCGTTACGTCTGAACTCCGAGCATTAGTAACATTTTTTAGAGTGAAATTAAAAAAACATAAATTTCAGGTTCATGTAAACTTAGCCTTAGAACGAACCATGCCAAGGCACTGTCAAATTTGGTACCTTTTGGTAGCTTATTCATTCAACTTTTATTTTTACAAGGCTTCGCAATTGATCTTCTATCTCCATTATACAAAAGTATATAACGTATGTCGCAAAAGATTTGAGAAGTTTTTCAAAAAATTAAAAACACGTCTCACAATAATATATTTGAACTGTAACAAGAACTACAAAAAATAACAATGTTTCTTAATATAAAAATGATATTAAAGTACTGCTAATGGGCCATTATCTTGGACAGATTCTAAATCAATTTCTCTGACCTTTAGCATTATTCTTCTTAACTGCTGTTCGTTTTGAGCTTCCCAGCCATTGTTATAAGCTTTGGCACTCAGTTGAGCCCAAAAGCTTCGATAGGTCTTGCTTAAGGAAGATTGGGAGGGTTGTCGTTTCGTGGTACAAAAGGTATTCCGTGTTGTTCTCGCCAGTTTCTCCTATGCAAAGCATAATGGCCAGATCTGGCCAAAACATTATATTGTCATTAGCATGGTGGGTATTAATAAAATTGAGTAGTTTAGGCAAACATCTTTGAGTATAGACTTCTGCGGTAACCGCTTCGGCCTTAACTTGTCCAACGTACGGTGTGAAGTACCGTTGTCTGATATAGCGCACCACACTGACACTTTGTTTCCAAACTTTTTTTTTCGTTTAAATTTCACATTATCTGGACAGGCTTCAAAGTTTCTTGTATAAAAACCATCTTTGATATATGAGCTCTTGGACGTCCACTTTTTGGTAAATTTATACAAGGAATACCTTCTTCGCATTCACGGATTGCTCGATAAATTGTGACAACAGAAATATTTTAATCTTGATATAGGCAAACTATTTCTTTTTTACGAGGGTTGCTCTCTACCTCCGTCAATCCACCAGTACGCAGACAGCTGTTTCACGCTTATTAGCGATCATCAGTGCGCCATAGGTCGATTGACGAAAATAGAGAGCATCAATTCTTGCATGTCTACCAGACATATGAAGCATGTTTTCAAGTCGTCCTACTTAACTGTAATACTCTTTCGAATATCTAATTTGTACGACATTTTGACAACTTATATCATAACCAAAATGGTTTTATTGTTACGTTTAGATGTTGACTAGTTACCGTGGTAAAGATTTCTGAATTGTTTTCTCCCGAGTTTTGAAGAAAATTCTCAAAACTTTTGCAACATACGTTATACAGTAACCCGTATGTAGTAAAATTTATTCTCAGCTTGCGCCGTCCAAACAATTTCATGCACATAATGGATTCCTTTTCTAAGTACCGTGGAGTAAAATAAATTACCAATTTGATGGAAGAACAGAGCCTGAAGCTATATTTCAATAGAAACTAAACCTTGACTTATGGGTGAAAATTAAAATTCAATGATAATCGTTTGTCTGCAACATGTTTCTGTGTGTAATTGCTTATTACATATTTGTGCTACTTGGATCTACGACTCATAAAATAGAAATCAGCAAAGCTAATAGCATTGTGATTTAACTTACATTACATATGAAAGATAAACTAAATAAAATAAATAAAAATATTAACTTTTAGTGGCGTTTTGCCATACAAAGTGATACGTTTCATACTTAAAAATAGACAAAATTTGACAAGAAATTAATTTTCGATAAGTGGGATTCACTGATAGCGGCGACAGGATACAGCTTTAATTTTTTACCAACTATTACTATCAGTGAGTCTGTGAATTTGGATAAAAAATAATGCACTAATGCATCAGAATTGTAGAGTTAGGATACTATCTTATTTATGAGTGAATCCGATCCAAAGATTTCAAAGCCATGATAAGACAATGCCGCATCTAGATTATTATTACTTATTCATATTAGCAATGGGTACTTTAACCGCTCTGCACATATTTATGTACACCAAAGATTTTATAGACGTAAACATGATTAGTACTAGTAGTAGCTGTGGGGCGGGGCTGGCAAGTAAGACACAGTAGGCCCTTTTTGCCATATCCGAATATCACTCTTCAGCCGCCACTGTCTGCTTGCCACTCCCTGCCACACCTTGCCAACCTTTGAACAAAAGTCAGCATGTCGGCCCAGCTTAGGAAGGGTTGGAGTCTATCGGATCCAAAGATCTCGTATCTCAGCTCGTCTAGCAACTTACAATCCGCAAAGAGGTGGTAGGCATTCTATCGGCCTCTCCACACTCCATACATACATACTTTGCCTCCACTGTTCATCTATGATATTGTTTACCTACTTTTTGAGGACTGATATTAGCTGCTGCCTATTAAATCCTATAATGAGCTACGGACCAACAAACGGTCACCCGGTGCCGAGTCTGGCCAGCCTATCGGCTTCCTCATTACCAAGAACCCGTATGACCCGGGACCCACATCAAGGTAACTTCCTTCAGCCTTGCCATATCTTCCAATCTCTGGGTGCCCTGGTTCAGGGCCCACAGATGGCTTTCAATGCGACCTGACTGTCAGAGCAAATATAAACCTTCCACTCCATGCCTTTTTCACCTCCTCATTTCATACAGCGAGGAGTATTGCATATACTTCTGCTTCGAAGATCGTGGTGTTCGTGCCTAAAAAGTAACTCTCCCGTACTTCCCGATTCTCCACGTTCCTGAGGTCTGTCCACTAGCTAGACTGTCCGTGTAGTGTTCCAATGCGTTTTTTGGAAACTAAATCTCCCCGCTTTTACCCTCCTCGATATTGGAAATGGTCAGAGTGAAATGTTTATCCAACCTTGATAGACGGTAGCCTCGACAATCCTGTAGGCAGAGATAGGCAATGCTTCCTCCGCCAGCTTGGATATCTTTGCGTGGTCAATCACCTCTCCCCTTATTGTTTAGTAATAAGGACATTTATGTAAGCATACTTTATTTTAACCATCTCTCTGCATGACACTCACCCTGTAAGTACCTGCCTATGTACACGAAAAGTTTGACGCCATGTGGTAATTTTTATGGCACTTAATAAAGATAGGACCGAGAGTTTGTGGAAGGTCTTGATTTAAGAGTCCTATGCTTTTTGACTGTAAGAAAAATACGAAAAAATGGAAACACCGTGTACGACTAACCTTCGTAGCGCGTGGTGGTCTTAGTGGATGTGGTTGCAGCTAATTTGGTGAGTTTTCACACGAGTAGCTACTCATTCGCCGTAGTTCATTATATGTGCATGTCTTTTAACCATTACAATAGTGTTGTTGAGTTTCATAAGCTACTTATAATAATTATTGATATAAGCCGCATTGGTAAAGCTATTAACTAACTTGGAATCTGACAGTCATTTACAGATAAAGATAAAGGGTAGCCAACTAATAATCTCTGCAGGTGGGACACCCCTAAGTAGACCTGGGGTACAGTATTGCACAGTATGGTACAGAGCATGCGATTACTGGGGAGGTGGAGGTGTAATGTACACCGTCCTGCAGTAATCAAAGCATTGGCGTACCTGTCCGTACATCAGCCCACTATACAGCACTTGATTCGAAGTGCTGGGCACTCTGGGAGGTTCGATGGGGAGACGGGGTCGTCCGTCGAAGCCATGATAGCGCTTTTTGCCGTTCGTGTGGCGCCTTGGGTTTCGCCTACCATTGGTGTGCACAAATAACAGACGAGTACCAGCGGGCGGTACTAAGGAATTGCGCCTGATATCTTTCAAAATATACTGAGATCATCCTCAAGCTATGTTTGGAGCCTTTGATGTAGTTCGAAAGCATCCTGGGCCTATCAGCATTGATTCGGAGATAATATCAGTATTGCAGCGGCAGAACATAATATAGTGCATGTAATGTACCGGTTGAATGTAAGAGTTACTCATGAGCGTTTTCAAAATATAGGCCCGTCTCCGACTGTTTCCGTCACCTCTCATCCAGCAGATCTTTCCTGTCATCTTGTCACCAAGTAAGTGGTCTCTTCAATTCCTAACTATCCGAGTGTATCAGAGTTCTTTTCGTATCGCCCTTGTAAAAAAATTTATGGTACAGGGTGTTACGTTGGAGTTTTATTGTAACTTTAATTATTCTATTCTATTATTTTTACATACGTTATTCTTCATTTATTTATTTACTCTTATTGAGGAATCCATAGTACAGCCACGTACAGCCACAAAGGGCTTATGGTGTTTATGAGGAAGAAGCCTAAAATATACCGAACTGTAAATCTAGCAAATCTTTTCATGTGCATGATGACGCATTAATTGCTCTATTACAATTCGTGTAAGGACTATCCCACAGAAAATCATGAAGTATATAAAATTCTTTATCATACGTTTCTGGAGACTATCTCGCAACGGCACAACCTTGTCGGGTATTTCACCTCCGGCAATACGAGAAGAGAGAGGCCTTGCCGTCAGCAATTTGTGATTGTATGTAACAGCACCTGCTTTATCCGGATCGCAGCATGTTACCGATAACGAGGATTTATATACGATTCGCATCTGGAGTAGGCATGATACGATGTTTCAGAGTAACAGTTGGTACTTTAGCTGTAGATTTCCAATCAGCCGATAGTTTGTACTGAAGGCATAACAGGCAACTATTCGTCAGGTCTGCAATGAGTCACAAGCAATGATCTCGGACCATTCTTAGCCTATAAAGTTTGTTACTCCAGTATCAAGGTAAACTACTTATACGCCAATTGAACAAGACCTGAGTTTGCGTATGTTAGATTTAAAAGGAGCTAGAAGGTACCTCCATTCTGTTATCTAGCTGTTTATTTAGACCTAAGGAACTAAACTTTTCTGAATGTAACCTGCCTTTGATGCTTTCACTTTCGATTGAGTATCATTACTTTGTGTATCCGTTCTCTGATTATATTTATTCTCTTTAATTTTTAATTCAGTTTTAATGCGCATACCCTAAGTAGTTGAAGAACTGTTAGGGGCGAAAGGGAATAATAAATACTTTGTAACACAGATGAGAGAATTAATAAATTTGAATCTAGTCTTTATGCAGTGGGCATTCAAATATTTTATTTATAAAAGACTGTGGCGGAAAAACACACATTTCTTACACTGTGCTGAAAAACTCATCAAAATCTGACTGCAAATAAGAAGTTACACAAATAGCTAATGAAACGATCATTTTTTTCTCGAAACTGAAAATTACCGGACATTGACCCGAAATGCAAAAAGAAGTATACATATAGAATCGCTGAATGACATTATTTCACAGAAAATACTGAAATCGGGGCAACGAAGTGGCTTTTTGCTCCCATATATACAGGGTGTTCCTGAATTTTCTGGACACGTGATATTCTCGTAACAAAAAAAGTTCAAACGAGAACTGAGTGGTATTTTAGAAGGTACCAGGTCTCAAAACATTTTTTGTACTTCAACCCATAAAGCTCACCCCAAACTTTCTTTTTCCAAATAGCACCCTTCCTATATAAATGAAATTCTTATTTCATTTAAAATCTTACAGTACTTTGATTTTATACACAAACCTATTTTATTACCATAAGCATAGGATAAATAAAATAAGGATTTGACGCCTAATATTTTTGTAACAAAAGCGGATAAAAAAGAAAACTAAGTCGGCCTTTCAAGTGTACTGAATGACCTATCATACCATGCTTTCGAAACATTTGTTGTACTTCAACCCCTAAAACTCACCCCAACGTTTTTTTCAAATATAGCACCCTACATCTTTTCCTACATAAATGAGGTCATTATTCTATTTAAAATCTTGTAGTGTCTTTGGCTTTATGCACAAACCATTTTGTTCGTAGAGTCAAAGTATACAATAAATAAAATAAGTATTTGTTCGAGGCGTAACATTTTCGTAATAAAAAAGGGTAAGAAACAATTGATTTCGAAAGCATGTACGAAAATACAGATCCTTATTTTATTAATCTTATTCTTATGAATTTATGAAAAAAAAATTGTGTATATAATCAACGGTAGTACAAGATTTTAAATTAAATAAGGACTTCATTTATGTAGGGAAAGCTATAGGGTGCTATTTGGGAAAGGAAGGTGGGGGGTGAGTTTTAAGGGTTGAAGTACAAAAAACAATGTTTTGATAGCTAGGTATATGATAGATCCTTTGATACCTTCTGAAATACCACTCAATTCTCTTTTGATCTTTTTTTGTTACGAAAATATCACGTGTCAAGGACATTCAGGGACAACCTGTATATTAAAATAACAAATTCCATCATGGTTTGAGATATGGTACCCGAAATTGAATGTATAGCTAAAATCGCCAAAAATGTACCTATAGAATAAGAGTTTGAAAATGAGAAATGAATTGGATTTGAAAGCTAACAAAGTAAACAATAACAGTATATTATTCAATGAGTGGTATTAACTGTAATAACTCACGCGTTGGAGTCTGCAGTACGATGAGTTATTACCATTACCGCGAGTTGAATACTATACTTCATCTACGACCGAAGCTACGAATACTATGACTTAAATACATAATAGTTACAAACTATCGACAACTTAACCTCACTTCTGTCACTAGAATAAATACTTTTTCCATTCGAATTAGCATTTGACATTTCATAGCCACATTTGGAGTTGTTACAGCGTCTATTTAATCGTATACATTTCGAGAAGATCGGTACTGGTATCTAGTAGGCGGTCTTCATAAACCACGGCTGGACCGTGAACTATGAAAAATAATTGACGCTGTTTGTTTATAGGTGGCATAATCAGTTCGGAAGTAGTTTGGCAATGGCTATTTAACTTAATGGGAGTGAATAAAATTCGATTATTCCCTGGTCGCAACATATCTCCTTAATGGACGCTAGTTGTCTTATTATTAGTTAGCATGGTGTTCAAGCGACTAGCTCAAATCGCATTTGAATAAGCTTGCCCTGAGCTATGAAGTCGTAACCAACGACAAATCCAATTACTGAATATTTATCAGAAAAGACGTGCAAGAAGGTCTGTAAGATGCAGGCTAGACACGCCGTAAATACGGGATTACCAAAGGATGTAAAATACATCAGTATCAAACAATTCAGCCACGTTTAACTGAAAATTTCCATAATATACTCGGTACACCAGCTGGAGACCACAAAATTTACATATCACTGAATTATATCTCGTCCTGTGCAGGGTGATGCTTTCTAATCTCCTAAGACAGCTTCTCTTTACATACTTAGATAGCTTTTGGATTACCTTAGAATCAACAATTACCAGTACAGGGGATTGCAAGCTCAAAACCTTATTTTTTTCATATGCAGTGTTGATTGCTAAGGCCATTGGCTGGTGTAATGAGTTTTATTGAGAAGTCGATTTAGTGAGATTTTCAGATGCATTTTTATATTTCTGAGAAGAAGCACCAACTCTTCAACTGCTTCAGGCTTGTTTGGTAAGGCTGTTCGGACGTTTGTTCCAATCTGTAACGTGTAACTTCAACTTCAACAATTAAACGTTCTTCACACGTCTCAGTTTGGTATGAGTCCATCTGGTATATCCAATTCGTAATTTGAAGATAACTTGATCATGTCTAGTCAAGTTTCTTCGATGTGCGCATCAGGGGTTTACTAAGCTTTAAATGGCCAATATACTAATTACATCCATTCTGCGAGATCTGCTTAGTTTCTCATTTGAGTTATTTGATTCCATCGTATAGAGAAATTGATGGTATACCTCCAGCAACAATTATTCTACAGTCAGATGCGTATCTGGAAAGCAGGTCTGCGCTTTCATTTCTTGAAGTATTTTAATGTTAATTTATGTTGCAAAAGTTTTGAGAAGTTTTTAAAAAAATTAAAAAAATATCTCACAATATTTGGACTGTAACAAGAACTACAAAAAAATACAATATTTCTTGATATAAAAATGATATTAAAGTTCTGCTAATGGGCCATGATTTTCCACGGCTCGCAAGAAAACCAGGAAACCTTTTAAATGTCTTTTGCAAAGTGTCACAGACATGCAGCTTTTTATAACTGCAGGTAGATGGTTGTACATTTTAGCACCAGCGTAGTTAGGAGCATTCAAAGTAATATTTAACCTTGTCATAGGAACATACAAATTGTTTTTATTTTGAGTATTTTTATAATGAATATCACAGTTTACAACTTTTATTACAACTAAGTTTAAAGAACACATGGCAGATTCAAGATGTGGTAGAAAATCTAATTGTAATTGTTCAGGTCACATCATGGAATAACCCGACCTTAGACATAAATTTATAGAAAAATTCGCTCATTATTCGAACCTCTATGTATCATTTATAAAGGAAGGCACACCCTCCTATGTGAAATAGTTTTTTCTTTTTTCCGGCAGATTTGTTAACCCTGTAGGTACATGTGCCACACACACGGCAATTATAAACAGTGTGAGTAATTAAATTGAGATTTATTCACACCAGTTAGGATTATTTATAAAATAGTTTTGCATAAATATAATCATTATCGATGCATTTAAAAATACTCTGATAAATGTGCATGCCCGTATGCAATATCTTTAATCGGACCTTTCAAGACAAATTAGAAATTTAAGTATATGGTAATTACAGCTCTCAGCGCGTATTTTGTATTAAATAGAGATAAACAATATTTCTAAATCTTGTTTTATCTGATATTGATTTGTTGCTTTGCACATTTTAGCAAGGCAATCTATGCTTATGTGTTAGAAAGATTGCAACTAGCGATAAGTATGGCATTGTGTGGGATTTTGTTACAGCTGCATTGCTTTGTTGAACGTTTCATGTAATTGATCTGAGTTTATTCATTAATCCTTTCTTATCACCAGTTCCAGAAAATCGAAAGTATGAATAATTTCAGGTGAATGCACACATGTATTGTAAATACATATTTATTATCGACTCTCTAATAATCTATTCATAACAAAGACATCAACAACTATTTAAACTTAGCGAAGAAAGTTATCATACCGAGGTGACCAAGCCTTGATCAAACACGATACTTCGATACGTCTGCACTAATATCGAGTATTCTTGTCATAGATGCTTCTTGAGGCATTCAAAGCTGGCATCGATAGGTTTGTATCGGTATCGAAAATAATTATATAATTATTGAGGGGTGTAATCAATTGCACAAAATGCTCTGTACGAACCAGATGCGCCTATTTGGCTAAAAAATATCGAGTTGATACCGGTACCGATATTTTCATTTTCGCATCTCTACCAAAACTTCGCATCCGTAAAACCCCCCCCCAAGGTCAAATTCTGTGGAAAACATTTTTATATAGGAAATCCTCAGAAATATTATGCTGGTTGTTTACTATGCTGTGATTATACTGTAGACTATAAAGGTAACACAATACTGGCTACACACTGTGGCCAAGGAGCACACAATTTTTTTAATCATATGGGTCACTAAATAAAAGACAGATATTGTTGACCAGCTATTAATGCTGCTTTCAGTTTTTGAGATAATTGAAGACTTCATTAAGAACACTCTCTATAGAGTAAACCAAGTTTATTCTCTGAAATTATAACGATTTTAGAGGAGTAAAGTTGTGTGAATAGTACGTGGATTTTATTTTTAATTGCACAGGCTGTAACTACTGTTACACTGCAAAGCTACAGAACATTAGAGAAAATTTGGCTTAGTCCAAACATTGATAATAACTAAGATACAGGGTAGCTGGCACTTTTTTCGATGAGCCTGAAGGCTCTCGTTTGACGTTGCAGAATATTTGCTGCTAACAGTTGTGGTGGGGGAGCTCATCATCATCATAGTCACAATGTCTTAACAGATATGTTGTGAACTCGTAAAATGCATTTACTCATTTTACGAGTTTCTCTTGGGATATCTTTAAGATCTTTAATGCAGTAGTTTCCCATTTGCTTTCTGCAGCGTCATGCTGTTGACCAGATGGTATCTACTGGTTCATCCGCCCTTAGGGGCAAATTTTCACCCCAAGGACAAGAAGTTGTCCTGACTCCTCTCAACTCGTCCACCCAAAGCTGTTGGTTGAGAAGAAGTTATTGCTTATACTGACAGTAGTTCGGTTCCTTTTAGTCGCCTTTTACGACACGCAGGATATACGATGGGAGGTGTTCTAAGCCGCCCCCGCACGGGGGGGGGAGCTCAACGTGACATAAATACTGACATCAGAGACGAACAAATATTCTTGGCTGACCCCAGACTATAAGCAACTGATGGTAAAGTAGCATATTTGGCACACGCACAGTTGAAATTGTTCTTTCGTCTCTCGTCAGTTTTGCTATTCTCGGCTTCGTCTTTTGACAACTTATATTTCCGTTATCATTAACCTTAGGACTAAGTTAAATTTATGTAAGTATCAATATTTTAGACATATACTTCAATCAAAGTTTACTCCTATACAAATTTTGTATTTGAAAAGTGATCACCATAGTAACAATGTCTTAACAGACCTGTTGTGAACCCGTAAAATGCGGAGCTAGAGTATTGCCGACACGAATATTATCAATAGTTTTGAGAACTGTAGCTCGCCATCGTTCGCGATTTACTGTCAGTTTAGTGGCGCTCTTGATACTCATATCCAGCAAATGTTTCGTCGTATCCACCCAGCGTGTAGGGGGACGGCCGCGGCGCCGCCCACTCGGGGCGTGACCCTGAACTACAAGTTTCTCCATATGATCGCTTCTGTGTATATGTTCGAAGAATGTAAGCATTCTCGTCGACACAATGGAGGATAGTCTCTTTGGATTACCGACCTCATCCAGTATGGAGACGTTAGTTAGGCTAGGTTATTTTTAAAAGATTAAGGTAGCACTCTTGCATCGAAATTAAAACATATTTGCAATCCTCACCCTCAAAGACCAAAGTGGCTAATTACGTGCCACTCCGTCACCGTATTTATTGAATTTTTCGGTTATTATCAGCTTTGGAGCTGGTTTTTGTTTTTTATGTTATCGGCTCTTATCTGAGATCAACTGGATAGTTATATCATCGGAGAGGCATCATTTTTTAGTGACTAGTGAATTATATTATTTTACATTAGACCTAATAATATTACAGTTGAAGGTTACAGTGTTGTTTTTAGTTTTTATGTACAAAAGTTTTATGCATAGCTGTTTTCACTAGCTAGTAAAGTGAACATACTAGCAGGTAAGGGAACATGGGTTGACAACCTTTGGTTCAGGTTTGTTACCTTACTACTGATTAAATGGTCTTCTAATATACAGTGTTCAGCGGTACCACTCTATCTATCTCTGCTGTGAAGGTTATTGTCTCTTAACCTACCTACTCTACCCAAATAATGTGCCGTTTTTACTTTCCACACCGATAGGTAAGGGGAGTATTGTGATCGCGAAAATTTTCGATTTTGAGATAATACGTTTTTTGGACGTTTTATGATGTCTACATAACGAAAATCCACGTCACTCATTTCCGTCGGTCTGTCTGTCGGTCTGTCGGTCTGTACGCGTTTTTCTAGCCACGTAATCTCAGTAACCGCTGCATGGATTGTGATGAAATTTGGGCAGCGATATGCTGTGGGTCCGTAGTAGGTAATGTTCCTATAATTTTGGAAATCGTTATACGGCGGGCGGAGTAATTAGGAAAAAAACAAACAAATCAAAGATGCCTCAAACTTCGTTTTTAGGCATTTTAGGGGTTCCTGGTCATTTTCTACTTTCTTTTGGGTGGGGGTTAAATTGGGGTGGTTGGGGGGTGGGGGGTTGTAGATCTCAAAAATGTGTTGTACTGATAATAGGCTATCCATTGACCTGTAAAAGAAAGACCCAGCGGCATACTACCCTTTTTTAGGCCCATCCGAACATTGCCTTGCCTATTCCAGAAACCAAGG
The DNA here is from genome assembly GCA_951848785.1 of Callosobruchus maculatus. NCBI lineage: Eukaryota > Metazoa > Arthropoda > Insecta > Coleoptera > Chrysomelidae > Callosobruchus > Callosobruchus maculatus. Next base: position 1,653,746 of record CATOUR010000142.1, on the reverse strand, counting down.
GACTTAGAATTTTCTGATAAATACATAGAAATATTGCTTTAGATCGTTCTCTATTGAGGAACGTAAAAGTTATGGAATGAATTTTAATGAAATTTTGCCACAGTATTACTACCGCGGCGAGGATGGAAAACGCGTATGTTTTGGAAAAATCGTGTCAGTGGCGGCGCAGCAATAATAAAAAAAATAAAAAAAATAAAGACGCCTCAAACTTTGTTTTTAGGCGTTTTAGGGGTTCCTGATCATTTTCTACTTTTTTTTGGATAGGGGTGAATTTGGGGTGGTTGGGGGGCGGGGGGTTGGAAAACTGCAAAATTTGTTGTATTCATAATGGGCTGTCCATTGACCTGTGAGTGAAAAACCTAGCGGCATAATACACTTTCTTAGGTCCATTTGAACATTGCCTTACTCATTATAAAAACCGAGGAACTTAGAATTTGTAATGTATACAGATGTGACACAGACATATGAGCGTTGTCTTAGATCGTTCTGTATTGCGTAACGCGAAAATTATTCAATTGATTTTAGCGGAATTCTGACACAGTATTACTACCGCGGCGAGGATGGAAAGCGCGTATGTTTTGGAAAAATCGTGTCAGTGGCGGCGCAGCAATAATAAAAAAAATAAAAACGCCTCAAACTTTGTTTTTAAGCGTTTTAGGGGTTCCTAATCATGTTCTACTTTTTTTGGGTAGGGGTGAATTTGGGGTGGTTGGGGGTGGGGGGTTGGAAAACTGAAAAATTTGTTGTATTCATAATGACCTGTGAATGAAAAACCTAGCAGCATAATACTTTTTTTTAGGCCCATCCGAACATTTCCTTGCCTATTACAGAAACCAAGGGACTTACAGTTTTGTGATGTATACATTTATGCGAGTATTGCTTAATTTCGTTCTTTGTATATTGCGGAAAGCAAACATTATTAAATTGATTTTAGTGAAATTTCGACAAAGAATTGACTATCGCGGCGAGAGTGGAAAACGCGCCAGTGTCTGAAAAATCGTGTCAGTGACGGCGCAACAATGATTAACAAACTAAAAATATAAAAACAGCTCATACTTCGCTTTTAAACGGTTTAGAGGCTGCTGATCGTTTTGCACCGTTCAGTTGAAGCATGCAGAATGAAAACTGCGGCGTCCTCGTTTCTGAGGAGGGAGACGCAAGAAACTATTTACGAAAGTTTTGTGTTGTACAATACCTTTTTTTTGCGGGGGGGTGGGCGATGATTTGGTTGTAAGGGGATTTCAATGGGAAAACAATAAAATGAAATCATTATGTGTGGGAAGTACTGAGTCAATCAACTTGACTCCATTTTTTACCTATATCATTAATTTACGGACACCCTGCTAGGATAGAAAGATGAACTATTGATTATTATACTATATACATATATACATGTCAAGTATATTATGACATTCATGAGAAGCAAGAGGGGAAAGCGTTTACATAAAGTGGGTGACACACGTACGAACTTTAAGTATGCGGTTTTTAAGTTTGCGAACTTACACGGCTCGACGTTGGTGACATGACAGACGTGAAGCTGAAATCACTCATTTTGATAATTTTCCTGAGTCAAAAAAGCTTTTAACAAACACCAAACACAACAAGCGTTGCGCATCGATGGACTGCCGGAGCAAAGTGGTGGCTCGGGGCTCGCAATGCTGCCGCACGTACCAGCCGAGACAAGCTACGAGCAAGATTTCAAACCAGTTGGATCGCCGGCGATTTGCGGGACGGTTTTAAAGTACGCGTACCTACGGTGACACACAGGCGAAGAGGGTCATCGAGCCAAAAGTACGCGTACGTGTATCACCCCTTTAAGATTCAGGGAAAACAGTTTTCTTGTTATTGAGCTCGTCAAAGGCGAATTATGAACAGAAGTAGTTAGCGTTAGTACCACAGAGAATAAGGATGTTTGAAGAATCTTAAGAGCAAAATAAACTTTCTGCCAATGAAGAAGCTTGGGTCGAATTTTGCGCATTGGTTTACGTGTTTACACCAAACGGTCAGAAATGATTCAGAAGAAATATACGTCGATGTATGGAGGCACTCCAGTAAAAGTTCTTGAGTCAGAATCTTTGGATTCTGTTGAAATTGTAAAATGGTCTACCTTGAAAATATTTGCGACCATAAATATAACTGGTAAATGGGTCAAGATCGAGGCATAGAAGTGCAGACTCGACATACCTACGCGTTGCATTTGCCTGTTAGTTTCACTATCTGCTTCACAGCAGACACGCCTAATATGTTATTTATTTCTTCTTCCAACATTATCACTGCTACTCTTGTGGATTCACAAGTTCATATTGGTTGTCTGAAAACAAAGGCGTAACGAGTGGCGGTATGTTAGCCTCTGACACCTCGTACTCTTTCTGGATATCGGATAACCAAAATGACTGCCTTCTACATTCCCGTAGCCTTCATGTTCGCCACTGCACGAGACACCGGTATTGCACATAATAGAGAGTACTACCTACGAATCTAATGACCATAACAGCGTAGTTCGGTCAAAGCTATTCACATTGGCGGGTGCCGAAAACACGATAATGAACATCGTTCTTTGTTGGTAGTCAAAGCTCGAGTGTTGGGAACGATTAGTAAACCGTACCAGTGCCTTAACCCATTTATAGCCACTGGTGCAACAACGGACGCATAATGAGGCGCAGCTTAATTAGGTGACACATGGTGAGTCACACTAGAATTTTGTCAATCACAAAAACAATTGCAACTGCGCATATTCGAACACAGTGCCACGTGACACAATTTGTGCTCATCATGAGTCTGCGGAACATAGTACCTATGCCGTAGCTTTGCTGAATGATCACGGCATGAATGGCAGTGTGTATGACCAAAAGTGGAAAAAAATTATGAAGTCGAAAACAATTCGAAAAATCTTGTACGATACACATCATGTACATACATGAAGTTCAAATTACAGGCTGCAAAGTGGAAGAAAATTTTTTTTAATTTTTCATCATCAAATTCCCTACTCAAGGTGAATTCTCAATGACTCAGTTTCTTTTTCCAATTTAATTGTTTCAAACTCACACTCGCTCTTTGAATCCGATTTTGAACTCAAAGCAATCCACATTTCCATTTCCCACATCCAACTGTACCTTAGTACCAAGTAAAAAACAGCGGTCCAACTTGCGGTGTTGGACTATTGATGCGAATATTCACCATTTCTTGCCACGAGCCACCTCACCAAGCTGCGCCTCATTTTTCGGCTGGCCTAAGGGACGCATAGAGTTAATGACGCCTGTCAGCACGCGCTATAACGGGCGTAGGGCACACATGTACCCATAAGCCTACTACGGAAGACGGTGTCTTTCCAAACCATTGTGAAGCCCCCAATTTCTGAATTCAACCCACTGGGCCTTAGGAAAGAGACATGCCATGCAATTTGACATTATCTCCTTTAATATTTCTAGAATGCTCGTGTTGACAAATATCGATGCGAGCCTTCCTCCCTCCTTGTCTGAAAGGTTTGCTACGCCATTGTCTAAAGAATCCGGTGCGATAAATAATATTTTGCAAAGTATATATCATAAACCGTGTTGTGCTTCCGGATCCAGCAGATACCACATTTCCGCTGATTTTCGTCAATTGAACTGCGCCATGTTTTTGTAATGGCACGCGAAGAGACTAGATATGATTACACTTCAATGACTGCAGTGTACTAGTGATCATTCGAGAAAGCAACCCAATCCAGCAAACATACAGCAACAACAGCACACTTATGTTTAATCATATACAGCATGCAGCATTGTCGCGAGTTCCTGCGTTCGAAAATCAGCTATTTTCAAAAAACAATCGTGCCAGCGCAGAAACTGTATTTCCTAAACACTGAAGTGGATTTTTCATGCGAAGAGAAATTTTGCGCAAGAGTGTGAGCTATGTTGTGGTGATGAATTTTAAACTAATTAATAGTACCGAATCACATATATAGGGTGGGCCAATAGTGCGTGGACGGAAGATTGTGGGCTTACTAATATATATTTTAGAAACCTGTCACCTGATCGTGGTAGAAAACTTTGAGGGCTATAACATAAAAATAATTTCACTTAAATTTTGACGTTTATACAAGGTGATTTATATCAAACTTGCATTTTTTTAAATAGAATCCCGTATATATTATTGCATATTTGGGCTCCTTCGTCAACTCTAGTGTGATTTTATATATCATATATGGAACTTTGGGCGCGTTTAGGCGCAAATCACCATTTTTGGTATTAGTAGGTTACGGAAAAAAATTGAATATCGCAGGGATTATAAAACCTAGAAGGCTGTGACTTTGCGGTGTGATCAAGTGTAAAACGCGTCAGCTTAGATAAACGGATAAACCTGAATTCTTTTTATAGTTGTAGAAATCAGTAGATTAATTAAGGAAACCTCAATCGCAGATAACTTGATTTTTTCAAATGGGAAAGCCTAGTTTGGTTTATAGAATCAAATGTAAAATTTGATTACTTTTCCAACGATATTAAGATTCTCAATATCAATCTTTTTTGGTTTTCATTTTATTTCAAATTTTCAGTCAAATCGGTGTTTTTCAATTTTCCTTCGTGCAAGCAATCTAGCAGGCCATGAAAAATAGACAAAAGCCCGTTAATATGGAAGAAACCAACTAATTCAGTCGAAAGATGCAGACGAACTAGAGTAGCGAGGCAAGATTATGAAAATTCCTTACCTAAGTTATCTGTAATTGAAGTTTCCTTAATTAATCTACTGATTTCTCCAAGTACGAAATGAATTCAAATTTAGCCGTCTGACTTAAGATGACGCATTTCATGCTTAGTCGTACCGCAAAGTCACGGCCTTCTGAGTTTTGTAATCGCTGCGATATTCAATTTTTTTCTGATACCTACTTAGACCAAAAATAGTGATTTGTGCCTAAACGGTTCGTTTAAAGTTCCATGTATGACACATAAAGTCATACTAGAATTGACCAAGGAATCCAATTGTGCAATAATATATAGGGGGCTCCATTCAAAGAAATATAAGTTTGATATGAATCACCCTGTATAAACTTTAAAATTTAAGTGAAAATATTTTCACGTTATAGCCCTCAAGGGTCCCTACCATGATCAAGTGACAGATTTTAGAAATATTTTTTAGTAAGCCCACAATCTTCCGTCCACGCACTATCGGCCCACCCTGTATTATGCAAACTTTACATAACACAGAATGTGATTTTACCCCCATTTTTTGTAATTCAGCCCTCTTCTTTTATAAGAATTAAACTACTGCCCTCACGTAGATCCGGTCCATTCTCAATGTGGTATAAATATTTATATTCAGCCTTTGCTTTCTGGTTTCTATAACAAAATACACTGGATCCATTTAATTGCTATGTTCTATAATAGTACTATTTCGTAGTATTTACATTCTATTACTTCGCAGTTCCCATACATTTAATTACAGTAATTATCTCCGCACAAGTACAATCTTCCTGAGCAAATTAACTGATAATCAACAGCGTGTAATATATCAATACCATTGTTGCCAGTTATCGCGTCATTGGTAGAATCATTTTTACTTTCCACTAATGCATGTGCGTCGTGAAAAAGCTTTTAACGTTGACAATGCTATTCATTACTTCGTTCACCATTTTTGCCTGTATTTTTACGTCCAGTCCAGAAGGTAAACTAAGTTTGTGAACTCAAAATGTATGATGGCCGTTCACATGGTTATAAAACATCTACGAATTTTAAGTATTCAGCTATAGAGAGAACTACCGAAAATATGATTTTTTTGACGACTGCGTGTTTCAAAAATACTGACAGACAGCCCACATAACAAAAGTGCACGTGTGTACATACAATGGATATCGAATCAATGGATATGTATATCCATAAATGGAGCAGGAATGTCCAATGGGTGTCAAAGAAACATCAAAAAAATATACATTTCATGTACGTTTGTCGGGAATTTACACATCCATGGTATATCCATTAAATGTACATTCATGTATCTTTAATGCACATGCAAAGTTCAATGTAGAGGCAGAAAGATAAACAAACTTTATACTTTCATTATGTATTGTTATTAGTTCAATTTCTAGCTACGATAACAATACTTTGCAAAATCGATTACTGTGATTGTTATCTATTTCCTGTTGAATGACATGTCTAAAATCACAAATAAATCAAGGATATAAAATTTTGTAGGTGATTTGTTCCGCTTACGACTTCCGTCAAACGCTGGATGCGAGTGTTATCAGTAGCCAAAGGATAAGTAACATTGCACAATATTTCACTCGATCAGGTAATCGGGCACAACCAGCACCAGCACACACACGCTAACTACGACGAAGGACGCGAACGACAGGAATGGCTAGAAATCAACGGAGGCACTGGTTGTCCTTCGCGCAGGTGTAAACTACTAGTTGTATATATGACACATAGACCAACATTTTATGTATATTCAAATATGAATATACCTACGTGAATATACATAGTATATTACATTACTGTATATCATTTTTCATATACAGGGTGGGCCAATAGTGCGTGGACGGAGGATTGTGGGCTTACTAAAATGTATTTCAAAAATCTGTTATTTGATCATGGTAGGGACCCTTGAGGGCTATAACGTAAAAATATGTTCGCTTAAATTCTGACGTTTATACAGGGTGATTCATATCAAACTTACGTTTTTTTGAATGGAACCCCCTATATATTATTTCATATTTGGATTCTTTGATCAATTCTAGTGTGACTTTATGTATCACACATGGAACTTTAAACGAACCGTTTAGGCGCAAATCACAATTTTTGGTATAATTAGGTATCAGAAAAAAATTGAATATCGCAGCGATTATAAAACTTAGAAGGCCGTGACTTTGCGGTACGACTAAGCATGAAATGCGTCACCTAAGGTCAGATGGCTAAATTTGAATTCTTTTTGTACATGCAGAAATCGGTAGATTACTTAAGGAAACTTCAATCACAGATAACTCGATTTTTTCAAATGGGAATGCCTATTTTGGTTTAAAGAATCAAATGTAAAATTTGGTGACCTTTCTAACGATATAGCATTCTTGATATCAGTCTTTCTTAGTTTTCATTTTATTTCAAATTTTCAGTCAAATCTGGGTTTTTCAATTTTTCTGCGTGCAAGCAACCTAGCAGGCTATGAAAAATAAACAAAAGCTCGTTGATATGGAAGAAACCAACTAACTTAGTAGGAAGATGCAAACTACCTAGAGCAACGAGGCAAGATTATGAAAATTCCTTACAACATGTTAGCTCTAACCGGATACAGCAGCGGCAAAATATCTAATGTCAATGAGTAGCTGGGGTACGACAGAAGTGTTTGTTTTTCACGGCCTACTAGCTATTGAGGTCGACTAGAGCTTGGCAACTTTCCAAAACGATAAAAAATTGTTAAAGAAAAGGAAAACTACCAGCGATTTTTGCTTACAGTCTAACATGTTTAGAATGAAATTTCACATTTAATGGGATAAAAAATTGGTCATTTCCGTTTAGTTAAGTCAAAAGTGAAGATATCTCCAACTGGAGCATTCTGAACATCTATTAAAGTAATTGCTAGAATTCTTTAATTACGCTATGTTGTAATTGTGATTATTTCATGTAGTTTTCAGCAAACTAAATTATCTTTAACAATTCAAACACACTGCAAATCAAGTTTCATTTTCCGCGATTTTGCTAATAAGTAGAAGTACCTACTGAAGAATTTGAAGGGTTCCTGTCGGAGGTACCATTACTTTTGACTTACGGAAATGGCTATATTTTTATAGCATTAAATGTGAAAATGTATTCAGAAGAGATAGATATTCTACTGCCAGCAACAATCACTAGTAGTTTTCCTTTGATTAAATATTTTTTTACCGACTTTGAAAATTGGCTAATAGCTAGTAGGCTGTGAAAAATAAGCGTTGTTGTTACCGCTATTGTTTCTGGTTAGATCTAATATGTTGTAAGGAATTTTTATAATCTTGCCTCGTTGCTCTAGTTAGTTTGCACCTTTCTACTAAGTTAGTTGCTTTCTTCCATATTAGCGAGCTTTTGTTTATTTTTCATGGCCTGCTAGGTTGCTTGCATGCAGGCAAATTGAAAAACACCGATTTGACTGAGAATTTGAAATAAAATGAATACCAAAAAAGATTGATATCAAGAATGCCATATCGTTAGAAAGGTAATCAAATTTTACATTTGATTCCTTAAACCAAAATAGGCATTCCCATTTGAAAAAATCAAGTTATCTGTGATTGAAGTTTCCTTAATTTATCCTCTGATTTCTCAAAGTACAGAAAGAATTCAAATTTATCCGCCTGACCTAAGATGACGCATTTCATGCTTAGTCTTACCGCAAAGCCATGGCCTTCTAAGTTTTATAGTCGCTGCGATATTCAATTTTTTTCTGATACCTACTTATACCAAAAATGGTGATTTGCGCCTAAACGGTTCATTTAAAGTTCCATGTGTGATACATAAAGTCACACTAGAATTGACCAAGGAATCCAAATATGCAATAATATATAGGGGGTTCCATTCAAAAAAATGTAGGTTTGATATGAATCACCCTGTATAAACGTCAAAATTGAAGTGAAAATATTTTTACGTTATAGCTCTCAAGGGTCTCGACCATCATCAAGTGGCAGATTTTTGAAATATTTTTTAGTAAACCCACAATCCTCCGTCCACGCACTATTGGCCCACCCTGTATACATTTAACGTCCTATGAGTATTCAAAATATACATGTTCAAACTGGAATATCTAATGAGACATATGAATACTCTGACGCCAAGGGGTGCAATACGTGGTAGCCAAGTAAATGGGGTCTCTTTGAATCCAAGTATCCAAGGGTGCAAAGCTCGGTAAATATAGCAATTAATAAACTGCTGATTTGAACTAAAAATATGTAAACATATGGCAACAATGTCTAATAGTACTCTCGCCTGTAGCGCTTTTGTTAATGAAACAAGCGACAAGATTCGTTGCGGACACTCCCGCTTATACTTGAACAAACACGTGAACTGTTTTTTATTACCGATAAGGCAATTAAACTGATTGCCGATTGGGTACCTGTAGAAGGCATCTTGTAATTATTTCTATGAACGCTGTGTTCCTCAACATGGCTTAAGAGAGTGCTATAAAATTAAAATAACTACCGGCTGATGGCGACTGTCTTTGAATTGTTCTGATTTTATGTTTCGTGTTAGAACGTGCAATTTTTATACTTGTGGTCGGTGGATGTCTTATAATTGTGCTCGTGTCTATACAAATTTAACTGTCTAATATGATAGTTCCTGCTGAAGCAATTTACTTGATTATAATTATGATAGTACTTTTTTATAGTTTTGGTGCGTTTGCTATAACATATTTTAGCTCATTTAGCGTACTGAAGGCATCTTTAGAGAAGCAATTATATTTGCAAATATATTAGACACATGCATTCCTACATAATTTATGCATCTTCATATAGCATGTTATATGACATTAAAAGCTCGGACCATGACACGTTCGGACTCTTTTGAGATGTGGCTATACAGACACATATTAAGGATATCATGGACCGAGCGGGTAACAAACAGTAGGGTATTAGAGATAATGAATAAAGAACAGGAGCTTAAAGACACAAGACAAAACTAAGAAAAGCAGCATACTTTGGCCATATCTTTAGAAACAGTAGGTATCAGTTTTTACAACTTATTGTTGAGGGAAAGATCGAAGGACGACGAGGGATCGGGCGAAAAAAGTTCCCCTGGCTGCGGAACCTACGCTAGTGGTTCAATATCAGAGAGGCCTGCACAATCATTCGTTTAGCACAAGACAGAGAAGAGTTCCAAATGATGGTCGCCAATCTCCGCTGAGAAGACGGTACTGAAAGAAGAAGAATATACCATGTTGCTACCATTTCTATTTTATGATTTTGTTGAATAAATGGAATCAATTAGATTAGAAATCACTATGCTAATATTAAACCATTTATAAGTACTCTTATTAGAGGAAAAAGTATTATTTAGGCGCTATTCAAAAATATACTCCAGAAATAAATGTATGTGAAGAGAGGCATTTGATAATGACATTAATCTATATGAGTTGGGGCACTTTCGTTATCACGCTTACCTTTCTGCAATTTGAAAACCAATGAAGTGCCGACCAAATCAATAACAGCATACTAGTCGCCAATATATTTCGAAGAATTTCATATACAGGGTGTCCCACGACGATTAAGACAAGCAATATATCGGAACTGGGCAGTAGTAGAGAATTATAATTTTGGGGGTGTAAATATTGTGTCTTTTCTGGTTATTGTGTTATCCAATGAAGTACTTGTTTTAGGTCACGTGGCGTCCGATTCAAAATTTTTAATGGGACACCCTGTATACTAGTGCATTTCTGTGTTCCTCCCGATAAAGCAATTCCAACAAACTAGCACACTTGTGGTGTAAAATGATCCATTCAAGAGCTACAGGTACTTAAAGGATTGTACCACCTCATATAAATAACATGTACCCCTATAGTCAACATTATTTTGCTTGTGTTTCATAATGGTAGTGGTACAATCCTCCAAGTACCTGTAACTCTTGAATGAATCATTTTAGACCCCAAGTGTAGTTTGTTGGAATTGCTTTATCGGGAAGAACACAGAAATGCACGTATATACAGGGTCCCATTAAAAATTTTGAATCGGTCATCGCGTGACCAATAACAAATACCTCATTGGATAACACAATAACAACAAAAGACACAATATTTGCTCTTATTTACACCCCCAAAATAATAATTCTCTACTACTCCCCAGTTCCGATATATTGCCTGTCCTAATCGTCGTGGGACACCCTATATACGAACCACTCTGCTATTTGGAAAATTTCCTTCCGTGAATCTTACCACTTTCCATATAAATAAAGCAATGACGCGTAATTTTAGTGTCGAGAAAGAAACCGGATGCTGCTTGATTCTTTGTTTGTTTTATAGATGATACAAAAAATACTCATCTGTTTCTGCTAGGCAGTTTATGAGAAATTTGAGCTTAAAGTTAAATTTTACACGTCATTTTCATTAAAAATCGTTAGAAAATTGTTAATATTATTTAAAACGGATAACGTTCTTTATACATATTCTTGGGAGATCCAACTATGACATGTATCAATTATCCGTTTTTATGTTTAACCAATTTTTTAGCCCCTATAGGGGCTGACATTATTAAACACCTTCCGTAACCTTTCAGAACGGCTCCTAGCCTCACTTTTACGCTTAATATCAAACGAAAATAGGTAAGTTAGTGTAAAATTGTCAGCTTGCACATATTGGTAGATATTTGGGACAATATGCAACATTCTGGATATTAACCCCATAAGTTAAAGGACTGCACTTAAAACTGAATGTTGCAAATGGCCTCAAATATCTACCAATACATGCAAACTGATAACTCTTCTGTACTTACCTATTTTCTTATTATAAGAAGCGTAAAATCCAGGTTAGAAGCGGCTCTGAAAGGATAAGGTAGCCGTACAATACTGTCACCCCCTATAGGAGTTGAAAAATAAGGTTAAACATAATAAAAACGGATGACATTGATACATGTCATAGTGGGACGCACTGGTTGGACCTCCCAAGAATATGTGCGAAAAACGTCATCTGTTTTTAGCAATATTAAAAATTTTGGAACGATTTTTAACGAGAATGACGTGAAAAATCGAACTCTAAGCTCAAATTTCCCATATAAATACTGTCTAGCAGAAACAGATGAGAGTATTTTTGTGTTACCTAGAAAACAAGCAAAGAATTTTCCATCAAGTTTGGATCGGTTATTCGTCGAGATACTTTATTTATTTTAAAAAGGTCGGAATGCGCAAACTGCCCATAGATTTCGGATGACCATTCTAGGAACATTAGTTGGTAAGTGTGCTAAAATGCTACCGCATTTTCACTGGGTCACTTACGATTTTATTTTCGCAATTTAACACCCTCCTCTATCTCTGATCTCTCCCAGTTTCAGGTTATGGTGCAATGACAAAAAAGTTTCTAAATTGCCTCTAGAACTCAAATACCAAGCGTCCAATCCCGGTTTCTTTCTCGATACTAATATTACGCGTCATTGCCTTAGCCTCTCCACAGGATATTTTTTCTAACCTTGACTGTACGCTCAATTTCAAAAACGCATTTACAAATTGTTCTGGCATTCTCCTGCACTATGGAGCATCGCTCACGCTTGGTCTGAGAGCGATAACGGCGTCTTACCGCAAGCACAAATCAAAACAAACAAAAGTCGGATGCATTGTGTGTCGTCTTGAATAAATATCTTGACTGCAATTTTCTTGACGTGAGGCTCCTTCAGCCGAGCACTTTGAAATATAAGTGCCATTTCCAGTGGTAATTTTATTATTCTCGTTGCTGGTGGCTGCACAGCATGCGCCTCTTTGTTTTTAGGTTAGCAGGTAGACGGCCATGAAGATAGTCGAGGTAATGCAACGTATCTACGTGGTCTTTTGACGTATCTACGTTATGCTTGGTTTACCCTACAGGTCATGATCGAAATTTTGTGAAACAAAGTTACAAGAAATTGTAAAATAAAAAATAACTTGTGCTATTCCGGAACGCCCTCCTGGCTGCCAAACGTTAGAACGCACCGTTAGCGGTCACGTGACTGAAGATGGACATTGACGGCATCGACGGATGATTTATAAAAAATTGCAAGGTCTGAGTATGAGTGTAATTAGTCGATGAAGTTAAGACAAGTAATGTATTTGATTATTACTACATTATATTTTGTTCAGATATTTTGCTATTTGTTAGATCATGAGTGACTTTTCATAGAGCAAATAGTTCCATATTAATGTTCATTCTGTGACTCAAAGCTACTGTTCTGTAATGCTTTTGTGTTTTGTCACTTGAATAAAGTAGGGAGTCCTTGGAGACTGGTTGCCACAGTTTGTTTATTTATTACGAGCGGGGATTGTTTTTTTGGAAAAACGTAACAAGCTGGATGGAGACCAAAATTTCAACAAAAGGGTTTTTGAGTCTTTTTTCACGAATATTTGCAGGTATGTTGTCTTTTGAGTTTTTATTATTAACCAATGTGGTCTGGCTACATTTCTCTTTATTTATATATGGTATTTATTTACGGAAGGTCGATAGCCTGGCAATAACCCAGGTTGGACCTATTCCAATTATCTCCTTTATTTACTCCTTTATATGGACGGTCATATTTATTTATTTATATATGCTGATATTTTACATTTTTCCACATCCTATCCATATTTCTCTCCCTGATGTTGAACAGAGACCTAGCCCACCATGTATTATTATTATTACTTACCATTTAGACTGTGAATGTTTATAACCATTTCTTTATTATTCTTTATTATAGAATATCAATAACAAGAGCAACATATCAATATAAATATTTCACCAGTAAAATATATGAAATACAAAGCACTCATGATTTAATAAATACAAGAATCAAGTAATAAAACTATACCATAATCACTCAGCACTCATGATTAATAAATTCAAAACAAATGTTAAGAAACAAGTAATAAAAAAACAATATCATAACATTTCTGTGTTTTGATTTCATTCTCTCTGAGTTGGTACACATGCATGCTGAAAGAATCTGGTTACCACGGGCACACGTACAACATTGGGTTCTAAATTCCACCATTAGACGTCTTGATCACTTTGGCTGTTTCGAAATTTGGTATCGGTTTTGACAGTGACCTGTTGCTCACTACAAACTTCAAATTTCAACTGCAAGCAGCATTAAGCTATGTAATACTCTGCCCTGCTAAGACAGAAAGTTGTATCTGCAAAAATGGCATTTTTTATGTTTTAGCGGATTGTGCTACATCAAGGCATTCTCAAACATATAAACAAGGTCTGAAAGTCATATATGCACTAGAGATAATGATTAAAAAACATTTGTTTGTCGCATCTGCGAAAAATGAGCGTGTGTCACGTCAAAAAATCGTATTGATTATTACTAAGTCAACTAGTAGTATCTGAAATTAAACATGTTAGTTACAACAATACGACTATCAAGAGCATTGACCTATACTACTTAGGGCCTGGCCACGTCTCTACGTCACGACGTACTCAACGCGGAACGTCACGTCGAACGTCTTCGTTAACGTGGAACGCCACGTCGAACGTCGGCGCCGACGTGTGGCTAGTAGGTCCGATTTTATCAACAGGCGCATATCAACAAAGGCTTTGTTGACCACGACGTTCGACGTGACGTTCCACGTTGACGACGTCGTGACGTGGAGATGTGTTCAGGCCCTTATCCTTTAACCGCTAACGTGCAGTCAGTGACTATATTATGTATACAGGGTGGGCCAATAGTGCGTGGACGGAGGATTGTGGGCTTACTGAAAAATATTCCAAAAATCTGTCACTTGATCATGGTAGGGACCCTTGAGGGCTATTACGTAAAAATATTTTCACTTAAATTCTGACGTTTATACAGGGTGATTCATATCAAACTTACATTTTTTTGAATAGAATCCCCTATATATTATTGCATATTTGGATTCCTTGGTCAATTCTAGTATGACTTTGTGTATCACACATCGAACTTTAAACGAACCGTTTAGGCGCAAATCACCATTTTTGGTATAAGTAGGTATCAGAAAAAAATTAACTATCGCAGCGATTATAAAACTTAGAGGGCCTTGACTTTGCAGTACGACTAAATATCGTGAAATGCGTCACCTTAAGTCAGACGGCTAAATTTGAATTCTTTTTGTACTTGAAGAAATCAGAGGATAAATTAAGGAAACTTCAATCACAGATAACTTGATTTGTTCAAATGGGAATGCCCATTTTGGTTTAAAGAATCAAATGTAAAATTTGATTACCTTTCTAACGATATAGCATTCTTGATATCAATATTTTTTGGTTTTCATTTTATTTCAAATTTTCAGTCAAATCGGCGTTTTTCAATTTTCCTGCATGCAAGCAACCTAGCAACCCATGAAAAATAAACAAAAGCTCGTTAATATGGAAGAAAGCAACGAACTTAGTAGAAAGATGCAAACTAACCTGAGCAATGAGGCAAGATTATCAAAATTCCTTACAACATATTAGCTCTAACCAGAAACAATAGTGGTAACAAGAACGCTCATTTTTCACAGCCTATTAGCTATTATCCAATTTCCAAAGCCAGTAAAAAAATATTTAATCAAAGGAAAACTACTAGTGATTGTTGCTGGCAGTAGAATATCTATGTCTTCTGAATAAATTTTCACATTTAATGCTATGAAAAAGTAGCCATTTCCATAAGTCAAAAGTAATGATACCTCTGACTGGAACCCTTCAAATTCTTCTTCTACTTATTAGAAAAATCGTGGAAAATGAAACCTGATTTGCAGTCTGTTTGAATTGTAAAATATAATTTAGTTTGCAGAAAACTACATGAAATAATCGCAATTACAACATAGCGTAATTAAAAAATTCTAGCAATTATTTCAATAGATGTTCAGAATGCTCCAGTTGGAGATATATTCACTTTTGACTTATAAATGGAAATGACTAATTTTTTTATCCCATTAAATGTGAAATTTCATTCTAAACATGTTAGACTGTCAGCAAAAATCGCTGGTAGTTTTCCTTTTGTTTCAAAATTTTTAATCGTTTTGGAAAGTTGTTAAGCTCTAGTAGATCTCAATAGCTAGTAAGCTGTGAAAAAACGAACACTTCTGTCATACCCCAGCTACTCATTGACATTAGATATCTTGCCGCTGCTGTATCCGGTTAGAGCTAATATGTTGTAAGGAATTTTCATAATCTTGCCTCGTTGCTCTAGTTGGTTTGCATCTTTCTACTCAGTTAGTTGGTTTCTTCCATATTAACGAGCTTTTGTTTATTTTTCATGGCCTGCTAGGTTGCTTGCACGCAGGAAAATTGAAAAACACCGATTTGACTAAAAATTTGAAATAACATGAAAACCAAGAAAGATTGATATCAAGAATGCTATATCGTTAGAAAGGTAATCAAATTTTACATTTAATTCTGTAAACCAAAATAGGCATTCCCATTTGAAAAAATCAAGTTATCTGTGATTGAAGTTTCCTTAATTAATCTATCGATTTCTCCAAGTACAGAAAGAATTCAAATTTAGCCGTCTGACCTTAGGTGATGCATTTCATGCTTAGTCGTACCGCAAAGTTACGGCCTTCTAAGTTTTCTAATCGCTGCGATATTCAATTTTTTTCTGATACCTACTTATACCAAAAATGGTGATTTGCGCCTAAACGGTTCATTTAAAGTTCCATGTGTGATACATAAAGTCACACTAGAATTGACCAAGGAATCCAAATATGCAATAATATATAGGGGGTTCCATTCAAAAAAATGTAAGTTTGATATGAATCACCCTGTATAAACGTCAGAATTTAAGTGAAAATATTTTTACGTTATAGCCCTCAAGGGTGCCTACCATGGTCAAGTGACAGATTTTTGAAATATTTTTGGATAAGCCCACAATCCTCCGTCCACGCACTATTGGCCCACCCTGTATACTAAGACTTTACAACGCACCGCATCTGGGTAGTGGGTTACTAGGTACTTTTCGGCAAAGTTTTAACGTTGTTTTTCAGTTGGTCGGCAATAACAAGTTTGAAATGCTATTGCCAAATTGTATTCTAGCATTTTAGCATTATGTACCACAGATGAATACGGAAGTTCTTTTCTTTTTTTTAATCAGCAGTTGCTATGAGTGGGTTTCCGTATTGTACGCATCCTAGTGACCCACGGTTTATAGAATGGGTCAACATTCTTATGGACAGAAATGACGAAAGTATGGTATTTACTGAAAGTGGTGCTTAGTTGGAAGGTTCACATAATAATAATGCATGAAAAGGTTTTAGACGCAGACTATAATCAAGATGAAGATGAAACCGAAGATCTACAGAGTGAGACAAAATTAGTTCAAGTGGTATGAAATTTTGGGAGCTATGGTTACTACAAGATTTGTGTATGGAGTATTGGAGTGTGAGTTTTACCGTAATATATTTTTCATACGTAAAGACCAGCCACCAGATGTTAGAACATGGAGTATTGGAGTGTGAGTTTTATCGTAATATATTTTTCATACGTAAAGACCAGCCACCAGATGTTAGAACCAGAAAGCACAACACTGTAGTCTTTTTACCTGGGCAAAGATCTGCATTGAATCTGTGTTATTATACAGGGTGGGCCAATAATGCGTGGACGGAGGATTATGGGCTTACTAAAAAATATTTCAAAAATCTGTCACTTGATCATGGTAAGGACCCTTGAGGGCTATAACGTAGAAATATTTTCACTTAATTTTGGACGTTTATACAGGGTGATTCATATCAAACTTACATTTTTTTGAATGGAACCCCCTATACAGGGTGGGCCCATAGTGCGCGGACAGAGGATTGTGGGCTTACTGAAAAATATTTTAAAAATCTGTCACTTGATCATGGTAGGGACCCTTGAGGGCTATAACGTACATGACGTCTATACAGGGTGATTCATATCAAAGTTACATTTTTTTTAAATGGAATCCCCTATATATTATTGCATATTTGGATTCCTTGGTCAATTCTAGTGTGACCTTATGTATCACACATGGAGCTTTAAATGAACCGTTTAGACGAAAATCACCATTTTTGGTATAAGTAGGTATCAGAAAAAAATTGAATACCGCAGCGATTATAAAACTTAGAAGGCCGTGACTTTGCAGTACGACTAAGCATGAAACGCGTCACCTTAGGTCAGAGGGTTAAATTTGAATTCATTTGGAACTTGGAGAAATCAGTAGATTAATAAAGGAAGCTTCAATCACAGATAACTCGATTTTTTCAAATGGGAATGCCTATTTTGGTTTAAAGAATCAAATGTAAAATTTGATTACCTTTCTAATGATATAGCATTCTCGATATCAGTCTGTTTTAGTTTTCATTTTATTTAAAATTTTCTGTCAAATCGGTGTTTTTAAATTTTGCTGCATGCAAGCAACCTAGCAGGCCATGAAAAATAAACAAAAGCTCGTTAATATGGAAGAAACCAACTAACTTAGTAGAAAGATGCAAACTAACTAGAGCAACGAAGCAAGATTATGAAAATTCCTTACAACATATTAGCTCTAACCAGAAACAGTAGCGGTAACAAGAACGCTCATTTTTCACAGCCTACTAGCTATTAGCCAATTTCCAAAGTCAGTAACAGAATATTTAATCGAAGGAAAACTACTACTGATTGTTACTGGCGGTAGAATATCTGTCTTTTGAATAAATTTTCACATTTAATGCTATAAAAAAGTAGCCATTTACGTAAGTCAAAAGTAATGATACCTCTGACTGGAACCCTTCAAATTATTCAGTAGGTACTTCTACTTATTAGCAAAATCGCGGAAAGTGAAACTTGATTTGCAGTCTGTTTGAATTGTAAAAGATAATTTAGTTTGTAGAAAACTACATGAAATAAACACAATTACAACATAGCGTAATTAAAAAATTCTAGCATTATTTCAATAGATGTTCAGAATGCTCCAGTTTTGGAGATATCTTCACTTTTGGCTTAACTAAACCGAAATGACTAATTTTTTTATCCCAATAAATGTGAAATTTCATTCTAAAGATGTTAGACTGTAAGCAAAAATCGCTGGTAGTTTTCCTTTTGTTTCAATCTTTTAATCATTTTGGAAGGTTGTCAAGCTCTAGTAGGCATCAATAGCTAGTATGCTGTGGAAAACAAACACTTCTGCCATACCCCAGCTACTCATTGGCATTAGATATCTTGCGGCTGTTGTATCCGGTTAGAGCTAATATGTTGTAGAGAATTTTCATAATCTTGCATCGTTACTCTGGTTAGTTTGCATCTTTCTACTAAGTTAGTTGGTTTCTTCCATATTAACGAGCTTTTGTTTATTTTTCATGGCCTGCTAGGTTGCTTTTGCACGCAGGAAAATTGAAAAACGCCGATTTGACAGAAAATTTGAATTAAAATGAAAACCAAAAAAGATCGATATCGAGAATGTTATATCGTTAGAAAGGTAATCAAATTTTACATTCGATTCTTTAAACCAAAATAGGCATGCTCATTTGAAAAAATCAAGTTATCTATGATTGAAGTTTCCTTAATTAATCTACTGATTTCTCAAAGTGCAAAAAGAATTCAAATTTAGCCCTCTGACCTAAGGTGACGCATTTAATGCTTAGTCGTGCCGCAAAGTCACGGCCTTCTAGGTTTTATAATTGCTGCGATATTCAATTTTTTTCTGATACCTAATTATACAAAAAATGGTGATCTGCGCCTAAATGGTTCGTCTAAAGTCCCATGTGTGATACATAAAGTCACACTAGAATTAGCCAAGGAATCCAAATATGCAATAATATATAGGGGTTCCATTAAAGAAATGTAAGTTTGGTATGAATATGAATATAAACGTCAAAATTTGAGTGAAAATATTTTTGCACTATAGTCCTCAAGGGTCCCTACCATGATCAAGTGACAGATTTTTGAAATATTTTTTAGTAAGCCCACAATCCTCCGTCCACGCACTATTGGCCCACCCTGTATATTATTGCATATTTGGATTCCTTCCTTCAATTCTAATGTGACTTTATGACTACACATGGAACTTTAAACGAACCGTTTAGGCGCAAATCACCATTTTTAATATAAATAGGTATCAGTAAAAAATTGAATATCGCAGCGATTATAAAACTTAGAAGGCCGTGCATGACTTTGCGGTACAACTAAGCATGAAATGCGTCACCTTAGGTAAGACGGCTACATTTGAATTCTTTTTGTACTTGAAGAAATCAGTAGATTAGTTCCCAGTAAACACTCATACGTTAGTTAAACGTTATTTAATCCCTGACACCTTTTCATTTTTACGTTACTTTTTTACGTACAATCAACTTAAAAATGTCGCGGTTTCTAACGTTACAAGTAACGTATAAATATACGTTTCATCCCGGTTTTAAAAGAGCGATCTTTATACGTTTAAAAAAGTTCAATTTGTAATCCTTTTCGAAAACGTTTAAAAAACGTGTATTTGCAACGTTAATAAGACATTATTTTGCCCCAATTAAAATATTATTCTGAGGTGGTATTTGGATTGCTATTAATAGTGCTTATAATTTTAAAGGGTATCATAAATAAAACGCAACGGTTGTTTTTTGAACGTATTTATTGAACTCTCATTAATAAGTGGATGCGTCAAATTAGAAGGCCGCTTATAAAGGAATATACATATAATATATAACTTATAATAAAGTATATACACAACTTTAAGGGCGCTTATAAAAAACGCAACGTAAAATTTTCGTTTCTAAAGAATCTAAAAATGTGGCATAATTGACAATTACCTAAAAGTAGAGCATTTTCATTAAATCTAGAACAACCCTAACTATTGATTTTTGATGACCGCCACCATAATATGTCCGTCGTTAATAAAAAATAGAAAACCACAGTCAATTTTGCGTTAATCTAAATCATTATAAATACATGAAAATAAATCAAAACAGATTTATTCCTTCAACAGTATGAAACAAAATGTAAAAAAGCCAAATAATAAGGAAGCATGATAATTACAGTGCTAATATTATGAAACGGTTATAGGTACTCCATATGAGTTGAGAAGAAAAACCAGATTTGCCTAAACAAACGCACGCCACCAAACGACGAATCGTAATAGCATTTGCATCTCTGAGGTCCACAGCAAAATTAGCATTAGGAACATTCGCATTTTTATCTCAGCAAATTAGTTAGTCATGTAGATGTACTTACCAAACGCAAGACCTGTACTAAACAGCTGAAAACTCAGGAAGCGGAGAACACTTGTTTACTCTACAACAACAGGGGTGAAAATGGCCGCCGCCAGTACTGATTGTCACGACTCACGACATACCCGCATAGCCTGGGTCTTTCGGACCAATCAAATTGCTCCGTTTAGAAACTACGTTATTATAACGTCGTATCTGAACGAGCAATGCACGTTATTTTCATCTGTTATCATAACGGTTTGTATAACTTATAGAGGATTAGCAAAATAATGTATTTTTTTGTTGTTGTCAGAGGCTTGACCAGATTTTGCTCCTAATTTAAAGATGAAAAACTTTTGAAAAACCAGTCGCTCATATGGTTAATAAAATGATTTAGCCAAACGTTACTTCAATATTGAAACTCTATGGATTGCAGAGTGATTATGAATCAGAACGTTATTTTAACGTCTGAATACATCATTTTTGTCACACTTTATTTGAGTGGTACCCAACGTTACTCTAACGTGAAAGTGAGCCACCATTGAATTATGTATTTAATTAAACGTTATTATGACGCTTTAATCAAACGGTATAATTTTACACCAAAATCAAACCGTTAACATTCTAACGTAAACGTTTTATCAACCGTTCACACGTTTAAATTACGTTTAAGTAACGTATATGTGTTTACTGGGTTAAGGTAACTTCAATCACAGATAACTTGATTTTTTCAAACGGGAATGGCTATTTTGGTTTAAAGACTCAAATGTAAAATTTGATTACCTTTCTAACGATATAGCATTCTCGATATCAATCCTTTTTGGTTTTCATTTTATTTCAAATTTTCAGTTAAATCGGTGTTTTTCAATTTTCCTGCGTGCAACTAACCTAGCAGGCCATGAAAAATAAACAAAAGCCCATTAATATGGAAGAAACCAACTAACCTAGTAGAAAAATAGCGGTAACAAAAACGCTCATTCTTCACAGCCTACTAGCTAAAAGATATTTAAACAGAGGAAAACTACTAGTGATTGTTGCTGGCAGTAGAATATCTATGTCTTCTGAATAAGTTTTCGCATTTATTGCTATAAAAAAGTAGCCATTTCCGTAAGTCAAAAGTAATGATACCTCTGATTGGAACCCTTCAAATTCTTCAGTAGGTACTTCTACTTATTAGCAAGATCGCGGTAAATGAAATTTGAATTGCAGTCTGTTTGAATTGTAAAATATAATTTAGTTTGCAGAAAACTACATGAAATAAAAACAATTACAACATAGCGTAATTAAAAAATTCTAGCAATTATTTCAATAGATGCGTTCAGAATGCTCCAGTTGGAGATGTCTTCACTTTTGGCTTAACTAAACGGAAATGACTAATTTTTTTATCCCATTAAATGTGAAATCCCATTCTAAACATGTTAGACTGTAAGCAAAAGTCGCATGGTAGTTTTCCTTTTGTTTCAAAATTTTTAATCGTTTTGGAAAGCTGTCAAGGCCTAGTAGACCTCAATAGCTAGTAGACTGTAAAAAACAAACATTTCTGTCATAGCCCAGCTACTGACTGACAATCTTGCCGCTGTTGTATCCGGTTAGAGCAGTGGATCGATTCTGTAACTTTCGCTATAGTAACGAAAGCAGGCGAAGACGAAGCTAATCAATTACGAAAACGATTTTTGACGACATTCCATAACTAAAGTTTAACGCTTCGTTACGCTTTCGGCATGGAGCTCGATGACTCACGAACAATCACGAGTTGGCTTAAATATCTCTGGACGAGACTCTGCAAAATCCAGCAACGCCGACCATTGCGAAGGATTAGTTTTTTCTCTTCGATTCATTGCTTGTTAATTAAGTACACAAATAAATTTAAGCAAATTGTCACTTTGCCCCACAGCAATAATAACGTCAAAGCTTGACAAACGAGGTCCAAAATCTTTCGCTATCGCTTATACCGTTCGTCTGCGTTCGTTATGTCCGAGTCGGAACGAAGACGTTTATGGAAACGAGCGAAAGCGTTGAAGAATGTCGCTATCGCTTCGCTATCGCTTCGCTTAGAGTTATAGAATTCCCCCACTGATATGTTGTAAGGAATTTTTGATAATTTTGCCTCGTTGCTCTAGTTAGTTTGCATCTTCCTACAGTTAGTTGGTTTCTAGGTTGCTTGCACGCAGGAAAATTGAAAAACACCGATTTGACTGAAAATTTGAAATAAAATGAAAACCAATGAAGATTGATATCGAGAATGCTATATCGTTAGAAAGGTAATCAAATTTTACATTTGATTCTTTAGACCAAAATAGGCATTCCCATTTGAAAAAATCAAGTTATCTGTGATTGATGTTTTCTTAATTAATCTACTGATTTCTCCAAGTACAAAAAGAATTCAAATTTAGCCGTCTGACCTAAGGTGACGCGTTTTATGCTTAGTTGTTACGAAAAGTCACGGCCTTCTAAGTTTTGTAATCGCTGCGATATTCAATTTTTCTCTGATACCTACTTATACCAAAAATGGTGATTTTCGCCTAAACGGTTCGTTTAAAGTTCCATGTGTGATACATAAAGTCACACTAGAATTGACCAAGGAATCCAAATATGCAATAATATATATGGGGTTCCACTCTAAAAAATGTAAGTTTGATATAAATCACCCTGTATAAACGTCAAAATTTAAGTGAAAATATGTTTATGCTATAGCACTCAAGGTTCCCTACCAGGGTCATGTGACAGTTTTCTAAAATTTATTTTAGTAAGCCCACAATGTTCCGTCCATGCACTATTGGCCCACCCTGTATAGGTAGTAACTGCTAGATTCTTCAAATACTATGTTTATGTTATGTTTTTCAATAATTTTATATCCTTTATGATTATTTATGAATAAATAGTTAAAATATAAAAGTTGCTTCTCTCATAAATATCTAAAAAATGATAGCGTTATCTCAGACCACACGTTAAATCTTGCTTGTACACAACTGACCTATCAAACCTCAGCTCTCTCTAGCCAAGACACAAACACGATGAAACTGTAGTAGCAGCTGTAAAATAGTTTGCATATTCTAATTACAAGAGCTCAGCATCAGTGCTCTCTAACTTAAGAGATAGAAACATGTTTCTATCACCATGACGACCATGACGATCGGGCAGTTTCGGGAGCCTATCACGTGTCTACTGCGCTGTCACGGCACGCTGTCACATTTACGAGGCCACCCGATCCCATAGTAGATAGTGCATAGAAACACGTTTCTAAGTTACGGAGTACCGGCACAGTAGTTTTGTGAAAATAAGGTATTGTACGATATTAAATAAGGTTTCGTTTTAATAGTCATGATTGAATTGATTTGAATCAATTTCCATCAAACTAGCTCCAATTTACTGCATATTTGAGTATTGTAGAATATTCCAAACTAAAGTAAAATAAATTTTATATTAATTTAATAAATTTAATTTGAGAGGTACACGCCAGTAATCACTGGTGTCAAATCTATATGTACAGGGTTATTCACGTTATTCGACGCGGTGCATTATGGCTTAAGTATTAGATAAAAAAGAAACTAATAATTTCGGATGGATAGAGACCCATAAAGGCTACATTTTAAAAATATTTTCATGTTATACAGGGTGTCCCAGAAACACGAAATGTATCAAAGTTATGCTTTTTTTAAATGGAACACCCCGCATATTATTGCATATTCAGATTCCTTGGTGAATTGTAGTGTGACTTTATGTATCATACATGGGACTTAAAGCGAACCGTTTAGGTGTAAATCACCATTTTCGGTATAAGTAGATATCAGGAAAAAATTGAATATCGCAGAGACTATACAATTTGGAAGGCTGTGACTTTGGCGTATTACTATGCATAAAATGCGTCAGCTTTGATGAGACTATCAAATTTAAATTACGTTTATGCTTGGAGAAATCAGTCGATTAATTAAGGAAACTTCGATCAGCGATAACTTGATTTTTTCGAATGGGAATGCCTAATTTTTTTATACGGTTAAACGTAGAATTTGATAACCTTTCTAATGATATAAGGTTGTGAGTATTAATCTCTGGTAGTTTTCACTTAATTTTAAATTTTCGAACAAATCGGCGTTTTGCAATTTTCCTACCTATAAGCAACGTAGCAGGCCATGAATTATAAACAAAAACCTGTTCAGGTAGAAGAAAACAACTAACTCAGCAGAAAAATACACACAGGTTTTTATAATCCCTGCGTTATTCAACTTTTTTCTGATACCTACTTATACCAAAAATGAAAGTTCGATGTATGATACATAAACTCACACTACAATTGACCAAAGAATTCAAATATGCAATAATATATAGGGGGTTCCATTCTAAAAAATGTAAGCTTGATATTAATTACCCTGTATAAACATCAAAATCTATGTGAAACTATTTTTATGTTATAGCCCTCAGGGTTCCCTACCACGATCAAGTGACAGGTTTCTAAAATATATTTTAGTAAGCCCATAATCTTCCGTCCACGCACTCACTATTGGCTCACCCTGTATTACATAGTTTCAATCTGGACAACAGTTGAATAGAAGATGCCTTGAAAGAAGACATCAGATTCCTTCCTTTCTGTCTGTCTGTTTAATATTGAGTTCACTAAATTCATTTTTGCCGCGTTGTCTGATACACATAAATAGTGGAAATAGAGCCTTAAATGAAAATAAGTGCTGCATTATTGAATGCAAAGTTGTGCCAAACGCTGGAATGCGGTGCCAAATCTAGTTTTTAAACCTCAATTTATTTGTCTGTGTATCCGTATAAAGGCGAGAGGATATTACATTACTAAAAAATTCCAGCAAGTTCAGATGGACGATGCAAATGTTACATCTATAGTATTTTGTATAATACGTAATCCATATTATATACAGTCTCCTAAGTTCAATGTAGAGATATGCTCCTACCATAAAGTTAAGCCACTTTTCCCATGTAGAAAAATCTAGACCTGTATTTTTATTGTTGTGGCAAAATTCGTTTTGCTTTCGAGCTCATATTCAGAAGTACAGTCTTGTGAAGATCGCTTTGAAGCTTTGTGCTGAACATAAAGCTCTAGCACAATACTTCTCCAAGATCTTGCCACAAAATGGTATCAAGCACTAGTATAAGACATTATCCTTCGGGATGTTATCAATAAAGTGTAGAAATTGCAATTTTTTCGCAGCTACAGTAGCTGTAGCGATCAAACGAAATTAGGCTGTTCGGTGGCCATCGATACATTCTGCCTTCTATGCCTCGACAGGCCTAATGCCTGATGTTCCTCCAACACGAGTAGATGGTACCCCCAGAAGCTGTCACCTGTCCGACGACTCTAAGTGGAAAACTATACTAGATATACCTATTCAGTGTTCATTGACGTGAAAGGGACCCATACTCTTGCGTAAACAGCAATTAATATTTCTAATCACATACAGTTTGGTTATTGCAGAAGAAATTAACATCTCCAGATCTTAATTGTTACTGAAGATGTACGAACCAAAACTGTATAGGCAATCAAGGGAGGACTTTAATCACTTCATTTTATGATTCAAAGAAATAAACTGACGGTGTCCTACTCCCAAATTTGAAGCCATTTCAGAAAAGTACAGAAAATAATATATAAAAGATATGTGACCGTTCTGTATCTGTGAGCACATACCTTAGTTGGGCTACTGTATAACAACCAACCAACGCCACGTAATGCTCTACATATACGTAACTCTGTTTTAATGATTGTATAACTCTCAAGCACTAATATTTATCTCTGTATGTCCAGCTTTCGTGAAATTTATAAGAGACGTTTAAATTTTCCAACTTGAGCTATTTTATTTTTTAAATTATGTATGTGCTTAAATATTATATAGAAATTACCAGCTGCACACCCGTTGGAACATGAGACAAATTTATATACGAGCTTTCCATATCTACAAGTTTTCAGCTAGGTTGCACTAGATTAAATGGCAAATGACTTTCCAAGGTCTTCTCGCATGATTGCGGTAACGACAAGTGCTGACGTGATGTACCAAGTCAACACCTAAAGTAGTATTTATATGAATTTAGGAAGGGTCGTACAACATTTACAGGTCTTCAGGATTCCAGACTTTTGAAATGCTTTTGGTAACTTTTCGGCCAGGCCTAACTGGTGCAGGAGTGGTGTAAATGTGTTTGGTGTAAGGTCTGGGACCGAAATAATTAGGGAGACTATAACAACTATATTTTATTTCCAGAGCCGTTTTATTTTTATTGCAAGATCTATGTATTGAGATATATTCCCAACTTACATAGGTGTTTTGAATATTCATATTATTAAGAATAGCAATATACAGGGTGAGTCAAGCTCAACGCCTCGGACTCTTGTGACCAAACGATACCACTTTTCGAAAAATCAACTTTGCGGGTGTATGTAGGTGGAGTTGGGCTTTTACTTTAGTTCTTCTGGATCTTTTTGCTAAGTTAGTTGTTTTCTTCCATCTGAATACGATTTTGTTTATATATCATGGCCTGCTAGTTTGTTATAGGTAAGGAAATTGAAAAACACTGATTTGACTGAAATCTCGAAATTTAATGAAAACTACCATAGATTGATATTTACAACCTGATATCGTTAGAAAGCCTATCAAATTGCACATATTTATGATCTTATATAAAAAATTATGCATTTTTTTTTTTTGGCTTTAGGACAATGCCTTGCAGCCAGAAACTGAGTTTGCAAAAAATCTAGCTATCAGTGTCGTTATGGATCTATTTGTTATCACAGGCAGAATCCTTTCAAGGGCTATGATTCTAAATAGTTCAAAAGCCTAATCAATCTCTACAGAACACAAAAAACCATTCTTCACTCAGGGAAAGACAAAGGTCACACTCTTCTCGCCCAGGGGTCGGTCAGGGCATTGATATATAGACATTACTAGGTAGACCACGGTTAGGAGGGTATATATCACACAGGGGAAGACACAAAGGAGACAAGACTAACCTATTTACAAACTAATTTTTGATTCTTCTACAAAGAGCAATAGATCGTCAAAAATCTTCTTGTTATTACTGGAGAGGAGATGTAAAATATTGTATGGCTGTGCCACCTTATGTTGTTGCAACCTTTCTCTAAGCCTCGTTGTCTGACATTGATATTTGGAACAGCTAAAGAATATGTGATCCAGATCAGCAATTTCTTCACATGTGTCACAAAGATTACTATTGATTACTTTGATTTTATGTAAGTGAGCCGGGTAGCATGCATGCCCAAATTTCATTCTTATTATAGTTGTAATGCGTTTACGTGGATAGTTAAAGTTTTCAAACCAGTAGCTATTTCTGATATTGGGTTCAAGTAGTGTATATCTAGTTGGTTTACTTTTACAATAATCCTTATATCGGTTGAGCCATTTCCTGGTGGAAAGTTTGCGGGATAAGTTTAATCTATCAGACATTGTTAATCGAGTGCGAGTTTCCTCGCCTTGCCTAATGCTATCCTTAGCTAGTTGATCAACTTTTTCGTTAAAAATTATGCCTGAATGAGCTTTCACCCACATAAATATAATTTGTTTGTCCTGCTCTTGTAAGTCGATTATCAGCTGTTTAATTCGGATAATGTAAGGATGGTAAAAGTTTGAGTTAATGTCCACTTCTGAGAGGAGAGAGGTCAGAACTGATAGTGAGTCACTCAGGATAATACATTTTTCGATCCCTGCATTAGTTACAAATTCTATTGAATTCATGATTGCTAGTGCTTCCGCAGTAAATATGGATGTATGGCTATTTAATTTCATTTGCTTTTGAGTTTTATCGGGGATCAAAAAAGCCGCTCCGGCCCCAGCTTCGTTTTTTGAGGCATCTGTATATATTGGTACGAAATCTGCATACTGAGTCAAAAGTTGATTCACTAGGGCATTATTGAAGCCAGCAATTTCGGAATATTGTGGGATAATAACTTTTAGATTCAATAGAAAAACAGAAAAGTCAACTTTCAAATGTACTGGGTTGAAGTCTGAGGTATTCCTGTAGCTTTCACAGAAAAGGGGCGAAGCCTTTTTTATCCAATATTTTGCTGTGAGATCGCGCTCATTTAAAAGAGTTATTCTGTTTAATATGGGAGAGTTTTTCATAATGCATTTGATGATCATTTTTTCGGCGAGCATCTCTCTTCTAAGATCCAGAGGAGGCTCAAGAGCTTCAGCTCTTAAGGGCTCAATAGGTGTGGATTTCATAGCTCCAATGGAAATTCTAATTGCGTTATTTTGCAGCACGTCCAGTTTTTTAAGGAGGTGTTTACTTGCATTTCCGTAAATAATGCTGCCATAATCCATAACAGATCTTATATAAGATTTATAAAAAGTAAGTGCTATCATAGGATCCGCTCCCCACCATGTTCGCATAGTAGATTTTAGAAAGTTTAATCCTTTGTTACATTTCGTAATTATATTTTCGATATGTTGCCTAAAAGTGAGCTTCCTATCAAGAATCATTCCTAGATACTTAATTTCGTCGACAACTGGAAATATCATATGAGCGAGAGATATTTCTGGTATTCGAGGAGTGCGATGTCGTGAGAAGAAGACAACCTTGGATTTTTGGGGAGAAACATTAAGGTTCAAGTTATTGATGCATTGTAGGATAGGTATTGTGGCTGAATCGAGGGTCCGTATGCAGTGCTCGTAGTTTTTTGCATAGATGTAGAATACAAAGTCGTCTGCATACTGGATGATTTTGAAATTGGAGTTAGTCGTGTGTATGGACGTGGTGTAAATATTGAATAACAAAGGGGATAAAACAGAGCCTTGAGGTAATCCTGAAGAAACTAATCTGTAGTCTTTGATTGCACCATTGTGTTGTCTGATGGTAACTGATCTATTTATATAAAGTTTACATATGGTCGTTGCCACTTCTCTTGGTATCTGGAGATCCATCATCTTCTCATGCAGTATTGCCCAATCGACATTATCATATGCCCCTTTTATGTCCAGGAATAAAGCACCTAGGAAATCATTGTCTGTGAAACATAACTGGATATCAGTAACTAAGTGCAATAATGCATCACAAGTCCCATAATTTTTTTTAAAGCCATATTGGGTTGCGGGGAGGATGTTCATATGACTAAGCCACCATTCCAATCTATTTTTTATGATCCTCTCGAATATTTTTAATAAACAAGAGAGAAGAGAGATTGGTCTGTACGAATTGCTATTGTTTGGATCTTTTCCTGGCTTTAGGCATGGGACAACAATTACTTTTTTCCATTCCTCTAAGTTTTTACCAAGAATCCAAAGATCATTAAATATGTCGACAATAAGTTCTTTTGCATTGTTTGGAAGATTTTCTATCATAGGGTAGCGAATATCATCATAGCCTGGAGCCGTGTTTTTTCTACCATCGACTGCGTAATTTAATTCTTTTATATTTATGTGGTCTGAGAAAATTCTATGATTGTTTATATTTCGCTCATTGCTTTGAAAAACGTTTGCAAAGTCATGGTGAACCATGGGAGGAGCGATTGAGTCAAAAAAGTCACATTGCCATGCAAAGTTGCTACATTTGCTACCTGAGCTAGTGCGACCCTGCATTATTTTTGCTTGCTTCCACATATCCCTAACAGGAGTATTCCTGTTCAATTCAGCACACCATTTCTGCCAACTCTTTCTGGCCTTTTCTTTCAAAATTCTTTTTGATCTTGCTATTTCCTCCTTACATTTAATATAGTTAGCCATAGTGCTTTGAGTTTTATACGTGCGCAATTTGTTCTTCCTATTATTGATAGCGGATTCGCATTCATCATCCCACCAAGGGGGCAACATTTTTCTTCCTCCGATTTTAATTATTTTATTAACAGGAATAGCTTTGGAAGCTGCTACATTGATTCCTTTCACCAGTATATCATATTTAGTTTCCACTGGTTGATTATGTGTTACTGCGGTGTCAAAAAAACTAAAAGCTATGTCCTTGTAAACCGGCCAGTTAGCTTTTCTCAGATTCCACTTAGTTTTGGGGTGGATATCTTCGTTCATACGAGAATTTTTGTTCTCAATTGCGATTATAATTGGGAAATGATCCGATCCCATGACATCGTCAAGTGTGTCCCATACACAACTGATAGCAATATCTGTTGATGCAAAGGATAAGTCAACCGCAGAATTAATGTTGTTAGGGGTGAAACGGGTAGGCTTACCAGTATTTAAAAGAGCTAGATCAGAATCGTTAAGCGCATCTGCAATTTGAGCGCCTTTTGGGTTAATTTTGTATGAACCCCAGAGACTGTAGTGCGCGTTAAAATCACCACCTATAATACCTGGACTATTAATATTAGAGAATATATTTTCCCAATCAGATATATTAGTTCTTACATCAGGGGGGCAATATATGGAATAAACGCTGAGTTTATCATTACCATAGAGTAGATCAATGCCACATATTAGTATCTGGTTGCAATATCCCTGAACAATCGATAACTCGCTGAAGGAAAAGCAATTTTTTATCAAAATTGCCACCCCAGCATACCCATCATCCCTATCTTTCCTAACAAGATTATAACCCTTGAATAAGACCTGCCTGCCTGGTTTGAACCAAGTCTCTGAAATAAGAGCTACATCTATACTAAATTCATCTAGACACTTCTGCAAACTATGTTTGTTCGATACTGCCGATTTGGCGTTCCATTGCAATATTTTCAATTTATTGAGAGGAGAATTATTCATTGAAATATAAAGTACTAAGTTTATTCATAACTGTGGTTGAATCTATGTTTTTTAGTTCTTCAAACGAATTGATTTCATCTAACACACTCTGAAAAATGTAAAAAAAGGTATTAATAAACTCTTTAGCATGACTCTCAAAATCAGGTTTTTCTTGTGGAGGAATTGGGTTACTGGGACCAAAAGTAAAAGGGAACATAGGGACATTAGTCGGTGGGGTTGAAACTTTTTTTCTTTTATTGGGATTACTTGCTGCAATCTGTTGTACTGGAGGCTTTGTAACTATTTTTTGATGCGTCTTGGGACCTTGTGAATGCAAGTCATCCGATTGGTTTGACTTGTTAACGTTTTTATGACTATTTGTATGTTGTGGTAGCGGAGGGAAGTTATCTGTATCCAGTGTATCCAAAACAGAAAAATTATTATTGGTTTTAATGACTGAAGAGTATGACGATTCTAAGTTTTTTTTCGCTTCAAGAAAGGTAATGTTTTGTTCAGCCATGAGTTTCTTTATTTTATTTTGCTCCGTAAATTTTGGGCAGTTTTTGCAAATTGACTTGTGGCGATCACTGTTACAATGCAAGCAAAAGCTGTCTTGTGGGTCCCTACAAATGTGGTCTTCATTTTTTTCCTGCGAGCAGTTGATGCACCGTGTTTTAGTGCTTCGACAATTTTTGGCTACATGTCCATGTTCTAAACACTTGAAACATTGGATGACTTTATGAATATATGGTTCTACAGTGCATGCAACGCTGTTGATAAAGATATGTCTGGGGAGGGAATTTCCTTCAAATGTCAGTAAAACCATTTGGCGAGGGATAAATGAGGTTTCACCATCCACATTTATTTTTCTTTTAAATCTGCTTACTTCGGTTATTGTAATGGGGGAAATTATATTATCAAATAGATACTTTTCCTCAAAAGAGGTGTCCACATTTCGAATAATACCCTTTCTTTGTAACAAATTATTTGGAATAAATGCCACTAAATTTTGCTCTATTAGCCGTTTATCGTTAATCAAATTATTAGCATCCCTTATAGATTTCAGTTCGACTCTAATCCTGTTTCTTCCTACACTAGATATACTCACTATATTAGGAATAGCCAGAACTTTATGCAAAATATGCCCAATTTTCATTGGGTGGATCTTACCTAGATTTCCATCATCATTGTTTTTCTGCATGAAGATATAAACGCGATCTGAATATAGGTGTGGTTTGTGGATGTTAAACATTTTCTTTGGTTGGTTTGTGTTGTGATTTGTGTTTCCCTGTGAATTTCCTTCAGACATGCTGACCGGGATGCTGATATCCTGTGAGTTATTAACACACGAACTACCCCCCCGATCATCGGGGGGAGAATCGGTTTCCATTGTTTTTTCCCGGATAAATAAAAACTATTTTCGCACGCTCTTTAGAAAAACGGGTGAGATTTTTGCCACGCAAAAACTATCGGTAAACACTGCCGAGGTTACAACCGTATTCGACGACGGACCGAACTGTGATCAAAATTATGCATTCCTATTTGAAAAAATCAAGTTACCTTTGATTGAAGATTCCTTGATTGATCCACCGATTTCTCCAAGTACAAATGTAATTCGAACTCGACCGTCTATACGTTGAAACATTTCATGCTTAGTGACACGGTAAAGTCACAGCTCTCTAAGATTTATAGTAGCTGCGATATTCAAAATTTTTTCGACATCTACTTATACCCAAAATTCTGATTTGCATCTAAACGGTTCGCTTAAAGTCTCATATGTGATACACAAAGTCACACTAAAATTCACCCGGAAATCTAAATATGCAATAATATACAGGATATTCTATTTAAAAAACATAGCTTTGATATGTCACGCTTTTATTAGACACCCTGTATAAAAGTCATTATTTTTAAAATGTAGTCTAACTCGACCTACATACACCTGCAAAGTCGATTTTTCGAAAGGTGGTATCGTTTGGTCATAAGAGTCCGAGGCGTTGAGCTTGACTCACCCTGTATGCATACATATTAAATTGGTAACTTTGCCCATCTTTGACTGAAAAATTATATCTGGTCTATTGGCTGGGATAGTTTTGTCTGGGTGTATTTCCCAGTATAGTTTATATTGATTGTTGTCGAGTACCGATGTCGATGTATAATTATGATATGGATCTGTTTTCGATTAGTTTGTTGTGGCCAGTCCTTGGTATATGGCTTTGGCAGCAGAGTTATGTCTGGCCATTTACTCAGTTCTAGCGACAGTTTTGCATGCGATTGTTATTATCAACTCCCTGTACGCTCAGATCAATGTTCTGTTTTATACTTGACATGAACGTCACATAACAGAAAATTTGCATTATAGGTTAATTTTATTTGTTTTTATCAACAATAACTTTTCATAGTTATGATTTGAAGGTGTATGGCGCCTGGTACTGTTTACAATGTATTAAAGAGCATGGCCCCTCCCTATTGGTGAATCACTTCGTTCTACGACAGGCATGTTATGTAACACTCACTAACAACCAAGCCCTAAGTACTGAGTACCCCAAGTGTACTGAAAGTACTTGAATGAATGTAGTTTTTGAAACAGCCTGAGTTTTACTTTTTCTTCCATCTGAATACAGTAGCTTGCTTCAATAGAATACCACACAAATGCTTGAGGATAAGCTTTACTAAAGTGCTGGCAACCAGAGTTTATCTTCAAGCATAGGTGAAGGGGGTATTGTGATCGCGAAATTTTTCTGTTTTAAGATAATACGCTTTTTGGGGCATATGTGATATATACATAACAAAAATCCACATCACTCAGTTCCGTCGGCCTGTCTGTCTGTCTGTCTACTGGCGCTCTTTTACCCTCGTAATCTCAGTAACCGCTGCATGGATTATGATGAAATTGGGGAGCGATATCCTGGTGGGTCGCAGTAGGTAGTGCTGCTATAATTTTAGAAATCATGAGCAGAAAACAAAAAAAGTCAAATATACCTCAGAATTTGTTTTCAGACTTGTCAGGGGCTCCTGATCGTTTCCTGCTTTTTTTTTGGATACCTATCCAACTGGTAAGACTGGGGTGGTT
The DNA here is from genome assembly GCA_951848785.1 of Callosobruchus maculatus. Lineage (NCBI taxonomy): Eukaryota > Metazoa > Arthropoda > Insecta > Coleoptera > Chrysomelidae > Callosobruchus > Callosobruchus maculatus. Next base: position 1,619,307 of record CATOUR010000142.1, on the reverse strand, counting down.
AGAGGGGGGTCGTAAGACTTAAAAATTTGTTGTGTTCATAGTGGACTGTCCATTGACCTGCGAAAGAAGGACCTAGCGGCGTAATACGCTTTCTTAAGTTCATTCTAATATTGCCTTGCCTATTACAGAAACCAAGAGATAAAAACGCTTGAAACTCTGTCTCTGAGTACTCTATGGATCTCTGGTCATTTTCTAATCTTTTTTTTTTGAGCGATTAAAATTTACCGCGGTAGAATGGGGTCTCGGATAAGGTGGTTGGGAAACCCCGGAACACTTTTCGTTGCCCTTTAAAGATTGATACTGATAATATAATCTATTTTAAATATCGGAAGATCGACACTCCATGTGACTAGGATATCAGTTGAAAATTCAGAATAAAAACTGTGTCGTCCCAGTTCCTACGGAAAGATAAATGCGAGAATCTATTTGCAATAGTTTTTGTGTTGACTGTTTATTTGTGAGCGGGCGGGCGATGATTTGATTGCAAGGGGAACTTAGCCTATAGCTCCATGCAATGGAAAATAATAAAATGGTGTCACCGTAATGTGTGGGAAGTACTGAGTCGATCAACTTAGTACGATTTTTTATCGATGTATCTGCTAAAATGAAGCACTTGTTGTAAAGTATTGCCCAACTCTGCTTCAAGGCACATGCATTTCATAAATAAATCTACGCTTGACATGATGTGTGAATGCCAGGTATTTGTATTTCCTTCGATAGTGACATGTTGACAAGCGCGCCATAATGTATAATTATGTCTTCCAGTAACAAGCAGTGCATTGGCGACTATGCAAATTTTTGCCGACAAAAAATGTGTCGTATACGTCGGTTGAGTCACCATAGGTGTTCTAGTACACGCCGGAGCTGTTGCTGCTGTTCTGTTGGAAATTATGCTAAATGGGTATAATGTCACGTTAATAGTTGTAATTAGCGTAATTTGTTATGGCTGTAACTTGCAAGGATAATGCATGGTTAGATTGGCGCTATTCCGATTTCAGATGTTTTAATAGCAGCTTTTGTTCGCAGCTTGTCAAATAAATCTTGTATTGCCGTACCGATTTATGCAATGATAATAATTGAATGGCAACTGTGAAGGTGCAAATCTAGGTATCTATAGTTTAGTTCTGAGCCTAAGTGTTACGATTTCAATAATTTCAACATCATGCCAGGCCTAGCTGCCTTTGCTTCAGCTTTTTGGTCTCTACGTAATATATAAGTAACTACAACATGTATTTTGACGAAACTTAGGAATCAAAATTTATTTCAGCGCGTCCTTTCAGTTCCAGACCGCAAAGGAGTACAGCCTGACAGGTATAACAAGAGCCGTGAGAAATATAAAATAGACAAGGAAAGCAAGAGACGAGAGGATATGAAGTAACGTGCGCGTGTGAGACAGCGGCGAAATCCCAAGTCTCTTATATAAGTTTCCAAAGTTTGAGAGGTTTGTTGACAACCAACATGGAGTCTAAGCATTTGGGGTGGTATTATTGGAAACCGCATAAATAAACTAATGTTTTCCAAAAATTTCTAAATAAAAATTTGGAAAACCTGTTGGAAAATTCACCACTGGAGTTTCTCAGGATAATGTGGTTACAGTTAGATGGATCGAAAGCACATTTTAGTATTAGAGGTCGAAACAGTTTGGATGAAAGGTTTCCTGCTAATTGTTCCGTCTGCGAGCCACGCCACCTACGATTTTGCCAATTGCTACGCAATAATTACAAAACCATAAATATCTTGAAAACCATCAAAGGTAGAACCACATGTACCAAGATTAAAGTGAAAGAGAATTTAATTTCGCATCCACCGATGTGAAACTTGTCATACCATCCTATTTGAAAAAAAAAGTTTTTAACGTTTTTAGCTTCTCAAATTTGAAAATTGTTAGTCTATTGATATAATGTTCTTTTGAAACAATGATCTTAATGAAACACAAGTACGTTTTTCGCTTCTTCCAAAAACGAAAACCGCACCTTTCTGTAGCGTTTAGTTTCCGAGATATTAACTTTTCTTTTAAAGTACTACAAATGTCAAATTTTGTAAGAAAATAGGCTTCGTAGACATAAACAATGGTTAACAAACTGGACTTAAAAATCGATGCTGAATTCAAAAACGTAATAATATACAGGGTGTTCCATTTAAAATAAGGAACTCAATGCCTACTTCCGGCATATCCGGAATTCCGCCATCTTATTTTATAAATGTAGAGCATTTGAAAAGAAAGGTTTTTTTATTTAAACCTTTTTCGTCTAATTTAGACGGTATGGCCGCTAGAGAGCACCGCGCGCCTATTGGACCTCCCTGTATATAAATCGAAAGGTCAACGTAAATTACTACTTAGTACTCACTCAGTAGAACACTTTTAATCATTATATTGCTTACAACTAGTTTTGTAATTGTTTATTCTACTGATAATGCATTAATCACTGGTAATTGTACTAGGCGTAAGGGTACGTCAATCATAGTCAGTTTTAAGTTTGAATCGTTCTCAGACTTGATTAGTGACTTCCTATTGTAATGACATTCCATATGTGTAATGACAACTTGCGAAATCGTATTATTGAATCACTTCTGGTTTGCGGATAACTACAGGAAATGGAATTAATATTGTTTTACATGATTAAGGAGAATTCCATGAAACGAGAGATACCGCCACGCAAAGTCTCTAGACTACTGAGATGTTGATGCAGATGATTTTGTAGATGTCTTTAGTGTAGCTAAGTGTCCAAATTTACTCTGTAATCTTAAGAAACTTGAATGTATCTTACTATACTTACCGCACACTTTGTAGGTACAGCTTATATCACCTTTCTTAATAACTATGAAGCTTAATCTAAGATGGATCATATACGCCAATTCCTGATAAATGAAAAACTATTTCGCAGTGAGAGTTAGGAACGATTAATTTAAGCCTGCGCCTTTAAGTAAAGCTTAGCGATGTCAGACTGTTTCTACAAGATATATTCAGTTTCAATACACTTTGCAATAATTACTAATTTATGACGATGACGATTTGGATACAAGGAATTAACCAACAGAAACACATCTCATGTACATACTTGTGAAATTCACAAGAAGGCATACGGAAGCCCTGAAGGGCCACGTATATTGAAGATTAAGTGACAATTTCTAGATAACTTAGAACAAATGAGTAGACTCTAGGTGGACATTTCTAGTTAGTAAGCGGAAATTTCTAGTTACTAAGGGCTGTATTCACAGTCGACACTTAAGGGGCCCTTAATAATTGAGGGTTCCTTAGGAATGGTTTTGTGTTTCGACAACTACTTGACGGTCCCCTACCTTAAAGGGGTGATACACGTACGAGCAAGTACGCGAACTTATGGTTCGATAACCTTTTTCGCCCGTGTGTCACCGTAAGTACGCGTACTTCAAAACCGTCGCGTAAATCGCCGGTGATCCAACTGGTTTGAAATCTTGCTCGTACTGCGGGCCGCGAGCCACCATTTTGTTTCGGCAGTCCATAGATGCGCAACCTGTTTTGTATGCGCAACGCTTGTTGTGTTTGGCGTTTGTTAAAACTTTTGTTGAAGTAGGAAAGTTATCTAAATGAGCTTCACGTGTGTCACCGACGTCGAGCCGAGTAAGTTCGCAAACTTAAAGACCGCATACTTAAAGTTCGTACGAGTGTCACCCACTTAAGTCTCCCTTGAGTAATACTCAAGTAACGAAATGTCAACATGACATGTCAATATGATACCTTGTTGCAGTCAAGGCGATTTTGTGGGTTCATTTTGGAGTAAGGTGCTGTCAGTTTCTGTCACATCCGGAAAAACGTCCGGCACAAAACACGAAATACAGGCCTAAAACAAAAAGTGTTAACAGAAAACATCAAAATGCGTTGGCATAGGCATTATAAATTGACTTATATTTGAAATATGACAACATCGCCAAATGTTTGCCCGCCGTCTCGTAGATGTTGTCTAGGAAACAATGAATTACAACTTGGCAACGTTGCAACCGATCACAGAGATATGTTATTATTAAATAGAGATTAGTGATAGAATCTAAACGAAATTAAAAACAGATAATGGTTCCATTTAAAAAAAATCATGATCATTATTCTGCCTTTCCGTAACACCGTGTATATTCCAAAATATTTTTAGAATATGCATCTTCAACAACCAAATAACCTTTGTATGTGAGATTTTCTTGTATTACGTACATATATCTTGCGAGATATCGAAGAATTACACACTAAATGGACACCCTGTATAGTTAATACAATAAGAACATGCAGAACAACCATCTAACCTCTAAGGTAGATATGTTGTATTATTTTGTACATGAATTTAATGAAGAATTGATTATTTAACCACTTTCTAGTTTATTGCTTGACAAAATCAGGAACATGCATTTTCAAGAAGAAGAAGCCTCTCCAAACCGTTCCCCAAAGGTTAGGGCATTCCTGGTCAATGGAACGCCCCTGGCCTATGCGTTGGGCAGCAGACTACCAGATATTAATAAGCTCACTTGTTTTATTTGTGAGTATATCGAAAATAGTCTTTATGATGGACAACCAACCAGTGCACGATATGAAAAGTGGGATAAGGAATCTTTTTGCAAAAATCAGCCCAGAGATGCTGAATAGCGTTCAATACACCTGCTTTTCGCCGTAGGATGTAGTGAGCAAAAGTTATCAAACACATTGCATAAAAATGCCGTTATTCATACAACTTTTATGTGGAAACTTTTAGCCACTAAGTAGAAATGTCTAGTTGATATCTAGAAATTTCTGTTTACTAACCAGACATCTCTACTTCCTATTTATGAATGTCCACATACCATTTACAAATTTCTTCATAATTATCTGAGAATTGCCTCTTAATTTTTAATGTTCGTATACGTAGCCCCCCAAAGCAGTTCGCAAAAAATGTGCATGAAAAATATACATAAAGGCTAATTTTTGATGATAGGATTGCGTAAAAATATAAGACACCTCAAAAATTTGTATAACTGGTATTCTAAATAGATACAGAGAAACTAAATATGCGGGGCAAGAATATAATTTAATTAATTAATTTGAATCTTTTGTTGTTTTTTTTTAAGTTGTTAGTATATATTTTGTAGTATTATTTATTATATAGGGTGGGCCAATACTGCGTGGACGGAAGATAAGTCGGCTTCACTTGATAATGGTAGGGAGCCTTGAGGGCTGTAACATTAAAATATTTTTATTTGAATTTTGCCGTTCATATAGGCTGATTCATATAAACATAAACATACATGTTTTTTAAATAGAACCACCTGCATACTGTTGTATATTTGGATTTCATGGTGAGTTCCAGTGTGACTTTGTGTATCACACATGGGACTCAAAACGAACTGCTTAGGCGCAAATAATAATTTTTAGTATAAATAGATATCAGAAAAGAAAAATGAATATTAAGCGCTTATAAAGTAGTAACTTGGCGATGTGGGCATGAAATGCATCAGCTTAGATTAGATGGTCAAATTTGAATGATTTTTGTACTTGGAGAAATACGTAGATCATTTAAGAAAACCTCAATCTCATGGTAACTTGATTTTTTTTTAAAGGGCATGTATAATTATTTGATGAAATGAAATGTGAAATTTCATTCTAAAGATATTAGATTTCCAGCAACAATTGCTGGTAGTTTCCCCTTTACTCCTAAATGGTTACTGATTTTGGAAATTTACCAATCTCTAGTACATTGCAGTAGCTGGTGGGTTGTGAAGAATATCCAATTCTGCCGTACTTCAGCTTCTCTTTGACCTCAGGACATGTTACGGCTCTTATTTCTGGTTAGAGTTGATTTGTAAAGTAATTTTTATGATCTTGTCTGCTACTCTAATTCGTTTCTGCTAAGTTAGTTGCTTTATTCCATCAGTATCTTGTTTACTTTCCATCACCTGCTAGGTTGCTTATACATAGGTAGGAAAATTAAAAGACACGTCTTAGACCGATTGAGATTAACACAGATAATCCTATATCGCTAAGAAGGTACTGAAATTTTACACTTCATTGTATAAAAAATTAGGCATTTCTATTTGAAAAAAAAATGTGGACCTGGAACAAGGTAGACCTCGTTCTAGGGACTTCCCCGACTTAAGCGGTTGTTGTTCATAAATATGAGTAGTTCAGATTAATTAATTTTTTTAACCTCCATTTCAGAAAAACTTAACATGTGATATATCGTTTTAGACATAAAGGTACATTCTCTTTCAACTGGTGCTATCAAATACAGGGTGGTCGAATGAGCGCGCGGTGCTCCCTAGCGGCCATACCGTTTAAACTAGACGAAAATGTTTTAAACAAGAAACGTTTCTTTTCAAATGTTCTACATTCAGAAAATAATTTCAAAGATGGCGGACTTCCGGATATACCGGAAGTAGGCATCAACTTCCTTATTTTAAATGGAATACCCTGTATATTATTACGTTTTTGAATTCAGCATCGATTTTTAGGTCCAGTTTGTGAACCATTATTTATGTCTACGAAGACTATTTTCGGAGTTATTCAGCAATTTTTACAAAATTTGACGTTTGTAGTACTTTACAAGAAACGTTAATATCTCGGAAACTAAATACGATAGAAAGATTCGGTTTTCGGTTTTGAAACAAACAAGGAACGTATTTATGTTTCAGTAAGATAGTTGTTTCAAGAGAGCATTAATTCAATAGACTAGCAATTTTCAAATTTGAAAAGTTAGAAACGTTAAAAACCTTTATTTTTCAAATGAGATGGTACCATAGGTTTCACGTCGGTAGATGCGAAATTAAATTCTCTTTCACTTCTATCTAAGCACATGTGGTTCTATCTTTGATGGTTTTCAAGATATCTACGGTTTTGTAATTATGGCGTAGGAATTGGAAAAATCGTAGGTGGCGTGGCTCGCAGACGAAACAATTGGCAACAAACCTTTCATCCATAGTGTTTCGGTCTCTAATACTAAAAACTAAATGTGCTTTCGCTCCATCTACCTGTAACCACATTAGTCTTAAAAACTCCAGTGGTAAATTTTCCAACAGGTTTTCCATATTTTAGAAAACCTTTGTTTAATATGCGGTTTCCAATCATACCACCCCAAATGCTTAGACTCCATGCTGATTGTCAACAAACCTCTCAAAATTTGGATTTACGTCGGTATAAAAATGTAAATTATGCCAGTTTACATGGCCGTTAATGATAACGCTGTAGCTACGTTTCGTAAAAAAGAAAATGAAAGAACTTCATAAGAAATGTAGCTTCATTTGTAAACAACACACTTTTGGAAAGGAGTGCATCTTTTTGGACTCGAGCACGTCTCCAGTTACAGAAATTCATTCAGTTTTCAAAGTTTTGTCTTTCATTTGCTTGATTTAGCTGCACGTGATAAGGATGCTATGTGTACTTCGTTAAGATCATGTCACAGATGTTTGACCAATGCCCAAATAGCGATTAATTTCTGCTGTAGCACTGCAAGCCCACTATCTTCATGTATTACTACTACACGTTTCCTTCTCTCATATTTTACGCCCACGTAAATGCAAATTTTGAGGAGTTTTTTGACAACCAGCAAGAAGTCTAAGCATTTGGGGTGGTATTATTGGAAACCGCATAATAAACTAATGTTTTCCAAAATTTTCTACATGAAAATTTGGAAAACCGGTTGAAAAATTCACCACTGGAGTTTTCAAGAATAATGTGGTTACAGCTAGATGGAGCAAAAGCATATTTTAGTACTAGAGGTCGAAACACTTGGGATGAAAGGTTTCCTGCCAATTGTTTCGTCTGCGAGCCACGCCACCTACGATTTTTCCAATTCCTACGCAATAATTACAAAACCGTAAATATCTTGAAAACCATCAAAGCTAGAACCACATATGCCTGGATAAAAGTGAAAGAGAATTTAATTTCGCATCCACCGATGTGAACCTTATGATACCATCCCATTTGAAAAATAAAAGTTTTTAACGTTTTTAACTTTTCAAATTTGAAAATTGCTAGTCTATTGAATTAATATTCTTTTGAAACCACGATCTTACTGAAACACAAATACGTTCCTTGCTTGTTTTAAAACCGAAAACCGCGTCTTTCTATCGCGTTTAGTTTCCGAGATATTAACGTTTCTTGCAAAGTACTATATACGTCAAATTTGGTAAAAATTGCTGAATAACTCCGAAAATAGGCTTCGTAGACATAAACAATGGTTAACAAACTGGACCTAAAAATCCATGCTAAATTCAAAAACGTAATAATATACAGGGTATTCCATTTAAAATAAGGAAGTTGATGCCTACTTCCGGTATATCCGGAAGTCCGCCATCTTTGAAATTATTTTCTAAATGTAGAGCATTTGAAAAGAAACGTTTTTTGTTTGAAACATTTTCGTCTAATTTAAACGGTATGGCCGCTAGGGAGCACCGCGCGCTTATTGGACCACCCTGTATATATGTTTTATTACATTTTTTTGTGCCCCCCCACTTTTCCACCCCCATTTTCCGATCGGCACCACAAACTTTCAACTTTCGATTTTCTTTAAACTTGGTCACTATAAAAAGGTTATCATTAGAAACAAAACTCTAGTTTTTTGTCCCGCTGCTATGATAAAAAGGGGTGGGGATGGGGGTAACTCAAGAAATCATGTTATAATGCGAAATTATAATGCTACCATAATAAAGAGCATGTTTTTTTATGTCAAAAAAGCTACCGCGAATACAGCAAAATTTTCAGAGTGGCGGAAAAAATTTTCGAACCTTAAAATGGCAGTAACTGCCACAAAATACTTTACAAACTTGTCTGTCGTAAAGTGGTTTTTGTTTTCTATCTCTTGGTCCACCTTTGGTGTAAATCTATGATTTAATGGTGGGGGGGTGGTGAGGTGGTGAGGGTTACTCGGAAAAATCATAATATAACATAGCATTTGCTTTTCAGAAAATGAGTCAGGCGGTGATTTTACCTTGAAAATAATACCTCGTAAAAATAAGTTACCTATGACTGAAGTCTCCTCATTTCTCCAAGCAGGAAAGGAATTCAAATTTGACCGTCTAAGCTGATGCATTTCATGGTTATCGCACCGTAAAGTCACAGCCTTCCATGTTTTATAATGCAACATTCAACTTTTTCTAATATATACTTACAACAAAAATGGTAATATGCCGCCGAAACGGTTTATGTGTGCCATATGTGATACATGAAGTCACACTAGGATTCACCTCGGAAGCCAAAAAGGCAACAATATAATATAATATAAATTATAAAAAAAATTATATCTGGATATAAACCTCCTTGTATAAACGTCAAAAAATAAGTCAAAATATTTTAACCTTGTAGCCCTATAGACTCCCTACCGTGATCAAGTGACAGATTTCTGAAATATGTTTTATATGTTTTAGAGAAGCCTACTCCCTTCAGTCCACGCACGGTTGGCCCACCCTGAATGGTGCTCCATCTTTTATCCTTTAACAAGCAGTAAATAATCTATTAGCGAGATAGCATGAATTCTCGATATGCTATACCACCTGGCTACTCACTGTCACCCGTCCTACCAGTAAGAAGTTTTTGTAGATCTATCAGCAAAAAATTAGTCTGATATACCATTAACTTTTATAGAGAATCTTAAACGACTTAAAGACGGCTTATAATTTCAAATGTTTCTTGATAATTATGACAATCTGACATCGTTTATATGAGAAATGCGTGGTAGTTAAGTGGCACCATGTTCCTCGTATATTCAAAGACCTAAAAGTTCATGACCTAGATAAAGATGCCTGTCAGTACATTTTCAATGAAACCCATGAGAAGTAAGATCTAAGAGCCAACAAGATATATTGGGTTCTTCAGAACTTCATAACAAAATAAAAGTAGAAATATAAGTTCCCACCCCACCAGTTAACTATAATTTGAAGATAACCATGCAGCTTCATTAGTATTACACTGAAATGTTTCAAAAAAAAATGATATGCGACTTCCCATTTTTTGGTACTAGGTGTGAAGTTACTCAAAAGGTAGCGAATTTTACATAACATCAAATAAATATTCAACACTTTTCTGGGACCGATAGTTAATTGACAGAACAAACAGTACAAGAACCGTAGACAAAAACTTTGAGTTAGCGTTGTTGGGTTTCATTTTTTAAGACGGGGTGTGCCCCGTTGTGGAGGATTTTAAGAAATACTTCAAATGATTTCCTAGATTCCTCTGTTTTATTACCGAATATAACTTTTTGTAACTTATATAATTATAATTTTAAGGTGTTCGGCTGTTGTATTTACATTTCAGCAAATATTAATAAAATTATACAAACTTATGATTCGGAAACATAATTCGTTAAACTGAGATATAGGGTCGTATTCACAGTCAATACTTAAGGGTCCCTCACTTAGGCCCGTATTCATAGTCGCTTCTCAAGTACCCCTCTAGTATTACTCAAGGGATACATAACATCAAATAAATCAAATCATCAAATTGAGTATTACTCAAGGGATACTTGAGGGTTACTTGAGGGTTACTCGAGGGACCCTCAAGTGTGGCTTTCCTTGTGTATTTGTTTCCTAGACAACATCTACCAGACGGCGGGATTCATTTGGCATACCGTAGATGTTGTCTAGGAGATAGATTCTAAGGAAAGTCACACTCGAGAGTCCCTCAAGTATCCCTTCAGTATTACTTAAGGGAACCTTAAGTATCACTCAAGGGACGACTATGAATATTGCCCTTAAGATCATGCCATATCTCGTTTCTTAAGAAACAAATAGTTATTCTCATACATAATACTTTTACAAAAGACTTTAGTGGAAAATTGACTCACACATACCCTTATTCTAATGACTCGATTCAGTCTTTTGCGAGATTAACTATGGTCAGAAATTTGCTAGAATGTAACCACGCACGCACCATGTCCTTGATAAACTCTACAGCTACTTTTGGTAGGTCTGTGGCACTAACTGTTGCAAACCAGTCGCAGAATTTATACCTATACTAAATTGGTAATCACTGCATAACCCAGCGGTGTGGAATTGCTGAGATGATACGTGAATAATTCTTGGAATTCCTCGAAGAAGCAGGTTTACGTTTCTTCACATAAGTTTTTATTTACACAATTCCATTGTCAGTCAAAAAAAACCTTCCCTTAGGCCTAAGTCATCTAGAACGGATCTAACTCATCCATGATTCCTATTAATTAATTTATTTATATAAAATTGGTATATATTATTCTGTTCCCTGGTGCATACCAATCTTGTTATCAACTACTTATTTAATAAAATAAAATATCTTTAGCTGCGACTCTGTTAGCGCTTGATTGCGACCGAAAATATTCCAGAGGAATACCTTAATCAAAAACTCACTATATGAAAACTATTTCTTACCTTACAAAAACATGAGTAGCATTTTGACTTGTCGATGCTGTCCACAACTACTGGACGTCCTTCATTTTGACAAGGTTCTAGTGTGCCAGCTGTAACAAAAACATAGTGGTTACCATGGAATTCATCAACAATTATGCCTCGGCATTTTGGTAGCTTGTTTTAATGAAGGGGTAAAATGGTGTTGGCACATCTTCATTTCTCCTAAATAATGTTTAGACGGAAAATATGTCGCAAGACAGACGCGCTAGGTAGTTGATTTCTCGAAAGAGGCTTATAATGCGAAATAAAAACATTTATGCAAGGAAAAAAGTTTTTAGGGCTTGAAAATTTACTATAGCTTCCATGCTTCGATCGACTTAAAGGCCTCTGCACACGGGTCTATGTGGTTGACGCGATTCCTCATGCACGCCACTCGGCCTCTCATGCAATTTCTTCGTTTTCAATCGCATGCAGTCAGTTTGGAAGCGTAATTTGAGCCGTTCATGCGTTTTGTGCGTCTGATGGCGGTATTTGAGGTAATGCTGTCAAATCAGTCTTGATTTTATAATAACTATTATGTGTCTGTAAGCATATTAGTGAATATTTTTCAGTACTTCTGGAGTACTCGCTCAGATTGGCACGGAATGGTAACAGACAATTATTTCAGGTAATATGAGCAGTACCCTTTTTTATGTATTTAGTTTCAACTGATTAAAAATCTGGTGATATACTCTTGCCTTATGCGATACAGTCTAGGCTAACATAACATCTTGCAAAAAATCTTAGCGATATGAAAATATTCCATATCTGAACTGACTATTTATTGCATATTTTTAATACCAACAGAAAGCATCTCTGGAAAGTAGAAAGCAGTATGCTTAGTTTATAATAAAGTAGCCATAGAAGGTATTCAATGAAACTTTTAATACCAAAAGTTTAATTTTTTCATTTGCCAGTAGTGTGTTCGCGAGATGAAAAAAAGAAAACCTCTGTCCTGCTCGAATTTGGTTGAAGCCTCCAAATAGGGCGTGTAAGTATTTTGTAAGTTAACTTAGGTATTGTTTTAGTATTTCTCTGTTATTTCTATCCTTGCAGTGTCGCCAACACCTAGTCATCAGTGTAACCAAACTTTGTATATTCTGTCAACGGCCTGTCCGCAATATATCTGTATAGGCTAAGCAGCCGCGGTACTTTGGTATTTAGGCTCTGCCTGCGCGGTCTGCTCAGTTATATACAAAAAAAGAGCAGGGCCACTACAGATCCCTGTGAGGGTCCGTTATTTAACTTTATTTGTGGGCTCTTTGCTTTTCCCGAGATGAGCTTGAATGGTCTGTTGCTGAGAATCTCACTCAGTATGTCGGCAGCTTTTTGACATCGGATGATTCGAAGAAATTTCAAGATCAAGCACTGGCTCCAGACAGTGACATATGCCGTGGTTAGGTCAATAAATACAACAGTTGTTTTTAGCTTCCGTCTAAATCCACATTCAACGAGAGTGATCAAGGCGATTTACTTGATCTGTACAGTTTCTAGTCGGAAGCCAGCTTGTTCATCAGGGATGCTTTCCAGTATTTTCAGGCTAATTAGGTTAATAATAGTTCCTTCCGGTAATGTGTATAATACGCTGAGCTAGGCATAGCTCTGAGAATTGTCATTTGACTTGCCTCGCTTTAGTATGGGACCCACTTTCGCTTCTTAAAGCATATGGGGAACTATTCCTACTTCCGTAATATTCGTGTGAATAACTTTGTCAGCTAATTATTTGGTTGATATGGCAACACTCATTGAATTTTATTTTTTAAGTTTTGTGCGAATATCATTAAATATGTATGATAGCTTTGTTGAAACAAAAATAAATATACATTTCCTTTACACACGACTTTTAGTGACCATACAAAGTACGGGTGTATCCCCACATTCAATCTCAATACTGGAAAATATTCATACAAAATGACCTTAATTATATGAAATCGATGCATCTGTTACTTAATGCTATGTTAATGATTGCCTGTCAAAACCAAATCACAATACGATGGCGCAACCAATTATAGATGTATTTGGGTTTTCATTCCAGAGCAGATGCGTTAATGCATATCTTATCATTTGGCCCTTGCAACTGATTTCAGTTCATTAGTAAATTAAAAACACATTTTTCATTTTCGTGTGACCGACCTTCTGTGTTAATTAAAAATGACATGGTATTTGAGTAATGTGTCGCTTCAAATACCAATCAATCATTCTTCCGATTGCATGTACAGATATGGTCTAAAATTGGACTGCAGTCACCAACTGAGCATCGTATGAATATTATAAATAGGTTTTTAACAGTGTCGTTATTATTTTCATTGTCAGTAACAGATACCTAGTTGCTGACGCGTGACCTAGAAAACATGTTGGTTGAAAGATAATTTTACCTACTTCGAAAGATGAGTTTCATAGAGAACGCATCAGCTACTAAATATTTACATTCATTATATATTCTACAAAGTATCCATTACATGTTGAAGGTTTACATTAGCAAGTTTTATTTGCTATTGCAATTTTACTTTAATTTTGCACATTGCTTCATAAAAAATATGTTTATAATGAAAAGCGAATATAATGTCGTAAAAGCATACTTCGCAAATGGATAGCTCTTACCAGGATAATAAAGATGCTCTAAAGATAATGGCTACAACATTTTTTTATAAGAGGATTATAAGGAATAAGCCTACCAATTACCAATAGGTTTTATGTAGGTTAGTTGTGACTGCGCTTTTTATAGAAAACATCCTTTGTAGTCTAAGTTCAAAATCGGATGCGTTCCACGTCAGGTTAACTCTAAGATGCTCTAAATTATATCTATCGAGAAATAATTTCCCTAACTAAACAGTGCAGACTCGTTGATGGTGCCAAAAGGAACCGATAAGTGCTTCTGCAGTATTCGATGTTCTGATGACCCTTCGTCAATGCTTGTCAGAGTGACCTGAGGGACCTTTGCTCTTGCCTGCGGTCGTCTCGCTCAATAAGTCTAACAGGTCTAGTTACCCAGATACCAGACAAGTTCACTCTTCTGGTGACCAGCACTAGCACGTTATAGGAGATATGTGGATGCTAGCCTAAATGAGGTTTAAAGATGCAAGTTTCATAACATAATGGAGAAAGCGACAAACTTACTCATTCAGACGAGAAATGTGCGGTTGACTGTGTCCGATGTTTAAGCCTACTCTGCATGTCGTTAATTTCTGTAATTTTTGTGGTAGGTTGCGCAGTTTGTGGTCGACTAGGACAAGGTTCATCTCTAACTAATAACGGTTAAACTAATTAGGCCATTTGGTACAATACCTAACTGTGAACCATAGAGCTGCCAACTTTATTTTGAATGTTCTTTGTGTATTTTTAATTGATCTTAAGCTACACACCTATAGGTGTGAGGAATACGAGTAACATAAAAATTTCTAAATAAAAGTGATAGATAAGAAAATAAGTTGTGTATACATTTTATGCATATAATTCAATGTAATAAGTAAAGATAAGTCCTGTAGAGCATGATGAATCAAGAATATACGAGGAGTTTTGATAAGTTCGTGACTTTTATAGAAAAACATTATATTTTGGCACATCATCATATTGTTTTTCTAAATAATACCCTTTCATTAACATACAATTAGTCCAACGAGTTTCCAATTGTTTCAACCATTCAAATGACAGGGGTTCCTAAAATATAAGCGATTGTTCAAAGATGTCCTGTTCATTCGACCAGAAACCTCTTCGCCTAGCTATTTCTTTAGGTTTGGAAACAGCAAGAACTTGAAATCGGATTAATCTGGATCATATGGTGGATAAGGTTTCAGTTCGTAGCCCGACTGATAAATTTTTGTCGTGGTGTCTACACACGTATGCACCCATGAATTATCCTGACGATCCAGTAACTTCTTTTCGTTAAGTGAGGATTTTTCTGCCCCAAAGCAGTTTCAGATCTGTCCAAGAGTGGTAAATAATATCCACCAATAATGTTGTTACCTTTTTCAAGGTAATCAAAATGACTGACCCCACCAGACTTCCAGCAAACTGTGTTGACCGACTGGTCAATCTTACCCTTCTTCGGTGAAAAACTTTTTGGGATTACTACGAAACATTGCCCAAAAACGCTTGGAGTGGTTGTATTTGTAGCGAATTGTCAGTTAACTCAGCTTTTTCATATTGGAATATTCATTCAAAATTTTATGCATACAGCTTCACCCAACTAACACACATCCAATCTTCGAAAAAGGTAGTAGTAGGTAGTAGTCTGAGCGACCTGAATGTTCGACGTCATTTTTGTAGCAGGGCGTCCATAACTTTGTAAACTACTTTTTCACGACTGACACTAAAGTAGAATTTACCAAGCCTCTTTCTGGTTTCAGTAATTATTTTTGCGCAAAACATAATCCTTATTCCGGTCACATCACTACGGTCTACCAGAGGCCTACCTCTACAAGTATGCCTGCGCACGCTTACCGTAGCGTGTATGTGGACTGCTTGTGCGGTTTCAACGGCTGTAAGACATAAACTATATACATAACACAGCTTGCTGAAAAGTTCACACTACTCTATCAACAGACAGCAGTTTATAGACAGCAATGTTTTTTATTTCTGTGTCAGCGACATCGACTGGTCTGATCATTAGCCTCGTGTTTTGTGTAAGCTTTGATACTGTTTTCCGGCGCCACTCTAGGAACAGCACTGTTAATTCGAAGCCATCAGTAAAAGCTCAGGTGGGGATTCACTTTTATGCAAATCTAATTCTCATTGAAAAAACCAGAAATAAACTTCCGCCTCTGATCTTCCGGTCACGAGCCCTCCGCTCTGCCGACTGAGCAAACCCAACCCCGACAACAGTGTTAACATTAATGTTATTGCAGCGGGAAATTATCGAACCACCTTCGTACGGTCTAATCGGCACAGCCAGCGCTGTGACCCGACTTCAATCCCCGGCACCGGTATCGTGACCAATCAAAGCAACAGGTGTGTGTTGCCGTGTGCATCTTGTGCGTGTGTGCAGCGCACTTCTCGGCGCAGCCACCAGCTGGAGCACACCTGGGTGTGTCGTGGTACTCGTAGTACTGGTACCATAGCTGATACACTAACCAGATCGAGCACTCAGGTCGTTGGAGATGCGATCGACGCGACGACGAAGAAACGGTGTGTAAGCGCCTGGGCTATCGTGCTTTGTTAAGACTGCCTTTCCACCAAAGATGTGCTATGCTAGGTTGCTACCTCTAATATCGATAAATCATGTAAATTTGTCAGCAAGGCATATCACTGGTGGAAAGGGGTTTAACTAAGCTATATTTTTATATACAGGGTGCTTCAAAAAAGGTCTCTAGGATAGGTAGAATACTGAAAAATCATTAGAGTTTGCTAAGTAAAAGTTTTCGTCATGCCATTCGTATTCATGACGTAGTATTGAGCACACCTTTTTTTGAGGTTATATTTACTAATAAAAGTTTTAAGTGAGCTAAACTGTACTCTTGGTAAAACTTGATACTGTGTACCGTTTTTAGAATATTTTGATTTGAAAATTATGAAATAATAACCGATGCTAGTATAAAGTAATGCTAAAGTTATGAATTATTATTACTAATTAGTATGCATTATGTAAATTAAACATCTTTTGTCACTTAGATGATACGTCATCGATAAAACGGATACATGTTAAAAAAATGGGATTGAGGGCTGTCCTTTCTTGTAATGTTTGACAAAAATAGAATGTTATCGGTAGATTGTCTGGCAAGAGCTCTTGGACTTCTCTGTAATGATAAAGATGTAGCTGCTGCTCTCCAAGTACTTGAAGATGACGGATTTGTCTGTCTTGCCATATTCCTTACGCTAACTATTATACCTTGATCAACTAAATCTAAAATAATATTTTGTTTATTAATTAATCTTGTTGTTCTTGGCCTACCAGAACCCATATTTTTTTTGTTCTACGTTCCCAGTTTCTTGTCAACGTCGTTCAACAGCTCGCGCCAAATGTTTTTTTACTTGGTAAGTTTGTTCTAGGAAATTTTTCTGCATAACGCGTAGCAGCTGCACTAGAGTTACCTAAACACTCAGGTTAATCAATAATTAATCATGTCGACATATTCAACATTTGACTAATCTTTTTTTACAATATCTAATTTTACAAATAGAGAGGTTCCAAAAATCTAATTATTGTTGAGTGACTATTGTTGATTGTTCCATGGCAAACTTAAAGAAAATCAAATACCGATTAGAATGGACTTTTGTGAAACGTTGCTATAAAGGAAAGCCCTCAATTCCAAGTTTTTAACATGTATCCGATTTATTCATGAGGTCAGTCACAACAACTCAAAGAGGTAGTCGAGGATTGGCTGAGGACCTATTAATCTTAACTCTATACTTACCCCGATAATTTTCTATGCCTGCTAGTACTATGATTGTTGATGTATACAGACATTCCACTGTGTCTCTTCCTTCTAGAAATGCCCTTGCTTGTAAATTCAAATAGCAATATTAAAGATTTACCAATTTCAATAAATCGTCTCCAAAGAGTCTTGTAAGGTCTTGTCTTCTGGACCTTTAAGGAAATTTATTTTAATGACCTCTTACCTTTTTTTAACACACTCTTTAGAGATGAATCTCACTTTGCACATGATCCGTATTCAATGGTTAAAGCTATGTTTTTTTCATCTAAAAGTAATAAGGTCTGCTCTGGAAATAAATACATTATATATGATGCCACTTTTAAACAATCCAAGCATTAGAAACATAGCAAAATTTTGAGAATAATGTTCCACATGCTAATGGAAGTAGAGGTTTCATATTACAATCCACACTACATTTTCGTCTTAAAATTCAGTAAGCTTTGTTCGTTTCTATTACAGCAAATAGGGGACGTCGTACTAATCATAAAATTAAATAAGCAAATAAGTACCTTTCCACCAGAACTGTACAGAACTTGCATTGTAGCATTTCCGTTCAGAGCTTCGAAGTGCATGATCCAATAATCAATAAGAACACTAACTCACTAACAATGAAATTTAAAATTTTAAAAGCTTTTCTCCATTATTACGTTGTCATTCGAGCGTTATCCTATGAAATAACATAATTTATTATTCGGAAAGCAATTTCAGTACTTAAGCTTTTTAACTGGAGCACCGTTTATTATTAACAGGATAAAATAAGAACATACTGAACAAACAGGCTCCAAAAGTTCTGCAAATTCAAAAATCAAATTCAAACACCTATACCATCTATGAAGCCATCATTACACAGTGAACTGTGTTAAGTCAGAATAAATCGCAAGAAGGCCTTAACCTTAACCTCATACGTAAAGGCGCAGGCGTATACAAGGGGAGGGTGTAATAGGGGTAATTACCCCTCCCAAGATTTTCTAAAAAAAGACTCAATTCAACTTTGACTTAGTTTATGTGACTTATTTATTTAAACAATTTTCGCACTGAAAAAAAAATCTTTTTTGCAGTAACTAAATTACAAAAGGGTTTGTTTTGCATTATTACAGTGATGCGTATCTAATTTATTCCCATTGTCACATAACCAGTTGGATGCCCTATGCAACGTGATAGCTTGTCACAAAAATTTACCTAACTCATTACCTGTTATAAAAATTGCACCGATTAGAAAAGTTAAAACACTAATTAAAGAAAATGGAGTACGGGTTGTGGCTACTAGGGTACCTAACCGTTGAGTCTTCATGATCGTTTAGTTTTGTATGCTGTGCCAATAAAATGTTCACGGATGATACGTATTACATATTATTTCCGTAAAATTAAAATTGATTAACGCATCAACAGATTTTTTTTATTTCATCTCCCCAAAATACCTGAAACTCCACTGTTTCACTTGCTGTTTATATCTTCTTTCTGATATTAATAGGTACTGTTAACATTTTCCTTTTCTCTTGCATCAACGTCCTTCACGAAGGTATTACAAAGAATGGTGAAAGCATACTCAATTCCATGCCCTGCTACCTCCCACCCCCAACACTGAGGCCTGGATAAGCCCCTGCGTAAAGGTATACAGAGGTATAAACTCAATTAGTTGTTTTAATGAAAAGTAAGCCAATTCAGATGAAATTGATATGACACAGATACATAGATATAGCAAAGACACAAGACAAGGCATTACTCCTGAGTATCAAGTCCTAAACCTCTAAACTTACCAACAGAGAAGTTCTGTGAAAGAAAGCTTCGCTTTGTGAATTGTTCTGTTGGCTGTCATGTGAAGTTAAACCTAACCTTATACTTTTATAAATTTCCTGTCTCGAATCGAAGCTATTTTGTCTCTTTAGTTATTGTACGGATAATGATTAATTCCGATAATTTGAAAACTACACATCATTTTCGCATTGGTGGATACTCACCACATGTTTCCCTTACCGCCGTATTGTCTCTACCTGCTAAATACAAACCTTTCAACCAAGTATCAACCAGGTTAGTGAAGTCTGCGTGATGTCTGATTCGCTGGCCACATATGAAAAATTATGTCTTTTCGAGCGTCTAGGGTATCACCTAAAGGTATGCATTGAATATTGGGTACTTAAGTAAGAACGGCACACATGTATTATATCCATTTCCGATTGGCTGTAGAGGGATTCAAATATTTTCCTCATTTTCTCGGCTTTCCCTTGCCCAAAAGAATCGCGGAAAAATACGGGAAGAATATTATTAACAAAACATTCATGATACTAGTCCATTATTGATCTTAACATAGGTATGAATATTTGGTGACGTTTATTATTGTTATGATTAATTACTTACAGCTTTTAAAATACATGACACCTTAAGCTCGCATCTAAAGCAAATTCGGCGAATGTGAAGTAGTGCATAAAGAAAACATGTACATATCTGAAACGTGAAGCAGCAAATATTTAAGAATGATGGTAACCCGACCGATACGTATTCATGCCAATAACTTCATCAGTCCCAAATGAATGGTAGTTGCAATTAGATAGATAGATGACAAATAAGTACCACAAACCATTACACTTGTTTCTAGCTGAGAGGGCAATAATGGAAAGGCAAACAACTGCACCTTTTCCAGCTGTAGTTTCTAAAGCGTCAAGTGATAATTCAAAACGGTCAAGTTAATTTTCCAACTCGTAACTTGTAATTTCAAACTGTCAGGTGTAATATATACATGTCCGTTTGAATTTACAATTGACGAGTTGGAAAATTAACTTGACCGTTTTGAATTATCACTTGACGCTTTAGAGGCTACAGCTGGAAAAGGTTTAGAAGCAACCAACGAGAGCTAACCAGCACATGTGTGGCTTTGGTTAAGGTTGCGTTTCCACCAAAGATGTGCGAGGATATAAATATTAAGAGGAATGTGTAGTAACAAAAGCAGACAAAAGCGAAGCATTTACGAAAACGATTTTTGACGGGATTCCATAACCAACGTTTAACGCTTCGTTACGCTTTCGGCATGGAGCTCGATAACTCACGAGCATTCACGAGTTGGCTTAAATATCTCTGGATGAGACTCTGCAAAATCCAGCAATTCCGACTATTGCGAAGGATTAGTTTTTCCTCTTCGATTCATTGCTGGTAATTAAGTATACAAATAAATTTAAGCGAATTGTTGCTTTGACACACATTAATAATAACGTCAAAACTTGACAAACAAGATTAAATATTTTTTTTTGCTATCGCTTATAACGTTCGTCTACGTTCGTTATATCCGAGTCGGAACAAAGACATTTATGGAATACCGAAACGAGCGAAAGCGTTGGAAGAATGTCGCTATCGCTTCGCTTAGAGTTACAGAATCGCCACACAGGTCTGGTGGAAACGGCTTAGCGGAGCCAAGTTTCTGTACGTACAAAACAAGGCATGTTGGCGAGGAATGTGTGCTACCAATGTGTTTTGAGAGATGTGCCCTAGAAATGCGTTGCGAGAGATGTGGGCGAGGGAAGTGTGCAGCTACACATCCTTACAACGCTCATCTGCACACCGCTTCACAGCTTCGCCACACACCTTCGCACAGCTCATCTTCCTAGCACATCTCTGGTGGAAACACCCACACCGTTTCACAGCTCCGCCACACATTCTCACTACGCACATTTTCCTAGCACATTTCTGGTGGAAACGCAACATAAAAAGCGCATTGTCACCATAAAGCCTGCCTGGGTACTTAACAGCAGTTAGCTATAAAGGTTGGTCCTTACGAGTCAAATGCTATTGTGGTCTATAGTACGACCATAAGCTTGTATGTCTGCCATTTTACACTCATATAGGTGATTTTGGCATTAAACATTTAATCGAGTATAGCAGATATAAATTTAAGTATCTCGTTAGTGGATACAAAACCGAACTGAATGTCGTGTCGTCTGCTAACGATAACAGTCAACCTATTGCGAATACAACTTTTATCGCTCCTCTGAATCAAACGTTTGAAACGTTATTAGCTCTAAATTTATACATCCCAGACAGTACGCTATAATCGTATTATGGGTTATTCGCATATTCTGTTATCTTTTAATAAAAGACTGAGTGTGAACATAAAAGTGGATACAGAGCCAGCAGGTTTATACAGCATTTGTACCTGCCTGCGTGGGAAAAATCCAATGTCTACAAGCAATAACTTCCTGCTAAAAAGTTCCAAAGATAGTTTGACCTTTGTCAAGACTCATCAAGCCCATGTATTTGTGTAAGTGTATGAGATATTATCGGGGATATTATATTCTCGGCAAAATATCTCCAAACAACTTCGTATTCTAGTCTACACTCTACATATCGAGAAAAACACACGTGCTGCTATCTGGGTGTGTTCGGTAGTAAATTACTATCAAGCATCCATTGAAAAAACTATCGTCAGAAAACCTGCTGCACTTGACAGCTCGCACGTTGATTGACGCACACTGGCAATCGTTTTTTTTTTCAGCTGGTATCCACAAGAGCGTATCAATGCGACGTATCTAACCAAATGCGATGACCTACCCCAAGCACGATTCGGCCAAAAAAGCGGTCGCTGACCATGGTTAACTGTAACGATCGATTTACGCCATCCAGCGAGCAGTCCCGGGAGGGAACCCTGCGGCAGACCGACGCATTGAGTCGTACCGTCGTAGTCAGGTCCGTATCCTGGAAATTGTACATCCAGCGTAGCACGGTACAACAATGCAAAGGCAAGGTTATTATACAAAGCGCATGTAGTCACATATAGACCAGAGAACATGTGGGTAGGCGACATAATAAATGGTTGTTTCTAAGTTTAAGGGTGTGTCCATAATGACACATCGCACCACACTTAGTATTGTACCGTAGTATCGCATCCACCTCGCATAGACCCCAAAATTTACCCACCCCAAAAAAATGGGACATTATGTGGAATCCTTAAAACACATCAGAACTATCTTTAAGCTTTCTCATATTTTTCGTTTTTTTCTTTTGGAAATCACCCTGATGCCTGCATTGACACAGTTTCGAAAGTTATTTATACTTATGTCTAGGATACATAGAAATACAGCATCAGACTTTCATTACAACATAATCCATATATACGTATAAATTACAGATTCTTGGATGAGTGATAAGCAAAACACTCTTAAGAAGTGACTTTTTGTGATACTAGGTAGAAAAAGCATTCAAAAAAAACTATTTGTGGAAACTGAAAGCTCTTATTATGTCAACAATCTGGTAGGATTTTCATGTAGTTTTTTAATTAATATTTTGTGCGCCCCCTTCCAAAAATTCAGGAACCGCCACTGTCTCTCAGAAACTAAAAATAAATGAAATTGATTGGTAATTGATTGGCAATTGATACGTGACACTCCCCAAAGAAAAAGTAAAAAATGGTTAGGAGCTCCTTAAGCACCTAAAAAGGAGGTTTGAACAAGTTCTACGTTTTAAGTTTTTTGATTATTACTCCACCACCATTAGAGCGACTCAAATTCTACACTTTGTCCATCTAGAGTAGTAATAATCCAAAGTCAAAATTTCATTACTACTGGGCCAGTGAAGTGCGATGATTATCTCAATAAAGTCTGTCCGACTTTTGTATATTATTTATATAAATTAATCGTAGGTTATATTGATTGTGGAGAACTTTTGGGTTCCATGTACTTTGTTGCCTCTCGTACAATACGCAATAACTTCCTATTTTCTATACCGACACATCCTACTGATTATGTTATGGACAGCTTTCTCACACCGAGGTATGCAGAATCTTAAGTAATAACAAAAAGTAAGAAGAGCTTCCATTTAAATGTTCTAAAAAAAATTTATATAACACTATAGGAAAACATAAAAAACCTCAAAAGTCCGGCATATTGGATTAAGAGTGATTTCAGAATATTTTTCTAATTAAATTTTTGGCAACCCCTTTCATTTGATACCCATATTGCAGAAGTACCTAAAAAATAGCTATTCCGCCATCTTGGATGGTCGGCCATATTTGTTTCAGAATTACGTCACATTCTTTTATGAGTTGCTCTTAACAAGCCCTTTCACTTGATGCCTATATTGTAGAAGTGCATGAAAAATAATTACTCCACCATCTTGGATGTTCCGCTATATTGGATTTAGAATGTCACATTATTTTTCTAGTTACTGTCAACAAGCCTTTCATGTGGTACCCATATTGCAGAAGTGTATAAAAATAACTATTCCGCCACCTTGGACGGTCCGCCATATTGGATTTAGAATGACGTCGCATTATTTTTCGAATTATGCTTTAATTTGATACCCATATTGTATAAATGCATTAAAATTTATTATTTCGCCTTCCTGGATGGTCCGCCATATTGGATTTAGAATCACGGTACACAACTTATCGTGTATTGTCATCAAAACTAAATGTGTATACAAATGTCAGATCAATCGGTTAAAGACATCTGTTTCAAAATTTAGTAGCAAGATTCCACCCGAACAAACATACATACATTGCAAGTTACCGGGTGGCTTCACTGCTCCGTTGCGTTGCGCTCCGTCGTCACCGCGTCACCGGAGCGTCGCTGTCCATATATTTTACACATGCAACGGAGAGGTGGCTCCATTACGGTCTCCGTAGCTGGATGCACATTTTTAACGGATCGACGCGCGAGAGCCAAAGTGGGGAGCAAGGCGATACACTGCTAGGCCGGCAGGGTTGCCGCTACTATTACACCTGTGTTTTGATCTATTGCGAACGGTTCAGATAATTTGAATTTTTTTCACTCTTTTTTTTACTATTGCTATTGAGTAGCATCTGAGTGAAGATAAGAACCGAACGATATCTTTTTCAGAAAAATGACTACGGGAGTGTATGTATGTATGTCGAGTTGGGCTGCATTATGAAAATAGTGCCTTTATTCAGCGCGTTTGATAAACAAAACATATTTCGACATTGAACATGGCGGAATAGTTATTTTTAACGCATTTTTACAATAATGGTATCAAATCAAAGAGCTTGTTAAGAGCAGCTCGAAAAATAATGTGACGTCATTCTAAATCAAATATGGCGGAACATCTAAGGTGACGCAATAATATTTTTTTAGCACTTCTAAAATATGGGTATCAAATGAAAGGGCTTGTTGAGAGTAACTCGAAGAGTAAATGTGACGTCATTCTAAATCGAATGCAGCGGAACATCCATTATGACAGTATAGTTATCTTCAATACATTTCGACAAAGTGGGTATCGATGAAAGGGTTTGTTACGAAAAATAATGTGACGCCATCCTAAATTCAATATGGCGGTACATCCAACATGGCGCAATAGTTTTATCTATGCACTTCTACAATATGAATATCAAATGAAAGGGCTTGCTGCGAGTAACTTGAAAATAAATGCGACGTCGTTCTAGATGCAATATGGCGGACCATCCAAGATGTCGGAATAATTATTATTAATGCATTTCTACAATATAGGTATCAAATGAAAGGGTTTGTTGCGAGTAACTCGAAGCCAAGGCGGCGGAGCCTGTCGATGACGGCCGAACAGCCCACGAACTAACAGTTGATCGGGCTATAGCCGCGAAAGCCTTACACAATACAAAATTTATTGCAAAAAAAAATATTATATTCATAATTCACTAACATAGAAAATATTTGTTTTGCTCTAAAAATCATAAATTTTCCACTCAGGACGACTTATATTTGTATTACATGCATTTTTAAACAGGCACAAACGCCTGACTTTTGGAATTCTGATTGCATTGTATCAAAGTTTTGCCCAAAATGCAAAAATATTTGAAATTCTTGTTTCGAAAATACTACTACCCAACTTCATTAATTCCACGAAATAATAAAATCAAATATTATAATTTCAATAAAACAAATAAATTGCTTTGATCCTTAATTTTCACTTAAAGTGCTAACATTATAATTTACAAAATTTCTTTTTTTTTTAAATCGTATACGAGTTCATTTTCTTGAATTATCCATTGAATAAAAAAATAATTATATTGTGCAACTTTGATAACGCTAGAGTTTTTTCCCACTTTTTAAATTTTGGCGCCTTAGAATATATGACGCCCTGGGCACTAGCCCCGACTGCCACTGCCACTGATGACATACCTACAAATTGATATCAACAAAATTCATGAAAGTACATGATCCGAGTGCGCTTTTCAGAAAAATAATATGCTACAATTCGATAATTATGTTACATCTGGCATCGCCGCGCGGCGTGCACTGCTTCGACGTCGTCCGTCGCCGACGCGCCAGTGGAGCCTACCATGCGCTGCTCCGTTCCGACGACGCAGCGCAACGGAGCAATGGAGCCGGACCGTTAAATAAAAGCTACTAAAACAGTATTAACCTTGGCCCTCTTATATTCTATATTCATAAGTTTTATGTGTTTGGTTTATACGTCAAATTTGACGGAATTGACAAGTTTAGCTTTGGTAAAAATGTGGTTTGCGTTTAATAAACAAATTAACTTAAATAAACAAAAAACGGACAGGTATTTCTTCAAAACCAATATTAATATAAGCGTCCAAATACGTGAACATACCCCAACATATACCCTTCGTCTTATCTGCATGGAACCTATGTATTATAGTCAAGGGTTCCAAAAGTAGTTGACCATATTAAATTTCACGTCTTAGATTTAATCTGCACATAAGCAAAACCTTCTTCTGAAAAAATTCTAGAGCCAGTCCTGCTTCAAATAGTTCTCCGCAAGACGTGCATAGTAGATTGCTTACTTGGTGTTTGCCATCAGCGCAAAAAAATCTTCTAAGTATTATTGGGATCATTAAGACATTATGCCTTTCACGTAGCCGTTGTACTACCGTTTAAGGATTAATGTTATTATCGCAGATGAGTTCTTATTTATTACAATTTATAGGGAAGACGAGGTTGTTAAAATTCCGTTGGTTTTTGAAGAGCGGCTATTGTACACACAAGTTTCCACGCTGTACACATGTTAGGGCACCATTAGAACAAAAACGTTATGTTATTTAAATACCTTTTTTCATGGAGCAGGTACGTCAAAAGAAGTAATATGAATTGGTTTCTTTTAGGTACCCCCTTACCAAGGTAATGGCTATAATAAATGAGCATTGCGGTCAAGTCGTTTGAGGTAACTTGTATGTAAACATTAGGTTCCATTACCCTAAAAAGTGACCTTTGTGATATTCTACATTTCACAAACATATCAGTAGATCTTTGTCTTCCCATACCACAGATGCTGAAATTTAGAGTGTGAAGAGGTATACGATCATTGTAGGTTACATTTCTGAAAATCGTTACATTGGCGGTGAAGTAATTGGCAAAAAACAGAAATCAAAAATTTTGTATTTAGGGATTCTAGGGGTACCTAACCATTTTCACCTTTCTTTCTGGAACGTGGTGGAAATGGAGGGCTAAGGAGGGTAGGGGATTTTGAAATTCAAATTGACATATATTCATAAAGGGCTCTCTATCGCCTCAAAATTGTAACGGTCATATTCTATATATAACAGCACATAGGCCCCATGGGGCCCCTTATACATTCTCTTAACGTTCCCTCAGGGCTGTGTGCCATCTTAACCTACTGGATAAAGTGGCGATACGACTCAGCGGGATTGCCGTTGAACTGGCCACGGAAGACCCCCCCCAACAGTCTCATCTTCCTGTTCACATCGCTTGCACGGGGGTGTATCACTCCAGCCTATTTTGTAGAGCTTTCTCCTTCGCTCACCTCAGCTCCAGTAACAGCACCAGTCGGAATTCAGAGGTGTTGTCTGGGCATAGACCGGTAGTATTTAGCTTCTCACTAGGTTAAGGGTCTAGGGTATAGCGCGCGAAATTGAGAATCCGAGAAAAGACGTATTCCGGTGTTAGCGAGGAGGCGTCGCCACCTGTTCCCTTTCTCCAGTGTGTGTATCTAAGATAAGGGCAGATAAGTCCAAAATTGCGAAGGTAAGGTCAAAAGGTCCAAAGGTCAGGTCCAAAGGTCACTATAAAAATGAATTTCGCATTTCAAAGCTCCTGAAGTTACCTTTAAACTTACAGTAATGACTCAAAGAGCAAATTGAAGAAGAAAGCTTGCGCTTGTGCAACTATTTAGCTTTTTTTTGATATCGTGTTTGGTTGTTAAATTACAGGCATTTATAGAATGTATGATTTTGCATTGTTTTTTTTTGCACATTAAAAAACTTTTTTGAGAAAATCGAAAATAGTTGTCATTCATTAAGGTCTTAACTATCGCTTTCTGAAATATCATAAATGTAGGCCCCTTAACTAGGTTAACTAAGGTGTTGTTTGTGATCATTACTCACGTTTGTGTGCAAGTACTGGACAAAATGTCTGCTTCCAACCAGTTAAATAGCAGTTCGAAACAGTTTCCACTAGGACAACACAGTTTTGCTTAATTTATTTTAGGACAAACTAGTTCATGCTTTCGTTCTACGGATAGACTAGTTTAGCCTAGCAAAAACTAGGTTACTCTAAGATCGGGTTTGGTCGGTACTATATACTTGTATGTATACCAGAAAAATCATCCCTCATCTGTCTGTCGTAGAGATTTATAGGTTCGGAAGAAACCGGGAAAAAAAAGGAAAAAAACGGGAAATCTAATTTTTTGAGCTTAAAGCCTAAAATCTAAAAACAAGTTAATATAATTGTGAGATAAATGTACATCCGTGAATATAAATCGCTTTAATAACAAAAAATATATATTATAATTAGTATATGTATTATATGAATACTTTACGTCATATTTAAAGAAAGGGAAAAAGTCTGGTTAACAATATAACATAAACTTTAGATAGCTATATAATAAAAAATACATGCACAAAAATTTAAAAGAACTGCCAAAGTAAGTAAAAAACATATTTAGACAAAGCCAACATAATTTTCAAGTACATACGAAAAAAGAAAAACTCTTGATTTAGTTAAAAAAATAACAAACTTGAGAACATGTAATATAATAAACAGAAATTAACATAGAAAAACACAGAAAGAACTGACAAAACCGGTAAAAAAATATTACTTGGCCAAAGCCAGAAGACAGAGGCACTTCATTGTCAAGATCTGAGTCTTCGGACAAAGGATCTGGTTCTGATTCTGATTCATCGTCATCCTAGAGGTCATGAATACGCTCAATAGCCATTTTAGCCTACTTTAAAAGCGGAAATGATCTAGCATTGAAGGACATTTTTCATTTTCGTCCACCAACAATGTTGTCAGGGTTGTAACGCTGCATTTCATATTGAGAACGTGTTCAAAACAATTGCTGTATTGACTTATATATACCTCCCTGGATATTAAAATAATTTTTTTTAGTCGTAAGGAAAATGCTTTTTTTTCTGAAACTTAACCTTTTTCCTATTTTTCCGACAAAAAAAACCCGTTTTTCCCACCACACCCTTCTTCCCGGTAATTTTGAAACACTGGTCTGTCGTCATAATTTTATCCGGATATCCCAATAACAGTCACACCAATTTTAATAATATTGGTGGCAGACTATAATGTGGATTTTGGAAATATGGAAAAAATTGTCGGCGCCTATACAAACTTTTACAATTTCCTTTTTGAGAGTCTGAAATTGATGGGGAAGGTGGGTTACAGAAAGGTATATAGTTATGAGTTGTTTTTAACAGATATGTGTGATGCCTTATACATTTTACAACCGCATTACTACCATAGTACAGAAAGAATAGAATCAAACTTCATTTTGAGGTGTTTTAGGTCCCTGATGGGAATCACATTGAGACGAAAAGCAGATATTATAGATTACAACTGATTATCCTATAATGTATTGTAATTCCTGGAACTTATCCTGTGGTAGCCCCTCTGATTCCCCGTGCTTTACTGACTCATCATTAAGACCACGTCTGTTTTCACTAACGCTTGAGCAAGAAGTTTGACAAAACATCAAGTTGAAATAATCACAACGTGTCAACGCGGTACCCGTATGAGTCGATCAAAATTAATAGATTTTTCTATAAAGCGTTTTTCTTGGCAATGAATAGTTTTAAAAAGACTGCCCGCAATGCAATGCATTTATTGAAGACCACCGGATTAACGTCACAAGCTTCCATTTGTAGAAACTTCCGGATAATATTTCCGGTAAAGCAACCTTCTTGAGTAGAACCATAAATCAACCACATAAAAATTCCAAGGATTACATCACGTGAAAACCCAGGAAAGAGCAAATGGAAGTAAGATATCAAATGACTTAAACATGCACAGAACCAACCATCCTGGTTGTTTTTCGCTTTCCTGGAATTCCGTAATAGTAAGAACTAAGATAAATGATCCCCTTAAATATCGCGTATAATATATCTTAGCAGGAATTTGAAAAGTCTCGCATTTTTCATATTACATAGATTAGAATCTAAACATTTACACACAAGATCATGCTTACTACCACCATTACATAATGTCAATCCACGATTTGCATATTTTGCAGTCTCGTCCATAGGCGTCGCATCGACAAGGTACTCTATCTAATAAAGACCGCTTTAGACTACCTTATTTTTTGAAACAGATTTCATTGCATACACCAAATTGTCTCAAAAGCGTAATATGAATGAAAATTGGAATGGAGAATAGAACATGTTCTATTTCCATTCGATTTTTGAGCATGCGCATTCTAAATATAAATGTCGTTGCGTTACAGAATAGTTAAACAGAGATAGGCAATAGTTTCACAGCTAACCCTACTTTACAACCTAACGTGTGTCCACAGTCATTGCTTATTAGTAATCTTCACTGGACTTGAGTGTCTGTCAAGTGTTTATTGAAATTTGGAAACCCCCAGCCCCAGCCCCAAGACCCATAACGAGTTCTTTTATTTGCTATGTGGTAGTGGCGAGAGAGTTTACGTTTACGAGAATTTCTATGAGCTGTGTGGCAGCATTTGTTTGACATTTTTTTATTTTAGTGCATGCTGAAGTAAAGTAATAATAGAGAATTTGAGTAAACTGTAATCGTTTAGTTATAAAAACATCCAAATTCCAAAGCTAAGGAACTAGATTATGTTTGATTTTGGACATTATGTCCATACAATCACAAAATATTTAATTACAGTATACATATGTATTTGAGATTTAACGACTTTGAATGCAGTTGACATCTATACTGAGGCAGTTGACAGATAACATCTGGAAATAGAATATATAATGCGGAGAATCGTTAATTTATTAACCAAAGATTAATGCAGTGTCAGAAAAGCAAAATGCTCTATCAAACTATTTTGTATTTTAGTTGTGGTTCAAGAAATTAAATCAAATGTGATTTAAAAAATAAGGTAGTCTAAAGCAATGTTAACAGGATATAAAGTTAGGCCCACTAGCGTAAAGCCCAGATATGCAATAACCAGAATGTGTGGGCACCTAACAGCATAACAAGAAACGTCACCTGAAGCTCCGCCCTCAATACTGAATTTTTCCCTTGCTCTCTGATGGTGCTGTTCGTCAGCACACCTTAACAAATTTCAGCACGCATGCAGTTAACTGGGTAGAAGTACACACACATAAAAAGAAACTCCTAATTCAAGAATTCGGATAGCCTTGGAAATATATAGCATATCCTTGCGACAGGAACATCTTTTCTGCTCTGCGAAAATTTACTTGATGAGGAAATTTTGATAAATTTGAACCAAGAGATATATATTTTTGATTTCAATAGATACAAGGCTATCATAATATTCCTCATAACTTAAACTTCAATACTCTTCTATCAAGTATTTCATAAAGTATTGGTAAGGGTATCTTATTTCCAACTGAGCTTATTTTACTTCGATCAAGAATACAAATAACTTGATTCTCCATTGACAATATAACTTGGTATATGCAGATCGCCAGATTACCACAGGCCACAGAGTCATTTAATCATAATTCATGACTTTACCTGTCTGTGTGTTATATTGTCATTTTTTTATGGCGCAGTTAGGGTTATGATGACCCGGGTGATGACCTCATACAGGTATCCGTGTGGAAGTATACAGTATTTGATATGCAAAATTAATGTAAGTAGTTGTAAATACAATATAAACAATGACTGATCGCTGGACGTTACACATTCTTCTAGTTCAAAAGTAATGCTACATATTTTTTAGTTCTCTGGTAATCGGCATTCTTCAAAACTATACATTTGGAAAAATATTAAAAGAGGCAAGATATAAGCGACAAAGTAACCAAATGCTTCTGCCAAAAAAAAAATGTTGAACTGTTGGCGTCGAGATTATTGATTATTACTTAAGGCAACAGTACGGTATTCTTATATGTGATATATTTATTATTTTGTTTCCAAGATTATCATATGCAGATTTAGTCCAATTTTCAAGACTCTGCCGCACTATATGATAAAATAATTAGTTTAGTTTCTTAGCTTAAGATTATAAGTTTAAAATTATAACAGGTTTGCGCATATAGGAAGATATACTTATATTCTTCATCCGAGAGTTAATTTTTATGTCTGCAGGTTAGATGTATCGGTGTTCTTGAAAAATCACTTAAGGGGTGATACACGTACGAACTTTAAGTACGCGGTTTTTAAGTTCGCGAACTTACTCGGCTCGACGCGGTGACACACGTGAAGCTGATATCACTCATTTTGATAATTTTCCTAAATAAATAAAACTTTTAACAAACGCTAAACACAACAAGCGTTGCGCATCGATGGCCTGCCAAAACAAAGTGGTGGCTCGCGGCTCGCAGTACGTGCTGAGACCAGCTACGAGCAACATTTGAAACCAGTTGGCTCCCGGCGGTTTGCGCGACGGTTTTAAAGTACGCGTACTTACCGGTGACACACAGGCGAAAAAGGTCGTCGAGCCATAAGTACGCGTACTTGCTCGTACGTGTATCACCCCTTTAAGACTTGCTTACATTAAATATAATATGCTGTATAAATTTATTGCGTTGCCAACGTAACAGAATCAATATATGAAGATATATTTGATATAATTATACGGAATTCCTCAAAATAGTCTCCTACATTTGAAATCTCGCACGAAAAAAAATCTGCACAATTAGAGGCCTTTCCATAATTTTGCACCACCATGTACTAGAAAAAACTGTTTTATAGATATAAAATATTAGTTAACATATACCTAACAATTCGTTATCTCTTTCAAAAAATAAAAGTACTTCTCCAGTTTTCCAAAACAGCATTTTAAATGGGATAAACTATCATTCACTGAAAAAAGGACCATATGCTGTTTGAAACTGTTCTGTCGATGATTCAGTATGGAGAACTTGCTCTTCTAAATAATATAGTATATTGGACTATCACTAGATCACGTACACTTATGGATAGTTTATAACTTTTGCAGACTAACATACAAAATTCATGAAAAATCTAAATATTCCGGAGAGTAACTATTCAAATCCGTAGTTCATAACGAACAAAATGAATTTACACGGTTTTAGTTTTCTTTATAATTATATTAAATATATTTTTGAATCCATATTGGCACAACTCCTTAAATTTTAATTCCAAATAGTTTGTCCTCATCTCACGTTCAACAGATTCAGTTAATTTTTAAATTGAAATATATTATAGTATTACGCGAGAGATCCGCCCCTTTGGCGACACTCATGGTGTCATTTTTTATGTTCCAATCGGCATACGCAACCATTTGTGGTGTTTCATGAGGTTTATGGGCTGAAATCTGCATAGGATAGACATTACCGAGAGACAGTCTTGAAAGCTATTTGTTGAATTGTAAATAAATTGATTCGTTCAAGTGTATACGTTTAGCAGTTGTTCCTGGTTAAATGGACTAGATCTTCTAACAGAGTTGGTATATTGCATACGAAACGGATATCCAGTACACAAAGTGTAATATTTGAGTACCTACTACATGTGTGGGCATATTTTCGACCAATTTTTCAAAAGGAAATTATTATTGTTTGGATGCTGCAATTTTCGAATGCTACAGCAAATGGAAGTACATGAAATTGCTTGCCATTGTAGGAAATACATACATCGGTTTGTTTGATCGTTTAAACGCGAACTGATATGTTTATTGGTTATAGTAAGGATGCTTAACGATTTCAGCCATTTGATGGAATAAACAATGTCCACTATTTGAAATTAACTGCATCTCAAATAAATTTCATTCTATCAAGTAAATGCAGATGTCTATTTTTATAAATTATTTTAACACAGACTTTTCATAAAAAGGTACTATAACTTTTTTTATGAATTTAGCATACATAGAAATCCCGCTCAATTCTTGGCATCGAAAACGTTTTTCTATATGCTGCAATAATGAAATATTACAGCTAGTAAACACGAAATTTATGGAGCTTCCAAAGTATTTATAATCATTGATATAGCACCCAGTACCCAATACGGACCCATTCAAGATATAAATGGCAAATATTTTATTTCAACAAAGTTGATTATACAATAGCTAAAATAAAAATAACAATTTTGAAATAAAATAATAAATACCCTGTATTTTAAAACTAAATAATTTACAAAAAAATGTACTCTACTGAAAGATTTGGAAACGGGCGGAAATTCGGTTGGTTTTTCCAAGTAGAAGTAGGCTTCCATAAAAAAAGCTCAGTGAGAAACCCCACTCGACCATTAACTGTTGGATTTTAGTTAAAAGTGCTGTCCTGGAATGGTGCCGGGAAACTCTAACAAAGCCGACACAGAATGCGAGGCTAATGACCAGAAGTCGATGCCTGTTGACGCCAAAGTAAAGAAACAAGGGACTTCAACTTGACATCACATTTAGCACACTATGTTCTACAGCGTTATGTTTAACTTCAAGCCTTTAGAGCACTGAAGACTAGTGACACCTTTAGCTATAATTTTCCCACAATTGCAGCACATGCACATCCCACTGGCAAAGAAAAAATAGTTTCATAAATTAGAAAAAAGCGGTTGTAATTTTTCACAGCTACGCTGTGTGCAAGTATTTATTGCTGCAGTTAATGTTCACAGCTCAAGTACGAAATTACTGTCTTCGAACTCTGTGCGCCGTAGGGGACAGCATAATTTTTAGTATCCACGACTTTATTGTAGCTTTAAGAGAGGTAATTTAGCTGCCTACGGTTTTTGTTTCGTCTCGAATGCCATTTTCTAGACTACCTGTTCAAGTCTTTGTATTCATGGAGTGCAAATTGAAGGCCGGACTTACTCCTGACTCGGTGCCTGAGGAACAGCGCTTTTATTTGTTGTTTATACAAGGTTTCCTTTTTTGCCCACCTTTCGGTTATTACAATTATCAATATTAATGTAAATACAATACAGCTGAATGGAAAATGAGATTTCGTATTTGCACGCAAAACATCACCAGTTGATACATTTACCCGATGGACGGTATTACAAAAAATGTGACACCACCTGGGGGTAGATTCTGTAACTTTCGCTATAGCAGGTGGAAACGAAGCTAATCATTTACGAAAACGATTTTTGACGGCATTCCATAACCAAAGTTTAACGCTTCGCGACGCTTTCGGCATGGAGCTCGATGACTCACGGACATACACGAATTGGCTTGAATATCTTTGGATGAGACTCTGAAAAATCCAGCAATACCGACCATTGCGAAGGATTAATTTTTCTCTTCGATTCATTGATTTTTAGTTAAGTACACAAATAAATTTAAGCAATTGTCACTTTGATACACAGCAATAATAACGTCAAAACTTGACAAACGAGATCCAAAATCTTTCGCTATCGCTTATACCGTTCGTTATGTCCGAAGGAAGACATTTGTGGAACACCGAAACGAGCGAAGGCGTTGGAAAAATGTCGCTATCGCTTCGCTTAGCGTTACAGAATTCACCCACTGGATGTATGTTCGGATTTCGCTGACACATTAGAAGTTTGGAACAACTCGGGTTCTGCAACTCGCGGTTCGTAAAGTCCTGACGTATAAGATTTAATGCGTCGGGAAACATATTTCAATAACTGTACGTGTAAGTATAGATATACTCGTAGAAGGGGGGTAGTCATTGCCGAAACAAAAGCCAGTTAGGTAGCAAACGGTTAATAATTGGAAATGCGGCAAATAAACGCAAAAGTGGACTATGCTAACTTTATTCCAAGCTTTCGGAAACTTATAATTCCATCTTCAGGGCTACAATAGAATTTTGGGCATGAGTAATAATCTCAAAAAAAAGATGTTAAAGACTTACAAAAGTTAGTG
Source organism: Callosobruchus maculatus (assembly GCA_951848785.1). Taxonomy (NCBI): domain Eukaryota; kingdom Metazoa; phylum Arthropoda; class Insecta; order Coleoptera; family Chrysomelidae; genus Callosobruchus; species Callosobruchus maculatus. The sequence continues at coordinate 1,583,464 of CATOUR010000142.1, read as the reverse complement.
AGATTGATGCGAAATGATGTTGAAAGGGAGAGTCTTCACAATAATAGCACAATTTGTGTAAATCACCAATTCGTTGTCACAAAACATTGGAAAAGTAATACAAAGGACTTTAAACATATAAAACACATTAAAATCAGATATCTATAGTAAAATCGGTTATTTCTTTCTTAAATAAACCACGTGGAAATGTCGTTTTAAAATGAATGATATTCAGAAACAATGACACTTGTCACTTGTCTATAACTCTTGACAGGTGTATGATGTTTAAAATTTTTATAACGGGCTGACAGATGGAGGTGTCGGTTAAAATAAGCAGAAAAATCCGTTGCAGCCTTTATTAAATCTGCGAAAGTACAAAAGATTAGGGAATGCAGTAGTGATACTTTCATTCTTTGACCTTATTTCCCCCTAAACCCACATTACCTTCAGTACATGCCGTTAAGGAGTGAGGTGCTTTTCTAGCTGTTCTTTAGTTTGTCTTGCCTTTCTCTCACCGCACATTGAACTCTTCCGACGACCATCAGTTACTGATGTAGCTTACATTTTTTCCCGCATCTTGAGATCGTTTCTAATTACACCCTTGTACTTGAAAGGTGTATGCAAACCAGATAATAAAATCTGGTCTGAGGAAGCATATTTATAACAATTAATGATACACAGCAAAATTGCAGATTCCTTCGATCAAATTATAGAGATTTAAACAAAGTTACCTCAGTGCAAAAGTTGATAATAACCGAAATACAAAGTCTCAAAGTTCATTTACTTTTTTTTATTTCTTATTTGCTGAATAATAATACGTCAACAGAATGGCGTAACGGTTTTTTGAGACAAGAAATTAAAATCCGCTCTTATTGCGGATGTCACTTGTAGGTGCCCCCTTAAAATGATGTAACTTTTTATGTCACGCTATATTGGTGATGTTGAGGATTTTGTTTTTTCAATCGTTTTTCAGTGGGAAAGGTATACTTTGTAAATGTCGCACCGAGTCACCGTTTTTCAGATATCAGGAGGAGACTGTGATTAAATGAGATGACAGCAACGACATTTTGTAGCTATTAAGTTTCCAGTAAAACTTATTTAGTTTGTGCGTCCTTATGACCTTTCGAGGTGTCTCAATTTGGTTGTACTAGAATTACTTTAAAGCAACTAAGCGCCCGTTCACACGACGCCGATTTGGCTATTTTATGTGTAGGTACTGGAATCGTCTTTTCTACCGTGTACTGCAGTGGCGCGTATATTTAAATGGACGTGTTCACGCGGTGAGTCTACGAAGCAACTACGGCAATTTGACGTTTCCGTCGCATGTTCTCATCGAAAACCGAATAGCTGATCCAGGAATAAAACCCAATTGGTAGTAATCACCCAAGTGAGATCTTTGACTTACAATGTGGTGACTCCAAAACTATTTATTAACTAATATACGCCTCGTTCAACGATACCATTACAAAATTATGAACGTATTTACGTCCATCTCGCACGAAAACTATTCACAAATGTACCGGGAATCCTGGATCGACTGAAAATATGTTTTCTGTGTGAACATACCATTCGGTTTGGGTCGATTCGTTAAAAACGGTGATTTGATCGCAGCATGTGAACGAGCTCTAAGCTCTCACAAACCGAAAAAACCTATCGCGCCATAGGAGTTTACTGTTTTTTATTCTGACAATCCTTCAGCCCATGTTTCAAGATGATTCATGATGTGGAAGTTTTTATAAATATCTGGCTCAGTAATTCGACACATCCCTTTTCTTCAATATTGATACTAGAAGGTTTGGGCCACAGTCTACTGAAAAATATTAGGCATTATTCCAGAGCAGATTTTCATCCATATGGGTAGTACAATAATTATATGTGATGACTCGATCGTGCTCTAGTTTATTTATATGGGCATTCTACTGTGCGAAGTCGGATATGTTCAAGTTACTTCTCGTACAAAAACTACATCATATCTAAAGTACCAAGTTCGTACACAAAGCATAATGTAACTTATTTTTCAAGAATTCATATACATCCGTTCACCGATGGTCTCCATACGTAAACCTATAATTTGCAATATGGCCGATCTTACGATGATATGTAAAATGTCATATCTACCGTTTTTCCGAGAATACGATAAACTTTGTTATTTCAAATGGATCACCCTGTATATTCCTACCTTTGTGAAATCCTTGAAAAAATACGGATTTTATTTTTATAATATTTTTATAATCTTCCCTATACTGCCTATACCTAAACCTCATAATTTCGGAGTTACAATTGCATTTACATTGCATCCGCCTGAGTTTCAAAAATCATATGGCTTGATTTATTGAAGTGAACGAACAGCTTTGGGGAATCTGCTGTGACCGCTTTCATAGTTTTTGAAGTCATCATCGTATTTTAAGTGGGGCGGATGCAATGTAGCTCTGAAATTATGACGTTTAGTTATAGGAAATATTATACAAAAAGAATCAGAATTTTTTAAGGTTGTCAAAGATATAAAAATGTACAGGGTGATCCATTTAAATTTTGCGGAAAAACGATAAATCTGACAACATTGTAAATACGATACCAAGATTAACCGTATTATAAAACTATCCTATTCCAAAATTCATGAAAATCCTGCGGACCGTTTCGAAGATAATTAAGGCGTTCCATACTTTAGACTCACTCTGCGTGCTGCATGGGACCTGAAAGGTGTATTAAGAAAGAGTAGGATCTGGGAATAAGGAAGAAATTCAGAGCTTAGAGTGACCTTTCATGATATACCTATGTTCGATGTCTACCTCTGGCAGATAAATTATTTACTTCCTCGTCGCAGTAGTTGTCTAATAATGATTCAAAACTTTCACCGATTAGAATTTTGGAAATGAAGATATGAAAAATCGATTATATTCAACAAATACATCCTGGATCAGACATTGGTTTTCCACGATCATCGCTTAGAATCATCGAAAACTGACGTCACTACTATGCTTCTATTAATCATGTTCAGAATAATGTTGTGCGATCATTTATTTTGTCACTTTGGACACACACTGATTTAAAACAATTAAAGCGCATGTAGGCACTGGGTAATGATCCAAGGACCACCCAGCATGGAACACCAACCGATATACATATACATAAATACATATAAGCGCATACACATTGTCATACGTAATAAGTATTATCAATGCGAGGAGCGTTTTATGCGTGCCAGCACGTGGCATCTCGAAGTCTCACTTTTGTTTTTCATGGCGAATTGATTTACAGGATGGTATGAAAATTAAGTCAGGTTAGGATAACGGGTACAGTTGTTGGGATTTTAAGGATAGGATAGGTTTTATATCTTCTGATTAATACGTTACGCATACAACAATATTTATGTACATTCAAGAAGCATTGACAATTTGAATTTGCTTGTAAATTTAATTTTTATATATCAAATATCAATGAGAAGCTGGAGTATGACAGAAATGGCTATTTTTTACTGCCTAGCTTTCGATATGTACTAGAGATTTAGAAGTTTCGACAATTATTACAAATTTTGAAATGAAATGGAAAATACCAGCGATTGTTGCTTGCAATCTAGTATCTTCAGCATAAAATTTTGCATTCAATGGTATAAAAAAACTAGTAATTTGCATCAAGTCAAAGGTAAGGATAACCTCTTACTAGAGCACTCCAAACTCCTCAGTACTTATTAGCAGGATTGCAGAAAACGAAAACTGAATTAAAATATGTACAAATTATAAAATATAACTTGCTGGTCACAAAAATACATGAAATAAGCACAATTAAAACATGAACTAATACATAATTTCAACAACTATTCCAATAGATGTTCAGAGTCCCCTATTGATAGGTAGCGTTAATTTTGATTTGACGGAAATGATTACTATCTTATACCATGAAACGAGAAATTTGATAATGGATATTAGACTACCAGCAACATTTTATTTAAAATTTTCAATCGTTTTTCAAATTTTTAATCTCTTTTACATCTTAATAGTTAAGCTGTGAAAGATGATCATTTCTGTCATAGTCCAGCTTTTTATTGACCTTAGATATGTTACCGAATTTTTATTATCTTGTTTTGTTACTGTAGTTCATTTGCATAGTTCTGTTTTCTGCTAGTTCTTTTCTTTCACCATGGACTGCTAGATTACTTACAAGTAGAAAAATTTGAAAAATCAGAATTGGCTGAAAATTTCAAATAAAGTGTAAACTACAAGAGATTAATATCAACAATCTTATATCGTTATATAAGTTGACATATTTCATGCTTAGTCACGCCGCAAAGTCACAGCCTTTTAAGTTTTGTAGACGCTGCCATATTCAATTTTCTTCTAAAATCTACTTGTATCAAAACTGGTGATTTGCGCCTAAACAGTTCGTCTTAAGTATCATCTATGATACATAAAGTCACACTAAAATCTACCAAGGAATATGCAATAATATACAGGGACTTACGTAACACGTTTATTGGAAGATATTTTTGGAACATAAATTTTTTTACCCTCTGGATGTTTTATTTGAACCATTTTTTCCATCACAAATAGGAAAGCCGTTATCGTCCACCCGCACATCGCTGATACACCCTGTATTAGCCAATCCACCTCTGAATTTAATACGGTTTCGCTGCTCGTTTTTGTAGAGTACCTACTCAAAACTCCATCCTGACTGACAACGATTTCATGACCAACACAAGCATACTGATACTCTGTAACAATTCTACAACAATAGCCAGCCTCCGAGTCAGAGGTTCATAACAGGGACCATCTCTAACCTATTGGCAGTATTAAGGCATATATGTATGTCCACCAGATCTATGCACATCAAATGGATTAATAATACGAGAATATGACAAAATTGCTGCTAAAGACCGCGCATTGCATATCCACGACATTTTTGCGAACTTTAACTTCGACAGAATTAGCGCACAATATCTGCAACCGAACAACCTGTTACAGTAAAGTCCTGAAAATAAGAGCGGAGCGTAGCAGCCTAAGAATTGCATCACTTAATGTCGTGTATATTTGACTGGATGATTTAGATATTTCCCATAAAATATGGGCAAGCCTCAAAAGCTTTGGCAGAGTTTGGTTAAAAAAGATATAAAAGAAATAAAGAAGGAGAATATGGTCGATCTTTTATATATGTACGATGTGCAAAATACTACACGGCAAATAAATCTAACGAAGTCTAACGATGACTGCGAAATTAGCTGTAGTAGTAGTAATGATAGACCGGTAAAGCCAGGCAAGCATCTCTGGCAGGCACGTATTTTGCACCCCCTCCCCCCCCGCAAATTTAAGGTGGCAACTCTAATCTGGACCCCCCCCGAAAGGTCAACCAAGTGACACCCATAATCTGGACCCCCCCAGAACCAAATCCTGGATACGTGCCTGATCTCTGGCCCTTTTTTCCAACCGCACATAACCAACACCAAAAAGCCTCCTGAAAAACAACTTCTTGTCAAACCTATCAGACTTCCTGAGGGGTATTGTATTTGTACATCTGACAAGTTTAGTGAGTATTATAGTGAGTCTTCTTCAAACGGCTTGACCAAGACAAATAACTGAACCTTGATACATAGCACATCTGCCCAGGAAGTGGAACAAACATTTATCTTCTTCCCAACATCTGGCGCACATGGGATCCTTTACTACTTTCATCATAGATGCCTGGCCAGTCGGCAACACCCTCTGACAATCCCTACCAGACCTTTGTTCTAAAGCCACATTATATGGCTCTTCTGAGGGCCTGCAATAAACCTTTTTATGCTGCTGGCCTGCACGAATCTCTCTCTAATCAAATTTATTGTAACTCCACTCATACTGGGCAACATTGACATGGTACCAGCTGATTCATAGCCACAGCGTAAAGGGCTGGTACAGTAGGAGTAAACAACCGATTATTTAATCAAATCGAGGCAAGTTTCAGTTGAGCATTAAAACTGTTGACGAAGTAAGCTCTCCTTGACAACAGGTTCTTGTCGGAGTACCTTTTCGTTACGGCACACTGAAAGAAAATTGCCCCAAGGCCAAGCAATTCTTTATGGAATGCCATTTCACACCGGACAACAGCTCTATTATTTTTATAGAACCTATGGGAATAGCTAAAAGAAGAATAACAATTTGTGCTCCGGCAATCCATTATTTCCTAATTCCCGTAATCATCAAAAAAATGCAGTGTAAGCTTCGCATTGTCTCAATGGAAAAAGAACTGTAAAAAATTCCCACGGGAAAGTATTACGTTCATTGCTGCACACACAGACGTTCAACGTAGCTAAAAGTTTAATTGGGTGTGCACTTTACAGATTGTTTTGTGCTATAAAATTTATAGCTTCATTCTAAATGGATACCACACTAGTTTGTAATTTTGTGATGAACGAGGTATTGGTTGTTGATATTGTTTTGGTGATAGAAAGTGTAGTAGATTTGCTTTTAAATAACTGGCTGTCAGTATTCAATATCCAACAAGTCTATAATGTCAATTGTTTTATTTTTCATTACAATGTTTGTACATCTATCGCTAGCTTGTCTTCAGGAACATTATAATGTAACAAAACCGTGCACTATACATTATGGTTGAACAAAACGGTGCACTAGACATACTACAATCCATTTATAACGAAAGGACAAACCACACGATTATTTGTTTTATATCAGTAATCAGAATTATTTTTACTAGACGGTGTTGCAACGTAAATCCTTATCGTTGTTGTGAAGAAGTGTGCACCGGAGATCGCTCCCATACTTATCCGCCTCAATCGGATATCTTACAGCTCCGGTATCTCCCCTAAAAACTGGAGGTCAGCTTCTATCCAGCCGGTGCCAAAAAAGGGATCCAAAAGCTAATCCAACTAACTATGGGCTTTGTGTGATAAGCAAAGTGATGTAGTTTCAAAAAATAATCCACTATCGATAACTTTTCGCAAGAGTATTTATTAATTTATTAACCATCTGCAAGGCCAATGATTTGATCTTCCAACACTCACGCAACCTTACTTCTGCAAATCAATCAGGCAATCTGATTAGAAGTCAGCACTAAATAATTGGATGTAAGAGGTCGTTTTGCAATTTAGAATGTATAGACGAGTACACGTTACATATTTTGCTAGATAACGTGCCATTAAGAGCAACTAACATCTGGTCGTTTGTTTTTCTTAGAGGCTGAGCGTGTTATTATCTACAAGGTGATTTTTTATAGACTGACAGTTATGTGATAGCGCTGACGGTATGGAAAAACACTAGAGGATTTACTGTAAGTCTTGCAGTACCCACCATTAGACTAGTATGGATCTGCTTGTCTTGGCTGATGCTGTAAATTCGAGTGTAAATTAATGTTTTCCAGTGCGATAAAGTATCTATGCAGCGCGGTCTCAAAGTTAGTAATAGTGAAGCCTACCCATGATACAAAAAAGCTAATGTGAAGGTAAAATAACAGTGAGAATTTCTTTTTTTTTTTTGGACACTTATGAAACTACATTCACCCTATTGCTCATGTCTGTCGGGTAATGCTTGGCTCCTTTATAAATCGGTTATTATTGAACAATCTTGGAATTTTCGCAGTAGGTTAGTACTATGGTAAAGATTAAAATGTTCTAGAATTTTGGAAAATCAATCAAAAATCAACCTATAAAAATATGTGATCTGTTGTTAAACTACTACCACAAGATGTCCATTATGTATGTATGCATGTATGTATATCTCAGTAATTGATGATTGCATAAAAATGCGTAAATACAAAACCTGTTTAATGTCGTATTTCCATAATACAGCAGTATTCAGTTGTTTTTATTTCAGAAAACAACTGAGCAACACAAAACTATTGTTTTTTTAATTAGCAACGTACACCCCCATTAGGCAGGACAGGAGCCTAACCTAGCCGAAAAGCTTGAAAAGAATTTCTGAGCATTCTGGAAAAATGACATGTCGGGTTTTGCATTTAGACGACCCATCTGAGAGTGGCTCCAGCGACAGTGAAATATAGAAAAATCAAAAAACTGCCCCATTCAACATGTCGGTGGAGAAATCTGTAGCGAAAGTAAATATATGGGATGTGAGTGGTATTAGTAAGTATAAATGTAATTTATGAAACTTATCCTGTGGTTGGAATACAAATTCCTAATTACTTACGTCTCCACCACATCTTTAGCTTTTTGTACAAAATGTTTGACTAAATATAAATTCAGAATAAATAACCCAGTATGGAAAATATATATAATATGAACGCAATGAAGCCTTTTCTATCACCTAGCATCTTGGTTATCATAATCTTTGTATTGACGCGTTACAAAAAATATTTTTTTATGTTTATTAGAATAAATACAAGGCAGTGTACAAAGAAAAGATTAAAATAAACATCAGGAATCCACTGAAGCTGTGGTTGTGCGTGGGTTTTTATAACAAAGCTATGTCTTACATCTAAAATAGGTTTATACGAATTAGGGAAATAAAAGACAAGTTAAAAATTTAAATAGAGAAACGATACGAAAAAAATCACAATATCCGTTACTTTTGGCCATTGCAGGTTTTCAATTAACGGCATGACAACAAATAATCGTTATTTTTCAGATCAATTAATTCTGATGCAAACGTTCTGGGTTTATCTAATAACCATCTTTGTAAGTTCGTCTTGAATACAGTTCTAGATTTAATACTTTTAATTTTATCAGGTACATAAAGTGTATGCCCTGGGCGCTAGGTAGTGGTGATATCTTTGATCAATTGATAATATCAATTGTTTTATATACCCTGGGAACCTCAATATTATTAATTTTCAATCTTGTATCGTACTGATGTGAGACATGATTGGAGTTTGACAAACGAGATTTTTGATGCAGTAGAATTGTTAATAGATATATTTGCCGAATATCTAACAGCCTCAGTTGTGAAAACAGTTCGTCACTTGGGTAAGTATATTTTACATTTTTCATTATTCTCATAAGGCATTTCTGTACCACCTCCACAGGTTTTAGGAATGCGTTAGTAACGCCGCCCCATGCAATTATCCCGTAATTTAGATGAGAGTATATCAGAGCGTTATACACTGAGCGAAGCTGACTTTCGGTAATAAATGTTCTTAATAATTTCATTACTGATATAAAACTTCGTAATTTTTTTGTCAGGTTGCTCATGTGTTTGTCCCACTTCATGTGACAGTCCAAATGGATACGTAGGTATTTAACAGTATCGGCGGATGACAACTCGATACTTTGGCTTTGAAATCGGATGGCTATATTGGAAAAAGTGGGAAGATTTGTGTAGTGACTGGTGAATGGAAGATAAACAGTTTTTCTGAAATTTACGGTTAATACTTTACTGTTGAAGTAATTTAGCAGAATCGGAAAAGTGTTGTTGATGCATGTTTTCATTTCATTCCAGCCTTCCCCTTCATAAAGCAATACTGTGTCATCGGCAAAACTTATAATATCAGCAGGGATAGGTAAACTAAATATCGAATTAATATATTGTCATGACGGCCTCTTCTTCTTCACCAAAGAATCAAACTGGACGTAACTTTCACCGTTTTACTTCTCAACTCAATACAATATCTCTTAACCTTATCTCAACTAGAACTCAACTCAACTGAACTGCTACGCTACCCGTGGCGCCTTATATACACTTCATCGAACCATCTAGAGACTTCGATGACGTTCGCGAATGTCAATCCGTCATTCTAGAAAACTCTAAACGATTCGATAACGTTGACACTTCAAAGATCTAACCTAACACTTTGACTTTACATCATACATGACAACTAATACACAATACACAAATACAATAATATACTGTATGTTACAATATAAAATAAAAAGTATCGGCCCTAGGACACTACCTTGCGGCACTCCATAGCCTACCTTCCTAGCGTTACTGGTAACATTACCGATTTTAACACACTGCTCTCGATCTTTTAAATAGCTTTCTAGGAGATCATATGACTTTCCCCTAAAACCCACAGCTTCAAGTATTTTCAGGATGCTGGAATGGTCGACAGTATCAAAGGCTTTGGCCAGATCAACAAAGATACAGACAGTTATTTACACGCTCTGAAGTACAATTCCAACTGAGAACGATCAATATAATGCATATATTTCATTATAAATTAACGAAATAAACTGTTTTCAATGACTGAAGTGGTTTCACATTATACAATTAAAAATGTTGATGCTGCTTAGAGGGCTGCAGTATAGAACGTCAATCTCCAGTAGACGAAAGATAAGAAACTTTATAGAATAACATTTTAGCAACCAACCCGCTATAATTTATAGAAAAGCTTGAATCTATGTGAGTACCGAGGCGACTAATTTTTTTTCTTAAAATTATGGAGTAACCTCGTAATTAATATGTCTTTATAGAGATGCTGAACTTCCTGGAATGCTTGCATGCCAGTTTGCAGCAGGTGCCTCTATGCTTCACTGATTATAAAAACCAGTGCATGTTGTGTCTACGACTTCATAAGGAACAAAGAGAAAGGCAAAAACTTCCATCCATTTTATTCACTATGCATTTACAGGGTGATTGTTATACAAAGCATAGGTATATGTGTTATTGTACCGCATGTTCCAGAATGTTTAGCAGAGACTGTAAATTCCAAATTTTATAACTAGTAGAACAAAGATGGTTCTGATTTTCAACACAATACCACTTTACAATACCCACACGAAGATTCCATAACCAATTAAACTTGACATGCTTAATCGATTTGCATCACAAAACCATCTAAAAATATATGAGCCGATATTGAAAATATTGGCGATTGTAATATTCCCTTCATCTAGGGTATGGAAAGCAGATCGTCATTTAAATTAATAAATCGTAGTGTAAGAGTTTTGTTTATATAATTTATACTTTGGTATGTATGTTTTGGTATAAAGTGTATCAATAAACTCAATACAAAATAAACTAGATGTATACCAAAGTGATCAAATTAAAATTGGATCAAGCTTAAATAATGTACAGATACACCAACTTATCACTAGATGTATTGAGTAATTTTCAATTCCGTTCTTCGGTTGACTAAAGATAAATTTATCGATTCAGTGATCTGTTGAATAGTTATAGATTATTAATCAGTTGCAGAGCCACAAGGATGTAGTGAACCTTAGGACAATCTACGCAAATAAAAACGTGCCTGCCTTCGTAGGGAATTTTTTTTATTCGTGTAGTTGGTATATTTCAACTATACTGTAGTAAAAATACTGTCAAGTATCAAAAGCTTTCGCATCAATAAACCGACTGTCAGGAAGGAGGACCTTGGGTAGATAGAGGAGAGATTTTAAAACCCTGTCCCATCGCGATATAGGGTAGTGGCACCTGATACAAAATAGGTAGCGAAATGCATAAATTGCATTTATCGCTATAATATGAAGTATAAAATTTGTAGCTCTTATGGCTGAGGCAAGACGATTTTTTCGAGAAAGCTCTTGTTGCCCAGTAGATGAACGCCTTGGATCAAGTTGCTGGGTCCTATTTCCTCATTCTTTAGACTATTTTTCGTTGTTTTCGATTTTGTTAGTTCTCTTTTTTGGCTTTATCCAATGCTTGGTTACAATAGCTCGTGTCTCAGAAATAGCTTCTCTGTTCCTTTTGACGACGTCAGGATGACGACTGAGAAACAAAGCCAACCTCTACTTTCCTGGTCGATCATCTTTAAAGGGATTAGGTCCGCTCTACCATCCTTGATAAAAATAATATTCCCCATCGCTTTATTTTAAAAATTCTCGATGTCTTGCTCTAAACTGAACTTTTATTGATATACATAAAAAGATTTCACTCTTTTCAGTATTGAAATATAACGTTCCGCCTCTGCCGTTGTCATTGGGTTATTAGTATGATTTTCACCTATCTTATCGTTCCAGGAAAAACGTGCGAAAGGTTGATTTGTAACATAAAAGGTGAGAAATTCATTTATGAGAAAACACAGAATGATGACATGAAAGTGATTTGGAAAACTGGTGTTCAATTACGATCACGAGCATACTGCCGAATGCACTATTAGTTGAAAACCCATCAAGTGATATTTTTCGGAACCTGTTCATCTACTGAAACCTGCACATTTTTCAGATTGTTGATTGTAGAATTTGTTCAATCATAGTTCAAAAAAAACAAAGAATCCATGGTTTTTTCAACGAATCAATCCCTATTCATCTACTGGAGAATACTCTTTTGTTGACCCCAATGCTCGAACACTAGATAATAAATATAAATTACATGGAGGATATTTTATGTTTTACTGTAATTTTCAGCAAATCTGTATTCAAAAGAAGTAGCATATACAGTAAAAGCTATGAACAGATTAGTACAAATGCCTGAAAATTATGTTCAAAGAAAGATGGGTCTAACGCTTACCTTTCTTATTGGTTGTGATTTATGGACTGCGTAATTTGAACTAACCATAATCTCACTTATTGTAGAACTGGATTGATGGAAACGTGTAGTGGTATCTAGAAAAGGCTGACTCAAGTGATAGTATTACCGCAATAATGCTATACGGCATTAAAAGACTTCTTTGAAGAGTTCGCGAGTATCTGTTCTCAACTACTGCTGCCGCTACCCTACCATGCGGTATGTGACTCTACTAAAGCGTGAAACAAGATCCTTATTTGATTAGCTAAAACACATTCTTCAAATATTGTGATATATATAGAATGACTGGCATCAAATATATCCTAAATAATATGACACAGTCCTGCAAATGTTTGGTTTTTGCTTGGAGATTGATAGCTAAAATCAAATCTCGGCATTGATGGGGATGATGGTAAAGGGGTGGCAGCTATGGTAGATGACTACTTCGATGCTGCAGAACACATAGTTCCAGCAATTATTTAACGGAGAAGTTCAATAACAATTCTCAAATATCCCTATAGAATTATGTCTCTATCGGCACAGAAACTTCACGGCTTGCAAGATGAAGACGTGAATTCTATTGACTGTTTGCAAACACGTAGCTTTAGTTCTTTCGCGTATTTACCTCTGGACTGTTCGATAATTTCTCAATAAGAAATCCATATGAAATATTATTCATACCGTTTGTGTATCCGGTTTTTGACACGACTGAACACTAAAAAGCACTTTAGATATACTCTCCTCTAACCGTTTGGAAAAGTCGTTCAAAGGAGTTTTTAAGGAAGTTATTTATAAATGATTATAACAATTTCAAACAGCATTGGAAGCAGAAAGAGGCTCTTCGATTTTAAAAATATGTAAACTTTTCTTAGGTAATGCCATAAGATTACTCGCATTCTTTACGATGTCAATAGAAAGTCTCTCTTTTGGTGAGATGAAACACTTACGAGTCAAATGTCGTTTCAAGTTTGTTTTTGCTTTTGTGCCTATAAACATGTTACTGTGAGCTGTTGACGCTAGTGTTTGTAACATACTTTATAAAAAGGACTTATTCATATCATGTATGTCCAGTAATTCCTTTTTTTTTTGAGGTACATTTAAAGCAGAACAAACCCTTGAAGATGTCACGCGAAGCCACTGGGCAAACTAAACCTGTCCATTACGACATATGTACATGCTAAACTCGATCTGATCTGAGCTAAGAAGCATGCACCCTGTACGATGATAAATTTAACTGGTTGTCGACATTTAATTGATTTATTCATGAATTTTTACGTGGTTAACGTTCCGTAATGAAAAGCAAACAGTAGCGATGTTAGATAGAGTGTTTATTGACTGCTGGTCTCTTTTGCACCTGCTCGTTCGATACAACCAGCGTGTCGGCATGCAGTATTAGATAACGATGGTGAAATTGAAATTTCTATATGGTTGATAGATTTATTTACTAGTACATTACTCGTATTTTTGTTTCCATTTTTCAATGTATACTTTTTCTAAAACTGTGTCAATTACTGCATCTGCTTTTATTTTTTTTGAAATTGTACGCCTATGGCAGGTATTGAATAGCACAGACAATTTTGGGCTCCCGATAAATCTATTAAATTCCAAGGTAATACGCTGAATAAAATTGTGAAAAGGTGTGCAATCGTTAGTTAAGGAAGTGCTTGTGGATAGTGATAATACGATATTGCTGCAAAATGGTGATAACACGTGAAATTCGTGAAGAAATTGAATCCGCCGTGAATAATGCTGTGAGTAGGTGTATGAAAAACGAAACATTTATAACAGAAATTGCGACCAAGGTAACAGAAGCTATCGCAAAAACTATGGAACAAACAGTGCTGAAATTTGAAACAGCGGTGGCGGAATTCGAGAAAAGGCATTTAGATAAGCTAAATAATATTCAAAGTAAGATTGGGGAGTTAGAGCAGAAAAAACTTGAACTGGAAGAGGTTGTAGATAGAATTGATCAAAGTAACAGACAGTGCAATTTAAGAGTTTTTGGTTTGAAAGAGAAGCCCACTGAAAACATAACAGATGAATTGAAAAACCTCTTTAGAACAAAAATGAATGTCAGTCTCAGGGACGACGAGATTGAATTGTGTTATCGAATAGGCAGCAAAGATACAAGCAGAACCAGAAGTAAAACCATCTTTTTGAAGTTAAGCAACAAAAATGTGAAAGAGAAACTGTACAAGCAAAAAAAACTCCTTAAAGGAACCGGGATAGTCATAAGAGAGGACTTGACAAGGCATCGAGTGCAACTTTTAAATGGAGCAGTAGAAAAACTGGGACCGAACAATGTATGGACGGGAAATGGAAAAATCTACGTGAATAAGGACGGTAAAATTTCTGTAATTCAAAACCAAAGAAATTATGAAAGACTATTCGAGTAATGTTAACTATGAATCAGTGCATTTTATTTAAATCTCTTTCTGTATCTATTTATTCTCGTCTTTTCCTTTTTCTATTATAAGAAAATAATTCCGTTTCACATATTGTGTATCGCTCTAATTTTTATATTTTTTTTATATACATAGGTATATGGTGGGTAAATATTGTTTATATATCTACTTTTTTAACTGTAGATTTTGTATGTCATTAGTATAGGCACCATGCGCACTTTTTTTTGTTTTTTTAATGTATATACCCGATAGTTTTTTTGCCTTGTTTATTTGTATTCATACTAATACTAGTAGGGAGTACCCAAAATATGAACTATAGTCAGGACTTGTGAGTCTGTGTTTTCTTTTTTTTATGGATGAGAATATGATCCTCAAAATATGTCATTTAAATGTAAGATCTTTAGTTAGTCATTTTGCAGATTTCGCAGATCTAATCCAATCTAGCAACTATGACATCGTTGCTATAAGTGAGACATGGCTGAATGATAATGTAGATGGACCAGCGGTTCGAATTAATAATTATAATTTTGTGAGGAGAGATAGAAATGATGGCAGTAGAGGAGGAGGTGTTGGGATTTACATTAAAAATTACATTAAATACAAAATTCTGAGTCAGGGTGATAATACTGAAGATGTTTGGGTAAGTTTCAAATTTAATAATGAATTGTACACTGTTGGATGCATTTATAGGCCGCCCAGTACTATTGTAAAAAATTTTATAGATTCGTTTGAAGAGCTGCTATTCGATAAATTACCATTATGTGATAAATTCATTTGCCTGGGTGATTTTAATATTGATCTACTTAATTCGACGCACGCCACAGATGTCTTTAGTAATCTTCTGGATAGCAGTGGTTTGATACAGGTCATAAACGAACCTACTCGTGTCACAAAAAACTCTGCCACGTTATTAGATTTTATTCTTGTTTCGGACAACATTAGTGTATCCAAAGCGGGTAGTATACCATGCTATTATATTTCAGATCATGAGCTGGTTTATGTTGATGTATGTGTGTCTAGAAAGAAAGTAGTAAACAATACGAAAACTTACAGAGATCTGAAAAATATGAATATCAGTCAACTGTATGATGAACTTCAGAGTATTCCTTGGAGAATTATCTATGATATAGACAATATTGATGAGAAGCTTGAGTTTTTCAATGAAAATATTACTATTCTGATGGACAGGCATGCACCCTTAAGAACCTGTAATTTCATTAAGCCGTATAAGCCGTGGATAACAAGTAATATAAAATTTATGATAAAACTGCAAGAAAAAGCTTTGGTAAAATTCAAAAGAACTCGTAATGTTGTGGACTGGGAGCGTTATAAAGAAATGAAAAATCATATTACATTTTTGATACGGAATGAGAAAAAGGCCTACTTACAATATGTAACAAATAGAGACAAAAAGTTTGTTTGGAAGTCTCTATCCAATCTAAAAATATTTCCCAAAAATAGTTCCATTATACCACAACACATGAAAAAGGCTACTGATATTAACAACTATTTTATTAATGCTGTTCCTCCTAGTTCTTCATCAAATGAAAACCTTGATCATTATGAGGGTACATGTAGTAGCATCACATCTTTCTTAAAGTTTAGTACAGCCACTGAAATGCAAATTGCTGATATTTTATTTAATATTAAGTCAACTGCAATTGGAGATGATGGAATTCATATCAATTTTTTAATCGCCTGTTGTCCTTTTATATTGAAATTTTTAGCACATATTATAAATTTTTGTATTCAGAACTCGACATTTCCAGCAGCATGGAAAGTTGGTAAGATTATCCCAATACCAAAAAATAAAAACGTGGGGTCGTACTCAGATCTTAGACCTATCACTATACTACCTGTAATTTCGAAGATTCTGGAAAAAATTATTAAGCAGCAGCTTGTTGATCATGTTGAAAAAAATAAAATACTTCCAGAAACACAATCTGGCTTTCGACCACAACATAATTGCGCGACATCTTTGCTGAATGTGACCGATAACATCTTCCGGGCTACAGATCAAGGAAAATGCACACTTCTAGTATTGTTGGACTTCTCTAAAGCCTTCGACACACTTAACCATTCACTACTATTACAAATACTTAAACATTTTGGCTTAGAAGATTCCGCGGTTACCTTTCTAAAAAGCTACTTGAACAACAGGAAGCAAAAGGTGGTGCTCGATGGTGATGAATCGAGCGTCTTGGATGTGGTTAGAGGGGTACCCCAGGGGTCTGTGCTTGGCCCTTTGTTATACACCATCTACACAGCTAAGCTAATGACGTCTATTCGTAATTGTCAGTATCAAATTTATGCTGATGATACGCAACTTATGTATTCTTTTTTTCCGGATGATATGAATGATGCTTGTCTTAAAGTCAACGAAGATTTATCCAGCTTGTATGACATGTCCCTTAAACAATCGCTGCATCTCAATCCTACCAAGTCTGTAGTGATGCTTTTTGGTAGGCAGAAAGATAGAGAAAGAATATGTGGCAATGTTCACATCAGTGTGAATAATTGTGACATATCACTAAAACATGAAGCTAGGGACTTGGGTTTGATCATCGATACAGCGTTGAGATTTGACAAACATGTTTCTTCATGTATACAGAAGGCAATTTTCAAACTAAAATCTATTTATCCCCACAGACACTATTTGAACCAGGAGTTGAGGCGGATGTTGTGTGATTCAACCATCCTTTCAATTTTCAATTACTGTGACGTTGTTTATGGCCCGTGTTTGACTGCTGCTAACGCCCGAAGAATTCAGCGCGTTCAAAACTGCTGCCTAAGATTTATATATGGAATACGGAGGCGACAACCTATAAGCCACAAGTTGAAAGATTGTAAATGGTTAGATATGCAACGGAGAAGAAAACTTCATTGCATGAACCTTTATTATAGAATCATACATTTCCAAAAACCGGCATATTTATATTTGAAAATAACTTTCCGGACAGATGTTCATTTGCTAAATCTGAGGTTTAAAGGCAAGCTAACTCCTCCAGTACACAAAACATCTTGCTTTGAACGGTCATTTTCATACTGCATAGTTAAGGCATTTAATGCGCTTCCTCCCATGCTGCTTTCGTGTTCTGTCTCTACGTTTAATAAAAAGTACAAAGTGTTTCTTTTGAATCTATGAATTAGTATCTATGCCATAAATCTTTAATTTTTGTATGTACCACTGCACATTTTTTTTTTCTGTAATTGCTTTTATCTGTATATTAATTAAACTTGCTGGTTTGTGTCTCCATATTTCTATAATGTACGGTTAGTAGTAGTCTGCAAAAGTATAAACAACATGTTTTCTTTTTATTTATGACTATCATACCCAGTCGTGTAATATACGGCTTGTGATTGCGTTATATTTTCATTCATTTATAATGTATAGTAGTAGTCTGCAAAATGAAAATCCAACTACATGTTTTTTTTATTATGATTATCATACTCAATGGTGTAATATACTCTTGTCATGGCGTCATATGGGTTAAGTGGAAGAACAGCTGTTGAGGTTTACCTCCGTAAGCTGAACTTCGCCTTTTCCTTCCGTAAATTTCATATTTACTATATAATTTTGTTGTATAATAACCAGAGTTGTACCTTTGTTTACGGTGGAATAAAGTATACGTTAAAAACAAAAAAGTGCAGCTCGGGCTCCGACACACCGAGCTGCTGTTCCATTACCCAATGAGTACTCCTCACACCGTGAGGTGAGCAATCATTGGGTCCGCGAATCGTGCGCCCTAAGTTGACGAAGGGACCCAAGGATGACTGCCTTCTGCATTCTGGCGGCTAAGATGTGCGCCGCCGCACGGCACACCGGTATTTTGCGCAGTGCAGAGAGGAGCGTATTCCTCATTCCACCTAGGGATCCAATGACCATAACCAGCAGACTTACAGTGTAGTCTGGCCAGAGCCTGCGAAGTTGTCCGAGCAACTCCTGATATTTGGTCCGCTTTTCCTCCTCCTTAGAGACGATGTTCACTTCGGCAGGCGCCGAAAACTCAATAACGAACATCGTCTTCTGTTGGTGGTCGAGAAGGACTATGTCGGGCTTGTTTGCCTGTACAAGCTCGAGCGTGGGGAACGAGTAGTTCCAGTAAATCCGGCATCTCTCGTTCTCCACAACGGACTCTATATCCCCTGGAGCGTATGGCAGCACCGGTGTCTCATCGATACTGTATGAGTGCCTTAAATGATAGTAGAGCACTCGTAGAGCCGCGTTGTGCCGATGGACGTAAGCCGTCCCAGCGTACGTCTTACACGCCGACAAGAGGTGCATAAGCGTCTCTGGCGCCTGTCGGCAAGCTCTACAATGGGTGTCGGGTACATCTACACCCATAACCCTTCTACAGTATACCAAGGTGTTGAAGACACCGTCTTGGCAAGCCATTATAAAGCCCTCAGTCTCCGACTTCAACCCACTAGACCTTAGGAAAGAGAAGGTCAACTGCTCAGACAAGCCATGCTCTTCTAGATGTTTGTAGAAGATTCCATGCATTGGCTTATCTTTATGAAGTCTTAAGAGGAAGTCGACTTCGGCAGTTTTAATGTGGGCTTTTAATTCTGCGGGAGCAAGTTCCGTAATGGACTGCTGACACCTCCGCTTGAAGTCGAGTGTGAGGCTGAGCTCCTCGGCTGCTCGTTTCGCTGCGCTAAAAAGAAAGGCTCCTTTTCCCGCATTCTCGTGCTCTCGCACGAAGCGGATCAGGGGATCGGTGCTGTTCGTTACATAGCAGGCAGTGGCCAGTACTACTCTCTTGTGCAGACGCTCCAAACTCAATAGTCCACGCCCTCCCAGGTGTCGCGGGAGGTATATTCGCGGGACAGAGGACTTAGGATGCAGGCTTCTCTCCATATTCATCCTTTTGCGGGTCTTCGTGTCGATTTCCTTTAGCTCGTTCACTTTCCAGTGTATAGCACCAAAGGTGTGTAATAACAATGGGACCGCAAGCATGTTTGTGGCAGCGACTTTGTTCTTGCCGGACAGTTCTGACGACCAGATCTGCCGGAGTCGGTGCAAATACTTGCGGCGGAGACACTCTTTAACCAATGTTGCCTCTTGGACATGACGCTGCGCCACTCCAAGGTAGGTATAAGTATCTCCGGCATGCAGTTGTCGCAAGATGCTCCCATCAACGAGCTGTTCCTCATCTTCACTATCTCCGCTTCGTCCTTTCTTGAGATGAACCAATGCACATTTGTCTGTCCCGAACTCCATTCCGATAGCATGACTGTACTCCTGCACCACCCTCAGCGATTGTTGTAGTTCGCGTTGGCCGGAGGCATAAAGTTTTAGGTCATCCATATAAAACAGATGGGTGACCTTGTGCCTCCGGTTATTGGGCGTGCCACAGCTGTATCCTTTAGTATTTCTCAGCGCTATGGACAGAGGCAAAAGTGAGATGCAAAAGAGCAAGGGGCTCAAGGAGTCTCCTTGGAAGACACCTCTCTTCAATGACACCAACTCTGTCTGAACCCGAGTTTCACCTGATGTTATAGTGAACCGGGTCTTCCAGAGTGGCATCAGTTGTTTGATGCATCCCACTATCCGATTATCCACCGAAAGACATTGCAACAGCCGCACAATGAGCTCATGAGACGTGCTGTCGAATGCCTTGCGATAGTCAATCCAGGCCATAGAAAGGTTTCGCTTGTACTGCACGGAGTCCTGCGTGACACATCGGTCAATCAACAAGTTCTCCTTGCAGCCAGCTACTCCTTTCTTTGACCCTCTCTGTTCATACACGTCGAGAAATACAGGATTCACAGCTTGAAGGAGACGCATGTACAAGATTCTGGTGAAGAGCTTGTAACATGCGTTCAGACATGTTATTGGCCTGTAGTTTTTGGGATCCGACAAATCTCCGGGCTTCGGGACAAGCACGGTTCGACCCTCGACAAACCAAGCCGGAAATGGCTGCTCCTGATTTAGCCACGAGTTAAAAACTCTAGCTAAATGCCGGTGGCAACTGGGGAATTTTTTCCACCAGTAGGTGTTTATGCCATCCGGGCCAGGAGCTGCGAAATTCTTTGCGCCTCGTAAGGCGTCAAGAATTTCTTCCGTGTTTATCGGATGACGCAGTACACTAAAGTTAGGAGTCCTCCTACAAACGGACTCGAACTGCGCCAAGGCCGGAGTGTCTGCTGAGAAAGGTTTGGGTTGTTCGTAAATGTCCCTCCAAAAGGCCTCCACGCGATCAGCAGTTGGCGGCTGCTCTATGGCTGGAGGCGGCTGTTGGAAAAGGCGGGAAGGTCTTCCGTAGAACATTCTGTTCTGCTCCAGACCTCTCGCCCGCGCCACCAACGATCGCTTAGCAGCGATTAGCATCCGTATCCTGTCAAGACAGTGTTGCTTGACAACAACCAGTACCGCTTGACTGAGTGTATGATGGTCGCGCCTCAACCCGTAGGCTATCTGGCGCACTCGGCGCGTAAAAGGCTTCCCAGCCGCTCTATATTCCATCACACACTGGATACGGGATGCTTCCTGGCGAGCCAACTGGATTTTCGCTTCCATTTGGCGCACCCGTCTCTGTGCTCTCTCAACAGGAGAGTCTCTCACTCTCCCCTGTCTAGCTAGCCTCAGAGCCGCAGCGTAAATTTCGCAATTGATGCTCCAAATGTCAGAGGCCTCCGATAGACGTTCACCAACAACCTCATCCTCTCTCTTCAAATCTGCCAGCTTCAAGGACCTTCCGTTGTTATGCAAGGCCCTTCGGTCCCTGAAATCCCCAGGTGAGACGACTTGGTCGATTTCCCTCTCAGCGGGCCTTACCGGCGAACTTTCAGCCTGGTTAACAGGCCTTCCGTCCGCCGAAGGGGCAGGCTGAGCTGGAGCACGAACATATCCCTGCCTCCGGAGGTACGACACATAATCTCGCAAATTCTGAGAGGTAAGCGTGCTATGCTCTGGGTGCATTTCACACCACCTCTCATACATGCGGGACGTGTATCCCCTACGGCGCGGGCTACTGCTCTCGTAGCAGCTCAGCAGGTCATCCTTGAGCTCCGTCGTCCACCTAAAACGGTCCATATCATTGCGGGGGTCGTCATCAGGGCGATTCGGAGCACCGCCACCTTGCCCAACGCCGACTTCCGAAACCGGCTCGGTGTGGGTGCTTTTCCTTCGAGGTGGTCGAACCCGAAGACAGGGCCCGTCAGGTGGTTAGCCTTAGGGCCCGCAGCCGACATTTCCGGAGGCAGCCGTCCAAATTGCCTCCAGAGGATGGACCTGTGAAGGTTGCCGACCGACTTACATCCTTTGGCTTCGGTATACCCCTCGGTGTCGCCACGCACCGAATAGCCTCTTGATGTTGGGCGGCTTCCTGGGGGTTTATGAAAACAGCCGCTTCTAACATGAAGAACAGACGCTGTCGGAGTACCGCTCCTCACATGGAGATCCGTCGTGTCCTATTAATTGTGGAATAGCCGATCCTCTGGATGCAGACGCTATTCCACTGAGCTAGTTTTGGTCCGCCCCGGGTATTTGATTTCCCCGGTACCACCCATATCTGGGAGGCGTTCCCCTATCCGCCACCTTGGGGAGGCGCCACTGAGGGGATCTGGCAACCCCTCGCGGTATACTATTATTATTATTATTATTATTATTATAAATTGTCAAACAAGTTTGTTTTGATACTTATAATCACACGGTGTTTTTACAATTTTAGTTGTATTATTTTTGAGATTGTATGTATGAAATAAATAAATAAATAAATAAATAAATAAATAATAATAAATAATAATGTGACTTTCTCTAAATAATTTATATTATTACATGGATAGTAAAATTTCTAGGTCTTATCTAGAACACTCCTGAAACAGTAAGCATAAATATGAGGAGGTTCCTTCAAAATGCGATTATAACATCTTTCAGTATTTTTCCTTAAAATGATATGTTTTATCCAGTATTTGATTGAGCTGAAGTTATTATACTGCATATATCAACGAAACGACATAATATACTGGAAGATCAATATTTTAGGCAAAATGTTAATTTGGATAAGTGACACTGTTTGACAGTTATGCGAATAAACACCGGTAATTCTCAGTATCTTAGGGTGCAGCCCCAAGGCGAACAATACAATACAATAAGAATATCTCTTGATTTTTTTTAGTCTTTATATCTGTAAGACTAAAAAGATTGGTATAAGCATCGTTATAAAATCTAACTAGGTATAAAATTAATCAACGTTAAATCAACAACCGATCACAGATATTTGTAGACTAGCTTAAATTTAGGTGAATATATTCATCAATGCTGTATAATATAGGATTTTCAAGTAGAATCCGTTTTACAGTTTTTTGGGATTTCCTAATGAGTTTAATCGATTTTATAGACGCCGGTAACTTGTAAAGTTTGATGGGTCAAATGATCAGACCTTTTGCTAATATAGCTGAACCATTTGAGTTTTTTGTTTATTAAATCTGATTTTTTTAATTTGTTTTCTTTACGATGCTGAAATAGTAAACAGAATATTGACACTCAAATATACAAACTCTGTAAATTATTTATGGCCGTGGAAGTTGCTCTCAGGAAGTAATCCTGGCCACTATCAGGCATCGCAATCTAACTAATATTTTCTTAGGAATATGACAATTATCAGAATATATAGCGTCTATTCTACTACACAAAACATTGAGTTAAGCTTTCTTAAGACCTGTACTTCCATTCCTTTATCCAGAAGTTTACAAATTAACTTTAGCCATGTAGGTGTAGGTGCTACTTCCAAAATATATAAGTCCCATGTATCCTTATATTTAAAGTGTACCATATTTGCTAATACAAAATAAATTGTGTTAGTTAGGCAAGGTTATCAATTCGTCTAAGCAAAACCATCAAGTGGTCAAGTAAAATTATCTCTAACTAGGACCACAAGAGCATCGTCGTATTCAGCCCTTCTAAGCCTTGGCTCTACAAAAAAGTTTCATATTCAATCTTGTGGAAGTACAAGTGAGTGGCTAAAATAGCTCCCACACCTTTTCAGCGTTAGAAAGTAAGTTTCATCATCTGAGGTTCTTCAGTTGTGCGCAGCGACAGTTGTCATGGATTATCCCGCCTATATCAAAAGACATGCTGCGCTACTATCCTGTCCGTACGATTTAGGACATGGGATACCAGATAGAATCACCGACAAGGTCTACCTGTCACTGTGGCTTATGACACTGCAAGCGTGAATAGACAACATGGGTGAACTTTTACTTTCCACACCGATAGGTGAGGGGAGTATTGTGATCGCGAAAATTTTCGATTTTGAGATAATACACTTTTTGGGCGTTTTATGATGTCTACATTAACGAAAAGCCACGTCACTCATTTCCGTCGGTCTGTCTGTCTGACGGCCTGTCTGTCTGTCTGTCTGTCTGTTGGCGTTTTTCTAGCATATGCTGTGGGGTCGTAGTAGGTAATGTTCCTATAATTTTGAAAATCGGTGCATGGACGGCGGAGTAATTAGCAAAAAAACAAAAAAATTTAAATATTCCCTAAACTTCATTTTTAGGTGTTTTAGGGGTTCGTGATCATTTTCTATTTTTTTTTCATGGGGGCTAAAATTGGGCTGGGGAGGGGGGAGGGATTGGTGGGTTGAAAAACTAAAAAAATTGTTGTATTTATAATAGGCTATCCACTGACCTTTGAAGGAAGACGTAGCGACATAAATCACTTTTTTAGGTCCATCCTAGCATTGCCTTGCATTTTACGAAAGCAAGGGACTTAGAGTTTTCTAATGTATATGTTACGGTCAAAGTGTTTATTTTGATAGTTTATACACTAGCTGGATATTATACAAACTATCCAAATGTCTGGTTATTTTGATGGAAAATCATATTTCTACTAAAATAGCTATGACTATTGGTTGGTTTGTATACTATCCAACTGGCTTACAAACTATACAAGATATGCCGCTAAAGTATATACCACAAAGATATCACACATATTAACCAGTGCTTCTGGTCAGTTTAAACGATCAAAGTAAACACTTTAACCATAACATACACATACGTTCATTGCTTCTGATCGTTCTGTATCGTGTAACGTGGAAACTATTAGATTGATTTTGATGAATTTTTTACACAGTATTACTACTATGGCGAGTATGGAAAATGTTAAAGATTTTTAGAAATCGTGTCACTGGCGGCAAAGCAGTAATAAAAAAACTAAAAATAAAAAACAGCTCAGACTTCGTTTTTAGGCGCTTCAGGGTTTCCTGATCATTTCCTATCTTTTCTTGGGTGGGGATGAAATTGGGGTGGCTGGAGGGTGGGGGTTGTAAAACAGAAAAAATTTTTGTATTCATAATAAACTGTCCACTGACCTGTGAAAAAAAGACCTAGCGGCATAATACACTTTTTTAGGTCCATGCGAAAATTTCCTTGCCTATTACAGAAACCGAGGGACTTAGAATCTTCTTAGATGTAAACATTTGAGAATTCCTTGAAATCGTTCTGTATTGTGTAATGTGGAAACTATTCAATTGGTTTTATTGAAATTTCGACACCGTATTTATTGTTGCTTTGGCGAGGATAAAAAACGTTTATAGTTTTTAGAAGTTGTGTTAGTGGCGGTGCAGCAATCAATAAAAAACTAAAAATATAAAAAAAGCTCAAACTTCGTTTTTAGGCGTTTTAGGGGTACCTGATTAGTTTACATTTCGTTTTTGGTGGGGGGTGAAATTGGGGTGGTTGGGGGAGGGGTTGTAAAAGAGGAAAATTTGTTGTATATTTAATAGGCTGTCAGTTGCTTGTGAAATAAAGACCTAGCGGAGTAATATACTCTTTTTTGTGGGCAGGTGAGCGATGATTTGGCTGCAAGGGTATCTCAGACAATAGCTTCATGCTCTGCGAAAATGACCAACTGGTATCAGCGCAATATGTGGGAAGTACTAAGTTAATCAACATGACTTCATTTTTTTACTAGGTTTTCAATCGGCTTTTTCTGCTGGATACTGCTTTGATATATAGGATAAACTACATATACAAGTTCATCTACTTACCTTCCTACCAAAACGTCATCTTTTTTGGAGCAAATTAAGTTTGCACTCACCTGAAAAAAAGGAAAATATTACTAATCAAATATACTCCAGAGGTTTGCAATTTCAAATGAGCAACGAGAATACAAAGCGGTTAGAACAACAGGACAGTTTTTTAGGAACAGACTGAAGGCTAAGTGACTAAATAGAGTGCGGTAAGGTAAGAGGTAACGTAAGACGTAAGGTAATAAACCTGTGGAATCAGATGAGAGTGTTGCATTACCTCTTACGTTACGACTATAAACACTCTCATGTGATTCCACAGGTTTATTTTCTTACGTCTTACGTTACCTCTTACCTTACCGCACTCTAGTTAATACTTAATAGATGAGAAACTTCAACAGTAACGAATGAGACCAGATTTTTACGCCATCTGGTGGATTAGAGGAAGAGGTATTAATGCTGAAAGAAGGCGAAATTCCACCGAAACGCGGAGTTCCTAAGCGATATCCCTGCTGCAATCGATTTTGCTACGGCATAGCCCTAGGCGGTATTTGCATTTCTTGGATCTCATGATAACGATTATAGTAAAGTGGTAAGCAGAGCTCTCAAAAAAACGTTTAGGATTTCCAAAATTACAACCTTTAAGATAGTAATAAATAAAATATCCATGGTAATTTGTTTACATTGTTATTCAACCATATACATAGGCAACCAGTTTTATGTGATATAGAAATACGATCTGTGCAGCTGTACAGTTGTGGTGCCAGCACTGGTTGAAGCCACTCAGACACCATGTTTGCAAGCAGAGATACACAACTCGACTTGATTTTCAAGCTACTTGACCTGACTTAACTTGATATCAGGTCAAGATTAAGTCAAGTATTTGTTTTCGAAATTCAAGTCAGGTCAAGTAGTTACACATCAAGTAGCTTGAAAATCAAGTTTTTCAAGCTAACTACTTGATTTTTCTTGAAAAAATAGTTCTTTTTTGATATCAATCTGATTAACTGCCAAAACGCTACAACAATAAAAATCTATGTATATAAAAATGTAATATTTTATTTAAAAAAAAATCCAAAGACGAAAACTCCAACAAACTTAAGTTAAATAATGAATGTAATCATATGAAATAAAAATACGAAATATTCTGAATTCTGACAATAATACATAGAAAAACAACAAACTCAAACCTAAAAACAGTGAATATCTAAAAAAGATCTTTAATATCCTCATTTGGCATCCATGATTTGAGACACATAAGACTTCTAATGGAGTTATCACCTGATCAGTTTCTTGTTTTGGTAAGAGTTAAGGCAGCTATAGAAAACTGCATTTTAACTGGAGCTGAAGAAGCTGGCTTTGCCAAAAAGTCTGGCAAGGTTTGGAAAAATACATTCGTGTCTTTTCCACCATTCTAAAATATCTTCTGTACTGTCAGCTCTTTCGTAAAGCTATTAAATAAACTTAGTAGATCTATTTCAAACTTTTTGACACCACTATGGTGTGGAAGATGATGTTATTGGAACTGGAACTGATGGTTCTGGCTCAGACGTCTGCAGAGGATCAGCCCGAAAATACTGTGCTTTGAAAATTTCTTCAAAATATTCAACTACTCCTATCTGCAACAACTTTTCCCCAACCTGTATTGGAGAATGTTTCCACCTTATGTCGGCATTCTAGAATTAGGACAACACAGTTAGCGCTCGCAATGCTTAATGATTTTGTCCCTTCGATTCGCATTTTACAGATCAATATCAAGTAATATCAAGTAGTTTGATTTTACTTGATATCAAGTCAAGTAGCTCAGATCGAAAATCAAGTCAAGTCAAATATCAAATCAAATTTTCAAAAGCTTGAGCTTTCAAGTCAAGTCAAGTATTTAAGAAAAAACTCAAGCTACTTGGCTTGACGAATCCCTATTTGACAATCACAACGACAAGACATTGTAGCGTCCAATGCAAAGATAACATCGTAGAGCACTACACGACAGAACAAATGAACAATATATCCAGATTCGTCAAGTACATCTAATATTAGGTCGATTGAATGGTTTTAGTTCATTTACTGTGACAAGAACAATCATAAATTTCAAAGTAACTGATCGGTCCGTAATGTAAGACGACTCACGAGACAAATTTGCAGAGGTCGTTTACTTCAGAACGTCAAGGCAGTTCAGTGCACAAGTGTTGAAGCCCAAAACTCGCACACCTGGGGTTTGATAAATCAAAAAATGTGTCTCAAGAAGCTATGCATCCGAAGCATTTTATTGTTTGGTGTTCATCTGTGGTCTTAATAGGACCGCGTAATCTTTGGAAATAAGCATGGTAAAACTACCTTATTAAGGGTCAATGTTGAACCTTATCATGCACTTTCTGTACCTAAATTGAAAAGTATCTGTCTTGATGATATGAGGTTTCAGCTTAACAGCGTCCACGTATCATGATATGGCTCGTGAGACGGTCCTGTAACAGTTTGCTTCTGATCGTGCTATTTTGTGGTTTGGTAACCACTATTGACCGCAGTTTTGGAGTTTTGGCTGTGGGATATCTGAAGGCACAGCTTTATGCCAATAATCTAGCGCGATCACAAAAGTATTGAATGGCAAGATGATAATGGTATAGCAAATATTGTGAAAGTGGATGACCATAGCCGTCATTTATCAGATATTTTGCGTCTATATATTTCTTAAAAATGTAGTCATTACTATTCAGTCAATATTTGGGACAAACTCATGTTTTATGTAGCACCGCTTACAGCATGAAATATATTTATAACAAACTCAGTTCCCGCAACATGTGAACAAAATTTCAATTCTGAATCTTCATTGTATCTTTTTTTTTCAATTATTTTATTTAAAATTACTATTGCACAATAAAACTTGTGATGCTTCATATGTTTTAACATAACTTTGTGGCACTCCTGTACGCACCAAATAACAAATAACTCTCTACTTCTTCTTTCTAAACTACGGAGTTTTGAAAAAAGGTCATTACCCTTGCGCATTCACATTTTACTGTATCATGTTCATTAACAAACCACTACTATATAATGAAAGGTTTGCAAGCTGCGCCAATAATATCCTTTATGAACAATAAAATTGGATGCCATCAGCTGCACTTTAATTCCTACTTCCAATGCTTACGCATACCCAAAGGATGGTAAAGTACAACAAGGATCAATTAATTATATTTTTATTACAGCCTTTACCTTTTACGATTCATTTGTTCTAAAAAAATGAATTCCTGAAGTTTATCGCCCGCCATAAAATTTGTCTGGTTTTTTAGTTGACGTTTTATATGTACAGATATAAAGTCCTTAATATCACCGCAAGGCCACTGTCAAAGTTTCCTTAGATACAATGTTTGCTGCAATCTTTTGATATGATGCATTTTCGTGTCCTCCATACTTAAATGTCGCGTACTGTTGTTGATTGTTCAATGCCAAAATAAAGCTACTTTAATCTCTTGTTCTCCCATTTCTTGCACTATATCGGTAATACCAATACTAAAACACCTTTTACGTTTTCAATCCCCTTGATGATACACTGGCTATACACCAGGGTAATCAGAACCACGATTGTATGGTGGTCAAAAATTCATCATTTAAAACGCTCAAAGAAGTACAGTGGGCTCCGGGTGCCAGAATAGCGGGCGCCATGAAGAGTACACAAACTGCATCCGTTTGGTTGGTCTTGACATTTACATAGAGAAAGAGACAAAAGTGGCTGCATATAGAATGCAGGGCCATGGCAATTGACATATGTCGAATGGTATCACCTGGTACCAAGCCAACCAAAGAGTAGCACTCACCCACAACAACAATGGATTAGTAGCTACGCACTGTCCGTTATTGAGGCACGTAGAAGCCTTCAAGATTTCAGGTCTGGATTCACATCTGTATGTGAATAGCAAAACGCATATAGACAGCTCTCACGCGAGACTCAAAGATTATGCCGATAAAGATAAGAACTCTTATCTACAGCAATTGTGCAGGAAAATAGAGATGGATGCCAATACTAACCATCCGAAAGAGATGTTTTTTAAGGTCAAATGCCTCAGTCGGGATTTTAAACCCAAATCTTGGGCTGTTAAAAATCCTGTGGGACAAATAATTACCAACTTGCATGAGGTTATTGAGGACTGGCGGAATTATTGCGAAAATCTGTACCATGAGGATGGCCTTCAGGCCCTCTCATTGGACTTTGAACATGAACCGGATATTCTTTTGTCTGAAGTGCCCTCAACAAGTTAAAAACTAATAAAGCTACAGGCATTGATGCTATTTCTGCCGAAACGTTAAAATGTTTGGGTGATGACGGCATCTCTCTTTCACATAATATTTGTAAGAGTGTTTGGTCCTCCGGTATTTGGCCAGATGAATGGTGCACATCAATTTCTGTTCCACTTCATAAAAAGGGATCTCCAACAAATCCAGGCAATTATCGCCTACTTTCGTTAATCTCCCATGCAAGTAAGGCTCTACTATACATTTTACAGTTTCATTTGGAGGATTTTATTGGCTGGCAAATTTCTTAGGCGCAGGCAGGTTTCGTGAAAGGACGCGGTACGCGTGAACAGATCTTAAACTTAAGATAAATTATTGAAAAAACCAGAGATCATTGTTTTCCAGTTTTAATCTGCTTTGTGGACTATTCTAAAGCGTTTGATAATGTAAAGTGGCCTAAGCTGTGGGAAATTCTCATCTCTATGGGAGTTCCTTATCACCTAGTGTTCTCATACAGCTACTCTATGAGTCTAATTCGGCTCATGTAACAATTGATGGTAACATGTCTGGTCAAACTGCAACCAGAAAAGGAGTTCGTCAGGGATGTGTATTATCTCCGATGTTATTTTACATTTACACTGAATTTGTCATGAGACAGATATTGGACAACTGCAATGGTGGTATAACAATTGGCGGAAGCAAAATATCCAACTTAAGATTTGCTGACGATGCAACCCTTATTGGTGCTTCTCAGGAAGAACTAGTAGTTCTATTAAACATCTTAGAACAACACAGTGCAGCATATGGTCTTGGTATTAACTACAACAAGACCAAGGTTATGATCGTGGATAGAGAGCATGATAATCATCAAGCATGGGCAATAAGGTCAGTAGGCCGTTGTGAAGTAGTTCAAAGTTTTGTGTACCTCGGCTCTTTGATCGACAATTCGGGTAGCTGTGAAAATGAGATTCGGCGGCGCATTCAACAGGCAGTGTGGCCATGACAAAGCTTACTAAAATATGGCGTGGCCATAACTAAAGCTACCAAAATGTCGCTGGGTCAGTCTCTTGTGTTCTCCATACTTTTCTATGCCTCGGAAACTTGGACCTTTAAAAAGGCAAATCGAGCTCGCATACATGTTTTTGAAATGTGGACGTGGATGAGCATGCTGAGAGTTCCTTATACCGCCCATGGAACTAACGTTTCCGTACTGGATGAGCTCGGTAATTCAAAGAGACTATCCTCCATTGTGTCGGCTCGTGGCCATTTCCCTACACGCTGGCGCTGGGTGGATACGACGAAACAGTTGCTGGATATAAGTATCAAGAGCACCACTGAACTGACAGTAAATCGCGGAAGATGGCGAGCTACAGTTCTCGACATTATTGATAGTATTCGTGTCGGCAATACTCTAGCTCCGACTTAACGCATTTTACGAGTTCACAACATGTCTCTTAAGACATTGTGACTATGATGATGATCACCTGGTACACAGATGGCTCCAAAAATTCATCAGATACAGGAGGAGGCATAGACGGTGGTAGGCCTGGGCGGAACGTAAATATCCGTCTATGTAAAGTCACTACTGTTTTCTAGGCAAAAGTAGCAGCAATTTTGAAATGAGGTAGAATATGCATAGATAAAAGATACAGCAAAAAGACTATTATGTGAACACAGATAGCCGGGCGGCTCGGATGGCTTTCACGAGTGACCACTAGTATACTTCGAAAATAGTGTGAGATTGCCATAAGACCCTGAAGACACTGGCGAAGACCACTAAGGTAACATTGTTTTGAGTTCCTTGTTGCATAGAAAGGCGGAAAAATGCCTCTCATCGAGCCAGAACCAGCATGTGGTGTCAAATGAGTACCAAAAGCACTGGGATAGAGTGGTGGAGAATATTCTAAGAGGATGCTGAGGGGATCCTGACGTTCTAGTACCGCAGATGCTTTCAGACTGAGCAGTAAGGAACTACGAAAGGTGGTTGGAATTATTACTAGTCATTGGACGTTTAGTGTATACCTGAAAAAGCTGGGGATTGAAGTGGCAAACCCAGTATGCAGGAAGTGCGGTGAAGCAGAGGAGAAGCTAAGCATGTCAACTTCGACTGTCCTGCCTTGAGTGAAAGCAGGAACTTCCATCTAAATTTAGGCCAGAAGGAAAGATAGAAGAGCATAGCCTAATGCATCTCAAAGCTCGCAAAGAACTGGGACTCTATTTGGCCCCTTTGACTGGTGGTGCACAATAAGTCATAAGGCTGAGCGGCAACTATTAGGACAATTGAACCCTAAATCTCTTACTACCAAAAAAGGCATCTTTTACAGACTGCATAAGAAGCTCTAGCACTATACAACGCTGACCTAATCAACAATCTGTTCGTATGAGCTTACGGGCTGCTATGTTTTCATAGCTATAGGACTGTTGATGCTCTCAGGACATACCTCAACCAATAAAACCTAAAACTGACATATAGATTGCGACACCAACCACAAATAATTTCCCTTCTTTGGAAAGCTCCAACATTCACAGAGTAGCTGTCAAGATTTTATGTCATTTGAGCTATTACTGTGCGAGTGGCGGTACTTTCAGTGAAACTGTTTTTGCTAATCTCTGAAACGATGGATAATCACCAATACCGCAGTTGGTCAAACATTGTTTTTTTTTGTGAAAAAAATACCGCTGAAGCCTAGACATGGCTATAAACACAGGCACAAATGATGCCGATTGCTCTTGGACGCTCATATCAAGTTACCATTCGTCAATGCTTGTTAGAGCTTTCCGGTGGGCCTTTGCTCTTAGTTACGATCGTGTCGGTTGATAGGTCTGTCAGGAGTAGTTACACAGAAGTACCTCGGTTGGTGGGTATAGCTTGCAGGGTTTGCACACCAAGCCACACATGGACAGGTAATTTTTGGTCTAATAGTCATCTTGTATAGTCGAATTTTATTCAACAAACTCAATTTTGTTCGATATAACATAGGATAGAGTTGCCGAAACGTAATTTCGAATTTTCTTTTAATGCTTCAGTATTACGAAAATACCAAAAAGTGCATAAAATCATTGGAAAACTACATGAAAATAAGTGAAAAACGTTAATTCGCATTTGCGTGTCTTATAAAACACTCCGTAAGGTTTTCAGTATCAAAACTCACCGAACTATGAATCAAATCATTTCAAAGCAGAGAAAAATGTATGATAACATCGTTTGAAAGCATTAAGAGTGCCCCTCTTGTAGGCTTGTCTGTGTACGCGTAACTGTAAACGCCATAATCGTTTAGTTACGATCACTTGGCATGTTCTGACACGAAACTACACAATCAGGAAATATTAAGATGAATTACCATCATAAGTCTTAAGGCCTGGTTCACAGAATTCCCCAGTTCGTGTGAGGAAAGTTTGAATTAATGAGATAATAAATGATATACTATGATGCTCACCATCACTATAATGGAAAAATTTGTTATATCCTGGGGAATACTCAAAACTGCATTTTGAAATTCCTTTGAAACAGCTGTTTTAGGACATAGTTATGGAAGTATTAGTAGTATTTTTCCAGATTTATACCATCGTGTCTGTATTCATTACAAACAGTACGTTTAACTAGTGTAGGCAAGTATGAAATGTGCTTAGAATTTGAAACACATAATATAGTGTTTTTTACGCTATTATCATAAAATAAAAAGAGGAAAATTGGCAAAAGGGTTATTACTACACTATTTGGTATTCTGCAAATTAAAGAATTATATAAAATGGAAATATAAACTAAAATTTTACAAAATAATCCTATCGAATAATTAATTAAAGCAATTAAATATTGATTGCTAGACTGTTCGGCCGACGTCGACATGCTCCGCCGCCATGGCGTCACGTCGGTACGTTTCGCTGCTTGACGTTTTACCACAAGTGGTAGGCATATCCTCAGAACCTGCTTCCTGTTCGACATGCGAAAACTCAGTTCCGAATAGGTAACAGCTTCTGAGGATGCCAACCACTCGTGTTAGCGAAACGTGAAGCATGCCTGAATAATAAAAAACTATTTATTTTGTTTGTTATGTTTAACGAAATACAGTTTGCTTTCGAGATTTTTTTTCAGATTTTACAGATTTATTATTCATCATGAAATACGGTGTATATTGTCATATTTGAAGTCTTATTTGAAATATTATTTGAAATTTTATATAATATAACTGAAAAAAATGAAGTCAAGTTGATTGACTCAGTACTTCCCACACATTACGCTCATACCAGTTTATAATTTTCCCATAGCATGAAGCTATAGTCTGAGATCCCTTGTAACCAAATAATCGCCAGCCCCCCCACCCTCCCAAATTGTCTTATGCCGCTAGGTCTTTCCTTCACAGGTCAATGGACAGCCTATTATCGATACTACAAACTTCTCAGTTTTACAACCCCCACCCCCCAACCTCCTCACTTTTACTCCCACCCAAAAAACTGGTAGGATATGACCAGGAACCCCTAAAACATCTAAAAACCTAACGCTGCCACTGACACGATTTTTTACAAACATACGCGTTTTCCATTCTCACCACGGTAACAATATACTGTGTCAAAATTTCATTAGAATCAATTTAATAATGTCGACGTTACAAAATACAAAACGATTTAAACCAATAAATTCTCGTATGCATACAGAAAATTCTACAGTATATTCAATCCCACGACAGACTCCACATAAACAGTCGCATGCAGCATTAGCGTGGTTACCGTCCGCTGCCATCTGCGAATGCGCCAGCTATGGTCCAGTGCAATTATGGAATTTTATATTACTATTTAAAAGAGTTGCCCTATTAACCCATTGCAACTTAAAAGTAGCCAGTTGCCAGTTTGAAATGATCATTTAGGCAATGAACACTTGACATCGCATATTTGGATCTGATTTCCAGTCAGTCTTGGAGGTTTTTACTTGCCGGATTATAACATACAATTCACACATAGTGTACTGGACTATCAGGGACCCTACCGACATGAGCCGATCACGCACGCGCGCTTGTTTTCAGTTGGTCTAGCTTGGCTGTGAATACTGTATAAGTCCCTTAGTTTACGTAATAAGCTATGCAATGTTCGGGTGGACCTAAAAAGATGATTTGAGTCGCAAGATCTTCTTTCACAGGTTAGTGGACAGCCTATTAGTAGTAGTAGAAGAATTTTTTTAATTTTTCAACCCCCAACCCCCCAACCACCCCAATTTCACCCCCACCCAAAAAAACGCACAAAATGATCAGGCACCTCTAAAACGCTTAAAAACGAAGTTTGAGCTGTTTTTATATGTTTAGTTTTTTTTATCATTTCTGCGCCGCCACTGGCACGATTTACAAAAACCATACGCGCTTTCCATCCTCACCACGGTGGTAATACTGTGTCAAAATTTCATTAAAATCCATTCCGCAAAAAAACGTATTGTACAACACAAAACTTTCGTAGATAGTTTCTTGCGTATCCCTCCTTAGAAACTAGGACGCCACAGTTTTCATTCTGCATGCTTCAATTGAACGATGTAAAACGATCAGGAGCCCTCTAAACCGTTTAAAAGTGAAGTATGAGCTGTTTTCATATTTTTAGTTTTTTAATTATTGTTGCGCCGCCACTAACACGATTTTTCAGACACTGGCGCGTTTTCCACTCTCGCCGCGATAGTCAATCCTTTGTCTCAATTTCATTAAAATCAATTTAATAATTTTTGCTTTACGCAATAGACATAGAACGAAATTAAGCAATATCGTATAATGTATCGTATCGTATATGTATACATCACAAAACTGTAAGTCCCTTAGTTTCTATAATAGGCAAGGAAATGTTCGGATGGGGATGGGCCTAACAAAGGGTATTATTCCGCTAGGTTTTTCATTCACAGGTCAATGGACAGCCCATTATGAATACAACAAATTTTTCAGTTTTCCAACCCCCCACCACCCAACCACCCCAAATTCACCCCTACCCAAAAAAAGTAGAAAATGACCAGGAACCCCTAAAACGCCTAAAAACAAAGTTTGAGGCGTTTTTTTTATTTTTTATTATTGCTGCGCCGCCACTGACACGATTCTTCCAAAACATACACGTTCTCCATCCTCGCCGCGGTAGTAATACTGTGACAAAGTTTCATTAAAATCCATTCCATAACTTTTACGTTACTCAATACAGAACGATCTAAAGCAATATACCTATGTATTTATCAGAAAATTCTAATAGCCAAGGCAATGTTCGGATGGGCCTACAAAAAGGTATTATGCCGCTAGGTCTTTCTTTTACAGGTCAGTGGATAGCCTATGATGAGTACAACACATTTTTGAGATTTACAACCCCCCACCCCCCAACCACCCCAATTTCACCCCCACCCAAAAAAAAGTAGAAAATGATCGGGAACCCCTAAAACACTTAAAAACGAAGTTTGAGGAATATTTTTTTTTTGTTTTTTGCTAATTACTCCGCCGCCCCTGCACCGATTTTCAAAATTATAAGAACATTAACACAGCGAACAGCGGTTACTGAGATTACGACGTTAGAAAAACGCCAACAGACAGACAGACGCACAGACAGACAGACAGACCGACAGACAGACCGACAGACAGGCCGACAGACAGACCGACGGAAATGAGTGACGTGGATTTTCGTTATGTAGACATCATAAAACGCCCAAAAAGCGTGTTATCTCAAAATCGAAAATTTTCGCGATCACAATACTCCCCTCACCCATCGGTGTGGAAAGTAAAAGATTTTATGGGTAACACCATCATATGAACATAGTACTGATAACCTGGAGTCGATCAAGTGCAGGGTTATTTTACAGAAAAATATTAACCAGATTACGTAAGATTACAAACCAATCGTTAGAATTTAATACCGTAATCAAATTTTTATTAATTCACTCCCAAAGTGCAATATGCATCTTTTTCATTACATTTTTTTGAAATAAATCTAAGGTGCTCGTTTTCTATCAAAACATATTTTCTGAATAACTAACACCTGGGTTTTTGCTCATTCGCATTACTGCGGTCCAATCCGTTGGAGAACATAAAAGTGACGTCACCGGTACTGGTGTAGACAATATGGCGGATGACATTGCTAGCAGTAAGAGGAGTAACAATTGTTTTCTCAAATCGAATTTGAACAAATGCAAAAATTAAGTGCATCTCTTCAGAACACAGGTCTTCGGGATACACTGGATTCGATAAAACCCTACAAAATCACAAACAAACTGCATAAGATAATTCGCCCACGAATACTCACCAAACGATGTTCCGCAAATAATAATAATCCCCCCATCGGGTGCTAGAACGTTGACGTTCGTTTGGGGGCTTAGAAAGTGACTTGTTGACAGGCGAGCTATGTCGCTGAATGGTTCACGGTGGGGATTTAATGCCACCGCAGGGCTACGACACCAGCAGAGTTTGTGGTCAAAAGGTCATTTCAACCAAGGCTAGCACACCCAGGAAGCTAGGCGCTCGGTAGATCTTATTTACCCTACCTAGCACCAAGCTCCTTTCCCCAAGCTATCCTGACTTCGGTCAGATAGGGGTTTGGCAAATCCGGGAAAATATGCCACAGAGGGCTGAGCGCCGGTTCTTCTGTCACACACCGTTATTGCGCCTCACACTTCAACGACCCCAGCAGGGCGTGGCTGGGGAACGTCGTGAGGGGTAAGCAACCGGGGGGCTTGCCTTAACCGGCCGGCCCGTGAGGAGAAAGCCTCAACAAAACCCGACAGTAAAGTCGCAAATCGTCCGGAGCACCTTGGGCCAATTCCGGAGCAAATATAAGTCCCTTCTCTCCTGGAATGGGCGTCACCCGGGAGAGCGACATTTAGATCGTCCCTACTCGTGGGAACACGATGCATAAAGTTACTACTAAAAATAACCAACGACGGCCTAGGGTACGTCGATTAAACTCACCCGAACCCCAAACCCAAGCAGAACAACCCAGAGAACAAAACCCAGCTGCGGATGTTTTGCCAGCACAGCCGGCAACCACCAAAGCTGGTAAACCCAGACAGCGCTTACAATGGACCACTGAAATCAACAAATATGTAATGCGCTGTTACTACACCGCCACAAAACTAGAAACCATCTCTACAGGCTACAGACATGAGTTGCACAGGTTATTTATAGCAAAATACCCACACCTCGCAGAACGTGTAACTGAACAGCGACTCATTGACCAAAAACGAGTCATAACAAAAAACAACCGCCTTACACCCGAAGAACTACAAGCCATAAAGATTCTTGTATCCAATGAGATAAATACTGCCCATCCGAATCACCCGCAGACCGCAAACAAAACCACAATAGTCAACACTAGCATACACCCAGAGACAGATCCAGAACATGAGCATACACAATATACACCAGATACCGCTGTCCAACCTAATGATCCGTTAGCTACTGAATCAATCATAGAAGAACATGCCATTCATACCAGAAATAACCAACATCCAAACACAGACACAACCAATAACACCATCATACACTTAGAATTGGATCCAGAACATGATCATACACCAGGTACAACAGCAACAACATGCACTGACGTACCTTCCATAGCCACACAAAGCCAAAACATCACCCCACCACCTGCCATCGCACAATCTGCCGAACAAGTGATGAACACACAGTACAACAAATGGTGTGGCACCAATCCTACATTACGAGATCCCCTGCCCAGACTAATTTTTAAAAACAACACTCGACAAATATTACACACAATAAATGTCAACATAATACCACAATTTTTAACCAAGGACAGTGACCTAGAAGACATCCATACTGTAATATATGCTGCCGCAGCAACCACACTCATACTTAACGGCCAAAAACTCCCAAAACGATCTATAGCCCGCACAACTGAAAGATCTAAACCTAAATGGCAAATAAGAATTGAAAATAAAATTAGCACAATCAGAAAGGATCTGGCACACCTCGCGCAATACACCAACAATAACAACCGATCGAAGCGCGTACAGACAACAATTAATATACTCAAATCCAAGTCACCACAACACACAATACCAGAAATTGCTGATACCCTTAAACAGAAGCTTGCAGTCTATACAGCTAGACTCCGCAGATACAACGAGTCCAATGCCAGAAAGGATGCTAACAATCTTTTTCAGAAAAGCGAAAAACAGTTCTACCAAAAGATAACAACCGACAACCAGATAACAGCAATAGAACTGCCTAGTAAACAAGAGTTAACTGGGTTTTGGGGAAGCCTATGGTCAGAACCCAAAACACATAATGAAAACGCTCCATGGATCAGGCAAGAAGAGGAAAAACATCAACATATAGCAGAGCAGAGAGACGTTATCCTTACACCAGAGGAAATAGCTGAAACCATAAAGCATACCCATAATTGGAAGTGCCCAGGCGTAGATAATGTGCAAAATTTCTGGTACAAGCAATTCAGTGCAACACACGAAATGCTTACGGACCAAATCAATAAAGCCATACTCCAACCGAATAGACTTCCCAAATTCCTCACGCAAGGAATAACTTATATGAAACCCAAAAACGCAGACACCAAGAACCCTGCCAACTATCGCCCAATCACTTGCCTTCCCACCTTGTACAAGATCATCACCGCAACAATATGTAGGAGAATTGAACATCACCTCACGCAAAACAACATCCTGACTGAAGAACAAAAAGGATGTCGAAAGCAAAGCCAAGGTTGCAAGGAACAACTCATAATTGATAGCGTGATCATGGAGCAAACCAGAAAAGAACATAGGAACCTTCACACCTGTTTCATCGACTATAAAAAAGCTTTCGACTCGGTACCCCATAGCTGGCTAGCGAAAACTCTTCAAATATATAAAATCAACCCGGGGCTACGTCAGTTTCTTACAAGAACCATGGAGACATGGCGAACCAGCATACATCTCAAAACCCAGGACGGCCATATCAAGACAGATGAGCTACACATAAGACGCGGCATATTCCAGGGTGACTCTCTGAGTTCACTGTGGTTCTGTCTCTGTCTGAATCCACTCTCCAACGCACTTAACAATACAAACTGCGGTTTCAACATTAGACACGAGAGATTAAATCAACACAAAATCAATCATCTCCTCTACATGGATGATATAAAACTATATGCCGCCAATAAAGTACAACTGAGAGAGTTAATCAGAATAACAGAAGTGTGCTCGTCAGACGTTAGAATGGAATTCGGAATGAGTAAATGCAAGGTCCTCCACATCAACAAAGGCCAATGGAAGGACCACCCCGAACAGGAAGCAGTAGCTGGCCAAACACTAAACAACATGAACAAGGATGAAACATACAAGTACCTGGGCTTCAATCAAAACGTTAAAATAGACCACACAAAAGTCAAGGCACAACTAACCCAAGAGTTCAGAAATCGCCTTATTAAGCTACTAAAAACCAAATTGAATTCTAGAAACCTTACAAAAGCCATTAACACATTTGCGATACCAGTTCTCACATACTCCTTCGGCATCATCAAGTGGTCACACACTGATATAGAAAACATCCACATCCTCATACGGACAGAACTCACGAAACACCGAATGTCACATCCAAACGCATGCAAAGAAAGGCTCACCATAGACAGGAAACAAGGAGGCAGAGGGATTATAGATATACAGTCACTACGCACAAGGCAGATAAAGACACTCAGACATTTCTTCCAAAACAAACAAACAAATTTACATCGAGCAATAGTAAAAGCAGACAAAAACTATACACCACTCAACCTATCATGTCCAGACCACGCCGCAGACACATACAATCCCGCACAATCGCAACAAGAAAAAATAAACACCTGGTCGCAGAAACCACTCCATGGCAAGCATAGATACCGTATTACGCAAGACCACATAAACGAAAAACAGTCATACACCTGGCTGCAGGATGGCCAGCTCTTTCCAGAAACTGAAGGATTTATGCTTGCTATCCAGGACCAAGTTATTGCGACAAGAAACTACAAGAAATACATAATTAAAGATCCATCCATAACAGAAGATAATAATAATAATAATAATATAGACTTTATTGAAGTATAGATACACTTCAAATGGCGGAGTTCACTAAAATAGTGCTCTTCCACTCAACCATCTTCTTTGTTGGATTGGGTACCTACTTCTAGGACTACCCTCGCACGACATCGAACTTGGCAACACCTGGATGTACCTTAAGCATCTGGAAGGTCGAAGAAGAGCGGCCTAGCAAACCTGATGTAGAAGTCCAGGTCAATCTTGCCCTGCGGCTGCGCCGGTGGTGGAGCATCTCCAATTTCTTCAGGTCCCTTTCATATTTACAAAAAAATACGATAACTGCAGAAAATGTCACCAACAAAAAGAGACAATAGATCACATAACAAGCGGATGCAAAGTTTTTGCCGGTACCGAATACACAGCCAGACATAACTCTGCGGCCAAGGTCATACACCAAGCACTAGCCACAGCAAACAAACTAATAGAAAACACAGATCCATACTACAATTACACTCCCGACATCAGTACTCGAAAACG
The DNA here is from genome assembly GCA_951848785.1 of Callosobruchus maculatus. NCBI lineage: Eukaryota > Metazoa > Arthropoda > Insecta > Coleoptera > Chrysomelidae > Callosobruchus > Callosobruchus maculatus. The sequence goes on along the minus strand of CATOUR010000142.1, from coordinate 1,542,033 downwards.
ATCGGTACAAACTATACTGGGACGTTGAAATACATACAGACAAGACTATCCCAGCCAATAGACCAGATATAGTTTTCCAGTCAAAGGCCGACAAAAGTACCTTTTTGATAGATATTGCCATTCCAAACGATGTGAATATCAAAAACACCTACGCTGGGAAGATATCCAAATACACGGACCTTGCCATAGAAATAAAACGACTTTGGAGACAAAACAAAGTCACAATTGTCCCCCTCATTATGTCTGTCTCAGGCCTTACACCAAACAATTTTACACCACACCTACAACAGCTAGGCCTGGACGAAAGGTTGCACAAAATATTTCAAAAGTCTGTAATCCTGAAGACCTGCAATATTGTAAGATCCTTCCTAAACTCCGATCAATAATAGTTCAGGTGTTGACTTGGCACAGCCCGTCAACATCTGTTGCTACCGCAGTAATGCGAGATAAACTTGAAAAATCAATATAATAAATGCCTTTATTTCAAAATATACATTTAAAAAAAACAGTGTAAACAAAATATGGGCGAAGTTCAGCTTAATAGCTGCTCTTCCACTTAACCCGTGAACCAAGTCTGTGCATAAATAATTATTAAATGATCTAGTTATGACATACATACCCATTCTACAAGACGTAATCCTACTGTACAAAATTATAAGTCATAGTATAAATTTTTGCGTGTTCAAAATGCGAGCTTAGCGTTGCTGGATTGTACGATGTTTATACTTTTTCAATTCACATTTAAAGTTTAAGATGTTGAGACTCTTATATTGTGCTGGAATCGAGTTGTAAATTTTGCAAATATGATAACTAAACGACCGTTTGAATTGTACCGTTCGGAATATCGGAGGCGTCAGCAGCCCCCTGGATCTCACATTGATATTGTGGACATCGGTCCTGAAAGTGAGTTTTTCAAATAAATAAGCAGGAGACTTAAAAAGAATGATTTTATGGAATAGTGTTGCCGTATGTAAGAATCTCCTTGCTTCCATATTCAACCAGTTCGCTTCCTTCAATTTATGTGAGATTCGCTCTTGTCTGCGTATACCATATATTAATCTGAGACAGGAGTTTTGGGTGATCTGGATTTTTCTCTTATAATTTTCAGTTATGCAAGGTCCATATAAACAATCAGAAAAGTTGAAATGTGAAAGAACCATGGATTCACAGAGACTTATTTTAACTTTTATGGGAAAATTATGCCTATTGCTATACAAAACTTTTAGGGACGAATACGCTTTTCTAATGAGAGAGTTAACGTGTTTCTCGTACCTTAAATTTATATCTAGTATTACACCTAAATTTTTTGCGTCATCCACAGTGTCAAGTTGTTCATCGTTGACTTTCAAATTCAATGAGTTTGCAATTACCTGACGGATGTTTTTTGGTCCAAATACCATTACTTTAGATTTAGTGGAATTAAGATTTAAACAGTGCTCTTCAGCATTTTTAGTCAATATCTGTAGGTCGTTGTTAATCGCAACTCTCGCAGTATTAACATCGAGGGGAGGAAAACTGTGATACAGTTGAGTGTCGTCAGCATAGCAGTGAATTTTACACGTATTTAGACCTTTGCTCAAACTTGAAGTATATAATGCAAAGAGAAGTGGCCCTAAAATAGTACCTTGAGGTACGCCCGATACCAAATCTAACAGACCCGAATAGTTTTCTTCGACCAAGACTTTTTGCTGCCTGCAATTAAGATAGGTCTTGAGAAGGTTTGTACTGTGGTGATCAAGACCAATATAGTGTAAAATATTTAAAAGCAAATCATGGTTAATTGTGTCAAAAACCCGGCTGAAATCTAACATTACTAAAATGTACAGTGACCTTTGTCAGAAGCTCTAAGGATATCATCAGTGACATGTAACAATGCAGTTGTACAGCTAAAATGTTTCCTGAAACCAGATTGAAAAGGTGGGAGTAAGGATAACGTTGATATATGTTCCATTAATTGTGATTCTATAGCCTTTTCCAATATTTTTGATAGCGCAGGTAATATACTTATGCCTCTGAGATGATTATACTCGGTGGGATTTGACTTCTTCGGAATTACTTTAACAATGGCACTGCCCCATGCTTTCGGAAAAACGCTTTCACTTAGACAAAAGTTGATTATATGCTTAATGTACGGAACCACATGGGGGCAGCAAAGTTTAATAAGAAATATGCTCAAACCATCGCAACCTGCAGCATTTGTTTTAATGCCCAAAATAGTTTGATGTACAAAGTTGTCATCAACTGCTTTGAATCTTAATTTAGAATTTGTTAGACAATTGTTTTTATAAAACGTTATTAAGGAATCCGGAGGTTCAGTCGAAGATGCAGAATTAACAAAATAATAGTTGAGATTATTCACGTCCGACAAATTAGGAGGCAAGGTATTGGTTAAGCCATCTTTCACCATTTTGTTTTGCTTCAAAATTTTCCACATTTGCTGCGAGTTGCTGTGTTGGAACTTATAGAAAAAATACGCTTTTTTCTCTCTTGAAATAGCACCATTGGTATAGTTCTTTAAGTTTTTATAGTATCGCAAATCTATTTCATCTTTGGTCCTTTTATATTTTCTAAGAACTTCATTGCGCAGCCTCATCATTTGTCTTATTGTGTAAGTTAACCAAGGTGCTCTATCTTTAGTGACGCGCTTTTTCGCCAAAGGAGCGTGCCTATCAAATAACTGAGTTAAGCAGTTTGTTAAATAAGCGACTTTAGTATCTACATTATCTTGGTCAAAAATTTGGAAAAAGGATATACCGCGAAGGTCATTCAAAAAATCAATTTCATTGAAGGATCAATCTAGCCTACGCTACTGACGAGGATCTGCATGACAGCCGACCGGCTAATTATGTGTACACTGCGCACCTACGTAATTATGACGTCGCTGGTAAGTTTATAGATAAAATAGACCGTAGTTATCACTATTTCTAAATTAATGGTTCCTCAAATTACCGCTAACCGACTTTCTTGTTAGTTGTCTGCTGGTAGTCACCACACTGAATACGTAATTTATAGAATGTGTGTTCTGGACGTGAGTACATGAAGGAGACTACATGGACCGTGCACGGCGTTGTGGAACCAACATTTTTTTCATGGAGTTATAGTCTTTATTTCCTACGTAGCTAAAGCTTTTGAATTTCAACTGGCGCTGCTTGCTTATGGAACCTTGCTCCGTTCTTAGGGTGCCAAAACCTTTAAGGCTCGCGTGCATTAGACCGGGCCAGCCGGCAACGGACCACATAGGAACGGAACGGGAATTATTATCCCTGGTACATAAACCAAGCAGCGCGCGCACTACTCGGAAACGGAACGAAACGCCGCGGCTGGCCGTCAGCGGAAATTTTGAGCGAGAATACAGGCTCGCGCGCATTAGTCGGCAACAGCCCGGAGAGGAACGCGCGACGGCGGCCGGCAATTTTTTTAGGTAAAGCGCACTAGCAGGTAATAATTTTTGCCAGTCACTGGCCGCTTGTCACTCAGATACGATTGATCCAAAGACGATAATTATTAGTTTACTGTGTGAGGAACAGGAAAAACAAAATACAGCAGTTAAACAAAAAGGAAAACGAAAATGGGTACACGAAATCTGTAAAAAGAGGAAAATCGAAAGTGAAGTTGCTACTTTATTTCCTGATTTGAATAATGTTTATGAGAAAGATCATACAATTCCATGTGCCCGCTAACAAGCATTATTAATTTTTCCTCGTCCATTTTCGCCGTCACAAAGCAGCGCGCACTACTTCATCTCACAGCGGAACGCAACGAACCTACCTGTCCTAATTTCTGGTGTAGCTCACATTCTTCTGGAACCGTACACTTGTTTGGTGGTCATATATATAGTCACATTGAGAAAGAGGCATTCTATTTAAACAGGGGATCCGCACGTCTACCCTGTTGGTCACATATGTACAGGGTGAGTTTTTAGTACCGGCTCGGTCGATAACTCCACAACTGTAGAAGATAGCGAAAAAAGTTGTATATAAAAGTTGTAGCCACGGATATGCTCCTTGCTCAGAAAATATTTTGCTTTATACAGGATGATCCATAACTACGTGGTGATGCAAACATGCATTTTTTGAAATGAGACACCCTATATATTATTCCATATTAAATTCTACTAATGATTTCCATTCTCCCAATATAGGGTATTGTTACATTATAGTTATGACCATTTTTATCTCCAAATCCCTGTCAAATGAACGTACTGTATATCAAAAAGTCATGAATCAAAAATCATATTCTTTACACATATGGATAAAAAATATCATGTAGTTTTAAAATCGGCTATAAAAAAAGCCCGTGACGCATATTCGTATACAGGGTGATGTAGGATGCAAAATCCAGATTTTCTCTTTTTTTTCAAATGTAACAACCAATATATTATTATACCAAAGAATTGCTTTTAATATGCTCTTTCATCTTTGTATAACTCTTGTTGCATCTACGTCCATTAGTTTACGAGATATTTCGATTTTTCGGTAAATTTAAAATATAGCTTCTATTTGTGTACTGAAAGTAATTTACTTTGAGAAAGTACTATACAATTTGTTTTTTATTCAACAAACAACTAAATTATAAGGTCATGATAGTATTTGATGAAGTCAAAACCCTGAATCATCGAGATAATAGAGTCAAGTCTGCTAAGGAAGCAATTTTGTAGGCTTGATGCATAATTATCAAGCAGATTCATCGGGTATGCTTTGAAAAATTGATGGTTTTCATAACCTGCTCAACAATTCCGTAGCGTGTGAAAAACGAGCTTTAAAAATTAATTTTTCTATTGAGGGTATTTAGGAGAACCTTTGAGAAATTGCCTACTTGCTTCTAGAACACATCAACTATGAACAGCAATATCCAGAACGGGGGCACTCTAAAACTAATACGTTTGAAAGAATGAAGGATCGTTTATTTGGACCGGGTCGTTCAATATTTCATAGCCTACTTGATAGATCTGCTTGAAAATTATGCATGACGTATATAAAATTGTTTCCTCAGCACACTTGACGTATATTATCTCGTTAATCCAGTGTTTTGACTTGATCAAGTACTATTATCGCCTTATATTTTAGTTTTTTGTTAAGCAAAAATAAAATTTGATAGTATTTTCTCAAAATAAATAAATTTTAGTAAACAAATAGGAGGTATATTTAAAATTTGTAGAAAAATCAAAATATCTCAGAAAGGAATGAATTCAGCCATAATAAGTGCTATACAAGATGAAAGAGCATATTAAAAGCAATTCTTTGGTGTAATAAAATATTGGGGGTTACATTTGGAAAAAAAGAGAAAATCTGGATTTTGCATTCTACATCACCCTGTATACGAGTATGCGTTGCGGGCTTTTGTTATAGCCGATTTTAAAACTAGATGATATTTTGTATCCATCTGTGTAAAAAATATAATTTTCGATTCATCACTTTTTGATATACCGTACGTTCATTTGACAGCGATTTGGATATAAAAATGGTCATAACTTTTGAAATACCCTGTATAATGTAACAATACCCTATATTGGAAGAACGGAAATCATTAGTAAAATTTGAATATGGAATAATATATAGAGTGTCTCATTTAAAAAAATGCATGTTTGCATCACCACGTAGTTATGGATCACCTTGTATAAATCAAAATATTATTTGAGCAAGGAGCATATCCGTGGCTACAACTTTTATATACAACTTTTTTCGATATCTTCTATAGTACTGGTGTTTTCGACCAAGCCGGTACTAAAAACTCACCCCGTATATCTAACTAATTACAGAATTGCAACCTACCAAATGCAGCTGTCTTGCATTTCTAAGGGATGGGTGTCTCTGGAACGAAGAGTATTGAAATTTGTATCAAAAAGATTATCGTCGGCATGATGATGTTTTTAGCAATATTCGTTAATTAGCTTATTAAGTTGTTTGACCTGGGTGAGCGGAGAAGGTATAGCTTTGTACTGGCGCCCAGCAGATTGGAGTAGTCCTGGCGGTTCCAGTTATAAACATCACTGCTTAGTTAAGTTAAATATCGGTCGGTTTTTGAGAAAGTGCTGTTCAACTAAATTGGAATACGGTATTCAGCAATAGATTCTAGCGATCCCAGAACTGAAAATCGTAATATGGCATTCAAGGGATACCCGGTTTGTACACCATTATCTGAAATGTTCTGCTTATTGTTTAAGTTTAAGGTGCCTGGGTAGACACCTTTATACGTATGTATTTGTCATGTAAAACACGGACTCAACAATTTCCCGCACACCTCACTTTATTTTCAAACTATATATTTAATATTTCAGAAGGCGATAGTTAAGACCTTAATGAATGACAACTATTTTCGATTTTCTCAAAAAAGTTTTTAAGTGTGCAAAAAAACTCGCAGTGCAAAATCATACATTCTATAAATGCCTGTAATTTAACAACTAAACACGATATCAAAAAAGGCTAAATAGTTGCACAAGCGTAAGCTTTCTTCATCAATTTGCTTTTTGAATCATTACTGTAAGTTTAAAGGTAACGTCAGGAGCTGGGAAATGCGAAATTCATTTTTATAGTGACCTTTAGACCTTACTATTGGACCTTTTGACCTTACCTTTGGATTTTTGGGCTTATCTCCCCTCATTTTAGACACACACACTGGAGAAAGGGAACAGGCGGCCACGCCTCCTCGCTAACAAGGAAATACGTCTTATCTTGGATTCTCAATTTCGCGCGATATACCCTAGACCCTTAACAGCCGTGTTGTTTGAAGGGAAGTTTTCCGTGAAGCATAGCTGCCAGATATTTAGTAGTTTTTGTTATAAATATTATCGTATCCCTATACTATGTTATAACATTATGTATTCTATTGGTATATGTTATTTGCAATTCTGTTGCAAATAAAATGTAAATAAGACAAAAAGACATAACAATCGGAATCAAGTTTGAGACGAAAGTCCTACTTATCTTACTAAAATAAATTAACACTCAATATGAGTCAGTTAATTGAACCTGTTATGAGGTGTGTAAAGTTACATAAAATGCAAAATTGTTTCACGTACCTCTTGTTCGATTAATAGCAAATCGCTTCATTGTATACAGCTATAAATTATGCTAATGACCACAGGATGCCATTATATAATCTGTCAATTAATCCTAGTTTTTTAGGTGTAGACTTGGATGTTTTTAATCGTTCAGATGATCTAGCTATAATCACCAGTTTGAGTGAAGTTATGCACACACGCATAGGGAAGTGGAGTTAATTTCCGAGTGTATGATGAGGATCTTAGTGTCGATAATAAGCATATGGAAATCTGTCGATCAAGATGAGCATGTGATTTTTCTGCACACTGATTACTGTACAGGTATAAGAAAGTAGTTCTCAAATTTATGGCGAAAACTTCCTTTGAATAAACTGAATACAAATATAATATACATAAGCACAAATCTTCATGCAAGATAAAATATATAGGTACAATATCAGATCATTAATATAAGAATGAAAATAATATTTTTTCTGCTGAGCAGCTCAACAAGAAAATAAAGTGAAATTTATGAATTATAGATTTCGTTGATCAAATTATGCATAAAAAAATTAAAACACCTTAAAACAAGACATAATAACCTATACAAATGGAAAACGTTACATGTAAAACTTGAAAGAAAGTTAGTATTTAAGGCTATCATAGATGTTAGCTGTTCAGTTTTTTATATACAAAGAAGTGGAGATTCAATAGTTAGCAGTGAACGTTTTCTACGAAAATTAAAATTTTAAATTACGTCTCTCAGAACCAGAAACGTCGATAATCGAAGAAGTAATACCTTCTTTGCACTGGTTCCAGGAAATGATGAAGACTGAACTTCAGTATGGATGTCTGTTTGCTCCTTTTTTCCTTCCATTGCTGGTGACGGATTATTGATACCCTGTTTAGAGCCTTTACATTTCGTTCCAAAGCTTCGGAAATAATTTATAAGTTTGGAAGAACGTAGTTAAAGAGAAAAAGCAACCGATTTCATAAATACCAAAAATATGTTATGCAGCTTCCAGGGGAGGGGGGCTGAGTAGGTGCCCCCCCCTGCCCCCAAACGACGCCCATGGGGGCTATACATACAAATTTGTCCTCATTTGAGGCGTTGAGATCTAGAATGGCATATCCCACAAAAATGAGAAATTTGGAAAAATACTGAACACTCAGCTCATGTATTTTCAATACTATAATGGTCTATGACTGACTTCGCTATTATTGTGGGGAAGCCGCTACATAATATAATCATAGCATTGATATAGTTCCTGTAATTTGCAAATCTTTACCAGCACTCTTCTTAGCTTCTCAATTTTGGGGATAGGCCTCTCAACGTCTCATCGAAATACATCGAAACCTAATATTACGTGAACATAGGCGATAAATCACTGATAGTACTATAAATATGCTACTCGCAAGTGAAATCCGAATACTGAGAACAAAAGGGATGTGTTTCATGGAATGCGGCAGGGCTACATGGTGCCTAGCCTACGCAATATGCGTTGCTAATAAACTCTAGAGATTTAGCCGCCAAGCTGTCATCACAGCAAGTTTCAGTCCGTTCAGGTTGGTCGGAGGATTGGGTAAATCGCAAATGTAGCGACCCATTCAAACCCATACTTTTTCAGTTGGCGATAAATTGGCTGATCGTGAAGGCCAGAGGAGCACCCTGATCTCAGATTCCTGTAGAAACCTCATCGACGCCCTTGAAATATGAAGACGCACATTATCATGCTAGATGAAACCCCCTTCGAGGCCTCGGATACATGGAACGGGAATTGATTCTAACACCTTATTCACATAACCCCTTGGGCCGTCATTATTCCGCGAATCAGAAGTAAAGATGACTTGCTGTTGAATGCAATGGTACCACAAATCATCAAACTGATAGGACGATGTACATGGCATTTACAGCAAACTGGAGATCACGTCGCGTCGTTTTAGGTAACGCCGGCAATTAGTTGTTCAAATATCGGTGCACCAGCCGCACCAAAGCCGTTCTAGAGGTAATTTTTAAACGTCTGATTTTTTAATCTTAATTGTAATTTTCAGGAGGTAGGTATCAGGCACACAGTTGACAGACAGCCCGATGAAACTGAGTGACATGGCTTCACGATACACATGTACATATATACTATACCTTATCCACCGAACAAACTGAGTAACCGTGCACAATATATGTAAATTTTTACTGTATGGTCAAGGGTTATATGCACACCGTCTACAAAACTGCATACTGAGAGCAGTGATGTTATTATAAACAGAAAAATTAAGTTCGATTTATCCGAGTAAAGCCCGAAAATATGGGTTTGAAATAATTTTTTACTCCTTTTCTTCAGTGAATGCAGTATAGAAAATATCAAATACCTGTACCAAGTAAGTGACCGCTTATGATGAATATAGCATGAAATCGCTGGACTTTATGACCGTTGATGAGTAGTTTCGTAACATCAATGCCCTATATATATTGAGATAATGCATACGGTTTACTATCTTTTATATTTGCATTTCATTTATAAGTGACAAAATTATCATAGTTGCTGTTATCTGTCGTTTAATAAGTGTTTTTTTAAACGCAGGCATGTATCTGCTGTGATACTTATTTAAAATGTTAAAATGCCTGCTTCACCCCCTCGCCCTTTCAACAGACTTGTGTTGTTCTTCTATGCTCTGCAGCATATTCAAAGTACTATTAAAATGTAAGTGTGTACTGTAAGTATAAATTACAACTGATCTCCAGCTTTTAAACTTTGAAATCTCTCAGGGTTCCCTCCTCGCACCGACTGTATTTGCTATATATATCTCGGATCTTTTCTGCCATCTCGTTACTTCCCGATAGTAGTCAAATCTATCACGCTTCTGACACGCTAAATGAGATTAAATCAAAGGCAATTCGCTTTATATATAAAAAGGTGTCTCATCACTTAAAAAGCTTCTTAGATAAGCTAGAGGCTCTTAAAAGGTAATCATTTATTATGTAGGTATCATTCCAGCATAGTCTTTCAATAGCATCAAAAATACTTAAACATCCAATAATCGAATTGGAAGCTTTCTGTGATATTAAATGCATGTGACCAGTAGACCCTCAACTTACACACAGTGTCCGTAAAATTTTAGTGAAAGTTAATTTCCAAGTTTCTAGAGAGGGGGTCAAGTTGTCGTCGTTGATTGTTATGTATTGTGTCGAAGTATCAGTTCATAAGTTTGTCAGGACTAAAGACATAGGAACCAGACAACGTCAAAGAACAGAGAGGAAGTATCCTTCTCTGCTGTAAGGAAATTTGGGTCGCTGGTAGCCATTACGTAAGAAACAGAAAGTAGAACGACGATCAAGGTCACGGGTAGATATTTTTGAATACGCTTTTACAGCGTTGCAGCTCTAAGATCGAGTACAATAGGTCCGAAACGTAAGTATCAACGTACAGGAGATATGAACGGCTTTAAAGATTATATTTCACAATGCTTTGTTAACGAAGTCTTAAATTGAAATATGAAATATAGCAGGATTTACGCTGATGCTGATTCCAAAGCCTGCTGAGTCAGTATAAGTAATCAGCAGCTAAGGAGATGTCACATTTATTATTTTATTTATATAGTACGTGTATATAGTGGATTTCACAAGCATATCTGCATGTCGTCAGTTAGCCAGTCTGGTTATGATATTTTGAACTGATATCCAGACCCGAAATTTAACAATTTACTTGAATAGCCATCAAGTTACACTTTATACATACTCTTAAAGCGGAACTGTTCTCCGTTATTTCATTAAAATAGGTAAAACTATCATAAGCATTTAGATGCACAACAAAGAACTAATGATAGTGCGATAATGCAAATATTGTGGCACAACATAGCAACCCAAGACGGGACAAAGTCTCATCCCATTTTGGATCCTAGAACAAACTATAAGAAAAACTGACACAGCTAATGTTTGGCTCGTCGGTTTAGAACGTATACATGAGATTTTCTCTGAAAAAATATCCCACCACAATGGGTCGAGGTCCACTGGACAAGTTATAAAGACAATTTGCTTTACCTTTGTTTTACAACTATGTGCTTCCTGTGCAGTGTCGAAAATTGATCACTACATCCTCTATTATTATTAATTCAGTTTGCCAAAAAAAAGCTGCCTCGTGTCGTTTCAATCTATCTTACCTAAATATTAATCAAAGTATAAGGAATACATTCCGCAAACTTTGTATTAACTCTTGTCAAATGTCCGCCTCAAACAACCAACTTCTTCCCAAAATTATCCATTACTCATCTCAGCCGTTCTATTCTATAATAGTAATACTGTATAAAATATACAGCTCAAGATCTTGTAGTATTTACGTTTGCGTAGAACCTCTACTTCAGATAATCCCTGCTGTCAAGTCGACTGACTTTAATGGACAAGTTATGTTACCGAGTCTCTATATTATGAGACCATAATTATTATTACGCAATCCCGTTTGAGTTTGTCATGATCTGTGTGCACCATTCTGTTGAAACTGCAGCCAAGTTTATCCAAGTTTCTGTAATGCTGACCGTGAAAGCGTTTTCAACATATTATGAATATAAGACTCAGAATTGACAGCAATCATTGGACCATTGCACGATTTTCTACAAAAACATATGGTCGACATGACCTTAAATGAAAATAAACTTTGTCTGTCACCATTTGCAAAAACTGCCTAGGGAAAATCACATGGACAATTTCATCGATTTCTTTTAATCAATGATCACTTAGCCTTATTTGGGTAAAAAGGGGCTTACAGCACGACACCACCTCAGAATTTTAACTTGACATTGCCCTTATTATTAAAAAAAAATAATCCACCTCACTATGTATGCCGGGTGGCATTCTGCCATGCCTTGGAACATTAAACTGAGAACAAAGCTGCCTTTGAACTTTCACAATTGATTCACTAATAAACCTTTCAACCACATAAATGCATTGCGCCTCATCCACAACTAATTAAATTGTGATAACGCACATAAAACTACGCCTTACTGAAATTAAATGATACCTTTATGCAGATTGAAATCGTTTCTGCTTTTGTCTTCACGTTAGGATAATACAAGACACTAATTCATAGATAAACTACTGCTTTATTTTTGTTGCGCATTACTTGTAACGTATGGGATTACATAGGATCTGCTCTATTATATTATATTGAACACCAATAAATGTCTTTTAAGATGAGACCATGGCATAGCTGGTAGCCGCGTCAGTCAGCGTTATGTTGAGGTTGATAACTGCCGCTGCTGATCCGCAGTTGTTTTTGTTATGGTTGATCACAGCATGCCGTGATGCGCCGACCCACAGCTCATATAATAATTACATTTTATACCAACAAAAATACATAAATTGTTTTTAACGACTGGGTAGATAGATAAGTGTTTTGTTCGATTCTCATTAATGCTTTATGTATGCACTATGCCTACTAATGGTGACGTTAAATGAATTTGCTACGTGTCTGAGCAGTATAAAGCCATTTGAATTTACAGTAGAGACTTGAATAATATTCTTAGCATCCCCGACAAGGGAGGGGTAAGTTATTAGAATCGGCCCGTTTTCGCAAATTTTACCAAAATGAATGTGCAAGGTGTCATTTCCTGACTCATTTTCTGGAGAGAAAATGCTATGTTATATCATTATTTTTCCGAGTAACCCCCACCACCACCTACCACCATTAAGTCATAGATTTGCACCAACAGTGGACCAAAGATAGGGAATGAGAACCTTTGTGTGATAGTAAAATGCTCTTTATTGTGGTAGGTAGAATTTCACGTTAGGTATTACATTATTTTTTAGGTTACCCCCACCACCATCCCTTTTTCATCAATTATTTTTTTCTAGAATGGGGGCTAAAAAAATTAAATAAATTGAAATACTCAAATGTCATTCACTGCTGTATTTGTGCACTGAGTTGCTTGATATACATACGTCTGCTTCAAAATAATTACTATTCGATTGGACTCTTAAGGGAGTGGAGGTTGCACAAAAAATTGTCATTGGCGCATAATATGATCTTTTCAAAAGACGACTAGTTTTTATGCACAAATGGAATGCACAAAATATCATTAACTGCTGTAAGAGGGCTATGGTAAAACAAGGATAGGGGATGAACAACAACCACTTGAGTTGGGAAACTTCCTAGAACGAGGCCTACCGAAGTTCAACGTCCACATTTGTTTCTTCCATTTAAAAGACGATGTTCATAATCCTAAGCAATAATTCACCACAAGTGCATTTTTTCTCGCACTTTTTTTTATAACTGAGCAGGCCTAGTAGGCAGAGCCTAAATACCAGAGTGCCCCGCAGTTGCTGTGAAAGGGTTATTTTAGCGGAAGTTTGTTAACGCTGGATTTGAATGGGCCAACACCGGCAGGCCCAATAAATACATCTCCTGGCAGTCCATTCCAAGCCTTGGACACCCTGGGAATAAATGTGCGGTTGTACCGCTCGGGTCTTGATGTATGGAAAATGACCGCCTTAGGATGACAAGCAGCGATTGGGCGAGTGCATTTGATAGGAGCGATGAGCAGCGAAACGATAAAAGAAGATAGCTCAGAGGAATAAATTTCGTCTTAATATCAGCAGAAGAGTGAGAGGTCACCAACAGCAGGTCGGTGATAAAGTGGCTCTAGGTAGCACGTTAAGGCCAAGTGGCACATTAGTCGAATTGCCTTTCTCCGGACGGCATCTGGTAAAGTCAGGGTGGTAGGGGTAGCAGCTCCCTAGACATGAGAGCAATACATAATCTTATCTGGGCTTTACATAGCGTGAGGAGGTTATATGGCGAGAAATACTTTTTGGCTCTAAAAAGATATCCAAGCTTTTTATCAGCAGCTGTTACAATTGACGCAACGTGTTAATGCTAGACTAGATTTTCTGTAATGTTGACTCCTAACAGCTTGAATGAGTGCCTCCTTGGCAGAGCCTGGTTGTTCTTTAGAACCTGATGTTGCCTTGGGCACTTCTTAATTGATAATGTACAATATTGGGACTTGGAAGCTATTAAATTTTACCATATTCTTGAGCCCCCAAGCGGTAAAGGTCTTAAGATTCTTTGAAAGGGAAGGCGCCGCTGCCAGTCTTCTGCGTTCCAGCTCGACCACAGAGGTCGGTCTATTGCGCATGATACCTGCATACAGCGTGCCGTCATCCGTAAAAGTGTGGATTGGGTTTGTAGTGCTAGAGAGTAGATAATTTATGTAAAGCAGAAACAATGTCGGAGCCAATACCGATCCCTGCGGAACCCCAGCATTGATGATGTGGAAAGAAGAGGAAAAGCCGTCTACCACGACTGAGATTTTCCGACCTGAGAGGAAGTCTGCGAGTCAACCGCAACCCCAGTGGTTTAATCAGAGAGGCCTGCACGATCATTCGTTTAGCCCAAGACAGAGAAGAGTTCCAAATGATGGTCGCTAACCTCCGCTGAAGAAATGGCACTGAAAGAAGAAGAAGGCCACAGTTGATCGAATACCTTTGAAATATCGAGAGCAACGACGTGAGCCTCGCCAACGAATGGATAATTTTGCTTCACACATGTGTGACGTAAGGCAGGAGATCTCCAGTTGATCTTTGGTTTCGGAATCCACATTGCCTGCGTTGATTAAGTGATGGAGCTCTAGGTATTTCATGAGCTCTTGGTTGACGCATTTTCCCATCACTTTGCTGATTACAGAGAGCAGAGCTATAGGTCTATATTTGGTTGGACCAGTTTTGCATCCCTTTTTTGGTATCAACTAAATGCAAGTTGTTTTCCAGCCTTTCGGACATCCGGACATCCAGACATCCGAAAGAGGCGGTTAAGCATGGAAGCGAGCTCCGGTGCGCACTTCCTCACAACAATGGAAGGGATCATGTCGGGCCCATTCGCCTTATTAATGTTAAGTGACTGCAGCACCTTCCGAAGTATTTTTATTCTGAACGTTATTTAGCTCATGGCTTGGTGTACTCTCGGTATTGATGATAACTGGGCACTGGGTGAGACTTTTATAGTGGAGTTTACGGCAAATGCCTTGGCAAATATTTCGGCCTTGTCCTTGTCTAGTTACGAAGGTTCCATCCGAACATGTGATCGGTGGGAAGCTACTCCTCGAGAAGTTACCCTCTATTTGTTTGGTCAGGGTCCAGGAGGGTCCAGAAGGAGTGGCTGTCATTGGGATGTGACATAACCTTCTTTTATTATTTTGGCATCGTATTGGCTTTTTGCATGTGGGATGGTTTCATTGTATCTGTTCCTGGACTCAATATCAGCCTGTCTGTTTTCGCCGGTGGGGTTCTGTAAGTAAGTTCAGTGGGCCAGAGCTTTTTGAAGACGAGCTGTTTCACAGGACTTGTTAAATCAGCCACTGTAATCTAGTTTGTATGCTTTGGTTGTATGCGGGATGTATGCTTCCATGCTGACATGAATAATCTCTGTGATTTCAGAGCAGACAGTTGATACACCATATTTTGTAAAGCAAACGTCGCTCCAGGGAAAGCTGGAAAAAAGTCTCTCAGACCAACCCAGTCAGCAAGGCTGAAATGCCAGATTTTGCGGCTTGGGCGAATTTCTGAAGCCACATCTGTCGCAGAAGGGAACGTAACTTCGACTAAGCCATGATCGGAATTGTCTAACGGAGATTGTATGTCGATCTTGTAGGGGACAGGGTGAGTGGTTAGAAAAAGATCCAGCAGACTAGTGGAGTGAGAGGAGACATGAGGAGTCAAATTGCGTTCTTTCACAAGCTGTGTCAGACCTTGGCTTATGGCGAATGCTTCGACGGCACGCCCCGCTGCGCCAGTTTTGCTTCATTGTGAACGTTGAAATTCCCCAAGGCAATTACCTCTGAAGACGGACAGTTAGTGTTCAGGAAGTCAATCTTTTCGGACAGGTAACCAAGAAGGTCGATCCAGTTATTGTCTGAGGGTGAACGGTAGAGGCAGCAAATAAACTTGTGAACTAAGATGTCCTTTCTGTTATATTCTAGTGCAGGAGCTTTTGACCAGGATGGGTCGCTACGTACAAAAGCAAGTACTCCTCCATTTTTCCTCAGGCAGTAGTGACCCTAGTAGTTCGGAAATTTCAGATAGTTTGTTCACGATGAGCCGGAGATTCTTGTTTCTACCAAAACCAGCATGGTAGGTCTATTAGGCTGCAAGTAGTGGTGGACGGTATGTGGACAGTATTGATGTCGTTGTTGATCCCGCAGATGTTCGTGAATGACAGTTTCATATCGATAATGTTCCCCGAGGACATCATCCTTCCGGACATTCCGAATAAGAAGGGGCTTTACGTCAAAATGGTGTTACTGCTAATCAATACTTCAGAATGAATTTGTAGTTCTTGGGTTTTTAGGCCGGCGTCGTTGAGCGTTGACTTTCCACCACCACGAGTGAGTGGCATCTTCAGAAGCCATTTCACTTCAGTGACGGCGACGTCTGAAATATTCAGTGGTGGTGGCGAAACGTCAAGTTTCAGCGCTCAACAACGTCGGATTAAAAACACATG
The DNA here is from genome assembly GCA_951848785.1 of Callosobruchus maculatus. NCBI lineage: Eukaryota > Metazoa > Arthropoda > Insecta > Coleoptera > Chrysomelidae > Callosobruchus > Callosobruchus maculatus. The sequence continues at coordinate 1,525,569 of CATOUR010000142.1, read as the reverse complement.
TACCGCAAATTCATTGCACACGTCGTAATACCTCAGAAGCTTGTCGCTTACTTCAAAATCGTACATGTTGAATATCACTGAAAAACTGATTCGGCCATTTGGTACAATACTTAACTGTGAACCATAGAGCTGCCAAATTTTGTGTATTTTTAATAAAACTGAAGCTACACATCCTGCAGCATTATTCATTTTGGTAGTCGTAATTCTATTACCACTCACCAAGTGTCGAGAATACAGACCAGTCTGTTATGTCATTTAACAAACATTGTGACTCCCAACTTGGGCGAAAGGTGGCGCCAAAGTTCCGCACCGCCAGTTGTAGGTGGCTGTAATACAAGCGAGCTCGATCTCTCTCTCTTCAGTCGTAGTTCGCTCCCGAACGTCGTGACTCATACATGGTTATGGTGTGTCAGTGATCGCCATGTTTCTCGGCCTTCCACGGCACGCATTACTTCTGGGCCCGACATGTGTGTAAGGCCCTTATTTGGTCCATGAACCTTATAGGGGATCTGCCCCTCGTTCTTTTGCCGTCCACCTTCCCTTGGACCATGAGCTTCTTCATCCCGTCCCTGCGCATAACGTGTCAGAAAAATTTGAGCATCCCACGTTGTATGGTTGGTAAAAGCCGGTCATGGTCTTTGATTTTGAGTTCCCTGAGGATGGAGATGTTCGTTCTGTGTGCCGTCCAGGGTATTCTTAGCATCCTCTGATAACACGTCAATTCAAGCGCCTCTATTCTTCTACGACAGGAGGCGTTTAGAGTCCAGGATTCTGACCCATAAGTTGCTATGGGGAAAACTATCGCTTTCATTAGTCTGGTTTTCGTTACTTTGTGGATGTTGTGGTCCTTCCATATCCTCCCCAGTCTACTCAACGCCTCCTTCGCCATTCCGCATCTACGCTCTATTTCGGGTTCAAAACATCCTTTGTTTTGTATACGTGCGCCTAGATAGATAACGTGATCGCTCGTTTCAATATCTAACCGTAAAGGTGGTAATGTCGTGGCTCTGTCCACTATCATGAGGCAGCATTTTGACCTGTTTAGACGTAGGCCCGATTCTAGGCTTGCTTCCTCCACGCGCTGCATTTCTGGTTCGTCTTTGGCTAGTATAATAATAATAATAATAATAATAATAATGTTTATTTGTATCCCAATACATCTCAGTTTATATAACAACATTTTTAAGTCACAAACAAACATAAAAATATATAGAACATGATAGCCGATTTGCCAATAATTAGTCCATTGAAACCGATAAGGCTGGACTCAACTAAGGAGTAATATTATTATTTCTACTATCTTGTGGCACTGACAAAGAATAGATTCCAATTTGTTCACATATCTTTCATAGATTACTAATATTATTATTATAAAAAACCATAAGATAGATTGGAAGTTATCTGGAAGAAGTTAGCAGGTTAAGAGAGTTAAGGGAGAGGAGGGGATCAGTTACCCTCCAACATTTTTTTTTTGCTTCGTCTCTACCTAACAGGATAATATACTTTTTAAATATAGTTTTTATCATATTTGGCGAATTCAGAGTAATCAAGTATGTTTTATAGATCTGTGGTATAAAATTATAAACCTTCAGCGCTAAATAGTTGAAGGACCTTAGACTCGCATTTTTCTGTAATAGTCGAACTCTTACTGAATCACCAGCCATATACCTTGTAAAATGTTCATGATTAAGTTTTTCAAGTATAAATTTATTTAAATGAATATGTAAAAAAATTTGATGCAGAAAGATTTGTCGAATATCCAGAATCCCAGATTCAAAGAATAATGCTGCAGAAGGATAGAGTAAAGGTCTGCGAAATATTACTTTTAGAATCCTTTTCTGCAGTATATCTAGTGATCTTATGTGGCAGTAAGCCGCACCTCCCCAGCTTAGAATAGCGTATCTTAATCTGGACTCAACTAAGGAGTAATAAATTATTTTTAAATGCTGTAAGTCTAGAATGTTTTTTAAATATTTAAACCGATATAAAAGTTGTCTTAACGTTTTTGTTAAATTTGTTGCGTGCTCGTTCCACCTTAAATGAGAGTCAATAGTTAAGCCCAGATACTTATAAGTACTCACTGAATTTAAAAGAATATTTTTTGTCTGACATTTAATTGAGAGAGTTTTATAGTGTGGTAGAAACCTAGAGGTGTTTGAGAAGGGCATAAAAACTGTTTTTTCGTAATTGATGGTTAAAATTTTATGGCTAAATAAGTCAAACATCCTTGCCAAATCGTTCTCAACTTTGAGTTTTAATGTATCCCATGTACTGTCGCTGTAAATAATAGCTGTATCATCCGCAAAACTTAATATCTGACCAGGTGTGTGAGATTCTAAGATACTATTAATATACAGTGCCTTTCTTTAATGTCCCCCCCCCTTTTATTTTTTGAACGGGTCAACTCAAGAAATTGAAACTTGGAACAATGAAATTGATTCATGAATACTGTATTTTGAAGTGAAATTGACAGATGAAACTTGCAAGATGGCGGCTCGGCGCCATCTTGAAAAAAAAAATTAAATAGAAAGTGGGGTCTTGTGATACATCTTTTTGAAGCCCCTAACGAACCCTTCACAACCCTAGAATATGAAGTCAATATCTTCATCTCCTTCAAAATGGCGGAGCATTAAATAATTACTTGAGCCAAGCACGGTAATATCGATACTTACCTTTTATTTTTTGAACGGGTCAACTCAAAACATTGAAACTTGGGATAATGAAATTGATTCATGAGTACTACATTTTTGAGTGAAATTGACAGATGAAACTTGCAAGATGGCGGCTCGGCGCCATCTTGAAAAAAAAAATTAAATCGAAAGTGGGGTCTTGTGACACATCTTTTTGAAGCCCCTAACGAACCCTTTACAATCCTAGAATATGAAGTTAATATCTTAATCTCCTTCAAAATGGCGGAACATTAAATAATTACCTGAGACAAGCACGTTAATATCGATACTTACCTTTTATCTTTTCAACAGGTCACCAAAAAAATTTTAAACTTGGGATAATGAAATTGATGCATGAATACGATATTTTGGAGTAAGATTGACAGATAAAACTTGCAAAATGGCTGCTCGACGCCATCTTGAAAAAAAATTAAATATAAAGGGGAGTCTTGTGACACATCTTTTTGAAGCTCCTAACGAATCCTTCACAACACTTGAATATGAAATCAATATCTTAAGCTCCTACAAAATGGCGGAACATTCAATAATTACCTGAGGTGGCGGTTCGGTGCCATCTTAAAAAAAATTCAATTGAAAAAAGGGTCTTGTCCTATTACGAAATATTTAATGATTGAATCATTGAAAATTCTCTCGGTTTCATGAAAGTTACGCGTCGCACCGTAAATAAAAATCGCTTCAATTTTTTCTTCCAATGGACGAGGGTTGACCATGTTAGAAATAGTTGTCGTGGCCAAGTCTATTCAAAACTTTAATCGACACAGTTTGGCGTTCACTTATCCTAATCGTGATCTTTCAGTACACACTTAACTGCTTACTGTTTCGGAAAATCTGTGCAATCCTCGCGGACGGAAAATAAAATCATTGCTATTGGTAATCCCTGAAAACTCGCATTGGCAGAGCGGCTATAAAATTCGCTAGTGTGCCTCAAGAAGGAACCAATTAGGATACGGGTACAGCGGTCAAAGGCCAATAGAAAAAAGGACGGAAATCCCTGTAAATTTCCTGGAAGGCTTACACTCGGAGTGGATTGAATTTATAATCTCTAATCTAATCTCTAAAAAGGACCGAAATCCCTGTGGATTTCCTGGAATGCTTACACTTGAAGTGGATTGAATTTATAATCTCTAATCCCATCAAAGGCCGAGCCACTGTGTTGCTTAGACTTTTGAATAAACTTTTCATGTTTTTAGGAATAAAATCTAAAACTTGATGATAATATTTAAGCTGAATAATGACGTCAGTTGTGATACTTGTGTCGCCTTATCGGCGGATTCCTAATTGACAAGCGAGGAGAACAAAATATTTCTAGATGTATCGATATTAACGTGTTTTTCTCTGGTAATTATTAAATGTTCCGCCATTTTGTAGGACATGAAGATATTGACTTCACATTAACGGGTTGTGAAGGATTCGTCAGGAGCTTTACAAAGATGACCTCCCTCTCAATTTGATTCTATTTTTCAAGATGGCGCCGGGCAGCCATCTTTCAAGTTTCATCTGTCAATTTTACTCCAGGGTATAGTATTCCTGAATCAATTTCATTGTTCCAAGTTTCAATGTGTTGAGTTGACCCGTTCAAAAAATAAAAGGTAAGTATCGATATTAACGTGCTTGTCTCAAGTAGTTACTTAATGTTTCGCCATTTTGAAGGAGATGAAGATATTGACTTCATATTCTAGGGTTGTGAAGGGTTCATTAGGAGCTTCAAAAGGATGTGTTACAAGACCCCCCTTTTTATTTAATTTTTTTTTTCAAGATGGCGCCGGGTCGCCATCTTGCAAGCTTCAACTGTCAATTTCACTCAAGAATGTAGTACACATGAATCAATTTCATTATCCCAAGTTTCAATGTTTTGAGTTGACCCGTTCAAAAAATAAAAGGTAAGTATCGATATTACCGTGCTTGTCTCAAGTAATTATTTAATGTTCCGCCATTTTGAAGGAGATAAAGATATTGATTTCATATTCTAGGGTTGTGAAGGGTTCGTTAGGGGCTTCAAAAAGATGTGTCACAAGACCCCACTTTCTATTTAATTTTTTTTTTCAAGATGGCGCCGAGCCGCCATCTTGCAAGTTTCATCTGTCAATTTCACTTCAAAAGATAGTATTCATGAATCAATTTCATTGTTCCAAGTCTCAATTTCTTGAGTTGACCCGTTCAAAAAATAAAAGGGGGGGGGGACATTAAAGAAAGGCACTGTATAACGTGAATAAAACTGGCCCTAAAACAGTACCTTGTGGCAGACCATAGTTAATTTTTTGCTGTCTACTGTACACATTATTAACTTTAACGACTTGCAAACGATTTTCGAGGTAATTTTCAAACAACTCTCCGGCCATGCCGCGCACTCCTGCATCCTCCAAGGCCCTCAACATCTGTTCGTGGTTCACAGTGTCAAAAGCCTTGGCCAGATCCAGGAAAACGCATATGACGGGTTTACTAAATTCAAGCTCCTTTGTAATTTCTGTAACTAGTTTTCCAATTGCATCATTAGTGGAGCGACCCTGCCTGAAGCCATACTGTTTGTCAGAGATAACGCCATTCACATTCAAAAATTTTTCGAGTCTATTTTTTAAGGCTTTCTCAAATATTTTTGCAAGTGATGATATGATAGATATTGGTCTATAATTGTTAATATCTTTGATGTCGCCTTTTTTATGTATAGGAGTAACTACAGCTGTTTTAAATTGTTGAGGAACTTTACTTGAAACGAATATTTGATTTATCAAATGACACAGTGGCATTGCTATGAATTCAGCTGAATGTTTGAGTATTTCAGCTCTTATGTCGTCAATTCCTGGAGATTTATTAGTTTTTAATGAATGAATTAATTAATTAATATGATTGTATCGTCGGCGTAACGTAGCGAGCTCGATAGCTATACAGTTTAAGACAACTGATGACATTGTGTGGCAGTTACTATCACACGCCCGATAAAATTACATGAATGTAAAATTCGTTCTAGCAGACTTCATTTTTGACCTAAACACAAACATTGCTGTACTTTTAAACCTGCCGATTACAACGAATTATCTTGGAACCTACGTATATATCCGTAAAATTGAATGTACTGCGGAAAAGGTAATCTCTGTAATCTGGATCTTGCAAGATATAAACACTCTATTAGAATAATGAAATCGCGGTGCATAATAATTGGCAACAAAGAAACCCCCAGCTAATAAATGCTTACAAGGCACGTCTCTCATTCGGATTCGAGTCTGCGGTAATTGTGCACAACAACGATGGAATAATTTATTATTCATTACAGAACTTTGCAGCCGCTGAATTGTACGAGGGGATATAAAAACAAAACTCATGGAGCTGGTTTCAAAGGAAGTCAAGGACGTAACGTAGCTTGGAATGCAAGAAAGGAAGGATGTTGTGCAGCGTCATAAGCTACAGATTTAGATGCCACTTTGCCACTACAACTTCACTAGTTTCCAAGAGGTGCCTTTCTTGCAAATGTTAATATATGACTGGGTCCTATCCTACTCCACATTCTGGTTCCAGAGTTTTTAAAACCAGTACAGTCTTGAAATAAGCCCTAGGGCATCTAGTACCTTGACAGCTACCTGCACACAAAAAAATATAGCGCAAAATTTGATGGTTAGTTATTATAAGCACATTAGGTTAGAATTGAGCTTATGATATACTTTAACTACATATTCTTGTTCTCCACTTGAAAATACTTCAGTTTATAGTGCTAGCATTAACTCAAGTTACTACTCAAGAAAAGCCTTAGAAGGTATGAATCAACCGCATGATACTTTGATCACTAGACTAAATCTGATACTACTACCAACGAATTGGCAACGATTCGATTCGAATCAGTTGGTCACTACAATTTAGCTGAAATATTCAGATATAGGACTAATCTAAGGATATGTTAAATGGAGGATATTACAAAATACTTGATCTAATCTTCCTGTCATAAACTTGAGTATAACGTTCTGTACCAACACTTTGAGTATGACTTGTTTCTATGATATCTCAGATATAAACAACCTAGCATAACCTTTGTAATTATACATTCAATATTTAGTCTATATATAAGTATACACTCCCCACCATACATCGTAAAACTAACTATACGATGCTACGATTCGATTTCTCGATAATCTCAGCATGTGAATAACATCGTGACAGATGACAACACTTGGATATACTATTACCATGTATCGACCACGGCTCAAAACAAAGTTTGTTGTGAACTGTGGAACTTGTCGTTTTGGAAATACAGGAGACGGTCTCAAATAAGTAGTGGTATACAGAACAGTGGCTGCCTAATCTCATTGTATCTATATGAAGAACCTGCTGCCAAAGTCAAGAAAGGACGCCTGATTTCTCCTCCTTGAGTAACAGTCCAGTGACGAAACATCAACATTACATGTTAACGTGACATTTCGTTGCAGTCAAGGCGGATTTGTAGGTTAATTTTGGAATACGTTGTTGTAAATTTTTGCCACATCCAGAAAAATGCTCGGCACAAAACACGAAATACTGGCACAAAACAAAAAGGGATAACAGAAAACATCAAAATGCGTAGGCATAGGCATAACAAATTGACTTATATTTGAAACATGACAACGTCGCCAAATGTTTGCCCGCCGTCTCGTAGATGTTGTCTAGGAAACAGGTACCACACTTGAGGGTCCCTCAATATTTAAGTATTCATAGTCAACGTTCAAATTTCAGAAACCTGATTTAAATGGCGATTTCGGAGAATGGAGGGGTGAATTTATTGAATGCAGATGTAGATTGTACTTAAAAAAAACATTAAATAAAAATAGCTGGATTGCAAAACTTTCGTAATGAACACGCAAAATCAAATCGATCAAATGGGCGCAGATTTAATATTACTATCAGCTATTTAAGCGTAGCTTATTTAACCAGATACTTGCAATAAGAAAGACTTGGTAGTTCATCTTAATAGCCGCTTTACCCACAGTGATGCTTATATATTTAATGCAAATATATATATTTAAACTAGAGTATACCCATCGCGACTCTACCGTATTAGAGGTTATAGTATACAACCTACCATAGTGTCAAAATAGTTAAAAAAATTGACACTGCTTTTATTTGTGTATAGCTATTTGAGTACATAGCCTCAATTTTTTCTAGGACCCTGAATCCTTGTATATACGAAGTGTACAAGGCAAAACTGCGTGATACACCCTAATGCCTCTAAGAAGTGAGGGAGAGCTCTTTTAAGCCCATCAGGGTACCACGCAGGTTCTCTTGCTGGTTTAATAGAACCTTTGCTCCATATATTCACATGGCAGCTTAGAAAAACCTTGGATCGCCAGTCTACAGTGAAGGTGGAATCAGAAATATTTTAAATGCTTATTGCTCAGTGTAGCGGCTCCAAACAATTAAAAGAGTTGGGCATTTAAGCCTCTCTTCTATTCTCTTGATGGGAATCCACAGAATTACTCACCTAATAGTGATCACTCTACAACAAAACATAAGTGCTTATAAATTCATATTGATAAGGTTATCTACCAACTACAACAAACCCCCGTAATCAATGTTTTGTGACCAGTGCTCCCAATCAACATAAAACAAAGATCGAAACAAAAGAATCTAGGTCTGCATATCAAGATATGAAATTGTTTTCTGACACTAATAACAAACTATTATTTACTAAAATGCAAATAGACTGTCAAGTATATAAAAAAGTTTAATTAGGATTAATTAACTTAGTAGTTGATCTTGTGTAGCCCCAGAGAAAAAAAATGGGGAAATTTATTATGAGTTATTACAGCTGCATAATTCAGATGAATTGCGGCCATTTTTAGCTATGGTAATTCCACTGCGCTGTTTGTGTATATAAATATTACCGACAAAGGGAGGGATTAAATATAATGAAATATTATTTACATACAGCAGTGTAGTATTAACATATAGGTGAATGGGATAATTTCCAGACTTACTTTTTAAGCGGTTGAAATTAATTATTTCATCCAATTGCTAACGATTATTCAGCGATACCATAATTTTAAAGACGAAATTGTAGACTCCTCCCTCAATATACAGAAATTCTTTATGAATCAGTTTGAGACTTAAATTGAACCATGTAAAGTGCATAGAAACATTAGTTCATAATACGTAGTTGTCACGGCAGGTCTGTAGAGTCTTGTAGTAGGGTATTGGCATACATTAGTTATTATTACAAAGAAACATTTTGATAAACCATAACACTGAAATGTTTATTGTAATTTTTATTTTAACTGGCATAGTTACTTTTGCTATTCTATAGACCCTGATTTCGATTTGTGTAACCAAGGGCTCAGGGCTTTTCTGGTAATAAGCTTATTGACATTCTTTTGGCTAAGATTGGAATCTTAACTGCGGGTTCTCTTGGACTTATCATAGTTTTCGTCCAAAGACCAGATATGGTCAATGGTGATGAGATAAGGATAACACCTTTTTCATTTGAAAATTAATATTCTAGAGATCGAGCGGCAAGCATACCAATACTAATTCCTCCTAATAGGAAGGAATATTAACTCCATAGAATTGCAACTTTGGGGGTATATTTTTAGGTGAATCATTTCTTGTGTTTATGCACACATTTTTCTCCATCCCTAAGCTTAGCTCTGAGGGCACAGAAGTAGTAGCAGATACTATCGAAAGCATCGTGTAAAGAAATGTGTTCCACTAGCTCCTTGAGGAGGTTGGATGACAATTGCTTTTAAGCTCGGAGTAGCTATCTGCAGTTGACCAAATACATTTTATATTGATTAATACAAAATCATGTTTCCTGCATGCTCGACTGCTTCAGAAGTGAATGTAAGACTCTCAAGAAGGGTTCAGTTATACATCAGAGCATGATGCTCCATTAGGTATTCAAGCACTATCAGATCTGACCATTTTCTGAACATAAATATGCTCAGAATTATCTTCAAATCCTTGCAAATGGAGCAGTAATCCTGCTACTTATTAGCGAAGCAGTGGGACCAGTTTCGTCTGCCAGGGAGCAGGTTATTAACATAGAGCAGAATAAATTATTGTCAGAGGCAAAACCAATATTTGTTTAACACTCGAAGAAGAGGAAGCAGCGCAGCAAAGATTTTGCGACTGGAGAAGGCCATCAATTGTTCACGAGGGACCTCTGGAAGGCCATAGGAGGAGTGAGGCCTTGAAACGACTTTGTAATGTAGAAGCCATTTTGGAGTCCCATCGAGTATTCGGTAAAACTCCACTTCACAAACAATTAGTGATATAAATTGTTAGGTCTTCGGATTAATCGCTAATATTTCATAATTGTCCAATCGCCAAGGGATTGAGAATTTCAACTGTTATTTTGATGATAGAAGACTAACTGTTGTCGCTGTCACTTTAAACCTAGAAATTCCTTTCTCATAATAACTATGCAATGGTAGTCCAAATGAGGGTATACATGGTATTGTGTAAGGCTTTCGCGGACGTGGTCCGATAAACTTTTGGTTCTTGGACTGTTCGGCCAGCGTCGACAAACTCCACCGGCTTGGCGTCGGCGTGCTTCGGTGCTTGACGTTTTGCCAGCACGAGTTGGTTGAGTTGGTTGGCACCCTCAAAACCTGCTTCCTGTTCGGCGTGTTCCGGGAAACTGAGAAGCGTCAAGCATCGAAGCGCACCGATGCCAAGGAGGCGCAGCATGTCGACGCCGCACCGGCCGAACAGCCCAAGAACTAACAGTTCTTTAGGGTATACATCTTTCCATGGATGTCGCTATATTTATTTTCGGGATGGATTAGATAAGAAGATTTGGAAGATGCAAGCTTATTTGCGTTATAAGAACTGTTCTTAAATAATGGTTTGCATTTCAAAATGCATTTAATTTTACATGCCCCACATCGCGTTTTTTAATTTTGAAGATATCCGTAGGTCATTCGGTATGCATTGCTAAATAATTTGCATACGAAGCTTTAACAGCATGTCGCTCATGTGTTGCTTGACTTGATTTTTAACGAACGGCAGTCTGAGAAGATACTTTGTATCGTAATGTAATTCAGAAGCTGTTGGATTTTAAAGAGAAAATTGACCTGACGGTAGGACTACCAAATGAGCTGCCATGTTACGCAGAATCTTGATATTGTTGGCACCTGCAGCTGCACGCAATGAAACTTCATGCACGCATTTCGTATGAAATATTATAAAAAGACCTACGGTTATATTAAGTAGCTCACGACGATATTACCAGACACACAGAGGAAGGACTTTTATAGGTACAGGGGAAGGATACTGTAGCGCTTGTTGCCAGATAAATACGTAAGAACGGTCCTTTAGTCTTTTTATTTCCCTACATCATAGCTGAGAGCAGTATTGTGTAAAATATAATTATACTGCTACAAATGAAATCCGAAGACCTAGAAAAAAAAGGGATGTTCGCATTAAAGTAGTCCCTCTAATACGCATGGAATACTTGTTATTCATTCATATGCTGTTTACCTACATGGCACCTTGATCTAAAAACTATGATGCCTACAAGGTGAGTCCTATTTGATACATTTTTCTTAACTGTGTATAGAAGTCGTTAAAATAAACAAGTTTTTTAAACAAGTCTTTTCAACAAACTGAAAAATAAGCCAGATATCGAATAAAAAAGTATATCTGGGCTTGTACATTAAGTGTGTCTGTTATTGTGCTTATGTTTAGTTGTTTTTCCGATTTTGGTCAAATTGATTAGGCATTGCACCTGTCAGATAGTGCAGTAGTTACTTCTTGTTTATCGTTGTTTAGCAGGCGAAAGAAAGGTTCTGCAACCCTCGTATATCTTTGTTTAGTTCAAATTAATAATTCCTAAGTGGCACACCATTATGAAACAACATTTAAAGTGAATTATGATAAAGTGAAAGTGACACTGATTTGACAGGTACAATGCCTAATAGATAAGACAAAAATCGGAGCGACAAACTAAACATAAACAGACTTGGTACGTCTTGATACACAAGTCCAGGTTTACTTTTTTTGATTCTGACTTGTATACACAGTTTAAAAAAGGTATCAACTTAGGACTCACCCTGTATTGCAAATGTGGCGAGAGCGTTCGTTGTATAATGAGCCATGACTAATAAGCATCTCAGAGGTTCAAAGGAGTAACCATAAATTATGACCATACAAGCAATTATAGCGAGCCTTCCTAATACTTCACGTACCCGAGGAATTTACAGAAATTTCTGAGCACCAGAAGTGCAGAACTATGAGATAACAGTATTATAAACTGTGATTGCTCTCGCAAATAAGATTGACATGGTGAATATGCATCTGCATTCAGCAAATGGGGTGACCATTGAAGATTGATAAATAGAAGATTATAAAATGCGAGCCATCTGATAGCATAATTCTAATAGGTTGTGCATAAGATATGCATGTGCATCGATGTTCACCTGCAAAGTTATACATCTAGTATTCAGTTCCTGGATGCAATCAAATCAATTGGTGAACAACATTGCTATAATCGTTTATTTAACTTAATGCTGTTAGCAATAAAATTTATATGTATGCCCCTGATTAACACATAAGCTAATCAATTTCCAGCGGTTTGGCTACAATATCATATTTTATGGGAAAACACACGTTTTCTGTCAAACGGAGCTCTTTAGTGCTATCTATATGAGGTGATATGCAAGGAAGTTGGAACACAAATCACATGGAATACTTTGATCATGTCAAAATTGGCAATCGATAAATAGATACCCAGTGATATTTGCGTACAACTTTGTTGTATGACTCAAATAAACATCTAATAAGTCTAGTTAATCTAAGTTGGATCTATAAAACAGTAACTGCACCTTCAACTAGGAATTCGATACGGATTTATGAGCTACAGCTTATTGACAGTTTATGGCAGCAGTGAGTGGAGTGTTGCTTTCAATGATACTGTTAGTGACAAACTATATTAGCAGCCATCTTTTTTTTTGTAATTTTGCGAATATACCGGAAACTAAACTGATACTTCATATCAAGTCAAGGGTTAACAACGCAGCATCTTGGTTTTAGTTATAGCGTTGCAGAGGTAATAGTCAAGGTACTAATAGTCCCTAGGCCCTCATAGCTAAGGTGTTTATCAATGTGTATTACATGCAGACTAATAGTTAGTGTTAAATTTAGGGTAACTGATAGCTGAAATTGGCAGCTAACGTTCTTATCTGTCAGTTACGGTTGTGCGTTGAGGCGCAGCACAAAGCACTGACAACAAACAAAACACAAAAAATACCACGTGACTAGATTTTCAACAAGTCGCTGAGGTCGATTTACGAAGCACTGGTACCAACGTTTACTAAACTGACAGTTTCGAAACTAAAACTTAGATATGTAATTGATAGACACAATTCGTCTTAAAAACAACTTTGGCTGATAGCTCTAACTGCCAGTCAGTTAACTACCACATTTGACCTAGCATTCATAAACCGGCCCTTGGAGAACCTCCTTTGCAAATCATTCAAGACCATATTCTAAGGCCCAGTTTCACAATCATTGGTAACAATGGTAACCCCCTAGTAATCGCTTGACCGACAGATGGAAGTCAACCAGTAGGTATCGGAGAGCTCTGTTTCACAAAGAAAACCGATGGTTGAACTTATTTATTTTTAAGTGGGCACCACGGATTGATCTCAGAGCACTGCCATAATGGTGTTCCGTGAATAAAAGCTAACCCTTTGACAAAGAAACCTAACCTTTCTTTTCATATTTTTGATTTATGTCATTACAGAGTATAATCAAAATCCATCGACGTCTTAGACGTCAGTATCAAAATCCATGTTTTTATAACCTCCAAAGCTGTCATCGATCGACCACAATAAACGCCAAGATACCCATACCGCATCCTTGGGTTAACATAACTACTGCTTGACCAGAGCTTTTGACGTATATCGTCGATTATGAAATAGATTACTTTCGCTAACCACTAGTTTTCTTTTAACCACTAGTTAACTAACGATTGTGAAACTGGGCCTTACTGTTTAACATATTGCTTTGGTTAATTGTCAAAATATAGATGTCATAATCATTGGTTTAGTTCGAGGCAGCTATTCTTGAAAACCGAAGTATTAGCCATTTCAGATATTTTATGATATCTATACAGTGTGCCCCAGCTAAAATTTACCACCCACCTGGTCTCTGAATTGATTGAAAAAATAAAAATCGCCGTGACATGTTAACTTGTATTTCGAGGGGGAACTCTTCCATCGAATACGTCATCATTGTGCCATCAACCCCCTCACCCCCAGCAACCCCTATTTCAAAATCTTACATGAGACCACCATACCTGTGAGACATAATTTTAATGGGAATTAATTGACAAATATAACCGTGTAATAGGATTGAAGATAAATTCACTATTATGGAAGTAAAAAAATGGTAGTTTCCAAAATAAAGAATTATTTTCATTACCTGAAATATTCCTTCTTTACGATGTTACAATTATTATACTATCACGATACTTACGAAAAATTTCCCAAATGTGAGCCATTTCATTTCATACAGACGTACAGGCGAAATTCAAAATATCTTCGCATATTTCTCATCATCTTCGGAGTCATAAGTTTTGGATTTCAAATCTCCCCATAAAAAAAGTCGAAGACATTTTGAATATCCCCTGTATGTCTGTACGTAACGAAATAGCCCATATTTGGAAAATGTTTTGTAAGTATAGTAAGAAAGAATATTTATTTATTATTATTTTTTTCAATCATTTCAGAGATAAGGTGAGTGGCAGATTTTAGCTGGGATCCACTGTATCATGAAGATCTAGAGATCTAAAAGTAATCCAAATTATTAGAAATTATGAGAGCGATCGCTTTCATAGTACAGTCGAAAAGCGTCTTTTAGTGTAGTTAGTAAGCTGCGAAAAGCACTTGTATTATATTATATTTTGAGCAGAAAATCTTTTAGGCTGTATTAAAAAAAATAAATCGACTATATAGAAATCACGATAACAATAACATAAGACCTACTATACTGATTGATTCAGAGTGTGTTTTTTACAAAAGTCTGAAAACAATGTAATTATCAATGACCCTACCAAATTAAATAATACTATAGGAAGGCAGCTGCTGGATGGTCAGAATGTGTTTACATTTCCATCTTTATCTAAGGACTATTGAAAACATATTATATATGTTAGACTATTTTGGTTGCTAATTCAGTGTCGCGACTATGAATATCCCCAAACTTCCTATAAGACAACTATAATTGTGACTGTGGGGCACCTATACATCACTAGCCCACATTTTGGTTTTATCAACAATTCTGAGGTTATGCTCTGTGTACTGCTAGTACTACTACTGTCCTCATAATCATAGTCTAATGTAAGAGCTTAGCTCACAGTACAAAACCATTCATCGTGGGGTAGCTAATATCAAAAAATGGCAGTTATTCCAATTGTAGTTTTGTTTTGCCTTAATTTGGCTTTTCCGTTGATGTTAATAAATACAAAAATAATTTATGCTACTCCTCCTAACATTTCGCAAAGTTGAGAGATTTGTTTTGTGTTATCAATTTATTTTATTTTTTAATGCCACGCACATGTACCCACAATTTTTCAAAATTTAGTTCAATATGGGCGACCTCACCTTATATGCATTAAGCAAAGACCCACTGAAATACTGGTATGTACACATATATATATTGCATAGATAAAACACTTCTAAAACACAATTTTTCTGCTTTTTTTCCAAATTTCCTCATATATTTGTAGATTCGTGAGACTGACTGCATGTTCCAGACTTTCGTTAAAAAATTAAGGTATTTATATTATACATTAAGCAAATACCCCTGAAACACTGATATGAATAGTAGATAAATCACGTTTATAAAACTGATTGTAATTTTATAGCTCTCCCTTTTTATACCACACGCTGACTAAAACAAACGATTATAGCATAACGCATCAGGACATAAAAATCTCATCAAATATTTAGGCAAATTAAGTCGTTAAATAAATTTAGTGGGCAGTATCCCTCGGATCGAGATTCCCACCTGTTACGTGTATCCTTCGCCATAAGCGTAACTGGTTGAGATGGGGCAAATAGCCTTGCCTAAATTTACTAGAGTTGTTTTTCATTACATTTTGTTTCGAAGTGAAGTTCTTAACTAGTATTTGTCATAGAAAAAGGAAACAATATTGTTTGGCATAGGGGGCCGAGGATAACAAACTATATTCCTTATATTAGCAACTACTAAGTAGTATCACCTCACGGCACAACGGTATGTCTCATCAAAAGATGGAGTCAAGTTGATTGACTCACGGTACAAATAACGGTGATATCATTTTATCATTCTCCCATTGCATGAAGCTATAGTCTGAGATCGCTTGCAACCAAATCATCATTCGCCCGCAAAGAGACATCCAACACAAAAACTCACTTGAATTGTTTCTTGTATCTCTTTCCGAGTGAACTGGGACAACACAATTTTCATTCTGCAAGCTTCAGCTGTACGAAACAACCAGGAACCTCCAGATTGACTAAAAACAAAGTCTGAGCTATTTTTATGATTCTAGTTTTTTTATTATTGCTGCACCGCCACTAACACGATTCCTAAAAATGATACGCGTTTTTTAAAAACAACTTTAGGATACAGAATAAATAACGATCTGAAACAATACCCTTGTGTATATACCAGAAAGCTCTAAGTCTCTTGGTATCTGTAATAGGCATGGCAATGCTCGGATGGGCCAAAAAAAATTTATTATATTGCTACTTCTTTATGTCACAGATCAATGGACGTTCTATAATAAATATAACAAATTTGTCAGTCTTATAATCCCTCACATTCCAATTTCACCCACACCCAAAAAAAAGTAGAAAATGATCACGAACCTCTGAAACGCCTAAAAACGAATTTTGAAGAACATTTGATTTTTTTGTTTCTTGTTAATTAGTCCGGCGCCCATCCACCGATTTTCAAAATTATAGCAGCACTACCTACTACAACCCCACAATATATCGCTTCCTAAATTTCGTCACAATCCACGCAGCCGCTACTAAGATTACGGAGGCATAAAAACGTCAACAGACCGACAGACCACCAGACCGACAGACAGACAGATAGGCAGACCAACAGGCACAGCGTGGGAAATGAGTGTATTTTCGTTATATAGATATCATAAAATGCACAAAAGTATATGATCTCAAAATCAAAAATTTTCGCGATCACAATAGGTGAGGGAAGTAAAATTAGATCAAATATATAAAACTGTCAATTTTGGGTTAATCTCTCACACTGATGTAACATTTAATAACTCAGTATGAAACGTAAACGCTGAAAATAAAGCCACTACAACAAAAAGGATATGGTAGACAGAGTGCAACAGCCTGATCCTTGTTCTACTAAGGACCGGTTTCTCAGTGTCCAATTAATAGTCTCAGATAGGTAGCTGCCAGCTCAGAGTAACAACTGAACATAGAGGTAGTAAACAACTAATTCTAATAGGCCAACATCTTTTCTTACGTTGTCATATTGACCACCAGATACGGCAATCATAATAATAATTGTTTACTATCGTCTTAATTGTACAGTATCCAGAAATATTCCATTCTACGTTAAAAAAAGACGGTATTTTGATGGTTCAGGAATGATTACAGCAAAATCAATAGATATGTTGACCTCTACTGCGTTACTGCATACTTCCTCATCATAAACGCAAATCCTGTCTTACATAAATTCTGAGGAGCTGGCAATGCCTATATAATTTTCCTGCTATTTGTTTACGGTAAATCCCGACTGTCAAACGTTTGTTTTGTTTAGGTGCGTCTTTTATGCTTGGTCAGTAAAATCGAATTCGCTATTTGTTGGTAAGTGTAGTGAGGCTTTACGGACTTGCTGTGCTATATTCGAGTGTAGTTTAACAGTTTTTCGAGATGGGACGGTGCAGAGTAGTTTTTGTAACATGGGCTGCATTGGAAGAATTTTCAGGTTAGTTGGCAATGTTTGGAGGCTGAAGTGTCAAAAGATGATGTTCCTCTATCTTCAGTTGTTACTCTGAGGCTGCCAGATGAGATTTACGTGAATTTGTAAGTTTAACCTTCAGTTGTTTAAATAGTTTATCTAACAGTCAACCGTTAACTTCCAGATAAATATTTAACTGGACATTGAGGAACCGGCCCTAAAGGAAGTAAGGGTCCATAATCATGACTAGCAGAACTCACTGTCTAGTTTGACAAGTCTGAGGTGTTGTCTGAGTAGCTCTTTTAAGATATTCAACTCGGCAGATGTCGAACACCTAATCACGAACGAAGTACTATGTTAGTTGTCAATAAATACTGTGTTAGGGTTATAATGATGCAACAGCTTCAGCCCGAAGAACTAGTATTTGCAGTAAACCTGGCACCAAAGTATCTTAAATGTTACTGTAACACCTATAGAGCCGTATTATCCGAATGGACGAAGCCATGCTAGTGTACTACACCTTACATGCTGTACGCCCTCGTACATAAGCGTCTCTGTTACAACACGCATCGGGTACCTATACCTATACTCTTTAGCAGTTATAAAGTGGTTGAAGAGCCACCTTGGTATCTAACTGTAGAAGTTTCCATGTGTAGCCCGACTCCAGCAGTTATTATATATGTTATGTGCAGTTATAATTTAAATTAAATGCAGAGCTGAGTTCTCTTAATAATTATTATAGCCTAACGCGGTCATGGATCAAACTGACTGACAAAAAAAACTTCAATGAAATGAACTGTTGGGTTCTTGGAGCGTTCGACTGGCGTCGACACGCTCCACCACCTGTTACAAGAAACTGTTCCTCGGAACTCGCCGAATAGGTAACAGCTTCCGAGGATGCCAACCACTCGTGTTTGCGAAACGTCAAGCAGCGAAGTTCGCCACGGCCGGCGCCAAGGCGAAGGAGCATGTCGACGTCTACCGAACAGCCCAAGAACCATTTCGTAGGACCATGGTCGCAATAGCCTTACACAATACACTGCAATGAAACTTTTTCAGCCCAGTAAGGTAATTTCATTGCAGTTCCAGCATCTTAATGATTTAGCTCAGTGCTGGCAATAATATACTTTTGGTTCGGATTCGATTAAATATTCTATCACTATATGTTTCGGATATTCACTAATAGTTTCGTCCATAGCTAAAGTTATATAGACTTATAGAAATTAACCATAAAGGTAGATACCTATTTACTTCCGAAAAAAATTCGTGATACTGAAGCAATATTGGTTTAGAAAATATATTAGATTGACAGATAAACCCATATATTTTTGATCATTTATAAAAGTAGTTGATCAACATCGGTCCAATTTTACAAGAAATGGTACCGAATATGTTAGGCTGATTACTAGGCCTCGTTACCTCGTACCGTTGAACGCTAGTAGTATGTTCACTAAACATCGACTATCGGCTATGGATAGTCTATCGATAATACCCGAAAGCATCGGCTGGGCCGATGTGCAAACATCGATGTTTCCGGAAACGTTGTAGTTGCACATATTGTGTTTGTTTTGGTCGGTTATTAATTCATTTCGTTTGTTTAGCAACAAAAATTGCTTCGGCAAATTATATATATATATATATATATATATATATATATATATATATATATATATATATATATATATATATATATATATATATATATGTGTGTCTAACGATGACTTCCAAGACACTTTATATAATCCTTAATATCGTATACATATGGTACATTCCTGGTTCATTAGGGCATATATAACTTCTAATCGTCATTGATCAGTCATTTTCTTCAATGTATACAATAGTTGCTGCGTATATCAATTAAACTGATTTCCGGGACATTTTACTAGTATCATTTAAAGTGACTTCTGGGACCCTTTTACAATCAGAGACTGACAATTTTAGTTTATTTCTGTATTGTTAGATATCAGAGAACAAAGGTATACCATTTTTTACCATTTTGCATTGGAGTGTCTTGATAGTTTAGCAAAAAGCGTCCAATAAAAACGGCACTCTTCCCTGTTATGCTACTGTATTAGCGCTGCAACTTTGATATTCGTACGGCTGATATTAAATCACAGATTAGAAAAAACTGCAGATTTTTTCTGCGATAGTATACATTTTTCTGACTAATTTAATAAAACGGAAATAATTATTTAGTCGCACTTGAGGTGAATAAAATATATGCCAACAGAGAAAACCAACTTTCACGCATAGCGAGGTATGCACTAATGCCTGTATACCATCAACTTAGTGTCATAGTAGTTATTCATGCAATAAGAATCACAACGGTTCGTGAATAACACGGCGGCGTGGGCCATAATGATTGTTGTAGCATTTATATTGATACAATTTTCAAAAATGTATTACTCCATTTTTGACATATTACAATAACTATTTCTAAAGCGACATGTATACATATAGCACAGCACAGTAAACAATCAGCACAATACCTCTGGATGTGTATCTGTCAAAAGAGGCAAATGCGTCGGTGAACACCATTGACGCATGACGCAAGGTCGACGCTCGTTTTTGCTCATTGCTGAGATAAAATGCATAGGCGTACGCTGTGGGATTTTGTATACGCGATGTGATCGTGTATGATTTTAAAATGGATAAACAATGTGCTGGTAATGTATGTCCTGCTAAACATTGCAAAAACAAATACTATAATTGCAGAAAAAAGTTTTGTAGACTTTCGAATGATTTCGTAAGGTAAGTACATATAACTTACAAATAAAATTGTACTCAAAGATGTTCGGACACCATTTTTAGGGATCGATTGAGACGACTTAACTGATTTGATGTATAATAAATAGCTGATCAGCCAGCACGCTTATTAGCTAAATTTTATACAAACCTATTGATGATTTTTTTTTGAACTGCTTTTTAGATAGTTTTTCTGGAATTCAGTACATATTTTGGATCAATTTCGGTACATCTCAAAACACGATCGTGCTGTGCATGTACGAAAACGTACCTACTGATATTCTTCCCTATATATTTATGAATAAAGTTTCTTAACCACAATGTAAACACGTTCTTCATTTTTTTTTGCAAATAATCAATAATTATATTATATTTCCTATTTTATATTATTTGAATAACAACATGAAAAATAACAAACAATATGTCACTTAAAATTGTCCGTAAGAACCAAACGCGCATTCGTTGGCGTGCAAGCTCGATACTTGGCCATCATCATAGTCACAATGTCTTAACAGACATGTTGTGAACTCGTAAAATGCATTTACACATTTTACGAGTTTCTCTTGGGATATCTTTAAGATCTTTAATGCAGTAGTTTCCCAGTTGCTTTCTGCATCATCATGCCGTTGATCAGATGGTATCTACTGGTTCATCCGCCTTTAGGGGCAATTTCTCACCCCAAGGACAAGAAGGTGTCCTGACTCTTCTCAACTCGTCCACCCGAAGCTGTTGGTTGAGAAGAGGTTACTGCTTATACCGACAGTAGTTCGGTGTTCCTTTTAGTCGCCTTTTACGACACGCAGGATATACGATGGGAGATATTCTAACCCGCCCCCACACTTGGCCAAGAAATGTCGAATTGGTACCGGTATCGATACTTTTTTGTTTTCGCATCTGTGCCGAGACTTCACATCCATAATGGCGCCGTTTTTTTATACTCGTATGTATATATAACAGTTTATATATAGTTTAAAATATTAGTAGTTTAGTGACATTTTTTTGACAACGTCAGGTTGTAGAATTGAATATAATTTAAATAATAATGAGATATTCTGCGATTGGCAGTTTACCTTCTTATTTTTAAAAGAAATATCATGGACTCCCTTTTGTCGGAAAAAAACTTGTTGATCTCATGATCACATGTTTTTCATATAGGGTAGCGACAATACTACTGTCAAAAGGCCACCAAAAATGCGAATTGTATAATCTTGCGAAAACCGCGAAATCATATGACAGCAACAGTGTTGGCAGCACTGCATGCTGTCACAAAATGCATGGTTTTATTCACAGATGTAAAACACAATCAGTTTGACCTTGAAGGCGACCATGGACGCACCTCGCATCCTTCATAGGCACACGACTCTAGAGTGCCTTATGCCCCCTCCCGCGTTCGCCACTGGAATATGCTTATATTGCCGATATCCGTTTATGACACCATGCATGCTGTAACGGAGGTGACCACCTCGTGTGAATACCTGAATGTCTTGGAAGTATGCTTTTCTCAAATGTATATTCCTCTTTATTAGTCCAGGAAAATAAGGTTTTTTTCGTGACACGCATTCATGGAGTAATTTGAGACAAGTTTTTTGGGTCAAACTTACCCACAAAAGTAAACCAGCAAGATTTATGAGCAAATAAGGGTTATAAATAAACGGGTAAAAATGACAAAGTTGATTTGTAAGAGTTTTTAAGACAAACAATCTTCAAGAAGATGCCTTAAATTATAAAATGATGATAAAAAATTGAATTTTAGTGATTTTTATTATAATGAAGGACTACAGACAAAAACCATTATGAAACAAAGCCTTATTGTCAAATTTATAAATTTGGTATATTAGTCCTTAGAAAATATGCTATTTCGTCATTATGGACGAAAAGAAGGTGATCACGTACCAAAAGCTTCCAAAGATTAAGTTACCAAACAATGAATTCATCTTAAACAGTTGCCAAATAATTAACCATGCACACATAGCAGTAGAAACATGCTTATATTTCTAGTTAAACATTACAATCACCCTGTATATTTTCCTGTAACAATTTCAAAAATATTTTCACGTTTCCAAATGTCCCTCTAAAGCTTTCAAAGTATAGTTCAAGTGGACTTGGCTTTAGGTTAGGTGCTGGGATGACCTTCAAACCCGTGGGCTCAGAAAATGAAATATCGCATTCAGATGTATCTGTGGGCTGCACTGATATGTTTTGATTTTTTCTTTAGTTATTATAATTTAATATCTATTCAACCATGTAAATAAATAAAAAATAATCTATAACATCATTAGGTGTTCAAGAATCTTTACTTCCTCTAATAATGCAAAAAAGTATGATAACACACAAATTAGAAAAATTAACAAGTCCGTCAATAATTTCTAGAGATATCACAAATCGATATAATTTGAATTTTATGTTTATAATTTTTGGAGAGCACAGGTTTAAGAGTTCTCTAACCACCTGTACTAGGCCTAAGCAAAGTACATTTGAACGTCACACGGAATGCTTTACAGGGGCATTTGATAACGTGCAAGGATTTCTGAAACTTGCATATGAAAACTGAATATTCAACTTTTGAAAGCCGGAAATTATGTTCCTTAGTTATTAGAAACAAAGGAACTGTAAATTAAAAAAATGGCTAACTCTGTTACAAATTGTTCTAGAACAATTTCTTTCGATTATAGTCATAGGCATATGAAATAATAATTGTGTAAACTCAATAGCAAAAGCTATTTCATTAATTTATAAGGAAAAAATTAGGGCACTATTGTAAAATCTACTTGCGACGTTAATAACACAGCAAAGAAAGCTCTGTGAGATAAACAATTTCAATATTAATCAAACTATTTGATGAAACGTTCTGAAATGCTAACGACGTATTCTGTACCAAAATAGTCGTAGATTATTTTTGCAATTATTATTGTTAAATTACGTTTCCTTAATTTTTCGAAATCTTCGCCGTTTTATAGTTAGAAGCTTAAGGCATCTTTCTAAAGATAGTTTGTCTCAAAAATACAGGTTAACACTTTTTACTAGTAACCACTTTAAGAGAAAATTTGACATATTACTTCCTACAGCGATAGGTGAGGGGAGTTTAGCGATCGCGAAGATGTTCAATTATGAGATGATACGCTTACACAACATAATCTGTCAGTTTGCTGGTGTGTCTGTCGGTGGTCGGTACTGTCTGTTTGTCTGTCAGCGTTCTTCTAGCCTCGTAATCTCAGTTATCATGGATCGTGATGAAATTTGGCTAGCGATTTGCTGGAGAGTCGCTGCATTAATTTGGGAAATTAGCAAAAAACTCTAAATTTCAGATATATCTCATACCTCCTTTTTAGGCGTTTCAGAGGTTTCTGATCACTTTGGACTTTGGGGGGGGGGGGGGGAAGGTGAAAAAGGTGAAATCGAGATGGTTGGGGGTGGTGGATTGTAAACTGAAAAAATTGTATTCATAATAGCCTCCATTGACCTGTGACCTGTGTTCTTAGATCCATCCGAACAGCGCGTTGCCTATTACAGAAACCAAGGAAATTTTATTTATGCATACCAAGGACCTTATCCTTGATACATACGAGTATTGCTTTAGATCATTCGGCATTGTGTAATCTGGAGATGATTGAATTGGTTTCACTAAAATTTTGAAACAGTATTAATACCGTGGTTAGGATGGAAAACGCGTATGGTTTTTAGAACTCAAGTCAGTGGTGGCAAAGGCATAATTAGAAAACTAAAAATATGAAAACAGCTCAAACGTTTTTAGGTGCTTTGGAGCCTCCTGATTGTTTTTTATATTTTTAGAGGGGAAAAAGTTGAGGTAGCTGGGGGGTACAGGGTTTTGGAAGTGAAACATTTTGATATTTGTAGTTGACTCTTCATTGCCCTGTAAAGGAAGAACATAATATACTTTTTACCTTACACATTTTTTTAATATAATTGTTCTAGATAATTCTGTAATGTGTGTAGTTCTGCACTATACCGATAGCTATAAAATTTCTAAACCACACTGTGTATCATGGTGCAGATCGATAAATTTTGAAAATTGTGTTGGTGACGGTAAAACCAAATTAAAAACGAAACTATAAAGCCGTTCACACTCTGTTTTTGGGTAATCTAGCGATCTCTTCTCATTTTCAATTTTAGTTTTTTTAATATTCAGAACTGGTCAAGGTAGGATGGCTTCTCGGATATGGGTGACTGGGAAACCCCGACATTTTTTGTATCTGTAGTCTGTACAACACTCTTCATTGCCCTTAGATTGATACTGTTGGAGATTGCAGAATAAAAACTCACGTCGTGCTAGTTCCTAGGGAGAGAGCTGCAGGAATCTATTTGCCAGAATTTTTGAGTTGTATGTTTTTCAGCGGACGGGCCGATGATTTGGTTGCATAATTATCTCAGAGATCTCAGACCATAGCTTCTTGCTATGGGAAAATAATAAAATAGTGACTTTATTTGCTCACTTCCCTGGCCTATATATTCCGGATATCAGTATGTACGTTATGATAAAAAATCACATGGAAGCCGCTGCGCCCATTGATGCGGAGTGCAAGTATAAACGAAGGTCAAGCGGTGCTGCGTGCCAAGGGGAACACACGGAAGAATCACACTATCACACAGATAATTATTATTTTTGGCAGTGGATCAGGTCCCGGCAGCCAGGATATTGATTGTAGTTTTTAGGTCCCGGCAACCGGCATTTTTTACATTAGAAAAGTAATCCCGGCACCCGGCATTTCCACATAAGGCGATTGAGGTTATCTTCATGCTCTGTTTACCTTCAGTCTCTGGTGAATGGTGTTTTTAGTTTTAACCTCGGTTTTTACTATTATTACTGGTGAAAATGAAACTTGGAGATAAGCTTAATCCATTTGGAGATTTCACAAGGTGCATAAAAAGCAAATATTAACCGAATACTGGATGAGAGATAATAGAACTTCTAGGTACTTCTGCCCAAAAACGTGTACCACATATTATAGAGAAAGCTAATATGAATTTAAAGTATTACTACATCAAATGCTGTTGTATACATGGGGCCATGGGGGTCAAAAGCTAAAGATTAAGGGAAAAAGAGTATCAGAAAGACAAGGTAATAATTCTATAAAGAATTATATTTCATGGAATTAATGGGTGTACCCAAGAAAAGAAAAGCTATTAAAAAAATTCCTTTCATCCAATTTAATTACAATAAAAAAGAAAAACTATTATTGTCCTGGATTATCAAAGACACAAATGAAGTTGACAACATATCCTCAACGAGTTTCCTTACACAGGACTATAAACAAACCGGATCTTATCAACAACAAGATTATTGAAGAGTCACTTAAGTTTCATCAGATGTAGTAGCTGCTTGAATCGGTACCATTTGATATGTGTTTCTCTGGCAAGAAGACCTAAACAGAAGTATTGGTTTTGTCGGATGTGTTAGTTTAATAAACAAAGAATAAATGTTATAAAACTGTATTCATATGTTAAATAATAACTGAAAGTTTGTAGCCTGTAAATGAAATAAAAACTTACTATTTTGTACAAACGTGCCTTATATAGTCATTTGTGTAAATAGTGTTATCTTTGTCTATCTAACGTAGATTTTCATTTGTTCATTCTCCAAAGGTAATGCATAATTTCACTATAAAACCAATGGTTGGTTGTTTTTTTTTTTTCATTTAAGTATAACTCACAATGATATTGAAAATTGCAAAATGTTTGATGAAATAAACGCGCTGCCGGGATTTATTTTCTGATATAGAAAATCTCTGCAGCCGGGACCTCAAAATTACAATCAAAATACCGGATGCCGGGATTTCAAACTAAAATGTAAAAAATCCTGGTTGCCGGGATTTAAATTGTAATTTTCAGGTCCCTGCTGCCGGGACCTGATCCACTGCCATTATTTTTTTGTTTGTAGACTCTGAGGTGTCGCCGTGTTGTCATTGAAATAAAAATTATAATAAATCAAAAACATTATAATGATTCCATATCCTAAATATATAATTATTACAAGTATGCACTTATTTGGAATTGGATAACGCTTACTAACCCTAACCTTCCTGATTTATCATCTCGATATAAGAGGAGAAGAAAAATGTGTTTGTTTTGTAAATGCTTTTTAAATTCCGAAAATCAAGAACGAAATTAACTATCGTATACAGGTACGTATCCAGGATTTAGTTTCGGGGGGGGGGGGTCGCGATATTAGGATTGGGACCTTTTAATTTTATTTTGCTTTATTGAGACTTGAGGAAAAATAATTCTTTACCGTTGGACGGAGCGGGGGGAGGGATTGTTATATAACATTTCGGGGGGAGGGGGGTCTGGACCAACTGGACCATCCCCCTAACTGTATAATGTATAATAATAATGTATAACTAATGTGAATTGAATCACCTAAAAATCCAATCAAAACGTGACCGACAGTCGACGTTTTCTTTGAGAAGCATGGGCGAGATGGATATTTAGTTTTCATTAGGAAATTGGGAAATTAGGAAATTAATCATTAAACAACACATCATTTTGTATATCACTACTGTTCCTGTATTTCCTAACAAAGCATCTTTTAATACGTGATTTCGCGAGTATCAAATCATCCAAGTATTCAGTCGCTCAAATAAATATAGCTATCCGAGATTGTAAATGATCATAACTTGTTAAGAAATTTTCTATAAGAAAGCATAAAATCGTACTACCTATATGATAAAATTCGACATAGTAACAAATATGAAAATATATCAGGCTAGCAATACTAATAATCATATATTCAAGACAGCGCGTTGGCAAAACAAAAAAATCAACGCAAGATACACCGTCCACCTTGCATCAGCACACGACCCTACAGTGCCTTGCGCCCCCCCCCCCCAAGTGCCGCGGGGTTCGCCACTGGTGTAATGTATTTTCGTGATATTCATCTTCTCTCTCTAACACCACACAGAGGTTAAGCTGAGACAAAACTGGCACCTCGTGTGAATAACTGAAAGTCTTGGAAGTATGCTTGTCTCAAATGTATATCTACATAATATCCCGAAACACATAACAGACTATTCCTCTTTGTTAGTTCAGGAAAATAAGGTGTTTCTCGTGACACCCTTTGATCCAGAAATTTGACACAATTTTTGGGTCATATTTACCCACAAAAGTAAACCAGCTGTTCACAGGGTTAACTTTTATGAGCTAATAAAAGTTATAAATAGATGGGTAAAAATGATAGACTTCTTAAAGTGGTTACCAGTAAAAAGTGCTTAATTGTGTTTTTAAGATACACTATAGTAGTATAGTATAGTATAGTATAGTTTATTTGTCATCAATGTACATTATACATCATACATGCAAATAAATCAAGCTATCGTCCGCGAGAGCAACACTCTGTATGCGGCCATCAACTTAGTGTCAAGAACGATAAATTTTACATACAAGAATTATGTGTTTTCAAAGATTCCTCTTTTTTGAAATTATAGCAGGGTAATTTGTTATTCAATATATTTCTTTGAGGAGGTGAGTCGATCTGGTTAGCTAATAAATATAATCCCACGTCCAATTCCCAATAGTTTCCAAGATATATTAAATTTTAGTGATTTTTATTAAAACACAGAACTACAAATGCAAGCCCTATTATTGTCGAGTTTACGAGTTTTCGGAATTTTTGTATTAGTTTACAGACTGAGAGAAAGTGATCATATATCAAAAACTTCTCGAAATAGTCTAAAAACTATTATGTGTTGAAAAGTCAATCCATGAGCAGCTGCCAAAAAATAAATTAGCCTTAAAAGTTACCCTATAATTAACCTTGTTATCCATTGGTACCATGAAGTTGTTGGAAGTGTGCTAAACACAGGCAAGAAGTTTGCATTTAAGCCCCAGACCTAGAGGCATATGGATTTTCGAAAATACAAAACTTGTCATCAGACTTCTAATTTTTGTTATTCGTGAATGATGTGCTGATACAGCATGACGAGTTGTAAAAAGTAAAGAAAAGGAAATATGAATTAAGAAGATACATGCTACTCTCTAGTTGTCACTGTTGTCAGTGGGTCAGTGCTCTAATTGCACCAAATTATAACTTTTACTGTATATAACAGCGGATAACATATAAAACAGCATAATCCTTATTTGATATGTTCACTTCACTTTGTTTTCAAGAGAATTTATAAAATATATTGAGCTATCGCTGCTTAGCTGAAAACTGTATGAAAAAGGATCAATGGTTTCAAAGGTGGCTGCTTAGTTAAGACGTCGTGCTTCCTGGGATTAATTCGCACGACACTGTCCAACAGTCCAACAAACGAGACTTACGCGTTAAAATAAAATACCTAACAAGTCATGTAACTAGTAGTGTTGTATCTGTTTGGATGCTTGGTGCTAGAAACACTGCACACATCCCATTCACCAAACCGTAAACATCGCTCCATACGTCTTTCCCAAATTATTCAGAGAAAGGTTGAAGTAGAGTCTAGACGTCCAGAGTCAAACGCTGTTTATAGTGTGTGGCGGCATTACAAAAGTACGGCCAAATTTTCGGAATAGTAAATCTTTTACACAATAGGAAATGATCCCAAGTAAGGTCGATTGTTACTGCAAGTCTTGGAAATATGCGTGTCACAAGCGTACAAACCAATACAGTGCAGTTTCTATAAATGCCCCCGCTTTTTTTTATCTGGCTTCAGATGGATTTTATAAACTAACCAGAGGTGGGTTAAGTCATAGGTTCAACCAGCGACAGAGTTGTAATTAGCCCCCCAAAAATATTTAGGGGAAGTGGTCACCAAAATTGTTCAACCTCACAAAAATCAAAAGTTTTATTATTGAAATCGAGTGTTTCATGTCAAATAACCACATGTTAATGTTTTCGTGATAAATAATGATACATAATGTTTGCCTGTAAATATAGCTTTAGTTTTCTTACAACAAACTGTTATTATTTCATTTTTTAAAGGTATGCATTGTTGTTGTTTAGACATATTTCTATTAATTAGAACGTTGGAGATTGAATTCTCCTTCTTGACACAGAATCTGTAGCACCCAATATCATACTCCGGAGGTCCTGGAGCTTGAAATTTAACAGCTGTTTAGGTGTATCCATGTATCCTTTACCATTCGACCAATAGCACATACCCAATAGCATACCTATGATTGATATCGTTTCACTAGTTTTTCGGCAAATTTAATATCTTTTTCTGTACATGTTGCGAAATAACAACAACAGCACAAATAACAGCTTTCCGTTTATCGCTTTGTTTAAACATATCCTATAAATATTATAACTGAACTGTATCCGATGGATGTCAAGCCAGATGTTTCGGTTTGCTTGAAATACCCCAAGGTCCCCAAGCTAGATCAAATCCGTCTAAAATGTACGATTTCAGTGGAGGAACACGTGTTTTGAGATAACATTTTATAGCTCATCCATTTTTTAATCAATTGCTGGATCTGGCCAAGGTGTTTCTTTAAATTTCAATTGCTTTCCCTTTTCTAACATACGTAAATATGAAAAAGCAAAGCAATAATTTGTTTACAATAATTATTTCTGTATCTGAAATTATTTCCACAAATTAGCATATCCAACATTGTAGGTATTCACCTTACTGACTGGATGGAACAAAGTCGAGTAATGTTGACGGCTTACTTGGGCAAATTAGTTTTAGGCTGGCTACAGGGCAGCTTCAAGACGCAGTTTCATGAAACTAAAATTTGTTAACCCTGGGCTCTGGGTGCACTACTGATTTTATGCGTGTGAGTCTATCTCCCAAAGCTGGCTCATGTTTCAGTAGTTTCCACGTTTCCACTTCGTCACTGCCCCAGTGAGTGATTTATTTGTTTTGATACCCACTTCTGGACATACATATTCTACCTAGTTTTATTTCGTGTAGAATGTAGAATAGCCACAAAAAAATAAGATATAGTTCATCTTTCATTGTTACATCAGAAAGACCTACATACATATACAGGGTATCTATCCCACGTCGCGACGCGACGATTGAAACAAGCAATATATCGGAACTGGGCAGTAGTAGCGAATTCTAATTTTGGGGGTTTAAATTAGAGCAAATATAGTAAAGTGTATCTGAAGTCACTTGGAACAGCAAAAAATGCTTGGGCGGCTTCTCCTTTGTGAAACGCCCCAGGGACCCTGTATATCTGCCGCGCACCGACGATAAACCGAGTGTCGGTTCTGCCGCGTTTCACAAAGGAGATACCGCCCAAGCATTTTTTGCCGTTCCAAGTGACTTCGGATACACTTTACTATCGTTTCTTGTTACTGTGTTACCCGACGAGGTATTTGTTTTTGATCACGTGACGTCCGATTCAAAATTTTCAAAGGGACACCCTGTATATTAATGTCTTTCTCTGTTCCTCCCGATAAAACAATTCCAACGGACTAGCACACGTGAGAACGGCTTTACCAATTTCATCCATCTTTTTTTATAAGTTTTCTGTTACTTCGTAGATTCTTACGGGAAGAAATCAAAGGAAGATCATACAGAATATTGGAAAACTGAGAAAACTTAACGACTACGAAAGGTGTAACATACTGTATAGTGTTAGTGAATTGTTTATTATTGTTGTCATATGTGACGCTGCTGTCAGAAACACAGGTTAGATGGATTTCAAGATACAGTCAAATGTCAAATATTGGAAATAAAATTGGTTTTTCATCAATGTCTGAAACAGTCTTCTTCGACTTCAACTCACTGGACTTTAGGAGGGAGAAGATCAACTGCTCATACAAACGGTGCTCTTCTAAATGTTTGTAGAGGATTCTGTGCATTGGCTTATCTTTGTGAAGTCTTAAAAGCGATTAGGCTTCAGTAGTTTTTACTTTAATTATGTGTGGGGCAAGTTCCATAACGGACTGCTGATACCTCCGCGTGAAGTCGAGCCTGAGGCTAAGTTACTCGGCTGCCCGTGTTGCTGCCCTAAAAAGGAAAGTTTTTTTACCGACCTAGGATGTAGACTTCTCTCCAAATTCATCCTTTTGCTGGTCGTTATGTCAATTTGTCCCAGCCCTTCCACTTTCCTGCTGTATAATAACAATAGCACCGTAAGCATAATTGTGGCAGCGACTTTGTTCTTGCCGAACAGTTCTGATAACCAGATCGACCGGAGTCGGTGCAAATACTTACGGCAGATATACTTTTTGACCAATTCTGCCTCTTGGACATGACGCTGCGCCACTCCACGGTAGGTATAAGTATTGATAACAGCATGCAGTTGTCGCCAAATGCTACCGTCAACGAGCTGTTCCTCATCTTCAGTATCTCCGCAACGTCCTCCTTTGGGATGAACCGTGGCACATTTGTCTGTCCAAAACTCCATACCAATAGCTTGACTGTAATCCCACACTACCATCAGCGACTGCTGTAAATCTCGTTGTCCAGAGGCATAGAGCTTCATGTCATCCATGTAAAACAAATGGGCGACCTTGTGCCTCCGGTAATTTGGCGTACCACAACTTTATCCCTTGTTTTAGCGCTACGGACAAAGGCAGTAGCGAGATGCAAAAGGACAAGTCAGTCAGAAAACATTCTGTTTTCCTTCAGGCCTGTCGCCAGAGTAATCAGTGCAGCGATTAACATCCATATACTGTCAAGAAAATGTTGCTTGACAATAACCAGTACCGCTTGTCCCCGTCTCTCTTTAAATCTGCCAGCTTGAAGGGCCTCTCGTTGTTATGCAAGGCCCTTCGGTCACTTAAGTCCCCAGGTAAAACGACTCCGTCGATTTCCCTCCCAGAGGGCTTTCTCGGCGGTCTTTTAGCTTGATTAACAGACCTTTCAGTCGCCGAAGGGGCAGGCTAAGCTGGAGCACGAACATGAAGGATGGTTGAGAAGGATGTATAGACTGAAGGCTAAGTGGAGTAGGGGCGGAGAGCAGGAGGAGTGTGTTGTATCGGTATACGCGGATGATCAGTTGGTGATTATTAGGCGAAAATCGGTGAAAGAGGTAGAGGGCAAATGGAGGGAGATCGAACAGGAATGTATTGAATGGGAGAGTGAGTGTGGGCTAGAGTACAATGCGAGAAAGACGGAGTGTATGTTTGTAGAGAATGGGAGAAAGATTAGGGAGCCGGTGGTCCGTATGAAAGGAGAGAGATTGAGGATGGGAGAGGTAATCAAGTACCTTGGCCTGACGATAGACAAGAAAAGGAGTTTCATCGAGCATGTCAGGGGTGTTCGGGCGAAGTTCGGGGAAATAGCCTGGGAAGCTCAGAAAAGCTATTGAGCGAAAATTGGGGTTAAAGAAGAAGGTCTCTAAACTTATATACGAGAGGGTGTTAAACAATGGATTTTTGTATGGCTGTGAGATTTGGGGCAAAAGAGCTAGGGACAGTAGGGTGAGAAGCCAATTGAGTGCGATCCAAAGGTTGTGGGGCTTGATGATTGCGCGAGTATATAGGACGGTGGCGACAGAGACTTTGGAGGTATTGACTGGGACTAGACCTTTGGACATTGAGGCGTATGAAAGGTGGAGTGCAAGGCAAGAATTAGGCGAGAAAATGAAGGCGAGCAAGGTTATGGGTGTGGACAAGCCTCATCCTGCATGGGAAGTAAGGATGGAGGGACAGCCTATAACGGAAGATGAGTTTTGTGTGTACGTGGATACAACTGTAAAAAACGAGAGAGTCGGAATCGGAATGATTGTTGCGAGAAACGTGTATGTTGCTGACCAGCAGGAGGAGAGGGTGGAGGGCATTACCTCTCCCTAATAGCAGAGTACGCGGCAATATACAGGGGCCTGCAATACGTCCATGACAACCGGAAGCTGCCGGCCACGGTAATATCTGACTGTCAGGTAGCGGTGCGAAGTTTGGATGGGAAAGGCACGAAAGGAAAAATGAGGATGAAGATGAAAGAACTACTAGGTAAGATAAGAGCAAATGGGTGTAGAGTGAACGTGATCTGACTTGATGCGCATGGTTGACAGGACAGCGAAATAAGCTAGAAAGAGGGAAGAGATAGACTGGAATACTGAATGGGGATTTGAAAGGAACACCTTCTGGAAACACATTAATGAACGGGTAATGAGAGAGTAGCAGAATATATGGGACCATAGTGAGAAAGGGAGATGGGTATACGAGGTAGAATGGACGTTGGAGAGGATCGGCTGCCTCTGACTTTCAAGGCAGGTCAGCTGATTACCGGACACGGGAACCTTCCGGCGTACCTACGTAGGTTTGGATTGATGTCAGGAGCGGTAGTGTGTGAGTGCGGAAGAGGAGAGGAGAGTGCGAAGCATGTACGGGACGAGTGTGAGAAGCCGGAGGGGGTGGATGCGAGAGAAATTATAGAAAACCTGGGGTTAGGACAGAGACCGAACCTTAGGGTAAACGGGAAGGTGAACGAAAGGGGTGTGCAAGCGTGGAATGAATGGGGAGCGGCTGTGGTGGAGGATGTGTGAGAGGTTCTCCAGGATTCTCCGGTTTTGAATCTTGTTGATACTGTAGGTTAAGAGACGATGTGGGGCACTATTGCCAGCCATATAAGGCTAAATATTTGTAATGGATCAATTTGAAAAGATATAAAAAAGAGGCCCAAAAAAAAAGGTAAATAGAAAGAAAAATAGGAAAAAGGAGATTCATGAAATAAATATAACGGGAAGTAGAGGCACACATACAAAAAAATGTTAAAAAAATAAAAAAGAGTTCAAAAAAGAGAAGAAAAGTGGCCAAAAAGAAAAAAAAGAAAAACGAAAGGTACAAAAAGAATAAAAGAGAAAAAAGGGAAAAGATCGGAGGAAGGATGTTCCTTCCCCGCTCATTTTTAGAAGGCGGAGGCGGTTGGGTTCCCTTGGCAGTGGTTTCGTTGGAAGCAGTGGGGAGGGCGCATCGCACCGCGAACTAAAATCGTAAAGGTGGGAAGTTCCTTCGGTTAGCCGAAAACCGCACCTACCCCCGAAGGTAAGATACATAGTTCCGCAAACTCTGGTGCTATGCTCTGAATGCATTTGACACCACCTCCCATGCACGCGGGACATGTACTTCCTACGGCGCTGGCTGCTGCTCTCGTAGCAGCTCAGTAGGTCATACTTAAGTTCCGTCATCCACCTAAAATGGTCCTTGTTATTGCGGGGGTCGTCATAAAGGCGATCAGTAGCACCACCACCTTGCCCAAGAAAATGAAAATATGTATTTTCAAATCATATACACCTTCATTTATGTCTCTGTGACGAAAAAGTATTACTGTTGTCATATCGTCAGTTCCACTGGCAGTGGCAAAGCAACTAAAAATTAATTAAAATATGTAAAATGGCACGTCTTCATTTTTTAGCATTTGAATCTACTAAAAAGGCAGTCTTGGAACTATCATGTTTTTATACTTCAGTTTGCTCAAGTCTCAAGCAGATATACCTGTAAGCATATGCATGTGGAATGAGTCTAGGAACATTAACTTTAAAACAATGGTATTTTCATTGCTTTAGTCTTAATAATTGTGCTTGATATGATCGTATGATGATCGCGTTATTTTACTACCTCTGGACGAAAGCTTCTGATCTCTAATTCCCTAACAGCAAAATTCAAGTCACTAATTTTCGCCGATGTGTTTGATTCAAATTTCACCAATCTTTTTTTAACATTTGGAAAAAGTTATCAAGAAAACTTGTGCATTTGACGGTGACGGTGGTTATAGTCTCAACCATATCACTTTTTCTACACCAAACCGAACTCTGTTTGGAAAAAGTTATCAAGAAAGCTTGTGCATTTGACGGTGACGGTGTTTATAGTCTCAAGCGTATCATTTTTTCTACATCAACCCGAACTCTGTCTTGGAACTAGCACATAAATTTCAATTTGTTCCAAGACATAAATGTCCCGGAAGTAGTCTTTACATACACGTAATAGGACCTGGAACTATGCGTTAGACACAAAAAACTTCCAAGACATTTTGAGATGTCTCGGAACTATACGATCTACACAAAAATCTTCCAAGACCGTCTTGGAAATAACAAAATGTCTTGGCACTATCTGGATTACCTGAAAAATTGTCCTGGAAGTAATCGTTCTACACACATATATATATATATATATATATATATATCATTTAAAAGAGGGGTCTTCCAAGGAGACTCCTTGAGTCCCTTGCTCTTCTGCATCTCGCTACTGCCTTTGTCCATAGCGCTGAAAAATACTAAGGGATACAGCTGTGGCAAGCCCAATTACCGGAGGCACAAGGTCACCCACTTATTTTACATGGATGACCTGAAACTCTATGCCTCCGGACAACGCGATTTAGAGCAGTCGCTGAGGGTAGTGCAGGATTACAGTCAAGCTATTGGTATGGAGTTCGGGATAGACAAATGTGCCATGGTTCATCTCAAAAGAGGACGTTGCGGAGATAGTGAAGATGAGGAGCAGCTCGTTGATGGGAGCATCTTGCGACAACTGCATGCCGGAGATACCTATACCTACCTTGGAGTGGCGCAGCGTCACATCCAAGAGGCAGAATTGGTCAAAGAGTGTCTCCGCCGCAAGTATTTGCACCGACTCCGGCAGATCTGGTCGTCAGAACTGTCCGGCAAAAACAAAGTCGCTGCCACAAACATGCTTGCGGTCCCATTGTTGCTATACAGCTTTGGTGCTATCCACTGGAACGTGGAAGAGCTGCGACAAATCGACATAAAGACCCGCAAAAGGATGAATATGGAGGGAAGTCTACATCCTAGATCCTCTGTCCCGCGAATATACCTCCCGCGACACCTGGGAGGGCGTGGACTATTGAGTTTGGAGCATCTGCACAACAGAGTAGTACTGGCCACTGCCTGCTATGTTACGACGAGCACCGATCCCCTGATCCGCTTTGTGCGAGAGCACGAGATTGCGGGTAAAGGAGCCTTCCTTTTTAAAGCAGCAACACGGGCAGCCGAAGAACTTAGTCTCACGCTCGACTTCACGCGGAGGTGTCAGCAGTCCGTTACGGAACTTGCTCCCGCACAATTAAAAGCCCGGATTAAAACTGCTGAAGTCCAATTGCTTTTAAGACTTCACAAAGATAAACCAATGCACGGAATCTTCTACAAACATCTAGAAGAGCATGGTTTATCTGAGCAGTTGACCTTCTCCTTCCTAAGGTCTAATGGGTTGAAGTCGGAGACTGAGAGCTCTATAATGGCTTGCCAAGACGGTGTCTTCAACACCTTAGTATACCGTAGCCGGATCATGGGTATGGATGTGCCCGATATCCGCTGTAGAGCCTGCCTGCAGGCGCCAGAGACCCTTACGCACCTCTTGTCGGCGTGTAAGGTGTACGCTGGCACAGCCTACGTCTATCGGCACAACGCGGCTCTACGAGTGCTATACTACCATTTAAGGCACTCATACGGTATAGATGAGACACCGGTGCTGCCGTATGCTCCAGGGGACATTGAGTCCGTTGTGGAGAACGAGAGGTGCCGAATTTACTGGAACTACTCATTCTCCACGCTCGAGCTTATACATGCAAATAAGCCAGACATAGTCCTCCTCGACTACCAACAAAAGACGATGTTCGTTATCGAGTTCTCGGCGCCTGCCGAGGGGAACATCGTCTCTAAGGAGGAGGAAAAGCGGACCAAGTATCAGGAGCTCCTCGGACAACTTCGCAGGCTCTGGCCGGACTACACTGTGAGTCTGCTAGTAATGGTCATTGGATCCCTAGGTGGTATGAGGGATACGCTGCTCTCTGCACTGCGCAAAATGCCGGTGTGCCGTGCGGCGGCGCACATCTTAGCCGCCAGAATGCAGAAGGCAGTCATCCATGGGTCCCTTCGTCTGCTTAGGACGCACGATTCGCGGACCCAGTGATTGCTCACCTCACGGTGTGAGGAGTAGTCGCTGGGAAATGGAACAGCAGCCCGGTGTGTCGGAGCCCGGGTTGCACCCTTTTTGTTTTTGTTTTGTCTTATATATATATATATATATAGAGGCGACTAAAAGATTGGTAGTCCTTGCCTTAAAAGGGCCTATGGTGGTCACCGGCTGTGAAAGCAGGCGTATGAACCACCATAGTGAGGAAGCGGCTGCACCTATGTTAAGGACGGCTTCCCGACAGCGTCTGACCCCAGGTTAGGGGCGGCTGATAGCAAACCTGGCAGTAGGTTTAAAATGCGCCCCCAGGAAGCCGACCAACATCAAACGGCTATTCGGTGCGTGGCGACACTGTGGGGATAACCCAAGCCAGGGATGAAAGCCGGCCGGCAACCTGTACAGGTCATCCCTAGGAGGCAATGTGGTCGGCTGCCTCCGAAATGTCGGCTGGGGGCCCTAAGGCTAACCACCGGACGGGCCCTACCTTCTGGTTCGACCGCCCCAGAAGAAGAGCACCCACACCAGGCCGGTATCGGAAGCCGGCTCTGGGCAAGGTGGCGGTGCCTCGGATCGCCCTGACGACGACACACGCAACGACATGGACCGTTTTAGGTGGACGACGGAACTGAAGGATGACCTGCTGAGCTGCTACGAGAGCAGTAGCCCGCGCCGTAGGGGATACATGTCCCGCATGCATGGGAGGTGGTGTGAAATGCATCCAGAGCATAGCACAATTACCTCCCAGAGCTTGCGGAACCAGGTATTTTACCTTCGGGGGCAGGGATACGTTCGTGCTCCAGCTCAGCCTGCCCCTCCGGCGACTGAAAGGCCTGTTAACCAGGCTGAAAGGTCGCCGATGAGGCCCGCTGAGAGGGAAATCGACGAAGCCGTCTCACCTGGAGATTTCAGTGACCGAAGGGCCTTGCATAACAACAAGAGGTCCTTCAAGCTGGCAGATTTAAAGAGAGAGGATGAG
Source organism: Callosobruchus maculatus (assembly GCA_951848785.1). Lineage (NCBI taxonomy): Eukaryota > Metazoa > Arthropoda > Insecta > Coleoptera > Chrysomelidae > Callosobruchus > Callosobruchus maculatus. The sequence goes on along the minus strand of CATOUR010000142.1, from coordinate 1,487,522 downwards.
GCGTTGAGTGAACGTCTATCGGAGGTCTCTGACATTTGGAGCATCAATTGCGAAATTTACGCTGCGGCTCTGAGGCTGGCTGGACAGGGGAGAGTGAGAGACTCTCCTGTCGAGAGAGCACAGAGGCGGGTGCGCCAGATGGAAGCGAAAATCCAGTTGGCTCGCCAAGAAGCATCCCGTATCCAGTGTGTGATGGAATATAGAGCGGCCGGTAGGCCTTTTACGCGCCGCGTGCGCCAGATAGCCCGAGAGCTAAGGCGCGACCATCACACGCTCAGTCAAGCGGTACTGGTTGTTGTCAAGCAGCATTGTCTTGACAGGATACGGACGCTAATCGCTGCTAAACGATCACTGGTGACGCGGGCGAGAGGTTTGGAGGAAAACAGATTGTTTTCCGAAAAGCCTGCTCGTCTCTTCCAACAGCGACCACCAGTCATAGAGCAGCCGCCAACTGCTGATCGCGTGGAGACTTTCTGGAGGGGCATTTACGAACACCCCAAACCTCTCCAAGCAGACACTCCGGCCTTGGCGCAGTTCGAGTCCGTTTGTAGGAGGACTCCAAACCTGAATGTACTGCGTCACCCGATAAACACGGAAGAAATTCTTGGTGCCTCACGAGGCGCAAAGAATTTCGCAGCTCCTGGCCCGGATGGCATAAACACCTACTGGTTGAAAAAGTTTCCCAGTTGCCACCGGCATTTAGCTAGAGTTTTTAACTCGTGGCTAAATCAGGAGCAGCCAATTCCGGCTTGGTTTGTTGAGGGTCGAACCGTGCTTCTCCCGAAGACCGGAGATTTGTCTGATCCTAAAAACTACAGGCCAATAACATGTCTGAACGCATGTTACAAGCTCTTCACCAGAATCTTGTACATGCGTATCCTTCAAGCTGTAAATCCCGTATTTCTCAGCGTATATGAACAAAGAGGGTCTAAGAAAGGAGTAGCTGGCTGCAGGGATAACCTGTTGATTGACCGCTGTGTCACACAGGACTCCGTGCATTACCTGCGAAACCTTTCTATGGCCTGGATCGACTATCGGAAGGCATTCGACACTACGTCTCATGAACTGATTGTGCGGCTGTTGGAATGCCTTTCGGTAGATGATCAAATAGTGGGATGCATCAAACAACTGATGCCGCTCTGGAAGACTCGGTTCACTATAACATCGGGTGAAACCAAGGTTCGAACAGAGTTGGTATCATTTAAAAGAGGGGTCTTCCAAGGAGACTCCTTGAGTCCCTTGCTCTTTTGCATCTCGCTACTGCCTTTGTCCATAGCGCTGAAAAATACTAAGGGATACAGCTGTGGCAAGCCCAATTACCGGAGGCACAAGGTCACCCACTTATTTTACATGGATGACCTGAAACTCTATGCCTCCGGACAACGCGATTTAGAGCAGTCGCTGAGGGTAGTGCAGGATTACAGTCAAGCTATTGGTATGGAGTTCGGGATAGACAAATGTGCCATGGTTCATCTCAAAAGAGGACGTTGCGGAGATAGTGAAGATGAGGAGCAGCTCGTTGATGGGAGCATCTTGCGACAACTGCATGCCGGAGATACCTATACCTACCTTGGAGTGGCGCAGCGTCACATCCAAGAGGCAGAATTGGTCAAAGAGTGTCTCCGCCGCAAGTATTTGCACCGACTCCGGCAGATCTGGTCGTCAGAACTGTCCGGCAAAAACAAAGTCGCTGCCACAAACATGCTTGCGGTCCCATTGTTGCTATACAGCTTTGGTGCTATCCACTGGAACGTGGAAGAGCTGCGACAAATCGACATAAAGACCCGCAAAAGGATGAATATGGAGGGAAGTCTACATCCTAGATCCTCTGTCCCGCGAATATATCTCCCGCGACACCTGGGAGGGCGTGGACTATTGAGTTTGGAGCATCTGCACAACAGAGTAGTACTGGCCACTGCCTGCTATGTTACGACGAGCACCGATCCCCTGATCCGCTTTGTGCGAGAGCACGAGATTGCGGGTAAAGGAGCCTTCCTTTTTAAAGCAGCAACACGGGCAGCCGAAGAACTTAGTCTCACGCTCGACTTCACGCGGAGGTATCAGCAGTCCGTTACGGAACTTGCTCCCGCACAATTAAAAACCCGGATTAAAACTGCTGAAGTCCAATTGCTTTTAAGACTTCACAAAGATAAACCAATGCACGGAATATTCTACAAACATCTAGAAGAGCATGGTTTATCTGAGCAGTTGACCTTCTCCTTCCTAAGGTCTAATGGGTTGAAGTCGGAGACTGAGAGCTCTATAATGGCTTGCCAAGACGGTGTCTTCAACACCTTAGTATACCGTAGCCGGATTATGGGTATGGATGTGCCCGATATCCGCTGTAGAGCCTGCCTGCAGGCGCCAGAGACCCTTACGCACCTCTTGTCGGCGTGTAAGGTGTACGCTGGCACAGCCTACGTCTATCGGCACAACGCGGCTCTACGAGTGCTATACTACCATTTAAGGCACTCATACGGTATAGATGAGACACCGGTGCTGCCATACGCTCCAGGGGACATTGAGTCCGTTGTGGAGAACGAGAGGTGCCGAATTTACTGGAACTACTCATTCTCCACGCTCGAGCTTATACATGCAAATAAGCCCGACATAGTCCTCCTCGACTACCAACAAAAGACGATGTTCGTTATCGAGTTCTCGGCACCTGCCGAGGGGAACATCGTCTCTAAGGAGGAGGAAAAGCGGACCAAGTATCAGGAGCTCCTCGGACAACTTCGCAGGCTCTGGCCGGACTACACTGTGAGTCTGCTAGTAATGGTCATTGGATCCCTAGGTGGTATGAGGGATACGCTGCTCTCTGCACTGCGAAAAATGCCGGTGTGCCGTGCGGCGGCGCACATCTTAGCCGCCAGAATGCAGAAGGCAGTCATCCATGGGTCCCTTCGTCTGCTTAGGACGCACGATACGCGGACCCAGTGATTGCTCACCTCACGGTGTGAGGAGTAGTCGCTGGGGAATGGAACAGCAGCCCGGTGTGTCGGAGCCCGGGTTGCACCTTTTTTGTTTTTGTTTTGTCTATATATATATATATATCTTTATAATGAATGCATTTTGGGCTAAAGTTCGAGATAAAATACTCCTTTATAGTAACAAACAAAACATGTACATTTATTGAAATAATTGTTTTTATACAGAAGTTGTACATAATACTTATAAAAATCATAGAGAGATCATTTTAACGTTTGAACTGGAACGTGAAAGAAATCTTGTTCGCAAATTTTCATTGAATTTACATATTTTTTGAACGAAAGGTTGCATTGCCAGATTTTTGGGTTTGTTCTATATGTCGCCTGCATTGGACCACACGCGTTCAGAGGGACTGTCGTTGCAGGAATGGACAGGTATTTGAATGCAATGTTTCGAATGTGTGGATTTGGATATGGAGACCAAAATTTAATCGGATCGGTAGATGTTGTTAGAAGATCGGCGGATAGATATTGGTGCACTGCAGCCTCGGCATCTGCATAAGAGTTATTATTTGGTGCTCTTTTTTCATTTTTTTGTCGATGCCTAATAAAATCAAATATATATTTGTTTAGTTTTTTTCGAGCGAAAAACAAAAATATGTCCACACACTTTCTGTTTCTTTTTCCGCAGTGTCAGATGAGTTCAATGAAATTACCTTTTAGTTGTTTTCGTACACATGTTCTCGATCAATAAACACACAGTTTGAAAGAAAAAATTCAAACAAATATTGGTACGGGCTGGATTCATTCATGAATCCGAGGGAACTCTGTGCAATCTTGACGCCGGTAGCCTATCAGACTATCGACTGCAAATCGGTGTGAACACTAAACGCTAGGTGCAAATCACTTTGATATGATATAGTATATTTTTCTATGTATGGATTACAAAAATAACATGCATTCGGGTAGCACATATATCTGTTGTTGTTAATAGTAGGTAGATATTGCCCAATGAGCGGTAAAGATTGTAATAACACCCGCATTTAAAGTTTGCAGCACGAGCTCTAGGCGAGGGCTGTAAATCAACAAGTCGGTTATCACCATTACCGCGAACAATCATACCATACTGACAACTGAATCTTGCTTCTGTTATACTGAGATAGAAATACTGTCTCCGTTCGAATTAGCGTTCGGCGTTTCATAGCGACATATTTGCAGTTATTAAAGTCTATTTAATTCTATGCATTTCCCAGAGATCGGTACTTGTATGCAGTAGGAGGTGTTCATAATCCACGGCTGCACCGTGAGTTATTAAAAATAATTCACGCAGTTTGTTTATCGGTAGTATAACCTGTTCAGAAGTAGTTTGGTAGTGCTTAATTTGATGGGAGCAGATAAAACACATTATTACTGTGATAGCCGATTATCCAGTGATTTTTCTTCTTGGTGAATGCTATGTTACATAGCGTAAAAAGTAAATTCACCAATGTATACCTACAGTATAGATCCTTTAATAAAAACAAAACTACTGTTAGGCTATGTATGATGGAGGAAACTGCTGCTAAGTATTTTTTATACACTATTATGACATTTTCTCACATACTTTATTTTTATTCATGTTCATTTCATCAGAATAACGTTTTGTATTGACAAAATTAACTCACTGGATTGAATTATATAAAGCCACTGCCGTTATAACAACAATTAGATAAAATGTCCATAAACATTTCTACTGTTTCCACAGTCTTTCTCAAAGATAAGCATAAAAATGAGGGTTGAATTGATTTATACTGCTATTATCCAAATTAAAGTTACAAGAATACCAACGTTACTACAAAACTGAGATTTATAAACCACATCTCCTGTTTATACCAATCCCTCATTGTATATTCCCGAAAGATATTTACTAGTCATTCAGATCCATAATTATCTCTGCCTCTTGTTTCGTTCTCGCTGTGTTCGACTATTTTTTATGCTCTTCAGTTATTAATTCAAATAAAGCCCATGTGTCCTAATAACTGGTATTCCATGAGAAGCTCGGGAGATCGAAGCACACTCAAAACAAACATGCAAGTGCTCATTGGACACAGTGGTGTACTAGTGAGGCTGTGAATAGTTTGACAGAGCCTCGGATGACTGAACTGATGACACAGCATATCACAAAAATCCAATTATAGTTTGAAATTGTACTAGATCACCAATCCGATTACAGTGAATGTTTAGGCCAGGTTACGGCTGTACTAGGTCGAAAATGTTTTACTACTTTTGAAAATAAATCCTGTGCTGATTGAGAAATGGTCAAGAAATTTAGGATAGGACACATTACCGTCAGAAATTGGGAAGCGCAAAGAGCTTCTGTGCATAAAACTAATACATGCGAGAATGGAATTTTAAAAAAGATTAACAAATCCTGGGCGCTTTCAAAATCATCTAGTCAATTAAGCTAGCGTTGTGTATATGATATTAAATCCTTAAAAGTATCTTCAGAAAAGTGACAAATTCAATTCGTGCGTGTTTCTCAACAGCCTGATCTTATAGAGTGAAACTAAAACAACTTTGGAACGAAATTATATTTTTGAACAAGCAATAGTTTAACAAAAGGAGCACAATTTCATGGGAGATCCAGATAAAGATAAAATTAGAAGATAATTTTAAAATAGCTTAAAACAAAAGCGTATACCCAATTTTACGAATTTTGTTTTTATAGTAATTTTTATACTTAGCCTGTGATGAATACGCTGGCTAAACTAAAAGCCTTACTAGTTTCGGAAATTATCACTAGGCACAATAAATGCATTAATTCTTGCAGATTAATTGAATTATTGTTGTATTAACGTTAATTCTTAATACTGTGCAATTTTTTCAGTTGAATCTGACACCGACACGTAAAAATTAAGTTTAAGATTCCGCATACATAGACACATACATAGAGCTAGATCTAACAAAAGCACATCTCATCAAAATCCTGTACCTTTCAAGCAGCATCCACTCATCTAAGCTCAAAGAAACAAAATGAAGATATACATGTCTTGAAGCTAAAAAGCTTCATTCATTCCATACATATTACATGCATGTAATTCCCAATAAATAATGCAATAAGAAGTCCTCTATTTATAAGCCATTTTTCATAATCAAATAGGAACAATTTTTAAAGTTTTTGGATGGTACCAAACCAACAGAGATTACTTAAATTGAGCCAAGCCAAGCAATTTTTTATATTATGTAGTCGATACATCAAAACTTCAGGGGTATAGCAGACGTATAGTGCAGAAAAGTGTGAAATCAATTCGATAGCTAAATTTGCTAATATAGTTTCTTAGCAAAAATGGCATCAAAAATTGCAGGGAATTCAAATCAATAATCAATGTGACAGTTGAAAGAAAGCGTTTGATAGGTTATGTTAGCATTGAGTCATTAACAGTTTGTCTTGTGCATCTTGAGTCTTGTCTACAAACTATAAACAAATTGAAGAATTATGCAATTATGCCAAATACAGAGAATATTATGCTGCTGTAGCGTTAGTTCCATTATTGTTTTTCTGCGCACCTTCACTCGCAGTTTTGGTATCGAATTTTCCAGTATTTGGGAAACTTTCTAAATAATTTTATCTCAAATTTCATATCAAATTTGATTTGAAGCATTGGCAAATCCCATAAGACATATTAAGCCCAAATTTCGTATCGTGTCATAGGGCTAAGTATATCAAGAAATCTACAGAAAATGAAATAATGAAATATCTTTAGATATAGAGCAGATGCATAGGATAATCAATAAACTGTTGGCTACGGAGATGCATAATTTTTTGCGGAGACAAAGGCAAAAAATATAGAAATTATAATTAAAATAAATACAGAAAGAGATATTCTAGAAGAAATACAAATACCACAGCTTGTGTGGCTCAGACACGTTTATTGCTAAGATATTATGGTAGAAGCCTAAGGTAACTGAACTCATGTTTAACTGTGAACCTAAGGTAGATTAAGTTTAGTTCATAGTATAATAGACCTTAAGATATTGAACACAAATAAAACCTGGAGATCTTTGAAGTCTTTACAAGAGATCGGAATAAAATTAATCTATGGTCATAGCAGTGGTGTTGAAATAACGTCCAGGAAGAATCATTTATGAATGGAGTCGAAATCCAAGCACTTCATGCTCAGAAGGACCTTGGAGGTATAATAGCGAGTGACTTGAAGTGGGAAACTTATAGCATAATAAATAAGGCGAATAATATCGTTTACCTCACAAGAAAAGCCATTCACAATCACTTGAAAGATGTAATTTTAAAACTGTATATATCTTACATTATGTCCTAAAATAGAATTTGCACATAATATTTGAAATCCGTACTACATTAAAAAAATTGAACATCTCGAAAGAGTTCAGATAATAGTTATTAATATTTCTCCTTCCTTAAACAACTTAGAGTATCCTAAAAGTCTTTAAAGGCTTCAACTGACTACACTCCGGGAGAGAAGAGTTCGTGGTGATCTGATTGAGAACTTCAAGTGTACTACTATCATCAGAATGTTTTTGGGATTAGTGCAAATCGATAGCTTAGGGGCTCTAAGAAGTTTGAGAAAGAAAAAGACAGTTAACTATCCAGAAAAAAATTTATCACTAACAGAGTAGCGTACATGTGGAACACCCTTCAAGAGTCCACTGTAAGTGCGAATAGTGTCAACGGGTTCAAGGTAAGAGTGGACAAATAGTTCGAACAAATAAGAACGAATTTTATCCATTACAGTATCTAGTTAATTCGTACTAATTCTTCATGCTCTGTAAAAATGTTGTGATGGGACTTATCTGTTTTACTTCCCAGACCCATAGGTGACGGGAATACTTGCGATCGCGAGAATTTTCGATTTTGACATAGTACGCTTTTCGGGCGTTTTAAATGATGTCTAGATAACGAAAATCCATGCCACTCATGTTCTGTCGGTCTGGTGGTCTGTTGTCTTAGACTTCGTTTTTACGCATTTTAGGAGCTACTGATCATTTGCTACTTTTTTTTGGTGGAGGTGAAATTGGGGTGATTGGGGTGATTGGGGGATGGAGGGTTGCAACACGTGATATTCTTGTAACAAAAAAGAGTTCAAAATAAACTGGGTGGAATGTTCATAAGTACTATAGAACCTATCATACCATGCTTTTGAAACATTTTTTTTGTACTTCAACCCTTAAAACGCACCTCAAAGTAGCCTCAAATGTTTTTTCCTACACTTAAATCCTCATTTTATTTAAAATCTTGTAGTGCCTTTGATTTTAAACTCAAACTTATGTTTTTAGTAAAACCATAAGCATAACATAAATAGTATAAGAATTTTCTTGTCGCAAAAAAAAGATAAGAATAAAAATAAAAAAGTGGCTTTTAAGGGTACTGAATGACATATAATACATTCTTTCGAAATGTTCTTTTTTATCCTTTTCATCAAGACAACATTACGCCTCAAACAAATCCTCATTTTATTTATTTTACCAGAATGACTTCACGAGAAAAAAATGGTTTGTGTATATGAAGTCAAAAGCAATACAAGATTTTAAATAAAATAATGACCTTACTAATTTAGGAAAAGCTGTGGGGTGCTATTTGAAAAAAAAGGTGGGGGTGAGCTTTAGGGGTGAAGTAAAAAAAATATCTCGAAAGCATGGAACGACAGGTCATTCAGTACCCTTGAAAGGACCACATAGACTTTTTATCTGTTTTTCTTGCGAATACATTACGCCTAAAACAAATACCGATTTTATTTATTGTATGGTTATAACTTTTCGAAAAAAAATACGTATTTGTATAAAATTCAAGGTACTAGAAGAATTTAGATAAAATAAAGACTTAATTTTTGTAGGAAAAACTATTGGGTACTATTTGAAATGTAAAAGCGGGGGGTTTTAAGGGTTAAAGTACAAAAAAATATTTTGGAAGCATGACATGATAGACCCTGTAGTACTTTCAAAGATTCCACTCAGGTTTTGTTTGAGAATATCGTGTCAAGGAAATTCAGGGAAACCCAGCATATTCATAGTAGTCTGTTCATTGGCCCGTTAAAGAAAGACCTAGCGGAATAATACACTTTATTAGGTCCATCCGAACATGGCTTGCCCATTATAGAAAGGACTTAGAATTTGCTGATATATTCATCCGAGTATTGCTTCAGAGCGTTCTGAATTGTGTAACATTAAAATTATTGAATGGATATTAATGAAACTTTAACACAGTGCTACTACCATGGCGAAGATGGAAAATGCGTATGGTTATTAGCAATAATGTCAGTGGCGGCGCAGTAACAAATTAAAAAGGCTTAAAATACAAAAACAGCTTGAACTTCGATTTTAGGTCTTTGGAGGTCCCTGATCGTTTTCCGCGTCTCACTTCCCACACCCATAGGGGATATGATTTGAGATAATACGCTTTTTGGGCGTTATATCATATCTACACAACGAAAATTTTTACGTCACTCAGTTCCGTCGATATTGTGTGGGAAGTACTGAGGCCAGAGACTTAGACGCCATTTTTTGAGTTATATTTTATTCCGCTATATGCCATTTCATAAGCTTCATTATTTTTAATAATTTTCTGTAAACAGCTCCATCGGCTATGCCGCTTGCCTGTTCAGCAATGATAATAATATAATAATAAACATAGGTCAAACAATATAATTAATATAGATAAAAGCTTGCTATATGCTTTAGTTTCTAAAAGAAAACGTGGTTATCTGACGAGATCTTATAAGCATATGCTGGGTATAGTATAAGGTAATAATTCGGAGCTAAGATTTAGTCTAAATCTTCCCATATTCAAAATTCTATTTTGGAGGGTCGTTGTAGTGTGTACTGTTTGGTGGTGATGAACTCTAAAGGATCCAGTGTCTCTCATTGTCGCTTAGATGTCAACATATTACCAAAAAGAATTTTATGATAAGAAAAGAGGGAGAACCAAGAAAGGCTGACCAAAAACAGATGAGGCAGTATTACATAATTACAGTACAAGCTTATGTCAAAATAGAAACTACGAAACTACGCTGGGAGTGGGGACGCAGTCAAATAAAAAAATAATATCAAGATTAGATCAACTCCATCAAATTTATATGTATAATAAATCAAGAGGATTCATTCAATTTGGAGTTTTTTACACCATTCTAATGCCGGTTCTCCATTACACGGACACACGGACACATAACATAAACTCCTGTCGAGGAAAACAAAACTGCGACAATTCGCAAACATTTTGAAGACTGGCGTGTCTTGCAACAGTTCGGACTTTGTTTTTCGGGTCGGAAGCGGTAACATCAAAAGGTTTCGACATGTTTTGAAACTCGAATCTGTCTGATGGAAATGGTTGTGTTGTATTTCTTGAGACTGTTCGACTATATTTTGTTTCGTACCAAATAGTTTAATATTAATAATGAATTGAGGTGCCGTTTATTCAGGCAGAGCACATTTTCATTACTGATAAATCATTTGATTCATTTACACTCCTCTCATAATTCATTATATTGAAGTTACTGAGATTTTGCGCTTTGATAGTTATCCTCAGTGGCAAGAAACCTTAATTACTAATCGACCTTTCACAGAAATTGACTTTCTGAAGTTTGTGTTTTTTCTTTGCAACTTTTTTGCCAGCTAGTATTACTAACTCCTCAAAATCGAAGGTAGACATTCTCAAAAAATTATAAAAGAAGGAACGTAGCCCTTCATGCAGTCCCATGTCATCATTTTGTAAATCATTCATCAGTTATGCAGCGCCATCATTTATTCGCCTAGATAACAACGATCACACCCAATATCTATGTTGGCGTCGTCTTCTCGTAAAATAATAGAACATTTATATAATAAATCACTGCTACATTCTAAAATACACAAGTCACTTGCTTTTTTTCCAAAGACCGGAGCACAAACCAGCGAAAACCAAGACTAAGAAAATCATCTCGAAATATTGCTTGATGATTATTGAAAAGTATGTGTTCCAATAGTTTTAAGTTTGTTTCAGTTTTGTTTTTATTTTTTAGGTTCCAGAAAACACAAACAAAACATAAACTCCACTGTCAGTTTAATGGAAAACCGGCATAATATGAAGTAGTTTCAACAAAGTTTGATTCAGGCTAGTGACTGGGACGCACCAGCTCAATGTACTTAGCTCCACTTCTCATACGAGAGCGAATAGATTGCAATTAAAATTAAACTTTGACAACCGATTAATACCTACTATAGTGGAGAATAATGACAACTCAAGCTTTGCTGAAACCGTTCCCCGCCGCTGCTAGATCCAGTTGCGGGCAGCAGGTATATTAAGGTAAAATTAAAACGTAACCCACCAGAGTGGTCGGTAAATCATAGAGGCGGTCTGGTGGATGGGCGGCAAGTGGACGGGGTCCACCGCGGAGCAGACCTTGTCTCGGGAGGACCACCCGGATTAAAGGAACCGCCTCGGCACCGCTCGTTCCGAAAGGGCCCTTCCAAATTTACTGCTCCCGATGATTTTTTAAGTAAACATTCTGCCGCCCGTCAATTAAAAATGACAGGGCGCGCAGTTGGAGACCATTTAGTGGTTGACCTCTCTAGACCGCACAAATTTCACGTGGTCCAATCTACCTATCTGCCTATAAAAGCAGTCAACATACCGGGTTAGGAAAAATTACCGGAGCGCTCAAATAGGGACCATTTGTACCGCTCTTTCCAAAGTGTCAGTAGTAAAACGTTAACGGTTATTGATGCCATCAAACGATTCTACCGTTACGCTATGTAGAGTATATAATTTTGACTTTTTGCACGCACCTTTGTATAACGTAGCGTAGAATAAGTGAGGTTTTCTGTGTGTGTGTGTTTTTTTTATTTTTATAGACTTTGTATTGCAAACGCTCAGAATGGAACAAGCTTTAGATATCGTTTTGAGGCACCGGCGGCATATTGGACGTGATCATAAACAAATAAACACCTAACAATGACATTTCACTCTCATGGTTCAGATCCGTGATGCTAAAGCGCTGTTGCCGGAACCGGCGGAAACACCTAATTTTTGTAGGTTTTATTGGAAAATACTGTAAAGTAAAAACCGATGGAAGAAAACCTGATCCTTTTCTACAATAATAAACCACAAAGTAAGTATTATTGCTATCAAAATCATCACGGTTCTGTTTTCATTGCCGCATAGTGGTTTAGACCTGGCAATACCGCACGTAATCATATGGTACCGTAAACTTCCGTAGCTAACGTACAACATTATCGGTTATTCGCCGATTCGGTTATTTCGGGAGAAATGCGCATGTCATAAATAGCCGATAACGTGAAATAACGTCAGAAACGGAAGTGCAAAAGGTCCCTAGTTCTATCTCCACAACAGTCAAAGCTGAAACGATAAAATTCAACACCAACATACAAAAAAAAATGCCAACAGTAGTGTTGCCAGATTTACCACTTTGACGTTACATGTCATAATTTTCCTATTTTAAATGGAATGTTCTATTTATCCTTATTTTATTTATTTATTTATTTATTTAATGCCTTATTGCCCAATAGAACATACAGTCCAATTACAGGGCAATTACTAGAAGTACTAATAGATAATATAATCATATACAATGATGAGCTTACAGTTAGAATAAGTTTGAACTATAGCAACCGTAGCAACAATAGTCAGCCTAAAAATAATTTATGTTCAGGTTAATGTGCGATATAATGACATATATCCTTAAGATCGGAAAAGTTGATGTCACATTGATCAGCAATCATGTTGAAGTTTGAACACATACTATATAAAGGGGAATTAATTAATAAATTTGTCCTAGCAGTAGTTATGAGCAAAGTGATGTTTTGTCTTTATGGTCTTGTAGGAATGCGAAAATTTAGTTGATATAATAAATTTGGCGAGTCTCTCACATTATTGAATAATTTATGTAGAAAGGTCAGGGCACTATTGATTCTCCTTAATTCTAATGGTTCTACTTCAAATCTCGCTAGTAAAGCTAAATGGTCACAACCGCGCATTGGACTCCATCTGTTTTGAAAGACAAATATTTCAAAAATTTGCGTTGCAATGAATAGCATATGTCGAATTTAGTAAGATCTAATAATTTCAAATTTTTGTCTTCTATTAATCACTGAGATACGGCAACACCGCTTTTTCAGTAAAAAGTACCATCTCCAAAACTGCCATAGCTGGAAAGATAAAATTCAATGCCTGAAGGTTTTTGAATATGCAGGATTCAAAAATGCTAACGGCGGTGTGGCCAGATTTACCACTAGTCAAAATAATTTTACTCCCACAGGTAAGGGATGTATTCCGATTTCGATAGTATACAGGGTGAGTTTTTAGTACCGGATGGGTCGATAACTCCATTACTACAGAAGATAGTGAAAAAAGTTGTATATACAACTTGTAGCCAAGGATATGCTCCTTGCTCATAAAATATTTTGATTTATACAGGGTGATCGACAACTACGTGGTGATGCAAACATACATTTTTTTAAATGTGACCCCCATATTATATTATACGAAAAAATTGCCTTCAATATGGTCTTTCATATTTATAAACTTCTGAAATACCATGTACAACGTTACAATACCTTATATTTTAAAAACATGAATCGTTAGCAGAATCTCAATATGAAATAATATATAGGGTGTCTCATTTAAAAAAGTGTATGTTTGCATCACCACGAGGTTATCGATCACCCTGTATAAATCGAAATATTTTATGAGCAAGGAGCATATCATTGGCTACAACTTTTATATACATTTTTTTTCGCTATCTTCTACAGTAGTGGAGTTATCGACCGATCCGGTACTAAAAACTCACCCTGTATGTTTCTTTTCCTAGACCACTGGTAGATGTTGTCTTGTAATCGTGAAAATGTCCGTCCTATTTATAAAGCACCCGCTATTACTCTAAAAATGACTGTGCTTTTCAAACCAATACTAACCTTACCCTTGAAGACATTATAAGTAAACTTAAATTTTCTTCATACATATTAGAACTCATAGTCCCATAACCCGTAGCATGGAAACTAGTAGCTTGGTTGCTCACTGTCCAGACATCCTTCCTATCTATTGTTGCGTATTCAACTGGTCATCATAAATTCGTAAAATTACTAGCGCACCGAAACCTGTACTTGAACTCTTATTTACCTTGGGCTGAGCATTATACAGACCAACGAGGGGTTCATTAGTCCATTTGGGGTCTAGTACGCAATGGCGCCCAACATAATTTGGGAAACTTTTAATTTTATCGTAAAAGGGGTTGGTTCTAATATGTGATTTTTAAAAGAAAAATATGCGGTCGAAGCACGTTTTTTGAGAAAAAAAATTGTGGTGTTTTCGCCACATTTTTGTAATACACCCTGCACAGAACAAGGCAATTTGAAAATCGAGAAAGCACTTGTCACACGTTACAGGTGTCACACAGAGATGAGGTGTTGTCAATATTTGCATGATATCCATCTAGAGAAATACACTGTTAGCAAAAGTAGTACAGAAAACGTATCGTGCTATGGATTGAATAACGCTAACCGTGTCGTCACTCACCCTGAGTCGAACGAGACCACTTCCAAACCGAGGAAACATTCTGGCATATTGAAGTTTCATTCCCTAAACTAACTTAAGGAAGCCAGTTGAGTTATTGAGTTCAAAATGGGTGTTCATCCGTTAGTCGATTCGCCTTGACGTCCTGAGTCAAACACGCCTAGTCTCAAAGCGAGGAATCATTCCGGTGAAAATCTAGGACACTTAGAAGTTTGAAAAGTTCAATACCTTGTCCAACATCGGTAGAGATAAAAAGAGGTTATAATCGACTCGGTTTGATGTTCTGACTCGAATTTTATAAGTCGTAGACGTTTATTTTGATTCTTATTAAGGAATTAATCCGATGAAACATCTTCTGGGGCCTAACCTGAACATGCCATGAAAAAACCGAACAGGTGACAACCTTACTCAATATTTAAAAACACTTGGCCCAGGCCCCCCTGTAACCATCTAACAAAACTTTTTCTTAGGGTGCCGTGCCGTCTTGCTTCAAAGGTTGGAAATCATAAAGGCCGTTTTAATTTTTGATGTAGTCGCTCTGAGCAGGTCCATTGAAGTACAACGGAACCAGTCCTGGAGATTCTTCAACCATGATATGCATCTTCTCCTATCCGATCTTCTTCCCTCAATTTTTCTTTGCATTATCAGCCTTAAATTTTCATACTTATTCTATCTCATCACATGGCCTAGGTATTCGCGTGTTCTATGCTAGTGTACTACAAAAAATGAAGTCAAGTTGATTGACTTAGTACTTCCCACACGTTATACTGATACCAGTTTGTTATTTTCCCATAGCATGAAGCTTTAGTCTAAGATCCTTGTAACCAAATAATCGCCAGCCCCCCCCCTAAAATTGTCATATGCCGCTAGGTCTTTCCTTCACAGGTAAATGGACAGCCTATTATCGATACTACAAACTTCTCAGTTTTACAACCCCCACCCCCCAACCACCTCACTTTCACCCCCACCCAAAAAACTTGTAGGAAATGATCAGGAATCCCTAAAACATCTAAAAACCAAATTTGAGTTGTTTTAATGCTTTTCGTTCTTTGATTATTGCTACGCTGCCACTGACACGATTTTTAACAAGCATAAGCGTTTTCCATTCTCACCACGGTAACAATATACTGTGCCAAAACTTCATTAGAATCAATTTAATAGTGTCCACGTTACAAAATACAAAACGATTTAAACCAATAAATTCTCGTATGTATACAGAAAATTCTAAGTCCCTTAGTTTCCGTAATGCTCGGATGGACCTAAAAAGGTGATTTGTGTCGCTAGACCTTCCTTCACAGGTTAGTCGACAGCCTATTATGAGTACAAGAAATTTTTTAATTTTTCAACCCCCAACCCGTCAACCACCCACCCCAATTTCACCCCCACCCAAAAAATCGCAGAAAATGATCAGGAACCTCTAAAACGCTTAAAAACGAAGTTTGAGCTGTTTTTATATTTTTAGATTTTTTATTATTTCTGCGCCGCCACTGGCACGATTTATCAAAACCATAAGCGTTTTCCATCTTCGCATGGTAGTAATACTATGTCAAAATTTCATTAAGCAATACTCTCGTATGTTTATATCAGAAAAAATTCTAAGTCCTTTGCTTTCTGTAATAGGCAAGGCAATGTTCGGACGGACCTAAAGAAGTTATTTATGTCGCCAGGTCTTCCTTCACAGGTCAGTGGACAGTCTATTATGAAAGCAACAAATTTTTCAATTTTACAACCCCCACCCCAATTTCACCCCCACCCAAAAAAAAGTAGAAAATGATCAGGTACCCATAAAACGCCTAAAAACGAAGTTTCAGCAATAATTAATTTTTTTTGTTTTTTGCTAATTACTCCGCCGCCTATGCACCGATTTTCAAAATTATAGGAACATTAGCTACTACGACCCTACAGCATACCGCTGCCCAAATTTCATCACAATCCATGCAGCGGTTGCTGAGATTACGAGGCTAGAAAAAAGCGACAGACAGACAGACAGACAGACAGATAGACAGACAGACAGACAGACAGACAGACCGACAGACAGACCGACGGAAATGAGTGACGTGGTTTTTCGTTATGTAGACATCATAAAACGCCCAAAAAGCGTATTATCTCAAAATAGAAAATTTTCGCGATCACAATACTCCCCTCACCTATCGGTGTGGGAAGTAAAATGTGGTGAAAATACCGAGTTTTATCAATTTAAAAAAAAGCGCATGGATTACAAATTTTCTTTTTGAAAAGTACATAACGGATCATCCCCTTTACGTTAAATATGAAATTTTCCCAATTTACGTAGGACGTTATTGTGTTGTAGCATCGTTCATTTGCACTAAGTGCAGCCCTATGGGGATTTTCGCTAACTATAAAAGCGTTAATTGCCACTCTGTGCCATCTGATAATTATCCCATACCCCAATCATAAGTGTCAGAGGAAACAGAACCGCACTAAACTGCGAGAAATTGCCCATCCGACCATCCATTCTAGCTAGTTTATAGTACAGATGGCGGCTGTTAGCACCTCTTAAAATTAGAACACCCACAGAGCAGTAGAAGCGAACACCATATGTACATACTCTTAAGTGACATAATGTGTGAAAACGTAAAAGCTTTTATTATGTATAAAGATGCCATTAAGAAGATTACATGGCAGTGGCAAGGTGGCGAAACCTGAACAAATCCTATGTGTAAATGGAAGTGTTAACTGCCATGGGATGACCGTAAAGAATCCTAAGCGCGAAGTGGTTAACAGATAGTTTACTGCGTGGATATGTGCATAAGTAAACACGTAGCTTTGTGTAGACACCGAACGCAAGTGTTTAGTATTTGGGATCAACGCGCAACGGTTTAATTGCATGCATCTGTTTTATTCGCTAAATTGGGTGTTTTTTTTTTAAATAGATTCCATAGTAACAAATTATTTTATTGAATCGACTGTGACCTTTCAGTAACAGCCGGTTATTTCAATAAATACGTCACTCACATGTCTCTATAAATGCAATTGTTTGCTGTCAGATGGTAAAATTGACTTCTCGCAAAAAATCAGATGCGTATAATATTTCTTATAGCAAGCCGGGGACTTTCAACTGCCTCGTTTTCAAAGCAGATTTTTTGTGAAATACAGGGTGAGCCAATAGTGTGGATTTATATTTTCACTCAAATTTTGACGTTTTTATAGGGTGATTCATATCAAACTTACATATTTTTGGATGGAACACACTATATATTATTGCATATTTGGATTCCCTGATCAATTCTAGTGTGACTTTATGTATCACACATGGAACTTTAAACGAACCGTTTAGGCGCAAATCACCATTTTTGGTATAAGTAGGTATCAGAAAAAAATTGAATATCGCAGCGATTATAAAACTTAGAAGGCCGTGACTTTGCGGCACGACTAAGCATGAAATGCATCATCTTAGGTCAGACGGCTAAAATTGAATTCTTTTTGTACTTGGAGTAACCAGTAGATTGACTAAGGAAACTTCAATCACAGATAACTTGAGTTTTTCAAATGGGAATGCCTATTTTGGTTTAAAGAGTCAAATGTGAAATTTGATTACCTTTCTAACGATATAGCATTCCAGATATCGATCTTTTTTAGTTTTCATTTTATTTCAAATTTTCAGGCAAATCGGTGTTTTTCAATTTTCCTGCATGCAAGCAACCTAGCAGACTATGAAAAATAAACAGAATCTCGTTAATATGGAAGAAACCAACTAACTTAATAGAAATATGAAAACTAACTAGAGCAATGAGGCAAGATTATGAAAATTCCATACAATATATTAGCTCTAACCAGAAACAATAGCGGTAACAAGAACGCTCATTTTCCACAGCCTACTAGCTATTAGCCAATTTCCAAAGTCAGTAAAAAAAATATTCAATCAAAGGAAAACTACTGGTGATTGTTGCTGGCAGTATAACATCTATGTCTTCTTAATAAATTTCCACATTTAAGGCTATAAAAAAGCAGCCATTTCCGTAAGTCAAAAGTAATGATACCTCTGACTGCAACCCTTCAAATTCTTCAGTAGGTACTTCTACCTATTAGCAAAGCCGCGGAAAATGAAACTTGAATTGCAATGTGTTTGAATTGTAAAACATGATTTAGTTTGCAGAAAACTACATGAAATAAAGACAATTACAACATAGCGTAATTAAAAAAATCTAGCAATTATTTCAATAGACGTTCAGAATGCTCCAGTTGGAGATATCTTCACTTTTGACTTAACTAAATGGAAATGACTAATTTTTTTATCCCATCAAATGTGAAATTTTATTCTAACATGTTAGACTGTAAGCAAAAATCCCTGGTAGTTTTCCTTTTGTTTCAAAATCTTTAATCGTTTTGGAAGGTTGTCAGACTCTGGTAGACCTCAATAGCTAGTAGGCTGTGAAAAACAAACACTTCTGTCATAGCCCAGCTACTCATTGACATTAGATATCTTGCGGCTGTTGTATCCGGTTAGAGCTAATATGTTGTAAGGAATTTTCATAATCTTGCCTCGTTGCTCTAATTAAATTGCATCTTTCTACTAAGTTAGTTGGTTTCTTCCATACTAACGAGCTTTTGTTCATCTTTCATGGACCGCTAGGTTTCTTGCATGCAGGAAAATTGAAAAACACCGATTTGACTGAAAATTTGAAATAAAATGAAAACCAAAAAAGATTGATATCGAGAATGCTATATCGTTAGAAATATAATCAAATTTTACATTTGATTCTTTAAACCAAAATAGGTATTCCTATTTGAAAAAATCAAGTTATCTGTGATTGAGGTTTCCTTAATCAATCTACTGATTTCTCCAAGTGCAAAAAAAAATTCAAATTTAGCCGTCTGACCCAAGATGACGCATTTCATGCTTAGTCGTACCGCAAAGTCACGGCCTTCTAAGTTTTATAATCGCTGCGATATTAAATTTTTTTCTGATACCTACTTATACCAAAAATGGTGATTTGCGCCCAAACGGTTGGTTTAAAGTTCCATGTGTAATACATAAAGTCACACTAGAATTAACCAAGGAATTTAAATATGCAGTAATATATAGGGGGTTCCATTAAAAAAAATGTAAGTTTGATATGAATCACCCTGTATAAACGTCAAAATTTGAGTGAAAATATTTAGCGTTATAGCCCTCAAAAGTCCCTACCATGATCAAGTGACAGATTTTTGAAATATTTTTTAGTAAGCCCACAATCCTCCGTCCACGCACTATTGGCCCACCCTGCGTAGCATAAATTTGATATCCCAATGTGGTTAAATGCGTAGCTTTAAAGCTTGTGGCATGTGACAAAAATAATGTATTATGATAAAAAAGGAGGTAATGCATTCCCCCCACTCCCATTATTTAAATTTCATCCCAACACCTGCGTAGACTCTTTGTAAAAAATGGCCAAATGCGATTGGACCAGTCTGCATAAAATGAGGAACATTACTGGACATTGTTATCAAAAGTAGTACCTGAATACGTTCGGGAGTGGCATCAACCTACAAAAAAGCATGACGCTGCGCCGTGTCAGAAAGAAATATAGAACTGATTTTATAAAGTTTTACCGAGCGGCTTTATTTGCAACGATAGATGACAAGTGAGTTAGGATACTAAGCTACCAAAGTAGCAGTTTCCAAGTCCCGAGACTTATAATCTGATACAGGATTATGAAGTGTAATATGTATCAACAAAGTACACACAGAGACAATGTTCGGTTAGGTCTGTAAACACGTAGATTTCTGATGACGCCTAGCGCAAGTGTTTAGATTTGGGATCAACGCGCGGGGGCTTAATTGCATGCATCTCTTTATATCTGCTGAATGCATGTTTTTTTCAATAGTTAACTTTCACGACAATAGATACGTAAGCTATTAAAATCGGCTCGTTTACGCAAATTTTACCGAAAACAACTTGCGAGATGTCATTTTCAAGGTAAAGTCACTTGCTGACTCATTTTCTGAAAAGAAAATGCTACGTTTTATTATTATTTTTGCGAGTAACCCCTCCACCCTCCACCATTAAATCATAGATTTGCACCAAAAGTGGACCAAAAGATGGAGAGGTAAAATCTCTTTTTGACAGTGAAACTTGAAATAACTTGAATCATTTTTGCTAAGCTAAGTACTGCCATTCTAAAGTTCGAAAATTTACTATAATAATATACTAAATTTTTATCCCCCATTTTGAAAAATTTGCAGCATGCGCGGTAGCGTTTTCGACATGAGAAAACATGCTTTTTATTGCGGCAGTATCAGAATTCCACGTTATGACACCATTTTTTCATTTACCCCCATCACCACCCCTTTTTTATCATCGCAGCGGAACCCAGTGATAAAGTTTGAAGAAAATCGGAACACTTTGGTTTTTTGATGTCCGTCTGTGTGTGTGTCTCTACGTCCGTGATTTTGTTATCCAACGATTACTCAAAAACGCCTCAAGCGATTGCTCCCATATTTGGCCAACTGAATCAGTAAAGGCTCTTTCAAGTTGAAAAGGTTTTGGTGCTAATCGGACAATGGGGGTGGAAAAGGATGGGGGGTACACAAAAAAATGTAATTCAACGTATAAATTTGACAGCGCCAGTTGAAAGAAAATGTGTATTTATGTCTAAAACGATATATCACATGTTATTTTTTTCTGAAATGGAGGCTAAAGGAAGTAACTAAATTGAAATACTAAAATGTATGAACAACAACCACCTGAATCGGGGAAGTTCCTAGAACCTACCTCGTTCAACGTCCACATTTTTTTTTTAAATACATTCCATCGTAACAAACTATTTTATTGAATTGACAGTAACCTTCTAGTAACAGCTGGCTGTTTTAATTAATACGTCAGTCACATATCTTTATAAAGGCAGTTGTTTGCTGTCAGATGGTAGAGGAGGTCCATATAAAATGAATAAATGCATAAAATCATATGTGTATAATATTTCTCCTAGTAAAAGCAAAAAGATAGAAGGCTGAAACTGGCAGTTGACATTTCCGTGTGGATAAATCATATATGCACATGTATAGACATAGTTATAATATGCTAAAAATAATGTACTTATAGAAAAAAGTATATACACCACAATGACGATGACGACCAAACCTTGTGTGTTTAAAAAAGGGAAAAGCTTAGCTTTTTCACTGTTTCTGGATAAAGCACTTCAACGCACTGATTCTGCGAATCGATTGTTGTAGCAATGACGTCTGATCAAAGATTAATGAGGCCAACATATTGAAATACATAAAACTATGAAAGCAAAACATCAATATGTGCAATGCAAACGTCACTTCAATTATTTGAGTGAACAGTAAGGCAGTGATTTTATGAACGGAATAAATGTTGCCATTCGTAATGTGGCAATCATAGATTCATGATCATTGTTTATTGATATAGTGCACAACAGTAATAATTTCGGCTAGACAGATTAATAACCAAGAAACATTTAAGTACAGTAGTGATTGACTCGATGCACATCAAATGTAATTTGCTGAGCACGAAAATTGAGGTACAGCCTATCCAATTGTTAATGTTGTCGTTGATGTGATGTACTATTTTCATACCCTGTAAGTTTTTGATTCAGTGCTAATGCACCGCGAATTTGCGTCATATATAACGTCCATTTATCGTTTTATAAAATCTTTAAAAATGTTCCTCATAGATAATTGCTTCAATAATTTAATATAATTTTATTCTAGGTAATATAGGTCTTTACCACTTTTTTATGTGATTTGTCGTCTGTGGTTTTACTCTTAGCTTAATAATTTCACATCTCAATTTTATATTACTGTCATTTCTACTATATTGTCTGACTTTTCATATGCCTTATAGGGCTTGTATGAATAAAAGCTTAAATAAATAAATAAATAAACACTCTTATTGGCCCTGTATGAGTTGCGGTATGGCATTAGCTTAAGCTTCTAGGCATTGCTACAAGTTACGAAAAACAAGGACAGATTGAGAATGGACAGACTGTCAAAAAGGCATCAGCAAGCTACGTTTATTACAAATATACGTTTAGGAAGAAATATCTAAAAATATCTAACACTGTCTACAGTTGGCCTTCGTTAGATATTGGTGACTTTTATGTCCCTAGAATACGGAAACTAAGGGACTTTTCTGTGTACATACTAGTATTCATTGCTTTAGATCGTTTTCTATTTTGTAACGTGAAAACTGTTAAATTGATTCTAATGAAATTTTGACGCAGTGTTACTACCGTAGTGGGGTTGGAAAGCGCATATGGTTGTAAGAAATTGTATCAGTGACAGCCTAGCAATAATCAAAAAACTAAAAATATGAATATCTCAAACTTATTTTTTAGATGTTTTAGGGGTTCCTGATCATTTTCTACCTTTTTTTGGGTGGAGGTGAAATTGGGGTGGTTGGGGGGGAGGGTTGTAAAAGTAAAAAATTGTTGTATGCATAATAGACTGTCCATTGCCTATGAAAGAAAGACCTAGCGGCATAATACACTTTTTTAGGTCTTTCTTAACATTTCCTTGCCTATTACAGAAACCAAGAGACTTACAGTATATTCAATCCCAAGATAGACTCCACATAAACAGTTGCATGCAGCATTAGCGTGGTTACTGTCCGCTGACATCTGCGAACGCGCCAGCTATAGTCCAGTGCAATTATAGAATTTTATATTACTATTTAAAAGAGTTGCCCTATTAACCCATTGCAACTTAAAAGTAGCCAGTTGCCAGTTTGAAATGATCATTTAGGCAATGATCACTTGACATCGCATATTTGGATCTGATTTCCAGTCAGTCTTGGGGTTTTTACTTGTAACATACAATTCACACATAGTGTACTGGACTATTAGAAACCCTACCGACATGAGCCGATCACGCACGCGGGCTTGTTTTCATTTGGTCTAGCTTGGCTGTGAATACAGTATAGATTTTTCTGAAGTAAGTAGATACATACATACGAGTATTGCTTCAGATCGTTGTGTATTGTGTAACCTGGAAATGACCGAATTGATTTTAATGAAATTTCGACACAGTATTTTTACGTTGGCAAGGATGGTAAACCCGTACGGTTTTTAAAAATCGTGTCAGTGGTGGCGCTGAAATAAATCAAAAAACTAAAAATATGGCGGGTGGGGTGTTTTAAAGCTGAAAACATTACTGTATTAACAATAGGGTACTCTTGACCTGTGAAGAAAAAATCTAGCGGCATAACACAATTTGGGGGGGGGGCTTGCGATGATTTGGTTGTAAGGGGATCTCAGACTAAGGCTTCATGCTATGAAAAAATAATACACCATAGTGTGTGGGAAGTGTCAATCAACTTGACTTCATTTTTTTTTCTATTCGATTCAAATTTCTTGGAATCTCCTAAATTATGAAACATACGTCGCGCCGTCGCGTCGCCTTGTTTACTCCTTCAAGAATAACACAAAACCGTATTTAAAGTAGACGTGGTAAATAGTTTTCGAGCAACTTCTATCCTCTATGCATTATAATCCTAAAGGCGATTAAGGATCATAGGTATGCGTCTGGAAAAACTAAACAAGTCATTACCCAAAAACTCTCGCTTTCAGTCTGAGAAAATTAAAAGCTAATTTTAGATAACGATCCAAGACAGAGTGGTGACAGGCAAATTTTAGGTATAACACGGTAGCCAAAGACAAGGGATTAAGAAACCTAGAGTAACAGAAGTGGATGGAACTGCGTAACAGTGAAAAAGCTTCGTGTTTTACCTCTGAAAAATAGAAGTTGAGTTGTTTACCACAGTACTTCCGACATATTGACGTTTCTTTTTCTACAGTGTTTTAGAAAAGAAAAAGGTCGACTGTTAGGCAAGTTCAAGGTATCTAAAAAAGTTTTAACAAGTAGTTATAGGATGGCCTATTATATAAGCCGTGATTTTTGTCACAGAGTCGGTCATACATTTGTGGATTTTCCCATTAATTTTGTATTCTTAAGGCAAATAACTAAAACTATGAATTTGTAAAATATAGCTCATATTTACTCTGCAGCATTAACGATTTAATGCTGCAACGCCAAACTAATCAAAGTAGGTGTGTTGGGTACTGCCTCCGTATAGTCGCATATCATCCATATCCGGATATTCGACCGACAACGCTTGACAGATGATAGACCTCACTTTTCTATGAACATTGATATAGGAACATGAAGCCTTAAAGAGCTTAATTTTCTCAATTATTCCGTTACAAAATCGCACAGCGATCTAAAATTACGTATTGGGACGCTTTTTTCAAGCGAGAAATTCAAATTCGACCACGGTTTTGCTATCATGAATAGAGGGCGCTGCCTACGACACAGTGAACTCATTTATATTATCAAAACTTTTTTCCGGTTTGGTGCATCAATGTGAGTATCAAAAAAGAAATCGTTTCGTCAATATGTCTTACGTGAAAAAGATACGTTGTTTCCGTCCTAGAGGTAACCGTTTTCGAGATAACCTTCACTGAAACCAACCAACAATGCGACTGAATTATCAGTTTTTCCACACAAATGAATATTAGGCTCATACTTTTACATACAATAAAATTAAAAATTTATTCTTAAGCTTCAACATCACCTATCTTTAAAATTAGATAATCATGTTTAAAACATTTATTTTGATCTAATAATAATTCGTTCGAGAATACCGATAATTCCTTCCGTCACTTTTTTACAACTCATTGGAGTGCCTGATAATTCAGTCGCATTGGAAATTTCAGTAAATGCTTCACATATTCGACGGTATATGAAGTGGTTTTTATTTTTTTCCTCCAAAACAAAGTGGGATACGAAGAGACATTAAAAGACAAAGAAGTTGTGTTTCTATGTGTCTCATCTGGGAAACAATATTTAGTTTTTTTTTAAGGTCAGAGGCATTCATTCAATATATTTTCTAAACTTTAACGTCATGTATTCTGGAGACCAGACTCTTTAGAACGTACGTTCAAATGAACTTTTCGACTTGGATTTGGGTCAGAAAGACGCCCTTGAAATTACGGCCTATCGTTAATAATTAACGGTCGATGATAAGGTCTAGTGATTCTTTATTAAGTAAGGCTCGAATAAAGAAACGTAAAATTGGATAAAAAATGGAGTCAAGTGTCAAGTTGACTGATTCCCCACACACAATAACGATACCATTTCATTATTTTCCTATTGCATGAAGCTATAGTCTGAAATCTCCTTGCAACCAAGTCATCGCCTACCCGTCCGCAAAAAAGCATATCCAACACAAAAACTCTCATAAATAGTTTCTTGCGTCTCCCTCCTTAGGAACTCGGATGATATTTTTTTCTGCATGCTTCAACTGGACAATGCGAAAGAATCAGGGGCCTCCAAACCGTCTAAGAACGAAGTTTGAGCTGTTCTTATATTTTTAGTTTTTTGATTATTGCTGCGCCACCACTGACACAGTTTTTCCAAAACACACGCGTTTTCTATCCTTGCCGCGCTAGCAATACTGTGTCAAAATTTCATTAAAATCAATTCATTAATTTTCGCGTAACGCAATATAGAACGATCTAAAACAATACTCGTATGCACACATCACCAATCCTTTGGTTTCTATAATAAGCAAGACAATCTTCGGATGGACCTAAAAAACTGTATTATGTCGCTGGGCTTTCCATCAACAGGTCAATGGACAGCCCATTATGAATGCAACAATTTTTTTAGTTTTGCAAGCCCCCAATTTTATCACAATCCATGCAGTGGTTACTGAGATTACGACGTTAGAAAAACGCCAAAAGTCAGGCAGATCGACAGACAGACCGACGGAAATGAGTGACGTGGATATTCGTTATGTAGATATGATAAAACGTCCAAAAAGCGTATTATCTCAAAATCGAAAATTTTCGCGATAACAATACTTCCCTCACCTATCGATTCCCTGTTGAGAAAATCATCATGATCATCTATTTATGCACCCGAGAACAAAAGAAAAAATGTTGGATATCAGAGAGCCTTTCAATAAACACTTTTGAGATAATTATTTTTTTAATTATTTATTCCATATTCAAGTATAATTTCAATACTCATAGCTAAAACAGGACAGTGTCTGTCGGGTTAGTTAGTAAATGATAATTTCAAAGAGTAATATTTAATTGCTAATCGATTCCCATTTAGCTAAAATCGTACCGGCTTTACATACACGCTTCGGATCGCGAAGAACGCAGTCTTTTTCTATGTGCAATCATATACTTACGTGTATTTATAGAAAGTGAGATACAAATTAACCCCAATGGAATTGAGAAACATTTTGAACGCAGATCTGTGATGACAAGTAGAAAATCCCTATTGACTCCACACCACGGATATTTCCGATACGTGAGACGACTTGTTGACGAAGATGTTAAATTGAACATTATAGTGCTTGTATATTTTCGGAGCACACATTGGCGTGCGCAAGGCCAGTAAGTAAGGTGATTTGTTTCGACTTTTGTGGGGCATTGTGGTCTACAAGTCGTGGGAGTTACTGCGCACTATACAGGAACTAGTAGAAATTGGTAAGCAACACCAGGAATCAGAGAGCTTTACAGATATTAGAGAATAATTACACTAACAGGAAAAGGAATATCAGAACTTTATAGATTCTAAAAATATATCCAGTAGCGGCAGAGTAATAATAAAAAACGAGGTTCCCGTGACCCCTACATAACTTCGAAAGCACTAATCTGATTTCAATGAAATTAATAGCAGAGATTAACACTATGCAAGAAAATTGATCCAGTAGTGGCAGAGAAAGAATTTAACAAATTCTCACATCTAAAGAGTTCTGGTAACGTTTTCCTAGATTTTTTGGGGGTTTGAAATTAAATAAGGAAGGATGAGGTGGGAGTTGGTAACTCCAAAGGCTTGGGTATTTGGTACTTTCTACTCTACGAATGTTGGACACCGATAATCTCCTGTACTTTTCAAACCTAGTCGAATATGCTCTCATCTAGATTCAAAAAAATAAACTGATGGGAAGCACGCTAATGGCGGAGGAATAATCATCAAAATATTATAGAAAAAACTTAAATTTTGCTCAAACTTCGGTTTCATTCCCATTCGAGGCCCTTGATGGTTTCTCAAGGTAACGGTGGGATAATTCGGAGGAAAAGGTGATATTGGGAGGTAGGGGTTCTGAAATATCAATATCAAATTACTGTAATCCATTTAAAAGATATTTTGTGAAACATGTGAAAAGTAATACTTTATGAACTCGCCTTCGTTTAATTTTATAATCTGTCTATTAGGTTAGCAGTGTTTTATAGCGCTAACTAACAATAGCGTTGTAGAAAGCTTATTTAAATATGGGGTTATGGTCTTGATTCTTGCTCTTGGAGCTGAGTGCTCCTATTGAACCACTTACGGAAAATCTGATTGAACACCGGTTCAATTTAAGATCCGACTGGTTCAATTAAGGCCATTCTAAATTTCTAACCTGAACGCAAGACTGAAGACCAAGTTGAGATGATACAGTGTCTGCACTGCCACACACATTGCATGTGCTTTGGTGTTGGACAAAAAAATATATATTTAAGTGTCCATCTCTTGCAGTACAGAAACATAGAATAATGGCTTATTTTCTTATATACTTTGACAGCCATTATTAGAAACAAATATGTTTAGTATTTACCAACTTTCCTTAAATAAAAATTAGTTCATTTCAGTTTTATCTGTTTTCCTGGAAGTACTGTAGCCACTTTATCAACATCTGAGGGAAGGATCGATTTAAGAGACCACAAGTTCAGTTTAAGCACCTGGTTGTCTGAAATGAACTATTTGCAACTCTATCTTAATTTTGTTTTTCTCTTCCTGTTTACAATTATAAAATAATTTATGCTACCCAAATATTCCTCAAAGTTGAGACATTTGTTCTTTATGAATTTATTTTATTTTTTTAATGCCACACATCTCCGGAGAATCTTTCGAAACTTGGTTCAATATGGGCGACCTCACCCTATATATCAATGATGTTCAAAATACAATCTTGAATTTCTTTCCTGCCTTCATAAATTTCTACTTGACTCCTTATCTCAGTTTCGACTATAGCCTCCTCAAATATACTGCGTGTGACTGTGTCTTAAAAACCCATGCTTACAACGTAAATCAGAAACGGTCCTATGTTTACTTTCTTTAGTGGAAAAATACAGAATTTGGCACGTGGTACAACCATTGTTGTTTTGGCGGGTTTTTATCCAAAATGTAAACCAGCCGACGCAAAAATAGAAGACGTGTTTGATTTCCATCTAGTAGATGTTTCGCAATGCCATAATCCCCAAATGACAGGCGCGTGCTGCTGTTGAAATATTGTTAGAAGTTTAAGGACGTGCTTTGTCGCCAAGCGCGCTTCTTTTTATAATACTGTCCACTTTACATATACAGGGTGTCCCTGAATTTCCTTGACACGTGATATCGTCATAACAAAAAAAAGTTGAAACGAAACCTGAGCGGTATTTTTAAAGGTACTATAGTGTCCATCATACCAAGCTTACGAAAAAATTTTTTGTACGTCAACCCTTAAAACTCACCCCTAGCTTTTTTTCAAATATCACCCCATAGGTTTTCTTACATAGATGATGTCCCTATTTTATTTAAAATCTTGTAATTGTATATGCTAACGTACTTTTTGCGTGAAATCACAAGCATAATATAGATAAAAAATAATTTTTTTGACGCAAAAAATGGATGAAAAAGAAAACTAAGTGGGTTTTAAAGGGTATTTGATATATACTTTCGAAAGCAAATATATCTTTTTTGTCCTTATTTATCACAAAAACATTACACTTCAAAAAAATCTTTATTTTATTTATCTTATGCTTATGAAATTGGGAAAAAATTGGCTTATGTATGGAATGAAGACATTACCAGATTTTAAATAAAATGATGACCTCATTTATCTAGGAAAAGCTGTGGGATGCTATTTGAAAAAAATGTTGGAGGGAGTTTTAGGGGTTGAAGTACAACAAAAATAGTTCGCAAGCATGGTATGATAGGCCATTCAGTACCCATGAAAAACCCACATAGTTTTCTTTTTAATTGTTTTTCTTATAAAAATATTACGCCTCAAACAAATCTTTATTTTATTTACATTATGCTTATGACAAAAAAATAGGTTAGTGTATGAAATCAAGGTTTTACAGGATTTTAGATAAAATAAGAATCAATTTTTGTAGGCAAAACTATTGGGTGCTATTTGAAAAAAAATGTTGGAGGTGATTTGTAAGGGTTGCAGTAAAAAAATTGTCTGTACGCGTGGTAGGATAGACCCGATAGTACTTTCAAAAATTCCACTCAATATTCGTTTCGTGAAAGAGCTATCTGCTCTGATAATGAATGTTGCGAGATGTCGCCATACTTTAGGCCATTTCTCGAAATGGATGTAAATTCACTCTTGATAATGCCAGTTTCAAATAATTGACCAAGTGGGTAAACAAATTGTTCACTACGTGAGATATCTGAAATGACAATGTAAAAATTTCATTAAGCTTACCATAAAGATTCATGACCTGTGAGCTTACCTGCAACAAAAAAATTAAGTAAGATCTGGAATAAAGCAGTCTCTTAAAAGTTTAATTTAAAAATAAATCAATAGTAATGGTGCTGCTAACCCAAAGATGGTTGAAAAGTGCTGATATTTGATGCTCAACTGGCATCTTCGGTTTATTTTTGATGATTTATATACAAAATTCCAGATTGTGTCCTAAAAACAATGCCTTGATCTCCATGATTTGCCGCCAGATCTTTATCATGAGCATGTTTAGCCCTATCAATCTGTAATGTTTCAAAATTTAACTTATATTTTAAATGTGTTGTGTTGTAATGTAAAAGCTTCTATTTCAGGCCAATAATTGTTTGTATTTTCAATCTATGAAGCCAAGAACAAGGTTGTGGGAAATAACACCCAATATTTTTTGTATCTGACAGCCTTTCCAGAGAAGTTTGCCCGAAACATGGTATCCATGAAACCTAAACTTCTGAATGTTGCAAAGTCTAGTGCATTTTATTATGAGATTTTATGAATATAAGGCTAAACTGGCATTTATTTAAGTAGATTTAGAATCAAAAAATATTTGGAAAGTTCTTATTTGTAGATTTTATGAAATACCGTACAGGTTAACAGAAATAAAATGACATTTGTATCACATTCTATCAATAGGCAATTTGGAAGACAAGTAACCCTTAAGTGAGGGGAGTATCGTGATGTCGACCATTTTCGGTTTTTGGATATTTTGTGATATCTACATAACGAAAATCTACGTCACACTCATTTCCGTCGCCCTGTTTATAGGTATGTCTGTCAGTCTGTCTGTCGGTCTGTCTGTCGGTCTGTCTGTCGGTCTGTCTGTCGGTCTGTCTGTCGGTCTGTCTGTCGGTCTGTCTGTCGGTCTGTCTGTCGACCTGTCTGTCGACCTGTCTGTCGACCTGTCTGTCGACCTGTCTGTCGACCTGTCTGTCGACCTGTCTGTCGACCTGTCTGTCGACCTGTCTGTCGGTCTGTCTGTCGGTCTGTCTGTCGGTCTGTCTGTCGGTCTGTCTGTCGGTCTGTCTGTCGGTCTGTCTGTCGGTCTGTCTGTCGGTCTGTCTGTCGGTCTGTCTGTCGGTCTGTCTGTCGGTCTGTCTGTCGGTCTGTCTGTCGGTCTGTCTGTCGGTCTGTCTGTCGGTCTGTCTGTCGGTCTGTCTGTCGGTCTGTCTGTCGGTCTGTCGGTCTGTCGGTCTGTCGGTCTGTCGGTCTGTCTGTCGGTCTGTCTGTCGGTCTGTCTGTCGGTCTGTCTGTCGGTCTGTCTGTCGGTCTGTCTGTCGGTCTGTCTGTCGGTCTGTCTGTCGGTCTGTCTGTCGGTCTGTCTGTCGGTCTGTCTGTCGGTCTGTCTGTCGGTCTGTCTGTCGGTCTGTCTGTCGGTCTGTCTGTCGGTCTGTCTGTCGGTCTGTCTGTAGGTCTGTCTGTCGGTCTGTCTGTCGGTCTGTCTGTCTGTCTGTCGGTCTGTCTGTCTGTCGGTCTGTCTGTCGGTCTGTCTGTCGGTCTGTCTGTCGGTCTGTCTGTCGGTCTGTCTGTCGGTCTATCTGTCGGTCTGTCTGTCGGTCTGTCTGTCGGTCTGTTTGTCGGTCTGTCTGTCGGTCTGTCTGTCGGTCTGTATGACGATCTGCCTTTCTGTCGGTTTGCTTGTCTTTTGGCTTTCTTCTATCCTCTTAGTACCAGTACCCGCTGCATAGATTGTGATGAGATTTGGGCAGCGATATGACCGGAGGTCATAGTAGGTAATACTGCTATTATTTTTAAAATGGGTGAATGGGTGGAGGAGTAATTAGCAAAAACAAAATATTTTAAATATTCTTTAAACTTCGTTTTTATGCGTTTTAGGGGTTCCTGATCATTTAGTATTTTTCTGGATCGGGGTGAGATTGGAGTGGTTGGGGATTGTAACAGTAAAAAATGTGTTGTATTCATAAGAAAGTGTCCATTCAACTGTGGAAGAAAGACCTAGCGGCATAATACACTTTTTTAGGTTCATCCGAACCGAGATCCGAACACTGCCTTGCCTACTACAGAAATCAAGGGGGAATTCTCTGATGTATAAATACGAGTATTGCTTTAGATTGTTCTGGATAGATGGATATTTATAAAAGCTTAAACCTAGGTTGGAGCAGACTGTTTGTTCTGTATTGTGAAACGGGAAAATCGTTGAATTGATTTTATTGAATTTTTGACACAGCATTATTACTGTAGCGAGGGTAGAAAACGCGTACGGTTTTTAGAAATTGTATCAGTGGTGGCGCAGCAATAATTAAAAATATAAAATAGCTCAAAACTCGTGTTTAGGCGATTTGGGGGTTCCTGATCATTGCCTACTTTTTCTTTGTGATGAGGATGGTGTGAGGATAGAGGAACTCCAAACTTTTTTTAGCACCAACAATGTGTGGAAAGTAAAGAGTAAGGACACTTGACGCCTTTTTTTCATTACCGGAAAACATTCTCAATATGCTCAGATTTTTCTTCGTAAGTAACTTAAAATGCATATGGAATACCGGAGCAGACTACCTGGTGCTATTTTTATCAGCAGAAGTTTCAATCCTTTTAAGAAAACTTAAAAATGAGATAGCTATTGCCCATACATCAGGCATTGACTAAATATTTGACAAAAGCATTAGCGACTAATTTCCGTTATCATGACAGTAGTGATATACGGTTGGCGAGTTTATTAGCTTCAGCTGAGACTATCGGCAACAAATTCTTGCAGTGAATTCATAATCAATACTTTAGTAGTTTAATGTTAAACACATACTACGTTTACATGTGGGATTCAATTCGAACGGAAATCGATTTTTGTATTGGATACTGCATGTCTGTAAGCACTACAAAATTCGGATTCAAAGTGAATTGTGTGCCAAAGTCGATACCGCTCTTTTCTGGGGTCGAATGTATATCGTGTGAGATTAAATCCATGTAAACAGACAACCGTATTGAAGCCGAATCGGTGACTGTGTATATGGCTTTTTTAACCGGATACTTAACCTAAAAAGCACAACTGTTAACTGTTTTTGCGCTGTTTTTGACTATGTACATGAGAAAGCTTATTATTTAAATTCAAACCCCTGATAAAATTGTAAATTGTGAACACATAAAGCTTGCAAGGTCAAAAAGCTAGGCTAGGTTGTAGGTTATGTGAGATTTGTAGGTTAGGATAGTTTTGATAACAGGCTCGCCACCTCACGAAACGAATTCATATCGATCTGAGAACTAAACTTGTGAACACATGAAATGTCGGATATGGCATCATATTCAATTTGAATTGAATTCCGATATAAACGTAGTAACTGGTGCATTATTGACCATTGCGAAGGACTTCCCTTCAATATTAAAAAACATTTTATGATTCCACGTTGATTTAGGTTTAATCACGATATTAGGAGTATACTTTAAAGAATATAAAAGTTAATATGGGGCTAATAAACTGATGATTTACAGTTGAGGTGCAGCAAAATTTATGGCTAGTTGGTCCACGACTATTTGTTGGATCTACAGCGGCGTATGCGGGTACTCCAAAAAAACTTCTTATCATCCGGTCACCATGGTAAGCTACGAAGCTACTTACGAAGAGTATTAACAAAAGGGACATAGGTTTGAATTAGAAAAATTCTGCCTTCGCCGGGATTTGAACCCATAACCTTTATTCAAAACAGTGGTAGAGCGTTATCTTGGAATAATGGAGCTTAGTGTCCTGAGTGATAGTGAATGATGGACCGAGATACACGTTGGAGCTGGAATCAAAGCAGCAAGGTGGAGAATTGCAGAATCCGTGAGCTTAGAATCTTACACAACCATTTTCAGACGGAACTTCCTGCTGCATAAAATTGTATGGAACGGCAGTTGGAGCACAAGACGTTCGCAATCCTTTCCAATAGTTAAGCCGAGCACAAAGTACTTGAATCCATTCACTGTATATCAGAAGTAGTCTGTAGTTGCAAGAAATGTCTTGGTAGCATAGGGAATGGAAACAAAATTGAGCCAGTATGGATATCAGGATATGCTTGAAACGAAGGAAATAAAGCAACTGCGCCGGTACTTTGTAACTTAGAAACGTGTTTCTGTGCACTACGTGCTCTGGGATCGGGTGGCCTCGTAAATATCACAGCGTGCCGTGACAGCGTAGTAGACACGTGATAGGCACCCGAAACTGCCCGATCGTCATGGTCGTCATGGTGATAGGAACATGTTTCTATCTCTTAAGCAACTGTCAAATTAGAAGCAACATATTGACTGTTTGAGATAAGTAAGAAAAATATTCTTAGTGAGACTATACACTGATTATTGTAGATTATATCACAATATGAGCCACTTGAGCTTGTCAGTGGATAAGAGAGCAGGCTGTGCTTAGAAGAGGGCAAAAGGATCGAACATATTCTATGCTGTACATACTCTTTAATAAAATGGATTACATATAAGTTGCAAGATGGCTCAGTGCTTTAGACAGAGACTCTGTGTGTATCCCACATAAGACAACTGACTTCATTAAACAGGTGGCCCTAATGCAGGGAATACGACTAGGTATCATATCAGTTGCAATAGTGCAATAGTTCAAACAATCACGGCTCAACTTGTCTAAAACTCCACCGCATCCATATACTCCTTCCTCCGAAAATCTAATGATACCAAAGGTGTTCTTGTGAAAAATCAATTAAAATTATAATTAATAATTATTTGTTTTATCATATAATAAAAACAGAACATGTCTGCTCACACTACAAAGCTTGGCAATCTATAAAATAGGCACTAGTCTGAATAAAAACTCTTGTAATATTTCACAACATACTCAACTTGCATAATAGATCAGAGCCTTTAAAAGGGACCTTATGAAAATATAGAATAATTCTTCTATTACTTGAGATCATCACCCATTCCATCGCCGAAATCTTATCAAAGCGTAGTCCATAGAACCTGATTTGTATTCAGTACTACTGAAATAGTAAATCGCTAAAATTAAAAAGTTTAAGAATCTTAATGAAAATGAAGATTGGGTTGTTGCGTCTTTCCAAAGTTTACTTTCAGGTTGCAAACTTTGGTGTACGTAATGTGACTGAATGCAATTCCTAAGCCAGGCATCGTACAGTCATAAAATGAAATCTAACAGCATTGCCGACCATTTGAGTGCCTGTAAATTGTCTGATGATGACACTCAATCGAATTTTTATTCCAGCGGAAAGGTGTACGATTGGCCGTAAACTGAGAAATTTTAATCGAAATCGGTGACTTCAACGATCAATCCTTCGAAATAATTAAAAGCCTTGCATGCTTCGAGAGCCATAAAATATTTTTTGATTGCAGTATCTATAGTTTCGTGGATTCTTAATTGCTTTGAGGCCAAATGCCGAACAACAGTTTGCACAATGTAGAGACAATATTAAGTGACCAGATGTATGTTCACATGATGGTGCAGTATTGAGTTAACTTGTCTTGTGAATTAATTGCTTAATCAATAATTCACAGAAAATATTCAGAAATTGTTTTGAAAACCATTATGCTTCTCATTCACCAGCAAACCTAGTTACCAACCAACAAGCTGTTTAGTTTTATGTATTGCACATCATAACTAGCTGAAATGTCCTAAAAGAACTTAGCATTTTGGATGTCTTCTGTTCTTGTTTAGAAACTTGCAAGCTCCTACCTACATTCAAGGCAGAAAAGCTCCATAAAATTGTTCAATCCGCCAGAAGCATGAGACTCTCCAAGTTCGACATTCCGTTCCTCTGCTGAATTATTCCATCATGATAGTATTTGCAGCTTAGGTTTGGGGGAGGAGCCTGATAACTCAATTCATTACAAGAGTGTTTTTTATCTTTTTTCATTTCACTCACTACCCCTTTCATATGCTTATTTATGTAAAAATCACAAAAACCCCGCTTTTTAAGTTTTCAAGGTTGAGTTAATTTTAATATAGCTATACACCCCCTATAGTCAAGAGCAATATCTGCTCATGCTTGCGTGAGGAGTGCCTTATGACCCATTTTTCATGAATGTTATCATCCTCTATTTATGCTTTTCTTGCTCCTCTGCATTTTCTACAGAGATCATACCCCTCCCCCTCCCAACCAGCAGATTAATAGAAGCCACCTATGGCATCACCTCTATGGTTTTTGGGAGTGGTGTCATGTACGCAGAAATCTCCCACAGGGCACTCAGTCTCTCGGGAATCGCCGAACAAGTAGCAGTTTCTGAGGATGCCATCCACACGTGATGGCGAAACGTCAAGCATCGAGGCATGCCGACGCCGGTTGAGCAGTCCATGATCCAGCAGCTCATAACGATCCTAGGATGGCAATTTTCCTTTTGGGACGACTGAATATAATTTTATTCCGAATTATTTTTTGTCAGCCAATTTAGTTGGCCGTTCTAGTTTACTTTTATTTGCTATATACAAATATTTGTACAGAGCAAATAGGCTGCTGTCCGTGGAAGGTACAACCTTGTGTAAGGACATCAACCGAGTGACATACACGATGGATTTGGTATTGGATATGTCCCTTGATTACTTATCTTCATATTCTACATCTGCTACGCTGCGTCCACTCACACTCGTAGGCACGATGTTTGTACACTGCTCCTAAAATTTGTCATAATGATTTTTTCTTGTAAATTTGCACATTTTTCCTGTTACACACTATCAGAACTCAAAATATGATAAAGCTGCTAGGAAATGACTTTAACTTCAGCGAATCTGGTTTCTATCCATGAAAATGCGGTGTACCAGAATTTATTACATCAGCTTGTTATTTCTTAATATACTACCATAAAATATAGCAGTGGTTTCAAAACCGATCCCTGCTGAGCATTAGTTTCATGCTTCTGGAAACTTTATTGAGACTAAAGAAAAAAATCCGTAGCTACCTACCTATTCAAACCCAATTGAGTTTCTGGTATAAAACGCCTTGCCGGATGACAGAAAAGGTAAGTGCTTATCACACCCTCTTTTCAGTTCTTAGTACTACGCATAATTGAATTTATCCGCTATTAAACACCTTCTGCTTATCCTTAAATATGATATATGGTGACAGTGGAATGTAGAAAAACGTATACACCAACTATACCTTCTATTGTACCCACACGCTTCTAATAATTCAGTACCTTGTTAGCAAGCTATAAATTACAATATGCACCTCACAATTTGCATCCTTGGCTCGGTTGTTCCCGTTTTTCAACGTTGACGTAAAGAACATAATATTGTTGCAAGGTTCGTGCATGAATTATTTGAATATTAAGGTGGTGCGACTTGTAGGAATTACTGCACCTTCAAATACTAAGGAAAAAACAAAAATTGGCGAACATTTCCCTTTGGTGTCACTTAATAACACTTAAGCATTACAAACATTAGATGCTGAGTAAACACTAAATAATAACCCTAAACCACATTTCCATCCGTCAAATTTCATTGCTTCCACCATTTCTAAGCCATTTTCAGTAACAAAAACCTCTGAAAACTATATATTCCTATTGCCATTGATGTCTTATGTATTTTTTAGTATAGCAAGAACAACAATTCATACCCTTACTACTTACTGGCTAAGGTGGGGTGGTTGTGTCTCTCACTGGACAGAAGCCGACTAAGGTTACTTGTCGGCCTGTTATCCGACCATAACACCTTCAAACGTCATTTGTATGTGATAGGGGTGGCAAGTGATCCGACGTGTACACGCTGTGGCGAGGAGGAAGAATCCTCGGCAAACATTTTAAGTCGCTGTGACGCCCTTGGGTATCACAGGCAGACCATACTCGGTTCAAGGGTTCTTGAACCTGGGGATATAAGATGGGCAGGACCTAAGGCCATCCTCACCTTTGCGATGAGGGCTGGACTTGGGAACTAGTGTAAGGGGAGGTGCAAAAGGGCCCGGAGGTAGGCCTATGCACGGTGGTTTTGGCCTCTCTTCGTCTTTCGTTAATTCATTAGACGTCTTATATCTATATCAAGAAAACCACAAACTGTCGTCTGTCTGGTAACTATAAGAAAACTATGTTTGCTTTGAGTCGATGAATCATCATGAATATTCTGAACAATGATTCTACGAATCGGCGATTGTTGCAATGATTCCTGATTGCATATTAATAAAGCAAGGTATCGAAATAGTTAAAGAACCAGTATTGTACTGTTAACGCAAGGTAGGAAATTATCATCTTTTTTATCAACATAGTGTGAGTCAACGCTTAGCGTTAATTAAACAAAAAACCTAAAATATAATAATAAATTCAATGCTGTGCGTTCTTTCGTAGTATTAATGGACGGGGTCTATAGATACTGTTAATTGATATAATGCGTAGTAGCCGTAAGATGCTATACGTAAGTTGTTCGAGTGATTAACTAGCAAACATGTATCGATGCATGGTAGGCATTGATTCAATGTAGAGCAATCGTATGTTGTGAACAAGAATGTTGTTGTACAGCTTTTATTGGACTAACGTCGTCAATGGCGCACAATCAATGTTAACGGTCGTTGATTTGATATAGACACCTGCATTTTCAAGCCATTTGCAAAATAATCTGTATATCCTGAACGGTTTTTCTCTGAGCCCATGTGTCTAAATGACTATGTGGGTGTTTGTATGTCGAATTGGACTAGATTTGAAAAATGACTTCTATACAAGGTCTTTAATAAAAAAGTAACGTATTTGACATAAATCAAAGTTATGTTTTTCAAATGGAATACCCAGTATATTATTGCATATTTAGATTTCTCAGCCAATTCTACTCTGACCCTATGTATCACATATGGGACTTAAAACTAACCGTTTTTGGGTGCCAATCATCAATTTTTGTATTAGTAGGCGCCGGAGAAAAAATTAATATCGTAGGAACTATAAAATTTAGACGGTGATACTTTGTCAGATGAGTAGGCATGAATACGTCAGCTCAGTTTGAAAGGCAAAATTTGTATTATGTTTGTGCTTGGAGAAATCGGTTGTTAAACTAAGGAAACTTCAATCACAGATAAGTTGATCTTTTCGATTGGGAATGACTAATTTTTTTAAACGACCGAATGTATGATCTAACGATATAAAGTTATAAATATCATTTTCTGCTGGCTTTCATGTAATTTATAATTTTCAATCAAATCGGAGTTTATCAATCAATTTTGGTACTTATAAGCTACCTAGCACGCCATGAAATATAAACAACGGAAAAAATGGAATAACTAACTTAGCAGAAATACACAAACGAACTAAAGTAAAAAAATAGGATTATAAAAATTCCTTGCAACAAATCAACTCTTACCAGAAACAACTGCGGTAATATATGTAAAGTCAAAGAGAAGCTGGAGTATGACAGAAATGGATGTTTTTCATAGCCTACTAGCTACTGAAATTACTATACTAGAGATTAACAATTTCCAAAACCATTAAAAACATTTTTAAATGAAAGGAAAATTACCAGCGACTGTTGCTGGCGATTTAATATCTAAAATTAAATTTTACATTAAAGGGTCTAGGGTATAGCGTGCGAAATTAAGAATCCAAGAAAATACGTATTCCCGTGTTAGCGAGGAGGGGTGGCCGCCTGTTCCCTTTCTCCAGTGTGTGTGTCTAAGATGTGGGGAGTTGAGTCAAAAAATCCAAAGGTAAGGTCAAAACGTCCAAAGGTAAGGTCCAAAGGTCACCATAAAAATGAATTTCGCATTTCGAAGCTGCTGACATTAGCTTTAAACTTACAGTAGTGATTCAAAAAGCAAACTGAAGAAGAAAGCTTGCGCTTTGTCACTGTGGTAGCCTTTTTTGATATCTTGTTTGGTATTAAATTACAGATATTTGAAGTGTGTATGATTCTGCATTGATAGTTTTTTTGCACACTAAAAAACTTTTTTGAAAAAATCGCTCTCAGATATCACTCAATAAGGTCTGAGCTATCACCTTGTGAAATACTGTGTATATAATAATACATTTATTTCCGACAGGTTACACCCAATAACAGGAAATGCTAAACAATGCCAAGATAATAAAACTTACAAAAGTTGTTACATGCTAAGTGAACTAGATTTGTATATACTAATGATGGACTGTTTGTTATCTAAATTAATGTCACAATACTCACAGATCGAATTAAACAAAAAACACAAAGTGAAAATAGGCGACTTCTTCATAACATTGGTATTACAAGTGGGACAATAAAAAGCTGCTTGTTGTCTGCTTCCTAACCTAGGTATATTAAAATTGATTTTACTCAGCAAATAAGAACAGTCTACTGAGTTGTGCAGAATATTGTACAAAAATGATAAGCTAGAAATTTCACGTCTGATAAGCAAAGAGTCTATGCCAAAAAAAGACAATAAGTTGTTGTGGTTATATCCTCTCTCAGGGTAAATACCACTACACTTATAAAGAAAATACTTAAGTGCTTTACGTTGCACGCTCTCAATAAGATCTATCGAGTTTTTGTACATAGGAGACCAAATTAATGTTGCATATTCTAGCTTACTTCTGACAAAAGCAAAGTACAAAATTTTCAAGCTTTCAACGTTTGAGAAGGTTTTCCAATTTCGAATACAGTATCCTAACAATTTCGAAGCCGAAGAAGTAATATGATAGACTTGATCATTAAAAGTTAGTCTTTGGTCAAAAATTACACCAAGATCCTTGAAGTTTGATGGTCTTTCAAGTTCTATACCATTAATGTTATAATTGAAGGTAATTACATTAGTTTTCCTGGTATACGATATTATCTTACATTTTGCTACATTGAGATCTAAATAATTTTTGGTACACCATGTACAGACCACAACCAAATTTTCTTGTAAAAGACGGCAATCCTCAGTTGACTTAATATTCGCATATATTTTAAGATCATCAGCGTATAACAAGTGCGAGCATTGAAGTTTGGATGAAAGGTCATTAATAAATATTAAAAAAAGCAGTGGTCCTAAATTCGATCCCTGGGGAACTCCAGAAGCCGCTGTGAAATGTTTTGATCTGTAACCCCCATATTCTACAAATAAATTTCTCCGAGACAGATATGACTGAAAAAGGGCGATTAAGTCGTCAGTTAGTCCTACTGCCCTGAGTTTAGCTAGTAGTAAGTAATGATCGACTCGATCAAAAGCTTTCTGAAAGTCTGTGTATACAACGTCAACTTGGCTCTGCGTATCTAATGCTTCCGAAATATATTGAGTTATGCATGCTAGATTAGTCACCGTTGATCTGCCACTCATAAACCCATGCTGATGCGGGGATAACATTCCCTTTACAGACCAGTAAATTGCGTCATAGAGTATAATTTCGAAAAGTTTACCAAAATTACATAAGATAGATATCTGCCGATAATTAGTTACATTTGCTGTATCTCCATTCTTGTGTATAGGACATATTTTGGTCATTTTCCAAACTGCCGGATAAGTACTTGTTTTTAAAATAAGATTAAAAATAGAGCTAAGAGGCTTCGCTAAAATACGGATGCAGTCCTTTACCAGAAAGCTGGGAATATTATCGTATCCAGATGTCATCTTGTTTTTTAGTTTACTTGACGCTTTAATTATGTCATCTTCACTTACAGAGTTGAGTGAGATCTTAGCAAAATACTCATTTTCTATAAGCTGAGTATACCTAGATTTATCAGATTCCAAAAAAACACTCGAAAAATAATCAGCAAAGGCATCAACAACACCTTGAGGTGAATCTACTGTGCTATCGTTATATTGCATGTTTTGAGGTATTCTGGTTCGTTGATTCTTTGACTGTATAAAAGCCCAAAACCTGTTAGGATCAGTATTTATGGAATCCTCTATTTTTTGTACATAT
Source organism: Callosobruchus maculatus (assembly GCA_951848785.1). Classification (NCBI taxonomy): domain Eukaryota; kingdom Metazoa; phylum Arthropoda; class Insecta; order Coleoptera; family Chrysomelidae; genus Callosobruchus; species Callosobruchus maculatus. The sequence continues at coordinate 1,445,869 of CATOUR010000142.1, read as the reverse complement.
GCAGAATAAGCAACATCAATTTGACTTTTAATTGTCAAGCGTAATTCACGATACTTGACATGAAAGCTATCTAATCCATTCTTTTTAAAACTTCTCCTCGCTCTATCTTTTTTCTTAATATTCGATATAATTTCCTGGGTATACCATGCTGGATATGTACGTGATTTATGCTTGAATTTTGGTACATGACTGTCAAGAATTTGATCCATGGCAGAATATAAGGAAGCACATGCTTCATCGACATTATCTATATCATTAAAATGAGACCAATCAAAGTTCATGAAGTGACTGTACATACTAACAAAATCGGCTCGCCGAAAGTTGTATTTAGGAATGTGACCAAAATCGAAATTCCGTTTAATGACATGCATTTCAAAATCAAATGTAATTGCCGGATGATGGATGTCTTCCTTCACAAGTGGTACCTCATCCTTTTGGACAGAGGTGTAAAAATTTGCCAAAACTAAGTCAAGAAATCGTCCATTATGATTTGCAACATTATTGAAGTTTTTAAGGTTTGAGAATGCACAAAAATTATTCAGCATTTGACACTTGCGGTCATTAAGATCTAGGTCAAAAGTAGGTACATTGAAATCTCCACATATTAATATTCTACAACTGTCAAAAGTGCTATTAAACACTTCAAATGCTTCAAGAAAGTTATTAAATTCCTCCAAGGAAACAGATGGTGGGATATAAACTGAGTAAATTATTAATATGTTAGAACGTAAGATAATCTTGACAGCAACAACGTCAATAAGAGCAAAAACATTATTCAAAGCATCAGTATTCAGTAACGATGCTTGGAATGAATCTTTTACAGCTATTAATGTTCCACCACCTGTAGACAAGTTGGTAGATTGCAGGTCTCTGTCAGCCCTGAATACATTATAGTTCATAGGAAAGAGCTCACTGCTACTTACACTATCAGTCAGCCAAGTCTCACTCAGGCACACCACATCAAGCTCACAGATACTAACAGATTTGAAGAATATTAAAATTTTTGAGTTAAGTCCCCTCACATTCTGATAATAACACCTAATTTCATGCTGATTACAAGAATTTAGACTGCTATTGGGTGTACTCACTAGTTTAAAGCAACGATTTTCGGGATGCCATTGAAATACTTGATTTTTAGATTAGTTTCACCAGCCGCAGATCGCTCAATGAGTTGCTTTTTAACTTGACGGTAAAATTCCGCTTGTTTTGGAGTCTTATCAAATGCAACTGTAACTTGCTTGAACCTATCACTCGACTTTAGCTCCCTGGATTTTCTGATGACTGAATGCACCACTTCCTCAGACCGAAAAATTGCTTTCAAGGGTCTGTTGCTACCGGCCTTAAACTTTCCAACTCTAACAACTTTGAACTCCAAGTTATCGCCACCACAATCAGAACTTCTCAGAATTTGTCTCACCTCAGCCATATCAGCCTCAGTTCTCACCTTAGAATCATGGCTATTGGGTTCAGTAATTCCAAATATCATTAAATTTTTTTTGCGCCTTTCGCGATCAGAAACTTCTTGTACAACCTCTTCAAATAATATTGGATCTGCCGAAGTCACTCTATTGGAATCTTTGAGTTCTGAAATTTTATCTTCAAGCGATGATATCTTCTTAGCAAAATCCTCCTTCAGAGACATTAGTAAACCTTTTAGATCGCCTAGCTCGCCCATTAGCCTACTGCAGTTGTTACACAAAAATTTCACAGCCTTGGATTTATTTCTAGTCATCCGTACCTCATCAGCGTTAAGACCAACACATGTTAGGTGCACTTCACTATGACAACCATCGCAGGCCATTGATGAACCCTGCCTAGTGACTGCCAAGTGACAGTTAGGGCACTTAGGTGCACTCATATTATTGAGGAAATTTTCCAATGAATGGCAACACAGGCAGCGGATTACGGAGGCTGATTACTTCCGTTAAATGACAAAAGAAATCGTTTTTATAGCTACAAACAGTAGTACAAGTATCACATGGTCCAATGCATACAACTAGACACTTTTCACAATTTTCCTGGCACTAGTTCTTTGGTTAGACCGATGTAAACATTAGCTCGATGCACACCAAGACGCAGCGTTGCCGATGGATAATATATATAATGTATATATAGTTTGAAAAACAAGTGAGTTGTGTTCGAAATGGGAATCCGTGTTTTACATGGAAAATACATATGTATAACTGTGTGAACCCAGTGCCCTTAATTATATGAAAAGTAGAAAAAGTAGTATAAGAATTTTCGTATAGTGAAAAGAAACGATATGCCTCCCTAAAGCCCTTCAAGTTTTTTAGTGCCTATTAGTAACATCACAGAAAATGAAAACTCAATTAAGATCCTTTCAAATGATACAATACATCATCTGGCAGAAAACTAAAATCTGACTTGTCAATTTTTGTTTTTTGCGATCACACTAGATACTAAAAAATTTAAGGAGCTGCGGTCACAGGTATCGCTCCTTTTGGCTTGCACTTTTACTTTTTTATACCGTAAAAAATGTGAAATTGCGTTCTAAAGGTATTAGACTGCCAGCGACCACCGCTGGTAGTTTCTTTTTCAATTCAGAATTTTTAATGGTTTTGGAAATTGTCAATGTCTAATTCATCGCAGTAGCTAGTAGGTTGTGAAAATATCCATTTCTGTCGTACTCCAGCTTCCTTTTGATATCATGTGTGTTACCGCCGTTGTTTCTGGTTAGAGTTCATTTGTTGTAAGGCATTTTTTGTGTGTTAACCCTAGTTCATCTGTATCTTTATGCTAAGTTAGTTATTTTCTTCCACATGAATAGGTTTTTGTTGATACTTCGTGGTCTGCTGGGTTGCTTATAAGCCGGAAAGTTGAAAAGCGCCCGTTTGATAGAAAATGCGAAATTAAATAAGAACTACCAGAGATTGGTGCATACGATCGTATAGAAAAAATCAGGCATACCCATCTAAAAAAAGCAACTTATCTGTAATTGAAGTTTCCTCAAATAATCAACTGATATCTTCAAGTAGAAAAATAGTACAATATTTACCGTCGAACCTAAGCTGACGCATTTCATGCTTAGTCACATGGCAAAGTCGCAGAGTTCCAAATTCAATCATCGCTGCTGCTGCTACTAATACCAAAAATAGTCATTTACATCTAAAATAAACGCTTAGCTTCAAGTCCCATGTGTGATACATAAAGTTGTACTAGAATTGTTCCGTTAAAAGAACACAACTTTGATATGTCATGCTTCCATTAAAGACCATGTATAAAAGTCATTATTTTTAAAATGTAGTCCAACTCTACGTACACACACCCACATAGTCATTTTTCTGAAAAGTGATATCATTTGGTTACTATACTGATACTCCGAGTCATTGGGCTTGACTCACCCTGTATAATAAACCGAAACGTCGTGACGAAGAGAATTGCTTCAGTCACTTAGCGACATCTATTAAAAGCATGGATACATGGGCTTGGAGGAAAAGCGTTCAGGATATACAGATTATTTTGCATAAGTAGCTTGAATATGCTGTGAAAATTATCAGATTAGTCTACCTGATGCCATTTTGCTGTTACTCGCCTTCCTTTCTACTTTATCTGAAGGCTAAATTTCGCCAAATAGAATCGAGCAAATAAATAAATGAATTATCTTGACGTGCACTTCGCTGCGTTGCATCGCGGTCGTGTCGATAGATTCCGTTCCGACTACTACTACTAAATAATTACAATCAATTATTTTTACACCTTGAGAAACACCTGTGCATTCTTTCCGCAGGCACACGTGCTCTTTGACCAGTGAAAGTTGGACTATCGAGACACTCGGGATTGCCGTGAACATATGTATGTCTGCGCATATACCGTTGGATGAAACGGATTCCTTCGGATATTTTATACTTACACTGAAAAAAATATCTACAGTTCTCAGGGTATATCCTAGCTTAGAAAAAAAGAATATTACCTTTCGGGTTTCTCGAAGGACGAAGGCCTCTTTGAACGAAAAGCCTGATATTAATGAAAGTAAACTTTATCGGTTCGCCCTTTGATGAGATTAGAGATTATAAAGTCAATCCACTTAAAGTGTAAGCGTGCCAGGCAACGAATTCGAATAGGTTAGAAGAAGTAATGGTGTATTATTGAATCGTATAATTTAGTATGAATTATCTCAGCTGTAAATCAATGGCTTTTGTTTTTCTAAGAGAGTTTGTCGACATGTTTGATGTAGGCTTTTGTGCCGGATGTAAGACCTGCTTTTTTCGCATAAGATGACGGATCACCGGACGAGACATTGGGATGATCTATCGGGATTAACCATATTTTCTTTTGACCGTTTTTTGGAAGCACACTCAGTTGACTGTTCGGTAACAGGAATTGGAGAAATCATACTACCTTGCTTTCCAGTTATGTTATATAGATGTATTTCTATGGACGAATAAAACCAGCTGAATAGTATTCAATGGTATAATTGCTATTTTAAGTCATATAATATTATGTAATAGAATGGGAACAGTAATATCTTTTTTGAACACATTTTTGAAAATAAAATATCATCATATTACTCATATTAAAAAAAGTGTACCCCCGACCAGTGTAAACCTTCGCTCTCTTCTTCTTCAATGTATAAAATACAACTTTACAATTTCAGAAATGTGCTTTCTGGCTCCATATATCAACTTCTGAGCCACATCTGACTAGGAAACTCGCTTTGTAGTTGCTTAGCTGTCGCCAAATATGGTTTTCGGGCCAACCCCCGGAAAAAACCAGTAACTACCAGCTAAATTATATCTGCGATATGGAATTTGTCCTAATTACTGTCACTGTCAATGGTGATGATTTCAGGTTCGACAATTTTTATGTATCTTCAACCGTTTCAACATGTTTTACACATTTTGGCCAGTGTTTATTTATAAGAGATTCACTATCGCATATGAGTATTATAACTAAACTGCTGAACATATTATTTTCATTACGCCTATCTTCTTATGTTGGTTCTCCTCGAATAATTTTTCATGTTCATGGTTATGTAGCTCATCAGCAAATGGTCTCCGTATGATCGCATTTTGATCCACAGGAACCTCGAATGAACGTCACAGCCATAATCGCACGAAAACCTCATCAACTCACCTGGACAATTCCGTCCTTTTTTCTATTGGACGTTGACCGCTGTATCCGTTTTTCCCAAAGCATTAAAATCCTACGATAGAGATCAGTGAATGCCGAAATGTCGAGCATGGAGTTTTGAATAAACTTGACATCAAATCAGGGAAAGTAACATTAGTTTTCCGATCACGATTAGAATCGTCATTTTCGTGTTCATGAACTTGTTGTTATTGTACATTGAACCAATGACTATCGTGCATGGATCAATGTTCGCTGATTAACTAAAATAAATCAGTTAAACTCTGCTATGCATTATATCAGTGAAAGTAATCATGAGTCTATAACTGCATATGATTAATATTACGAATAAAGACAGGCATTCGTAATATTAATTTAAGCAATGGTTGATCTGTAGCGCGTTATATAAAAGTTGCTGACAGGGTTCGTAAATTCAATGTTCGCTGAAACAACGCCTTCTGTTTATTACTTTTTATGTTTGCTGTACTTGGATGATTGGCAGATAAATCATTGGTATAAACGTAAAGGTTATTGAATGATTAGATAACATTGATTCAATGAATGTATGTATTATGTTGTGGGAAAATTTAATCGTTTTGTTTCCTCATCTCAGACATGCCCATTTGGCATCTAATCCTGTTGAGACTTTTCCAGGTCTTCCAGTTGTGATCCGGAAGGGAGGCTTTCAGTTAGGTTCCAAGTTGATACGTAGTTCTGTGTTAGCCGTCGCTTCCACAATACCTACCTCTTTGGTTACAGTTTTATATTCTGTCAGTGGGTTTGTTAACATAATGAAACTCTTCCTAGATGTAAGACTGAGTGCTGGTGGCTTGTGACCATACAGAGTGTGTAATTTATCCAATGACTGTCTACTCCTTTCTACCAAACATGAGACTTCTCTCTTGATTTGGGGGTGGTGGGGGGGGCATTCTCGTCAACATGTATAGGTGGTCGAGGTTGGTAGGTTTTAGACAGCGCGTGATTATCCTACAGGTGTCGTTAAGAGTAGGGTCCAGTTTTTTAGCACCAGTGTTGTAGCCTGGTCGAATTCCGTTCAATTTGCAGGTCCTTGTTCGCTTGCCGGTTATCAAGCTGGAATAGGCACATTTGAATTTTATCTGGGTTTGGGCGTAACTGGTTTAACTTATAGTATTCAGCCATTCTTGCTAAGGGTTCTGTTAACCTTCTTTCGATTTCCTCGATGTCTTGGGATTGGCGTGTAATGGCTACGTCATCGGCGTAGATGGAACTATTTGTAGAAATTTCCAACAGGTTGATCATTCGTTTGAAAAATGAATAGAAGAGGCGCCAGGACGCTACCCTGGGGAAGACCATACTTCTGGTTCCTCCACCGACTCCTTTATCCCTGGAACTCCACGTATTGCACAACAGAGATTTCAGGACCTCTGTCAGATGGTATTTTCCTGTCATCCTGAAGACTTTTTCGATGAGGATGTTTCGACTAATGGTGTCATCTGCCGCCGAAAGGTCCACCAACACCGCCCCCTCTTTTTCTCTCATTTCGAAACCATCGGTTATGTGTTGTGTGAGATTTAGCACCTGGCCAGTACAGGATTTACCAGATATGAATCCAGCTTGTTGGGGAATTAGCTGGTTTTCTATGTGTGGGCTCCTTTTCTTCTTTTCAACTAAGAATTAACAATCTTACTGTTCTATGGATGCATTTTATGTGTCTTGTGGAGACAACACATGCACCGCTCCGATATATTTTTGATATTGGATTTTCTATGAATTCGATATTTGTCATTTTATTTTGTATTCCTGTTTTATTTATGTTCTGAATTCAAATCAAATTAGTATTAATCTTAATCCTTACTTGAAGTTTATAGACGTATTCATAATTATTAATTCTTAGTTTACTAATTCGTAGTCCTTAGTATAGTTGAATTTATAAACCCATCGTAGAGGACTGATGAACTAGTAACAAATAAACAACTGTTATGAGCCTACAATACTTATCCTGTTCAGTAAGCTAAAAGCTGAGGCTGTACTCCAATGAAAAAAAAAATCGCAAGATTGGTGTTTGAAGCAACTATAGACATTCAATAAAAAGCAACCAACAGACACGATTAGACAACATTGTGCATAACAACTACGTTGCAAGTTGTTTACTCTCCGGTAGATCTCACGTTTCAATTAACAAAATAACAACCCCGTAACCGTCTGTCCGTCGGACGATGGTAATTCCCAGGATGAAGACGTTAATGGAATTATTTCTCAAGTACGGGCTCATATTTGGCGGTACTAAATGGCAAATTATACTAATACGGGCCCGAACTGATGTTATTTATTAGCGATTTTGCAGACCGCCACGAATACCGGAGATGAACACTGGCGTCCTCCCCTGAAGTACATACAGGGGGCAGTTCGTGCACCTTCTTCCCCTCCTGAAAACATAAACAAATTCGATCGTAATCATTACATACCGCAGCATTGCAGGTGGACTGAATAGCTCCTATTGGTCTATTCGGGTGGGTGTAATGGCGCCCACCCTAATCGACCAATAGGAGTTGTTCTGTCCACCTGCACACCGGCGTTTACGTACGGGTCACAATTGAATTTGCTTATGTCTTAGTCTATCTCTTATTTAGATAGACTGTAGATACTTTTTATGGTTGGCACACCAGACAACGATGTCGCTTCCATGCAGCACCATTCCATCAGTTGCACTTTTAAACAAATTTTTATGGAAAAAATGCCATCAGTAATTATAACACATTCTATATGTAATGACAAACATTTTATCTTACCCTCCCGGCCATTTCAATTTTACTCTCATACCTTTAGATATTATCTATGATAAATAATAAAATATTATAGGTACAGAGGAAGGGATTCCGGATTTTTGTTATAACTGAGCAGACCACATAGACAGAGCCTAAATACCAGAGTACCTCGACTGCTGTCAAAAGGTTAGCAGTAGTTTGTTGATGCGGGACTTGAATGGGCCAACATCACCTGCAGGCCCAATAAATCCATCTAGCAGTCCATTCCAAGCCTTGGACACACTGGGAATAAATGTACGGCTATACCGCTCGGTTCTTGATGTATGAAGAACGGCCACCTTAGGATGGGATGCAGCAGTCGCCCGCGTGCGTCTGATGGGATCGGCGGAACAATAGAGCATAGCTTAGGGGAGCAGTGGCCTTCTCTGGACGGCATCTAGTACAGACAGGGTAGTAGGGCCAGAAGCTCCCCAGACATGAGAGCAATACTCCATGCCTGGTCTTATCTGGGTTTTATACAGTGTGAGTAAATTAGATGGTGAGACGTACTTTCTGGTTCTGAATAGGTACCCAAGCTTTTTGCCAGCAGCTGTTGCAATTAACGCAACGTTTTTGTGCCCGATCAGATTTTCTGTAACGTTGACTACTAAAAGCTTGAATGAGTGACTCCTTGGCAGAGCCTGATTATTTATCAGAACTAGGTGCTGGCTTGGGCATTTCTTGTTTAAAAAAGCGTACAGTACTGGGTCTTGGAAGCATTAAATTTTATCATGTTCAACCACAGAGATTGGTCTATTGCTCATGATGCCTGCAAGCAAAGTGTTATCATTCGCAAAATTGTAGTGCGGAACCCCAGCATTGATGTTATGATAAGAAGAGGAAAACCCGTCTACCACGACAGAGATTTTCCGACCTGAGAGGAAGTCTACGAGCCAACCGCAAAGCTTAACAGGGAGCCCGTAAGACGGAAGCTTGTTTGGAAGAGCCGCATGCCACAGTTAATCGAATGCCTTTAGAATATTGAGAGCAATAGCGTGAGCCTCGCCAAACGAATGGATGAGTTTGCTCCGCACACGTGTGGCGTAAGCCAAGAGGTCCCCAGTTAATCTTTGATGTTGAAATCCATACCACAGTCCATACTGTCTGCCTTTAATTAGGAATTTCATGAGTTCTTGGTTGTCGTATTTCTTCATCGCTTTATTGATAACAGATAGCAGAGTTATAAGCTATAGTTAGTTGGATTAACTTTGGATCCCTTTTTTAACACCGGCTGAATGTAAGCTGTTTTCCAGTCTTTTGGGAGGATGCCGGAATCGTCAGTCATCTGAAAGAGGGAGCGAGCTCCGGTGGGCACTTTTTCACAACAGTAGAGGCGACCATGCCGGGCACATTCGCCTTATTAAGCAAGTGTCTTGGCAAATACATCAACTCTGTCCTTGCAAGCAGTTGCAACTGTTTCATCCGTACATGTGATCGGAGGGAAGCTGTTCCTCGAGAAATTAGCCTCTATTTGTTTCGCCAGAGTCCAGAAGGACGGCTGGCCATTGGGACGTAACATAACCTTCCTTTTACTTCCCACACCGATAGGTGAGGGGAGTATTGTGATCGCGAAAATTTTCAATTTTGAGATAATACGTTTTTTGGGCGTTTTATGATGTGTACATAACGAAAATCCACGTCACTCATTTCCGTCGGTCTGTCTGTCGGTCTGTCTGTCTGTCTGTCTGTCGGTCTGTCTGTCGGTCTGTCTGTCTGTCTGTCGCGTTTTTCTACCCTCGTAATCTCAGTAACCGCTACATGGATTGTGATGAAATTTGGGCAGCGTTATGCTGTGGGGTCGTAGTAGGTAATGTTCCTATAATTTTGAAAATCGTTATACGGGGGGCGGAGTAATTAGCAAAAAACGAAAAATTTCAAATACGCCTCAAACTTCGTTTTTAGGCGTTTTAGGGGTTCCTGATCATTTTCTACATTTTTTTAGGTGGGGGTGAATTTGGGGTGGTTGGGGGGTGCGGGGTTGTAATACTGAAAAATTTGTTGTATTCATAATGGGCTCACTAATGACCTGTGAATGAAAGACCTAGCGCCATAATACAATTTTTTAGGTCCATCCGAACATTGCCTTGCTTATAATAGAAACCAAGGGACTTAGAATAATTTGTGATGTATACATCCGAGTGTTTTAGTTTTAGATCGTTCTTTATTGCGTAACGCCAAAATTATCGAATGGATTTTAATGAAATTTTGACACAGTATTACTGCCACGGCGAGGATGGAAAGCGCGCATGTTTTGGAAAAATCGTGTCAGTGGCGGCGCGGCAATAATAAAAAAACTAAAAATGTAAAAATAGCTCAAACTCTGTTTTTCGGCGTTTTAGGGGTTTCTGATCGTTTTTTTACTTTTTTTTGGGTGGGGGTGAAACTGGGGTGGTTAGGGGGTGGGGGGTTGTAAAACTCAAAAATTTGTTCCATTTATAATAGTGTCCATTGACCTGTGAAAGGAAGACCTAGCGGCATAATAGACGTTTGTTGGGCCCATCCGAACATTGCCTTGGCTATTACAGAAATCAAGGGATTTGGTATTGGTAGGGGTAGGTGTTGAGGTCGTTCTGAATTTAGTAACATGGAAATTATGGAATTAATTTTAATGAAATTTAGACACAGTATTATTACCGCGGCAAGGATGAAAAATGCGTATGGTTTTCAAAAATCGTGTCAGTGGCGGCGCAGCAATAATAAAAGTCTAAAAATATAAAAATAGCTCAATTTCGTTTTTAAACAATTTGGGGGTTCCTGATTATTTCGTTTCGTCCAGTTAAAGCTGAATTGAGTCGTTTTAGTTCCTACGGAGAGATTTAGGAAACTATTTACTGGTTTTTGTGTTGGATGTTTTTTGACGACAGGCGGGCGATGATTTGGTTGCAACTGTTATGTGTGGGAAGTACTGAGTCAATCAACTTGACTCCATTTTTTATTTCGGCATCGTATTGACCCTTTGCATGTTGTACGGTTTCATTGTGTCTATTCCTGGACTCAGTATCAGCATGTCTGTTTTCGACGGTGGGGTTCTGTAAGTAAGTTCTGTGAGCCAAAACTTTTTGCAGACGAGCTGTGTCACAGGGCTTGTCAGATCAAGGTTTAGGACCTAGTTTGTATGATTTCGTTGTATGTGGGATATACGGTTCCAATCCATGCCGCATGCCGACATGTAATATAAGCAAACAAGCTAATCGTTTCTAAGCTGCAGCTTATAAGGTTACGAATTCTAATGTGTATCAAAAGATATATAGAAGGAATCGAATCGAAGGATCTTCAAAGGTATAACGTATAAATTATACCGCTATCTTTTTCAAACAATAGAGACCTACATGAATACAAAAAATTTCCCAACTTTCGCGCTGCCCTTTTCGGAAAACTGAAAATTGTTCTAGCATTTTAAAACGCCCAAAAATGAAACTTCAAACAATCCTGAAAATTGTCACTTTTTGTTTATTACTCTGCTCCCAATACAAGGATTTTCATAAATGTTTGGGAAAGCAATTTTCCTATAGTTCGGTGAAGTACATAATATCCCCAGTCTCATTTTTTTGGGTACCGGACAGACCTTTATCCGTACAATACAAAATATAGTTTAGAAAACTAAAAACACGTTTTTAGACAACATCGAACCAAAAAGTTGAAAATAATTTTTAAAATAAGCTTAAAACAAAACTGAACGGAAAATACTAATGTGATTGTGAAAAAAGTATAAGCGATTTGGGTCGTGTTATTCATAAACACGCGGTGTTTACTCTTGGTCTCGCAACCAAGTACTAACCGCGCCCGACGCTGCCTACTTCGGCGATCGACGAGAGACGGCGGTTTCAGCATGGCATGACCGTTACCTGATAAAATAGTTGACCGTGTCCGGTATTTAAGCCTACTCTGCATGTCAGTCCGTCGAACATTTTGTACAAAGTCGTTAATTTCTGTAATTTTTGTGGCAGGTCGCGCAGTTTGTGGTCGATCGGGACGAGGTTCATCTCTAACTGAAAAATTGATTCGGCCATTCGATGCAATACCTAACTGTGAACAATAGTGCTGCCAACTTTATTTTAACTATTGCTTGTGTATTTTCCATTGAACTTAAGTTACACATCCTGCAAAGTTGTTCATTTTGGTTCTCGTAATTCTGTTACCACTTTCCAAGTGTCTAGAGCACAGTGCAGTCTGTTATATAATTTACAAGACGGTGTGAATTGATAATGCAAAACCCAACTCCGGCGAAAGGTGGCGCCAAAGTTCCGCACTGTCAGTTGTAGGTGGCTGTAACACAAGCGAGCTCGAAACCTATTTGCAGTTTTAAGACAACGGATGGCGCTGTGTTGCAGTTACTATCACAAACTTGACAAAATTCAACAAATGTCTTTCCAGTGGTAAGCCACAGAAGTGTTACAAGCTCACAAACCCACATACAGGTGAATTTAATAAAAGCGTGTTAAAAATGAGGTTCCCTCTCCCCACTTTCACTACTACCACAATTTTATAATTTTCTGAAAAAACAAAAAAATATCATGAACCCTAAGACTCCTTGAAACGAAGTGTTGTGAGAATGTTCTTCCCTAATTACTTCGGAACTAGTGGATCGATTCCCAAAAATATAGAAGAATCAAATCACACACATCAAAAATGCCAAATTTCATTAATCGGTTACTGAGATTACGCAGTTAGAAAAAGAGCAACAGAGAGACATATCGTCAGACAGACAGGCAGCAAGACCGACAGAAATGAGTGACATACATGTTTCTGATGTCGATATAAAACGTCGAAATAAACACAGCACAAAATCTAAAACTTTACCGCTTCCAACTTTTCTTGCAACCTTACATAATATGGTGGGGGAAGTGAAAAACTCCGCCCGATATGATATAGTTTTGATTAAGGTAGCAAGTTTTGTGCATCACCTTTTATCGCAAACCATACAATTTTAGCCAGCAAACGTCCGAAGAAGTTGTGTTTGGAGAAATTGAAGAAAAACTTACAGCCTGTGCACACCATATAGCTCTCAACATCCTTCTATGTTAACTTACGGTCGCATTACTGCATCTAGCAGCAGGCTTCCTCTCGTCATAGTTTTTTGAACGCAGAAGGTATTATTGTGGTTACACAGTAATAGCTGGTATTGCCCTGTACATTAAATTTATAAGTTAAACCTTACATCTCACAGTACAAGCTATTTAAGAAGCCCAGACGCTTTAGCCGGCACGAAACATTTGAACGTAAACTGTTTACGTTAATTTGGGGACAGGACTATAAAAGTTACATCAAATAAATTTTAATAAACAGTGAACGAAGACCAAGAGGTTTTATTTTCATTATTTGTCTCAGATAATTATAAAATGTTGCGCCATTTTGTAGGAGATTAAGATACTGACTTCATATTATAGGATTTTGAAGGACTTGCAAGGAGCTTCACAGAGACTGTCACAAGACCTCCCTCTCGAATTGATAATTATATTCAAGATGACGCCAAGCCGCCATCTTGCAAGTTTCATCAGTCACTTGTACTCCAAAATATAGTATTCATGCATCAATTTCATTATCCGAAGTTTAAATTTTTTGAGTTGACCCGTTCAAAAAATAAAAGGTGAGTATCGATATTAACGTGTTTATCTCAGGTAATTATTACTAAATGTTCCGCCATTTTGTAGGAGATGAAGATATTGATTTCATATTCTAGGGCTGTGTAGGATTCGTCAGCAGCTTTAAAAGGATGTGTCACAAGGCCCCCTTTTCTATTTTGGCATCCGGCGCCGAGCCGCCATCGTGCAAGTGTCATCTGTCAATTTTACTCCAAAATAGAGTATTCATGCATCAATTTCATTATCTCAAGTTTCAATTTTTTGAATTGACCCGTTCAAAGAATAAAGGGGGGGCATTAAAGAAAAGCACTGTATATCAATAATCACATGATTGTTCGCAATTATTTTACTTATCTGTGGTTTATGTCTTAGTAGGAGCAAATCTCCAGAGTTCTTAACGAAACAGAAGATTACGTCACTATTAACAACACCTATTGCAGGTTGACAAAGTACGAATATAGGTGATTTCACGCAGGTCATATTCTAGACACCAAGAAATCAAAAAAAGGTATTTGACAAAGATGTTTCGAGACATTTTGGGGATTACCCACTTGATAATACTCCCCCAATTCATATTGAAAATATAGCTCACGTGAATAAATCTACCAAAGAAGTTCGCTAATTTATATAATTTCCAATTAAAAGAAATTCTTAGTATTCCTGCTTCTCACATAAAATTAAAATGGAGCACTGAATTTAAATGTAAATAAGCTTCTTCGTATAACGTAGGTACACAGCACTTCAAAATTTCGATCGCAAAGCAAATTATTTAAGTTAAGGGTGATACAGCGTATCACATCACTACGTCAGGCCAACATCTCAAAGTAAAACTTTTATTTTCATATAACAATAGTCGCCATGTTCCATGTTTTTTAAAGAAGAACATGTTAGTTCCAGAAGAAGAGTCCCACATAACACTATATGGATATGTACATCCACAGAATGTAGATTCCAATTTGAACATGTATATTTTGAATATTCATAGGACGTTGAATGTACATATGAAAAATGATATACACTAGTGTAATATACTATGTATATTCACGTAGGTATATACGTATGTGAATATACATAAGATGTTGGTCTATGTATCATATATACATCTAGTAGTTTACGCCTGCGCGAAGGACAGCTAGTGCCGCCATTGCTGATTTCTAGCCATTCGTCGTAGTTAGCGTGCGTGTTCTGGTGCTGGTTGTGCCTGATTAACTGATCGAGTGAAATATTATGCAATGTTACTTATCTTCTGGGTACTGACAACACTCACATCCAGCGTTTGACGGTAAGTCGTAAGCGGAACAAACCATCTACAAAACTTTATAACCTTGATTTCTTTGTAATTTTAGACATGCCATTCAATAGGATAGATATGACAATCATAGTAATCGATTTTACCAAGTATTATTATTGTAACTAGAAATTGAATTAATAACAATACATAATGAAAGTATCAAGTTTGCTTATCTTTCTGCCTCTACATTGAACTGTCATACACTATGCCATGTGCATTAAAATTACATGAATGTACATTTAATGGATATACTATGGATGTGTAAATTCGCGATAAACGTACATGACATGTAAATTTGTTTGTCTATTTTACATCCATTAGACGTTCATGCTCCATTTGTGGATATACATATTCACTGTATGTACAATGTATGTACTTTGGTATGTAAGTATATACATGGTATATATTATGAATATACATGTTCATACCTGGACTATGTTACATATACTATGCATGTACATTAGACGTACATAAGTACATTCTATGGATATGCCACGGATGTGAAAGTTCGCGACAAACGTACATGAAATGTATATTTTTTTGATGTCTATTTGACATCTATTGGACATTCTTGCTCCATTTGTATCTATACATATCCATTGATTCGATATCCAATGTCGTATTTATATTGTATATACTTTTGGTATGGATCGTCCGGTTCTGGTGAGTGTGAAGTAAAGTGTGGTGTGAATGAGCTCCGTAATTAAATCCAAAATTCAGGAAGATTACGAGCGTTTAATACCTAACTGAACACGAAATCAAGGAAGTAAAGTGCAACAAGCTAACTGAAGTAAAAAGCAACTAAGGTAGGATAAAATAATAATAGATTATAATTAATAAACGATATAAATAAAATCACACCGATAAAAACAAGGCTTCCGACGGGTCGACCGGGGCCAGGTTTTTTCCGTGGTGCTGATAAGGTAACAAAAAGTACCAAAGAATTCCAACAAATACGGCAAGAGTCAGGCTAGGCTAGAAAGGAGAAACAGGGTCGGAGTAAGGTTTAAATACAAATAAAAATATTACTGAGAAAATACATGGACAGAGATAGCTCAGAAGATAGAAAAAGGAAAAGCGACAGGGAGGAGGAAGAAGAAGAAGGTGATAACGCATTTAGGAAAAGCAAAAAATATTTAGATCGCCACTAAAACTCCCAAAAAGAAATATGGAAGATAATCTAGAAAAGATGATGAAAATGATGGAGCAAATGGGTAAAACTATGGAAAATCTATCAAAGGAAGTAAAGGATATGCGACAAGAGCAAAAAGAATATGCAAAAGAAATTAAAGAAATGAAAGAAGAAAATGGAAAGTTAAAGCAGGAAAACATCCAGTTAAAAAAAATGATAACGGACATGGATGAAAGGCTGGAAAGAATCGAAAATGAAAAAAGACGAAATAACGTTGTATTACAGGGCTTAGAAATAGACACAAACGATAAAGGAACGCTGAAAATAAACATGGAAAATTTTATAGAACGAGAGCTAGGAATAAGAGTAAATGTTACCGAGGCCATAAAATTATCGGAAAAAACATGCTTAATAAAGCTAGAAAATGAGTCAGCAAAGATAAAGATTATGCAGAACAAAAATAAGCTAAGAGAAAAGCATCAAGCAAAATATTATATAAATAACGATCTGTCAAAGATTGATAGAGATATAGCGAAGCAAATAAGGGTTAAAGCAAACGAAGAAAGACAAAAAGGAAAGCGAGCAAAAATAGGTTACAGGAAATTATACGTGGGAGACGAAGAATGGAAATGGGATACAGAATTACAACAGTTAGTTCTTATTCCAAAAAACTAATAATAGCAACAGGGGAATCGGAAACAAAAGATAAAATGAACATGGCAACGGAAAAGGTTAATGAGCATATAAAACTACAAACATTAAATGAGACAGAACAAAGAAAAATACAAATTAATCTAGGAACATGGAATGTAAGAGGGATTTATGAGGAAGGAGCGATCAAAACCCTTATTAAGGAAATGAATGTATATAAAATGGACATAGTGGCGCTACAGGAGACGCATCTACCGGGCAACGGAATACAGGAAGTAGATAATTATATCCTCTTCAAAAGTGGAAGTCATACTAGGACTTTTGGAACAGGTTTTTTAATACATAAGAATTGGAAAGATAGTGTTATAGATTTTGTACCGAGGTCAGACAGATTATGTAGCATTAGGATAAAAGGAGAGAATGAAAACATGTCAATTGTAAATATTCATGCACCAACAGAGGAGAAAGATGAAGAAACTAAAGACATTTACTACGAAGAGATGGAAAGAGTAATGGATAATATACCAGGCACAGATATAATAATTGTCATTGGGGATGCAAATGCAAAAGTAGGGAAAGAAGACATATACAAAAAAATAACAGGAGGGCAGAGTAAACACGATGAAACAAACGAAAATGGACTCAGATTAATCGAATTTGCTATAGAAAGAAATATGAATATAATGAGCACCCGCTTCCCAAGAAAAGACATTTATAAAGGTACATGGATAATCCCTGGCAGAAATGACACAAATCAAATAGACCACGTGTTGATACAAGAAAAATATGATAAATTAATAACAAACGTAAGAACGTATCGAGGCGCTGATATAGACTCAGATCACTTCTTGGTAGGGGTCAAAATAAGATATAAAAGAACAGAAAAAATAAAAGGAAAAACAGGTAAGCAGACATTTTATAACACAGATGACTTGAAAATGGAAAACATTGCGAGACAGTATGCGACAGATATAGAAGAGTATCTCTATGAAGGTGCAGAAAACAAGAACTTAACCATAGAAGAAAACTGGAGGAGAATTGAACAAGGAATTGTAGGCGCCACAAAAAGGAATTTGAGGAAAAGGAAACCACAAGAAAAGAAAAAATGGCTCGATGATGAATGCGATAAGGAGATACAACAAAAAAGGCGGCTTAGGCAAAGGATGCTTCAAAACAGAGACGACAATATCATTAGAGAATATAATAAGCAGAGAAAAAAAGTAAAACAACTATGTAGGAAAAAAAAGCGGACATTCTTAGAAGACCAAATAGTAAAAATAGAAGAAGAGTATCAGCAAAAAGAAATCAAAAACTTCTATAAAGACGTAAAAGACATAAGGAAAGGTTATCAAACCACACTTACATATATAAGAGATAAAGAGGGTAATCTTATAGGAGACGAGGAAGAAAAAATCAAAAGGTGGAAAGAATACTTTGAGGAAATATTAAATGCAGGGACAAATGGAAAGGACCTTGATGTAAAACAAGAGTCAACAGAGGACAGAGCAATACAAAGTTGTAATGACAATACAGCAACCCCATCAAGAGAAGAAGTGGACGAAGTGATAGAAATGATGAAAAATAATAAGAGCCCTGGAGAAAACGGAGTAACAAAAGAAAACATAAAATATGGTGGTGAGAAATTAAAAGAAGAAATCTACAAGCTAATATGTCAAATTTGGAAGTCAGAAAAAATGCCGGATGCGTGGAAAAAAGCAGTTATACTACCTATATATAAGAAGGGAGACAGAACAGCCTGTGAAAATTACAGAGGGATCTCTCTACTTGACGTTACGTATAAAATCTGTGCATCAATTATAAAGAGAAGGTTAGAGATATTCATGGAGAGACTGCTGGGTGAATATCAAGGGGGCTTCAGAAAAGGAAGAGGGACAACAGACCATGTATTTATGCTAAAGCAAATTGTCGCAGGATGCTATGAATATGACATACCGGTTCAAATGTTGTTTGTGGATTTTAAAAGAGCATATGACAGTGTCAAAAGGTATGAACTTATTAAAATATTAAAGGAGTTAGAAATCCCAGACAAGCTGGTAAGATTAATCAAAATGACATTAGAGGACACACAGAACACAGTAAAGGTGAAAGATAGTAAAAGTGATAGCTTCAGAACACACCAAGGCCTACGTCAAGGTGATCCCCTGTCGACAACCCTATTCAATTTAGTGTTGGAGAGCGTAATAAGGAAAGCTGGTATCAACAGGAAGGGGATAATATTCAACAGAAGCCACCAATGTTTGGCCTATGCGGATGATGTGGTCTTAATAGCAAGAAATCGGAAAGAGCTGGAAGAAATAACCCTACAATTAATGAATGCAGCAGAAGAAGTAGGAATGACATTTAATAACAGTAAAACGAAATTTATGGAAATAAAAAACAAAAGCGGAAACAGAATAAACACCAGTTTGAAAGTTCAGAAGCAAGATGGGACAAAGGTAGAATTCGAGGAGGTGGATAATTTTATGTATTTAGGTGTATTAATTGACAATAAGGGACAGGAAGAAAAAGAAATAGATTTAAGAATAGCTAAGAGTAATAACTGTGCAGGAGGTTTAAGAAGAATCCTTAAATCAAAGGAAGTGTCCAGACAGACAAAAATAAGAATCTATAAAACAATATTAAGACCAACCCTAACCTATTCATGCGAAACCTGGGTTATGACAAACAAAATAAAACAAAAATTGGAAATTTGGGAGAGGAAAATATTAAGAAGAATCTTTGGAGGGAAGCATACAGAGCTAGGATGGGAGAGAAGAATGAATATAGAATTGTATGAGCTATTCAATGAAACACCCATAAGTAATTTTGTGAAATTAAGAAGACTGCAGTGGCTAGGACACTTGGAGAGGATGGAACAGGAAAGAGAAGTGAAACGAATCGCATGGAAAATACCGGAAGGAAAAAGAAAGAGAGGAAGACCAAAGAAACGATGGAGAGAGGCAGTGGAGGAAGATCTAGAAGAGAAGAAAATCCAGAACTGGAGGCAACAGGCAAAAGACAGGAAGAAATGGAGGGAAATCACAAGGCTATGGACCTAAAAGGTCTGCAGACAGCCTATATATATATATATATATATATATATATATATATATATATATATATATATATATATATATATATATACTTTTGGTATGTGGGGTGAGACGTCTTTTTAATGTGATGGTTTGTGTGTATGGTTACATTAACCTGTCAGTTGGACCTCAAGTTATAAGATGTTATTTTAGAAAAAAAGTTTGGGTATGTAGGTATCAGTATTATGTACGTTAATGGCTGGCAACGCCGCATTCACCACCACGGCCCATCAAGCTGCCCATCGGGCTTACCACGTTAATTGGCGAGCGGGAGGAATCTCGAGATGTTTTTTTCAGCGGGGAAGAAACATCAGCCTCGCACAGGTGGTCACCACTTAACATGCTGTCTAATGGCCACTTGGCGTTTTTCTCTTCCTTTTATCCCCTTCATTTTTGTCTTTTGGGTTTCAGCGACCGATGCCGCTTTATTTTGACGGTTTTATTACATGCTGCTTTCAGGAACAGTGACGGGGCTTTGGCCACTTTTTACCATCGCTTTTGTTTAGACAATCAAGATTCCACGCGTATCGGTTTTTGCAGGCTACATTGAAAAATGGGTGGTGCCGATTTTTGACGGTGGGCATTTGTCAAGCAGCCGCTGGTTTGATATATTTTCTTCCTAAAATATCACCTACTTAAAGGTGCACGTCCACAAAGGCGAAATGTGAGAGAACGACAACAAAGGGAGGATTTTTCGTCACGCATATATTAACCAGGTAAGGCGTGGAAATCTGTAGGAAAGCACCAAGCACAAGTAATTTGTCTATTTCTATTAGTTGTGTTCTAGCATCAGATTTACAACGGTTTGAAATTGTCTGACTATGCGAAATGACGACATCATGTTCAAGCAAGATAAATTCCAGTTTGGAATCATTCGTTATGCGTTCGAGCAACCATTTGCTATGCGTTCGGGTAGGGTTACCATCCGTCCGGGTTTTCCCGGATTTGTCCTAGTTTAGAGGGCATCCGGCGAACATGCGGGCGGGACATCATTTGTAGTCCGGGTTTAAAAATTCAGTCTTAGGCCTATAAATGAGTATAAGTGTTGGCTACTTTATGTGTTAAGAAATTAATACCGTATTTTACTATACAGTAAGTCTAAACTTTAAAAAGGTTCAGTTTTATTCCTTAAAGGCCCGGTCAAACAGAGGGCGTTATAGAACGCGGCGTTACAGCGTTCTCTAGCAGTACAACGTAACGCAGTAACGCGGCGTTCTAGAACGTCGTAACGCCGCGTTCTAGAATGCCTTCTGTTTGACCGGGCCTTAAGATTTGTTGTGTAAATTGCTGCTGATAAAAATAGAAGTATATCAACAATTGCAAGACTGAATACTAAAATCCACTTTAAAGGTTTTCAAGTTAGGTTTAATATTGTAATAAGGTTTTGTTTTCATAACAGCGTATATTAATAATTTGTGTTTTCATTTTAAGAATAAACATTGTAACTAATAATAAGTTGAAAAAATTGTAGCAATCTGAAATAAGATTCTGTTTTGTTAGGTACATGTTAAGTGATGATGAAAAAAAATTGACTTATTAAGAAAAAGAAAATAAATAAAAAGGTGATTTTATGACATTTTCAGCACTTCTTTATTACACCGACTATTTTTATAGAACCTGTTGATATGTCCGGGTTTTGGGCTCTAAAATCTGGGGTTTTCAGGCACCTTGTCCTGGTTGTCAAATTTTAGCTATGGCAACCCTACGTTCGAGCAACAATTTGTAGTTTGGTTTTGAACGGTCAAAAGTTGAGATTATGAAACTAGCTTTTCCTGTTTTGGAGAAGTAAGCAAAATATAGAATAAAGTAGGTTTAGTTATTATTTATTATTTTATCCCACCATCTGATTGAATAATAGGGCTAGATCGTATACTTCTAAATTTTTTTACAAAAACCATATCAGAAGCATCCAGTTCTAGGTCAGATTCAGATTGGATAAATAACTTTGATTTCACAGATGATGAAGGGATTTAGATGTGTGGCTTGGTTCTAAAAGGGCCAATGTCTAAATTTCTACAATGTGCGAAATGTCGATTTAAAAATATTCAATTATTTTGATTGCTATTATCTCAAGTCTAAATTACTTAATAGCGTTGTTTGCTATTGCCGCAATTTTTAAGTGATAGCCCTTACAGTCGCGTTAATAAAGTATTCTTCCGTCGAGTAGTTTTCGAAAAAATTGGTCTTTTTTGGTACACCAAAAAGATAACATTGGCCGTTTAAGTCTGCTGCTACTCTTGACATATTATTTGATCTTAAAATTCCGATAGGTAGGTATCCATTCTTGACGCAGATACCATAATTGAACTTAAAAATTGCATGTAATATAGGGTCGGCTACTTGCCGACGTAGGGCATCAAATCTCTATTCCTAACGGTTTGCTAGAAATTGGCACTATGTTTGTTACATCAGCGCCGGTACTCTCTAACTTAGAAACGTGTTTCTATGCACTATGTATTATAGGATCGGGTGACTTCGTCAGCATATTAGGCACTTTGTGGTAGGCACCCGAAACTGCCCGACCGTCATGGTGATAGAAACACGTTTCTATCTCCTAAGTTACAAAGTACCGGCGCAGAATTCCTTGTCCTTTTTTCTTATGAGCATTATTCTTTCGAACTCTCCTTGAAACGAAAATGTGTAGTGGATTTCACGAAATGATTCAGGACAATATACATTATTTCTCTAATAGCAGACCATCCTGATAGATAGATAGAGTATATCCGATATACTGCGTTATTGTCATGAACGCTCATACATTTTTGATTTCTATCAGTTTTTTCTCCTGCTACCAATTACCAATCAATTTAAATTTATTAACGGATGGAGGAATGACAATCAGATCCATCTTTATTTTGTGGTAAACCTTGAAATGTAAGGGACATAAATACAGGGTATCCCACGACGATTAAAACAAGAAATATGTCGGAACTGGGCGGTAGCAGAGGATTTATAATTTTTGTCATGTAAATTAGAACAGATGTTGCGTCTTTTTTGTCATTGTACCCAATGAGGTATTTGTTTTTGGTCACGTGACATTCGATTCAAAATTATTAATGGGAGACCCTGTATATTTGTGCCTGTGCTCCTTCCGATAAAACAATTCCAAAAAACTAGCACACTTGGGGTCTAAAGTGATTAGTTTAAGAGCTACAGATACTTAAAGGATTGTATCACGCTTGAAGCGTATAGTGAGAAAAAATATTTATTCGGTGGTCTTACCATATCACCCCATCAGTTTTTACTTATCTACGAAATAGCTACAATATGTGAAATCATTTGAGATTCATTAGTAATAGTTTTACTAGGCTTTATTTATGTTATCCATTTATGTAACTTAGTGTATTCGCAAAATAAACGTTATATTTGTATTTGTATGTCTAAATCGGCCGTCAATACATAGTTTTTCAATGACCCTCGTATATACGTACAACCAAGGCGTTAGCAAGTCCCCGCTAAAAGACCCTCGTACTTGAGCAAAAACCAACGCAAAAACTAACTGGGGCGTGTGGCCGCGGCATCGCTTTGATGTGAGTTCTTCAAAGTGCCGATGGAGAGTGATCTAACTTGTATGGATTCTGTAAACTTTGGCAGTACTAGAGAATTATAATTTTGGGGATGTAAATTAGAGCAAATGTTGTGTCTTTTCTTGTCATTTTGTTATCGAATGAGGTATTTGTTTTCGTTCACGTGACGTTAGATTCAAAATCATTAATGGGACACCCCGTATATTTGTGATTTATTGTATTCCTTTCGATAAAACAATACCAACAAACTAGCACACTTGGGGTCTAAAGTGATTAATTCAAGAGTTACAGGTACTTAAAGGACTGTACCACTAGTATTATGAAACACTACGAAAATAATTTAACTGTAGGGATACATGTTATAATCAATGGTAGTGGTACAATCTTTAAGTACCTGTAGCTCTTGATTTAATCACTTTAATCATCAAGTGTGCAGTTTGTTGGAATTGATTTATCGAAAGGAACACAAAAAAGTCACAAATATACAGGGTGTCCCATTAAACATTTTGAATCGGACGTCACGTGATCAAAAAAAAATGCATTATTGAATGACACAATAATAAGAAAAGATACTATATTTGTTCTAATTTACGCCCCCAAAATTATAATTCGCTACTAGTGCCCAGTTCCGATATATTGCTTGTCTTAGTCGTGGTGGGACGCCCTGTATTAACAAACGAAAACCAAAGAAACAAAAGAATGGAGTAGCGATGATTTTTGTGATCTAATTACAATAAAACTAAAACAATATAATATTATCTGAAATTCTTAAATTGCCTAAAATGAAACTATAATATGATCTACTATCATTTGTTTCAAATATACGTATACTATATGGAGTATTCTAGAATTATAGCTGAAACAAAAGTCGTGATCAACTATACCTAAAAACTCCATTCCATGTAAAAGTTATGAAACATTATATCTATCCGCCCTTAAATCACGAGCTAAAAAGTTTCCGAACTCTAAATTCTTACTTTAAAAACTTTATGTACTATATCCTCCAAAGTTAAAAAGAACATAAAACGAAAAGCTTTGGGAATATTAGGTTCTTGTTAAAGCGAAACACTGCAGAGATATACTGCATAACATTAAATTACACCCACTAAAATTTAATATATTCTTTGATAGTTTAGGAAACACGTCTCTGTCTCTCTTTCAGCTCTCTCTTCCGACCAGAATCCAGTAGAAAGGCTTAAGCTGAACCTCAAACCTTTTCCCAGGTTTATCTGCTGCCTCTGCCGCTCACCCTCGGACAACAACTGGACTGGTCTCCTGGATTACCTGTCCGATAAGATCGACTTTCTGAACAGTAACTATCCGTCTCTGGATGTAGTTGTCTTGGTTCACCTTAACGTTCATAGTGAAGCCTGTTTGGGCACCAACGAAATTGATGCAACGGAACGAGGTGTCGAAAAAGTCGCTATAATCTATGAATTGACAAGGCTAGTGAGAGGCCCCACTTTCTTTACTCATGTCTCCTCACACTTCACCTACCTGCTGGATCTTTTTCTGATGACACATCCTGCCCCTTATAAAATCGACATAGTCTCCTTTAGGAAGCTCAGATCATCGTT
This sequence comes from Callosobruchus maculatus, assembly GCA_951848785.1. Classification (NCBI taxonomy): domain Eukaryota; kingdom Metazoa; phylum Arthropoda; class Insecta; order Coleoptera; family Chrysomelidae; genus Callosobruchus; species Callosobruchus maculatus. Next base: position 1,421,143 of record CATOUR010000142.1, on the reverse strand, counting down.
CAGTTAAAGTTAAATTCCCTTCGTGACAGATATGTCAGCAGAAACTCACCCAAGATGCGAAATCTGGCTTTATAGCCATGTTGACTCGAATGGGCTGAGAGACTTTTTTCCTGGATCGACGTCCGCTTTGCGAAACACGATTTATCAACTGTCTGCTCGGAAATCACATAGGTTATTCATGTCAGTATGGAAGCGTACATCCCACATACAATCAAAACATCTAAGCCAGGATCCAACAGCTAGGTTGACAAGTCCTGTAATGTAGCTCGTCAGCGCTCACTGAACTTACAAAACCCCACCGCACCGTGGAGAACAGACCAGCTGAGGTCGAGTCTAGGAACAAATACAACGAAACCGTACGATATACAAAAAGCCAAAATAAAAAAGTATCCCAAAGGAAGCCGATCTTTATGGACTCTGGGCAAAACAAGAATGGAGGGAAATTTCTCGAGGAGTAGCTTTCCTCCTATCACATGTGCGGACGGAACAGTCGCAACAGCTTCTAAGGGTAAACTCGAAATATTTGCCAAGACATTTGCAACGTATTCCGCTATAAATCTTCCTCCTAATGTCCAGGTATGAATGAATTCCAACATCAAAAATCAACTGGAGATCTTCTGGCTTACGTAACACATATTGTGTGGAGCAAACTCATCCATTCGTTGCCTATTGCCTATTACATCCCGCATAATATGTTCAATAGGTCACATATCTGGAGACCTTGCTGGCCAAGCTGTTACAAGACTTTCTATGAGAAGCTAATGTAAACCTTTGGATATGTATGGGATATCGTCTTCTTTATATTAAACTAGTTATACTGGATGATCAACAACTAGGTTAGGTTAGGTTAGGTTAGGTTAGGTTAGGTTAGGTTAGGTTAGGTTAGGTTAGGTTAGGTTAGGTTAGGTTAGGTTAGGTTAGGTTAGGTTAGGTTAGGTTAGGTTAGGTTAGGTTAGGTTAGGTTAGGTTAGGTTAGGTTAGGTTAGGTTAGGTTAGGTTAGGTTAGGTTAGGTTAGGTTAGGTTAGGTTAGGTTAGGTTAGGTTAGGTTAGGTTAGGTTAGGTTGAAAGTGAGTGGGGCAGCGCTGCCTCCTTCCACTGCGACTCAGTTGTGTCTATTGTGGCTCACACCTTTTTAGAGTTCAAGGGTGACACTTCCTTGAAGTCATGAGGTTCTAGTTGGGCAAATCCGAATGTCTGGAACCTAGCATCATCCAGTTCTGGACAGGAGCAAAGGATATGCTGCGCTATTTCATCCTCCACGTAGCAGAGGCGACAGTCTGAAGTTTGTTCAAGACCCAACTGCCGCATATTATGGTTCCTTAGACGACCATGTCCAGTCAGCAGAGCGACCAGAATGCGGAGATCGTTCCTGTTACATTCCATGATCCTCGGGGGAGCCTGACTTGAGGGGTATTTTATAAACGCCTTCAAGTGTAGTAGCCCTGGTGTATCTCGCCAGTTCAGGAGTGCTTTCCTCACTGCCCAGTCTGAGATGGACTTTTTAGCGGTGCTTTTTGCAATGCCCGCAAATGGTTCTGATCCTATGAACATAGATTTGGTCCCTCCCCTTGCGAGCGCGTCGGCCAATACATTGTCTTCCACTCCGCTGTGACCCGGAACCCAAATCAAGGTTACCCTGTTTCCCGTTCCGAGTTTGTTGAGGAGGTGCATGCAGTTCCATACCAGTCTTGAATCAACCCGATTGGAGCACAGTGCTTTCAATACAGCCTGGCTGTCTGAAAAGATTTTTATAGATCTGTTTGTCAGGGATCAACAACTATGAAAGAAAGCTACATTATCGTGGGGAAACTTACAGAGGCAAACACCAGCAACATACATCGAAAAGTTGGTAGAACGTCAACATTTGCAAGGTGGTAACACATTCTATTGAACCTATACTACTGAATTTCCTTCCAGTAAATTTATTACATTAATTGGTTACTTCTTACTCCTTCTTGTCGTAGTTGTTTAATAGAATTTATCCATTTTACTGGACATTGCAGTTTAAACATCATCTAATTTACGGCGCAGACATATGTCATGCATAACAATGAGAAACAGTATTCTAGCTCTGCAAAAATGATAGACATCAAATCAATTTTGATGACCTGGAATTGGCACCTCCAGTAAACCAAAACCTTGAGAACGGTGTGGGACCAGCAATCTATTGCTGTATCTTTTCCATTGCATTGAATATTACAGAAACTGTCATGCATTTCGTGAAAACTGTGATGACAGTAGATAACACGTCAATATTTTTTGAAGCTTACATATGGGCGGCTGAGTAATATTTGGAAAAAGAGCAACAGAAAAGTATCAAATGTTCACCTTCTCCTGTTTTTGGATATTTAACGAATATCTGTTCCCAGTAAAAAATGTGGACATTCAACGTGGTAGACCTCATTTTAGGAACTTCCCCGACTCAAGTCAGCGTTCGTTGCTATTTGAGTATTTCAATTTATTTAATTTTCTAGCCTCCATTTCTGAAAAAAATAACAAGTGATGCATCGTTAAAGACACATTCCCTTCCAACTGATGCTGTCAAACTTATATGTTGTTTTCTATTTTTTTTGTGCACTCCCCCACCCTTTTCTACCCCCATTGTCCGATCGGCATCAAAACCTTTTCAACTCGAAAGGACCTTTATCAGTTCAAGTTCGCCAAATCGCTTGAGGCGTTTTTGAGTAACCGTTGGAGTACGAAATCGCGGACGTACAGACACAGACGGACATACAGAACCAAAGTTTTCAGATTTTCTTCAAACACAAACTTAAAAGGTTACTTATCATTGGAAACAAAAATCTATTTTTTGGTCGCGCTGCGATGATAAAAAGTGGTGAGGGTAACTCAAAAAGCAGTATCATAACGTGAAATTCTAGTGCTACCACAATAAACACGTTTTATTATCTCGAAAACGCTACCGCTCGGGCCACAAAGTTTTCAAAATGGCGGAATAAAATTTCATAAAAGTAGCAAATTGTTGAACTCAACTAAGTACCTAACTGTCACAAAAATGATCCCAATAATTTCAAACGTGACTGTTATAAAGAGGTTTTTGTTCTCTATCTTTTGGGTCCACTTGGTGCAAATCTATGATTTAATGGTGAGGGTTACTCGGAAAAATAACAATATTTTATTTCAGAAAATATAGTCAGGAGGTGATTTTACCGTGGAAATGACACTTCGCACATTAATTTCGATAAAATTCGTGAAAACGAGCCGATTCTAAAAACTTACCCAGCTTTTGTCAGGGAAGTTAAAAAATGGGTGCACATAAATGTTGACGTATGAGCTATTTCATAATATTATTATAAGGAATGCAATATACTGATTTTTAAAAATGCATCCGGCAGATGAGGCAAAATATTTGTCGCTGTTCGTTATAAATTCTTGGAAATGGTAGTTTTATGATACACATATATCGTGGTAAATAGGTCTTCAGACACACTGCCTGTAATTTTTATTTGATTAACCAAATTTCGTAAAAAGGTCCATTAAAATTTTAAGGTTTTTGCCCGAACATGCCATAAATAATGAAGCTTTACGACTATATCCATAACTTCTGTCACTAAATTGGTGATAACCGGCGACCATGTAAATATGCATAACTTAAATTTTTCATCATCCCGTAAGTTCTTTATTTATCGTTATGTTGTTTGTATACCGGGTGTCCAGTTACAAATTACTGGATTAGGCTTTTCAAACGAATAAAAATATTGGCGAAAATAAGGATATTAATTTTATTATACGATCCGTGAAGCGTGAAAATATCTATAGCCGTTTACCACATTCCAGAAATGTTTGTAAAATCTTGATGTACCACTTTAACGTTATGAGTGAAGTTAATTAATATGTACTATTCTGATGTAAAGCATCGGTCACACGAAGCGAATACTCGCTGCAAGTGTAAACGCTACGAACAAATTCGCTCTGTGTGATACGGTATATGAGTTTTTGCAACGTCTACGTGCACAAAAACATCTCTGTGAAAAGCGTTTGGCATCATGAGTGAAGCGAAAAAGCAAGACACGTTGAAATGGGGCGACAATACGATTTTTAGTTATGTACAAGAGATATGAAGAGCTGATTTGGGTTTTGAGATACCCTGTCAGGGCCATGTAAAAAGGAAAATGTAATATTTTATTGATGCGTAGAGAGCTAAGTGAAGAAAATTGTTTAGCTAAGGTAGAACATGCCAATCGACTCAACAGTAAAAGACGTTGTCTAGATGACATTCCGGCAACTCTTTCACGTTCGAATGGTCTAACTCGCGCGAGACACGCGAAAGGAACTCGCTGCATGTGACGGGCAAGCAGCGAATGAACAGCGAATTTTTACTCGCTCTCTTCATGTGACCGATGCTTAATACTATGAACACAAAAGTCACACAATGCAGTGGAAAATACAATGTTTAGCTTAAGTGTATTCTTTCCTAATTTGGATTTAAAATATGAAAATCAAGATGCTAATTTTTAGCAAGATCGACTTAGCTACGCCTATTCCTACCTACTCATGAAAATTTCTGGACAGAAATTACCGTTTTATGTGCATATTTTGTCCATCCAAATTGAGAACACGTACTTCTCCTACGTGCACTGAGTGATAAAATTACATGATATTAATCAAAAATAGTACGTCAGTTCAACGGTCGTCAAATAATTTTATCAATTTTGTGTCATATATACATGGTATCCCAACGTAAGGTGCACAAACTAAACTGGGTGAAACTAGACCACAATTTAACGACAAAAAATATTTAAAAAATCTCAAAAAAGTGTTTGCCTTATATTGACAGTTTGATTTATTTTACTCCTTTTATTTCAAATTATAGCAATTTTTGAAGCAATGCGTGAATATGTTTCGTTGAAATAAGAACATTAGTGATGCCTAATAATAGATACTGCTTAATAAATAAAAAAGTCCGCCAAAAAAGCTCCTGAGGTTAAAGAAATAGTTATTTTCTTTCTTAAAACATTTTTTTGAACTAAATTTTTATTTTCAAGGAAACTAGACCAAAATTTTCGACAAATAAAACATTTAAAGAAAGTTTTCCCTTATATTAGCAGTTTATTTTTTTTTTAATGACCATAACTTTTAAAGTATTGCAATAAAAACACTAATAATTTGTAATAACAGATGATGCTAGGTGAATGAAAAAGTCTGCTAAAAACTTAAATGAGCTTCAGCGGGCCCTGATAAGAGCCGAACGCTAAAGCTTCTGGTGGAGGTTCTCACTGGCCATTGCCGGATGGATAGACATTTGTCACTCATGAGAGAGGTAGGGGATCCCATCTGTTCCAAATGCTGGGAGAAAGACGGGACAGCGTTCCATTTTCTGGGCAAATGTGCAGTGTATCGCAACCTTAAGGTTCAGATATAGATATAGCTTCGCCTCCCCATCACTACTACTACTAAGTGAGTTTCACTTTACCTTTTTGTCTCGTCTTCTTGATCTCCATCCAATATCCTGTCTAATAAAAGGTCGGAGGATCTGCGTGACCGCTCATTGGTCATTATTTATCATCGCTCAAGTGCATACCCTTTTTTGTATCACTGTTTGCCCAGACACTTCAGTTTGAGTTCTTGTAGAAAAGCTTCGCTCACACCAACACTTTAACTTAGCATATTGTAGAATAGCGTCGCTTGCACCGAACCTTCAATGTAACATTGTAACGTCATATACAGGGTGTCCCACGACGACAAGTAATATATCGGAAAGGGAAGTAGTAGCGAATCATAACTTTGGGGGATTACATTAGAGCAAATAGAGTATCTTTTCTTATTACTGTGTTACCAAATGAGGTACTTGTTTTTGATCACGTGACGTCCGATTCAAAAATTTTAATGGGACACCCTGTATATTTGTGTGACTTTTGGTGTTCCTCCCGATAAAACAATTCCAACAAACTAGCACACTAAGGATCTGAAGTGATTAATTCAAGAGTTACAGGTACTTAAAAAGGATGGTACTACTACTACTACCATTGATTATAACATGTACCCCTACAGTTAAATGACTTTGGTAGTGTTTCATAATGGTAGCGGTACAGTCCTTTAAGCACCTGTAGCTCTTGAATGAATCACTTTAGACCCCAAGTGTGCTAGTTTGTTGGAATTGTTTTATCAGGAGGAACACAAAATGTCACAAATATATAATATATAATAATATATCTTATTAAAATTTTTGAATCGGACGTCACGTGACCACAAACAAATACCTCATTGGGTGACATAATAATAGGAAAAGATGCTATATTTGCTCTAATTTACACCCCCAAAATTATAATTCGCTACTGCTGCTCAGTTCTGATATATTGCTTGTATTAATCGTCGTGGGACACCCTGTGTATAGAAAATCTAGCGTTAAATGACAATGAGCGTCGCTACGCCCACATGGGTGTTTCGATATGTAGAATATGTAGAAAGCTATCAAAAAGTTGATGACTGGATTCGTAAGGTCAATGTCTTATTGTTCAACGAAACATCGCATACCATTTATTATTATTAATGTTCTATACTCATGGATCAATGACAAGAAAACTACTGCTACACGCACAGACATTGTTTAACAACAGCAAGTCGGTAATTCAAATATTAATGCCTACATTATTTTGACGGAAGATGTAGTTTTGCATCCACGGCTTAATGTTGGCACCTTCATTTTGTTTCAATGTATTGCGTCACTAATGTACAAGCAGACTAGCATGGCTTCATAGACCTAATTTTCCTAAAGTAGTCGGCGATGAAACAGAAATATGTTTAGATGTGTCAAATACCACGAAATAACTGTTAAGAGAGGAGGCTCCTGTATTTTTAAAATATCTGAAAGTATATTTCTAGAAAAACCTATTTAACTGGGAAACTGAATGGGCATAGATTCGGTGTACAATGTCACATCAATTGCTGTAGTAAATAAGCAGTAGCCATGTAAATCAAATTTGAATATAATTGACCCGCATCTATTTGAACACTTTAACATTGAACTTACACTTTGCATGCTAATCAGACATTTGCATAGTGATCCGCTTTTAATCTAATTGAACTGTCATTAAAGATGTTATTGGAGGGTGAAGTTACACCTAAATATTCAGCTAAATCTCCAAAATCGCAACAGTAGTTTCAAACTCCATGTTGATTGAGGAAATGTATGTTTAAATAGCTTTCAAATCGCAAAAAATAACAACTTTAAAAACTAACGATTAACTGTCTTTAGAAACCTACATGAATCCAACGATTTGGCGAAACTATGGCTATCATAGAATACAGAATATATCCGATATGACACTCTGTCTAAAAGAATTGGCCTGGCATTATGCCAAACCCACAGGTAGTAGGTAACCTATTATATATGAAAATATGGTGTACAGCTAGAACACTCAGTTACTGACTTAATAACGAGTTTTATGGTTAAGGTGCTAACACTACTAACTTGTGATTTTACTTTATCATCTCAAACCTAAGTTATACGAGCTTCATTAAAACGAAATGATGACATTTTCGACTAGTTTATGGTGGAAAAAATTAAACTACAACAGGTTGTTGTTGTTATTATATGGGTTTAGTGTTAAAAATGCAAATTTAACGTGGAGTGTAGCTTACCTAATTGTGCCATTGCAGAGACCACTGTGACAAACGAAAATATAATAATGATGTGGCAATTTGTTCTTTGTCCACCCATAGTACCCTGAAAAAAAAGAAGATCCATCAGTATAGAGCAAAGCTTTGCTATGTCATAAAAAATTACACTATCTAACAATAAAAGTGCAGATTGATCAAAAGTAATTATTCTTACGGGAGTTGTAATACTGAAAGCGGGTTTTAAAAAAATATAGTTTCTTTGTTCTGTCTGAAATGATCGTTATTGTTAAAGATGTCCTGTCAGGGGGTCAAAATGTTACACAGATTGGCGTACTAATACGAAGGCATGTGGTGTCCTAATAGGTTGACGAACCACTGTTGTATGAGAATAAAAAATTAACGAGGACCGACAGAATAATAAGTTCCAATCCTATGTGTTGAAAATGTTGTTTTACAATCATTCGCTTATAGTTCGGAGTCAGCGAAGAATATTTGTTAATCTCGGGAGTCAGTATTCGTATCCTGTCAAGCACTCGCACAGCATCTATGCTGTTTCAACGTCAAATGAGAGCACTCAAGGTCATCTAATGTGGCGCTTTCGACTTCCAAGAAAGATCAAATACGCCGCTGCTTCTCGTTAGTTTTGTTATTCTCGGGTTATACTTTTGCTACAGATACTAAATCGAGCATAGAAAGAAACGTTAAAGTAAATGAAAATGATATCAAATTATGTCTAAATAGCAGATAAGTGTGTGTATCGAGTGTGAATTGTTATTTTGGTATACCGCCACTGTTTCATAGCCATTTATTATATGTACGTATAAAAAAGATAATTTGCCCTAACTTCCCAGGTGGTTTTCGGGTTCATATGACATCTTCCGTAATAACTATATAATTAATATTTTTCTTATACTAGACAACAAGTGATGTGATTTGCATATCTAATATACAAAAAAATGATATTTTTGGAGGATCGAAGAACATGAGGATAAATTTGTTATACTAGCGCCTACAGAAGTAGAGACAGTTTTTCTAATAAGTACAAAATTATTAAATTGACTGACTGTAATAGTTATTGTTATCAACAACCAAGTCACTTCAAACACATATAATATTCCTGAGTTACGTTCGGAATAGTTATAAGACACTTAAATTTGGACTTCGTAATTTCTAAATTATAAAGCTATCAGGTACTAGCGGTAGTAGTAGTAAACTTTATTGCAATATACTAAAGACACACCCAAAAGGCGATGCTCAGCATCATAGGGATTTGGTTTACTGGTCTTCCACTAGACCACTCTATCCTAAAACTTATCCTAACAACTAACATGAAAAACAAGTTGACAGGAAATAGATTACTTCCTTGTTCTCTATGGTAGTGAGCTACGAATTAACAGCACATTATTCCAAAGTGTAATATTACCGAATGAAGATTTATATTTTATTTTAAAATACGATACAGATAACTGTCTGATGTATTGTGGAATCTGGTCATATAACTTACGCAATGCGTAAAAGATCTTTGATGAGATTATCGCATATCAAATTCAAGCTCCAACTATGAGCTTGAGTCCTGCATATAAGATGTAGATGTAGATAAACTGATTTTTTATTATTTCGTAGTAAACGCGTTGTATCCAAAAGGGCTCTTACAGTCCATTGATATGGTTTGTCCAATATTAAAAGAACTTGGAGGTCCTTCAAATCATCTTCCTCCAACAAGATAAGTGATTTTCGAATTTTTTAATTATTGCTCCGCCACCACGGACACGATTTTCAAGAAATATACTCTTCCTGTCTTTATCGTGGTAGTAAATTTAATTGTCTAGTTGTTGGGTTATAGAGGGTAACATGACGTCTCAAGTCTATGGCTTTGATGGTGAAGAGCGCATGTTAGTAAGTGTTTGGAGAATATCCAATAGTGCTAGGCTCATTTTTTTCTGTTAGCAATCGAAAGCATACAAGGTACATCCATCAAGGGAGGCTTATTAAAAATAATGGAATGAAAATAATCCAAATTATGAATTGCCAATTATATGTGCATGTGTGTCTTGAGAGGCTTAAAAAACAGATGAATCGTAATGAACATATTTGATTCCAATGTATGTAGTTATTATGAGTGAACCAGTAACAGATAAGTTTCATAATTTCATCGTGCAATACATTTTGTTTTTCAGGCGGATGTCCGCATTCATCACCTGCGTTCGCAATGCAGCGGGATCGGCCTTAACAAACAGAAATACATGTATGTACAAACCTTTTTCGAAATGCATTCATTCATGATCAATTTGCACAGTACATTGTAACGTGGTTTTTATATATCTGAAACCGGTCACTGGTTTAACGACTCATAGTAGGATTTTGTAAAATTACATTTACTTGTTTATTTAGTTGATAAGAGGGGTCGCTAACTGCTTTTAATTACATGTTAATACAAAAAATTTCCGTAAGAACCCATTGTATTTCCAAGCTACAACAACAATCTTTATGCCAGTACCTCACTTGGTGTAGCGTATTTGTGTAACGGCATCGCTGTAGTTGCCCAAATATTCGGGGTATTTGAGCAAATGTCACAAATATGCCACCCTCGGTCGGCATCGTTGGCTTCAATATTCATCTTATTGAGTCGCAGCTAATTCATATAGCATCAAACGGGCGTGCGGTTTCCCCTCATTTTCCTTATCTAAGAGTTAATCCAAGGATGAACTATGGATTATGTTGACATTTATTGTGGTCAACCGATGACAGATGAGCTTGCTTTGGAGCTTATGAAAACATGAATTTTGTCATTGACATCTAAGACGTCGATGGATTTTGATTATAGCCACAAGGTGTGTTCTTTTATTCCATTCATGAGTAAGCACAAAATACTGTAGATGAGTTGCAGTGACGTCACAGATGAATTTTGAATAAAATTTGGATTGAACTTAAGAACCTGTGGCGTTTGATAACTGGCATATGACATTTGGCAAAAATTTCCCTCTTTCGTCTTCTACTCCAATGCTTACTTCCCCCACTACCAAAACAATCGTATCCGTCAGGGTTCCACGCCCATAGATTCGATAGATTAGCGCTGCATTCATCGGTGAAAAAAATAACAATTTGATGCTTCATCCCATTTTGGCTGCTCAAATTTACAAACACTGTAATAGATTTCCGATTGATGCGCAAAGCCATCGACTGAATAAAAGAACACGCCTATAGTCTGTAGTGAAATTAGTCAAAAATATGAATACAAAGGTCAGGTTGTACGGATCACAATTACGGCAGTGTTCTGAGGCCAATCCGTGGTGGCAAATCAAAGTTAAATAAGCTTAACCACTGGTTTCCTCTGTGAAAGGGAGTTTTCCGATAACTACTGGTTAACCTTCACCTGTCGATTGAGTGACTCCCAGAGGTCAACAATGATTGTGAAACTGGGCCGAAGCCTTATCATGGTTAGTATGTTAGTTTTTCCATCAAGAGGTGCGATTTATTTTATTTATTTATTTATTTAGCGTATGGCTACATGGATTAATTGGTAATAAGAATTAAATAATATAACGAAATACAAATATTAAATTTAAAACAAACAAAAATAAATAGTTTTTAGATTTTAAAATTAAGACCATTTATCCAGTCAACTACAGACTTCGAGGCTTCGAAGAAATCCGACTGTTGTCCAGCATATGCGGTAATCGGGCATTCGGTGACAATATGCTGAACAGTCTGCCGGGGCTCTCCACAGTCACAGGACGGTGATTCAGATATCCCCCATTTAAAGAACAAGTCACGACAGATGCCATGCGACGTTCTGACTCGATTAAGGGTTTTCCGTGTATGGCGAGGCAATTCCATTCCTGGCAGGGTTAAAGTGGGGTCCATAGTTGGTGGAGCCTGTACCGGCTTCTGGACTTCCCAATCCCTCCTCCAGTGCTCATCAACTTGGAAGCCATCCCGCAAGAGCCGTTCTGCAAATGGTAATGGGGGATTTCTAGATTTCAACCTCCGAAGATCTGCGTCATCTAGGTCAGTATGCAGTGGAAGTTGGGGATTGGATAGTATTTTGTTGTATTCCTTCACCAGTTTATCCTGTCTACGAATATGAGGAGGAGTGATATGGCACAGAACGGGCAGCCACGGTAGGGGGGTAGTTTTTAGACAGCCACTAATTATTCTCATTGTCTCATTCAATTTGGTGTCAATCATTTTTGCATGAGGGCTGTTTAACCGTACTGGGGCGCAGTATTCAGCAGTAGAATAAACAAGACTGAGGGCTGATATTCTGAGGGTGGTTGCGTTTGCCCCCCAAGTGGTACCGCACAATTTATGAATAATATTGTTTCTGGTGCTAAGCTTTGCTGCTGTGTTTTCTAGATGTTTTCTAAATGATAATGTTCGGTCCATTGTTATCCCCAAGTATTTTGGGTGAGGATTGTAGCGCACTAAGTTGTCATTGAAGTATACCTGAGGTTCAGTTCTAGCTTGCTTGTTATTGAGGTGAAAGCATAACACTTCAGTTTTCATCATATTTGGAATCAGCCTCCAGTTTGCAAAATATCTTCCCATCACACTAAGGTCTTCCGATAAGATACTACTGCCCTCCTCTATTGTATTACTACGAGCGGCTAGAGCAATATCGTCGGCATACATGAACTTCTTTGAAATGGTGTTGGGTATATCAGAAATGTATAGGTTGAATAAGACTGGAGCAAGAACTGAGCCCTGGGGTAAACCATTATTTAGGTGCCTCATTTTACTTCTGCTGTCACCCGTTATTACTTGGAAGGGCCTATCGCAAAGCATGTTGTTTAGAGGTGCGATACTGTGCGACCACGGTATCAGAAAACTGCCAATTCTATAAAACTACAGAAATCTTTGATTTACTTCTTAAGCTTATATCGTAAAACGCAAGGTCAAAACCCTTATTTTTAACGCGAGATAACACACAAAATTTTAAGCAGTGCACTTCAATATCGACAAAATCACAAATTTTCAAGGATTACAAAGCTTTTCAAGCAAAAATGGCAAACTGCTGGACTGAGGAACCTTTTACTTCCCACACCGATAGGTGAGGGGAGTATTGTGATTGCAAAAATTTTCGATTTTGAGATAATACGCTTTTTAGGCGTTTTATGATGTCTACATAACGAAAATCCATGTCACTCATTTCCGTCGGTTTGTCTGTCTGTCTGTCGGTCTGTCGGTGTGTCTGTCCGCGTTTTTCTACCCTCGTAATCTCAACAACCGCTGCATGGATTATGATGAAATTTCGGCACCGATATGCTGTAAGGTCCTAGTAGGTAATGCTGCCATAATTTTGAAAATCGGTGCAGGGGCGGCGGACTAATTAGCAAAAAACAAGAAAATTAAATATCCCTTAAACTTCGATTTTAGGCGTTTTAGGGGTTCCTGATCATTTTTTACTTTTTTGGGTGGAGGTGTAATTGGGGTGGTTAGGGGGTGGGGGGTTGTAAAAACTAAAAAATTTGTTCTATTCATAATAGCCTGTGCATTGACCTGTGAAAGGGAGACCTAGCGTCATAATACCCTTTTTTAGGTCCATCCAAAAATTGCCTTGCCCATTACAGAAATCAAAGGAATTTTCTGATGTATAATACTCAAGTATTGTTTTAGATCGTTCTGAATTTAGTAACATGGAAATTATGGAATTGATTTTAATGGAATTTAGATATAGTATTATCACCGTGACGAGGATTAAAAATGCGTATGGCTTTTAAAAATCATGTCAGTGGCGGCGCAGCAATAATAAAAACTAAAAATATAAAAATAGCTCAAACTACGTTTTTAAGAAATCTGGGGTTGCTGATCGTTTCGTTTCGTCCAGTTGAAGCTCGCAGAATAAAAATTGTATCGTTTTAGTTCCTCCATTTTTTTATATATTATGACAAATCTACTAACTAGAAAGTTACTGGATTGAATGATTCGATGACATATTGATGTAAAGTGCTCTAACTCGCCTTTATCCTTTTCAATTTTCTAATACAGGGACAAATCTTGAAATATGGGAAAATTACCATAATGTTCCCTATTTTTTACATGTTTCTGAAGAACTAGCAATTGCTACAACAACAGAAACACTGTGTCTGGAACACTTTTGTCATCTATTTTTACCTGAAGATGTCAAAACAGCTTTCTAAATTCGATGAAATCGGTCGTTGCTCAGTGTGAAGTCGATACGCATGAACAAAGTGATTTTCAAAACACAAAAATTATTAAGAGATTCTTGTGTCCCACAAAAAATTATCAAATAAATTCCGCTATCCTGATTCAACTCGAAGAATGTTGCGGTGAACTTCAATAGATTTATTAATGTCATAGTATAAACCTGTTGTTGCATCTCGACCAGAAAAAAATAATTACCATTAAATTGCCTTACATAATAATCTGTATTCAGAAAGGCCACAACGTATTAATGTTATGTTATTATCGACTACAAAGTGAGCTTTCTGGGTACTGCGCGTCAGTGTTGCCAGATCGAAGAATACAATAAATAGACTCCAAATCACTAAACTATATTTCAGGAATTCGGTAATAATACGAAACAAAAACTAAATAAGGCAATAATCAACCACGAATACATATTCTTGATTTATATGGATGCCAATGTAAGAATCCTGTGCGATTTAAATATATCTCTGCAACTACAAATTAGTCTCAAAGTTCGCTTCTCAGCAACAGATATTCTTTCACAATCTCTAGCAGTGCCCAATATTATATTGCATAACCCGTATGGGGGCGGGTTAGAATATCTCCCATCGTATATCCTGCGTGTCGTAAAAGGCGACTAAAAGGAACCGAACTACTGTCGGTATAAACAGTAACCTCTTCTCAACCAACAGCTTTGGGTGGACGAGTTGAGAAGAGTCAGGACACCTTCTTGTCCTTGGGGTGAGAAATTGCCCCTAAAGGCGGATGAACCAGTAGATACCATCTGGTCAACGGCATGAGGATGCAGAAAGCAAATGGGAAACAACTGCATTAAAGACGTTAAAGATATCCCAAGAGAAGCTCGTAAAATGAGTAAATGCATTTTACGAGTTCACAACATGTCTGTTAAGACATTGTGACTATGACGATGAATGGAATATACGTATGCCTATAACTGCATTCACTGAAGAAACGGAGTGAAAAATTATTTCAAACCCATATTTTGGGGCTTTACTCGGATAAATCGAACTTAATTTTTCTGTCCATAATAACATCACTGCTCTCAGTATGCAGCTTTGTAGACGGTGTGCATATAACCCTTAACCATACAGTAAAAATTTACGTATATTGTGCATAGTTACTCCGTTTGTTCGGTGGATAAGGATAGTATATATTTAATAGAAATGTGCCACCTAAAGTATCCTTTAACTGTAATATTACGTAAAGTGCCATTATTTGTTTACTTAAGTAAGTAGTATACTCATTGAACGAAAGATCATTGACATATGACAAAAACAGCAGTGGGCCTAGTACAGATCCCTGAGGTACACCCAGTCACAAGCAATGCCCCTTGTGATGGTTTTACTTGTATATTGCAACATCCGGTATATGGGATAAACATTCTGGTTGTCAGGGCAACGGAGGAAGTTTGACCTTTCTTCATTAGACGTTTTTCAACCGTTGCGGCCAGCGCTTAAAATTATTACGATTGTAAGAGTATCTTAAATAGAAATATATTTAGGTGTATGGAGCAATAGTGCTTTTGTCTCCAACCACATCACCCTGATCCTTTTTCCTTTTAGTAATAGAATCAAAAGCTTTGAAAGGATCAGAAAATAGTAAAGAAATCACATTTGTGCCACGATCCAACTGCGTATACACGGTGAGCCCTAAGTTCATGCTTTTTTGACTGTGTACATAGAAGTCTTGAAAGTAAGCAACATAACATTTTCCAGAAAACCGAAAAGTAAGCGAGATACATAATACAAAAATGGGCTGGCGTATCCAATACGAACCTAGTCTGTTTATGTTTAGTTTTCTGCTGGGATTTTTATCAAATCGATTAGACATTGTACCTGTCAGATAGGGCAGTAGTCACTTTTTGGTTACCATTGTTAAATTGGTAAATTCTCAGTGGCACATTATTATGAGAGAAATTTAAAGATTTACCAATTTGAAATTAACTATGATTAAGTGAAAGTGACTAGTGCAATGCCTGATTGATAAGACTAAAATCCTAGCGAAAACTACACATAAACAGCCTACGTACGTCTTGATACACAAACCCTGATTTAGTTTTTTGGATGCTGTATCTCGCTTGTTTTTCAGTTTTCGGGAAAAATTTATTTGAAAAAGTTATTTACTTTAATAAGTTCTATACAGGGCTTAAAGAAAGTATCAACTTGGCACTTACCCCATATGTATTCTAGGTAACTGCAAGAAGTAGTTTCTATCGATTCTTTGGCTTGGAATCCATGTTGTTGAGCTAATGGTATCTCGTATTTTACAGCAAAAGAAATAATTTGTTTGGATATGAATTTCTCACACGCTAAGAAAGACCTGTTAAGTTTAATTTTGTGTTAGAATTTAGCCTAAATATTTCCTTGATCGTGCTAAAATTGTTAGCGAGGCATGTGTCGGGCTTGAAAAAGTTGGTTTGACGGGTACTTAGACTGCGCAGTGTTTGTTGTTGTATAAAGAACAGTGTTTTGATTTTTTTAAGCATAAGTAAGCTATTTTTCTTGTTATTGAATTGGAAGTACGTCACTCCTTCTTCATGATTATAATTGATTGGGATTTCCGATTTGTTTCCATACGAGCATGGACAATATGGACATACCAATAAAACATCAAGTATGTGAGTGAGATGCTTAGTTTCCTCAACGATTGAAACGACTGGCACTTGTAATCTAGATTAAGATAACCAAAAACACAAAATCCATTCAACCGCTGGCTGATCGAATCTGGTTCGGCTACGGTGCCGGGACCAGGTGTAAAAAAACGTTAATAGATGCCTGCGCTCTGAGAAAGGTATCGAAATTATTTTTTTTTTCGCTCAGTTTATTTTAGCAAGGTCGCGTGCACCGCATGCTTTGAATACCTCTCAAATGGGAATTCCTATGGAAAAAGCTCCAAGCCATACGTTTATGTTAATAATTCGGGTAATCTATCTATAGTAAACAAGGCGCACCTTAACGAAGAATAGTTTTTTTATTGTTATTTTGATATTCATTATTCAAATTATATTTCCAGTATTCTTAGTATGCGTGCGTATTTATAAAAGTGCGGACGTCAACCTGTAAACAGACCTTTAGTATAAAATCGCAATCTCTATTAGAATTTCATTGTGTAATATCTATGGTATTACATCTCTCTGTGAACACATACGTATCTTCAGGTGAAGCAGAAGACTAGGTGCTTCATAGTTTTTAAATAAAATTTGACGTTATACCAGTTAGGTTAACATTTTGCTTTGCATCCAAATCTATGTTTTTTATTATTTGTAAAACTGTAGGTATGTGCCTGTGGATCTTTCGGGCGCTAATAGGTGCTTTGGCCTCAGTTAAGTCACAAGATGCAAGATATCGTTTAAGTACTAATCTGTAGGTTTCTGGCCCGAGGGTGACTCGTAACATTTTGTTTCAATTGTGGATTTGCTTTTCAGATGCTTTACGAAATGGAGCTGCTGCTATTTCTTCATGACCTCAAAAATAGGAAATCATAAAATATAAGAATGTCTTTAGCGCATGCAACCAGTTTTCACTGATTAAAAGGAAAACTCATATTACCATATGAGACTAACACATGTTCATTATTTTTCCGCAATATGAAAGCTTTTGTTCCCAAGTTATTAGGTTGTCAAACATAGAGTTATATAGAACAAATAAATTCAAGCATATTGATTTTAGTAATTAAAGTTTCATTATATTTCTTCATTGTATACGAGGTAAACCTATTCCCTACTATTTCAGTAATTCTGTAAAAGTTAAAGGCGACCATTGATCAATACTGTTTTTCTTCTCGCTCATAACTTATGAGATATTTATGTGTTTTAAGTTGTATGAGAGTTCAGCGGAAGAATAGGTTTAGTCCGAATTTTAGTCCCACCGGGCTACTGTTCACATCGTGGGGCAAGCAATCACTGGGTCCTCATGACGTGCGACTTAAGTGAACGAAGGGAACCAAGGATGTTGTTTCTCTTTTTAATAAGGTTTTTGCTTAATGTTGTTTGAAGAAGATAGATCAAGTGCTGCTCCTAGATATCTAGGCGCTTTCTTGTATGCGAGCAACCTGTTATCCTGGTATTTTAAGCTTTGTATTCGCTGAGCTACTACTTAGTTGGAAGCGCGATAATTTATGGACTTAGCTGAAACCTCCACTCAACAAAAGTCTCCTAAAAGCTTATTTAGATCAGATGAAATCACATCCTGTGTAACATCGAGCGATTAATGGATAGCATCCAATCAGTAGCATATCTGCAGATTCATGAACTGGTCGCTGATCTAGTTGCTCATTGTCATTACAGCTGGAAGGTGATATTACTACCCTTCGTTTTATCAGTTAAGCGAAACATTTTGACAAAACGTTTGATACAGTAAGTTATATATCAATCCTGTTATTGGTGTACTCTTATATGCAACTTATTTTTTAACGCCGGTACTCTGTAACCTAGCAACGGGTTTCTATGCACTATATACTATAGAATCTGGTGGCTTCGTAAACATGTCAGCGTAGCACTTTGTGGTAGGCCTGATCATCAGGGTCGTCGTGGTGATAGAAACACGTTTCTATCTCTAAGGTTCGTATTCATAGCCGTTTCTCAAGTATCCCTTAAGTACTACCCAAAGGATACCTGAGGGCTTGCTTGAGGTTTACTTGAGGGTTACTCAGGTGACCCTCAAGTCTGGCTTTCCTTGTGTGTCTGTTTCCTAGACAACATCTACCGGACGGCGGGGTTCATTCAGCGACGTTGTCATGTTTAAAAAATATGTCAATTTGTTATGACTATGCTTACGCATTTTTATGTTTTCTGTTATCTCTTTTTGTTTCGTGCCAGTATTTCGTGTTTTGTGCCGGACATTTTTCTGGATGTGATAGAAACTGACAACACCATACTCCAAAATTAACCAACAAAATCGCCTTGACTGCAACGGAATGTCACGTTGACATGTCATGTTAACATATCGTTACTTGAGTATTACTCAAGGGATCCTTACGTAAGGGACCCTCAAGTAAGGTTTCGAAACACAAAACCTTATTTAAGGGACCCTCAAGTATTAAGGGACCCTTAAGTATCGACTATGAATACAACCCTAAGTTACAGAGTACGGACCTGGCCACATCTCCAGGTTACGACGTCGCCGTCGTGAAGGTGGAATGTCACGTCGAACGTCGTCGTCAACGTGGAACGCCACGTCGAACGTCGTCGCCAACGCGTGGCTAGTAGGCCCGATTTTGTCAACAGACGCATTTTAACAAAAGCTTTGATCAATCAGAGCAGCCCATTCAAGAACATGCATCTGCTCTGAGAACATGCATCTGCTCTGAGTGGTAAAAGCCTTTGTTAAAATGCGTCTGTTGATAAAATCGGGCCTACTAGCCACACGTCGGCGACGACATTCGACGTGGCGTTCTACGTTGACGTTGATGTTCGACGTAGCGTTCCACGTTGACGGCGTCGTGACGTGGAGATGTGGCCAGGCCCTAAAGGCGAAGATGTTTTCCATTGTTTTGAAAGGCTGCTTCTATGTAGGTTCTCAAGGAGAGGACTTGGTTGTTGCAATTTCGTGTTGGCAAGCCAGCGCCAGCGTAGACCATAGTACAGCGTGTTCTACCTTGGACTCCAATAACCTAGCAGGATGACTGTGAAGTTCGCTTTTTAAGGAGATGTTCACCTTGGGAGCTACCTAAAACTAATAATGAATATGGTGAATCGTCTTTTATTAGTGATCAAGGAGAACTGTATCCGGCCACCGTACATTAAACAAAGACTGTTAATGTACGGTGATCCGGCGTAATAGCTTGCCGAAACTAGAGTGTAAGGAATGAGTAGTTCTGCGCATTTTTCTCCACAATGGTCTCTAGATACTCGACAGTACAGGGTAGTGTACATCTTATAGCGATTACTGTGTGTTTGGCCTTCTATTTATCTTACCTACTAGAATCTTGATAATGGGCATCCGTCACTCTCCACATATGGCAAGCCAAACCTAAACTGCACCTCGTCTTCAATCCGCACAGAACAGTTCTTATAACGTCTTCATTGACGTGGCTGCATGCCATTGTCACAGTTGAGGTAGAGGCTTGCCAGTTTCGATGCAGCAGGATATAGGTGCTCATTTATTTATAAGGCTATCAATTGGATTCGGTATCATTTTCAACAAATTGAACAAATTGTAATGTACGGTAAGAGCGATATCGGCGTTGACTGAATACGTATTCGAAACAGATCAATACACCACGACTATTTATGAAACTATTCAACTACTAACCCAATCTCACTGCCACCCCATAGGCAGTAATATTGACCACTAACAGACTACGATGACTCTAAGCACATACAACTCAGCCCAGCACATACAGTTATGTTGTATGAACGTTAGTCAGAAGCTTCGTAATCTTATATGGGGTGTCCCACGACGATTAAGACAAGTAATATACCAGAACTGGGCAATAGTATAGAATTATAATTTTGGGGATGTAAATTAGAGCAAATGTTGTGTCTTTTGTGTCATTTTGTTGCCCAATGAGGTATTTGTTTTTGGTCACGTGACGTTCGATTCAAAATTATTAATGGGACACCTTTCTGTCTTCCTCCCGATGAAACAATTCCAACAGACTCGCACACTTGGGGTCTAAAGTATATTAATTCAAGAGCTACAGGTACTTAAAGCATCGTACCACTACCACTGATTATAACATGTACCACTACAGTTAAATTATTTTGCTAGTGTTTCATAATGGTAGTGGTATAGTTCTTTAAGTACCTGTAGCTCTTGAATTATTCACTTTAGACCCTAAATGTGCCAGTTGGTTGGAATTGTTTTAGCGGGAGGAACACAGAAAGGCACAAATATATAGGATGTTCCACTAATAATTTTGAATCTGTCGTCACGTAACCAAAAACAAATACCTCATTGAATAACACAATAATAAGAAAAGATACAACATTTGTTTTAATTTACACCTCCAAAATTATAATTCTCTACTACTGCCCAGTTCCGATTGTATTGCTTGTCTTAGTCATCGTGGGGTATAATTATCACATAGATAGGAACGATAGCCCACAGGACATAGGGATCAAAGCTTTGCTATACTTTAGCGTGCCAAAAACTGGCACGCAGTGCTTCAGTCGGTATATACTCGTAGTATTTTTATAGGTGATATATTAATTGCATTGTTTTCAAGATTATCGTATGCTTGATTTGAGATTTCAGTATTCTTGCCTTCAAGACTGTCCCGGTTTTTAATAGAAAATACTTAATTAGTGTAACCCTATATAATAAAAAATGCCACATTCTTGGTTTAAGATTACGGCAGCTTTACGCATAAAATAAAATACCTGAAAGATGTGTGTAAGGATCATCAATAGGTAACCAATCTTTTTCTCGTATTGTACCACTCTTAACATTCACGCGCAAAAATAGGACAATCGGCTCCTCTCATCACTCACCATACCATTTTTTCTTTTGTGATAAATTAGCAGACTCCTAATCTCATATAATTCAATCGGCAGTTCGTTGAATTTTGAATGTAAACAGAGATTCACGATCGTATAAATCGTGGGTAGGCTCTTTAGTAGGAGGTAGACGTAAATAAATGAATATGTAATTAAAATAATAAATATACTTGGTGTGCTCTTGATCATAAAACACTGGTATTACCCGATCACGAAAAAAGTCGATATGACAGAAACAAATCGTTTTGACCTCAAGCGCGCTCACTTGCCTGGAAAGATAACTGGTGCTCGATAATTTTGCAATTCATGAATGATAGGCGCTTAGATGGATAACAAGGGAATTTCTCATACGTGACGTGAATAGATACCTACTATGTTTTCATAAGATGGTCAATCCCCATTCGATGCATTTTGTCTCCAATCACAGCCAGTTTACTCCATTCTACTTAAGAATAATTGTAACCATGGGTTAATATTTTTATGACAAACGAAACTAACGTAACAATACCTTAGATCGTCGGTGCCTTAGCTAAGCTAAATATGTTCGCAGTGAAAAGCATAGATGCTGCACATTTGATCCGGATAATGCCATCTGGTGGAAGCTAGAGCAGTGAAAAGGGATGGGTTTTAGCAGAGATGGCAAGCTCAATTATATCTGGTCCTCACAGTAACAACTGAGCATAGAGGTAATAAACAACTAATTCTAATAGGCCGACATCTTTCCTTTCATATTGGCTTCCAGATACGGCAATCATAATTGTTTACGATCGCCTTAATTGTATAGTATTCAGAAATATTCCGTTCTACGTTAAAAAAGACGGTATTTTGATGGTTCAGGAATGATTACCGCAAAATCAATAGATATGTTGACCTCTATTGCGTTACTGCATATTTGTTCATCATAAACGCGAAGTCTTCCATAATTTTGAGGAGCTGGTAATGCCGCATACGCTCTACTGTCAAACGTTTGCTTTGTTTATTGTTTGTGCGTCTTTTCTGCTTGGTCAGTAAAATCGAATTTGGTATTTGTTGGTAACTGTAGTGAAGCTTTACGGACTTGCTGTGCTATATTCGAGTGTAGTTTAACAGTTTTTCAAGATGGAACTCAAAAAGTGCAGTGTTTGTAATATGGGTTGCATTAGAAGAACTTTCAGGTTAATTGGCGTTACACAGCATTGTTTATAATTTGAACTCCCACTGCGAGGTCACAGCTGATCAATGCTTGGAGGCTGAAGTGTCAAAGATGATGGCTTTCAGCGTGCCATGCTGAAGTGGTTTGTTTACTACCTCTATGCTCAGTTGTTACTCTGAGATCTGGTCTTATATCTGAATAAACTTAGTTGGCTGTTGTCCAAAGAAAGCGGTAATACAAATGATATTAGCATAGAGAATAGTACCTGATAATGTTCTAATGGAGTGGCTGTAGATTTTCGAGTCAATATGATTGAAAAGAGAAAAGGATAATAATTAATGAAGTGGCATAGGACATGGGTGACGACAATCGATAGAGTATGAACTAAAGAAAGTGATTTTTGGCCTGCAGAGTTTAATTAGAAAATTTGTTTTAAATTAATTATTTATTAATATAAGGTATAAAGGGTGTCCCTGAATTTCCTTGACAATGATATTCTCATAACCAAAAGAAATTCAAACGAAAACTGAGCGGAATTTTTGAAAATTCTGTATTTCAACTCTTAAAACTCACCCCAACCTTTTTTCAAATAGCGCCCCATAGGTTTTCTTACATATGCAAGTGATATCCCTATTTAATCTAAAATCTTGTGGAACCTTTGATATTATACGGCAAACTTATTTTTTTCGTGGAATCATAAGCATAATATGAATAAAATAAGAATTTGTTTGACGCAAAAAATGGTTAAAGAAGAAAAAAGTGGGTTTTTGAGGGTACTGAATGACCTATCACACATGCTTTGGAAAACATATTTTTTTATTTTTTATTTATCTATCTCATGATACAGAAAAAATGGTTTGTGTATTAAATCAAAGGCACTAGGAGATTTTAAGTAAAACAATGGCCTCATTTATATAGGAAAAGCTGTGGGGTGCTATTTGAAAAAAAAAGTTGGGGGTGAGTTTTAGTTGTTGAAGTACAAAAAAAATGTTTCGAAAGCATCGTACGATAGACCATTTAGTACCCTTGAAAAGTCCACTTCGTCTTCTTTTTATCTGTTTTTCTTACGAAAACATTACGGTCCAAACAAATCCTTATTCTATTTACCTTACGCTTATGACTTAACGAAAAAAAAAGGTTTTTGTACAAAGTCGAAGATTTTAAATGGCATAGTGTAGCAAAAACTATTGGGTACTATTTTTAAAAGAAGGTTGGGGTGAGTTATAAGGGTTGAGTACAAAAAAAAATTTGGATAGCATGGTATGATAGATCCTCTAGTACTTTCAAAAATTCCACTCGTTTCGTTTGAACTTTTTTTTGTTACGATAACATCACCTATCAAGGAAATTCAGGGGCACACATACGTTTACCCAGTTCCACCAATAGTACGTTATTATACTTTCTATTACCACTGTCTAATAATCTTGGCCTACCAGCACTTTTTTATATCTAATCTCACCCAAATACGCAGTCGTCTTTACCAGGAATCAAATGATTGCAGAAAATTACTCACTTCCAGTACTAATGTCCACATTCACGACGACGGCGACGCAATAGGAAAACTGTAATCATGAAACATGTCAATTCGATATCTAGGTAAACTATAAATAGACTGCGGAGCTTCTAACCACTTAATTTTTCGCAGACGGAAATAATTGTACGGCTGGCTCTTAATTATATAGGAAGCTTCCAAATGGTTTATGGAGCTCGGAATAAATAAGCAAACTTAGAATTATTTTTGCAGTAACAATCGCTATCAATTTTTCAATGTTTGACAGACCGGTCCGTAGGAAATCTGCTCCCCTTACAAAGGTAATGGAGCAGCAATCGTGCGCAAAAGTGATTTGCAGCAATAAGAAGCACATACAGAGTTAATATGGTCGCTGCTACCTTCTTGTGTTAAATATTATAGGATACGTAGATACGAAAAGGAGTAAAATCATAGGTTGTTGTTTTAGTCTTTCACCTACGAGTAGATGTTTTCCTCCTCAAGTAAACCTGCTTTGAAAGCGGTGTCGCTATGTAATTCATACAGGGTGTCCCACGACGATTAAGACAAGTAATATATCGGAACTGGGCAGTAGTAGCGAATTATAATTTTGGGCGTGTAAATTAGAACAAATGTAGTACCTTTTCCTGATATTGCGTCACCCAACGAGGTATTTGTTTTTGGTCACGTGACGTCCGATTCAAAAATTTGAATGGAACACCCTGTATATTTGTGAATTTTGGTATTCCTTCCGATAAAACAATTCCAACAAACTATCACACTTGGGGTGTAAAGTGATTAGTTCAAGAGCTACCGTTACTTAAAGGATGGTACCACTACCACTGATTCTAACATGTACCCCTACAGTTAAATTACTTTGGTACAGTGTTTCATAATGGTAGTGGTACAGTCCTGTAAGTACCTGTAGCTCTTGAATTAATCACTTTAGACCCCAAATGTGCTAGTTTGTTGGAATTGTTTTATCGGAAAGAACACAAAAAGTCACAAATATACAGTGTCCCATTAAAATTTTTGAATCGGACGTCACGTGACCAAAAACAAATACCTCGTTGGGTGACGCAATAATAGGAAAAGATACTACATTTGTTCTAATTTACACGCCCTAAATTACAATTAGCTACTACTGCCCAGTTCCAATATATTGCTTGTCTTAACCGTCGTGGGACACCCTGTATAATACATGTCAATAATTTATTTAAGGCAGTATTTCTATCAGTTCTAAGCATATCTAGACCTTTAGAATGTTTTCTTAACTACACGCGTGGTGTATTCTGTACACTCCCTACATATACAGGGTGAGTTTTTAGTACCAGCTCGGTCGATAACTCCACTAATATAAAAGATAGAGAAAAAATTTGTATATAAAAGTTGTAGCCACAGATATGCTCCTTGCTTAGGAAATATTTAGATTTATACAGGGTAATTCATAACTACGTGGTGATGCAAACATGGCATTTTTCAAATGAGACATTCTATATATTATACCTTATTCAAATTCTACTAATGATTTCCGTTCTTTCAATATAAGGTATTGTTACATTATACAGGGTATTTAAAAAGTTATGACCATTTTTATCTCCAAATCGCTGTCAAATGGACGTGTACCGTATATCAAAAAGTGATGAATCATTTTTTTACACGGATGGATAAAAAATATCCTCTAGTTTTAAAATCGGCTATAAAAAAGCCCGCGACGCATATTCGTATATAGGGTGATGTAGAATGCAAAATCTAGATTTTCTCACTTTTTTTAAATATAATCCCAATACCTTATTATACCAAAGAATTGCTTTTAATATGCTCTTTCATCTTTGTATGGCACCTGTTATAACCGCATTCATTAGTTTCTGAGATATTTCGATTTTTCTACAAATTTTAAACGTACCTTCTATTTGTTTATTAAAATTTATTTATTTTGAGAAAATACCACCAAATTTCATTTTTGCTTAACAAACAACTAAAATATAAGACCATAGTAGTACTTGATCAAGTCAAAACACTGAATTAACGAGATAGCATAGGTCAAGTGTGCTGAGGAAACAATTTTATAGACCTCATGCGTAACCCACATAACAAAAGTATATACAATGTACATACAATGGATATCAAATCAATGGATATGTATATCCACAAATTGAGCAAGAATGTCCAATGGATGTCAAATAGACATCAAAAAAATATACATTGCATGTACGTTTGTCGTGAACTTTCACATCCATGGCATATCCATAGAATGTACATATGGACGTTTAATGTACATGCATATTATATACATGGTACATACAGTGGATATATACACATCCATGGTATATCCATTAAATGTACATTCATGTACTTTTAATGCACATGCATAGTGTATGAAAGTTCAATGTAGAGGCGGTAAGATAAACAAACTTTATGCTTTCATTATGTATTGTTATTAATTCGATTTCTAATTACAATAATAATACTTGGCAAAATCGATTACTGTGATTGTCATCTCTTCTCTGTTGAATGGCATGTCTAAAATCACAGAGAAATCAAGCTTATAAAATTTTGTAGGTGGTTTGTTCCGCTTATGCGACATACCGTCAAAAGCTGGATGTGAGTGTTATCAGTAGTAAGAAGATAAGTAACATTGCACAATATTTCACTCGATCAGGTAATCAGGCACAACCAGCACCAGCACACACGCGAAGGACGCGAACGAGTCGTACGACGGAATGCCTAGAAATCAGCAATGGCGGCACTAGTTGTACTTCGCGCAGGCGTAAACTACTAGATGTATATATGATACATAGACCAACATCTTATGTATATTCACATTTGGATATACCTACGTGAACATACATGGTATATTACACTAGTGTATATAATTTTTCATATGTACATTTAACGTCCTATGAATATTCAAAATATACATGTTCAAACTGGAATATCTAATGTACATTCTATGGATGTACATATCCATATAGTGTTATGTGGGAATTATCGAGCAGATCTATCAGGTAGGCTATGAAGTATTAAACGACACAGTCCAAATAAAACGATTCTTCAATCTTTCAAACGCATGCGTTCTACAGTACCTCCATTCCCCATACCCCCAATGGAAAAATTAATTTTTAAAGCTGGTTCTTCACACAGTGCGGAATTATTGAGCAGGTTATGAAAACTGCCAATTTTTCAAAGCCGACTTGATAAATCTGCTTGATAATTATGCATCACGCCTACAAAATTACTTCCTCAGCATACTTGACTTTATTATCTCGATCATGGGGTTTTGACTTCATCAGATACTATCATGACCTCATAATTTAGTTGTTCGTTAAATAAAGAACTTTACTTTCTCAAAATAATTAAATTTTAGTACACAAATAGAAGCTATATTTTAAATTTACCGAAAAATCGAAGTATCTCGGAAACTGATGGACGTAGGTACAACAAGTGCTATACAAGGATGAAAGAGCGTATTAAAAGCAATTCTTTGGTATAATAAAATATTGGGGGTTACATTTAAAAAAAGAGAGAAAATCTAGATGTTCCATTCTACATCACCCTGTATACAAATATACGTCGCGGGTTTTTTATAGCCGATTTTAAAACTAGAGGATATTTGTTATCCATCCGTGTAAAAAACATAATTTTTGATTTATTACTTTTTGATATACAGTCCGTTCGTTTGACAGCGATTTGGATATAAAAGTGGTTATAACTTTTGAAATACCCTGTACAATGTGATAATACTTTATGATGTGAGAAAAGAAATTATTAGTAGACTCTAAAAATGGGATAATATATAGGGTGTCTCATTTAAAAAATACATGTTTGCATCACCACGTAGTAATGGATCACCCTGTATAAATCAACATATTTTGTGAGCAAGGAGCATATCTGTGGCTACGACTTTTATGTAAAACTTTTTTAGCTATCTTCTACAGTAGTGGAGTTATCGATCGAGCCGGTACTAAAAGCTCACCCTGTATATTATATCTTGGGTAATAAATGCCAATAAACTAATTGCAAAAGTAGTTAGTATTAACACTATTATTGATTTTATTGCAGAAAAACACTCATACGTTGTCCTGGGAAAAAGGTTAAATCTAGTGAACAATAAATATGTCGGACTAAATACCTTTATTTCCACAAGTACACGCGTGGTGTATTTTATGCACCAGACGAAGTAGCATCAGCTAAAATATTGTCATCATTACAATTATTTAGCTATTTTATTAGAAGGGGTTGTAGGTGTTAAAAATAATATTTATAAAAAACCCAAAGCAACTGAATAAGTTTGTTAAATAACAATAATACTTACTTTTTTCACAACTACACGAACAGTGTATTCTGGGCACCAAACGGACTAGCTGTCAAACTTTAATTGCTCGTCAAAATTTTCAACACAGCTGACGACTGACGGCGAAGCAACCTTTAAGTAACTACCTTTTTTAAGGGTTAGACAGAACGGCAGAGGTGACACCTTACATCTTTCAGGAGATTCAACGTACTTAAATCCGGTGGTCTAAACAGTACGCCAGCGCGTGTAGATAAAGGTTAAAATAGGGCAAACAAAATGTTTGACAAATCAGTTGTTGATCTTTTTAGATATTAGTGTTGTCGAAGTAGACCTCACTTGAAGCCTGCTTATTCCTCGGACTTAACTGCTGAGTGTAACTGAACAAGAAAGAACCCCAGCTCTTTTGAAAGTCATCAGTAGCCATGAGAAAATTGTTTTCTTGCTGATGGTAATCATTTTCTAGAACTCTAGACTAACGAACTTCATATTTACGTTTCAGTAATGCAATTGTGTTATGGTCGAACATTGTGTTCGCTTGCATATTTCCAGACGTCATATATCGGCATCACTTACAAAAATGTTCAACTGACAAGAAATTATTAAAATTTCAGTTATATGTATGTGTAAGTTAATTATTATTCGCAAAATGTATGCTCGATGTAGTTCATAGATATCAAGTGTTTAGAAAATGTATTACGAAATATGTTGGACATTTATGACGTTCCGTGAACAGCAAAGCCTCCAAGACTCATCTTTTCATTTTACTATTCTGATTTTAGAATTTTGACATCCTAATGAAATTAATAATTTGATTTGTAGAGGTTACTTTGGATCCATATATTTCAATAATACCTAACTTCACTTCATACTGTGCAGAATTAATAGTAGGCTAGATATAAATAGTAGATAGGTAAGATAATAAAGACATTTAATTCAAGAGCCTTATTCCTGCCAGAACGTTAATAAAAGCTGAACTTTTATTGAATGCTGTTCGTGCTTGTTATAAGAAACATAAGCTACGACAATATATTAACCTTAAAGTTTATTGTATAACTATCAACGTTAAGAGAATGTTTGTATGGAAACGAAGAAGCAAATTACACAGGCTTACGTTTAGATAAAACCTTTGAAGTCAAGGTTTATTTTTTCTTTTTAATAAATCGCTGGAAGTATAATAAAACTAATGACTTATCCTTGTTCCACGACGTATATACTAATCGTCTTTAGATCGTTATAAAGTCTTGGGAAAGAAGCGCTTTACCTGCAAGGCGCTGGAAAGGTTCCAAATAGTATACAGGATGGGCCAGTAGTGAGTGGACAGAGGATTGTGGCGTTACTAAAACGAATTACGTGATCGTGGTAAGGGACCTTTAGTGCTATAATTCTAAAATACTTTCACTTAAATTTTGACGTTCATACAAGGTGATTCGTACCACACATATATTTTTTTAATGGAACCCCTATATGTTATTACATATTTGGATTCCTTGGTGAATTCTATTGTGACCTTATGTATCACATATGGAACTTTAAACTAACCATTTAGCCGCAAATCACCATTTTTGGTATACGTAGGTATCAGAAAAAAATTGAATGTCCCAGCGATTATCAAACTTAGAAGGCCGAGACCTTGTGGTGCGACTAACCATGAAATGCGTCTCCTTAGATCGAACGGTCAAATCTGAATTCTATTTGTATTTGGAGAAATCAGTAGATTAATTGAGGAAACCTCAACCACAGGTAAGTTGATTTTTTCAAATGGGAATGAATTTGTTTATAGTATCAAAAAATGAAGTCAAGTTGATTGACTCAGTATATATTTCCCACACATTACGGTGATACCAGTTTATTATTTTCCCATAGCATAAAGCTTTAGTCTCAGATCCCCTTGCAACCAAATCATTGCCATCCCTACCCGCCCCCCCCAATTGTCTTATACCGCTAGGTCCTTCCTTTACAGGTCAATGAACAGCCTATTATTAATACTACAAGCTTTTCAGTTTTATAACCCCCCACCCTCACCTTCCCAATTCGACCCCAGCCAAAAAAAAGTAGAAAATAATCAGGAACCCCTAAACACCTAAGAACGAAGTTTGAGCTGTTTTCATTTTTTTAGTTTTTTTATTATTGCTACGCTGCCACTGACATTGTTTCTAAGAGCTAATACGCGTGTTCCATCCTCACCGCGATAATAATACTGTGTCAAAATTTCATTAGAATTTATATAGTTTCCACGTTACAAAATACAAAACGATCTAAAGTAATAAATACTCGTATGTATACAGAAAATTCTAAGCCCCTTAGCTTCGGCAATAGACAATGCAATGTTCGGATGGACCTAAAAAGGTGATTTATGTCGCTAGGTCCTCCTTCACAGGTCACTGGGCAGCCTATTATGAATACAACAAATTTTTCAGTTTTTCAACCCCCCTTCCCCCTACCACCCTAATTTCACCCCCACCCAAAAAAACGCAGGAAATGATCAGGAACCTCTAAAATGCTTAAAAACGAAGTTTGAGCTGTTTTTTATATCGGTGTGGGAAGTAAAAATGTAAAATATAGCCTTTCCAACAATGTAGCACTCTCAATATCAATCTTTTTTAGTTTTCATTTTATTTAAAATTTTTAGTCAAATCGCTGTTTTTAATTTTTCCAACCTACCTTCAACATAGTCACGGCCTTTAAAGTTTTATAATCGCTAAACGGTTCGTTTAAAGTTCCATAATGTTATAAAGTCACACTAGAATTCACCAAATTCACCAAATATGTAATAATATATGGGGAGTTCTAGTCAAAAAAATGTAAGTTGGATATGAATGACCCTGTATAAACGTCAAAATTTAAGTGAAACTATTTTAAGACTACAAGCCCCCTTACCACGATCAGGTGACATATTTTTGAAATTCGTTTTACTAAGCCTACAATCTTTCATTTACCCACTATTGGCCCACCCTGTACTTGAACATTCTTGAGTACTTCAGATGATGTTTAGCTTTATAATTGTAATTGAGACTAGATGGTTCATAATTTGTTATACATAACAACGGACAATTTCAGTTGCTCAAAAGGAGCGACATCTATAGAAAAATGAGTTTGTTCCTAATTCATTTAACTATAAAATTTATGGAAAATAGGTTAAACTATAGTATTTTGTATTTTGAGAAAGGCTGCAGAGGGAGCCTCGTTATTGGCAGATCCTTTTGTCTTAACGAATTTCTATTCATACTATGTTAAGCGTGCATAAGTCGAGAAACAGTTTAAGAAGTTATGTTGAATATGTCCATGAATAACTTTAAAACTTGCAGTGCCTGTAGTCTTTACGTACAATCTATCCGTTGCTACATATTTAAGTCTCAGGTCACTTAGGTCACTAATACTAGGATAATTTGCACTATTCATTATGCGGTTACTGTAATTCGAAATGGTGTTATACACGCGGCTTTTATATGTTATTTCTTCAATATTTCACACTATATACTTGCTCGTACTTCAGACGACACTATTAAAATGACAGATCCACAGCCAAATTAGTAGATATCTATGGGTCATGACTGTGATTAAGAGTAATAAACACACTCTGAGTTTTGTGATATAAATTTAAAGTGCACCAGAATATAATGTTCTTCAGACCAAAAAAAGGGCCCTTTTTATATTTTTTCCAGTAGTGAACATCCTGTGCTTTATATCGTCATTTTGGAGTTACACTTTTATGTAATACAATATTTTCTGGTAAAACAGAAAACGTGTTTGTTAGTTATCGTTTCGGATCTATCAGTAATGCAACAGTTCTTGATAAAGAACAATATACTGGCTTATTTTTGGATATCAGGGCGCCCATGGTGATAAAACGAGGGATATTTATAGGGATGGTCCATCAACATTTACGATGAGATTGAAAGACAGGAATAAATTTATAATTAAAAAAATTAGTCTGTAACTCATTCAAATATATTTGCTATAGCACGGCTTCGTATTTTTATGTATCCAGTCCGATTGCACTAATCCTATAATTTTGAGTCCACCTATTTTCTGCCAGATCTACTCGATCCCATAAGCTCTTGGTAGTATTTTTAGAAAGAAAATAGGGAGAACTCAAATCGTAAGTATATTTTTTATTGTTTATACAACGCGGCAGAAATAGACTCGACTATGTGATAATCGAGTGTGAGCGCAAAATGGTTGCTAAGTGGAAAAAAGGTAATTTATCAATAGTTTCGTAAAGAACATTCTAATTTAGAGCACAGATGATCTTCACTAAGTAAAGTTAGAGGCATAGGCGTTCTTGAAACGCCTTCAAAGGGGTCACGGTGCATGAAGAGATACGTCCGATTCTAACCTATTTTGTCGTTGTTTTTATTTCTGCTATTGGAGATATATAAAAATGATAAAAAGCGAGGAAGGTAAATTTGCTTTTGGTCGTATGCCTGTGCATGTCACTGCAATCAAGCCTAAGGCTCAAAGAAATGGATGGAATTCAAGAGATAACTTCAAGTACGGTGTCGTCATGCTTAATACAGACCTTATCTTTGAGAAAAACAATAAACATAGACAGTAAAGTGAATTTATCAAATATAATATCTCATTACTCCATGACGTGAATATAAGCTCATAGAAAAACTTTATTACTTACTGATTTGTGGAAAGTACGCATTTTTGTGCATCATTTGAAAAAGTTATACATTCCCTTTTGTTTGACGATAGGATTTCGTATATATTTCATACTTAATATAAATTATAAATAATATTATGTTATATGAGAAAAATATAAAAAGTGTATTAAAAATGTAATAAAGCATATTATATTCATTTGAATTACCTTAAGTACGTAAAAAACGTTTTTAATATTAATGCATTTTGCAGTATAAATGACACAAGGATTAGTGAAAATGTTTGACTTATTGTTGATTTATAGACTTTAATGAAAGCTTTTTGGCATAGACATATGAGTTGTTTCTACCCAGTATTTGTTATCTTCTACAAGTAAATTTGAAGTCTCTTCCTCATCTTCGATACAACTTTTGAGCAGAATCATATGGGACCTGCTTTACGTTTAAATGTCGCTGGACTGCAGACAGAATTTTATATCATCTAGGTAGATTATGTATTTAGGCTGAAGCTTGTCACCCACTTTGCTTTAGAATTACTTAATCTCTCAAAATAACATACATGGACAAATCAATAATTATGTGATTGAAAATCAGGATATTTTTTTAAGATGAAATGTTTCACTTTTTTTTAAATATAAGCCACAAAACTTATTTAGCAACCAATAGCCATAATGTTTTATAAGATGTTTGGTAAACATACAGCAAAAAGTTAAAAGGTGGTTCTTTTGACTATTTTATAAATTAATATTTTGTTCTTTTGTGATTTTTCGAACGCCGCTCCATTTCAAAGATACAGGGTAAAAAATATTTACCATTTTAGAGGAAACGCTACCCGGCTTCCTGGATGATGTAGCATTATCAACAAGACGTGCAATGTGGTTTATGTACGATGGTGCACCACCACATTTTAGTTTGATTGTACGTGAATATTTAATAGAAACATACGAACATCACTGGACTGATCAAGGTAGACCACATGCATGGTCAGCGTGATCGCTGGACTTAAACATTCTAGATTATTTCTTGTGGGGTTATCTAAAGTCTATTTACGCTATTCTAGTGGAAAATTTGGGTGACTTACGAAATTGGATAATTGCTGGTTATAACTACATTTCAAGCGAACCTGGTGTATTTGAAACAGTTCAGCAATCACTGATGAGAAAATTGCGTGCTTGTATCCAAGATGACTGATGTCATTTTAGGCATTTATTGCAGATTATGCAAGTTGCCTTGTGATTTATGATAATAAAATGTTGTAGCTCTTGCAGTTTTTTTCATCCTGTATCACTGGGATAAAGCGGTTTTTCAAAAATCAATATATGGAGTATTCTTAAAATAGTTCAACAAATCACCCATTAAATCCTTCACGCATGTTTACCAAACACCCTGTATATGCATTTTTCTATATGTTTGGAGCCCTCCTCAATATTTTGGTTAAAAAGAAATAGTCGCCATTAAACTTGTCCTTCCAAATAAACCCCATCAGAAGTTGCGTAAACTAAAGTTGAGATGAGAATATGGTTTAAAAGATTGGAACCACCCCTATAAGATTCTTCTCGTGAACAACTGTACTTATACAGAATATAATATTATTGAAACTCTATCCATTTGCCTGCAGAACATATTGTATAGGATTATTAGGTGCCAAGGGAGAAAACAAGAAGTTCCGTGGTCAGGATGCATTTAAGTAATAATTAGTATCTTATATTTGTAAGCTACGAATGAAGGGCATTGAAATAACAAGAGGCAAGAGGGATAGGTGGAGATAAGCTTTGTGTGTCAGCTGTGTTCCAGCAGAAAAGACTATGGGCAGCTCTAAAAGTTAGTGACCATTAAGCCGACGATAAGATATAAGATAAGATAAGCATCTTATTTAAATTTCTGTATTGCGGAGACCATAATATTTGGGTTTTAGTTGGTTGCAAGGTTATATACGTCCATTTTCGTAAAAAGAGAAACTAATCAATACATGACATATTATGTACAGTGAAACTACATATTGTGTTTCATATCTACTGTAAGCAAATACAGAAGTAGGAGACCAACAGGTCGTTATTTTGCAGGGAATCGAAATATACCGCGAAATATTACTACTAGGTACCGATATAACAGCTGATTCAATGACGTCATATTAGTATAGCATATACGCAGGTGAAGTCCTGGGTATCAACTTGTAAGACTGTAACTGATTAAAATCCAAAAATACCTTATTATGCCGAGACAGACTCGTGTGTACACCAGGCAACAGCCCGCATATGTGTAAATCCGTATAAAAATAATAAATTTCATCCAAAGGAACCTTGACCGACACACCACACCAAGATCGGCCGGTTTCTGAACACGCTTTACGTTCAACCAATATCACGAATTGTTATAGGCTAAGCACTATCCGTAGCATTAATGTTACTTAGTTCGTTAAGGTTTGGCGACATTGAAGAGTTTTCAGGTGCTAGTAAACTCACCCAGTACCACTATATTTACTAGGTAACTAACTAGCAGATTGTAACTCTGCTAGTAACCCTGGATTTTTGCCACTTCTCATTACTCTTTTAGGTGTGTGGTATGTATGGCTGTTCCACTGTTTCTGCAATGAATTCAATTAAACGATAGTACTACAGTTACCAAAAGTATGGTGACAATCTTTTAAGGAGACGTCAGGATAACTAGCTATGAGATTCTCATATCTTCTGGTATTTCATAGCTTACGACGATACTGTCTATTCAGATTCTTGTAATGTGTACGCTATATATTGTCGTTAATATTTAACTACCATACAAATGAAACTTAATATTTTATCCTTATCCTTGACCTAGGATATTGCTCGTTATTGCGCGTCACTAAGTTTATATACTAGTACCTTTGAAGGGGCAATAAGTACAACGAGCCCAACTAAGGTTTACTGAGCACACAATACTGAAAAGGATAATTTAATCTAGAAAAACAGTGCTTTATATAAATGCTTAAAATCTTTGTGCTTCCTTAGTCACCCTCGTAAGCGTCCAATTTGTTTGGTCAAAAAACTGGGTGATCGGTCACAAGCGCGCACGATTTGATTTTTACCTGTTTTCAAAATGGGTGCCATAAACGGCACCCGTCACTTGCGCGCCGGAAGAAAATTAAGCTTCGATGTTCCTAATGACAATGTACCTTTTATTCTTGATAATTAATAATTCCGAGCATAATTTAGATGTATTTCCTTGCAAAACAAATTAAAATTTTCTGTACTTCTGTAATAAGGTCTACGTAGATGACACTCTTGATTACTGTACAAAAATTTTTTGTCAATTATTTATAATCCACGCTTTTAAATATGGTTATTATATACCTGTGGCGTTCATGTTACTACCTAACAAATTAAGTTCTACATATTTTTTAAGTTTAATTGTCAGTCGATTATTGTTGAGAAAAGGATTTATATTTTAACCCCTCACAAATAATTTGTGATTTTGGTATCGCCATCCATTTAGTAATAAAGAAGGCTTGGCCTAACTCAGAGAATTTGTGTGAATTTTCAATGTTCCAAGAAACATATGTTCAACTTTTTATCTTATTTATAAATAAATATTAATATGTATGATAGAAAAATCACGTGATGCAGTTCAATGCGCATTTAATGCTGACAGTAAGTGCTTCTAATCCTATGATATTATGTACTACCATTTATTTCAATCAACGGTATTGCGACAAAAGTAAACGAGCGCCACCCCGCGCGCTCGTGTCCACATACCTGCCTCTTATCAAATATATTTTGCACGCTTTTGACCGGTGGGATTATGCCCAGTCTGACCGCGGCGCGCTAGTGTCCTACGGCCAAAAAATGTCAGTGACTTCCAAAATGCCTACATAAAACACTTCAACAAACAATTTTTCGATCTCTAGTATGCTCCAAAAAAATATCTGGTCTAGATCTGTCTTTAAAGGCAAACAGTGCATATTTGGGATAGCGCTAAAAAGTCCAGAATATTATCAATGTTGGTGTTTTTCATAGATATCAACATATTCAGAACTATTCAACCCTACTTCCTCCCCCACAGCTTATTTCACCCCATGTAACAGACATAAATGTTCTGGAGATAAAAAAAATTACAAAGGCGTTTGCCGATACCAAAATAAATAGAAAAGTGGTATGCTGCGGAAAAATTGACTTGGGTAAGATATATTAATGGATGTTCAAAACAGTAAGAACTGAAGATTAATGAAAGATTCACTGCAGACTTTGATTAACATGTCAGAGAATTCAAATTTCTCCAATTTTGATGTATATGTTGTAAAGACTAAAGCGACAGAATAAATAAATATGGTAATCATAGGCAGTTCTGAGAATTTTTGGATAATTACTCCACCACCAATAAACCAATAAAATTATTTTCAAAGGTACTTATAGCAACAAAACTTACCATAATCCCACATCATAACATATTCAAAATTCCATCAAAGTTAGTGAAGCAATAGTATATCCAAAATACATGATACAACTGTAATCTTTGAAACGGAAAGAAAAACTTCAAGTCAACAGATGACACCAAACTCAATGTTCGGATAATATCGCCAAGAGAACTTTTTAAGGCGATAGATAATTGGATAGGTCGTTGTGAATACAAAGAAATTAAATCTTTGTCTACCAACTTCCCTACTACTCTAAATTCACACCCTCCCGAAAAAAAATGAGAGTAATCGGGAACTACAATACCTCAAAAAGTTTGTAGCGGTTATCAGAGTTATTTGCTGATTACTCCAATGTCATTGAAGATTTCCAGTTATAACAGTATTACCTATCCCGTCCATAGCATAATTATCACAAACCAAATCTTATCAAAATCGGTAGTGCGGTTGTTTAGATTATGTGGATAGAAAAATGCGACAGACAGACCAATTGGCACACCAACAGATAGTCCGGAAGGAACGAGTGCATAGATTTTTGTTAACGTTCACAAAATATCTCAAAATCGAAAATTTAGCGATCACAATATGCTTCTCTACGGTGTTAGCAGTAAAAAAGCCTGTTAATTTGCTGTACCAGACTGAAATAGAGTATAGCACGTGGACTATTCCCGACATTCATCGGATACCCCGATAAAATAAAAATGAGTAGACCAAGTTATACAAATGCGCCATTTAGTGAGTTACGGATAGTTTGGCAACTCGGCTCAATCGGTAGTCATAACATGCGTGTTTATAAAACAGCATACGGTATTATACGCTGAAAGGTGAAATCGCTTAAATTTGAAACAAGATACTTTTTTATTTTCGGCAACGCTGCTTGGAAACGTATTTAACCCTAACATTATTAGCTAACGGCAGTGATTAGGGGACACCTAGGGCAAGTGACCACCCCAAGTAAGTAACGCTACAACAAAAGAGCAGTATTCGTTCGAATTTTTGATGGTGTATACATATATGGCCTACTATGGGATAAAAACAAATGCGTGAACTTGGTCGAGCCACAAAAAAGATATTTGTCTCTGGCAGAATACTCCATTAAAGTATACTCCAACAGACCATCTTTACATGTGGCAAAACGAGTAGAGGTATCACATTTTTCCTTTACCTCCCACACCGATAGGTGAGGGGAATATTGTGATCAAGAAAATTTTCGAATCTGAGATAATACACTTTTTGTGCATTTTATGATATCTACATAACGAAAACTGCAGTCTGTTCGTCTTTCGGTCTGTTGGCGTTTTCCTACCCTTGTAATCCCAGTAACTGCTCCATGGAATGTGATAAAATTTGGGTAGCAATATGCTGTGGGGTGCTGCTATAATTTAGAAAATCACTCCATGAGCGGCGGAGCAAGAGGTAAAAAAAATCAAATATTCCTCAAACTTTGTTTTCATTTCAGGGGTTCTTGGTCATTTTCTACTTTTTTTTTTGGTGCGATGAAATTAGGGGACTTCATTTCTGTCGCTGTCCTACTATATAACTGGTATATAGCCATTCATTGATTGTCGGAAGTTTTCTAGATCATGGGTCAAGATTATACCTTGAACAAGTTAATGATTGCGTCACCACGTGCTGTTTGACGGATTCTAATTTAAAACTATTTTTGTAAATATCAGTCACTTATCGCTGTTAATTACTTGTCAGAGAACGAAAACAGTCGGATAAAAAGATAATATATGTTATACACTTCGTGATGAATGAAAGTTATGATGTTTTGACTCATTCATCAGATGTATAGCTTCGATAAGGTGTTTTTTAGTTATATATGTATTAATTTAATTGATGGTTCAGCGTTTGGAAATCCACTAATGTAATACGCTTGGGTGATGAAAGAGCCTCCTCATAGTATGATGCTAAAGCAATATTTTATATTTAAAAGCTGCAGAAATAGTTCGTTCTACTTCTTTGTCCTAAACTTCTGAATAAAAGGTACGATTCGGATTATTTAACGTAAAATTTAATATACGTTTTATTGGAATTGGGAGTCAGTGTGTTAAAATAAAGAATGGGTATCTTATCAAGTAAAGAGGTCACTGGTAACATACACTACCTCATTAGCAACCAGCAGATTTGACCTGTGTCAACGAACTTGAGAGGTATTTTCTATGATACATATATAATAAATGATGTTCCAGTTGGTACATATAAACCTTAGAAAAGGAAAGAGAGGGGATACCGCACGCCTGTTTGATGCTATATGAATTAGCTGTGACAGAAAATGAATAACTATTTGACAGGTGTCAACATATTTTTTTATGATATTCAGCGTTTTTGAGACCAATCATTGTAAAATATTGTGGTGTGCATAATGGTAGGGTGTGCAGCTTACGGTTGTAAAAGCCACAGCAGCAGGAAGGAGCCAGGAATTGCGTATTACAGGTAAATTTAATAGCGCTTTGGTACATTTTTGGTGCTATTTGGTATAGATGAAGTCAGAAATATATGAGTTGTTTACATTTTTTTGTAATCCTACCGAGTGCCAACACTACAAAGATGCCTTATGCCTTCACAAGACGCCCGACGAGTGTTTTTTGCTAGGTTGGCTAGGGGGCTGGTGCGGTCATTAGTGCAGTCAAATTTTAATGTTGTCTGTGTACAATCAGATGTCAATGTACAATAAATAGATCAATTAATTTTGTTTTTATCAAATCTATTGCAAATTGGTATTTGAGATTATTTTGATCTCCTACTACTTTCTGCATTATTCTAATATATGTTTTGTATAGATAATTACGTTTTTATCATTACTCACGTCTACATAATAACGTAACTGCACTATAGCAGTGCCGGCATTGATTGAGACCTGAAAGAAATGTGAACAACTCATATATTTCTGACTTCATCTACAACAGAAATGTCAGTCGCGCGTTCCGTCCTCTCCTTTCCTTGTCTAAGATATAAACACAATTTAAAAGTACTAAATTGTTCTCAAACTACTGCTCAAAAATGCAGATCAGAAGAGAGCTTCTCAAAAATACAAAACATTTGCCTACTCATGGAGCATAGTAAGACTATATTTAGGTATTAAGATATATTTTAGTTATAACATTTTGAAGGTACACATCACGAAAAATAAAATTAGAATCCCCTAGCTCACCATTAATAAAAAAATATCAGCACCAGAAATGTAACCACTCCGTAGTATTATTTTTCATTTTTTCTGTAAAGCTTAGAAAGAGCTTGGGTGACAAAAAGTCGAATTTATATGATAGTATATCTCTTAGGTAGGCTTTTGTCTAGGTTAGAATAAACACTGGCCGCCTGGAGTCCTATAAACGACAGAGTTGTCGTATTGTGCGAATCACTATTCAAGTTCTTTGCCTTATGAAAATCAATAAAATGGCTTTCATCTTTCACATATTGTGATAGGGTAGTGAGCGGAGATAGGATGCCGGTTTTCATCTTCTTTCAGCGTTTGTCGAACTCAAGTTTCGCGGTAAAAGTAGAGAAGAGATCCTATCCTTAGCTATTCTTATAGCATTTCATTTAATAGCAATGTTCCTATAATTACTGACGGGTTGTTTCTTGGTTATTCCTTTCCCTAGATGAATTGTAAAATCAAACAGAAATTTTCTTTTCCTAGCACGTATCGTCTAGGCACCTAGACTTCATCCGCAATTATATTTGTAACAAAAAATCTTTTTTTTTTAAATCCACCCCAACCCAAATGTCCATAGGTTACATTTGCCCTAGTTTTTTCGAATATTAGAGATACATAAAACCTTAATTAGTATGTTATAATAATATCTAGATATTTTTAGACATATCTTTTTATTCATTTGGTATAAAGTTATTGTACAGGGTTATTCACGTTATTCGACACGGAGCATTATGGCTAAAGTATCTACTGAAAATGAAAATAATAATATCCGATGGATAGGGACCCATTAAGGTTACATTTTTAATATATTTTCATGTTATGCAGGGTGTCCCCAAAACACGAAACGTATCAAAGTTGTGTTTTTTTAAATGAAACACCCCGTATATTATTGCATATTCGGATTCCTTAGTAAATTCTAGTGTGACTCTATGTATCATGGGGTCTAAAGCGAACTGTTTAGGTGTAAATCACCATTTTCGGTATAAGTAGATGTCAGAAAAAAATTGAATATCATAGAGATTATAAAACTTGAAAGGCTGTGACTTTGCCGTATTACTAAGCATGAAATGCGTCAGCCTAGGTTAGACGGTCAAACCTGAACTACGTTTATGCTTGGAGAAATCGGTCGATTAATTAAGGAAACTTCGATCAGAGATAACTTGATTTTTTCAAATAGGAATGCCTAATTTTTTTATAGGGTTAAATGTAGAATTTGCTAGCCTTTCTAATGATATGTTGTGAATATCAATCTCTGTTAGTTTCTATTTAATTTCAAATTTTCAACCAAATCGGTATTTTTCGATTTTCCAACCTATAAGCAGCCTAGCAGACCATGAAATATAAACAGAAACCTGTTTAGGTAGAAGAAAAGAATATAAAAATTACTCAAACAACAAACAAACTCTAACCAGAAATAACGGCGGTAACATATCTTTCGTTAAAGATAAGCTGGAGTACGACAGAAATGGATCTTTTTCTTGGCCTACTAGCTACTGCAATGTACTAGAGATTGGCAATTTCCAA
The DNA here is from genome assembly GCA_951848785.1 of Callosobruchus maculatus. NCBI lineage: Eukaryota > Metazoa > Arthropoda > Insecta > Coleoptera > Chrysomelidae > Callosobruchus > Callosobruchus maculatus. The sequence goes on along the minus strand of CATOUR010000142.1, from coordinate 1,379,365 downwards.
AATCATTAAAAATTTTGAAATGAAACGAAAACTACTAGAGAATATTGAAGGCAGTTTATTATTTTCACAATAAAATTTCACATTTAATGATTTAAAAAATATGCAACTCTGTCAAAAGTACCTCTGACTGGAGTTATGAAAATTCTTCAGTACCTATTAGCAAGATCGCAGAAAATGAAGAATGAATTAAAGTTTGTTCAAATTATAAAACATAACTTAAATGGCAGAATATTTAAATCTGATTTGTCAGTATTCCATTTTTTGCAATACTGCTAATAGATATTGAAAAAATAGAGGGATTCTGGAGCAACAATCGCGGGTTGTTTTTGTTTCATCTCAGGGTTTTCAATTGTCTTGGAATTTTTTAACGTCTAATAAAATTCGGTGACCAGTAGACTGTAAAAAATATCTATTACTGTCATACTCCAGCTTTTCCTTGACCTTAGAGATGTTATCGCCGTTGTTTCTGGGAGAGTTGATTTGTTGTAAGGAATTTTTATAAACTTGTCCCTTTATTTTAAGTCGTCTGTATCTTTTTTCTAAGTTACTTGTTTTCTTCCATCTGAACATGCTTTTGTTTATATTTCATGGCCTGCTAGGTTATTTATAGGTAGGAAAATTGAAAAACACCGATTTGTTTGAAAATTTAAAATTATATGAAAACTACCTGAGATTGACATTCACAACTTTATATCATTAGAAAGCTTATAAAATTCTACACTTAACCATGTAAAAAAAACTAGGCATTCCCATTTGAAAAAATCAAGTTATCTCTGATCGTAGTTTCCTTAATTAATCGACTGATTTCTCTAAGCATAAAGGTAATTCAAATTTGACAGTCTCATCAAATCTGACGCATTTTATGCTTAGTAGTAAGGCAAAGTCACAGCCAAATTTTATAATCTCTGCGATATTCAATTTTTCCTGATATCTACTTATACCGAAAATGGTGATATACACCTAAACGGTTCGCTTTAAGTCCCATATGTGATACATAAAAACACTCTAGAATTCACCAAGGAACCTGAATATGCAATAATATACGGGGTGTTCCATTTAAAAAAATAAAACTTTGATACCGAGTGTGATACGTTTCGTGTTTTGGGGACACCCTGTATAACATGAAAATATTTTTAAAATGTAGCCTTAATGGGTCCCTATCCATCCGAAATTATTATTTTCATTTTCAACAAATACTTTAGCCATAAATGTTCCGTGTCTAATAACGTGAATAACCCTGTATAATAATAATGCATTGTACGAAAAGGATCAAGTGAATATAGCAGTCTCTTGGTGACGCTTGGTGAATTTTTGTGGAGATATGATAACGCTCTTTGGATAAAGTATAGCCTATCTAGATAAGTATTTTGTATATGTACATACAAAGGCTTTCTACCCAATTTAATTTTGTGAACCATTGTGAGTAATGAGTATTGGCACAACCTGGCAACCATTAACCATCTCATATTATTAATGTGTGTTGAAGTATGGTCAAATCTAGTTAAATTGTCCGCAAGTAAAAAACAATTCTAATTTTTCTGTGAACATTTTGCTGTATTCTGATCTAAACAGTAATAATACAGTGCCACACTATACTGATTTTAGAAATAACTAATAATTTTGCGATCTTTTCCTAATGCTAATTGTTTTTCTTTTCTTATCTTAGATACCATGCGCTCTATCAACTTTTTCATCAACTGACACTCGGTTATACTCGGTGTTGGGAACTAAGGACACTGAAAAATACTGCTTTCACAATAATTTAGGAAATTTAGAAAATTTATTATGCGAGTGAAATTTGATGGTGAGGAGGGTGGAGGATGTAGCATCTCCAGAAGTTTGGTTATTAATAATAATAATGGTCTTTATTGGAAATATACATGATATGTGTACATACTCCAAAAGGCGGGGTTCGCAATGAATGCGCTCTTCCACTCAACCCTTGAACAATAAAATAAATGAAAATAAAAATACAAGTTATTTAACAGTAATCACATGAGTGAAAAAGAAAACTATGATTGAGTACATTAAGGACAGTAAATGCAGATTTAGTACAAAAGGCACAAAAAGAGATTGAATCACTAAGTTAGGAGAAATAAGAAAAAAAACAATAAACATTTAAGAGCAGTATGCAGAAATTACAAAATCCATTGCATACTTCTTAAATGGAATTAATTGTAGACATTTTGTTTTTGATGGTAATTGATTATATAATTTATAAATACAATAAGAAAAAGAATGTTCATACTGAGAGGTATTATGGTAGGGAGAGCTGATCTTATCCTTTCCCTTAATATGAAGATCATGGGACTGAGCCCTTAGTTAAACTTTATCAGCTAAATATTGCGGTTCATTAGTTGTCATAATTTTATGGTATCTGATTGTTACCAAGAATATGTGGGAAGTACTGAGTCAAGTCGCTTGACGCAGTTTTCATTGTTTCTCACGGCATTCGTCAATAGTAAAACTCATTTAAATAGGCAAAAGGTTAGCACTACATAAAAATGCAACGATCGATTTAAATAAGAATTCTGTGTGGCAAGCGGTCGCGTAGGACACTGTACATGGATTCCTGCAAGAATTAATAAATTATGAGACCGTCTCGGTTGCGGGAATTACCATATCGTTGCACGCAACTGACACCAGGTCCACTTGTCAGCGTAGTATGAATCATACCTGAAACAAAATGGGATAGTTAAAAGTACCATGTGCATGGCATGACATTGCTGTTAATGAATATTCAACGGGAGTGGGGATGTATGGCGTGATTCTTTCTGTTGATTAACCCTTAAAACTACTAACGTGCAGTCTGTGAGACGGTTAAATTGACATTAGCGCATTACTATAGTTGTTCCCGTCTGATTTTGGCTCTACGCGTCTGCCTACCTTCAGTCGATTTAGTAGTAATTCAGATGTGCAAGTAGTAACATTTCAGCTCTTTTTACAAGAAAGTTATTTTACGATATTACATATTCGTCCAAGTACTTCAACGAGGGTTTGTTTTTGGGGATAGCAATTTTGGAGAGAGAAATGGTACGAAGAAGTTGGCAGTATGAGGAGTATATACAAATTGTGCAATAGAAAGTGACACTTTCAAAGAAAAGCGAAAAATACGTGTCTACCTAGGAAGCTACGAGAGAATATAAAAGAGCTTCTAAGTATCTCAGAAGATATTGCTAAAATAAAATAAAAATTTTTAGAAAAAAGCAGGAATTGCTAAATATTCCCCTCTAACAAGAAAAGAAGAGCTTAATTTTTGTGTTATACAGGGTTATTCACGTTATTCGACACGGAGCATTATGGCTAAAGTATTTGATAAAAAAGAAAATAATAATTTCAGGTGGATAGAGACCCATAAAGGCTATATTCTAAAAATATTTTCATATTATACAGGGTGTCCCAAAAACACGAAATATATCAAAGTTTTGTTTTTTTAAATGGAACACCCCATATATTACTGCATATTCAGATTCCTTGGTGAATTCTAGTGTAAGTTTATGTATCATACATGGGACTTAAAGCGAACCGTTTAGGTGTAAATCACCATTTTCGGTAAAAAATTGAATATCGCAGACATTATAAAATTTGGAAGGCTGTAACTTTGCCGTATTACTAAGCATAAAATGCGTCAGCTTTGATGAGACCGTCAAATTTAAATTACGTTTATGCTTGGAGAATTCGGTCGATTAATTGAGGAAAGTACGATCAGCGATAACTAGATTTTTTCAAATGCGAATGCCTAATTTTTTTTATACGGTTAAACGTAGAATTTGATAACCTTTCTAATGATATATGAGGTTATGAATATCAATCTCTGGTAGTTTTCATTTAATTTTGAATTTTCGAACAAATCGGCGTGTTTCAATTTTCCTACCTATAAGCAACGTAGCAGGCCATGAAATATAAACAAAAACCTGTTCAGGTAGAGGAAAACAACTAACTTAGCAGAAAAGTACACACGAACAGGACAAGGGACAAGATTATAAAAATTACTCACAACAAACAAAGTCTAACCAGAAACAACGGCGGTAACATATCTTTGGTCAAAGAGAAGCTGGAGTATGGCAGAAATGGATTTTTTCACGGCCTACTAGCTACTGCAATGTACTAGAGATTGGCAATTTCCAAAACTATTAAAAATTTTGAAATGAAACGAAAACTACTAGACAATGTCGTAGGCAGTTTATTATTTTGATAAGAAAATTTCACATTTAATGATATAAAAAAGTATGCAATTCTGTCAAAACTAAAGTCAAAAGTACCTCTGACTAGAGTTCTGAAAATTCCTCAGTACCTATTAGCAAGATCGCAGAAAATGAAGAATGAATTAAAATTTGTTCAAATTATAAAACATAAGTGGCAGAAAATTTAAATCTGATTTGTCAGTATTCCTTTTTTGCAATATTGCTAAATATCCAGTCAGAGGTATCGACTCCGACGCAAATTACTGCTTTCTTACACCATTACATATGATTGATAATTGCGTGCTGGAGCAACAGTCGCTGGTTGTTTTCGTTTCATATATCAGGGTTTTCAATTGTTTTGGAAATTTTTAACCTCTAGTAAATTGCGGTAGTCATTAGACTGTAAAAAATATCTATTACTGCCATACTCCAGCTTCTCTTTGATGTTACCTCCGTTGTTTCTGGTTAGGCTTTGTTTGTTGTGAGTAATTTTTATAATCTTGTCCCTTTAGTCTAGTTCGTATGTATTTTTCTGCTAAGTTAGTTGTTTTCTTCTACCTTCACAGGTTTTTGTTCATATTTCATGGCCTGCTACGTTGCTTATAAGTAGGAAAATTGAAGAACGTCGATCTGTTTGAAATTTTAAAATTAAAGGAAAACTACTAGAGATTGATATTCACAACTTACATCATTAGAAAGGTTACCAAATTCTACGTTTGACGGTATAAAAAAGTTAGGCATCCCCATTTGAAAAAATCAAGTTATCGCTGATCGAAGTTTCCTTAATTAATCGACCGATAACTCCAAGTATAAACGTAATTTAAATTTGACAGTCTTATCAAAGCTGACCCATGTTATGCTTAGTAATACGGCAAAGTCACAGCCTTCCAAATTTTATAATCTCTGCGATATTCAATTTTTTCCTGATATCTACTTATACCGAAAATGGTGACTTACACCTAAACGGTTCGCTTTACGTCCCATATGTGGTACATAAAGTTACACTAGAATTCACCGAGGAATCTGAATATGCAATAATATATGGAGTGTTCCATTCAAAAAAACATAACTTTGATACATTTCGTGTTTTTGGGACACCCTGTATAACATGGAAACATTTTTAAAATGTAGCCTTTAAGGGTCTCTATCCATCCGAAATTATTGTTTTCTTTTTCATCAAATACTTTAGCCATAATGCTCCGTGTCTAATAACGTGAATAACCCTGTATATGCTTAAAATCTGTAGGTTTAGAATACGTCAAAAAAATTTGTAAAAATTGCACAGAAAAAATGCATTTGAGTTTGGTGCATGCAAATTTGATTGCAAAAAAGTGGAAATTAATTGTTAGGTTATGTTTTTGGTATTTGTTCTATTGTTTTAGCGGTATTGCCAAATGAAATTTTTCGTGCTAATATATGAATCAAAATTAACTTGCATGGCTTATTCAATTCAAAATACGTTTGTACCTTGTTTTAAACTTAAACCCGATTTTGTCATAAAAACACTTGAAATGAAGTTTTTCTTAAAAAAATGACAAAATACCAATGGCGTCTCTCAGACGGTACGTTAGTAATTAGTTAGTAGTTAAGGGTTGACCAGGGGGTATTTAAAACTTAAGGTTTCTAATTGGGCATATACAAGAACATTGACGAAAAACAGCATGTACTCAGTATCTTTGACCTTTGACAAATTCTCGGTGATAAAACTGGTAATGGAGTTTCAAACTTCACACCAACTACTGCGGATTCTACTTTTTTTCTAATCACTCCAGCCCCAGTACAATGATTTTCAAAAGTATAGCTGTATTAGCTGCTATAATCCCGCAGATTTTAGTATTGCAAATGAGTACTTCCTTCACCTTTGGAATGGGAAGGAAAATTATAAGTCCACAAGCGAATTTTTTAGCGTAATAAACAATCATTCTTGTGTACGATAAATTTTGGAGTTCCTCCTCCCCCAACCTCCCTGACGTCCCAATTAACGATGTCACATTATTTATGTCAGAAACGTATACCAAAAAGCATGTAAAGCATGTATCAAATCGTGGTTTTTCAAGCACTAGCTCAGTGTTTAGTTTCTGATCGTTCGCATATATTTTACGCATGAAATCTTAAGCCATAGATGCAAAATTAAGCTGACCCTGATAGAAAACAAATGTTTCCCTTAACACTGCGATACCCTACTTTCCTATTTGGCCGGCTTCCAACAAAATATGTGTGTATAATAAAGCTTCTCGAATAGCCAGCACTCAAACTAGTCATTTCTGAAACAAACATCAATACTCTGCTATGTGCTATATTTTAGTATCACAGGATGATCTATCGGTGCACGATTCTGTAATTGAAGCCTGCCCCTGAGCTGGGATCTATGTTAATATATCAGGAGACAGAACAGGGTTCTCTTCCAAAGTTACTGTCAAGAACAGAGATGCGTGGTATGTCGAATAAAAGTTCTTTTTCTAGGCCGCGTCGACTACTGTGGCCATTAGCTGTCGGTATCACTATTTACAATATTGCGAGTTTTGCTTTACAATTTCCAATAGAGTCCCAAATTTGATGTACAGCAGAATGTTCTTAATCTTATCAGGGCTATTAAAACAACTATGTGCGTCATGAGGTATTTCATACAATTGACGCAGGGGATGAAGAGATGGACACTCGCATATTATGTGGAGAATGGTGAGACGGGTATCGCAGAAGCTACAATCCGGAGGGTTGGTTCAGAGCAAAAGGGGGAAGTGGGTGAGAGCAGTGTGTCCGATACGCAATCGATGCAATCGGACCCTGTCTGCGCGGAGAAGTACAATGGAGGTTGTCCATGGGGGAACTGTCCTTTTTGAGTTTTTTGAGAAATGTGTTCTCCGTATGCCACTGTGATTGCCTTAGATCACGGATGCATCGTTTTACCAGAATTTTGAGTTCATCTTTTTTGACATGGGGATTATCGATAACTACTGTTAGACAAGTTGCCTGGCGGACAGCGCGGTCAGCGGCTTCACTGCCATGTATTCCCACGTGTCCGAGAACCTAAACAAGATCTACCTTCCTACCGGCATCTGTCAAGGATTTCAACAAAGATAGACATTTCTGGATAAGTGGATCGAGTGAGTATTGATTTCTCAAAGCTCTTACTGCGTTAAGGGAATCGCTTATAATAGCTGCAGAGGGTGACGTTGGATCCATTTCAAATGCTTGCAGGGCTCGAAAAATTACATATTGTTCCGCAGAGAAGATTGAAGTCATCGGTGACAGTGTCCAGGAATACGCAATGCCGTCGATACAAGTTTTTACAATAACCTATGGCTCAACATTATCAGGGGGCGAACAACATGCTTGAATGGTTCTTGCAGCAGAATATTTACTTCTCACACCGCAGGTTTGCTATTGGTGTGAAGTACAGTAGCTAATGATGCAGTGGCGTTGGAGCTCAGAGTAACAACTGAACATAGAAGCAGTAAACAACTAATTCTAATAGGCCAACATCTTTCCTTACGTTATCATATTGACCACCAGATACGGCAATTATAATTGTTTACTATAGTCTTAATTGTATAGTATCCAGAAATATTCCATTCTACGTCAAAAGAGACGGTATTTTGAGGGTTCAGGAATAATTACAGCAAAATCAATAGATATGTTGACCTCTACTGCGTTACTGCATGTTTTTTCATCATAAACGCAAATTCTGCCTTACATAAATTTTGCGGAGCTGGCAACGCCTATATAATTTTCCTGCGATTTGCTTACGGTAAACTCCGACTGTCAAACGTTTGTTTTGGTTGTGCGTCTTTGATGCTTGGTCAGTAAACCGAATTCGCTATTTGTTGGTAACTGTATTGAAGCTTTACGGACTTGCTGTGCTATATTCGAGTTTAGTTTAAGAGTTTTTCGAGATGGGACAGTGCAGAGCAGTGTTTGTAACATGGGTTGCATTGGAAGAATTTTCAGGTTAGTTAGCAATGTTTGGAGGCTGAAGTGTCAAAAGATGATGGCTTTGAGCACGCCATGCTGAAGTGGTTTGTTTACTACCTCTATGTTCAGTTGTTACTCTGAACGTTGGAGTAATCATCAAAAAATGAATATTGGTCTATGCAAGATAAACCCTGTTTAATATGCTTCCAATGGAAATCAGAAATTTGAAAGGTGCAAATAGATTTAACGTTAAAGTTAAAAAACTGTTACCAGACAAAGCATTCTACTCTATGGATGAGCTTAGGAACTATTTTAATAGCACTAAGGAGTTATGTCAAACTTTTATGTTGTGAATATGATAATCTCGAGATAAGTCGAGTGTTTGCTGCTTGTGTCAATTGTGTTGTAGAAATTTTAACTGAACCCATTTTATTTTTATTAGAAATATTATACATAATTGATCCATGATATGATTATTTACCCTTTACCTGTAATTTATTGACTTATCCAATTCATCATGGTGGCTTAGTGGATGAAATAAAAATTTGTATTTGAATTTGAATCTTAGCTTTTGGCATTTTAGGGGTTCCTAATCATTTTCAATTTGCTTCTGGGCTGACGTAAAATTTGGGTTGGGCTAAATAAAAGTGTTATGACGACCATTTCCCTGAAAATGATCTTGGTGATGTTTTGTGCTTTACACACCTTTACCTTTGCCTTTGAAGACATATCTGTGGACTTGCCAAAGACAAAGACACCACCATTTGTGGTCCGATATGACGTGGGATCATATTAGGTAAAGCACATCCTTTTTTAAAATGCAATCGCCCAAAATTTGGTTTCTGGCACTGTGGGTTTTCCTGATTATTCTCCATTTTTCCAGACGGACAAAAAGAGAGGTAGGAGTGACTCGGTTAAGGGTTCTCAATGCATGTGGGTAACTTGTTGTTTTTAGAAATTGTGTAAGTCACCTAACGCTATTTCGTCATCTCGTATGCAACTTAGCGTAAATAATAAGGAGAATTGCTGTTCCAAGGCATGCTTCAGTTAAAGTTATTAGAGTATCTAAAGTAAGGTCACACAAATGTTAGATACCTCGTTATATAGAAGACCTAATTCATCTGTACATGTGGGAGGAATTCTTCTGTAGCAATGAGCTGGGAAAAAAATGATACTATACCGGATGTAAAGAATACCTCTCGCGTTAAACGTGTATCGTCAAAGAACCTGTTTTACAGAAAAAAAACTGTCTTCTACATTCCCTCTGTTAGACCCTTCGATAAGTACAAGAATAATTTCAGAGCCCTGTTCAAAAATGATAATTATATGTTGCACCAGACGATTTTAACTACCTGAGAATGACAGAGTGATGGGAATAAAATTGGTCAACAGGACTTATTCCATAAAACAATATATAAAGGTAACATTCTCGAGACGATCTAACACTGATTCTTCCGACAAAGAAAATCATTATTGTTATTTTTTTATTTTTCCTTACATGTACCCCTTGAATACTATGCAGAGACTAAGGCTGTAGGTGAATCGATTAAAAAATATTTCTTCTTGTATTGCTGATTTGCGCCGTTTGCGTGTACGTTTAAGTAAGAGTATTGCTATATTTAGAGTTTGTGCCTATGCTGTAATGGAGTTTGTAAAAGATGCAATGATTTACAAAAAACCTATTCTGAGATTCTGGTAATGAACATTTTGGTGCAATTTCAAAAGCTTTTATGTAGCTTGCAATATATGTATGTATCTATATAATTATGTGTGTTCCGGTGGAATCTTGCTACTCGCTTTTGAACGAGATACCTTCAGCCGATTGGGCTGATACGGCGAACGATCCAAGATGGCGGAACAGTTATTTTTAATGCATTTCTACAACATAGGTATCCAATGAAAGGGCTTGTTAAAAGTAACTCGAAAAATAATGTAATGTCATTCTAAATCCAATATGGCGGAACATCCAAGATGGCGGAGTAGTCATTTTTTGTGCACATGTACAGTATGGGTATCAAATGAAAGGGCTTGTTGAGGGTAACTCAAAAAATAATCTGACGTCACTCTAAATCCAATATGGCACAGAGCTTTTACAATATGGATATTAAATGAAAGGGCTTGATGGCTTGCTGAGAATAATTAGACTAATATTCCAGCATCACTTTTAATCCAATATGGCGGATTTTAGAAGTTTTCTATGCTGTTCTATAGTATGGGTACTAATGAAACAGTTCGCTGAGAGTAAAAAAGCAGGTTAATAACTAAAACTAAAGAATAAAACAAAAATAAAAGGCTTTTTTTAAAAAACGTTACATATATTTGTCGGGACCAGCCCTAACCTTAATAGTTGTACAAGCCTCTCAAAAATCTGTAATGATATTGAAAACAAAACTAAATTATATACTTTTACAGCTCCTGAATGGTTCGATGTACTAAATACTCAGAATTGTCCATAGTTTTTCATTTCTAACTAAAAGTGTGTTACTTCACTTGACCCGACAATTTCATATTTTACGATAAATGACGCATCATCATAAGCAACAAATGATAATCAAGAGACTTCCTCGTATCCTGTCTTTTCCGCCTAAATATATATATAACAAGCTCAACTGTCGTATTTAGGCGCCTTTAATAACGTATAATCATAAAGTGATGTATGATTCATACAGATGACTGCATGGTAATTCTAGAAATGGCAGAACATAACAGAAAATTGATTTTCCAAATATATTTTTTAACTTTTTTGTTGTTAACCAAGAACTGCTGCTTTAGTTTCTTTATTCTTGAGCTAATTTTTGAAAAATTGAGATATCGATATTGAGTAAATATGCATGTTAGGAGTAAAACATAATCATCCTGCTTCCTCGTATAAGTGTAGTATATAGTGTTCGTAATATTGTTATCAAGGCATGATGTAGAACAGACCACCTTCAAATTGTCAAACAAGTATGGAAATTTGTTGAAAAAAATTAAAGCTATCTAAGAATTGACGGGACCCGCATGGCTGATAGACGAACAGTGCCGGCCTCAGAGATCGAACGCAGCAGCTACATGCGCGGTCAGGTCCTGGATGAGCGACCAAGGGAGGATCGGGCGGGGAACCCCCGTCTGACCGTCCGGGGATGTCGCAGCATTCCAGGGATGCTATCTGTGCATCGTCATCCCTCTGGGAGTTAAAAAACAATTAAGCTTAAGGCTGCAGTCCTGTTGGTTTCCAGGGAAACTGACCGAATTCAAGCATTTTTTTTTAAATCCAGTTATTTTGAGGTCCAGTATAGTTCTGGAATATTTAGTAAATTGGCTTCTGCTACTTGGGTGTCTTCAGACTCTCTGAAACTTACGTCCAATAAATCATGATAGTACTACAAGGGTAGTATTCTTACAATGGAAAATTCTTATCAAGTAATAATGCAAGAAATGAAGGATGACATTTAGCTTGTCTACAGAGTGGAGGAAGGAAGATTTAATTTTGTATCTGTGATCCATGAACTGGTTCTAACGTCAATTCAACGACCATATTTAAATATACACAGGTATATATTTTTTGTATTAGCGTTTATAATGCATAATGTATACGGTTCCAATTTCGACGTGATGTGACAAGCTTATAAATTATAATTTATTAATATGCAAAGCGCCACTAGATGAAGACGGCGTCTGAGAAAAAAATTGGCGAATATAATCGTGGTCTCATCTATCATGGTACCATCGTACCATCAGGCATGTAAGTAGGTTCGATGATCTGTTGGTTATGCCAATGTGGGTAATGAAGCGAGTTTTATTGCTATAATATAAAAGTGCTTCCAGTGATACGACAGAATTTCCTACAACAGTTAATGGAAAGGTAATGCAGATGGCAAAGTTTCATCAAACATTGTAGCGCTTAAGTTAAGCTACAAAATTCATAAAAACTTTCTTTTTATACTTTTATTCATTTAAATGGTAGTTCATATAAGAGGTAGTTTGGGCTACTTGTAGTTAAGATCTTAAACATCATATAGTCAATAACTTGGAATCTTATTATTACCTAGGAGAAGCACGAGAGTTAGTGAAAAATAAAAAAACGCCAGCTTGGCGTTGTAAGAAATGGGCCATTTAAAAGATCGTACTATACTATAAAAACTGTTTTTATTTCGCTTCGTAAATCGAGTTAATCGAGCGCCCGACGCTTTTTTCACAAGCGTATACGAGTATTTGTCGTTAATTGTTGTTTTAAGCATATTTTAAAAATTACTTTTGACTTTTTAGTTTTTTTTAAATATTTGTTTTTAATTTTTTGCTCAACGTTATCACTAACCTTTTTTTAAACTGTATTTATTTTGTAGTTATAAGCTAGCGGTCCCGACAGACGTTGTCCTGATTGTATCGCCACCTGCCAGTCCTTATGTAAAACACTCTCCGATCAGCAGCAACTTATTAATTTTACGTTTAATTAAAGAGGCATTTAGGATTATAAAGGCCAACCCCCATAAAAAGATAATAATTAAAAGCTAACGACACACAGTGTTTACAAGCGGTCACCCAAGCAAGTACTAATCGCGCCAGACGCTGCTTAGCTTCGGCGATCGACGAGAGTCTTTGTCTGATCTGTATATTGGTAAGAGAAAGACTCAAAAGTTACGATCAAAATGGAGAGCCGGCGTTTTCAGCGTGGCATAACCGTTACCTAATGAAATAGTTGAGTGTGTATTTAAGCCTACTCTGCATGTCAGTCCGTCGAATTTCTATAATTTTTGTAGCAGGTCGCACAGTTTGTGGTCGACCGATACGAGGTTCATCTCTAACTGATAAAACGATTCGGCCATTTGACACATTATCTAACTGTGAATCATAGAGCCGCTAAATTTATTTTAACTCTTCTTTGTGTATTTGTAATTTTATTAACTACTGTCGAGAACACAAAGCAGTCTTTTATGTCATTAAATGCATTGTGAGTTGTTAATGCAAATCCTAACTTAGGCAAAAGGTGGCGTCAAAGTTCCGCACCGTCAGTTGTAGGTGGATACAGTACCAAACCAGCTGCATAGCTATATAATGTTTAAGATTATAGATGGGGCTGTCTCGCAGTAACTATCACACAACTGATAAAATTGAACAACTATCTTTCCAGGAGCATGGTTAAGGACAATTGTCTGGTGTTAGCAGTGTTTGTTGTTGCTGAATAGAAACGGTAGCAAGTCAAAGGAGTGCTAAAAGTGCACAAACCCACATACAGGTGAAGCTAAAAAAAGCGTGTTAATAACTAAAATTATTATATCTATTTAGATATAGTTGGTCTATGCACATATTATTATTGTAACTATTGTAAAAGTACTTTAATCGGAAATGTTCAATCCTATTAAACAGTATGTGGTTTCAATGACATTTTATTTCAGAAAGCGATAAGTGGCTAGAGTTATAGTCAGAGAAAGTTGATATTTCCTCTACGTTTTTCATAAATACTGAGGTTAGACCAATAGCTGAAATTATTTGTTAATCAATATGGCGAATTGGAACTATTTTAGGAGCATGTCCATCTACAAAAACCTAGCTTAAAGAAATTTCTTATATTTGATGTAACATTTGTTAATACATTGAATAGACAACTTGATTCAATAGTTATATATACTTTAAAAATTTGAAGCAATAAACGGTTATTCTACCTTGATATTTTAGCCATAAGAAAAAGCGAAAGCAGCTTAGGATTCGACATGTATAGAAGCAATAAACAGTTTTTTAGCACATTGACTTGTCAATTTCCCATTAAGTCATGAGAGGTTTCTAAAAGATCATAAAAAAGTTACCAGGGTCAATGGGTGTGATATAGGCATTGCCGAAAAGTTAGAAAACGTGCCTTCAAAAAAATAATTCGCAATTTCACAAGCATTCCAGTTGAATAAAAGGCAACCCAAAACACAGGGTTCATAGGCATCGAATGTATAATATAGGTAATAGTGATTGTATTAAATGTTAAATATGGCATATAAGATCTAGGAGATCTCTTAGGGTTAGCTTTAAAGAAATGACAAATTTAATGTATTGTAGAACAGTTCAAGTCTAATAGCGTAGCGAAACACGTATTCGACAGTGACAGTGAGAAGGTTGATTTGACTAAATTCAAATTACCTAGTTTGTAGCTTATTAAACTTTAAGAAGCATGATTATAAAAATTGAAAACTAGCAAAGTGGTCAGACAGTGTGATTAAGAGTTAGGGACGTGGATATGGGATGAGTCCCTTCACGCTCTTAGGCGGAACATGCAACGGTTGTTTGCATACATATGTTGGGTATATAAGGTAATAATTGGGAATAAGAATTTAGTCTAAACCTTTTCATAAAGGGTATAACATGAGTCAAGTTTGAGAAAGTCGATTTGTTAAATAATTGGACTGTAGGGTAGCCCTTTCTGGAGTGTAAGGTAAATAATTTAAGAAGGTCCTTTGCTATTACGTCTTCTTGAAATCATCTGATTTCTGATGAAAGATTTAAATTTTAACTTACTGTTTTACGTAGTAAAATGACAAGATCCTTATTAGAAGTTGCACTACAATAATATATTGCAGCTAGCAGTAATGACAAGCTGTAAAATAGCTAACTATCATGAAACCAATCATAGTATAGTCATTAAAACGTATTAGTTTGACCTTCCTATATTGTCATGTTCGCAATAAAAACAAATGCGTTTAACTCAATCTAATCATTAATTTCAGCTCCATTATTTGATCGAACATTTCAGTTGCATAATGTTATTATTTACAATCAGTGGTGGGTAGTGTTTTAGCTGTCAGATTTATCTTGCCATCTTCGACGTAATTTTATATACAATTTTCTTGTTCTCGATTCAACATTTTAAAGCGTGATTCGCCCCTTTCTTACGTAGGTAGCCTTTAAATGAACTGCTAGCCATATCATAATAAGAATGTGTGTTTTTTTTTCAAAAACGAATGGGTCAAAGTTTTTTAATTAAAAACATATCTAGTTGTGATTTGGGAAATTGTGAAAAGCAATTTTGACTGATTTGTGATATTTCTTATATTCCTGGGAATATATTAGGCGATGGAATAAATAAGCAATTTAATACCATCGTTACGCGTAATAATTACCACTTCCACTGTGCCTTTCTTGTTCTTCTTTCTTATTGTCAAATGGCACACATTACCAAAAGAATCGATAAAAAAGTCAAATGTTAAATGAGGCTGTAGCCCCAGAGGAAACACATAGATATCCTCCCATTGAGTTATACAGCGGTTACCAAATTACAGCGTGAATTATTGATCCAGCCGTGGGTTATGAACAACGCCTACTAGATAGAAGTACTCATCTCTTGAAATTGCATAGTACAACCAAATACACACTATAATAACTACAAACGTAGCTATGAGATGTCAGATGCGAATTCCAACTGTGTAAAGTATTTATTTTAGTGGCAGAAATTATCAATAGTTCGTAATTATTGTTACTATGTGTCTGAATTGTACTATTAATTGCTTAGGTCGTAGATAAAGTATAGTGTTTAACTCGCGGTAATGGTAATAGCTCACTTATCTATTTGCAGCAGCGCCTACAGCTCGTGCTGCAAACCTCTACTGCGTGAGTATTGCCGTCATTACCAAAAATTGAACAATATAGTAATTACCATCCGTTGATTTGTTACTTTTCTAGATATAACGAAATCATTATAATAATCGGGTCTTCCATAATCTCGCTAAAACTGCAGATACAAAAATACATACTTTTTGAGAAGTAAAAAACTTTCTTTCTGATACCAATTTTAAAAGGAAACAGGCTCGCAAATCTGCTGCCTTTGTTTAGCGGATGGTCCTATAATACAGATTTCAGGCCACTTTTATTTAACATGGGATTTAGTAAGTTACTGCCAAATAAAAGGTTACTACCGTCTGTAGGTCATGCTATTTATCTACCAAATTGCCTGTGCTTTTGGTAAATGAGTTATTATTTTATTTTACTTTAATCATGACATTCTAGAAATATAGACGTTGGTGTGAATGCACCAAATATTTTCTAGATATCATAGATTGAGAGGTGGGAACAGCTATTATATTCGTATTTGTCTCACCAAATTAAAAACAAACATGTTGTAACGTACTGTTGGTATTGGTGTATTTTTTGTGGGTTAGTTGCCATGTATGACCTAAAGTCAAAAGCATAGGTTAGATTTGTGATGTGTAGACGTCACCAAATCATCTGGAGATTACGAGACTGACAGATGTGCGTTTTAGAATGTCATCTGATGCTATGATCTGATGTCTCAAATTTTCTAGAAATGGTTCGATGGGTTATAGGCGCCATGCGTGGCGTATTAGGATTTGTTGAAAAGTTATCGAGATTGAGATAAGGTTATGTGATTTTGTATTGAATTGTGGAGTAAAAGGTGGTCGCGTCGTGGCAATATGTTCATTTGCACTGAATAGAAAAGCCAGAGAAGCATGAGTTTCTAGGCTATCGTTGTTTTAACCACGCCTCCCCACCTCCCACACTTCTGGAGCACCCATTTCATTACAGAATTGCGAATACTCAAAATTGATGACTCTAATCGGGTATTTTTATTTTCATTGCAAGTGCATGTATCTATTGTTACCATTAGGTGCGTTTTGCATACAAATAGAATACGTATCTTAGTTGAAAAAAGCTGTGAAATTGCATTTTTTCATCATGGTAAAAAAATGTGATAATAATGTTTACAAAATAAGAATGGGAATATGTATTTCGAAAAATACCTTCCAGAGAGTTATTCTTTAAAATGTATTAATTTATCACTTAATTTTGAAAACACAAAGATGTTAGGTATTTAAATAAAATGTACTTGCAACATACATATAGACAGGAATAGTAGCTAACACCTTTTGTAAGTCGATATTTAATAATTTTAAACAATAGTCATTGTCTTTTAATGTTTCAAATGAATCGTTTTTTGCCGCAGCAATACCAACAGTAAACATCAACTATACGTATATTCTGAATATTTGACTATTAAAGAGATGTTGAATATTATAAAAATCAGGTTTTTGATGATTATTTGGATATTGGAGCTATCTTGCTCTGGCACTGATGAATAGCGAAATGCGTAAAAACAGACTTCGACGGATAGTCCTTTCCTGTTTAGCAACGTGTGTCATCCCCAAAACATTATCTTCGGCTCTTTATGGCAAATTTTTATCCAAAATCAAGGACGATCCAATCTTCCAAAATGAACTATTTCTACTATACCCTCAGAAAAGTACGCCACTGAATTTCAGCAATGTTGCGGTAGAGTTACCTTCTGGCGCCGTATTTCATACCGAAGCGCCATGTTTATCTAGGATCGGTATAGAAGCCATGTAATGATATACATTTTGCCTTCGAGGTAAAATGTATTAATTTCATGTGATGTATCATTATCTGCGGCTATGCGATATTATTAAATAAAAAGTGCACATTGCTGCAATACACGGTATGTTTTTTAATGATTTCAAGCTGTCGGTACAGTGTTTCTATAATATAATTTCATAGAAGAATGGAGATAAAAAGGTGTGACTGATACCACTTCAAAGCAAGATAGTGAAGCAATAGAATTATCAGGGCCGCGCCGACCCCCGGCAGCGCCTGTGTGCGAAACCTATGAAGCGCCTCTTTTTTAACGAATCATCATAAAAAACGAATTTAATTTTTGAATGAATATTATACCCAAACAATGATTATAAAAATTCAATGTGCACCTTACACACACACACTTTCAATCAAATGATTGTTCATTTGTTTATTTTGCCTTAGCTATGTCGTTCGTTAAAATCGGAGAATACCCGTGACCCCACCCACCCCCGCTTGCGTCGCACGCATCGCATCGGGTTGCGTTCAGAAACTCACTCATACTCATACAAACTCGGCGCCTCTAAGGTTTAAAATAACTAGTACTTTTTCTCTGGTTCAAAGAAATGCCGCCGTCTTAAGGTGCTTTCATGCAGAACACATTATAATTTCATTTTAATTATAAACTAATTATAAAAGGTTTGAAACCGTGTATTCTTGTGGACCCTTTCACGCAAACAAAATGTACATTATACGGGACACAAACGTCAATTATAAATCGTAGTGAATGCCAAAAAGATCAGCTGTTTGTGTTTTATGGGAGTCCGTGATTCTAATTGAACGTGTGTTGACAGTGAGGAAATATCACATGGACTTTATTGAGTACTAACGGTTGCTGTCGTTAATTTTACTAGCAGTCCATATATAATTTGTCATTCTCTAGCAATATGAAGCATGTTTACTTGCGTCTAACTACTGCGCTGCATTCGTTCGTGATATATGACGTCATATTTGTCTGTAGTTCACGCTGAAATAGATTCGCGCCGCTATTTGGTACCATCTGATATCTGTCATATTATAATTCTGCGTGAAAGCCTTATAATTAAAATGTAGTGGCAGTTAAAACGTAATGAAAGTGAATCCTGCATGAAAGCACCTTTAACGTTGAGCTCGTAAGGAATGTAAACTAAAACTCTAAACGTAAAATGAAACCATAAACGTGAATAATAATAAACATTAAATATTGAGAGACTTGTTCAATAAGCGTTATAGATGTTTTGTTGTTTACAAGGCCTATGTTGCGCTTATTGTACCTACTTGTCGATACTCATACTCCACTACAAAAAATAATCATATAGGTAACAAAAATTATTTAGGTGTCAGTGGCGGCGCGGCGCCCCTATTGTCTTGGCGCCTGTGTGCGCCGCACACTTCGCACACAGGGGCGGCGCGGCCCTGAGAATTATAATATACTAGATGTCCGGAATTAACGCACATAAAATGTTAGAATAACATATTTTAATTGAATACTGGTATGGAAAATCTACCAAAGGCGGCTAAAGCTTACCAGAGCATCGACAATATTTTTTATCGCGTTATCTTAAAGGCCGATCGACATAACGAAGATTTGTCGAATATGGCAAACGGGGATTAAACAACAAGGAGGTGAAAAAAAATATAAATTTGATCCTTTTACGTCCCACACCGATAGGTGGTTGTGATCGTAAAAATTTTCGATTTTGAGATAATACGCTTTTTAAGCGTTTTGTGATGTCTACAGAACGAAAGTCCACGTCACTCATTATCGTCGGTGTGCCTGCCTGTCTGTCGGTCTATCTGTCCGTCTGTTGGCGTTTTATAGCCTCGTAATCTCACTAACCACTGGATGAATTTGGGTATCTATATGGTGTAGGTCCGTATAGTAGATAATGCTTCTATAGTTTTGAAAATCGCTACATGGGCGGCGGAGTAATTAGCATAAAACGAAAAATTTCAAATATTCCTCAAACTTTGTTTTTATGCGTTTTAGGGGTGCCTGATAATTTTTGACTTTTTTTGAGTATGGGTGAAATTAGGGTGTTTGGCGGGTGGGGGATGTAAAACTTAAACATTTTATGTACTCATAATATGCGGTCTATAGGCCTGTGAAAGAAAGACCTAGGGGCATAATTTACTTTTTTAGGTCTATCTGAACATTACCTGCCTATTACACAAACCAGGTTACAAAATTTTCTAAAGTATGCATATGTGAATATTGCTTTAGATCGTTCTGTATTATGTAACAGGAAAATCGTTGAACTGGTTTTGTTGAAATTTTGACACAGTATTATTACCGTATCGAGGATGGAAAACGCGTATGGTGTTTATAAATCGTGTTAGTGCAGCGCAACAATAATAAAAAACAACTAAAAATATGAAAACAGCTCAAACTTGGTTTTTATGCGTTTTAGAGGGTCCTGATGATTTACTACTTTTTTGAGTGGGGGTGAATTTGGGATAGTTGGGGGTTGTAAAACTGAAAAGAATGTGTACTCATAATAGGCTGCTCACTGACCTGTGAAAGGAAGACCTAGGGGCAGTTTACTGTTTTTAGGTCCATCCAGGCACTGCCTTGCCTATTACACAAACCAAGAGACTTAGAATTTTTGTGATGCATACACACGAGTGTAGCTTTTGATCGTTCTGTGTAACCTGAAATTGATTTTAATGAAATGCTGACACAGTATTATTACCGTGGCGAAGATAGAAAACGCGTATGGTTTTTAGAAATTGGGTCCGTGGCAGCGCAGCCATAATCAAAGAAACTTGGTTTTTAGGCTACTTGGAAGCTCCTGTTCGCTTCTGTTCATCCAGTTGAAGCTCGGGGAATAAAAACTGTGTCGTCTTCTCATGGAGAGAGATGAAAGAAACTATTTACGAGAGTTTTTGTGATGGTTGTTTTTTGCGGAGAGCGGGTGATGATTTGTTTGCGACGGGATCTCAGACTATAGCTTTATGCAATAGGAAATAATAAAACGGTTCCACCGTTATATGTGGGACGTACCGAGTCAATTACCTTGACTCTATTTTTTGACTCAAACTCAAATAACGAAAGCTTTGAGTATCATTCTCAATAAAGTTTTTCATGAAAAATGCCTATGATGTAATATCGTAGATTTAACTGATTTTGGAAAAAAAAGTTGTCTATCAATCCAAGGTCCTAACGGCCAACGAAAAACCACAAAAAGCATAGCAGGCTCCTTTAAACAATCAACCTTTTTTTAATTAAAGCTGCGTTCTTCATATATAAATGTTATGGTCGTCTCGCTGACAATTCGACTAGAATGGTGGTTTTGAATAAAATTTTTTGTCATAAATGGAAAGATCATACATAAGTTTTATAACAAAACTGTTTTTGTTTTCTTTTTTCGCAATAATTCAAAAGTTATATCAAAATAAAAATGGGTTTTTGAATCGAGAACAGAAAACACGCCGACGCGCGACGGCTCCCGAACCCGTGTGACGTCACCATGGTGGTAAGGATGCTCCTTTGACTAACGACGTCCTACTCCGATACTAGATTCTAGATTCCCAGCCAATCGCGAAAATACGTACTGCTAAACTGGTAACTAGTATATATTTGTTGCAACACAGTCGCTGAATGAAGTTTGCAGCTCGAGACGAAGCCTACGATCGAAATAAATATGTTTTTGAATGTTTGAAGTTGAAGTCAGATTACAGATTCCAGTAAGTAAGTACCTAATCAAATATGTTTCGTTGAAAAGATCTCAATCGAAGGTTGGCCCAGCGGTTAGAGAGTCCGATAGTGGATCTCAGGGTATTTGGATCGAAACGCAGGCCTTCCAACTTTTTTTTATTTTTTTTATCAAAAATTTCATTGATGTGCTATTTGCACTTGATACGCACATTTTTTCTACGATCAACATAAATATGTGTTTGAATCAAATTTTGTTAGACATATTACTTGTACTGTACAATGCTTGTTAAATTTTTATGAAAATTTAATGTTGTTAGGCTTCATTGCCCAAAGTTAAATAAATAATAATACCAAGTGATAAACAGAATGTCATAACGAGTTTGAGTTACTTTTTTTACATTAAAAAACTTAAAAACGAATGAATCGAATGGATGAAGGGACTTTGTTTTATTAACCAACTATTACATTGAAAAAACAAATTAATGGCGATTGATATTGACGGACAAACCTCAATTCTACTGATTTTTTGCATTGTCTACCGCCTCCTGTACTTAGCTTTCGCACTGTGCAGTGCAAGTAATATGTCTAACAAAATTTGATTCAAACACATATTTATGTTGATCGTAGAAAACGTGTGCGTAACAAGTGCAAATAGCACATCAATGAAATTTTTGATAAAAAAAATAAAAAAAAGTTGGAAGGCTTGGGTTTTGATCCAAAGACCCTGAGATCCACTATCGGACTCTCTAACCACTGGCCTATCCTTCGATTGAGGAGATCTTTTCAACAAAACATATTTGATTAGGTACTTACTTACTGGAGTCTGTTACCAGTTTCGCAGTACGTATTTTCGCGATTGGCTGGGAATCTAGAATCTAGTATCGGTGTAGGACGTCGTTGGTCGAAGGAGCATCCTTACCGCCATGGTGACGTCACACGGGTTCGGGAGCCGTCGGCGTGTTTTCGGTAGTCGGTTCAAAAACCCATTTTTATTTTGATATAACTTTTGAATTATTGCGAAAAAAAAAGAAAACAAAAACAGTTTTGTTATAAAACTTAAATATGATCTTTACATTTATCACAAAAAAGTACTTTTTTCTTAATTCTAAACTTCAATTGCCCATTTCTGGACTACTTCAAGTACAGCCAGGGTAGTGGAAGCACCAGCTCCCCAGGTATGTAAGCAATACCCCAGGTCAGGCCTTGTCTAGGCTTTATGCAGCGTAAGAAAGTGGCATAGTATTTTCTGTCTCTCAAATAAGTTTCCGAGACGTTTTCCATCAGCTATTGAAATTGGCGCACGCGTTTGTGCTAAGTATAAAGGTGGAAACAAATCTGTTCGATGGATTTGTACTGGGTTCTCAAGATGCGCGCGCGCCACGCGAACATTGCGCGTCGCGATCCGCCACTTGTCGGTTTTTCAATTTATGCTTTGTATGTTTGTCGTACATATTTGGACGGGAGCGTGCTATGTGGTTTTTGGACGTGCACATTCAGTGTGGATCATAAAAGGTTTGTCAAACTGGAAAATTTCAACGCGAACACCTGACGCGCAAAGAACGCGCGGAGCACAAACGGCGCGGGTTCGCGGCGCGCAGATTTGTACCCACCTTGAGAAGTGCCTTCAGTACAACATTTCCTGAATGTGTCCTACCTCAATTTCTCTCCAGTAAGAATATTAAGGGTCATGAATCGATTCCTACATTGGAAAAACTCACTCAGTTTACCCATTGTTGTTAATGCCACCATAACCGAGCCGCCTTTTGATATCATCGAGCTCATATCCAGAACAGTATGTTTACAAGACTTCAAAGAAGAACGATATTCACGAAATGACCCTGTACGGGGTGATAATTCATGCATTCTCGAGATAAATTGACAATAAAATAGTTGTCGGGTCACGGCATCTCATCCAATCTAATCTAGAAAGTTTTAATAATTCCAGGTCGAGAAAATATAATGCGTAAACAGATATAATGAGACGAAAAAACACCCAATATGGCTAACAGCTGTGAATCAGATATTTCCATGAGTAATTTTTAGTGCTAAATGGAACCGGGAGCTGTTTTCACATGTAGCGAATGTTGTTGTTTAATTAATTAATGATGTGTGATGCATGATTAACATTCTTCCAAGAAACTGTACAGTTTTCGATAAACGCACCAATGTAATTAATATGCATTGGACGCTTATGGTGTAAATCGTGTGACGTGCTATAAAAGACATGACGCCAGAATACATTGATAGTGATCTGTGAATTAGTAACTGATTCCTCATATTAATAGGAACAGTCTGTACTGGTGATATATGTGAAACTCTGACAAGATCGTATATAGAAAAATATTCAGGAGTTCATCCAACCCTCCTTACCCGGATTTGACAAAAAGTCATCTGTCACACAGTAAAGTATTTTTAACACTACAGTAGTCAACTTCCTGAACATTAATAATATGAACAGATTCATGATTTAGAGCGATTAATCAATAATTCAGTACACCGAATCAACGAAGGAGACAACATTAGATAATGTAGGCAAACATCAAAAAACGTAGCTGCTCTATAATACGATTTAAAACATTGAATCAGAGTTTCACGACTACGAAGCAACGTCCTTTATCTTTGAACCCTGAACATCTATAAGGGTGAAGCTAAAAAGTGATAAACGGTCACCAATGTTTTAATGGAGACTAAACGTTGCCTTAGTGGACATAACCATCATCTTCATGCGAAAGACAGTGTTTCCAAGGCGTGAATCAAACACCACTACTAACTAATTAGCGAATATGGATGCATGCGTAGTAGTGATCGACGAATGCAAAGCAATCGTAAATTTCTGTGCACAAAAGTGAGGTACGGTCTTTCACTGTACTAAAGACTCTCGTCGTCAGCACAAAAGGATTGTTCATTGGTTTTATGTAGATTTTTATTAATATCACTTCCTTTTTTGCATTGTCAGTATTTTTTTGAATAGCAGAGGACTCAAGTCATAACATATAAATAGCCAATAGAAGCCGTATAGTCGTACGAACCGCATGGTTTTTCATAGTCTAGACAGATACCACAAACATTCCGAAGAACCTTAGTCGTCAAATTAGAAATTCGTTGCTTTCCAGTGTTTCGTCCTTCCGCTGTGGGAAGAGAAATTGAAAACACCCAAATACAATTAATTTAGATATTTATTCAACGATTAAGTGTAGAAAAATCCAAAACTATTTTAACAGGGTTGAATGATATGTACCAATGCTTGCGGAAGTCTTGCTCCAGAAGTTATTGAATAAACGAAACAATAAAAAGTTTCCAAGATCGCTATTTTGTTGGTTTCTTCTCTTCTCTGAATCCTATATCCAAAAAGTATCAATCGGTACGCTTGACCCTGACGAGCATCTAGAACGTTTAGTAATAATTTATCTATTATAAAATACATTTTACCAACAACAAATGTGTCTAAATATGTCTAAAAATATACATTTTCTTCTACCGAAAATTACATCGAAATCTATGATTGAAGTGAGAAATTACTAATTGTTACTGGCTTATTAGTTTCATACACGTGCACTGTCTGGGGAAGAAGAACTTTTCAGTGGTATTAATTAATTAATCTACAATCGTTTTTATCAAACCATACTAATCAGAAAAACACTAAGCAGTTATTCTAATAATTTATTGGCTTAAATATTATGAAAAAAAGACGATTATGTATGAATATCCAAAACAAGTTTATTAATGCAACTTAGTTGCCTTCAGGTTTTTAAATACGATATTATTCTTCACCGCATTGTTCGGCGGTGACGCATATGGGTCGCACTCACTTCAACTATGTTTGAACAGAGGAGTTAGACTTTATACTAGTATAATATAAAGATAGTACCGATATCATAGGAAGGAGGAAGCTAAGATTCATGTAAATGTGTGATCCATAGACAAAACAGTGACATATGATTCCCAGTTTAGATGATCATTTGAAAATAAAATGTACAAAAACAAGCTAATAAAACCAAATATATGGTGATAATGGTTTTGTAATAAATATTTGTCTGAGTAACACCAAATAGCAAAAAAATATCTATTCATGTGGCTTAAAAATAGCTATTATGTAATAGATTACAAAAAGCAAATAACAAGTAGTAACTATTCTTTCACGAGTTATTCAAGTTCGGCATACTATGGTCCTACAACAGATAACCACAGGATCTTTTTGATGAATAGAGCAGTGACTGAAAATCTACTCAATCGTTCTGTTAGAGAATGGATCTAAAAGCAAACCAGTAACTTATAAGAGGAACTTGCGGAGAACCTTTTGGTTTGAACAAAACTGACTGGAGTCCTCCTTTAGTAAATAATAGTATCAATAAATTATTAAAACTACAATCATGACTTTTTATGGGCAGATTCTTTCCATCTTCCGCTTATATTCCTTCTGTGGTATAGGTACTTAGGCTCATAGTACGTATTCACTCAGCGTTGATTTTAGTTCTTGTTAGGATTTTAGTTTGAGTGGTCTAGAAAATAGGACAGTTTCTCCGAGTTTTGGGCTTCATAATTATGCTACTACTAAGCAGCTAAGGGGCATTAATAGCTTTGAATTTTATTTTATTTTTTATTCTTAGGGCATTTTATATTTTATATTTTATATACCAGGTAACTGAAAACTACTGATACATCTCAATACACCTGGACAAAACTGTCGCATCCAACCAGTGTGATATAATTTTCCAATTCATGGCATTCAAAGCTAGTTATTAAATGAGTATACCTACGGTAGGGAGATATCTAGATACATATACATATTGCATTAGAAACTTACGACTCTGGAAACAAAATAAAGTTAATATTTCACCTCTATTTCACGCAACCTCCATAACAACGAGGGCTAAACGAAAAATTACAGAAAACGTTCCAAAAGTCTGATTTTAAAAATTTGGGGTATTATAAGGTCCTTCCTCATTGCATCATCAATTTCGACTTGGTCCTAATTTCACATCACATGATTTCGTGAACAGCGTACAATAAAAATGTGATAATGAAATCTGCTCGAAAATTTCTTTATCTAAACTGCCAGATATCACTTAAGTAGCTGCTCTCATAACGATAATAATAGATACACCTGCACTACCAAAAAGTCATATTTGTCTACATGTTTCGAAGGAAGGATTGGTACTACTTTCGTAGCTCAAACAAGCTTTTAATCTTATACGCAGATACTGGATTTTTACATAATTTTCTCAAATCTTTCAACCACTACTGGCATTGAGACAAACTCCATGTGAACATAGAAAAGTTCAAGGGAAATCTATCGTCCTGTCTAGAATCTAAAGAATCAACAGAGCCAATCATAGAAAGCCTGCATGCTTACATCATGAAGCAAACGTTGAGGGGGTGTACGGAAAGGAGAGGAACTAGGCCAGAGAGGATCCCCTTGTGGTAGAACTTCGAAATCGAAGATCACAGAGCCATCTGCATTGCAGCACGTCGGAAATTAGTGCGCTTGCAGCGAAGGAATCCTTTGTCACTGAAAACCCTAGCCCTATAAGGCATCAAAGAAAAAACTGGTAAAACTCATTTACTTTGCCAAGAAGGATCACTGGAGGAAGCTATGCGATAGCCTAGAAAATCAAATCTGGGGTGAGGGCTACAGCGTAGTCACCAAGCAGCTACTAGGGACTATACACCAGCATATGCATTGTGTGATGACAGGAAAGTGGGGATCGTGCATGAACTGTTTCCAACCACACCGAACACGTGGGAGAAAGAAAGCCCAGACGTGAACGTCAACTTGTTCAGCTTGGAGAACCTGAAATATGCAGCGGATAGATTGAAAGCAGAAAAAACACCCGGCCCGGACAATATACCGCCGGAGATGATAAAGGCAACGGTCAACTCCTCCCCTGTTTTCCTACTAGATCTGTTAAATAGGTGCATGCGCATGCGCAAGACGCATACCTTCCCAGAGATCTGGAAGAGGGCCAAGGTGATACTGCTGCATAAAGGCAGTAAACTTCCTGAGCTCACATCGTCTCACAGACCTATAATAATTATGTCTACTGAACACTATACGGAAGCTATTCGAGATACTGATCCGTCAGAGGCTACATAAAGAAATATACGAAAGAGAGTATCTGTCGCAGTACCAATTCGGTTTTCGTGCCGGCAGGTCTACCATCGACGCCCTTGAAACAGTGATGGGAATCGTGGAAAAGTCCAAGAAAAAATGGTGCACACTAGTGTTACCCTTGACGTTACAAAATGCTATTAATACTGCCTCCTGGGGCATTATAATGAGTGAATTGCGAGAAGACGACATTTCAAAGTATCTTCGTAATATAATAAGCAGTTATTTCGAGGATAGGATCATATCTATATCCAAAGCAGATCTGCCAATGTCTATCAGGGTTCCACAAGAGTCGGCACTAGAGCCAACCCTTTGGAACATCCTGTACGATGGGACGCTGAAGCTACCGGTACCCGGTAGCATCAGAATGCTAGGTTTCGCAGATGACTTAGCTTTAGTCGCAATAGCCAAGGACGAGATATCCCTCTCATACAAGGTGAACCGGGCCTTGCAAAATATTAACGACTACATAGGTGAGCTTCAATTAGATCTGGATCCAGACTGAGGCAGTTATACTACGAGGATATAGGATAAAGAGGAAGGACGTGAACTTCAAGCTTAGAGGCAGAACGATAATCTCCAGTAAGTCCGTGAGGTACTCGGGAGTCCATATATACAGGGTGAGTTTTTAGTACCGGCTCGGTCGATAACTCCACTACTGTAGAAGATAGCGAAAAAAGTTGTATATAGGAGTTGTAGCCACGGATATGCTCCTTGCTCAGAAAATATTTTGATTTATACAGGGTGATCCGTAACTACGTGGTGATGCAAACATGCATTTTTTTAAATGAGACACCCTATATATTATTCCATATTTAAATTATACTAATGATTTCCGTTCTTCCAATATAGGGTATTGTTACATTATACAGGGCATTTCAAAAGTTATGACCATTTTTGTATCGAAATCGCTGTCAAATGAACGTACTGTATATCAAAAAGTGATGAATCAAAAATCATTTTTCTTACACGGATGGATAAAAAATGTCATCCAGTCTTGAAATCGGCTATAAAAAAAGGCCGCGACGCATATTCGTATACAGGGTGATGCAGAATGCAAAATCTAGATTTTCTCTATTTTTTTAAATGTAACCCCCAATATTTTATTATACCAAAGGATTGCTTTTATTATGCTCTTTCATCTTTGTATAGCACTTATTATGGCTGCATTCATTAGTTTCTGAGATATCTCGATTTTTCTACAAATTTTAAATATACCTTCTATTTGGTTACTAAAATTTATTTATTTTGAGAAAATACTATCAAATTTTATTATTGCTCAACGAACAACTAAAACATAAGGCCATAATAGTACTTGATCAAGTCAAAACACGGAATTAACGAGATATTATAGGTCAAGTGTGCTGAGGAAACAATTTTATAGGCGTCACGCGTAATTATCAAGCAGATCTATCAGGTAGGCTATGAAATATTAAACGACGCAGTCCAAATAAAAGGATTCTCCAATCTTTCAAACGCATTAGTTTTAGAGTGCCTCCGTTCTGGATGTTGCTGTTCACAGTTGATATATTCTAGAGGCAAGTAGGCAATTTCTCAAGGATTCTCCTAAATACCCCCAATGGAAAAATTAATTTTTAAAGCTGGTTTTTTACACAGTACAGAATTATTGAGCAGGTTATGAGAACTGTCAATTTTTCAAAGCCTACCTGATAAATCTGCTTGATAATTATGCATCACGCCTACAAAATTGTTTCTTCAGCATTCTTGACTTTATTATCTCGTTAATTTAGGATTTTGACTTCATCAAATAGTATCATGACCTTATAATTTAGTTGTTCGTAAAATAAAAAACAATTTCGATAGTACTTTGTCAAAATAAATAAATTTCAGTACACAAATAGAAGCTATATTTTAAATTTACCGAGAAATCGAAATATCTCGGAAAATGATGGATGTAGATACAACAAGTGCTATACAAAGATGAAAGAGCATAATAAAAACAATCCTTTGGTATAATAAAATATTGGGGGTTACATTTAAAAAAATAGAGAAAATCTAGATTTTGCATTCTGCATCACCCTGTATACGAATATGCGTCGCGGGTTTTTTTATAGCCGATTTTAAGACTAGATGATATTTTTTATCCATCCGTGTAAAGAAATGATTTTTTATTCACCACTTTTTGATATACAGTACGTTCATTTGACAGCGATTTGGATACAAAAATGGTCATAACTTTTGAAATACCCTGTATAATGTAACAATACCCTATATCGGAAGAATGGAAATCATTAGTAGAATTTAAATATGGAATAATATATAGGGTGTCTCATTTAAAAAAATGCATGTTTGCATCACCACGTAGTTACGGATCACCCTGTATAAATCAAAATATTTTCTGAGCAAGGAGCATATCCGTGGCTACAACTTTTATATACAACTTTTTTCGCTATCTTCTACAGTAGTGGAGTTATCGACCGAGCCGGTACTAAAAACTCACCCTGTATATTGAGAGGTGCTTCTCAGACAACATTAAGAAGTCAACCTATATTGCAGAAGCTAGAATAGCCAAGCTCTCTAGACTGATGTTAATATTGGGCTACCCAGCAGTAGAAAAAGAGCTCTCCTGAACAGAATCGTCCAGTAGACTGTCCTTTACGGAGCGCCAGTTTGGCCCAGGGCACTCAAAAGGAAAAAACATCAGCAGGAGCTGAACAGGCTCCAAAGGACATCTACGTCTCACAGGGTCACAATGGTCTATGAAGAAGTGGCAGCAAATATGGTCTCAAACGACTGAGGTTGCGCAGCGGACAAAAAGACTTATATCATTAGTAGGAGAATGGGTAAACTGGGTATTTCCTGACGCAGGCTCTATAACGGCACATGGCCCGTTCCACATCTATAGGAAGAGCTACCGACGACCAGTGCTGCCATTGTGGAGCTAGACACGGCGGGACATATGCTCTTCGAGTGTAAGTGGTGGCAAACATACACAGAAGGAGCCTGTGCAAACCTACCTGAAGATCTGAAGGCAAATAACATGGTCATACTGATGATTTCCCATAAAGTCTATTGGAAGACCATCCACTGCATGGTGAGGAAAATTCTGAGCACCAAAGAAAGCGAAGAACGTAGAAGCGGGGATCAAACCACAAGGTCAACGAGCTCAGACCAGCCCCACAACCATGTTGTTATGTCGTTCGACAAAGGTTCCATGATTGGTAGGAGGGCTTAAAGATAAGAAAAGAGGGAGCGGCTTTTAGCCGGATGGCCCGGCACAAGGGGGCATGTCGGATGGATGCGTTCACAGGACTCAAGCAGGTTTAGCGTCGGGCGGATAGACTCTCTCTCATACCTTCTGGTTGTGAGAGGTTCTGTCCTTGTGGTCAACCTGATTCCCTAAATCCTCAATAGTAAAAAAACTGCTGGCATTGGGCGGAGGTCAACTGTAAATGGCGACAAAATTAAGGAGTCACTGAATCGAAACTGAGGTTACCGATCCTCTATTCTTGTTTAACAAGCATTAAGAAACGTCTGTCCTTCATAATATTACTAACCAGCGATAACGCGTCCTTGCTCACTGTTCATTGATCTAATGTACAGCAATCACAAGCTAATCTCGTCCTGCTCATTATATTACTAACAGTAAATACAGCTTAATGATCACAAAAACTTCCGTGAGTCCGTGAATTATAATAATTAATTAATTTTTAATAGGATCACGCTTTTTCTTCTTTCAGTACACTGCTTCAATCTTGCGCGTAGACGAAACCGCTGCTTGTAAGATATCAAGTTTAATAAACTATATTTATTTGTTTACGTATGATGAAGGAAAGATAAGTACTGCTTTTATAGCTCAGATACCCATGATTTAGACAATATAAAAAGACTAATTAGAACATGGTCGTTTCTGCTCAATCGCAGTCCACAAATCTTGTCCCAGCCTGTACTGTCCATTGAATCAAAACGCCCAAAATGCATTACAATAGGTGAACAGATATAATTTAAACAGCAAGAGCGTTGCATTTACAATCCAGTCGACAATAAAAAAATATAAAGTGAAAGTTCCTCCATCTAGCATTGATACTCAAGATGCCACAAAAAGCGACTATGTCGAAATGCTAATAGCAACAATAATAACACAGCTTGTGTCCTTTGTTGCGTGTTGTTATTTATTACACGACAATGTAATAATTAAATTGGTTTTTATATTCACTTCTGCGTTTTG
Source organism: Callosobruchus maculatus (assembly GCA_951848785.1). Classification (NCBI taxonomy): domain Eukaryota; kingdom Metazoa; phylum Arthropoda; class Insecta; order Coleoptera; family Chrysomelidae; genus Callosobruchus; species Callosobruchus maculatus. Next base: position 1,347,989 of record CATOUR010000142.1, on the reverse strand, counting down.
TGTTTTGATCCAATAAATTTACATTTTTAATTGATACGCTGCATTAATTGGTTTATCAATTATACAGCTAGTAGCAATTACCTGGATAATATTTTATTTGTCTCTTTACTGTTCACTTGAGAATTTCTAGACGCTACTTTATCTCTCTCTGCGATGAGATTCATTAAAAATATACCTTTAAGAGTAGTGAAAAGAAATCAGCCAAGAATGAGCCCCGGCGTAGCACGTCTTCACCCTCCACGAATTCCAATCAAAAGAGGTAGTTTTATACTTCAGCTGGACATATCCTTTTGTTCCTACAGAAAATAAATTTTACCCTGCGAGCTATATAGATGCAGCCATTTGTGTTAAAAGTACGATACATACTGACTTAACCACGTGCCAAGTGTCCATATCTAAAGTCCGTTCGCTCAATCTCATATCACAGATTGAAAGGACATAATACATACATAAATTTAATTTTACTGAAAATAACACAAGTATTAATTCGTAAATTCGTCAGAAGTCTATGCTGTAGAAATTGAGTACCTAATAATATTTTTTATCTACAAAGTGTGTAGAAAAAACCCCTAATAATAAAATATATGTCAGATGGTAACTTCGAAAAAAATGATATCAGCCTTGCAGCTAAGACACACGAATTAGAACACACGTATACATACATGAAGTAGTCACCTAAATACCTGCAGCAATCCTAACAGCATAGCTATATATCAAATAATATTTAATGCAATATCATTGTAATATTGTTTTTAGGTGTATCATAACATCAAAGCTGGGCAATGCGTTATTATATCTAGGACCATCAGTATACTCATTCACTTTCACCATTCTTAGCAGTTTCTTATTAGGGGGCCTTTGGACCACTTAAAATAATGTCGAGAATAACGAACATCCAAGTTAACGTTAATTACGATAGCGATAACTATTACTAGATAACAGTGACTTTTTGGACCAGTAGAAATAACCTCATTTTTTTATTTGAACACAGCCTTGGGTTCGGTTTAATTTGAATTAGTGGCCAGAGGGAGATATTTAATCCATTTGACTTCGAACAAAAATATTCGTCGCTTAGCAAAAATGTAACTTTGACATTAAATATGGACGGAATTTCAAAGCACGCAATTGTATAAAATCCTTTTGCAAAGCATTTTATGTTCCATGTCAAGAATAAGGGCAAATACTTTTATCCTTATTCGCCGTATATGTATAACGGATCCTCGTAATCCTTATTCGGATTCATTTACCTATTTATTATTACTGTGTATGCTCTGAATATCTGTAGCAACGAAATTCGTTATTTCTGATTTTCCAAAAATTCTCAATTATTTCAATTTACTATTTGTCTGCCTCTCAATATGCTCGGTACACATTTTACAGATATTTTAAATTGAATTACAGATATGTCCGATATTTTGAATGTTAGCTACGGAATAGTGCCATATCAAGATACATAGAACTAGAATAATACGATAAGGACCGAACGCTATTTATTTGTAACAAGTACAAATATTGCCACCATCGAAGGATATACCTTGTATAAGGATATTGCTATAATTATGACTAATCATGAAATGCACGTTACATTAATTTGACGTAACCTACTACTCCAACTATTCCGTCTCAGTGGATAGCACGGCTCCAGCAGCTGCTAATAGGTTAACTTTTCCAAGATATATAAATATGACTATTTGACTCACACATTCTAAATTTCGACTTGACATTCTATGACATGACAACTATGTCTTCTGAATAAAGGCAGAGAGACGCTCTACCTTCAGGTAGAGGGGGTTCTCACTCGCCATTGCCGGCTGAATAGACATTTGTCACTCATGACAGTGGTAGGGGACTCCATCTGCTCCAGATGCTGGGAGGAGGACGAAACAGCGTTCCACTTCTTGGGCAGATGTGTAGTATATCGCAACCTTAGGGTTCGGATACTCGGCACGACGGAGTTTTAAGAGGAGTCACTATGTTCAGCGAGATGATCAGACATACTGACTTTCGTGAGGAGGTCTGGTAGGTTCTACAAGGAGTTTTCTGGGCCGTAGAATTTTAGTGTTTTCAGTGTTGCTTCAGTGGGATGGCAAAACGGGCCAAAGGTGGACTACTTCTCTGGCTACACCTTCCCATCACTACTACAACTACTACTAGAATAAGACGTGCTACATGTCATATCATTCACAGACTTCGAGTTATAACCTCAATTTAATACAAATATACAAATAACCAAGAAATATCAAATATCTAGAAGATACGAATAATGTCTACCTTAGAGAGGAGGTTTGAGTGATTATTGTGAAAATAATATAATAAAAGCGGGAATAAAAGTTACGTTAATTGCATAGATCAACAAAAGAAGTCACCATGGGATTTTGAAAAAGATATATTTCTGTGAAAAACGGAAAGATCATATATGTATGTATAAGTATATGTATAAGTTTCATAAGAAAACATTGTTTTCTTTTTCCCGCGATAATTAAAAGGTCATATCAAAATAAAGTTTGCTTTTTGAATACAATACCGAAAAACTTGTTGCACGATAGAAGACGAATGAAGTTTGCAGCTAGAGGCGAGGTCAAATTGCAGTAATAAAGTACCTCAACAGATATCTTGTTGAAATGGGTTTTTTGGCGCCATAGTAGCTAATAGGTATCGTTGGTGTTGGTGAAAACTAACATTTTGTCGTCAAACGCACTTGGTTTTGTTCGGGAGCTGTCGGCGTGTCTTCGTTAGCGGATTCAAAATTCAATTTTTATTTTGATATAACTTTTGAATTGTAGCAAAAAAATGTTTTCTTGTAAAAGTTACTTAAAATCCGATTGTTATTAATGATATGTATATCCAGTTAACCTCGTAGATGGAAAGTTTGTTACTACCTCTCATTCTGGGTATATGGTAAAATTAGGTACCTACATAAATATAAAAATAGTTGAATGAGATTCCTAAAAATTTGCGGTTGCTGTCCCTTTTTTCAGTTAATTGCATTTATTATATTTTTCTGATATCGTGAATTCAATGCACACTAACCTATAAAGGTACAAAGGTATTCCGCACACAACTGGAGTGCACATTTCCTTAAACCGCGATCTGAAAGTATATGTATACATTTGTAGCCTGTAAAACCTTACTCTACCCACAGTGACGAAATGCGTAGTGAAACATGCAATGGGTGACCAAGGAAGTGAATATAACGATCTTTCGGATATTTCAAACTTCAGACGAAGAAGTAATTTGGTTCATCCAAGAAGCTATAAGTTATGGCCATGACTTCATGATCTGATTTATGAAAAAAGCTTTTCGCTATCAACCTTAGCCTATTACCCTTGTGAAACTCAGTTCTTTCCTAAACTACACGGACATGCTCTCGTTTGTTAAACAAAGTTAATAATTATCAGTGGTCGTAGAGTTTTATGATCTGATGCATCTTTCATACTTCAATAATAACAGTTCTTGTAGGCAATAAAATTTTTACAAGTTATCATCTATGGAAAACATGGAAACACTGTATATTTGAGGGATATGTGGTACCAACGTTATTACCAAATTACTAAATTTGCATTTTTAACTATTCTCGTAGTCCCTGATCATACACCAAGACTGACAGGGAGCACTCGAATGCTTTGGAAAGACAGTGGGTAGCAGCAAAGTATTCTCAGATTTAATTTGTATGGCTCACGCGTTCACCAAAAATTTTGTTTGACTTCGCATCAATTATATCTTGTGCATATTCGTCAACGACATTTTTGAATCAAATTTTATTTCTGACGTGAATAGTAGAGTAGGATCATTGGACACAGCTAAAAAATTTTGAATGTGATTCGAAGACGCTCGTGCAGTACAAAGTCAAACTGCTTAAGGATCTAGGGTATAGCGCGAAATTGAGAATCCAACAAAAGACGTATTCCCGTGTTAGCGAGGAGGCATGGCCGCCTGTTCCATATCTCCAGTGTGTGTGTCTAAGATGAGGGGAGATAAGTAAAAAAATCCAAAGGTAAGGTCAAAAGGTCCATAGGTAAGGTCCAAAGGTCACCACAAAAATTAATTTCGCATTTTCAAGCTCCTGACGTTACCTTTAAACTTACAGTAATGACTCAAAGAGCAAATTGAAGAAGGAAGCCTGCGCTTGTACAACTATTTAGCCTTTTTGATATCGTCTCTGGTTGTTAAATTACAGGCATTTATAGAATGTATGATTTTGCGATGCGTGTTTTTGCACATTAAAAAGCTTTTTGAGAAAATCGAAAACAGTTGCCATTCATTAAGGTCTTAACTATCGCCTTCTGAAATATTATATATGTAGTTTGAAAATAGAGTGAGTTATGCGAGAAATTATGAGTCCGTGTTTTATATGGCAAAGGCAAATACGTATGTATGAATGTGTGTAACCAGGCCCCTTAATGCAAAGTTCTATAAATATAACATAGTTAATTGTAATGGAAACTGGAAGTAACTCCAAACTAGTGTGAATGCCACCAGAAAAGTCCACAAACAAGCCATTGTGTGCTTTACCGCCCGAACCAAATATGTATGGTTAGTTTCCAAAGCATGTCTCAAAACTTTTGACATGTTCATTGTTTTAATCCCCCTACATCCCGATATTTATAGTTTCCCCAACATATTAACGTGATGTCTTGTTTTCGGTCTGTTGTAATAACTTTAGCGAACCGTCGCGTCGCGCGTCGTGTCGTGTTGGTTATGTAGCTTAGATATTGTGTAGGTGTCATATGGTTTGGGAGTCTAGGAAAGTTATTCAATTAACGCTAAAAGCTTCATACGCAAACTCTCACAGTTTACGATGCTTTTACGGGTTATATTATAAACTTTGTATCCACATCTCTGAAATCTATAAACACAAATCAAATTCATTACGAGATGAGATGGATATTTTGGTGATATTGTGTTACGTAGCAAAGCGATTAAATTTTCAGTTCTCTACAGAAGGCGTGCCACTTCAGAGATGGATAGTGATAGTATATTTCATCCAAAGATCTAAATCCATAGACACGTCAAAATACAGGTAAAGAATAAAACAAATAAATAAAATAAATGAACGAGCACAAATTTAAAAAATACATAATATTACAATATCACATTCAAATTCAAATTTGTGAATCAAAAAACTCTTATAAGGAATAAAAGGGATTTTCAGCCAGCAAGTATTTCAAGTCTGTTCTTAATTGCTTCTGGTTTTTGGTTTTAAGATGCGCGTTCTTTAAGTGGTTATAAACTTTAATTCTTCTTTGGTTGCCGTAACAGGGCATGCGTTTTTAACACCCTTTTATTAGTTTCACCTGTATGTTCGTTTATTTGTGAGCTTGTCACTTTTCTTTGGATTAAGCAATCGGATCGAACATTGAACGCTCCAACTTTGCCGCGAAAACCATTTTGACGGCTTTGAATCCGTCGGACCAGCGCCAGCGGTCGTATCGGCTGACTAAGAGATGGCACAGACACCTTAAAGTTTGTTCGTATTACACAGAGGCGTACGGGTGAGGCTCAAAAGGCGTGACATCCAACTGTTTGGTAGTTGGTATTTTTGTGAAATTTATTGCGGAAAGTCGACAGCTTTAATTATCGCTTAAGCAGTAATTGTGATTATTAAGCTATGAATATTGATCAATATAAACCATTTTTCATCTTCATTGCATAGAGTATTAACAAATACAGTTAAAATAAATGGAAAAATATGCTTTAGTGGTAAATGTAGTTTAAAAAACTAAAAAACAACCTTTTAAACAACATAGGACTGAAAAGTCAAAAATAATCCTCAAAATAAGCTTAAAACAAGAACGAACTAAAAATACTAGTATGATAGTGAAAAAAGCGTGAGCGCTTTGTGCCCTGTTATCCGTAAATCGAGCACCCGATGATTTATTCACAAAAATGCTACTATTTTTCGTTCATTATTATTTAAACTGAAAATTATTTTTATCTTTTTAGACTGCTGTTCTTAAAAGTGTGTTTTTTAGTTTTTGAAACTATATTTATTATGAACATTCTTAGCTGTATGAACTGTTCGTAAAATGATGAAGGTTATAAAATATTGTCTTCAATCTTGGTTGTAGTTTACTTAATATTCCATAAGTGAGGCTACTGATCCGTATATCTGAGTGTCTATCGTCACTCTTCTACCGGCGTCATCTCCATAAGTTTAGTACTGAATAGATTTTGATGAAGTCTAAGGGCAATACACTGCAGATTCGTAGCAGGTAAAACGCTGGTACATTTTTAAAGTCAATGTATCGGCAGCATAATAAATGGCAAATTCCCTCCAAACTACGCTTATAGAGACATTTTTTCCTCCCCGATCATATCTCTCAGATTGCCTTTCATGCCATACCTGTTTACTTGAATATTTTTGATACAGAATGCACTTAATGATCCTATAGAAAATTAGGGCAAAGGAGGGGTAAGTTATAAAAATCGGCCCTTTTTCGCAAATTTTACCGAAATCAACGAGTGAGGTATCATTTCTAGGGTAACCTCCCGACTCATTTTCCGAAATGAAAATGCTATGTTATATTATTATTTTTCCAAGTAACCCCCACCACACCCCTCTATTAAATCATAGATTTGCACCAAAAATGGACAAAAAAAAAACAGAAGGAGATAGAACAAGAACCTCTCCATGACAGTAAAGTTTTAAATTATTTGGATTATTTTTGTGACAGTTACTGCCAATTTACAGTTCGAAAATTTCGTACTTTTAATGAATTTTTATTCCGCAACTTTGGAAATTTTGCGGTAGGTGCGGTAACGTTTTCGACGTAAGAAAACGTGCTCTTTATTTTGATGGCATTAGAATTTCACGTTATCACATTATTTTTTGAGTTATCCCCACCCCCACCCCTTTTTTGTCATCGCAGAGGAACCAGAAACTAGATTTTTGTTTCTAATGATAACCTTATGATAGTGACCAATTTTGAAGAAAATTGGAAAACTGTGGGTTTTTTAGGTCCGTCTGTGTGTGTATGTACGTTCGCGATTTTGTCCTCTTAACACCTCAAGCGATTGGTCAAAAATTTGGCCAACTTAAAATAATATAGGTCCTTTCGATTTGAAAAGGTTTTGAAGCGGATCGCCCACTGGGGGTTGGGAAAGGGTGGGGGTGCACAACTGCTGTATTTGTGCACTGAATTGTTTGATATGGCAAAACAAGGACAGGGGACAGACAACAACCACTTGAGTCGGGGGAGTTCCTAGAAGGAGGTCTACCTCGTTTAACGTCCACATTTTTTTTCAAACCTTTGTCGCAGCGAGAGTTGCTATAGCAACAATAATAAGAAACAGAAAATAAAATAACCACAAGAGGTTTGTTTTTAGGACTTTTTGGAGGGGTACATGTGAGGTGGGTTACATAACGTGTAACTTGAATCTTCCACTTCATGCAACCTTTTCTTTAAAAAAAAGAAGGCACAAAATAAAAAACATGGTATTTTAGAACATGTGTAATATACAGTAGTCAGTCATCAAACTTAAGGCATATATTGCCGGCTTCTTGGAGTTTGTTGACGAATATCATATGATGTACACCGACCCTGAAGGACTTACAAGGATTTACGGGGATTTGCGGAGAGTTATGGGAAATTACGGAGATTTTTGAGGATTTATGGAGATTTGCAATAATTTTCGAGGTTTTATGGGGATTTATGGTGATTACTGCAAGTTTTACGAGAATACCAAAAGTCACCAGGGCAATTATGAATTAAAACATTTATGTCCTATCCCAACCACCCACTCCAAATTTACTCTTTCCCTCCCCAAACAGAATTTAGGCATTTTTTATGTGTTATACATGTATCTGGTTACATCATGTATTTTAAAGGTATATATTCTCAGATAATGAGACTTTGCCTAGAATTTCGCTCATTCTACACACAACCTTCACCAAACGGTAGAATAGGAATTTTTTATCGGTGATCCACTTTCAAGCTACGTTATTATTTAGGAGTCACCAAGCTCTTGGATACAACAATAATGGAGGACAACGAGAACCTCTTCGTTGAGATACAACATGCTTTCAAAATTGTCATTTCGCCAGTTTAAAAAAATATTCAATTACTATTTTGCTTACTTACAGTAGTTATATATTTATATATAACAGTTTTTGAGTACATAATGGCTTATTATCACCCGCAACCGTGATTTAGACTGTCAAAATGATATGAACAGTTATGGGAATAATTATAATTAAAATGGAGAATATGATTAAAATATCTCTTACATGTATATTATATAGTATTTTAAAAGGAAATTATTATGCTACCCCACAGTATTTATGACGGGATTTATAAGAATTTATGAGGATTTATGGGGATGTATGAGGGTTTATCAGGATTTGCGAGGATATGTCCGAGATTTAAAGGATTCATCTGTTAAAAAGAATTTATGATGTTTACAATTTTCAGCAGATATATACCCCTGAGATTTAATACAACAAACTAAAAATAAAACTGTATCAAGTTTTTTCCTTGTATTTCTATGTACCCTAATATCGTCGACATCAAAAGAGAAACTGTTTCATGTGTCCAGATTCACCAGAAAATTGAATTTTTCTGCAGAAGGTTCTGTTCAATAATGACATAGAAAGGTACCCTTTTCGACTTTGCCTAAATAGTAAAATATTTGAATGAAATGATACTTCCTTTTTATCATTCATCATCAGATCAATAGACAAACATCGACAGCTCGAAAGGCAGCCAGCCAACCAGAACAGCTGACAAACTAGCTGATTACAAAGTGATATCGAGAATGCCAACATTAGTGTCTATTATATATTTTTTGTACCATTTTGAATTCGTTCGCGTTTACAACACTTTTGCCGCCTACGGGACTGGGAAGCATTTTAGGCTGTGGCGTACTAACCTTCAGTACCTATATTATACACAAGAACTGAAATAACTGAAAGTTTTAAACGAAAACCTGTCTTCCTATCCCTATCTTAACGTAAGAATGTGGCGATAACTTGACATAGTTCAGTAATTAACGGTAAATTTAACTGGAACCTGAAATATGAAAAATATGTTAGGATCCGAGCTCCTATAGGCGTATGAAAGATCTATAGACATATTTTGTTACTTAAAATAAATCTGAAAACAAAATCCCTCATTTTAGTTTATATCAGAACTACTTTACAATTAGGTATCTGTTTATTAATAATAATAATAATTAATTTGTAAGTGTGCGATGTTAATGTATAGTTCACCGTTGTCCGTGTTTTCTAAGAAATTTAACTATCCGCAGTGCTGTTCAACCTGCATTGACGTATAATAATATTCTGTAATAAGAGGCTAGAATTAAAATTCCGCAAGCGCGTTAGCACCCATACCGGAATTTTCATTCAAGCCAAAAAATAGGCTTTTCTTGCCACATCCATTATACATAATCACAATACAAGATTCTAAAACAAATAGGCTACCAAATTTAGGCGCTGAAGGTGTTGAAATCCATGGAGATGTATGTTTATTCTTGTGTTAGGGTGAAAATATATGGAAGACGCGTGAGAAGCAAGTACGTCCGTTATTATATAGCTCAAAGGTTCCTACCTCCTCTTAAAAATGATTTCGCAATCAATATATACAGACTTGAAGGGATTTACACATTATAATTTTATGTTCATTAATAAATGGAATCTGTAAGCTAATCTGAAGTCCCAGATAATTGATCAGTAATGCCAATGGATTTCTTGATACTTCACGATGCACAATTTTGATCAATGACGCTTGAATGGTCCATCAATAAATCTACATGCTGGAAGATATACTTTTTACTGACTTTTGGGTCACATTTGTAGCCTTTTTCAAAATTCAAAAAATTTGCAACAATCTAATTTGGAATATTATTTGACAGCTTTTTGAATGACTTATTCTGATGTCTTGAAGGACAGAGCGTTAAATTTACGCTATTGATAAATATTAATGAATTGTGAGAGCTAGTTATACTATATCAGTATTCTAGCATCATGATATCTGTCTTATGAGTGAATAAGACGAAATAATACCGCATCTCGTTTGAGATCCAACAACAAACCATCTAGAAACATCTGGAAAAAAACGTATAGCCCACTCGATGGTCAAGGCAAATTGATTGTCAGAGCGATCCGCGGGACCCTAATTCTAATCCATAGTATCAGTTCGCATACCCGTCAGGTCTGGAAAATGAGTAACTAGAAAACGTAAAAAAAGCGAACCCGAAAAGTAGAAAATAAAGGCGGAGAGCAAAGATGGAGAATATATTATTTTTGAGCAGGAGGCGGTAGATAATGGATTTTTTCGGCAACCTTTTTGAAATATCATTGAGGATTTAGTTTTAATTAAATTTTAGTAGAGTGTCTCATACTTCACTCAACTCAGGAGAACGATCTTCAATGATTGGAGTTGGTAACTTAAGAAGAAAAAAACACTATAATACAAATAAATAATAAATACTTTTATCTACTCTACTAAGTTAAGAAGCCATTACCAAGCTACTTCTGAACAGGTAATACTACCCATAAACAGAGTGAATTATTTCTCATAACTCACGTTCCAGCCGTGGGCTATAAACACCGCCTACTGGATACCAGTACTGATCTTTTGGAAATGCATACGAATAAAATGACGCTCTAATAACTGCAAATATGGGTATAAAACCTCAAACGCTTTCTTGAACGGTAACAGTATTTACTTTAGTGACAGAAGTGAGGTTAAGCAGTCAATAGTTTTTAATTATTATGCGTGGGTTATTACAGTCATTACTGCTCATTGAACAAGTTACTATTAATTTTTCAAAATAATTTTCTCCATAGTGTGGGTCGGAGCCTTGTACGTTTATGAGCTTGCTCGACTTTGTAGCCCACTTTTCCCATAACAAAGGGTTGCTCTGCGATTCGGTATTCTTCTTGACTATAGCTTCACTGCGGCGGTTTTTTAATGAAGCTCCCTGAGTAAGGGATGTCGAGGTCTCAGTGGAAGGTCTCGTTTGGATTGCCAAATATTTTTCCGTAAAGCATTTTCAACCATACTGAGTCATAGTCCAATGAGAAATGCTATCGAAAGTGAATTTTATATAGGTAGATTCCTTTACTATCCTCTTATATGTGGGGAGGGTCTTTAAATACTTCTACTGACTTACGATGTCAACTATTTTTGTTTCAACAAAAAATGAGTTGGTCTGCTTTGAACAAGTAACAAGGAAATGAATGTGAATATAACATTAATTATAGAATGTTTCCTAAATCTTTTATGTTAATAAAACTATAAAACCTCCTATATTTTATTTAAATTTGCGGTGAATGAACTGAGGTAATTATGACAGCCAATAAGTGATCCTTGATACAGGTCAAGATAAAAATATAAATTAATTGGCAGGGATTTCTAGAGTTCCACGATTGTGGAAAAGTACATTTCGGAATTTCTTCCTTGTTCATTTGAACGCTATCTAATGAATTTCTTAAGGTCACCAATAATGAAGATTACAGTGCTTAATCATCAGATTGCCAGATATTTCGAAATATATTTCCTAATATTTCGACATAGCGGTACTGATATTTGCATTCAAATTTCTGAGAAAGAAAAATTTAATCTACCAAATTCTATTGCAAATTCATTCTAGCTGAGAAATTACAGTGTCTACAAGAGAATCTAGGTAAGTACCTATTCCAAAAACATTGAATAAATTACATAATATCCCTTTGGTTGTTTCCTACATTTTTTTGTTTTTGTTCAATTTTGAATTACAAAGCAGTCTACTAATATAAATTAGTATTTTCAAATTAATCGTAAATTTACTCAAGTCGTTGAGCTCGAGTTCAGCTGTGAACAATGACTGTACAGTGATAAGTAAACAATAATCTCGACTTGTCCGAGCACGTTTATTATGATATTTATACTCATGGAATCAAATAATGGAATACGTCATAATAACAGCATGGTGTGAACTATTGCAATCTGTGATAAGCTTCAGATCGTTAGCTTGAAATTGAGCTTGTTACTACCCACAAAAGAGCAATGATAGAGTCTATACCGACAACTTTTTTTTGAATGTTTGGATCATGTACAAAACTTATACTTCCCTCTCTCTTTCTGTCTGTCTGTCTCTCTCTCTCTCTCTCTCTTTGTTTTTAGAACCACTTTTTGCATTCACATATAGAAAAATTACATTATTCTCATTTTAAATGTCTATTTATTTAGACAACTTAATTATTTTGGAAACGATTCTGGTGGGCATCCTGCTTTTTTCCGACTCGAATTTGTGATAGCTTGTTTCTTAAATGTGTTCATATAATTATTTGTTCAGCTATACATGATGTTACGCAAACGGCAAATTGTTTAAATCTTAAACTATTTCAAGCACATGTCCTTTTACGTCAATAGAAAACTATTCCGAATAAACAGAGTGAACAGGACTGTCAAAAATAAAAACATTTTAATATCAATACATGCAGTAAAAGTAGTGAAAACTAGTGACTACTGACTAGTGACTAAATGCATAATACCAGTTTTACATCAACAACAAATCCATGGCTTTATTCGGGGATTCTGTTCGTGGTCAAATTTGACAAGTGTAAAACAGGAATTTGACGTCAAATAAGCCCATGGATCTTCGTGGTTTTCTTCACGGATTTATACCCGACATTACATCGACATTTTCTCCGCGAATTTATTCGTTGATTATCATGGTCATCTTCAAGGTAAAACTGATCGTGTTTTACACCTGTGAATAGAATCATGGATTTTGTGAGAGCATGCAGTGCTGCCAACAGCGTTACTGTGATTAACGGTTTCCGCAAGATCCATTCAATTCGTATTTGTTTGTGGCCTTTTGACAGTAAAACTCTCAATTTGATTGCGAGTTTTTATTTGAAACATATTTAATAATATAGAGAGACGGGTATGCAACATGCATGACCTGCATCATATGATTTTTAAGGTTGGCACTACCGAAATTTACGTCAAACTTGACCACAGATTAGAACAGGTTCTAAATTAGTGAAGAAATACAAGATGAAATCCATTGAGCTATTTGACGTCAAATTTCTGTTTTATACTTGTCAATTTTGACCACGAACTGAATCCACGAATTAAAACCATGGATTTATTATTGACGTAAGACGGATATTACAGTCATCTGTGATACTCAGGAGAAACTCTCACCACTTTATTTCTTTTCGATATCTGCCCTTGCCTTAAGTAAAACAACCATTATTGGTAATCAAAATATTGTTAAACAAAAACAATGCATTTCAGTTTTTTGTGTTGATGTCCATATATTGCATAACGGCAACAATAGTTATATTGAAAAAAACCAAAAATTGTTTCTTCTAGACTTTTATTTTTGAATAAAGCTAGTTTTCAAATAGCATCTGAGTGCAAAATATTTTCACAATGGTCTACGGGATACTGCTTTAATTTTTGAATAAACTTTAACCAAACTAGATATTAAGTGCAATAAAGAGACGGATTTTACTATGTAATTTAATTGTTTTGGTAACAACTTTGGTGCCATCCTGTTTTTTAATATTTAGGTAGAATTTAAAATAACCTGTTTCGAAACGTGCCCGCTAAGCCAAGGGGTATAAACTGTTATGTTCTTTGATCATAACATTGTTAAGGTACTAATAACCTACGCAATATAACTTTCGCCTTATAGCTTAAAATATAGAGAAAGGAATATAAATAAGTTTCTATAGGTTTGAATCCTTATTACATCTCTTATTGATTAACTGAAGAAAAAATTTAGTGTTATCTAAGTCAAAACGTGGACAGTAAATTATTATATTAGGAAGAAAAAATACTGAGATTTGACCTTTATGGTCAGTTAATATTTTTAAAAAATTGCAGGCGCATTCAGAATGTTAGTAAGAAATTTCGATTGAAATAAATAGCAAAGTTTTATTAATCTATTTAGAAAGTACATTGAATTCTTAGAACTGGATGTAAGGGTTTACGTTTTTATTTATTGAACAATATATTTTAGTCTATCTCTCTATGTATGCTCAATCTGATCTCTTCAAAGTAATAAAATTTATGGCGTGGAGGAAATGCATGTTTTTCGCGTAAGCATATTTTGTATATTGAAGATATACAAGTTTTAATTACAGCTACATGGAGTAATAATAGTACGCTTTTAAATTAATGGTGTATGTGTTTGTGTGATGTCCCAGTTTGGCGATGTCCTTTGGCCCCCATACATTTCCCAGATTTATCTGCGCACGACTTCATTTTTTGGTGTTACCTTGAGAAGTCTAAAGTGTATGTTAGCAAACTCCGTAGATGACAACAAGTAAAAACTGCATTTCGTAAAAAATCGCAATGCTACCAAAAGAAATGATTTTGTCATCATTAATTTGAAATTGCACCATGATTACTTTATATATTTGTAATTAAAACATGGATATCATTAATACGCAAAATGTTATGCTTCCGCTTATTTTTGCTCCACCCTTTACTATACAAAACGTCTGCATGGATACATGCATATTTCAAGTCAGTCTAGCTCTCCCATTCTCTTATTTATACACCTTCAGAATGGTGCGAAATAGCAAGCTAGTAGCGAATTTTTAAGTTATTATCACGTCGAAAGCAAGCGACTTGAACAGGAACCAACAACAACTTTCTTTTAAATTCCTTATATATACAAGGTGACAATAATTTTCTTGAATTCGTTCGATACCATGTAGAGTATAAAAAATATTGACTACTGCGTTTTCTAGATGGCACGCCTTCTGTAAAGTCTTGTGACAATATGGGTTGCATTGATTCCCTGAGACTAATTGTTCTTATTTTCATGCTTACATCCGCATGTGGATTTCTCAGTTTAAATTCGTACCGGAAAATGTCGCAATAAGTCGCGGCCGGCGGGACTCGAGCCCACGACTTCCAGATTGGTACTCCGGTACGCATTTATACATTCCGTACATCTATACAGCACCTAGCACAATCCTATTGGTCACATTAGAATTTTGAACCAATCAGACTTCGAGTGCCGTACGTGTGTACCAAGTGTAAATCAGTGCCATATGCACTTACGGAATTGAATATTGTTGTGCGCTAAACTTTGAGTGCCATATACGCGTGTATGAAATGTAAGTCACTGCCATATGCACTTACGGAGTGTAATATAGTTATGCCCATGTCAAACGTAGGGCTATGGCTAGACAATTGTTTTAATTTTTGCGATTGCAGCGCGACAGGGTGGTTATACATATGTATGAAATCGTCATGCATGCTGTGGCAAAGTTACCTCCTAATTTTAAATATTTTGCACTGAGTCCTGGAAAATATAGATCAAACCTATTGAATAAGGCCTAAAAAAACGTAATCTATCCCAAAATATTAAAACAAATAAGCCCAATGGAATTAAACATGGTTAATCCCACTGATTTTATATAACGTTCTTTTTTGTTCCGTTATATTTTTTAATGTCTTTAATCTTATAAGTACTGTATGTTTTCTTTGCCCACTGAAATTCAATACTTAATTAACTCAATACACCAGATGTTTGCAATTATTATATTTAAAACAGGAGGAAAACACCCTTAAATAGTTCTAGCTATTACTAGTACTGTTATCACAATTATATAGGATCACGTGCTAGTCGTACTGAGCACTTCTTTGTTATACTTACTGTACTTGTATTGTCTTGCCCAAAAGCCGGCCTTTCCGATTTTTAAATGATCAGTGTTCAAATACGCAATATGAACATTTTCCATATTTTTCGCTGTTCTTGATATTCGTTCACTTTTACTGGATCGGGTTCAAAAATCGACCCTGTTGACCAGTCCTTCACAAATTACATAGGGGCCTAGGGATACCCCCACTGAATGGATTTTCGAAAGCGATAAAGTTTTTTTGGCTTTGCCTCAGTAGCAGCCTACAGTGAAAATCTCATCAAGACTGCTTTAGTACCGAGTTTAGTACTTTCTGAGGTAAAGATGGACTAAGTATTACCCTCAGAGTAACAACTGAACATAGAGGTAGTAAACAACTAATTCTAATAGGCCGACATCTTTTCGTACGTTGTCATATCGACCACCATGTACGGCAATCATAATTATCTACTATCGTCTTAATTGTATAGTATCCAGAAATATTCCACTCTACGTTAAAAAGGACGGTATTTTGATGGTTCTGGAATGATTAGAGCAAAATCATCTTATGTTGACCTCTACTGCGTTACTTCATATTTCTTCATCATAAACGCAAATTCTGAAGTCTTACATAATTTTGAGGAGCTGGCAACGCTGCCTGCCCTCAACTGTCAAACGTTTGCTTTGTTTATTGTTTGTGCGTCTTTTATGCTTGGTCAGTAAAATCGAATTTGCTATTTATTGGTAACTCTAGTAAAGCTTTACAGACTTGCTGTGCTATATTCAAGTGTAGTTAACAGTTTTTCGAGATGGAATTCAAAAATTGGAGTATTTGGAACATGGTTTGCATTGGAAGAATTTTCAGGTTAGATGGCGTTACACAGCATTGTTTACAATTTGAACTGTCACAGATGATCAATGTTTGGTGGCTGAAGTGTCAAAGATGATGGCTTTGAGCACGCCATGCTGAAGTGGTTTGTTTACTACCTCTATGTTCAGTTGTTACTCTGAGGTATTACCAGATACCAGATAGACCGATGACAATGTTTGAGATAAGTTTTCGCTATAATTTAGAATGCTTCCTCTGCATATTGGCATGGGAAAAGAAACTCATATTACATAGATCTTTTAATATATACTACGTCAAAGCTCATCCAGAAACTTATAAACAAATTCTGGCTATACCTGTATACAACATTGTATACCACTCCCACATTATACTAATTTCTAACTGATTGTACACCAGAGTTCTAGGGTAGTTTCCACCCGGTTCCTTATCAGTGAGTGGTATCAAGATATACATGGTGTATAATAGCTAAACCATGTCACTTGTGAAACAAACTTTAGGTCTGATTAGACATATCCTGCAATTTAACAAGTACAGTGCAAACAGGGGCGGGTTCATAGAACACATGTCCTTCGAGGAAGGGAGTTTGTTTAAATAGAACTGTGAATTAATTTTTTTGTGATTCATTTCAAGAATTCTATACTATGCTTGTATATGCATGTAAGTAAGAGCATTTACTTATTTATTTATTAAATGGAAACTCCTTTTTTTAATTATAGGGATTAGGTGTTTAAAACTGTTGTCGCAATAAAATAACAGAATCTAACAAATAATAGATTGAAACCAACCAATCAAACTTATCTACTAGAATTCTATCAAATTTAACCTAGAACCAGGCCTAGAACTCAGACACCTACCCTTACGCAACGAAAATCTGGAAGGGTCAACGGTCAATGTAATTATTTTTAAAGATTTTGGACATCCGAGTGAGAAGGTTGAGCGTAGCGTACTCAGTTGAGTGTGTTGGAATAAAAGGCAGGAAGTTATTGCAAATTGTACGGGAGGCAACAAAGTATATACTATATATACCCCAAGCCCAAAAATTCTTCAAAATCGATATAACTTCCGACTAATTTAAATGAAAAATAAGCAAAATCATGTGCTCTCCTGAACTTAATATAGACATCTGAAAGTCAATCAAAACAGGGCTGTAGTCAATGTATAAATAAAGGTTGTGGCCAGAACTAGCATTAGTTATGAGTAAACTTTTGGATTATTTGTTGCATCTCAAACAAAACGTAATGATTTGATGTTTTGTCTACCAATAGAAAAAATTGATTACGCTAAGCAATCCCTCTCAGATTATGTGTAGGATCATCGGTTATATTTATCTGGATACTTTCGGACTTTCTATTAATTTAATATTAATATAACTTAAGAATCAATACATTTTTATATTAAGTTATTAAATACACACATATCATATATACACTGTACCCATTATCTATGGAATCTAGTGTATGTATCTCAGTAAATATAATGATTTCTTAAAAAAAGGTTTATATAACAGATCCTTGATCTCGTATTTCCCATAATACAGCAGTATTCAGTTCGTTTTGTTTCAGAAAACAAATGAGTAACGAGAAACGTTTGATTTTCATCTAATTAGCAGTATATCCTTTCATTAGACTCATTTGATAGATATTTTTTTCAATTTTCCACCTACGTTTCAATGACATACCATGTTCG
Source organism: Callosobruchus maculatus (assembly GCA_951848785.1). Taxonomy (NCBI): domain Eukaryota; kingdom Metazoa; phylum Arthropoda; class Insecta; order Coleoptera; family Chrysomelidae; genus Callosobruchus; species Callosobruchus maculatus. Next base: position 1,329,882 of record CATOUR010000142.1, on the reverse strand, counting down.
TATTCAACTGCAAGAAAATGTTTCAAGAATATTATGAACTTTATTAAGTTTGTCACAACAGTAATTTTAATCTATCTGTTAGTAGGCCACTAAATATGACAAAAACTTATTGTCATATGTCAATACGTCGAACATTGTTAGTTGAAAATAAGAAATGGTTTATTTAACAGAGTCTGAACACATAGAGATTTAGATTATAGTCGGTTATGGGCTCGGAAACGAGCACAAGTAGGAGCATGTGAAATTTTCCATGAGTGCCCTCCAAATCGAGAAGCCATCACAAAGCCATTAGCTAGCAAGACTTTGAAATGGTTTGGAGACACAGTATCTATTGAACAGATACCAGGTTAATACAAATAAAGTTCTTAATTTTTTTTAAAGTTTTCTTGTATTCGGCTACTAACACTTATGTCATTTAAATGAGAAAAAAATATCTATCGAATGAGCCCAATGAAACGGTATATTGTTATATAAGAGAAAATCAATGTGATCCATTACTAATTTGTTTTGTGAAACAAAAATAACTGAATACCGTCGGATCATGAGACGTACAATATTAAACAACTTTTATATAAAACAGTTGCTTATACAATCATTTTCAGATATATATTATATTCCATACGTAATGGACACCTTGTATATTGTTGAACTTGTTAATTTTTCCAATTACTGTGAAAATTGAGTTTCCGAAAGATACAATAATATTCAAAGTATTCCACATTAGCCATGAATTTTCAAATTAGTGCTATTTTACGTATGTTTGTAGAATATAATCTATTTAACTGTTATCACTCCGTAACATGAAATAAATGACACCCTGTATCTTTGATATAAATTATTCGAACATACAACCATAACGGGTTGTTGTAATCTGTGTGAAACTCAATTAATTATTATTTCAGATTCTGAACGTCTTGCACATTCTTCAACTGTAGACTTTAATCAACAACTTGTTGCGCAAAAAATCGTTATACATAGCCGGATTAAACTTTCCTTTGCAAAACATACGGATCCAAGCAAGTTTTAAGCAAACTAACCTGAAGTAGTCAGCGCTGTCCTAGACTTCAAGCACCTATCAAACGTCCAAGCACATGCAAAAACAACAAAAAATCCGCAAAAACAAAACAAACTGTCACACGCGCGCGTTTTGGATCGCGTCGAGCGGCAAAAACAAATGCAGCTCGCCAGAACCCGTTCCGTTCGCTGGTGGCGTGCACACTGTCACAGAACGCTGCGTTCGCTGTTCAGTTCTCTTGCGTCGCGCCAAGTTGCGCTATCCCTACCAGAACCAGACGAGGATTCCTGTATTTCAACACCATCAAGGATTTTCTCAAAGCATAAAGGATCAGGAATGGCGTTACTGAACTATCCTACTTTGCTAGGAATCTTCGATGCGATATAGGTCATGCAACAATAGTCCGTATTTATAAAAATAAAGTATTTCCTTCAAAGGGAAAGGAAGGAGGAAAAGGTAAAGCTTTCAAGCAAAATGAGAAAGAAAAGGTTTTGCTTTATTTCGTATTCATAATCTTTTCCATTCCTTTGCAAGCAAATCCTCGCAGAAGAAAAGGAGAAGGTAGGCTCGCGCTATTACGGATATATTGCAAATGTGCAAATCATTATTAATGTTAGGTTAGGTACAGAGTATCTGCTGGAACTGCTAAGTTTCACTCAGAGTTTTGAGATTGTATTTGGTAGCTGTGAGAAGGATGGGAATTGACGAGGAACTGTCATACTACCAAGTAGAGCTACAAGACACAGCCGAGGAGCAATCTGAGTGTAAGTTCATTGTCGGAAAAGTAAAACGATACCATGAAATATTGGAAAAATCAAAGCTACCAGCGAAAAAGGCAAAGAAGCAAATTTTTTTGCGGACTAACTTCATTTTCAGTCAATAGGAACTTGATCCAGTTATCCGCCTTGTCCACAATGCAACGGAGGGTGGTATTGACAATCACAGTGGTTGTGTACATCCCAGTTCCTTACCTATACCAAAGTTTACGGAATACATATAAGTTGGATCACTCCGCAAAAATATCAAGACAGCCTGCCCCTTGCTCCGTCTCCCCGGTCCACCGGTAGCGGTGTACCGACGTCAGCCGGGAGATACGAGGCGGCGCAAAGTAGTGGTTGAACGTGTTTAACGCGAAGTGTCTCAAAAATATTTAATTTTGTTATCTCGGCTTTGTTAGCAGGAAATGGATAATATTTTCAGAAGTTTGATTTTATCAATTAAATCTATTAACGGATGGAAAATGACAAACAGATCCATCCTTATTTTGTGGCAAACCTTGAAATATAAAGGATATAAATACATATTTCACGACGATTAAAACAAGCAATATGTCGGAACTGGGCAGTAGTAGAGAATTATATACCCAATGAGGTATTTGTTTTTGGTCACGTGACATCCGATTCAAAATTATTAAAGGGACAATCTGTAATTTGTGTCTTTCTGTGTTCCACCCAATAAAACAATTCCAACCAACTAGCACACGTCTAAAGTGATTAATTCGAGGCCTACAGGTACATAAAGGATTGTATCACGCTAAAAGCGTATAGTGAGACAAAATATTCATTCGGTGGTCCTACCACACCACCCAGAAACATTCTGAATTACATATACCTTAGAGCTCGGAAATATTTTTATTGATAACTTAACAATTTAGTTTCTACAGTAGCAATTGGAATGACACTAAAAAGCAAAATGTCAATAATAATTTATTCACATCCATGTAAAGCATTTCCACATGACTATCTTTTAAAATTGTACATACGAGTTCGTATATATTATACCATAAATTTTATAAGCTGTGGTCTCAAAAATAAGCCAAATAAACAAAACATTAAGGTAAAAATACTACAGCACCTTTGAACCAAGTCCAAGTCCCCGCTAAAAGACCCTCGTACTTGGGCAAAAACCAACGCAAAAACTAACTGGCGCGTGCGGCCGCGGCATCGCTTTCATGTGAGATCTTCAAAGTGCTGACGGAGAGTGATCCAACTTATATTTATTCCGTAAACTTTGCCTATACTACTTTGGAAACCCGGATCAGCTATGTAGCATAAAAACACGTTTATTTTGTGTTTTCGCTTCTTCTCTGGTTTCCAGACTTTCTCCAGTGAAATAGTCGGCTAGTCACTGCACGTTTATTTTCTTAAACTGAAGGAGGGTTTGAAATCCGCATTCACGTAAATCTCTTCTCTATTTGTACACTTTTCGTGCGCATACGTGCACTACATCTGCCATGATAAATTCAAGTTAAAAAAAACGTGCACTCTCCAACTAAAAACTTGACGCTTCAAGTGCATGCACATGAATGAAATAAATGGTTGAAAGCTTTCTGAAGCAAATTTTTTAATTTTGAATCAAATGCTCCTGTCTATAAATACCAAAAAAGGTGAGTGAAGTTTCCTTTAGAGCAACAACTTTTCTATCCAAGTCCGAGTATTTTCATTCTGTCTGCTTAAGAATACAATTTGAAGTGAATGTTTCGATTTCTACAAGTAAAAGCAAATGCTATTTTTTATAAATACGTCATAATACAGGAACATAACCAGGATTTAGTTTTGAGGGGATCCAGTGTTGGTTGGCACCTTCTTAATATTGCTTGACTGGCACTTGACCAGCAAAACGTTGTGAATGTTTGTGGCAGCATTATATAACGTTCGGGACCCCCTGAACCTCCGCTAAATACGTACCTGGCCTAATAGGTTTCTGAGGTAAATACTTGCTGAGAACAGTCAAAATTACAAAGTGTACTAGCAAAAATTTGCAGTGCAGCTTTATTTATTCCATTTTTTCTAAGTAATTTCCTCTAGATGCAATACATCTCTCCATTCTCCTAAACCACTCTTTAAACTAGTCCTTCAGGTGTCACTAGGGATTAAAGCTCACTCGTGGGTCGAAGCGCGTAGAAAATTGTTACCTCTAGGAAATTTCAGCCCCATTTTCACATGCTGAAACAGTGGAAAGACGTAGAGAGCCAGGTCTGGACATAATAGGGTAGACGACAAGTTCCAGTCCTGTTATGGCCAAATATTCAGTACAGACTTTAACGCTGTGAGCTGCAGCATGATGAAGGAACCTGGTAGCCATTGTTGAGTTTGGCCACAGATTCTTCATAGAGCCAGTGTCTTTATGCAGGAACTTCAGTACACCACTTATCTGTGACTGTCTTCTGTTTATTCAAAACAACACGTTCCACAATTTCCGCATACGAGTGTATTCTCATCATCAAAGACCCAATGATTGCTTTGGACCTTGGTCGGCACAACGTAATAATACAGCCAAGTCTCGTACCTGTTATGATGGTGTTCACATACCGAGACTATCCCTTATCAAACGAATTTAGCATCTTCCGTTATGTGATCTGCACTTTAGTTAGTTGATGCGGCACCCAGAGAGAACAATGTTTTTTCACGTACAAATGACCACGGTCGAAAGAATCAAAACATGAAAGAATCGGACAAATTGCTGGTACATTTAGACATAAAGTACCCTCTATCTGTTGGTAGGTCCCTTGCAAGCAAGTGTCAAGCATTTTCCTCGCAGTAGTAACATTCTCATCCATAACTGAAATTCATGGCCATTCCGGCCACACAGCATCTCCCAAAGTGAAATTTTCCTTTTGAAAGCCCCTATACCACCTCCATGATTTACAACGTGAACAAGCACAAACCTAGCAAGTGTCATTCCTTCTAAGCACAGGTCTATGTTTGAACCTCACACGAAGGCTGCTCTCATCTCATTTCGTGACCTCGATGCCATCTAAGTACTTTACACTCTCACTGGTAATGAATAACTGAGCTCATGGGATTGGCGCAGCGGATACTTACTCACGTCTAAACATGTCTCAACATGCAGCAACACGCAGCTTCCTGCGACTAACTGTTGCGTCACATTGCCAAAGTATACTAGTAGGTACCCTTTATATACTATACTTGAAACACCAGCTTGTATGAGCTACTCCGCGACAGGCTGCAAGATGCGGTGGAAAAATGTTGGAGCGGGCAAATCGGTGGCTGATTAAAATTAACAATTCTAGACGCAGGCAATCTATTGTACGAAAAAAAGTGTCACGGTTTGATCATCAAGATTCGACCTTAAAACATGGTAATACGACCCGCAGTTACTTACGCATGTGCATCTTAGCGTTTTCTTGCCAAAACGCACCTGTGAGGGCTGCAGGTTCTGCAAAGCAGAGCCTTACGCACAATTACGGACGCCCCATGGTACGTTTCAAACGAGATTCTCCATAGAGACCTTGATAGGTATCCCTTATTTAGGGAACTGCATTAACCAGCTGGTGCAGCGAAGCCACAGTCAAGTAGAATCGTGCTTTGGTTGTGCAACAACCCTTTGCTGCGCGAATCAGTGGACTTCACAGCCGAGCATATTCGCAAGCACGCAAGGCCGCGGTGAATGACAAAATTGCATAGCGAATTTAATATAGTAGAAATTGAAGTAGGTATTCCATGAAAACTAGACTAGACTAGACTTTCGACTATATTTTAAATACATTGCCGAAACATAAAGAAATGCCTAGGCGCCTCCTGTTCTAAAAGATTTTCTTCTCTCTCTTTGCTCTCCACCTTTCTTCCTTACTTTCCCCTTCACTTCTTTCTTTGACGTTGTCTGGTTCCTGGATTCCCAGACCTGACAGACTTACGAACCGATATTATGACATAAGAGCTAAGGTCCTACGGAACGCTCTGATAATCAACAATGACTTGACTTGACTGGGCCAGCTTGTATGATTTGGGAGAAACAGACGGGATATGCAATAAAACTAGACACAGCTGTCAATCCATCAAGCCAAACAATCTATGTATTCAAAGCTTGAGTTTCGTCAAATTTTATTAGATATATCATAGAACTGATGAGCGAACACAATGACACTTATGCAATTTGAGTAAACGTCTATCAAGTATACCTGTCTTCTATACAAGATAGCATATGATACTAGTTTTGTAGATATCAATAACAAATGGTCGCCAAGTAGACTGACTAAATAGTCCCTACGCATCTTCGCGTTACCTTCGCTAACATCAAAAGCCTTTGCCACTACACAAGTTATAGTGGAAACAACTTAAAAATGTGACAAGTCCTTAAGAAGAGCTTGCGCTATCCCTACCAGAGCCAGCTGGGGATTTCTGTATTTCAGCTTCATCAAGGTTTTTCTCAGAGCATAGAAAATCGAGAATAGCATTACAGAACTCTCTACAGGACAAGGTTCATCGCATATGACACTTTTTCTAACCCCGTCAGAAATCTTCAGTATGATGTGTGTCATTGAAAGCACGATTTTTTCAACATACACTTTTGACGCGTTCTTTGCTTATAGTAATTTCTGTAGGCGATTAGACTTTAAACCTAACGTGATTGGAGGGCTCTGGAAGTAATCCACCATACAATAACTCGAATATGTTGAACTGTTTTAGCCAGACACTAGTAAGTTAAGAAGTCATCAGTCTTTAAAAAAAAAAAAACGTTACTCGTAACTATTTACAGGAATTACCTGTCGCCATGTTTTTGTTATAATATATGTATTCTAAGTAATTATTTTGATTTCTAGAAGATCAAAAAAGTTTTACAAATCGAAATAACCAAAGCTTAAATATTTAATGCTATATTGAAAACATGGCAAACATGTGAATTGACTTATTTCGTCCACATTTTGCATCAGGTATGAACAGTGACGAGTTTTCGGAAACTTTTGCTATTATTATATTGTAGCAGCAAGTGGACATCAGATGTATAGAAATACCCAAAAAAGTATCTTACAGATATTTGCGTTTTTTATAGATAGTAATACCCTTGTATAATATAGTTAATGCGGTCATTCAAATTCCATTTAATAAGCATTATTTAAGAAACCAAAAAGTCCATTGATCCAATGCAACGTCTTTTCCTCGCTGTAATTGGCAGAGTTAAATATCTGGTTAGGCAGTTCGTTGACCTTTGTAAAATACGACGCTATTGTCACTCATTTTTGGCAGAAAATAAATAAGATGAATAAATAAACAGCGCTTCATTTTAGTTAGTGTAATTAAAAACATATAACATCAAGGAATTTAAATATAAATAAAATGAAATGAGAGTTAAAAAACAATAAAACCAAAAATTAAGTAGGTGAGTACTATGACAATTGACTAAAGTTTCAAAAAGGAATCTTGTAATGCGCTAAAATACAAGTTATTGATTATTTATTGAAAGCGTGATAGAGGGATCATACTGTACCCTCCTGTGTAAAACATATATTTTTTCACCTTATTCTAGTCAATTTCAACTGACATCAGTAATATTGTAGACCTTGTATTACTTTATTCTCCACCTAAAGTGTATTGTATAAGTCAGCTTTTCTAACCTTGTTAGGGATTATCGGTATGGCAAGCATTCCTTGTTATAAATTTAACTAAATTTTTGCTCAATCAATGTAATAATAATAAATGTCATCTTACCAAATGATTTACTAGTTTGCTTCTATCCCTGGAACCCTTTGTATGCGACAGCTTTTCTTACCTACTTTGGAATCTTCAGTACGATATAGATTGTGCAAAGTATTTAGAAATATGGTTGAGGAATGGTCCAGAGTGCGGATTACGTAGTTAAGCCACAAGCTTTAAAAATACAAAACTAGAAACAAATATGAGTTCATCAAATAAAGCTAACTGTTATGAAGGTCTTGAAGCTTTGAGCCTCCGCCAATATTTATTAGCTGGTTCACAAAGACTACAAATATGTGAACAAAATGACACACAGGTTCGACCAGTACGAGTAATTTTTCCATCCCACTCAATTGCAATTTTGTTCTACGAAAGACAAGATGTGATCTGTGCCTTGTGTGACAATAAAATATTCGTTAAGGAAAGTGGCTAAGTACCTCCTTCACGTTATTTTCAAAATTTATAATATAAATTAAGAATGATAATCTAAGACATTGAACTAAGCATATAAAGACTAAAAATTGCGTTGTCTCTGCCAGAAGTAGACTATCGGCGATTTTCTGAGCGCATAAATGTCAAGGAATGTAGATAAAGAGATTTGAGATAAAAATTCATTAAAAACTACTTAAAGTACAGATAGTCTAAAACAAGGAATTGTAGATTGTACGGTACATTACATGTAACAAAAAACCAGGTACGGTGAATAGGTGATCCAACCAGGGAATCTCTGTATCACAAAGTTTGGGTTTCGATATTTTTTTATCAAGCATGTTTCATTAATTATGTAGGTACCAGACAATATAGGATTATCAATTAGATTGACTGAATAATTCCTGTACACATTTAGGAAGTCATTGTCACAACCACCTCTGTTTCAAGGTTAAAGATGCAAAATGTTTAATGTTATCTACAACGACAATAGAAAATAAAGCTCCCAGCCTTTCTGAGAAATGAAAATATGGAAATGAAGATACCTCACAGATTGGAGAACTTGTTGTTAACTTTATCCGGTTCTGTAGTCTAAAATTTGTTTTCTGTTTAAATATATAACACCTAGTATATTATGGCGAGTAATACCAGAAGCATATATAATTAATCCAGACAATATGCCAATGAAACAGGTTTTGGTAGATTAGATAAGGTCAGTCAGTCCCGTATCTTTTACCCGATAATATTTAAATATATTGCCTACATGTCGAAGTTTTGCAGATGATGCTGAGGTACCAAACGGAACATATGGTGCTCTTCCGTACTGGTAGTTTATGGATAGTGGTTGGTATCAAAGTGCTCCAAAGACTTTCTGAACAGGGGAGAGGATTAAATAATTAAGACTACCTTAAAACCATAAACATTAATTTGATGTTATGCGATCTACTTGAAGGCTAAGATCTTATGTTCAATAATAATATTATTATATTATGCTTTTTGAGTTCCAAAATCATTTGCAATGTTTATCTAAGTGCACTAGACGTTCGTAAATGCCAACGATGGTTGTACAAGTTCAGATCTGGTGTTTTGATCTCTCTGGCTCCTATCGATCAGGAAGACCAACAACATTAGACAATGACTTGCTAAGGGGAGATGCCCTTACCTTATTGCTTCAAGTTACAGAACCGCTTTTTGATCACTTGATTACTAAAGACGAAAAATGGATCCTATATGATAATTCCAAACGCAAAAGGTAGAGGCTCTCTCCAAATGAATTACCACAAAGTGTTTACGAAGTATACGCGGGACCGTTCATTTTGGAGTGCTGAAACCTGGATCAACTGTTAATGCACATCTTTATTCTAAACAATTGGATCGAGTGAGCCAATCTTTAAACCTAAAGTATTTGACGATTGTCAATGGAAAGGTGTTATTCTGCAACACGACAATGCAAAACCGCACTGTACAAGAAGAACCTTGGAAAAAATTATTTAATTAGGGTGGGAGGTACTTTGTTAGTCACCATACCCGCACCGTCGGTTTTTTATTTATTCCGATTCTTAGTGGCAAAAAAATTGATTTGGATTCTGTCCAAAATGCCATCCTGAGATGTTTTACCCAAAAACCAATTGATCTTTGTTAAACATGCATTTTCTTTTGAGGAAGCAACATTACTTTCCTGGCTACCAAATACCAGCGGAAGATGGGAAAGATAGGTACAGGTATATGGTATATATGTACACTTAAATTAGTAATTGTGAGCCCAGAGCATATTTCATACCATGTTTTATTAACATTCATGCTACGATGACAAATGACAAAATTGGTTACCAGGGCTCTAAAAAATAAGACACCATGTACCTTCAAAAAATTACTAATTGTTATTGTTTCAAAACAGATGGCTTAATATTTTTGGATCATAAACTTTGAGCTTGCGCTGTTCGTGCCTTGAATGAATATTTCAATCCTCAACAGGAATATCAGCAGATCAAAACATTCTTTAAACTCTAAGTTTTCATCAAAAATTTCTTTTAGAGGTGTCAAATATCTTGCATGACGCCAATGTGTAAAAATGTACTGACTGTACGATTGGCTTCCTTTACCCCGGTACATGTCTTTAGCACATTCACCAATTTTGACAAAGTAAGCCTGGCTGCTGCAACGCATGTATTTTTCTTTTAACATTAATACTCTGAAATCAGTGATTGCATCGATTATTTTATTATTTCGGCTCAAAGATTAATGACACAATATATTGAGACAGTAAGAGAACGCAAAATATGAATTACTATTTAAGGTTTTGGTAATTGTCATTCTCCAGCACGTTGCACTAGCTGGTGTGCTGTCAAAATATTCATTTCTGTCGTACTCCAGCTTTTCTTTGACCGTAGATATGTTACCTTCGTTATTTCTGAATAAAAGTTTATTTGTTGCTAGGAATTCTTATAATCTTGTCTCCTTGCTCTAGCTCCTTTGTATCTTTATACTAAATTAGTTGTTTTCTTCTTCGTGTTCTTCCATCTGAACAGGTTTTTAATTATATTTTATGACCTGCTAAGTTGCTTATTATAGGTAGGAAAATTAAAAAACACTGATTTGATTGAAATTTTGAAATTATGTGAACTACCTGAGATTGATATCCACAGCCTCATATTATTATACAAGCGCTATCAAATTTTATACTTAATTGTATAGAGTAATATTAATTCCCTTTGAAAAAATCAATTTATGTGTGAATTCATTAACTAATCAAACGATTTCTCAAAGTACGAAAATAATACCAATATTACCGTTTAACATAAGCTGACACATTATATGCTTAGTCACTAAGTGACTTCTTCTTTCTAAGTTCTATGATCACTGCGATATTTAATTTTTTTCGATGTTAGTTACCAAAAATGGTGGTTTGCACCTTAACGGTTCGTTTTAACTCCATGTCCCATAAAGTCACACTAAAATTGACGAGGGAATCTAAATGTACAATAATATATGGGGTGTTCCATTTAAAAGGAAACATAACTTTGATGTGTCACGCTTTTATTAGACACCTTGTATAAAAGTAATTATTTTTAAAATGTAGTTCAACTCAACATACCTACATACACTCACATAGTTATTTTTCTGAAAAGAGCTACCGTTTGGTCACAAGATTCCGAGTCGTTGAACTTGGCGTACCCTGTATATCTCACACTTAATAATACTATAACCTACAGTAGCGCTCACTTTCTTAGTATCTGGAATCCCTTCTCGTCTATCGCTGCATATAATGCAAATTTATTAATTCAGTGCCGCATAGAAATTCATACTTGAATGCTGATTTGCCTCCCTAGCTCATCATCTCGCCTTTTTGCTGATTGATGCTTTACCCGAACGTAGTTACCATTTCCAGAATTATCCATATTCAATTATTTATTACAAATATATCACTTAGCGATATACTTCGCTTTGGAAACCATGGCGATATATTTGCACATTTGACTGATACCACCTACAAACTCCATAATCACTCGACAATATCACATTGTTGTACCGATAGCAGCTCGTCATACTTGTTGAATATCTACCTCTGTATACAAACGTTTCCACTCTCGTATTCGGTATAATGCTTTATTAATTTCGCGTCATACAATATCTATTACGTCACAATTGTTTTACTACATATGATATCATGTTTCGACGATGTTATTTAGTATCTGTTAGCAGATAATTTCTGAAAATATTTACTCAGTTTGTTTGGTATGGTGAGCACACTAGAGACTACTGGATTCGCGATTATAGTCCAATCACTTGACGCTCTCTAAACGGTTATATAGGATTTTTGAAAATATGTGATTTTATGGATATACTTGAGCTTATTTCAAATGTTTGCTTTGCCAACTTGTAACTTTGGTGCTTACTCCACCAACTCACATAAATGGTGACTTAAATCAGTTTTCTCGAAGATATCAACCTGACAGCTTATATTCATGTATTGAAAGGAAAGTGATCCGCCGAGGTCTCTTGTACCGGGTGGCCTACTAAAAATGGACGCCGGTAATATCTCAGTAACCGTTAATCATATCACGTCGAGCAAAAATAGGTAAATCGTGTAAGAGAAATCACTAGACATTATTCTTAAGTTCCGCAACTAGCTGCTAGGAGGCGTAGCTGTTACAGTCAATCAGAAAAAAGGCTTTTTCACAAAAAATATGGAAATTAAGGTATATTATAAATATCATTTAAATGGCAATAACTGTGGTATAAGTCAATGCAATAATTAAACAAGCCAGGTCTCGTTTGAAAGAACTGTTCTTACCTAATAATCTGCTATATAAAAGTTATAGAAGTTGATCGTGACTTAGTAGTTAGAGAGGTATTTGACGTCCCAACAGTTATTACATTACATTATTATGAAAATTATAATGGTATGCTAAAATATCTTTATGGGTGTATGGACAAAGGACGAAATTCTGAAGAAGTGCAAGACTCAACTTTCTGGCTTTTTTCAAACCAGAGATATCAATAAAACATATATTATGGCAAATAATAAAAATCGATGTGAAAAGATGTCATTAATTTGGGCCAACTGGCAAATTAAAGCAAAATAAAGTGAAATAAGGTATATAACAATAGGGATAACAAAAAAATACATAAACCTAATTCAGATACGCATACTATACCTATTGTTAGCATCCTTTCACGCGTACATAATCCTGCCAGTTTGAACATTTAAAGTATACTGAAAATAGTTATATGATAGGCGTATGAATCAGGTTTATGAAATTTATTTGTATCTTGTTGTTATACTACCTTATTTTGCTTTATTTTGCTTTTATTCGTCCTTAATTTTTAAGACCTATTCAGATTGATATTTTCTTACTACCTTTGCTTGTTGCCCACACCAATGAGTGCTCAACAATTCCTATTGAGAAAGGCGGTGGTGCATTTCAAGCGTGATTCTCCTTAACCTGGCCGCGCAAGGGGAGCATTACCCCAGAATGAATTCTCGCATTTATAACACAACTGGACACATCAGGCATTTAACAGTTTCATCTTCCTGTTCAGATTTGCTGCATTAGTGGTTTATCACTTTACCTCATATTGTTTCCTTAGCTAACAGTGTCCAGTAACAGCATCAGTCGCAATTCGAAGGTATTTCCGGTGTATGTACAGGTACTGTTTAGCTGCGTCTTTACCAGGATAGCTAAAAAGTTCTTTAGCAGGTAAGCGAAGTATCGTCCCAAGGTGCCTTAAAGCCTTTGTGGATACGCCCTCTGAACAGTCTTGTCATAGCTGCAGACAGCAAATCATAAAGGGGCAGTCCACAAGAATATGCCTGAAGGTATAGGGTCATCCATTTGACATGGTGCACAAGAACTGGACATTGCAACAACTAACAACCATTCTTCAGCGTATTCTCTCTAAATATTATATCTGCATCTCTACAAAGTGTAATGACACAACAGCTTTTGTAGGTAGCGAAGATAGTTCATAAGTAGGGTGAAGGAAAATGGGTACGGATTTTTCAAAACACCATTTCAGTGACAAAGCTCATTACCACTTATCACCTCAATGACTTCTAAAATCAGCAAGAATGCTACTTCATTGAAAAGCAATGCACTTTTTTGGGGTAATCTGGTTTAGAAGAATAATTCCTAACGGTACATGGTGACCATTATCTTGCTGAGATACTGCTCTTTATGACATGTGGTTGCAGATGTCGTACCGCTCGTGAAACATTCCATGTGTTGCACAAATTGTGGTCCTGGTTCTGTCATTTCCTCGTTTGATGACTAGAATTGGCCACTACGTTTCTGTAATCCAACACCTTTGGACTTCTGGCTGTGAGGTTATCTGAGGTCACAGGTCACAGGTTTATACCAACAAGATCACGACCACCAGGAATTGAAGGCAGAAATTAGATGCTGTATGAAAGAAATACCGTCAAACGTATACAATAATGTATTTTGTGAAGAGGTAAGCAAGTTTTCAATAAAGCCGTGGCAGCAGTCTTTTGCAAGTTTTTTTTTCATATGTAGTTCCTAAATGACATACACACTATAAATCAATAAATATTTCAAAACTTTGCTTTGGACTATGGGACTTAACATCCTAAGCTCCTATTGATACACCTTTCAAACATACAGTGTGGTCAACTTATACTCCAAATTTTGATAACCACGTTGTTTTAAGTTTTAAACAAAATAACTCTATAAATGTAACGTTTATGTATAGGAAGTAATTCACAAATGTGAAAGTATTTTATAGGTAGTTTTTCAAAAGGGTACAAAATACAGGGTGTTCCATTTAAAATATCGAGAAAATCATTGTCGTGTGATCTGTGTCATCTATATAGGACTGGACTACTGCGAAGTTACTCTGGCTTTAAGACATTATTTCTCAGTTGTTGATCTAAAAATACGTTGTAGAAAATAACAAAACTCCATATTGTCGGAATAACAAAAATGAACGGAAATTAAGTGCGAGATAATATATAGGGTGTTCCATTAACAAAAACATAACTCTGGTATGCTGTGACTTTATGAAATACCTTGTACGTTACAATAATGCGGAACTTGCCTCTATCTATAACTTTTATAAACAAATTCTTGTCTGTTAAGACAATGAAGTTATCAAACATTGTAGTATAAGTTAATCTCCCTGTACAGTATAACTTTTTCAGAATATCTCCATAACTTCTACAAGCAGAAGGACGAATACATTATGTGATGGCATAAAAACTGGGTTGAAGAATATGAGGGACGGATTAAGGAAACTGTGTGGGTGGATGTGAATGACGCTCTGCTTTAATTTTTCTCCGTATTATTCCCAGACGATATTTTCCACCATGGCTATTTCATATATTTATGTTTCTCTGAACCAAAAATAGTTCTAAAGTGCAATAAACATGGAAATGCCATATGGAAATGGGTTTCGACGAAATTGATGTGCTGCTTACGACGTCCAGAAGGTAGTTTATTGTTTCTACAGTTCGTAACAGACTGTTGCCTATTTTGTAGTAGTAGCAAAAATTAAATGGTTCCATTAGATGTTATTGAGATAGCATGAAGACGAGAACGAGTAACATGTTAAACCATCGACGACAAATCGGTTAGACTCCCTCATCCCATTCATAACTATATGTTTGTTTATAACCTCAGGTTCTTATTTTAACTATCTAATAACGGTATGCAATCCAGACTGGCGGTTATGTATTTTCCATGCATAACAGTAACACATCATTATTAGCAGAAAATTTGCTCAAAACAGTAAAAACACACACGCAAAATACAGAATGTGAGGTTCAACGGCCTGACTACAACAACAACAAATTATGAATGACAAAATGACTAACATAAATGGAACTGGTATATAGTCTAGGACGTTGCCAAGTCCAAAATAAATCCCGAACATAATTATGTACGACAAACTACATTCTTTCGATTTTCATGCGAAGTTCTCCAGTGTTGAGGATTTACAAGGTTCACGCACAGGGTGAGTCGAGAGGAACACTCTCAAACTCTATAAATGTGTTGTGTAAGGCTTTCGCGGCCATGATCCGATGGTTCTTGGGCTGTTCGACCGGCGTCGACACGCTCTGCCGCCCTGGCGTTGTTATGAAATGTAGCTTCATCCGGTCGAGCACGACCCCAATTACACAAATTCATTCTATTTTCACAGTGTTGTCTTTTAAATAAATGCTTGATTTAGTTGCACGTGATAAGTATGCTATTTGTTCTTCGTCAAGATCACCTTCACAGATGTTTGATCAATGCCCAAATCGCGACTAATTTCTGCTGTAGCACTGCTATGCGGATATTCAACTACAATTGCGAGATCATCAAACTCATTATCTTCATTAAATACATGTATGGTTTACAAACTGGATTTAGAAATTAATGCTCAATTCAAAAACGTAATAATATACCGTGTTCTATTTAAAATAAGTTGATACCTACTTCCGGAATATCCGGATGTCCACCTTCTTTGAAATAATTTTCTGCAAGTAGACCATTTGAAAAACCCCGTTTTTTATTTGAAACATTTTCTTCTAATTTAAACGGTAAGGCCGTTACAGATCACCGCGCTCTTATTGGACCACCCTGTATAGTATTTTTCCAAATTCATGTTCAGAATATAAATAATATGTATTGTTTATATTCTACTACAACTGTCTAGCTATCATTTTGTGAGTGTATAACAATATAACACACCGACACAGGTAAAATTATGAATTATTCATAAATAACTATAAGGCCTGTGGCGATCTGTCAATCTGAGAACTATCATATTCTCAATCATATACTCCATAATTCTAAGCTGTTTGTACTCTCGATCGAAGTTATAGGAGCTCAGTTGCGAAATACTATATCCTTGATAAAACTTCATTAAATACTTGTCCGAAGAGTAGCGAAGTTTTATTTGTGACGAAAATTATACTCCTGGTCAGAACATATTTCTTTAGAATAAGTATTTAAATCAAAAATATACTTCTATTAATTCAAATTAAACATAATTTCCTCATCAAGTAAATTTCCTTCAAGCGAGAATAGGTGTTACTGTCCCCAGTGTATCTGTACAAGATTCTCAGAATTCTTGAATTGAGAATTCCTTTTCTATATGTATACATTGTCTTTAGTCGAGATCTTCATCGCATAAGAAGTGTTTTAAGCCCAGTGATGAAATTGTAACACAGGTGGGGTAGATACTTTTTGTTCGCACTAAAGCCGCGTACACATCTGAGCAAATAAACCGAATGAGCACTT
Organism: Callosobruchus maculatus; assembly: GCA_951848785.1. Lineage (NCBI taxonomy): Eukaryota > Metazoa > Arthropoda > Insecta > Coleoptera > Chrysomelidae > Callosobruchus > Callosobruchus maculatus. Next base: position 1,313,260 of record CATOUR010000142.1, on the reverse strand, counting down.
CGTGCCGAATGAGCATTCGTTCGGAAAATTTTTGATTTTCCCGCATAGAACCACATGAGCATGCATTCGGAAACGATCCATCAGTTTGTCGGATTGTTTTAATGACCACGTAGTGGAAAATCTAGGTACAGCTAGTGCCGCATTTATATTTATCAGTTACTGGTGAAGAAGGGGCGACGGCGTACTAGAGATGGTCGTCACAATTATGTCTTCAAAAACGTCGAGATTGCAGCCTTGATAGTTTTTATCTAGCATGATATCCGAGGTGACAGCGATGCGGGGCGATTCAAAAACTTTACCAGAATGTCTGAAAGTCATTTCTCATTCCTTGCCAAGCATCCTCCTTTTTAATTTTATTGTAATAAAACTCATGTTCAGCTTTCTACAATATAGGCCTTCTTTCATATCCTTTAATTATTAGCAAACACGTGTCTTATGAAAAATCCATTTGGCACGGGACGTTTCGGTATTGTGTTTGCGCGTCCCTAAACTCGCCGAGACTGAGCACGAATTCCCTTTGATGGACCGACAACTTTCGCACTGCATGAGCCTGTTCAGCGCGATGCATCCACATCTGAACGCTCATTTGGCGCGAAGTGCTCATTCGATTCATTTGCTCAGATCTGTACGCGGCTTAAGGTAGCATGATAAAGACCTTTGGGAACGTCTGCTGTTGTCCACTCTAAGATCACCTTACCAATAGAATGGTCTCATATCAGCAGGAAACGCTGTACGTATAAAAGAAACAAGATCTTTTGTATTCTCATCTAACAGGTACGTGAGCTACGTGTCGCAACTTGTCGAAATTCCCGTACATGCACTGGATCATAAGTCGCTGAATCAGCTCGCAAACAACAAGTCACACTTGACGAAAAAGCGTTATCATTGTTTGGACGTGACGTCAATCGTTGGAACATTATGAATGAAATTCAATACTCTCAGCACACTCACGTCTGTATTTCCCAGGTGTAGTAGAGTATAAAGGTTGCGGTAAGCTTTATTGGACTGCAAAGATAAATATTGATATGTGCGGCGTATCTGTTGGCGCAATCTAGCAGTGCTGCCATGACGTTTGTCTTGTAAATTTTGTAATGCCGCTTAGTCAATAGTAATATTATTATACGTATCTGCGTAGTAGATCGTGTCCGTATGTAAATGTAATGCCGTAAAGTACATCTGTCAGTCTGACTCTTTTTTGGTACTAACAATGTACCAAAAGACTTGAGTTAGTTTTAGCGAACCTTGAAATGGGGGTGGGAAGGGTACTGTCAATCGACGCCGATTGACGTCCTGAGTAGAACGACACTACTGCCAGACCGGGGAAACGGTCAGGTGAAATTCTACGGCACAATGAAGTTTGAGTAGCAAACCTATAACTTATCCAGACTGATTGGGTTATCGAGATTAAAATGGGTTTACCTGGTCAAGTGTTTGTCGACTTGGCTTGATGTGTTGGGTCGAATTAGACCACTATCAGGGTGAGAAAAGGGCTCCGACGAAAATCTCCACCACTTTGAAATTTCAAACTTATCTTAAAAACGACTTCGAAATTTCAATACTTCTTTATGGTCAACCTATATATCATTCCAAAGTACTAGACAAGTATAATCCGACACCAATCGCACCATCCGGAAATGGAAAATAAAAAACCAATGATACTTTGAACCTTTGATGTTAATGCTACTAGGTTGAATTAGTTTTGTATGGGGGCCGTACCTCCTCTCTCACAGGAAAAAACTGTATATTTTGAATACTCTAAGCAACAGACCCCCCACCAGGTAGGGTTGGCACCTGTTCGATTTTTTCATAGCGTGCCTGACTAGGCACCCAAAGACCTTTTTTGCTTAATTTCCAATTGAAAATTAAAATAAACGCTTCTTGAGTCTAGGTTCGATATAATCTCAGTCAAGACAGAAGCCGAGCCGATTGACACTCCTTTTTCCTTGACCAATTTGATTAGGTTTATGTTAGATAACGTAAATTTGCAAAGTAATGAATATTTTCGCCTATATATTTCCTCGGTCTGGAGGTAGTCCAGTTCGATTTAGGACGTCAAGCTGAGTAGATTAACTTTCATTTTGACAAAAATTCAACCGGTTTGATTAAGCTAGATTAACTAATGATATTTCAAAATGCTGTAGTTTTTCAGGAGTGTTTCCTAAGCCTGGGCGTGGTGTTGTTCGAGTTTCGCTAAAATGAACCCTTACCTATCCACATTTAACTCCAATGATGTTATCAAGTCCAAGCTTTACAATTATTTATCAAAGTTAATAATCGAGAACACAGACGTCAAGCGTTTTTTTTGTGATTAGACCGCCGCTGCTGGACGGCAACAGTAGAAAGCCAGGAACCTATAATATACAACCAAATGTGAAAATTTGAGGGCCTGTGATGTTTTTTTGCTAACTACACCTGTGGCAACTAAACATGCATTTCCGAGTTATATACGTCAACAGTTCTTTATACATCAAAAAGTTTTAACGAACACCTAAGGACGACAGCATTAAAAGGAACCCTAAATGGAGAGGAACGATGGAAATATCCAATAAAAGACACGATTTTTGGCTTCTATGGATACGTTCTTTAATCCAGAATACTTGCAAAGTCGTAAAGAATAAAACCAAGTATAGAGGTGCTACCCCGAAATACGAAAAATGATGAAAACGTTTAATTTATACTTCTATATCTCTGAAACGACTCTAAAAAGTATACATTATTTCGGCCATTGCCATAGTAACAATGATGTGCCAAAGATTCCCTGCGCTGCGAGAGGATAAGTATCGGTGCACGTTAGGTTTGAAACGCTGCAGCTTGTAGCTGTCGGGAAAGACTCCCCGGCCGCTCAGTCCACAGCGTCGAAGTTCTACAAAAGAAGGAATGCTGGAGGAGACTGGTTCGGGGAGTTAGGACCTCGACCTAGTAAGGATGATGAGATAGGACTCTCAAAAGTAAGTATGGAGAGCTTTCATTGAAAGCAAGTAATGTTACGTGCAACTGAGTTTGAAAGGTACGGGATATGACCAGGATCATATTTCTATTGGGCAAGAGAAGGTATATGAACATAAAATCTTCTTAATGCAAAGTAACTTAAAAATATAAAAAATGGAGTCAAGTGGATTGACTCAGTGCTTCCCACACAAATATAGTGGTGACACCATTTTATTATTTTTCCATTGCAAGAAGCTATAGTTTGAAATTCCGTTGCAACCAAATCATCGTCCACCCGCCTACAAACCAACATCCAATACAAAAACTTTCGTAAATAGTTTCTGGCGTCTCCCTCCTTAGGAAGTAGGACGCCACAGTTTTTATTCTGCATGGTTCAACTGGACGATGTGAAACGTTTAGGAGCCCCCAAAAACAGACGCGTTTTCTATTTTCGACGCGGTAGCAAATTCTGTGTCAAAATTTTCGCTTTACGCAATATACGTAGTATGTATACATCAACAAAAATTCTAAGTCCCCTAATTTCTGTAATAGGCAAGCCAATGTTCAGATGGAACTAAAAAGGTGATCTATGTCGCTAGGTCTTCCTTCACAAGTCAGTGGACAAACAAAGTTTTCAGTTCTTCAACCCGCCACCCCTAAATCTCCCCAATTTCACCCTCATCCAAAAACACGTAGAAAATGATCAGGAACCTCTAAATCGTCAAAAAACGAAGTTTGAGCTGTTTTTAAATTTTTTGTTTTTCTTATTATTCCTGCGCCGCCACTGGCACGATTTATGAAAACCATACGCAGGTTCTATCCCCGCCATGATAGTAATACTGTGTTAAAAGTTCACTAAAATCAATTCAACAGTTTCCTCGTTACACAGTACAGAACGATCTAAAGCAATACTAGTACGTATGTTTACACCAGAAAAGTCCTATGGTTGCTGTAATAGGCAAGGCAATGTTCGGATGGACCCAAAAAAGTTATTTATGTCGCTAGGTGTTCCTTCACAGGGCAGTGGACAAACTATTATAAATTCAACAAATTTTTCAATTTTACAACCCCCCAACTCCAAGCACCCCAAATAACACCCCACCCGAAAAAAGTAGAAAATGATCAGGAACACCTAAAACGTCTAAAAACAGAGTTTGAAGAGTATTTGAAATTTTTTGATTTTTGCTAATTACTCCGCCGCCCATGCACCGATTTTCAAAATCATAGCAGCATCGCCTACTACGACCCCACGGCATATCGCTGCCTAAATTTCATCACAATCCATGTAGCGGTTACTGAGATTACGAGGACAGAAGAACGTGTACAGACAGACAGACCGACAGATGGACCGACAGATAGACCGACAGATAGACCGACAGATAGACCAACAGACAGACCGACGGAAATAACTGACGTAGATTATTGTTATGTAGACATTATAAAACGCCCAAAAAACCTATTATCTCAAAATCGAAAATTTTCGCGATCACGATGCTCCCCTCACCTATCGGTGTGGGAAGTAACACATGTAAGAACAAAGTTGGATCAATTTATTTAGTTTAATTTTTTATATTCGTACCTTTTCCAAATTTAATAAATAATAAAACCAGAGCAATAGAGGAACGATTTTGTACATCGTTTCTGATGATTAAATTTATGATGAAATAGTTATCCACTGTGAAATTTAACTAAGATGTTAACGGTAGATATAGAGGCGCTAAGTATTACCGGAGATATTCCGGTAGTAAGTCAGGCAGACCGTAGGCAATGAGTGTCACGGTTTTTTGTGATGTTGCTCGTAAGTCACGTGGAAAGCCTAGATGAGTACCTTGTTTAAAGGTGTTGTCACAGCTTTTTGGACATGCTAAATGCTGTAAAAGTGGTTTCCTTTGAGTTTGTTCTTGATTCTCGAAAAAAGAAAGAAATCGTGCGGCATGAGAACTGGATTATAGGGCGACTGGAGCAGCATTGCAACGTTGTGCTTTTCCAGGAACGCACGGATGTTCATAGAAGTGTGGCTTGGTGCATTGTCGTGATGCAGTACCCGGGTGGCAGCGATGTCTTCTCGCACGCTGAGAATCCGTTTCCCTTAATATTTCCAGAACTTCTAGTCCAGATTGCAAGTCATTGTTAACCCCTTCCTGGCCCTCTCTAAACTTCTTCGCCCACTTCCTAATTTGTACGTAGCTCAAAGCTGTAACACTGTAGGCTTTCCTAGGCAGTGGGTGAGTTTCGGTACCAGTTTTCTTGGCCCCTTGACAAAATTTGATCGCCCAACGTTGTTGACAGCCCGGATATTCAGACGTTCAGAGCAGACCGAACTTGGGTGCGCGCTAGTGCCTCCCTCCACACAACGCGATCTGTCAGACTGCACTACGACGCGGCACAACAAAAAAATAACTTTCTTGACTTTTGAAGCACACCCTGTAGTTCGTCGACCTACTGGCGTCGTAAGCATTGAAAAAAATAAAATTATCTTAGGGCTTGGCTTTCCTGTATTTGATGGTGGTCCTTTAGCTCTAGCCGTTTAGTGTATATTGTTGTAGTTGTGTTGGTTGGTGTTGAGACTTAAAGACTGCACTATACCGGGTTTTCAGTACCGGCTCGGTCGATAACAACACTACTGTAGAATATATCGAAAAAGGTTGTATATAAAAGTTGTAGCCACAGATATGCTCCTTGCTCAAAAAAATACTTTGATTTATACATAGTGATCCATAACTACGTGATGATGCAAACATGCATCTTTTCAAATGAGACATGCTATATATTATTCCGCACTCAAATTCTACTAATTATTTCCGTCCTTTCAATATAGGGTACTGTTACACTTTATAGGGTATTTCAAAAGTAATGACCATTTTTGTATCCAAATCGCGTTCAAATGAACGTACTGTATATCAAAAAGTGATGAACCAAAAATTATTTTTTTTTAGATGAGAAGATTAAAAATATACTCCAGTTTTAAAATCGGCTATAAAAAAAGCCCGTGACGCATATTGGTATATAGGGTGATGTAGAATGTAAAATCTAGATTTTCTCCCTTTTTTTTAAACGTAATCCCCAATATTTTATTATACCAAAGAATTGCTTTTAATATGCTCTTGCATCTTTGTGTAGCACTTGTTATGGTTGGATTTATTCGTTTCCGAGGTATTTCGATTTTTCTACGAATTTTAAATATACCTCCCATTTGTTTACTAAAATTTATTTATTTTGATAAAATACTACCAAATTTTATTTTTGCTTAACAAACAACTAAAATATAAGGCCATAATAGTTCTTGATCAAGTCAAAACACTGGATTTACGAGATAATATAGGTCAAGTGTGCTGAGAAAACAATTTTATAGACGTCATGCATAATTATCAAGCAGATATATCAGGTAGGCTATGAAATATTAAACGACACAGTGCAAATAAAACGATTCTTCAATCTTTTAAACGCATTAGTTTTAGAGTGCCTTTATTCTGGATATTGCTGTTGATAGTTGATATACTCTAGAGGCAAGTAGACAATTTCTCAAAGATTCTCCTAAATACCCTCAATAGAAGAATTAATTTTTAAAGCTCGTTTTCCACACAGTACGCAATTATTGAGCAGGTTATGAAAACTGTCAATTTTTTAAAGCCTACCTGATAAATCTGGTTGATAATTATACATCACGCCTACAAAAATGTTTCCTCAGCATACTTGACTTTATTATCTCGATGATTTAGGGTTTTGACTTGATCAAATAATATCATGACCTTACAATTTAATTGTTCGTTAAATAAAAAACAAATTAGATAGTACTTTTTCAAACTAAATAAATTTCAGTACACAAGTAGAAGCTATATTTTAAAGTTACCGAAAAATCGTAATATCTCGGAAACTGATGGAGGTAGGTACAACAACTGCTTACAGTGATGAAAGAGCATATTAAAAGAAATTCTTTGGGGTAATAAAATCTTGGGGGTTACATTTTAAAAAAAAGAGAAAATCTGGATTTTGCTTTCTACATCACCCTGTATACGAATATGCGTCACGGGCTTTTTTCATAGCCGATTTGAAAACTGGAGAATCTTTCCATGTAAAAAAATTATTTTTGATTCATTACTTTTTGATATACAGTACGTTCATTTGACCGCGATTTGGATATAAAAATGGACATAACTTTTGAGATACCCTGTATAATGTAATAATACCCTATATTGTAAGAACGGAAATCATTAGTAGAATTTGAATGTGGAATAATATATAGGGTGCCTCATTTAAAAAAATGCATGTTTGCATCACCACGTAGTTATGGATCAGCCTGTATAAATCTAAATATTTTTTTAGCAAGGAGCATATCCGTGGCTACAACTTTTATATACAACTTTTCTCGCTATCTTCTACAGTAGTGGAGTTATCGACCGAGTCGGTACTAAAAACTCACCCTGTAGGTATATGTTTTCATATGATAGAATAACAACATTTATTTTTGTTGCTGTCCTGCAATCAGGTTGTATATAATGTCCACCAATGGTTATTTGAAGCAACTGACAACATAGCATAGATATCGACATTGCATTTATAGCGTAGTGATAAATAGTGTTGGCGGATTTTTCCCACTGATTTCTGATATAATGTTTGTCCGTGACTGTTTAAAACAGGAAATGATATTCGCAAAATGTTACTATGAAAACTTGTTTACGTATTTAAAATATCTTAAGGAAAATTTGGTCAATATTTTTCTAAAGGTTCTCCTGTTTATTGCTTGATATGCCGGAAAAGTTTTAAATATACGTACATCAGAAATATGACCGTTTTTAACCACGAGCACATTACTCTTCACTGGCCCTTAAATGAAATAACATCTGTTGAAATCAAACTGGTAATTGTGTTCAGTGCAATTATTAACTACTTGATTCGAAATTAGTTTCAAAAGGTCACGTTTCGGTAAAGAGAATCTTCAGAGTATAAATGCCCTCATAAAATGAAAAATTCCCAAAAACACAACCCAGTCATAAATACGTGTGGGAAGTATTTATGGATTTTGCTATAAACGAAAATACGAATCAAATGAACAAAGAAGCGTAGAAGAATAATTATTGGCGTTGATTTTGAAAGATTGGGCGGTCAGTATGCGAAAGAAGGACGTAACCGAGTTCAAAGAGGCTACGGTGAAAACCATGTGGAACGTTTCAAATAAACTGTTGCAAGAAAAATACTATTATGATTATAAAATTATGATATACCCATTCAACAATATAGTATTCAAACCAGCCCGCGATGCAATGAGGATGAAACTACAAGAAGATCCATATAACGAAAGTGCAACTCAGTCTCGTTGAATTTGTCTGAAGTTAATGAAATGATATTGTTATGGGATGAAAAAAATTAGTGTTACGAGGAGGAGAGGCAGTTAATTGTCTGGTGGATTTTTTTCAAATCGAGAAAAATAACGATGGTTCTTCAACAAATCGCACATAATACAGTCCAGTGTTCAGTACAACGTGCCAAGGTGGTTCTAAAAGCTGTACAAGTAGTAAGTGGTTCATAAACTGTTATCAAAACAAGGCGACAACATTACCTATCTACGACTATTGTTAAAACCAAAATGGACACTGGGAGGATGAAACTGACAGATGGAACGATAATGTGCCTGTTGGAAGAAATACTATTGCTGGGCCGACTAAATCTGCTGCTGAGGCAATTAGTTTGAATGGAAAAGACAAGAAGATAACAAATCACTCGGATAGATAAACTGCTGTTACCTTATTGGAAAAAATTAGTGCAGAAGAACAACAGCTGTCGAAAATTATTAGTCATAGCAACAAAAATTTATAAAACCATGATTGAATCTCGATCAAGAATATCAAAAGATCATAAATATTATGCGTGTTAATACAGGGTGTCCCACGATGATTAAGACAAACAATATATCGAAAATGGGCAGTAGTAGCGAATTATAATTTTGGAGGTGTAAATTAGAGCAGATATAGTATCTTTTCTTATTATTGTGTCATCCAGCGAGGTATTTGTTTTTGATCACGTGACGTCAGATTAAAGATTTTTAATGGGACACCCTATATATTTGTAACTTTTTGTGATCCTTCCGATAAAACAATTCCAACAAACTAGCACACTTGGGGTCTAAAGTGATTAATTCAAGAGCTACGGGTACTTCAAGGACTGCACCTTTGCCGATTTGCTTAGTTTATGTTAGGTAAGGTATTGGAATTTGCGAATTTCAAAGTAGCATAGGTTTTCCCCTAAATGTTTCCTCACGCTGATAATAGTCTAGTTTGACTCAGGACTTCAGGCCGAGTCAATTAGGATCCATTTCAGCTTCAATAATTCAACTAGTTTGATTAAGTTAGGTTAGGTTCGGAATCTTCAAAGTACTGTAGTTTTTCACCGGAGCATTTCCTCAGTCTGCGTCGATTGACACCAGTCTCTACCCCAATTGCGAGTTTCTCGAAAACAAATCCTTACACAAATGCCTCTCTGGAAAATTTCTCAGGCTAGTAATTTGGTAATGAGCTCTCTATATTCATAAAACCATCTCGTCTATTTTCAATGTCCTAGAGATATTACTACTGATAACTGACCCATACAGTGAGTTAAGTACCTGATTATCTTTATTAATAATTTAGCAAGGAACTTTGAGTTGGTTCATATCGGTAAAAAGCTATCCAATTTAGCTAGGTCAAAACGGTATCGCAAAACTGTGGGAAATAACAAGTTAAACAACGTACCTCCACTTTTTTTCTAAACATAGGTAGATAACGTTTGATATAATATGTTTAGATCATGCGATGTTGCTGGTTATACGTATTTTCGATTTTTAGAAATTACCCTAAGAACATCATCATCTCTCTGATACTACAGGAAAACCCTTGTAATAGGATATATTTCGTCCGTGAACTAATTCATCTAAACAAAACCTGCCTCACCTCCCACGTTTGAGGAAGTACATACAGGGTGATCAATTTTGCTCCGAGATTTGATACCTCTGTTATTATGAGAGATACAAAAAAGCTTTACAATAAAAGTTGTGGATAAAGCTAAGATCAAAATTTTGAAATTACTTTACAATATACAGGTTTATTGATAAGGTCACGGCATACCAAAGTTGTGTTTCTTTCAAATGGAACAATTATCTTAAATTTGAGTTGTGCTTGCTTGGCCTATTCCGGAAATATGGAGTTTTACTAGGTTATATATGGTAACTACAGAGATATGGCCACTTTTATGTGAAAATATTGTAACATACTGCATATTGTGGTATTCATGTATTGTGTATTAGTTGTCATGCATGATGTAAAGTCAAAGTGTTAGGTTAGATCTTTGAAGTGTAAACGTCATCGAATCGTCTAGAGTTTTCTAGAACGACGGTTTGGCATTCTCGAATGTCATAGAATTATCTAGATGGTTCGATGAAGTGTATATAAGGCGGCACGGGTAGTGTGGATTAGTTCAGTTCAGTTGAGTTCAGTTCTAGTTGAGATAAGGATAAGTGATATTGTATTGAGCTGTGAAGTAAAACGGTGAAAGTTACGTCCAGTTTGGTGAAGGAAAAGAGGCCGTTATGACAATATTAATAAATTCATCACCTTGCATTCAAAAAAATCAATAACTGGAGGCTTGATTCTCAATGCTAGAATAATTTCGTCGTCGTCTAGTTTTATCTAAAGTTATCAAGGTTCCTAATTTCCTGATACTACATTTTTGTCAAATACTGAAAGTTTCTTAGAGTTGGCCATGGCTACTGTGTTTGTTATACTGTTTGACCTTTCTTAGAAAAGAACTGAGTCAAGGATGGAAGGACAATGGACGGGAATGAAAGATCTGAAAGGAAGTTGTATCAGGAAATCAATTAAACATTTGTAGCTTCCGCTAGAAAAATCTTCGGTTTATAACAAAAAAGTGTCAATCACTTTTGCGTGCTTAGCCAAAATCTATTTTCTCATTTTTGATACGTTCACACATAAGCCTTCTTGTGATAACTAGTATAGTCTTGATAATGATTCTGAAAGATCTGAAAGGAAGTTGTATCAGGAAATCAATTAAACATTTGTAGCTTCCGCTAGAAAAAACTTCGGTTTATAACAAAAAAATGTCAATCACTTTTGCGTGCTTAGCCAAAATCTATTTTCTCATTTTTGATACGTTCACACATAAGCCTTCTTGTGATAACTAGTATAGTCTTGATAATGATTCTGTAGTTTTATTTTCAGATAATTTTTGTAATGGACATGTGCTATCCAATTAGTTAATTGCCACATGTAATAGCCAATTGAAACCGAATCAAAACTAAAATATTAATTTCAATTATTTAACAAATATAACAAGCATAGCATCCATGGCCAACTCTAACAAAAACCAGAATTTGGCAAAAACATTGTTTTGCTACTTCAAATCGAAATAACTCCATACATGTTACCTATAACACGGTATAGGGAATGCTTATAAATGTGGAAGTATATTGTATGAATTTTCTGACGATGCTATAAGATACAGGGTGATCTATTAAAAATAACAAAGAAAATTATGATCGTCAGTTTTGGTTCACCCTGTATACAAAGCCAAAAATAGCAGAAAACTGATAATTTTAGACAAAACTAGACAACTAAGAAATTATTTTAGCATTGAGAATCAAGCATCCAATTATTGATTTTTTAAGATACAGTGTGATGTACATTTGCGAAATAGGGAAAATGAGCACAATTGAAGTTCAGGATAATATATAGGGTGTTCCGTTTGAAAAAACACAACATTGGTATGCCGTGACTGTATCCTCTGTATGTTGTAAAATAATTTCAAAATGTAAACCTTAGCTTTACCTACAACTGTTATCGTAAAGTTTTTTTGTATCTCTCTTAATAACGAAGATATCAAACTTCGGAGTATAATTTGATCACCCTGTATATAAGTAGATATTTCTTCTTTCTGCCATTAGGATACATACGGGCATATAGCCCATCAATTCATACCTGAGCTGATCCTGACAGCAAAAGGTCATGATGTAATTAACCGCATCCCATCAGCCATCATTTCGAGTTAAATGCAGACAGGTTAAGAAGATTACACGGAAATTGCCATTGAGGAACAGGTGTGTTTATGCCGTCTTGTCTGCATCGAAGGCATTCCGAAATGACCTGTCAAACAGTGACTACTTTCAATGGCGCCTCAAACACCGGCGGTGTCTGATACTTGGGAAGAAAGCGAACTCGATAAAGGAACGGTATGTTTATTTTAGTGATAGCTTTTGTGACGTTTAAATGTGATCTGAGATGCTCCACTGTCGTGTACTTTACATACGTGTATGTATCTTTGGAGGTTCGCTAAACGTATGGTAGATACCTAAATTTGTAAATATTTGTCACTCAAAGCATCAAACGTATTTTGTTTTGTGGAAAATACGTTAACTGCATTGAAATATTGAAGGTTTACCATATGTGTACTTGTTGCTATACCGTATTAATAGTGACGATCTGATTAGAGTACTGGTGTCGTTTCACTTTTTTTTCTTTTCAATGACATCAATTGCCGTACTCCCTAGCCTCCTAATCTGTGTACACTTTGTGACTGTTTCCCGGCGCCACTCAAGGAACAGCACTGTTAATTATAAGCCAACAGCAGGACCAACAGTAAATACCCAGGTAGGTATTCTCGCTGAGCTTTTTTATGGAAGTTTACTTCTGATTCAAAAAATCAAAAATAAATATCTGCCGCTGACGGGAATCGATTTTGAGATATGCACATCGACAACACGTTTCAGTTATTCTTTGATTTTTCCAAGTAATGTTCCTGAATCCTGACATTTACAGCGTTAACATCACTTATTAAACTGCTATACTCGTCAGTCTTGTCAGTTTCACTAGGTTAGTGTGACGACTGGACAGAGATTGGCGAAAGGTGCTGGACACCATCTCCGACCAGTCAGTCGTCAGACTAATCTAGAAATATTTTAATGTTGTGACAAGTATATGAGTGATGTTAAGGCTGTAAATATCATTCTTCAGAATTGTTACTTGGAAAAACCAAAGAATGGCTGATTCGTGTTGCTGATGTTCATATAGCAAAATACCTATATTTTATCGACGATGAACTTCTTCAAGGTAGGTTTCAGTTCAAATACCAGAGTACTGCGGCTGCTATGAGAAAGTTAGCTTATGGGAGGTTTTCTGTTGTGGGGTTTGAACAGGCCAATATCCACAGGTTCCATAAATACTCCCTTTACCAGAATATTCCACACACTGAACATCTTGGGAACAAAGGCGTGGTCGTACTGGTGGGCTTGGGAGACTATGGACGATAGATCAAAGGAGAAGGATCCGTTTCAATTCTGCCATAAAAGTGGAGGATTGTAAATCGCACGCCGATGAGAAAGCGCGTTAGGGCCGGATCACCTATTAGTCGAATTTCTCTTCTCTGGACAGGACAGTAGAGGCAGTAGCACCACAAATATGTGAGCAGTACCCCAGACTAGGTCTTGTCTAGGCTGCATACAACGCAAGGGGGCTGGATGGTAAGACATAATATCTGGATCCGGATAAGTCTGCATAGATATGAGTTTCCTTCAACAGCTATTTCAATTGACCGAAATGTGTTCGTGTCAGATCGTATTTTCTGTAACCTTGACTCCTACAAGCTTCACTCACTTGGGTACTTCTTGTTTGATAGAGAACATACGAGGAGTACTGATTCTGGGAAGCATTAAATTTTATGGTATTCTTGAGTCTTCAAGCGGTTATCATCCCCTGATCCGCTGACCCCTTGAGAGAGAAGCAGCCACTGGTGACCTCCTGCATTCTAACTGAGCCACAGAGATCAATTCCTCTGTATGCGTGTGTGCAAGTACTATCATATGCGAAACTTTGGATAGGGAACGCTTCCAAAATTCCGAAGAACATCATTAATTGATGGACAAACCTTCATCCTGTATGTAATGTGGAAACACCGTATATGCACAAGCAATTATTTATGATAATTTATTGCACGGTCATCTGAGCTCTCTTTTTATAGGTTGCACTCAAACGATTTTTCGCATTGGAAATGTGCAATTCGCTACGTAATTTTTACTCCTTACAACAAGCGATAATAATTAGTTAAATACGGGTATTTACACTTGAAATTATCGCAAAATTTGTTATATAAATTACGCTATTATATCTATTTCTTATAACATTTTACTCAGCCTTGTAAATAACATCCTGTGTTTGCGTTTCAAGAAGAAAAAACGCTCAGTTGCTGCTGCCGCGATAATTTTATCGGCTTTACCAACAAAATCTCATACGCATAAAAATGTTACATACCAGGACCGGCCTTGCACATAGATGGTGATGTAACAAACGAAGAAATGCGACTTCCCAAAATTAGTTCCAAGTAGGATTGATGATTTTGTTAAATATATGTAGCGATTACGCGCTCCAAACCCACTATAACCTTATCGTCACAATTGCTGGCAGCAGAGCAATGCAAGCGGAGCAAAAGCAAAGGTGTCACGCGCCCTTCTAACAAATCCACTACAGGTTCGCAAACCGTATTAAGATAAGTGCATAGGTAAGCGTTATGAGTATATCAAATAGGCCAATTTACTTTTTGGTGCATCCTTTGAACACTAAATGATGTAAAAATTTAAATAAAAAAATACTTTTTTCCATTGTTTCTTTAAGGATATTATATTATCATATTTTTAGTTCTGAATTATAAAGTGAGCAGCGAAATGTTTCTCCTACTGAAGGATTCATTTGTACAAATATCAGTTAGTGTGGGGAAATTAAACAACTGCGTTACTCAAAACACGTTTTTTAGTTTGAAATCACAACTTAGTAACTTAACAGTATTAACTTCCACCAACGATAAGAGAGAGACGATGTTCGCCTCAGCAAGCGCCGGAAACTCAATAACGAACATCGTCTTCTGTTGGTGGTCGAGAAGGACTATGTCGGGCTTGTTTGCCTGTACAAGCTCGAGCGTGGGGAACGAGTAGTTCCAGTAAATCCGGCATCTCTCGTTCTCCATAACAGACTCTACATCACCTGGAGTGTACGGCAGCACCGGTGTCTCTTATTATTATTATTATTCATCTGAATTTCTAATTTCCTCTCGCATAATTGGGGTAGCAACAAGTATTGACGGGATGTGCCAAGTCAACACCCGGACTATTATTGATCGGAATTCAGGAAGGATGGCACAATATTGCAGGTCTTCAGGATTACAGACTTTTGGAATACTTTGTGGAACTTTTTGTCCAGGCCCAGCTATTGAAGGTGTTGTTTAAACGTGTTTGGTGTAAGGCCTGAGACAGATATAATGAGGAGGACACTTGTGACTTTGTTTTGTTTCCAAAGTCGTTTTATTTCCATGGCAAGGTCCGTGTATATAGATATCTTCCTAGCGTAGGTGTTTTGGATGTTCACATCATTGGGAAAGGCAATATCTATCAAATAGGTAATTTTGTCGGCCTTTGACTGGAAAACTATATCTGGTCTATTGGCTGGGATAGTCTTGTCTGTATGTATTTCAACGTCCTAGTATAGTTTGTATCGATCGTTTTCGAGTACTGATGTCAGGGTGTAATTGTAATATGGATCTGTGTTTTCTATTAGTTTGTTTTTCGTGGCTAGTGCTTGGTGTATGACCTTGCCCGCAGAGTTATGTCTGGCTGTGTATTCAGTACCGGCAAGAGTTTTGCACCCGCTTGTTATATGATCTATTGTTTATTTTTGTTGGTGACATTTTCTGCAACTCGTCTGTTATGGATGGATCTTTAATTATATATTTTTTGTAGTTTCGTGTTGCAATCACTTGGACCTGAATAGCAAGCATGAAACCCTCCACTTCTGGGAACCTGCAACCAGATGTATGACTGTTTTTTGTTAATGTGGTCTTGGGTGACACGGTATCTATGTTTGCCGTTCAGTGCTTTCTGCGACCAGGTGTTTATTTTTTCTTGTTGCGATTGTATGTGTTTGGTACGTGATCTGGACAAGAGAGGTTAAGTGGTGTCCAGTTTTTGTCTGCTTTTACTTTGCCTTATGTAAGTTAGTTTGTTTGGTGTGGAAGAAATTTCTGAGTGTATTTGTGTTGTACGAAGTGACTGTATGTCTAAATTCCTCTGCCCTCTAGTTTTCTGACTATGGTAAGCCTCTCCTTGCACGCGTTCGGATGTGACATTCTGTGTTTTGTGAGTTCTGTTCGTATAAGTATATGGATGTTTTCTATGTCCGTGTGTGACCACTTGATGATGCCAAAGGAGTATGTGAGTACCGGTATCGTACCGGTATTAGTGGCTTTTGTGAGATTCCTAGAATTCAATTTTGTTTTTAATAGTTTAATGAGGCGGTCTTTAAACTCTTGTGCTAGTTGTGCCTTGACTTGTGTATGGTCTATCTTAATGTTCTGATTGAAACCCAGGTACTCGTACGTTTCGTACCTTGCATTTACTCATTCCGAATTCCATCCTGATGTCTGACGTATAAACATCTGTTATTTTGAGTAATTCTCTCAGTTGCACTTTTGTGGCGGCATATAGTTTTATATCATCCATGTAGAGGAGATGATTGATATTGTGTTGATCTGCTTTATGGTGTCTGATGTTGAAACCATGGTTTGTACTGTTAAGCGTGTTTGAGAGCGGATTTATACAGAGGCAGAACCATAGTGAACTAAGACAGTCGCCCTGGAAGATGTCGCGTCGTATGTGTAGCTTATCCGTTTGCATATGACCGTCCTGAGTTTGAAGGTTTATGTTTGTTCGCCATGTTTCCATGGTGCTCTTAAGAAACTGACGAAGTCCTGGGTTGATTTTATTATTATTATTATTAAGGTGTAATAAATATATAAAGTATCACAATATTATTCCAATAGAAGTAATCTACTCTAAACACAACAGTTGTTCTTAAAATCACGTCAAATTTACACGATCTTACGGGAATGGAGTTCACTTAAAAATAAGGGTATTATCTTTCGATAAAAACTCTCAGAGAAGATAGCAGAATCACGTTTGTGTTAGTGGGAAATAAAGAAACATAAGTCATGGAAAAGAATAGCACAATAACAGCTAGCATACGGATACCTGGACTTATACCCATTTTACCAGTTTTCTAACGTGCATTAAAGGATTATAAACAATGCTGGGCAGCAAATTCACAAACATGCAGATTACTTGCGTATATATCCAACCCAACGGTAGCTCGGTCGGGCAGTTATTCTCACCGAGGAGGGGCATACTGAATGTTGAAGAGAATACAGAACCTATCTTTGTATGGCTCTGGAAAGCATAGATCTTCTACTGGCTTGGGCTAGTTAAACTGTTAACATAAATTCAATTATCATAATAAAATCGACTTTACCTGAATCCAATAGAACAGCTTATTGGGGCAGGCAGCTTTCGGATCGTATACTCAGATCACTCTGATACCGACCGACTCCTATTTGACCCATCCCATTGTGGGGCATCTACATAAAATGTGTTTTACCATTTCCGTTCATTTCTGTATACCTTGCATCTCAATATTCGGCATTTCATACTGTATATGTACAGTATATATCAGACCTCCAACTATGAAAGATATACGTATTATGTAAGGTAGTAAGTAAGGCAGCATTCGTTTATCCAATCAGTACCACAGCGATCAAGGGCAGACAATTTCATTCATTCATCTTGCCCTTTCAACAGCGGCCCTGTCCATACGTCTCTCCTCAAGACATTTAACAACAATTAATTAACGGGGAACCAGTATAGGTGCAATTATAAGAAAGCGCACTACTGGTTATTTTAATTGTCTGCGGTTCGTTGACTTTTTTTTAGTTGATACGCAAGTACGAGCCAGGCTGCATTTACTTTGTATCCTTGCACAGTAGACCTGAACCTAGGCATGTCATTAAGTCCATCATTAATAACTTTTTTGGCCGGCTTGAGGATCCTGTTTCAGCAGGACAAAATATGCAGCTCTTACCTCCTTTTTCATCCACATTCAAATTGGGGTGCTGAAACTTGTATACACTCTCCAGCATGTTAAATGGAATCGTACTATTTGTTAAACTATTCACGATAATAATCCAGGTTACCCGTTAAACCATAACTGTAGTTAGTAGAGTAAGGGTCACTCGCTTAGTCCTGGAACTAAAAAATAGTACTAACGTTTAGGCTATTCCTATAGAATTTACTAAACCGTAAATGCAGCCTAATCACCACGATACTGCTTTAGATTTCAATACATTTAGGCCCGATTTTATCAACACGGGCATTTTAACAAAGGTTTTGACCAATCGGAGCAGCCCATTCAAGAACCTGCATCTGTCAAAGTTCTCTGAAAATTATTAATTTCTCTTGTTTACTTCAAAAAGGTGAAAAAAGACATGCTTTATACATAGTCGACCATTGTGAAACCTCTAGTATCTTTTCAACTCTGATTTTCCATCCTAAATGGGTGAAAACTTGCATTTTCCTGTTTAACAAAGAGTTTAGCAATTGCTAATCTCAACCAATCATATTCCACAAAACCGATACATTTGATCACTGGATCAAATATACTGTTAATTTAATGATAATCATGAAAATAAATTCAAATTACTGCATTATTTTGATAAAACAATAATTTACAATCGATAATAATCATAAATACCTCCAATATACCTTTGTATTATAGTAAAAAATGGTAAAAATAACATTTAGCAATTGCATTTCACAAACCTATTATAGACACACATGACGCCTGTGTGCATTACTGGTTGCCTATCCTGCTAAACAGCAAAGCTTTGCGATCTGGCAAAAGTATAACGTATAACCTCATTTTTCCTAAACTAGAAACCTTTCGTATAGTCAAAAAGAGAATAAGGTGCTTTATTTAAATGTGTTTCTGCGCTACGGTGTCTTTTACGCAGTGCCTACAATCTTTACATCCTCTGTGCAAGGACGTTGGCGTTTGGAAAAAGATGCTTTTTGGCATAAGCGTATTATTAACGTACATAGAAATATAAAAATGTAGCACATCTTGAGCTTTAACTTTTGTATTTACAATAATTACAACCCTTCCAGAAAGCTAAACTCAACTTACCTTTATCTTGTTACCAAAACATATAGTTTTGGCAATGGAAAATAGCAATCTAAATCATTTGGCAGTGCCTGTAGTTGGCACATATACATTTTGGAGAGTAACGTTCTTGCAAAAATTATATATTGTTTAATACAGGAACATTTTTTGGAAATTTGCAACTTTTAAAAACTTTACAACTTTAAATTTATTATATGACGTTTCAGAGGTCCGGCCTCCCTGAACTTCCCTCATAAATACGTGCCTGACCTGTCCAGCTCTTAGAAAGGTCATATATATTTAATATTTATAAAATAATATACTCATATTCCTCAGTATCCGCAATGCTGTGATACCTTGTATATATGGAGTAAAGTTCCTGTGTTTGTATTTAATTGAGAAGTTATTTAGTTCGACTTCTTATTAATTGATTAATATTGTCATTTTCTATTTAGTTTCTCAGAATCTAATAAGAGGGCATTTTTTGCAGTGCTCCAATTTTTTGTAATGTTTTTCGCAGCGTTTCCAAATGGATGCGATAATTTTTTTGAACAATATACTAGCTCTGATGTTATGCTTCGTTGAATACTAAGTTGGAATTATATACATATTGTCACGACGGCCTCTTTTTCTTCAGCCAGGGAATCAAACTCGACGTGACTTTCACCGTTTTACTTCAGAACTTAGTACAATAACTCTTAACCTTCTCTCAAGTACAACTCAACTCAACTGACTCAACTACGCTACCCGTAGCCTTATATATACTTCATCGAACCATCTAGAGGATTCGATGACATTTCTAGAATCCATCCGTCATTCTCGAAAACTCTGGACGATTCAATGACGTTTACACTTCAAAAGATCTAACCTAGCACTTTGACTTTACATCATGTTTGACAACCAATGACAAGTAATACAAATACACGAATACCATAACATACAGTATGTTACATTCTTCCCCCCTTAGCGTTCGGCGTCCTCGACGAACAACTTCGATTCTTGTATCACCACAGACATCAGCATAGTGGACCCTCGGTTTTCCACTTTCCGTACATAACCTGTAGACTACGTCGTTGAGGCGCTTCATCACCACGTAGGATTCCTCCTCATGGCGTTGTAGCTTCGGACATCTACCCTTCCTTCCGTCGTCTGTTGCAAGACCATACCAGATCATCTCGTAACTGCGATATTCTTTGCCCAACTTGCGATTCTCATTTTCAGCTCCAGCAGGATTCTCTTTTCCTAGCTCTGTTATCATTTTCTTCAGTTGCACCTTTTCGCCTTGACGACTGTCACCTCTCGACACTTCCTTCTTCCCATCACTCAGGCTATATTCTCCACTTCCTCTATGAGCCTGCTGAGTTCGTCTTCCACCTGCACAATCCTGTTCTTTTGCTTAACATTCTCGCTTTTGAGTTGCGTGGTCTGGTCCAAACCCCATGATGCGTCCTTGAGTGCAGCGCCAAACTCTGCTCCTATCCTCGGGTTTTCTTTCCTCAGTTGTGCCAATCTCTGTTCTAACTTTACATCGTAAAATGGCTTCGCTAATATTGCGGACACACCCTTCTTTGTATCCCCAGTAACCTTACTCAGTTCTCTCTTCTTCTTATCGATCTCAATTTCCAGCTGTGTAGTCTTCTGCTCCACGTTACTGTTTTCATTCTTCATATGCTTCATCTTGGAGCTACCATACTCTACTTCAGTCAATGCTTTTTCCAGCTCTTTTTTCAGTCGAGCATTCTCATTTTCCAAATTCATCAGTCGCTGTTTAGTTTTACTATCAACTTCTCTTGCTTTAGACAAATCTTCCTTTCGCTTTTTCGCATCATCGACCTCGGCGCTCAAATCTGTTCTCAGCTTCTTGTTTTCTGCTTCAAGCTGCGCCAACCTTTCTCTCAACTCATTCTTCTTGATACCGACCCTTTTGGCTTTGTCATTCGCTTTGTTCAAGTTCTTTTTACAGAATGCATACTCAGCCTCCATCTGATTTATCTTCTGTTTGAGCATTGCATTTTCATCTTTAACTTGGTCGTATTCCCTCTCTGATTTCTTCAACTGATTCAAAGCTTTCAATCTCTTGATTTCGCCCTTCAAAGCAGAGACTTCTTTATTGAGCTTCCTCAAGGCTATTTCGTGTTGTTCGTCCTTCTTCAGCAGATTCTTTCTATTCGTTTCAAGCTTGCTTTTAATATGCATACTTCTCCTTTCCTGAGAGGCAAGCAACTGCTTCATCCTATCCCTGTCTGCTCTAAGTTTCCTCATGGCTACTCCGTGTTGTTGTTGAAGTTTGGCAATACTTTCTTCATTCTTCTTTACTAAATTCTTTATGTCTCTGTCAAACTGCTCCTTCATTGAGTTTATCGTGTCTTGCATAGATTTCATTTTGTTCGCATATTCATCCACTTTTTCTACATCCGCTTGTATCTTATCAGCCTGGGTGCGGCAGCCTACCCTAAGATGCCCCTTCTGTCCACATTTCCAGCATGTAAACTTTTCAGCTCCTTCTAGGCTTGTGCGAATTGGGTTTCTTTGGAAGCTAGCACCTCTTCTTCCTGATGCACTAAACTCTCGCAGCTCCTCTCTGACCATTTCTTTGACCTGATCTTTCACCTGCTGTAGCTGTTCCTCCACGTGCTTCTGTGATGTCACTAGCTCTTCCACCTGCTTTTGTGATGTCGCGAACTGTGTCTCTATTGCACTAATTCGTTGGTCTTGAGTTTCTAGTGCCTGGCTCCTGGCTTACGGCTTGCTTCTGCTCCTCCAGTCTAGTCATCACCAGTTCCTGCCCACTTTTCAAGTCACTCTTCAAACCTGCAACTGCCTCGTCCTGGTGTTGCTTCAGCTTTTCTTCTAGGTTTGCGACGGTTGCTTGCATAACGGCTGCCTGGTTGTTTAAGCTGGTCTTCATTTCTGCGTTATCTGCCCTCATTTCTTGTAACATGATCATCAATGCATTCATTTCGGACGCCATAGCTCTGGTTACTGGCATTAACTGACGCTGTACTCACTTCTTGTTTCCTTTTCTTGGCTTGATTTGCTGGATAATCCCACACTTCTGACACCAATTGTCACGACGGCCTCTTTTTCTTCAGCCAGGGAATCAAACTCGACGTGACTTTCACCGTTTTACTTCAGAACTTAATACAATAACTCTTAACCTTCTCTCAAGTACAACTCAACTCAACTGACTCAACTACGCTACCCGTAGCCTTATATATACTTCATCGAACCATCTACAGGATTCGATGACATTTCTAGAATCCATCCGTCATTCTCGAAAACTCTAGACGATTCGATGACGTTTACACTTCAAAAGATCTAACCTAGCACTTTGACTTTACATCATGTTTGACAACCAATGACAAGTAATACAAATACACGAATACCATAATATACAGTATGTTACAATATTTATTACATTTCAAGAGTTGAGTGGAAGATCACACTTTTATAGTTTTGAATTGGCCCGCGTATCGGCTTATTTCTGTTATAATATTTCCTTATTTGTTGGCTTGTATTTTGTTCAGCCATTCAAAAATAAAGACGTTTACTAGTACAACTATTATTCTAATATTCTAATTGTGTATCACAGTTAAATCGAGTTGTATTTGGCCTACCTAAGGAATAGTAATACAGGGTGTTTACGATCTTAATGCCGTTATGTAATGTACGAATATTACACAAATATTACACATCATTGTAATGCTTGTACCACAAATTTAATATGATTATCCTAAATTTGAAGTTTCAAAAAAATCGCAACATTTTCTGATAACACAGAATATGCGGCAACAAGTCTAGAGACAATAGCGTTTGTTTACGTGAATATCTCCAAAAACACCTGACAGAAACTAGGGCGAATACCGGGCAATGTTGTCGGATTGTGATTTTGGAGTCATATTTTTTTAATTTTTTTCTGTTTAACTATGCGTTAACTAGTGAAATGGTACTGGGGTTTTAGGTTCGAAATATCGTGATCTATCGTTACTCCAAATTAATGCACTAAGTTCGTAGTCACCCTGTATATGGTCTTTGAAGGTGGTTTTCATTAATAAAATAGTAGCCAGTTTCGAAACCTGTCAGCGATTATTTATTTAATCATTCTTGTCGCGTTTCTAAGCTCTAAGGTATTCAACCCAATATTTGTGAAGTACGGCAATCGGTTTAGAAATATTGATACAGCAGTGTACCACACAAAGACTTAATGAATTCTAAAAAAGAATACAATGGGTCATAAACATTAAGATGCTATTGTTTACTACATTTCAAACTGATTTTTAATTGCTAAGTATCATAAGTATTGCAAATTGCAGCCGCTTTATTTTCACATGATAAGAGCACAACCAATTCAATAATTTCATTTATTGCAAAAACCGTCAGCGTTTTGAAAGTTTTCGATCTATCAATCGATTAAACTATTTCGATATAGTTCATTTTCTGCTTTGGACATGTCAAGTATGGATCTTTATGTGTTCAAAGGTGTTTATCCTATGACTGATAATAAGAATAGATTAACGCCACAGCATGCGATATGATATCGCACGATATAATTTACGTCTACCTACTTAGGGGCCGTCCATTACTCACGCGAGCCTTGAAAGAGGGGCGGTTGACAAAATCACGAAATATCAAATCTCACCACATATCACGAAAGGAGAGGGGGGTTGAAAAATGCTTGATAAAAATCACGTGATTAATAGAGGGGCCCCTTAGGCAACACGTTTTTCTCATACAAGTTGTACAGGGTGCGGGGCACGTAAGGTGACCCAATAGCTTATCTCAAAAACTATATGAGATAGAACAGAAAACAGAAAAGTTGGATATAAAAGTGGTTTGATGTGAGTTAGACTTTAATTTTGTCATAATTGTGTATACACAGGGTGTCCCGTTGTTGCATGAATCAATGTCAACTTTTTTATTTCAAAGGGAACACTTTATAGGCCAATAAAATTAATTCGAAAAAAGCTGGATTCTTGAATTAATTCCCAGCAGGCTAGAAATCATCTTAATACCTTTATTGGGTCCTAGGTACGTGTAATCTGAGTTTGTACCATCGCAGGTGGTGAGCTTAACTTTTGACAGCCCAAAAACTGTCAAATTTTTGCCCCTTTTTCCGTTTTTTGCGTGTAGCTGGAAAATGATGAATCAGGCAGAAAATTTCGTTCCATTCAATAATAAAGGAGACTAAATTTTGTGTGAAATGCTATATAAAACATCAACTTCGGTTTAGTGGTATAGCTGAAATCTAATGCTAAAGATGATAAAAAACCGTATTTCAGTGCAAATTTTGCGGCTTTCCAAGACCACATATCTTAAAAAGGGTTACTCTCATCAAATAATACATGAAATAAAAGTTGTGGGTGTTAGAGTAGAAGCTTGACAACCCTGCCTGAATTGTCAGTTGTCATTGTGACATATGCTTAAGTTTCGTGGTGCAATGTATGTCTGTGCCTATGTTCTTAACTTGTACTTGTTTTGTGTGCATTCAATTTCCGGTTGCGTTTCCGGTATTCCAATAGCTCCCACGTTGTAAGTTATAAAGTTGATATTTTATAGTTAAATAAAATCTTTATGCTTTTTAACACTCTGGTTACTTTATTATTAACAGTGGGGAATAAAATTTCACGTTAAATAGATACCTTAGTTATTATATTTAGTGATTTATAATTCGAAATTTGGCATTAGATCAAAATCGTTTTTTTCGTCGTTACGAGTAATTTGAAGTCATGTAAAGTAAAATCATATCATAATTTTGCACCAGATATTTAATTAATTAAATATTTAATAAGTATTATCAATAAGGATTCAGCAAAAAGTAAATTAATCGTAGTTCTTAATAGTTTAAGTGCAATGAATTAACAATATCACGTACAAGTTTATTAATGAAATATAAATGTAAACATGGTGTAAATACATAAATATATGTATAAATAAATAATATAACCAAACGAGACCAGCAGCAATAGCTGATATTAATAACAACCAGGAGCATAAATCCGTTGGCAGGCAGAAAAAAGATGTTGGTGTGCTTTTAATTAATTGTCAGTATTTGAATGTTTTTTTTATATCAAATATATTTACAGTTGTTCCAAAACGGTGTCATTTAAACAGTTTACTCCTCAGGTTTGAGGCAATTGCATGTAAGTTAATAATTTCAAAATTGGTTATATTCGTTCTGATGACATCTACTATCATTCCAATACTAATATTAGCATATACTGCATTTAAAAAGCATCCTTTTGCTTTTAATGTACACCTTAGGTTTTGCTTAAGCAAAGCATATGATTTGATTAATACAAAAAATTATTCTTGCAGTAGCATTTGTTGGTAATTGGTTCAACAAAAAGATGCATCTTGTCTAAAAGGCAACTATAATAGACACAACAACTCATGCCTTTACCACATTGTCTATGCTATTTGAGACATTAGTAAGCAGTATTTGAACTAAAAGTATCTCATATTGAATTCAATGATCCTTGTCGTTCGCTCAACCTCTCTGTACTCGGCTGAATTAATACTGAGATTGAAGGAGTGGCAAAAAAAAGAAGAGGGTCGTTGTTAGCATCATGTCGTTGGCGCAGTTTACGTATTTTTCAATGTTGGACAATTCTTAATGTTAACCTCAAACAACGCATTTACAATAAGGTTATTTATTTATTCTGATGTGGACAGAATTGAAGTTTATGTGTAAATAGATCACGTTTTTCCGAATTTCAAAAGAATTGGTTTATTTAAAAATATAGAACTTACTGATATTGTAATGTCTCTACTTAAATTTGTGGGGACGACTTTCAGAAATACTTGGCTGATGTAATCATAGCATAATAATTATATCAATACATATTCATAAAAAAGTAGTAAGCACTATGAATAAGAGTCTTCAAATCAAAAAACAGTTACGATTGATTTGATTTATCTGTTTAGTTAATTATAGCATAAACAGGTCTAGCTTGAATTAAGAACAACTTCTTATTATTCTGGCAATTATGTATTATGGTTAATTTGGGTACAGATAATATTACTGCAAATATGAAAACACAATCCCTACCGTACCTGTATTTATTGATCTAGCTAAAGCATTTGACACTGTCAGCCATAGGATTCTATTGAATAAATTAGAGCATATCGGCTTTCGTGGAGTATCATTCAGGCTAATAGAAAGCTATCTAAACAATCGTACAAATTATGTCGAAATAGATAATATCTTGAGTGAGTGCAAAATATTTGAGTACGGCGTACCACAGGGAACCGTCTTATGACCGCTCTTATTCAATATTTATATAAACGACCTACTTAATATTACCATAAAATCAATGATACACTGCTTTGCAGTGATAACCTATCAAGCTTCAAGCTGGAAAGAAATCCAAGAAATAATCAGGTATGATATAACAATAATTAAAAATTGGTTTGATACCAATCTTCTTACAATAAATTTTGATAAATCTTACTATTTACCTTTTTCGTCATATAAAAATACGTTACCGAATTTTGAACCATTGAAATAGACAAGAGACAAATTTTTGAGGCTGATAGTGTCAAATACTTAGGTATAATATTTTACAAATAAAATTTCTTTCGCGAAAAGTCAGACAACTATTACCTAAATTCAAATATCTTAGACAATTTCTAAACACACGTTGTTTAGAAACATTGTATATTCTCTTGTGCAGTCCCAACTAAATTATGGCATCTTAGGTTGGGGAGGAGTGCATCAAACTCATTTGAAGAGTATCAGTTCCTTGCAAAAATGTGTTTTGAAGGTTATTTATTATAAAGAACCCACTTACCCCTCAAATAATTGATTTAAAGAATCCCAGAAATTTGATATCCGACAACTATACAGCTATAACATATTGAATTTCGTCCATAAACATAAAAATTACATCAACTTCAATAGCCATGAACATAATACATGAACCAAGAATAGGACCTAAAGACCTCCTATATTTAAGTCAATAGGCCAAAAAAGTTTAATATATTTATGTTGCTGCATATACGATTTACTTCCTGCTTCACTGAAATCCATAAAATCTCATATTGTATACAAAAAAAAGTCAAAAAATGGATAATAGATACACCCAGAGATATTTTTTCAAATGTTTTTAACACGATTTTGAACTGACACACTTACAAGTTTTTAATATAGTTAGTATTAGTTTTAATATACGTATTGTAAAATATATGTATGTATTATAACCCACGCACAAGGTCAGCACCTTCTGTGGGTCAAACAATTTATTTGCCCTGTATTGTTGGTGAATAAATTATTATTATTAAAAAAATACTTCAATATTCAACAATGTGATAAACCCGGTCTTCATTCGTTTTAGAGTCAATTATAAAACGTGTTCAATTTAATGAATATAGTTTTCAAATACATATACCTCTGCCGTTCGATAATCATCATCATAGTCACAATGTCTTAACAAACATGTTGTAAACTCGTAAAATGTGTTAAGTCGGAGCTAGAGTATTGCCGACATGAATACTATCAATAATTTTGAGAACTGTATCTCGCCATCAATCGCGATTTACTGTCAGTTCAGTGGCGCTCTTGATACTCATATCTAGCAACTGTTTCGTCATAGGGGAACGGTCACGTCGCCGCCCACTCGGGGGCGTGACCCTAAACTACAAGTTTCTCCATATTATCGCTTCTGTGAATATGTCCGAAAAATGTAAGCATTCTCGTCGACACAATGGAGGATAGTCTCTTTGAATTACCGAGCTCATCCAGTATGGAAACATTAGTTCGATGGGCGGTATAAGGAATTCTCAGCATTTTCCTCCACGTCCACATTTCAAAAGCATCTATGCGAGCTCTCTGCCTTTTTAACAGTCCAAGTTTCCGAGGCATACAAAAATATGGAGAACACAAGAGACTGAACCAGTGACATTTTGGTAGCTTTAGTGATGTTATGGTCACGCCATATTTTAGTAAGCTTTATCATAGCCACCCGTGCTTGTTGAATGCGCCGTCTAATCTCATTCTCACAGCTACCTGAATTGTCGATCAAGGAATCGAGGTACACAAAACTTTGAACTACCTCACAACGGCCTATTGACTTTATTTTTCGATGATTGTCATGCTCTCTATCTACGATCATAACCTTGGTCTTGCTGTAGTTAATACCAAGACCATATGCTGCGTTCTAAAACGTTCAATAGAGCTACTAGTTCTTCCTGAGAAGCAGCAATAAGGGTTGTATCGTCAGCAATTCTAATTGTCCAATACCTGTCTCATCACAAATTCAATTCGATAAAACCCTGAATAAAACATCGCTGCATTTTAAGGAATACTGAAGTAAGATCTCATTGAACCAAAATATAAATGTTTCATGACACGACATATTTTTCTGTGAGACATGCAACACAAAATGTGAGATCATCTTCAAAGAAACTATTTCACTATTTCCAACTTTTTCTGCTTCTACGGCAATGTAAATGTCATCCTTATCTTCGAAGGGTGCTGAATTAGAGTATAACTGGCCGTTGCAGTTGAGGCATATTGTTGAGTATTGCATGCCTACTTTACGGCAGTTGTACTTCCCTGTACTCCTTTGTACATTTACAGGACACACTATTAAGAATTTGAGCTGGAGCTGGCTCTTTGGTGTTTATGATGGGGCGAAATCTAAAGTCCGTCCTCCTCCAACCCGAGAAAATATCTCGTAACGGATTTGGTTCAAGGAGGTCACATCTGCCTTAGGCCAATAGAGCGCTGTCAATAACAGATGACCTCCTGAAATGAGAACCTCAAGATCCTCATCTTTATGACGCCTGGACCACCTAGGCATTTAGTAACTACGCCTGCGTCAACCACATTCAACCTAAACTAACCTGGTTATCTACATTTTCCCGACAGATTTAACATAAAAAAATTGGAAGTATCGTAATTTTATTATCCTTCGCGTCCGGGAGTTGCGACTGGTTGTTACGGTCTAAATAAATTCAGACCCTTCAAAATTATCTATTGAACGTTTTTGAAGACAATGTCCTACATTTTGGCCGAATAAGTATATCTTACCTGAATCATTGTAGATTGTATATTTCTAAGTAACTACATGGATGTTGTAAGACTGAATTACTGCAGACCACTTTATTGAATAATTGCAATGTACAATACTTCTCATTTAAGCATACTACATCTTATATTCTGTTGCACCTGCTGTTGCTTTTGTTTTCAAAATTACAAACTATTTGATTCAAGTTTCTCATTGTTTACATTTTGCTATTTGACAGATAAGAATGAGGTTGGGTAATGGATAGATGAAACATTGAAATTCCTATATACAGTTGAAGGAAAGCTAACAGAATATGGCTACCTGTCCATTGTCTGGACGAGGAAATGATGGGTTTGTGATCATTCCTCTCCATCTTCTTTTTGCTGATAAGGTCCGACGACCACGCCTTACGCGGATTTTTCGGAAAAGAAAAAGTAGCAAAACCGACGATTCAGCACATTGCATGGACTTGCATTACCACATTGGTGGGATCTAGTTCAATCTGAAGGGTTCTCTGCAAGGGAAATCTCTATAAGGCCACCCAACATCCAAGGTGCGTACCCTAACCTCAACACAGTCCTTTCTAACAGCTCTAGCGCTTACCTGCTTCTTATACTTGACTTTGTTTGCAGGCCTTCTTTTTTATGTTTAATCCTTTTAGGACCGGTTTCTCAATGTCCAGTTAAATATTTATCTACAAGGTAACAGCAACTGTTAGATAAATTGTTTAAACAATTGAAGGCTAAACTTACGAAGTCACGTAAATCTTATCTGACAGTTGTATCCATAGCAACGCTACCTGGCAGATACCTATCTGACACTTTAACTGGACATTGAGATACCGGCCCTAACTGCTTCTCGTCTGCTATAACGCTTGCATTGCTGCTATATTGCTATCGCTTTTCACCTGCTTGGTAACCGACTAGCTGCAGGAATGGGTCTCGGGACGACCTGTCTGCTTGCATGCCTGCTTAAGTTATGCTCTTAGACCATTTGGACTTCCACACATCTAGCCCAGGACGCAACAGATAATGGTGGGATATTTAGTTAAGTATCGTAGATACTCGTAATATGTGCTGCAAGACTTCAAGAGATCACCTGAAAGAAAGGTATAATTTTTAGTTATATGTATAGTAACACCTTAAGCAACATCTTACCTTTTCACATCGGATTGAGACACATCGCTCCAGTGT
This sequence comes from Callosobruchus maculatus, assembly GCA_951848785.1. NCBI lineage: Eukaryota > Metazoa > Arthropoda > Insecta > Coleoptera > Chrysomelidae > Callosobruchus > Callosobruchus maculatus. Next base: position 1,283,119 of record CATOUR010000142.1, on the reverse strand, counting down.
AAAATTGTAGCTTCACACCCCGTAGTCATAGGAATTCACTAAATACTGAATGTTCATACGCTCATATCTCTTTTACATTCCAACAATGGCATAATAGCACCAAATTAAAAGATAAGAACCACACCCTGAGCTGTTTTATTTGGGGGTTCATGAAACCACCCCCGTTTCTTCCTACATAGGCTATAGCAAGCCCTTCCTTCCCCTCTTTGTAACATGGTGTCGTTCCTTATCTTTTCCATAGATATGTACGAGTGGTGCGGTAAACACTTAGAAATTCAAAGTAGCATAACTTTTTCATTTTGCGTTTGCAGATGTTGGAATTGGTGTAATTGTACTATACTCATTAGATGCTTTCGGATTATATAGATTGACCATATACCAGGGGTAAAATAAAGTCCAGCCAAAAGGGTAAAGTAAAAGCGAACTGATTTTAAATTGGTGCACAATTTTGTATGTCAGAATGATCGAATTTAAAGACTGAGGTATTTATAGAACATAAAATTATATTTACTATATATTTTATCCCATGGGTTTCTTAATAGGAGTATCAGCTTTAAAGACATGTAGCCTTACACAGCCGCAAAACGTTAGTTTGCACCGAAATGAAAGAAATTCACCGCTTCTATTGATTTAGGCTCTACCACTAAACCGACTTAAAAGTTTTAAAAGTCATTCGACGCAAAATTTTGTTCTTTTTAATATTGCACAGAACGACATTTTCCGTCCGACATATCATTTTCCAGCTACAACCAAAAAAACTAATAAAAGTTCAAAAATTTGGCAGTTTCTAGGCGGCCAAACTATTGATTCAGGTTCTGCCACTAAACCGACTTAAAGTTTTTATATGCCATTCGACGTAAAATGTAGTCCTGTTTAATACAATGCAGAGCGACATTTTCCGTCCGACGCATCATTTTCCAGATACAACCAGAAAAGTGCAAAAATTTGGCAGTTTTAGGGCTGTCAAAATTTAAGCTCACCACCTGGAATGGTGCAAACTTAGATTACTCGCATTTAGGACCAAACAGAGGTAACCAAATAGTTTCCAACCTGCTGGTAATTAATTCCAGAAAAAATCCCAATTCGATTGGCGTAATAGGTAGTAACGTATCATTTAAAGGTATTTTTGAATTAAAAAATCAAATGAAATGTCATAAAACGTCATAGATTGCCTCAAGCACTTCTCTTGATGTTTTGGGTTGCTATTTGTTTCCCATTATATGCTTTTATTTAATCAACTGTTGTCAGAGTAGCTAATAATAATTATGTCTGGGTTTCCTTAGTACACCCTGTAATGTGACTATCTCCTTGCCCGTGGCAATTCAAGGCAGCGTCGGTAAAACCTTATATAATATAATGACATGTTTCTTTCTTGAGTAATTGCAGTGGAAAGAGTGTTTCTCATCAATACTAATTACTTTCAATCTCGTCCACTAAAGTCAATTGTCATTCCATCGGCCAATAGCAATAAAGTCGATATCTAACAACTTCCATTTCATGTCGGAAGAGTGGCATTTCAAGTATTTTTCACGTTAAATAATTACATGCTTTGTATCTCGTTAGCTGAAGAGAAATTACAAAAACATGACTTCCATGAAACACGACTGCTTAGGATGTACTTGAGGAAAATAGATTGTTGTTCCCTTTACTGTATGCTGTATATGTTCACTGCGATATATTCGCAATGCTATCTATCCGAAACTGAGACATAAAGTCCAGTTGTTAAATTCTACCACCACAATATTTATTTAATTGTAAGCCTCTAACGTCATCTAGTTTGCTCTTTTGATACCTCTTGTTGTCAAAACATTAGTTACCAGGACGCGTAAACGGCGGTCTCTCGTGAAACTTAAGAGATTTGTGGTTATCTGAAAAACGACTTTACGCAGTAAGTATTATACAACTTTAGATAAGCATTTGTATCCGAATCATCAGTTTTTGGTAGTTGGGGTGGCGTTCTTCGTAATTATTGGACATCTGGAAATAGTTTAGGCGGTTTATATTTCCCCTAACCTCACTTTTAAAAAAAAATAAACCAATTTGTGTCAATAATGTCGGTTTGCTAATTTGGACCACCACCTAGTTTGTTAAATCGTACCGGTACAATTTACCAAATTCCAGTATTTTTTCCAGTCATGCCTCGCAAGGGTATAAAATACTGCCAACGGTCAGAACAAGATATGAAGGCAGCAATAAGAAACTATAAAACTGGAAATTTTGTGCAAATTGGGTGCATGAAAGCTGTGCTTCGTTTCCCAGACGATGGGACTATATTTGTGACTTCTGTGTTTGAGTTAAATAAGTATTGAGTATTAGTTATTTGCTACGACAATATTTTGTTTTACCCAATGGGTTCCTAATTTGTGATTTATGTATTGAAGTTTTACAAATAAAAAATTTAATTCATTGCAATGTATTGTATTATAAATCTGTTGTTCTATCAACAACGATCATCTAATGCATTTTGCCATGGTACAATTTAACGAACCAGTTGGGTAGATTGTACGGTTTGCAACATTTTAAAAACACATTTATTATGTCAAACTGTCAGTCTTTATGTAACTTTTCTATTATGGAATTTGATAGGAATATGTTAAGTAACTCTAATTTATAGTTTTGTTGAATTCAAATCAAGTCAATAGCGAGATATTTGATAAAGTGTGCAATGTGGTACAATTTACCCGACTTTACCCTAACACTGAAAGCAGATGTATGTTTGCAGCTTAGAACATCATAATATATGGATAACATTTGCATACAGGCAAAGTAAAGAAGTAATGTTTATTTATTTGTGAACTTCAGATCCACATCATTTGAAGAGGTTGAAAGATATAACATTATCTCTTAAAGTATCTAAAACGTTGGAAGCATCCGATTTTAGACCTATTAACACACTACCATCACTTCTGGAAATCTGTGTATATAAACAAGTTACAGAATATTTTGAAAATGATAAAATACTCATGTCCAAGCACTATGGATTTCGGAAAGGGCATTCTTGTGGGATAGCCCTACAATTTGCAATAACTGAGTGATTGTAAAGTCCCATAGGGTAGTTTCCTTGGGCCTTTAGTTTATATCATATATCCAATGATATGGAACTGGTCCCGCAAAGCTGCTCCTCAAATATGTTTGCAGGTGATACCTTGCTCTATTTACCTTGCAAAAACTTAGATGAAGGAATGAGTATGATGAATGGTGACCTTGCAGGTATTGAAAAATATCTGAAATCTAATATACTAAAGCTAAATAGTCACAAAACCAAGGCCATGATAATATCTACAGAGCAAAAGAGCAAGGCCGTAATAAAACCAGTATTAAAATTAAAAACGAGAATTTGATACTGGACATTGTCGATGAAATGAAATATCTTTTTGATTTATGATAGATAAAAATATAAACTTCAACAGTCATTGTGATACCAAGTCATTACCAAGAAAATTCCAAAAATATTATACTTTTTTTACTTCCCATCACCGAGTATTGTGATCGCGAAAATTTTCGATTTTGAGATAATACGCTTTTTGGGCGTTTTATGATGTGTACATAACGAAAATCCACGTCACTCATTTCCGTCGGTCTGTCGGTCTGTCGGTCTGTCGGTCTGTCGGTCTGTCGGTCTGTCGGTCTGTCGGTCTGTCGGTCTGTCGGTCTGTCGGTCTGTCGGTCTGTCGGTCTGTCGGTCTGTCGGTCTGTCGGTCTGTCGGTCTGTCGGTCTGTCGGTCTGTCGGTCTGTCGGTCTGTCGGTCTGTCGGTCTGTCGGTCTGTCGGTCTGTCGGTCTGTCGGTCTGTCGGTCTGTCGGTCTGTCGGTCTGTCGGTCTGTCGGTCTGTCGGTCTGTCGGTCTGTCGGTCTGTCGGTCTGTCGCTCTGTCGGTCTGTCGGTCTGTCGGTCTGTCGGTCTGTCGGTCTGTCGGTCTGTCGGTCTGTCGGTCGGTCGGTCTGTCGGTCTGTCGGTCTGTCGGTCTGTCGGTCTATCGGTCTGTCGGTCTGTCGGTCTGTCGGTCTGTCGGTCTGTCGGTCTGTCGGTCTGTCGGTCTGTCGGTCTGTCGGTCTGTCGGTCTGTCGGTCTGTCGGTCTGTCGGTCTGTCGGTCTGTCGGTCTGTCGGTCTGTCGGTCTGTCGGTCTGTCGGTCTGTCGGTCTGTCGGTCTGTCGGTCTGTCGGTCTGTCGGTCTGTCGGTCTGTCGGTCTGTCGGTCTGTCGGTCTGTCGGTCTGTCGGTCTGTCGGTCTGTCGGTCTGTCGGTCTGTCGGTCTGTCGGTCTGTCGGTCTGTCGGTCTGTCGGTCTGTCGGTCTGTCGGTCTGTCGGTCTGTCGGTCTGTCGGTCTGTCGGTCTGTCGGTCTGTCGGTCTGTCGGTCTGTCGGTCTGTCGGTCTGTCGGTCTGTCGGTCTGTCGGTCTGTCGGTCTGTCGGTCTGTCGGTCTGTCGGTCTGTCGGTCTGTCGGTCTGTCGGTCTGTCGGTCTGTCGTCTGTCGGTCTGTCGGTCTGTCGGTCTGTCGGTCTGTCGGTCTGTCGGTCTGTCGGTCTGTCGGTCTGTCGGTCTGTCGGTCTGTCGGTCTGTCGGTCTGTCGGTCTGTCGGTCTGTCGGTCTGTCGGTCTGTCGGTCTGTCGGTCTGTCGGTCTGTCGGTCTGTCGGTCTGTCGGTCTGTCGGTCTGTCGGTCTGTCGGTCTGTCGGTCTGTCGGTCTGTCGGTCTGTCGGTCTGTCGGTCTGTCGGTCTGTCGGTCTGTCGGTCTGTCGGTCTGTCGGTCTGTCGGTCTGTCGGTCTGTCGGTCTGTCGGTCTGTCGGTCTGTCGGTCTGTCGGTCTGTCGGTCTGTCGGTCTGTCGGTCTGTCGGTCTGTCGGTCTGTCGGTCTGTCGGTCTGTCGGTCTGTCGGTCTGTCGGTCTGTCGGTCTGTCGGTCTGTCGGTCTGTCGGTCTGTCGGTCTGTCGGTCTGTCGGTCTGTCGGTCTGTCGGTCTGTCGGTCTGTCGGTCTGTCGGTCTGTCGGTCTGTCGGTCTGTCGGTCTGTCGGTCTGTCGGTCTGTCGGTCTGTCGGTCTGTCGGTCTGTCGGTCTGTCGGTCTGTCGGTCTGTCGGTCTGTCGGTCTGTCGGTCTGTCGGTCTGTCGGTCTGTCGGTCTGTCGGTCTGTCGGTCTGTCGGTCTGTCGGTCTGTCGGTCTGTCGGTCTGTCGGTCTGTCGGTCTGTCGGTCTGTCGGTCTGTCGGTCTGTCGGTCTGTCGGTCTGTCGGTCTGTCGGTCTGTCGGTCTGTCGGTCTGTCGGTCTGTCGGTCTGTCGGTCTGTCGGTCTGTCGGTCTGTCGGTCTGTCGGTCTGTCGGTCTGTCGGTCTGTCGGTCTGTCGGTCTGTCGGTCTGTCGGTCTGTCGGTCTGTCGGTCTGTCGGTCTGTCGGTCTGTCGGTCTGTCGGTCTGTCGGTCTGTCGGTCTGTCGGTCTGTCGGTCTGTCGGTCTGTCGGTCTGTCGGTCTGTCGGTCTGTCGGTCTGTCGGTCTGTCGGTCTGTCGGTCTGTCGGTCTGTCGGTCTGTCGGTCTGTCGGTCTGTCGGTCTGTCGGTCTGTCGGTCTGTCGGTCTGTCGGTCTGTCGGTCTGTCGGTCTGTCGGTCTGTCGGTCTGTCGGTCTGTGGGTCTGTCGGTCTGTCGGTCTGTCTGTCTGTCGCGTTCTTCTACCATCGTAATCTCAGTAACCGCTGCATGGATTGTGATAAAATTTGGGCAGCGTTATGCTGTGAGGCCGTAGCAGGTAATGTTCCTATAATTTTGAAAATCGTTTTAGGTACGGGGGCGGAGTAATTAGCAAAAAACGAAAAATTTCAAATATGCCTCAAACTTCGTTTTTAGGCGTTTTAGGGGTTCCTGATCATTTTCTACTTTTTCTTGGGTGGGGGTGAATTTGGGGTGGTTGGGGGGGTGGGGGGTTGTTAAATTGAAAAATTTGTTGTATCCATATGGGACTATCCATTGACCTGTAAATGAAAAACCTAGCGGCAGAATACACTTTTTTAGGTCCACTCGAACATTGCCTTGCTGATTATAGAAACCAAGGGACTTGCAATACTCGTATGTATATGAAGTAACATCCGAAGGATGAATACACGACAACATAAAAAGCATAAATCTGTAACTGAAAAAGTTAGTCGGTCTCAGAACAACAGCTATATACACATACAAGTCGATGACTCGAACGACGATGGTTCAAAAACCCATGAAAATATTTTATTGGATATAAGAAATAAACTAGCACTAAGCGAAACAAAAGTTGAGGAACTCAATAGTAAAATAATTGATCTGAATAAGAATAATAGCAACTTACATAGAGAGCTAGAGAGCAAAGAGAAAATGATTGACTATCTGAAAGATATTATTGAACGACTAAAAAGCAAAAGTCCAACGGTTGAGATTTCTACCCAGACATCTCATAAATTAAATACAAGCACGAATCAAACTCAGACAGATGACAAGTTATACCCCATTAAAGTCAATTCAACTAGTAAGCATAGATATGGCATTCAAGCTCCTAAGAAAAAGGAGAGGAAAAACTATGAACAAAGGAAATCGAAGTTGCTGTTACTCAGTGATGATTGTGGACGAAATCTTGTATATATCTTAAGAAAAATTCTGCCTCTACAGAATTTCGATATTGAGATGATTCTTAATACAAATGCGCTCATGAATGACGTGGTCAAAAATATTGATCGATTAGCATCTGACTTTGAAAAAACAGACTATGTTATTGTTTTAGCCGGTTCCACTGATGCTCTTTCGAAGGGGGCACTAGATACAAACCAGATAAAATCTAAACTGAAAAGCATTAAACATACTAATGTTATAATGACAACCGTCCCTTATTGGAGATGCCATCGTCCTGTACTTAATAATATAATCGAAGACATAAACAAACAAATCCACTCTATTTGCTTAGAGAGTGATGCCTATTTCCTCGATATGTCAAAGTGCCTTCGCAGTTATCACTTTAAAAATGAATCTAATATGCTTAATAACGAAGGCAAGCACAGACTATGCTATGAAATCCGGGATATTATATCAGAAGAAAACAGTTGCATAACACCATCACCAATTCCGCCAAACTGCATGGACAAATCCTCTGGAAATGCGCAGATAATACCGCTTGCAGAAGCCTTCACGAAGGGTAAAAGTGATGCGGCTACACCACTACCATCCGGAAAGAAGCTGGAGATAACTGCGTCAACTTCAGTCCATGAAGTAGTTGAAAGTTCCAGCAGCACCGTCATCCCATCGTCTACTGCCTCAGGTGATATTATAGCAACCATACCGACAACTGCCCTGCAAAAATCTGAGCCATCGAAGCGAACTGCAAATTTTCAAAGAAATGCCTCCCAAAGAAGAGTGGTGCTCAAGTAATAGATAGTGACCATGATTTCAGCTTTAACCCTAATCTGCTGCTACTCAATATTGCAACATTAAATATAGATAAAATTAACCAACTTACAGTTGATATTGTAAAATATAGTGAATTAAATGTCATTTGTCTGAATGAAGTGGGCGTTAAAGCTGAAGCTTTGGATGCAGTTGTCTTGCCTGGCTTCTCTTTAGTAGCTTCTTACTGTCGAACAATGTACAGCTGTGGGGGCGTTGCTATTTGGGTGAAACAATGTATTTCTTCTAAGGCTATCGATTTAAGTAGATTCTGTTTAGAAAAGGATTTTGAAATTTGTGCTGTAAAATTCAGTGTTAAATGTAAAGCTTACATTGTCATAACCTGTTATAGATCGCCAAGTGGTGACAAAAAAATTTTCTTAACGAAAATAATAGATGTATTAGACTCTTTGTATCGACCTAACATTCAGCTTATATTATGTGGAGACATAAATATGGATGCTCTTAGATCTGATTCTGGATTTAATGTATTATGTAATGAACTAGCTCCCTTCGGTCTATTACCTGTAGTTAATAAGCCTACGCGAGTAACTAGTACCTCAAGCACATCTCTTGACCATATCTTCGTTAATAATATGAATTGCTCAATTAGGATTAGTAATAACACATTATCTGATCATAAAACTGTGATGATTGAGTTCATTTCAGAAAGTAATGATTATAGTCCTGTTTCAAAGTGTAGGAACTTCAGTGAAATAAATATCGTCAATTTCATTGAAGCCCTTCTTGCGGAGGATTGGGGTGACTTGTATTCGATAGTAGACCTGAATGTAGCTTTCGAGTATTTCTATGAAGTTTTCATGTACCATTTTTATGTAAATTTCCCAGAAAGATGTGTACAAAATAGAAGTAGGCCTAAGTCTTGGGTTAATCAAGGCATAACTGAATCGAGTGAGAATTTACGAGATCTATCTATATTAACAAAACAGTTCCCCGAATTAAAAGAATCGTACATTGCTAAGAAAAGAAACCATTTGGACTTAATACACAAAACTAGAAAACAGTTTTATCAAGAAAAAATATTTAAATCAAGTAACAAATCACGAACCATGTGGAATGTAGTGTCAGAGTTAAATAGTAATAAAAAACGTAATAGTGTTAATATGACAATAGCTGTTGACAATCGAATAGTTGATGATCCCAAGGATATCTCAAACATTTTCAATAATTTTTTTATTGATACCCCAAAGAAACTTGTAGATAGTATCCAGGCCCCAACCAATTACAGCCAGAATAGTTCAGCTTTTAATCCGAATACATTGTACTTAAAGCCATATTCACATTGTGAACTGGAATCGTTGCTAACAAATAAATTGAAAAACAAATTATCATCAGGTCCAGATGAGGTTCCTATGTTTATCATCAAAAGAGTGCTGAAGTGTATTAGTATACCTCTCACTTTCATAATAAACTTATCGTTTACGACAGGACTGTTTCCTCAAACACTTTCGACTGGAAAAGTCATACCTGTACTGAAGGGTGGTTGCCCACATGACTTAAACAACTATAGGCCGATTACAGTACCATCAAGTTTTCAAAAAGTTTTTGAGTATGCCTTTCTGTACAGATTACTTGAATTTTTAGCTAAGAGTAACGTATTATCAGACAGACAACATGGTTTTCAAGAGGGTAGGTCGACCATCACCGCCCTGACAGAATATTACAATCATGTAATTGAAGAACTAAACGTCGGGAGTACCTCGGTTTCTATACTGTGTGACATGTCACGTGCTTTTGATTGTGTCAGTCACAAAATTTTGAATGACAAACTTTACCAGATGGGCGTAAGGGGAAATGGCTTAAACTGGTTGAATAGTTTTCTTAGTAGCCGTCGCCAGTTTGTGTCCATAAACTCTACTGGGACAGATAAGATCAGGAATGTAAAATCCGAGTGTTTAAATATTGGAATGGGCGTGCCTCAGGGTTCTATTTTGGGCCCTATACTTTTTATACTTTATGTCAATGACATTAAAGAACACTTCCCAGATAACTATTATGTTGCTTATGCTGATGACTTCTCATTTTTCATTAAAAATGCATCAGATACCAAAATGGAAGATAAATGCACAAACTTCATGGATACGTTGACAGATTATTTTGCTAGTAACCGTTTATACCTGAACCAAAGAACCAAAATAAAACTGAAATAATTCGATACCATACTAGACAACGCCCGATCGATGAGCTATCTATTATGTGCAACGGAAATGTTAAGGATACTAGTAAATCTGTGAAGCTACTTGGAATTCTATTTGATGAATGTATTACCTGGAAGCCTCAATGTGAAAAACTTGTTGCGAGCTTAAACTCATATGCTTACTTGTTTCGTAACCTAAAAACCATTTTTGAAAGTTCCCAACTTGTTAGCCTGTATTATGCCTTAATTGATAGCAGGTTAAGGTACGGCGTGTGTTTGTGGGGTTTATCGTCATCTGCCACTGCAGTATTTGTCTCACAAAAAAAAATTATCAGAATCATAGCCGGAATTTCCACTACAGCGTCATGTCGTGAAGTATTTAAGAATCTCAAAGTTCTCACCGTAACTTGTCTATACATATATGAAATAGGTATATATGTGTACAATAACAGGGCAAACTTCAAATTAAACTGTGATATTCATTGTAGAAATACTCGAAACAAAGACAATTTGTATGTTCCTATGGCAAGGCTAAATATTTCTGCGAATGCTCCAAACTACTTGGGTGTCAAAATATATAACCATCTACCTGCTGCTATAAAAAACTGCATGTCTGTGAAAATTTTTAAAAGATATTTAAAGGATTTCCTGGCTTCAAATGCCTTTTATACGTTGGATGAGTATTTTCTGAAAAAAAATTAAATGCGCTTGTAGTTTTGGGCTCTCTTTTAATTTTAATTTTAATATGTGTACGTTTGTTGCTTTTTTTATATATATCACTATTGTTTGTTTTATTTAATTCTTTTTAGATGTAAAGCAGCTGCTGCTGCTATTGACAATTTCCCATACTGTTTTTACAGTGAAATGGAAAATAAAGTTATTATTATTATTATTATTATTATTACCTACTGAAAAAAGGCTTTGCTGACATTTACAATCGTATGAACCCCTCATGATGTGATTATTATATAGATTTGATTATACAGTCGTATATATTTTTCTGAAGGACAAAGTAAAGATATTTTCTGAGCAAGGATCATATACTTGGCTACAACTTTTATATACAACTTTTTTCGCTGTCTCCTACAGTAGTGGAGTTATCGATCGATCCGGTACTAAAAGCTCACCCTGTATGTATATGAAGTAACTACTGAAAAAAGGCTTTGCTGACATTTACAATCGTATGAACTCCTCACGATGTGATTATTATATAGATTTGATTATATAGTCGTATATATTTTTCTGAAGGACAACGTAATAAAATTTGCTTAACTTGTCTAATTGATAGACTAAATAATAATCATTTCTCGAAATCAAGTATTTTACTCTCTTGCCGTATTTCAGAGTACTTATAGATTTCATGGAAAATAAACATCATTGCATTAATAACTCGAACCGAGTTTCAAACTGTTTGAAAAACCTGGCTTGTAAAAATAATCAGATATCAATTGGAACATTTCTTTTCCTTCTAAAATTGATATGGTGTCTGCTAGTCTGAGATTAATATAGTTTTTCCAAAAATTTGCTAGTGTGATAGCGAATAAAAGAAAACAGACCCAATCTAAATAGGTGCATGAAATTTTCTTCGAAAAAATGGTGACGCATGAAGCTCAATTTAGAAAACGCTGATAGTAGCAACTATATTGAGAAAATAATTATATACATACACGTATTCTTTGGGTCATCTAACAGCCAAGCGACTATAATAGCTGTATAATAGTGTAATCTTCAATGAGTAAGGGTTCGTTTTAGCGAAACCCGAAACTGGCGTTGAGATTGGTGTCAATCGACGCGGATTGACGCCCTGAGTCGAACGATACCGCTCCCAGACTGAGAAAACGTTCCGATGAAAAACTACAGCACTTTGAAGATTCCAAACCTAACCTAACTTAACCAAACTAGTTGAATTATTGAAGCTGAAATGGGTTCTAATCGGCTTGAAGTCCTGAGAAGAACTAGACCATTACCAGCGCGAGAAAACATTTTGGTGAAAGTCTATATGCTACTTTGAAACTCACAAATTCCAATAGCTTACCTAATATAAAGTAAGCAAATCGGTTCAGGTAAAAAGGTGTGTCTAGCGACTCAACCTGATATCTTGACTTAAATTGTACCAAATCTAGAATGTACCACCGTTTATTTTGATTCTCAATTGGAAATTAGTCAAAATACGTTCCTTTAGGCCCTACCCCCCATGCTATGGAAAAAACTGAACAGGTGAGAATCCTACTTGGGAAACTTGTATTGCTTAGACTATTCAAAATATTCAAAGACAGTGACGTCTGGGGGGCCGGGCCCCCCAGGCCCCCCATTATACGTTTACACAAACCTAATTCAACATAAACTAACCTGGTTTTCGGTTATTCATATTTCCTCAATAGCTTTAACATTAAACATTTAAAGTATCATAACTTTTTTATTTCCCATTTTAGGATGTTGCGACTGATGGCGTTGTGTTCTATCCATCCAGCGCTTTCGCACGATATATAGTTTGACCACATATATCATGAAAACTCATCGAAATATCGAAGTAATTTTAAGGTTAGGTTTGAAATTTTAAAGTGCCGCAGATTTTCATCGGAGCGTTTCCTCAGTCTTGGAGAGGTCTAATTCGACTCAGGAGATCAAGCAGAATCGACTAATACTTATTTAACGACCAATTAAACCGAATTTGACCTTATTTATTTGACCGTTTGGCATAAGTGAGGTTAGGTACTGAAACTTTAAAGTGTCATAGAATTTTAGCGAGGCGTTTCCTCAGTCTAGGAGTGATGTTGTTCGACTCAGGGCGTCAATCCGCGTCAATTAACACCAATCTCAATGCCCGTTTCGAGTTTCGCTAAAACGAACTCTAGCGTCACTCCTGTCACTGAGATAAATACTGCACGGTTTAAGTTAGCTATTGACAGTTCATATCCACATACTGGTATCCAACAGGCGGTGTCCACAGCCCACGACTGGAACGTGAGTTATGAAAAATATCCACGCTGTTCGTTTATGGGTAGTATAACCTGTTATTTTTGTAACGGCTCTTTAACTTAATAGGACTAGATAAAATATATTCTATTCCAAATAGTTCGTTTCTAGATTTCTGGTATCGATACGCTATCATAAGATAGGTTTTTGCAGTTATGGCAGACGTTTCGGTGAATCTAATGACAATAGGATGACTGTTGAAAGATGGTCTAAGCCAAAATTAATATGGAGACCTCCGAAAGAAGACGCGACGACGACCCGAGAAACGACGCCAATGAAGCCATAAGAGGCAGAAGCCTATAATCATAGATAGGGAAATTGACAAAAATAATAAAAAGGAGATTTATAAAAATTTATAAATCGACGTATTTAAAGGAGCCTATAATCGTAAATAGGAAACATGACAAAAATAAGAAAAAGGAAATTTATAAAAATTTGTAAAGGGACTCTAATAACGTATTTAAAACTAAGTGAAATATTTTGGCTTAGTCAGAACTGTCCCAGTACGAAACAATTATCCCCTCCATAAACTCTTAAGGTACCCGAGGGCAATACCGTTTAATGAAGTGGACACTGACTACAGGAATTTTTAATAATGCGACTATAAAAACACTATTTGTTACAGATAGGTACGATGGGCAAGTCACAGATTCAAGCAAACAATAGTAAACACAAACAAAAAAAAGCTGAAATATGGACAAATTCCAGCAAACAATGATAAACACAAACAAAAAAGTGGGAAAGCATTTACTTGACTAAATTCAAACGACGGTCTCACTGTGGAACCGGATATTGACAAAACCGGATTTATCCTAGACTAGTTTTTTCATGCTGATTCCGAATCTGTATTTAGTTTTTCTCTAGGACCTGTAGTTTTGGCTATCTTTTGTATACGGACAGACGTACGAACGGACATACAGTACAGACAGAGGCTCTGCATAAGCTCTCTTCAGTGGGAGCGAAAAAACTGAAATATGGACAGAATCTATGCGTAGACAACGTGATTTTTTTTCTGAAGATGTCAATATTTTCAAAAAAAAACATTTAGGAGCTAGACGACTTTTAAATCCTATGAATTGGATCAAGTCAAAACAGCTGAACAAAAAGTATAACACAAAAGAAATAAAGAATGTTATGATTCGCTTACCATAATATTCTGAAGTTGGTGAGAATGTCCCAAATATGTAGTCGAGTGGTTTAGACATCAAAGCAAAGACAACAGAATTTTTTATTGTTTATATTTTCCAATTAATGAAGAAAATAGCGTCTGCGACATAGCCAATGCTCGTTTTGTAAATTTTTTGTTTTTCACCTTTTTAGCCTGTGACAAGCTTGATTTACGCATATTTATAAAACGACGAATAGACTTTGAGTGCCCATTTTTTTATCAGTACATGGAAATACAACACCAGTCCGCTTGAGTTGGCCTTTTTTAGCCCCCAATGCAAAAAGGGGCAAAGAACTTCTAAACATGTGGCCTTCTTTTTGAGGCTGTAGCTAGGCGTTTCTCTGTAGCTTCGTAGCTCTAAAGTGAATATAGAGATTGTAATTTATTTGGTTTCAAAGGTGACTTGTTCAAGCCTGCTCTTAGCTATAACGCTTAGCCAACTTTACTTTGTGGGGGTTACCAAATTTACACATGTACCTAATTTGTTTAAGACATCCTGTACTTTGCGGTTCCGTGAACCATTCATCAGCAGATGACGGTGCGTTCATACATTTACACATGAACCCAGCTGAGAAGCCTTCTGTCCTGGTATCCTCCACGTGGTGGTTGCATGCAACACTAGTAATATATGCGTCTACAAAAGAAACATTAATTTGATACGGTACGGTTCCGTATAGTAGTGAGTCATAGGTACCGTCAGCCTTAGTAATTGAATATTCACAATACTTTCTCGGAACCAACCACAGTCGCATTTGAAGAAATGTAAATGTCACATGTGCTTCATTTTATCAACTCTTTATTGCCCATATATGAGTCAGAACCATAAGAGGGATTTGGTGTATATGGTTTGACAGACCTGAACATCATCAATCAGTCTGGTTTTGCTGAATAAGTAGTGTGAACTATCTACAACGACTTCCGTTTAATAAAAAATGGCGCCAAGTGGCTTCACTCAGTACTTTTATACATAAAAACACAGAAAACCGATGTCTTGCAACAGCTACGTCCATAATTGTATTCATTTATTTTTTGTTATTTATTTATTTATTTATAACTATAACTAACTATACACTGCTGGAACGGACTACTCCATTTATCAGGCAGAAAATGAGAAAAGGTTTACACAAAATAAATTGAGACGACAACAGTCAACCAGCGATTATAAAACACCTCATTGTTGTAGCAGTAAATGTCAACTTCATTTGCACTTTCATAGACATTGCACATAACATAAAGTGGAGAGCATAGCTACAAAAATTATCCTCAGAAAAGATAAATAGAACAAAATGCTGCCCCGATGACGATTACGTTAATTTGGGAATTTGTAAACAAATTTTCTCTAAAAGTGAGGGACAATCAATACGTCCACCAAACAATTTACACAAAAATGTAGCAGCAACAGAATTTCAACGTTTCCCTAAATTTGATATGTTGAATCTAATCAGAGTATAGCATTATGTATACCTTTTTCCTGATAGACATTATCCGCTTTGTACCACAAATACTTCACAAAGCGGTGTTGGATTTTCTCGATGTTCTCGATATACTAAAGCTATGCTCAGGGACAGATCCAACATCAGAAAAGTCTAGCTAGTAGTAGCTAGTAAAACTAGAATCTTTGGAACATTGAACTGTTTACATACTTAGAAGTGTTTTGATAAATAATATGATTTTTGAATTAAACCCAGTGTTTGCTTTAAAAAATATTTCTTCTTAATTTTCTGCCACCAATGCACTAGCTTCAAAAAGTATATACCTACGCGATGACAGAATCGTCGACTGACAGTTAAATATCAAATAGGGTCAAGTTAATTGACTCAACCCTTCCACACTTTCCATACTAAAAAGGTACCAAAATATCATGACAGTTAAGTCAGAGATTTTCAGGTTATAGAATTATCAAGGGCAATAATTACCCAAAAAAATGTTGGCGTCATTTTGTTTTTACGCCAATTTGACCCTGTTCAAAGGCGCAAAAAATGACACGTATGACATTAGCACTGACACGGTTAATAAAGACTATGTAAAGTCTGTATTGACGGTATTGACATGTTAGTAGTAGTGTCTCAGCATACTAAACAACCAGCAGAATATCTCTGAGGATATCCTATATGAAAATGGTTCCCACAGAATTTGACCTTGACGGTGCCATATTGGATGATTGATTAGGGGTGTCGAGTCTGGGTAGAGATGCGGAAATGAAAATAACGATACAGGTACCAATTCGATATCTTTTGGCCAAGTACCTATTGAGCTGTACACGCCAATGAAGGCACAAAGAATTTTGTGCAATTGATTACACCCCTCAATAATTATATAATTATTTTCGATACCGATACCGCTACAAAAGTAGCGATACCAGCTTGAAATCGCTCAAAAGGTATGTAAGATAAAAATACTCGATATTAGTGCAGAAGTATCGATATATTTCAAGTATCGAAGTATCATTAGCATTCCTACAAATAATCATCCAAAAAGGGGGGTGCGCGCGTAATTGCCGCCAACCTGAGATATTGTCATCGAGGTAGAATCCCAAGGAGACGCTATAAGGTTTCAATTTCGCATAACAAAAACGGTAGCGGGAGGCGTGGCTAAGTGTGGTACCAATATGGACGCCTCGCCAGAGCCGGATTACTTTCTTATGTAAATAATTTTGAAAATTCATTACAACGATGATTTAAATATGAAGTATTGGGTTGATTTTTCAATCTAATGCGAAATTCATAGTTACGTATATGAAAAAACAGGCTTTGTAGAGACGACGTTCATCATCAATTGAATAATACAACTGTATTATTGCTGCGATACGTTACACTTTATTGAGATAAAGATTACAAATGCGGTCCTGTACATTGTTATTTTTTTCCATACGTACCTATGAAATGTAATTCCTGTCGATTTCTTCTTATCCATGCCATCTCTGCTAGAGCAACTACGATAAGCACATGAAACCATTATTTTTTTATGAATTCACTAGAACATTACTTAAAAATAACTAAAAATCTCGGTAAAAACACTCAAAAAAAGCAAACACGAAATTGTCAAAGAAACGTCAGCTGTTTGACATAAGTGTCGAATCAATATGGCCAACCTGCACCTGCTTTCAGCCACGTTATAACGCCTCCATGGGATTCTACCTCGATGGCTATTGTGCTGATTGTTTACTATGCTGTGGCAGTTTTATGCCTTAATTTTACTATAGCCAAGGTAATAGCTTCGAAGTTGCATGTTATAAGATTAGCAAATGTAACTATGCATAAAAAAATGTGAAGTTTCTCCAAACACCATCCTACCCACCACCCTAATTACATCGCATCCCATAACATATTATGGAAAATAATGAAAAACCTCTAAAATGTCAAAAAAAAGTTTTAGGACGGTTAGGAAATTTTAGGTTCTTTGGTAATCAGACCAAGGTCAATGTCCCAATTTAGAAAAAGACAGAGAGTACCCCAAAATGTGTACAATTCGGTTCAGCAACTACTGATATTACGCAAATAGAAGGTGGGAACAGACATACCGAGAGCCAGTCAGCCAGATAGTCCGAAGGGAATAAGCGCCATAGATTTTCATAATGTAGATATTGTACAGCATCTAAGAAAGAACATGGGTATTCAACCCCAATATTCTCCAGTGGATAAATACTGCTATCATAAGGCCCGGCATACAATACGGCTCGGTGGTCAGATGGCCTTGAGCCTTGCCTGCATGGGCAACATAGGAGCAACGAGGGCGACCCCAAATGGAGGTCCGTCTCGGGCTGCTGACGGTGCCATCCTTGATTGGAAATGCCTATCTCTGACTATTTGGTTTTCGAAGCAAACCATCTATCAAGATTAGATAAAAATCGAATTGAAATTTAATAACACTATCCTTGCATTGGCTGTGAGGATGCCGATGAAACGGCCTGCTTCCTCGCGGAATGTGAGTTGTTAGGCGGGATGAGATACGGGCTCTTTGGATCCGGTAGACTCCAGCCAGAGGTATTACCCTACCTAAGCTGGGCCGACATACTGGCCTATGTTGGAAGCTCGGAAAGGTTTGGCAGGGAGGGGAAGCAGGCAGTAGCGGCTGAGGGGTGATATTCAGGGATGCCAAAAAGCGCCTATGGGGCCTACTTGCCAGGCGCGGCCACCTCACACCTGCTACTACTACTACTACGTACATTATATGCATCGGTAACAATTTCTTCTCATGTTTCAACTCATTAAGCTTCATTACGAATGTGTTTTTTGTAGTATTATCTACTTATCTCTTTCCCTAAGCAAGATTCTGGCTTACACAATTGGGTAAATTTTTCACAAAATGCTTTATTATCCGAGTTCCTTTTCAATACCCATACATACAGGGTGTCCCACAACGATTAATATAAGCAATATACCCGAACTTGGCAGTAGTAGAGAGTTATAATTAGAGCAAATGTTGTAAATTTTCTTATTAATGTGTTTTCCAATGAGGTATTTATTTTTGGTCACGTGACATCCGATTCAAAATTATTAATGGGATACCCTGTATATTTGTGCCTTTCTGTATTCCTCTCGATAAAACATTTCCAACAAACTGCACACTTGTGGTCTAAAGTGATTAATTCAAGAGCTACAGGTACTCAAAGGATTGTACCACTACCATTGATTATAACATGTACCCCTACAGTTAAATTATTTACTAGTGTCTCATAATGGTAGTGGTACAATTCTTTAAGCACATGTAGCTCTTGAATTGATCACTTTAGACCCCAAGTGTGCAGTTTGTTGGAATTGTTTTATTGAGAGGAATACAGAAAGGCACAAATATACAGGATGTCCCATTAATAATTTTGAATCGGATGTCACGTGACCAAAAACAAATACCTCATTGGGTAACGAAATGACAAGAAAATACACAACATTTGCTCTAATTTACACCCTCAAAATTAGAATTCTCTACTGCTGCCCAGTTCCGATGTATTGCTTGTCTTAATCATCGTGGGACACCCTGTATATATTATTGCAAACTTTAGAATTCAGTATTCAGAAAATAATAGTATAGAAGAATTCGTCCCAAAGCATCAAAATTTATAATAGGCTTGAGAGATTTGTGGATATTGATGAAGCTCTTTTGACGTTTTCTTTAATTTATTCTAATCACTCACGATGATGATGCTTTGCCTTTTTCCATTCAAATTAAGACTAAAGCATTCAACCACTATAACAAAAAGCTGTACGAAGTCAAGAAGTATTTATGAGGCAAGTGCTTTGATCCTCACACACCAAGCCTGCTACGTGCATTTACCAGTATTATCGAGAAAAATGTTCCAGCTACTTACTTACTACAAGTCAAGAATTCTTGAAACAGATAACTGTTTTATCGAGGGTTTAGAAGCAGTTAATTCATGAGCGTTCTTCCTGTGACGCTGGTAACTCACGCACTTCTCTCGTTGTAACCCATTTGACTATAAATTAAAGAAATAGATTTTCAAATAAACTTGAGACACAGACGTATTTCCGTCTGACGTTTCATTAAACCCTAAACGTTAAAAGGTTAATTAACATCTATCTGAATAATGTTTATTTCATTTACTGGACCTATCTAAACTGAAGGTATTGAAGTAAATCGTACTTTAACTTATTGCTGTATATCTATCGTACAAGTGTTTCAACATCGACCTCTAAAACTTCCATACGTCAACATATCTCAATGCGAAGTCGTGACTTAAGCTGATGTGAATCTTCCCTATATAGGCCATTTTGTGGCACAGAAACATAACATTAACTTATAACCGTACGTAGGTGTCAGTAATAATGAAAACAATCCATCTGTGCCGATTAAATAATTAAGATGGAAGGTAAAAGTAATAAATTCTCATTTTATCTTGGACACGCACTTGTACCTACACAGATCGTACGTCGATATGTGCCGTTCCTTGGTTGAGAGAGAATATTGCTAACTTAATTATCAGCTGTAAAGATTACAAAGCAAATATTATTTAAATACCACTAGGTTATGTTTAATTGATTTTACAAATATATATTGATGCCTCGAGAAAAGTCTAGGATTTCTTTTGAATTCACTAGAATGTGACGCTGTTGCTAAGCTGATGCTTTAGATTTACTGCTAAACGTTATTATATCGTGTAGCTTGTACTGTGAGTAAAATAGGTCATGGAATTAAAGCCACCAAGGTTACATGTCAATGAAATTTATTTCCCCCTGGAGTTATATTTAAAAACTCAAACATCTCGGCACTGTGTCGTTAACAGATAAGGTTCCTGAGTTGAAACTGTTAAAAGTTACATTTCCTTCCATTATTTGTTATTTCCCTTCCTGTATTTCTTGTTATCCTCCTCCAACTTTGGTTATTTTGGTGTATAGACTAATAAAAAAGCAAATCGTTATTTGCCCCGTATATGGTCCCATTTTCATAATATGGTTTCAACAACAATAATTTGAGTTTTGCATCTGTTCTTGTTTTAAATGTATCTTCTTCTTTGGGTGCCATACGCTTTGCAGCGTGTAGGCGGTTATCTGCTCTCGTGACCAACGATGTGTAGAGTGCCGTCTTCTGCTCTTCTCACTATTGTTGAGATGTCGCTGACGTGACACCAGTTTCTGATATCTCGGAGCTATGAGTGTTGTTTGCGACCTGGACCTCTCCGCCCCTCAATTTTACCCATTAAAATTTCTTTCAGCAACCTATATTTGGGGCCTCTAAGCATGTGACCTAAGTAAGCTACCTTGCGTCTTTTTATGATTTCCAGTAACTCTCTTTGAGTGGAGGTTCTATTCAATACATCCTGGTTCGTAACATGGTCTGTCCACGGGATTCTCAAAAGCCGACGCAACGTCCACATTTCGAAGGCTTCTATTCTATTCATTGAGTTGATTTTGAGGGACCAAGTTTCAGCGCCGTACATAAGTATTAGCCATATATAGCATTTTACCACTCACAGTCTGAGATTTAGTGACGTTTCTCGGCGTAAAAGAAAGCTGTTAAACTTTATAAAAGTAGTCCTGGCCATCGCAATGCGTATTTTGATTTCTTCGTCACAGTCCCACTTTGCATTTAGTGTTGAACCTAGATATTTGAATTTATCTACTCGTTCGATCAGTTGGTTGTCTATGAAAAGCTGTTCGTTGGTATGCTCTTTTCTGCTTACAATCATTAATTTAGTTTTTGTTATATTGATCTTCAATCCATACTCTTTTCCAATTCTATTCATTTTGTTCACCATAAAATTTAGGTCTTCTATGTTTAAATGTATGAAACCGTAAAATTCAATATTCTAAATGTATGCAAGCACTATTCATGGTTCACCTAGAATAATCATAGCTATCCCATAAATACTATCAAGCAAGGTGTGTAGCTTATGGTATTTATCAAAGCTAATAAGTATCTGTCAAAGTTTATAGATTCGTAAAATAATTTTTTACCTAGATAATTATTCAAACTAGGCTCAGTAGAAATAAAATCCCCTTCCTTGATTTCAAGCTCAATTTGACACTCTCTCTAAAAAATGTTAAATTATTGTCTCTTAGTAGACTAAGAAAAAAGCCATTTTGTACTCATAAATTCCTCCCCAGTATCTCAAAAGAAATGACGTTGGTGATGATCTTCATTTCAAGGATATATCTGAAGACATCGATGAAATTTTTGTTCACATGCCATAGGTGAATAACGTGTTTAATTAGTTGCAATGGAGTAACTTCAATAAATGCTGCATGGATTTTGATGCTGTTTCGCTGTTTGGGATGTAACAGGACGGAGGATCATGGTAAGCAATGCTGCTATATTTGTGCGGTTTGGCAATTAGTAGTAGTGTGTGGAGTGGCAAGTGGCAACATTAGGACTATCAACAGAATTTACTTGAGTACATTCAAACGACACGCTTACTGTAAAATTTGTCGGTATAAAAATTGAAAGCTTTTTTAACCGGATATTCACAAAACCGGATTTTTCCCGGACTAGTTTTTTTATGCTGATTCCGAATCTGTATTTAGTTTTTCTCTAGCATCTGTAGTTTTGGCTATCTTTTGTATACGGACGGACGGACAGACAGAGACTCTGCATTTAAGTTCTATTACAGTGTACCGTGTACAGTGAGAGCTAAAAATTATGTTTATACGTTATAGGATGTTATGTTACAAAAAATTGAACTTATTTATCTTAAGGTGTTCGAGTAGAAAGGTGCTCAAAAAGAAGAAGGAAATTCAGAAAATATGTCTCCCATGAATGTAGATATACGGCTACAGTTAAAAAATTAGCTCCAGCAGAAAGTTAGCTCCATTTGAAGAGAGTACTATTCTTTCTAAGTAATTAGACCTCATACATACACATACTTAATTTGGTTACTAGAGGATTGTTACAGTTAGATATTAATCTAACAGTATAAAAACGATGATGCCTTGGCCAAAGTGTGCACGATTGCACCAGTAAGCGGTCCAGAAAAAAATAGGACGATAGCCGAGCGAATCCAGGAATAGATGCGCCGGGCAAAAGTAAGTACTATCGTTTATTGAAGATGGAAATATGATAACCAAACAAAGTAGAACAGTAAATTTATTAAATTTACGAGGATATTTCACTATATAATGATCCTCGAGCTACAACTTCTTTTAAAAGGAACAACTTTATAACGCACAAAATAAGACGTGAATGCCTTATCTTTGATCTATTTTCAGCTAAATGGGCTTTGATTCAACGTTTGACGATTATTATAAATGAATTACTGAAATGTTTAAGTGTTTTATAATAATAACCGCATTTATTTCCCAACAGAAATAAGTTTCCATTTACAGGATAAACCAAAATGTAATACAAATATACTGAATCGTATTCACAAAACCATAAAGGTGATAGTACTCCTAAATAACACGAAAAGACAAGTAACATTACTAAAATGCACTTAAGCTCCACCAATTAGCACACAAATCAATCGAAAATACTACTAATACTGTTCACGTTCATACACATTACCCTCACATGGAGTTCGCACGGATACAGTAAAATAAAAGATTGTTTCTGGATTTCAGATATATAATACGGGTTTTGTACCATCAATGCGTACAATTTGGGTCGCACATAAGCATAATACAAAATTTCAATGCCAATATGTCATACGGCAGCTTATAATTTCTTATTACAGAGCCGAGAGATATGTTAGCACTACAAAGAATTTAATTTATATGATAGTGGAAGCTCAGCTTATTATCAAAAGTCAATCCCAAATCACAGACAGTATCACATCTAAGAACTTCAGTTCCAGAAAAATTATAGGGATATAAGATTTGTTGTTGTTCACGAGAGAATGTAACTATTTTTCATTTACTTATATTTAGATCAAGTTTGTTCATCTTACACCAATTCTCTAGAGCAGACAATTGAGGCAGTAAATTTTTCGTAACCATTGATGCAGTTTATTTCCAAAAATAATTTCAAATCATCTGCATACATCAATCTGCCGCAATCTAAAGCATCACATATATTATTTGCCAAAACTAGAAAAAGCAAAGGGCCCAATTAACCCAAAGATTCGTAAAAATTATTATATGTAATATGTCACTGACGATTGCTCAGGTAGGATAAAAGGAATGTTAGTGCTTTGTCATCAAAACCTAGTACACGTAACTTATCAACAAGTATTTAGTGATGTACCTTATCGAGTGCTTTTGAAAAGTGAATGTACGCTACATCCAACTGTCCCTGTTGGTCTATGATATTTGATGCGAATTGAGTAGATACTATTAAGTTGGTAACTGTAGACTTGTGATTCATGAAGCCATGTTAATATTCAGAAATTTGATTGAAAATTGAAAGGGAGATTCGATCATATAGGATTATTTCAAAAAGTTTGGCGAAACTATTCTTAGTAGAGATTAGGCGATAATTGGATAATTAACAATCAAGTCTTGCTTTATCAAGACTTCGGTTGGAAGCTGCATACGGGAATGTTCCGGCTCGTAGATCAGCTGCTAGTCAACGAACAATTGAAGGACTGTTTACCCTGGTCCTCTCCCGACCTTGCTCCATGTAACTTCCATTTGTTTCCTGAAGTCAAAAAGTAATTGAGAAGTCAATGATTTGAGTTGCATTTTGAGCTCAACAACTGCAAAACGGTGATGGGAATACTAAACAGACTATCAAACAGTAGTTTCTCAAAAGTTTACGATAAGTGGATCAAAACAATAATAGGATAGGATAGGATAGATAGGAGACTAATTTCAATGATAGTTCACATTACAAAAAATGGTGTCAAATGGCTTAGCTCCAGCGCATTTATGGTAATAACAAACATCTTTGAGTTGCTGAGTTGTCCATTTCCATCTCAATTCTACCTATAAAAGTTGCCTCAACGGATTGGATCTAATACTTCGTTTATATTTTAGGTAATCTTAAAAATTTTGGAGATACTAAATTCCCCACCCTCCACAACATTCTAGTTTCACGAGAGAGAGGACGGAATCACTAGGATAGGGTCCGGTAGCCCCTGCATCGGCCCAGAACCTATGCTTGGGATTAGCAAGCGACAAGGCTGCAAGGAACTGGCGGAAGCCTGCTTCGCGAAAGATGACTGCAGGCAAGCCAAAAGTCTCATAGCGGGCTCAGATAAGGGCCGAACGCTATGGGCTCTGAATAATGGCAAAGAAACGCACAACCTTCTGGCCGGGATTCTCACTTGCCATTACCGGTTGAATAGTCAGTTGTGACTCATGAGAGGGGTAGGGGGCCCCATCTGCTTCAGATGCTGTGAGGAGGACGAGACGGCGTTCCACTTCTTGGGCAGATGTGCAGTTTATCGCAACCTTAGGGCTAAGATATTCGCCACGACGGAGTTCAGGGAGGAGTCACTATATTCAGCGAGGTGGTCGGAAATACTGATTTTCGTCAGAAGTGCTGGTAGGTTCGACAAGGAGCTTTCTAGGACGTAGAATTAGTGTTGGTTCAGTGGGGTTGGCAAAAAGGGTCAAAGGTAGCCTACTTACCTGGCTTCGCCTCCCCATCGCTACTACTACTTCTAGTATACCAGAGAGGTAAACAAGCGTCCAAAAGTTGCCTCAAGTGGTTTGATCTAACACTTCCTTCATACATATTCTCGGTAATATAAAATTTTGGGGATACTAAATTCCCCACCCTCCACAACATTCTAGTTTCACGTCCCCGACACATTGGTGTACCGGGTAACGAGAGAGCGGACCGATTAACTACCGATAAGGGCCGGTAGCCTTTGCATCGGCCTAGAATCTATGCTTGGGATTAGCAGGCGACAACTGGGCCTGCAAGGAACTGGCGGAAGCCTGGTTAGAGAGAGAGACTACAGGCAAGCCAAAAGACTCATAGCGGGCCTGATAAGGGCCGAACGCTATGGCTTCTGAAGAAAGGCAAAGAGACGCTCAACCTTCTGGCGAGGGGTTCTCACTCGGACCCCGTCTGCTACAGATGCTGGGAGGAGGACGAGACAGCGTTCTACTTCCTAGGCAGATGAGCAGTGTATCGCAACTTTAGGGTTCAGATATTCAGCACGACGGAGTTCGGGGAGGAGCCACTACACTCAACGTGATGGTCGCACATACTGACTTTCGTCAGGAGGTCTGGTATGTTCGACAAGGAGCTTTCTAGAACGTAGAATTTTAATGTCTTTAGTGTTGGTTCAGTGGGGTTGGAAAAAGGGCCAAAGGCCTACTTGCCTGGCTTCTCCTCCCCACCGCTAAAACTACTACTTCTAGTATACCGGAGAGTTAAATAAGCGACCAAAAGTTGCCTCAAGTGGTTTGACCTAACACTTCCTTTATATTCTCGGTAATATAAAATTTTGAAGATACTAAATTCCCCACCGTCCACAACATTCTAGTTTCACTCCCATGCCAGAGAGGTAAATAAGCGTCCAAAATATGGGTATGGGCGATTTTATAAATATGTATAGTCCAGCATTATTTATACTATGATACACGGAAAGGGCATTTGAGCTAGTGGTTTCCAAGTTGTAGATTATAAGATGATAAAAAGGTGAAGTGTTAAAAAATCTATACATATGTTTCCAAAACCACTGTTTAGATGAGTCCATACTGTATATAGAATATCACCAACGTAACGTCGCTGTTTTCAGGGTAATAGAGAGTTTTGTTATAAATACAAAATAATAATAATTATGGATTTCCTCTATCCATCAACTGATTACTCTGACGCCACTGCACCTTTGTGTGTGTGTGTGTAAAGGATGGCATTGGATACCGAAGTCCATTTGCCACAAAATGTTGTCATTGAACTTATACAATTAAAAATACTTTATCATATCTACAAATCCCCGTTAGCCACTTTTAGGAATTTTATTATGGAATCATAAACTCTCTTTTAAGAAGAAGATAAGATAGTGGTGATATCAAGAGGTAGATGTAACCCGCATCGAATCATTTCATTGATGAACTGGTTAGATGGACTAATATGTAATTTACATGCAAAAAAGATGTGGTTAATATCTGCCATAGAGTTATCATCGCAAATGCAAAAAGGGGAATCTTTTATACCTATTCGGTGGAGGTGGGCAGGAAAGCAGCCATGGTTCAGTCCCAGTCTAGTTATTATTGTGGCATAATGCCTATTAGAGTAAAAATTATCTAAGTGTGGTATATTTTTCGGAAGAATCGGGTGTAGCAATATGTAATGATTGTGAGATTTCGAGACAAAATCTGACCAGATCAGTTCCCATCTTTTCCTAAAAGTCAGCTTAATTTCGATGAAGAGATCAGAAAAAATGGTCACCTGTGTGATAGCCTTTAAATTAGTTGCGTTTTTTGCAGCTTCATCTACTATTTCATTACCACCAATACCAGCATGCCCTTTTACCCACATAAAATTTATTTTTGTTCTTTTGGCTTGGCAGTCTATGAGCAACTTTCGGATGTTGCATAGTGGGAAATTGTTGTAAGATTTTAAAGGGTTGTATTTGATTGCATCGAGCACAGCTTTGGAATCTGTGGCAATTGTTGTATACAAAACATCTTGCTCCAGGCACCACGATAATGCCCGGAAAATAGCAAAAGCCTCCGCTGTGAAAACTGAGCAAAAGTCAGGAATACGGCAGTTATTACAATAATTTATCTGTGGGATATAGAACGCGCTCCCAGTGCCCTTCTCACCTTTCGAGCCATCGCATCGGTATAGATTACCATCAGTCAAGATCTGCTAGTATGGCTGATAGAACAGATCTATTATAATAAGGATTCTCTGTGTACATAGGAGTTATGACACTAGTTTCTATCAGGAATACATCATATGGACAATTATATATTGGGAATTTGTCCGTTGAGGTTATATAATTTGCTAGATGGCTACTGTTCACGAAAGCTTCAACTAGCAGAGGTGAGCATTTCTTTATCGAGAACTTGTTTGTATAATCTTCGGTTGTTAATGCAGATATC
This sequence comes from Callosobruchus maculatus, assembly GCA_951848785.1. Lineage (NCBI taxonomy): Eukaryota > Metazoa > Arthropoda > Insecta > Coleoptera > Chrysomelidae > Callosobruchus > Callosobruchus maculatus. The sequence continues at coordinate 1,256,038 of CATOUR010000142.1, read as the reverse complement.
TTATTAAGAAGAAACTCGTTGAATGCCCTATACTTAACAACGGCTCTCTCAGCAAAGTACCTTCGTCGTAAGACGAGAGGTAGTTCCTTTGCTTCAGCTAAAATAGCTGGACATGGTGAAGATTTCATGGCTCCCATGCATATTCTCAGAGCTTGATATTGAACTCGGTCAATTTTTAATAAATGTGATTTAGCCGCGGAACCATACAACACGCTTCCGTAATCCAGTACTGAACGCACGTATGACTGGTAAAAAATTAGTGCTATTTTTGGATCTGATCCCCATTTCTTCTTTGTCGTGCACTCAAGTATGTTGATCCCTTTTTCAGCTCTAGTCTTTACATACTGGATGTGTTTACTCCACAAGAGTTTACAATCCAGTACTACTCCTAGATATTTGAAATGCTGAACTACGGGGATAGTAAGGCCACCGACTTCTAGGAGGCTTGGAAGAGCAATTCTGTGTCTTGTGAAACACATCATCGCGGACTTCGCTACAGCCAACTGGAGGTTCACCTCTAGCAACCAATTTTTGACCTTTTCGACTACATTTTCTAGCTTTTGGAGACAGTAGTGGTATGAGTGATGTATTATATATACTAGATTCACCCAACAGAAAAAGTTAGTGTAAACAATGATCTATGCGTGATAGGTATGTCGTCATGCGGTATCCATACTGGTTGAACGATAACCGCTAACCCTATTGGCCCTAATTGTGCGAGCCTCTCTGTACAGCCAATGAAATTGCATGCAAGTGTAAGTGAGACAGCTGTTCATCGTACGGCGCGCCGCGCCGCCGCCGCTTGAACAGGACTGGACTTGTTTAGTGTTTTTCATACAGCGATCGATCGCGCATCGAAATACATTTAATTATTATTAGCGTAAATATTTGAATTATGTCTGACACGCACACAGCTGGAGAGATCGATAATATCCGCTTTACACCGCCAAAAAAAAAGGGCCACAAGACTGCATCTCAGTGCTGCTGAGAAGCAAATCATTTTAAATATTTATAAAAACCAAATGCAACAAAATGCCGATTTAGCGATTGAAGAAATTGTATTGAAGGTAGCTGAGATTTCGGATGTGAGTCGATCAAGTAGTGTATACAAGATCATCAAGGAATATAAATGTAATCATTCTTTATCAGAGCCAAAATCTTATCCCAAAAGAAAAAAAATGACAGAAGCAGAAGTGGAAGGACTGCATACGTCATGTAGAAGAAACGGTTGAGACCAAAATGTGGGACCTAGATAATTTAATCGACAGCCAAGTTGAGTCTATTATAATTGATCTCAATGACACTGATACTTCTAGTTCTTCTTCTGGCTGTTGACTATTGGTTCTGAATTTCAATCATAGCTGAATTTGGTGTTTAACATTTTCCATATCATTCAACAATGGTTAAATGCGTCAAGGTTAGGAGTACTTGAAGCACCTCGTTCTTCTCGTTCAAGCAATAAACTGTTTCTCGGCCGTTTTACGAACCGAAAATACAGTTCTTTAAGTAACTGGTAAAACGTCGTTCTCTTAAAATTCGACATGTCTGTATCATCATTCATTTCTTTTAGTATTTTGTCGATGGTTGGTAGTTCATTTCTGAGGAAATAATTGTGTACTTTTCTTCTGATCCCAGTCCTGTCGAAATCATTGATTGCTTTGGTCATTTTTTTTCTTTTGGGATAAGATTATAGCACCGACAGTGATTTATCACTTCTATATCCCTAAATAATCTTGTATACACTTGACCAACTCACTCCTGAAATATCACCATCCTTCCATACAACTACTTCAAACATTAAATAGAAATGTTCGTGCATTTGGTTTTTGTACATATTCAAAACGATTTGCTTCCATCCACATTGATGATGCAATTCTGGATTTTTTTTTGTTTTTCGATAATTACTCCGCCGTCAGTGAACTAAAGCTAGAAATAAGGCAGTTCGGCCTATTCCATCTAGACAGCATGTAACCTGTAATCTATAACTTGGAAACTATCGTCTTGATTGTGATAAAATTTTTACACTATATAAAAAAGTATACTGCAATCGATTCTAATACTTTCATCGCCTATCGGCGTGAGGAGTAAAAGCAAACAAGGGCCCTTTGCTATCGCTGCTTCAGTTTTTGTTCGGCTTCCCGCAAGTCAATATTAATAATTAATTTCTCTTTGTCAGAGCAGTTAAGTTCCGCCAATGATATAAATGTTCACTTCTACTTATGATGAAGTTGCATGGAATGTTGCATGCCAGATTTTTCACTAATTGTTTGCAGTTTAGTAGTTTCTCTTTCCGATTTCCTTGTATTTTAGATGTTTTGATTTGCCTAATAGATAATATGGACAACTTGATGATTGTATATTTATGTGAAAAAATCCTAAAATGACAACATGTAAACCATTTTTGAAATAACTGCTAGCATCCAATTACGCTGACGTATCCATAACTTCTGTGGCGGGGAGGCAATATTATAATTATTATAGTACTGTTAGATGAACGCAAATTGTGTTTCCATTTCACATTAATGTTGTAGATATATATTCTGTGCCAATATATAAGTATTTTTCATTTCTTGTCAATTTCTAACTTTTCAACGGATAATCAGATATAATTATCAAGAGATCTCTTAAGCCGGACCTGTAATCGGTACCTGTTTTAGAGAAATAACGCTTCGCCGCGTTTAATCACGTACAGAATGCGTGTCTTTGTTTATGTGAGATTTTTCTGTTGGGAGAATCGAGTATAGATACATATATCATCTGCGTGTTGTATAATATGAACATCCTCGTCGAATATGTCATGGAAGTCTGCTGTATACACATTGAATAATATAGGGCTGAGAATTGCGCCTTGAGGGAGGCCGTTGTAAAGAATCCTAGGACCATGGAGTACAGTTTCATGATCTCTTATGTATATTTCTCTGTTTCTGAATAACTCAGTTATGCTAGCTGAAGCTTTCCTAGGTACACCGATCTCCATTAATTTTTTCATCAGTATTCCTAAATCCATCAAGTCATAAGCACTCTTAAAATCCAGAAGCCAACACAAAAGGTAGTGGTTTTTGGAAAAACAAATCTGTACATCTAAAACTAATTGAGTTACTGCTTCTATAGTTCCGTGACCTCTTCTGAAGCCATACTGGGAGATCGGCAGTGGCTTGTTGCTTTCAATGTGGAATTCCAATCTAAGTTTTATCATGCGTTCGAAAGCTTTTACTATGCACGATAATAGTGAAATGGGTCTGTAGGAGTCTGTAAGTCCTGGATCTCCGCCTGGTTTAAGTATCCGGCAAGTGATTATAGTTTTGAATTGTTTCACAAAGTTGTGCCCTATCCACCAATCGTTTAAAATTTGGATAAGTAGGATTTTTATAGACTTAGGCAAATTATACAAAATATCATAAGTTAATTTATCTATTCCCGGAGAAGTATTTTTACAATCCTTAAGGCATATTTGTAATTCGCTGAATTCAAATGGTTTGTCCATAAGGGATTGACATGGCACAAAAATTTGAGGTTCCTCCATTGGAGGCGATGAAGCTGAGAGTGGTGCAAGCTTATCTAAAAATTTTTCGATGAGGTCCTTGGGGATAGGAGCCTTACTATTAGCAGACTTTTTGTTGATAGATTTGACAAACCTCCATATCTCACTAATCGAAGTTCTACGGTTTAATTTGTTCAAAAATGATATCCAGCTTGATCTTTGCTTTTGTTTGAATAGCCTTTTCGCCTGAGCCGAGACCTTTTTGTATGCAACGAATTTCTCATAAATTGCTTGACGCCTATAACTGCCAAGAGCTTCTTTTCGAGCTTCATATATTTTGAAGCATTCCTCATCCCACCAAATAGGCTGTGATGAGCTGGAAGTGAATGGCTTTTTCAAAGGAATGCTGCCATTGGCAGCATCTGAAATTATTTGCATTACCTTATCGAACTTGTCGGAGTTGGATTTATTGTCCAAGTCCGATAAGTGTTTCATTTCTAGTTCAATCAAGTTTTGAAAAAGCGGCCAGTCAGCACGTTTATCGTTCCATTTGGTATACGGAGTATGTTCTACTGATTGATGGTGTACAGTTTTTAAAGTTATTTTGATAGGGAAATGGTCTGATCCCAATGCGTCTGGCAAAACCTCCCAGTCAATAATATCTGCTAGTGTTGGTGAAACTATGGTTAGGTCAACTGCCGAAAATTGGTTTATGAGTTGTGGGCTGACTATTCGCGTGGGACGGCCATCATTAAGAACAACTGAATTGTGACTTTCCATGGCTTCCACCAAAAATCTTCCTTGAGAATCATCTTCTTTGTAACCCCAAAGACCATAATGTGAGTTGAAATCTCCGCAAAAAGTTGTAGGAGCGCTGAATTGATTAAAAAGGCCTTCCCAGTCTCTTTGAGAGACACGAATATCTGGCGGTTTATAAACAGAGACAATATTGAATTCTCCTTCATTGACAGTTATAGCACAGACCTCTATACCTGGATTAAAATTAGTGATAATATTGATTACTAAAAATTTTATGTTTTCCCTAATGAAAATACCTACGCCACCTGTTCCGTTATCTCTGCATTTGTTTACAAAGTTATATCCCTTTAGTGAAAAGTTATGTATATTCTTCAGCCATGTCTCTGAAATGGCCAAGAAATGCACACAATTATTAGTCAAACAGTGTTGCAAACTTGCCCGATTAGCAATGATTGAACGTGCATTCCATTGTAAAATATACATATCATTATTTATTTTTTTGCGAGAATCCTGCATGATTAATAGGTTGTAGATTCTTCATCAGTAAGAATGGAGATGTCAATTACTTCTGTATTGGTGCTGGAAGTACTTGGTTCTACACTAATTTCCAAAAGAGCACTTAAGCGCTCCCGGATGTCTGTTTGAGAAACCGCAACTGGTAAATTAAGTAGAATACTAATGAAGTTGGATACATGAAGAATCATACTTTCTTTATATTGTTGAAATTCTTCCCTATACGGATTTGGAATGATCAGTTGAGATTTTGATACCCTTTTTGAACCAGAAGGTGCGTGAGGTGTTGGTTGTGAATTTGAATTAGATGTCTTTCTTTTCTTCGGAGGGGGAAGTATAGATTGGTTGTTTCGGTAAGACGGTTTTTTAATGGGGTTGGTAACGATAGCATAAGATGGGGGTGGTAACGCTGGGAAATTATCGTTTGTATTAAGTAATGAAAACCTATTATTTGTGTCTATATTCACATATGAAGGATTATCTACCATGCTTTCAGCTTCCTTAAATGATTTGTTCTGTAAAGCCATGATTCTTTTTATATTATATTGTTTTCGGTACATAGGACATATTTTAGAAGTGGAAATGTGTTCCGTACTATTACAGTGTACGCAGAGAGTTATACTACAATGTCCATCTTCGTGTTCCCCTGAACACTTCTGGCACATTTCTTTGCCCTTACATTGGGAAGCTGTATGTCCATACCACAAACACCGGAAAGATTGAATAACAGGATGTATATATGGTTCTACCTTAAATCTTACAAGATTAATCACTACCTCTTTCGGTAGCTCATTACCCAAAAATGTCACAATTATCATCTGCCTATCACTAAGTTCGTATTGATTAGTATCTGGGTTCAATGACTTCCTCTTCATCCTCTTAACTGCAACTACTGCTTTGCTTGAAAACAACATGCGGATGACACCACTTCTACTGGTAAAGAAATGTCGTATATATGCAATTAAATCATTATTGACTACTACACCATGGTTTATCAGTTTATTAGCAATACTGTACGTACGGCAAACTACTTTTACTCTCCTCAAATCAATAGATTGTATTGTAAGACCCTGTATATTTTTTAGCGTTTATAATTTCCAAATCTGTTTATGTCTGTCTTCCCTTACAAGTCGATATCCATAAAATAACTACGCATGACGATTTATGAAGTTGAAAAACGTTGGCGCTATTTGTTTATATTGGAAAATAGGACTGAGCAGCTTCTCACGGTTACTACAAAGGCTATGCTGATGCCGAAAGTTTAATTAGGAGACAGTATGGTTTATTTATATTATCATCACACAGGCACTATTATTGAGACGGTTTGAATAAAGCGCTTTTAATATTTGCTGCCATTCGGGTTTTGGTAACTTTAGAAAACAGTGTGTTAGGTTTGTGTAGTGGTGCTACAAGAAGGGGTGAGTTTTCTCACGAGCTATACTTGTTACTGCGCACTTGGTATTATTATTTTCACTGTTAATGATATTTGAGATAACCTGGTTTGAGAGATGATTTAAAAACGATTATTGATTGTTGTAATTATTATTGATTGTTGCGTTGTCAGCCTGAGGTTTATTGGCATGTTTTGTGTTTCTTGTGGCTATACCTTGAGCAGGTCTGGGACCATTGCACGGCTTATAGGGTATTACGCAAGGCTCAATGTCGTGGGGGGACACCTCGCGTTTTGGTGTCCATTGCACTCCTCAGCATTGGAGCGTTTATTGCCAAGTGGTCTAGACCAGAGTACAAGAGAAATAGAGAGAAGGAGATTGTTGTCAATCTCGGTAGCGTTGTCGCTACTGTATTGAGTGAGTACTGTATTACTCATTGCACAACTCGATACGTTTGTTTGTTCAGGCACCATTGGCATTACAGTGCTCGGAACGAAAAGCCTTGCACATACTTCCATGGTCAGTGCGTTGTCGTCACTGGGACAGCATAACAATCTAGCAAGAATATTCTGATTAATTACTGGCATAATTATTATTGACGATTCTTTATGTATTTACTTTCTCAAGTTTGTGGACCAAGTATGCTCAGTGGCTTTATTTCATTTTCAGGTGCGCTACAAACCATCCTGATATGAGAGTCAGCCTATGGCCATGTGCCCATAAAAGGTTTTGTTATTTTACAATTGTTTTACCCATTTTATTAATTTTTTATATATTGTTAGTACAGTTAATTACCTTATATTAAATATGGCCATATTAAATCCATGACATTTTATTAATCATGTGCTACTATGACACGCTATCCATTTGAGTTTGACACCGACGTCTTACATTTCAGAAGTGGGATTTTACTGGGCTGGACTCGACTTCTTGATGGTCTTGGTGTACCTTTGTATTGCAAGTGTTGATATTTTTTCTCTACTCTTTAAAGGATACTGGCTATCCATATACATATCTACCAACCGTTATTATCATCCTGTTTATCATGCGTAAACGAGTGCGTGACCCTTCTTCGTCTGATGATTTTAATAACATAGGTAGTTCGGAAAGTACGAGTAGTAGACAAAATGAGGGCCAAAACAATGATTTGAATCGCTTTACTGAAGTTATGGCAGAGTTTTTTAGAACTAATACACGTAAACCGGAGACATCTGTTAAAGGAGACGTTATACCAATTTTTAATCCGGAAGATCGGGATCAGGAAATAGAGGCGTGGTGCTTAAAAGTAGATGAATTGCGGGAAGTGTTTGGCTGGAGTGAGGAAGCAACAATTTATTTTGCTTTAGGCCGACTTCGGGGCTTGGCTGAAATTTGGTTCAAGGGCTTACAAACCGTTAAGATGAGTTGGGTGGAATGGAAAGAAAAATTGCTACAGGCGTTTCCGTATAGAAAAGATTTTTGCGATAGTCTGACCGAAATGTTACGTAGATATAAGCGGCCCGATGAGACTTACTCAAAATACTTTTACGAAAAGTGTACATTATTGAGTAGATGCAAAATACAGGGGGCGGATGCAGTGTCGTGCATAATTGGAGGTATTGGCGACATTGTTGTTAAGACAGGAGCAAGAGCTGGACGACATCAAACTGCTGAATCTCTACACGAATTTTTAAATACAGTTGGGAATTCGGATACACCTCAGAAATATCAAAATAACAAGTTCCATTCGAGGCCCCCTAAACATTTTTCAACGATCTCAAAGAAGGTTAGGCCCAATTCTTCCTCCGATTATGCTAAAGAAAAGAACTACAATTCGGAAAACTGTTTTACATGTGGACAACCCGGACACGTTTCTAAATTTTGCGGTAATAAAGTCTCTAACCGAGACATACCATGTAGATATTGTTATCGCAAAGGGCATAACGAAGTAAATTGTTTTAAAAAGAAACGCGAGAGTCGAAATGAGGAGAATCCTAAGCCGATAGCATGACTAGGCAGGGACGATGACGCAGTTAACGAGAAGTATTTTAAGGACGTTATCATTAATAATTCTACTACATGTAAGGCTTATATAGATTTAGGAAGTTCTTGTTCGACTATTAGAGTCAGTAATGTTAGGCAACTAGGAGTGCCATACGATAAACAAGATATTAGCATTCTTAAAGGTTATGGGAATAGCGTTACGCATACCCTTGGATCAACTGAAGTATCTATAAAGATTGATCAGGTGGAGGCAAAAGTCAAATTAAACATTGTACAAGATAGCCTACAGAATGTACCTATGTTCATTGGTAGAAATTTTACAGAACTACCAAACATTTTAATTATCAAAGATAGCTCGACTATAAAGTTCATTGACACAAGTTTGAAACATAATGAGGACAATCACAATATTGACGCAGAACCTCCAGTTAGAAAAATTGTATTAAAACTAGAGAGGGACACCAATATACCCCAAAATCATGTCGGCAATGTAGGTGTATACTGTGAAAATTATGAAGGTGATCTTTTTATAGAAACAATATTATGTTCACAAGAAGGAAGAGAGTATTTAGTCCCTAATACGATTTTGCGCATAGAAACTACGAAGAGAACAGTTTTACCGTGCTTTAACTTATCCGACCATGACCTTAATTTCAGTAAACATGTGGTATTCGCCAGGGCATGGCCTTGTACGGAAAGTAGTACAGTTGTGGACTCCAGGGAATCAATATATAATCTAGCCGTGTCTAAAGTTCCTTTACTACCAAAGGATCAAATTGTAACTGGACAAATTCCCAGCTATTTTAAAGAACAACTGATAGCTTTACTTCAGGAATTTAGAGATTGCTTTGCTCAAGATACAGCAGAACTTGGATGCGCGAAATCAGCTGAGATGCAAATTGAATTACGAGACGATAAACCTTTTTCTTATAAACCTTATAGAATGGCAAGATCTGAGCAAGATTGTGTGCGGGATATTGTTGATGAATTATTAACAAATGACATAATAAGGGAATCAGATTCAAACTATTGTTCGCCCGTACTACTGGTAAAAAAGAAAAACGGAGAAAACCGGATGTGCATAGATTACAGGAAATTAAATTCAATGACTGTTAAAGATAATCACCCTTTGCCAAGAATTGATGATCAAATTGACAGACTACAAGGCGGTATATATTTTACAAGTTTAGATATGAAATCAGGCTACCATCAAATCCCAATGGCAGAAAATTCTAAAAGATATACTTCATTTGTTACACCTTCAGTACGAGTTTAACCGAATGCCTTTTGGTTTAACAAACGCACCTAGAACATTTCAGCGACTTATGAATCAAATTCTGAAACCTGCTGCTCATTATGCTGCTGTTTATTTAGATGACGTCTTGTTACATAATCGCACAATAGAGGAAGCACTGCATAGTTTAAAGAACATTTTACAAATATTCCGCAACGAGGGCTTAACACTAAATTTTAAAAAATGTTCGTTTCTAATGGATTCGGTTACTTTCTTGGGTTTTGAAATTAGTCAAGGCAAACTTCGTCCCGGTACAGAGAAGGTTAAGGCAGTCGAAGAGTTTCAAGCACCTACCTCTGTACATCAAGTGAGACAATTTATTGGTCTAACGGGATATTTTCGGCATTTTGTTAAAGATTACGCTATAATTGCCACGCCGCTAACAAATCTGACAAAGAAAACCGTTCAATGGCATTGGGGTGAACATGAAGACACTGCTTTCCGGAAGCTCAAAGCGGAGTTGATCAAGAGACCGGTTTTAGCATTATTCGATCCAACCTTACCTACCGAAGTACATACTGATGCAAGTATGTTAGGCTTGGCTGGCATACTATTACAATTACATCCTGATAAACGTTTCCATCCAACCGCATATTATAGTCGAAAAACAACGGAAACCGAGCAAAAATATCATTCCTATGAGCTGAAACGCTGGCAGTAGTTGAAAGCTTAAAGAAATTTCGCAGCTACCTATTGGGAATCGATTTCACTGTAATCACCGATTGTAATTCTCTAAAGGCAACTAGCGAGAAGAAACAAATAATTCCACGAATTGCACGATGGTGGCTTCAACTTCAAGAGTTCCGCTTTGATGTCAGGTTTAGGCCAGGTGATGAAACACGTTGATGCTCTTAGTCGCAACCCTCCTCCAACTAGTCAACAACCAAATCAAATATTTCATATCGAACAAGCAGATTTGGTACTATCTGGACAACTAACAGATTCTAAAATTGCTGAGATAAGACAAGTTCTGACGAAACCTCCACAAATTGATAGTGATAGACACATATACAAAAATTATGCGTTGCGCGAAGGGCGTGTCTACAGGATAACCGCAAAGGGTCTGCAATGGGTTGTACCTAAAGGAATGAGACATCAAGTTGTCCAAGCAGTGATGAAGAAGGAGTAGTTCTGTCAGATCCTGATGAAGATGACGTTGATGGACTCGGGACGAGTCAATAGTAGGATGGCCGAATGTAAGACCCTGTATATTTTTTAGCGTTTATAATTTCCAAATCTGTTTATGTCTGTCTTCCCTTACAAGTCGATATCCATAAAATAACTACGCATGACGATTTATGAAGTTGAGAAACGTTGGCGCTATTTGTTTATATTGGAAAATAGGACTGAGCAGCTTCTCACGGTTACTACAAAGGCTATGCTGATGCCGAAAGTTTAATTAGGAGACAGTATGGTTTATTTATATTATCATCACACAGGCACTATTATTGAGACGGTTTGAATAAAGCGCTTTTAATATTTGCTGCCATTCGGGTTTTGGTAACTTTAGAAAACAGTGTGTTAGGTTTGTGTAGTGGTGCTACAAGAAGGGGTGAGTTTTCTCACGAGCTATACTTGTTACTGCGCACTTGGTATTATTATTTTCACTGTTAATGATATTTGAGATAACCTGGTTTGAGAGATGATTTAAAAACGATTATTGATTGTTGTAATTATTATTGATTGTTGCGTTGTCAGCCTGAGGTTTATTGGCATGTTTTGTGTTTCTTGTGGCTATACCTTGAGCAGGTCTGGGACCATTGCACGGCTTATAGGGTATTACGCAAGGCTCAATGTCGTGGGGGGACACCTCGCGTTTTGGTGTCCATTGCACTCCTCAGCATTGGAGCGTTTATTGCCAAGTGGTCTAGACCAGAGTACAAGAGAAATAGAGAGAAGGAGATTGTTGTCAATCTCGGTAGCGTTGTCGCTACTGTATTGAGTGAGTACTGTATTACTCATTGCACAACTCGATACGTTTGTTTGTTCAGGCACCATTGGCATTACAGTGCTCGGAACGAAAAGCCTTGCACATACTTCCATGGTCAGTGCGTTGTCGTCACTGGGACAGCATAACAATCTAGCAAGAATATTCTGATTAATTACTGGCATAATTATTATTGACGATTCTTTATGTATTTACTTTCTCAAGTTTGTGGACCAAGTATGCTCAGTGGCTTTATTTCATTTTCAGGTGCGCTACAGACCATTCTGATATGAGAGTCAGCCTATGGCCATGTGCCCATAAAAGGTTTTGTTATTTTACAATTGTTTTACCCATTTTATTAATTTTTTATATATTGTTAGTACAGTTAATTACCTTATATTAAATATGGCCATATTAAATCCATGACATTTTATTAATCATGTGCTACTATGACACGCTATCCATTTGAGTTTGACACCGACGTCTTACAGTATATCCAAAATATCGTTTTTTAAATCTCTATTTTGCTGTAAGAAGTGGCCCACCTTTATCGGAAATAGCCTACCCAAATTTTTGTTTTTATGTTCCATGTAAACATAATAAGGACCTTTGTCGGTTGCTGAATACTTATTGTTAAGATCATAATGGTTAGTTATATCGCCTGACAAGTTGTTTATTGTCACGTCGGATATAATATTGGTGGTTGATCCTGTGGATGTGGGCGGCCCTTGGCCGCCCGACTGTTCATTCACAATAGTATCCTAAATTAAAATACAAAAATACCTTACCAATAGCTCGAGAATAAACAAAACACTAATACCACAAGAACTCGTGGAGAATAAAAAAGGAAATCCGCTTATCTATAGCACTCGGTGAATCGACCGTCCACTTTGAGCGTACGAAACGGACTGTCCACTGCACCTTTAAAAATATGATAACCTTACCGCAAATACGTGAAAAAAATGTTGTGCCAAACCGTCCAAAAGCATATTATCCCAAAATCGAAAATTTTCGCGAATACAATAGTCCCCTCAGTTGCGGTGTGGGAAGTAACGTGGTATTAATACAAAGCATTTACTTATCCGCACACATAAATATGGTGCAATATGAATATATTTAAAAAAAAGGGCGAAGCATTACAAAATGAAACAAAGTATACACGTTCATGGAGCAATCGAAATACACTTCCTGAAACCGGCATGCACCTTCAGTTGACATTCACTGCTAGACTTGAACTTGCTCGTGCCTGGACTACTGATCACTAGATCTGCTTTACTGGTATGTCCGAACAATTAAATCACTAATCATGTAATCAATACTCATTAGAAATCACTCAGTCGCAGTTGGCGCTGACAGCGCTCTGGCGCCGGGCTAGAATGTGGTTACCTTGCCAGACATGGGCGCCCACCTAAAAAGGTAGCCAGATGTAAAATTGTTATTTCCGTAACAAGTGCAGAAAAGTGCTTTATACCGGGTGTTTTCTCATACGTCGCCACCCCTCTTATCATTTTACTTCCCACACCGATAGGTGAAGCGAGTATTGTGATCGCGAAAATTTTCGATTTTGAGATAATATGCTTTTTGGGCGTTTTATGATGTCTACATAACGAAAATCCACGTCACTCATTTCAGTCGGTCTGTCTGTCTGTCTGTCGGTCTGCCTGTCTGTCTGTCTGTCTGTCTGCCTGTCTGTCTCTTTTTTATAGCCTCGTAATCTCAGCAACCGCTGCATGGATTGTGATGAAATTTGGACAGCGGTATACTGCGGGGAGGTAGTAGGTAATATTCCTCTAATTTTAAAAATCGGTGCATGGGCGGCAAAGCAAAAAACAAAAAAAAATTAAATATTGCTCAAACTTCGTTTTTAGGCGTTTTAGGGGTTCCTGATCTTTTTCTACTTCTTTTTGGGTGGGGGAGAAATTGGGGTGGTTGGAGGGTGAGGGGGTTGTAAAATTGAAAAATTTGTTGCCCTCATAATAGACTGTCCACTGAACCGTGAAGGAAGACCTAGCGACATAAATAACTTTTTTAGGTCCATCCGAACATTGCCTTGCCTACTACGGAAACCAAAGGATGCTTTAGGGGTTCCTATTCATTTTCTACTTTTTTGGGTGGGGGTGAAATTGGGGTGGTTGGAGGGTGAGGGGGTTGTAAAATTGAAAAATTTGTTGCCCTCATAATAGACTGTCCACTGAACCGTAAAGGAAGGCCTAGCGACATAAATCACTTTTTTAGGTCCATCCGAACATTGCCTTGCCTACTACAGAAACCAAAGGACAAAGGACAAAGAATGTTTGCTGGTGTAAACATACGAAAGTGTTGCCTTGTTACCATGGCACGTAGGGTGCCAAATTGTTAGCAAGAAGGGGGGGAGACTGTAACTTGTCTCTTATGTTGGGTGTTGGGACATTTAATGGAAATGCTTTTATCTCAAAGTATAATATCCTACCAGAAATATCACATAGTATAGTCAAACACGTAATATAGTCAAACCCGTGACTGTACTTTTCACACCTAGAAGTACCTAAAAGTTTAATAAACTACCAAGAATATCACACAATATAGTCACACCTGTGATTGTACTTGTCACACTTTGAAGTACCGGTGTTATCTTTACTCATGGGGGGCCCACCAGAATTAAGATTTACAACTATGAGTTATTTAAAGTTAAGAATAGTGGTACAACTACATGTAGTATCTATCATAGTTCTAAATGGTACAAAATGTGGAATGTATGCTCATGCTATAAATGATATGGTGAAATAGAGCAAGAGTGATAGTTTGCTACTATATAAGGCCTAAGGTGCTCCAAAGGTGGATACACTCCTTACCAGGGTAGGTAAATGATACGATATTAAACTTAATTAAAAATGAACTAATAAAATTATCTCTTCTAGGGCCATCATGAAGACTACGTCCGGGAAGGTGTCTTAAAAGCTAAGCTCCCACCTGATACTCCGTAAATGCAGTACCCACAGTACCACAAGTATACCAGCTCCAGGCGGTGAGGGTGTTGTAATGCCCATCCTAGTACAATACGCTAAGGGCTGTCTAAATATTCTTGACACTAGAGACGTAGGAAGAGCGATGAGCGTGCCAGATATAGGTGGATGGAAGATGATAAGACGGTAAGAAGATGATACGATGTAAAGATACGGTGTAAAGATGTAAAGATGTAAAGAGGCCTGCAAAGAAACAAAACATAGGCCTTAGTACTTGAAAAGGGCACAAAGACTGTGCGGTCGGCCACGAAGCACGTGGACGTACAGGTTACGTACCTTGATGGAGGGTGCCTCTCAAGTGAAGGTGAGTTGCCAATGCCCAGAATTCGTGATCCTGGATCCCTTCGCGGCTAGTGAACCCGAATCGGACAATTGGGAACCTGGTTGTGACGAACCTTTAAATCCGCTTCAGCGTGGTTTCCACAAGTTCGCCAGGTAACCTTTCACCTTGAAGAAAACTGGCCAAATGCGCGGTTCTCCCAGAAACTTCCAACGACGTCCAACGTCAGTCGTCACATCAAAAATGTCAAAGTGTCAACCACACTTCTGCTCAGACCTATTCTGTTCTTCCAGAATCAGAAATTTCTACCGACTTCCATCGTCAGTCGTCCCATCACAAACGTCAAAGTGTCAACCACACTTCTGTTCACACCTATTCTGTGCTGACCGTCAAGCGAATGTCAACCTCTAACCACACTTTTGATATGTAAACAAGACGCTGCGAATGTATTACTTTCGAACAAGATTGAGGTCTGATAACTCATCGGAATCAACTACAAAATGTACTAATTTCCCATATAATTTCAGGTACTACAGCGGCCATGGGGCACCAGTGGCTGAACAGGACCAAACCACCAAAATAGTTGAAACTGTGATTTGTACCATAGCACACTATGTCAGCTTCTGATCTGAATAAAGAGAAATACAGAACCTTTAGTACGCCCTTTATTCTGCTAGATATAGTAAGAAGTAGCCTCCGTCACACATAAGTTGAGGTAAATTAAGCATAAGATGAGTCAAGATAGGTAAACACAAGGTAAGATACTTTTGACCCGTAACAGCCTTAGATCGTTCTATATTGTGTAACGAGGAAACTGTTGAATTGATTTTAGTGAATTTTTGACTATAAATAGTGCCAGTGGCGGCGCAGAAGTAATAAAAAAACTAAAAATATGAAAACAGCTCAAACCTCGTTCTTAAGCGTTTTAGAGGCTCCTGATCATTTTATGTATTTTTTTGAGTGGAGTGAAATTGGGGTGGTTAAGGGTGGTGGGGGGTTGAAAAACTGAAAAATTTCTTGTACTCAAAATCGGCTGTCCACTAACCTGTGAAGGAAGACCTAGCGACATAAATCACCTTTTTAGGTCCATCCTAACATTGCCTAGCCTATTACGGAAACCATACGGGACTTTGAATTTTCTGTATACAAACGAGTATTTATTGCTTTAAATCGTTTCGTATTTAGTAACGTGGACACTATTAAATTGATTCTAATGAAATTTTGAAACAGTATTATTACCATGGTGAGGATGGGAAACGCGTACGTTTGTTAAAACTCGTTTCAGTGGCAGCGTATGACATGCACAGTGTTATTATCTTGGCGAGGATGGAAAAAATGTATGATTCTTACAAATCGTGTCAGTGGCGGCACAGCATTCATAAAATAACGAAAAATATAAAAACAGCTTAAACTTCGTTGTTAGGCGTTGGGTTCCCGATATTTTTTTTACTTTTTTTTGGGTGGGGGTGAAATTGGGGTGGTTGGGGGGTGAAGGGTTGTAAAACTGAAAAATCTGTAGTATTGGTAATAGCCTATGTTGCAAGGGATCTTAGACTAAAGCTTCATGTTATGGGAAAATAATAAACCGGTATCACTGTAATGTGTGGGAAGTACTGAGTCAATCAACTTGACTCCATTTTCTTTTTGAAGAGATAGAAAAAAGTTTTTATATGAAAGATTTATAGTTTTCTCTTGATATTCAGAATTAGACAAGAAGAATGTATTTATGATAAGTAAAAAGTGCATATATTCACTGTACCGGGTGTTTCCTCCTCGTACTTCGCCACCCAACTTATCTTTTTTATTTGAAGAGATAGAAAAAAAGTTTTTATATAAAAGTTTTGACAGTTTCCTCTTGTGATTTAAAATTTGATACGAACAAAAAGAAAAAATAATAAAATCCCGTTTTTCGTATAAATTTACACCCTGCATATTATATCACGGAAATAAATATATTTTATTTTTCTTTCAAAAATATAGTGTTCGTGCACACTATTTTGAGGATTTTTTTTAAATATTTAGCTTCAAAGTTTCTAAAATGTGGAAGTAAACCTCAGCCCACTATAGTCATGACGGCCGAAAAGTGTAAATAGTTTCCATTTTTATTGTAAAACATGCCGTTGAATTATTGTAATAGAAATCAAAGCTTTGAAAGTTTATTTTATAAGAAATTTAACAGTACATATACCTCAAGCAACAAGAGAGTACAGGGCATTATTTGGCGAAACTGTGCCGTCAAAAAGCATGTTCAAATATTATACAGAGAACAAATTTATGGATGAAGAGTTGGATATTTTACTTTTCTTTTAAGGTATGAACAATAATTATTATAATTATATGTTTTAAAAATTTTAGGTTTTGTATTAATTTATAGAAAACCCAGGAACCGCCCCAGAAACTGCAGGAAAATATTTTGGAAGGTCAAAAAAAGATACATTTAACTCTTAAGAAATACGGATACCACCCTTATGAAATGTTACCCATTCAAGAATTCACTGACGAATATAAGATCAGAAGGCTGCGATTTTGCTAGGATATGATAGGACGATTTGAAAAAGATCCTGATATTTTAAAAAAGATTTTGTATTTATAGCTGATATTATAAGATAACAGGCACAACAGTCATCTCTGTGGCACGCAGCATCCTCGGATTCTAGCAGAAAAAAAATCGGAGATGACCAGCGATCCACGTTTAGTGTGGCACCCTTAATAGCCGATTGATTGGGTCAATTATTTTCCGAGGTGAGCTAACAGGGGAAAGATACCTAAATATTTTGTAAAATGAAATTGAGAATTTTTGGAAGTTTCCCCTTAACGCAATTTAACCCCGTCATTTGGCAGCAAGACGGTGCTCCCCCTATAGTGTGACCAATTATCTTAATGACCGATACCAAACATGGATTGTGCGATATGGACCAGTTTTATGGCCATCAAATCGTCCAGATTTGCCTCTCCTCGGTATCTTTTTATCCGAACATCTTAAATAATAAGTCAACGTAGTGGAAAATCGAAATTTGGAGGATTTGGTGCAAAGCATTTTACAAACAAACGACAACAAACAAACATTCTCTAAACCCTAAATTTTTAGTAAATACCATTAATAACGTTCCCGCCGATTATCAAAAGTGTAATGAAAATAACGGCAGACACATTATAAGGTTATCTTTGTTTGCAATAATCTAGTAATTATAATTTATTTAGACTTGTTTGCGAAATTATTTCTCTAAATTGGTTTCCTATATATTTGAACGTGCTTTTTGACAGCACAGCTTCGCCAAATAATTTCCTATATTCTCTTCCTGTTTGAGATATATATGTTGTTATTATTTTTGTAAAATAGGTAAACGTATAAAGTCAAGTTTTATTTTCATTATAATAATATAACAGCAATTTTTACGATAAAACTGGAAGCTATTTGCACTTGTAAACAAAGCGATGGGTTGATTGTGGGTTGAGGTTTACTTCCACATTTTAGAAACTTTGAAGCTAAATATTTAACAGACCTTTCAAAATACCCTATTCGCTTGTATTTGGTCGTTTTCTATCGTTTACAGTTGTTATCTGCTTGCTTTCTGTTGTTTTGAGCTGTTTTCTGATCTTTTCTGTTGTATTCGGCTGTGTTTAGTCGTTTTTTATTGTTTTCCGCTGCTATCTGCTTGCTTTCTGTTGTTTTGAGCTATTTTAGATTCTATTCGGTTGTATTTGGTCGTTTTTTATCATTTACGGTTGTTATCTGCTTGCTTTCTGATGTTTTGAGCTATTTTTGATTCTATTTGGTTGTATTTGGTGGTTTTCTATCGTTTACAGTTGTTATCTGTTTGACTTCTGTGGTTTTGAGCTGTTTTCTGATCTTTTCTGTTGCCATTATATGCTTGTTTTCCGCTTTACTGAGCTGTTTTCTGTCCTTTTCTGTTGTATTCGGTTGTCTGTGGTGGTTTTCTGATGTGTTTCGATGTTTTCTATTGTATTTAGACGTTTTCTGTTGTTTCACTCTGTTATCTGCCTGTTTTATGTTGTTTTGGGCTGTTTTCTGTTCTATTCCGTTATATTCGAATGTATTTGGTTATTTTCTGTTGTTTTGCGCTGTTGTCTGCTTGTCTTCCGTTGTTTTGAGCTGCTTTCTGTTCGTGTCGGTTTTATTCGGTTGTATTTGGTTGTTTTCTATTGCTTACCGCCCTTTTGTGTTTTGTGCTTATATTCTGTTGTTCTGAGCTGTTCTCTGGTCTTGTCTGTTGTACTTGGTTTTGTTTGATGGGCTTCTGTGGTGTCTTAATGCCTTCTGTTGTATTTAGTCGTTTTCTTTTGTTTCCCGCTGCTATCTGCATGTTTATATATATTGTTGAAAACAAGAGGAAAAATATGTTCTTTCGGTGATATAATATACCGGGTGTCCCATTTAAAAAAATATAGCTTTTTGTTCGTATCAAATTCTAAATAACAAGAGAGAACTATAGAACTTTTGTATAAAAACTTTTTTTCTATCTCTTCAAAACAAAAGATTGGTGGCGAAGTATGAGGAAAGACCCAGTACAATGAATATACGAGTATGCACTTTTTGCTTAATATATACTTTCTACATGCAAACTACTTTCTTTTCATGAGGTCTATTTGACTATTTCGGACTGCCATAGTCTATACGATTTTTGGGTATCACAACGTTTCGATTGACTTAATAACTTCATCTTCAGGTGAGAACAGATGAATACGTTCCTTTCTTGACTATTAACTCTCGACTTTCTGACATGTCGTTCTTCGAGACTTCTTTTTATTGTCCGGTGTGGTGTGCCAGTTCAGTGGCGCCGGTTTTTGCTGTCATGGATGTTCGATAGTAATTAATATACTTGCCACGTTTATAGACAATGGAAGTCCGAAACAACCCTTTTGAAATATCTACCTGTAGAATCAACTTCTTCTGAGTTCGATTTTCACTTGTCGATCTATGAATGAAGTAGACTGTATTTGGAGTATGTAGTTTGATGCTCGATTTTAGTTACAACTTGATTAAAACTGAATTCGGTGTAACGCATTACACAATAAATCGATGTTTTCTGACGAAATAGGTAAGGTGAAAAATACACAACCACAATTCCATGTTATGTGAATGGAAACATGGGAACGTGAGGTTGCTCCAGTGCATCACGACATGCCGTGCATCACCAACAAACCTACAGGATTGGATCTACCTTGTCGAACTTGGGCATGTCTTAGCGGAATCAGAACCAATTCGTCGGTCTCCGCACGTAGTGGCGTATCTAGCATTTTGCAAATTTTACAGGAGAAGGAAAAAACGGAATTAAGCATCAAATGGAGCTTAAAATGATATCGAAGTAATTGAGAGAGCTTCTTGTAATTTTTTGCTAAGACAGCAATGCTGGGAATCTAAATGTTGAGATGTTTGCAGTTTCTCCAAAAATATTAGTTTCTGGGAAAAAAAAAATTTAATGCAGTTACGCCACTTCGTGAGATCTATGTTTCTCTTCAGTATATAGTTACGCCATTATGTGGCTTTTCAAAATATAAGTAATGCAACCTTCTTGTCAATAATAACTTTATTCGATGATAGATAAATACAAATTATTGATAGTAAATAATTAGGGAAATAGTAAACAAAATAGGAAAATGATGTTTTTCTGAAAAATATCCATAAGTGTTATCTCCTCTATCGTCTCTTTCAATCCTCATCCTCATGAGGCAGAGAATAATAGAATTGTTGCATTTCGGGTAATCGGACTACAGGGGTTTTTCCTTTACATAGGGAAGTTAGGTCATCATATTTTTTTTTGATATCTTGATATATCCAACGTTTAGTGGCTTCAACGGTAAAGTGGAAAGACCGCCTTTAATGCGCTGCTTCAGCTTGAAACTGTCATATTCACGGCCTTGGTGACTACATTTA
The DNA here is from genome assembly GCA_951848785.1 of Callosobruchus maculatus. NCBI lineage: Eukaryota > Metazoa > Arthropoda > Insecta > Coleoptera > Chrysomelidae > Callosobruchus > Callosobruchus maculatus. The sequence goes on along the minus strand of CATOUR010000142.1, from coordinate 1,235,512 downwards.
AAATATATTGTTGTTCCTGTCCGAATGTTTTGAAATCCAGGAAGTCCTTATAGTGCATGGGATTGACAAGATACGGTTGTTTAGATCGAGCAAAACGTATTACTGGGTACAGTTGACTAGGTGTGAAAAGGTCACCGGAATGAGAAACAGCATGACTGATGGCACTATGGGCCGAATCTCCCTCATTCTGACCATGATTCGTCTCAAAAAATCTGAGACAAACTTGAGTTACAGTACCCATATTCCGGTCTGCTGTTTTTTGGTAGGGCATCAGCTTTGCTAATGGAATGCCCTCTGTGTCGGAAGTGTCGGAAGATATCGCTTTATTTTCTATTCCAGGTTTGTTTTTTTCTGAATTGCCAGGGTTAATTAATTTTGCAAGGGGAATATTATCCTCTGATTCGGTGCCACTAGCATCCTCCTGTTCCTCAATTGCTAAGATGGTACCTTTATATACTTTTCTTCGATACTTCATTTTTACCATATTTCCAACCTTAAAGTTGTTACGTCCCACTGTTTTCAGGTCTTTCGAGTCAACGACATTTTTTGACTCATCTTCCCACTGCACTAACACATCCATGTTTCGGTATTTTGAAATCACAAATATTAAACTCGGTGGTTTTGATGAAACACTAATAAACAATACACTCGTTTTATAAGATTTTGAACTAACTGTTGTCAAAAAGTCCTCAATTTTAACCCGTCTTATAAAGTTTTGCAGGATGAAAATCAAACGATGCTTTTGCGAGCATGTGGATACAAAGTAAACACTTTTATAGGTTATGTTCACCTGACACGTGCTTCATTGTTATCAGATACGCCAGTACGTGCTGTACGTCAAAATTGAAATGTAAAGAAAGTTAGTTTTGACGTAGAGGCGTAAGTCACATACGCCACTATGAGACGAATTTTTTTTACTTCTGTCACTTACGCCACTTTTTTGTAATGAAATTATGGGCTAACGGATTGAAGTACACTTACGCCGCTTCGTGAGGTGAAAAAGCAGACAAAGATACATAGAAATTCGGCGTAAATGAAATTTTGAATTTTTGTCAGTTACGCCTCTACGTGAGGAGACCGACGAATTGCGGAAGAGTCGCCAACCCCTTATACAGGTGGAGCAAACTTCCTTCAACGACAGGCAGACCATCAAACATATAGTGCAACACTGCCCAATAAGGGCATATTCAGACAATTCAGAAGATTTCCGGATGGCAACGCAGGAGGCAATTGATTATATGTCAAGCCTGTCCAATTGTCGGTGAATTGGTCCAGCCTGTCTATCTGTTTTTGTATTTAGTTGATAAGTAATGTCCACACATACAATGTTTTATATTCATATGTAACCTATTATCAATATCATTATAATAATATGTACTGTGATGTAAGCTATACGCTTAAATAAATGCACAATGTCGTTGACCAGGGAGGATGGACATGCATACTCGATTTCTGCAAGCACCGATTTTTTTAGACTAGGTACATACTAAAATTTTTTTCAGTACCACCCGATCTATGCATAGCCTCCCTCAAATCTCACAAGCTTTAAAGTGAGACCTGTAAGGGTTACTCGAAGAGTGATGCCTAGGTCTGGGTTTAACCTGCAATTTTGTCTTTGAAGGTGTAAATTGCATTGAGTAAGTTCTTAGAGGTGTTCAATTCCTCTGTCACTATTACTTCTCATATCGATCGCGAATTTTTTTTTATTTTGAGATAATACGCTTTTCTACATATCTACATAAAGAAAATCCCCGTGACTTATTTCAGTCGGTCTGTCTGCCGGTCTGCCTGTCTGTTGGTCTGTCGGTCTGTCTATTAGCGATTTTATAGCCGCGTAATCTCAGTAACCGCTGCTTGAATTGTGATGACATTTGGGTAGCGATATGCGGTGCAGTCGTAGTAGATAGAACTGCTGTAATTTTGGAAACTGGTGCATTGGTGACAGAGTAAAAAACGAAAAATTATTAGAACCCCTCCAAGCTTCAATTTTAGATGTTTCAGGGGTACGTGATCCTTTTCCGTTTTTGGTTTTGCAAGGAGTGAAGTCGAGTTGGTAGGGCGGGTGGGGGTTTTAAAACTCAAATATTTGCGGTATTCATAAAATACTCTTGTGATAAAAAATTACTTTGTTGATATCGTGTGCTTTTTAGATCTATCCGAATGCTGCCTTTGATTTTTTGTATTTATGGAATAATTTGATACCTACATATAACGCGTAACTTGGAAACTCGAACTTGATCTTGACGAAATTGTGACACCTTATTACTACCGTGGAGTAAATGGTAACGATGTATTGTTGCCAATGGCAGATGAGAAATCAATGAAAGACAAATGTTTCAAAATCGCTCAAACTTGACGCTATTTTTTTAAGTAGTAGAATCTCGTATTTTCAGACTCATGTTATATATCAATTATTTTTCATTATTCTACAAAATTGTCCTTTCGGTACACTTTACAAGAACCACCTGCAGTATCAAGCTTAATATTTCGTAAAAAAGAAGTAGGTGAAGTTTGTGCCTATGAAGACTTCTGATGTGTACGGTTAACTACCATTTTGAAAAGTGTAAGTGGGCTAATCTGATTTTCTTTACGATAGAGTATATGCCAAGATCCTCTATCTTCGTATGAACAAGCACAGGTGTATTAGCTTTTGTGTCAACCCTGTAAAAACATATTATATTCAATTCGGGGTACAGCAGGGCAACAACATCGCTGTGCTATTGCGCAAGAAGCAATAATCTAGAGAACCGCAAAACTATTGAAATCACTTTGCAATTCAAAGGCACTAATGCTATCACAATGCAGTAACTATCACACGCCTCAGTCATTTGAGCAACACACCTGGACAGCATAATACTGATGTAGTAGTATGCATTAAAATGACATTGCAGGTGATAAAAAGGCAATAAAGATGTAAAATAATAATACCAACAATACATATACATGCATAAGTAATTGATATCTGGAAGGTGCTTTCTATAGTGGGTGCAATTTTTTAAAATCATTCATACACATTCGATGCAATAAAATACTGACTTATTGTCATTCTTTATGCGTACGCCATGTATGTTTGTTGGAAATCATAAAGTGGTGTAAAGTGTGATAATAATGACTACTTAATCATGCTAATTACAAACAATATCAGTACCAAGAAACTGATAGCTACATGCATATATATGTTTGTTATTTATTCAGCTAGATGAAAAATTCTCGGAACAGTAAAATAATGTATAAATGTGTACTGGGTGTTATATTAAAGCAGATTACCTGTCGTGCCTCAATAGACTGCTGACACGCAATCGAAAAACCTAGTAACTCGAGTTACTAACCTAGTAACTCGAATTACTAGGTTTTTGCTTTTACTTCCCACACCGATAGGTGAGGGGAGTATTGTGATCCCGAAAATTTTAGGTTTTGAGATAATGTACTTTTTGGGCGTTTTATGATGGCTACATAACGAAAATCCACGTCACTCATTTCTGTCGGTCTGTCTGTCGGTCTGTCTGTCGGTCTGTCTGTCGGTCTGTCGGTCTGTCGGTCTGTCGGTCTGTCGGTCTGTCGGTCTGTCGGTCTGTCGGTCTGTCGGTCTGTCGGTCTGTCGGTCTGTCGGTCTGTCGGTCTGTCGGTCTGTCGGTCTGTCGGTCTGTCGGTCTGTCGGTCTGTCGGTCTGTCGGTCTGTCGGTCTGTCGGTCTGTCGGTCTGTCGGTCTGTCGGTCTGTCGGTCTGTCTGTCTGTTGGCGTTCTTCTAGCCTCCTAATCTCAGTAACCGCTGCATAAATTTCGATGAAATTTGGGTAGTGATATGATGTAGGGTCGTAGTAGGTAATGTTGCTACAATTTTGAAAATCGGTGCATGGGCGGCGGAGTAATTAGCAAAAAACGAAAAATTTCAAATATGCCTCAAACTTCGTTTTTAGGTGTTTTAGGGGTTCCTGATCATTTTCTACTTTTTTTGGGTGGGGGTGAAATTGGGGTGGTTGGGGGGTAGGGGGTTGTAAAGCCGAAAAATTTGTTGTACTCATAATAGGCTGTCCACTGACCTGAGAGAGAAAGACCTAGCGCTATAATACACTTTTTTAGGTCCATCGGAACATTGCCTTTTGTATTACAGGAACCAAGGGACTTAGAGAATTTTCCGATGTATACATACGAGTAATGCTTTAGATCGTTCTGTATTTTATAATGTTGAAATTACTGAAGTGATGTTAATGATATTTTGGCACAGTATTACTACTGTGGCGAGGAAGGAAAACGCGTCTGATTTTTAGAAATCGTCTCAATGGCGGCGCAGCAATATTAAAAAAACTAAAAATATGAAAACAGCTCAAACTTCGTTTTTAGGCGTCTTAGGGGTTCCTGATCATTTTCTACTTTTTTTTGGGTGGGGGTGAAATTCGGGTGGTTGGGGGGTGGGGGGTTGTAAATCTGAAAAATTTGTTGTACTCATAATGGGCTGTCTACTGACCTGAGAGAGAAAGACCTAGCAGCATAATACACTTTTTTAGGTCCATCCGAACATTGCCTTGCCGATTACAGAAACCAAGGGACTTAGAATTTGTGGTGTATACATACGAGTGTTGTTTTAGATCGATATATTATTATATTGCGTATCGCAAAAATTATTGAATTGATTTTAATGAAATTTTGACACAGTATTACTACCGCGGCGGGGATAGAAAACGCGCATGTTTTGAAAAAAATCATGTCAGTGGCGGCGCAGCAATAATAAAAAAACTAAAAATATAAAAACATCTCAAACTTTGTTTTTAGGCGTTTTAGGGGTTCCTGATCATTTTCTACTTTTTTGGTTGAGGGTGAAATTGGGGCGGTTGGGGGGTGGGGGGTTGTAAAACTGAAAAAATTTGTTGTATTCATAATAGTTTGTCCATTGAACTGTTGAAAAAATACGTAGCGGCATATTACACTTTTTTAGGTCCATCTGAATATTGGCTTGCCTATTACAGAAACCAATTTTGTGATGTATACATACAAGTTTTGCTTTATTTCGTTCTATGTATTTTTCGTAAAGCGAAAATTATTGAATTGATTTTAACGAAATTTTGACACCGAATTTAGTGCCGCGGCAAGAATGGAAAACGCGTCTGTCTTTGAAAAATCGTCAGTGGCGGCGCAGCAATAATAAAAAAACTAAAAATATAAAAACAGCTCAAACTTTGTTGCTAGATGGTTTGGAGGCTCCTGGTCATTTCGCATGGTTCAGTTGAAGCATGAAGAAAAAAAATGTGGCGTCCTACTTCTAAAGAGGGAGACGCAAGAAACTATTTACGAGAGGTTTTTGTGTTGGATGTTTTTTGCGAGCGGCTGGGCGATGATTTGGTTGCAAGGGATTTCAAACTATAGCTTCATGCAATGGGAAAATAATAAAATGGTAACATCATTATGTGTGGGAAGTACTGAGTCAATCAACTTGACTCCATTTTTTTTATATACATATTGCATCACCAGCTCGAGCTCCATTTATAGCTATTTATAGCTTTCAAATCGGACTGCTAGTTTCGGAGATATTGAGACATCAGTTTCAGTAATGGGATATGCTAGAAATGTATATTTATGTACATACTTGAGTTTATGTGGATGCCCGAATGAACGGAGACATGTGTGTAATCGTAGAACCTAGTAAGTCTAGTTACTTAAAACCTAGAAATCAGAGTTCTTGAATAAGAGATAGTAGACTTGTGTCTGCGGCTTATTCAAATTTGGGATTAAAAACTAAAAGCATAGCGAACACTCTTATGAAAATTGTTCTTGAAATTGTGGTTTTCGTAACTTTGGTTATATTTAAAAGCCTAGTTGAGGTTGAAATTGATAGAATAGCAACTCGAAACGCTGAAATGGTGAACTGTTATAGCAGCAATGATTCTACTAAAGTGCCAGTACGCTGCATTGACGTATCACTTTGGACTATTTATTGTTTGTATGATGTAATAGTAAGTAAAGATAAAGCAATACAGTAAGGTGCGGAATTGCTAGAACCTATTCCGGGGATGATGTCTGGAGGCTCTATACTGCCGATATGCAAAAATTATTGATTAGAATGAAAAAAAGTAGTCATTTATAGTCGGAAGGCTGAGAATATTTCATAAAACTTTTGCAAATCTGAAACCTTAGAGTCAGAATAACTGTATCTTGTGGCATTAAGCAATTAAGGGAAGAAATGATCCAGATGCTGCGTCTGCTTACTACAACCTATTAATCAGCTTAGATGCAGAAACAAAGCATTTTATATTTGGAACTGATAAATGCACAACCCAAAACAAAACATAGATACTTCTTACTACATGTTCAACATTTGTCAATGACGACTGGGGAGAAACCACAAACTTCAAACATTTTGAGCCGGGATATAACTTTATGGAAGCTGATTCAATTCATGGCCGTATGGGTAAAAAAAAGAATAAGAAGCAGAAATCTTCAGTTTTTAGAATCTTGGAAAGCTGGTCAAGTCTTCAACAAATTTGACAACGTACTAAGTTTGCATGCTGAGCACTTTGAAGCCTTCTAACATTGATGTATTATACGGAAAAAATGAGTTTCGCTACCAAATGTCATCCAATTGGATGACATTAAATCTGTAAATTTTTAAAGAAGAAGCAAAAAACTGTATTTCAAAAATTGAGCTAGAAACACGGGTTTTCTGGAACTACAGTCATCAACCCAAAATTTAAAATGGAGATACCTAAGTCGGATATTGCGGCTCGTGAAGTAAATTCAAAAAAAAGGAAAGCCATTCTGACAACCCTTGTAAAGCACATGCCGACCAGTTCGCCAAGTTCAGATGAGGTGGAATGGATGAATGAATGAAGGAGGGAGAGAGGCTTTCTGGAGACCAGAACCACGGGCCCTTATGCATCTCTCCTTACCCTAGTTCCCAAGTCCAACCTTCATCACAAAGTTGCGGATGGCCTTGGGTCCTGACCATCTTATATCCTCAGGTGCAAGAACCCTTGAACCTAGTATGGTCTGCCTGTGATACCCAAGGGCTCCACAACGTCATAGAATGTGTGCCGAGGACGCTTCCTCCTCGCCACAACGTGTGCACTTCGGGTCACTTACCACTTCCATCACGCACAAGTGACGTTTGAAGGTGTTATGGCCGGATTGCAGACCGACAAGTCGGCTTCTGTCCAGTGAGAGACAGAACCACCCTACCTTGACCAGAAGTCCTGAAATAAGTTCTCTAGCTTGGCGGAGATGCTCAGAGATTCCTCTTCATCTCGTAAGTTGCTGGTTTTGCAAGCACACGTCTATTTTCCTTCTAATGGTACCTGCTGCCAGCCCAACAGCCGGCTCAGGACTCCAGAAATTATTCCTCGACCCTCGCCTTGCGAGCGCGTCCGCCATTTTACTGCCACCAACTCCAGCATGACTCGGCACCCACATACATAAGTGATATCTGATGTCATCCAAGACCTTCCTGCATTGCAAAACGGGCCTTGATTTAAATCTAGAGGCACTTAATGTTTTTAGTGCTGCCTGGCAGTCAGAGCAGATGGCGATCCGCCTGCTAGGCCCCAGAGATGAGCTGGAATATTCAGTTAAAACGGCGACCACTATTCAATTCAATTGTTTTGTTTGCCACATGAAAATATGCAATGATTTTAGCTTTTACTGTTTCCTATATGTTGTTTCATAGTTGTTTTCGAAGTGCTTTTACGTTTGTACTGTTGTATAGGGTTTTAGTTGATTAGCGATTTTAAAGACCGTTCTTATACCTACTGTTAGCTGAATGCGCCTATATTTTTCCATTCTTAAGACTGTTTTCATGACTCTTTGTTCAACAAAAGTCGAATAATTATGCTGTTACAATTACAAATGTTCTTATGTCCGACAAATGTATGACAAATGTTGACACTCACGTGTCCCCAGTAAATATAATAACCATCAAGCGAATCACGATGAAAACCTAGAAGTGACAAGGATCAGTTTTGTCTCTTTACCTTTTATTGCATCTTTAACCCCTAAATTAAGTAAGTTATTTAAAGGCCTCCCTTGTAAGTTCGCACAAAGAAATGTCAAACCTATTGCTTTACTTCACAGCAAAGTGAAATCTCCCTTAAAAATATTAGAAAAAACAAATTAATGTAGTTTACCAAATTAACTGTGCAAATTGTGATAGTGTTTATGTTGGCCAAACTAGTAGATCACTAAATGGATGTATAATTTCACATAAAAGTGACTATAACACGAATAAACTTTCATGTGCCTTAACAGAACATGTCATAGTATCCAAACATAACATGGATTTCGAACATGCTAAAGTCTTAGAATGTGAAAGCAACTTTTTCAAAAGATGTTTTCTAGAAATGGTACATATCCAGAGAAATCAAAATGCAATGAATAAATGTACGGACATCAGTGGTTTAAGCAACATTTACACGTATCTTCTACTGTTGGAGAAAATTAAATTCACGATTCTAAATGATTCAAGTACCGAGGTATCGTTAATAGAAGGGCATGTCGGCATTTAAGACAATTTTCACATCCTTTCATAAATTTTCACCAAGTCATAAACCCCTGCACATACGTTGTTTCTAGGTTGTACCATAACAATAAAAATAATTAAAGGTTGGCATCTCATTTCAGTTGAAATATATCAGGAAGGGGTTGAATTTTTTCATTTTTATTTTCCCCACCTTATCATACGTAAACATCTTATTAGCTTTCCAGCGGTATTTTGAATTTCTCGCTATGCGTTGTTTGATCATGCGCAGAGACTCACATCTGTCACCTATTGGTATCTCTGTAGAGTGGTCAAACCACGGGTACCTATGTGTGAAGTTCTATGAAAGACAGTACAAAACGAAACATCTGATTTTGTCACCTGTCAGTATTGAGGTTTTGTGCGTTTGAGATGACAAACACCAACATGGTTGTCATCCCAAATGTCACGTGTCAATCAAAGAATTTTGCACTTTTAAGTTTTGTGATCTCTATTTTATTGTTGTGTGGTCCAACAGGTTACAAAATGGTGGTTCCTTCCGTTCTCGTGATAATGCTTCGGCCACCTGAATTATTTTAAAATGTTTTAGTTGTCTTGTTTTATGAATTTTAACTATGTGACCGTGTCTAAATGTTATTTTCTCCTAATGGAAGATATGTAGAATTAAGAATAAGGATAGTTACCCGTTCTACTGCATTGTAGCTGACTACAGTACATTCAATCCCAAGACAGACTCCAAATAAACAGTCGCATGCAACAGTTGCGTGGTTACCGTCCAGCTATAGTCCAGTGCAATTATGAAATTTTATATGACTATTTAAAAGAGTTGCCCTATGAGCCCATTGCAACTCAAAAGTAGCCAATTGCCAGTTTGAAATTATCATTAGGCAATGAACACTTGACATTGCATATTTGGAACTACTTTCCAGTCAGCCTTGGAGATTTTGACTTGTCAGATGATAACACACAATCTACACATAGTGTACTGGACTATTAGGGACCCCACCGACACGAGCCGATCACGCACGCGGGCTTGTTTTCATTTGGTCTGGCTTGGCTGTGAATACAGTATAGATCACCACGTTCCAAGAAAGTGAGCATGCTTTCTTTGTTGAACCTCACATGTTCAACATATATTAAAAACTTTATTTTATAGTACTATTGGTTTAACTTTGGGTGTTCTTCTGTATTTTGTAGAATCCAGATGAAGAAAATAAAATTTTTCGAAAGCTTGATTTAAACGAAGAGTACTCCTGCAATTGAGCCCCCTGTTTTGGTTGTGTTGACCGCATATCCAACTATTTCTAGTTGTCTGTTGTAACTGTGTCGGTCACGACTCACACCTCCTTATTCTTATGTCTGTATGATAAGCTACTAGGTTAATACGAATTCATTGTATATATCTTATATACATATTATTTGCATAAATTTTAATCTAACTGGTAACGTTCATCTCAAAACTTGACTTAAAACAGTTTTACTAGGCTGATGACAAAAAACGAACTAGACAATTTGATGCACAAAATATGAATAATTTGATGTAGAAACAGGATTACTAATCTTTCCTTTTGTAGGTTGGCTTTCGATGAAGTACACCCATTCTACTTACTATGTTATTGGTAAGATTAATGAACCATAGACGAATATGCCGTGCGCTACTATCCAAAATTTAGTTTCTTCAGTGCCGTTTCGTTATCAAAAGCGTATAGTCAACAATTGGCTACTCTTTTAACAATTAAGGCTTTATATTATTATAAACCTTCAATATTTGTAATTTCAAAATTGTTGAATGAAATAAAAAATCGTTTTATTGAAAATTTCTTTACTTTAGTTGCACTAACAAACATACTTTCGGAATAAATGGTTGTATCCTAGCTTGTTGAACATTTCGTAATATCCTATTTGAACTGTGAGAGCCACTATAACGCCCTAGCTAAATGAATTTTGATTTCCAGAGCTGTTCGTTTTACCTTGATAATTTCATAAAAGTTGCTTCACCTTTATCCAATAGTGTATATGTTGTTTTTTGGACGGACCAGTAAAGCGTAATAGATGCATAACCCATTCATTACTTTAGTTAGTCTGCAAGGATTGTTATAGCTGGCATAGCATGAATTATTATCTTGTCGAAAAAATAGCATCTGCCTCTTCCTTTTCCTGGACACATTTGCATGTTACAACGATGTTCCGTATCAAAGACTGGCACAGATACAGTTTAGAGCATCCACACATCCACCGTCAATCTCATTACAAATCCCAGTAATCTTATCTGGGTTTGCCATCTGATTCCCAAGCGAAATGCACATCGTACATGTTTTACTCATCGCGCAGACCGGACGCTATACACTGGAAAATTAGATTCTTTCGATTCAGCAGACTTATTAGTACTATCACAGAAGTCATGAGAAACCCGAAACGGGAGTTCATTTTGCTTCATTTATCATAGATCGGGAGAGTACTGTAATTGAAATAAAAAATTATTTTATTTCTGAATAAATATTCAGCTAGTTAAAATCTACAGTAAAATGTCTAGGTCTTGACTTATAATCCCTAACCCCCCCCCCCCCCTAATAGAAGTAGTAGTGATGGGGAGGCCTCTTTTGCCATTACCACTGAACCAATTGAAAACTCTAAAGGCTATGTCCGAGAAAGCTCCTTGTTGAACTTACCAGACCACCTTACGAAGGTCGACCATCTCACTGAATAAAGTGGCTTCTCATCGAACTCCATCGTGCTGAATATCTGAACCTTGAGATTGCGATACGTGGTACATTTGCCCAGCAAGTGGAACGCTTTTCCATCCTCCTCCCAGCATCTGGGGCATGTGGGGTCCCCTGCCACTCTCATGAGTGACAAATTAATATCTATTCAGCCGGCAATGGCCAGTGAGAAACCCCACCAAAATTTTGAGCATAGCTCTGCCACAGCATAGTAAGCAACCAGCATAATATCTCTGAGGATTTCCCATATAAGAATGGTTCCCACAGAATTTGACCTTGGGATGATTTTACGGATGTCAAGTTTGGGTAGAGATGCGAAAATGAAAATATCGATACCGGTACCAACTCGATATTTTTTAGCCAAATAGGCGCGTTTGGTTCGTACAGAGCATTTTGTGCAACTGATTACACTCTTCAATAATTATATAATTATTTTCGATACCGATACAAAAGTATCGATACCAGCTTGGAATGCCTCAAAAAGTATCGATGACAAAAATACTCGATATTAGTGCAGAAGTATCGAAGTATTGTTAGCATCCCTACAAAAAATCATACAAAAGGGGGGATGCGCGTATAATTACCTACAACTTGAGTTATTGTGCTGGTCGTTTACTATGTTGTGGCTCTGCCTTCATTCACAAGCCAATAGCGTTCAGGTATGAATCTTTTAGCTTGCCTGAAGTCATCTCTTTCTCTACCAGATTTTCGCCCGTTCCTTGTAGGCCCAGTCGTCTAGGGCAACGTTGAGAGCACCACCTAAGTGTAATTATAGCTGATCCTGCATCTTTATTGACACATAGAATTGGTCTGAGACAAAGGTAGTACATTCATTAAATAATTGAACTCTAGTTCTGTGACCTCTGGGCTTTTGTTCTTCTTTGTGGGTACGCTACTGTATTCAGACCAAAATATGTGCAGTTTTAGTGCGGTTTTCTTATATTCAAGAAAATTATGAGATTGGTAATGGACTGCTGTCTGCTCCAATGCACAATCAGCTCTCTAATGCTAACACTTGTCCTGCACTGTAGAATTGACCCTTGATGTCACACTATAACTCGTCGCAATATTTTTTTGGATGTAGGTCCAGCTTTCTCGATGCTGAACCGATGTCTGGATTATAAAAAGCACAGGATTGTTCGGGGAGAAGCAGTTTTTCCAGTTAGGTCATTCAGGATTGGAAGCTCCTCGTGGTGTCCGTAGCCAAAGAAGGACAAGTCTGGCTGTCTCTAGATCTCTAAATAGCAGCACAGAGTATGACTGTAGGACTGCACCTTCTGGGAGTATTATTGCCCCAAAATACCTTAGATTTTCCTCCTAACCCTAGGTAGCTTGAATGCATACGGATGTGATCTATCTGAAACATTTTTGTCGATAAGTTGAATTCTAGATTGCCAAAGATTGGCAACCCTATTGTCATGATGGGCATCCACACATCGACTAGGACCAATCTCAACTGTTGTGCTGCTTGTACACTAGATGAGGATGATAGCATTTCGGCGCAGGAGACGCATCAAATAAACAAGGCTGCATTGACCTTTGCATGAAGTACTGGTCTAGAGGAGTATCGCGGAGAGGGATGAGAAATTGCTACCTTGGTGGGCTATGTTAGACAGAATCTTTTTACAATCCTCCATTAAAGGTAATGACGAGGACAAGCATATCTTTCAAAGAGCTGCGTGCCATGCAAAAAGATTTGTTAAGCGTACAAATTACCCTTTTCCTTGAATTATTGGACTATACCTAGAGGTAAATGTAATGGTTCACTTTGGTTCGTCGAGAATGCGAAGCTGAATCCTTCGCTATCATCTGTGACGTCAAACAGATTCTCAACTCAACAAACGTTCCAATTTGTGGATATGCAGGTATCATTTAACAAATCCTCTCCAACCTATGAAGAAAGACTTCAATAAACTTATTTTAAATTTCGAAGAGTCTTTTCGGCTCAAACCCTCAAATTAGAGTGACGAAAAGGATTTGCATCGTTTTTAAGCCTGTGTTACAGGTGGAATGGAAGACTTCATTCCATATATTCGTACGTCGACAAATACTGTACCAGCTGAAAAACCGTGGTTCAATCACAAGTGCGAAGGAGCAAATTCGAGGAACAACCAAAAATACGAATCATTTAACCCTTGGATAATTATAATGTGTCAAGAACGAAAGGTTTTTATATAAATGAACAAGAACGGTTTGTATACGAGAAGAGTCAAGAGCAGACAACTAATAATGAGTACTGCGGCTATACATTATACCACAAAGCTACACACCATGAAAACATCCAACAAACAGTGGATCACCTAGCACATCAAAGAGCGATTTTAGAGATTGGATAAAGATTATCATACTTTAGATATTTCTGTAAAAATTTTCTGTCTGAAAAGGCTAACAAGGTTTTTTGTCTAAAGAACAAAATCGTGTTACAATACATGAAATGTAAGTACAGCGTGAAACTGTATCTACTCTTTTGGTATGGCGTTATTTGATTTCACATTTTCGTTGAAACCACGAGTATAATAATCAATACATAGTCCAATCATCTTTACTAGATCCGGGTGAAATGAGACAAGCAATTTTTATCAGTGTGTTGAAGAAATACATTCATCAAGTCTAATTTGCAACCCAACTTAAAGCAAATACTGCTCGATTTTAACTACACCAGTTTCCCACAAGACCTGTCCGAGCATTATACTCTTTCTGGTCAATTTATTACCATGGCAAAGAACCCCGAGATAAATTAAAGTCTAAGGAAGCAGGCGCTAGGACGGTCGTGAGCTTTTTTTCCAACTCAGTAGATCTTGTAAACGTCGATCTGGACTTTTTCCTAATAATAGGACGGTCAATGCCTAACAGAACCTTAGATGGATGATTTATCCTCAAAGTGATACAATACTGAATGTTGCCTTTTAGAAAAAGTTCTTGTGGAGAACCGTGAATCTATCAATGTTGAATGAATGAATGAAAGTTTTCGATTTTGAGATAATACACTTTTTGGGCGTTTCATGATGTCTACATAACGAAAATTCACGTCACTTATTTCCGTCGGTCTGTCTGTCTGTCTGTCTGTCTGTCGGTCTGCCTGTCTGTCTGGCGGTCTGTCTGCACACGTTCTTCTGGTCACGTAATCTCAGCAACCGCTACATGGATTGTGATGAAATTTGGGCAGCGATATGCTGTGGGGTCGTAGTAATGTTCCTATAATATTGAAAATCGGAGCATGGGCGGGGGAGTAATTAACAAAAAAACAGAAAAAGTTAAATATTGCTCAAACTTCGTTTTTAGGCGTCATTTTCTACCTTCCTTTGGTGGGAGTGAAATTAATTTCATTGTTGGTTGGGGGTGGGGGGTTCTAAATTGAAAAATTTGTTGCTTAGACTGTCCACTGACCTGCGAAGGAAGGCCTAGTAACACAAATAACTTGTTTAGGTCCATCCAAACATTGCCTTGCCTATTACAGAAACCAAAGGAGTTTTTTCTGACGAAAACATACGAGTATTGCTTTAGATCGTTCTATATTGTGTAACGAGGAAACTGCTGAATTGATTTTAATGGAATTTTGACACAGTATTACCACCGGGGCGAGGCTGGAAAATGCGTGCTAGTGGCGGTGCAGAAATAATAAAAAAACTAAAAATGTAAAAACAGCTCAAACTTCGTTTTTAAGCGTTTTAGAGGTTCTTGGTCGTTTTTTGCGTTTTTTTGGGTGAAGTGAAACTGGGGTTGTATTCATAATAGGCTGTCCACTAACCTGTGAAGGAAGATCTAGCGACATGAATCACATTTTTAGGTCCACCCGAACATTGCCTAGCCTATTACCGAAACTAAGGGACTTAGAATTTTCTGTATACATACGAGTATTAATTGTTTTAGATCGTTTTGTATTTTGTAACGTGGAAGCTACTAAATTGATTCTAATGAAATTTTGACACAGTATTACTACCGTGGTGAGGATAGATAACGCGTATGGTTGTTAGAAATCATGTCAGTGGCAGCGTAGCAATAATACAAAAACTAAAAGTATGAAAACAGCTCAAACTTTGTTTTTAGATGTTTAGGGGTTCCTGATCATTATCTACCTACCTTTTTTTGGATGGGGTGAAAGTGGGGTGGTTGGGGAGTGGGAGGTTGTAAAACTGAAGTCTGTAGTATTGATAATAGGCTATCCGTTGACCTGTGAAGGAAATACATAAGGCATAACACAGTTGTAGGCGGGACTGCCGATGATTTGGTTGCAAGGAGGTCTCAGATTTAAGCTTCATCCTATAGGAAAATAATAAACTGGTATCACAGTAATGTGTGGGAAGTACTGGGTCAATCAACTTGACTTCATTTTTTCCAAATATACTCGGCAGTAAAAATGCAATAGAAAATTAGCACCTTTATTTTGGGTGATTCCTGTTCCTTTTTCTTGGAACTCCTCTCGACCCACTGGTTGATTTCGGTATCACTGGACTTTGATCGAATGAAATTAAAGAACTTATATATGGTTTTGGAGGTGTCTGTCTCCTGATGAATTTTTGAGTAAAGTATTCGATTCCCCTAGTCTTGTCATTTTTTTTGTTGGTATGGCTGTTTCAGATTAGATGATTTAATTTTTATTATTATATTATTACTAAACTTAACATAAAATGTGTTTCGTAATATGTGACTTTTCTGCTATGTGTTGAACATAATATCTTATATAAAATGGGCAACGTGTTATCTAATGTGGTCAGAAAATAACATGGTTTAGTCTTTGACATGAGTAGCTAGACGCGCTGTATTTTAAGTTATATAATGTTCATCATCATCATAGTCACAATGTCTTAACAGACATGTTGTGAACTCGTAAAATGCATTAAGTCGGAGCTAGAGTATTACCAAAACGAATATTATCAATAGTTTTGAGAACTGTAGCTCGCCATCGTTCGCGACTTTCTGTCAGTTCAGTGGCGCTCTTGATACTCATATCTAGCAACTGTTTCGTCGTATCCACCCAGCATGTAGGGGAACGGCCACGGCGCCACCCGCTCGGGGCGTGACCCTGAACTACAAGTTTCTCCATGTAAATATGTCCGAAGAATGTAAGCATTCTCGTCGACACAATGGAGGATAGTCTCTTTGGATTACCGAGCCCATCCAGTATGGAAACATTAGTTCGATGGGCGGTATAAGGAATTCTCAGCATTCTCCTCCACGGCCACATTTCAAAAGCATCTACGCGAGCTCGATCTGCCTTTTTAACAGTCCAAGTTTCCGAGGCATACAAAAATATGCAGGACACAAGAGGCTGAACCCGCAACATTTTGGTAGCTTTAGTGATGTTATGATCACGCCATATCCTAGTAAGCTTTGTCATGGCCACCGGTGCCTGTTGAATGCGCCGTCGAATCTCATTCTCACAGCTACCCGAATTGGCGATCAAAGAACCGAGGTATACAAAACTTTGAACTATCTCACAACGGCCTATTGACTTTATTTCTCGATGATTGTCATGCTCTCTATCTACGATCACAACCTTGGTCTTGTTGTAGTTAATACCAAGACCATATGCTGCACTGTGTTGTTCCAAGATGTTTAATAGAGCTGCTAGTTCTTCCTGAGAAGCAGCAATAGGGGATGTATCATCAGCAAATCTTAAGTTAGATATTTTGCTTCCGCCAATAGTTATAGCGCCATTCCAGTTGTCCAATACCTGTCTCATCACAAATTCAGAGTAAAAGTTAAATAACATCGGAGATAATACACATCCCTGACGAACTCCTTTTCTGGTTGCTGTTTGACCAGACAGGTTACCATCAATTCTTACACAAGCCGAGCTAGACTCATAGAATTGCTGTATGAGAAGTGCTAAGTAGTAAGGGACTCCCATAGAAATAAGGATTTCCCACAGTTTAGGCCACTTTACGCTATCAAACGCCTTAGACTAGTCCACAAAGTAGATAAAAACTGGAAAATAATGCTCTCTGGCTTTTTCAATCATCTGTCTTAAGTTTAAGATCTGTTCACGAGTACCGCGTTTTTTACGAAACCTGCCTGCATGTTAATTAATCATTGTAAACGATAATGGAACTTACTTATTATAGAACTGTATCTCAGAAGCTGTGTGTGTTTTGTGCAAACCTCACTATTAGGTTGATGATAGTAATGCAATGACACAATATATAGTGGTATGCTTAATGTAATCAAAGTTAAAGTTGAAAACTATCTTTTTAGTTTTGCAGACACAAGGACAAACCCAAATATCAGACTATCGCCATTTCTATCCTGTGGTTAGCTTAAAAGAAGTTTTTCACCGTAAGCTTGCAAAATGTGTTCACAAGCCTTGAACCTTGGTATCTCAAAGGATCAGGTTCCATTGGAATACCGGTAGAAAAGCTAAAAGTCACCAACCGAAAGCCGCTGAAACAGCAGCTAAAGATGGTGCGTCAAGGCAACGTCACGGTTTAGTTGTAAAGTAATATAGTTTTTTTTATTACAGAAGGTTTAGGAAATCGGCTTGATCGCAAGGACAGCAAACACTCGCACACCTGGAGGTGTGAGAGAGAGTCTTCCCGCCCCACGTTGAACTAGATTGAGTCCTCTGATCACATGTCCAATGGACATAAACGCGTCCATCCGACATGCCACCACGGCTTAACCGGCTAAAACCCGCTCCCTCTTTCTTACCTGAGTGGCTACATCTCCAGCTGTACCGGGCATCATCTCGAACGACATTCCTCACAGTGCAAGCTGAGGTAATGGTTAGCTAGCTATTTAGGAATAACTTCTAAGCTTCATTTACCCTTGAAGTAGTTCATATTTCTCCTTTGCAGAAACATCAGCAGAACCATAGTCTCTGGAGTTAGCTCATCCTCCAGTTGTTTACTTGCCTCCTGTCTGTATGGCCCCCATCTGTCGCAGAAAAGCAGGGCGTGCCCGGCCGTATCTTCAGCCTCGCAGTGCAGGCATCTTTCGTCCATCAGCCATCCTATCCTTTCCCTATACACTCGAGAAGGCCCATGCCACTTACTTGTTGTCAGTCTTTTAGCTTCAGCGCAGCTTATCGCATTGCCTGGTTGACGGTGGCAAATCAGTGCCCTCTCTTCGGCCAGCAAGTATAATGGTGGTATTGCCGTTGCACTTGCAAGGCTCTTGTAGATACCGTGCGATAAGCACCGGCCACCCTCAGCAAAGACTTCCTCTGCAAGCTGTCCAGCTCCTTATGGTACGTTTTCCTTTTCGTGGCTTTGCACCACAGAGGAGCTCCATATAGGACGACAGACTACATAACCTGACACAGTAGTGCCCTTTGTTGCTACTGGCCGCCCCCCACATTTGGCATCAGACGTGACAGTAATACCGCCTTTTTCTCTGCCTTTGCCACTACTCTTCTAAGGTGTTCTCCGTAGCACCTCACTTTAGCTCTCTCGCTCCTTGAGCCGCGCATTATACTTGCCTCTATTTTCTCAGGAGCCCACTCAAGCTTATGATCACAAATCCACCTGACAACTTATTGGACACCTATGAGATCATGGTTCCTGTTTGTAGTGCTTTAAAATACCTACTGTGTGCCTTGACGTGAAGCAGAAACAATGTCGAAACTAAGACCGAACCCTGCAGAGCTCCTGTACGCTGTAGTTTATTTTTATTTGAAATGATACTTAATTAAAGGTGTTATTAGCTGTAACTCTATGATTAAAAATCTGTTCAGCCTTCTAGCTTATCACTTTTTAAGCGGTGTTCAGCATCAAATGGTCATTTCTATAGAACTCGTACTCCATTCGGTTAAATATTAAAGTGTATTCAACACTATTTTCCTCATTTAGAGCTTCTTGAAATACCTTCTAATCGACTGGCCTATAAATTAATTGTAATTGAATGAGATGGCAGATAATTAGTTGTAGATGAACTGCAGTTGTATGCTTAAGATGCAAAAGGATTGCTTTGTCGGTCTGGCAGGTATTTTTTGCGGACAAAATAGCATCTCTCTAGGAAAGGCTGTCGAACAGTTTGCTTAACCATTTGCATTGATTTAATGAGTGTGGCAGATATACAGGTGATGCTACTAAAATATTCTTGTCATGACTCCAAAGATCATGTTATATTGGATGGTGAGATGAGTTGAGGAAGGTTTAGTGAGATATACAATGTGGGCCAATAGTGAGTGGATGGAAGATTGTGGGCTTACTAAAAATATTTCAGAAATCTGTCACTTGATCATGATAGAGACCCTTAAGTGCTATATCGTAAAAATATTTTCACTTAAATTTTGACGTTTCCACAGGGTGATTCATATCAAACTCACATTTTTTGAATGGAAGTTTTTATATATTATTGAATATTTGGATTACTTGGTGAATTCTAGTGTGACTTTATGTATCATACATGAAACTTTAAATGAACCATTTAGGTGCAAATCACCATTTTTGATATACGCAAGTATCAGAAAAAAATTGAATATCACAGCGATTATAAAACATAAAAATAATTTCAGTACATGCTCAGAGTGCTCCATTTAGATACATTTTTGACTTAACAGAACAGAAATTACTATTTTTTTATCCCATTAAATGTGAATTTCATTCTAAAGATCTTAGGACTGTGAGCAAAAATCGCTGGTAGTTTTCCTTTTGTTACAAAATTTTTAATCGTTTTAGAAAGTTGTCAAGCTCTAGTAGACCTCAATAGCTAGTAGGCTGTGAAAAAAAACACTTCTGACTTGCTCCAGCTTCTCATTGACATTAGATATCCTACCGCTGTTGTCTCCGATTAGAGCTAATGTGTTTTAAGGGATTTTCTTAATCTTCTTCTTCTCCAATCAAGTTATCTGCGTGAAGTTTCCTTAATTAATCTACTGATCTCTCCAACTATGAAAAGAATTCAAGTTTAACCGTCTGACTAAGGTGACACGTTTCATGCTAAGTCGTACCGTAAAGTCACGGGTTTCTAGGTTTTATAATCGCTGCGATATTAATTTTTTTTCTGATACCTACTTATACCGAAAATGGTGATTTGCGTCTAAACGATTTGTTTAGAGTTGCATGTATGATATACAAAGTCACACTAGAATTATCCAAGGAATCCAAATATGCAATAATATTAATGGAGTTCCATTCAAAAAAATGTAAGTTTGATATGAATCATCCTGTATAAACGTCAATATTTAAGTGAAGATACTTTAGTATTATAGCCCTTAAAGGTCCCTAACATGATCAAATGACATATTTCTAAAATATATTTCAGTAAGCCCACAATCTTCCGTCCACTCACTATTGGCCCATCCTGTATAGTCAAACTCAGAAAATGCTCAACTGAGAAAACACGAAGACATTTTGGTATTTTTTCTACGATTCGGCTATGTAAACATTTTAAAGGAAAGACGTGATTTAACTTACATATATCTTGAGGTTGTAAAGAAGCAAGTAGCTGTCTCTTAGGCAGGAATATCATTTTGATTAAAACCGATTACTATTGTTATTATTATATATTATGTACTGCTAATCAAGTTTTCGAGAAACGTATTCTCTTCTTTAGGATTCTACCAAAATTCAAAAGGCTGAAATTCAGTTCAGCGGTCTTTAATCAATGCGATAGTCAGAAGACAGTACATTCATCTGGAGTGGAAGACTGCTAAAATCAACATGATCCCAAAGAAGGTGGGCTCGATATTTCCTCAGGATTATCATCTCGTCAGTCTGTTATCGGCTCCCTCTAAATTCTCCGAAACGGTGATTCACTGCCACCTCCTGGATTTCTCTTCAGACCATCACATGGTTCGTGACGTGCAATTTAGCTTCCGATCCGAGCATAGTATAGACACGGCTCAACAAACAATCGGCTGTCAAGGTCTGGGGATGCTTTGAGCCGATCCTTTTGCGCATCGATATTTTGTGTTAGAAAGAAATAGATTTCAACAGCGGCGGCACGGCTGGGTCATGGCTATCTACATAGAATATGAGTATAGTGATAAATAATATAGATCACAGCGCAAATCTAGTACTTTATGGGAGGTAAACATTAAGGACAACATAAACTTTATGTTATCTTTAATGTTTGCCTATCGTGGATGGAGAGCATGACAATCATCGAAAAATAAGGTAATAGGCCGTTGTGAGGTAGTTCCAAGTTTTGTCTACCTCGGTTCTTTGACCGACAATTCGGGTAGCTGTGAGAATGAGATTCGACGGCGCATTCAACAAGCACGGGTGGCTATGACAAAGCTTACTAAAATATGGCGTGACCGTAACATCACTAAAGCTATTAAATGTCGCTGGTTCAGTCTCTTTTGTTCTCCATATTTTTGTATGCCTCAGAAACCTGGACTGTTAAAAAGGCAGATCGAGCTCGCATAGATGCTTTTGAAATGTGGGCGTGGAGGAGAATGCTGAGAATTCCTTATGCCGCTCATCGAACTAATGTTTCCATACTGGATGAGCTGTCGACGAAAATGCTTACATTCTTAGACATATTCAGAGAAGCGATAATATGTAGAAACTTGTAGTTCAGAGTCACGCCCCGAGTGGGCGGCGCCGTGGCCGTTCCCCTACACGCTGGGTGAATATGACGAAACAGTTGCTGGATATGAGTATCAAGAACGCCACTGAACAGTTCTCAAAACTATTGATAATATTCGTGTCGGCAATACTTTAGCTCCGACTTGATGCATTTTACGAGCTCACAACATGTTGTTAAGACATTGTGACTATGATGTTGTACACTTTTTTCTACTCCGCCCCTGTCAGGGCGAATGAACCTATCCCAAAATGGCGAGGCTGACGTCAGATATTTGCAACACGTCATTACAAAGGAACCAACCGTGAGTAAGGGCCGGCTTCTCAATGTCCAGTTAAATATTTATCTGGAAGTTAACGGTTATCTGTCAGACAAATTGTTTAAACAATTGAAGGTTAAGCTTATGAATTGACAGAAATCTTATCTGACAGTGTATCCATAGAGACGCCAACTAGCAGCTACCTATCTGACACTTTTAACTGGACGTTGAGAAATCGGCCGTAAGACAGCTGATTGTTTGTTGAGCCGTGGTATAGAGTTACAGGGGTTCACACTGAACAAACGTATTCAAATCTTGCTGTTAGGTATCTCAAAAGAATTTGACAAGGTGTGAGACGCGGGCCTGCTCTATAAACTAATTCAAAAGGGCTTCCCTTTCCGGCTACTCAAACTTTTGAAACCCTTCCTCAAGGGAAGAAAATTTTGGCTCAAAAATTCACATCGTAACGCCCCTAAGAGCCGGTTTCCATTAGGGTTCGGTGCTTGAGTCAAAGCTTTATTTATTCACTCTATGCCCATGACGTCTCCTGTCCACGTAACTGTGAAATCTATTTCTATGCTGACGACGTTGCTCTTGTAGCTCAGTCGTGGACTAGAGACGTAGTCCACGACAGGCTACAGAATGAGTTGGAAGAAGTATTGGACTGGTTGAATCGGCGGCTGATTAAAGAGACCTCGATATCCCTTATGAAGGGGACTTCATTAAACAGCAGGCGAACTAAAAAATTACATCGCGAATTTGATGTACCCAGTCAAAGTTAAACCGTTTTACGAAAGCGTATCAAAATTAAACACAACATGGAATTATAACTTAAAAACTCGTTGAAATATTTCAAAAATGTTTAACTGCCTTCTGTTCTGAAAGATTTTGCCTCATCTTTCCTCCCCGTCTCTCTTTATTGCTTTCCTCTTTTCTGTCTTTGATGCTGTCCAGTTTCTGGGTTGCCAGACATAACAGACTTACGAACTGATACCACTGACAATAGATCCACTAGATCCACTGACTGATACAATGACATAAGAGGTAAGATCCCACAGACCGCTCTGACATCAACAATGATTTGGCTTGCTGAGTGACAAACAATCACGGTGTCAGTTTATCAATAATGATAATAATAATAATAATTCAATAATAACAATAAATTAGAGTAGATGTTACATAATAAATATTGTAATGAATGTGTGGTTCTTGGGGTTTTAGGCCGGCGTCGTTTAGCGTTAAAGCTTGACGTTTCGCCACGACGAGTGTATGGCATCTTCAGAAGCTATTTCACTTCGGCGACTTCCAAAATACTGACGGCTGGTAGATCTGCACCTGTATTTATATCTGCTAATGGTGACGTGGCCCAACCAGGTAGCGTTGGTAGCCCCGCCCCTTCGAGATATGGCAGTGTCTTCAGGTCCTTTAGGATGGGTACCCATGTCCGGTTGACTTTCTGTGTTTCTTCTTTCCTATTGAAATTGTTATGATGTTTTTGTATTTCAATGGCTTCTCTTTGAAGTCTGGCATGGTATGAAGACGTTGCGGCAATAAACTGAGTTTCTTCAAACTTGATCCTGTGACTTCCCTCCTTAATCGCATGTTCGGCTAACGCTGATTTGTCCGTATGGCCTAGTCTACAGCTAGCCGTATGTTCTGCAATTCTTGTGTTTATAGATCGTTTCGTTGTTCCTATGTATACACTCCCACATGTTCATGGTATGCGATAAACCCCCGGTGTTGTGAGTGGGTCTCTTTTATCCTTCACCGTTCTCAACTATTCCTGTATCTTTTTTGTGGGCTTGTAGATGGTCTTGACATTTTCCTTTCGTAACATTTTTCCTATTCTGTCTGTTATTCCAGGCACATAGGGTAGAAAAGCTTTTGCTATCGGTTTGGGTTCTTGTTTTGCCCTATTTATTCTCATTGTTCTTGTTATTTCCTTTTCTGTGTAACCATTTGCCTTAAGAGCATTCTTTAGATGTTCCAGTTCGGTGTCGAGTTCTTCTGGTTCGTACACTTTTCTAGCCCGTTTAATCCCGTACTTCTGAGATGGGCGGTGGTTTGACTCTGTCTGTATGTAAGTACCAGTCAGTATGAGTTGGCTTCTATATAGCTTGTGTCCTAATCTAATTCCTTTTCTTGTTAGAAGAACATCAAGGAAGGCGAGTTTTTTGTTTTCTTCTACCTCCATTTTCTTCTACCTCCATGTTCTTGATGTGTTCGATTGCATCGTTTAATGGCACCTTTGTGAATAATGATACCACGTCGAAGCTGACCAGCATGTCGGATTCTTCCAGCTGTATGTCTTTGATTTTTCCAACGTATGGCTGCAATAATGTAGTTAAGTGTTTTGCTAATTCGTAAGTAGGCGAACCTATTGCGCTTACGATCGGGCGAAGTGGAACGTTGGGCTTGTAGACTTTTGGCAACCCATAAAGCCTAGGAGTCAGTACTTCACTTTTGCATACCTTCTTTTTGGTTTCGTCGTCAAGGCTGGAATTCTTCACCATGGTTTTAGTTTTTCTCAATATGGTCTTGGTCGGGTCTTTTGCTAGAGTGCGGTAGGTGCCTGGATCTAGCAATGCTTTTATTTTATTTTTGTAGTCTTCGGTGTCCATCACCACTGTGGCGTTGCCTTTATCCGCAAGCAGAACAGTGACATTCGTGTCCCTATTGATGCCCCTTAATGCTTTTTTTAACTCCTTCGCTTTCAGATTACTTTTTGGTGGTTTTGCTTTTTTGATCATTCTTGCTGATTCTGTCCTGATTTCCTGTGCTTTTTCCTCAGATAATGATCGTGTAGCCGATTCCAGGTTAGCAGTAATCTCTTCAGTTGGTACTTCTTTTGGTGTAATTGCAAAATTGCCTCCTTTCGCCAAAACAGAGATTTCAGACAGGTTATGTTTGCTTATGTTGACTATTGTTCTTTTGGTGTCCAAATATTGTAATGTTGCCGGTATAGCACAGCTCATCTACATAACAGTTTTTTTAGAAGTGAGAAGTTCCAAAAAGGGTTAACAATTCGTATAGCAGTAACAAATAAATAAAGAAATTAATTGATTGCATAATAAATAAAATAAAAGCTTCACTGAAATCCATAAAATCTCATATTGTATACAAAAAAAAGTCAAAAAATGGATAATGGACACACCCAGGGATATTTTTTCAAATGTTTTTAACAGGATTTTGAACTGACACACTTACAAGTTTTTAATATAGTTAGTATTAGTTTTAATATATTTGTAAAATATATGTATGTATTGCAATGTAACCCAAGCATAAGGTCAGCACCTTGTGTGGGTCGAACAATTTATTTACTCTCTGTATTGTTGGTGAAGTCTTACGTAGGGCGAATACAGAGAGACAATTGGTGACCACCATTAAGTGTCGTAAAATTGCATATATGGGTCACATACTAAGAGGTGAAAAATATCATTTGCTACAACTAATATTGAAAGGCAAAATCGACGATCGAAGGGGACCTGGGAGACGACAACAATCTTGGCTCCGTAATATACGAGAATGGACGGAAATACGCAGTGCAGCACAACTGTTCCGTATGGCGGAAGATAGATCCGCTCTAGCCATAGTGATCGCCAACGTCAGGTGGACCTGATACGGCATATGAAAGAAGAATTGTTGGTGAATTAAAAAGAAATATGGCTTTTTCGACAAGTTATGTTGTATGACCCTCTTAATGCGCAACTTCTCACTTGGTAAATAAATGTTATATCGTTGGGACCGTCGCGTCGGTGGTTGGGACGTACTGTACCTGAGCACATCAAAAATCACACAAGCTCTAATATTTTGAACTGCGTTTTGAGGATGGATGTTTGTTATGAACTATAACTTAGATACAGCGGCATAGCATACAGCTTATTTGTGTTGCACAATAATAATTTATCATAATTTATCAAATTTACCTAGTATCGCGGTATGCAAAACTAGATTATGTGGGATATGCCACGTAAATCAACTTCACTAATTGTTTTACCTTAGATGTTCTTTACATATTTGACAGTATTTCAACCCATATGCGGTTCCATAAAATTTGAATTGTCTGCTAGCTGGACTCGTACTGCACAACTCGCTAAAGCCCTGAAAAAATAATAGAGTATAAAAATGGTACTACCATTTCGAAGTATCCAAGTTGTTTACGACTTCCAAACAACAGCCTTCCTTTTGATGGTGGAACGGAAACTAATGTAGGAAGACAAATGCAATTTTTGCTGGATAATGCTACGAAATGCGACTACTGAAAAGAGGATATATCAAAAATAACCTCCATCAGATTTTATTGCTGAAAAAAATAAGCACAAATAATAAGCTGTCCCACTTCTGAAGTCAGAGACTACAAAATGAAAATAGAATGCCATCTAAGGACATTAATTTCGAGAAGAAGCTGTGAGATAAAGCAAAATATATTATCATAGCCTGCTGTGCTCCAATTCTGTAGATTTACAACTTACAATTGTTTTTGATGGTCGCTGAACTCAGTAGTGGAGGCATTAGTTTGTATTCTGTCGCCGTTTCCATCTAAAATATGTCGTATCCATCACTTTAATCGTTTATTCGAGGATATTAACTGCACTTAGCCAATGATATATTATGCTAGCAATTAAAGCTGCTCCATTCTTATGAAACTTTCGTATTATACGGCACTCCCTCAGTTGCTAATACATTATTGACAGGTTGAAGGTTTAAAGCAGATTAGGACGATTAGCACGAAACCTTTTTTTAGCAGTGAGAGGCTTAGCGTACAATCACCGCTCAGCCTTAAGCCTTATTGTGCACCCCATGTCAAATTATTGGATCCCTTCCTTTGCAAACCTTAAGATGCATTGGAGTATACTCTCTCGTCTTCCCTCCTGACCTATAGACAGATAGGAGTTCCTGGTTTCACTCAAGGCAGGACAGTCGGCGATAACGTGTTTAGCTCTTTCCTCTACCTTATCGCACTTCTTGCATACAGCATTTGCCACATCGATCTCTAAGTTCCGCATTTGTGCATCAAACGTCCAACGGCCAGCTACCACCTTTCGTAGTTCTTCCTGCTCGATCTGAGAGCGTCAGCGCTATAAGATTACAAGGATCTTCTCAGCATGCTCTCAGACTGAACGTTCCCCAGCACTCTGACCCACCTCTGACCCAACACTTTTGGTGCTCATTTGACACCCATCTGGTTACAGCTGTCTGCTGTCTGTACCATGTTGCACGATGTATTACATGCTATTCTGGCCCGATGAGACGAAGTTCTGCATCTTTCTTGGCACAATTGTAGGTTCTCTCATTACCACCACTCCTGTGTGACTAGGTACCAAGATAATGTTACCTTGTTAGTCTGTGTCAGCGTCTTAGGGCATGATCGCAGTCCCACGTTATTTTAAAAGCTTTTACTTAACTTAAAATGTATGTATATATGTATGTTTATTTGGTTGGAATCTTGCTACTCAATTTTGAGGCAGATATCTTCAACCGATTGAGCTAAAATTTTGTATACACATTTAGTTTGGATGACAATGCACGATAAGCTATCTGGCGTCGTTCTAAATCCAATAGTGGAATAGTTCCTACAATATGGGTATCCAATTGATATGAGAACGCCCAGTAGATGGTAAGGAGAATGACAATCAATAAGGGGGATGTCATTTTTAGATATAATACGATGGATTTTGTTGTAAGGGTTTGGGGAAAATATACTGTTCAAAGTCGGTGAGTTATTTTATCACTGCATGAACCTTGCTTACGACCTGAGAGAAGAAAGTATTTGTATTTGGCGCCCAACTAGAGGCTTGCGGTGTGAGCAAGAATCTAGCAGCAGTGACAGGGGACTATGGATCGAATTCTACGAGTTCCTTTATACAACCCACGCAGTGGTCATCGCCAGGCTGTATTGACGACGGCGATGACTTCAACGTAGAGGTTAGGGGGTAGCTAACGAACCGCTGGTACAGCGAGCAGCCACGGGGGGTGGACCGGACAGCCGGTGTGTCGCGGTGCAGGGGGTATATATGAATGACTGTACCGAATACTGGTAAAGAAGCGGTAGACTGTAACGCGCCGTAAGTGGTAAATAAGATTCGCAGTAAGGACTTTCCGATAATAACTTGTAAGCTACATTTGGGGAACTGGACTGACTTTGAGAAGGTAATAGGGATAAATTCGGGTTGTTCGTGGATTCTTACTGCCAAAACACAGTTTTCAGGTTATGTCTAGAGTAGGTCTATATTTTTAGTTTAGTTTTCCTGGTCTAATAAATGGATTTTGTTGTAAGAGTTTGGAGAAAATATACTATTCAAAGTCGGTGAGTTGTTTTATCGCTGCGTGAACCTTGCTTACGACCTGAAAGAAGAGAGTCTTTGCACAATGAAGGGGTTTGTTGAGAGTAACTCGAAAAATAATGTGACGTCATTCTAAATCTAATATGGCGGGCCATCCATGGTGGCGTAATAGTTATTTCCTAAGCACTTCTACAATATGAATATCAAATAAAGGACATGCCGACAATGCGTGAAAAAAGTATTTTTACATCACTTTTAATCCAATATGGCGGAGTTTTTATTTTTTTTATACTTTCTTATAGTACATGGAGATTATAAGTTCAGCTTTTAAATTTAAGTGTTCTAAAAATATGAAAATAAAAATTTCACTTAAAATGTAAAACTATCAACTCTCATTATACACAATTTATATGATCATAAAAGCTTGTCGCGCGACTTACTTGTGTAAATGTACCAGTACCCATTTGATTGACTAACTTGGTATGCAAGTTTAATTGTGTTAAAATTTCAGTGTAATTAAATACTTATAGGTACTTACCTGAACCTCACGACAAGCTTTTACGTTCATATAAATTGTCTACAATGTGGCTATAAGTTGATAGTTAACATTTTAAAGAAAAATTATATTTTCTTCTTTTTAGAACATCTAAATAAAGGCTTTTTTATTTTTTTTATTTTAATTTATTAAGTTCCAGATCCTACTTTCAGTAAATTTCGTCCCTGTATATCTGGCGTTGAACGGAACGGCAGTTTGCCGAGCACATTGATTTTGGGCTCCACAAATTAGAATTACCTCCACTGTGTTTGAGACTGTCCGTCAGGAATTTGATCATCTCCTATATCATTGTTTGGCCATTAACCGGCAGCATTTTGAGC
The DNA here is from genome assembly GCA_951848785.1 of Callosobruchus maculatus. Classification (NCBI taxonomy): domain Eukaryota; kingdom Metazoa; phylum Arthropoda; class Insecta; order Coleoptera; family Chrysomelidae; genus Callosobruchus; species Callosobruchus maculatus. Next base: position 1,206,439 of record CATOUR010000142.1, on the reverse strand, counting down.
ACTTATTACAATAAAAAGAGATATTTTCGGGTGTTTTTGTTTTCTATCAAACAAATGAAGGTAAGTAATTTTGAAAAATCAAACGTCAAAATAAATAACTTCGACATACCTTTGAAACAAGCTATTACTCAATACGGCTTGTCATTTAATTTTTTTAAAAGGATGAGCTGGGGGTAAGGGGTACAAGGGAGGGAAGGAGTTTTTGGTTGTGAAGTTGTCTCCCTTGAAAAATCTTTTGACGTGTCTCGGCGTTTTTTTTTTTTAAATCCGTGATGGTAAGTTTTCAAATGAACACCCTGTTTGTATTTATGAAGTGTAATACCTATGTATCAAAAAACACCCAAGCCGACACATAATGTCTTCATACTATGAGACAATGCCTAAAATAGGTTTGTAACGTATAGAATATCACCAAGTGTCAATAAATAGAAAAAATATTATCACTTGACGCAATTTAGTGTTGTTTCTATTTGCGATCCTTCTTGGACCTGAGCAGGAAATTTTCATGTGCAAAAGCATCAGATTAATTTTCAAAAGAGTCAAATCAAAGATCTAAGATGCCAATTGTAGTTTCTAAAGGGTCTATTGTGTCTATATTCTGACGTGCTTGAGGTCAGCGTAGACCAAAATAAATACAGCATGCTAAAACAAAAAAATTATTTCGCAATCCTATATTAATTTTTCAAAAGTTATTATGCAAGTCATTCATATCCACATACATGCATCTCAATGGCCCGTAAAGACAATGGTAATTATTTGCAATCCCTTTTTCTTTATCCCGAAAATCTCGAATTGCTTCTGTACATAGACGTCTGTTACACAAAAAACTTGACGCAAATCAGCATAAAGTTCGAAAAAATGCGTTGTAAAGCCCTTGCCGCGTGCCCAAAATGAGGCAGATGCTTTAAAGAGCAGTTATCCACGATTGCTTCACCCCATATTTTCATTGGTACACTTTGAAATCATAATTATTATATAGTATTACAAAAGATGGAAATAACTAGGTATTATACCAATAATGTAGAATTTTAGTGTTTTCAGTGATTGGTTCAGTGGGGTTGGCAAAAAGGGCCAAAGGTGGCCTACTTGCCTGACTTCGCCTCCCCATCACTACTACTACTATTACATACCAATAATGTAAACTGGCTACATTCGCAACGCAACATAAAATTACATCTTTGATACTTGTATTATGCTTTTAAGAAACCGAACTCAAACACTCGTTAGTTCAGTATGTAACGCTACGTCTTTCTAATCTCTAGGTTCGCGGTCAGTTCTCAAACTAGGCTACTTCTTTTCATTACTACACGTTATAAATTCACTGCCACTCATTAATTTTTCCCAGTATGTTGTTTGGTTACCATGATAACTTATTTATAGGCACTTTTTCACAGAATATAGTGCAAAAAGTAAGTAGCTTACATAAAAAAAGCCTTCAAGCCCCCTTGATTGATATGATTGATATGTATGATGTTACGTTCCGCCATATATCGGGCAATAGCGGAATTAAAGGATCATAAGATTTAATAGGAGTGCAAGATTTGTAAAACAGTCTAATGAAATTCGATTTAAAAACACATTTATTGCGATCGTAGAAAAAAATGTGTGTAGCATGTGCAAAAAGCATTTCAATCTATTTTAACCTCAAACCGGAACATTTGTGTATGAGGCTAGCTCTTAACCGTTGAGCTATCATGGCACCAAGAAAATTGTTTGATTATATTATATATTCAATTACTTCATTACAGGAATGTTTGATCTATGTAATTTCAAATATTCAAAAACATTAGTTTGGAATTTCGATCGTAGTAAAAATGTTGTGTGCACCCTAAAATATGCAAAAAGCATATTTGATATGCTCAGCATGGTTATAGTCGGTGGTTACACACAATTAACTACATATTATCTAAGTACGCTCTGGAGTGCTATAATACGATAAAATATAATACATACCAATACATAAAACATACCTTTTCGGTTTTTGACAATGTTGCGGTTAGCGCTCGAGGTAGCAAACTTGAGTATTATACATGCTGAGGTCGCAGTATTATTTATGTAGGTATGTATGTAATGACACATCATAAAAATGCATGTTTGCTGAATTACAGCAGAGATAAAATTACAAAAACGATAACCTGTAACTTACAATTGACTTTTTTGAATATTTATATGATACTTTAGAATTGTCAACTGAGATTTGGAACTTACAACTAAATATTTGAATTTAAATTTGACGGAATATTCAACTGACTATATCTGAAATTACAAATGACGAGTTTGAAAATTAACTTGACCGTTTTGAATTATCACATGACGCTTTAGAAACTACCGCTGGAAGTGGTGCAGATATTGCAATACCCCGTACAATTGAGTGTTCAGTAATAGGAGGTTTCAATGAAGGTGCATGCGAGACTATGCGAGACGAGCACGGAAGGGCCAGATTTCCTTGATTCCTTTAGGCAATTAAGGGTGGCGCCAAAGTCAGGTAACACGCAGCGGGCCATTGAATATCTGAAGAATTTCCGAATCACTTGTTGAGTTGTTAACAGTTGTAAAGTAAAGCGCCCGACTCATCATCAGCAGTAAAATTTTATCTGTCTTCTTCGGAACTGCATGGTGGTAAAGAAAGGGAATGCGGTGGGTCCGAATGGTACCAAAGTTGGACAGCCGGGTCGGCGCCCCAGTGCGGTGTTGAATGGCCTATTATTCTCAAAAGGAATAGAAGATGTAAATACAGGGTGTTTCTAAGTTGGGATTTTTTTCATAGGGCATATAGTACTCGCCAAAAGGAGTGATCTTTCCCAGTAACATATAACCACTTCTAATTCCGTCCCTGTGCGATTACATCAAAACAGATCCAAGAACCTTGTTTACTACGGAGCATAGCAACGCGCGTTTGTTGACGTACTACATCGGAGTTACAAAAAATGAAGTCAAGTTGATTGACTCAGTACTTCCCACACATTACGGTGTTTATTATGTTTCCATAGCATGAAGCTATAGTCTGAGATCCCCTTGCAACTGAATCATTGCCAGCCCCCTCCCCCCTCAAAATTGTGTTATGCCGATAAGTGTTTTCTTTTCTTCACAGGTCAGCGGACAGCCTATTATCAATATTACAAACTTTTCAGTTTTACGATACCCCACCTCCATATTTCTACTTTTTTGATTATTGCCGCGCTACTACTGACACATTTATAAAAACCATACGTGTTTTCCATCCTCGCCAAGGTAATAATATTGTGACAAAATTTCATTAAAATCAATTCGTTGATTTCCAGGTTACACAATACAGAACGATCTAAAGCAATACTCCTATGTATGGACATCAGAAAATAAGTCCTTTGGTTTCTGTAAAAAAGGGTATTATGCCGCTAGGTCTTTCTTACACAGAAAATGGACAGTTTATTATGCATACAACAAATACTTCTCTTACTCTTACAACCCACCATCCCCAACTACCCCAATTTCACCCCTCCCGAAAGAAAAGGTAGAAAATGGTCAGGAACCCCTTAAACATCTAAAAATGAAGTTTGAGCTGTATTCGTATAATTTTTTTGATTATTGCTACGTTGCCCCTGATACGATTTCTAACAACCATACGCGTCTTCCATCCTCACCACGGTAATAATACTGTGTCAAAATTTCATTAGAATAATCAATTTAGTAGCTTCCACGTTACAAAATACAAAACGATCCAAAGCAATATTTATACTCGTATGTATACAGAAAATTAGTTGCGGTAATAGCATAGGCAACGTTCGGATGGACCTGAAAAGGTGATTGTGTCGCTAGGTCTTCCTTCACAGGCCAGGGGACAGCCTACTAGGAATAAACAAATTTTTCAGTTTTTCAACTCCCCACCCTCGAACCACCACAATTTCACCCCCACACAAAAAAACGTAGAAAATGATCAGGAACCCCTAAAAAGCTTAAAAACGAGGTTTGAGCTGTTTTATATTTTTAGTTTCTTTATTATTTCTGCGCCACAACTCGCAGGATTTATGAAAATCGTACGCATTTTCCACCCTCGCCACGGTAGTAATACTGTGTCTAAATTTTATTAAAACCGACTCAACAGTTTTCTCGATACACAATACAGAACGATCTAAAGCAATACTCGTATGTTTAGACCAGAAAAGGTCCCTTGGTTTCTGTAATGTGCAAGGCAATGTTCGGATGGACCTAAAAAAGTTATTTATGCTAGGTCCTTCACAGGTCAGTCTATTATGAATGCAACAAACTTTTCAATTTTACAACCCTCCACTACTCAGCCACCCCAAATTTCACCCCGCCCAAAAAAAAAGTCGAAAATGATCAGGAACATCTAAAACGCCTAAAATGAAGTTTGAGGAATATTTGAACTTATTTTTGCTAATTACTCCGCCCTCCATGCACCGATTTTCAAAATTATAGCAGCATCACCTACTACGAGCCCACAGCATATTGCTGCCCAAATTTCATCACAGTCGATGCTGTGGTTACTGAGATTGCGAGGCTAGAAAAACGCGCATAGACAGACCGACAGACAGACAGACCGATGGAAATGAGTGACGCCCAAAAAACATAATCGAAAATTTTTGCGATCACCATACTCCCCTCATCTATCGGTGTGGGAAGTAAAAGAATAGCTGAGCACAGTAGTGATGTAACGAATATTCGCATTTGCAGATATTCGCAAATTTTTACATATTCGTATTCGCGAAATTACAGCGAATGTTTTGAAAATATTTTTTTTTTGTAATAGTTGGTTAATGAAACAAAATCCATTCATTTCTTGAGGGTTTTAATATAAAAAATGGGAGTCAGACTTTATTACTTTCCCATGAGAATCTGAGATCCGCTTGCAACCAAATAAATGATTACCCGCCCGTCCTCAAAAAAAAACGTCCAACACAGTGCAAAAAGTGTATTATGCCTCTAGGTTCTTCTTTCGCGGGTCAATGGAGAGTTTATTATCAATACAAAAACTTTTCCAGTCCTAGAACCTCAGACCCCCTAAGCACCCGAATTTCACCCACACCCAAAAAAAAAAGTAAAAAACTATCGGGGAACCCCTAAAACGCCTAAAAACGAAGTTTGAGCTGTTTTTATGTTTTTCTGTTTTTTATGATTGCTGTGCCGCCACTGACACGATTTCTAAAAATCATACGTTTTTTCCATCCTCGCCAAGATAGTAACAGTGTGTCAACATTTAATTAAAATCAATTAGTAGGGATGTGGCAACCCCATCGCCCAGAGGTGGTGGTACACTTTGCACCGACGACGGTGCATCATGTACTATTATCTCTGCAATCAGCCACAGGGGGGCGAAGTGCAGTCACTTAGCTTAGCCCGCGGTGCAATCACCCCCACATCGGAATATTTCCGGGAAACTAGAAATAGGTTCCCGGAAATAGGCGGCGCCAAATGGCCTCACGGTTCATGTTCCGTCGCTGGGCTGATGTTCTCGGTTTCTCATAAGTGACAAGTCGGATTATTAAAAAAAATGCTCAATGGCTCTTCCAGGATCAAAAGATTCCGGAGGTAAAATACCTGGCCGTTCGGATCTCCGGGTGCCAGGTGGTCCGGGGGGAACATTAAGCGAAGTTTGTCTAAAGAATTGTGCTGCCACTCCTCGTCAGGCTAACAACAGAAGCCGCCCTTCGTAGCAACTTCGCACTGACGACAGGCCCGAATGTCAGAGAAACTTTTTCAGAGCCGACTTTACAAATATGCGAGGTCTTGCCTCCAACATAAACTCTGTCCATCAACACCTTCAGGCAGAGAAGCCACACATTCTGGCTCTTACGGAAACTCAAGTCGGCTCTTCAACAATGGATAACTGCTTTAGATATCCCGGATATGACTTATACACCCGATTTAGACGTCGGTTTGGCGTATGCGTGTACGTCAAATCCGGGCTTTCTTGTCATCGAGAAGAAGAGCTCGAACTGGAAGGATTTGACATCATATGGCTCAAAATATACTTCCAAAATCATTTCAAATTTATATGCTGCATTTATAGGCCACCAAGCAGTAACAACTGCAAAGGGCTCTTCGGGAAGCTTTCAGCCACTGTGGACGCACTGCAATCAGATCATCCTCATTCAGAGATAGTCTTTCTGGGTGACTTTAACGTTCACAACTCATACTGGCTGAAACACTCAAACAAAACGGACGACGAGGGACGTGAAGTAGCAGAAGCCTTCGCTATCAGCTGCAGCTTGGAGCAGATAATCAAAGAACCAACAAGGATTCCCAGCCGCCACGGAGATTTTGCTAGTCTGTTGGATCTATATCTCACAACTACTCCAACGGTCTACACAGTGAAGGTAACCGCCCCACTGGGATCGTCTGACCACAACACCGTCTCGACGCTATGCAGAATGCATTCTCCAGATCTTTACCATGCAAAGCCTCGTCGGGTCTGGCATTACGGATCAGAAAAGTGGGACGACCTAAGGGAATACCACCAGTCCTTTCCCTGGAACGACGTCTGCTTCAAGTCACGAGACCCATCAGCTTGCGCCCAAGAAATAACAGAGGTATTAATATCCGGCATGGAAGCCTATATTCGCCATGTCGTCAAGCATCCCTCCAAAAACAAGCCATGGTTCAATCAGCGTTGTAGAGATGCAGTTACCTCCAAAAACCAACATTACAGAGAATGGAGGAAAAATCCAAATGCTGAGAGCCACCGCAGTTTTATCGACGCCAAGAAATCACTGTAAACGCGTGATTGACAGCAGCAAGAAGGAACACAACCAAAAAATTAAGAACAAGCTCCTCTCATGTCCTAGTTCGTCCAGAACATTCTGGTCTGTAGTTAATCAGAACTTTTCCTATTCGTCAATACCACCCTTGACCAGAGAGGACAAGTCCATCGCTTCTGCTCCTAAACAAAAAGCAGACATCTTGGGGAAGCTCTTCGCAGCCAATTCTACTGTAGACTTTCAAGGAAGTACTCCGACCACCACCATAAGCGTGAACTCGAGAATGGCAGAGATCAAATTTCAACATCGAGATGTAAAAAGCCTCCTCCAAAAACTGAACACCAATAAAGCTACTGGTCCTGACCAAATTCCAGCCATTATCCTTAAACGCTGTGCCGCTGAGCTTGCACCTATACTTTCGTATCAACAAGGCGTGTTTCCCGCTTCGTGGAAGATTGGCTGCATATAACCCATCCCTAAGAAAGGCAAAAAAACTGATCCCACCAATTATATACCTGTGGCTCTTCTCAGCATCATGTCTAAGGTTATGGAGACTGCCATTAACACACAGATCCTGAAATACCTGGACAACAATAACATCATAAATGATCGCCAGTATGGCTTCCGTAAGCGCAGGTCTACAGGTGACCTCCTTGCCTACGTCACTCACTTGTGGAACAGAGCAATAGACAATCATGGTGAATCCCATGTTGTTGCACTTGACATATCGAAAGCTTTCGACAGAGTGTGGCATGACGGACTACTGGTCAAGCTTGCTGCTTATGGACTACCTCCTGGCCTGCGCCAGTGGCTGAATAGCTTTTTGAACGACCGATCTCTGTTTGTTGTAGTCGAGGGCTGTTCATCAGACGTATTTTCAATAGACGCCGGTGTTCCTCAGGGATCTGTCCTATCCCCTACACTGTTTCTGCTGTACATCAACGAGCTGCTGGAAATAACGTCCAATCCAATCTACAGCTTCGCAGATGACAGTACATTAGTGTCGTGCATGGAACCAGGCAAGCCGCTATCATCCCGGAGGAGGCGACAGCAGCATCCCTCACAGATCAACGCAGATATCAAAACAATTGTCGAGTGGGGATTAGCAAATAAAGTACAGTTCTACGTACACAAAACTCAGGCAACAACACTTACAAAGAAGTCTCATGATAGCTTACCAGCCGTGGAAATGGAGGGTAACCCCATAGTCGAATCACCTTCCGTCAAGCTTTTGGGAATCAACATCAACAATAACATGTCCTGGCACGACCACGTCGTCAGTATTGCTAAAACGGCATCCCAGAAGCTTGGAGTTTTGTTCCGCTGTAGGAAGTTGTATACACCAGAGCAGCTGCTGCTGCTCTACAAGGCACAGACCGACCATCGCTGGAGTATTGCTCCCATGTGTGGGGATGCGCTCTGAAGCACTCTCTAAAGCTTCTGGACACTGCGAGCAGACAGAAAGAATTCTGCTGGTGCGCCATCTAGTACCCGAAGGTAACGGCAAACCAAGGAAATCTCTTCTTAACAGCAGTAGACTTCTTGGTGGGACGGTGCAAATTTTTCAGTTTTACACCTCACCCTCACCCAAAAAAAAAAAATTAAAATGATCAGGAACCCGTAAGTTTGAGCTGTTTCCTTATTTTTAGCTTTTTTTATTATTGCTGCGCCACCACTGACACTATTTTTCCAAAACATACGCGTTTTCCATCCTCGCCGCGGTAGTAATACTGTGTCAAAATTTCATTAAAATATAGAACGATCTAAAACTATACTCGTATGTATACATCACAAACTCTAAGTCCCTTGGTTTTTATAATAAGCAAGGCAATGTTCGGATGTACGTAAAAAGTGTATTATGCTGCTAGGTTTTTCATTCAAAGATTAATGGACAACCCATTATGAGTACAACAAATGTTTCAGTTTTACAACTCCCCACCCTCCATGCTCCCCAAATTCACTCTCTCCCAAAAAAACGTAGAAAATGATCAGAAACCCCTAAAACCCCCAAAAACAAAGTTTGAGCTGTTTTTATATTTTTAGTTTTTTATTATTGCCGCGCCGCCACTGACCCGATTTTTCCAAAACATACGCGTTTTCCATCCTCGCCACGGGAGTAATACTGTGACAAAATTTCATTAAAATCAATTGAACAATTTTCGCGTTACGCGATATCGAACGATCTAAAACAATACTTGTATGTATACATCACAAATTCCCGCATAGTTTCTATAATAAGCATGCAACGTTCGGATGGACCTAAAAAAGTGTATCATGCCGCTAGGTTTTTCATTCACATATCAATGGACAGCCCATTACGAATACAACAGGTGGCCACTAGAGAGCGCGGGTTCTATACGCCGCTGCGTATGAAAGCCGATATACGAGGGCTGCTCTATACCTCCGTCAATCCACCAGTACGTAGACAGCTGTTTCACGCTTATTAGCGATCATCAGTGCGCCATAGGTCGATTGACGGAAATAGAGAGCATCAATTTTTCCATGTTTAATAAACATGTGAAAGATGTGCGAGCAGACAGAAGGAATTCTGCCGGTGCGCCATCTAGTACCCGAAGGTAACGGCAACCAAAGAGAAACGCTACTAGCAGCAGTAAACTCTTTGGTGGAACGACAAGGCTCGTTCGCTTTTGCCACTAGAAGCACGGATTTTGACGCAAGCAGCGTAAAGGCGATATACGAGGGTTGCTCCATACCTCCGTCAATCCACCAGTACGCAGACAGCTGTTTCACGCTTATTAGCGATCATCAGTGCGCCATAGGTCGATTGACGGAAATAGAGAGCATCAATTTTTCCATGTTTAATAAACATGTGATGGCGCACCGGCAGAATTCTTTCTGTCTGCTCGCACATATTTCACATGTTTATTAAACATGGAAAAATTGATGCTCTCTATTTCCGTCAATCGACCTATGGCGCACTGATGATCGCTAATAAGCGTGAAACAGCTGTCTGCGTACTGGTGGATTGACGGAGGTATAGAGCAGCCCTCGTACTTCTGGACACTATCCAGAAAAGAGCGATTAGACTAATCGATACGCCCAACCTCGCAAAGGACCTCCACAGCCTGGAACATCGAAGGAGGGTGGCTGACCTATCCCTGTTTTACAGATTCTATCACGGAAGATGTTCGAGTGAGCTCTCTCAGATAATAACACCACAGGCCGTCCGAACCAGGAACACTAGAGAAGCTCTGCGAGCTCATCCTTACCAGGTCGAGATCCTTACTTCCCGAACCAGCCTCCTCCAGCATTCCTTCTCTGGAGAACTTCGACGCTGTGGAATCAGCTGCCGGGGAATTTGTTTCCCGACGGCTACAACCTGCAGCGTTTCAAATCTAATGTGAACCGATACTTATCCTCTCGCATCGTTTCTACAGCGCCATAGGCTTTCAGCATTTGCGGGAGGCCGACCATAAAGAAAAATTCAATAGTTACCTCGTTATACAATACAGAACGATCTAATGCAATACTCATCGTATTTGTACATCAGAAAATTGGTTGTCCCAAGTCCCTTCCCCTAGATCTCTAGATCTTTCTTTCACAGGTCAATAGACAACCTATTGCGAATACAACACATTTTTCAGTTTTGCAACCCCCCACCCCCCAGCCACCCCAATTTCTCCCCCACCCAAAAAAAAGTAGAAAAAGATCAGCAAGCCCTATAACTCCGAAAAACTAAGTTTGAAGAAAATTTAATTTTTTTCTGTTGATAAGTCCGCCGCCCATATGGCGATTTTCAAAATTACAGCAGCATTACCTACTACGGCATCACAGCATATCGCTGCCCGAATTTCATCACATGCAGCGATTACTGAGATTACGAAGCTAGAAAAAACGCGACAGACAGACAGACCGACAGACTAACAGACCGACAGTCAGGCAAACCGACAGATAGACAGACCGACAGACAGACCGACAGACAGACCGACAGACAGACCGACGGAAATGAGTGACGTGGATTTTCGTTATGTAGACATCATAAAACACCCAAAAAGTGTATTATCTCAAAACCAAAAATTTTCGCGATCACAATACTCCCCTCACATGTCGTTGTGGGAAGTAAAAGTACATCAAATTAACGAACCATTAATTTTACGTCGACGACATCATCCGCTAATAAAATGAGTGGTCTTGTATCAGTTTTCGTATCAATGAAAATAGATCGGCTCACGACTGGATCATAACAATAAACAGAAGCGATGAACTATGATTACCAACATTAATGTTACGAATGGCAACAGTTATTCCTAATGTTAATGTCAACGATGATTGATCAATGGCTTTCCAACTCTAGCTCGCTTTCTAAAATTTGTTGACAGGGTGTATGAAGTTTGTTAATATTACATAAAGTCGTAGCGTAGGCGTGACATCCAACAGTTTGGGAGTTGGTATTTTTGTGAAATTTATTCAGGAAAGTCGACAGTTTTAATTATGTAATGTAATGATAATGATAATGCTATGAATATTGATCAAAAACAATTGTTCATCTTTACTTACTTTTCACTTTTTTTACTTTTATTACACAGATTATTAATAAACAAAATTCAATGAAACTTAAGAAAAACGCTTTCATGATAAAGTTAACTAAAAAGTCTTTTTAAAATAAGCTTAAAACAATAATAAACGATAAAATACTAGTATAATTGTGAAAAAGCACGGGCGCTTTGTGCCATATTATTCGTAAATCAGACGCCCGACGCTTTTTCAGGATAATACTAGTATTGTTCGTTCATTATTGTTTTAGGCTTATTGAAAAAATTATTTTTAACTTTTTAGTTAAATGTTCTTTGAATGTGCGTTTTTTAGCTTCTTTAAACTATATTTTCTATGTTTTATATTTCCTGGTCATAATATAGTATAATGAAATCGTTTGAACTTTTGGTTCTTGGACTGTTCGGCCGGCGTCGACACGCTCGGCCGCCTTAGCTTCGGCGCGCTTCGCTGCTTGACTTTTTGCCAACACGAGTGTTCGGCATCCTCGGAAGCTGTTGTCACCTGTTTCTCGGAACACGCCGACGACGCAACGCAACGCATTAATGAGGCACCTCGCTTAAGTCCCAGTCATCGCATAGTGCGCTGAAAAGGTACCATGCAAGCGTCGCCGTCGACGAAAGCTTCCGGCGTCTAACGAAACCAAGACGGACGCTCAATTCGGAAATGAATATTTTAGTGGCAATAGCTGTAAAAGTTTCCAAACGAAGCTGAATCTGACATAGTTATCTCTTATTTAAATGGTAGATTTTCGATCAATTAGTTATCATCAAGGTCTATGCTAAAAAGATTCACATCATCCTAGAGAATCGATTTATTGAAAACGCATAAATTTTCCATAAATTTCGGTTTTTCTTAATTGGTGTTAAGACAAATAGTTACATTAATTAGTAGAAGCTATTTCTTACATTTTAATCCTGAGTAATTACTATGCGCGACCCGTTAATTACAGGTAGAGGTATGGACTGGAACTGCTAACTAACGAATGGTGATTGTTTGCTACATTCATTACATATAGAAAAATATTCATTTTTAGTGGGCAAACCCTAGGCAAAAGCCGTATTGCACAAAATGCTGTTAGGTTTTATGTCGATAAATTAATAAGAGATTGGACAAGGCGGATTCGAACTATTCAAATTCCAAAAAACCACCACAGAATGAAATTGAACTCTTAGGATGCAAAATGACACCAAACTGTCATTATTTGGCTGACAGAACAGTTACTTCACTTGCACTGACATTTAGTGTACACCTTTTCCAACTGTTAATCGGAAAGCGTCAGTTGTAATTCAGAAAGCATCATATGTAAATCAGAAAGTATCAAATTTAGATCAGAACAGTCAATTTAAAATCAGAATGCGTCAGATGTAAATTAGAATAATCAAATGAAAATCAGAACGTATTATTCTGATTTACATATGACGCATTTTGATTTACAATTATTGACTGTTCTGATTTACATTTGATACGCCCTGATTTACATATGATGCTTTCTGTTGTAATTATAACTGATGCTTTCCGATTAACAACTGGAAAAGTAGTTCAGATTTATTGCACTTCTGGGCACCAGACTAGAATTCAATTCACTGTAGTGCGAACATGATTAAAATCAGTGCAGTAAGTCGAAAACGCTATTAGATCAGTTGGCTGACAGAACAGTTACTTCAAATAAGGCATTAAGGGGCCCGGGTATACACATTTATACATATGTATTTGCCATGTTTAAACAAGCATTCCCATTTCGAACAGAACTCATTTGTTTTTCAAACTACATATGCAGTATTTCAGAAGGTCATAGTTAAGACCTTAATGAATGACATCTAAGAGCAATTTTATCCAAAAAGTTCTTTAGTATGCAAAAAAAACCCGCAATGCAAAATCATACATTCTTCAAATGTTCAAATCTTCAAATTTCTGTCTTTTGCACTATTTCAATAACTCCCTAATATTGATAAATACGCCTTAGTTTTTTAAAACAATGGAAATCCATCTAATCGTGGCACAATAAGAATTAAAAAACGGAATTAGCGTCGAGCCTCTATGACTTAGAATGTGATTACTTGATATCAATTAAATTTTCACAGTAGGTTATTACTGCAACAAGAACGAAAAACAATTACCGTTTTTGAAAATTGCTGATTGCAATCAAAGGTAGTTGGGTGCTGCTATTATTAAGCCAATATCTGCTTCTGAATGTTTCTTAATGATATTCCTCGTTGGGGGAAGATAAAATTGGGTCAGGTTTCTCCCTAGCGAAAATGCGAAGCAAGTGGAAAAAACATTTGATATACGACTGAATAGGCGCTTCCGTTACCAAAAAATAAACTTATAAATATCGACCAACATATTTATGAGCCTTTGGGTTAACAATACCGCAAAACTGTCGGCCTAAGAGCAATGTTGAAAAAATAGCTGACTGCTAACTCCATAAATTGTATAATTCTGTCGTAGCTACACCCATCATTAGTAAGATATTGTTTTGATTATGCTTTCGTTTATGACGAATTAATTTTTTTCTTTAATATTTCTCAATTGTCATTCGTTATCAAGATACAAAGCAAAATAATGTGATAACCTCCGTAGCTATACGTAGATATATTAGTATGCATATAGTGAGACTGGTGTTGTAACTTCTTTCAAAGGTAAAATTTTATAACACACAAAAACATGGAAGCCTTACCTTTATCAAAATTTCTTTCAAGTAGGCTATGATTTAAAGTTTGATATTTGTTATAAATTAATTATTGAAATTTCAGTTCAGTATCCATCAAAAACATTAATCTGGAGAAAATATATGCGATAAAAATTTCTGTTCGGTTGGGTAAAACAACAACTGAAACTTTTCGAATGACTAAAAGGGCCGTATTCATAGTCGACCCTTGAGTAATACTCAAGGTTCTGTTAAGTAAAACTTAAGGGATACTAAAGGGACCCTCAAGTGAGGCTTTCCTTGTGTACCTGTTTCCTAGACAATGTCTACGGGACGGCGGGATCCATTTGGCGACGTTGTCATATCTCAAATATAAGTCAATATGTTATGCCTATCCCTACGCATTTTGATGTTTTCTGTTATCTCTTTTTGTTTTGTGCCAGTATTTCGTGTTTTGTGCCAGACATTTTTCTGGATGTGGCAGAAGCTGACAATACCGTACTTCAAAATTAACCTACAAAATCGCCTTGACTGCAACGAAATGTCACATTGACATGTCAGGTTAACATTTTGTTGCTTGAGTTTTACTCAAGGGGGCCTTACGTAAGGGACCCTCAAGTAGCCGTCGAAACACAAAACCATACTTAAGGGACCCTCAAGTATTAAGGGACCCTTACGTATCGACTACGAATACAACCCTAAAAGTGCATTATCAGATGACACTTCACCACGATCCAGAGTGTTTGAGTGGTAGAAGAAGTGTAAAGATGGTTGTGAATCAATGAAAATAAACCTCGTCCCGGTCGACCACAAACTGCGCGAACTCGACCGAAAATTGGAACAATTAACGATTTGGTATAAAATCGTCACCAGGTGGGCCTAAATGAAGTTTTGGCAATTTTAATTTGTCCCAAAGGTCCACTCAAAAAATTATTTACGATGATCCCAGAAACATTGAGTTTATAATATGGGTCTACTAGCTAAAATATTATGATGAGACTGTGTTGATTCCACAATTTATACATTCACATAATATTTCCTTCTACTAGAAACATTGAAATGACAACAACTTGAATATTTTGAAAGTTACAGGTTTATCCGTAATAGGTATACCCTTGAAATTAAACAAGTAGTATTTATTCTTTACTGGTGAAACTATGTCAACTTCACAGATCACAAACCTCTGGTTTATGGTTTGGTCAACGACAACTTACCCTCTGAGATTCCTAATTCGTAATAAGTTTAGTACCGGTATAGAGTTCGAATATACATATAGTGGCATTTTTATATTGCTCATATTTCATATATCAAATATACCGGGTTATTCACGTTATTCGACACGGAGGATTATGGCTAAAGTATTTGATGAAAAATAAAATAATAATTTTGTGTGGATAAACACCCATTAAGGCTACATGTAAAAAATATTTTCGTGCTTACAGGGTGCCCCCAAAAGACGAAACGTATCAAAGTTATATTTTTTTTAAATAGAAGATATATTATTGCATATTCAGATTTCTTGGAGAATTCTAGTATAACCTTATGTATCGCACATGGGACTTAAAGTGAACCGTTTAGTTGTAAATTACCATTTTCGGTATACGTAGATGTCAGAAAACATTGAATATCGCAGAGATTACGAAATTTAGAAGGCTGTTACTTTGCTGGATTACTAAGCATGAAATGAGTCAGCTTAAGCTGGACGGTCAAATTTGAATTCCGTTTGTGCTTGGTGAAATCGGTCGCGAAACTAAGGAAGCTTCAATCAGAGATAACTTGATTTTTTCAAATGCCTAATTTTTTTTATATGATTAAATGTAAAATTTCATAGCTTTTCTAATTATATAAGGTTGTGAATATAAATCTCTGGTAGTTTTCGTTTATTTTCAAATTTTCAATCAAATCGGTGTTTTTCAATGTCCCTACGTATAAACAACCTAGCAGGCCATGAAATATAAACAAAAAAATGTTCAGATGGGGGGAAACAAGTAACTTAGAAGAAATATACAGACGATTTGGAGTAAAGAGACAAGATTAACAGAATTCCATACAACAAATTCAAAAGTCAAAGAGAATCCGGAGTATGACAGTTGTTCTGGCCAATAACGGGCAACACTTCGAACACTTGTTGCAATAAAAAGTGACATTTCCGTGTGTTTTTGTTTTCTATCTCAACAAATTAGAACACATAAGGAGTTTTCTAATTATCGCGAGAGAAAGTCGACCATTTTTGAAAAATCGAACGGCAAACTTCGAAATACCTCTGAAACAATATTAGTTGATACCCCTTGTTATTTAAAATTTTCAATAGGATGACCCTGGAAGGCAGAGGGTCAAGGAGAAATTAGTTTAGTTTGTGATTGAAAAGTTGTCCCCCTTAACAAATCCTTTGACGGGTCTCGGCGTTTTTTCTTTCAATCAGTGGTTCTCGGTATATCCGTGGTGGGAGGCTTTCAAATGAATACCCTGAATAAGACACTAATTAGAATTCAGTCTATATATCTTTTTCTGAAGATGTTAACAAATAACAAAAATAGGGAAACCGTTGCAGATTTGATCCGTTTGGCGAGTGGTTAAGTGATTAGACCATGTTTGGTAACAGATTCGGGTTTTGAATTAAGAAAAAAAAATATATATTTTTTTGTGATAAATGGAAAGATCATATATAAGTTTATAGTTTTGTCTTCTTTTTTTTTCGCAATAATTCAAAAGTTATATCAAAATAAAAATGGGTCTTTGAATCAAGTACCGAAAGCACGCCGACGGCTCCGAACCCATGTGGCGTCACCATGGCGGTCAAGATGCTCCTTTGACCAACGACGTCCTACTCCGATACTAGATTCTAGATTCGCAACCAGTCGCGAAAATACGTACTGGTGAACTGGTAACTAGTGGATATTTGTTGCAATACAGTCGATAAATGAAGCTTGCAGCTCGAAACGAAGTCTAAGATCGAAATAAATATGTTTTTGACTGTTTGAGGTTGAAGTCAGATTACAGATTCCAGTAAGTAAGTACCTAATCAAATATGTTTCGTTGAAAAGATCTCCTCAATCGAAGGATGGCCCAGTGGTTAGAGAGTCCGATAGTGGATCTCAGGGTCTTTGGATCGAAACCCAGGCCTTCCAACTTTTTTTTATTTTTTTTATCAAAAAATTTATTGATGTGCTTTTTGCACTTGTTACGCACATTTTTTCTACGATCACCATAAATATGTGTTTGAATTTAATTTTGTTAGACATATTACTTGCACTGCACAGTGCAAAAACTAAGTACAAGAAGCGGTGGACAATTTAAAAAATCAGTGGAAACCAGGTTTGTCCGTCAATATCAATCGCCATTATTTTTTTAAATGTAATAGTTGGTTAATAAGTAACTCAAACTCGTAATCACATTCTTTTTATAATATATATAATAAAAAAATAAAAAAAAAAGTTGGAAGGCCTGGGTTTCGATCCAAAGACCCTGAGATCCACTACCGGACTCTCTAACCACTGGGCCATCCTTTAATTGAGGAGATCTTTTCAACGAAACATATTTGATTAGGTACCTACTTACTTACTGGAATCTGTACTGACTTCAAACATTCAAAAATATATTTATTTCGACCGTAGACGTAGTCTTGAGTTGCAAACTTCATTCATCGTCTATGTTGCAACAAATATACACTAGTTACCCGCAAGTATTTTTGCGATTGGTTGGGAATCTAGAATCTAGTATCGGAGTAGGACATCGTTGGTCAAAGGAGCATCTTGACCGCCATGGTGATGTCACACGGATTCGGAAGCCGTCGCGTCGGCGTGTTTTCGGCACTCGATTCAAAAACTCATTTTTATTTTGATCTAACTTTTAAGTTATTCCAAAAAAAAGAAAACAAAAACAGTTTTGTTATAAAACTTATATATGTATGATCTTTCCATTTATGACAAAAAATGTTTTTATTCAAAACCTCAATTATCGGTATACAGGGTGTCCCAGAAGTCAACGTCAAGCCGCTACGGGGTGACAGGGTTGGTTGTAACTATCATGAGAAAAATCAGAAAAAAAATGTATCCCATGCAGTTTGAAAATTATGGACATTTAAAGAAAACCTAAAAATTTGGTCAAATTATAACAATTTTTCAGTTATTGTGGTTAACTTTTATTATTTTTGTTCATTTAAACTTTGGAACCGTAACCCTAAATAAAATTTCTAGAAGCACAGCCAAAAATAATGACACAATTGCCCCCAAGTTTTCGAGAATGAAGACTATTTATTAAATTATGAATTTAAAATTTTCTATGTTTGTCGACTTTGAAAGGCCCTCCTTTAAAAAAAATGTACTAAAGTGCCTTGGCAAGTACCATTAAAAGTTGGCGCATTTAACCAGGATTGTAAAATGGTACAATACTTGTTAGTTTCGTAGTAAAAAAATGAGTAAAAAAAGGAAAACCTCAAGTAACCCGATTTTTGCTAACCCATTTCACTCAGGTCAGATGTCCTTTATTCGCGCAAGCTTCTGGTAGGTTCTTAATTTTACGGCAAAATAATGAGAGAGGTGGATAGTGGACATGTTTTCCATGAGTGAGCAAGACAGATAGTGACGCCACTTTTAGCAAAGTCAACATAAACAAGTAAAATTAATAAAATAATGAAAAATTTTGACCTCGCTTAGTTTAGGTTTATTGTATTAGAAGTCAGATAGGGAAATAACATTTTTTATTACAATAAAAGTTCAAATTGTGTACCATCAGCCTCAATATACGGCCTACATTTTCTTAAAAAAGATCTACTTATTACCTAGGCACATTTAATGCGAGAAGGCGGATCCCAGTATCGCTTTAAAGTAAGCCTGTGGACCGGAATTTTAAACGGCAAAATTGTTGGGCTTTTTGAGCTGACAGAATTTGAATGGCACGAATTACCTACATTTTTTACGATAAAATTTACTAACTTTGTTAGAGGACGTACCACTAAAGCGGCATACAGACGCTGATGTGAGCTGCGATTCCTCAATCGACTCAAGGTTTCATGAAACTTGCATCAGTTGCATAAGTTCCTACTCAAATCGAAATCTGTTGCGATGCCTGAATCGACTTGATATTTCATGCACGTTTCATGCAACACAAGAATAGTAGGGTGGGCTTATTTCTTTGCATCGACGCAATATTATACACGTTGAAACCTGCATCACTGCATCACTGCATCAGGGTTAACGGCTCGGCGACATGGCTCACCGTCCATAATAGGATTCCAGAATCTGCATCGCTGCAAGCCGCAACTGATACCAAATTCGTGATTCAGTACCACACACGCTGCTACATGCGTTATGGTAAACGTAGAAGTCGATACCTGAATCGCAGCCTGCATCAACGTCTGTAGACCGCTTAACAGATCGTCGCCACATGAGGTATGAACAAGATGGCTGGCCAGCGCATTACGCAGTGCAAATAATAGGTTTTCTTGACCAAAAATATCCGGAAGGTGGAGGTGGACGTTAAGGCACTATCTCGTGACCAGCCCGTTCCCCAGATTTAAATCCACTGGAATTTTGTTATTGGGGTGTTCTCAAAGAAAAAGTGTACTTCATAGTCCATTGAGAGCGTAGCCGAGCTGCGTAAACGAATCTCTCAAGCTGCTGAGGACATCAACTCTCGAGGATATGCCTGATGGCTAATAAGTAGATCTTTTTTAAGAAGATGTACACGTAGGGCGTGTATTGAGGCTGATGGTAAACAATTTGAATATTTATTGCCTGTCCTTTGTTCCAATAAACCTAAACTAAACTAGGTCAAAATTTTTCACTATTTTATTAATTTTACTTATTTTTGTTGACTATGCTAAAAGTGGCGTCACTATCTGTCTCGCTGACTCATAGCAAATATATTCATTATCCATCTCTCTCATCATTTTACCGTAAAATTAAGAACCTACCAGAAGCTTGTGCCAATAAAGGACATCTGACCTGAGTGAAATGGGTTAGCAAAAATCGGGTCACTTGAGGTTTTTATTTTTTTACTCGTTTTTTTTAGTATGAAACTAACAAGTATTGTACTATTTTACAATCCTGGTAAAATGCGCCAACTTTTAATGGCACTTGCCAAGGCACTTTAGTACATTTTTTTTAAAGGAGGGCCTTTCAAAGTCAGCAAACTTTGAAAATTTTAAATTCATAGTTTAATAAATAGTCTTCATTCTAGAAAACTTGGGGCAATTGTGTCATTATTTTTGACTGTGCTTCTAGAAATGTTACTTAGGGTTACGGTTCCAAAGTTTAAATGAACAAAAATAATAAAATTTAACCACAATAACCAAAAAATTGTTATAATTTGACCAAATTTCTAGGTTTTCCTTAAATGCCCATAATTTTCAAACTACATGGGATAGATTTTTTTTCTGATTTTTCTCATGATAGTTACAACCAATCCTGTCACCCCGTTGCGGCTTGACGTTGACTTCTGGGACACCCTGTATATTAATAAATCTTCGTCTCCTATACAGCATGGATTTTTTCGCTAAGCGTTCCCCGGCGACTAATTTAGCAATTTTTACGCAGTTTGCTATTGAACGTGTCGATAAGCAAGACCGACTTGATGTTGTATACTCAGGTTTTGCCAAAGCGTCTGACCGACTTGATCATGGCATCTTTTCAAATAAGCTCTTTCATTTTAGGTTTCACACATCAGCTTCATTGTTCATTCAAAATTATCTTTATAACAGGAAGAAATATGTGGCTACAAATCTTATCAGTATATTACTAAATCTGAAGTTCCTCAAGGTTCACTTTATTTAATGATGATATTGCAGAATCCAATTTTTCATGCTGTAAGCTCAAAGGAAGACTGTGTAGTGCTGCAGCGAGATATTGATGCATTAACTGGCTCGTGTAATAGCATAAAATTGTTTCCCAATGCTCACAAATATAATATATTCAGCTTTTTGGAAAGAAGGAATGTTTTGAAGTATAATTATGTAACAGCTTCTCTCACCTTATAGCTGAAAAAGTATGCCAGGCTTTCTAAGCATGTGGCTTGATTGTAAGGAATTCTAGAAGTTTTAACTGCCGTGATGCACTATTAGCTTTGTATTCAGCATACATCAGATCGAAGCTGGAATATGGATCACTAATTTGGAATCCAATTTATAAATGCTACGTAGACTCTCTTGAACTTGTTCAACGTAAGTTCTTAAAAGTGTTTGGCTTTCAAAGTGGATGGTATGCATCCCTGAAAACCAGCTAGTATCCAGGTTTGGAATTCAATCTCTGAAGGCTAGAAGGTAATGTGCATCAATCATTTTTATATAAACTGCTTCATGATCAGATAGACTCTATTGAACATATGGCACAGTTAAACTTCTGTAATCCTTCCTTTAGAAGTCTTAACTTTAAAGCTTTCTATCTGACAGGGCACGTACTAATTTATACCTAAAGTATCCCATTTTCTTTATTTGCGATTCGTATAATAGTATCTATTATTGTGACATATATGCTGACAGCTTGAGTAGTGTTTTGGAGGTAGCTGCAATTTATTGTAGTGACGTGTGATTTTTTCCGTTGGACAAATTTTCTTATTAAGTAAACGTAATCTCTGTTGTCTCAGTGTTTTTTAATTTCTTTTTTTAAGATTGTCATGTAAATGGTTCCTTTATAACTGTTGGGCAATATAGGCTATTTACTATTATTTATTTATACCATCCGACAATGTATTTATCGATATTATTCTATAAGTCAATATCCCCGCTTGCACTAAATAGGCATTCCCCGACTGTCTGTAATTATGCTAAACGAAATGCTACCTACGGGCTAATTGAATTTAATCTAATTCATCTCAGTTATTCTAGTCTCTCATTTGTCGGAATCGTTTTGCATTTCATTAGTATCTTGGGGTTAGTTGCAAGTCTCATGCCTTATACAGATTGTTCCTCAAATGGGAAGGTTTGCATGTTAAGGCAAATCAGAGTGTATTTGCTGACCAGCTGGAATTGTGGACATACCTTTATAAAGAGATCCATCATTCCCCTGACGTTTAATACTCTTTAGGTGAAAAACAGCATGGTAATACATGGTAATATCGGGTATCAGCCGTTTTCCGGTAATGAACTCAACTCTTCCATGAGAAATGGACGTTCTTAAATAGACCCCAAAAACCCTATGACTACTGATTGAAAGGAAAAATGCCAAAACACGTCAAAAGATTTGTCAAGGGGGATAACTTTTCGACCAAAGGCTACTTCCCCCCTTGTAATCTCTGCCCCCTAGGGTCATCCCCTTGAAAAATTTAAATGACAAGGGGTCCCGCCAGGCAGAAGACCATGGACGAGTGGTAGGGGATCTGGTCCAGTACAACGGAGGTGGCGCAGTGGACTAGCGTCTGATTCCAAATATACAAGAGTGGGCAGAATGTAAACACATGACAATCTGCTATTACCTAACACAGGCGTTGTCGGGCCACGGTCCTTTTCGGGTGTATAGAAACAAAATAGGACGAGCGACGGACGATCGTTGTCGACATTGTGGCCAAAGCGACACAGTCGAGCACGTCCTATTTGAGTACGACAGATGGTCCGATTACAAGCAGGAAGCGAGAGCGAACCTGCCTGAGGACCTGACCCCAGAGAACATGGTGCCCATCATGATATCGAGTGAGAAACGCTGGAAGATAGTACAGAAGACGGTTAAAAGCATCTTAAAATTGAAAGAAACAGAGGAACGTCGGGATATGTAACAAGAAGAAGCAGGAGGAGAAGAAAAAACATATTTAACTCATCTTGCACTGTGAAGAATATCGTTCACGATGATGCCCGGTGCAGATGGAGATCGAGCAGAGATAAGGAAAGAGGTAATGGGTTTTAGCCGGTCGGACCATGATGACATGTCGGATGGACGCGTTTGCGTCCGTTGGACATGACATCAGAAGACTCAATCTAGTTCAACGTCGGGCGGGCAGACTCTCTCTCACACCTCCAGTGCTTCTGTCCTTGCGATCAAGCCGATTTCCTAAACCCTCTATAAATATCGGGTATCAGCCGTTTCCCGGTAATGAACTCTAGTCTTCCATGATAAATGGACGTTCTTAAACAGACCCCAAAAACGCTATGACCGAACTTAGATATATAATATACGAATCTTTCAATAATAAATATACAGGATGTTCATTTGTAAACTTCCAACTACGGATTTATCGAAAACTACTGATTGAAAGGAAAAACACCAAAAACACGTCAAAAGTTTTGTCAAGGAGGACAACTTTTCAACCGAAAACTACTTCCCCCCTTGTACTCTCTGCCCCCTAGGGTCATCCCCTTTCGAGAAAACTTGAAAAATCTTTATGTATCTTAACTTGTTCAGATAGAATTGATAGAACACACGAAATTATCACTTTTTATAGCAATAAGTGTTCGAAGTGTTGCCCGTTATTGACCAAATAATGATACAGGCGATGTTCAAATTTCTGACGGAAGCTTGCAAAAATATGTTGTGGGATATCAAGGCAGCTTTCGGTGCTGCGTTGGCGAAGGTCATGCAAACTTAAGGTAGATTTCAAATGACCCCGCGGAAAAATAGTCCAATAGCATCAAATCACCAAGATCTAGCAAGCCATTCTATAGACCCCCCTCGCACCGTTGATTGAAGAAAATAGGGAAGATACGCAATGTAATGAGCGAAATCGTGACACGGAAAGTGTCCGAGAAATAGATGGCGATGTGGACGCCACCAGCAAAAGGTGTCTGAGATTTTGCTTTCGCGCTGCGGCGTTCAGTAGGGAAGCGGCTGATGGTTTCATCAACCTGTTCATTGTTATCAGTCGATAACAGTGTGCGAAGGCGAGTCGCGTTGCATGTCTCGACCGTTTGTCACATAACGACGCGTTTTTCGCTGGTTTTGGGTTTATTTTATTGTTGGGATTCTGAAAAAATATCCAGTCATAAAAGTGGACATTTTGGAAATAAACCACATAGAAATATAAGAATTTTGCCGAACACGTAATAGTTTTTAGTCCCCCATACTAACACAGATATTATGCATCTCGTCAAAAAGAATGGGAAGCGGTAGACCATGTTGATCATGCCTGCAACTTCCCCCTATTTATTTGATTTATTAGATTTAAGTCCATTTGTGTCCGTTCGAGTTGGTTTGTATTTCTTATTTATTGGAGAAGTCCCCTGTTAAATTATTATAATCATATAAATCTATGCACATACATATACATGCAGACACCATGACTTGACAAGAATGATCAGAGTAGCTTTCTAGGATCCAAAGTGTTAAGAAACAGTAACTTCCAAATTTTTTGATATACTCAATATTCATAGCTTGAGGTTAAAAATTAGTTCTTACCCCATATTTTGACTTTTAGTTGTTGTGATTTTCTCAATGTCTGAAAAACCACTTACCGCTTCATTATCATAGCCACAACGTCTTAACAGACATGTTGTGAACTCGTAAAATGCACTTACTCATTTTACGAGTTTCTCTTGGCATATCTTTAAGATCTTTAATGCAGTAGTTTCCCATTTGCTTTCTGCATCCTCATGCCGTTGATCAGACGGTATCTACTGGTTCATCCGCCTTTAGGGGTAATTTCTCACCCCAAGGATAAGAGAGCGTCCTAACTCTTCTCAACTCGTCCACCTAAAGCTCTTGGTTGAGAAGGGGTTACTGTTTATACCGACAGTAATTCGGTTCCTTTTAGTCGCCTTTTACGACACGCAAGATAAACTATGGGAGATATTCTAACCCGCCCCCACACGGGGGACTTGCCGCTTAACGAAGCTCAAAACAAGTCTTTTATGGCAACTTGATTTGCCATCAATGATAGGGACAGGTTGGGTTTGCTATGATCGTTTGATTTAATAAAAATTGACATTTTGTACAATAACGTCTTCACTTTTAATTAGTATATAAACAGATATTTGTCTAAATTTTGTAATACTCTTAAAAATTATTATAATAACATTCTTACTTATAATTTTCAAATATTTACTGAATAACTCATAGTAGAAGTATTGAAAAATCATTAAATCGGTGAATTTGGTCTATTTTAGTTTAAGACCTTAAGCTTGTAACAATCTCACCGCGAAAAACCTAAAAATGTGATTTTTGGATATTTTGAATTAAATACATAATTTTGTGAAAATTTTCGTATGTATACCGATAAATTTATATTTCTAACATTATAATTTGGTAAAAGGTAACAGGATTATGTTTTTGTTTGAACTCTTTCACTAACAAAACACAATAATATATGATTTTTAAATATCTACTTAATACTTCATAATAAAAATATTGAAAAATTATCAGATAGTAATTGAAGACTGTACGTTAAAGAGAGGCTAAGTGCCAAAAAACGAATTAGAAGATAATTGAGAAAAACTGCCCTTTATGAGAAAAAGAAGGTGGTTTTTTGCCAAACAGATTCTTTCATAGTTTCGAGGTTCACATGCAGATAGACTTCTTGGAATAGACCCTTTCATTGCAATAAAATCAAATCACCTTTTTTATATAACTGAGCAGACCGCGCAGGCAGAGCCTAAATACCAGAGTACCGCGGCTGCTGTGAAAGGGTTATGTTAGGGGAAGTTTGTTAACGCGAGATTTGAATGGGCCAATACCCGCAGGCCCAATAAATACATCTCCTGGCAGTCCATTCCAAGCCTTGGACACCCTGGAAATAAATGTGCGGTTGTACCGCTCAGTTCTTGATGTATGAAGAACGACCGTCTTAGGATGAGATGCAGCGGTCGCACGGGTACACCTGATAGGGGCAGTGAGCGGCGGAACGATAGAAAATAGCTCAGAGGAGCAGATTCCGTTGGAACATCGGTAGAAGAGTGAGAGGTCACCAACAACACGTCGGTGAGAAAGTGACTGAAGGTGGCGCGTTAAGGCCGGATCGCCAGTTAGTCGAATTGCCCTTCTCTGGACGGCATCTAGTATAGACAGGGTAGTAGGGGCAGCAGCTCCCCAGACATGAGAGCAATACTCCAGGCAAGGCGTTATCATCTGGGCTTTATATAGCGTGAGGAGGTTACATGGTAAGAAATACTTTCTGGCTCTAAATAAGTACCCAAGCTTTTTACCAGCAGTTGTTGCAATTGACGCGACGTGTTCGTGCCAGATCAGATTTTCTGTAATGTTGACTCCTAACAGCTTGAATGAGTGACTCCTTGGCAGAGCCTTGTTGTTCATCAGAACCTGGTGTTGGCTTGGGCACTTCTTATTTGATAGCGTACAATACTGGGTCTTGGAGGCATTAAATGTAACCATATTCTTAAGCCCCCAAGCGGTAATGGTATCGAGATCCTTTGAAAGTGAAGCTGCCACTGCCAGTCTTCTGCGTTCCAGCTCGACCACAGAGATCGGTCTATTGCTCATGATGCCTGCATGCAGCGTACTGTCATCCGCAAAACTGTGGATTGGGTTTGTAGTGCTAGAGAGTAGATCATTAGTATGAAGCAGAAACAATGTCGGAGCCAATACCGATCCCTGCGGAACCCCAGCATTGATGCTATGGAAAGAAGAGGGAAAGCCGTCTACAACGACAGAGATTTTCCGACCTGAGAGGAAGTCTGCGAGCCAACCGCAGAGCTTAACAGGGAGCCCATAAGACGGGAGCTTGTTTAGGAGGGCTGCATGCCACAGTTGATCGAATGCCTTTGAAATATCGAGAGCAATGACTTGAGCCTCGCCAAATGACTGGATGAGTTTGCTCCACACATGTGTGATGTAGGCCAGGGGATCTCCAGTTGATCTTTGGTGTGGGAATCCATATTGTCTGTCGTTGATTAAGTGATGGAGCTCTAGGTATTTAATGAGCTCTTGATTGACGCATCTCTCCATCACTTTACTGATTACAGAAAGCAGAGCTATAGGTCTGTAGTTGGTCGGATCAGTTTTGGATCCCTTTTTTGGTACCGGCTGGATGAAAGCTGTTTTCCAGTCTTTTGGGAAAATGCCGGAATCGTAAGACATCCGAAAGAGGCGGATAAATATGGGAGCGAGCTCCGGTGCGCATTTATTGACAACAATGGAGGGGATCATCTCGGGCCCATTCGCCTTATTAATGTCAAGTAACTGCACCACTTCCGAACTATTTTTGTTCTGAACGTTATTGCGCTCATGGCTTGGGGTACTCTCGGTATGGATGGTAACTGGGCACTGGATGGGACTTTTACAGTGGAGTTTGCTGCAAATGTCTTGGCAAATATTTCGGCCTTGTCCTTGGAAGCAGTTGCTACTGTTCTATCCGCACATGTGATCGGTGGGAAGCTACTCCTCGAGAAGTTACCCTCTATTTGTTTGACCAGAGTCCAGAAGGAGCGGCTGCGATTGGGGTGTAACATAACCTTCTTTTTTATTTTGGCATCGTATTGGCTTTTCGCATGTCGGATGGTTTCATGGTATCTGTTCCTGGACTCAATATCAGCCTATCTGTTTTCGATGGTTGGGGTCCTGTAAGTAAGTTCGGTGGGCCAGAACTTTTTGCAGACGAGCTGTATCACAGGACTTGTTGAACCAGCCGTTGGAATCTGGTTTGTATGATTTGGTTGTATGCGGGATGTATGCCTCCATGCCGACATGTATAACCTCTGTGATTTTCGAGCAGACAGTTGATAGATCATGTTTTGCAAAGCAAACCTCGCTCCAGGGAAAACTGGAAAAAAGTCTCTCAGACCATCCCAGTCAGCATGGCCGTAGTGCCAGATTTTGCGGTTTGGGCGGATTTCCGAGGACACATCTGTCGCAGAGGGGAACGTAACTTCAACAAAGCCATGATCGGAGTTGCCTAAAAGAGACTGTATGTCGATCTTGTAGGGGACAGGGTGAGTAATCAGAAAAAGATCCAGCAGGCTACTAGGGTGAGAGGACACACTTCAAAATGGCACTTAGGTCTCTTTTAACTTATGGTCTTCAATTTTGGACTGTTTTATTTGAAACTCTTAATTTTTGCAACAAACTCGCCACGAAAGGCTTACAAATGTGATTTTTGTATGAAAGTTAGTATATTTTTATGCATTTTTGATCATTGGTAAGCAAAGATTAATAATCAGAAACATTACAAAAATTCTCAAATTTGGGACTGACTGTACACCTTGTACAAGACTAAAGTCAGTGGTAATAAGTTTTTTCAATCAACGGTTGAACCGTATAAATGTTTACTCCATGCAATTTATCTTCAGATTCTGAACCTGTCGATTGCATAGCTCACATTATTTCAAAAATGGTCGATACGAGACCATAAGGCGACATACAATTCATCAAAAAGTATTTCTGAATCATTCAGTTGATAACATTCATTTTCTATTTTGATTTTCCAGTAGGACCTCCTTTATTCTCAATATCAACCATTCGACACACGCAAGAAATATCAAGTATTTGGATATTTGATATTTTCACTGGCCTGCGCCCGTCATTATTCGTCTCGCATTCGGATTCCCATCCGAAATAATTCAAAATGTGTCGATGCTGATAATAAATTCGTTCAACCGGTCGGTGTCACGGTAGCAGAAAAATGCAAAATATACATAGGATAGGCCGCGTCGCGTGCCCGAATCCTTCCGAAGATGAAATCGCACGAATACGACCGCTTGGCGGAATTTGGCGCTAGCTGCTGGAGTGTCGGGGGGGAAGGGGACTGCAAAGTGAGCCGTCACGATTTTTAACATGGGCTTTGCGTATCTTCCCTATTTTCTTCAATCAACGCTCGCACTATCAATTTATCTGGAAACGCGTCGTCCAGCCATTGCCGAACCGGCAGAACATAGTGAGGAGGAGCGCCGCCTTGCTGGAAATAAATTTCAGCCTCATCAAGTATAGGAATTCCAATCTCTTCAATTTACATTACATTTAAATTTCCATCAATAAACAATGGCCCAATAAACAATGGCACTTTGTTTCCTACACTGCCTGCCCATTAACTTTTGGGGGGTACTGGGTATGCTTTTCTACAGCATGACATTCTTCATTGCTCCAATATCTGCAGTTATGCTTATTAATAAATCCAGTTAGATAAAGACAAGGTCTAAAACATTCCTATGCAAAGTTATCTTCCCCGGATGTCTGGCCTTTAAACAGAACGGCAGGTTGTCGAGCACACTGATTTTGGGCATCATAAATTAGAATCATTTGGCCAACATTTTGAACATTTATTGGAATAAAAAGTGATATTGTCGTATATTTTTGTTCTCTATCTGAAAAAATTATGGTACATAAAGATTTTTCAAATTTCCTCGCAAACGAATTGACCGATTTTAAAAATTCAAACCTCAAAATAAAGGATTTTTCGATAAATCCGTGGCAGGAAGTTTTCAAATGAACACCCTATATATTATAACGTTTTAGCACATAGGCAACTAAGCATATATATTACGATGTGTTCATAATACGAGAAAATGTGATGAAAGGTGCTTGCTTACTCCGCAAGAGGGAAATGATTCCAATCATTTGGTTCACAGAAAAATCGGAAAAAATCAAGGGTACCCGCTGGATTCGATGTCTCTTGATGACTGAAATGCATGGTTCGCAGAGAGATACGGGGGGAGTGCTGGGTGTCGGTAGAGTCGACACCAGGTCATAGGCGCTGTATATCGGCTGTGGTGCGGGGCACCGTAGCACAGTTGGTAGGGCGCTGGCCTAGAATGCCGGAGACTCTGGTTCGAATCCAGCTGCTACCCTCCATTAATCCGATTTTTTTGTAAACCAAATGACTGGAATCATATCCTTCTTGCGGAGTAAGCATGCACCTTTCATTACATGAAATCCTGGCCGACTGAGGAGTCGTAGTTCAGTAGCATAGACAGCTGTCGTGCAAATAGTGGTGAGAGATTCACACTCACCCAACTGCCGACTAGATGTCTCTTGATGGCTGAAATGCATGGTTCCCAGAGAGATACGGGGGAGTGGTGGGTGTCTGTGGAGTCGTCATCAGGTCATAGGCGCTGTATATCGGCTGTGGTGCGGGGCACCGTAGCACAGTTGGTAGGGAGCTGGCCTAGAGTGCCGGAGACTCTGGTTCGAATCCAGCTGCTACCCTTCATTAATCCGATTTTTTTGTAAACCAAATGATTGGAATCATCTCCCTCTTGCGGAGTAAGCATGCACCTTTCATCACATGAAATCCTGGCCGACTGAGGAGTCGTAGTTCAGTAGCATAGACAGCTATCGTGCAAATAGTGGTGAGAGATTCACACTCACCCAACTGCCGACTAGATGTCTCTTGATGGCTGAAATGCATGGTTCCCAGAGAGATACGGGGGAGTGGTGGGTGTCTGTGGAGTCGACACCAGGTCATAGGCGCTGTATATTGCCTGTGGTGCGGGGCACCGTAGCGCAGTTGGTATGGCACTGGCCTAGAATGCCGGAGACGCTGGTTCGAATCCAGCCGGTACCCTTCATTTTTCCGATTTTTCTGTGAACCAAATGATGAGAAAATGTTTTGTGGAAAATAATGTTTTCCCTTTTCGATCGATACATTAGTCGACCGTATTTCTTTCTGTTTTCTTATTTCTTCTGAAGGGATAAAAAGGGCTTTAAAAAAATCTTATAAGATTGTCTGTTGTTTGTTCTAGAAAATCTGAAATGCGGACATTTTTCAATAAAGAATCATCAAACTTTTTTGACTACGGACTATATCCCAAGGTATTGCGAGCTCACTCATCACATCACCCACCAAAAACAAATTTTGAAACAATTTTGAATTTTTTATATGACGTTTCTCTGTACCAAAATCATTCCAACCAAGTTAGGAGTTACCAGGTGATGCAGCTACTGAAGATTGAAAATTTTTCTGTGCATTTCTTCAAGGCCAAATGGGTTCACGTCCGGCTAGCTTGGGAAAGAACTAGAAACCAGCAGGACATATTTTTTTTTGATCAGAACGAGCATCATTTATATTTTTGGTTGCGATTTTTTCTTTCTTGCTGCATTTCCACAAAAATGTTCATCGATAACCGATGCATTATTAATTTGCATGTAAGAATGAACGAAAGACGGAGAGAGGCTTTCTGGTGACCAGAACCCACTGTGCATATGCCTGCAAACGGGCCCTTATGAACCTCTCATTAATCAAGTTCCCAAGTCTAGCCATCATTGCAAAGGTGAAGATTTTTTTTTTTATTTAAATCCCAATTGATTTGCTATCTGTAAAACTAGTCACAATGAGCAAATAGTTTGTTGCACTAACACTAACATGTAGGGAACAGTTCAGTAACTACTTCCTCTTACATCTTTGCACATACACAAAGTTTAGCACTGGAAGGTGAAGATGACCTTGCGTTCTGTCCATCTTATATTCCCAGGTTCAAGAACCCTTGAATCCAGTATGGTTTACCAAGAGCTTCACAATGACATAGAATGTGTGCCGAGGACCCTTCCTCCCCGTCACAGCGTGTACACGTCGGAGCTCTTGCCACCTCCCATCACATACCAGTGACGTCTGAAGGCGTTATGGCCGGACAGCAGGCCAACAAGTAACCTTAGCCGGTTAAGTAAGTAAGAGACAGAACCATCCCACCTTGACCACAGGCCCTAAATAAAAAATAAGTTCTCTACCTTGACTGGGATGTCCAGAGATTCATCTCCATCTCATAAAGATGCTGGTTTTGCAACCACATCGCTGTTTTCCTCCTAATGGTACCTGCTGCCAGCCCCACAGCCAGCTCAGGACCCAGGAAATTATTCCTTGATCCTCGCATTGCGAGCGTCTGCCATTTCATTGCCTCAAACTCCAGTATGACTCGGCACTCTTATAAGTGGTATTACTAGTACAATAGTATAGAGGGACAACTTTGTTTTTAGTCTACAGACACCAGCGCTGGATCCTGGCTGCCTGCCGCTTGACCCCCACTCTTCACTTGTAAGTTACCTCACCGTAAATTTGCAGTCGAAGCAATATGTAGGAGAAATTATATCACTCCTCGTATGTAAGATAGGGTCATCCCTTTGCAGTTCCGAGAGGATGGCAGAGTGTCCCCTGCCAGGATTCACAAAGGACCTACTGCCTTGACCTCACAATCGGAATGCAGACGCCCTTGGCTCCCTTTTGAACTACCAACTTGAACACAAGCCAAGCGTTGAATTTTATTTAGCTTTGCTTAGATTGTTTCCATCCCTACACATGGCCACCACACTAGTGATCCATAAAACAATCCTACAACCCTTTGACATGCTCATAATGAATTACGAGCCTTATTGACATTATGTTCTACATGTTATCTCCAATTCAGCTTTGAGTCTAAAATTACGCCTAGATATTCTACCGATTGGGAAAGTTCAAGTAAGTTTAAGTAGTTTGCATAATATATCTTGCAACATGCTACAAGGCAAATAAAATGGGCTATCGTTCGTGAAATGTGTCATCCTGTGAATGGCCATCAACCTAGCATAATGAATTTGGTGCAATATGTGCATTATTCAGATAATACCTACGATGATTTACACCGAAATCAACAGTTATTATGTATAGCTTTGAATAAAGTATATATTATACTTCAAGCCCCACGTAGCAATTTATCGAACCGTTGTGAAGCACAACAACCTCCACTGTCAGGTGTGCATCAGTGTGTGGTGTACATTGCTTTTGCACTGTTTCCATGAAGCACTTTTCATGTCAAATCTCTTTTCCGTTCCTTCGATTTTAAAATTCTCGGTGTGATAAATATATCCATAAATATTCCTTCACAATGCTTTGTTTCCAGTTCAAAACGATCAATCACTCCGGCAATGCTTGCAAACAATGCCCATTTTATTTAGCTGGAGTGAGAAGCCGAAAGGCTGCGGTAGGTCAGGAATATTTTTCATTCCGATGATGATTGCGTTCGATTCTGACCTTTTGTTTCCTTTTCTATCAGATGAACTGTGTCATTGTTTTCATGTTAAATGTGAATTCTTTCACTTCCCATATCTGTATATGTTAGGGGAATATTGCGATTACTGAAATTTGCGATTTTAAGATAACACTCCTTTTAGGCGCTTTATACCTATATGTATAACGAAAAGCCACGTTACTCATTTCCATCGGGCTGTCTTTCGTTCTGTGTCGGTCTGTCGGTCTGTCGGTCTGTCGGTCTGTCGGTCTGTCGGTCTGTCGGTCTGTCGGTCTGTCGGTCTGTCGGTCTGTCGGTCTGTCGGTCTGTCGGTCTGTCGGTCTGTCGGTCTGTCGGTCTGTCGGTCTGTCGGTCTGTCGGTCTGTCGGTCTGTCGGTCTGTCGGTCTGTCGGTCTGTCGGTCTGTCGGTCTGTCGGTCTGTCGGTCTGTCGGTCTGTCGGTCTGTCGGTCTGTCGGTCTGTCGGTCTGTCGGTCTGTCGGTCTGTCGGTCTGTCGGTCTGTCGGTCTGTCGGTCTGTCGGTCTGTCGGTCTGTCGGTCTGTCGGTCTGTCGGTCTGTCGGTCTGTCGGTCTGTCGGTCTGTCGGTCTGTCGGTCTGTCGGTCTGTCGGTCTGTCGGTCTGTCGGTCTGTCGGTCTGTCGGTCTGTCGGTCTGTCGGTCTGTCGGTCTGTCGGTCTGTCGGTCTGTCGGTCTGTCGGTCTGTCGGTCTGTCGGTCTGTCGGTCTGTCGGTCTGTCGGTCTGTCGGTCTGTCGGTCTGTCGGTCTGTCGGTCTGTCGGTCTGTCGGTCTGTCGGTCTGTCGGTCTGTCGGTCTGTCGGTCTGTCGGTCTGTCGGTCTGTCGGTCTGTCGGTCTGTCGGTCTGTCGGTCTGTCGGTCTGTCGGTCTGTCGGTCTGTCGGTCTGTCGGTCTGTCGGTCTGTCGGTCTGTCGGTCTGTCGGTCTGTCGGTCTGTCGGTCTGTCGGTCTGTCGGTCTGTCGGTCTGTCGGTCTGTCGGTCTGTCGGTCTGTCGGTCTGTCGGTCTGTCGGTCTGTCGGTCTGTCGGTCTGTCGGTCTGTCGGTCTGTCGGTCTGTCGGTCTGTCGGTCTGTCGGTCTGTCGGTCTGTCGGTCTGTCGGTCTGTCGGTCTGTCGGTCTGTCGGTCTGTCGGTCTGTCGGTCTGTCGGTCTGTCGGTCTGTCGGTCTGTCGGTCTGTCGGTCTGTCGGTCTGTCGGTCTGTCGGTCTGTCGGTCTGTCGGTCTGTCGGTCTGTCGGTCTGTCGGTCTGTCGGTCTGTCGGTCTGTCGGTCTGTCGGTCTGTCGGTCTGTCGGTCTGTCGGTCTGTCGGTCTGTCGGTCTGTCGGTCTGTCGGTCTGTCGGTCTGTCGGTCTGTCGGTCTGTCGGTCTGTCGGTCTGTCGGTCTGTCGGTCTGTCGGTCTGTCGGTCTGTCGGTCTGTCGGTCTGTCGGTCTGTCGGTCTGTCGGTCTGTCGGTCTGTCGGTCTGTCGGTCTGTCGGTCTGTCGGTCTGTCGGTCTGTCGGTCTGTCGGTCTGTCGGTCTGTCGGTCTGTCGGTCTGTCGGTCTGTCGGTCTGTCGGTCTGTCGGTCTGTCGGTCTGTCGGTCTGTCGGTCTGTCGGTCTGTCGGTCTGTCGGTCTGTCGGTCTGTCGGTCTGTCGGTCTGTCGGTCTGTCGGTCTGTCGGTCTGTCGGTCTGTCGGTCTGTCGGTCTGTCGGTCTGTCGGTCTGTCGGTCTGTCGGTCTGTCGGTCTGTCGGTCTGTCGGTCTGTCGGTCTGTCGGTCTGTCGGTCTGTCGGTCTGTCGGTCTGTCGGTCTGTCGGTCTGTCGGTCTGTCGGTCTGTCGGTCTGTCGGTCTGTCGGTCTGTCGGTCTGTCGGTCTGTCGGTCTGTCGGTCTGTCGTTCTGTCGGTCTGTCGGTCTGTCGGTCTGTCGGCCTGTCGGTCTGTCGGTCTGTCGGTCTGTCGGTCTGTCGGTCTGTCGGTCTGTCGGTCTGTCGGTCTGTCGGTCTGTCGGTCTGTCGGTCTGTCGGTCTGTCGGTCTGTCGGTCTGTCGGTCTGTCGGTCTGTCGGTCTGTCGGTGTGTTTGTCGGTATGTCTGTCGGCATCTTTCTAGCCTCGCAATCTCAGTGACCGCTGCATGGATTGTTATGAAATTTGGGTAGCTACATGGCGTGGGATCGTAGTAGGCAGTAGTGCTTAATTTTGGAAATCGGTGCACAGGCGGCGGGAGTAATCAGAAAACAAAAAACGTAAATAATCCTCACATTTTGTTTTAGGGGTTTCTGATCATTTTCTAGTTTTTTACCTCTCACTGACTCACTGAAGTCACTGAAGAGAGCTTATGCAGAGCCTCTGTCTGTCCATCCGTCCGTCCGTCTGCCCGTATACAAAAGATAGCCAAAACTACAGGTACTAGAGAAAAGCTAAATACAGATTTGGAATCAGCACGAAAAAACTAGTCTGGAAAAAATCCGGTTTTGTCAATATCGCTTTCAGTTTAAAAAAAATTAAATTAAATTACGACACGTTACTGACGACGTATTATGTACGGTGTATTGATATTCCTGAAGCACAGTCAGTGTGGTCGAGTGGTTAAGATGCTAGGCACCAGCCCCAAAAGGCGTGGGTTCGAATCTCACCGCGGTCAACAACTTTTTTTACTTTTTTTAAGTCAAATTTATTGACTACTAGACTAGTACTAGTCCGGGAAAAATCCGGTTTTGCCAGTGTAATAAGAAAACTAAATTTTTGTACCAACAAATTTCACAGTGAGAGCGCCGTTTAAATTTACTCAAGTAAATTATTTCCTTTTTTTTTTTTTGGTGGGGAAGAAATTTGGGATGGTTGGGGGTTGCAAAATTGAAAAATCTGCTGTATTCACAACAGGCTACCCACTGACCTGTGAAAGAGAGGCCTAGCTGCATAAATCATTTTTGCAGGTCCATCCGAAGATTAGCTTGCCTATCACATAAACACAGAAACCAAGGGACAAGGGTCAGAATTTTCTGATGTTTACATGCGACTATTGCTTTTAGATCTTGATGAAATTTTGATACAGTATTATTACCGTGACGAGGATGAAAAACGCATATTGTTTTTTTAGAAATAGTGTTAGTGACGGCGCAGCAATAAACAAATGACTAAAAACATAGAAACAGCTCAACAAAGCTGTGAGGGTCATGGTGTGTAATGCTGCCCTAATTTTGGCAATTGATGCATGCATGGGTGGCGGAGTAACTAACAAAGAACTAAAAATTTCAAATATTCCTTATCCCCTTTTTAGGCTTTTTAGGGGTTCCTGATCATTTTCTACTTTTTTGGGTAGGGGAGAAATTGGAAGTAGTTGGGTAGGAGGGGTTGTAAAACTTAAAAAAATTGCTGGCTGTCCACTGACCTGTGAAAAAAAGGCCTAGCGACATAACACGCTTCTTTGCGGGCGGGTGGGCCCGTCACAGATCGGGTGCCGTCATTCTGCGTCTCGTTTATTTACAGGAGTATTATATTATGCAATGACATTACTTCTTGTATGAGGATTAGCAAAAGCTACACACGTACACACCATGTTTAAAGTTCACATACCAACAGAGCGTTTACCTTCAGGTAATTATGTATTCAGTTATAGCTGATTTTGTATCTTATTCAGCAACAGAGCGTTTACCTTCAGGTAAATTGTTATTTTTCTGTATTGTGTAAGACTTTCGCGGCTATGATCCGATGAAGTGTTGGTTGTTGGACTGTTCGGCCGGCGTCGCCGCGCTTCGCTGCTTGACGTTTCATCAACACAGGGCTGACACCTATATTCCCAGGATTAGGGGTGGGGGCGGATGCGTTGTGGACCGCCGATGCCAGTGGAACTTCTGCGTATCCCAGAATCTTTACGTCTCTTAAGGCTGGTATCCATATTCTTCTTTGTTGTTTTTATGTTTATAAATCTCAATTAACTCCCTGTACAATCTGGCGTAATAAGAGGAGGTAGTAGCCAGAACATGTGTATCTTCAAACTGTATCTTGTGGTTACCGCTTTCTTGGAGTGTATGCATGGCTACTGCAGATTTTTCTCTCTGACCTACTCTACTACTCTCTAAGCAACCCCAACCACCACCAGTAGCCAAAGCTTTCCTACCTTATGTTCCCCGAATCACAGACAGAACTGGAAGGTTACTGCAGAATGAGAATATTAGAACGATATACAAACCAACTGGGAAAATACAACAGCGCTTAAGATCGGCAAAGGACAAAAGGCATCCGTGGACAGCATCAGGGTTTTATCGGATACCGTGTACTGGTGGAAGTCTATACATCGGAGCAGAAGGTCAGCTTGATATCTGCTGCTTTACTTAACCCGTAACTTAAAATCATTGCTGATATAAAATTGACATCGCTCCTGATAAGGTACGAAAGATAAAGAGGTCCGATAAGTTACCTCTTGCATATAAATATTATGTAAAGTTGCTATTAAATCATGACATCACATCACAGAAGCGAACCTGATCGACGACATGTAGGAGAAATTTATCACGGTGTTCTACTCTACAGAAGTTACTATGTTATTAACCACCTGTGACGATTAACCGTATATCTTCCTTAGCAAGGAAGGTTTTCTAATGAGAAACATGGAAAACTATAAATTTGAATAAACTAGACGTTGAAGCAAACCAATATCAATTAAATGACCAGTAATAGGTGAATAAATGCCTACTTTAAATATTAATTAAATAAATGTGTCGTTGGCGGTTATTATGTACACCTCACGGTGGATGTTGTGTTTATATGTATATACATGTATATGTACACGTATATACAAACTTACATTCCTTGGACTAATAGATATGTAAAGTAAATGCGTGTAGCAGATTTATTACTTACCTTTTAGAAGAATACTAATGATGTTTGAAAAAGTCGCTTTAATATTCAACATGTAATTTTATATTTTTATATGGCTGTCATGGCGTATCTAAAATGGGTTAGCAAATTCCTACATAATTGTCTACCTACGTTTTTCACATATGACAACGGACAAACTCGCGTGGCAACATATGACGTGAATATTAAGAGATGGACCCGCTCAGTGGTACAAGGAATCTGCCGGTTAGCTCAGACTTACTGTCACCATAGATGTGTATTATACGATTTAATCTAGAAGTTCGATTTCGAATGAATTCACTCGAATATTTGGTGATAATACAACAATAAATTGTGGTTCGCACTAAAAATAACAAATTAGTGAACTTCTACTGCAAATTTGTACAAATAGTCGTAGAAAAAACGAACGCCTTCATATAAAGAGCATGAATACATAAGAATGCTTCAAAGTTAAGAAGATGCTAGAAAGTAGATATTGACATCAACAGCTACTGGAAAAAAGCTCGGATACCTGTTCAGTTAGCACGTGAAGACGAAACGAAAGGGATCAAAACAAATGGCTTCTCTATAAGTATAACCTAAGATATGCTGATGATACCGCAATCATAGCCGACAACATGGAAGACTTAATCTTTATAATGGACAAAATAAACAGAATAAGAAAAGAGTATGACCTAATGATTAATATAACAAGAACAAAGAGAAACATTTCGGTCCCTCAAAATCAAGTCAATGAATAGAATCGAAGCTTGAAAATGTACATCTTATGTCGGTTTTTGGTAGCTCCCTTAATCTACATGCTGGGAGGTCCCAAATATAGGCTATTTAAGAAAATTTTAATGGGTAAAATTGAAGAAAGGAGAGGTCCAGGCAACTGTCATGGCTGCGAGATTTCAAAAACTGGTATCACGTCAACGACATCTCAACAATAGTGAGAGAGCAGAAGACAGCACTCTACACATCGTCGGCCACGGAACAGATAACGGCCTACATGATGCAAAGCCTATGGCACCCAAGGAAAACACCTACTCAGAGCCAGAAAGGTCTTCTCACCGCCCAAACTTCTCACGCTATATTAAGCCCTTGAATATTATTGCTCACATATCTCGGTAGCTGCTACCCCTAATACCCAGCTTATGCTTTGAGCTCAAAAAATGGACTCCTAGAAAAGTTGTATATAAATATATGTAGCTTACTTTTTTGGTGTCAACTAAGGTTTGAAATCATAAATATTCTAATAGCTATTGCAACAAAGGCTTTTTATGGGTA
This sequence comes from Callosobruchus maculatus, assembly GCA_951848785.1. NCBI lineage: Eukaryota > Metazoa > Arthropoda > Insecta > Coleoptera > Chrysomelidae > Callosobruchus > Callosobruchus maculatus. Next base: position 1,167,659 of record CATOUR010000142.1, on the reverse strand, counting down.
TTAGTCATTAAGTTTTTATGTAATGGTTACTATCTAGCGTGAAAAATTAGTCCATCCCAAAACTTGATCCTTCTATGTTTATTGTTAAGCAGAATTTTCAGAAATTAAAAAGCTACAAATGTTTAAACAGTCAAACATTTTTTCACAGTAAAAAGATATAATTATTCTGAAATTCTATTTTGCGTCATGTATTGTATTTACTTATTGCTCAGATTCCTAGGATCTTCTTAAAATTCCATCATGAAAAGGTTAATAGCTTGTTTGGAACGTTATATTGTATTGAGATTTGAAAACTTAAGCAAATTGCCTTACGTCAAGCTGGATGTTCTACATATAGCGCTACAGTAAGCTGTTTTTAGCGAAAACTCAACAAGATTTAGATCAGGCAGTTATTGCAATACTGATGAGATATATAGGGATGTGCTGTCAAGTAAGTACCTGCGGTAGGTAGCGCAGTATATCTAGTTGTTACGCCTAATACATCGTACAAAAGTTCTTTCTATATTCTGCACATTTAGCTGTAGGAGATGTTCAACAGAGTTGCCTAGGATAACGAGGCTCTTCCAAAAGTAATTCTTTTGGAGAACTTTGTGCACGATGTAATAATGTTCCAGGAAGTTTATTTCCCGGCATGCAGAAAGACATTTTGGTCATTAAACCGAAGAACTCAGCGCACTGATTCTGTGAACGATCCAACAGTATAAGTAAAATATGAAAAATTTTACTTTATCTTCATAAGCCCATAAAAATATTGATTCAAGCAAGGTACTGTATGTTAGTGTTACCTCGTAGATCTATAAACATAAGGCATGAAGATAATACAAAGTCTTTGCATATTCAATCTTAGTATACAACTTCTAGAAAATATGCCAAAATTGATTTCCAACCATGAATCAATCACTGCCAACATTAGTATTATGAATAGCTGTCGTAAACTTCGCGTTTTCGCGCAAATTTGTATGTAGGCAGAAAAGGACGATGGTGTGGCGGAGTACAATTCTGGAATAAATTTTTGCAATTGTCACGGATGTTCTCACCAGTGTCGACAGCAAAATCTAAACTCATCGGCGTTCATAATCTTACTAACCGGCAATCAAATCTATGGCCACTGTTCAATGGTTCAATATACAAGAATCGTAACCTAATATAAATCTGTGTTTTGTTATATTTCTCGGTATACATAGACCAGGTCCAGTATTCATTATTTCGAGAATATCGTTACTTGATAAGTACGAAAAGGTACGTATGACCGAACATTGTATTAATGACACTCAATATTGGAGTTCATTGACTGACGGACTTCATTAATATCACTTCAAGCACTACCTCCCTAAGGCACCGGATAACAGCTTTGTCAGTACGGCAGAAGTAGTGAACTGTATAACACGACCATAGAATTTTCAGTTTCTCATATCATTGCTAGTTTTTTTTTAATAATAATAATAATAATTCATAATTTATGTACCAACGATACAATGGGGGTAAATAAAGCGCATGACTGACAGAAGGTGGTAGACTTGTGCGTACATACACACGGACATAATTATCTAAATACACATAGGGTAAAGTCGGGTATATTGTACCAGTTGTTAAATTGTACCACCTCAATATTTATTAAATTGTAAGCCTCCAGCGCCATTTAGTTTGCTCTTTTGATACCTCTTGTTGTCAAAACATTAGTTATCAGGACGTGTAAACGGCGGTCTCTCCTGAAACTTAAAATTTGTTTTTTTCTGAAAAACGACTTTACGCAGTAAGTATTATACAACTTTAGATAAGCCCTTGTATCCGAATGATCAGTTTTTGGTAGCTGGGGTGGCGTTCTTCGTAATTATTGGACATTTGGAAATAGTTTAGGCGGTTTATATTTACCCTAACGTCACTTTTTTAAAAGAAATAAACCAATTTTTGTCAATGACATCGGTTTGCTAATTTGGACCACCACCTAGTTTGCTAAATCGTACCGGTACAATTTACCAGATTCCAGTATTTTTCTCAGTCATGCCCCGCAAGGGTACAAAATACTGCCAATGGTCAGAGCAAGATATGAAGGCAGCAATAAGAAACTATAAAACTGGGAATTTTGTGCAAATTGGGTGCATGAAGCTGTGCTTCGTATCCCAGTCGATTGGACTATATTTGTGACTTTTGTGTTTGAGTTCAATAAGTATTGAGTATTAGTTATTTGCTACGACAATATTTTGTTTTACCCAATGGGTTTCTAATTTGTGGTTTATGTGTTTAAGTTTTACAAATAAAAAGTTTCATTCATTGCAATAATGTATTGTATTATAATTCTGTTGTTCTATCAACAACGATCATCTAATGCATTTTGCCTTGGTACAATTTACCGAACCGGATGGTACAATTTAACGAACCAGTTGGGTAGATTGTACCGTTTGCAACATTTAAAAAAAATGTTTATTATGTCAAACTGTCAGTCTTTATGTAACTTTTCTATTATGCAGTTTGATAGGAATATGTTAATTAACTCTAATTTATAGTTTTGTTGAATTCAAATCAAGTCAATAGCGAGATATTTGATAAAATGTGCAATGTGGTACAATTTACCCAACTTTACCCTACATACAAATATTTTACGAGAGTTGCTCTATATTTCCGTCAATCCACCAGTACGCATACAGCTGCTGTTTCACGCTTATTAGCGATCATCAGTGCGCCATAGGTCGATTGACGGAGATAGAGAGCATCAAACTTTTCATATCTATCAGGCATGTGAAGCATGTTGAAAGTAGGCGGCAGAAAAGATCTGCCTAAGCGCCATCTGGTACCTGGAGGTAACGACAAACCAAAGAAAGTTACTGCTAAGAAACTGCAAACTTCCTGGCGGGACGCAAAGGCGCCTTCGCTTCATCTAACCAGATAGGCGCGCTTCTATTGACGGATTGACGGAGATATAGAGCAACCCTCGTATATCGACTCTGATATGCAATTGGCATAGAAGCGCGCCTATCTGGTTAGACGAAGCGAACGCGCCTTTGCGTTCCGTCAGGAAGTTTGATGCTTCTTAGCAGTAACTTTCTTTGGTTTGTCGTTACCCCCGGATACCAGATGGCGCACAGGCTGATCTGTTCTGCTGCCTGCTTTGTATGAACAAAGTATTATTAATTAGATTGAAGGCTTATAAGTATGTCAGCTGAAAAATTCTGTTAAAAGTTACCTCTGGGTTTTAGGTGAAAGGTTACCAGAGCTTAAGATTCTACAAAGTATTGAGTATCAGATTCCAAGAATCATTAAGCATAACAATAGTACCTAACTGTTTAATCGAATCGATAGCAAAATCTACATAAATATACATTCATCGTGTTCCTATACAAAATCACATTCTGGTATTGACACACACGGCGATAACTTTTGAAATAGTTCAATTTCAAATGGCTTTCGTTGATATATTTGATTTCTATTTTCTTTTTAAAACATCATTTGTAAGGCATTATGAAGATATACAATTCCCCAGCCTTCACAAAAAAGGATTTCAGTTATCATGTTTAGTTGATGGAATCAACTGAATATCTTGAGGGCTACATAAAAGATGCTATTTCATGCATTATGCAGGGTGTTCCACGATGATTAAGACAAGCAATATATATCGGAACTGGGCAGTAGTAGAGAAATATAATTAAGGCGATGTAAATTAGAGCAAATGTTGTGTCTTTTCTTGTCATTATGTTACCCAATGAGGTATTTGTTTTTGGTCACGTGATGTCCGATTCAAAATTATCAATGGGACACCCCGTATATTAGTGCATTTTTGTGTTCCTTCCGATAAAGCAATTCCAACAAACTAACACACTTGGAGTCTAACCTCTGACGACACTGCAATATTTGCAACCAATGAGGATCCAAGAACTGCTGCGACCAAACTTCAAGGACACCTAGACGTTGACGAAATGGAGAATTAAGGTTAACGAATCTAAATCTTCTCAGATAACTTTTACTGCGAGGAAAGGTAATTGCACAACCATCAGCCTTCATCAAATCGATATATATCACAATCTGAAGCAGTCAAATATCTAGAGCTTCACTTTGATGAAAAACTGAATTGGAAAGCACATATTATGATGAAAAAAGCAAATTGATCTAACAGCTAAAGAAATCAACATCAACATCAATATTCCAACAGCTATCCGAGAAAGAGACAATAACCACCACTAAAATCTGGAAAATCATATGAATCAATTACTTATGCCTCTTCTACATGGAGTAGCCGACAAACTACTTTATTGTACAATAATTCAAGTATGATGTACTATTCAGCAAATTAGCTTATAGAGTGTCAAATCTGATTACTAATGAAAAGATGTACAGAAAAAAACTAGTAACCTGAATAAAATTTCGAACCCCTGCGCTGTATCCCTATAAACCAATTTACTCGCAATCAAACGACCGATTATTATTTCCATACAAACATATAACAACTTAATAGAATAGTAACTAAGAAACAAAGATACTTTTTCTGATTTTCTAAATGACTAAGCTATATACCGTTGTTACTCGTATTGCCTTAAATGGTCCAGCACGTGTGGCGCCATGGTGACAAACATAATTTTTTCAAATAACTTGCATACATTTGCAGTTGGACAATGAGTATAATTATATGTCTTGGTATTTATATCTATTGATAGAGACGAGTTTTTTTGAAGAATCCTTTTATATTGCAAACCCACACCAGCTCTTGTTATTCTGGTTATGGTAATCAAATAAGATGACTAACCAGCATTTAGCACCCTTTACACGTGTAATTATACGTAAAAATACAGGACATAAATAGTTCTATTAGTAGAGGGTAATCCACAAGTCAATTGTTAGTTTTATGATACCCAAGCCATGAAAATTGTATTAGATCAACTAGCGACTCCAAGTCTTTTTTGTGTACTTAAACGGCTTTCGACCCAGCTTTTCTTTTCCGGAGCTTAAAACACTTCACAGCGTGTTTTTGACAATTCTAATTACATTACTAATTCCAATTTCTACATGTTTTAGACGAAATTTAGGCACGTTAAAAATCTATCGCAGGACAAAAGATTTCAATAATTCGCACCTTAGCATTTTTTGTCTTGATGCTAGTAATCTGTAAACATATAAACTGGTACCTTAAAGGTAGAGATACGCATGCTCATAAATAGCATGCTTCGTAAGCATGCTCAAAATTAGCATGCTACTGTCACTGACACATTTCCATTTAATCGCATGACCGCTGGCGCTGGTTCTTTAGCATGCTCGAAATTAGCATGCTTATAGTATTTCGAGCAAGGTGCGTATACACATGCTACGACGTAGCATTGCTCATCAATAGCATGCTTTTTAAGCATGTGTATCTATACTTTAAGGCAACATTTCATAGTATCGAAAAACTGCGTCATTAATCTGTCTGACTCAATACCTGCTGAAGTACATTTTGTCACCGTGAGGGCTAGTCCAAACGCGTCTTTTCATCACGTTTTGTCTGTGCGGTTTTAAAACTGAATGAAAACAATGCAAAAATATAGCGTCCACATGGTGCCATTTTGTATTCATTTTTACGCAGCCTTGTTGACATCGATCACGGAAGGAGTACTACTCTGGTCAATTTTTGCAAGTTGTCTTGTGTCTTGTGAAGAAGAGGAAACAATTGGACTGTTTAAAAAGTATACGGAGTCCAGGGTGGTTGAGAAAATGGCTCCTTAAGAATACACTTTGCCCACGTCAGATTACTGCGTGAATTACGTGATGAACATAATGGTTGAAACTATTTAATCGTTCAGGAAGTATAACCATAGGCGTAGTTAGGTGGGGGCTCAGGTGGGGCCTAGCCCCCCCCCAAGAATGAAATTAGCCCCCCAAAAATCCTAAAATACTTCGTTCTGTTAAATTTATTGTATCTAGGGCGGTGGCTTAAGCCCCTCCAAATTCAGGGACTTAACTACACCTATGAGTACAACAAAAAGAAAAAGCACCAATATGGCTTGTAGATATTATGTACTGTCAAATCCCAAATCGACAAGATTCATTTTGCTAACACTTTTACGTCAACACTCCTTTAAGAATTAATTTTCTATCTGCGGTTAACATTTTTTTTTAATTTTCCAAAACATAATATGCCTGCTTCTTTTTGTCTCTGTTACTATACTTGTTAGGTTTAATGCGCCAGATTCATTGGAAATTTCCATATAGCGCGATAAACTCAGTCAAAAGCTCCCAGGACATTGTCGAAGGTGTGTTATTCTCGTTGAATTACCGAACAAAATGTATTGAAAGACGGAGCCAATGTCTACACCCACCAACTTGTCTGTGCAGTTCATGGATGACTAAGTTCACCAGCTCAGTATCGCTGCAACTGTACCGTCTCCGCGCAGTTCTTAAAAATGCACCGTTTTTCTATCCATGCTCAACGTTTTGTCTGCAACGGTTTGAGCTGCACAGACAAAATGTTGTGCAAAAAATAGCATTTGGACGTCTGGCCATCTGAACGTCCTTCATAATGCGTGATGGTAATTAGTGATATTGAAGGTCTGAGTTATTAAATATGTATGTCACTATGTTTGCATCATTTGACTTTCCACTCTGATTTTATAATAATATGCTTTTTGAGCATTTTGTAGTATCTATTGGTGTTTTTCTAGATGCCTAGTCTCAGTAACCGCTGCTTGGACTGTGATGACGCGGGTAAAAAACTAAAATTCCCGTTTTTTGCAGTGAGAGGTATCTTTACTTTAACGCAAATTACTACCTTTCTACACCATTACATGTTATTGATAATTGCATGCTGGAGCAACAGTCGCTGGCAGTTTTTCTTTCATTTCAGGATTTTTAATTGATTTGAAAATTTGTTAACCTCTAGTACATTACATTAGCGAGTAGGCTGTGAAAAATATCTATTACTGTCATACTCCAGATTCTCTTTGACCTCAAATATGTTACCGCAGTGGTTTGTCTTAAAGGTGATTAGTTGTAAAGAATTTTCATAATCTTATCTCTTTACTCTAATTCGTCTTTATATTTCTTGTAAGTTAATTATTTTCTCTCATGTGATCATGTTTTTGTCTATATATTTCATGGTTTGCTAGGTTAATTATGACAAAGCTTACTAAAATATGGCGTGACCATAACATCACTAAAGCTACCAAAATGTCACGGGTTAAGTCTCATGTGTTCTCCACATTTTTGTATGCTTCGGAAACCTGGACTGTTAAAAGGGCAGATCGAGCTCGCATAGATACTTTTGAAATGTGGACGTGGAGGAGAATGCTGAGAATTCCTAATACCGCCCATCGAACTAATGTTTCCATACTGGATGAGCTCGGTAATCCAAAGAGACTATCCTCCATTGTGTCGATGAGAATGCTTACATTCTTCGGACATATCCACAGAAGCGATAATATGGAGAAACTTGTAGTTCAGGGTCACGCCCCGAGTGGGCGGCGCCGTGGCCGTTCCCCTACACGCTGGGTGGATACGACGAAACAGTTGCTAGATATGAGTATCAAGAGCACCACTGAACTGACAGTAAATCTCGAACGATGGCGAGCTACAGTTCTCAAAACTATTGATAAGATTCGTGTCGGCAATACTCTAGCTCCGACTTAATGTATTTTACGAGTTCACAACATGTCTGTTAAGACATTGTGACTATGAGGATAAGGTTGACTATAGGTAGGAACAATGAAAAACACCATTTGATTGAAAATTTGAAAATAAATGAAAACTACCAGAGACTGATATTCAATCCCCTATATCATTATCAGAGCCCCTTCAAACTTCGTTTTTATGCGTTTCAGGAGTTTCTGATCATTTTCTATTTTATTTTGGGACGGGGTAAAATTGGAATGGTGAACTTAAAAATTTATTGTAATCATAAAGTGTTCTACATTTCGTGGTATTGTGTGCGTGTTTATAATATTATAACAACTTGATTGTTATGAAATTGTGATATTACTATTGTGGTGGAAATGGTAACAGCGTATCATTGTAAGCACTCTTGCTAGATGCGGAGGAGAAATCAACAAAAAACGAAAAATTTCAAAATCGCTCAATCTCTGTTTCTAGATGTTTCAAACGTCCCTGATCATTCTCTAATTGTTTAACTAGCATGTTGTAGGGATAGAGGAACTCCAAGTTTTTTATTAGCACCAATAATGTATGGAAAGTACTGAGTCAAGGCACTTCACGCCATTTTTTATATTAAATCATCACTATAATTCCTCCTGTCACATTTCATACCTATTCCTACAGCTTTTCCAATAAACTCAACTTGCAGAATTGTTATACGTAGTTCTGTAGTCGGATTTAGGTTCTTCGGAATTAGGATCAATCCTACTTCTTTCCGTCTTTTGGGAACTTTCGCTCTCGAACCATCGATTTTCCGCAGCACCTTCACTCGTTATTTCCCGTCTTTAGATTCTTAGGTCTATAACAATAGTAAGCAAATCCGCAATATGTGAAGCTATTAATTTATTCTAATATGTACTTCCGCAAAAATTAAAATTACCAAAGGCATATTCATCGCGCTTTAATGCCACCTTTTTGAAACAAATTTTAATATGTTGAAGGTACAAACTTCAAGGTACAAAATGTTGGCAAAATATTAATTTGGAATGCCAATCATTCCAAACTGAAATAAAATCTTTCAACGTAAGTGGCTGTAAATTGCAATATATCTGAGAAGTAACGAAAGGATATGCTTCAGAATGCACATTAATCAAAGACATAATTATAGGCACTCTGGAATATCACACGTCTATTTCACCCAGATAAGCATTAATTTTCTGTGATTACTTATGTGAGCTTCATGAGGGTATTCACTTATTGTTTTTATATAATCACTTCCACCTTATACACAAACACAAATAGATCACCAATTTTCCATCATAACGAGGCCGATAAGTTAAATATTATCATTTTTTACTTTTTTTCATCTAGTTAACATTCCTAAGCTGCCAGTTGTCCACCAAAGACCCCCATTCATTAGATGATCGGTTTGCCGGATCGGTCCATTCTGACTAGTCCGCCGACCGATCTGCTAACGAATGGCATTGAGGGCAATGAGAGACAACGCACACCAAGTAACTGAAGAGAAATTATACAAGAAAACTTCAAGTCCTCGTAACTTCTCCTGTTGCTAGAATCCTCAAAGTTGCAATTAAACGTTCTTCGGCACTGACTGCATCTCTGAATAAAGTATTTTGCCTTTCTATTAGCGGTTTTATTGAAATTAGTAACTCCTGAAATGTCTCATAGTCCATCCGAAGATAATTGAGAACATCAAGCGGCTGACAGGATTGGACATATTTTAATAAACGTAAATGTGTGAATTTTTCTCTCTTTTGTAACCATTTTTTCACCCAAATCCGCTTTTTCTTCTTCTCTTCATCTATTACCAGAACAGCACCAACTACCAAGACAACTTTCACCTGTTTAGACAATACGGGAGCCATGCTACTAAAGACTCTATTCCAACGCCATCTAGGATTTTTGATATATAGTTGTAATGTAATGTATTTGAAGATTACGTGGTTTTAGGCGAAAGAACGTTGCAGCAAAAGAAAGTGAAACAGTTTGCCGAATCCCAACGTCTCATTATTGAACACTTTTCTATAGTAGCAGATGCTGCGAAGTAATGAATAGCTTAACATAATTTGAATTACCCTGTACATATAGCGCAGCCATTTGTATTTGTATATTTATTCTGATTTCGCTATATTATTATCTTAGCGCGGACTCATGCAATCATAATTGATTACCATTATATCGACAAATAACAGACAATTATTGTTGTCCTGCAGATCTTATCACAGCCAATAGCATTAAAATGTAATTCTCGCACATATTGAATAAAATACATAAAAGTCCAGTAATAAATAAGAGTTTGTCACCAATAAATACTGTCGGTTGAAGCAACGTTGATTTATGTTTGCGGGTTATGAACAATGTGGGAATGACTAAAAACATTCTTTATGTGCAAAAAACGTTAAGCTTGTACATAATAAGTATTACTAGACATGATAAAAAATGGCGAACTACTATTTAATGCAATCACAGTCACGTAAAAAACAAATGAGTTTACAGGAGCTTCAAAATTCATGTATCAAATTATCCTACAATTTAAGAAAGTACGATTACTTTAACGAATTTTTAAACAATCTAACTGGCTAAATCTTAATCATCGCCTCAAACTACATTCGCTTACTTTAGTGTATAAAATAAATAAAAAGAGAATCCCTAGGTACTTCTATGCTAAATTAATCGAAGGTACTAACACCCATAGTCTCGACACCAGGTACCGTGAGTTTTGTACAGTTTCCTTGCACTCTTCAGCTGTATTTATGGAATCGTCCACCCATCACTCTGCCTTATTGTTTAATAAATTGCTACTTATGTCAAGTGTCTAGTCTTCTTCTTTAATATTGAAAGATTAAAAAACTGTGCAAGAACAGGCCAAGTCCAAACGTTTTTTCAAATTGTATAGTAATTCAGAACGTGGCATCAATCAATTTTCTAATACTTTATGTAGCTGCGCAGACAGTATGTCACAGTCAAAGCCGTCTCTATTCCTTCACAGTTCCTTCAGGCAGTTTTTCTTCCCTCCTGAAAAATTTACTCCAATGGACATAACCCGTTTTTGCATTAGACCCTTCAATTGGACTTTTTGTTTCCAACTTCTTTAATGTCCAAGGTTGTCTTGATTATGTTAGTTTGCAGACATTTTCCGTATGACCTACGAATAGTCAGATTCCTTTATTTCTCTCTTGTGAACTCTCCCGTGATCAAGCTATCAGCGAGGATAATAGTTATTAGAGCAGAGTAAGGGAATCTAAATTACGATTGCATTCTTAACTCATAAATTAATTTGTGTGTCTATTAATATGGTTCTTGAGGAATTTCTACAAGCACATCACACAAAGTTAATGGTATATTGTTCAACGAGCAACGACCTATACGAACGTATCTGTGTGCAGCTCTTAGTCATTTATATGTAATTTTCATTATTGTCTGACTTTCTAAGTTCCTCTCGCATAATTGCAGTGGCAACAAGTATTGACGGGCTGTGCCAAGTCAACACCTTGACTATTATTGATCGGAATTTAGGAAGGATCGCACAATATTACAGATCTTCAGTATTACAAACTTTTGGAATACCTTATGTAACTTTTCGTCCAGGCCCAACTGTTGGAGGTGTTGTATAAACGTTTTTGGTGTAAGGCCTGACACTGACATAATGAGGGGACAATAGTGACTTTGTTTTGTTTCCAGAGTCGTTTTATTTCCATGGCAAGATCCGTGTATTTAGAGATCTTCCCAGCGTAGGTGTTTTGAATATTCACATCGTTGGGAATGGCAATATCTATCAAATAGGTAATTTGGTCGGCCTTTGACTGGAAAACTATATCTGGTTTATTGGCTGGGATAGTCTTGTCTGTATGTATTTCAACGTCCCAGTATAGTTTGTACCGATCGTTTTCGAGCACTGATGTCGGAGTGTAGTTGTAGTATGGATCGGTGTTTTCTACTAGTTTGTTTGCTGTGGCTAGTGCTTGGTGTATGACCTTGGCCGCAGAGTTATGTCTGGCTGTGTATTCGGTACCGGCAAGAACTTTGCATCCGCTTGTTATGTGATCTATTGCTTCTTTTTGTTGGTGACATTTTCTGCAGTTATCGTCTGTTATGGATGGATCTTTAATTATGTGTTTCTTGTAATTTCTTGTCGCAATAACTTGGTCCTGGATAGCAAGCATAAATTCTTTTAAATTTTCATTATTATGCATGTCTTATTTTTTCTCGCATGGTTGCGGTAGTAACAAGTATTGACGGGCTGTGCCAAGTCAATACCTGACTATTATTATTCTGAATTCAGGAAGGACCGTACAATGCTACAGGTCTTGAGGATTACAGACTTTTGGAAGGTTTTATGTAACTTTTCATCCAGGCCCAATTGTTGCAGGTGTGGTGTAAATGTATTTGGAGTAAGGCCTGAGACCGACATAATGAGGGGGACAATGAAAACTTTGTTTTGTTTCCATAGTCGTTTTATTTCTATGGCGAGATCGGTGTATTTCGATATCTTCCCAGCGTAGGTGTTTTGGATGTTCATATCATTGGGAATCGCAATATCTATTAAGTAGGTCACTTTGTCTGTCTTTGACTGGAAAACTATATCTGGCCTGTTTGCTGGGATGGTTTTATCTGTATGTATTTCAATGTCCCAGTATAGTTTGAATTGATTGTTCTCTAGTACTGAGGTCGGTGTGTAGTTATAATATGGATCTGTGTTTTCAATTAGCTTGTTTGTTGTGGCTAGTGCTTGTTGGATGACTTTGGCTGGAGAGTTATGTCTGGCTGTATACTCAGTTCCAGCGAGAGTTTTGCATCCACTAGTTATGTGTTCTATTGTTTCCTTCTGTTGGTGGCATTTTCTGCAATTGTCATCAGAGATGGATGGTTCTTTCATTATGTACTTCCTGTAATTTCGTGTCGCAATCACTTGGTCCTGGATAGCAAGCATAAAACCTTCCGTTTCCGGAAAGAGCTGACCATCCTGCAGCCAGGTGTATGACTGCTTTTCATTAATGTGGTCTTGTGTAACACGGTATCTATGTTTGCCGTGGAGTGCCTTCTGCGACCAGGTGTTTATTTTTTCTTGTTGTGCTTTTATGTGGTTGTGTGCGTCTGCTGCGTGGTCTGGACAAGAAAGGGCGAGTGGTGTGTAGTTTTGGTCTGCTTTTACTATCGCTTTATGCAAGTTTGTTTGTTTACTGTGGAAAAAATGTCTGAGTGATTTTATTTGTTTTGCATGAAGTGACTGTATATCTATAATTCCTCTGCCCCCTTGTTTTCTGTCTATGGTGAGCCTTTCCTTGCATGCTTTGGGATGTGACATTCTGTGTTTTGTGAGTTCTGTTCGGATGAGAATATGGATGTTTTCTATGTCAGTGTGCGACCACTTGATAATGCCAAATGAATATGTTAGGATTGGTATAGCAAATGTGTTAATAGCTTTTGTAAGATTTCTAGAATTTAGTTTCGTTTTTAACAGTCTAATAAGGCGGTCTTTAAACTCTTGTGTTAGTTGTGATTTGATTTTTGTGTGGTCTATCTTAGCGTTTTGATTGATACCCAGGTACTTGTACGTTTCATTCTTGTCCATGTTGTCTAGCGCCTGGCCAGTTACTACTTCCTGTTCGGGATGGTTTTTCCATTGGCCTTTATTGATGTGAAGCACCTTGCATTTACTCATGCCAAACTCCATCTTGATATCGGACGTACAAACTTCTGTTATCCTGAGTAATTCTCTCAGTTGCACTTCTGTGGCGGCATATAGTTTTAGATCATCCATGTAAAGAAGATGATTGATTTTGTGTTGATTTGCTTTCTGGTGCCTGATGGTGAAACCACAGTTTGTGCTGTTAAGTGTGTTGGAGAGCGGATTGAGACAGAGGCAGAACCATAGTGAACTGAGAGAGTCACCCTGAAAGATACCACGACGTATATGTAGCTCATCCGTTTGAATATGACCGTCCTCAGTTTGAAGGTGTATATTTGTTCGCCATGTCTCCATCGTTCTTGTAAGAAACTGACGAAGCCCTGGGTTGATCTTGTATATTTGGAGAGTTTTTGTTAGCCAGCTATGGGGTACAGAGTCGAAAGCTTTTTTATAGTCGATGAAACAGGTATGAAGATTCCTGTGTTCTTTTCTGGTTTGCTCCATGATCACACTATCAATTATAAGTTGTTCCTTGCATCCTTGGCTTTGTTTTCTACATCCTTTTTGTTCTTCAGTCAGGATGCTGTTTTCCGTGAGGTGTTTTTCAATTCTTCTGCATATCGTTGCGGTGATGATCTTGTACAAGGTGGGAAGACAAGTGATTGGGCGATAGTTGGCAGGGTTTTTGGTGTCTGCGTTTTTGGGTTTTATATACGTTATTCCTTGCGTGAGGAATTTGGGAAGCCTATTGGGTTGGAGTATGGCTTTATTAATTTGGTCTGTGAGCACTTCGTATACTGAGCTGAACTGCTTGTACCAAAAATTTTGTATATTATCCACGCCTGGACACTTCCAGTTGTGAGTATGTTTTATTGTTTCAGCTATTTCCTCTGGCGTAAGGATAACGTCTCCCTGTTCCGCTATATGTTGATGTTTTTCTTCTTCCTGTCTGATCCATGGAGCGTTTTCATTATGTGTTTTGGGTTCTGACCATAGGCTTCCCCAAAACTCAGTTAACTCTTGTTTATTAGGAAGTTCTATTGCTGTTACCTGGTTGTCGGTTGTTATCTTTTTGTAGAATTGTTTTTCGCTTTTCTGAAAAAGGTTATTAGCGTCCTTCCTGTCGTTTGATTCATTGTATCTGCGTAGTCGAGCTGCGTAGACTGCAAGTTTTTGTTTGAGTGTATCAGTTATTTCTGGTATTGATTTTTGGGGCGACTTGGATTTGAGGATACCTATTTTGTCTGTATGCGTTTTGAACGGTTGTTGTTGTTGGTGTATTGTGCGAGGTGTGCCAGTTCCTTTCTGATTGTGGTAATTTTGTTTTCGATTCGCATTTGCCATTTAGGTTTCGACCTTTTGCTTCTGTGATTATTGGACCGTTTCGGAAGTTTTTGGCCGTTAACTATAAGTGTGGCTGCTGCGGCAGCATATATGACGGTGTGGATGTCCTCTAGGTTACTGTCCTCTGTCAAGAATTGTGGTATTACGTTGGTATTTATTGTATGTAATATTTTTTGGGTGTTGCTGTTGAAAATTAGTCTGGGCAGGGGATCTCGCAGTGCAGGGTTAGTGCCACACCATTTGTTAAATTGTGCGTTCATCACTTGTCCGGCAGATTGTGTGAAGGAAGGTGTTTGAGTAACGTTTTGGTTTCGTGTGGTTGTGGGAGGCCGGTTAGTGCATACTGTGTCTGGGGCATCTGGTATAAACTCATGTTCTGGGTTTTCTTCTAAGCGTGTGCCTGTGGTGTTGGTTGTGTTTGTGTTTGGGGTCTTATCGTTTAGGGTATGATCGTGTTGTGTTTCCATGATTGATTCATTGACTAGAGAATCATTCGTTTCAACTGTACTTATTTCGTCCGCTACAAGATTCTTTATAGCTTGTAGTTGTTGAGGTGTAAGTCGGTTATTTTTGATAATGACACGTTTTTGGTCAATAAGTCTCTGTTCAGTTACCCGTGCTGAGAGGTGTGGGTATTGTGCTGTAAATAGCCTGTGTAGTTCATGCCTGTAGCCTGTGGAGATTGTTTCTAGTTTTGTGGCGGTATAGTAACAGTGCATTACAGATGTGTTCATCTCAGTAGTCCACTGTAAGCGCTGTCTTGGCTTGCCAGCTTTGGTGGTTGCCGGCTCTACCGGCAAAACATCCGCAACTGGGTTATCTCCTATTGGTTGTTCTTTTTCGGTTTGGGGTTCAGGTGAGTTTAATCGACGTACCCTAGGCCGTCGTTGGTTATTTGTAGAAGTAACTTTATGCATCGTGTTCCCACGAGTAGGGACGATCTAAATGTCGCTCTCCCGGGTGACGCCCATTCCAGGAGAGAAGGGACTTATATTTACTCCGAAGTTGGCCCAAGGTGCTCCGGAGGATTTGCGACTTTACTGTCGGGTTTTGTTGAGGCTTTCTCCTCGCAGGCCGGCCAGTTAAGGCAAGCCCCCCGGTTGCGTACCCCCCACAACGTTCCACAGCCACGCCCTGCTGAGGTCGTTGAAGTGTGGGGCGCAATAACGGTATATGACAGAAGGACCGGCGCTCAGCCTTCTGTGGCATTTCTCCCCGGATTTGCCAAATCCCTATCTGCCTGAGGTCAGGATAGCTTGGGGAAAGAAGCTTTGTGCTCGGTAGAGGATGTAAAGTCTACCTAGCCCACAGCTTCCTGAGTGTGCTAGCCTTGGTTGAAGTGACTTGTTGATCACGAGCCATGCCGGCATGACAACCCCGCGGTGGTATTAGAGCCTCCGATGAGCCATCAACCGACATAGCTTGCCCATCAAAAAGTCACTTTCTAAGCCCCCAAACGAGCGACAACGTTCTAGCACCTGATGGGGGTCATTATTATTATTATTATTATTATTATTATTGTATCGCATTGCTAACACCCTATTTACAATTTCTGTTTTTTTTCTCTCTCTGTTTCGCTGTTGGAGGTTGCATTGATGAGCAACATAGTTGAATCCCGACTCCCATTCTTCAATATTGTACTATGTTTTGTAAGATTCTTAGAGAATAAAGACACATTATTATTATTAAGGTGCATACAGATCTCGGCACCACTCGCGCGCAGCTGGTTCTGTAGATTTCATCAAGCATCGCGATCCACCTCCTGTCGGTTTTTCAAGGAATGTTCTGTGTGACCGCAGTGCCGCACTTCTGCAGTACAGATTTGGACGGAAGGGCGAGATATTTGTTGTTTTTGTACGTGTCCATTCAGGGTATTCAGCGCAGCGGTAATGAGAAGTTAAAAATTCGACTATACTATATCCCTGAGCAAAAAATATGGATATAACTTCATGTTATTATTTAAACATATTCCACTTTGCCACTGAAAACTACACAACTAGTTTTAAAGTTCCATTTAGTACATATAAAGAATAGTTGCCTATTTTAAACGGAAATCGGAATGCGGAAGTAAAAATCGTTTTTGGAAGTGTGAAGACTAAGCTGCTGCACCAGATTCTCAAAGTCAGAAAGTATCGTTCGAGTAAAATTGTTATATTGAGCGCTTATTTCTTGCGACTATAAGTCCATCGGAAGTAAAACTGGAAAAGATCTTGTACTCATAATAGGATATCCAATGACCTGTGAAAGGAAGACCTACCTAGGGGCATAATTTACTTCTTTAGAATCATCCGAGCATTGCCTTGCCTGTTACAGAAATCAAAGGACTTAGATTTTCTGATGTATACATATTATGCAAGTATTGCCTTAGATCGTTCTGTGTTATATAAAAATCGTTGGAGTGATTATACCAAATTTTTGCAGCTTTATGCAATGGAAAATAATAAAACGGTGTCACACTTATGTATGGGTAGTACTGAGTCAAACAACTTGACTCCATGTTTTCTTCTTGCGCAAACTTGCCATCGACAAGAAAGCGCGACTCACCACCAAAATTACCTGACGCGCAACGCAATACACCATAGAAAATCAAAATATTGGTGATGATTTGACTACATGAGATCACAGCTTGCGCCTTTTCTCTGTCTGAGATTGATACAGGTAAGCAACGTATGTACAATAGAATTTGGTAAAAGAATAAGGGTAGTTCTAAGAAAGATTCATGCGTTTCCTTATTTAATAACATCTCCGTCGCCACGCTTGATTTTGCAGTAAGTAGTAATTCGCTGGAAAAATTTATCTACATTGCTTCCTTCCTTTCGAGTTATAGAGAGGCTAAATATCAGAAAATAAATGAGACGAACACTCGCGTTGGTTTTTAGTATGTACTACCAGGTACATTAAATGATAAATTGTGATTGTTACAATATCGCGGTATATTAAAACGGTAAAACATTGCACATTAAATTATGAACAGTAAAAATGAAGAAATTACTAGCAGTTGAAGATTATTAAACAATGTTCTCTATGATAAGAAATTGTATATATATAAACACTAAGGCATTGGTTTCACAAACACAGTCGTCGTCTTCCAGAAAACGCACCGATGTTGATAGTGGCCAGCTATCAACTAAATGTTACGAACAACTGTTGTCGTTCATAATATTGATGACCGAGGATCATAGATGCATGTATTTACAGCTGCGCGGTGCCCTATGACCCAAAGTACAGGAATAACACAGACACAAATTGATGTACAACATTTTCTTTTATTAACGACTCGTCATTATTTCTACATCTATTTCAATGTGAAGTTTACAAGTTCAAATTAAATCCTTATCTTTTATAGCAGATTCGAAAGAAATGTGAAATTTTACTCTAAAAAATGTTGCCAAGAATGAAATTTCAATGGAACAACGTTCTTCTTTCCTGTATTCAAATCAAAGGAGTCATCGACAGATAAATCATTCAATCGCTACCGTTGATAAATTGTTATTTAATATGTGTTACTGTATCGTTGTTGGTACCGGCCTGATTGAAAATGGTAATTTTATTAGATATTTCATTCTGTTGTCGGCAATTTCACGTTTTTTATCCATGTTTGACATACGTGTACATGGGCATTGTGATCGATTAAAATGTATGAGTTCTGTATAAGGAGAAATCCATGGTTTATTTTAAATAAAAAGTAACCTCTAGTAGGCATATGAATAAATATTCTATAGCTTCTGATTTTGCTGGTATATCTTCAAATAGTGATTAACATTTGTCATTAACAAGCTTTTCCACAGATATATTCCCTGAATAAGATTTAGGTTTAATACTCTTATATACGAGGGTTGATCCCCATGGTCCACCCCTGACCTATAAATGATGCTCACATGATAATCGTTAAAACTTTATTTTTCAGCATAGTCCCTCCCCTGTTCAACACACGTTTTCCATTGGTAATTCGATAGCGTCCTGGAAGAAGTTCTTTTCGACGGTGTGAAACCTCTCATTTATAGCACACATCACTTAGGTCTGTATTCATAGTCGTTTCTCAAGTATGCCTTAAGTATTACTCAAGGGACCCTCAAGTGTGGCTTTCCTTGTGTACCTGTTTCCTAGACAACATATACCAGACGGCGGGTTTCATTCAGCAACGTTGTCATATTTCAAATATAAGTCAATTTGTTATGTCTAAGCCTACGCATTTTGAAGTTGGTGAGATTTTGTTTCCCCTGGGGTGTTTGAGCTTTAGGAGCAGTCTGTAGTCACTCGGGGCCAAACCTGGCGAATACGATGAGTGAACTTGTATGCTGGCGCGTTGTCCTGATGGAAAAACGTATCCTTCCGCAATTTTAATGGCTATACGCAATTTGTCTTTTAGTTATGTATAGTAAGAGCACGTTATAGCAGTAGCTTCTTTTTCCATGTAATCAACCAACAATACTCCTTGAGCATCCCAAAACAATTGAAGCCATCGTCTTGTTGGCTGACGCCACAGCTCTGAATCTGCGCGGTGATGGTGAGCCCCCATATGTTTCCATTGCTTGCTTTGAATTTTTGTTTCCGGATCACAATGATGTACCCTTGTTTCATTCATTGTTACAGCTGGGCCAATAAAGCCCTTCCCTTCTTATCACTGCTAGGTGTCAAAAATCTGTTGACAATTGTCCTGTCTAACATGCTTTTGATAAGCGAGAGCATTCGGGGAAGCCATCTTGCCATCAATGTTACCATGGCTAAAACATTTGTTGTAGTGTTTTGCACTACATGAAATAAAAATCCTGTTTTCTCGTTTGATGCAAAGTCACTCTTCGATCTTTTAGGATGACATCGTGGACTTTTCTGACGTTTTAATGACATTATAGTGATTGAGGGACCTCCGCCATGTTCATCTTCACAGGTTCCCTTCCACACTAAAACGTACGTCTCCAATTTTTTGCTCTGTCATAAGACATAGCAGACTCCCCTAATATTACTGTTGAATCGGCATGGATTTGGTTTGAGGATAACTGCTCTTTCAAAAAATATTTGACCACACATCTTTCGTTTTTCGCCTCAACTTCAATACTGGGTCACACCTCACATAATGCTTACGAGCACTGTGACATCACTGATACAAACTGTAATTGTCTAGTGACGCGTTACAGTGAAAATTTATCTAGTATTTGGAAAACGTGCTGGAATCCAAATTGCTCAAAATGCAGGAGCCGTTGAATAGCACAGCACTAGAATTTAACTGAACCGAACCAGGATAGCATGAAGCAACTTAAACTCGAATACTACCTAGCTTCAACGTCTACAAATGTCATATAAAATGCCTGATATGCCAAACTTAGCCCAATTATATGATAACGATCGAGGCAACGATACAACAATGGAAACCTCAGATACCGAATTGTAGATACCAGTACTAAATGGTAATAAAATCGCACAGTAGTACTGTATATGATATCACATTCAGATCAAAAATTTCGGAAGGCAGATTTTGATCAATGTTTGTCAAATATTAGAGAAAGTCATTAGAGTATCGAGAAGCCCTATAGAAAACTCTCTTTAACTTTCTATAAAGTTAAACGTCATCATCATCATAGTCATAATGTCTTAACAGACATGTCGTGAACTCGTAAAATGTACTCAGTTTACGAATTTCTCTTGGGATATCTTTAAGATCTTTAATGTAGTAGTTTCCCATTTGCTTTCTGCATCCTCATGCCGTTGACAAGATGTATGGACTGGTTCATCCGCCTTTGGGGACAATTTTTCACCCCAAGGACAAGAAGGTGTCTTCACGCTTCTCAACTCGTCCACCCAAAGCTGTTGGTTGAGAAGAGGTTACTACTTATACCGACAGTAGTTCGGTTCCTTTTACGACACGCAGGATATACGATGGGAGATATTCTAACCCGCCCCCACACGGGTAAAAAGTTAAACGTAAGGACGTTTTTAACAAATACCCGACAGTTATGGAATCAGTAAGCCGTATACGGTTACTCTATTTGTTTGAAGTACTTGAGCACTAGCCAAATTCATCAAGCTATCTAAATAGAGGCTACAGGCCTTTACGGAAACTATGATCGAGTTAATCCTCGAAAAGAGATCTATGATCAGTTCTCTCTGTACAAAAGGTTATCGCGATAGGGTTATTCAGATCAGTAGCTTTTTTTCTTAGCCATCTGTTTTGTGTTCTTAACCCAACTTTCTAGTTGTTCGATGTTCTTCTAATTCGCGGAATCATGAATCCAACTATTTGAAATTGTTTTTCACTGTGTTTAATACTGTATACAAAAGATTAGTTTTATGAGTTATATATAGTGGGTGTGCTGTCACTTGTCAGTGATCAACTGATCATTGTTCGGAAGCAAAACAAGATCCAGCTATCTATTTGGCTCATTCATCCTTAAAACAGCTGACACTGTTCAAACTTATATAAAAAGCAATCTTCCTACACAATTTAGGGTGTCTTTTCACAATGTCCAGTCAATCATCCATTATTTAAAACAGATAATCTAGAACCTGTTAAGACTGTTCGGCTGCCGTTAACTTCGTCACCATACAAAACGCAACAATGAATGAATTATTTAATTTTGTAACGACCAGATGGATTTGTCAGTTTGATGCCGAGTGGGTTTTAGGTTTTAGAACTAAATCTATGTAAGCGACTGCGATTTTGAAGGGTTGTGGATATTTGGTAGTTGTTCTCGAAAATTACACACTTATAGCCAGCGACTATTAAAACAAACTTATGGCCGACAGCTTGTGCTTGTGACGCCACACCTATGAGCGCGTGTTTATTTCACTCAAGCAAACAGTATTGCTATTATTCATTGAAATCTTAATTTTGCAGTACCCTTAATGTATATTATCTTTTTTTTTGTTGACAGGCTGTATGAAGTATAAGCATTCGTTTCCACAGATAGCGCACCAACGAGTAATTATCGCTTTTCTTTGTTTTTTGAGTTGGTGCGTTTGATCAAACCAGATTTTTGGACCCCCAGTCAACAGCTACATCTCCATTCACCTGATGTTTAATTGCCTCAGTTGTAAATTCATTATGATAGTAGCTTACCTGGCTCCATATTTCACACAAGTGGACTGTCATTCGCAAAATCGTAGATTGCATTGAACAACCAAGACGTTTCTTTGTTTAGATACATTTTATTCGCAATTATCCACAGTGTTCGTTTTCTGCTACTTCAGACTGTAATTACACCGCACCTATGCGGGAAATCGTTGAAAAAATACGGTGAGCTTCCGATTACGCGAAAAAGCCTGGACACCGCGTGTGCACAATAAGATTTATTTTATTGTCCGCTCAGCTAGAGATGCGTGCGCGAATAAAACACTATCGGCACCGCATCACACTTCGCATATGCCGTTTAAGAAGCAGCTAAAGAAGCCGATCGACTGCAGGCAGGACAGGAGTCGATTTCTGCTAGGCAAAATGGGCAGCATTCTTTTTAGACTTTGTAACAAATATGCTTGATTCGCTAATCCCTAGATCACTACGGACTAGGTCACTGAGCCACCAACACATTGTTGAAGCAACCAGCGGCTCAGAAGGATTGCATGAAACTAAGGCATGTGGGTGCGTGCGTGTGCCCAGTAATTTAGAATTCCAGGAATGAAAACAGAAAGTAACAATGATTTAACAAAGATTTATTTCTGACTCATGATTGCAGTACATTATTTTGAAAAAAAAACCTACCTTCGGGTATTCACCCATGGAAATTTGGGCCAGAAGGAGCCTCCATTCTGAAGATCCTTGGTTTTAAGGTGGGAGTCCATCAAGTTGGATTAGACATATACTAATGACCTTCTTCTTCTAGAAGTAGTTTCTCCAAGGAAGGTAGTCTCACCGAGAAGAAATTGATTTACCCAAAGTTGGCCATGTGCCCCCAATTTTTCTTACCCATAAGAAGAAATGTGGTGTTCTTATCAAGAAAGGTGGTCTCCTTAATTAAGACATAATTGCAGACACAAATTAGTTTATTTTACAGAGTCATTTTAGTATACGAACAGCTCAAATTCTCAAAATAAAAATGAAGTGTTCACGTTGTTACCTTTCCAAATAAAGTCGGGAACAGAGACAATACCCTTATTGTGTGTCGTGTATGAGATGTGCTCTATTATCAGTAATGATAATATCGAGCAATAAGTGTCAATTCCAGCTCAGAAGATTTAATAGAAAAAGGAGAAAATAAAAAGTGGTATGATTGAACAGGTAGTATTGAAACATTACTAGTATAATCAAGAAGTAGTTGTTGAAAATGGAACAACATAAGTTATTTCTATATGACAGCCAAGTAAATAATTTAGAAGTAACTCCTCTTCCAGCAGCTGCGAGCTTCTGGTATTTAGACTTTGCGTTCTCATCTGCTTAGCTATAAGAGGTATTTTCCTTCGCTTGTCCTCGATATAATTATACGTTGTAGTTTCCGTGAAATCTACTTGTCAGCACGATGTTCCTAAAAATAACGATAAACGAATAACCCCCTCTCTATTGCATCCGCCTACCCTAGACGCTACTGCTACCATCTCATTCCGTTATTCGTGCTTGTCAACACAACATCTTCCGCAGTTTACAAACTGTTTAGGTGTTTCGCAATAAAAATATGTCGAAAAGGGCAGTGTGCGTGCTCCACATAAGGAAATCAAGAGGCATAGGAGGAAGCTACTACAAATCCAGTGTGAAAAGAATTATTAGGTTTGCCTATCGTCAGACAGTTCATCCGAATCATCAGGTAGGCCTTAATGTTGTAGACAAATATACTCTTTTTAGGTACGGAGGAGTCATCTATAGTGTTAATGCAGCAACCTCCCGTAAACATATGCATCACCGCGGTCGCAGTGTGGTGCATATTCATTCCCACTTAAGATAACGTTCGTTGTCTTTTTAGCATAAATAGAATCGTTCGATTCTATTTATATGTGGGGTAGTAGAATTCATATGCATGGGAGCATAATATCTCCATATCTCCGAATCATCAGGTAGGCCTTAATGTTGTAGACAAATATACTCTTTTTAGGTATAGTGTTAATGCAGCAACCTCCCGTAAACATATATGCATCACCGCGGTCGCAGTGTGGTGCATATTCATTCCCACTTAAGATAACGTTCGTTGTCTTTTTAGCATGAATAGAATCGTTCGATTCTATTTATATGTGGGGTAGTAGAATTCATATGCATTAGCATAATATCTCCAGAAACTCGTTCAAATAAGTAAAGTCGTTCGATTTTATTTATTTACGGCCTTGTATTGGCTCGGCATTTTTTGCTAAACAAAAACAGAATTAGCGTTCGTTAGTTCTGGGTAAAAGATCGAGTTGGGAGATGTGATGAAATTATTTCTTTGTTCATCTGTTGATCCTGTTTTTTTCTGGATTAATGTGCGTTGGTCCAAAAAACAGTTAAGCAGAGGGAACACTTCGTAGGAAAAATAAGATTAGCATGCGTTAGTCTTTATTCCTTTTTTGGTAATAAGTAGTAAGCAGAAGGCATATATTCTTCGAACAATCCTCGCAGCTGGTGGGTTCCTGTTCTAATCTCAGACTCATCGACAGATCGGAAAAGGCAAAAAGTGTTCCACGGCTTGTTTAGACCAACGAGCATGGACGCTTCACGCCTCAAAGCCGGAACCGTTTTTTTTTTACTACCTCGGCTTCAAACCAAATTTTGAATATAAGGTAGGCAGCCAATACATGACGAAATATCATTTCGTTCGAGTAGTTTTTTGCAGAAATGGCTGACAAAGAATCAAAGAGAGGAATTTTTAGGAGAATATAAAGTACCGAGCAACTGTAAGGCATTACCTTCTCCTCAAATTAGTGGCGAAATTATTCACTGTATAAAAAAAAAAAAAAAAAAAAGAAAAAGAAAGACAATGGTCATTATAGATTCCTAAATCACTTACAACAACAAATGGCTGTAGGGTTAGGTGCATAGGTGCAATCGCAAATGTTATAGATGCATTAAGGTTTGTGCAGGAACAATTAAGCAACCTCATACGTCCAGCTGAAGCTCACAACCTATTTTGCTAACGTGCATTATCCGTTCGTTACACCGTCAATCAGTTTCTCGTCAGAATTCAGATTGTACCAAAGGTTAAAAACCTGCTAACTTAGATAGCACTCAGCGGGCATACACAATCATCGTTACTGAAACTACAACCTCCCTCAACTCAAATTCAAGAGAAGGAGAGAAGGGGGAGAGGAAGTCGGGTCATCCACCATCAGCATATTGTAAGAAAGAAGCCAGCTAATGCTACAAACAAAGTCATACAAAGTGTATACATGCATGTACATATATATTACTTAAGCTGGCAATCTATCAAAATATTTGCAAAATTGGAAAACCAGAAAGTCTTAGTATGTGTAATATCCACTCGTGGAAAAGAAAAACCAGGGCTATTGTTTACACGTTTATTCGTACTAACACAACAACCGCCCATACATACTGACTGCGCGCCTAACGCTCGGACGCCAGCCGTCAAGTAGATAGTGCTTACTCACTACACTACAGATTGGAGTGATATCTATTCCTTTTCAATTTATGCCAATGCAAAATTCCGAACTTACTATGTAAGAATTTCGGGTAACCTATTCCCTGAATACCAAAGTTAATTGATAAGTTATTCAAGATTGGAGGTAGCAAAATATGTCCTCCTACTCTAAAATTCACTTCATTTTAATTTATTTTTCATTCCAAAACCACAAGGAACATATAGATTTAAGTTGAATTTAATTAATAGATTCAGCCACGCCCCCCCCCCCACTTCAAGTGAGGGTCATAGAACAGTCTTAAAATTATTAAATAAAGATGCATATCTTTCTAAAAGAGGCTCGAAATCCTTCGTTAAAAAGAATCATGAAATATTTTTAAGGTTCAGATTCGACAATAAATTGTATTAATTTACTTGTCTTGCCTTTGACTTGAAGGTAGCTCTCTATATTTTCATCAAACTTCTCAAACCAGGGGCGGAAAGACTTACACTCAAAGGCGTATTGACAGTTTTTCTATTTAGACGATATCCTAGTAATAGGAAAGGATAAATTGCAATGTATGAAGAATACTCGGGAGAATACTGGAATAACCGTAATCCTCTTAAAACGTTAAGGTTTTTTGTTAAAATTAGGATCTGCTACTACTTAGATCGGCTACAGGCCAGTTTTTTGAGTTTTGAATGTGATGCAGTAAATATGCAGATCTCACTGCAAGAACAAAAAAGACATTAAGAACTGATTTGCAGATTAAAAATAAGACTAAAAAACTAAACTTTTAATGGAAAATTGGTTATTCCAGAAAAATTATTGCTAGAATTACAATGGTGATATACCTACAGAGATTGGAATATGGCAAGATATTAAACCTAGATCTTCTTCTATGGACATTTTTTCGGATGCATCTCCAACCGGTGGGGGAGCCTCTTGTGGAGAAATTACTCGCCATGAGTTTTAGGATCGATGCAAGCATATTAATTATCTAGAAATTAAGGCGGCATAATCAGGTCTTGCGATCGAAAAAAAAAAAAAAAACTAATATTCGTATACTATTATAACCAAACTGCCATTTCTTGTATAAACAAATCATGTAGTATTATTAAGTATCCACAGTTAAATGAAACCGTGAAAGCGCTTTGGCAATGGTGTGAGGAGTAAAGTATATTAGTAGTATTTTTTTTTTGTTCTAAAATACACAATTTCCAATGTATATGGTAGCTATACTTGTACTTGGAAAACAAAGAAGCTGATAAAGAATCGAGGTCGCTTTCTGTAGATACAGAGTATGTAATCAACAAGTTACATAGTTTCGAGCAAAAAAAAAAAAAAAAAAAAAACTGATAATCCCGGCATAAACTCATATGCAAAAAAAAAAAAAATAAATATAATTCAGAAATTTATGTCCGGTTTTCCGGACCCAGAATCCTTCTACTGACACATTTACAATATATTGGGCTACACATACTACTTGTATGTTTTCCCCATATTCAATAGAGTTCTGAAAAGAGAGAATCTTCAAGAAAGGGCTTCAGGAATTGTCGTTAATCTAGATTGGACAACACAACCCTGGTATCTCCAATTTTTTTTTTTTCACTATAAAAAAAAAAAAGAATAATAATAAATAATAATAACGTCATTTTTTAGCCTAATGAGTATGTATACTCAGTTCTCCTTTTTTAACAGAGTGATCCTCTGTACAAGCAGATTTTTCCTACTGGCAGGGAGATTGTACAGCGCTATTTTCAGACAGGTACCAGAAAACGTTATAGAAATGACGATGATAGCCTCTTTAATAGAGGGACCCCCGAAACAGTACTCAGCTTGTTTTCAGAAACTACTGGAAATTTTGTAATCACAAACAAGACCTTTTTTCGTGTATAACTTTGAAGTATATCTAGGTTAATTTCACCGAGAGTGAAACTCCTCAGTTTTTAAATTCCTAATTCTAATCAGTTCTAGCGAAGAAAAGATAATATGTAGAATCTTTAGAGGAGTTTTTTTATAGACATCCATCAAGACCCAAACAGGGCAGACCTGGAATCCAGATCTCTAACAGGGCAAATGTTATCCGTCACACAGCTTAGCATTTGAAAATCTCACACATAAACATGTTATACGTGTGGCTCTGGTACTGCTAGAAGAGTTTAAGTCAACTTTATCGTCGGTGGTTCAAACTTTAACATTAATGGAGTTTGAAAGCATACAGAAATTATCTGATAAAATTAAAAAAAAAAAAAAAATCATATCAAAAACATCTAGACTGGGCAGATATCAACCGAATCTAATATTTTCTACTATAGAATTTTGCATGAAAAAGAGTACCATATCGCAAAACAAAAAAAAAAACAACTCATGCTCACTCATGAAGAAGTATTCCATGCAGCTTGGTCACAGATCAGTATAAGTTGAAAAAAAAAAAGAAAAACGAGATTTAGCTGGAATACATACATCAAACATTGTTATAATTGTTCATCAAACTCTAATGACTTGTATTTGCATTTCATAATAGGTCCTTGGAAGATCCTAATAACTTTGCCGAGACAATTGTTAGTATGTTTATTATATGTGTGTGTATTATACATTTGTACACACGTATAATAATATAATATATAATAATATATAATATATTATATAATAATAATATATAATTTTTTTTTTGTTTCGTTGCTGTGTGATTAATGCTGTGGAATTAATTTTGTAGGATCAGAAATACATATGTAGGGTGTGTATGCTATTTACATTCATAGACTTATATTTGGTACATATAATTATGTACGAACTGATGTTTTCATTGTAAATTTATATTGAAAAGGATATATATTTTTCCATATTGACCTCGGATGATATTCTATATACTAATATATTGAATTAATATATGTTGTTAAAAAAAAAAAAAAAAAAATCGCCCTCTTTACTCTGAACCGCTACAACGTATAATTATATCGAGGACAAGCGAAGGAAAATTAATAGATTAATCGACTTACCTTAAGGAAGATTAATCCTAATTTTCCGAGCTTGTCCGAAGATATAATTACCCACCCGCCCTGTATCTCCCGTTGGTTAGGCGATTTTTTTCTCAATAGCACTTCAACGGAATGAGATGGTAGCAGTAGCGTCTAGGGTAGGCGGATGCAATAGAGAGGGGGTTATTCGTTTATCGTTATTTTTAGGAACATCGTGCTGACAAGTAGATTTCACGGAAACTACAACGTATAATTATATCTTCGGACAAGCTCGGAAAATTAGGATTAATCTTCCTTAAGGTAAGTCGATTAATCTATTAATTTTATGTGTTACGGAATTTATCGTTGTGTGCTAAAAGTTCATGAGATATTTTCGACTTTGCAAGGGTATTAAGTCATCTGTATCATGTGCCTCTCCTATAAAAACGACCATCATACGACCTTTTGAGAGGTGGATAGCAGATCTTCTCAGACAGCTCAGCACTGGATTAACTCTCCGCCATTGTTAGAAATACACCTGTTCCAGCTGTAGCTTCTGAAGGATCAAATTACATTTCTAAAGCGTCAAATGTAAATTTAAATAGTCAAGTGAATTTTCTAAAGCATCAAATGTAGTTTCAAATAATGAATTGTAAATTCTTTTTCGTCCATTGTAGTTTCAAATAATCAATTGAATATCCAAAAGCATCAGATCAATTTTAAAAAAAATTAAATGAGAGTTCCAAACAATCAGTTGTAATTTCTAAAGGGCCAGTTCCCGCATAACAAAATTATATGTATACAATGTACATCCAGTGAATATCGAAATAATGGATATGTATATCCACAAATGGAGAAAGAGTGTCCATTGGATATAAAATAGGTATCAAAGAAATATATATTTCATGGACATTTGTCGCAAACTTCCACATCCATGACATATCCATTAAATGTACATTTATGTACTTTTAATGCACACGCATAGTATATGAAAGTTCAATAACTGTAGAGACATAAAAATAAACAAACGTAATACTTTCATTATGTACTGTTATTAATTCAATTTCTAGTTACAATAATAATACATGGGAAAATCATTTACTGTGATTACGATCTCTTTCCTGTTGAATGAGCGTGCCTGAAATTACAGAGAAATCAAGATTATAAAATGTTGTAGATAGTTTTCACCGCCTACGACTTACCGTCAAACACTGGATGATAGTGTTATCAGTAGCCAGAAGATAAGTATCATGACACAATATTCCACTCGATCAGGTAATCAGGCACAGCAAGCACCAGCACACACACATACGCTAACTGCGGCTAAGGACGCGAACCTGCGGAATGGCCAGAAATCAGCAATGGCGGCACTAGTTGTCGTTAGCGCAGGCATAAACTACTAGATGTATATATGATGCTTAGAGCAACATTTTATGTATATTCACGTATCAATATATTATATATAATACCTAGCCCAACATCTTCTGCATATTCATATATGAGTCTACCTACATAGTATATTACATTAGTATATTATCATTTTTCATGTGTACATTCAACGTCCTTCGAATGATCAAAAAACACTTTTTCAAACTGGAATAATGTACATTCTGTAGATGTACATATCCATATAGTGTTATGTGTATGATTGTATGATAAAACGTAAAAAAAGTATTTCGCATTCCTATATTGATTTTTCAAAAGCTATAATTTTACTTCATAGTAGGTAGGTACCTATACAAAAATGAATAATAGCAGTCAACAGCCCGCGTGCTTGAAATGATAGAGCAAATTTCTTTTAAGAGCAGTTATCCACGATTACTTTACGCCACTTCTTTATTGGTACACTCTGAAATAAATAAATAGCATTACAAAAGATATGTCGCAATACGACATAAGATGTCATCATGGATATTAAGATTACCGTTTTAAGAAAATAAAATTATAAGGCTTTTTGGTTCAGAGGTTAGGGCACTCTCTTTCAGTGCTCTCTTTCTATTTTGTAGGTCCGAGGATCAATTCCCAAGCCGGGCTACTTTTTTTTCTTAGTATGTTGTTTGGTTACCATGATAATTTTTGTAATAGTACATACTGCAAAAGGTAAGTTGCTTACATACAAAAATCCTCAAGCCCACTTGACAATTGATATGTATGAAGAGACGATATCTTGTAATTTACAATGATCCATTTGAATATCCAAATGATACTTTAGAATCTATAACTGAATATTTGGAAATCAAATTTGACGCTTGTGAATATTCAATTGACGATTTGAAACTGCAGGAATTTACAACTGACTATTTGAGGAGCTTTCACGCAAAAGTCAACATGTCCACTTTTAATAATTGTTCAGGAAACGCAATTTTTGAATAATACTTTTAATAATTATTTATTTGAATCAGATTTTGCATGATAAATAGTAGCTTAATTTGTTCATATTTTGAGTATGAATCCATATTTTTCAAGAAAGGAGGTTTCATTTTAAAACACATTTTGTTTTGGACTTGTGCACTTTTGAAAGAACGATACGTATTTGTTGAGTTTTGCATGGACTGCATCTTGGACTTGTTCAGTTTTGAATGAAAAGCCTTAAAATTTTGATTTCAGGTGGAAGACACAATAAAAATACTTTGTATAAACTGTTTTGTATTATTCTATAGTTTGTATTTAACAGCAAAAGCTAAAAAATCTAAATATCAACTGGCGGCGTCTCTTCTATCAAGCAATCGCAAACGTAGTCCTTATCATTGTTTTGGTGCAAGAGGCGATGATCTGTAGCTATAGATTCACCAACGCAATATTTTTCGATGAGTTGTTTAAAATCATAATTGTAAATAATTATTGTTTAAAAATGTTTTTGCTGCGAACTGGTTTATTTTGGGTAAAACATTCAAGAGACATTTTGTGTTTAGAATGAAACAGGCTATCGGAAATAAATGTTTGAATGGTAAGCAAATAACAAGACAAAAAGTTGCATTCGAAATAAATTTTAGGGGTTGCGTTTTCCACCCCTTACAACCATGGCATAAACCAAGTAAATTACTAGCTAAGTGTCTTTTTGGTAGTAGAAAATGTCAGGTTAACTACAACATTGTAACTTTTTTAATGCTTGTGGTAAGAATTGTTAAACAAATTTTATGTACCCCATTGAAGGGGCTGTATCTTAGCAAGGACGCTCCAATGCAGTTTCTTTATATGAAAGATCCTATCTTTTTTTCCATGAGGAATCACCCCCTTAAATGTTTTACACTTATTTGTTACTCCTTGTATTTTATTCCTATACAGTGGTTTATTTCCAGTGCTCTGACCTTGGAGCATTCATATTTTTTCCTTTACGTCTACAGTTTTTTTGGGTTTAAGTTGACATCAGGAATTTTGTACTTATAAAAGGTTAATAAATATTTATCACTATGACAAACATAAATCATTTGAAAATATACTGAAATAAACCTTTCACGACATTGCAACTCCCATTTTGTGTATTTCTCCTGCCTTCTACGAGTTCCCCTGTTACCCTCCCGAACTGATATATCATGTGAATCCATCCTCGAGTTTTTGCAGTAATAAACACAGCCAACAAACAAATCTAAACAACTATAATAACGGTTTTCGGTTTTGTAAGAGATCGGGGTTATGCCGCCGGCCGTTGACGGTTACCAAGACTACTCAACCAGTAATCGCATCGCATCGCCATTTCAGTTAGCGCATATCATACTTAGATGTCTGACTGTTCAGAACTTGTCTTGCATAAAAGTTGCCACGCAGCTACAAAATAAATTTATTACTCCACATAGACAGGCGTGGGTAGACTTGTTGAGTTTTGCATGAATTCCTAGATCGAACCCAATGATACTATTAAGGACTTGCTAGGTTTTGTTCGACTTTCGATGAAAAAACTCCTGTAGTAGGACTTGTTGCATTTTGTATGAATGCTTAATATTTCCATGCTGTTATATGATGGATTTGTGTAATATTGCACGGAATAGATAGCCAATCCGGCAGATATCATCTTAAACTACATAAATTCGTATTCTCATTTTGGTATAAAATTGGACACTTTTGCGAGGAAGTTCCTCATTTGAATTTACATTATTGATGCTTTCAACTGACTATTTGAAATTATAATATAATTAATTATAACCCGTATGGGGGCGGGTTAGAATATCTCCCATCGTATATCCTGCGTGTCGTAAAAGGCAACTAAAAGGAACTACTGTCGGTGTAAGCAGTAACCTCTTCTCAACCAACAGCTTTGGGTGGACGAGTTGAGAAGAGTCAGGACACCTTCTTGTCCTTGGGGTGAGAAATTGCCCCTAAAGGTGGATGAACCAGTAGATATACCATCTGGTCAACGGCATGAGGATGCAGAAAGCAAATGGGAAACTACTGCATTAAAGATCTTAAAGATATTCCAAGAGAAACTCGTAAAATGAGTAAATGCATTTTACGAGTTCACAACATGTCTGTCAAGACATTATGACTATGATGATGATGATTTGAAATTGCAATCGACGAGTTAGAAAATTAACGTTTTGAATTATCTCTTGACGCTTTAGAAACTACTGCTGGAAAAGAAGTAGATCTAAGTTACACTTCTTGTATAATGTAGTATCGTCAGCATTAGGAAATATATGATGGATGACAGTAATATACATTTGACTTATCTCACGCTTTGAAGTGGCACAATGAGGCCAGCCCTGTGCTCATTAAGGCCACCGTCTAATTAACGGCATATTGAGATCGAATAACAAAAGTGCGCGATACATGCTGGACGCCAACCGTACTTGGAAGTTACATTGAGCATTCCGCGACTTTTCGCTGTTATTACATAAATCTCGACAGGTTTTTTAGCTTGTTTTCGAACACCGTTCTCGCTATGGCACTTGTTTTCGAGAAGGACTGAAAGAACGTCACGAACAACCAGCATTTACCACTTTTTAGAGAAAAAAATGTGCTTATGCCTAACACTAATTTATATTCATAGTAGCAGTAGTGGTAGGAAGACCAAACTAGGACCAAACAAACCGTGAAAAATTGATTCAATTGATTCAAGGTGAATGAGTACCTCCCACACTTTCTTGGTGATTTGAACATTCATGATGGCTGATTATTTCTTTCAGAAACACCTTTAAAATCCCAGCCATTATATTACAAATATTTTGAGACAAAAAGCGGAATCATTCTGTGCTAGAAATATGAACATATTGAGAAAGAAGATAATAAGGATCCTCCAAAATATTCAAAAACCAATTGGAACGTGTTCATTTATTATCTGTTTTTTGACTAGTAACCTGCCACTACTGATACGATTTATGCATAAACAGTACCAGTTTCGTAGTAAGAAAGATAGAATAATAAGGGACATCAAAAAATACGCTGAAACAAAGTCTGAACCGTTTAGACATTTTTCAATTTTTGTTGGTTCGTTGTACATGACTAGCGCAATTTTCAAACACTATACATATCTTCATCATAATAGAAGCTTCAAAACGTATTTGCAATGAAGCTAGCAGTTTTGTGTACATATACAAGGGGTCTCCAGCTCAACGTCTCGGACCCTGTAACCATATGATATTTTTTGAGGAACATCACTGTGGGAGTGTATGTATGTCGAGGTGGTCTACGTTTTAAAAATAATCATGTTTATGTTCAGCTACATCAGCCGTATCTATTCTATCATGTCTTCTGGGCGTAGGGATGTGGCGACCCCATCGCCCAGAGGTGATGGGTACACCTTGCACCGACGACGGTGCATCATGTAGTATTATCTCTGCAATCAGCCACAGGGGGGAGAAATGCAGTCACTTAGCTTCGCCCGCGGTACAATCACCCCCACATCGGAGTATTTCCGGGAAACTAGAAATAGGTTCCCGGAAATAGGCGGCGCCAAATGGCCTCACGGTTCTTCATGTTCCGTCGCTGGTTTCTCATAAGTGACAAATTAGATTAATTAAAAGTAAAAAAATGCTCAATGGCTCTTCCAGGATCAAAAGTTTCCGAAGGTAAAATACCTGGCCGTTCGGATCTCCGGGTGCCAGGTGGTCCGGGGGGAACATTAAGCGAAGTTTGTTTAAAGAATTGTGCTGCCAGTCCTCGTCAGGCTAACAACAGAAGCCGTCCTTCGCAGCAACTTCGCACTGACGACAAGCCCGCAGGCCAGAGAAACTTGTTCAGAGTCGACTTTACAAATATACGAGGTCTTGCCTCCAACATAAACTCTGTCCATCAACACCTTCAGGCAGAGAAGCCACACATTCTGGCTCTTACGGAAACTCAAGTCGGCTCTTTAACAATGGATAACTGCTTTAGATATCCCGGATATGACTTATACACCCGATTTAGACGTAGGTTTGGCGTATGCGTGTACGTTAAATCTGGGCTTTCTTGTCATCGAGAAGAAGAGCTCGAACTGGAAGGATTTGACATCATATGGCTCAAAATATCCTTCCAAAATCATTCCAAATTTATATGCTGCATTTATAGACCACCAAGCAGTAACAACTACAAAGAGCTCTTCGAGCAACTTTCAGCCACTGTGGACGCACTGCAATCAGATCACCCTCATTCAGAGATAGTCTTTCTGGGTCACTTCAACGTTCACAACTCATACTGGCTGAAACACTCAAACAAAACGGACGACAAGGGACGTGAAGCTGAAGCCTTCGCTGTCAGCTGCGGCTTGGAGCAGAACCAACAAGGATTCCCAGCCGCCACGGAGATTTTGCTAGTCTGTTGGACCTATATCTCACAACTACTCCAACGGTCTACACAGTGAAGGTAACCGCCCCACTGGGATCGTCTGACCACAACACCGTCTCGACGCTATGCAGAATGCATTTTCCAGATCTCTACCATGCAAAGCCTCGTCTGGTCTGGCATTACGGATCAGCAAAGTGGGACGACCTAAGGGAATACTACCAGTCCTTTCCCTGGAACGACGTCTGCTTCAAGTCACTAGACCCATCAGCTTGCGCCCAAGAAATAACAGACGTATTAATATCCGGCATGGAAGCCTATATTCCTCATATCGTCAAGCATCCCTCCAAAAACAAGCCATGGTTCAATCAGCGTTGCAGAGATGCAGTTACCTCTAAAAACCAACATTACAGAGAATGGAGGAAAAATCCAAATGCTGAGAGCCACCGCAGTTTTATCGACGCCAGAAATCACTGTAAACACGTAAATGACAGCAGCAAGGACGAACACAACCAAAAAATTAAGAACAAGCTCCTCTCATGTCCTAGTTCGTCCAGAACATTCTGGTCTGTAGCTAAGGCTGTTAGTCAGAACTTTTCCTATTTGTCAATACCACCCTTGACCAGAGAGGACAAATCCATCTCTTCTGCTCCTAAACAAAAAGCAGACATCTTGGGGAAGCTCTTCGCAGCCAATTCTACTGTAGACTTTCAAGGAAGTACTCCGACCACCACCATAAGCGTGAACTCGAGAATGGCAGAGGTCAAATTTCAACATCGAGATGTAAAAGGCAGCCTCCGAAAACTAACCACCAATAAAGCTACTGGTCCTGACCAAATTCCAGCCATTGAAACACTGTGCCGCTGAGCTTGCACCTATTCTTTGAAAGCTCTTCAAACTT
This sequence comes from Callosobruchus maculatus, assembly GCA_951848785.1. Lineage (NCBI taxonomy): Eukaryota > Metazoa > Arthropoda > Insecta > Coleoptera > Chrysomelidae > Callosobruchus > Callosobruchus maculatus. The sequence goes on along the minus strand of CATOUR010000142.1, from coordinate 1,132,093 downwards.
TCATATCAACGAGGCGTGTTTCCCGCTTCGTGGAAGATTGGCTGCGTACAACCCATCCTTAAGAAAGGCAAAAAAACTGATCCCACCAATTATAGACCTGTGGCTCTTCTCAGCATCATGTCTAAGGTTATGGAGACTGTCATTAATCCACAGCTCCTGAAATACCTGGACAACAATAACATCATAAATGATCGCCAGTATGGCTTCCGTAAGCACAGGTCTACCGGTGACCTCCTTGCCTACGTCACTCACTTGTGGAACAGAGCAATAGACAATCATGGCGAATCCCGTGTTGTTGCACTTGATATATCGAAAGCTTTCGACAGGGTATGGCATGACGGACTTCTGGTCAAGCTTGCTGCTTATGGACTACCACCTAGCCTGCGCCAGTGGCTGAATAGCTTTTTGAACGACCGATCTCTGTTTGTTGTAGTCGAGGGCTGTTTATCGGACGTATTTTCAATAAACGCCGGTGTTCCTCAGGGATGTGTCCTATCTCCTACACTGTTTCTGCTGTACACCAACGAGCTGCTGGAAATAACATCCAATCCAATCAACAGCTTAGCAGATGACAGTACATTAGTGTCATGCATGGAACCAGGCAAGCCACTATCATCCCAGGAGACGGTACGTCGGCGACAGCAGCATGCCTCACAGATCAACGCAGATATCAAAACAATTGTCGAGTGGGGATTAGCGAATAAAGTACAGTTCAACGTACAAAAAACTCAGGCAACAACACTTACAAAGAAGTCTCACGCTGGCTTACCAACCGTGGAAATGGAGGGTCACCCCATAGTCGAATCACCTTCCGTCAAGCTTTTGGGAATCAACATCAACAATAACATGTCCTGGCACGACCACGTCGTCAGTATTGCTAAAACGGCATCCCAGAAGCTTGGAGTTTTGTTCCGCTGTAGGAAGTTGTATATACCAGAGCAACTGCTGCTGCTCTACAAGGCACAGATCCGACCATCGCTGGAGTATTGCTCCCATGTGTGGGGATGCGCTCCGAAGCACTCTCTAAAGTTTCTGGACACTATCCAGAAAAGAGCGATTAGACTAATCGATACGCCTAACCTCACAAAGGACCTCCACAGCCTGGAACATCGAAGGAGGGTGACTGAACTATCCCTGTTTTACAGATTTTATCACGGAAGATGTTCGAGCGAGCTGTCTCAGATAATAATACCACAGGCCGTCCGAACTCGGAACACTAGAGAAGCTCTGCGAGCTCATCCTTACCAGGTCGAGGTCCTTACTCCCCGAACTAGTCTCCTCCAGCATTCCTTAGTAGTATAGATATGCCGATTCTGATCCTCCCGAGGTCATTTGAAGGTCATTTAAATGGGGTGTGGATAACCTTGAGATGTGACGTGGGCTTTTCTTATAGGTGCCGATTCTGATCCTCCCTGAAGTTCATTTTGTAACGTTGTGTTTTCAAATGTGATCGTATCTGAAGGGCTTGTTTCAGTGGGGTGTTGGGTAACCTTGAGTTTTTTTTGTGTTAGTGTATAGCTGCTTATTTTGAACGTCCTTGAATGTGACTATTGACTGGATTACCTTGAGATTTGACGTGGTGGATAACCTAGAGATTTGACGTGAGGCCAATTGCAATCCTCCCTGAAGGTCACTGATATAGGGTGTGGATAGCCTTGAGATCAGTTGTATATTTTTCTTATGAGGCTTGATAGTGATGCTCCCTTAAAGTCATTCAACTGGGGTGGGAATAGCCTTGAGCTTGACCTCACAGAAGAACGTGTTCTGCTAACGTCAGACCTTGCCACCATAAGCAAGCAACCGGAGGTGGGGGTACGATGCCCTTGAGGATCTAGCTATAAATCGAGGAGGTTCGAGCATCGATGCTACAGTTGCCTGACTCACAGTGACTAACATATACTCTAATAAAATGCATACATGTAGTGATTGTGGTAAACTTTTTACGCGTTCGGACAATTTGCATCGGCATAAGAGAAATATTTGCAGTGTGAATCCCACAAATGGACCACCAGCTAAAAAAATTAAATTGGATAGTACACCTCCGAATATGATATGTCCTTGCTGCAATGTTTCGCTTCCGAACAATCGAATGGCTGCTCATGCAAGGACATTACAACATAGAACAAATTCATCGATCCCGATCAGTGATGGTGTGAGACTTATTAAAAGTGCATTCAAATGTAGAATTGCCAGCTATAGATTTAGCACATCAGAATTGTACACCGACTTTAAAGAGTTTTTCGAAAATATTAAGCAAAATACGCTAGATGTAATAGAAGAGAAACTTCGAGTGCACAGAGCTCTGAAAGTGAACATGGAAGTATTCGGGAAGTACGTATTACAGACGAGTGATGTAGCAGATATCAAATCCTTCAATACGGTTAATAAAGTAATAGACGAAAGCACAGAGCTGTCTGATGTTTATCAACAATTTGCTGATGAAATTACATCCCAGTCATCTGAGTTTGAGGAGAAGGATTCTGGTATGTTAAATATTTAGAGAAGTGCATAAATTAAGATAGTAACCTTTGTTGTTTTTTTCAGGGTGGGCGATTGAATGTATCCTTTATGCTGAAGTGAACATTAACAAGTTTTCACCATTGGGTGGATCATCTTATATAAAGTTACCATACTTTATAGAGAAGAAGAAGGCAGTGATAAATGTGCGAAATCAAGACCAGTGTTGTTTCGCTTGGGCCGTCACATCAGCGCTACTACCAGCAAGCACCCGAGTAGTGGAAGTGTCGTCCTACCCGCATTTTTCAACCATTTTGAATGTCCATGGTATGAACTTTCCCGTTACTCTTAAAGATATCTCATTGTTCGAGAGAAATAATAATATCTCTATAAATGTGTATGGGATTGAAAAAATAATCAAAGATGGTAACGTCACATATGAAATAGTTGGTCCATTGAGATATGCTCAGAAGAAATTAGCTTTACATGTCAATCTGCTCTATTTAACGGATGATAAAGGGAATGGTCACTATTGTTGGATAAGAGATCTTTCGCGATTAGTTGCAAATCAGTTAAGTTCAAACGGACATAAGCGGTACTTTTGTGATGGTTGTTTGTTATATTTTTCAACTAAGGCATATCTAGATATTCACCAAAGGAACGATTGCAATCATATATTCACAATAACACCCACAGAGAAACTACGAACTGATAAGTTTGGTAATCAGGTTCCAGAAAGCATACTTAAATTCGAGAATTTTGAAAAGCAAATGCCGGTCCCCTTTGTGGTGTATGCGGATTTTGAGTCATTATTAAAACCAATCGATAGTTGTGAACCCAACCCAGAATATTCGTATACAAACGAAACCCACACACATGAACCATATTCATTTTCATATTTTATTAAATCTTCATTTGATTCTGACTTATCCAAATTCGTCTTGTATCGAGGTAAAGACGCGGCGAAAGAATTCGTGACAAGGCTAGAAGCTGATCTTAAAGAACTATATTTCAAATATTTGAAAGATGTAACTCCCATGATCCCTTTAACGCCGGAAGAGCAGATTGAGTTTGACACTTCAACGAAATGTAACATCTGTGAGAAGCCATTTTCAGGATCCGATATTAAAGTTCGCGATCACTGCCACATAACTGGTAAAGTTAGATTTGGGGCTGCACATTCGAAATGTAATTTAAATTTCAAATTACCAAATTTTATACCAATTATAACGCACAATTTAAGTGGGTACGATTGTCACCTATTTATCAAACAACTATCTTCTCATGGAGATAAGATAGACGTGGTAGCCCAGAATAAGGAAAAATACATTTCATTTACAAAAAGTCTGTATATGCATGACTATGTGGACCGAACCGGTAGAATAAGGAGGAAGTTTTTACAAATGAGATTTATCGATAGTTGTCGTTTTCTACCTGGATCTTTGCAAGCATTATCAGACAGTTTGACTAATAGGGATTTTCTGGAGAGTAAAAAGTATTTTTCAGATCCTAGAGTCTTTAATTTAATTAGACAGAAAGGTGTATTTCCTTACAATTATGTGGATGATGTAAAGAAACTGGACCAGGAATATTTACCATCAAAGGCAGAGTTTTATGATAAGTTAAATGAGAAAGATATATCTGAGGAGGAATACGCGAGGGCAATAACTGTATGGAGAACGTTTAACTGTAGGAATCTGGGTGAATATTCTGATATTTATTTACGGACCGATGTTCTTCTCTTGTGTGATGTCTTTGAAAGGTTCAGGAGGAATAGTATGAATATTTACAAATTGGATCCAGCACACTACTACACAACCCCTGGATTGTCTTGGGATGCGATGTTAAAGTATACCAAAATTAGCCTTGAGCTCCTTACGGACATAGATATGATTGGGTTCTTTAAGAATGGTATTCGCGGGGGGATAAGTCAATGCAGCGATAGAATGCACGAACCAAATAATAAATATTTACCAAATTATGATCCATCTAAAGAGTCAACATTTATATCATATCTCGACGCCACGAATCTTTACGGGCATGCTATGTCATCACCTCTTCCAACTGGGGGTTTCGAATGGATGGGGGATTCGGAAATATCTACATTCGATTTAGAAAATGCCAAAATAGACGGTGAGAATGGCTATGTCTTGGAGGTTGATGTGCGATATCCTGAAGGGTTACACGATTCACATAGCGACCTTCCGTTTTTGGTGGAAAGTATTATCCCACCAAACGCCAAGACAAAGATTCCGAAACTAATCCCAAATCTGTACGACAAGAAAAAATATATTGTACATTATCGCGTCCTTCAACAAGCTGTAAGGTATGGTTTGCAAGTAACCAAGGTTCACAGGATCCTTAAGTTCAAACAATCGTTCTGGTTGAAGGAGTATATCGATCTCAATACGACAATGCGTAATAAAGCAAATAATAAATTTGAAAGGGACTTCTATAAGCTTCTAAACAATGCAATCTTTGGAAAAACTATGGAAAATGTAGATAATAGAAGAGATATAAAGTTGGTCACACATTGGGAAAATCATCGTAATAGCATCGGTGTGGGAGCACTAGTAGCTCGTCCAAATTTCAAGAGTTGTTCCATATTTAACGAAAATCTTGCAGCTATCCATTTAGGAAAAGTTAGGGTACATTATTTCAAGCCAATATACGTGGGATTCTGTATACTAGACATATCTAAAATAGTAATGTATGATTTTTTTTATGGTTTTCTTAAAAAGCAGTTCAACGATAAAGTATCTATGCTTTACTGTGATACAGATTCGCAAATTTTGAAAACTCATACAGACGACTTCTATGAATTTATGAGAAATAATATCAGCGAGTTTGATACTTCAAATTATAAACAAAACAATGAGTTCAAAATTCCAGTCAATGACTCTATTCTGGGTAAAATGAAAGACGAATTTCCAGAAGACCCTATAATAAGTTTTTACGGAACAGGTGCGAAAGCATACTATATCAAGTCAGTTAAGGGAGAAATGAAAAAAGCAAAGGGTGTTAAAAAAGAAGTAATACAAAATCAGTTATGTGGTAATGATTATAAGCATATAATAGAGAATGGTGGTCTGATTTTAAGAAAAATGAATACATTCAAAAGTAGGCTGCATGATGTATATACAGAAGTCAAAAATAAAGTAGCTTTAGCACACAACGATGATAAAAGGTTTATAATTCCAAATACAACAAAAACTTTACCCTGGGGGCACTCTGACATTGAATTTTACCAAACAGACCCCACAACGAATGTAAAATATGCTATCGATGCTGTTAATGAGATGACAACGCGCGAAGCTCCTGAAGATGGTAATTTAGATCTACTTATATAATTAATGTTAGCCGAAGTTTCTAGATATTAGATTTAAGTTACTGTACGCTTGTAAAGTAGGATAGTATTGAATAAATGCTTGAAGAATAAAGTTGGCCATTTTATTTCAACTTTTGCGCCTAAACTGACACTACTCATCACCAACATCATATTCAGTGGCAAACGACATGACTACAGTTGTTGTAGATATTCAAAGATATCATATCGAATCAAAATTTGTTCCAAAAGAGATAGCATTTAAGAAAGATGGAATATTGTACCATTACATTGTTAAACCTATGGTTCACTTCAGTAGACTGAACGTGAAAGACCAGAGAACTGTTAAGTTTGTGGAAAAGTATAATCATGGTATTAGATACAAAGCAGGAAATACAGATGGTAACCAAATAATGAAAATAATCAAGCATCACGTTAACAACGGTGATATAGTCTTTCTGAAGGGCCATCAAAAATATATCTATCTACTCAAATCTGTTGCTGAGCTGAGCTTAGAAAACGTGGAGATAGTGAATTTGGAGACCGACAATGATATCCAGCTTAACGTGAACTTGAACAGAGAATCAATATGTGATGATGTAATAAGGTGTAATTATCACTCCCAAAACAGAAACGGTAGGTGTGCCTTGAGTGTTTGCACGATGATTGATTTGTGGATAAGGAGATACCGTTCAACCATCAAAGAGCAGAAAGGAAATCTTCATTTACTACAAGACGACCAATATTTTTGAATTCCAAGTTACATTACTAATGTTATTTTGTTGAATAGGTTGTATTAGTATTCCAATATATTCATCAGAAAAATATCAGACTGTTTCATTTAATACATACCACGATACATGCCAAAGTGTATAGGGTGGCTCATATTGAAGTTTTGTTAGCAAAATTAATTCATTTCTCGAAGTATAAAAATTAACCTTATTCAAGAAATGTTGTTACAGCTAGACGTGTAAGAAACACAGGGATTACCGAAAACGTCTGGCAACATGGCAGTAGATATGGCAGGGTTTTGGGGGCTGTCCCTCATTCCCTCCACTCAAGCGATTCGACCTATTAAAGTAGTGGGCGGATACCTCTATCCCACTCTTCCTTCTAACCAATCAAAAATGGGGAGAGGGCGATCAGCAAGCGATTAGGGTAGGAGTTTAAGGCATAAAACTACTGGTCGGAACCAGGAGAGGTCATTCTGTTTAGCTTTCGATAACAGACAAGCAGCTACAGCCACCTTCCAGCAACAAGCGACTAATTCGAGGATGTCTGCAAAGATGAATGTAAGTATAAATAATTTGGGTATAATTTGAGGGACTGCTCTGCCAACTGTTGGCAATGATATACGTTTCTAAGCATTTTTTTCTTTTATTGTTACAGACGACCACCGATGCCCTGTACCATTCCGACGATGACGACTTCCAACCTTCACCAGCTAAGCGACCAGCACCGCAACCATCCGCCTCCGTGGCGGGGCCAAGCCCGACCACTAGGAAAAGGACGGCGCCGGTGAAGGTAACGACTGGCACAAAACGCCAGAAGAAGGAAGGTAGCGCTTCCGAAAATAAATTGGTTGCGAAGCAATCAAAGCCTTTGAGGAAGACGAAGGAAAGCCGACCGTCGACTTCGATGCCGCAAAAGAAGCGAAAAGAGGGTGCTAGAATGAAGTCGTGTAAGTCAGCATACAAGACTTACGCGGCTCAATACCAGCAATATGAGCCCTTCCTTTTCACTTCAGTTGCTGCACCGGAGTCGACAGTGGATTTCTCGTTTCTTAACGAGGCCCCGATTACGACGGATCCAAGTTGTTTTCGCAAGTCACCTATCCGGGTGTTGGCTGGACTTGAGGAGCCTGGTGTGGTGTCGTCGTCGATAACTCCACCGGAACGGTGTCAAGCAAAAATTGTGGTTCATGAAAATTTGCTAGTCACCGCTCCAGTAGAATTATCAACGAAGGCACTTTCAGAGCCCGATGAAAGACCGTCAACCCCGGAGCGGTATCGTACACCCTCACCGACGCCATCCCGTAAGCTGCCAGCTACACCGAGGACACCGAAGATACTAGCGACCGAACCGTCCCAGGAGTCGCTAGCATCTTCGGCATCTAAGGAGAGCGGCAGCTCTAGCAGTAGTGGTTGTAGTGGTAGTAGTAGTAGTAGCAGCAGTAGCAGTGAGAAAGTGGCTACTACGAATGAAACCACTATGCTTGGCCCACTAGTGTCCTTCTATGCTGGCCAACTGCAAAAGGTCGAAAGGGACCTGCAGAAGGCGGAGGCGGAAAAGATGCAGTTGTCCGAAGAAGTGCAGTCGCTGCAGACGCTCGTTGACTTAAAACGAACCGTCGTCGAGGAAAGGCAGCGACTGCAGGAGCGTCTCCAGCAGTTGGACCAGCGTTTGGCAGAGATGGATGGTGCGGAGCAAGCTGGTGAAAATATGAAGGAACGGGAGCGGATCGTTGGGGAAAGGGTAGCGCGGCTGAAAGGAAAAAAGGAAAAACTGGTGGGACGGATGGCTACGGTCATAGCTTATGAAGATGACCCTATCTGTCTGTCCCAATCCCAGTAGTTTTTTTATGTATATATTTTTTCCTTTGTTTTTCCTTTGTTAACTTGTAGATATTTAGAGTTAGTTGTGTTAAAAAAGCAGTAATACAAAATCAGTTATGTGGTAATGATTATAAGCATATAATAGAGAATGGTGGTCTGATTTTAAGAAAAATGAATACATTCAAAAGTAGGCTGCATGATGTATATACAGAAGTCAAAAATAAAGTAGCTTTAGCACACAACGATGATAAAAGGTTTATAATTCCAAATACAACAAAAACTTTACCCTGGGGGCACTCTGACATTGAATTTTACCAAACAGACCCCACAACGAATGTAAAATATGCTATCGATGCTGTTAATGAGATGACAACGCGCGAAGCTCCTGAAGATGGTAATTTAGATCTACTTATATAATTAATGTTAGCCGAAGTTTCTAGATATTAGATTTAAGTTACTGTACGCTTGTAAAGTAGGATAGTATTGAATAAATGCTTGAAGAATAAAGTTGGCCATTTTATTTCAACTTTTGCGCCTAAACTGACACTACTCATCACCAACATCATATTCAGTGGCAAACGACATGACTACAGTTGTTGTAGATATTCAAGGATATCATATCGAATCAAAATTTGTTCCAAAAGAGATAGCATTTAAGAAAGATGGAATATTGTACCATTACATTGTTAAACCTATGGTTCACTTCAGTAGACTGAACGTGAAAGACCAGAGAACTGTTAAGTTTGTGGAAAAGTATAATCATGGTATTAGATACAAAGCAGGAAATACAGATGGTAACCAAATAATGAAAATAATCAAGCATCACGTTAACAACGGTGATATAGTCTTTCTGAAGGGCCATCAAAAATATATCTATCTACTCAAATCTGTTGCTGAGCTGAGCTTAGAAAACGTGGAGATAGTGAATTTGGAGACCGACAATGATATCCAGCTTAACGTGAACTTGAACAGAGAATCAATATGTGATGATGTAATAAGGTGTAATTATCACTCCCAAAACAGAAACGGTAGGTGTGCCTTGAGTGTTTGCACGATGATTGATTTGTGGATAAGGAGATACCGTTCAACCATCAAAGAGCAGAAAGGAAATCTTCATTTACTACAAGACGACCAATATTTTTGAATTCCAAGTTACATTACTAATGTTATTTTGTTGAATAGGTTGTATTAGTATTCCAATATATTCATCAGAAAAATATCAGACTGTTTCATTTAATACATACCACGATACATGCCAAAGTGTATAGGGTGGCTCATATTGAAGTTTTGTTAGCAAAATTAATTCATTTCTCGAAGTATAAAAATTAACCTTATTCAAGAAATGTTGTTACAGCTAGACGTGTAAGAAACACAGGGATTACCGAAAACGTCTGGCAACATGGCAGTAGATATGGCAGGGTTTTGGGGGCTGTCCCTCATTCCCTCCACTCAAGCGATTCGACCTATTAAAGTAGTGGGCGGATACCTCTATCCCACTCTTCCTTCTAACCAATCAAAAATGGGGAGAGGGCGATCAGCAAGCGATTAGGGTAGGAGTTTAAGGCATAAAACTGCTGGTCGGAACCAGGAGAGGTCATTCTGTTTAGCTTTCGATAACAGACAAGCAGCTACAGCCACCTTCCAGCAACAAGCGACTAATTCGAGGATGTCTGCAAAGATGAATGTAAGTATAAATAATTTGGGTATAATTTGAGGGACTGCTCTGCCAACTGTTGGCAATGATATACGTTTCTAAGCATTTTTTTCTTTTATTGTTACAGACGACCACCGATGCCCTGTACCATTCCGACGATGACGACTTCCAACCTTCACCAGCTAAGCGACCAGCACCGCAACCATCCGCCTCCGTGGCGGGGCCAAGCCCGACCACTAGGAAAAGGACGGCGCCGGTGAAGGTAACGACTGGCACAAAACGCCAGAAGAAGGAAGGTAGCGCTTCCGAAAATAAATTGGTTGCGAAGCAATCAAAGCCTTTGAGGAAGACGAAGGAAAGCCGACCGTCGACTTCGATGCCGCAAAAGAAGCGAAAAGAGGGTGCTAGAATGAAGTCGTGTAAGTCAGCATACAAGACTTACGCGGCTCAATACCAGCAATATGAGCCCTTCCTTTTCACTTCAGTTGCTGCACCGGAGTCGACAGTGGATTTCTCGTTTCTTAACGAGGCCCCGATTACGACGGATCCAAGTTGTTTTCGCAAGTCACCTATCCGGGTGTTGGCTGGACTTGAGGAGCCTGGTGTGGTGTCGTCGTCGATAACTCCACCGGAACGGTGTCAAGCAAAAATTGTGGTTCATGAAAATTTGCTAGTCACCGCTCCAGTAGAATTATCAACGAAGGCACCTTCAGAGCCCGATGAAAGACCGTCAACCCCGGAGCGGTATCGTACACCCTCACCGACGCCATCCCGTAAGCTGCCAGCTACACCGAGGACACCGAAGATACTAGCGACCGAACCGTCCCAGGAGTCGCTAGCATCTTCGGCATCTAAGGAGAGCGGCAGCTCTAGCAGTAGTGGTTGTAGTGGTAGTAGTAGTAGTAGCAGCAGTAGCAGTGAGAAAGTGGCTACTACGAATGAAACCACTATGCTTGGCCCACTAGTGTCCTTCTATGCTGGCCAACTGCAAAAGGTCGAAAGGGACCTGCAGAAGGCGGAGGCGGAAAAGATGCAGTTGTCCGAAGAAGTGCAGTCGCTGCAGACGCTCGTTGACTTAAAACGAACCGTCGTCGAGGAAAGGCAGCGACTGCAGGAGCGTCTCCAGCAGTTGGACCAGCGTTTGGCAGAGATGGATGGTGCGGAGCAAGCTGGTGAAAATATGAAGGAACGGGAGCGGATCGTTGGGGAAAGGGTAGCGCGGCTGAAAGGAAAAAAGGAAAAACTGGTGGGACGGATGGCTACGGTCATAGCTTATGAAGATGACCCTATCTGTCTGTCCCAATCCCAGTAGTTTTTTTATGTATATATTTTTTCCTTTGTTTTTCCTTTGTTAACTTGTAGATATTTAGAGTTAGTTGTATGTATGTATATATTTTTCCATTTAGAATTAGCATTATGTATTTATTTTTATTTAGTTTCATATTTTTCATAGTTAATAAATTAAAATGTATATTTGTGGAAAAATAAAACAAAAAAAACAATTTAGATTTTAAAAAAAATTTGTAAAAAATGTTGAAATTTAGGTATTTATTTGTATATAGGGGTTAGTGATTTGTGTACATTTTTATATAATAGTAGTAATGTACAAATGTATTTTTATGTATATCTTATAATTGAGAAAATATATAAAACAAGTTTTAGTTGATGAAAAAGTATTTGTGAAAAAAAGTGTCTTTAAATTTTGTATTCATTTGTATGTAGTTGTTAGATATTTGTGTAAATTTTTCTAGAATAGTAGTAATATACAAATGTATTTTTTTGATCATAATAACTTTTATGTATCTTATAATTCAAAAATAAAGAAATTGAAATAGATATATATCGATTCTGAAATCTAGTTTATTTCTGATTAATAAATGAGAAAAAAATATGCAAAAAAAAAAAATTGTTTATGAAAAAAAAAATATTTGTGAAAAAAAGTTCGTAAGTATTTGACAAAAACAAATAGGTTAGTTTATGAAAAATATTTGTGAAAAAAATTATAGGTTGGTTTCTAAGACAACAGGTTAGTGCGTAGTCTCCAATTACACATAGTGCTTACTGGGTCGTGCTAAGTTTCGGTAAAGGTGGAGGTTAGGTCGACTGCTGCGCCGTCGACTAACATCGACCCACCTTATCTCGCCGCGCATACAAAGGCTCGGCGGAGGCCCATTTTGACGCATTTTGAGGGGCAAATGTGATCTTCAAGGGTCCTTCAAAACGGTAGTTTTTTCAGAAAAAAGACTGAAAAAAAAACGTTAGAAGCATGAAAAAATCGAGATAGACAAAATTGTAAGACTGATAAAAAAGTACACCACTAAATAAAATTTTTAGAAAGATCCTTCATTGGTGAAGCCGCCCACGCTCGATGAATTTTTTTCTGTCACGGTGGTAAGGTTTTTGAATAAAGTACGATTTAAAAAAAAAACAAGTTTATTGGTTGATACAAACAAAAAATCTCTTTATAATTCACAAAAATAGCGCCTCATATCTCCTCCTCGCTATCTACAGGAAAAGGTAATTCCACTCTCTGGTTTTCTGGACCATCCGGACGATCAGGATCATCATCGTCGCTGTTATCAGATGAGCTGTCAATTGTAAACAGCAGGAACCCCAGTGGCTGTCTTGTGGAGTCGCACGGTCCATCGTCCATCGGTGACCTCGCCACCGCCCAATGTGATTGGTCGGGTAACTCACCATCAGGAACCGCAGTCTCGATACTCCATATGCTGGAGTTATCATTGTCGTCATCTAACCAAGACGTTGAGTCGCAAGGTCCGTTTGACTCTGTAGTCATTTCGCTGCTAAATGTGTTAATTCGTCACTTGATTGTACAGTATGATTTTCATTGACAAGAACTCTCGTTTTTATGTTTCTAGTTCCCCACACTAAAGCCCCCTCCATACCTCCTCCCCTCTTCATCTATACATCTTTAGAAGTAAACTTAGTGTGTTATTGGATGGAACGTCGATGGCATTGGTGGGTGGGTACTTATATGCGTGCCCCAAACCAAGACACAATAATCTCACAAACGCTCAAGGCGCATTTACCGTTTCTGTTAGCACACTGGCACTCATGCTTCATACTATTTTCAAGTATCACCAATTACTAAGTTACTGAGCGCTTATTGATAGAACAAGTAATTGTATTATTATATGAGGGGATGGATATAGAAAGGAAAAAATATTGCTTCTTTTTTATTTCATTCATTATTTATTTTATTCAAGATGAACATTACTTTATACATCGAAGAAAGATAAAACAGTTTCTTTTTCTTCATTCAATTTTGTCCTTTTCTGTTCAGATTTCATACTAAGAGTATCAATCCTCTTCTGACAATCATCTAACTGTCGCTTCCTTTTATTTCTGCACTCCTTGACACGTTTTCTTTCTTCATCTAACTGCTTTATTCTTTCATCATCCGCTGCCTGGGCTGCCTGAAGCTTGTCACAATGGGCCATCTCCTCTGCCAATTTCTTTTCTGCACTTATTATTTCAGCTTTAATTCGCTGAATACTACTTCTCAACGCATCCCTCTTCTCGTCGAAGTCGTCCATTTGAGGTTGCTTCGATTTAAGTAGTGTTTCTCTTAAAATGTTGCTAACTGGGTTGGATGCTGCCTGTTTCGACTTTCTCACTGCTGGCACTGTTGACGCTGTACCCGTTGATGTTCTCGCTCCATCTCCAACTACTGGCGGCATCGATGCTGCACTTGTTGATGCTATCGCTGCATCTGTTGATGCTCTTGGTACATCCATATCTATTTCTACCACCGCATTAGCATCCTCCGCGATTCTCCGGTCTGGCTGCTCCACATGAATAAACTCGTGAAGTTCATCCTGGACTTCTACTGCCAACTGTGTAAACTGCACCCCGTCACTCTGCAGTTCCTCCAGAATGGCTTGCAAGCAATCGCCACTAATAGCGTCTTCGTTCTTTGTTGGTTGGTTGGCCATGATGATGTACGTAATATGTAGTGTTTTCTACGGAACAGTATGATTCTTTGAAGACTGTAGAACTGATAAACCATTGAAAGTAGACTTGTATTTATACAGAAAACACTCTACACGACAGTAGTAAAATCTAAGAGGGGGAACATTGAAATACTGATATGGGTGGTGTACGTGCAGCTGTTTAACGATGTACACTATAATAGACCAATGAGAGGACTGGTTGAAATGTATCACAACCAATAAGCGTTTATGGGCGGATTCACTTACAGTTCGGTCAATAACGATGTCCGTTAGAAGCCACCGATATCGATGCTACATGGCAGTAGTAAAATTTGAGAGGGGACCATTGAAATATCAATATGGGTGGTGTAAGTGCAGCTGTTTAACGATGTACACTGTAATAGACCAATGAGAGGACTGGTTGAAATGTATCACAACCAATAAGCGTTTACGGGTGGATTCACTCACAGTTCGGTCAATCACGATGCGCGTTCGAAGTGGCTGATATCAATGCGCGCATGCGTTGTCGGCGCGTATAGCGAAATGTTCTCTATTTCCACTAATAATCTTACGTACACCAGCTGGCAAGTAGGCGGATCTTCTTTTTTTTTGCTTTCTTTAACGATAGACACTGATGGGGGAAGACAGTAGAGGAGGGAGGCTTACCTACCTGGAACTGTATAAATATGATGGTGAAATGAGAGTTCTTCAGTGCAGTTCTGCTACCGCTACTACTACTACTACTATACTACCGCTACTACTACTATTTTGAAAATGGAGTATTCGAAGAAGTTGATCCCCTGCCCCTACGATGGTGAACATGAGGTGCGGCGTGGGACAATTGGGGACCATTTGCTGGTTTGCCGTTTCCGGGGTTGTGGTCCGGTGAATTGGCCACAATATATTGCTACCTATCTGAGTAAAGGTAAGTTTCCTCATTTCACTATATATCCCTACACGAGCAAGCTATCAAATGACAACTAGTTTATAACAGAATAATCCAAAAGTTACAGTTGTTCTACAAAATATCTCTTTATTTGCAGAGCCATCCACCCAGACAGGAAGCCATAAGGAAGCCGAGGCCAGCAACCCCACCACGCCACCGCAGGACCCATCGAAGTACGGACTAGTGCAATGTCCACGTGTTGCAGCGCATTGGGTCAAACCTACGTCGATGGGAATGCACCTCCTGCGGTGTGCCAAGAACGTGCTGCCTACCAAGAACGTGCCTACCACGCCACCACAGCATCACCTCGCAAGCCGGAGAGATGTGGAGGTTCAGCCTGAAGGTACATAATTCGTTTCTGCGACAAAAACTTTTTTCTTTTTTCATATACCTTGCACATCTTTATCCTAGAAGTCACAGAAAATTGATCTCTACTAAACATCATTGTATTAATTTTGCACTGATACAATCATATTGTATAACTCTAAATTTTAAATAAATCAAGCCACACAAAAATTCTTCAGTACATCCACATAGATTTTCAACCTTCTGAATCTTACCCACATTCACATAAATTACAAAACCATATTTTCTATTGTTTCAGAAAACTGGGATAATGATGATTATCCCACGTATAGGCTGAATCTCCAGAACAGAGAAGTAATCCGGGATCCTCCCCCTTGCCTCTCCAAGAGGGAGAGAAAGCTGTGGAGGAGAAGCGAGGTGGTGCGCTTCAACAATATAACTAAATAATTTTTACTTAGGTTAGGTGTATTTTATGTATTAGAGATTAGGGTAGAATTAAATAATAAAAGTAAATTGAAAAAACTGCTATTTTATTTCCAAAAGTATCGAAACAAATATACACATTGAAATTATTACTGCTAAACATAGTCTGCGCTCCGTCATATCAATCATCACAGTACATCTGCTGCGTCTATCCAGGAATTCTTGTTCTTTTGGAAACCTAACCATTTTACAAAGAGCTTGTTTCCTCTCCTTTTTAAGACTTTTTCAATCAAATACTCATTTGGAAACTGTGTTTTTCTTAGCTCAGCTTCATAGAAACAACCGCTTATTGGTCGCCGATCCATATCTTCTAGCATATATGTGACCGGATCTGTAATATTAACTTTGCGTATTTTGAAGAGCTCCGTGGAATAATTCGGAGTGTAACCTTTTTCAAATACACCTTTATATCTGCTTATTCTCACAACGTCTCCAAGATTAAGTTTGCTTTTGCCAGCAACCTTTGGATTGCGATACGCACTCAATCGAGTGTGAACATTAATTTCAATAGGGGCCAATCCAGTTGTTCGATGTATTCTATTGTTATATACGTTAGTGATATCATCCAAAATAGTGATCCATGTGTAACTTCCTCTTGCGGAAAATTCTTTGAACAGAAGGTGCTTTAGCGAACGGATAGCCCTTTCAGCAATTGCGGCCTTCTTTGTACTGTATGTGGAATAATGGTTAATTCCATACTTGTTCATGAGAGAAGAAAATTTTCTGTTGTAAAATTCGGTTCCATTATCTGTTTGTAGATTAATTGGATAATATCCTGCGTCCCTTATGATATCGCCCATTGCTGTCGTTACCGTTACCATATCTTTCTTCTTGATTGGTCTACACCATAGGAACTTAGAATAGCAGTCAATGACTACCAATATGTATCTATATCCATTATTTTCTTTATGGAAAGGTTGCATTTCCGCTAAATCAGCTTGCCATAAGTCAGCGAAACCTTTTATGATAGTTTTTCGACGGCGAAAGTTCTTCCGAACTGCCCTGTGTAACTCTTCTGCTATGCCACGTTTTGTTGCGCTGTTAACTGACATATCTACATGTAGAGGTCTGACTCAGGTGATTGTAGAACAGAAACTGATCATTAATCATGAAAAATCTACTGATCTATGGTCTGAGTTGACTTAAAGTGTAGCCTGCAAGCCACGCTGGTAAAACAGGGCCACCTTCAACATCGAATTCCCTTTTGACTTCACTAGCTAATTTCTGGCAAAAATTATATACAACCTCTAGTTGCTCTAAAATGGATATCAAATTGGTTGTTAATACATCAATCTTTTTCTCAAGGCCATCACTCAATTCTAGCGTTTTGCTATTCACCATACTTTCAAGCATATCAGTGGTACTTTTTAGTTTTTTTTCAACATACTTTATATGAACAGAGTCATTTTCATCTGTAGGATCACCAACATTCTTTAACTGCTTTCCATTGATATCATAATTTCCAGTTTGTGTAAGTTTAAAACCAATACCTGGAATACCACGTACAGTCGTATGCTTAGAACTGCGACGACCAAACTTATCTATCGTATTGTGCATCGCTACGAAAGCGTTATACTATTAGTGGGATCTTTCAACTTGCAAATATATACCCCAAAATTAGCGTATTACGCCCTCTTCACGCAATTCTTCTATTATAGATAAAATTTCGTTATCGTGGTTTGTGTGACCAGCCGATTTTGAGCTGTATAGCAATTTCAATCGATCAATCAGCTCGTTGATGTCGTTCCAATACACAAAGTCGCGTTTATTAGTGTTAAATATCTTATACTTAGGTATCTTCATTTGTGTATGTCCCCTACCAACTCTGGCTCTCAAATGCATGGGGGATGATGTAGATACGATATTAAATAATTTATTGAAATACTCAGATCCGTCGACATTGTAAATATTAAGAGGTGTGTAATCTTTGCGAAGTACATTAGTTAGATTCAATATGGACCTGAATGTGTGTAGAGTTTTCGAGTCGGAGTTTCGTGTATCTCCTACAAACATCATATCTAGTAAGTGTGGGGATATTTTGAATTTACTAGTCTTATCACCCGATGATAAATGAACCGCCTTATCATCAAATTCCACTTCATGTACACCCATTAACAGCTTCTGTGATTGTGGGTCGATCCTTACATTATAAACACTTCCATAGGCCGGATGTCCTGCTCTCAAATTATCTATATGACTTTTCAACACCTCAGCAACTGCCTCTCTATCCACACTTGAATTAGCTGTAGATACATACTGAGTGACTGAATCTCTTTGCCTCTCATTAATTGATGATGGTGTATCAGGTAACTCCTTTATTGGTGTTATACCGGAAAAAGCAGCGGAAGTCAAATCTTCGAATCTCGGCCCTTTTGGTGTGCTAGTAGAGGGAAGGGTTTGATTTGGATATGTAGATGGTGGTTTTTTAGGAGTGCTCGTAGGACCAACATTTTGAATTGGCTGTTTCGGTAGCGTAGGATTGGATGCATTTGCTATTGTCTTCAACTGTTTTGTAATAGGCTCATATATCTGTTCCAATGAAGTGTTACCGATTTCGCGGGCTTTCCTTACATAGTTGAATTTTCTCCGCACTGACTCTGTTGCATTAACTAATTCTTTTTTTAGAGCTACCTCATCATTGCTCTGTTGTTGTTTCATTCTGGTATATGTAATGTTGCCACTGTGATGTATGCTGATTGCAGTCTCACATTCAATTGATGATATTATTAGTCTTGCAGTGGATTTATGAAGCTATCGAATCCCTTCCGGTACCTGCCGTTTCTTATTTCTCTATCTTTGTCGATAACTAGGAATCCATATTTATCCCTCCAACATATTGCACACATATCTTGAAATTGCTTAAAAGTTACATCGGGAGCCACATGGTCAGAGAAAACATGTGATAAATTTGTATTATCGACCTTAAACAAAACTATCAGGTTTGCGTTGTCTCTAATCACTCTTTTCGGTACCCAACTGTAACTTTGCACACAGTAAAAGCAATCCACACCTTTGTGTCGCCCCATACTGAAGTATTCTCGTATAGCATTTTGATTCTCACATATCACATCATCAAAGATAAAAACTGAGTTTGGTTTGGCTTCTGACGGTGGTGGAACTTCGGAATTATTAGCAAATGCATAATATCCTAGTCCATCTATCGAACTCATTACTTTTTCAATGAATGCGTACTTGGGTTGGTTGAGCGATTTTGAAAAAATATATAAGTTCTCAAAAAACAGCCCATTCGGATGTAACAGGAGAGATACTAGTACATTGGTTTTTCCACAGTTTGATGGTCCAACTATAATACATCGAATTGTTGATGGTAGTAGTACCCCATGTCGACGACGAGAAGTATTATTTTCCGGATCAGTAACATTGACATCTATATTGCTAATGTCTAATTCCTGGTCCTGTTTTGTCACCTTCATCGTTCAACGACTTGACCATATATAAGCTGCAGTTGTTTATATGTGTTTTATTTAAATGCCGCTACTTCTTGAGAGAAGGTGTAGTAGCATCTCCAAAACTGGTGGTGGAATTGTTAATAAGTTGATAAATAAGCTGCCATTCGAAGCACATTTGCCTTTTTATCAGTATTGCGGCCCGGGTACTCGATTGGAAGAAAGGATCGCACTAGGCCAAAAAGGAATAAATAGATTAGACGCGGCCTGCTTACAACACGACCTTGCATACCGCAAATCCGATTTAGCTACAAGACATAAAGCTGACTACCAACTTGAGCAAGAAGCTTGGAAACGAGTCAAATCAGCTGACGCGAACCTTGGAGAAAAAGCAGCTGCTTGGTTAATTACAAATATTATGAAGGTCAAACGACGCACTGGAATGGGTCTTGCAACACTACGTGGACGGAATAAGAAGAAATGCATGCGTGAAAAATCGAGGAAATTAGTAGGTGTAAAACATCGTGCAGGAATGGGTTATGCATCACGACGACGAGGGCAGAATAAAAATAATATACGTAGGAAAATGAGGAAGGCTATAAAGAAGGTGCACTTTGGTTCAGGAATACTAAACAGAGTTCGCAAAAATATGAAACATTTTTCGAACCACAAGCAAGATAACAGTGTGCTAAGAAAAGCAACATCTGCTGCATTATTAGCTACCCGGAAGTATATCAAGTCCATTGGGGGCAAACGGCATATTCGTCTTCCGCGAGTTATACCTATCCCCAAAGTAGGTGGAATTCTTCCTTTGATTCCAATTTTTGCCGGTCTCTCAGCATTAGGTAATCTCGCTGGGGGTATTGCAAATATTGTTAGGTCCTCTAAAGCAGTTAATTCAGCACGAAAAAGGAATACAACTGATTCAACATCTACTTCTGGTATAAGTAAAATTGGAAACGGTATATATTTGAAACCATACCGCAAAGGATTTGGTTTGTTTGTTAAACCTAGGACTTCAAAAAACTTTTAAAAACCCTACCCCAACGACCGCTTACAGATAATGACCTTGTGTATTACGCTAAAAAGCTAGAAATACCATATTTCAGAGGGATTTTTATGCGCGATGATCTGCCTAAGCAAGGTCCACTGAGGAATGAGTCAGCCATCATTAATTTAGACAGCAAGAGTGGGGATGGGTCACACTGGGTTTCATATATAAAACGCGGAGTGGTGGTATATTATTATGACAGTTTCGGCAACCTACCGCCAACCAGCGAACTGGTGAAATATTTCCTCAAAAAATCTAAGAAGATTCAGATCCTGTATAATCACAGACGACAGCAGAACTTCAATACCTTTTGGTGCGGGCACCTGTGTCTACGATTTCTTTCTGAAGAGAAGCAAAAATCTGTGAAAAATGGATAGTGAAACACTTAAAAAGATGAGCAATTCCCTTAAAGCATTTTCAAGAGAAAGAAGCCTGTTGAACATGACACAAGAAGAACTTGCCCACATACCCAAAGAAGTACTGATGGTATGTACACCTAACGAAATAGCACTTGTATGGAACAAACTGCCATTGCATTTGAAGGAAGATGTGGATATACAACGATTCCAGTTCTGTTGGGAGCACTATAATACACACCAGAACGGAGATGAAGCAGACGGGCCGCCACCAAGAAAAATATTTTGTTGTTACTGTAATTTGCAAGATATCTCTATGACAAGCAGTAATGAGTCAAACAAGTGTTGTAATCAATAAAATTTTGAATATATAAAAGTGTTATTTTTTTGTATCACCGCAGTCATGTCTTATACATTTACCTTGACGGGTTATGACAGTGTGCTGTCTGCTAGTTTTTATCCGCCAATAGAGCTGGATACCAATGCGCAGTACGGATTGGGGCTAATAGGTTTTTACTCCTACAACTCAATATTCAATGTTCATGAGGGTAATAATCTAATTGTGTTTAAACAACCTTCAGATGATTCTCAGATGAATATTACATATATTCCACCAGGCACCTACGAAATCGATGAACTCAACATATATCTACAAAAGATAATAAAGTCCATAGTTCGATACAAACATAATGTTACAACTGACGAGCTGTTTTGTCTGAAGGCCAACAACAATACAATGAAATGTGAATTATATTCAATATATGATGTTGATTTATCTTTCCCTAACTCAATTGCATCTTTGATTGGATTTGAGCCGGAGGTTTTCGAATGCAACAAAAAACATATATCAACCTTACCAGTTAATATAACGACAGTCAGACTAATAAAGGTCGACTGCGGATTGATATCTGGCGCCTACCACAATGGAAGTGAAATGCACACTCTGTATGAATTCGACATAGACGTTGAGCCTGGATTCAAATTAACAAAGGAGCCACAGAATGTAATATATATGAGCGTTATGCCTAGTGGTCGTCAGTTTATCGATAACATCACACTGAAAATTTTGGATGACGAGGGAAATCTGATTAACTTCCGTGGTGAAAAAATTATCGTTAAATTGGAATTGCGTCGGTTAGCTTGAGCAAACTCCACAATTGAATAGGATGGGTTTTCTATACAACATAGGTGCACAACAATTGAAAAAAGTCGATAAAGCCCTTACAAACAACCATAAAATACGAAAAACACATAGGAATAACCTTATTCGTCATTCGTCAGCTGCCAAAGGCACAACGTCGAAGCTATCACTACAAAATCGTAAGTTTCTGGAGTCTATAGGACTAAAGCTAACTGAAAAATATGGTTCTGCACGTATCAAGTGAGAAGCTGGATGTTTTTGAGGAACCGATTTTGGATCACTCCTTAGCAAGTTTACATGAATACACATACAAGCCGTATGGTTCACCATATTTCAAGAATTCTGACATTGTTCATATACCAATCAACTTCCAAGATCTCATTTTAAATATTGCTGACAGTTACATTTTCATCGAAGGAACGTTTACTCCAAGTGATGCCACGAAGTCCTGCTATCTATCTAACAATGCTCTGTCTTTTCTGTTTGATGAAATTTCTCTACATATGGGTGGTGAAAAAGTTGTCATTGTACGAAATCCTGGAATAACGTCAACAATGAAAACAATGATCTCTCATGGTAAAAGTGCCGCCCATTCACTATTATGTACAGGATGGGGCTTAAATGAAGACAATTCAGCGATATGGGATTCAACTAGTAAGGTCTTCAGTGGTAGAATACCTCTAAAACATATAATGGGATTTGCTGAGGACTATAAAAAAGGAATTCTAAACATAAAACAAGAGCTTGTATTAGTCATTGCAAGATCCTTTAAGAACTGCTTTGTCGGTGAATGTGACGCAGAGCTATCAATATCAAAGATTGAATGGAAAGTCCAACAGATTGTTCCTGAAGACCGCTACAAGGTCAAACTTCTACAGAGACTGAACAAAAGCAGTTTGAGTTCAAGGATTAAGGTGGCATTTCGCTCTTGGGATTTGTATGAACTACCATCACTTCGCTCAACATCAACAGACGTCTGGGCAATTCGAACAACCAACAAGCTAGAGAGGCCTTTGTTTGTTATCGTTGGATTTCAAGACTCAAAATTAGCAGAAGATCCTAAGAAGGACATCACTAAGTTCATTCATGCCAACATAAACTCGATTCGATTGAAGCTGAATAACCAGGTATACCCATATGAAAGGTGGAACCTGGATTTTGAGAAGAAGCTAAACACTGCGGCTTACTATGCATTTGAGAGCTTCCAAAGTGCGTATTACAACAAGGGAATGGCAGAACCATTATTCAATATTAAGGAGTTCAATGATAACCCACTATTTGTAATCGACTGCAGTCATCAACCTGATAACCTTCAGCTGTCAACTGTGGATATATCGTTGGAATTTGAAACCAGAAAATCTTCTTTCCCAGCTAACACTAAAGTGTATGCATTAATCATTCACGATTCTTGTATTAGTTACAACGCTTTTGATGGATCTATTCAGAATGGACTTATTCATTCATATTAAATGTATTTTGATTTTTATTATAGCTGTCATGGCAAAAATAAAACACTTTTAATACATTTGTTTTTTTATTTATGCATAAATGATATATATTGATTGCCGGGTGGCCGTCGAAAGGTGTAAACTCGCGTGAATCTGCTCCGATATTAAACTCGAAATAAACGGGAAATATCGAACAAAAATTTTCACATTGTGGTGTAAGCGTGAGTTTTAGTAGCCGTAGTGGTATGTACATGATAAAAAACACGTTTTGGAAAGGGACAGATTTAGAAATATCATATTAACAATATCGTGCCGTAACCTCCGAGCCGTTGAGGCGGGGAGCGGTGCCGAGCGGGGAACAGGTGATAAGAAAGAATATTTGTTGTTTTGGTGAAATAGTGCTAAGAGACAGAGGCGTCACGCAGTTGCGGTTGGAGGGTTCAAGAGGGCATACAGAGGGTGAGTCTTTAGAGTGTAGTAGTAGCTTAGAAATATGGATTCGGACGACTATTCCACTGATGATAGCAGGAAGAGGAAAGTCCAAAGAGAAAATGAGGATGATCCTTTTGGAAGGAGCTCCAAAATCATCAGAACACCTTCAAAGACAAAATCAAGAACAGACGACAAACTGGATGTACTTTTAGATTTGGTTAAAGAAATGAAATCTGAAATGCATGAAATGAGATTAGACCAGAAAAGAGTTAAAGAAGACATAAGTAAAATAATGCAAGAAAACACTGTACTTAGGCAGGAGAATCAAGAACTCAAAAAAGAAAACAAAGAAATCAAAGATAGATTGGAAGAAGTGAGTGATAGGGTGGAGTGGTTAGAAAAGGAGAAAAGGAAGAAAAACGCTGTAGTAACAGGGGTCAACACGGATACAGTTCAGGCAGCTGTTCTAAAAGATTATATGCAGGATATGTTTAAAAATCTGTTGGAAGTAGAAGTACAGGTGAAATCGTCACAAAAATTGGGAGCCAGAGTTTGCTTAGTTGAATTTGAAAAGGAAGAAGATAAGGAAAAATTGATGAAAACCAAGGACAAACTCAAAAACTTTAAAGACGGAAAAATTTTCATAAACGAGGATTCCACTAAGAAGGAAAGAGAAAAGGCAAAACAGATAAGGATGATAGCAAAGGAGGAAAGGAGTAAAGGAAAACAGGTAAAAATAGGGTATAGCAAATTGGTAGTAAACGGACAGGTATGGAAATGGAATAATGCAACTAAAGGGTTAGAAATCTCAAAAAACTGACGGTAAATAATGTTGATCAGGAGCACGGCATGAATAGGAATACTGCTATGAACATGGATATGAGAGGAAAAAAGGGATTTAATTGTAGTAAGAAATTTATAACAACTCCGTACAAAGTAAATCATATCAGATTAGGTACTTGGAATGTACGAAGTATTTATGAGGAAGGAGCAGGAAAGCAGCTGACTAGAATCATGGGACAATACAAAATGGATATTCTTGCGCTCCAGGAGACAAAGCTTAAAGGGAAGTCGATTTCAAAAATTGATAACTATACTTTTCTAAGTAGTGGGGGGGAAGACAGAATGCTAGGAACAGGGTTTTTAGTAAATAAAGAGATAGAGAAGGCTCTAATAGCATTTGAGCCTATCTCAGAAAGAATGTGCTGGATTAGAGTAAGAGGCAAGTACCGGAAATTGAGTATTTTGAACATCCATGCACCATCTGAACAGAAAGATATTGATGAAAAAGTTAAGTTCTATGAGCAAGTACAAAATATAATAGAAAAGTTCCCAAGATACGATGTCAAAATGTTAATAGGGGATCTGAATGCCAAGGTAGGAACAGAAGAAATGTACACAAGGGTAACAGGTGGAAAAGGCAAACATGAATGTAGTAACCAAAACGGAAAATTGATAATCGAATTTGCTATGCAGTATAATATGAAAATAATGAGCACGCACTTTGATCACAAAAATATCCACAAATCAACATGGATCTCTCCTGACGGACAAACAGAAAATCAAATAGATCATGTTCTGATTGATGAAAGGCATGCAAATAGTATCAAAGATGTTAGAAGTTACAGAGGCGCAGACATCAGCTCTGATCATTTTTTGGTTGTAGCAAAAATGAAACAGGAATGGCCCAGAAGTGAAGCAAACACCAAGGCGAGCAAAATGAAGAGATATAATTGCAAACTCCTGGAAAATAGTCAAAGAAAAAACAAGGTGCAGGAACAGATAAAGATGAAATTGGAAAAAATCGAAGCAGTGGATATTGAAGGCAAGTGGCAGCAGATTCAAACGGCAGTTACAGAAGTGGCGGATGAATGGCTCACGGAAGGTGCAAAAAATAAATGCAAAGAATGGTTTGACTCCGATTGTGAAAAAGCATTAGAAGAAAGAAATCAAGCGAGACTGGAGATGCTAAATAAGCGCAGTATAGAAAGTAAAACTAAATATGAGCAACTGAGAAAGAAGGTGAAACAACTCTGCAGAAACAAAAAGAGAGAATGTTGGGAAGCAAAATTACAAAATATAGAAAACCAAATGATAACAAATAATATCAGGAATTTTTACCAAGAAGTGAAAAAGAGTAAAGTAGATGGGAACAAGAAAACAACATTTTTCAGATCCAAAGACGGTGAACTAATTGGGGACATAGATGGGAAGTTAAGCAGGTGGGCAGAATATTTTACCGATTTACTGAATGAGGTGGAGGATGAAGCAATGGAGGAAGATGCGGAGGCAATCACAGAAGACAACGAGGAGTTCATTGAAAAACCAACAGAAGCAGAGATTGAGGAAGTTATAATCAAATTGAAAAACAACAAAAGTGGTGGAGAAAATGGAATTCAGGCGGAAATTTGGAAAAATGGTGGAATAAATCTGGTAAACAGATTGATAAATCTAATTTGGCAAATATGGGAAGAAGAGAAAATACCCGATGACTGGAAAACTGCTATTATCTGTCCAATACATAAGAAAGGTGATTTAACACACTGCTCCAATTACAGAGGTATCGCACTTTTAGATGTTGCTTATAAAATTTTAGCGTTGATCATAAGAGGAAAACTGAATAGGTACAGTGATAACCGAATTGGTGAATACCAAGGAGGTTTCAGGAAAGGCAGGTCAACCATCGATCAAATAGCCACTATCAAGCACATCCAAAGTAGCAGCTATGAACAAAACTTGGCACTGCATATGCTCTTCATTGATTATAAGCAGGCTTACGATTCAATTGACAGGAATAAATTGTATAGTGCTTTAGTAAAAATGGATGTCCCACAGAAAATAATAAACCTGATCAAAATGACACTAAGCTATACATCTAATAAAGTAACACTACAGGGGAGGGTATCAAACCGTTTTGAAGTCAACAGGGGCTTAAGACAAGGAGATCCATTATCTACCGTATTATTCAATTTGGTTCTAGAAAACATTTTGAGAGAAGCTAAATTACATACAAAGGGGTTAGTATATCATAACAGGCACCAGATAATCGCTTATGCTGACGATATCGTATTACTTACTAGGACAAAGGACGAATTAGGAAAAACATTTAAGGAAATTGAGCGATTTTCAAAAAAGTACGGGCTTGTTATAAACGAGGATAAGACCAAATACATGGCAATGAGGACAAGTGAGGAGGAAAAAGAAAAATATATAATATTAAAAGGGGACAATGCAAAAGTATACAAATTTGAAAAGGTAGAGCAGTTTATCTATTTAGGAGTTGTAATAACTAGTAACAGTGATGAAGATAGTGAAATCGAACAAAGAATAATGAAAGGAAACAAAGCGATGGGGTGCCTTATGAAAATGCTGACATCAAAGTTTATTTCTAGAAAAACTAAACTAAAAGTATACAATACGATAATCAGAGCCTCAGTTTTGTATGGAAGTGAGTTATGGATTCTAAACAAAAATAATGCTGCTAAATTGGAGATATGGGAAAGAAAAATATTAAGGAGAATTTTAGGCGGTGTTAGACAGGAAGATGGACAATGGCGAAGAAGAACGAATAAAGAGCTTATGGACATCTACCAACGTCCTAGCATTGCACAAGTCGCTAGAGCTCAGAGAGTAAGATGGCTGGGACACGTTTATCGAATGGCACCCGAAAGAATTACCAGAAGAGCACTGTTGGAAGGATACGGAGGAAGGAGGAATAGGGGTAGACCTAGAAAAAAATGGCTACAGGCAGTGAAAGAAGATTTGAAAAAACTGGGTGTGCAAAACTGGGAAGTCCAAACAAGGGATAGGAAGAAATGGCAAACTATAGTGAAGAAAATTGAAGCCATGAGCCTTTAAGGCTTGTAGTGCTGTTTTATGTATATATATATAAATGATACAGAAGTGAGCCGGATGCGTACAAATGTCATTCTTTATCTACGAAACTATATTTGGTAATTATATGTTGAGGTAAATATTCCTCTATTGCATACAAAAATGGTTTGAGTTCATTACTAATCATCCCATCACATAGTTGATCGATGGTACATTCTTCACGTAAATATTGTCTGCATAACTTTTCCCCTTCTTCATATTTCCTGATTAGCATCCTCTTCCGTTCGACCTCTTCATCATCCCAGCAGATACTCAAGTCATAGACCGTGGAATGTTCCTCATCGAAAATCAAATCTACCAATTGACATGCAATTCTCTGGATGGCTGTACGTAGATCTTTTGCTTCAGGCCACCCCATTGCTGAATACTGCATCCACATTGTATAATGGGAATGAAAAGTTAGTCTGCTTCTGAAACAAACAGAACGTCTAATACCAACTAGGTGCAAATAAATGTTTTTATCTCGAATTTACCTTCTACATATCGCGGGTCCAATACATGGGAGTAACCATTATATTATTTATACCCAACACAATCTGTACTACCTCATCATCAAATATATTATTGTTGAATATAATCAAATTTCATCAAACATTTGGAGCGCGCGCCTGGTGTTTTAGGTGAACTTTGACCAATATATGTTAGTGAATATTTATTTTGAGATTCATTTATCTCTTTAATCACTGCTTCAGACATATGCTCCGATACTCTTTTAGGTAACCATACTTTGAACTCATTAGCAGCATCTTCTAATAGTGTT
Organism: Callosobruchus maculatus; assembly: GCA_951848785.1. Taxonomy (NCBI): domain Eukaryota; kingdom Metazoa; phylum Arthropoda; class Insecta; order Coleoptera; family Chrysomelidae; genus Callosobruchus; species Callosobruchus maculatus. The sequence continues at coordinate 1,103,925 of CATOUR010000142.1, read as the reverse complement.
GCTACTAGACATTCACCAAATTTTGATTTGACGGGTGACAGATTCTTAATTGTATGGGCTTTGTTTACAGTTAGTGAAGATAAAGTTCTGAAAAGTATTTTGTTATCGAGTTCACAGTTGATTTTATTGTTAATTTCATGCAATTCAGAGGTAGCGACAGACATTGTTTAAAGAAAAAACAAATAATGTTACTGTTGGATAAATAATATAAAAAGGGTGCTCACCAAGTTATATCTGTACACAATATACTTCGGGACTATACTCTGATCGTCTCTCGACTTTTACTGATCACTAGCCCGTTATTACACTATTTATACAGATACCTTCAAGGTCAAAATACGTCACCGTGCATTCTTCTCAAAACCATCAAGCCTCGTAAGAAAATCATACAACTGATCTCAAGGCTATCCACACCCTATCTGAGTGACCTTCAGGGGGGATTGCAATTGGCCCCACGTCAAATCTCGAGGTTATCCACCACGTCAAATCTCAAGGTTATCCAGTCAATAGTCACATTCAAGGACGTTCAAAATAAGCAGCTATACACTAACACAAAAAAAACTCAAGGTTACACAAACAACCAATTCAAACACTAACAACAAATATTTCAAAATCGTTATCTATAGGCACATTGTAAACCGAAAAAACTCAAGGTTACCCAACACCCCACTGAAACAAGCCCTTCAGATACGATCACATTTGAAAACACAACGTTACAAAATGAACTTCAGGGAGGATCAGAATCGGCACCTATAAGAAAAGCCCACGTCACATCTCAAGGTTATCCACACCCCATTTAAATGACCTTCAAATGACCTCGGGAGGATCAGAATCGGCATATCTATACTACTTTCCTTCTTTTGGAGAACCTCGACGCTGTGGAATCATCTGCCGTGGAATTTGTTTCCCGGCGGCTACAACCTGCAGCATTTCAAATCTAACGTGAACCGATATTTATCCTCTCGCAGCGCTTCTACAGCGCCATAGGCTTTCAGCCTTTGCAGGAGGCCGACTATAAAAAAAAAAATCTGCCATACATATATTCTTCGTAATAGATATTTGAGCCTTCTCTGTGTAACATGTATTACAATCACTACAGCTACACACAAAAAAAGGTAGCATCAAATTTTATGATAAGTTATTATTATTTTTTTTTTTTTTATGGTCGGCCTCCCGCAAAGGCTTAAAGCCTATGGCGCTGTAGAAGCGCTGCGAGAGGATAAGTATCGGTTCACGTTAGATTTGAAACGCTGCAGGCTGTAGCCGTCGGGAAACAAATTCCCCGGCAGCTGATTCCACAGCGTCGAAGTTCTCCAAAAGAAGGAATGCTGCAGGAGACTAGTTCGGGGAGTAAGGACCTCGACCTGGTAAGGATGAGCTCGCAGAGCTTCTCTAGTTTTCCTGGTTCGAACGGCCTGTGGTGTTATTGTCTGAGAGAGCTCACTCGAACATCTTCCGTGATAGAATCTGTAAAACAGGGATAGGTCAGCCACCCTCCTACGATGTTCCAGGCTGTGGAGGTCCTTTGTGAGGTTTGGCGTATCGATTAGTCTAATAGCTCTTTTCTGGATAGTGTCCAGAAGCTTTAGAGTGTGCTTCGGAGCGCATCCCCAGACATGGGAGCAATACTCCAGCGATGGTCGGATCTGTGCCTTGTACAGCAGCAGCAGTTGCTCTGGTGTATACAACTTCCTACAGCGGAACAAAACTCCAAGCTTCTGGGATGCCGTTTTAGCAATACTGACGACGTGGTCGTGCCAGGACATGTTATTGTTGATGTTGATTCCTAAAAGCTTGACAGAAGGTGATTCGACTATGGGGTGACCCTCCATTTCCACGGTTGGTAAGCCATCGTGAGACTTCTTTGTAAGTGTTGTTGCCTGAGTTTTTTGTACGTTGAACTGTACTTTATTTGCTAATCCGCACTCGACAATTGTTTTGATATCAGCGTTGATCTGTGAGGCATGCTGCTGTCGCTGACCTACCGTCTCCTGGGATGATAGTGGCTTGCCTGGTTCCATGCACGACACTAATGTACTGTCATCTGCGAAGCTGTAGATTGGATTGGATGTTATTTCCAGCAGCTCGTTGATGTACAGCAGAAACAATGTAGGGGATAGGACAGATCCCTGAGGGACACCGGCGTTTATTGAAAATACGTCCGATGAACAGCCCTCGTTTACAACAAACAGAGATCGGTCGTTCAAAAAGCTATTCAGCCACTGGTGCAGGCCAGGTGGTAGTCCATAAGCAGCAAGCTTGGCCAGAAGTCCGTCATGCCATACTCTGTCGAAAGCTTTCGATATATCAAGTGCAACAACACGGGATTCGCCATGATTGTCTATTGCTCTGTTCCACAAGTGAGTGACGTAGGCAAGGAGGTCACCTGTAGACCTGTGCTTGCGGAAGCCATACTGGCGATCATTTATGATGTTATTGTTGTCCAGGTATTTCAGGAGCTGATGGTTAATGACAGTCTCCATAACCTTAGACATGATGCTGAGAAGAGCCACAGGTCTATAATTGGTGGGATCAGTTTTTTTGCCTTTCTTAGGGATGGGTTGTACGCAGCCAATCTTCCACGAAGCGGGAAACACTGGCCAGGACCAGTAGCTTTATTGGTGTTCAGTTTTTGGAGGATGCTTTTTACATCTCGATGTTGAAATTTGACCTCTGCCATTCTGGAGTTCACGCTTATGGTGGTGGTCGGAGTACTTCCTTGAAAGTCTACAGTAGAATTGGCTGCGAAGAGCTTCCCCAATCAATTAAAATCAATTAAAATCAAATTAGGTTAGTATTGAGCTTACGGTATACTTCCACTACAACTATATACTTGTACTTCACATCAAAATACTTTAGATTGTAGAGACAGCATCAACTCAAATATAACACTACTTAAGTGACGCCTTGGATAGGTTTAAATCAACCACACCACTACAGTGGTCTCGTGGTGGTACTACAATATAATTGAAAGAATCAGTTATAGGACTAATTTTAAAATATTTTAGATTTAAATTAAGATATTACAGTAGTGTTGAAATACTACACTTGACATTGATTGAATCGTATGGTATGTGATAGCTAACGAGACTTGGCTGTACTATTACTATGTGCCGCCCAAGGCAAGAAACAAAACTTACGTCTTTGCTAACAGGGTGACACCTGTAGGTGTCAAAAATCTCGGCCTGTAAAGAACAAATGTATACAGCAGTATTTTTTAAATCAAGTCAAATTGTAAAACGTGTTGTTTTGGACACGCAGAAGATAGCAGTCAAAGCAATGTAGTATACAGAACAGTGCTTGGAATTGGATCTATGAAGATCCTGCGGCGAAAGTCAAAAATGGACACCTGATTCCTCTATCGCGGTTATAGTCTAACTCAACTCGCCAACATTTGTACCGAATATTTGACCAGGACAGGGTTGGAAATTCACGCGCACCCTCCCTACAGTACAGAACTTGCTTTCTGTTACTTTACAAGTCTGCATTTTCTAGTGGTGAAGACCTTCCGGTATTTGGGTCCACGAGTGTGCTTCAATTCCTAAGTGACTTCGCAGAGCTGGTTTAAATAGTACTTTCGGAAGATTTGCAGATGTATTGAATTTAGAATGTACTTTGGAAATATCGTCTGAGGACGATATACGTGATGATGATTTTATTCCCGTTCGATTTCACAAAAAGCGAACTATTAAATGGACGAATTTCCTCCTTTACCACAGCACAAGTCCCCAAACAACGCATCTTCAATCAGCATAGCACCGCCTGTGTCTGATCCTTTCATTTCTGCTAGCCAGCCAATGGGTGCACCAACGCTACCCTCAAAACAGGCTGACATGCCTATATCATGAACATCAGCCACATAGTGTCTTCTCCATCTCAAGCACCTGTTCATGCACAGCATAAAGGTTGTTCGTACAATAGCTGTTGATGCTGGGATAAGCATTGTACCCAAAAGCGAGGACGATTATCGGAAGATAATTATTTTTTTTAAAGAAGAAAATATTCTTCATCACACGTTTCCTCTGCCATCTGACCGAAACATCCACGCCATCATCAGAGTCACCCCAGCATCAAGCAAGCAAGAAGTCAAAGAGGAGCTCGAACAGAAGGGCTATGCTTTCCATCACATAATTCGCTGTGCCCATGCCTTTGGTTGTGGTGATTCTGCCAAACACTCAAAAATCTCAAGTTTTTAATGAACATGAATTCCTGGAAGTGTCTGTCAGAGTCAAGGTTCAAAATAACTCATGATTGTTAGGACAGTGCCAACACTGTCAGAAGAATGGGCACGCTCAGTCATATCGTACTGCTTCACCGAAGTACCTGAAATGTGCCTAAGACCACAGTACACATCTGTGCCCTCAAACAGGACAGAAGGTGTTCAAATGTGCAAACCGTGGTGACGATCACCCAGCAAATAGTCCCACCTGTAGACTCACGCCTAGGAGGAATCTGCAGATCATCGCACAAAGTCGAGCCAACTCATACGCCGACGCAGCCAAGGATGCAATCTTGACTTCACCTGCTGCTTCGAGCTCATCTTCGACTGCTTAAAGCGTCGAATTGACAACAGCGCTCAAGTCCTTACAGCAGATAATTATTAGTCCCCTGATGAGCGCCACACAGGCCTTGCAGGCGATTTTTCCGGTACAGGTTTACGTGTATGTACTAGGAAGAGCGGTACGAAGATGTGTGGCGGAGTTGTGAATTGGTGTGCAGACGAGCTTTGCGAGGATGTGCAGTGGGCTCTCTTCAGATTTTTCTTTTTGCTCGCCTACATCCACAGCACACATCTCTCAACACCTCAACCTCACCTCAACATCTCGCAACACATTTCTAGCACGCATCTCTTGAAACACATTCCTAGCACACATTCTTCGCCAACATGCTTTGCTTCGTACGTACAGAAACCACGCTCCGCTAAGCCGTTTCCACCAGAGCTGTGCTGAGCGAGGCGAGGTAACTCAAGCCCTTCTATTAGTCCGTTAAAAATACATTCCTCGTAACAGATCCTCGCACATCTCTGGTGGAAACGTAGCCTTAGTCAAGCAGAATCATACAGCAACCCTCTGTTGCGCGTGTCAGTGGACTGCACAGTCGAGCAAGTTCGTAAGCACACTAGGCCGAGGCTCGCACCGTGATCAAAATCAAATCGTGCAATTTTCAAAACAACAAAGCTTTTGCCCTTTTTGATATAGAAACTCAAAATTAACCCTTTTAGTTAAACTCAAAAATTACCTGCATCAAATCCTCTATCTCAATCCTCCAACCCACAAATGTGTGTAGACTATGATGTGAATACAAATATCATCTATGCGTCTATCTTTGTGCACGATATAGACAAATTGACGGGGTGCAGGGTTAATACGTCAGGGTTATAATCAGCATACACTCGTGAAGTCTGAGAGGCATTTTCACCATATTCACCGTACACTAATCTCCTAAACTCATATCCACCAGTTCATCATAGTTATACCAGTTGCACCATTTTTGTTGTTTTTAAAGTCCGATGTAGCATATAACAACTCAACAGACGACTAATGCGCATTGCTACCTACATGTCATTGTATACTCCATAGTAAACTGGGTTTTTTGGTTTTTTGCCTATGTGTAAACATGGTTTTTTCATTTTTTGCCTCTGTTTTGATCTAATCGCACAGACACGGCATTAGAAAGGGGGATATCATTATTGGTCAGTATCTTGATATCCCTAAATATTTCGGTTATATATGTATTACTGAGCAAAGTCACTCCTTTTGGCGAGTACTATATGCCCATAATAAGAGGCACGTGTGGCCAAGACAAAGCTTATTGAAATATGGCGTGGCCATAACATCACCAAAGCCTTCAAAATGTCGCTGCTTCAGTGTTTTGTATTCTCCATATTTTTGTATTCCTCGAAAGCTTGGACTGTTACAAAGGCAGATCGAGCTCACTAGATTCTTACGAAATAATAATAATAAATCGTCTTTATTTCTTCAATCTACAATAGGCGAAGTTTAGCTAAGCTATTCGTATACTTAAACTAATGTAGACTAAACCGGAATTACAGTACATGTATGGTAATTTGGTACAAAGAACATTTATTTACATTGCAACCAATTGATGTCTTAAATAGTATAACTTAAACAAATAACAGAACTAGCAATAGTTGATTCCGATTGAAAATCTAAAATTTTGACAATAAATAATTGAAAACATCTTTCCGAAAACGTCTCGAAGGTAAGTTTTTATAACTATCAGGTAAGGAGTTATAAGTTGTAACAGCGCTATGCGTAAAACTTCGGTTGAATAAAGCAGTCAGATGCAGTGGCATGGTAAGGGTTAGGCTATGTCTGATATCGACATTGTGAATATTGTGTCTAAAAATCAGTTTTTCGCGAAGATATGACGGTTGTGATGTGTTGAGTAGCTTTTGAATAAAGATAAGAAGATTGTATTTGAATTTCTGATCCATTTTTAGCCAATTTAGCTCTTTAATTTTCGCTGAAACGTGGTCATATTTCCTCAAATTACAAATGTACCGACAACAAGTATTCTGGATCTTCTGTAACCTATATGCAGTATTATAATCTAAACATGGAAAATAAACTATGGAACAATACTGGAAAATAGAAAGAACTAGAGTTTCGCAGAGTTTTTTCTTCATTTTTTTGTTCAGAATGTGCTTATTGCTATGTAACAGCCTAAGACGCATATATGCACGTTGAATCAAATAACTTACATGCTCTCTAAATCTTAGTTGATCATCAATAATCAAACCTAAATTTTTAGAAGCGTTTTGAAACTGCAACGTGCTACCACAAATGTGTAGGTTCAAATTGGATTTAAGTTCAGTTTTCTTATTTTCAGACGAGAACAGGATAGCCGTACACTTTTCAGAGCTCAGTTTGAGATTGTGTTCCGAAGAGTAGTTATAAATTATATCAAGGTCCCTATTAATTGCCTGAGATGCATTTTGTACAGTCTCTGGAGGATAATGATGAGTCACTTGGGTATCATCTGCATATGTTTGTACGTTACAGGGCGTTATATTTTTACTAAGATCTGCTGTGTATAGTAAAAATAGAAGAGGGCCTAGTACGCAACCCTGTGGCACACCAGATGTGATATTCGTGGGCGAAGAATATGCACCATTAGCAGTAACAACTTGATGTCTGTTCTTAAGATAGAAGTTGAAAAGGCTATTGAATTGCTATCAAAACCATAATATTGTAATTTAGCAAGAATTAGGTCGTGATCTAGACAATCAAACGCTTTTGAATAATCCAAAGATATTAAATGTGGACGTAGAGGAGAATGCTGAGGGTTCCTTATACCACCCATCGAACTAACGTTTCCATACTGGATGAGCTTGGTAATCCAAAGAGACTATCCTCCATTGTGTCGACGAGAATGCTCACATTCTTTGGACATATTCACACAAGCGATAATATGCAGAAGCTTGTAGTTCAGGGTCATGCCTCGAGTGCCCCTCCACGCTGGGTGCATATGACGAAACAGTTGCTGGATAAGAGTATCAAGAGCGCCACTGAACCGGTAGTAAATCGCGAATGATGGCGAGCTACAGCTCTCAAAACTATTGATAATATTTGTGTCGGCAATACTCTAGCTCCGACTTAATGCATTTTACGAGTTCACTACAGGTCTGTTAATACATTGTGACTATGATGATGCTATGCCCATAAAGAAAAGCCCCAACCCTGCATAAAGCTCTGTTCAGTTGGCGTGATTCAAGGATACAAAATGTCTTTTGCACCACCCTGTATTGAAAAGCTCTGTCACTAGCATAGTCACTAGCACAACGCGCTGACAATGAATCGGTTTGTGTAATGCGAACAAGAGCGGATTCCGAAATCGCGTTTGTCTCCAGCTACATTTCACCAAATAAATTTATGAACAACGTAATCTCATTAATTTTCCTAGAGCGGTACTAATTTAAGGTGCTGTCAATTACTTGGGCGCACTCAGCGCCATGATCAATGATCATTTCATTTCGCACCAGTGTAGATCTCGATTATAATGTTGCAGAGAGAGGCACTCTATCGGATTCGATGTAATATTAGAGCTGGTGAAATATCGGATCTCTGACACAAAATATTATAGCGGTTGTGTGCGTGTAACTGTTATTTTCTGATATCGATTCTGAGAATGGTCTATAACTACGTCACACTTGAATAAAACGAATACAGAAATCGCATACAATCAATATAGCATTCAACTTACCCGATACCTATTATATATAGTGACTTTTGTTGATTCTCCGCAGCCGTCGTACATGCTCGAGAGATCATACACTCTATGAAATAAGTATAGTTTAAAAAAACTAAAAAACATGCTTTCAAAGACAATTGAACTAAAAAGTTTAAAATAATGTTTAAAATAAGCTCAATTAATAATGCAATAATACTAATATTTTTCGTTCATTGCTTTTTAAACTTATTTTACAAATTATTTTTAACTCTTTAGTTCGATGTTCTTTAAAAGTTCTTTAGTTTTTTTAAACTATACTTATTTTCATTCTTTTAGTTAACTTTACCGTTGAAGCGTGTTTTTTATAGTTTTTATAAACTTTATTTAATGATCAATGTTCATAGCATAATCATTACCATTACTGCATAAACGATAACTAAAAGTATCGACTTTTCAGAATAAATTTAAAAAAAATAACAACTCCCGAACAGTTGGGTATCACGCCTTGTCGCTACGCTTTTGTGTAATATTAACAAAAGGTGGCGCCAAGGTTCCACACCATCTGTTGTAGGTGGCTATGCATGAAGCGAGTTTGACACATGACACGTTACAGTTCAAGACAACAGGTAGCGCAGTGTTGCAGTTACTATCATGCTCCCGAAAAAATTCAACAACTATCTTTCTAGCAGCATGGGAAAGCATATTTATCCGAGGTAGGCAGCTATATGCCAACTTAATGGATTTTTCGTTAGATTTAACGAATTTTTGTGGATAGAAATGGAATAACACGATTAAGCCAACTTGCTTTTAATTCATATGATGTTACAAGCTCATAAACCCACAAAGCCACAAACCCACATACAGGTGAAGCTAATAAAAGCGTCTTAAAAATCATGTTTTTATTATTTAGCTTTAAGATAAAAAATATAATTTGAGCTCCTCGCACACACCCAGCTTCCCCCAAAAACTGAATTTCATCTTTACTCCGTAGCAGAAAATGGAAAAAACAAAAAATTATCATATGGGTAACATGCTAACATATACTCCGATTTTCTAAGAAAATTAATAATGCAAACTGCCTACCTTTGCCGAACCGAAAACATCAAATCATCGTTAAATTAAAAAAAATTGAGCTGGGTTCAAAACCTATCTTTATACGAGTGAGGTCGAAAATATATATAAACTAAAAGCTTCTGTATAGGCCTCGTATCCACCCACAAAGCGTAGTATCTTAAACATCAAAGGAGTAAGGGCCGGTTTCTCAATGTCCAGTTAAAGTGTCAGATAGGTATCTGCCAGATAGCGTTGCTATGGATACAACTGTCAGATAAGATTTACGTGACTTCGTAAGTTTAGCCTTCAATTTATCTAACAGTTACTGTTATCTTGCAGATAAATATTTAACTGGACATTGAGAAACCGGTCCTAAGTCTTAAACCCTACATGCTTGGTAGGATTTTCCTTCGAAGTAGAAAATGCCCAAAAATTATTAAAATGCAGCTAGGCTCAACAGCCAGCTATATTTAGTAGCATTTAACCAATGAATAAACCAAATAGCTAGCGCGAGTTCACCCATACACCATGTTCCATAGGATTTTCTTCCTAAGTAAAACGTCGCGTCGGTAAAAACTAATTCAGGGAGTTGGTAATTTGTTTCAAAATCGGTTTTTTTTTATTTCAACTATTGAAATTCGGTAAAGTTGTTTGAAGTGATCAAAATGAAAATTGCCAAGTCACTGATATAACAACTTTTTCGCCCCTTGACCTTCTTTACTTTTAACTTTACAATTACTCCATTGGCGGAGATCTGTGTAAAGATTATCTCAACTTCGCAGAAATCTATAATAGAAAGAACAAATTAACTTTCAAATTCAAGTAGAAAAAGGGCCTGGCTTTCAAGATACATGATGTCAAAATTTGGAAAAAAACTATTTTTAAGCACCCGGATTATCAATTAGAACAGTTATTTTAACACTTTTTTTACAGGTTATTAAGTGGTTTCTATTTTTTCCTCGAAAACAAAGTAGGATACAGTACGAGACAAAAAAAATTATGTTTTCTCTGCTTAATCTAAAAACAACATTCAATTTCAGTGGCGTATATTCTTTTTGCTAATATTAATCGTGGAACTATCCCCCGAGATGCCACTAGAGGCGGCACAATGATCTGTAAGAAGTTAAGAAAACATCTTTTTTTCCAAACTGTGACACTCTGTCTTCAAAGCCCGACTCTGCAGGACACGTGTTTATATTACATGAATTTGAAAAAAATACTTATAACTAGCCGATAAGCGAATTTAACTGAGTCTTTATGTGTGACTTACCAAGCATCGATAAACTGGAAACATCTATCATATCCACTTTAGATTTTTCATGGGTCTTCATTTTCTCCTATATATGAATAAGATTATCCGTGCCTTTTTTCGCCCAAGTGTCATCGCCTCCAAATAGAACACACACAAAACGAAACAGTTTGTTAACTTCTTCACAGTCTCTTATCCAATTGTTTTGATCATGAATAGTTTTGTTATATTTACGACAACGCGATTTCGGTCCACTACCAATAAGTTTTTCAATTTTTAAATCTGGTGTTGGACGTCCTAATTCCTTAATCTGCAGTTTTTCTTCTAGCGGAATATTACTAAATGATATATTTTAATTAAACACAAAAGAGATACCGGTAGTGCCAGGGCACTGTGGCACTACCTCACCAGCCGCCACTGCCTTAGATACAACTACCGCCTCTACGAATGCAGTGCCTTGTATGTAGTTTTGGCTGAATACAGCATTCTTTTGCCTCGTGCTCTACTACAATCTGCACTATATGGTTTACCATACTGCCGCTAGTATTTGCCTTATCTATTATTGTCCACTTTCAGGAATCTACACTGAAATCCACAAAGTTTACGTGAGTCCATATTCATCAGTAATTCTCAATGTTTAGAATATTTTAGCGTAGAGCATTTTGACGTGTTCATAATTTTGACATAGATGATGTATGTGAACATTTCTACTTGAATTTGGGTCTGAAATACGCCCTTGAAACTAGGGTCTATCGCTAAGTAGCATCCTGTGTATGTATAAGGTCCGGTTGTACAGTCTCAGTTCAAGCCACAGTTCTATTAAACTGTGCTCAATGATGAACTTGGTTCAAAAATTCATTTCCATTGTACGGCCTATTTATAATCCCAGCTCTACAAAACCAGGTTCAAGAAAGAAGTAGTTAGGTTGGTAACATTAACGCATGCGTAGTTTCCTCTATTGCATACAAAAATGGTTTGAGTTCATTACTAATCATCCCATCACATAGTTGATCGATGGTACATTCTTCACGTAAATATTGTCTGCATAACTTTTCCCCTTCTTCATATTTCCTGATTAGCATCCTCTTCCGTTCGACCTCTTCATCATCCCAGCAGATACTCAAGTCATAGACCGTGGAATGTTCCTCATCGAAAATCAAATCTACCAATTGACATGCAATTCTCTGGATGGCTGTACGTAGATCTTTTGCTTCAGGCCACCCCATTGCTGAATACTGCATCCACATTGTATAATGGGAATGAAAAGTTAGTCTGCTTCTGAAACAAACAGAACGTCTAATACCAACTAGGTGCAAATAAATGTTTTTATCTCGAATTTACCTTCTACATATCGCGGGTCCAATACATGGGAGTAACCATTATATTATTTATACCCAACACAATCTGTACTACCTCATCATCAAATATATTATTGTTGAATATAATCAAATTTCATCAAACATTTGGAGCGCGCGCCTGGTGTTTTAGGTGAACTTTGACCAATATATGTTAGTGAATATTTATTTTGAGATTCATTTATCTCTTTAATCACTGCTTCAGACATATGCTCCGATACTCTTTTAGGTAACCATACTTTGAACTCATTAGCAGCATCTTCTAATAGTGTTGCTACTAGACATTCACCAAATTTTGATTTGACGGGTGACAGATTCTTAATTGTATGGGCTTTGTTTACAGTTAGTGAAGATAAAGTTCTGAAAAGTATTTTGTTATCGAGTTCACAGTTGATTTTATTGTTAATTTCATGCAATTCAGAGGTAGCGACAGACATTGTTTAAAGAAAAAACAAATAATGTTACTGTTGGATAAATAATATAAAAAGGGTGCTCACCAAGTTATATCTGTACACAATATACTTCGGGACTATACTCTGATCGTCTCTCGACTTTTACTGATCACTAGCCCGTTATTACACTATTTATACAGATACCTTCAAGGTCAAAATACGTCACCGTGCATTCTTCTCAAAACCATCAAGCCTCGTAAGAAAATCATACAACTGATCTCAAGGCTATCCACACCCTATCTGAGTGACCTTCAGGGGGGATTGCAATTGGCCCCACGTCAAATCTCGAGGTTATCCACCACGTCAAATCTCAAGGTTATCCAGTCAATAGTCACATTCAAGGACGTTCAAAATAAGCAGCTATACACTAACACAAAAAAAACTCAAGGTTACACAAACAACCAATTCAAACACTAACAACAAATATTTCAAAATCGTTATCTATAGGCACATTGTAAACCGAAAAAACTCAAGGTTACCCAACACCCCACTGAAACAAGCCCTTCAGATACGATCACATTTGAAAACACAACGTTACAAAATGAACTTCAGGGAGGATCAGAATCGGCACCTATAAGAAAAGCCCACGTCACATCTCAAGGTTATCCACACCCCATTTAAATGACCTTCAAATGACCTCGGGAGGATCAGAATCGGCATATCTATACTACTTTCCTTCTTTTGGAGAACCTCGACGCTGTGGAATCATCTGCCGTGGAATTTGTTTCCCGGCGGCTACAACCTGCAGCATTTCAAATCTAACGTGAACCGATATTTATCCTCTCGCAGCGCTTCTACAGCGCCATAGGCTTTCAGCCTTTGCAGGAGGCCGACTATAAAAAAAAAAATCTGCCATACATATATTCTTCGTAATAGATATTTGAGCCTTCTCTGTGTAACATGTATTACAATCACTACAGCTACACACAAAAAAAGGTAGCATCAAATTTTATGATAAGTTATTATTATTTTTTTTTTTTTATGGTCGGCCTCCCGCAAAGGCTTAAAGCCTATGGCGCTGTAGAAGCGCTGCGAGAGGATAAGTATCGGTTCACGTTAGATTTGAAACGCTGCAGGCTGTAGCCGTCGGGAAACAAATTCCCCGGCAGCTGATTCCACAGCGTCGAAGTTCTCCAAAAGAAGGAATGCTGCAGGAGACTAGTTCGGGGAGTAAGGACCTCGACCTGGTAAGGATGAGCTCGCAGAGCTTCTCTAGTTTTCCTGGTTCGAACGGCCTGTGGTGTTATTGTCTGAGAGAGCTCACTCGAACATCTTCCGTGATAGAATCTGTAAAACAGGGATAGGTCAGCCACCCTCCTACGATGTTCCAGGCTGTGGAGGTCCTTTGTGAGGTTTGGCGTATCGATTAGTCTAATAGCTCTTTTCTGGATAGTGTCCAGAAGCTTTAGAGTGTGCTTCGGAGCGCATCCCCAGACATGGGAGCAATACTCCAGCGATGGTCGGATCTGTGCCTTGTACAGCAGCAGCAGTTGCTCTGGTGTATACAACTTCCTACAGCGGAACAAAACTCCAAGCTTCTGGGATGCCGTTTTAGCAATACTGACGACGTGGTCGTGCCAGGACATGTTATTGTTGATGTTGATTCCTAAAAGCTTGACAGAAGGTGATTCGACTATGGGGTGACCCTCCATTTCCACGGTTGGTAAGCCATCGTGAGACTTCTTTGTAAGTGTTGTTGCCTGAGTTTTTTGTACGTTGAACTGTACTTTATTTGCTAATCCGCACTCGACAATTGTTTTGATATCAGCGTTGATCTGTGAGGCATGCTGCTGTCGCTGACCTACCGTCTCCTGGGATGATAGTGGCTTGCCTGGTTCCATGCACGACACTAATGTACTGTCATCTGCGAAGCTGTAGATTGGATTGGATGTTATTTCCAGCAGCTCGTTGATGTACAGCAGAAACAATGTAGGGGATAGGACAGATCCCTGAGGGACACCGGCGTTTATTGAAAATACGTCCGATGAACAGCCCTCGTTTACAACAAACAGAGATCGGTCGTTCAAAAAGCTATTCAGCCACTGGTGCAGGCCAGGTGGTAGTCCATAAGCAGCAAGCTTGGCCAGAAGTCCGTCATGCCATACTCTGTCGAAAGCTTTCGATATATCAAGTGCAACAACACGGGATTCGCCATGATTGTCTATTGCTCTGTTCCACAAGTGAGTGACGTAGGCAAGGAGGTCACCTGTAGACCTGTGCTTGCGGAAGCCATACTGGCGATCATTTATGATGTTATTGTTGTCCAGGTATTTCAGGAGCTGATGGTTAATGACAGTCTCCATAACCTTAGACATGATGCTGAGAAGAGCCACAGGTCTATAATTGGTGGGATCAGTTTTTTTGCCTTTCTTAGGGATGGGTTGTACGCAGCCAATCTTCCACGAAGCGGGAAACACTGGCCAGGACCAGTAGCTTTATTGGTGTTCAGTTTTTGGAGGATGCTTTTTACATCTCGATGTTGAAATTTGACCTCTGCCATTCTGGAGTTCACGCTTATGGTGGTGGTCGGAGTACTTCCTTGAAAGTCTACAGTAGAATTGGCTGCGAAGAGCTTCCCCAATCAATTAAAATCAATTAAAATCAAATTAGGTTAGTATTGAGCTTACGGTATACTTCCACTACAACTATATACTTGTACTTCACATCAAAATACTTTAGATTGTAGAGACAGCATCAACTCAAATATAACACTACTTAAGTGACGCCTTGGATAGGTTTAAATCAACCACACCACTACAGTGGTCTCGTGGTGGTACTACAATATAATTGAAAGAATCAGTTATAGGACTAATTTTAAAATATTTTAGATTTAAATTAAGATATTACAGTAGTGTTGAAATACTACACTTGACATTGATTGAATCGTATGGTATGTGATAGCTAACGAGACTTGGCTGTACTATTACTATGTGCCGCCCAAGGCAAGAAACAAAACTTACGTCTTTGCTAACAGGGTGACACCTGTAGGTGTCAAAAATCTCGGCCTGTAAAGAACAAATGTATACAGCAGTATTTTTTAAATCAAGTCAAATTGTAAAACGTGTTGTTTTGGACACGCAGAAGATAGCAGTCAAAGCAATGTAGTATACAGAACAGTGCTTGGAATTGGATCTATGAAGATCCTGCGGCGAAAGTCAAAAATGGACACCTGATTCCTCTATCGCGGTTATAGTCTAACTCAACTCGCCAACATTTGTACCGAATATTTGACCAGGACAGGGTTGGAAATTCACGCGCACCCTCCCTACAGTACAGAACTTGCTTTCTGTTACTTTACAAGTCTGCATTTTCTAGTGGTGAAGACCTTCCGGTATTTGGGTCCACGAGTGTGCTTCAATTCCTAAGTGACTTCGCAGAGCTGGTTTAAATAGTACTTTCGGAAGATTTGCAGATGTATTGAATTTAGAATGTACTTTGGAAATATCGTCTGAGGACGATATACGTGATGATGATTTTATTCGATTTCACAAAAAGCGAACTATTAAATGGACGAATTTCCTCCTTTACCACAGCACAAGTCCCCAAACAACGCATCTTCAATCAGCATAGCACCGCCTGTGTCTGATCCTTTCATTTCTGCTAGCCAGCCAATGGGTGCACCAACGCTACCCTCAAAACAGGCTGACATGCCTATATCATGAACATCAGCCACATAGTGTCTTCTCCATCTCAAGCACCTGTTCATGCACAGCATAAAGGTTGTTCGTACAATAGCTGTTGATGCTGGGATAAGCATTGTACCCAAAAGCGAGGACGATTATCGGAAGATAATTATTTTTTTTAAAGAAGAAAATATTCTTCATCACACGTTTCCTCTGCCATCTGACCGAAACATCCACGCCATCATCAGAGTCACCCCAGCATCAAGCAAGCAAGAAGTCAAAGAGGAGCTCGAACAGAAGGGCTATGCTTTCCATCACATAATTCGCTGTACCCATGCCTTTGGTTGTGGTGATTCTGCCAAACACTCAAAAATCTCAAGTTTTTAATGAACATGAATTCCTGGAAGTGTCTGTCAGAGTCAAGGTTCAAAATAACTCATGATTGTTAGGACAGTGCCAACACTGTCAGAAGAATGGGCACGCTCAGTCATATCGTACTGCTTCACCGAAGTACCTGAAATGTGCCTAAGACCACAGTACACATCTGTGCCCTCAAACAGGACAGAAGGTGTTCAAATGTGCAAACCGTGGTGACGATCACCCAGCAAATAGTCCCACCTGTAGACTCACGCCTAGGAGGAATCTGCAGATCATCGCACAAAGTCGAGCCAACTCATACGCCGACGCAGCCAAGGATGCAATCTTGACTTCACCTGCTGCTTCGAGCTCATCTTCGACTGCTTAAAGCGTCGAATTGACAACAGCGCTCAAGTCCTTACAGCAGATAATTATTAGTCCCCTGATGAGCGCCACACAGGCCTTGCAGGCGATTTTTCCGGTACAGGTTTACGTGTATGTACTAGGAAGAGCGGTACGAAGATGTGTGGCGGAGTTGTGAATTGGTGTGCAGACGAGCTTTGCGAGGATGTGCAGTGGGCTCTCTTCAGATTTTTCTTTTTGCTCGCCTACATCCACAGCACACATCTCTCAACACCTCAACCTCACCTCAACATCTCGCAACACATTTCTAGCACGCATCTCTTGAAACACATTCCTAGCACACATTCTTCGCCAACATGCTTTGCTTCGTACGTACAGAAACCACGCTCCGCTAAGCCGTTTCCACCAGAGCTGTGCTGAGCGAGGCGAGGTAACTCAAGCCCTTCTATTAGTCCGTTAAAAATACATTCCTCGTAACAGATCCTCGCACATCTCTGGTGGAAACGTAGCCTTAGTCAAGCAGAATCATACAGCAACCCTCTGTTGCGCGTGTCAGTGGACTGCACAGTCGAGCAAGTTCGTAAGCACACTAGGCCGAGGCTCGCACCGTGATCAAAATCAAATCGTGCAATTTTCAAAACAACAAAGCTTTTGCCCTTTTTGATATAGAAACTCAAAATTAACCCTTTTAGTTAAACTCAAAAATTACCTGCATCAAATCCTCTATCTCAATCCTCCAACCCACAAATGTGTGTAGACTATGATGTGAATACAAATATCATCTATGCGTCTATCTTTGTGCACGATATAGACAAATTGACGGGGTGCAGGGTTAATACGTCAGGGTTATAATCAGCATACACTCGTGAAGTCTGAGAGGCATTTTCACCATATTCACCGTACACTAATCTCCTAAACTCATATCCACCAGTTCATCATAGTTATACCAGTTGCACCATTTTTGTTGTTTTTAAAGTCCGATGTAGCATATAACAACTCAACAGACGACTAATGCGCATTGCTACCTACATGTCATTGTATACTCCATAGTAAACTGGGTTTTTTGGTTTTTTGCCTATGTGTAAACATGGTTTTTTCATTTTTTGCCTCTGTTTTGATCTAATCGCACAGACACGGCATTAGAAAGGGGGATATCATTATTGGTCAGTATCTTGATATCCCTAAATATTTCGGTTATATATGTATTACTGAGCAAAGTCACTCCTTTTGGCGAGTACTATATGCCCATAATAAGAGGCACGTGTGGCCAAGACAAAGCTTATTGAAATATGGCGTGGCCATAACATCACCAAAGCCTTCAAAATGTCGCTGCTTCAGTGTTTTGTATTCTCCATATTTTTGTATTCCTCGAAAGCTTGGACTGTTACAAAGGCAGATCGAGCTCACTAGATTCTTACGAAATAATAATAATAAATCGTCTTTATTTCTTCAATCTACAATAGGCGAAGTTTAGCTAAGCTATTCGTATACTTAAACTAATGTAGACTAAACCGGAATTACAGTACATGTATGGTAATTTGGTACAAAGAACATTTATTTACATTGCAACCAATTGATGTCTTAAATAGTATAACTTAAACAAATAACAGAACTAGCAATAGTTGATTCCGATTGAAAATCTAAAATTTTGACAATAAATAATTGAAAACATCTTTCCGAAAACGTCTCGAAGGTAAGTTTTTATAACTATCAGGTAAGGAGTTATAAGTTGTAACAGCGCTATGCGTAAAACTTCGGTTGAATAAAGCAGTCAGATGCAGTGGCATGGTAAGGGTTAGGCTATGTCTGATATCGACATTGTGAATATTGTGTCTAAAAATCAGTTTTTCGCGAAGATATGACGGTTGTGATGTGTTGAGTAGCTTTTGAATAAAGATAAGAAGATTGTATTTGAATTTCTGATCCATTTTTAGCCAATTTAGCTCTTTAATTTTCGCTGAAACGTGGTCATATTTCCTCAAATTACAAATGTACCGACAACAAGTATTCTGGATCTTCTGTAACCTATATGCAGTATTATAATCTAAACATGGAAAATAAACTATGGAACAATACTGGAAAATAGAAAGAACTAGAGTTTCGCAGAGTTTTTTCTTCATTTTTTTGTTCAGAATGTGCTTATTGCTATGTAACAGCCTAAGACGCATATATGCACGTTGAATCAAATAACTTACATGCTCTCTAAATCTTAGTTGATCATCAATAATCAAACCTAAATTTTTAGAAGCGTTTTGAAACTGCAACGTGCTACCACAAATGTGTAGGTTCAAATTGGATTTAAGTTCAGTTTTCTTATTTTCAGACGAGAACAGGATAGCCGTACACTTTTCAGAGCTCAGTTTGAGATTGTGTTCCGAAGAGTAGTTATAAATTATATCAAGGTCCCTATTAATTGCCTGAGATGCATTTTGTACAGTCTCTGGAGGATAATGATGAGTCACTTGGGTATCATCTGCATATGTTTGTACGTTACAGGGCGTTATATTTTTACTAAGATCTGCTGTGTATAGTAAAAATAGAAGAGGGCCTAGTACGCAACCCTGTGGCACACCAGATGTGATATTCGTGGGCGAAGAATATGCACCATTAGCAGTAACAACTTGATGTCTGTTCTTAAGATAGAAGTTGAAAAGGCTATTGAATTGCTATCAAAACCATAATATTGTAATTTAGCAAGAATTAGGTCGTGATCTAGACAATCAAACGCTTTTGAATAATCCAAAGATATTAAATGTGGACGTAGAGGAGAATGCTGAGGGTTCCTTATACCACCCATCGAACTAACGTTTCCATACTGGATGAGCTTGGTAATCCAAAGAGACTATCCTCCATTGTGTCGACGAGAATGCTCACATTCTTTGGACATATTCACACAAGCGATAATATGCAGAAGCTTGTAGTTCAGGGTCATGCCTCGAGTGCCCCTCCACGCTGGGTGCATATGACGAAACAGTTGCTGGATAAGAGTATCAAGAGCGCCACTGAACCGGTAGTAAATCGCGAATGATGGCGAGCTACAGCTCTCAAAACTATTGATAATATTTGTGTCGGCAATACTCTAGCTCCGACTTAATGCATTTTACGAGTTCACTACAGGTCTGTTAATACATTGTGACTATGATGATGCTATGCCCATAAAGAAAAGCCCCAACCCTGCATAAAGCTCTGTTCAGTTGGCGTGATTCAAGGATACAAAATGTCTTTTGCACCACCCTGTATTGAAAAGCTCTGTCACTAGCATAGTCACTAGCACAACGCGCTGACAATGAATCGGTTTGTGTAATGCGAACAAGAGCGGATTCCGAAATCGCGTTTGTCTCCAGCTACATTTCACCAAATAAATTTATGAACAACGTAATCTCATTAATTTTCCTAGAGCGGTACTAATTTAAGGTGCTGTCAATTACTTGGGCGCACTCAGCGCCATGATCAATGATCATTTCATTTCGCACCAGTGTAGATCTCGATTATAATGTTGCAGAGAGAGGCACTCTATCGGATTCGATGTAATATTAGAGCTGGTGAAATATCGGATCTCTGACACAAAATATTATAGCGGTTGTG
The DNA here is from genome assembly GCA_951848785.1 of Callosobruchus maculatus. NCBI lineage: Eukaryota > Metazoa > Arthropoda > Insecta > Coleoptera > Chrysomelidae > Callosobruchus > Callosobruchus maculatus. The sequence goes on along the minus strand of CATOUR010000142.1, from coordinate 1,083,695 downwards.
TGCGTGTAACTGTTATTTTCTGATATCGATTCTGAGAATGGTCTATAACTACGTCACACTTGAATAAAACGAATACAGAAATCGCATACAATCAATATAGCATTCAACTTACCCGATACCTATTATATATAGTGACTTTTGTTGATTCTCCGCAGCCGTCGTACATGCTCGAGAGATCATACACTCTATGAAATAAGTATAGTTTAAAAAAACTAAAAAACATGCTTTCAAAGACAATTGAACTAAAAAGTTTAAAATAATGTTTAAAATAAGCTCAATTAATAATGCAATAATACTAATATTTTTCGTTCATTGCTTTTTAAACTTATTTTACAAATTATTTTTAACTCTTTAGTTCGATGTTCTTTAAAAGTTCTTTAGTTTTTTTAAACTATACTTATTTTCATTCTTTTAGTTAACTTTACCGTTGAAGCGTGTTTTTTATAGTTTTTATAAACTTTATTTAATGATCAATGTTCATAGCATAATCATTACCATTACTGCATAAACGATAACTAAAAGTATCGACTTTTCAGAATAAATTTAAAAAAAATAACAACTCCCGAACAGTTGGGTATCACGCCTTGTCGCTACGCTTTTGTGTAATATTAACAAAAGGTGGCGCCAAGGTTCCACACCATCTGTTGTAGGTGGCTATGCATGAAGCGAGTTTGACACATGACACGTTACAGTTCAAGACAACAGGTAGCGCAGTGTTGCAGTTACTATCATGCTCCCGAAAAAATTCAACAACTATCTTTCTAGCAGCATGGGAAAGCATATTTATCCGAGGTAGGCAGCTATATGCCAACTTAATGGATTTTTCGTTAGATTTAACGAATTTTTGTGGATAGAAATGGAATAACACGATTAAGCCAACTTGCTTTTAATTCATATGATGTTACAAGCTCATAAACCCACAAAGCCACAAACCCACATACAGGTGAAGCTAATAAAAGCGTCTTAAAAATCATGTTTTTATTATTTAGCTTTAAGATAAAAAATATAATTTGAGCTCCTCGCACACACCCAGCTTCCCCCAAAAACTGAATTTCATCTTTACTCCGTAGCAGAAAATGGAAAAAACAAAAAATTATCATATGGGTAACATGCTAACATATACTCCGATTTTCTAAGAAAATTAATAATGCAAACTGCCTACCTTTGCCGAACCGAAAACATCAAATCATCGTTAAATTAAAAAAAATTGAGCTGGGTTCAAAACCTATCTTTATACGAGTGAGGTCGAAAATATATATAAACTAAAAGCTTCTGTATAGGCCTCGTATCCACCCACAAAGCGTAGTATCTTAAACATCAAAGGAGTAAGGGCCGGTTTCTCAATGTCCAGTTAAAGTGTCAGATAGGTATCTGCCAGATAGCGTTGCTATGGATACAACTGTCAGATAAGATTTACGTGACTTCGTAAGTTTAGCCTTCAATTTATCTAACAGTTACTGTTATCTTGCAGATAAATATTTAACTGGACATTGAGAAACCGGTCCTAAGTCTTAAACCCTACATGCTTGGTAGGATTTTCCTTCGAAGTAGAAAATGCCCAAAAATTATTAAAATGCAGCTAGGCTCAACAGCCAGCTATATTTAGTAGCATTTAACCAATGAATAAACCAAATAGCTAGCGCGAGTTCACCCATACACCATGTTCCATAGGATTTTCTTCCTAAGTAAAACGTCGCGTCGGTAAAAACTAATTCAGGGAGTTGGTAATTTGTTTCAAAATCGGTTTTTTTTTATTTCAACTATTGAAATTCGGTAAAGTTGTTTGAAGTGATCAAAATGAAAATTGCCAAGTCACTGATATAACAACTTTTTCGCCCCTTGACCTTCTTTACTTTTAACTTTACAATTACTCCATTGGCGGAGATCTGTGTAAAGATTATCTCAACTTCGCAGAAATCTATAATAGAAAGAACAAATTAACTTTCAAATTCAAGTAGAAAAAGGGCCTGGCTTTCAAGATACATGATGTCAAAATTTGGAAAAAAACTATTTTTAAGCACCCGGATTATCAATTAGAACAGTTATTTTAACACTTTTTTTACAGGTTATTAAGTGGTTTCTATTTTTTCCTCGAAAACAAAGTAGGATACAGTACGAGACAAAAAAAATTATGTTTTCTCTGCTTAATCTAAAAACAACATTCAATTTCAGTGGCGTATATTCTTTTTGCTAATATTAATCGTGGAACTATCCCCCGAGATGCCACTAGAGGCGGCACAATGATCTGTAAGAAGTTAAGAAAACATCTTTTTTTCCAAACTGTGACACTCTGTCTTCAAAGCCCGACTCTGCAGGACACGTGTTTATATTACATGAATTTGAAAAAAATACTTATAACTAGCCGATAAGCGAATTTAACTGAGTCTTTATGTGTGACTTACCAAGCATCGATAAACTGGAAACATCTATCATATCCACTTTAGATTTTTCATGGGTCTTCATTTTCTCCTATATATGAATAAGATTATCCGTGCCTTTTTTCGCCCAAGTGTCATCGCCTCCAAATAGAACACACACAAAACGAAACAGTTTGTTAACTTCTTCACAGTCTCTTATCCAATTGTTTTGATCATGAATAGTTTTGTTATATTTACGACAACGCGATTTCGGTCCACTACCAATAAGTTTTTCAATTTTTAAATCTGGTGTTGGACGTCCTAATTCCTTAATCTGCAGTTTTTCTTCTAGCGGAATATTACTAAATGATATATTTTAATTAAACACAAAAGAGATACCGGTAGTGCCAGGGCACTGTGGCACTACCTCACCAGCCGCCACTGCCTTAGATACAACTACCGCCTCTACGAATGCAGTGCTTTGTATGTAGTTTTGGCTGAATACAGCATTCTTTTGCCTCGTGCTCTACTACAATCTGCACTATATGGTTTACCATACTGCCGCTAGTATTTGCCTTATCTATTATTGTCCACTTTCAGGAATCTACACTGAAATCCACAAAGTTTACGTGAGTCCATATTCATCAGTAATTCTCAATGTTTAGAATATTTTAGCGTAGAGCATTTTGACGTGTTCATAATTTTGACATAGATGATGTATGTGAACATTTCTACTTGAATTTGGGTCTGAAATACGCCCTTGAAACTAGGGTCTATCGCTAAGTAGCATCCTGTGTATGTATAAGGTCCGGTTGTACAGTCTCAGTTCAAGCCACAGTTCTATTAAACTGTGCTCAATGATGAACTTGGTTCAAAAATTCATTTCCATTGTACGGCCTATTTATAATCCCAGCTCTACAAAACCAGGTTCAAGAAAGAAGTAGTTAGGTTGGTAACATTAACGCATGCGTAGTTTATTTATTTATTTATTTATTTATTTATTCAATTATTCCCAACAGGTATAACCCAATTACAGGAAATTTACAAAACATCGAACGTATTTGCTTAATGAGATTCTGCTTTATAATAATCTAACACTATGTTAATGGAGTCATTGAATATATCACATTTATCACAAATTGTATTAAATATTCTACACATTCTGTTAACAGGCGAATTTTGTGATAAGTTCGTTCGGCCTGATTTGCAATAAAAGGTGAGGTGATGCCGATTCCCTAGTCTAGGTATATTAAAATTTATTTGGCCGAGCAATACAGGACAATCTAACTTTGAGTTTACAAGCTTGTATAAAAAGGACAAAGCAAGAAGGTTGCGTCTTAATAATAGTGAGTCCATATGGAATGAGGTTAATAATATATTGTTGTCAATTCCACGTTCAGGATAGTATCCGTTACATTTAAGAAAAAAGTATTTCAGTGCTCTGCGCTGCACCGACTCAATTTGACGAATTGCGTTTCCATAAATTGGTGACCAGATTAACGCCGCATATTCCAGTTTACTTCTAACGAAGGTAAAATATAAAATTCTTAAACTATCAATATTAGTAAAGCTGGACCAGTTGGTCTGTTCTGTCAAAAATTAGTTGTTTGAATGCTGTTTTGTTGATTATGGGTTGATGGGAATTGTAATAAACAATAGTTTTTCAGGTAAATATACGTATAAAACGAATCAAAGAAAGTTTTCAGTCGCCTAATACCTCAATGTGATAAGAACCATTTGTTTAGCAGTTACAGCACAGTTTCTGAAAAACAATAGGATTACAAAATACTTTTGATTCATTACATAAACAAAAAAGTACTCGCCATTCTGATGGAGACTTTACTTGTGCTTTAACCTGGTTTATAACAAATCGAACATCTTGTCGAAACTTTTGAATAAATTCATCGTCATTCCACACCAAAAAAATCATCAACTCTATCTCTGTATTTCTTTTGACGCCTTCTTGCGTTTCTTAATATTTCTACTGCTTCATCGAAGTCTCCATCATTTGTCAGTTCCAGGAGATTTTCTGAGCTGCTGAGCCATTACGTACTTTAATTCACAACAAATGACTTTGCAAAATTTTATCTAAATCAAAGTATTAAATTAGGTTACGACTAGGGTGATCATCCGTCCGGAAAATCCCGGATATGTCCGGAATTTGAGCCGTAATCGGAAATAGTTGGCACAACTTACAGCAACATGAACAAATACAGCTAATGGGCAGGCAAAAAATTACAAAAATCGGTAAAATGTCCGAAATTTGAACCCCAAGCGAGAACAGTTGACACAACATACAGCAAAATAAACAAATATAGTTAACGGACAGGCTGCCTACGACACATTAGGTCCTTAGAACTCGGTTTAAGCGCCCAAATTCGAGCGCTCAGCTGAACCTTAAAAATATAAATTAGTGAACCGAGCTTAAAGTTGAACTGGCTTTGTACAACTGGACTTCCATATTTGAACCGAGTTCAACGTTGAACTGTGCTTGAACTGAGACTGTACAACCGGGCCTAAAAGTTTGTCGGTCGACAATGTATAACTATAGAAAATACCAGCATTTTATATTCCCCTTTGATGAATGCACTCTCGCATAAAACTGCACATTACCATTGAATTCCTATTATTTTCATGGGAAGTCCAGTTAAAACAAATGGACAGTGTACAGTAGGTTTAAAATATGCACCGATACTCTCATTGCCCACTTCCTAAGAACTAAACTTGACATGCATTGCATTACAAACAAGAAAAAAACTGAGTGATGGACGGCTACAGTAAAGAGACCGACTGTATGAATGCGACCCTTCTGCTACAGTACGGTCAAATTGGATCCTTTGGAACAGATTATTAATTTCTTACATGTATTCTACTAAAAGTGTACTGGCATAAATTGAAACAATCTTCCATTTAGTAGGAAATGCTCGTTCGCAAGTACGAGTTCTGACCTTAAGGATAAGAGCTGGTATTTGATCTTGACTAGCAACTTCGCTTGTATTAATAGTAACAATAATAATTTATTTACCAATGATAAAATTAGGTAAATAAATAGCATGATTACGGAAGGTAGTAACCTTGTGTGTGGCACTTGACAGAGTAGACATAAAATAGAATATATATGTTACATATCTACATAATATACAGGGTGTCCCTGAATTTCCTTGACACGAGATATTCTCGTAACAAAAAAAGTTTAAACGAAAACTGAGTATATTTTTTGAAAGTAACATAGAGTCTATCATACCATGCTTTTAAAACATTTTTTGTTTGTACTTCAACCCTTAAAACTCACCCTCAACTTTTGTTTTTCAAATGGCACTAAATAGTTTTTTCTACACAAATTAAGTCCTTATATTATTTAAAGTCCTACAGTACCTTTGATTTTAAACGCAAACTTATTTTTTTCGTAAAACCTTAAGCATAACACAAATAAAATAAGAATTTGCTTGCAAAAAACGGATAAAAATAAAACTAATTGGGTTCTTAAGCGTACTGAATGACCTATGATACATGCTTTCGAAAACAGATGTCTTTTTATGCTTTCTTATAACGAAAATATTACGCTTCAAACAAATGCTCATTTTACTTATCTTATGACTTTACGAAAAAAATTGGTTTCTGTATTAAGTCAAAGGCAACACAAGATATGAAATGAAATAGTGACCTCATTAATGTAGGAAAAGCTATGGGGTACCTACTATTTGACAAAAAAATGTAGGGGGTAAGTTTTAGGGTTGGAAGTTAAAAAAATGTTTCGAAAGCATTTGATATGTCATTCGCTACTCTTAAAAGGCCCACTTTTCTTTTTTATCTGTTTTTCTTACGAAAATGTTACGACTCAAACAAATCCTTATTTCATTTATTTTATTTAGGTACTGAAAATAAGTATTTAATTTTTGTAGGAAAAACTATTAGCTGCTATTTGAAAAAACAAAGTTGGGGGTGAGTTTTAGGGGCTGAAGTACAAAAAAATGTTTTTGAAGCATGGTACTATAAACTCTGTAGTACTTTCAAACATTCCACTTAGTTTTTGTTTGAACATTTTCTTGTTACGAGAATACCACGTGTCAAGGAAATTCAGGGACCCTGTATACCCTGTATACTACTCGCAAGTGAAATCCAAACACCGAGAAAAGATGTAGTCAAGTTGATTGACTCAGTACTTCCCACACATAATGATGATACCATTTTATTATTTTTCCATTACATGAAGCTATAGTTTGAAATTCCCTTGTAACCAAATCATCGCTCACCCGTCCGCAAAAAAAAGTCCAACACAAAACCTCTCGTGAATAGTTTCTTGCGTCTCCCTCCTCAGGAACTAGGATGCCATAGTTTTTTCCTTCATGCTTTAACCAAACCGTCTAAAAACGAAGTTTGAGCTGTTTTTATATTTTTAGTTTTTTTATTATTGCTGCGCCGCCACTGACACCATTTTTCAAAAACAGACGCGTTTTCCATTCTCGCCGCGGCAGTAAATTCTGTGTCAAAATTTCACAATAATCAATTCAATAATTTTCGCTTCACGCAACATACATAGAACGAAATAAAGCAAAACTCGTATGTATGTATATGTTACGGCTAAAGTGTTTACTTGGATAGTTTATATACTAGCTGGATAGTATACAAACTATCCAAATGTCTCGCTATTTTGATGGAAAATCATATTTCTACTAAACTAGCTATGAATATTGGTTGGTTTGTATACTAGCCAGCTAGTTTATAAACTATCCAAGATATGCCGCTAAAGTATAATACCACAAAGATATCACACATATTAACCAGTGTTTCTGGTTAGTTTACAAACTATCCACATCATTTGGATAAAGTATGCACCTAATATCTCTAGTAATACATAATAACCAACTCGCTGGTTGATATGTAAACTAACCAGTCCTTTTTGGTTAGTATGTATACTAACCAATCCTCTTTGGTTACTTTAGTTTAGAAAAACAATTTTTAATTAAAGGTAAAGTTTATTCATAGATGCAACATACAATTGCTACCACTACCTAAAAGTAAGTAAGACAAACGGAAATGCTGTTTGTGTAACAAAATATTCATATAAAATAAATCTCTAGACCCTAAAACAGCAAAAAAAATAAAATTATTATTTATTAGAGCATGTTGCACTGCTGTGGCATTTACTGTTACATGTATATCCAGAAGCAAGGCATTTGCACTTTTTTTTAGCTAGATGGTCTTGATAGACAAAAATAAATTTGTAGTCACCATCCGGCCTAGTTAATAAGTCGATGAGATCGATTTGGCACCGAGAGTTCAAATGATTTGAAACTATCGGTTTAACAACAATTCCTTTTACTTCCCACACCGATAGGTGAGGGGAGTATTGTGATCGCGAAAATTTTCGATTTTGAGATAATACGTTTTTTGGGCGTTTTATGATGTGTACATAACGAAAATCCACGTCACTCATTTCCGTCGGTCTGTCTGCCGGTCTGTCTGTCGGTCTGTCTGTCGGTCTGTCTGTCTGTCTGTCTGTCGCGTTTTTCTACCCTCGTAATCTCAGTAACCGCTGCATGGATTGTGATGAAATTTGGGCAGCGGTATGCTGTGGGGTCGTAGTAGGTAATGTTCCTATAATTTTGAAAATCGGTGCATAGGCGGCGGAGTAATTGGCAAAAAACAAAAAAAATTAAATATTGCTGAAACTTCGTTTTTAGGCGTTTTAGGGGTCCCTGATCATTTTCTACTTTTTTTTGGGTGGGGGTGAAATTGGGGTGGTTGGGGGGTGGGGGGTTGTAAAATTGAAAAATCTGTTGCTTTCATAATAGACTGTCCACTGACCTGTGAAGGAAGACCTGGCGACATAAATAACTTTTTTAGGTCCATCCGAACATTGCCTTTGCCTATTACAGAAAGCAAAGGACTTAGAATTTTTTTTGATGTAAACATACGAGAGTATTGCGTCAGATCGTTGTAACGAAGAAACTGTTGAATTGATTTTAATGAAATTTTGAAACGGCATTACTACCATGGCGAAGATGGAAAACGCGTATGGTTTTGATAAATCGTGCCAGTGGCGGCGCAGAAATAAAAAAAAAACTAAAAATATAAAAACAGCTCAAACTTCGTTTTTAAGCGTTTTAGAGGTTCCTGATCATTTTCTGCGTTTTTTTTTTGGGTGGGGGTGAAATTGGGGTGGTTGGGAGGTTGGGGGTTGAAAAATTAAAAAAATTCTTGTACTCATAATAGGCTGTCCACTAACCTGTGAAGGAAGATCTAGCGACACAAATCACCTTTTTAGGTGCATCCGAACATTGCCTAGCCTATTACAGAAACTAAGGGACTTAGAATTTTCTGTATACTATACGAGAATTTATTGGTCTAAATCGTTTTGTATTTTGTAACGTGGACACTATTAAATTGATTCTAATGAAATTTTGACACAGTATATTGTTACCGTAGTGAGAATGGAGAACGTGTATGTTTGTTAAAAATCTTGTGAGTGGCAGCGTAGCAATAATCAAAGAACGCGACCAGCATGAAAGCAACTCAAATTCAAATTGTAAAACTGAGAAGTTTGTAGTATCGATAATAGGCTGTCCATTGACCTGTGAAGGAAAGACCTAGCGGCATAAGACAATTTTAGGGGGGGGGGGTTGGCAATTATTTGGTTGCAAGGGATCTTAGACTAAAGCTTCATGCTATGGGAAAATAATAAACTGGTGTTAGCGTTATGTGTGGGAAGTACTGAGTCAATCAACTTGACTTCATTTTTTTAGTTTTGTTTCGTTTGAGCTGACAGACTTCGTAAGTTTCAATGAATATTGTCACCATTTCCTGTGTTACATTGTAATACTTCTCATTTAATAATTTTGTTGTCGCTTGACGTCCTCCATGCCCGGTTCCCTGGTGGGCAGCTTTAATGGCATCATAGGTTTCACTCAAACGTAAAATAATCTTTCCAGATCTTTTATATAAGATTACATAAGATGATTCGATTCTCTGTAAATCATAAGTATTCATTACATGATAATCAATCTTGTTATTAGTGTTAGGTCCTTGTTCGCGTATTCTCTTTATATGTTGTTTCTATCAACTTTTGGACAATGACAAGTTTGATGAGCTCTGAATATTTTCTGTGTACCATTGATCTACGGACCACAAGCTAAGTGTATCTGTTCGGCCTTTCCAATTCTACGGAACTAATACTTCTCTCAAGTGGTTGGAGACGGACGCTTATGAATTGCATACACCACGTCTAGTTGGCTGCTTCTATTGCAGGTGCGCTGCTCAACTGTCATATAACTCAAGGTGTGGTATTGAAAGTAAGTCTGCTGCTGGCCGAAGTCATTGTCCTATCTACATATTTATTATACCGCTACCAATGAAGCGCACGTGCAGGATACAGAGCTTACATGTTCGGCCCTCTTCAGTCTTCCATTTTACCTTCATTGCATAAGCGAGGGAAGTAATCTGATCGCAAAGTTATTTGAAATCAGCCTTCTGGGTTTTTTGTGATATCTATATTATAAATATCTGTGTCATTCGTCACCGTTGCCATAATATTTCCGACCTCATAGGTGAGGAGAGTAGTGTTTTCTGACAGTGCAATCTCAGTAATCGCTGCACCGATTTTAATGAAATTTGGGGTACGATATGCTACGAGATTTTAGTAGTAAACGCAAATCGGCGCAACAGTATTGAGGTAGTTCGCAAAATTTTCATATCTGCTCCAAACTTCGCTTATAATGTTTTAGGTGTTCCTGACCATTTCCAATATTTTTCGGGAAGGGGCAAAATAGCGAGAAGGGGGACTGTAAAATGTTTTAAACATAAAATACTGTCTATTACCCTAAAAAATCCCCGTGTGGGGGTGGGTTAGAATATCTCCCATCGTATATCCCGCGTGTCGTAAAAGGCAACTAAAGGGAACCGAACTACTGTCGGTATATAAGCAGTAACCTCTTCTCAACCAACAGCTTTGGGTGGACGAGTTGAGAAGAGTCAGGTCACCTTCTTGTCCTTGAGGTGAGAAATTGCCCCTAAAGGCGGATGAACCAGTAGATACCATCTGGTCAACGGCATGAGGATGCAGAAAGCAAATGGGAAACTACTGCATTAAAGATCTTAAAGTTAGCCCAAGAGGAACTCGTAAAAGAGTAAATGCATTTTACGAGTTCACAACATGTCTGTTAAGACATTGTGACTATGACGACGACCCTAAAAGAAACACCTTGATCTGTACTTCGCCGACTTATCGAAGCATTCTCTTGTAAAACATATCTATGGACTTAAGGTGTTTCTTCCAAGGCCAAAGTTGAGGTGAGTACCGTGTGTTCTTGCAATTGCGTAACCTCAATAACTTCTGCACCGTTCTTGGTAAAATTTGGAGTGTAATATAAGGTGCTATCGTAAAATGGCAATCCTCGAAACCGACATGAACTTCGTTTCATTTAGCATTTCAGGTCATGTTTCACTTTTTTTTTGGACGGTCGGGAAAGGAGACGAACTATAAAATATTTTTTAATAAAAATGAACTTTCCAGCACCTTAACAAAAATGGCCTTGATGACGTATTGTACATCCCTGACTGAACACTCCTGTTGGAGATATACCTGAGGACATGTAATTCTGTGATACTTATTACACTTGACATCCTCTACACTGGAAATTGAAACTAATAGATAGTAGGAAAAAGTTTGAATACCATACTACTACCACAAAGAATATGCCAACAGTTTATAGTTTTTCAAAATCGTACTATTAGCGGCGGTCCGATCATCAAAGAACGTTGAACTCTAAAAGGGGTCTAACAGTATATATTTATTTATTTATTTATTTAGATACGCCACCCAACAGCCATAGCCAATCAAAGGGTGGAAGAATCACACAGAAAAATAATATACAATACCAACAAAATACATAATCATATGAGGCTGACAAAAAGATCAAAAAAGCCATATGCATTAAAACTAAATACACAAATAAATTAAAAGTATGAAACAACCATCAGGAGAGGGAGATCAAGGCTTCATAATGGGACACCGAAAGATATCAAAGGTATCTGCTGACCTGTTGCAACATGCGCAAAGGTTATAGACTGGAGAAAATTTGAGTAAGTCTATTCTAGGAGTTCTCATGTAGAAGGTCTGGTTACCTCTTGGAACAAGGAAATTAAGTCTGTGTAAGATATCGCAACAATCGATTTGATTGTGCAATAACTTACTCATGAACCTGGTCGCATAGTCATCAATCCTCTGCTTCAACGAACAGACATGGAACGCCTGGAAGAGAAGTTCACTAGGATAACCTGTCGGTGGATAAATACCATCTGCCTTGAAATGTAAGTAAGTATTTCAAAAATCGCCGGTTTCCAATCCGGAATCCCTAAATCCCGAAGTCCCAAAGAGTTTTTGATCTCGTAAATCAAGGGATCAATAAAACGGTATCCCGGTAATCTTGAGTTTTTAAATAATGAAATTTCAGGCCGTTCCTTCTTTTATCCGTATTTCATACCTTCAAAACCCTAGAATCCAACAAAAAAGCAATGATTTATTTGAATAAACACATACGGATGCTGAATTTGTGGAAAATATATTTGAACATTTTAAGGCAACTATAACCATGGATTTGAATTCAGACTCTAATGAAGAAGATACGCCTTTGTGTGAAACGAATAACAAATCAACACAAACCTTAACCTTGAAGCAGAAACTTCAAGAGGCCATAGGTTCCGTTTCTTCTAAACTAACATAATTATAAAAAAGTCTCTTCATGAAAGTGGAGGAGTAAAAGGCTTACATTTACAACGCAGGTACGAATATTTATATTTACTGACGGGACCAACTACGATTGTGGAACCTGAAACAGCCTTTCCTTCACCGGTTTCATTTGCAAACACACTTAAAAGACGCTTAAAGATTTGACTCTATAGACTCTTTGGTTTCCTGAAGACTATACTATATTTTATTTTAGCTAAGCAAATCGCTGATGTATGAAAATTATTTTAATCGCCCATTTAAAAGAGAATTCTTTTTATGGTTGCATTTAATTCTTTTTCTTATTTTTATGTTTAATAACCAAAGTTCATTTGTCTTGATGTTTACTTTTCAATAGTAAAAATTTGTTTTTATTCTGTTTTTTAATAAAAGCGTACCTTTGTTCTCGATATTTTCGCGTTTTTAACATTGCTGTTACTGATATTAGAGTTTTAAAAAAATGTTTGGGTTTAATCCCGGAATCCTGGCACCCCGGAATCCCAGGATCTAGATTTTTATCGCGGGATCCCGATACCAAAAATTCGAAACCCTATCCCTAATCAATTTCAATTCAGCTGCAGATACAATCAGTACTAGGGCTAAAAACATGAAAGAGGGAACCAAATCTCGCCCTGCTGTACCTCAAGGCTTCTGGATTGTGTTCTTATTGTAAATTTTATATCAGGGTTTTTCTTTTGATAACAGTATAAACATATTTTATTGGCCCTCTGATGGAAGCCACATATACTGGAGATAAGCTTTACTTACATTTTGGTCACCCTATCGCCTTTGCCAAACTATAATTTTTGGCAGTAAGTAAAGTTTGTCTCAATTGTATGTGAATTTTAGTAGAGGACCAACCACGGGATGCGGTTTAGAAATTTCATTCACTGGAGCAAAACTCATCCACCTCAATGCGTATGTAATTCACAGGATAGTTTGATCGTTTTAAAAAACCTTATATCTACAGTCTTGTAATCAGAATATTGAGCGGAAATATGTGTTTTATCTTTTTTAGTACCTGTCGAGATTATCTCAGTAATTGGAAGATATTTTTGTCCTTTTCAGTTTAGACATGAATTTGTATTCATTTCTGCTAAGAAGGTCGTGCTTTAAAATTCGTTGTGCCTCACCAGAACCGGTTCAACTTTTTTGTAGCTTGAAGCACGGTACATTAACAAAACATGTACGGTGCTTGAAGGAAGCTGAATGAAAGAGAACTGTATATACGACGGCAGGACGAATCCCGAAAAAGTAAATCGCACTATGGTTTCGGAATATGAAGTCGATAACAAAAGGAATTTGGAGTTTTGTTGCTTTTGTTATAAAGATCATAGAAACCTGTGTGGCCCACATTAAGAAAGTGAAATCAATCTCGATTTTACAGCAAAAAACGGAGAAGGTCATTTAGTAGGGTCACGCTAAAAGATCTTTTTACACCCGTATGCACCGCTTGGTGATTCTAATCCTAGTTCCCTAATCGCGTTTTCTAATCTTTGGCATCTAGCCATGAACCGTCAAGAGATTATCTAATCCATATTGGAGATACGGCAAGGTTGTGTTCGCAAGATTGTTTTGACAGTGACAGTGTCAAAATTGTCAGTTTGCGGTGCATAGTAAACAAGTAACCTAATCCAGGTTTACGTAACTAATCGCGCAATGGACTTACGGTGCATACGGGTGTTAATGTTTTTATCGACTGTCTACCTCAACTATTACCTATTTTATTACGTACAGGGTGTTCCATTTTGGGCACTTTTACGGGGTATCTCGGTTATTTTTGAAGATAAGGAGTTGCGGTTTTCGCGACAGTGTGCTACTTTTTTGTGAAACTAAAGATGCCGTCAACAAAATTATCATGGCCCTCTTGGTTTTTGAGATACAGGGTGAAATCGAAAACTATCGATTTTGAGACCACCCTCGTATCTCGGTTGTCTTTTATCTTATTGAAAAGTTTAAAAAAGGGTCTTATAAAATTTTTTCTGTAAAATCCAGTGGTATAGTTTGAATTTTTCTAACTCTAACCATTTTTTAACCCTGTATCTAAAAATTTATATTAGTATGAATTGTTCTGAAAACTAAGCTCAAAATTTCACTTTTTACTTAATTTGAGTAGTAGGCCATGACTAATCTATTAAAAACAATATCCAAGTGAACAATTATTAAGATACGAGATACGCAATACTTTTAAACTCAATTATTTAATTGTATTTTATACGCTATTAACTACTATTTGTGATAATGTTCACTAAATATTACTTATTGTATTACGTCACTTAAAACCAAACATTATATCTGAAAAATATTATCACACTATTAAATTTGAATTTGAACCAAAACAAAAACTAAAAACATCTAGGAGCTTTTAGAGATGTTGGTTCAGGTTGAAGACTATTTTCTCGAATGCAAATCTGGCACAATTTCTTATTCTTTTAATGGCATTTAAAAGAATTATTGGTCTCCTTCGTGTTATGGTGATTTAAAATTCCTAAACTTGGATCCTGTGCAAATGTTGAAGTTACTTAAACTTATATGGATGGTAATTGTATTTCTTTAGAATTATTTCTGCAGTTGATTTTTGTACCCCTACAGCTTCTTCTTTGTGCTTACAAGATGATGAATGCGTTGCTTCTATATAACCTAATACGTTTGTTTCCCTTTGCTCCCTATTCTCCTTGAAATAAGTTTTAGGACGTGGTTGAATAGGGGATCCGTACCTAACTATATTTATTTCTAGACGAACAAATATATCTGAAAACGGTTGCTGTCTCTCTGGGTATCTATCTATCTGCCATTATTATAGAAAATTAACAATAATTAAAATGAAAACACAGAAAGAACAAAGCTATGTTTAATAAAAATATAATTAAAAGCTGACAGTTTCGCAAGTTTTTTACATATTTGCCTTTTTGCTTTGAATAGATGAGTCATAGCCCACTATCTACTCATTATTATAATAACACAATATTCATCATTTTAATGAGACATTTTTATTTAAAAAAATGTATTTTGATTCTGTTTTTTCAAATTTAAGTAAGAAGTCTCTTGTAGAGTGATAACTGCTTAGATGCTTATTACGCCTCCTGCTACAAATAAAGTAAAAATTGGAAAAATCAAATTTTGAGCGTAATTTTCAAAAAAACTAAATACTATAATATATTTTTGAAAAGCTTGAATTATCTCCGATTGACTTCAAAAATAATATACAGGGTGTTCCATTTAAAAAAATGTATGTCTGCTTCATAACTGGAAAATGGTTAGAGTAAGAAAAAATCAAACTACACCACTGGATTCTACAAAAAAATTCTATAAGACCCTTTTTTAAACTTTTCAATAAAATAAAAAGTCAACCGAGATACGAGGGTGGTCCCAAAATCAATAATTTTCGATTTCACCTTGTGTCTCAAAATCCAAGAGGGCCATGATAATTTTGTTGACGGCATCTTTAGTTCCACAAAAAAAGTAGCACACTGTCGCGAAAACCGCAACTCTCTATCTTCAAAAATAACCGAGATACCCCGTAAAAGTACCCCAAATGGGACACCCTGTGCAGATATGATACTTCCGGAGTGCCGGCCACACACTATTATTTCGCGATCTAATTACAGCTATTACTCAAATTTTGATGAGATATAGAGGGAGCGACGAAATCGTTTTCAATATTAAAAAAACGGCGTCAAATGCCTTGGCTTAGAACTTCCCAAACATTGTCGGTACTAACAGAAAATTTGGAGTTCCTCCTGCACCGTCATCATCAAAAAGTAGAAGTAGACAATGACGAGGGACGTTTCAAACGTCTAAAACATAAGTTTGAGCGATTTGCAAATGCTTAGTTTTTGATGATTTCCCCTCCGCCACTGGCAAGAGTTCCAACAACGATACACCATTATAATTTCCTCGACGGTAGTAATACGGAGTCACAATTTCATTTCAATCAAGTTATTAGTTTCAAAGTTACATGATTATAATATCTTTGTATAAAATTATTCTACAAATATAAAATTCATTTCAATTTATTTTTAGCGCAAGGCAGAGTATTTTACGAATTCTACAAGCCTTTGAGTTTTCAAACCCCCACCATCCCAATCTCGCCCTCTCCCAAAAACAGATGGAAAATGAAGGAACTGCTGAAACGCCTAAAAACGAGATTTGGAAGGGTTCTGGTAATTTTTTGTTTTTTACCAGTTTCTCCGCCGCCAAAACACCGATTTTCGAAATTATATCAACATTACCTATTACAACCCCAAAATACATCGCTACCCAAATTTTGTCACAATCCAAGCAGCGCCAGCGTCTACGGAAATGAGTGAGGTGGATTTTCGTTTTCTAGATATAATAAAACATTTACATGAGATTATTTTCCATATAATTTGGGAAAATTCCCCAGCTTTTATTTGAGTTTAATAGACTTCAAGATCATTATATGGGCCTTGCCTTACCTTACCATATACTTATTATCATTCGTTGGTGTTTTGGTAGTATATCCGTGAATACGGCTCTGCATCAAATGAAATGTATCCTATATGGGTTACCACGTAGGGTGGAGTGCCGTGTCATGTCGGTTTCGTTTTGTTTTCGTCCCACAAAAAGACCGAACTTGTTAGGTAAACATATGAGAATGATCGTAAAAGTGATTTATTTATTTAGTTCAGTGAATAAAAATGTCGCTGAAGGAAGATCGCTGTCAACTAAAAAAGGAAATATGCCTCGGGTGATTGAAATCCATGATAAAAGAAAAAACAGCAATATTTGGACAAAATAAGATGATGACAGTATTGAACGTCATTCCACAAACATGTTCAACAGCACAATAGCACGATATCCGTAACGGTCTTGAAAATTGTTCTATGTACCTAGTTGTACTTCTATTGGTCATATCCAGTTAGAAAATATGATATTCTTACTAAAACTCTATGAAGTACTTGGTCGAAAGCTAGAGAAATTTTAGTGGCGAAGAAAATTATATTCTTAGTCAAAGCATATTTCTTGAAGTATGAGTACTGAAATCAAAAAATATACCTTTGCTACCTTTTTATCAACAGAAATAATTATGAATTAAACGACTTACCTGTAAGGAAGTTCAATCCAAATTGTACGAGAATGGTCATATCCACATAGAACACCCTGTAGTGATACTTCTAGCACGTTACATCGCAAGTTGAGAGAGATAAAAACAGGCAACCCCCGCCCCGCTCAGTACTGCCTCAGTATACTTCTTGCGCTCGACACTGAAGGTGTGAGAGACGATATAGTGACGCGACCGCGCGACATAAGACGTTACGAGAGTAAACAAAAAGAAAAATGGCAAGAAAAGATAACAGGAAACACAAGAATGATAAGGAACTGGAACTCACATTTTTGGGGTTTGACCTCAACACAAATACAATGAAGATCAGTGCATCGAAAAAGGAAAATAAAAATAAAAGCAATCTTATCACAAACAATGGCCAAAAATAGAGTGAAAATTAGGGTATTTTCAAAACTTATTGGAAACTTAGTTTCTGTTTGTTGTGCAACTGAATCTGGCTGGCTGTATTTGAAATCTTTAGAGCGTGCAAAATATTTGGCGCTTATGAGAAGTAGCGATAGCTATAACATGAAAATGAAGGTGAGGTCCTCAATAAAAAAGGAACTGGAGTGGTGGCTGAATCATACAGATTCTTCCGAGCAAAGTTTACTCCAGCCAACTTTCATACTCACGATTTATTCGGATGCCTCAAAAACTGGTTGGGGAGGATATTGTAGTGGCAGTGAAACTAAGGGTTTTTGGCAACATGATGAAAAAAGTGACCATATAAACGCACTTGAACTGAAAGCAGCATTTTACAGCCTGAAAAGTTTTGCAAAGGGTCTAAATAACTGCCACATTTTGCTCAAAATAGACAATAAATCCGCTATATCTATTATAAATAAAATGGGAACTATAAAATACAAAAAATTGAACTTAGTTGCGAGAAAATTATGGAAGTGGTGTGAGAAAAGGCACATTGTTGTCTTTGCTACCTACATTAACACAACATAAAATACAGTGGCAGATAAAAATTCTAGAATAAAAGACATTGATACAGAGTACTGTTTGAGTGACTACGCTTTTTTCAAAATAACAAACAAACTTGGTATGCCAGAGGTAGATCCTTTTGCGAGCTATCTAAATAAGAAGTGTGATTGGTTTGTGTCCTGGCTACCTGACCCTGAATGGATAGCGGTAGACGCATTCACGATTGCATGGACTGGATTTAAAGGTTATATCTCCCCCACTTCTCTTTGTTGCCAAAGATCCTTAGTAAAATAGAGACTGATCAGGCAGAATGCCTTGTAGTTTTTCCCATGTGGAAATCTCAGCCATGGTATCCAAAGTTAGAATCTATGATTGTCTCAGAAGTTATTATCTTGGATCCAGAACCTAATCTCCTCCAATCACCCTTTAGGAAATCGCACCCAATGTGGAGAACCCTTACCCTGGGCGCAGCGATCTTATCCAGATGTCGCTAAAAAGAAAAACTATCCAGGAGAGTGGTACGATGGAGATTATGGTGGCTGCACAAAGTCAAAACACGCTAAAGCAGTACAACAGCACATACTCGAAGTGGTGGGATTTCTGCAAAGGAAATGTAGAGACCATTCTGGAGCCTGGAGTAAACGAGGTATTATCTTTCTTGAAGCAGCAATTTTATAGAGGGCTTCAACATTCTACCCTTAATGTGCATAGATCAGCCCTGAATCTGATATTTGATGCAGGGAAATCTGAGTTAGTGGATAGGTTTATAAAAGGGGTATATACATTACGACCAAATTTTCCAAGGTACGAGGAAATATGGGATCCAGATTCAGAACTGAAATACATAATAAGTCTACACCCACTAAATAAGCTCTCCCTAGAAGATCTTACAGTGAGGTTAGTTGTTTTAATTGCGCTTTGTTCAGCGCAAAGGGTACAGACTCTGTCTAAAATAAAAATAAGTAATATCAAAGTCCACAGTGAAGGGATTGAAATCATTTTTACGGACATATTAAAAACTTCTGGGCCCAAAAAACCTCAACCCGTTATGAAATTTCCTTTCTTTAAAGACAGTCCAGAACTCTGTGTGGCATCAAATATCATAGAGTACATTGACAGAACCAAACTCATTAGAGGGACAGAAGATCTACTAATTCTCACTATCAAAAAGCCACGCCACCCAGCAACAAGTCAGACCATTCGTAGGTGGATCAGAAGGGGGTTGGATCGAGGTGATATAGATATTAAATATAAGGCACATAGTACTCGGCATGCAGCAACATCCGCTGCATTTCGGGCTGGCACCTCGATTGAGTGCATTAGACAGGCTGCAGCATGGCCTGAAAAAACACAGACATTCAACAAGTTTTACAATAAGCCTCTACGAAGTGAAGAGTTTTTCGTTAATTATATTAAAAGGGTAGGCTGAAGTTTTTGGTTGCCCTACAGTGAACTAATCTGTTCTTCTAGTTTTATATCTCACAAAATGTGAAATTATAGATTACTTATCCTTAAATGTTATTACTCATAGGCATACATTATATATTTCTAATATATACATAAACTTTCGTTTGTGGTGTAGGGTGAAACTGTTACATAGGATTTATAGGTTAATATTTCCTAAAATTTGTATATGGATGGATATACAATAGAAGGGTTTATGAAAATTGTGTGGTAATTTCAAGATCGCCATATTATTCTCTGAACAACTACAGGGTGTTCTATGTGGATATGACCAAAAGAAGTACAATTATGGATTAAACGACTTACCTGTAAGGAAGTTCAATCCAAATTGTACGAGAACGGTCATATCCACATAGACTTCTATCTCATATTACGACTGGTGGAGACAGCGCCGCCTCCAGGAGATTTTCTAACTGTTACTTAATACAAAGCTTTGGAACAATAGTAACAACTACCTGCCCCTGGCGATCTTGAACAACGTGGCTTCAGAAGTATACTGTGGCAGTACTGCGGCAGGCGAGCGGGGCGGGGGTTGCCTGTTTTTATCTCTCTCAACTTGCGATGTAACGTGCTACGAAGTATCACTACAGGGTGTTCTATGTGGATATGACCATTCTCGTACAATTTGGATTGAACTTCCTTACAGGTAAGTCGTTTAATCCATAATTATTTCTGTTGATAAAAAGGTAGCAAAGGTATATTTTTTGATTTCAGTACTCATACTTCAAGAAATATGCTTTGACTAAGAATATAATTTTCTTCGCACTAAAATTTCTCTAGCTTTCGACCAACTACTTCATAGAGTTTTAGTAAGAATATCATATTTTCTAACTGAGCTCCTATTACTTTGACCAAGGATACAAACAGCTTGAGAATTTTGATGTATCTCTATTAAGAATATGATAGTCTTAAGTTTATGCACATTGACGGATTGCCACAGGCTTCATAGTTATTTGTTAATAGTCCGTAATTCTACCTATGTGTGTGTGATATATTGTTATTATTATTATTACTTTATCCGCACTTAGTGATACAAATGTTGTCACTCTGAAGGTTAAGCCTTGTGTAAGATAATGACCGAAATAATCGATGTACAACAACTGTAATTTGACCCTAACCTACATGCAGCCACTACGCCTCATTTGAAGGATTGTCGCGGAGTTGGGGTTGTGGGGACCTCATACAGATGTTCCTATCTAAGTACCAAGTATGCGCGATATGCAATACATCTATGTAAGTAGTGGTGGATGGAATATAAACAATGGCAGGCTGGTGGGCGTTAAATATTCTTCTAGTTCAAAAATACAGGTACATATTTTTTATATTCTGAGGGAATCGGTATTTTTTCACATGAATTTTGGAAAATATTATATAACGTAAAATTGCCGAAAGCTTATACAGATGCCCTTGCATGCTTCTTCGAAGGAGACCAAAATCTTGAGCTGTTTGCTTCAAGATTCAGCATAATGGTACTCTTGTACATCAAAGTCTATGGTTATTAGCCGCTTGCCATTTGGTTCTGAGTTCTCAGTTTATAGAGTAGTTTGTTTTCAAGATTATAATGTGCCTGATTTAAGATTTCAATGTCCTCACTCTCAAGAAATTCCCAGTTTTTAGTTGGAAATATTTACTTGATATATACCTACGTGATCAAAAATATCACATTCTTGGTTTAAGATAATTACAGTTTAGCGCTTATAGGAAGTTATGGTTTACTGTATATGTATATATACTTCATCCAAAAATTTATTTTTATTTGGATATGGTACGCTTTCTCGGGGCATGAAGTCTAAACACGTTCAAACATTCTTGGCCAATTGCTACATGAAAGCTAGCTGCCTCGTGTAATTAACATTCTATTTGACGTATCGCCGATACTACAAAAGATCTAAAAAGATACGAGCTCCCAGTAACTAGAAGGTATATACGTAAACGGGTTCGAAATCAATTCGTAATTTCTCTGAACCGGTGCACCGTTCAAGCAGGATCGTTTATTGTATCGAAGCATGAATGAACGCTTGAAAAAGGATAACGATTTCAAAACAAACAGAACGTAGCAGGCGGCTAACAGGATGGCAAAAAAGACCGTTGAAGGTATGAGATATTAACTGAATGGCAGACGGAAAAACAGATGGATTACTACAGGCGACTTAGGTTCATCTCGTCGGTCGATGCTGGCTAAACCAAGGGAGCTTTCTGGCGAAATGTTCTTATAATCTTAGGTAGGGAGAATGTTTTTGTATGACTGTATGGACATACCAGGTGTTGGGACTATACTGGTGAGAGCCACACCTAGTACTTAGGAAAAATAAACGAAGGAGAGAGGCTTTCTGGTGAGCTGAACCACCAGTGCATAGACCCACAAGCGGACACGCACCTCTCCTTACCCTAGTTCCTAACTCCACCCCTCATCGCAAAGGTGAGAATGGCCTTGGGTCCTGCCCATCTTATGTCTTCACGTCAAGGACACTCGAACAGCGACATAGAATCTGTGCCGAGGCCACAGCGTACATACGTGAGGTCCCTTGCCACCCCCATCACATACAAGTGACGTTTGAAGGTGTTCCTTGAGGGCCAGACAACAAGCCCACAAGGAACATTAAAGGGCTTCTGTCCAGTGAGAGACAGAACCGCCCCACCTCGGTTAGAAGTCTGAAAATAAGTACTCTATCTTGACGGAGATTTCCAGATATTCCTCTCCATCTCATAAGATATTGATTTTGTAACCGTACTTCTGTGTTCCTTCTAACGGTGTAGGCCTCACAGTTAATTCAGAACTCAGAAAATTATCCTTTGACCTTCGCCTTGCGAGCGAATCTGCCGTTCCATTACCGCAAACTATAGCATGACTCGACACCCACATGATGATGCCAAAATGTCATCCAAGATATTTTTGTTTCTACATTGCAGAATAAGCCTTGATGTAAACCTAGGGGCACTTAGTGCTAGTGAGAGCCACACAAATTTAACGTAGTACCTAGAATAAATGGCGTACCTAGATGTTTTTTATACTAGGCATTCCATCTCCCTCTTTTCTTTCCATATTGGCGATTCTAATTACCGATGACGGCGCTGGCGTTTGTAAACAAATATGGAGGATAGCAGGTATCCTGCACGCTGTGACACGCTTTTGGAGGAAATGCGTGGCAATGAATGCTTTTATCATAGTCTTTTTTGGAGTGGCAACCATAAACACTACAGTTTGTCTTAAACTTGCTAGCCTTTCTTGATTTGAAGCCTAATGTAGATGCCATATTCTTGACAATAGCGTATGAAGAAGGTCCGAAGAAATATTCTAACACACTATATACCAATTAACAAAGCACAAACTCGAAAACATGACTGAACGAAGAAACATAAACGGCATATAAACGGTTAATGGCATGTTAATTGTGTGCCGTCCGAAATTCGAGTACCTGCTTTGTCAGTGTAGATTTTTACCGCTAGAGGTCTCATCGATTTTTGGAATTGCCAATAGCTCTCAATACCTAAGTCAAATGGCCTACAAGCTGAAAAATTAGACAGCTTAAGGAAGGTCAACTAAACTACGTTCTTCCGAATTCGGTTTTCGAATTACTGATACCTACTTACGTCGTTGCTGTCAACATTATAAAGACATTTAATCAATCATTCATGTTTCATTTTCACTGTCTTTACGAGGAGCTTTGACGTTTGCCACAGGCCTTGTTTCTTTTTCTTCTTATTCTTCTTCTTCTTCTATTCTTATGCTTTCTGCGCGTTTGCACAATCAACCAGCTCATTAGGGGAGTATAGGACTTTTGAACAGAAAAAAATATCTGCATGGAAACAAAATATCTGTTGGTGGATAATAAAAATCACAGCAATCCGGGGATGTCTTATGATGTGGTACATAAACAACACTCATGTTATTTCCTACTCAGTATTAATGCCGAAGTGAAGTGTTTGTTTTACTTTGAATGAGAGAGATACAACAGGCTGTAGCGACTAAGGCTAAGTCATCTAAAAGCCTATCGTTCTAGTCCTACCGGGTAGCGGTAGCTTTAATATCACATCGTACAGACTGTCCCAGAGGGTGGGTGCTAGTGGCAAGCCTTGTGGAACCCCGATATGATATTGACATATCTACTTGGAATATAGATATAGTCCTGTCCTCGAGATAACTGCTTATTA